>JADWQK010002063.1:0-4800000 GCA_017933935.1 Sesamia nonagrioides
TATATCATTTTTCTGCATGGACTGGAATTAAATTAATTGAATTATGACTATTTTTTTGAATTGACTGTAATTGAATTCTGACATTTTTTTTTTTCTATATTGACTGTAATTAAATATTGACTATTTCCTGAGTTGATTGTAATTCAATTTTCAATATTATGTTCTTTTTGCTATTGAGTCTTACTAAGTTCTGACTCTTTTATATTAATTGTTTTTTTTTTTCTCATTTAAATATTATTAAAATTAAATGTTCTGAAATAATTTTGTACGCCATTAACGGCAAAACATGTTGAACTGTATTAACATTATCTCCAGCTTCACATACACGTGTTTATAGAAATAAATGATCTTATCTTATCTTATCCTCTCAAAGTACTTACATACAAATACAAAAAATACTATTGTTTTAGTAACCTTTACAGTACAATGGTGCGTGACTGTCCTGACCTTGTCTCCACTACAATATTTATGTTTCAATGACACAGAGTACATAAATGATGATTAAAACGGGAGTATCTATATCATGGGATTATGTTAAATGCAGTTGATTGCGGCTTCATTGGAAACTGATTTGGATATGATGTGGTACATGTCAAAATTGTGTCGGGTTGTAGTTAGTTTCTTTTTTTTAAATAAAGTGTCGCTGTTGGCTGCTTCTTATCTGCTTTAAAATAATATCTTTATTGAAAGTTTTTACATCTTATATAAATTATTTTACTAATCAATAACAGTCTTGAGAGACAAAATTCATTAATTATATATCTTACTCAACATAAAAATAAAGCCAATTTCATTTTCCCATCTTAATCCGTTACCTAGTTCAATAGGGTATTTGACTAAAAAAAAAACTAATTAGTCCGTCAGTCAGATTTCCAAAAAATACTAGACACGTATTTTTTCTTTTTTCATATAATCAACAAATGAAGACTACACAGCGCGTTGAAAACTCGTGTGACGTCACTGCACGCTACACTTTTTAGCGGCCAGTGACGTCACCAGCCACCACTCCTGATCTTTGATGCCTTATATATTTGTCAATTTTTATTGATTTGATAAAACAAAATCTCAATCAAATCCAATATTTTTCTACAATCTGAATGACGGACTAATTAGTTTTTTTTTTTTAGTCAAATACCCTATTATTTAAAACCAGTACTAACTATTTATTTAATCTTCCTTCTGCGAACATCATTTACGCCTCTACTCGTCCATAATTACAGTGACGTCACACGTCGGGTGCGCTGGCGCCGCGCGGTTGCATCTTAAATTAAGTTGCTATAATATCGTTAGTGCTGACTAACATGTGATAATATGGTTGTCAAGTTCAGGTTTTCGGATATAAATAAACTTTTCTATTTGCAGTCGCAACTGCAGATTGCAGCGACACGTTTGGTTTCCATGTGACACTATAATGAAAATGTTTTTGGTAAAGGTAAATTACCTTGCCGCCTGTTACTTTTTGCTTACACAGAAAAAGAATTTTGAAATCCAAAACGCTTTTTGAAACCCACCCATGACTGCTCAGGAGGCCTAGTCATCATCATCAGCTTCTACTTGTCTACTGCTGGACATAGGCCTCTTTCATGGCTCGAGAACAAGCTCGATCCTGAGCAGTTACCAGCCACCTTTTTGATGTCGTCGCTCCATCTCGCCCAAGGGCGTCCTACGCTACGTTTGCCGAGACGCGGCCTAGTAAAGACAGCTTATTAAAGGTGTATTGTCCGACGATTTTAAATTCAAAAACCTTTGCCTGTCTGAAGTATTTTAATGTGATAACCAAACCTGAAGATTTGATGACCAATTCTGAAGTACAGTTTGACAAAGACAATATTCAAGAAACGGTCGAGGAACATGTAACAAACGAATTTTGAATTGCTTAATTTTCTAAAATCAAAACAGGCAATGCTGTGTCTTCTATACTAGAAGACTGGAACAATTTACCAGCGACGGTGTTTCCGTCGGACTACAATTAAGTGTCTTCAAGGCTAGAGTGAGTAGGTAGGCTCTTAATAAACTTGCACGCTTTACCATCAACGATTACATCACTGCTTACCATCAGGAGGGATCGCGGTCAAGCACCAGTTTGTAATTTTTAAAAAACCGGTCAAAGTGGAGGTGCCTGGGGGAAGCCAATGTCCAGCAGTGGACGTTTTACCACAGAAATGATAATGACGATATTCAAGACCAATACTTACTGAAATAGAAGACGTTGGTAGCGCATTCAAACCATTATACTATAGTTTACAGAATAGACTACTATATAGATAGACTACAGTTTACAGAAATGTATCAATACCCATTGTTGATGATTTTGTTATACCTAACATAGGCCCAGAGACTGTAGACAGCTCGTAATAAGAAGGAACCTAGTATACTAGACTGTTGCTTTGAACTCTTTGTACTGAATGGGTACTAATAGAGTAAATTTCATCAAATACGATGCAGTTTTTTTTAGTATTTAGCTGGAGATAAAAACATACAGAAACCAAAATATATAATAAAGAGAAAACAAATAGACACTTGTTGTGTCTATTTGTTTTGATTGGTCAAAATGGTACATAACATCACTAAAAAGGAGTTGCCATGCGGGAACTGATAACAATATTGATAAACTATTCCACGAAACCGCAGATCCTAAGACTTTTTTCAATGCGGTCAGTGGAAGAGCTTAGGTGCGGTTCGGGCATGTGCTGTTGAAATCAACGCTATGAGTGGAATACCTACCTCTATTACTTTTGTCGATATCGATAGATATACACTATTATGTAAACCCAAGGACATTAAAATTTATCTTAAATCTCTTTGTGTAAACCACATAAATAGTAAATACAAAGACAATAATCATTAAAGTTTACGAGGAATATTTACAAAAGTAGCTTTACGGTAAGTACCTTTAAATTTCAGGCTTATAAAAATTCCTTGTATAAACGACAATAAAGCCATATGTTTCTTTTACAAAAGCCTTAGTTAAATTTCCCACAATCACGTTAGGTTATTATGAAGCAGTATAATAGTGTAAAATATATATTATAGTTTCCGACAATTATAGTCATACTTAAAACAATTTTATTTAGAAGCCTTGTAAAAACGTTCCGAGGTTCTGACCAGTTGTCCTTGACACGACATGTTCCGTCTCGTTTTCATGCTAATTTTTATTTTCTTGTTTAAAAACAAAAGTAAGCGAGCCTAAAATAATGTGTCGTGTTAAATATTACAAGGTTAGAAAACACAGTATACGTATCTAACATTTTAATTATGATTCTATATTTAGCAGGTTATGACAATACTAGCTACAACTAAAACTATGAATTTGAATCGTATTGAAGCATATTGCTAATTCATTGCTCCATATGTTCGATAAACGTGTCTGCTCAACAATGTTAATAACGCAATAGAAGTTGTTGAACTGTCAAAAAGCAACCTATCGATGGTGGTAATGCCTGAATTTTTTCTCCTATAAATAAATCAACTTGGCAATAAACTGACAGCCCTATCTTATAAGACCGTAACAAACTTATAACTTCAATCAAATCACGGGAAATAAGACCTTATATCTCACACAAAAAGCAGCATTCGAAAAAATGATCAAGTTAGTTCTAAAAATAGCGAGTATATGGACTAATGAGCGCAATTTTGCGTTAAATCGCTCTGAGATGTTGCTTTAAAAGGAACTGTCAGTGTTAGCGCAATGTTGTACTAAATACTAAGTTGTATGATGAAATACTGTACTGTATATAATGTGTATGTGATGAGGCATACCATAGAATGTTACGAGGATTGTGTGTGTTAAGAAAACTGACTGAATCAAATCAAGAATTCTACGATTTCTAAGCGATAACGGCACACACACACAAGCACAGCCTATGCTGTGCTTTGCCGTATCATACTATTATGAACATATATTTCGAAGATATTCTTAGGGCTGAGCAGTTGTGTTGCGATGTGTGCCGGTGCCGGGTACGATGCGTCAAATGTTGTTGAGCCGGGAGTTTGGTCGTGGAGGGTCTTCACATCAATCTCCCTCTAGCGCAGCATCGTTGGTCGTGTCTAACATTGCACCACCTCGCTCAACTGCCGTCTTCCCTTCTATTCACTAAGGTTTTTTAAGTGAATGGGCTTAATAAACTAGCGCGCTTTACCATCGACGATTGCATCACTGCTTACCATCAGGCGGGATTGCAGTCAAGCGCTAATTTATAATTATTAAAAAAAATGTGCGGCTTTAAATTTTCCGCTGTATTTAAAAGTTCTATACCACTTTTGTGTTCCTATTTATCAATGACACAATAATAGTTTAATTTGACTTAAACTGAATATAACACAATATGCCTATACACCTCCCAATGGAAGGACTGACCAGCTTCCTCCTTGTGATAGGGACGGAGCGTTAATCCACCACATGGGCAAAGTAGGATACGATTTCAGTATAATAACTCTTGCTTATGAAGAATCTTCTCTTCTCTTCATCTCAGCGTTAGTCCCAGTCGCATCCGAAGCTTTTTCAGCTTTGGAGTCTGGGGTTCGCTTTATTAGTGTATCTGCTGATTTTGGCTAAACTTCGATATTTTCTGTGAAGCGCCTGCCGTCTGACCTCCACAACCCGAAGGCGATATAGAAGCATTACAGTTAGACCAATTGTTGGACTTTTGAGGGCTCCAACAACCCGTAACGACTACCACTAGATGTTCGTATGGCAACCGGGACCAACGGCTTAACGTGCTTTCCGAGGCACGACCAGACCAGTGCAAATATTCATATTCATGCATACAAATATTTACACTGTGTGTGGATCGAACCCGCGCCTCCTTGCGCAGCGGCCGCGTTCGCTACCGCTACGCTATGGAGGCTGTCCTTATGAAGAAGAATGTGAATCAAAAAGTTTATGACTTGCACCGATCGCATCACTTGAATCATCCGGCGCCAGATGTCATTTCAACGCTGATCAATTGACGCAAGTGCATCCGAGTGTTACAAGTGCAACTCTGGCGTTAAGTCAAATATTAGGATACCTACAAAGTAAAAAAAAAAACTTGCAAGAACTAAGAACTAATAACTAAACTAAACTAAGTTGGGCCTATAACATTTATTAAAGAAAGAAGTGAGCGTGGAGTGTGGTGTCCTTCTAACGAATGCTGGAGACTTGATTTTACCTAGGTAATTTTTGATGGTGAGATTTACATAATCGATCAGCTGGTACTTATCTCTTGAAATAGACATCAAAAATAGTGAGAGGACTGACCCATTATCGATATATTTTTAGTATCGATAAATTACAAAATTACATTGGCGCCAGGTTTGTGAGGCTGAAATTGGACGGTTCATAATTGTAGGATACATTCAGGTGTATGACGGCTTGTGTTAAATGACGTCATACACGGACGTCGTCACCGGGACAAGCCTAAGGAACGATGGTTTGACGATTTGCACTCGATCCTCGCCGATTGGACGGAGCAAGCACAGCACAGAGAAAGGTAGTGAGGCCAAGCAATGAAACGATATAGGCTAGCAGAAATAAAAAGGCCTAACATCGAATCTAAAAAATACTCCAACTTTCAGAATCAGTTAAAGTAAAAAAAATACAGTGTAACTTTGAAAAGAACATGTTATAATCACGCGAGTAATTACATTAAACGATGACTAATGAGACCGCACCTGTGGACTAAGCTAGATTTATTGATAGTACTATACCTATTGTGTGTAGTGAGGTAGGCTCTGGGTCTGTGTTACTGTGTGGGCTTTTCAGGCATTTGTGTTGTAGAAAGGGTCTTTTATGCCGCAGCTATGGAAAAGCAACAGCTCTATGCAAGTTTAGTTTCTAAAATGTCACGGAAACTTGAACACAAGAGATATATGTGCTGAGATGAGATGGCTAAGGATTGACATTATTGGTAACTCACTTTAAGCTTACTCCACCTAAGTTTAAATGGTGTGAATTTTAAGAATTGATCGGCAGTTTTTGTTTAATGTCTTTCTTTTCCTGATGTCGTGGTTTATAGTTTCGAAGTCACGAAAAACACTTACGGTACATCGGAATGGAACTCGTTTTGTAAAAGATGATAGAAAAAAGGAGTTGGGTAAAAAGTGTATTATGTTTTGCGTAATGTTCGGCGGAGCGTGAAATGAGTTGGTGTCGCGAGAAAGTCGTAGATAAAAATTTAATACCCCATTTTTGCAGGAAAAAGATTTAGCTACATTTTAACGTATCTGGACTTCATTAAAACTTGCAGATTTACATTAGTTTCTAAGGAAATGATTTAGAAACAGCCTTTAGATTGGAAGCAAATTTAAAAATATCAAAATAATTTTCAGATGACACAGCATTTTCTCTAAAAATATTTATCTCTTAGAAGTTGTTCGAGTATTTGATTTCTGATCTTTGAACGTGTATACGTTTGAAGATCAGAGAGCAAAAACTCGACGACTGTATTTACGCACGAAAATCCGATTAAAACGGATACGTGACTTCTAACTACGAATAAAAAATCGTCACGGTATATTTTATCGATACCAAACCACTCCAAAAAGACAAACCCATCCTTAACACTAAAGGCATATTCCAAAGTTTGCAACTGACGCAACGCAAGTGTGCTCAAAATAATTAAATTAAATCTTCAATGTCGTCCGCTTCTCCGTGCTTTGTTCTTTCAGCATCTGCTCCAGTTTACCTGGAGAACATCTGCCCACAAATAATGTGGCATTGTGCCCTTCGCGAATAGATTAAGGAAGCTTTGTGTAAAGGCAAACCCTAATCTTGAGTAGTGGTGGGACACGTCTTACAATAATATCGATACACTGTACTTAGTTTTGGCGAAACAAGTTCTGGCCTGGTTCTGGCTGTTTGTGTATGTGAGTTTAAATGTTTGTAAACGCGTCCACGATACAGGAGTAATTCCTAGTAAGTTTTAAAAACAATATTTACTTATTGTTACAATAAATGATTCTTAAATATTTACATGACTACTAATTTTAAAATATTTTAATAATAAGACAACAGACAGTTATTATTAGTTCCTTATCACTAATATGTCTTCTTTACGGTTGATAAGATAAATAATTAATTTATGACTGTTTATGAGGAGATATTCAAAGACGCCGATGAATATTACGGGGTATTTATTGAACTAGACTATCTTTTATCGATAGATAAAATAAGGAAGTGGAGTAGTGTTACTAGATATGAAGATAAGGTAGAGTATATACATATTTGTTTTGTGTTTTCTTGGGCTACTAACATTGTATTCGATCCGAGGGCAGATAAACTAAGCTTTCTGGTGCTATTTTGTCGAAAACAAAATACACAATGGCAGTACCCAAATGTATCAATGAGTACGAGGCATTGTTGGCCATCCAAAAAAATACAGTCATACATTCATGGGTATCGACAGTTTTACGTATTTTTAAGTCGAACCCCGTCCCTAAAACCACTCCTCACCCTTCCAGACATTTCAACGCATAATTACATGTTTCCTGATACGTGAATTTCGCGATCATTTTTAAACAATTTACCGGCGGTTACCATGGTAACGCCCACTGTTTCAAACAGACCGCTCTCTGCTTACCCTGTGTTTATTAGTAAAAGATCTGCTTGTGTTTATGATGCAAACATTTCTTTTATGACATTAATTGAGTTAGAATTATGACAGATGACACGTCGTTCGAATGCATGGGAAATAAAAGTCGTGAAAGCGAATGGGATTGTATTAATTCCGCTTTCTGTGAATGCTGTGTTTAAGTGTATGCAAATTTGCTGAAACGAATACTATATTTTCTTGAGAAAAATAACATCATTTGCTGAGACTTTATCCAACTATGTTGAGGTTGGATTCCAGTCTTCTTGGATGCATGTTAACAACCAGTATTTTAAATGGACTGACTCACTATCTGACCTCCACAACCCACATAGTACCCACTATCTGTTTCATGGGGTTGCTATGGTACTAGGGATTTTGTGTTACTTATCTTGGCTGCCTTACTCTATGCTGTCTTATTTTTTTGGACCGTTATCCCGCCTGATGGTAAGCAGAGATGCAATCGTTAATAGTAAAGCGTGCTAGTTTATTTAGCCTATTCACTGAAAAAAATTAGTGAATAGAAAGGAAAACGGTAGTTGAGCGAGGTAATGTAATGTTATACCCCAACACACGACCAACGCGACCAATGCTACGCTAGAGGTAGATTGATCTGGAGACCCTCCACGACCAAACTCCCGACACCTTCGTACCTGGCACACAACGCAACACAACTACTCAGCACCGTCCTAAGTACGGCTTCATCAGACATCATGCCGGAACACGACGAGTCGCTTGGCGGCAAGACTTTGTCTCGTGGGTGGTAACTTCTGACGGCAGCCGATAATATGGCCTACCACCGAGAAACTGTACTGTCTATACAAGTTTTGATATTAATTTATGTGGGGGGACGTCATTCTAAAGGGCGCAAGGTCTACAGCTGAGCATGGAGTACAGGGGTTCGTTACCGTAACGAAAAAATTGATTGGTTTTTCTATCTGGAATTTGTCAGTCCTAAGCCATGATTTGTGTCCAGTTTCCGGTAACAGTGGGTGTACGGGCACCAATATGTTAACAAATGGCAACATTCAATGACGATTTTTTCTTTAAAAAACGAAAGCAACGTTAAAATATCTACGTCACATTTAGGTATAATATGACTCTATGGACTTGGAAAGCCTCTATTACAGAGTGAATGAAATTTTGCTCGTGACTGTACATAATTCAAATACAGTAGGATAATCGCGTACACACAATCAGTAGCGATGGGTTCCATTTTGCTAGTTCAACAAAATACATTGCGCTATTTACGTTGTAAGAAAACGCATTTTTCGAACATATGAATCGATACTGTGTTACACAATTAGGGTTCTGGTGTGTAAATGTTGTGGTTAATACGATTTACAGTAGTATTTTGAAGTGCTTTTGTTTGAAGTTCTGGAAAACGCCACCTGGCAACTTTGGATTCGGTGGAGAGGCGTGCGAAAGAGGCTAATTGGCGACACAGATTTAATTCTAAACGGTCTCCAAAGCCTGGAGCAATTGCGAAGAATAGCTAGCATGTCGGTGTCCTATAGGATGAATTTTGGTGAGTGTGCGTAACTACGTAATCGAAAACTGGAGACACAGGAAATTGTCTTTACTTGCTTATACAACTTCCACTTGGCCGAGGGAATGAACGGGCTTACTTGGCTTGGAACAGGAGGAGGGAGTGAACAGGTTCATTAATTTGCATTACGAATGAACTGATGTGCGCAGAGATAGCTAGAATCTGAATATTGTTAAGCTTTCTAACACAGCCACAATTGGATTTTGCTAACCCAGAATTTTTTTTTTTTTTTTTTAATAGATAACGTTGCGCACACTAGTAATTTACTCCTGTATCGTGGGTGCGTTTAAAACACATAAACTCACATACACAAACAGCCAAACCTGGAAAAACTACTTTTAACTCATACAAATATTTGTTCCATGTGGGAATCGAACCCGCGACAGGCAGCGTAGCAGTCTATAGCTTAATCACTGCGCTAACTTTTTCGTGGGTTTTCGGATTGTGAATAACTTTATAAAAGAGTAAATTCTGCCCGTGGCTTCGTTTGGCAGTCGTAAGACACCACAATTAATTTAAAATAAAAACAATCTTTTTATAAATTTCCCTGCATACTACGTTTCTGGTTTTGGTCTTAGAGTATCAGGACTGGTGACGCGGGAGTAGGCCACCGTTGTCCGTTTAGGAAGCTGCCAGTCACACCTACATTATAATATCCCATTTTACTTGCAATTTTTTTAATTTCTAGTGAATATAAAAAATAATATATAACTCTATAAAGTATACTGTCTATAGCAAAAAAAAAAAGTTTATTGAACCGTCTACTTAAAGCTCAAAATAATCTGAGGTAGAAAAAATCAAAAACACATATATGTATAATAGAAAATATATTTTAACTCACTGAAGCATAATAAATAATTTGGCTGTTGACCTCATAGTTCTAATATTAGTATATTTATAAGAAATAATATAGAATATAGTTTATGATCCAGAAATCTTTTAATAAAGTACCCATTGAAATTGCGTCATTTGTGATATAAATCAGGATTTGACGTCATACATCTATCTGGTGATAGATGACACACCCACATCTAACTAAATAATTTCGCAGAAAATCAAATAAAATCTGAGACCACGATACAGTTTTTCACAACATTTCAAGGCTTCAGTGTCCATAGTCATCAAAGTGATCAGTGATCCTACTTGCTTAATAAACGATTTCATTTCATTTCTTCCAAAGACAAGCACAACGCGACTCTTGTTGAAGAATTTCTATTCATAATTTTTCATATTTCATAATTCATTTTCCAACAATCATCATCATCAACCATTTTTATCGTCCCACTGCTGGGCACAGGTAAATCAATCCTTCTCAATCCTTCTCATACAGAGAAGGATTGAGCGTAATCACCACGGTTGTTCCAACAATATCGCTTCTAAATTAAAAGCTTCCTGCGTTCTTTCAAAGACAGAAAGGGAACTCAAGAAAAATTCATAGAAATTGATTTAGGAAAATCGTGTGGCATCGTCGGAACCCGTACTAGGCCAGCGTGGTAGATTACGGCCCACTCCCTCTCACCGAGTGGAGGCCTGTATCCCAACAGTGGGAACATTATAGGAAGATTATGTATGTGTGTGACATCGTCGCGTTGCGTCAACATCGCCGTCGTATCGTTTGCTCTCTTTAGTTTGTTTATTATTCATGAATTAACCAACCAAGCCTTAAAAATATAACGCATGCGGTTTCTAAAACCCCATGACAACAAACACTTAAACAAAAAAAAAATAAGTATGGCACAAAAAAATGAACAGCAAAAATAGGGTTGGGCCACCAAAAATAAAACTATCGATAGCGCAATCGAATCGCGATTTACGATTCAGCTCGTGCGGTGCGGCCAAACAATGGCTTCCGTTTCCTGCCCGCCACGTGCGCCTGCGCACCGAAACGACCGAAATTCGTAAATGGAATTCACTTAGTCGGACGAGATAAATATCGAATGACCAAAATGTTTAAAAAATTGTATTTATTTAGAATTATTTAACACCTTTAAATTAATATACGTTATGTTTTATATAGTTTTGTTTGTAGAACACTTACTATCTTTGTTTATTTTCTGTCTAGCAGAAAAATGTGCAAACCGTAAAAAATATATTTTATCGTCATGGAAAAAATATTTAACATACCTACAAGTTGCGTAATAATAATGAAAATATTATTTTTCACAACTCGTAAATTACCGCATTTATGTATGTTATTTCGAGTACAAAAATAATATTATCTTGGCGAATACGTTTTGAATATCGTTTGATTTTTACGACTTGCTGAGAGTTCGTGCCAAATGTGCCAATATATTTTGTTTATAAATGAAACAAAAATTTTAGATTTACTGGTATCAGATAAACGCTAATATTACATTCAAAACACGTACGGGGTGGTCTATAGAAATAGCTTTATAATAAAGTAATTTTCTTATTGGTGTTTTGGCAACCCCTAATAATTTACATGTAAACCAATATAACACATATACAATATGTAAAGAAAACCCTGTCCGATCCGTGAAGGTATCGCTAGGTATCGATAACTGATTCTACTAACGGATGCAACTTAAAAAAAAAAATCCCCTTAAAAAATAAATATTATTTCGCAAAAAGGGGTAACTTAATATATGTGCGGTAAGCAACCCCAGTCCGTGGGCGGCGGGGGGCAGGGCACGCGGCACCTGTGACGTGGTCGCGTCGCTATTTGCTTATAATAATACCGGTGTTGTCACTTTTTTTAAAATTACCAAATTTCGGGGAAATTGGAATTCATTCCCGGGAAAAAAGGATTATTTCAAAATTCATTAGTATTGTTACTATGATGATTACGTAAAATTTCATATTATATTTGGTCAAGTGTTTACCTAACCTTTATTATCCTTATGGGTCGGACAGGGTTTTCTTTACATATTGTATAACATTATTTTTTCTTTATACGAAACCTGAATACAGTTTGTTCAGAATAAGCAACTGAATAGATTCCAATCATTTTTACACCATGTTATATTAGTTCCGAAATACATTTAGAAGTTGTTGCAGTGTGGTTACCGAACGCACAAGCTCAGTTTACGGCAGATCATGCCCGCGCAACAACTGACGCTACAGGTCATAACTTTGTGGTTTTTCATATCTTTTTGAAATTTTGTACATACATTCTTTACATAAAAATACTAGACACGTGTTTCGGGTTCCGCATATGCAAAAAAATGTTTTACGTATATGATTGACAAGGGCAAGAGCAACTACAGCTTCTAGAGTACATAGACTCTTTAATTAGGTAGCATTTTTTTAGCGAACTTTAACCATTTATATGCTTAAAGTTCGCTTACCCTATTATGAAAGAGCGCGAAACTTAAGTAGTACGCGGATCTAGAGAACAGTGTCGATTGAATAGATTTCCATTCAACTTTTTCCTTTTCAACAGACAATGTATGAGAATCGAACTGATTTGTATTGTTTTACTGCTTGTTATGCACTCGTTACCTCTGTTATTCGTTTTTTAATCATTGTTGCACAAGTTTCGAAGTAATTTGATAGCTTTTGAGATGTAAGTGCGTTTTTACATTAGATTTTCTAATCTCTAATCGTTAAATTTACGCATTAGGTATTGGCAAAATCGTGCCTCAGGGTCCTAAAATAAGTTAGACAAGATTTTCGGGAAAACTCTTTAAAAGGATTGCAGTTATAATACTAATACACGTCATTATAATACTTTTCTATTCTTATAAATTACGATAATTCTAGTAACATCGACAAATCTATGACAACAGCATGAGACATCTCTATTTCTGTATCACTAAAAACACACCTGATTCTATAATATTTAGCAATGCATACCTAAAGTTAAATAATATAAGTTGAATATGGAGTTATACCTATCGATATACAAAACTCCATATTGAAAAGGACACTGATCTGCCGATTGATTCCGTAAAAATTCTCAGATAAAAGTTAGGTGAATAGACTATAGAACTTAGAGTGATCTGTCAATAGTGTCAATTAATTGAAATAAAAACTCACTCAACACTCATTTCACCTAAGTTTGTACTGTAAAGTCACAGAATCGACCGGCTCTGTCCTATCTATATGTTAATACCGCTCGATATCCCGCTTCATTTGTCGGTTGCATCTGAACTAGGGTTGGCACGCAATCTTTTTATATTAAGGCCGAGATTAATAACAGCTGAATGTTAATAAGGTTATATTAAAAAAGGTGAACAAGAATATGGGAATGTATTTGTTTTAGGGAGGGGCCGCTGTTTCTGAGAAACTTATTAAAAATTTCGTTATGTTACGTCAAAATGTAGGGTCTTACAACAAAAACTTAAACACTTGTTCAACTTGATTCTAGAATTATATCAAAGTCATACTAGTCATATAAAGTCATACAACTTGATTCTAGAATTACAACATAGTAATAAGTGAGGTATCGTTTTTAAAATATGTTGAGCGGTTGAGCCTAACCAACTGATAAACAATATTTTGTGGTAGTAAGGTAATGGGTTGTTTTTTAAGCATTCCTTAAACTTATGTTTTGATTAGAGACTGTTTAAACATATATTATGGACTTTTAAATGTCTCTTAATATTTAAGTAACGTTTATAAACAGAGTGGATAATGTGTGAGCTACATAGATAAATGTATCTTCGACAAACAGTGGTAGTATCCACATTATACCATTATCTTTTCAAATTCTATCACCCACATGGTGAAGATCACCAAAACATCAAGCATTTCTGCATTCTAAGTGTGCAATGTGAGTCATTTTCAATGATATTTCTATTAATACATTGCTTTATATGTTCGACAGATTGGTGTGCTCAACAACATAAATAGCGCAATGAGTGTTATTTATCTACTACTTTACCATTGCTACTGTTAGTGTTTTAGGCAACTATACCCGAGCTTTTTAAAAGGATATTGCGATGCCCTAAAAAGACGAAACAAAGGGTCTGTTTCCTGTAATCGAAGGTAGATTAATTGCATCCCATTAATCCCATCCACTTATGCCATGTCGGAAAGTTAAACTAAACTTGCAGTACTTATCACGATCGTGTACAAAAGTGGGTACCTACATACATCTTAGAACTTATGGTAGGTGTCACCCCTGATTTCCTGTACTTTCAGTATCCGCTGTACGTTTATTTGCTTTCATATCGACGGGACGGCTTGCGTAACGTCACCGCACTAAAATGAGTCAATTTGCAATACTGTTGCAGTTCTGTTCGGGTAATAATAATCTGCGGTGATAGGGCACGGTGTAGGTGATGAAGATGTGTTTTGCTTAATAACATTGTTGGAAGGTACAATTGAAGCACCTTCTTCAGCACACCGACCTAGTGGGAGTTGGTATATGTCACATGTCTTCGAAAGTTTTGTGTTTTTGTGTGTTGCCAGTGATGACTTATGGAATTAAGACGTGGTCGCCAACAATGGGCCTTATAAGAAGGCTCAAGGTCACTCAAAGGGCAATGGAGAGGGCTATGCTTGGGGTTTCGCTGCGTGATCGAATCAGGAATAAGCAGATCCGCAGAAGAACGAGAGCAACCGACATAGTCCGAAAAATTGCAACACTAAAGTGGCAGTGGGCCAGGCCCATAGGACCGATGCCCGATGGGGCAGAGTTCTCGAGTGGCGACCACGCACACGGCATACGCAGCGTGGGTAGGCTGACAAGGTGGACCGACATCTGGTGAAGGTCGCGGGAAACCGCTGGATGCGGGAGGCGCAGGACCGGTCGTCGTGGAAATCCTTCGGGGAGGCCTATGTCCAGCAGTGGACATCTTTCGGCTGAAATGATGATGATGATGATGTAATTCCTCACGATATTTGCTTCACAGTTGAAGTCTCAATTTATTAAATTCTTCGCTTCAACATAAGGTCGATTTTTTGATCCGTAATTAATTATTTGCATCATTAGATAAACTAAAACTTGACTCAAAACACCTTTTCTAAAAATTTAACCTTATTACATTACCTATTTGCATTATAATATATATAATATATAATAATGTAATAAGGTTAAATAATGCAAATAGGTAATGTAATAAGGTTAATTATTACATTACCTATTTGCATTATTTAACCTTATTACATTACCTATTTGGATTATTTACTATTTTTAACAATATTAAAGTATTGTTTAGTTTATCTAATGACATAAATAATACCTAATGGTTAAAATGAGCAAACTAAAAGAGAGGAAATAAAATCTGAATTGCACGGCATTCTGTTATTCTAATTCAAATTAATCGTTCCCATAATTCATCTCCTAGAAGCGAACTTCCCCCATACCTGTCACCATAAAGAGACTTCAATTTCCCAAGACATAAAACTCTTTAACAGTTCACGGGAGTAAAACTCTCTAAAGACTAAACACGTCTTGAACACCTCACCACAGAAAGTTATGACTTACAACCAATTTCCTAGCTTCAGAAACTTAACGAGTTTCTATTGTAGTTATAAAAAGGGACGGTGCAACTGGGTCGCCTGTCATGGCGCCGCCGACCTCTGTGCTTCGCAAATGGCTTTTCCGATTGCACTATACGCCGCTAGTGCTGGTAAATGTGTTAAGGATAGTATTCCCGGTACGGTTTTGTATTAAAATCTAATGTTACGGTTTATTGTTATGCTTATTGTTTTGTTTTGCTCGTTCATACGTTTTATTACGCAGTGATTGTTGATATGTATTTAAGGATTATGGACAGAAAACTCACGTTATTCAAATTGATGTAATTAAATAGGAAATCAAAATGGTTTCCTACGAAGTGATTGGGTAGTAAGCTTTTCTAAACGTAACTAACGACTCGCCTGGAGAGTTTACGTGAACTCTCCGGGCGAGGCGGTGGCACTGACTGAAGTATTTTAAAGTAATAAGTAATAAGCTAATCTAACTTAGTTATGTACATTACGCAATGAATTTTGTTGAACTGTCAAAATGAAAAAATAGCTTTTCCAAATCTAGTATACGGCACACCCCTAATAAACCTAACATATAGATGTCTATCTATGTAAATTTCAATCCCGATATTTCCATTATCGTTGTGCAGCACTATTTGCGACCCATTTTCTCTTCTCTTGGTTTTAAAGTTTTCAAAACTGGAACGACACTATTCCGTTAGGTCGGTTGGATGGTTTGCTTCTTTTTTCAAAGTTCATGCTCGGCCATTATTTATTTTTAAACACCTTTATTAATGCACCGTTACCGTTCGATTTTTAAGATGACAGATTTGTCAATTGGAACGGCTGAGCATTCCTTCTTTATTTTAATTTGAATTAAATTGTGTTTCAATCGATAAACCGCGTGTTAAATCTATAGGTCCTTTTGTAATTAATTGGATAATTTGCGTAGTAATTTAAATCATTTTTTGGTCATTTCGAATTACAAACAAATAGAGTGACGATTGAAAGTAATTTGATTAATTTAACAAACGAATGCTTGGTTTGTGACATTTAAAAAATCTAAATAATGTAATGACATCATACTGATTTTCATTCAAATTTTATGTAAGCCGAGTTGAAAACAAAAATCCAGCAATTTTGAAAAGTTTAAAATTTGTCAGCGTTACATTTCTTGGTTGGCAAGTTGGAGTTTTCTAACTCGATGTCTTACGGCAATTAATCTAAAAGCACGTGATATTAAATTAAAGTCACAAGTAATTTCAGTTGTTATAAGGTCAGAAGCTCGAAGTTCTGACTAAGGGTATCGTATTCAGGCCGGAGTCGACAGCGCGTTGTGTTTCACGCGGGCCTCAAAGAGATGTCAGCACATCGTGACGTCGTCCACGAAGACCGATGCCTCCTGGGTCAGGGTTGCGGGTTGGTTAAAAAAGAAACCGTGGCCCTGGCGCACAGGCAAGTGAAGAAACACGGATGGGTTTTAGTCAGTAAAAGCCAGACACGCCCTTCCGCTCCGCCCAGAGCGGGAGAGGTCATTTGATGATTTCCCATCCCAAACAAAGAAAAAAAACGACTATGGAAAAATAAGACATGTAGCGCTGACTTCAAATAAATTGATATTAAGTATTTGAAAAACTATTGCCGTCGCGCTGCTTCCAACCTCTCCCTGTAAAGTGCGAAGAGGAAAGTTGCGCTCAGGCTGATTTTACATACAAAAACGTTGACCACAAGCCGTTTCGTATTCCGCTGTTTTCTTTTTCAAAATACGACCGACCTCAATTATTTTTATATCAAAATTTAAAGGAAATGTATACCTATGCCTCTATTATTTTCTTTTTTGTCAAAAACTTATTACGTTTGTCTAATAGTCAGTTATCTGAACATCACGGTAAAAATGAGTTATTTTTCGCGATTTTGAAGTATTGTATTTCTTTTATTAATTAATTTTCAGAAAAAAAACTAATGATAGGGGCACGTATAATCACGATGTAAAATTGTGGAAAAAAATAATTGCTCTAAAAGCATTATCCACGAAGAAAACAGCGGAATACCTTTGTATAGAGAAAGCACCACTAGAGTTCCTTCTTAAGACAAGAGATAAAGAGAAAGACTGTATTGTATTGTTTGGAAGCCACACAAAATAATTTTTAACACCCTTGCTCGTAACGCTGATGTAATTCCACCGGATTTAAATATGTAAAGCAGGCCATAACAAACGCGTGTGTTATCAAAGCAAATAGTTAAGTTATAGTCCATACAAATTCCATAACAGCATTATTTTCCATTTCAAGTAATTATGGAACTGATCGCCGCCGCACGGCTCGCACTGCGCGCTGTTCCATATTTGAAATGGCAAATAATAATACTAATGGCGGGAAAGCAACAGCATAGAATAAAGAGAGGAAGTAGGTTATCTGCGACCCAATCCGCGATTTAATTGCCTACTGTCTTAGGGTTGACGACTGTCCGCGCTTCGTCGGTTACGGTTGTCGCCCAAACCGCTAACAAATATTTATAGACTAAGAGCTTATGTTTAAATTATTTGCTTAGTATTTAGTTTACATATACTAGTCATTTTTTTTTTTGTAATTTTTATTTTTAGTTTTGTACACATAAAGAACCATATTTATTTTTATTTTTAATTAATACAAATATAAATAATACAAACATAATATCTATTGAATCACACATTTAATACAAAATTACAAATTAGCTACAGAAAAATACCTACTTTCTTCGGTTTCGACTATTACGAAACGCGTTGTTATTAAACTTTAATGTGTAATATATCCGTATCCTTGTAAATAACTTTTAGAAATATAATTTGAAAAATATAAGTCTTTTATTTGTTCATAAATAGACATACCAACTTTGCAGTTTATGTGATCATTTTTTAAAAGCTAATGTGCCGAAAAGCCGTGACGCGCGAACCTCGTTCCGTGCTAGCCGCGACTAGCGCAGTCATAGGCACTCTAATATTGTGTTTAGGTGTGCGTGCGGCGACGCATAGATACTATGGCGCAAACATACAAGCCGCGCGCGGTCCGTTTGTATGAAGATAACGTACTTCCCTCTCTTTATTCTATGGCAACAGTGTGCATTCACAGATTGAGTTTATTTAAAATGAACAAAATATAAAATACTTTTTTTTTCTGTTTCCTCGCAAGTGTGTTAAAAAACGTCGTACGATATACGTGCGTATTGGTTATAACAAGCTCGGCTCAATTACACCCTCGCCTTCGGCTCGGGCTGAAATTCCGCCTCGCATGTTATAACCATCATTACGCACTAATATCGTAATGTACTATAACTACTACATTTTAATACCTCAACTCATTGATACAGTATATCAATACTGGCATAATACAAATAAAGGCTCACATTTCCATGACTGCACCTAGAATGACAATGCAAGCTGAGGTCAAAATCAATGTCGCACATGAGTCACATCACTAGTTACTACAACACTCGACATGACGAATCTCGCAGATTTTATCGATTACATCAGTGCGATTAACTTGTGTCGACGCCGGTTTGTTTATGTACAAGTTTATGTTTTTTTTTTGCATTACAGACTGTTGAAGTAGTATTGCAAGTTTGTTTGCTTTTACGGAGAAATAAACCTTGAAATACACTTGAGCTAAGTTAATATTTTATCTAGAGTTTTTATCAAACAAATGTTATAAAGACGACATTTTGTGAGCGTGTTTGTGTTTGTAAGTTCTTCATGACTGGACCAATTTTGATGAGATGGTTTGTATCCGGAGAAGGATCCTACATCGTGACGAAGCCGGTATGCATTAAGACCAAACAACCTCAAGTAGGTTATAAATTCCAGGCACCAGGGTGAATGCTGTTCTTTAATAATTAATTAGAATTCTCACAGCAAGAAGAGATCCACATTTTACCTGACCGCACCACTTTACCTAACATCCACGTACATCAGCCATATTTGATCCGGATATTGATCCCGGGAGTGTCGTGCCCATCCCGACTCCGCCGCAATATGTTGCAGAACCTTTTCAATAACGTAAAGCCCTCGCGCTGACCCCAATAAATTGTTAGGCCTCGTCTTGGTGGGGAGAGGTCAACGTGATGGGAGGAAGCGATTGTTAAAGCTGTACCTGGACTTTTCGGCGCGCGCAGAAAACCAACACTAATGTGGCCATCTTGGTTTTTCAAAACATTTCACGTAGAAATGTCTACCAACAGCGCGTTCCTGTCAATGTCGTCCACGCGCCAAAGGATCTTTTGAAGAATTTTACAGTTCGTACGTCCGTATTTTTTTCTAACCGCTGTGACAATAGCAACTTTATATGTAACATCACAACACACATGACAGTGGTCACAAAACAAGAGCAACCTTATCAGAATCAAAATAAAGAATACTGTGGTGTGTACTTTGAAAATTGATTCAAATTCACAAAATACGATCAAAGATTGTATCACTGTTTACTATTTTTTTTTTGTTTTGGATGGGAAATCATCAAATGACCTGTCCCGCTCTGGGCGGAGCGGAAGGGCGTGTCAGATTTTTCTTTTTGTTCTTCGCTTGCCTGTGTGCCAGGGCCACGTTTTCTTTTTTAATCAACTCGCAACCCTGGCCCACTGCTTATTATCAGGCGCGATTGAAGTCAAGCACTAGTTTATAATTATAAAAAAAATAACTGTCAAATTACTGTGATTGAAGGAGCTGGCTGGTTGGTATTTAAAAAGTTTTCATTCCATGTTCGTAGTCCATCTATGGCTTTTAAAGCAGGTTCAAATAAAAAAAAAATTACACGGTCATCGTTCGTTCGCGTGTACCGTGGTCATACAAATGGTCAATTGATAGAGTACATCGTGCGATTGTCAATTATTTCACTTTTATAACATAGTGTAGGTCGGACGAACTCAATTCGCAAAAAATTCTGTTCTCCGAGACGATAACGGCTAAAAGTTCGTGTCACAACTCACAACACTGCATTAATGTTTCTACGTTTGGCAAACCAAACGTTTATAAAGAAAGACAGAATAAGTATTATTATGGGGTGTTATGAAGTTTGGGGTTTTGTTTGTGTCTCGGTACTTTGTTATTATCAGCATCTTCATAGTTATTGCCTAGCAAATCTTAAAGATTTCAGATTGAAAATTGTTTACAGGATTTAGAAATGTTCTGAATCTTATTGAACTTGGAGCGAGCTATAGGTAAAGTATCCGGAAAAGAACCGGAGTTACCGTCATAGCATTAGGAAGCTGGTGGATCAGATGAGTCCTGGAGTGGAGACCGTGTGTTAAGCCTAGTGTGAGCCGCTCCCTAGATAGATTGTTGATCCCTTCATAGATTGGATAGGGTGTTGAGGTGAAATCTGGGGCTGGATTACGTCCAGCAGTGAAATACGAAACTGGGTTGATTGCATGGCAAATCAGAGTAAAATTTTGTTTTGTTTGTAAAAAAAATGTACATCTGTTAATCTTTTACGGGATTAAAACGCTATCTCTTGTATCGTTGGTCACGTACAATTCTGATCCCCATTCATTCGCCTCCTCCGCCTCTCATAACTTGTGTTGATGCAACAATTTCCCGTGTAAGCCGACATTAAATGAATTTATTATGAGCTCGGGGCGAAACTTTTGTAATTTCGATAGTGTCTGTATGCTGTCTAATAGTCAGGTTTTTATTTTCCGACTGTTTGTTTTAAGAGTTTGGAAGAATGAAGTTTGGATAAAAAATAAGATGGAGAATCAATGGTATGATTTATTAGGATTGTAGTTTTTTTGTGATAGATTTATGGTACCCGGAGTGCATAAACTTTTAAATAATAACAGGGCTGGAAAAGTGCCATCAACTTCACTTATTTTGTGATATTTTTCGTCATAACGTGTGCAATCGGGTTGTATCCTAAAAAATATTTTAATGTCCATCAGATAGATTTATAGAAAATATTGACCACGTATTTTTCTTTCATTCAAATACTTAGCAAGATATATTCATTTGAAATGTCGCATGAAGTCACGCTGTGGTGCAAAATATACCACTCCGTAACTTTAATGCGCTATATCTAAGTAGTTTTCTGTAATTTCGGACTATTATTGTTTTGATTTTCATACCTTGGATACATTCCTATGAAGTACCTATACCTATACCGCTTGAAAATCGGCCAGGTGCGAGTCGAATTCGCACATGCAGGCTTCCATTCTACTGCACAATATACATAGACACTTAGGTATAGGTATGTGTCCGCACTTTCAAACATGTAAAAACTAAATTACCGTATTATGGAAAAGTTTTAGCAATAAACACAGCTCCATTAAGCCGCCAAAAGCCCAATAACAATGATCCAGGCAATTGCCCCAAACATCAACAGTCTCCATAACCATTCGGTAAATTTGGGAGACGATTCCTAGACGTGGAAGAGGTCAATTTAAATTCAAGGTTGGCGCTAAAGAGGTGCGCCAGCGAGCGTGGAATTGGACTGGATCCAATGGCCTGTTCTGGCACATCTGACCTAATTCCCCCCATATTAGGTCATTGGCTTCAATGGGCAATTTGCATTTATATTGGATAGCTTTTACCTGCCATGCTATTCATGTTTATTGGTTTATGGTTTTAGTGTCAATTATATTGTAGGTGGCTTATATTTTTTTGTTTTTGATGGTATTAATACTGTAAACGTCGATCTGATTACTCGTTGTAATGACAGTAAAGACCTTGCCACGCCTGAAATGTCAAACAAAACAGAAGTCTGGGAACACATCTGATTGATTCTCATCATCATCATTTCAGCCGAAAGACTTCCACTTCTGGACATAGGCCTCCCCCAAAGATCTCCACGACGAACGGTCCTGCGCCTCCCACATCCAGCGGTTAAGAATGACAGCTCACTTCACCTTTTATATAAAACGAGTGTAGATCAGCATAATGCTGGGCGATAGCCGTTTTGCGCGGATGTGACGCATGTTTCCCCCAAACGTTTATTTATTTTTTGTGAGTTTTTTCTTATTTTTGTGTCATGTTTACTGCAAAGAAATGTATATTTTTTTAAAGGTAAAGTAAGAAAAAATTATACGTAACAAATGAAAGCAAACATAGGTTTTAATCAAAGTTGCTTGTATTTGGACGGGGTCCAACACAGATGCGGGTGGAGGCAAACACTCTTCATTCTAGTCTTAGGTACTGATACTCAACACCTTTACTGAACGACTGGAGATATGATTGTCAACCCATTCACATCCAGCTTTATCATAGAATTGAAGGTACGCAGTCTTCTCAGCGTATCGCTGTCAAATATTGAGCTAAGTATCCTGTTTAACTCACAACCCAGCAATGCTAAAGGACTTAAGCTCTGTTCAGTTTTGTTCATAGAAAACCACGATTTTGTATGGAAGATGTCTACGTTATCAATACGAAATCGTTGTTAGTTGAACAGAGCTAAATAATAGACATGATTTCAGCCGAAACATATCCACTGGAGGACATAGGCCTACCTCAACCACGTCTTTCTCGTATATAACGTCGATAAGTGTGGTTAGTTCGTAATACTAATCGGAAACCCATATAAGAGCACGGAGGACGGGCCGTGATCCACGGGCAGACGCCGCATATACGAATACATTGAGGAACAACACCATCCGAGAACAGTTTGTAGTGTGTAGTGAGCTTTGTAGTGTAGAACACTAGAAAAAAGTCCTTGTATGATAAAACAAATCTTTTTTTTTCAGACTTACTCAACAACTTTAACTGCCAAAGCGTAGACACCCCAGTCCTGTTATCTTACCATTTAGTTACATAATGAATTTTGACAGTATCGCGTTACCCAGTGCTTGGGTAAGTGGATGTGGACATGAATCGACTGCTTATAACTAGATAAGCAGTGAATCCATGTAAAAAACATAGGAACGGCAGATGATTGATTCGAACTTTCTATTCATTATTATTTTATTTTTTTTCAGATGTAAGCCGTAACCATAATTCGTACAGCTAAAATGACAAGCCAAAGGCACCTGTTTATTATATTGTTCATACTCTTTGTAGACACCTTTCCAGATTAGCACAGAAATAAGATTTAGCAGACGATCTTTAGCATGTCAAATTGAGAAGAGATGATGGGTTGATGACACATTCTCTCATAGTCATCTACGTGCGTTTTGAAGGTTTTCTGATTTCAAACGATAAACCGTTTGAAATCTGAAAACCTAAACCCAAACCAAAAGTTTATAAAAAAAATTGCATAATTTAAAAAAAGAATGATAATCTACGCAATAATAAAACATATTCCCACGCATGAGACAAGTGTCAAAATAGTTCCTAATTTTAAAAATAGACTATTATAGAGACGTTTTGACTGGCGCGTTTCACACGAGGTCGTGTCGACGTGTGTTTCAACTTTTTTTTGTTTCACGACCAAGGCTAGATTTTGTAAGGCCAAATACCAAGGCTTTTCTGAAAATAGTTTGAGATTTCGCATCAAAGCAAAGAAAAATGTTTAAATTTATTATTCCGCGATCAGAAAAGGATGTTGAAGGTTATATACGGATTTTTTTTACACAAATAATTGAAGATATTCTGTTTTATGTAAGTTTGTTGTACATAAGCCTTCTGAAGTAAATATTTTGAATAATAGTAAAAACCGCATCAATTGCGAAGGTAAGAAGAACAATGCGGTCACACAAACATGAAAAGCTATTATTTTTCTGTGTGATTTCTTTTTTATAAATTATAAACTAGTGCTTAACCGTAATCCCGCCTGATGCTATCATCAACTAAGTACTTATATTATAGGTACTAATGCATTCATTAGCAAATCTGCAGCATCTTTAAGTTCACAAGTTCAAATACGCGATTCGCTTGGAGCATTTGAAATTATTTATTTTGTGGGAAACGATCTCTCTGCGAAAAACATGTTGTTCCATAGATTGTCAAACTGCCAAATTCCACAATTCCTCCCAGTAACTCTATTAATAAAATTGCATTACGATGCCCTGAATTTAAATATCAAGAATAAATTAACTAGGTACTATACTGTTTGCCATATTGAAATTGCAAACTATAAAAAAAAAACTATTCCTTTTTCAAATATTAAGGTATATTTGAAAAAGGAATAGTTTTTTTTTAACTCTATTAAAATACTTATTTGCATAGAATTTTCGTTCAATGGTTACTAGATAAATTAAACGCGTAATATCCCATTAATAAAAATTCAAAAACAATTTTTAACTAAACCGATATAAATGAACTCATAAGTGGTTTGTGTTGTTTATACAAAGGGTCAGCTTTAATTGGTTTTGTAACGTCAAGTGTGACATTTAGGTTGGCACGCGCTAGCCAGGTGCATTGTAGTATAATTAGTGATGTCCGTTGGAGGAAAAAATGGTTTTAGTCGATTTTTTTAGCAACTACATATTTTTATTAGACCGTTTATTTGAATTATTTTTCATTTAACGTTTTATAAAAGTAGGTACATGTACTTTAATGAATCTTTATTAAGATTTAAATCGTAGGTTCGCTATTTAGCGTCAAAAGATGGCTGTGTTTTTGTTTTAACATCTATGAGGCTCTAATTATTGATTGGTATTTAAACACCATGATTACAGTGGGAGCTCACTTTTTCAGTTTGGTCCCTTTTAAAGACTAGCACATCTAACGATTTAAATATTCGAGTGTAGGTACATGAACAAGGTTAAGAAAACTGTAGCGAGCTCTCGTTATGAATACTTTTGGTGGTTCCTTGATATTTTATTTAAACGCAGAATATAGTGCCAATTACAGATCCGTGTAAACAATCTAATTCCCTAGGCGTTTATTTAATTAGAATGTAAATTTACATATTTATCGATAGGGATGTGGTCAGGTAGCAATTAATTTAACATGGTTTTGTTTGCATTTAAATAAAACCTTAATTTTGTACGACCATTCCACCACCTCTTAGCAGCCATTACTTGGCTTATCATATTCATCTTCAAATATATCAAATTAATGTTGTATAT
Source organism: Sesamia nonagrioides (assembly GCA_017933935.1). Classification (NCBI taxonomy): domain Eukaryota; kingdom Metazoa; phylum Arthropoda; class Insecta; order Lepidoptera; family Noctuidae; genus Sesamia; species Sesamia nonagrioides. Next base: position 25,462 of record JADWQK010002063.1, read on the forward strand.
TAATTTAAGTAATTTAATTAACAGAATTAAACTTTCTAAGCTCACATTGGCTTGCACTGGACAATGAAACGGTCGTTGCATGTCTGCCCTCCAATTAACTTTACATAAAAAGATTTTATCGCTGAACTCATCGATCTAAGACTTAATCAAGCTTGAAGGCAATGCAGCGCAACGCAAGTGTGCAACAGATTAGAAATAATTACGTTATCTGTGGATCGAGCCCTTGCATTCATTAGTTAGATTTAAACGATTGTCACGAACATAGTTTCTAAATCGATTTTATTTTTATAGCTTCCGCAAGTGATCGATCCTGGGGCAACCAACGACTGTGTCCGATTAAAATCCGCAAAGAGGTTATCCTCTTTGCGTATTTGAAGCGGAGAAGGTTGACTCGCAAGTCCTAAAGCCTTAAAATAATGTTTAAGGCGTTGTTGTCGTTGTTGTTCATATGCTTAGCAATTAACTTTAATAGTTATCCGCAGAAAACCGTATACCGTAGGTCTTTCTACCAGGTTTAAAGATGTTAGTCAAAATCTTTTGCAAATATATTCCGTGGAATGATATAATACGATTTATGTCTTTTATTGAGGCAAAAATAAGAATGTGTATCGTGCGAAAATACGATACTTACTACGATAAAAATATGGTAGCCATGTTAAGAATAATATAACACACCAGTGTCGATAAACAATCAGGCTTGGGAGCACAAACAAAACCAAAGACCACATGTGACCTATAAAAGAAACATAAAATGCAGAACACATGGTTTTTATATCGTCATAGAATATAAAAAAATATTGTCAATTGCGAACTAAAGATCAAAAGAACAATGTAAACAGCAGACATTGTAGAAACCTTGGGACTTATAGTCGCGTAAAGATTGTAGGCACAAGACTACGAAACGGTCGCAATAAGAATCTGTTGATCTGTATCGAGCAATTCAATTAAAATGTTAAGGTGAACTCCAGTAGCTACGGAGAAAAAACAAAAGAAACGAGAGTAGGTGCCTAATTGGTATGCAGAGCAACCTTCTATTTCATTGGGTTCCTCTACAATACGAACTTTTTGTTACAGTAGGTACCGAAGAATTCGTTTGTAATGTAATAAGCGTAAAATAGTACACAATATATTCCACGCTTATTACATTACATTACACCTATTATAATTATACTTTTTGCTTATGTAGATCGGATTTAAATCATCTAGATATGATTAAACTGTTTTGGTTCCTGTCCTACAAATCACATGTATGTATGTATATGTAGTCCAATAATTAGAACACTGCTGGTAACAATGGTCTCATCTACTAAAACAAGGAGGTACGTATGACCATTTTTATGGCCAGTGACCATTTAAAATATGACATAAAAGAACGTGGCACAATGCTTAATGATGTCACGTATAGTGACGTTTGCTGTGACGATAAAATATTGAATGACCATGCTATGGAAGCTTTGGAGTAAAATTAAATTGCTAAAAAGAGCATAAGTCAATTTGTGCAATTCTATATGTTTTTCTTTAATTACAGAGGATTTTTCTCATATGTCATAATTCTTCTGTAATTCCTTTGAATAATAGTCTTATTAGCTAACCAAATAGAGGCAATGACTGATTTGGTTATACAAACTGCAAATATTTTCAAAGTATCAACTTTGAAAATATTTGCATTAACGACAATATTTGCATCTTGATAGATGCAAATATTGTCGTTCAAACATCAAACATGAACTAATTACAATAACAGCAACGACAGCAGGCAATATAACGGAAGAACACTCTAAACAGCAAACACTGAAGTAAAAATTACGCAGTATTGCAAAATATGTTCGTGCAATGAATAATTCAATCTGAATTGATTTCTAGCAATCGGCTACTATTCTTGGATAATGGTTTTTCTATCTAAAATCAATTTGCAATTATTCAACCTTATATTACTGCAAAAAAAACAACGGTTGGGTTTAAGTTACCAAATTCATAATTGATGTTTACCTAATGGTACCTTTGGATATTTTAATTACTGTACAAAAGGTGTATTTAAAAGAGCAAAATAAATTCGTTTCAGTAAAGTTAAGGCTTTTATTATTGCATAGACATTACTGTTACAATTGTTTTCTCAAAATGTTTTTGCCTTAAAATTTTAATCATTTGTATTATAAATTTTAAACGTATCGTATATGTCACTAAATTATGACACCATATCACTCTAAAACAAATTAAAAACTATTAAAAAGAAATTAGTAGCATGGTGATAAAACCAAATTAAAGAAGAAAAACTCATAATTTCAATACTACACTTGTTCATATAGGACATCTGTATCAATATCGAGAAATAAAATGAAAAAAGAATCATACGCTACCACTCACCGGATTTCCTCTTTTCGTTCACTAGTACTAACGACTTGGTTCTCTTCACCCGTAAGGAGCGTCGTCGTATGGATCTCATCAAAGCTTCGGGCATCCTCGAAAACCTCGGAGAGTCCACCCTCTTTTCCGGCATGAAAAAATTCTTTACCGCCAGCATTATTAACAATTTCCACTCTCCGCACTTTAAACTAATTAAATTTAATCGATTACACGAATCCCATCTCTGCTTAATTAACTCACTTATCTCGATCAATGTCGTTCGATTAATAAACACAAAAAAAAAAAACTGTGACTAATCCATTTTCTAGTCGAGTTTCAAGGTCAGCGAATTCACATCAATTAGTTAGTTATAGATTGCACTAGTTGAACGGTTCCTTTTTGGTATGTACGTCACTATTGTTTATTCTCATCACTATTCCGAATGCGGAGTATCCTGTTTGCCTATTCGGTGGTCGTATTATATTTAAGGGAGGCGCAGCACGTCCGTTCGTGGACAAAGCGCGCGGCGTACTGGCATCGGAGTGGCTAAGTGTCGCTAGAGGGGGCTTGCCTTGCGGGCTGGCGAATGTTATCTATCTTATCAGAATTTACCTAGTTCATACAATAAGGTCGTAAAATTTACAGTAAATTGATAACCGCCAACAAGGTCGTGTTTGGATGAATGAAAAGTAGCTGATTCTATGTTACGGAAAATAGCCCCTATAGGTACCTATTTCCATAAAGCGGAACATTGTTTCCATAATTATGCTAAAAATGGTCGAACACAGATGAAAAAGTTATGACCTAATAACTTTATCTAAATGATAATCAACATTGTGTATCTCCTTCACCTAAATTTTTCAAAAAAGAAAAACCTTAGGCGTCATATAAGAATTTAATACAAAATTTTAATAAATCAGAAGAGTGTATATTAGTAATATACATATACATACGTATACATTATAATAGCATGTCAATACGGAAGGTCGAATGAAAAACGGAAATCGAATTATCCTTAAAGACATCCACTTCCGATCATCGTCAGTAGTAAACAAATCGAACCGACTCCATGCTTTAAATATCGATGTGAATCACACACCTGCATACATTATCCTCAATCTAGTTTCCTTACGAGGTGGTCAGAGAGTACCGACTCTTATCCATATACATATACTTCCTGTGTCACTTGGAGCTCCATATGAGGAATGGATTCATTACTCACGGTTTTATTCTTGGCGAGCAGAAACTCAATGAAACAATGTAGCCATTAAATTTTTACTGGTTCTTCAATAAATAAATGATTCACTGCATTCCGCAATTTCACCGGCATTAGTTTCGATCTCATGGGACCTATCGGAGTAAAAAAAAGAAGTATAAAAGTGAAAAAAGGTAAAGAGTAAAAAGTTACTTAATTAATTAATCTATATCTATACTAATATTCAAAGTTGAAGAGTTTGTTTGTTTGAACGTGCTAATCTCAGGAACTACTGGTCCGATTTGATTTTTTTTTTATAGCGTTGGATAGCCCATTAGTCCAGGAAGGCTTTAGGCTATATAACATCGCGCTGCGATCAATAGGGGCGGAGCATATACAAAAGGCAAACGAAGTCGCTGGCGACCGCTAGTTAATTATAAAGTTACTCCTGATTACAAAGTATCTTCGTGCCAAGTTTCACCAAAACTTATTCTACCTTTGGAGGATAAAGGAGTAACAAATACACACATACAAACTTTCGCTTTTATTATATTAGTGTGTAATATTGTAGTCGTGTCTAAAAGATAATGGAGGAGAAGCGAAAATTTTGTCTTACAATTTTTCTGTGATTTAGCAAAACGTGCGAGATAAAGGCAAATAAAAGGAAAGAATATGCGCAGTAAGAATAGTAATGTTGACTTTTCAAAGGCTTTGCAGAGATTAACAATGTCAGTGATTGTCTGCGGTGTCGCAAAAAGACTTAGCAGAGTTAATTGAAAGACAAATGTAGTTTCAGATTCTACGGACTCTCGGAGTCCATCGGCAAAAATAAACCTTAGGGAGTTTGAGGATGAATGACTGGAACTATGGCTCCGAAGATAACGAAGATAGGTAGGAAAGTTGCTTCGTTTATATCAATGTATTTTGATAGCAGTCTGTTCTGCAGGGTAAGTGCGATCACACTATCAGAAGCAATGGGTTTAATTTTGACCGAAATATTTTAAGTTGGAGAACTGCCTAGGATCGAGTTTTTTGGCGTGCCATGGAAGAGGCCTATGTCCAGCAATGGACGAGTAGAGGCTGATGATGATGATGATGAATTAGGGTGCTCGCTTCCTTGCATGACAATTACCTCAGAATTTGAGAATTTGTAAACATACAATCGATTTAATGTCGGATAGTAGAGTAGCATTTGATTTCATTAGTCGATGACGCGGCCGCTGCGCAAGGTGGCGCGGGTTCGATCCCCGCACATTGCAAGTATTTGTATGCATGAATATGAATATTTGCACTGGTCTGGTCGTGCCTCGGAAAGCAAGTTAAGCCGTTGGTCCCGGTTGCCATACGAACATCTAGTGGCAGTCGTTACGGGTTGTTGGAGCCCTCAAAAGTCCAACAATTGGTCTAACTGCAATGCTTCGATGTCGCCTTCGGGTTGTAAAGGTCAGACGGCAGTCGCTTCACGGAAAATGTCGAAGTTTAGCCATATCAGCAGTTGGATTAGTAAAGCGGACCCCAGACTCCAATGCTGAAAAGGCTTCAGATGCGACTGGGATTAACGCTGGGATGATGATGAGTAGAGTAGCATTAGTAAATTGTGTCTATAGCTGTATACTTTGTATGAAGTAATTGCGTAAAACACTATTAGTAGCATTGGTTTTCATTTCTACAATTTAACAATATCCATTGCGTTATTAACATTGTTTACCGGATACGTTTTCACTACATACTATAAAACATAGTCACTGTCTCTTTCTCTATGTCCCTATGTATGATTAAATCATTAAAACTGCAGGCTGAACCCTACGAGATTTATCAAAATAATGTACTAAAATATCGTAACACATTGAAAGGTCTACAGAAAAGTCCGCGATGATATACAGTATGTTAACTAACAGAGGGCGTTCCCGTTAACCCGAAATAGTATAGCATACATACATACTAAAAAAAATATTTCCATTCGAAAACAAAATGTTTTAAAATTTTTTCCAATAAGAAAATATTCAATAAAAATTTTAAATTGACATGTAAAAGAAACACACTGTACACGCGAACATGAAAGACGGCAACGTCGCAATTTATTTATACATGACGACTACTATTTTGATTTAAAACAGGAAGTTTCAAATTTATTTCCAATTAGAATTTTTTTTTATTCGGACTTTTTTATGCTTATTTTTCTATGCTGATATTTTTATTTTAATCTATTAATGATATATATTAACGAGTTTAAGGGAACGCCCTCTGTTATTTAACATACTGTATGTTTATCTCTTATGGATATCCGACAATAACATTTTTTTGTCATTTACTTTTTACGACAAATACTGGATAATTTTGGAAGCGATTTTAACCAATACAGCATTAATCCTTATCCAACTTAATACATTAAATACATTGTTGATTTAATATTTCATTGTTGCTATATCGCCCTTAACAGCTTAAGATTTAAATGAATATTTTCGAAAATATTACAAATTTAAAAATTGCGGTGAGTCGCGTTTGCGGTCAGCCAGGGCGGCGGGCCGCTATGTTTTTTATACAACGTTCACAGTTTTTCTGTAGTGTATTGAGTATCAGCACCCGTGCGAAGCCGAGGCGGTCGCTAGTTAAACATATGAAGCCATTAATTAGCAATAACCTTTAAATTATTCAGATAGACATTGATAGTGTCTAACACAATTAGGGTCCAGGTCTGACGTAGTTTTTACAGCGGCATTTGTACAGCTAAAGATGCAAAGAATATCAACCAACTGATGCTGGTAATTGAATCCTTGAAACAGGAATGTGCACTCATAATTCCTCTCATTCACACCAATTTGGCAATTTTTAAACACCTACGCTAAATACCGTAAGACCCGCCTCATTTGGCTTAGCTACGGGGTATTGAGTTTACTGTTTGAGTCATACCCGAAAATATTAACTGCGATGAAAAGTATTTGTTGCATCTGCTCAGATCAGTCTCAATTCTGCCTGTGACCGTCTTGTCATCTGCTAGTAAAGACACTGACTCCTAAGATACAGGATTTCACGGTGATAGGCCCAAAACATCGGCTGCCGGCAGAAGTTACCACCATTAGACTCGACACAATCAGCTTCTTAGATACGATCTAACTCAATATTGTCAATTATTTTATTTTTTATAATTATCAACTAGTGCTTGACCGCAATCCCGCCTGATGGTAAGCAGTGATGCAATCGTTGATGGCAAAGCGCGTTAGTTAAGAGCCTATTCACTGAAAAAAAGTGAGATAATAGGAAGGAAGACGGCAGTTGAGCGAGGTGATGCAATGTTAAACCCAGTAGCAATTTTTTTTAATAATAAATAAATAAAATAAATATATATAAATATATATACGGACAACTCACACAGATTGAGCTAGCCCCAAAGTAAGTTCGAGACTCGTGTTATGGGATACTAACTCAACGATACCATACATCATAATAGATACATATAGAGATAAACATCCAAGACCCAGGCCAATCAGGAAAAGATCGCTCTCCATCATGACCTGGCCGGGGATCGAACCCGGGCCTCCACGTCGCAGGCAGGCGTGTTGACCGCTGCGCCACGGAGGACGACGAAATCACCTGTAGTTTAATGTGTCACCTACTCACCTCCATATACCTACAGATGGACCATAAAATTGAACGCAGAATTTCCGTCAGTCACCTAAATTAAAATATGCACACAAGTGGTACAAATTGGTCTACATTCATCATCATTAGGTTTAAACGGGCATTCCGTTCATTTAACATTTGTACCGCGCCTTTATCGAACCCACTCCCTCTATTGTAGTTTATACACTAATTAATTTACTTGCCGTTGTGTTGTTTTAGTCTTGAACAGATTTATATTTTATTGTTAGGCAGATTTATTATTTAGTGTAGTGTACAGACACGGAGGCTCGTGTTTAATAATATCAGCCACTTCGCTCGATCGATTAGGTTAACCTACGCTTGTCACGGTCTGTCTGTTGCATTTGCAAGTTACCACCTACCAGACAATGTCTTGCCGCCAAGCAATTCGTCGTGTTCCGGCCATAATGTCTAGAAGCCGTACGCCGGACGTGTCTGAGCAGTTCTAACCAAACCCCCAGCACAACAACATTTGGCTTATCGTAATCGGCATACATCGCAACACAACTGCTCAGACCCGTCCTCCTTAGGGCTTCACCAGACATCATGCCAGAACACGACGAATCGCTTGGCGGCAAGACTTGGTCTGGTGGGTGGTAACTTCTGCCAGCAGCCGATGTTATGGCCTACCACCATTTTAATGTGAGTCAATAAAAAAAAATAGTTTTAGTACAAAATAAAAACTAAAAACATGATAACTGCGTAGAATGTACTCTAAAATTCACAAATATTCATACAACGCTAAAGGCTCGGGTTTCAAGATAAATCTTCTAAAATTTAAATAGTAATAGCGACATTAACATCGTGGCGGTTCAGTGTTTCCAAGATTTATGTATACGGAAACCGGGTTTCACCTGAGATCATGCTTGAGATCATATTCTGCGAATTGCTCCAATAGAATGCCTTATAATGGTTGCTGGAGCCAGATCGCCCTTGTTATGAAAATATGTACCAGGGAAACTTAATAATTGTAGCAAAATGAGAGTTGTTCCTTTTCTTATTATTCAAATAAAAGTGAGCGGTTATTTTGCAACAATAATGAAGATATAATAGAAACTGTAGGAGCAGCTGAAAAACATTTTAATAGAGAGAGAATTGTTTATAAGGTACTTGGGTATTGAATTTGATATTATCCCCTTTTAGGAAAATTGTTTTTGTATTCATGAAGGCACTTATTCAAATTATTGAAACTTAAACTGAAATAATTCACGTGCCACTGGTTATAAAAAATATTATTCATAGGGTACAAAGAAAAAAGGTTCAATTAATAAAATCACTTTTATGAACTCAGATACTCGATCATCAGATATTTCATGATTTTGCATGTCCCTGCTCTGTCCTGTTCTATACCTGCATTCTGGCAAATAAATGATTTGATTTGATTTGCAGACTTGGTTTTTAAAACTATTTTAATTACATCAAACAACCCGTGATTTCTTAAATGTTATAAACTAGTGCATGCCCGCGTTCCCGCCATGGTAAAAAATCGTTGATGGCAAAGCGCACTAGTTTATTGTAAGCCTATATTCACTCTAGTCATGAAGACACTTAAATTACTTATAAACAGACTGGAAGAACGCTGCAGGCAAATTTTCCAGTCTTTCGAGGTACCTACGCGATAGACGAGGCGAAACTCTTCGTCCGGATTATAGTGGTGTCAACAACTTAAGGGTCGTCCGATGATGGAACAATTTCAATTTTATTGTTAAAGCATTAAATTCAACATTAATTTTATTTAAAGAGACAGATTCGGGTAGCTTGATCTGTGGGCGTGTGTACTGACGACAGCAGGTAAAGCTACTCCAAACTGTCAGATATTACCAATTAACCTTGAGCCTTAATGTTTTAGAAAAATTAGAAATCTAATAAGGAGGAGATCTGACAGATTGTAGTAGCTTGATGTGCTGTCGTCTGTACAACCTTTTCTAATGCTGAAAAAAATTGATTAATTCGTAATATGAAATGTATGTATAACAGAAAATGTAGTTAAATAAAAGTATAGCAAATAAAGACATCATAACCTTTACTGAGGAATTTGAGCTGTCGTTTGAAGCATAAAAATTACATTACATGATAGGTTTAGATACATATTTATATTGCTGAAACGTGTTTCGAGGAGCAATACATCTGCATTCTTTTACTAGTAGCACATGGAGATAACTCAACTCGTTTTTACCAGTTTTGCTGAAGATAACTGGCGTACTGTTTAGCAGAATTTACATTGTCACATTAAACAAATATGAAAAAAATACGCCAAAGTTGATACAAAACAAATAACTTGAGTAGACAAGTTTTTATCAAACAACAATTATAATGGAAAATGTTTTTAAAGCGAATAATCAAGCTATTAGCGTCTAAAGTACATATACTTAATAATAAACCTTTATAAAGCGCTGCATCGCTATATGTACGAAATTCAACTCGAGAATCGTGCAAATTCTTATCGCTGCATCGTAGTTGCACGTTGCGGTTCACGTTTTGCATCAACAACCATTACAGCCTGACCTTCCAACCCCTCTTTTGTTTTCTTAAAATGGAACCAAGAACGAAAGAACTATGTCTTTCAAGATGTCTTGCTAAATTGGACAGTTTCGTGCTTCGGCTTTGTATTCTAACAGAGATTTATTTTAGTGTGATGTTTAGAGGCAAATATACTGCTGAGATTTTGTAGAATATATTCGAAAAACGAAAAGTATGGTACATATATTTTTATTCTTTAGTATTAAAGCAACATGAGCATTGGCGTAGTACATGGAGTAGACGCAGTAAAGACACGTGATGGAGCATGTGTAATATAAAACATATTTCCGATAAAACTATATGAATAGTAAACGGTATTAAAATTAACATGTCATATAAGTAATCAGTTTACTATCACAGCTGTAATAACTAACATCTCAAGCTGAACCATTAAACTAAGATGAGGCTAAATCAGGGACAATAAAATTATTTGTATGGATGTCACTTGCTAGTTTCCTTTATGCTATACATATGAGTACTTATACTATTTCTGTAATATCCTACCTTAATTTCATTTTAAGACATATAATTAGATTTTCAATATTTTAAGAAAAATCATAAAATAATATAAAACATAGTAGTCCACCTGTATCGGAACGGAAGCGGGGCCCAAGGTCAAAGTCCTACCTACCGGTGGTCAGGGCTTCTAATAGAGGAACCTAACAACAATTTGTAATGTGTTCACAACAACTGGTTTCTGGATTAATCCCATAGACATTATATTTTATTAATACATTAATTAATTTTGTAGTTAACTGTGATAACTAAGTACCTAATCAGATAAGAACTCAGAGATAGTCGTGTTTATTTTTAGCAGCTGCAGAACCCGTCTTGTCTATAACTTGAAGCTGCATCCGAGCAACTTTCCGCTATTTTATGGAAGAGCCACCAATAGCAGGATATATTTCTCCTTTATAACCTAAGTTTTATTTATCAGCTTAAGAAAGTTTCTTTCTAACATTATTGTTATTACTTTAGTATAACTTTTACGGCCAACTATTACTCATCACCACTATCACTTATTTTTTCTGCTATAGTTAACTATAGCAGAAAAATAAGTGTCATTTTGACTAGTACAAATTGTAAGACAACTAAAGAAAATGATTTACCGTAATGCTTAGAAGGGCAAAGATCAGTGCAAGAGATTGTTAGACTCATTGCAGCTCTGCGATCTTTAACCTATTGTCATGGCTTTGAGTTGCCAACGTCATTAATCCTGTCGCTTGGAACTCAGCAATTTCATTGGAACGAAACAAATGGTTTGTTTTCTAAGCTAGATTTTGGTATGATCGCCATTGCAGATTGAGTTTTCTCCATCTTAAACATGCATGATATTCCTTTTAAGTGTTGCGATAACGAAGTTTTACTCAATGCTAAAAATAAAAGCTGTATCCCCATACCAACAGGAACCATTGGATATACGTCAAACCTGTCTGTTTAATTGTAGGTTCAATTAATTCAGGCCGTTTTGGGAATGCTGTTCTCGCCCACGACAAAGTAGTACCGGGAATAGAACCGGTTGAATCCTCCACGAGATAGAGCTTCCTTTAATAATTTGTCTGGATGATAAGACTTGTCAAGCGAAGTGGGAATAAAAGATTTGATTAAGGTTCCTGAAGAGGACTGGCTTTCTGGTGTGGTTGGTTGTACTAAGAAGATTTCCGATAAAGGAGTTACTATGTTCCTTAGATTGGAAATAGAATAGAAATAACAGAAACAACACAAAATAGTTCAAGAAATTTGAACTTTACAATTAGTGAAATTCAAATGCTAGAATTCTAGCATTTGAATTTCAATTAATTAAATTTAAACTTTACAATTAATTGAAATTCAAATGCTAGAATTCTAGCATTTGAATTTCAATTAATTGTAAAGTTCAAATTTCTTGAACTATTTTGTGTTGTTTCTGTTATTATTTCTATTCTATTTCCAATCTAAGGAACATAGTAACTCCTTTATCGGAAATCTTCTTAGTACAACCAACCACACCAGAAAGCCAGTCCTCTTCAGGAACCTTAATCAAATAAGGCTGAATTAAAACATAATTTCAAAACTCTAAAAGGATAACCCAGCAACAGGAATATTTTACTCCAATAAACAAAGTTTCGAATTAAATCACAACAAAATAGGAAATCAAACCAAGCTCAGTTCTGAAGAACTAGTTAACATTTCAAACGAAAACACCTAAATTCCAAAACTCATTAGACGAACTGGGAAACTAAAACTGGCTTCAAATTTAAAGGTGAACGGCTTTCAAAACAAATAATGACTTGGAAATAATAATTTTAGTGAAAATAGAGGGTGTAGGTATGTATAAAGGGCTTAAAAAAACATGATTGACTTTTACACTATTACTTTTTGCGTTTGAATAGACACTTTGATCGTCATTCTGTTATGAATTATTTATGCGCACATATGAATCTTTATCTACAGAATTTAATATTCATCAACAATTTTTTTATCTTCATGTATTGTTAATTTGTTAAGTAATCAAGTCAAGGCGTTTATTTCAAATACGTACTTAAATAAAAAAAGCACTTCTAAACGTCAAAAATTATTGTAAAATAAAATTGATTCTAGTCGGGTCTTGCAAATGGTAGTTTTCGCATGGAGGAGAAAGGGTGACAAACTTCACCCCGAAAATTAACAGTCACAGGAATATCGTGCATACGAACAACTTCTTCTTCTTCTTCTTCAGCCTATAGATTTCCACTGCTGGACAAAGGCCTCCCACAAGGCTTTCCACGCTGACAGGTCTTGTGCTGCCCGCATCCATCGGCTTCCCGCGACCTTCACCAGGTCATCGGTCCACCTTGTTGGGGGCCTCCCTACGAACAACTGCTACCTTCAAATGCATTATAATGTGGCTCTTATGAAACTGTCCCCTAAAATAAAATTAAGACATAAGTCCTCAAAGTCATACCAGTGTCTGTGACTGTCCACCCACATTAATAAACCAGCCAAATTATATTGCATTCACCACGTCTCATTTCGAGTAGGATGTTATATAAATGTCTAATTTAAACAGCGCAGGAACCAGAATGGAACCTTGTGGCATTCCGCGTAGGTAGGGGGAGTTAGCACAAGGAGTGGAGGTGTGTGATCTTGGTTTTAGTTGCCTTAATAGACAAAGAAATGATTAGTATCACGAAGGCTTAGAAATAATATTAAGAAGCAATCAGCAGCAAGCGTTTTGATGCCGACTCAAAATACATATTTTAAATCTTCCTTTTATATACTTAAGTGCTATAAAAAATTATTTACATGTGACCATTTTTACCTAAAATGGTGAGTGTGATTCCACTTTGGTATTGAGTAAGTAACGATTTTGCAATTATTTTTCGAGTGTTTTTTTTTCCTTTATATTATTTTGAGTCTTACCATTTTTAAGTAACTATTCATTTTAGACTTACATATGTCATAATATCTCACACACAAAAATCATGAGCTTTGCCTCACCTTGGAATAGTCCAAAATGTACAATCTGAATATGTCCAAAGAGGTTGGACAAATTGCCAACATTTTATTGTACCTTATGCAAATTGCTTGCCTTGAGATAATTTGTTTTAGTAAAGACGACCACCACTTTGCGTGGGGGTACAAATATCTTGGATTATGAAGGTAAAATATCGGTATAAAAGGAATATCGAATGGATAAGCCTCCGGCGATGGAAATGATACGCCTACACACCACAATGTAAGAAGAATTTCAAGTTGAATTATTTTTGTAGGTAACTTTGTTCACTCTTTTGAAAGGTTAACAAAATTATGCATAAGTCATTGTTTTGTGATTGTTTTCTTATTCACAACACAGCAAGCCTTCTAAAGGTTTTTCTGAACGTCAAAAATTAGGTACTCAAGAGGCAACTTGTACTTTATAGGTAAAGTCTAATAACTTGTCATTAAATGTCAGAGAAATTGTCACCAACCTGTATTCCCCAATATAAGTTCACATCTAACAGGAGATGATTGTTAATGATGAAGTAGATGACGCGATTTCACCAGCTCTCCTTAATGACACGAAAAAAATAATATACCTGAAACAAAAATAGAAAATGTTAGTACCATTTAAATCCCATTCGTATACCATCAAACCACTATACAGGGCATTACAACGTCGTAAAATGAATAATAGAAACATCCACAATTCTCAAATAGACATGAGAATTTTATAAACTTGGTCATGTATTTTTTATAAAGGATTTTACGATTGTGGCCACAGAAGGCAATGAAAGATTTTACGATGCAAAGGGACGTACAGATAAATTTTAAAGACATAAAAAGTCCCTTTCGATAGAAATTAGGGAAACCGTCAGCAATTCCGAGTGCTAAGTCAATGAGTGTAAAATGAACTCTCAGATGAAAAAATAAAGTGTGTTCTTGAGAATCTATTTAAATCAGCAACTTTAAATGCAATAGGTTTTATAATTCAGATTGCCGCATTTGTCTATTGAACCCGATTGTAGGTTGAACTAAAAAGTATACCCAGATTTAACGACTGCTTTTGTATTCTGATAACACTTGATTTGCGTTAAACGTTAAGTAAAGCTATTGATAACCTCTTTTAACAGCGTTACAATTTTAAAAGTTAGACAAGACTTTGATTTTTTGCTAACTCTCCTATAGGTATCTATATCTGACTTTAGTAAGTCACATCGCCCCTAACAGCATAAAGCAATTTCCTATCAGAATACACCTGTATTATTAACTGCACCTTTAGCTTCGCCCACGAATAGTCTTGGTCATGGTCGTATTCAGAGTAGTTCAAATAACATAATAAACATTGGCGAACCTCGGAGACAAGTGAAACTGGTTGATAATAGCTGAGCAAATGATGGGCAGAGAAGAAAATCATAGTGTAAACGTTGATATATATTACACTGAGTAAGGCTTCATGGTATTATAATGGGATTATTGTTTGAGGTGAAGAGCCAGACCTTGGAACAGATTATGGTGAATGAGATGTGTGGAAGGAGGTTATCAATGTTCTGAATATCAGATATATAATTGCCAATTGGGTAGTTTAGTAAGGTTCTCATCTAGTTTAAAAAATGTGATCGACTTGTTTAAGTTTTTGTACAAAACTACTTACAAAATATAAATCTTATGAACCATTATCTTTTTTCGTTCTAGTGGACTATGCTGATAGAAATTCGATATATTCCCCAAAATTGTAACCAAATAGCAACCTTGAAATCAGCTTAATTCCCATATATAAATAAAGTTGAAATTTGTTAAACTTGACATAACAACAAATTGAAAATCACATAAAATTTGACTAAAAATCTTAGGGTTGCCCGACTGTGTATGAGACATTAATTTAGTTAGTAAACGCAACCACAATATAGAAGAAATTCAGATCAACCCAAAATAAGCATATAAACTGTAATCGAATATAATTCTGCAGCTTTGCTTTTAATCGATTTAGCCACTTCTCTGATTGACATTAAAGAAATTATCCCTGCGCCTTAATTTCATAACAAACTATCAATAACAATCTGAATCATTTTGCCGGTTGACGCTTAACTCATTGTATACAATATGTAAAGAAAACCCTGTCCGACCCATAAGGATAATAAAGGTTAGGTAAACACTTGACCAAATATAATATAAAATTTTACATAATCATCACAGTAACAATAATAATGAATTTTGAAATAATCTTTTTTCCCGGGTATTAATTACAATTTCCCCGAAATTTACTAATTTTTAAAAAACTGACAACACCATTTGTGGCGGAGCGAATAGCGATGCGACCACGTGCCGCATGCCCCGCCCCCTTTCACCCGCGCATGTATGCGCGGGTGAAGGGGGGCGGGGCTATCGGGTTGCCTACCGCACATGCATTAAGTTACCTCGCTTTTTCGAAATAATATTTATTTTTTTTGGGGGATTTTTTTTTAAGTTTAGCCCGGCTTTATAGGCATTATTAGAATCAGTTAACGATACCTAACAATACCTTCACGGATCGGACAGGGTTTTCTTTACATATTGTATATGTTCGAAAAATTTGCCCTTGAACTGTCAAATAAAAGATATACTGTTAGTGTGTTAAACAATGACCCCACTGATACGAAATTAGCAGGTTTCGATTTTTTTTACTTTAATCTCCTCCTCCTTCACCTTATTTTTGTGTTGCTGCAGCTCAAATTAGTTTCAAACCCTGGCCTGTAACCTAAGAATCTTTCATCAAACAAGAACTTATACACATTATCGGCTATTGTCCGCAAAGTTCGCCATTTGTCGTACATTCCCACGCCTCAGGGCCAAAAGATTACTATCATCATCATAATGATACTCATTAACCGTGCAATGTGGACATACGCAACTGCTTTGGGAAGTGTAACGATGTGATGATCTAACAACATTATACTAGAGGGACATGTCGTTAGAGAATTGCTGTGCTTAATTTTATTTGCTTTACCTTTTAGGAATTAGGGAAACCAAGTATTTGAATAAAAGATTAAATGAATCCAAAATTTGAAAGGTTGCCTACATAAGTAAGTGTGCAGATAAAAATGTTACATTGTTAGTCATTGTTGTCTTTTAATTGTATTAGACCTTTAGGCATTATCGAATCTACATAATATAGGTTATTACATATTTTGTCTTTCATACATATAGCTTGCTTATAATATGTATGCTGCGTGTAAGAAGGACGCGCGAGCTCGCGAAATATGGAAGGAAGGGGAGGTCTTTACCCACCATCAGATCGGGTAGGTTGGCATGTGTTTAGCATTGTTCCAAAAGTAGAGACATACGGCCAAAATATCTAGCAAAAAGATATTTTACAATTTCATAAACAAACCCATATCAACCTGCAAACAATGATGCTAAAACAAAATTGTCCGTCGACAATAAAGACACGAGCCAAAACATGTTAGCCAAATCCAGCCAACCGACCTACTTCGCAGATTTGAGGACAAAATTATTCATTTTAACTTGACGAGGGTATTCGACGGCGACATAGGTTTTTACTCAGCCTTATGACACCTGAATTTATTGAGTTTGTGAAGTTTTGTTTCTTTATCTTTGGAGCTGAAGGTCGATTAACTGATTAATTACATGTTAGAAGAGAATAAGGAAGTGATTTTATAAACTTCGCAATAAGTTCCAGAAGTTAACTGTTCACCACACATACACATGTAGAACTTACTGCTAAGAACCTTTGAAGGGGTCTTTCTCTGTGTGAAAATACTTTGCTCTGCTTGACGCTCGAGCACTCGGACACTCGAGGAAAACTGCTTTTGTCGTGCGTCGTCGAAACAATAGGATTTTTTTTGTAATTATAAATTAGTGCTCAACCTCAGTCCCGCCTGATGGTAAGCAGTGACGCAATCGTTGATGGTATAGCGCACGCAGTTTATTAAGAGCCCATTCACTCATAAAAACTGAGTGAATAGGAAGGAAGACGGCTGTTGAGCGCGGTAATGCAAACTCAAACCTGATACTGATCTGGAAAGCCTCCACGACCAAAATACACAACAACATTTGGCGCATCGTAACCGGCACACATCGCAACATAACTAGACCCAGCCTCCGTACGGCTTCACCAGACATCATGCCGGAACACGACGAATCGCTTGGCGGCAAGACTTTGTCTGGTGGGTGGTTGGTAACTGCGAACGAGAAAATGGTTACTAATGTGGTAAATTACTGTTTCCAGGACTGCATATATTAAGACAGATAGTTCATAAAGTTCTTACTAACTCAACAAAAGAATTATGTCTTCACGCCTGAATGATCTCCGTCCATAAACTGACAGTGATATCGCTAATCAATTTTGTGCCGTGCCAAATTGGACGCTCATAACAATTTAATGCTTAGAACATTCGAGATGTGTTACGGAACGATTGAACGGCGATGAAGAACGCTGTGTGAAAGATTACATCAACTGGGAACAAGATCGAATATGTATATGGATATTAGATTACGGATGTAAGCCAGGGAGATAGTGTCGAGATAGCTTCTCTGTGAATGTTTAGTGTTGAGAGTACAGACGCTCTAGTTACAGCCGTTTGGTGTTCAAACGTGGGAAAGGAGACGGCATAAACGACATCATATCAAGCTACTACAATCTGTCAGATTTCTTTATTAGATTTTGAACTTTATCTTTAAAGCATTAAGGCTCAAGGTAGATTGGAAATATTTGACAGTTTCGGGTAGCTTGACCTACTGTCGCCCGTACTATAGAATAAGAATAACTAGCCAGCATTGTATTGTCTAGTTCTGTATTCGTGTTTTTGTTTTGTCGACGACCTTCAGAAGGTAGCTGGGACAGGTTGGATGCGGAAGGTGGAGGAGAGAGTGTGGTGCTAGACATATGGAAGTCTAGCAGTGGACTGGAATAGTCAGAGTTGATTGATTGGTTTGTTAATTGATTGTCTGATTATAGTTTAATCTGTATAAACTATGGCAAATACCAATAATGTTAATAGCACAGTTTCGCGGAATAACTGTTAAAGAAAATGTAAAGGATCATTTACACTTTGTTAAGTAGCAAGTGTGCAAGTGTCAAGTGATTAGTAAAATCAACGTGTAAACGGTCGCACTCAACACTAATCACTTATCAGCGCGACAGTTTACACATTGATTTTACAAATCACTTGACACTTGACTTAACAGCGTGTAAATGAGCCTTAATACTCGAGATACATAGCTTGACTTATTACAAGTTTCGCTTACGCCAAGCCATATTGATACGATTAGGATTCTCTGTGGCGGGTTTGTCCATAATCAGCGCGCTAATTGATTATTACACTATCAGTAGCAATTGTTTTGAATGTAAAAGTTCAACAATTGCGTTATTTGCGTTGTTGAGCACACACATGTTTCAATCATATGAAGCAATGGATTAGTATTATCCTTCAAAATTATTGTTCATTCAATTATAGTTAAGCCAAATTCGATAAAGAATAGAGGTAAACAAACCGTTGCTAGGCAACGAGTAGTTACATCTAAAAGACAGATGTTAACAACCTTTTCTACATACATGATTTTCATAAAAGTAATAATTCTACTTCCTACTAATTTAAACAGTTTACAAACAATACAACAACAACAAACAAACAACAACAAACAGTTAACAGTTTTTTTAGTTTAGATATTTATAATTTGCATAGAACGCTTAACCTATTTGAATGAAATATGACATACATGTAAGCTAATTTCCTAATAAGTTAAATTTTTTGATACATATATATTATAATTAGTCCATTTTTGAAAATATTACAATGCATGTGTTATGTAGTTGATTTAAAAGTAATTAAAATACGCGAAATTGTATTGACAAATGCCTCAACTTTATTCATTGGTTTAATTCCACAAAATGTGTTTCATATCTGGATTTCATCCATCTTTCTTTTTTTGTAGGGCTATCACGTAAACTTAATGTCGACTTTTTAATGGTTTTTTGAAATACCAAGTTATTATGCATGGTATTTTAGTCATTCTATTGAAATATGCTGCAATAGGGATTGTTAATAAATAGTTAGCATGTAAAAGTCGATAATCATGTAAATAACAGGAGATTTGTAAAACGTGAGTTGTGATAACCCTAAATTGGTTTGTTTACCTGTATTCTTTATGGAGCTTGGCGGAAATATAGTCAAATTTGGATATCACTTATGTGCACCCTAAGTAACACTAACTTTCTTTCTCAATAAAAAAATAATTACTTGTAAGTCGAATCGGTATCCCACATTACGCGCGAACGATAATCGCATAATAAATAATCGAATAATCGATTCGATCAAAAGTCATCCACTTGTGACTAATATGGGGGATATTCGATCGTAAATTGTATCTAGTTTTGGATCGTAAACCACTCGGGCCTCGGCAATATGTGCCGTATTGATATTTATAGGAAAGGGGAACTATTTTTTGGCCGACTTTTGATTCAATAGATACAATGAATACGGTTACCGATATCAATCTTTCACGGTTAAATTGTTTTGTATTTCTTACGGCACTACGACTTTCTTTTATATTTGGAATAACTTTTTTCATTTTAGTGTACAGAAACCTCGCATTTAGATATAGCAAAATAAATGATATGGTACAGTTTGTGCTAGCAGCAATAAAGAGGACGATTTTTTAAGGAAATGTTTTGTAGTTCCTGGACATATTACTCTACTTATGAACCCAGTTAGACCTGGCCAGTTGGACTCTCATTGACAGCGCTTGGACATCTGCCCAACCCATTAGGGTTAAAGAGCGTGAACAAGGAGGCCGGTGACGTAAATGCAAAAGCTAACAAACTCATAAAAAGGTGGTCGGTCAATTGAAACATTTATTCAGTAATATGTAGGCCATATATTTGTAACAGAATAAGTAGGTACTAGGTAGGTTTGTATGCAACGTTATTTTTTGTATATGACAGCGGCCGCTGCCCAAGGGGGCGCGGTTTCAATCCCCGCGCAGTGCAAATATTTGTATGCATGAATATGAATATTTGCACTGGTCTGGTCGTGCCTCGGAGAGCACATTAAGCCATTGGTCCCGGTTGCTATACGAACATTTAATGGCAGTCATTACGGGTTGTTGGAGCCCTCAAAAGTCCGACAATTAGTCTAACTGCAATGCTTCAATATCGCCTTCAGGTTGTAGAGGTCACACGGCAATCGCTTCACGGAAAATATCGAAGTTTTTTCCAAAATCTGGTAAAGCGGACCCCACACTCCAAAGCTGAAAAAGCTTCGGATGCGACTAGGATTAACACTGAGATGATGATGATGATGATATTTTTTGTATAAGCGAAACCCGAAACACGTGTCCAGTATTTTTATGTACAAAATTTCAAGAAGCTATCATGAAAAATCACAAAGTTATGAGCTTGATATGTTACCTGGTTGTCTCTACAAAAATACGGTCGCGGCGGGGGCCATAGGACACAGGACACTATGATCAGCTGTGATTGAGAACTGTATTGTTGCGCTGGGTAACCACACTGCAACATTTATTAAATATGTATCATCATCATCAACCTTTTTATCGTCCCACTGCTGGGCACAAGTCTCCTCTCATACAGAGAAGGATTGAGCGTAATCACCACGCTTGCTCAAATGCGGGTTCGCGATTTCAGACTTAAAGTTCAGATTTCCTCAAGATCTTTTCCTTCACCTTCAGTCATTGGTGTTAAAGATATACTTAGAAAAAAGTCGTGGTGGCCTAGTGGTTAAAACACCAGCCTCTCAAGTATGAGTGCGCGGGTTCGATTCCAAATCAGGCAAGTACCAATGTAACTTTTCTAAAGTTATATGTAAATATGTATATTTGGGAAAAAATATAACATGGTGTAAAAAATTAAAAATGATTGGAATCGATTCAGTTGATTGTTCTGAACTTATACATCCTCCGTGGCGCGGCGGTCAACACGCCTGCCTGCGACGTGGAGGCCCCGGGTTCGATCCCCGGTCTGGTCATGATGGAAAACGATCTTTTCCTGATTGGCCTGGGTCTTGGATGTTTATCTATATATGTCATCATCATCATCACAGCGTAAATCCCAGTCGCATCTGAAGCCTTTTCAGCTTTGGAGTCTGGGGTCCGCTTTACCAGTCCAACTGCTGAAATGGCTAAACTTCGACATTTTCCGTGAAGCGACTGCCGTCTGACCTCCACAACCTGAAGGCGACATCGAAGCATTGCAGTTAGACCAATTCAGTTAGACTTTTGAGGGCTAAGCTAAAACAACCCGTAACGACTGCCACTAGATGTTTGTATGGCAACCAGGACCAACGGCTTAACGTGCTTTCCGAGGCACGACCAGACCAGTGCAAGTATTCATATTCATGCATACAAATACTTGCACTGTGCGGGGATCGAACCCGCGCCACCTTGCGCAGCGGCTGCGTCCGCGTCCGCTACGCCACGGAGGCTGTCTATCTATATGTATATGTATCTATTATAAATATAGTATCATTGAGTTAGTATCCCATAGCACAAGTCTCGAACTTACTTTGGGGCTAGCTCAATCTGTGTGATTTGTCCGTATATATTTATATATTTATTTTATTTATTTATACTTAGATTTTACATAAAGAAAAAATAACGTTGTATACACTTTTACACGTCAATCATGTTACTAAAAACTACATGACGTCGATGTTTCCTATCGGACTATGCTAAGAACGGACGAAACATTTCGAGGTCATAATCTTCTTTAAAGTTCACACATAATCTTGGTCAGATCTTGTGGGTCCATATAGGATTTTTGTGGTAAGAATCACATAGATTGAGAGGACTAAAGGTTAAAGTGAGTTTGTTTGTTACGCTTTCACACAAAAACTGCAGAACGGATCTAGATGAAATTTGGCACACATATGGTTTATAACCAGAAATAGCACATAGGATACGCAACCTACGCGGGTGAAACAGCGGAGCACAGCTAGTAAGAAATAATAAGAGCTGTATTGTGTGAATTTGGATCATTTTTAAGGATAATGCTGTTCCACTGATCCAGCTGTTCGAAAATTGTGTCTGCCCAACAACGTAGCTAATGCAAAGAATGTTGTTCAACTGTCAAGATGAAACCTAGTCGGTTTTATTACGTATATTTTGTCTTTTTCAGACGTTAATTTTGTTTTTAGTGTCGAATTTAATTCTAGTATGGTAAACCTACCAAAATTTCAAATTTAATTATTAGGAGAAGACCTAATGTAGAGATAAAAATTTGTTGCATATCGTCCTTAATAGGCCAAGAAAAGCAGTTAGCAGTTTCTTTTTTTAATATAAATTATAAACTAGTGCTTGACGCAAAAAGCAGTTAGCAGTTTCTTTTTTTAATATATATTATAAACTAGTGCTTGACGCAATCCCGCCGGATAGTAAGCAGCGATGTAATCGTTTATGGTAAAGCGCGTTAGTTTATTAAGAGCTTATTCACTCTAACCTTGAAGAACTTAAATTGCAGTCCGAAGGAAACACCGAAACATTTAATTTGAAAACATGTCATGGTAAACCACCATTAGAATTCAGAAAATCTCATTATCCAATCTGAGTACTAAAGCACATGGAATACCGCCAAACACGATAAGGTAGTATTAACAATGTAGGTAGCCTATGACGTAATCGTAGGGTGAATAACCTCAGATGTACAGTGAAAAGCACCAACATGTCACTTGGCAACTTTGAATTGCGATGTTGTTCATATGGGTTAAAAAATTGTTAAACAATATTTGTGCACCTTCTAAGGCAATACATACAGATACAATTTTTGTTAATTTAATACCATGAAGTTACACCTGTGTACAAATAAATTAATTGAATTTGAAAATGCTGTTTGTAACAATGCTAGGGAATATAGGGGGATGCAAGGGAATTGCATGATTTAATCCCCCCATCTCCGTTCCACCATCGGACGACCCGTCGTACGGCGACTTTCCACCCTCACGTTGTTGAGACCACTACGATCCGGACGAAGCGTTTCGCTTCTTCTTTTATACCGCGTACATCGAGGGACTGGAACAATTTTCCGGCGGCGGTGTTTCCGTCTCACTACAATTTGAGTGTCTTCAAGGCTAGAGTGAATATGCTCTTAATAAACTAGCGCGCTTTACCATCAACGATCGCATTACTGCTTACCATCAGGTGGGGTTGCGGTCAAGCGCTAGTTTATAATTTAGATTATGAAGGTCATTCTAAGGGCTATGCTTGAGGTTTCACTGCGTGATCAAATCAGAAATGAGGAGATCCGGAGAAGAACGAAAGTAACCGACATAGCCCGAAGAATTGCAACACTTAGGGGGCAGTGGGCCAGGCACATTGCCCGTAGGACCGATGCCCAATGGGGCCGACGGGTTCTTGAGTGGCGACCACGCACCGAAAGACGCAGCACGGGTAGGCCCCCGACAAGGTGGACCGACGGAACTGGTTAAAGTCATGGAGATCCTTGGGGGAGGCTTATGTCCAGCAGTGACCGTTTTTCAGCTGAAATGATGATGATGATATTTGTAACACCATAAAATGTCTTTCAAAAATAAATATATAAAGCTGATATTATAGAAGCTTTTGCTTGTGATTGTACACAATATGATCATGATCTAAATACACGTTATACGAAACTGAATTACAGTACACCCACGGATAAAGATACCTATTAACCTATTTAGTACATTTCACAAAAAATACTGGCTGGAAATTTAATACTGGATAATAAATGGCTTCGGGACAGTTGTAAGGTTTTTTGGGTTGTGTTGCTATTTTTAATTAAGGGACGTAATGGGTTGGTTTTTGGTAACGTCGGACCCAAATGTCAATTTGGTCGATGGCAATTTTGTAGATTTTTAATGACTTTTTTTTCACTGGTTTTTCTTTGTAAAGTGCGTCCTTATCGGAAATGCTTTTCAAGTAGATTATACTAATATTTATTATTAGCTGCGCGCCGTGGTTTCATCCGCATAGGGTAGGTTTCGATATGTTTTTTTTATATGATCCACTCCTATTGGTCGCAGCGTGATGTTTGCCTAAAGCCTTCTTGGATTAATGGGCTATGCAACGCGAAAATAATTTTTCAAATCGGACCTGTAGTTCTTGAGATTAGCGCGTTTAAACAAACAAACAAACTGTTCAGCTTTATTTATTTATTTATATATTCTTTTTTGTACACCAAACAAATATCGAACAAAACAATCAACACAAAAAAAACATACAATGGGCGGCCTTAATGGGCTTTATATATTAGTACTAGCTCTCCGCCCGCGGCTTATATCGCGCTTTTTAGATTTCCCTCGGGAATATCAAATTTTTCCGGGATAAAAGGTAGCCTATGTTTTTTTCTCAGGGTCTAAAGATTGTGTGTGCAAAATTTCATCAAAATCGGTTGAGAGGTTTAGGCGGGAAAGCGTAACAGACAGACAGACAGAGTTACTTTCGCATTTATAATATTAGTATTAGTCATCATCATCATCCCAGCGTTAATCCCAGTCGCATCCGAAGCCTTTTCAGCTTTGGAGTCTGGGGTCCGCTTTACCAGTCCAACTGCTGAAATGGCTAAACTTCGACATTTTTCCGTGAAGCGACTGCCGTCTGACCTCCACAACCCGAAGGCGACATCGAAGCATTGCAGTTAGACCAATTGTTGGACTTTTGAGGGCTCCAACTACCCCAAGATGTTCGTAAGGCAACCGGGACCAACGGCTTAACGTGCTTTCCGAGGCACGACTAGACCAGTGCAAATATTCATATTCATGCATACAAATACTTGCACTGTGCGGGGATCGAACCCGCGCCACCTTGCGCAGCGGCCGCTTCCGCTACCGCTACGCCACGGAGGCTGTCAAATACAAAACAAACGTTGCATACAAACCTACCTAGTACTTATTCTGTATTAGTATGGATAGATAAATCAAAAAGTTTGTGGGGATTGTATGCATGGATGGATGGATGTTCCTTTTTCTTTCACGTATGAAGTAAGCTGTACGTCATCTGTGTTTTTGTACTAACAAATCACGCCCCTTCGACTTGTGGATTCGAAATAAGAGCGTTACTATTTTCATAAAGAATTTTGCAATAAGAGTGTCGCTATTTTCTTAAAGAAACATTGTAAACACACTTTGAACAAAGTAACATGACACTGACCATCCTTTGACGTCATTTAACCCAGAAATATATTTATTATATGAATCTCGAAAACGTAAATGGGTCACCGACATCCCAAGGTGATGAAATTAGGCTGAGTAAACTTTATAGCAGTGGCTCCCAACATGCGGGCTGAGCATACATTGGGATTTCTATGGTGTGGAAAAGAAGGAAAGAAAGAAAATGCGTTTAAAGGTATTTTTCCGTCTTTGCAAAATTTTGCGGTAAACGCAAAAAAAGAACATATACACAAAAAAAAATTAACCGATAACCTACATGTATACCACCTATATTACGTAGTAACATATATGTATGTTTTACGTTACCTTATTATAATATATACATATATGTATATCTGTAATCTCGAAGGGGTAAAAAAGAATCTTCTAGGCTGCCACTGAGAAATTTGTGATTGAAAACCCGTCATTACGTTATGAAATGACATCGTTAGGACTATAATCTCCATCTCCGTTCCACCATCGGATGACCCGTCGTACGGCGACTTTAAACCCTCAAGTTGTTGAGACCACTACGATCCGGACGAAGCGTTCGCTTCTTCTTTTATAACGCGTACTGGAACGATTTGCCGGCGGCGGTGTTTCCGTCACACTATAATTTGAGTGTCTTCAAGGCTAGAGTGAATAGGCTCCTAATAAACTAGCGCGCTTTACCATCAACGATCGCATCACTGCTTACCATCAGGCGGGATTGCGGTCAAGCGCTGGTTTATAATTTATAAAAAAAAAATATATGTGGATACCTTATAAGGTTCTTACGAATAACCTCAGGTTACAAAATAAGCTACGGCATTCTAGAAGAGCGGTGACCACACAGTGCCCGCAATATTTACAGGAAAATGATTTTACTGAAGCGTTATTTAGAAAAGTAAGTTCAGCGCTTTCCAGTTTCCCGAAACTCCGCTGGCATCATTTTTAAGTCAGGTGTTATCGCGGCCGCCGCTAATAGTCAACCGTAACTTTAAGGCTTTGAAATTGAAACTAAAAATGTCAGTAAAGTTTTAAAAAAGAGAATGTTTACCGCCTCTGAATTCAACCACTCAATTGGCTTCTTTGAAAAATATTTTGAAATATTCGCGAAAACAAGGAAATATTTAGATTGAGTGAACTTCAAACTACATTGAATGAAGCAATTGAGTTTCTTACTACAGTGCGAAACGATTGAGGAAATGTTAGTGTTAATAGCGTTCATATTGTGTAGCATATGTTATAACTGACTTATTATTTAACTTCATATACAACGCCATTTTTTTCTTTTTTATTGCTACTGAATCGATCCCAAACATTTTTACACCATATTATATTTAGCTCCTTTTGACGGCGAAAAGACACGCCTGTGTTTTGGGGGCATTGAATGCTACAAGATGGGCTTGCCCCATTGGGAGAATGCCTGTAGTGCAGCACTCGTATGTTCTACCATAGCCTCTCTTTCGGCCCGGATTGATTCCTTACTAGCCCGAGCTTCCGGCAGGTATCTCTACACAACTGTGCTGTCATCTGCATACCCATAGATACCGGGCATCCTCAGATCGTTAATATGCAGCAGGAACAGAGTTGCAGAGAGAACAGACCCCTGAGGAACACAGGCATTGGTTGACATGGGCTCCGATGAGCATTTGTCGACAACAACTCGGAGGGACCGTTCAGCAGCCAGTCAGGCCAGCGGAAATGCCGTACACTGGAAGCGTACTCAAAAGGCCAGCGAAATCGATTCTTATGCTTATTCTGAACAAAGACAAACCATATTCAGGTTTAGTATAAACAAATAATAACGTTGTAGAGACTAGAGTGAATAGGCTCTTAATAAACTAGTGCGCTTTACCATCAACGATTGCGTCACTGCTTACCATCAGGCGGGATTGCGGTCAAACTAGCGCTTGACCGCAATCCCGCCTTCTAATTTATAAAACAAAAATGGAAGAACAAATTGTTTGCGGTCGTCGACCCCAAACAAAAAGGGATGAGGGCAGGAGAATTATGAAACATTCACAAACACGCTCAAATGATAGCCTCAGACAAACTACCCACAGTACCTCCTCAAACTTTATGACTAAAGCAAGACCCACTTCCCTTCATAATTTTATTAGGAACTTTCCATGAAAATTTAGCGCTAATTTTCCCAATTATTCTCTAACTAAATATTTGAAACGTTCAAGTTTGAGAGGTGCGGTAACACGAGGTAACTAAAGTTGGCAAACTATAACGAGTTCGCGTGTGAGGGTACTTGGATGCTAATAAGTTAGGCACTTGAAGTCGTTACGTTGAGTGAGTTCTTTAGAATGGAAAATGTTGAATGAATTTAAAAATTCATAAAATTTTGATATCTTTTCATAAGATTTTATTTTCGTTCTTTATTCTTTTGTTTGAAGGAAAGCTATGCTTTTTAGGGTTATTGTACCCTAAGGGTTAAAACGGTCAACGACCTATTCGTTCTCTTCTGTCTGTCCGTCTGTCACCAGGTTGTATTTCAGCCTGAGTCCGACTGGCACTTAGCAAGTTTCTTATTTATTGCTTGGCAAATCAACACCAAATCTACAATATGTAAAGAAAACCCTGTCCGATCGGTGAACGTATTGTTAGGTATCGATAAATGATTCTACTAATGCCTACAAAGCTGGGCTAAAATTAAAAAAAAAATTTCCCTTAAAAAATAAATATTATTTCGCAAATGGAGGTGAATTATTACAAGTGTGGTAGGCCATAAATGCGCGGTGCAAATATTTGTACGCGTGAATATGAATATTTACACTGGTCTGGTCGTGCCGTTGGGCCCGGTTGCCATACAAACATCTAATGGCAGTCGTTACGGGTTGTTGGAGCCCTCAAAAGTCCAACAATTGGTCTAACTGCAAAGTTTTGATATCGCCCCGCCTTCGGGTTGTGGAGGTCAGACGGCAGTCGCTTCACGGAAAATATCGAAGTTTAGGTCAAAATCAACAGTTAGACTAGTAAAGCAGACCCCAGACTCCAAAGCTGAAAAAGCTTAGGATGTGACTGGGATTAACGCTGAGATGATGATGATGGTGACTATTTCACGGGAAACCATAATATAAAAAGTATTTAGTCAGAAAGGACCAATTGAACTATCCTGATTGCTGGTCATACTTTTTAGTACCACCAGTTATCATTACACTTCTGATACAATCCCTCATCAAAGCTCTGACTATGTTAAAATCGCTGAAAGCGACACAGAAATTACAACCACCCACAAGTCTTTTAAAACGTCACATAAAGTATCATTAAAAATTCCATTACCGTCCCAAGACACCCAATTACGTCGAACAGCATGTTCTAACAGTTGAGAATATAACTTATAATTTACGGGTTTCGATATTAGCCCTAATTCTATAAAAGCCGTGCAATACCGTAGGTGCTCGGCACCCAAACTCTCCAGTTAAGCGTGACAGTTTTCTCGGTCTGATGGCCAAGGAACCAAGGTATATTATGGCTGAAGATATTTGGGTGTGGGCTATGTGACAAGCGAAATAGACCACAAATATTGTTGGAGAAGAAATTGGTCTTTCGAAGACCATTGTTAAAGGTTGAATATAGTGACCAACATTTTGTGGGTGGAAAGAATTATCGAATGTCAGAACACTCTTCAGGCTCGTTAGTATCCTGACAGAGATGGCTACCAGCCAGTTTGCATTTAGCAATTAAGATAGAGTCATCCAACACCTCTGTCACAAGTTTTAGTTTTGTATATATTATAAGTATACATATATTTTGGTAATACATAGTATGTACGACAAAAAAAAAAAAAAAACTTGATTTCAACTAAATCACCTGCCATCTAATCTCTTCACCAACCGTGGACTGATAGAGAATGCCTAAGGCATTAAGTCCACCTCTGTACATTTCTTCGTGCGAAAGTGTAAATAAATAAATAACCAGAGAGGATCATTAGATGAACAGCACCCTAATCACGTAACGCACTATTATTATCAATTGGAATAATTTTGAAGCATGTAGCTAATCCATTGCTCATTTGTTCGGAAAATGTATCTCCTCAACAACGTAAACTACGCAATGAATGTTGTTGAACTGTCAAAATGAAACCCATTGCTACTGATAGTGAGTTACGTGATTACCCTGCAGTTTCATAATAGTCTCTTCGCTCGCTACAATCTTTCATCTGATTTAAGGTATAACAATTTCCTCTGCGTCGAAATATTAATTTTTTTACTACCCTCTGAAGTATCATCGGGGGTTTTGTAGGAGTCGTGTTCTTTTTCCATAACTTGTACATGACCCAAACAGCGCCAGATGTGACAAAACAGTTATGGGCAACACACCCTCACCCCGACCCGAATTTGTATATAATTGATTCAAATATTATTTTAAGTAGCCAACCGTGTTTGATTGATACCGGAAGAACGCATCAAACAGGATTTAGGAGGGCAATTTGTAACTTACCGTTTGATATAAAAAATGATGGATGGAGCAATATTACTCTATCATTAGACTAATAAATAAAATTGATGTTATGAAAAACAGGTTATTATTGAGTTGTTTACACTGGAGTAATATAGTTGTCATGCAATTTAGGTGCAATGTTGTATGGGTTTCAACATTAAGGCGGCTCCAGAGGAAAAACACACCGCAAGCCGTTTTTATGTAGTTTTCCGGAGCTATCTACTCTTTATCCAAAAGAAATATCAACTTATTAAAAATACGTAAATTTTCTCCATAATCTTGGCTCCAAAATTGTAGATTTTTTTTTTTATTTTACTAAGTATAATGTTTAAATAATTCCTTCACAACGAAACCACTGACAAGAGAAATAATTATAATAAACGTGCATCTCCTCGGAAAGTAAGCATTATTTAGATTGCGTTCTTACACTAATGGATAGGTAATTTCATGACGAACATTATTGTAAAAATATTTTTTTAAAACGACCAAAATCTAAATTTTGTTCAACAATCTGAGCGCATTCGCCATCATTTCTGTTGCCCGGGCTATTGAGATTCAGTATGCCACAAGCTCTCGAAGGGGGAACCCGTGTCGTTCGTCATCGCGCGCTCCGCTAGCATAAGCGGGCGGCGCGTGAGCGAGAAAGCATCTGCTTGCTCGCTCACGCACCGCATGTCGCATAGAGTACAATACTATCTTAGAGTATCTCTGTTATTGATGTTTATTTTGGTGTTCGTTTTTTAACCGATTTCAAAAAGGAGGAGGTTGCTCAATTATATGTTTTTTATGTTCAATTTTTAACCGACTTCAAAAAGGAGGAGGTTACTCAATTCGACCGTATATGTTTTTGTTTTATGTTTGTTCACGCATAACTTCGTCATTTATAAACCGATTTTGATAATTCTTTTTCTGTTGGAAGGAAGACGTTCCCAAGGTGGTCCCTTGATAAGGATATCAAGGTTTGATGGTGGAAGTCCAGAGAAAACAAGCGGAACTTTCAAAAATTGGGGGCGACTAGTGCATTTCTTAGCATTTTCATTAAATATTTTAAAGCACTACAATTTAATAAAGGTCTGGAGTAGATCTGATGATGGAGCCGAGAGACAGTCGAAGGAACTCCTCAACAATTGACAGCAGCTACCTTGTGGTTGAGATTAATTTGTATTGATAAGAACTTTACACCTAGATGGGTTGCGACTCTCATAAGAGCTCTAATGATGAAGACAAAGGCCAGTTCCGGGAACTCCTCAACGGTTTCCAGTAGCTACTTTGTGGTTGGACTTCATTCATTATATTAATAAGACCTTTACTCCGATTAGGTTAAAATAATAGTCTACAGTAAATTTAATGATGAAGACCATAGGCAGTTGAGGGAATAGGTACTTACGGGTAAAAATTAAAGTAAACAAAAGTACGTCATTTCCCAACTATATTTGCGTCAGCTTCCAGTCTGACCGGATGCAACTGAATACATAGTACTTTTAACAACTAAAAAATGTAAAATAAAAGCTTTTTTAGAAAAAAACAACCGACTTCCAAAAACCACTATGTAAAGTGAAAAATAACTAATTTCGGAACTCGGTGTCTAAAACGAATATACCAAACGAAAGACACCAACTTCCGAAATTAGTTATTTTTCACTTTGTAGTGGTTTTTGAAGTCGGTTGTTTTTTTGTAGAAAGTTTTTATTTTTATGTTTGTTTGCGGATAACTTCGCCTAAAATTTGGTATTTCGATGAATTTTTGGGTATTTCGACATGGGTGTCGTGATAGGGGTTTTCGGGAGTGCAGATCACGAATATGACGTACTAGCCCCGCACGATGATATTGCGATGGAACCTTGTCACAATTACAGCGTTGTGACGTCATCTGTCACACAAAAGGACAGCTAGCAAAAGAATGTTAAATGCAAAATTAATATTAGGGTTAAGGGTTTATTTGTATTTTATAATTTTATTACACTCTTTATAAAGAGTGTATGTATAAATTAATATTAGGGTTAAGGGTTTATTTGTATTTTATAATTTTATTACATTCTTTATAAAGAGTGTATGTATATTAAAATTAATATTAATTTTGCATTTAACATTCTTTCTTAGGTATACTTACTCACCCATATTCTGACAAATAAACTTTCATTATTAAAAAATTCAAGGAAATAATTTTTGTAGACGTAAGAAAAATATACTTATTCGTATATCTTTCTTACATGTATACTATGTTTTTCTAACTACATTTCTGTTAATTTGCGAGCGGGAATTGAATCAGAGTCCACTGTGTAGTAGTCATGTTTTAATTACTACCTACATCTATCAGCTTATAAATAAAACCAGGATAATATGTAAAAAAATGTATATAGTCTACCGAATCATAACTGCTTTCTGTGTCTGTCGTTTCCGATTCACTGTCGTCGCCGTATTTATGACAAATAACTCGTCAATTATTCGATCTTTATTCCAATAGGTATTCCTCTTCAAGCCGTTTAACATGATTGACTTACTTTCGCCAGTCATCTGGAGTTATTGACGCCAACGACTCCAACGTCAGAGCTTCAATGCGACTTTCCAACTGCTCCACATTCTTTTCTGACACCCTCATCTTTACCAGATTCCAGATGTACTCAATGGGGTTGAGGTCGCAGTTGTAAGGTGGTAATCTAACGACTTCATGGCCATTGCCAGCTAATAAATTGTCAATTTTATAATGTTTCGGCGGTCTGTGCCGTTTAATTAATAAATACAGTTCAGGTTTTGTACTGTCGTTGGGAAAGTCTCAACAATCAACTGTTTTTTATTGTTCATACTTGGTGGCCTATTCTCACCCCTACTGTGATAAGTGGCATTGTCCATCACAATTTTGGAGTTGCGTGGTATGTTGGGTACTATTTTGTCTGTAAGCCACTTGGTGAAATACTCAGCATTCATTTGATCATAGTAATCCCCCGTTTTGGTGTCTGCTTTAAACATTAAAAGGGCATTGTCAACAAAACCGCTTTAACTTCCCGCGTGAACTATTATCCATCGGCGGCCGGGGCTGTCGTTCCGTCTCACTCCATCGGTTGCTGTTTGCCAACATTTTTCTACCGTGTAGTGTGCATGTATCCACGTTTCGTCGAGATAAATAACGGGTCTTTTGTTATTACCAAGCGAGTCATTTTCTTTCATACGTCGTAAATATTTAGCCCTCCACGCTTGAATTTGGGGTCTTTGAATTAGGGCCAGTCTTTTTTGTAGCATCGTTTAAATTGATAGCCTAAATCACATTTAATTATTTTTCTTAATGTAGTTTCACTACCAGTATAATTAAGGTCTACTTTTGAAGCCGCCAAGATTTTGCGCATTGTGGGTATTTCTCTCCTCACCGTACACATTGAATCTATAATATTTCTTAAAGCTTTAACAGCTTTAAGAAATATTACAGATTATATTATTACGGAAAACCCGTCGAAATATTTCTTCTTTTGTCTTTTTCCTTTAGTAGGAGTTCTCATTTTGCTGCCACTGGCTGTTGCTGACTCATGCTCTCGTCTCAATTTCGTCACAGTATTTTTTGCAACGCCTGTGGCACATGCCACACACTCCGTGACTTTGATAGAATTTTGCAAAATATTTTTAATAACTGTAAGCAGTTGCTTCGGTATTAAAATGTCCGAAGCACTTTTTAAAGCACGGTTTATACTTTCAAGAACTAACTTACAATCCTCTTTTTCTTTAACAAAATAATTGTCCACTTTAATTATAATTTCACGAGCACGACTATTAATTAATTTCTTACTCATTTTAACGAGTAACAGTTAACAAAACTAAACAACAAAACTCAAGAACAACAATAAAACAGGATAACAAAAACAAAAAGCTAACAAAAATATTCGATGTGCGTAAGTGGGTAAGCGCGGACTGAACTTGCGAACGGTACCGACGGTGCGAGTTCGACTACGTCACCAAGATGGCCGCCAATCGCAATATCATCGTGCGGGGCTTATAATTTTTGAAATCCAAGATGGCCGACACCAATTTTATGATATTTTGACATGGGTGTCGTGAAAGGGGTTTTTGTGGGTGCTAATTACGAAAATGACGTCATTTTGGAAATCCAAGATGGCCGACACCAATTTTATGATATTTTGACATGGGTGTCGTGAAAGGGGTTTTTGTGGGTGCTAATCACGAAAATGACGTCATTTTGGAAATCCAAGATGGCCGACACCAATTTTATGATATTTTGACATGGGTGTCGTGAAAGGGGTTTTTGTGGGTGCTAATCACGAAAATGACGTCATTTTGGAAATCCAAGATGGCCGACACCAATTTTATGATATTTTGACATGGGTGTCGTGAAAGGGGTTTTTGTGGGTGCTAATCACGAAAATGACGTCATTTTGGAAATCCAAGATGGCCGACACCAATTTTATGATATTTTGACATGGGTGTCGTGAAAGGGGTTTTTGTGGGTGCTAATCACGAAAATGACGTCATTTTGGAAATCCAAGATGGCCGACACCAATTTTATGATATTTTGACATGGGTGTCGTGACGAGGGTTTTCGGGGGTGCAGATCACGAAAATGACGTCATTTTTGAAATCCAAGATGGCTGACACCAATTTTATGATATTTTGACATGGGTGTCGTGACGGGGGTTTTCGGGGGTGCAGATCACGAAAATGACGTCATTTTTGAAATCCAAGATGGCTGACACCAATTTTATGATATTTTGACATGGGTGTCGTGAAAGGGGTTTTCGCGGGTGCTAATCACGAAAATGACGTCATTTTTGAAATCCAAGGTGGCCGAAATTATATTTTATGATATTTTGACTTGGGTATCGTGACGGGTTTTCGGAGCGCTGATCACGAAAATGACGTCAATTATAAGCTGTGGCATAGCTTCTATTTCTTTATCAAAGTCAAAAATAAAACATCAAATATAGTTTAGTCGCTAAATCGCCACCATTTTTCGCACTCCTTCAATGACGTCACTGGTAAAAAATAAATAAATAAATAAACTACAAAAAAGAAAATACATTCTTATACAAATGTATACGTTAATTAGGAAAATAAAAAAAATACTATGTCATAAATAACTAATAAAAAATTTCCTACTAACTACATACTGAGGAACTCGGTGTGCACACCTTTGCGATTTACCCCGCAGCCACGCGCAGGATTGCGTTTTTTATCTGCATTTTCATGCACATCTGCAGCCCTGCGCGTGAGCGCAGATTCAATGTATAGTACCATGCATTTCTCCATACAAAATCTGGTACTAGCGAACATCTATCTTATATATAAAATTCTCGTGTCACAGTTTTCGTTCCTATACTCCTCCGAAACGGCTTGACCGATTCTCATGAAATTTTGTGAGCGTATTGAGTAGGTCTGAGAATCGGCCAACATCTGTTTTTCATCCCCCTAAATGTTAGGGGTAGTTCACCCCTATTTGTTTTTTTATTTTTACACAACATTTTTAGTTTCTATTTTTTTACAACATACAAAAATACATACAATCCTAAATTTTCACCGTTCTACGATCAATCCTTCAAAACTGATCAATCGTCATTTAATTAGTTTTATTCCCATGGGAAATCTAAAAAACGCGATATAACCCAATTCCACGCGGGCGAAGCCGCGGGCGGAAAGCTAGTACTAATATATAAAGCTGAAGAGTTTGTTTGTTTGAACGCGCTAATTTCAGGCACTACGGGTTCGATTTGAAAAATTCTTTTTGCGTTGGATAGCTCATTAATCCAGAAAAGCTTAAGGCTATAAAAGATGTTTTAGATGTTTTAGTAGATGTTTTAGGTGTTTAAGTCGCAGCGTGATGCGCTGCGACTAATAGGAGCAGAGCATTACTAACTCAACGCGAACGAAGTCGCTGGCGGCCGCTAGTATAAAATAGCTTTACCGCGGCAGCCCCGAGTGCCACATGTTTTTGTTTTATTAGAAAGACGATATCTTCAAGGTAGTCTCATGTTTAGGAAATTAGGGTCTGATGATGGAAGACTAGGTAAATCTAGAAGAAATTTAAAAAATCAAAGGGGCGTCTAGGGCTTTTCTAAGTTTTTTCATTAAGTGTTTTAACGCACTACAATTTAGTAAAGTTCGGAGTTGATGATGGAGCCGGGAGACAGCCGAGGGAACTCCTTAACGATTCACATCAGCTGCCTCGTGTTTGTGCTTAATAAATTTGTATTGATAAGAACTTTACACCTAAATGAGTTGTGATCATCATTAAAGCTCTGATGTTGAAGACAAAGGCCAGTTAAGGGAACTCCTTAAAGGTTTACAATAGTTACCTTATGTTTGGACTTATTTCTGTTCATTTATATTGATGAAAACTTTACACCCATATAAGTAGGTTAAAATGAATGTCTGCAATAGATCTGATGATAGAGCCGAGAGAAATTCGAGGGAACTCCTCAACGATTCACAGCAGCTACCTTGTGTAATATCTTGATTAATTTGTATTGATAAGAGCTTTACACCTAGATGGATTGTTATGATCATTAGGAGTCTGATAATGAAGACGAAGGACAGTCTGTTGAGGGAACTCCTCAAAGGTTTACAGTAGCTGCTTTGTGGTTGGACTTAATTCATTTATATTGATGAGAAATTTGCACCCATATGGGTAACATCTGTTTTTCATCCCCCTAAATGTTAGGGGTAACATTTAGGGGGATGAAAAACAGATGTTGGCCGATTCTCAGACCTACTCAATACGCTCACAAAATTTCATGAGAATCGGTCAAGCCGTTTCGGAGGAGTATAGGAACGAAAACTGTGATACGAGAATTTTATATATAAGATAGATGTTCGCTAGTACCAAATTTTGTATGGAGAAACGCATGGTACTATACATTGAATCTGCGCTCACGCGCAGGGCTGCAGATGTGCATGAAAATGCAGATAAAAACGCAATCCTGCGCGTGGCTGCGGGGTAAATCGCAAAGGTGTGCACACCGAGTTCCGCAGTATGTAGTTAGTAGGAAATTTTTTATTAGTTATTTATGACATAGTATTTTTTTTATTTTGCTAATTAACGTATGCATTTGTATAAGTATGTATTTTCTTTTTTGTAGCTTATTTATTTATTTATTTTTTACCAGTGACGTCATTGAAGGAGTGCGAAAAATGGTGGCGATTTAGCGACTAAACTATATTTGATGTTTTATTTTTGACTTTGATAAAGAAATAGAAGCTATGCGACAGCTTATAATTGACGTCATTTTCGTGATCAGCGCCCCGAAAACCCGTCACGATACCCAAGTCAAAATATCATGAAATATAATTTCGGCCACCTTGGATTTCAAAAATGACGTCATTTTCGTGATTAGCACCCGCGAAAACCCCTTTCACGACACCCATGTCAAAATATCATAAAATTGGTGTCAGCCATCTTGGATTTCAAAAATGACGTCATTTTCGTGATCTGCACCCCCGAAAACCCCGTCACGACACCCATGTCAAAATATCATAAAATTGGTGTCAGCCATCTTGGATTTCAAAAATGACGTCATTTTCGTGATCTGCACCCCCGAAAACCCCCGTCACGACACCCATGTCAAAATATCATAAAATTGGTGTCGGCCATCTTGGATTTCCAAAATGACGTCATTTTCGTGATTAGCACCCACAAAAACCCCTTTCACGACACCCATGTCAAAATATCATAAAATTGGTGTCGGCCATCTTGGATTTCCAAAATGACGTCATTTTCGTGATTAGCACCCACAAAACCCCTTTCACGACACCCATGTCAAAATATCATAAAATTGGTGTCGGCCATCTTGGATTTCCAAAATGACGTCATTTTCGTGATTAGCACCCACAAAAACCCCTTTCACGACACCCATGTCAAAATATCATAAAATTGGTGTCGGCCATCTTGGATTTCAAAAATTACGTCATATTCGTGATCTGCACTCCCAAAAACCCCTATCACGTCACCCATGTCGAAATACCCAAAAATTCATCGAAATACCAAATTTTAGGCGAAGTTATCCGCAAACAAACATAAAAATAAAAACTTTTTACAAAAAAACAACCGACTTCAAAAACCACTACAAAGTGAAAAATAACTAATTTCGGAAGTTAATAATATAATTTCACAGTCTTGCCTGGTCCCAAAAAAAAACATGAATTTTTTTTTTTAAATGTGTCAGTTCTGCAGAAATTTATTTGACCCTGATTACGTTTTCCCTTAAAATAATAAATAATGATAAATTAAACTTTATTATATTATTTTTCTATCCCTTTGTCCATCTGACTTAGCTAACTTTCAATCTACAAAACTAACTTCCAACCCTGAAGTTACAGTCATAACATATTTAGTTATAAAGGTCTAATCAATATACATTAAATAAGCCCAAACACGTGACAGTTGCTTCCGATGTGGATTCCCTTGATATTCTGTCATCTCCATCATCAGGTCAGGCCCAAATCTTCACGGTTTTATAGTATCATCCGATATAAACACGAGTATCAAGTTGTCACCCGAAGCGTGCCTACAATTTTCGATAATTGGCCTAAATTCCTCAGAATTTCCATTATCGACACTGACGTGGTAACAATGGGATTACATAGGCAGCATATCCCTTCATATAAAAAAAGAATGGTCTAAATAGGTTCATTAACCATAAAGTTATCAGCGACAATAAATCGAACTGAGAACCACCTTTTTCTGAAGTCGGTTAAAAAATAAACACCGCAGAATTTTTATTATGAAGTATCGTCAACATTTGTTTGAGTACATAATAACCAAAAGTATTTGGGCGCACCAATAAACAAAAATAAAAGTGCCATGTCTGTTACTTCTGTGGTCTATGAATTTAACTTGTATTTGTAAGTACTTCGTCCGCCAGACGGCGCTAGTAATATTTTGCGAAGTATTGTAGAGGTGGGGCGCGGTGAAGAGGGAGCAAATGCTCGAGGTCATTTGGTGAGGGTACGACCTTAAGCCATACATCATTGCACCTTTCATTATTGTGGAACCATCCACTCGCTGGCATTATCGATAAGATTAAGATAATCGAAAAGATTAATTTTATATAACTTGTTTGACATTACGAGCATGGCAGTTGAGAGTTTGTCATGGTCACTCAAATGTCTTGCTGATGGTGGCGCGGTTGTTGGGTCATTTGGTTCCCTTCAAAATGGTTGAGCTAAGTGGGGCTGATGCGCGCGTCATGCTCGTGAACGGGGCCGTCAGTGGAGACTGGTCATCTCTTAGCTGCCAGCGGGCTTAATTAATGTTCTATCTTTTAATTAATTTTTATATTTATACATTGTGCTCACATGATAGAAACAACAGAAATATGTAACGGAGAAATGTAACCCATATTATGATTTTAAGACTCCATGGAGTTTCTTGCACGTTCTTCTCCATAGAGATCTACGCTTTGGAACGTGCAATTTAGCTTCACTTTTCTTGGACTGACCGACATTGCCTATTCAAAAGCACCAACAGATGGTTAATTTGAAATAAACAATGTTGATATTGTTTTTTTTAAGGATTTATACTCACTTTCATAAGAAGAACAGTGAATATGAAATTATTCTACAAGAACATAACTTGTGATCACAGTGAAAGACATTTTCACTTCCTCAATAATCAGTAAAAATAATGGAAAGTTGTTTGTCCAATTATACGTCGTGGAAGCGTGACATCGGATATTGCGGGAAATGACGGGGTGCAAACCATGTATTATGTATGCTGTGTGGAATTGAGACCTGTGGTTAACGAGGATTGAAATGTTGGCTAATATGATGTTGTGTCTTTTCTCCTTAAGGAAATCCGTATGTCATATACGAAAAGCCCCTTGTCAGTGATAAAAAACCAATCTAAGCTGGCCTCTGATTCAGTTATAATTCCATACTAAACAAGGCCAGTTCGACGTACTCTGATTGTCCCTTCCGTTTGGGGAAGTGACTTTGTTGCACAGTTTGCACGTCTAGATGATTAAACTGTGGGTAATCACGACACCCCATAAAATAACAACTGATTGCAATTCCTATTTTTGACAGTTTGGTCATGTTCATTGCGTTATTTATGTGGTTGATCAGAGGAATTTTTAGAACATATGCAGCAGTTGATTGGGAATTTAGTTCAAAATCTATAGATTGTGATTTAAAGTATGTTATGCGTTTAGGGTGCCGGTCTGTAGCCGACATCAGTTCCTTATTATTGGATTGCATTTCATTGTTACACTGCAGTCGTTCTCGGGACAGTACGCCCTCAACATCGCATTTTGCTACTATGTTTATGACAACACAGATACAGCGGCAACCATCTGCAATTTAATCCAATTACTAAGCTTCGTATTGGTAACTCAAATTAGAATGGTTCGGTGGTGTTTCAGTTTTCGGCCCTCTGACAACGATATGACAACAGCTGGGTCCGGATCTAGAAAGGGTTTAAAGTAAAAAAAAGCGTAATGCTGCTTACTTCCACCCTATTTAAAGTTAAGCAAATATCAATTTTATTTCAATAACATTTAAGTTGATTTCACTATTGAAATATGTAGTTATGAAAATGTATGAAGTTGTAGTGTAAACCTAACTTTATTGTATAGGAATTTAACTTATTTGTTTACATTTTCGGCATTTGAGGCCAGATTTTTTAGAATAGGAAGGAAGACGGCAGCTAAACGAGGTGATGCAATGTTAAACCAAACAACATTACCAACGATGCTGCGCCAGTAGGAGATTGATCTGGAGACCATCTACGACCGGATTCCCGACACAACAACATTTGGCGCATCGTACCCGGCACACATCGCAACACAACTGCTCAGACCGGTCCTCCATACGGCTTCGCCAAACATCATGACGGATGGAACGGATGGAACATGACGAAGCGTTCGGCGGCAAGACTCTGCCTGATGGGTGGTAACTTCTGCCGGCAGCCGATGTTATGGCTTACCACCGAGAAACCAGATTTAACTTGGGAGCTACACTACATTGCTAATTCTAATAATTATTAAAATCCTGTAAAGCCACATTTGTCATGGTTACTTATCATATTTTCATCGACAGACAGAATCTAATACTGACCAGCAAATTGCAAAAAAACGTAAGAAAAAAATAATAATTGAATGAAAACTGTGCGCTAAGGTAACCCGCAACCGTAGCGCACAAAGTTTTCTAAACGCATTTTTTTCCATCTGACGCAGCGATTTGAGCAAGGGTGGTGATTACGCTCAATCCTTCTCTGTATGAGAGGAGACCTGTGCCCAGCAGTGGGACGATAAAAAGGTTGATGATGATGGTGATGACGCAGCGACAGTGGTCCCAAATATATTTGAAAAAGAAAAACGTACAAAGTAATTCATCAAATCAATAACAGGAATGAAAAGCTCCTTAGTGAAGGAGACATTACATTGCACCCCACAGAGTGGAGTCCCCTCTGGTGGGGTGCAATGCCTAAAAAACCGAGAGTGCAGTTAATGTTATAAAAATGTAGGGGACAGAATTGTGGGTGGGAAAAATTTATTTGTAATGGTATTCGGTTCCGTGGGTAGGATTTTATATTGAAAACAAAAGACATTTTAGGGCAATTTTCGGCACCTAATTGATTAGAATTTCTTACACAATAAGATATATTGCACCGACACCCAGTAAATTCAGATAATTAAAATGATACAATAAATGTATTTTTGCATCATGTTTGTATTAAAGCTATTTTCTGCCTTCTTTTTATTTATTTTTTTCTTGTTTTTGAGGTCGGCGGAACACAATTTCTTCTTCCATTTTCCCCTGTCAATGCCGTCATGCCGAGGATGAGTCGATGAAATATGCCATAGAATGGTTTATTAGCAAACAAGGTGTGGTCAACAAGCCTTGCCGTTTCTTCACGACCTATTTAGGTTTCCTCAATGCCAGCATCTATAGATATGTAGATTCATTGTCTGATTACTATGCTAATATAAATTGAATTGTATGCTTGCCATTTCTGACAAATGCGTGCACTGACTGGACGGGACCTCTCAATCTGCGTGGTTCTTTTCCCAAAAGAATATCTCATTCTACATGGTCTTCATATGATCGGATCAAGATTAGGTTTGGATTATAAAATAGATTGTGAACTCTGAGTTTGTTACGGCCTTTCTTACCAAAGTAGTCAGATAGGATTGAATTCAAACTAGTATTGACGACTTGTCGAGACTATTCGACGAGACACCCCTTTCTCGAAGTTGGACCTACCCAATTGGACTGTTTAACGTCAATAACTTCGAGTGCAGGGCAACCAACTAGAATTGGAGTCGATACATTTTAAATATTGTACAATTCAAGGGTCTTCCATTCTTGAATATGTTACGGAACCCAAATTATTTTCCTCTACTAAACCCTCGTCCCAATGCACGTGCTGTGCCCTCCCTAACTGTTATGTTAGCAAAATGTTAAATCAGAGGCCCGTGTGAAGTCGCCGTGGTTTCATTATGTTCATGCTATGATGTAAGGGTATCGTTAGAAGACTTTATGTGGTGGCAAAGGGGGATTTCTAAAAATGCAGTTTTTTATTTTATAGGCTGCAGAAATATGATCAAAAAGGTCTTCATGTCTGGATATATCAGGATAGCCAAGTACTCGATAGTTTTAGTAACACTGAAATCATGGCAAGCTGTTTTTATACATAAATATAAATATATTTTGAGAGTACAGGCAGTTGCGTAACATACTTTCAATGAAAATCAAAATTATTTTGTAGGATATTACTAATCCATTGCTTCGTATGTTCGAAAGTGTTGCTGTCCAACAAAGTAAATAACGCAATGAATGCTGTTGAATAGGGATGTACCCAAGGTATGAAAAAAATAATAATAATTAGTCCGTCTTATAGATAACTAGCAGCCGCCAGCGACTTCGTTCGCGTGGAATTAATTATGCTCCGCTCCTATTGGTCGCAGCGTGATATTATATAGCCTAAAGCCTTCCTGGATTAATGGGCTATCCAACGCAAAAAGAATTTTTCAAATCGGTCCTGTAGTTCCTGAGATTAGCGCGCACAAACAAACAAACAAACTCTTCAGCTTTATATATTAGGATAGAAGTACAGATAAAAAAATGAAGACCCGTATTTTTAATTTTGTCGAAATTACTATAAACTACTGAGATATAGCGTATTAACGTTACGGAGCGGGGGCTAATTACGTCACGCCGTGGTATATTTTGCACCACGGCGTGACGTCATGCGACATTTCAAATCGATATATGTTCCTAAGTATTTGAATGCAAGAATAAATAAAAAATACGTGTTCAATATGTTTTACAAATCTATCTGATGGACATTAAATTATTTTTTAGGATACAACCCAATTGTTTAAATGACGGCCAATCCTGTTATAAGTGTGGTCGTACTTGATGATATTGTTGTTTTAACTGCCCGCCGGCAAAATGTTGCCGATATATGCCGCCGGGCCAGCGGCCTTGGTGTGTAGAGCTTAAGATGACAAACTCATAACTTTGTAATTTTTCATGATATTTTATTGAAATTTTGTACATAGATTCTTAACTTAAAAATACTGGACACGTGTTTCAGGTTTCGCATACTCAAAAAAATAACGTTTTATAGATAAATTTACCAAAACAGATTAAGATAATTAGTAATCTGTGGTCGATACGAGTTTTATTTTTATCCTCCTCTTAACATGTTATTCTACAATTTGTAATTCACTGATGTAATCCTTATTTACGGAACTATGCAAATAGTAAGGCTGAGTGCACAAATACGTATCGATCGCCAATTGCGTATCATAATGAATTAAATTATGCAAAAAATCTTGTTCGGAATACGAATGAGTTCGTATTCCGTATTTACATAGGGAATTGTTGTATAAAATATTGGTGAATATGTTTACTTTGTGGCTATATTTAAATACGTGTGACGTGATAATTATTTACTATATTAGGTAATACAGAGTTTATGGTCGAATTGAGCAACACAGAGGGTGATGAGAACTACAAACAAAGCTTTACTAATAACAAAATAGGTTTATGGATAAGTTTATCGAATAACAAACATAACATTGTACAAAAATCCAACCATCAGCAACATACAACATCACAACATCAACGTGCAACTAAATATGAATACTGCAACAGCGATGGTGATAAAATCAATAATGTATAATATAGTTAACGAGTCGGTAGACGCCACATACGTGCCTATGCACATGACAATAATATTACACGATAGGCACGCAGTTTTTGTGGGGTCAGCAGAATTGTAAATAGTGCTGGCGATTAAAATGGAATGGATAAACTGCTTGATGTTAGCGCTAGCGACGACTTCCTTATTACAACCTCTTTTGGCTCTGACGGTTTGAAGGTGAAGGAAAACATCTTGAGGAAACCGGCATGTCGTAGAGCCAAGACACATTACATCAACACAACACAAATGACATATACCAACCCGCACTGGGCCCGCGTGGAAAATTACGGTCCACTCCCTCTCACCGAGAGGAGGCCTGTGTCCCAGGAGTGGGGATATTATAAGCTGATTATTTTATCAGGTGAAAGGGAATAGGGATGTTTCCTGGGTAAAAGCGAAATGATTCTATTTAGTCCGTCATTCAAATTATAGAAAAATATTGGATACATATATTTTGTTTTATCAAATCAATAAAAATTGACAAATATAAGAGGCATCAAAGATCAGGAGTGGTGGCAGGTGACGTCACTCCTCGCTAAAAAGTGTAGTGTGCAGCGACGTCACACGAGTTTACAACGCACTGTGCTGTCTTAATTTTTTGTTTATA
This sequence comes from Sesamia nonagrioides, assembly GCA_017933935.1. Taxonomy (NCBI): domain Eukaryota; kingdom Metazoa; phylum Arthropoda; class Insecta; order Lepidoptera; family Noctuidae; genus Sesamia; species Sesamia nonagrioides. Next base: position 69,923 of record JADWQK010002063.1, read on the forward strand.
TGAAAAAAGAAAATATACGTGTGTAGTATTTTTTGGAAATCTGACTGACGGACCAATTAGTATTTTTTAGTCAACTACCCTATTGGTTTAAATTGGCCGTGAAACTTGGTACATACTTACGTATTTTTTTCTAAAATGCACGCAACCTCTGGTGATATGAAATGATATCCATTATAAACAACCTATTTGCTTCTAATTAATTTATGGACTCAGCCGTAAAAAAGAGGTGACCTCTATAGACCACTATTAATAGTAATATGTGTGTATATAATAAAATGCACGTGCTTCTATGCGTTTGTCCTTGACATATGTAGCTAGAAGCTAGCTAACTCGGCACTTAAGTACGCACGACAGCAGGTCAAACTACCCGAATCTGTCAAATATTCCCAATCAACCTTGAGCCTTAGTGCTTTAGCCATAAAGTTGAAAATCTAATAAAGAAATCTGACAGATTGTAGTAGCTTGATGTGCTATGTAATGAGGAAGCACTAATTGTATGGAAATATTATCTGAACAAGAGTAAATTGTTGTGGTTTGTTTATCCATAGTTGATGTTTATTTTAAAATGGAATTGTACCTATGTACACGTAGGTACAGTCACAAACAGCAATAATATAGGTATGTCAACACTTGGCAACATACAATTGCGTTTTTCGCGAAATAATGAATTTAACATTAAAATATGACACAATACATAAACGTAAAAATACAAAATTTCATTTAAAAATAAAGAAGTAATTCGGTATTGAATAATGACGAAAATAAGAATACTCTTGCTCTTGAGTGTAAGCATAATGTTTATTTATTGCTAGCTGCATCCTGCGGTTTCACCCGCATAAGTTTCCAAATCTTGAATATCCAGATAAAAACAAACCACACGTAGGTATGCCAAATTTTATACGAAATCCTTTTAGCAGTTTTTGCGTAAAAGAGTAACAAATATACATCATCCATATAAACTTTCTCGATCATAATATTAGTAGGAAATTTCTCAGAGTGTATTCAAGATGAGTGATTCTAATAAACAGACAATTCGGTTGAAGATCAACAATATCCACTTCCTTACGTTCTTCCTCTGATTGAAAAGCTTATAGTTCAGTAACAATAGAAGACGTAATTTTGCCAATTATTATTTATTATCAGTAATAAGGCACAAATGATTTGCTGGTAAAAATATAGGGAAATGAAACATAGCCTTAAATCAGTGGCGGATATACAATTTTTTAAGCTATAGACTATAAGGATATTGCCGCCCTTTCGCCTCTACAATTGTCATGTCCTAGATTATTTTTACAAACCAACAATTTCTTTTAATGCAGACTTCTATTTGTAAAACACCAGTTAACGTTAAGTGGGTAGAAAAAAATGCGGTACCCAAATTTACCGCCCCTAAAATCTGCCGCCTTAGGTTCAAGCCTACTCAGCCTGCTGCTAAATCCGCTACAGAACTAGAATTAATTTCTTCACTTCAATCACAACACACTATCAAACAATACACATACGTGGCATAGAAGCAATAATCCAAAATCAAACACCATTCACTAAAATCTAACCCTCTTAATACCACACATAATAACAATCGTTGGAAATTAATGTAAGGGGGTGGATATGAACTATTGGCGTAGCGCGTAGCGAGAGACGTCGTATTAATGCGGGGGTGTGTATAACGCTTAAATATGACTGATGATATTAGATATTGACAGATATGAGAAATGAAGTGAGTTAATTTAGTTACATTGCTTTTGTGAGGTTGTTGGATGTCTTGTGAGAACATAGCGGTAAACTGATATCGATAAGGGGTAGATTATGGGACTCTCGGTTCGGATAAGATTGAAAAACAACAAAAGTAATAATTATGAACTTCATATTAACGTTAGATGAAGCGTCTTATAATTTTCTGCTCGTACCAAATTCCAAAAATGAATAAGCACAGAAACTTAAAGGATAAAAGTTGTTGATGATAGTGAGATAACTGAAAATTACGACAAAGCTAAAAATGCGCATGTTTTATGTTTAAAGCCAGCGGCATTTTTAACTCGTACGCCATATTTGTCTCGCAAATACCGGACTCAAAACATACGTTCATACTAAAACCAACAGAAAATAATACAATATATTGGATTGTGTACCCATGTGCCAAACAACAGTGCCTCTGGTTTTAGCTAAAAAATCGAGATGAATTTACACAAAAATGAAAGCTCTTTACCTTAAAAATAAAAAAAAATGAATACGCCACGCACAATATTAATGATACGCCGAATTGTATCATTGAACAATTTCGCTACATTTGTGTCAGCGACGCTGTTGTGTCCCGGGATTTAGATTAATGATTCGATACCATATAAATATTGGAAAGTCAAACTTAATGGAAGTTGAAAAATGATTTATCATTGTATGACATTATTGCCATTTTAATTGTGTTATTTTTGGCTTTCAGGGTTAAGAGAGTGCGAAATCAGATCAGTAAATTTGATTTTGTGCTTTATAAAATAAGAGTTTTATTGAAATAAGTGTAAAAATTGCCCAGCCAGGTAAACTGAAAGAAAAGAAAAGACTAAAAAACTAAATCGTGTCGTGAGGCGAGACACAATAAGTTGATTGATTACGGTAGATAAGAAATAGTGCAAAAAGGCGAAGCCACAAATCTCAATTTTAAAAATAGATTTCAACAGATTTTGGTAAGAAATCTGAGAGTTTCAAATCGAGGTCAGATCTCATTTAATATACAAACTAATTTTCAGAGCATACCATAGTTTTGAGACAAATGAATTCTCTATTTATGGTATGGACATGTGATAGCATTACTTCGATTGATTTTCAGACAAATCTATTGACCAAATCAATCTTTCACACACAGTCATCATCACCTCAGCGTTAATCCCAGTCGCATCCGAAGCTTTTTCAGCTTTGGGAGTCTAGGATCCGTATTACCAGTCTACCTTTTTTCTTTCTTAGTTCTCATCTTTCACACACAGTGAACTACATCAATCAACAACGTTAATCCTCGTAAACACACAGCAACAAATCCACCAATAACCATTTACGGAGATTAACTGTTAGAGTAACCGCAAATGACAATATTTCCCATCACTCATAACGACATGACATTACAAACGTCAAACTTGAACTTGACATTTGAAAGGGGGCCGAACAATGAGGGCCCAATTAAAATGTATTTAGAAAACTAATCCGTGCAAAAACAAGATGCCTACCTCGAGAAACAAGCGAAAACATGGAGTCATGTTACCCTCCAAATAGTAGATGACTATTTGCATAAGACTAGCAACGGACGGCAGGACTGGGTTAACGCCAACTGAAAAATTAACTTTGAGTTTTAACAGTAAAGTTCAATTTAGATCGTATTCTTCTTGTTCAAGATGAGACATAAACTTCAAGTAACAAACTTTAACTAATTGAAGCCGACAGATTCTATTGTGTTACATCTCTTGAAGGTGTATAAGTGGCAAAGTTATGCTTGTGGGAACGATGAAAAAATGTAATACGTTATCATAGTAATTCAAGCTGACAATATTAGTTAAACACTGGAGGAACAAAACTAATAAAGACGCTCATAAAGTTCACGAATATTTCCGTAAAAACAGAAAACAATATTAAACAAAGATTTTGAAGTTCATTTTAAACTTTATGTAACGGATCAGGGTAAAATATGGATTATTGGATCAGCTTACACAATATCCCAAAAACATCCGTGGCGACGTAATCGAAATAAAAAATCACGCAAAAACATTATTTTATCGAAAAGTCGCAACAAAAACCATTACAATAGGATTTATCAGCGCATAGAGTGACATCTCTATTGTCGAGAAAATACGAATAAACTTAAAACATCTAAATAATAAAAACGAAACCTCAACTAAAATAAAATCCCACAATATCCGTACAAAATAGTAAAAAACAAAAATTTCGATTTCTTTTGCGAATAAAATTGGACAGGCCCTAACATTACAAAATGAGACACCCCTAATATATTTTTAATGCAATTCAAGAAGGGTGCAAAATAAAGATGCAATTTTAAGACGTTGCGATTGGACAGATATTGCTAGGGGTGTCACCCTGAGGTAAGGGCGGAACGTGAAAGGGGAAACTTGGGGTCTGTGAAAAGATTATTAATTTTTGAAGATGTACCCTGGGGATAAAGTCTAAGAATTTATTTGGGTCGACTGGATCTAGGCCATGTAGTGATATTAATACATATAACGTAGCCTCGTTCAATAGGAGTGATACATTATTGAATAGGTACCTACTACGTGAATGTTATACAATAACGTAAAGTGACTAGGTGTATTGGATTATTCTACTAATATGACACACAACAGAATTTCAACATCAATAGGCTTTCATTTGAGAGTTAAACAATATTCATTGCGTTATTTACCTAGGTTGCTAATCAGATACATTGAAAATATGAAGCAACTAGCTTCCCGCCCGCGGCTTCGCCCACGTGGAGTTCGGTTATATCGCGCTTTTTAGATTTCCCTCGGGAACATCATACATTTCCGGGATAAAAGGTAGCCTATGTTCTTTCTCAGGGTCTAAAGATTGTCTGTGCCAGATTTCATCAAAATCGGTTGAGAGGTTTAAGCGGGAAAGCGTAACAGACAGACAGACAGACAGACAGACAGACAGACAGACAGACCGACAGACAAACAGAGTTACTTTCGCATTTATAATATTAGTATGGATGAATTAGGAAATATCCATTTAGATGCTTATTGTTAATCCTTTGCTCCGTATGTTCGAAAAATGTATCTGCTCAACAAAATAAATAACGCAGTGAATGTTGTTGAACTGTCAAAATGAAACCCATTGCTACTGTTAGTGTGTTACGCAATTACCCTACAGCTTGTGATTGATAGTGTGGTAATATTATTAGGCTAACTAATAAAATGTATCTGAAGAACATACAAACAAAATTGTAGGAGATAGTAAAAGAAGACATTGTACAGATTACTATGATCTACTCAATTGAAGATTGAAATGCCACTTATAACAATTACAACGCTCCCAACAAATTTACATTATATTTACTCATCTTAGTGCCAACAGAATAAATAATTTCACGTAATTATCACAATAAAAGGAAACCAGTACACGACAAACAATAAAAAGAATAGAAATCACAACTTAATTTGAATTTTAATACTTTTCTCCCAAGAAAACAATAGGCGTAATAAATCAAAATATTGTACTATCACTATGACGTCACGGCATGCGCGTACGACGTTATACAATAGGATTTCTCAATATCAATGACATTAGACGGCATTATCAAAGGCGTTGAACAAATTTATGAGCCGTAAAACCCATTACAATTATTCGTACACAATAAATCATAAGAAACGTATAGTTGACCATGGTTATAGTATAATTTCTCGCTACTAAGATTCGGTTATGGGTCGTTGGGTAAATTGATAGAATCGGGTGGTGTAAAAACGTGTGGAATGCTCGTTTTTTTCTACTACCCCAATCTGTGATCGAAAAGACGATTTAGTCATGGATAGTAATAAAATGTCAAGTTGTATGAGCCGCGGATATAAATATATCCATGATTGTTAGATCAGGAATTAAGAACAAAGATGCTACCATAGCACATATAAAAAGACACGGTGTTCTAAAAAGAATCCGCTACAAACAAAAGAAGAAGAGCACGGTATATATCCACTGCGATATATGCACACTTTAAAATAAGAAGAATAAAAAGAATGATCGTTGACCCAAAACCTTTGAAGCTTCCATCATAACACGTCAAAAATGACGTCTTCACACAACTGCAAGATGCAACGGACTGCAAACAATTGACAATAGAACTGCCGACAAATATGGAAACCGGACAGATGTTAGAGCCAAGATTTACTTCAAAATACGAATAATCGGCGTGCGACTCGACTTCCGTGTTGCAAGACCGGTTCCTAGTGTTAAAAATAATGTTAACATTTAACAATTGGCCACTTGGGAACATTTGGAATGTGAGAAAAAGTGTAGTCAGAGACGGATGCTTATTTGTTTTATTTTGTAGCGTAGCATTTATATTGTACGGATTTATCTAAGGTTTTGTAGAGGTCAACCTCTCATTCGTCTAGTTTGAAGTAAAAGTACCTAATATTAATCTGCCCCCTAATCGGCGAATACATTTTTGTCAAATGATTGCGACTAGTTGGGATCAGTTGGTATCGTTCGGGCCGCCCATTGGTCCGTTTGATCCAAACGATCCCAACTATTCGCAATCATTTGACAAAAATGTGTTCGCCGATTAGGGGGCTGATTAATACATCCAATCAAAATCAAAAGTCGTTTATTCAAATTAGGCTGAGAATCCACCAAACGCCTGCCCATCGCCACTACCTAGTGTTTTCGCTGGGAAGAAGAAGTGGCGGAAGAAACTCCCCAGCAGTTCTGTTCATTTAAAAACACAAAACTATGTATCATCATCTTCCCGTGCCTCTTCAATTCTGAAGGTGGCCATCAGCTTCTTGTATTCGGTCTTGTCAATCATGAGTTGGAACAGTTTTTCGATGGAAGTAATGCCGGTCCCCTCATTGATGTATAAAAAAAACTATGTATGTTAAGTGACTAATATAATCAAATTAATAATACCTTTGTCGTTGCTAACATTATTACAATGCCTACATTTATACAGTTACAAAATTTATTAACGTTACATAATATTGGTAATTGTTTCAATCCACGTTACCCACAATCATTAGTTACGCAAAGGGTTCATAAGATCGCGAGTTCTTTTAAACTTTTGACAGGTTTCACAACCAATTTCTATACAGTGTACCTTATTCCGTAATCCAAAATTTAGCAATATGATTATCGATAATGCTATTAAGATTACAATCCAACCCGTTTGATCTAAACAAGATAAAAATGTTCAACAAAGGAACTTTCTCAGCTAACAAAATGTTTTAAGCGTTATGAAATGTCATTGTTGACCCAAGGGTTGCACCCTTTCTTGTCTTACTACTCTTTCTTGTCATAGATTGTCATGACAATGTCAGAATTTGCAACGTGACAAGTCATGTCAGAGAAGAAATGCAGTTTGATGAGGTTCGAATGAATGCAAGGCGGAGAGAGGCGCGTTCACACGACCCCGTTGTCGATCGACTCGTGTATCGGTTACTTCCCTAATGGGGTTCGTAGCTTCAAACAAAGGTACAGGTGGACTGTCTGGCGTATAATAAAATAATAATTTTATATTGAACATGCAATTCGAACAGCAGTGTGATATTGGAATGTTCTTACTCGCATTTAATATTGTATGGAGCAACAAGGAGGCTATTCACAGTGTAGATGCCGATACAATCTAAGTAACGGATAAAGACGTTGAAAAAGGAATCAAAAGTTGTTTAGCGACTGCATTCTGTATTCATAATATTTGTACACTGTTAAACAGTATCAAATTTCTAAAGTAACCTTACTAAAATTACCAACCTTGTCTAATGAAGGCAATTTTTGCGCTGAAGCCTTACACTCACTTTTAGGGATTCATTGAGCAAATTTACAATATTTACGTAAGCCAAATAATTTCCCCTTCATAAGTTATTCAAGGCTCTGGGATTGCAAATATTAAAAAAAAAATGTTTTCAAAAGTGTTCTCACACGATCACGAAAACAAATGATTAATTCTACAAAAAATAAATATGATTAAAGTCTTCCCTTCAAATGCATTATTTTCTAAACTACATGCAACTAGTCAATTCTATTTTGAGACATCGGAATAAACAAGCCCAAACGTTGCTCCCCATTTCCTCATTCTATCAAAATCTATTCAGAAATCTGTCATCTCATCAAATACTTGTCTTCTCTTGTTTCCAAAAATATTCTTTGAACAAACGCCCCAATATTCAAGACTGTGATATACTTTAGTATTGACAAACTTATTGGTGGCATCTAAAAGTATACAATGTTCTTTACTACCCTGTGATAAGGATTCATTTCCTTTGTTTACTTTTTCTTGGAGTTCATCAATTGTTGGTGTTATTTCATTTAATAAATCGCTAGACAAAGTAGGGGGCTTGCGGTATTCTATGGTACTATCAAGTGAAGATAAAGTGAAGAAAAATAGTCCAAATCGTAAATATTGTAACATTATAGTTTGGCGTTTCCCTCGCTTGGGGAAGTTTGTTGGAGATCGTATTTTATGTTTGCATTTCATTATAAGTTGGACCGATAAATAAACGGATATATTATGTTTCTATATCGCAGTAGCTATCAGTGCGAATTTATTAATTTTATATTTACATTTGCCAAAAGTTACATCGTTTGCGATATGGTTGTCGGAATAACCGCTGGTTTTGAATTACTAGTTTTCAAATACATGTTATTTTCTTAGTTTCGAAACCAATAAAGAATACATAAGTGAGTACTATTTACTGAAGTTCACGTATACGAATTTCAATGAACAGCATAGTTTTCAAATTAAACTTGGTCACTACAAATGTAAATGAAATTGAGAAGAAACATTCTAGGATTATAAACTCGTTTGAATTTATGGAGTTTGAGAATTTCGAAATAACACTGAAGTATCTAGCAAATTACTAGCTGAAAGACTATTCTGAGAATATATTGTAGGATTAAGTTTTGTTGAAAAATCCCTTTTATTGGGTTTTTTTTTTCAAAATAAAAGGGATTTTCCGGAAGCGCCAGATATTAATCTAAAAGTCAATATTTTTTAAATCCTGTTATTTCGCTTTTTTTGACCTATTGTTCACTACGGATATTATTTCTGTAAACGTAAAAGCATACAAAATTACAATATGTCTATTATATTGACTGCATTAGAAAGGATTAGAAGAACAAAAAGGATCAAACCAATTGTCTGACATAGCTTTGGGGCACTAAAAATGTTAACTGACGCATAAGAGATGTTTACACCAACTGTCTGTGTATTCTTCCATAAAGGGTGCAGCCCTGAGCGAAACTAACGCAACTTAAGGATGAGCCAACATGACATAAGCGTCTATTAATTTAAATTCGGAACAAGTTGTCTATGTTCAAAAACAGTTGTCTATTCTTCTATTGTCAATGTTTTGTTAAAAACAGGATTTGTGCTCCAAAGAGGTCATGGTCATTGTCGACTGTCCACGAAGGTTAGATTGTATTGTCTATTTTTTGTGAAGCGAAACTAAAAAGTTTGATCGAGAATAAAAACATTGACGATGGAGAAACCAGAGCAGTGGTAAAAACTTAAGTCTAAGTAAGAATAATGGTCAGCGGAATGACTAGGATTTCGTAATGTGAACTTACCTATAGCCATTGTATGACGTCGGATACCGAATATAATGTAATTTTTCCCATTATTTTCCATAATAAAGTCCCTAGCATTAAGAAAACAAGATTATGTAAACAAGTGATGCTAACTATACACAGGAAACTAAATATAGTCTAACAGCTATTGAAAATCTAAATTGCATTTCAAGCTAAAAAATAACATCCGTATCAGATTCAAACATGACACGGCGCATCCAGCTGAACAAATTGATAATTCCCTTAAGCCGATCTGGATTCAAGTAATAATTCTTATTAGTTTTACCACGCGAAGAATAATATGAATGTTGAACAAGCCGATAAACTTGTTCGCATGTATAATAATGATAATGATCCGGCATTTATAATGATATATTTTATTAGAGCATTGTGAGCGAAACAAGATGGAGTGAATAACTTCTTGAGAGAAGGGTTGTGGGGATTTGGCAGATGGTAACTGACCACTACATTTTAAATATGTAGTAGATTATTCATTGAATTTCAAGGAAGGATAAGAGGGTAATATTATTCTTAGTTTGTTAATCAAGACCAATGAGTCTTATAAGAATGACAATGAAGAATAATCTTATTGTCTTATAAGATTGATTAAACTTTCTAATCCTAAAAGAGTCGCTAAATGAATGTTATCAACTATTTATACAGAGATAAGACACAGATTTCTTTGATTGTTTCACAATTCAATGTTCATGATAAGATAAAAAAAATACAATACTTAGCTTAGCTTTCACATTAAGGGGTAAACCATGTGTTCTGCTCTAATCGAAGAATACGTGTAGATAATCCATAAAGCTGATACATTTTACTAAAACTTATTATTATTTGATATATTATTCAAAATAAAAATCAAAATTGTTTATTTCAAATTAACCATCCGTTGGTGCTTTTGAATAGTCAATGTCGGTCAGTCCAAGAAAAGTGAAGCTAAATTGCACGTTCCAAAGCGTAGATCTCTATGAAGAAGAACGTGCAAGAAACTCCATGGACACTCTTTTAAAATCATAGTATGGGTTACATTTCTTCGTTAAATATTTCTGTTGCTTCTATTCAAATTCTTCCTGAATATATGACGTATCATATTTTATGTCTCTGGTTTGAACCTCGGAAATTGTGAATATGCAAAAAAATATATTCAATGTATCATCACGCCCCAAAACCGAAACCATGTACCATATCCTAAGCCACAGTAACAGAACGAGTATCTTATAATTCGGCTAGTTAGCGCACCCAATTTGCGTTCGCCGAGGGTCGTTGCGTACGCGCAACGATTGTTCGCATTCATTGAACGTCGCGCAAAAAATATGTCAAACTTGCACTGGCGTGGAACGGTCAAATAGAATTGTGATTTATCTTGATATAAAAAGGGCGAGAAGAATTGTCGAGTTTCTTGTGTCGGAACATTGGACGTTGTAGAATAGCCGACAGAATCTCGGTTATATGGTTTGATGTGGATAGAATAACATTGGTTGGGGAGCAAACCAATTTAATTTAAGTAAGTATTACATAAAACATCTTGAGGAAACCTGGACTTCTTCTTCTCCTGGAGTCTGAAATCGCCAACCAGCATTGAGAAAGCGTGGTGATTACGCTCAATCCTTCTCTGTATGAGAGGAGACCTGTGCCCAGCAGTGGGACGAAAAAAAAATTTGATGGTGATGGTGATTAAACAAAATCCGATGATACAAACTAACTTTCTATAGTTTATGGCTTTGGTAGGTAATAATTTAATCCACTCATGTCGTCTTAACCTGCTGTTAACCTGTAAATCCTCTTACTATATTACCTAGACAATACATACTTTTCATTTCTGTTTTCTAGTAGTTAATTATGTAAAGTCGATTGTACTTATAATAATTTACTCATATGTAAGTAATCCCAAAGTATAAAAAAAAAAGCATTGATTGACTATTCTAGAAGGTCATTTGACTTTATGCAATCGATTATAGAAGTTGTGTAAAAATTGTAATAAAGACTTAGTTACGTCATCACAACATGTTGAGATCGACTATTTGGACCGTACTTCCATCGCTCCGATAGCCGTGATCGTCTAGTGGTTAGGACCCTACGTTGTGGCCGTAGTAACCCAGGTTCGAATCCTGGTCACGGCAGTGTTCAACACTGTCATGGCGGAGCTTACTTTTTGATTTACTTTTTCTTCTTTTTTTGCATTTCTAATTATCACTTTTATTAAAACAAAAAGAAAACAAGAAATTATTGCTTTAGCTAATGAAAGTGCCCAGTGCAAATAGTTATGTAACCATAATATACAAACACATGTAAAAGTTAATAAAGAATACATTTTTTTTTTTTAATTTGTTTATATTCTTAGACATGTATCAAATCAAATATAACATGAATTATTATGTATACGGCTGAGAGTGACACCTAGTGAGCGGTAGTTGAACTACGGGTGTTGGATTAATACACTAAAAACAACAGATGGCGCCGTTCAGTTGATTATGAAAATGTTCAATAGATGGTGCTAAAAAGTTTTTGCTACTCGACACTAGATGGCTGTTGAACGTACGACTCGTTTCTCTAGGGCATGAAACTAGATGGCGCTATGAGATCATTCTTAAGATAGCAAAGCGCGTTAGTTGTCGTAGAAAAGTTACGAAAGTTTTCGCCGCACCTCTGCTGTTTTATAGACAAGGGGATTTCGAATACAATTCGCTACAATATGATTTGTTAACCACATGCTGCTAAAGTAAGAGCTTTTGTTCCATTGTTTTAAGGGTAATCCGACTTTCGTGTTTATTTTGTTTTATGTAGAATGTATATGTCATAGACAATTAAAACAAATACCACAATAAATAACAAAACTTTTCAGCTAGCTATAGCTCCAAACTTTAAAAAAAAAAACAAACAAAGAAAACGATTTCAAGTTCGCCCTTGACACACGGTAAATCGTTCGTCACAATAATATTTCACACGAGACACTTATACCAAAAAAACTTCACTGAACCATGGACAGGATGAAGCGACTGTGAAGATGTTCGACAGTAATTAATCTAGGAATTTATATCTATACTAGTATATAAAGCTGAAGAGTTTGTTTCTTTGAACGCGCTAATCTCAGGAACTACAGGTCCGATTTCAAAAATTCTTTCAGGAAGGCTTAGGGCTATATAACATCACGCTGCGATCAATAGGAGCGGAGCATATAAAAAAAACATATCGACTCTTACGCGGGTGAAACCGCGTGGCGCAGCTAGTGTTAGATAAAAGTGCGTTGTACGAATCATACCATTATTATGTACGAGTTTGAGTACGACAATTATTTTATACACCTTGAAGGCACAGCATATCTACTTATATCGCTGTAGAGCGACTATTAAAACCTAATTTAAAATAAGATAGGTATATCAAAGAGATTATGAAGGAAGTTCTTGACAACGGGAGTTTGGTCGTGGAGGGTCTCCAGATCAATCTCCCTCTGGCTCAGCATTGTATTTGTATTTATTTTTATTTGCTCATGTTGTTGAGGATAACATTGCATCACCTCGCACTACTGCCATTTTACTTTCTATTCACTCAGTTTCTTTCTTAATGATAAGGCTTTTAATAACCTAGCGCGCTTTACCATCAATGATTGCATCACTGCTTACCATTTGGGGTTCAAGCATTAGTTTATAATTATATACAAAAAAATTACGAGAAGAAACAAAGTTGATTGAAATAAAATTAGTGGTAAATAATATCGCATAGTATCTGATCAATCCGATCATCAGAATCTATAGCTAAGTGCAAGAAATACAAAACACTCAATACTAAGAGGATGAATGAGAGTCAGGTCAATTTACGTAAAGAATTTATTTTGTAGTTAGATGTCTTAATCATACGTTTCCAGGTGGGTATGGGCGCAATTTAAAAGAAAACTTACAGTGCCGTTCAGAATAGTTGCAGATTGAGAAGCGATACAGCTAATTCTGTAGCACTAATTGTCGTTTAACCTAGTAAGTAGAGCGGGGGTTTGAGATTATCTAGCTATAAATGTAACTGCTATAAAGATCTTTCGTCGCGTGAATGGCATTGACAGCGGGGCGTTGTTAGTAAACATTCGTGAAATTGTGGCTTTCATTGTGTTTTGACAAAACAGGATGGTGGCATTAGTTCTGATTTTGGACACGCGCTAAAATAACCTTGTCACGGTCTGTTCATAGTTGTGCTTCTGATAGCAGTAGGTAATTTAATATCAATCTTGTTATGACAAGTATAACGATAAAAGTTATTTGACAGACTGATGAAGCCGTACGGAGGACGGCAGGGTCATTACGTAACACATTATCACTAGCAATGGGTTTCATTTTGACAGTTCAACAACATTCATTGCGTTATTTACGTTGTTGTGCAGAAACGTTTACGAACAAAGGGAGCAATAAATAGAATAGCAATAAGCTTCAAAATTATTCCAACTTATAGTAATGTTATGTTACGCAATTAGGGTGCTGGTCTGATCAGTTGTGTTGCGATGTGTGCCGGACACGATGCGCCAAATGTTGTTGTGTCGGGAGTTTGGTCGTGGAGATCAATCTCCCTCTGGCCAAGCATCGTTGGGTTTAACATTGCATCACCTCGCTCAACTGCCGTCTTCCTTCCTATTCACTCAGTTTTTTTAAAGTGAAAAGGCTCTTAATAAACAATATAAACTAGCGCGCTTTACCATCAACGATAGCACCACTGCTCACCATCAGGCGCGATTGCAGTCAAGCACTAGTTTATAATTAGTAAAAAAAAAGACTTGTTAATGGCAGCAACCTAACAGAAACCCTATTGAAATGAGAATCAAGATCACTGATTTTGATAGTGATGCAAAATTAGAAGAAAATACTGTGACAGGAACATGTAGCAGTTTACTGACGCCAGCACGACAAACTACAAAAATCTATCAAATTTCTATAAATCATTTTCAACTTTATCCCTAAAGTATTAAGGTTCAAGTTGATTGGGAAAATTTTAGTTTCGGGAAGCTTGACCTGCGATGTCTGTACAATTGTACATTCTACACATGGAATAAGACAATAGGAGTGACATCTACACACAACGACCTTTGGAATCTGTGTGACGATGACAATATATACTGCATACAAGATAGACAACACTTTTTTGGAGCGTCGTCTAGGAATAGAACACTCTGTCATTGCCTGTAAAGTGATTCTATCCAAGGATCACGTCATGCATGTATACAATATGTCACTGAATTTTAGAGTCTTCATCAACGAAATTTTGACATCTCCTGGATGAAGAGTACCTATCAAATCTCTGTTAAATTTCCACAGATTTTGAGTGACTACATTTTTCTTAGCCATATTTTCATTCTGTGGCCACATTAGCAGTAGCTCCATGGAACATAGGAAATCCGATTAAACGGGAAAGCGACCTCATCACAGCAAAGAAAGGCTAGGCAAATGATGACGAGGTTTATTGTATGATCAAAATAAATCTTGACGTGTCTTAATGAAGTCTGCAACAATGAATTTAATTAATTATTATAGGGTGTTGATATCTGCGACACAATAGGTACTTACATATTTTTTTCTTTTTTAATTAACTCAAAATTAAATGTATAATACACCGAAATTAAGTCACAAATATTCACTATATGTTTAGACACAAGATTGGGTAATGTTTAACATTTCATCTCAGAATATAGGGTTCCGTATTCAAAGGGTAAAAACGAGACACTAATACCACATATTACAGAATACTCCATACAGATACCTTAAGGTGAACAACAAAATGAGTCCAACTCAATTCGGGCAGACGGTCGAGCAAAAAAAGTTTCTTAAAGAGATCACTAGAGGGCCACCAGAGAGCCCTTGACCGGCCGGCCACTACCGCCATATATGTCTTGTCTACATTGTCATATAAACATCCATGCGTCGTGCATCGAGACATACGCATTCTAAAAGAAGATAACAGCAATATAATGGTTAGAAGACATCTTATCTTAACCTAAAAAAAATATGTTATGACAGGATTAATTGTCAAAATCATTGTCACTACTGAGCCCATTTTACCGTTTTGTTTAATTACGTTATTTGTACGTGTAAATATACGGAGTAGCATTAAATAAGTAAATTCAAATTGTTAAAAAAATGAAAAAGGCTATAACTGCACGTAAGAGGTTTAAAATCGTTGCTAAGTTTTAAACCGCAACCTATGCTGCCATCTATTATCTTTTGATAAGAACTGAGAGTCTGTTGTACTAGATGGAACCCCATGCTAATACTTAGAAGTCGCCACTGGCCGGTCCAGGTTCCCTTGATCACAAACTAAATAAAATTTCAGTTCAGTGTATCTTTTTCTTTCTACACCATTAAGAAAAGGACAGAAGATAAAATGTTAGTTTAGACCTGTCAAATTAGTCCGCTCCTGACGTAAATTGACTTATTTTTGGTCGTCATGTAAACATGTTATAATCGCCTCTAAACTGTCTATGGAGTATTCTAATTTGACGGGATTAAACTAAACCCAGTCGTGCTGGCCCAGTGGTTAAACACCAGACTCTCAAGTATGAGTGTGCGCGGTCGATTCCAGGTCAGGCAAGTACCAATGTAGGCCTACTTCTGTTCTGTCTCCTGCTTGTTATGGAGGGAAGTGGAAAAAATAACTTTTTTAGTTTTACTCCTCCGCTATTCTTTTCTGATTAATTTCGTTGCGGAACCTAAGACAATTGAATCGTTTCTCCGGGACTCGTCGAGCTTCATTGCTCGGCGTTTTTCTGGCGGTCTCCACTGTTGATTCTGGCTTTCAGGAGTTGCAGTGGATGGGATAATGTGTGGCGGGTGTTGTCCCAAAAAAAAAGTACCAATGTAACTTTTATAAGTTATATACGTACTTTCTAAGTAGTCTTGGACTCGAATGACTGATTAAAAGGTGAAGGAAAACATCTTGATGAAACCTGGACTTTAAGTCTGAAATTGTCAACCCGCATTGAACAAGCGTGGTGATTACGCTCAATCCTTCTTTGTATGAGAGGAGACCTGTACCCAGCAGTGGGACGATAAAAAGGTTGAAGATGATGAAACTAAAATATTATCTTCTATCCTTTATTTAATGATATAGAAAGTAAGAGATGCACTTAAAATTACTTTGTGAACAAGCGAATCGGCGCCAATGGCAAGTATCCCTTCGTGCATGAGTCAGACTCGCACTTGAGCGGTTTTTTTGCTATCATAATAATAGATAATATGGCTTCTTATTAGTCACTAGGTAATACAATAAGAACAAAGTGCATTACGTAGATAAGATGACACACTGACACCTTAACATTATTAATTATTAATAGCGTGGTTATTATCTATTGTTAGCTTATTTTGTTCTAGGTATAAGAATGGTTATGAGGCGCCGTTTGATCGCTGCCTTCATAACATAGAAAATAATAGCTTATGCCTTAGGTTAAGGCATTTATATAACTAAAAAGTGTGGCGACAACCAACTTTGTGTATGCAGTCGCGTGATTGAAATTTTTATGCAGACTAGAATAGTCATTAGATACAAGTCTATCAGTCTGATAACGTCTGCATGCAAAGATTCAATGAAATCTAATATTTAGTGATATAGCAAAACTAACAAGTTGGTTCAGTTACTACTGATTTAGATAATAAAAAAAAACGTTTATTTCGGTTTTTGGATTACTTAATTTCATAGTTCCAAAATACTCCTGCCACTGGCTGCCAGTGGCAATGACGACACGCTTGATGCAGTGACTCGAGTGCTAGGCTGCATCTCGCAGGTTCGATTCCCACTTGGAACAAAATATTTACAGAGCCTACAGGTAGTGGTTCCGGGTCTAGCTGTTTGTTAATTTGAGTTTAAATGTTTGTAAAGGTACCCACGATACATCTGTAGCGGTGCCTACAACGCAACATTCGAACAACGCGTCATACTGACGTCACACGAATACTACATCTCGCAATCAGAGTTTACCGTGCAACTAGCTAGTGCATAGGCTCGCGACATCAACCGGCGGGCAAGTGGCCCGCCAGACAACTAGTCTGGTCGGAGGATCCTCCCTTTTCTAAGGAGGATGAGTGCGCTTTATACGTTGCTCCTCATACCTCCACACATCCATCTGAGAATCCCCTTCCCCATCTGATTGAATTCTCTTATATTATACATATACAAATCACGCATGTTAAATACAATATTTGATTCTTCAAAAATAAAAAAACATGTCTTTTTGTCCTTTTTCTATATGGGACATCATCAAATGACCTCTCCTCTCCCACTCTACTGACTTTTTACTTTTTACTGACTAAAACCCACCCGTGTTCCTTCAGTTGCCTGTGTGCCAGGGACCACAGTACCTCTTTCGAACAACATGCAGCCCTGGCAGGTCTTTTCGTCCTTAAAACCACAAGCCCTTATGACATTTTTCTAACAATTTATTTCATCGGTCGGAAAGGATAATTGGGGTGACGCGTTCAAAAATGTTCACTTTCGATGTGATTGGTACTGTGAAAGGTTTCGCCCCCAATCACAACCCTGCTTAACCCCTCGTAGATAGAGGGTGTGACGGTGTTAAGTATCAATCAATATTACTCAATTCTATAGAACGGTACTGACATGTGTGTCTGTAATAGGTATGTTTCCTGGGTAAGAAAAAAAGATTCTATTTAGTCCGTCATTCAGATTATAGAAAAATATTGGATACGTATATTTTGTTTTACCAAATCAATAAAAAATGACAAATATATAAGACATCAAAGATCAGGAGTGGTAGCTGGTGACGTCAATCGTTGCTAAAAAGTGTAGCAAGGAGTGACGTCATACGAGTTTTCAACTCACTGTATCGTTTTAATTTTTTGTTTATATGAAAAAAGGAAAAATATGTTTCAAGTTTTTTTAGGAATCTGATTGACGGACTAATTAGTTTGTTTTAGTCAACTACCCTATTCTGATTTCATAATCGTTTGTTTCAGGGATTGGCGCAGATTCCCTTGTGTACAAACTAAATTAAATTTAAGGCCAGTCCATGTTTCTCTTTTCACTTCATAAAGAAAAGGACATGATATTAATATTAGTTTAGTATTGACAAATTAAGATACTCAATAGACAGTTTAGACGTGACCGTACGGAGGACGGATCTGAACAGTTGTGTTGCAATGTGTACGACGATGGGTACGATGCACCAAATGTTGTTGTAGTTTTTTTTTTTTTTTTAATAATTATAAACTAGTGCTTGACTGCAATCCCGCCTGATGGTAAGCAGTGATGCAATCGTTGATGGTAAAGCGCACTAGTTTATTAAGCCTATTCACTAAAAAAAACTTAGGAATAGGAAGGATGACGGCAGTTGAGCGAGGTGATGCAATGTTAAACCCAAGACCAGCACGACCAAACGATGCTGCGCTAGAGGGAGATTGATCTGGAGACTCTCCACGACCAAACTCCCGACACAACAACATTTGGCGCATCGTACCCGCCACACATCGCATCACAACTGCTCAGACCCGTCCTCCGTACGGCTTCACCAGACATCATGCCGGAACACGACGAATCGCTTGGCGGCAAGACTTTGTCTGGTGGGTGGTAACTTCAGCCGGCAGCCGATGTTATGGCCTACCACCGAGGAGTGTGTTGTTGTGTCGGGAGTTTGGTCGTGGAGAGTCTTCAGATCAATTTCCCTCGGACGCAGCATCGTTGGTCGTGTTGTTGGGTTTAACAATAGATCCTCCATCCTTTTCACTCAGTTTTTCTGAGTGAATAGGCTCTTAAATAAACTAGCGCCTTTACCATCAACGACAGGATCACTGCTTACCATCAGGCGGAATTACGGCCAGGCCAGTTTATAATTATAAAAAAAAGTTTAAAAACATGTCGTCTTAAAATACATACCTATACCTACGGCAATTTACATCAGGCGCTGACTAATTCAACAGGACTAATCTAATATTTATTTATTATATTATCAAAAAGTATCTTATGTGTTATGCCAGGTCTGATCCGGATCATCTGTGTGCCAAATTGCATCTAAATCATGATTTAATTCCCCCATCTCCGTTCCATCATCGGACGACCCGTCGTACGGCGAGTTTCCACCCTCACGTTGTTGACACCACAACGATCCGAACGAAGCGTGTCGCCTCGTCTTTTATACCGTGTACATCGAGGGACTAGAACAATTTGCCAGCGGCGGTGTTTCCGTCGGATTACAATTTAAGTGTCTTCAAGGCTAGTGCGAATAGGCTTTTAATAAACGGACTTTACCATCAACGATTGCATCACCGCTTACCTTCAGGCGGGATTGCGGTCAAGCACTAGTTTATAATTTTATAAAACCGTTCAGCAGTTTTAACGTGAAAGAATAACAAACATCCATTCATATATTCATACATACGGCTCGCAAACTTTCGCATTTATTTACTTGTAGGACATTATAGAATTCGACGGTCGTGGTGGCCTAGTGGTTAAAACACCAGCCTCTCAAGTATGAGTGTGCGGATTCGAATCCAGGTCAGGCAAGTACCAATGTAACTTTTCAAAGTTATACTTATGTACTTTCTAAGTATATCTTGGACACCAATGACTGATAAAATGATAAAAAGGTGAAGGAAAACATCTTGAGGAAACCTGGACTTTAAGTCTGAAATCGCTAACTCGCATTAGGCAAGCGGGGTGATTACGCTCAGTCCTTGTCTGTATGAGACCTGTGCCCAGCAGTGGGACGATAAAAAAGGTTCATTATGATGATGATGAATAGAATTTATAGAATAGGGTTATAGAAGAGTATTGAAGATTTTGAACAGTCTTGCTTACGATTCCTTCCTGATCGGTTTTCAGAGAATAATCTGTGGTAACCATAGAGATAACACGTTTGATCAAGGCCTGCGTCATTATAATGACGACCAACTCTCTTTTGACTATTAACAAGTAAGTATAACAGAACAAAGGAGTTTTGAAAGATTCTTGAGATTAATCGAGTTTCCTTTTCCGGGAATCGAAGTTTACATTCACACATGAACAACTTATTTTAGTGATACCTCGATGGCTATATTGTCTCATTTATACTAATGACTTTGTGTAATGCCAAATACTGCTTTGTGCAAATGTCTAGAATAATCTAGTATAAACAGGATGTCCCAGAAGTCGACGTCAAGCCGAAAGCAGGTGGTAGACTGACTCACATATGTTATCAGAAAAATATAAAAAAATCTAAGTTACCTACTTATTTAAAAAAAACTTGACGTCGGCTTCTGGGACACCCTGTAGAGATAAGCGCGCTGAAAGTTGAAGATTTATTAATTTTTAAATTAATCAAAATTGGGCTATCAAATGCGAAATATTCTTTTCAAAGCCGTTCAGGAATTCGGCTAGAGCCTAGAACTACTGAACGGATTTGAAAAGAATATTTCGCATTTGATAGCCCAATTTTGTAGCAATGCTAATTATTTTAAGACCCTTAAGAATCTTAGAAGCCAGACAAAAAGTTCAAGTTCATCAAAAGTTGGAACGAATTTTAAAACCGCGGACAGGCGATACGATGCAACGAAGTGAGTAGAGAATAGAATAAACTAACAAAAAACAAATGAAGCAGCCTTACCCTAACCTTAAAAGAGAGATGTGTGAAAAAAACAATAATAAAGCTCAAAGGAACCTAATATCCAGAGGTATCTCATAAAAAAATCCCTAAACTTTACTGTGCCCATTACTTTGATTTACGCAACAAAGAAACAATCTGCCCGGGCAAGGTAAATACTGCATAAATTATGCGTAATCGCATATGCCTTACATACTTTATGTTGCTCGGAGTTACATCGGCCTACAATCCCTTCAGTAGCCAATGAAGCGTACGTATGCTCATCTGAAGAGTAACTTAAACATGAGAATGGTATTCTAAGTTGGTACTTACATATGTGATAAGCATTACTTAAGTCGAGACAGCTCATTGATTTTACTTATAGCGAAAATTCAAAATAGGCTGCGACAAGCGTGTAATTAATTTTTTACTACATTTTAATGCATATTTCAGTTCAGTGTCAGATTGTATCAAAATCAGATTCTCGCCCATAACAAGTGCCTGTGTCTTTACATAATGATAATCACTTAGATGAACAATACGACGGGTGGTATTATAATAGGCTATTTGATAGTATGAATATTTTTGTGATTATTTGCTTTAAAGCATAAAATGAGAGTTATTTATGTCGTTTACATGAGTTTTAATGAAAATAATAACAATTAATACAAATGTATATCCAAAAACAAAAAAATATGTTTGGTATTTTGTTTCTCGCGCCACATATTGTGAAACGATCCGGATTGGCTTAATGTCACGATGACGTGATATCGATTTGTGGTATTTTTTTGTTTTCTGACTGACAAATCAATACATAGTATAAAACAAAGTCGTTTTCGCTGTATGTCCGTATGTATGCTTAGATCTTTAAAACTACGCAACGGATTTTGACGCGGTTTTTTTTAATAGATAGAGTGATTCTTAAGGAAGGTTTGTATGTATAATAAATGCATAATATAGTAGAGAAACACTGAGAAATCTAAAAAGCGCGATAAAACCGAACTCCACGCGGGCGAAGCCGCGGGCGGAAAGCTAGTAACAGATAAACACGAACACCACTACGGAACCGAAAATCGTTTATAGGTTTGTGACGTCACTTACAAAGCGCAACGCTATTTTGCTGAATAAAGCGTTTCGGCGGCTTATTTGAATTTTTATTTGCGTGTTTCTTACGAAATACGTATTTAAAATTAAAAAAAAAAAAAACTTTTGGTGAACTTCTTAACCGCAACCAAGTAATTCAAGATAGAAATTATAAATCCATCAAATAGCCTATTGATCTTAGTGAGAAACTAAACTGAAAGGGGGCCAGGATAGCACAAGAAACAGTAGACAGGTAAGCGAAAGCAAGAATAAGAACTCGAAGAGATATAAGAAAAGCTGAACAGGTTTTAGTGATCTTCAGGTAAGTTTTTACACTTTATTTCAAGATCACTGCTGGAATAATTACCACATGTATCAGCTATTACAATGAATTGTGATCACCAATCTTATTTATGGTAATTCGTCTCCTTCTATCTGACTTAACAACTTGAACTGTGAACCACTATTAAATACACAGTAGTAAAGCAGGGTAATTGCGTAATGAACATACTATCAGTAGCAATGGGTTTCTTTTTGACAGTTTAACAACATTCATTGCGTTATTTGCGTTGTTGAGCCGACATACTTTTCGAACATATGGAGCAATGGATTAACAATTGGCTTCAAAATGATTACAATTTATAATAATAGTGTGTCACACAACAGGAATGTATCCAAGGTACGAAAATAAAAATAAAAATTAGTCCGTCTTATAGGTAATAAAAAAAATTAAGACCCGTATTTTTTATTTTGTCGAAGTTACCAAAAACTACTGAGATATAGCGCATAAAAATTACGGAGTGAGGGCTAGTTACGTCACGCCGTGGTATATTTTGTAACACGGCGTGATGTCATGCGACATTTCAAATCAATATATCTTTTCTTATTAAAGAAAAAATAAAAATACGTGTTCAATATTTTTTATAAACCTATCTGATGGACATTAAATTATTTTTTAGGACACAACCCAATTAAGGTGCTGAGGTCATGCCAGGTTAAAAATATTTTTCATTAGTTGTGCTCGCGATTTCATCCTCATAAATTACGATCCCAAGGCAATATCCGGATAAAAACCATAATATTGTAATCCATGCTATAAACCATATGTATGCCAAATTTCATTCAAATCATTCAATAATTTTTGCGTAAAACAGTAACATAAATATATGCATTGTCATCCATCCTACTAATATTATAAAGGCGAAAGTTTGTAAGTATGGATGTATGGATGTTTGTTACTCTTTCACGTAAAAACTACTGAATGGATTTGGTTGAAATTTGGCACAGGGGTAGATAATAGTCTGGAATAACACATAGGCTACTTTTTATCCCGGAAAAATATGCAGTTCCCGTGGGATACGAAAAATATTAGTCCACGCGGGCGGAGCCGCGGGCGAAAGCTAGTACAAAATATAAGTATGTTTCGGCAAGCTGCTCCTACTCTGACCGAATTAAATATTGCCAAGTTCGCAACCATCAGTAAGGCTCTCTAAAATGATTGTACAAATATATGGTACCTACATCAAACTCACATCAAATTAAGCGAGTGCTGTACAACGTTGGCACCTATAATTACAATGTATTTCAGCCGCTGGTTCCACCGTGTAGCGGTAATTGTGCTCATCAGCCTGCCGACGGCAAGTATGTATTAGTAGTTACACTGTCATTATAGTGTGATGGTGGAAAATGACAACGTTGGGGCTTTAAACCGAATATAGCGGCGGTAAAATTATGTTCACTACGTTAACAAAGTATTGTTAAAGGGTTCCTACACCTTTCAAGTTTCCTGGCTTCGACTTAATACGATCACTCTGGGGTGGAAAAAATTTACAGCATGTTTAAAGTGATTTCTTCATCATCTTAGCGTAAATCCCAGTCGCATTCATAGCCTCTCAGCTTTGGAGTCTGGGGTCCGCTTCAGTCTAACTACTGATTTTGGCTAAACTTCGATATTTTCCGTGAAGCGACTGCCGTCTGACCTCCACAACCCGAAGGCGATATCTAAGCATTGCAGTTAAACCAATTGTTAGACTTTTGAGGGCTCCAACAACCCGTAACGACTGTTCGTATGGCAACCGGGACCAACGGCTTAACGTGCTTTCCGAGCGTGCCTCGGCAAGCACGTTAAGCCTTTCGAGCCAGGTCGGTCAGGAGTTGGTCGTGCCAGACCAATCCAAATATTCATATTCATGCATACAAATATTTGCACTGTGCGGGAATCGAGCCGGCGCCTCCTTGCGCAACGGCGTTCGCTACCGCTACGCCACGGAGGCTATCAGAACATGTTTAAAGTGATTATCTGCTGCAACCTGGGGGTACAACTGTAGTATTAGACTAACAGTGAGGAAGGCTTTCGTTTTGAAAGTTTAACAACATTCATTGGGTCGTTAACGTTGTGGACCATATTTTTTTCCTCAGGAAGCAATGAATTTGCAAATCCTTCAAAATGATTCAGATAGAGAGGAAAAGATCGCAGTGGTCGATTAGTGGTATCGACCGCGATTTACAAGTTGCTGATCGTAGGTTGGAACCCCATCAGGCGCTTTACTTTGTGTAAATTATTTCATCACCACTGCTCTCAAAACGGTGAAGGAAAACATCGGGAGGGAACCGGCATGTCTTAGAGCTAAAAACTTGGAAGACATGTGACATCTACCAACCCGCACTGGGCCAGCGTGGGCCCACACTCCCTCCCATCGAGAGGAGGCCTTAGTCCCAACAGTGGGAACAATATAGGCTTATTATGTTATGATTCAGATAGAGATTCGAATAGTGTGTTACGCAATTAGGGAGCAGTTTTATCGATAGCGCAAAATTTCTGCCCACTGTCTAAACCTGTCTATCCAATGTCACCTATCAGAGTATTTATCAATCTTATCCATCAGCCTGAAGCCGCTTTCTCCTCCCTTCGGAGTTATGGTAGTCTGACTACTACTAATATTTTAATACATTAGATAGTATTGTGGTAAATGGTTCTTTATTTTATAGTGCCATACGCCACACCTGTGTGATTCAATTTGAGTACGGGGCATAACACGTGGACTGCGCTGTGTGACGTAAACGTTGATTACCTGAAACAAAATAAAAAAGTTTTTAAAAGTAAACTTCACGGAACAGAACACCAATAAGCCTATTTTGTTTTAATGCTATCAAAATATCAAACAATTTTAAAACTAATAAAAGTCTTCATAATAGCTGGCTGAAAGTTAAAAATTTGCTGAAAACCGGTTTCAAATCCATACTAATATTATAAATGCGGAAGTAACTCTGTCTGTCTGTCTGTTACGCTTTCCCGCTTAAACCTCTGAACCGATTTTGATGAAATTTGGCACAGACAATCTTTAGACCCTGAGAAAGAACATAGGCTACCTGTTATCCCGGAAAAATTTGATATTCCCGAGGGAAATCTAAAAAGCGCGATATAACTGAACTCCACGCGGGCAAAGCCGCGGGCGGAAAGCTAGTCACCAAATAAAATTATACAAAAAAGTATGGATTGTATCGGATTATAAATTATCACTCAGAGTTGTTCCATGCGAAATATGACCTAAGCTGGTAGGTAGGATACTTTTCGCATGGAATTAATTTAGTGATTAAAGAGGATATTTTCTTGAAAGTAGAATTTGAAATACCGTGGGCCCAAGTCCCCTAGGAAATTTCGGATTTCGGTAAAGTTGGGAACACACCAGCCTACATTAAGCTTTTTTTGTTTTTTAAAAAACGTTGCCCGACACTAGGAGTTTCTCCTGTATCGTGGGTGTGTTTACAAACATAAAAATTAACATACACAAACAGCCAGACACGGAACAACTAATTGTAGGCCATACAAATATTTGTTCCGTGCGGGAATCAAACACGCTGTCGTGTTAGACAGTAAAAGAAGAGGGAGGAGGGACACAAAGAATTTATTAATTAAAATAAAAGCAAATAAAAATAAAAGTATAAAAATGATGAATGAAGGTGAAGTACAAGTAAAAATATAAAAAAGGTAAAATATAAAAGTAAAAATAGTAAAGCTTCAGTGACGGCCTCGGCGGCGGAGGGCCGCGCAGAGGGCCCGGCGGCTGAAGGTGGGTGAAGAGGGCCGGCGCAGATGCCCGGCGGCTGAAGACAGGCGGTTGAGGGTCAGCGAAGAGGGCCGGCGCAGAGGCTCGGCGGCTGAAGCCCAGCGGCTGAGGGCCGGCGACAGCTGTAGGCAGGCGGTTGAGGGTCGCAGAAGAGTTGTAGAGGAGCGGGGCGGCCGAGAGGGCCGACAACAGCAGCGGAGATCCAAAACTGCAGCGAAAAGCGGCTCCCGCGGCAGAGGTCCGGCTACAGCAGCGGCGCCGCCATCAGAGGCGGTGGCGCCGCCAACAGAGACAGTACCAGGCAGCAGAAATACAGCAGGACCGGCCCCTGCAACGGAGAGCCGGCAGCAGCACGATAGGAGGGTCCCCTCTCCGCGAGGGAGAGGGTAACCCTAGGAGGGCTCTGCAGAGATAAAACACTCTATAAATATACTAGTAAACACATGTAAGCACCAGGCCGCGACTCAAGCTGAACTCAAAAACTGTCAACGTTCTGCGAGGGCTTCCTAAGAAACCTCGCAGAACAGCATTCCACAAAATTTTGAATATTTGAATATTTAAAAGTAATATAAAATACCGTAAAGGAGTTCGGCATAACAAATCCGATAGAAAGATAGCGGGCAGTTAAGAATTTAGAAGAAAAAGGGTTGTCATAGAGACATAATCAACAGCGTTGTCAAAAACTGTCATAACAATGAAAATATTATTGTAAATGTGTAAATATAAGTAGATATTAAATTAAAGCGTTGTGTTGTGTAGGAAAAATATTATCAGAACAGCGCCTCATAATACTGGAATGCGCATTATGACCTGCAGAAATGAATGATATATGAGTATGAAGAAGTAAGTATATGTAGGTTAATAAAATAACACTACATTTTCCCCCCGACCCTGGAAAAATTTTCACCTGGAGAAAATTTTGATAGAGAATTCCTAAAGGGACCGTAAAACTTCACTTCACAGGTTCAGACATCCCCATTCACCCATTCATACTATCTCTGACAAGCAATCTTCTTCATACAGGTATGGGTGGAGTTCACAATCAATGACTGCCACTCATAGAAGTGAGTTTTAAAATGACGACAAGGCTTATTTTTGGAGTTGTCAGCCGCTCCAGACATGGAAAAAAAAAGACATTTGGTGTAGGCTTACTTAAGGAGTCACCAGCCGCTCCTGCATAGGCTTATTTAAAGAGTTGCAATCCGCTCCAGGAAGAAGTGAAGAGTGAAGCAAAACGCTCCAAGAAGAAGAAAGGGTGAAGTAAACCGCTCCATGAAGACATCAACTATGGCTGTAGAGCCAATAGTTGAGGGTGAAGAAATATGTACAATATATACATAATTGAAGAATAAAATTATATACATATTTACATAAATAGGTGAAGCTGAAATGAAGGTGTAGGTGAAGCTGTGAAGAATTAGATTAATTAGTGTGTTAGACAGTAGAAACAACGCTGTGAAAAGAAAAAAATAAAATATTAGAGAATTCCTGTAAGGGAAGAATGAAAGATTAGTATAATAATGTTTAAAGATAGATGCCAAAATGTTAAGCCAAAGAATTGAGACACTAGATAAAGTGTTTTTTGGAATTTAGAAAGAGGGGAGTGGGTAAGAGCGAATTGGGCGCCAAACTGTCATATTAGACAGTAAAAGAAGAGGAAGAGGGACGAAAACAAAGAATTTATTAATTAAAATAAAAGCAAATAAAAATAAAAGTATAAAAATGATGAATGAAGGTGAAGTACAAGTAAAAATATAAAAAAGGTAAAATATAAAAGTAAAAATAGTAAAGCTTCAGTGACGGCCTCGGCGGCGGAGGGCCGCGCAGAGGGCCCGGCGGCTGAAGGTGGGTGAAGAGGGCCGGCGCAGATGTCCGGCGGCTGAAGACAGGCAGTTGAGGGTCAGCGAAGAGGGCCGGCGCAGAGGCTCGGCGGCTGAAGCCCAGCGGCTGAGGGCCGGCGACAGCTGTAGGCAGGCAGTTGTGGGTCGCAGAAGAGTTGTGGAGGGTCGGGGCGGCCGAGAGGGCCGACAACAGCAGCGGAGATTCAGAAACTGCAGCGAAAAGCGGCTCCCGCGGCAGAGGTCCGGCTACAGCAGCGGCGCCGCCATCAGAGGCGGTGGCGCCGCCAACAGAGACAGTACCAGGCAGCAGAAATACAGCAGGACCGGCCCCTGCAACGGAGAGCCGGCAGCAGCACGATAGGAGGGTCCCCTCTCCGCGAGGGAGAGGGTAACCCTAGGAGGGCTCTGCAGAGATAAAACACTCTATAAATAAACTAATAAACACATGTAAGCACCAGGCCGCGACTCAAGCTGAACTCAAAAACTGTCAACGTTCTGCGAGGGCTTCTAAGAAACCTCGCAGAACAGCATTCCACAAAATTTTGAATATTTGAATATTTAAAAGTAATATAAAATACCGTAAAGGAGTTCGGCATAACAAATCCGATAGAAAGATAGCGGGCAGTTAAGAATTTAGAAGAAAAAGGGTTGTCATAGAGACATAATCAACAGCGTTGTCAAAAACTGTCATAACAATGAAAATATTATTGTAAATGTGTAAATATAAGTAGATATTAAATTAAAGCGTTGTGTTGTGTAGGAAAAATATTATCAGAACAGCGCCTCATAATACTAGAATGCGCATTATGACCTGCAGAAATGAATGATATATGAGTATGAAGAAGTAAGTATATGTAGGTTAATAAAATAACACTACAACGCGACACGCGGCGCAGCAGTCGATCGCTTAGCCACTGCACCAATCGTGTCGTCATTATGAGAAGCCAACGGGATAATGACGAAACACATAAAATTACAATGACTTTCATTGCTGGTCCTGTTCCAGACACTTGGGTTCTTAATCTAATCACAATTTAAATATGTATTTGGAAGAGTTGTTTCCCCTATTTTGTTTTTTTTTTACATTTTCAACTTAATGCTTATTACAATATTAACTAGCTCTTCCGTCTGGTACCATCTTTTTCATCTATATATATAAAAATGAATTGCTGTTCGTTAGTCTCACTAAAACGCGAGAACGGCTGAACGGATTTATCTTATCTTGGTCTTGAATTATTCGTGGAGATCTAGGGAAGGTTTAAAAGGTGAGAAAAATTCGAATAACTGCCGGGAAAATCCTCAAAACAGCATTTTTCTATTTCCCATACAAACGTTTTCTAAATAAAATGGAGAGTCAATTTGTAATTTATTACCGCTGCATAAAGTTCAAATTCGCGTGCGCGTTAGAGGATCTAATATCGCGTTCTAAAACTCAACAAAAGTGAAAGTGAATCGCGAACGCGGCAAAATTGCATAGTCTCAAAATACATATAGTACATAAATAGTGGTCGGCTTCGAGAAACTCAATTTTAGCTAACTTCAGTTGTTAATCTTGTCATATAACGACAAGAAAAGACTTTAGAGGGAGACAGTATTTATTAAGTATACAGAAAAGACAAGATGGAAGTATAAAAATGAATAATGTAGATGAATGATTGATGGGTGATGGTGAAGGGCGGCCCCTGGTGGACCGGCGGAAGTTACGGAGGAGCGGCCCTGGCGGACCGGCGACAGCAACAGACGAGCGGCCCTGGCGGACCGGCGACAGCAACAGACGAGCGGCCCTGGCGGACCGGCGACAGCAACAGACGAGCGGCCCTGGCGGACCGGCGACAGCAACAGACGAGCGGCCCTGGTGGACCGGCGACAGCAACGGACGAGCGGCCCTGGTGGACCGGCGACAGCAACGGACGAGCGGCCCTGGTGGACCGGCGACAGCAACGGACGAGCGGCCCTGGTGGACCGGCGGCAGCTGCAGAGGAGCGGCCCTGGTGGACCGGCGGCAGCTACGGAGGAGCGGCCCTGGTGGACCGGCGTCAGCTACAGAAGAACGGCCCTGGTGGACCGGCGGCAGCTACACGAAGAACGGCCCTGGTGGACCGGCGGCAGCTACAGAGGAGCGGCCCTGGTAGACCGGCGGCAGCTACAGAGGAGCGGCCCTGGTGGACCGGCGGCAGCAACGGAAGAACGGCCCTGGTGGACCGGCGGCAGGTACAGAGGAGCGGCCCTGGTGGACCGGCGGCAGCTACGGAAGAGGGACTGCCCCGGCGTCCCAAGGCCGGCAGCAGTCGAAGGCTCCGGCGGCAAAGGGCCAGGCAGCTCCAGTCGCACCAGTTATATAGAGACTGGCACAGCAGGAAAAACCCTAGAAGGGCTCTCGAGGCAACGTTTACTGGAGACCTACTTTTAAGAGGCTTGTTTGGAAGCCAGAGCTCGACTGACCACTGCTCTGCGATGATTTCTAAAGAAACCTCGGAGAACGGTTGGAGGTCGAAATTTAAAATATTCGAAAATATGGACAAGGAACGGTAAATAATTTTACCATAAAAGAGTTCGAATAACAATTATAAAATAAAAATAGCAGACCAACAAGAATTTTGATGAGAAGGTTGTCATAGATACATCATCAACAATGTTGTCAAAAAATGTCAAAATAATGAAAATGTTCCGTAACAATGTAAATATAAATGGTATTAAATTAAAAAGTGCTGTGTTTGATAGGAAAAAGTGATACAGTCCTGCATAGGTACGGCTTTCTACACTAAGGGGTCGCTAAGTAGCCGAAACTTAGGCGTAAAGTTGAGGACTGAGTCTGTGAACAGAAAAATGAGCCCTGGTGTAGTGGAATATGATCAAAAGAGAGCCTCATAGTAATGGAATGCATATTATGGACCGTGGAAATGAATGATACATATATAAGTATGAATATGTGTAAAATCATTCTCCGTATCTCCCGCAAAGGAAAGACTTATCTTTAATACTTAAATACTTTTATTTATCTCCACAGTAATTACACAATAGCTCAGTACAAAACATATATCCTTCCAGAGAAAAACCCCCACACCGCCTTCCTTTTTTTTGCCATTCCCCTCTGACAGTTTCTTTTTTTTTCTTTTTCTCCTACCTACCTCCATTTCTAAATCAACCTTCATAGTAGGTATTGATATTTTTGCTATTTAATAATGAAACCTTACACTCGACCATCCTGACAACGTGTATGACCCCATACACGCATCAGTTGAAAACCTTACACTCGGCAATTTAAAAAAAGAAAAATACACATTCTCCATTAATTCATATTACATAAAAAAATACATCATTAAGTCTGTGGATCAGTATCACCATATATTTTTCTATTAAATAAGACGAGGTCAAGTTACGAACTCGCTCGCTCACGAAGTCTCGCACTCAACTCTCGCTTACCAGTTTAACTATATTTACATAAAACATTATTTCAAGATGATGAAACCAGGTCATGAACCCGCTCGCTCACGTGGTCTCACGCCCGACTCTCATCAATCCCGACTTGTCACAATGTGGCCAAGACATGAACTCGCTCGCTCACGAAGTCTCGCGCCCGGCACACACCTGACACACTTAATTCGACCGACATGATGATGCCAGGTCACGAACTCGCTCGCTCACGAAGTCTCGCGCCCGACTCATCCGTCGTGCTCGTAACTCTTAAAATATCATAGTGAGATCGGATCACGAACTCGCTCGCTCACGAAGTCTCGTGCCAGACTCTCACTTGACATTAGCATTTCTATAAATTTTATCCATATATTTTTCTATTAAATCAGACGAGGTCAAGTTACGAACTCGCTCGCTCACGAAGTCTCGCACTCAACTCTCGTTAACTATATTTACATAAAACATTATGTCAAGATGATGAAACCAGGTCATGAACCCGCTCGCTCACGTGGTCTCACGCCCGACTCTCATCAATCCCGACTTGTCATAATGTGGCCAAGACATGAACTCGCTCGCTCACGAAGTCTCGCGCCTGGCACACACCTGACACACTTAATTCGACCGACATGATGAAGCCAGGTCACGAACTCGCTCGCTCACGAAGTCTCGCGCCCGACTCATCCGTCGTAACTCTTAAAATATCATAGTGAGATCGGATCACGAACTCGCTCGCTCACGAAGTCTCGTGCCAGACTCTCACTTGACATTAGTATTCCTATAAATTTTATCACAATTATTGTATCGTTTACGTAATCTCTATATAAACTTTAAACAAACATAAGAAACAACAATCTAAATTACCAAATAAATCATGAACATATTTTATAACGTCACGGTGGATCATCGTCTAATAAAGTTGTATCATCGTCACTTTTATCATCCATAGTATCAACATCATCATTTGCCAAAGAAGTTATATGTATCCATGGCTGTATACGATCAGAGGCCACAGTAGTTTTACATCTATGTTTCATCCCTGCAAAATCTGGTATTGGTGCTACTTTGTATCTGTCGTTTCCCAATACTTTCACTATTCTGAATGGACCCTCATAAGTAGGAAGACGCTTTGTGCACTTGCCATCGTTTTGAAATGTTGATTTTGCAATTTTAACCAAATCCCCAATACTATACCTACGTTCGAGCTGGCTTACGTCCTTTGTCATAATATTCCTTTTGTTTTTCCTGTTTCCTATCAATTCTACTTTTAACTTCTTTATGAACTAATCAAAAATCATTGGACTCGCGGGCAACATCTGTAATTTCATTCAGTGCTGCGTTGCTTTGACTATTTATTGAGGTTCCAAACATTACTTCGGCAGGGGCACGCCCTATTGTTTTTTTTGTAAACTATTATTGAGACCCCATTGAATTTTTCCAAGTTTATTATCCTTAATGAGATAATTTTCCTTGATATAGTTAAGGCCCTTGGAGTCTATGTCACTATTTAAGTTTTCTCGGATTCTACCCAGCTCAGTGTCGTTTAGTTGGAGGGTAAATAACCAGTCGTCATGTTACTAATAATTAAAATACTAGGGTACTGTAACGTATCTTGTGCAATTATACCCGAAACGGAATTTCTTGAGAGTGCATTCCGCGTGAGCCATCCTTGCACCTGCTCTATATTCCGCAGTGCAGTTAAACACTTGCAAAGCGAGCCACCACCGAGCTATTCGTGGTATGCGTAGAGCGTAGAGCACTACAGTCGGTGACAACCTTAAACTCCTTTCCTAATGAAAATACTCTGAACGTTTTAGAGCGCAAACTACGGCTAGAGTCTCCAGCTCATATGAGTGAAAGTTATTTTCTTCTGGTGTCGTCTGCCGGCTGTAGTATGCTACGGGTTTTAGTGAATCAGTACTACCTTGTGGTCGCTGCAGCAATATTCCCCCTATACCTAGTTTACTGGCATCGATATGGAGTTCTGTTTCAGCCGAGTGATCATATATGGCAAGTACTTGTCTAGTTACTAACCTAGACTTCCGCAACCGGAAAGCCTGCTCCTGTTTATCGGCCCACATCCATTTTATATCTTTCTCAAGCAACTTTGTAAGCGGTGAAGCTACCTCAGCAAAACCTTTGATAAATTTCAGTAGCTCACCAGTCCTAAAAACTGTCGAACTGCATGGACATTTTCAGGTCGTGAAAATTGAGATACGCAATTACGCACTGAACCTTGGCTTCGCTGGGTCTCATTCCTGATGAACTAATTTCGTAACCTAAATACTCTATTTTATTTTGCAAAAAGCTACGTTTAGATAAATTTAGTTTTAAATTGGCATTGGAAATCTCATCAATCCTTCACAGTATTTGAATTTAACATTCTGTAATCAATACACATACGCACGTTGCCGTCCTTTTTCCTAACTAAAATTATAGAGCTAGCGTAATTTGATATGGACTCTCTAATTATACCTGCTCCCAAGATTCCGTCTATCATAGTTTGGACTTTAGCACGTTCGGTGTGCGACAGCCTATATGGTATATATAGCTATGACAGGTTCATTATTGTTAAGTTCAATAGTCATCTGCGTGGCATTAGTACCTCCTAGATCTTTTAAATTAAATGCAAAACAATGTTCATATATTCTTAATTAATTCAAAGAGTCTAATTTTATCACTTTCGGGCAAAGAGTCACCAATTTGTATTTGTTTTTCATCAATTCTTTCAAAATGTTGACACTTTTCTTTATTATTTGATTTTGTTGGGGCAGAAATTACTTTGGTAACAAGTTTTATTTCCTCTGCGCGAGAGAACACAACATTTTCTTGAATTGAACATGGTATTGAACATGGCGTTATAGTTGTATTTGTAAGGCCATTACCTTATAAATGTCACCAAGTACAACATACTACTCATTAGGTTTCCCTTTAACTTAGGCACTCAACAATATATTTCCACTAAATACAGTCTCCGTAGCCGCCTTAGTACTGACCATACCATACAGCCTGGTATAACCTACTGTTCTAACTCTATACGCTCATCTAACATCGTTTTCGTAAGAATCGGAGGGAATTTCCGTACCAACATCGAGGAATTGCAACTTGGTTGCATCCTTGATGACGACAATGTGAGGTTGTTCGGTGTACGTTTGGCCAATGAGCATGGGCTTGTCCAAGAAATGATCATCAACAACTTTGCAATTCACCCCAGCTTGGACCCCAACGATTGATAATTCAAGTGTCACCGACCCTAAAGGCTGAAAAATCTCGTTTCCGAAACTTTCATGGTTGAAGGTACCCCATTATGTATGAAATCTAACTGAGAAGCACTAGATTCTCTGATTAGGGTAACCTCACTCCCAAAATCTACGAATGCTACTAACGGTACGCCGCTAATAAAGACGTGTTTAGTGAATTTTGCATTTGGGTTTAAGTTAGACATACACATTGTTTTATTTTCTGTGTTAGCCATTGTAAATCAAAAATGAAAAAAAATGAAAAGAGTATCCATAGAGTTTCTGGCCCGTTCTTCTCCATAGGTACCTACCTACTCTTTGGAATGGGCGACTAGCTTCACCTTACTGACTGACCGACCTCATCACAATTCGAAAGTGCCTGTAACTGGTTTATTGAAATAAATGCTTTGATTTTGATTCTATTTTTATCCTGTTCAGTATTATTATTTGTATTTGAATTATTATGATAGTTATTTTTATTTTTAGAAAGAAAGTGTGAAGGATATTCCTTGTTACTCAACAAAAATTGTAATAGTTGATCGGGTTCTGAGCAGCGTAAAGCTAACGCGCTCGATTTGGCAGTTCTATCGCTAAGACCATGGATGATACAGTCGACGGCTCGTTTTCTAGTTATTTCACATTGATTTGTCAGAGCTAATTTTTCGTAAAAATAATTTTCGAATGGTTCGTTAATCCTACTCTTACGTCTTAACATGTCCTCCAAGCACTAACCATAGTTTTGTTCGCATGGAAAAGCGTTAAGTAATTTTTCTTGCCACTCCGGCCATGTAAAAAGAATAGTATTTAAACTTTGAAACCAAGTTTTGGCCAGTCCTTGGAGTTTTAGCATTGCAAAGTGTATTATTGTCCTATCGTCCCAGCCGTAAACAGAAGCGCACTCATTAACTTTCCGAAGCCAGACGTGCATGCGTTGGTTTTCCATACCTGGGTCAAATTCTAGTAAAATATTTTTATAATCCAATTTTTATTTGAGTGCGTACTCTACTCAGCCGGCTGTGACTTGTTCTTAAGAGATTGAATGACTTTAGCAACATCTTTTGATGTAAACAACGGACTACAAGACCTGGAGCGACGCCCAGTCTGATGCCACGCTTCCCTTGCTCTTCTTAATGCTGCTGGGGTTGCTCGCTGTCCAAGCGACGACTACGCCTCTCGCTGTTGAAACGAAGGTCACGCCGCTCGCTGTCTCAGCGCCGGCGACATTCGTGTTGCTCGCTGTCCCTACGGCCGTCGCGCTGCCCACTACGTCGGGAGCGCAGTTCCTTATCACGCTCCTTTTGAACGTCACGCTCCAATTGAAGAAAGCGCTCTCGCGCACGCTCCAGATGTTGCTCGCAGTCACGCAAGCCCTGACTACGACTCTTGCTGTAGCAGCTTTGTGATCGTCTTCGTTCCATGATGCTTCGGTCGTGAGAAGTTGCCGTTTTTGGTAGTTGGCCGGCCGTATCATAATTCCCCATTCTCTGCAACTCACAACAAATTGACTCTAGTTATTATCTATATAAGAATTATTTTACTATATAAGAATGGGTAACTTATATAGCTAGCTACGTCATAATACCTTTTAACAGGGACGCGACTATTGTCAACAACCGGACACAGGAAAAATATTTATAACCACACATTGCTCGACGTGGAAATCGAATCCAGCTTCCCTTGGCTTACCAGTTGAACTAGCAACCAACGAAGCAATCTCAAGAGGCAGATAGTAAGATATCTAATCAATTTATACTAAACTAGCTGTGCCTCGTGGTTTCACCCGCGTAAGCTTCGAACCGAAACAGCTAAGTTGATATAAAATAAGCGCCTGTTAAAATAATGGGAGCAATATGTACGACCGCGTTTGCTCCCGCTTTTGCAACATTTTATGTTCCTGCTTTGCTCCTATGGATCATAGAGGGATGTTTTATAGCCAGTGTCCTTTCTCAGGCTTTCATTAAATACTTTCTGTGTACCAATTTCCATTACAAACGGTTCAGTAGTTTTGGCGTGAAAGCCGGACAGACAGACAGACAGACAGAGATACTTTCGCATTTATAATATTAGTATGGATTGTGTTGAAAATAAAAATATGTTTTATTTAGTTTGGTTATTATGTCACATATTTTCCAAAAAGGGAACGTACGTCGCCCAAACTCACATTTTGACAGCTATGCACATGTATTATGTAATTTTAAATTTATTTGGTTATTGCGGGTTATTACAATTGGCACACACTTTAAACATTCGTGAATAGGCTGTGTACTTGTGGAAGTTAAATATAAATAGAAAAATCTCGTAGACAGTACTTACACTAATTATGCATGGGTTCTTTCCACTTCTGAGATGTAAAATCATTCTCCGTATCTCCCGCAAAGGAAAGACTTATCTTTAATACTTAAATACTTTTATTTATCTCCACAGTAATTACACAATAGCTCAGTACAAAACATATATCCTTCCAGAGAAAAACCCCCACACCGCCTTCCTTTTTTTTGCCATTCCCCTCTGACAGTTTCTTTTTTTTTCTTTTTCTCCTACCTACCTCCATTTCTAAATCAACCTTCATAGTAGGTATTGATATTTTTGCTATTTAATAATGAAACCTTACATATGAGTATAAATAATAAGTGTAAGTATATCTGAATATGTACATAACATTACAATCTGTTAACCAGGGTAGCACAAAAGTGTAGGAGAAGTCGAAACAATGAAGCTCGGAGTTGCAAGGTACCAGGGTCGCAGAAAAGTGTAGGAGAAGTCGAAACAATGAAGCCTGATTCATCATCATTATTAATCTAATATTACATGAATAAAGTTTCATTTTGCCTACTTTGAGGAGTTGCAAGGTTCCAGGGTCGCACAAAAGTGTAGAAGTCGAAACAATGAAGCTCCATTCATCACTAATAATCTAATAAATATTACATGGATGAAGTTCTATTTTGCCTACTTTGAGGAGTTGCAAGGTACCAGGGTCGCACAAAAGTGTAGAAGTCGAAACAATGAAGCTCATTCATCTAATATTACTTTTGCCTACTTTGAAGAGTTGCAAGGTACCAGGGTCGCATAAAAGTGTAGAAGTCGAAACAATGAAGCTCATTCATCATTATTATCTATCTATCTAATATTACATGGATGAAGTTTTATTTTGCCTACTTTGAGGAGTTGCAAGGTACCAGGGTCGCACAAAAGTGTAGGAGAAGTCGAAACAATGAACTTCATTCATTCACACAGGAACGACGGGAACGGGGTAAAAAGGATATCCTATGTCCTTCTCCCAGTTCTTAGCTACCTCCCTACCAATTTTCAGCCAAATGGCTTCAGGCGTTCTTGAGTTATAAATAGTGTAATTAACTCGACTTTCTTTAATATATATAGATTATCCTAATTTAAAAAGTAGTAAATAAGACAATGCCATATTGCCTTTAAGGCGGAACTTTATTAATAAAACTTTTATTTTATTTTACTTTTGGCCAGTAATATCATAATGTCCCATCAATGACCTCTGAGTTTGTTTCGGCGTTTCTTCTCAGAGCTAGATGCATTTATGCAAGGTGAAGGAAAACATCAGGAAACGTGGAATTTACGTCTGAAATCGCCAACCCGCATTGAGCAAGCGTGGTGATTACGCTCAACCGAAATGATGAGCTTCATTGTTTCGACTTCTCCTACACTTTTGTGTTACCCTAATTTAAAAAGTAAAAAATTGGATCATGTGATATTGCCTTCAAGGCGGAACAAAGTTCGCCGGGTCAGCTGCCACTTTCTTTGTAATTTTATAACTCAGGAACGGCCTCACCTATCCAAACCAAATTTTTAGGCTTTGTTGTGACTAATTAGTAGATGGTTTGTGTGAAGTTTGAATAAAATCCGCCAAGCGGTTCTTCATTTATCACGTTTTCACAAATGAATTCAATGAACGGTGGATCATCATCTCATCTTCTATATATATAAAATTCAATGCCAATTTCTTTGTATTTTTTTTAATCCACCAAAACTGTGTAATGGCACCAGATTGACAGTGAAAAACTTATTGCGAAATTTAATTGAATCTACGATTTCAACTGGTATATCAAAAGGAGAAGTTTGTATGTTACGGAGTATCCCTATGATCCCAATTGATATGCCATTTGAGTTCAAACGATTACAATATCCTGTGCGTTTATCATTAATGAATGAACTTCATTGTTCCGGCTTCTCCTACATTTTTGTGCTACCCTGGTACCTTGCACCTCCTCAAAGTAGGCAAAATAAAACTTCATCCATGTAATATTAGATTAATAATGATGAATGAGCTTCATTGTTTCGACTTCTCCTACACTTTTGTGCTACCCTGGTACCATACACCGTACATCTTTAAAAAAAAGTCTCACCCGTTGATGCATTCGGTTAAAGCAAGAAATCCATACTAATATTATAAAAGCGAAAGTAACTCTGTCTGTCTGTCTGTCTGTTACGCTTTCCCGCTTAAACCTCTCAACCGATTTTGATGAAATTTGGCACAGACAATCTTTAGACCCTGAGAAAGAACATAGGCTACCTTTTATCCCGGAAAAGTTTGATGTTCCCGAGGGAAATCTAAAAAGCGCGATATAACCGAACTCCACGCGGGCGAAGCCGCGGGCGGAAAGCTAGTCTTTAATAAATAAGTACCATGGGACCGTTTAATATAATGTGATGTTGACAAGAAAGAGCAGAACAGCTGAGAATATGTTATGTTCATTTAAATAAACTGATGGTTTATGATGTTCCTCACAAAATGGTTGAACTGAATTTGCCAGCGGCGGTGTTTCCGTTGGACTACAATTTAAGTGTCTTCAAGGCTAGAGTGAATAGGCTCTTAATAAACTAGCGCGCTTTATCATCAACGATTCCATCACTGCTTACCATTTTTTTTTGTTTTGGATGTTAAATCATCAAATGACCTCTCCCGTTCTAGGCGGCGCGCCAGGGCGTCTCAGACTTTTACTGACTAAAATCCAGCCGTACCATGGTTTCTCTTTTAACCAACCCGCAACCCTGACCCAGGAGGCATCGGTCTTCGTGAACCCTGTCACGATGTGCTAACATCTCTTTGAGGCGCGCGTGAATCACAACGCGCCGTCGACTCGGGCGAGCTAATCACTGCTTACCATCAGGCGGGATTGCGGTCAAGCACTAATTTATTTAAAAAAAATGCTTAAGATAAATTTTAGTTGAATACTGTCAAATTAAAGATAGTTCAATTTACTTCAGGGCTGACTAATTTGATAGTACTAAATAAATTTTTATCATATGTAGTTTCCTTAA
This sequence comes from Sesamia nonagrioides, assembly GCA_017933935.1. Taxonomy (NCBI): domain Eukaryota; kingdom Metazoa; phylum Arthropoda; class Insecta; order Lepidoptera; family Noctuidae; genus Sesamia; species Sesamia nonagrioides. The sequence goes on from JADWQK010002063.1 coordinate 109,665, forward strand.
TGATATAGGAATAAAAAAAACACTGATCTTTTGAGTTCAGTTCAGTTAAATATGATATACAACGTACTGCTCCGGGGTCCTAAAGCATGAAATGTGGTACGAGATTTGTTGACAATTCATAACCCAAAAGGTGTTGAATTGGAGATGAAAAATTGTACCAAAATTCCTCTGTTGACGGTTCGTGCGGCCAAAATGCTTCTACTCATATAAAATACTCATAACAACTCACAGATAGGCCTACATACATACGTTGCAGACATTTCCGTCTACAATACAACAACACAGACGAGGCATGCCACCGTACATTTGTCGCCTGGTGAATGAATACACGGCTTATTTGCATATTAATTTTGAACGCTCGAATTTTGGGTAACCGCATGGTGAATGTATACAGAACAGGTGGCATATATGGAAGTATAGCGACTGATGGGGGTATTACTCGAATATACAAAATGCTGAATGTGTATATAGTCAAAGGTTCATAGGTACATGGTTTATACACTCATAAACATCTAAGAGCAATGATGGCCAAGTAGTTATTGAGTTGTATCCTAAAAAATAATTGAATGTCCATCAGATAGATTTATAAAAAATATTGAACACATATTTTTAATTTTGTCTTTCATTCAAATACTTAGGAAGATAATATATTGATTTGAAATGTCGCATAACGTCACGCCGTGGTACGAAATATACCACGGCGTGACGTAATTAGCCACCACTCCGTAACTCTAATACGCTATATCTCAGTAGCTTTTGGTAATTTCTACAAAATAAAAAATACGGGTCTAATACGGTAACTAATCTCTAAGTCTAATAACGGTAGGTACTAATAATTTTATTGATTTTCATACCTTGAATACATCCCTATTGACCGGGACTAAGAGTAGAAGACCGTAGTTTCAAGTTAGGCGCTACTTTTTGTGTAAATTACCGTAGAAACTTCGAAGAAATGTGACATCTACCAACACGTCCTGGGGCAACAGTCTCGACAAAGATACGACGCCGTCACGAACTACCGATCGCTAAATAATATCAAAGATATTATATAATCAATTAGTTAGACGAACATATGTATTGTTGTTCATTACAACTTGCCCATACAATACAAATTTTGTTATACCTGCATCACTGCCCGGATTCCAATTTATTGAAGAGTAAATTCAGTATTAACATCATCAGATTTTTGTTCTGTTATTACGACATTTGAATGGACAGATATTTCAATTTACCGTTATTACGATATTTAAGTAAATAGCCAGATATTACTAATACTAACAATTATGTCGTACATGATTTGTTTGGGGACTATATACATAAGTATCGTAAAGATTTGAGCAAATAAAAGAAAACCTTAACAATCAAGTTCTCATTATATCTCACAACCGGCGTCATGCGTGGATGACAAGATGAATAGGAAGAAATATGGAAGCATCGTATACTCCATCGGTTTAGACAGTAAACGAAAGGTAAACAAAAAACCAAGTGACTTAGGTCCGTATTCTAGAAGCTCATTCAAAACTCAATCATTACTTTTAAACTCTATTCAAGCCATTTGATTGGTTGAAACTAGTTTTAAGTAATGTTTAAATAGAGACCAATGCTTGAGTTTCCTTCTGGAATACGGACCTTAGTTTACCAAACCAAACACAATACCAGTCACCTCAGTCGGCTGACAGTCTCTGTGCCGTAGTGGTAGCGAACGTGACCGTTGCGCAAGGAGGCGCGGTTTCGTTCCCCGCGCAGTACAAATATTTGATGCATGAAAATGAATATTTGCACTAGTCTCGTCGTTTGATGATTTTCTCGCGATCCCGCTTGCTTGCGGCTGTTCACTTACTGGTTACGCGGACGATGGCCTACTGCTCATTCAGTCAAGTACCCGAGCCGGACTTGAGAACTTGGCCCATACTTGCCTAAATCTAATATCTCAGTGGGGTGATCGTAACCGCCTAGCGTTTGCGCCGCATAAAACCTATCAACTTCTACTAAAAGGTAATCTTAAATCATTGCCTACTATTAAATTTAATAACGTTCCCGTTAAAAAACAGCAATCCGTATGCTACCTTGGTATGGTCTTAGAAAGGAATTTTTCATTTATCGAACATATAAAAAAAGTTGGCGAAAAAGCTAAAAGGAACTTTTATGCCCTAACTAGAATATCCAAAGCAACTTGGGGTCTATCATTCCTAACTTTAAAAACTATATATGGAGCTACCTACTTAGGATGTATGTGCTACGGTGCACCTGTTTGGGCCGATAGGGCCAGCATAGGGGCGGCGCGACGTAAACTGCTTCAAAGCCAACGTTTGGCATTGATATTTTTATGCAAGGCGTATAGAACAGTCAGTACTGAAGCCTTACCCGTTCTGGCAGGTGTACTTCCAGTCGATCTTGAAGTACAGCGACATGCTTCAATGTACTACTCCGCGAGGGGGGAGGCCATGGACACTAACTTTGTTACACAACGCGACCTCAATAGAATTTCTAGATTATTTAAACCTCAGACTGACGTCTGGGAGGACCTCTTATCCGAATGGCAAAGTAGGTGGGATAATTCCATCAAGGGCCGGCACCTCCATCTGTTCTTTCCATCCGTTGGCGATCGGCTGGCGAAGACATGGCTGGAGGTTGACCACTGCGTTGCCCAATTTCTCACAGGTCATGGCAACTTTAAAAGTAAACTGTATTCTTTTAAACTTGTTCCTTCGCCTTTGTGTCAGTGTTCTACATCGAACTGTGAATTTGAACAGTCCGCACATCACATCTTGTGGGAGTGTCTTTTTGGCAGAATGAACGCAATATTATGTTGGATAGTGTACAAGTTACATCCGGAGTTGTTTATTATACGGACCTTGTTGAAACTAGAACTAATTTCCGTGCGTTCAGGCGCTTTTGCCATACCTATTATTGGAATCAATTGTAACAGCAAATACCTACTTAGGACCCATTAACTTGATCAAATGTTATTCCGTGGTTGTGTGAGCATTAACTATCCTAATAATTTATCCATGCATTTCCATTTTCCTTCCTTGTTGCGTCAACGACGATAAAAATAAGCGCGGGCTTCGCTTAACTCGTGCTGGTGGCGCCTCTCTCAAGAGTGCCAAGAAAAAGAAGAAATAAAAATAAACTTGGCTGTATGGCGTACTATGCCTTCGCCTTTTCCATTCGCCCGAACGGAAGAAAAAGAACTAAAAAGAAAGAAGATGGCGATCTCAGCTCATTCGACACCGCGTGTACTCTAAATAAAATCGAATATCTGACTTCCTAAGAGCTTCGCTGGCCTAATAAACCCTCAGTTTCCATATTGGTGATGTGTCTGTGCTTGACGAGTGTAGGCAGTGAGCAAACAGCATCAAGTCCACGTCAAGAAGATAACTGACCGGCCGGCGTCTGCCCCGCCGTTGGTGATTCCTCTCTGTCCTGTCCAACTGGATCCAGGTTAGTGCTTTGCATGTTTGTTTCCCTGCTTTGAGACCCTGGGGTTGATAGGAGAATGCAGCGACTCTTCCAGGAAGCGTCAACATTAATTATGGTGCCTCCTGTGAGGAATCTTCCTCGCGTAATTATTTCAAAAATACCTACTATCGGAAATTAAATCCTTCCATTCTCGTTATTACGTTAAATACGTAATCCCAATTCTAATTTATTCGTATACTTACCTACTTAAGGCAATTTCAATTTGCCTTTCAAGTTCTAAGTGTCTAAATAAAACCTAGGTCATTCCATGATACCTAGTTATTGTTTCTTATTTGAGACCGATTGACTATTCAATCGTACATTCATACCTCGTTCATTCCCTTGTAATAAGCTGCATTTATTTGTATTAAATACCAAATTGCATAAATTACTTTGAAAAAAAAAAAAAACGTGAGTTCGAAGTTTCTCGAATTTAGTACCGAAGTACCTACAATCGTAGTATTTGTCTCCGGCGAGAGACGGATTAGCTTTGACCTACCTCAAAGTCAAAACTTATATTCTAACAAATGACCTTGAGACGTGTGTGCTTGTATTTCATTAATACGTTCGCGCGTGCATTACTGCCGACCTACCGGCTTACGTTTTTACCGTTTTACCTACTTTGAGAACTTTTATCTTTTTGAGCGTGCGGATATCGTATACCACGTGAACTATGAGCGAACTGGAATTAATAACCGCTATTAAAAGGCGGGAATATGAGTATACAAGTATGCAGATACTTTACGATTTAGCCAATACAGTTAAGGAAACTAAAACTAAATTTGCAGCTTTTCGAGCTAGGTACAAAAAGATTGACGAGATTCGTAATAGATTTTTGGAATGCAACGATGATGTTAACCAGTTGCAATTAAAGCTTAAACCTTCGTTTGTTATCGTTCATAAAGTGTTACTGTCATTCGATGAATTGTATTACTGTGTTATCGAGTTTGCGGATTCTCTCGATGCGAGCGCGGGTAGCGACTGTCGCCCGGAATTAGGTCAAAATCACGTGCGTTCGCAAGTGAAGTTACCGAAGCTAGAACTCCCAAAGTTTGATGGTAATATAGAAAAGTGGCAAACATTTAAAGATAGTTATACAGCACTTGTTCATAATAATAGTTCATTATCCGACACTGAGAAATTTCACTATTTGCTGTCATGTTTATCTGGCTATGCACTGACATTAGCGAAGGGCGTGCCTGTGACATCGGCAAATTATTCAGTGGTTTTTGCAACTTTACTGGACAGATATGACAACAAGCGTATTCTTGCAACAGCTTATTTAGAAAAAATAATTAAAATTAATCCCATACAAAAACCATCTTTGTCTAACTTATCTGAGTTATCTAACACACTTTATGAATGCGTTAGTGCCTTGCGCGGTTTGTGTATTGATGAATTATGCGAATTTATTTTATTCTACATTGCGTCTAGGCCTTTAGATACAGAAACAAGAAAAAGGTTTGAATTACAAAACACTGAAGAAATTCCGAAATTTAATAACTTCATTACTTATTTACAAAATTACATAAAAGTATTAGAAGTTAGCCAACCAGTTAATATTCCATCATCAAATTCTACAAGTACACAAAATCGGCCTAATAAAAATAAAGATTATTTATCGCGTCAACCAAAATCATCTCTAATTTCTTCCAACAATAATAATAAAGTTAGTCAGATTGTTTGTGTGTGTTGTAATGAAAATCATTCAATCTACCGTTGTAGTAAATTGCGTTCTATGAATATGACACAGCGACAACAATTAGTTAAAGATTTAAAATTATGTCAAAACTGCTTAAGGCCGGGTCACACTGTTACCGATTGTAAATCTAAGTCAACATGTTTCATTTGTAATGCAAAGCATAATACTTTGTTGCATGAAGAGCATAAGAGTTTACTGTCTCATACTAGTGAACTGGATTCATCCCAGCATCCCGATATGAAAACTACTCTAACTAGTGCTACTCAGTCAAACATTTCAAATCAACCTATTAGCACAAAAATTCTTGGTACAGCAGTAGTTCGTTTGAAGCGATCGGATGGTTCGTGGCAGTATGTCCGTACAATTATTGACAGTGGCTCGATGGATTCATGTATTACAAGTAGCTGTGCGCGACAATTAGGTTTACATATCAAGAAATGTAAACTAAATGTAAGTGGCATCGGTCAAAATTATGTGTGTAGCATAAAAGGTCACACCTTCGGTTCAATAATACCTCGATTGAGTGACACTCCTCAGTTTGATATTCCATTAGTGGTTCTACCTAAAATCACGCCCCTGATTCCTTCAGTGTCGTTGCCGACAATCGTCAAGGATAAGTTTACACATCTGGATCTCGCCGACCAGGACTTTGATAAATCCGGTCCGATCGATCTGTTGTTAGGAGTAGACTGTTTTGACCAGATATATACTGGCTCACGTTTCAGTCCAGGCCCGGGCTTTCCATGCGCACTATCTAGTGTATTCGGCTGGGTGATAAGTGGTCAGTTTCTTCAAAACGTGGTAGCTAAAACTCCGGCTACACCCGTTGCGCTCCTCGTCGCGTCTTCTGGTGCGCTCGACGAGATCGTTCAACGGTTTCGGGAGTCCGAGGAGCCGCCGAAATGTAAAATTTCCGGCCCCGAGGATGAAAAATGCGAACAAAAATATAAAGAAAGCACGCATCGCACCTCCGATGGGCGTTATGTTGTCCCAATTATGCTTAAAGATGATGCTCCAGCCTTAGGAAAATCATATAAACAAGCGTTTAATCGTTTTCTAAATTGGAAAAAAAGACTTGCTAGTCAAAATAGGTCAATTTTAACTTATTGAGAAATAATATTTTAAAACCAAAGCATATTTTAAGAGGATAATAACATTTTATTTATTATATATTCTGAAATTGTGATAATAGTACAAAATTATTTAACAATTATTATTATACAATTATTGAATTAAATTCATAAAAGTTTTATGACGGAAGATAATTATTACTTAATGTTTTATGTCATGTTATAAGTACGAGATCTATCAGTAATAAAATAATAATCAATGTAACCCTGACCAGTTTGTTAATAGGGAAGTCGATCGCGACTGCTAGTCCAGTCGATCGCGACTGCTAGTCCAGTCGATCGCGACTGCTAGTCCAGTCGATCGCGACTGCTAGTCCAGTCGATCGCGACTGCTAGTCCAGTCGATCGCGACTGCTAGTCCAGTCGATCGCGACTGCTAGTCCAGTCGATCGCGACTGCTAGTCCAGTCGATCGCGACTGCTAGTCCAGTCGATCGCGACTGCTAGTCCAGTCGATCGCGACTGCTAGTCCAGTCGATCGCGACTGCTAGTCCAGTCGATCGCGACTGCTAGTCCAGTCGATCGCGACTGCTAGTCCAGTCGAGCGCGACTGCTAGTCCAGTCGATTGCGACTGCTAGTCCAGTCGATCTTAAAACTACGCTGTTGATTTATGATTCCAAGTAGTACGTGTGTTTGGTAGATCGCACAAGGTTTCTTTGGTAAACAGTACACCTTAAGTCTACTCAAGTTGGCCACCCCTGTCCTAAACTCTCAAATATTCCCAATCAGTCTTGAGCCTTAATGCCTTAGCAATAAAGTTGGAATCTGATAGGGAAATCTGACAGATTGTAGTGGCTTAATGTGCTGTCGTCTGTACTTGTTATTGACCTTGTTAACACGCCTTCTGTTGGGGCTTAAAACCATAACCTACACTATGTGGATTTTAGGTAGATATTTCCGTAAAAATCTTTATGTAAACTAAAAAATATGCATTACTGTATTTAGTCATAATCATAACGAAACTAGTCAAAACCCAACTACAAACATGCATTTATTTTTAATAATTCATAATATGTAATGCATTACACACTTCATTGTTTCTCTTTTTTATTAAAAATAACAACATTTATTAAAAAAAAATAATAGGCAGACTCGATTTTTAAGGGATTTACACACGAGCGGAGAAACGCTGCGTTGTAACACTCGTTTAGGCTTCCTTTATAATACTTGTTTATTATTTAGCGAAGACATAGAATCCTATAGCAAATATATAGATTATAGATACTACACTAAAAAAAGTCTACAATGAGACTTCTATTTTTTTTTAATAAATACACTGGATAAAAAAGGAATCTTATTTTAAAAATATTATATATTTATTTACTCTCCAAACTGCTAACGGAAAGACGTTTCGTAGGCCGGTGGTAAAGGTTTGTCCCTTACCAAATAATTAGTTTATTTTCCTTTTATATACCTAACTAGAGTATAAGTACACACTGTCTTTAGGTTATTTAAAATAAACCGCCAATTATTTACCCTTATTAACTAGAATTTTATGCATTTTTTCGGCAGTAGCTCATAGTCCAGCTATTGCTGATTTCACTCTTAATTTTTCGCATTCTTCTTGAAACCCTTGTGGATTTCAGGTGGGGGAAATGTGTGAGCATTAACTATCCTAATAATTTATCCATGCATTTCCATTTTCCTTCCTTGTTGCGTCAACGACGATAAAAATAAGCGCGGGCTTCGCTTAACTCGTGCTGGTGGCGCCTCTCTCAAGAGTGCCAAGAAAAAGAAGAAATAAAAATAAACTTGGCTGTATGGCGTACTATGCCTTCGCCTTTTCCATTCGCCCGAACGGAAGAAAAAGAACTAAAAAGAAAGAAGATGGCGATCTCAGCTCATTCGACACCGCGTGTACTCTAAATAAAATCGAATATCTGACTTCCTAAGAGCTTCGCTGGCCTAATAAACCCTCAGTTTCCATATTGGTGATGTGTCTGTGCTTGACGAGTGTAGGCAGTGAGCAAACAGCATCAAGTCCACGTCAAGAAGATAACTGACCGGTCGGCGTCTGCCCCGCCGTTGGTGATTCCTCTCTGTCCTGTCCAACTGGATCCAGGTTAGTGCTTTGCATGTTTGTTTCCCTGCTTTGAGACCCTGGGGTTGATAGGAGAATGCAGCGACTCTTCCAGGAAGCGTCAACAGTGGTGCTTGGCAATCTGGGCTTCTCCCAGTTGCAATAATGTCCCTTTGTGCCGATTGGCCTAGTTCTATTCTGTCTCCTGCTTATTATGGAGGGAAGTGGAAAAATATCTTTTTTCTTACTCCTCCGCTATTCTTTTCTGATTAATTTCGTTGCGGGACCCAAGACAGTTGAAACATTTCTCCGGGACTCGTCGAGCTTCATTGCTCGGCGTTTTTCTGGCGGTCTCCACTGTTGATTCTGGCTTTCAGGAGTTGCAGTGGGTTGGGAACAGTGTGGCGGGTAGTCTCGTCGTGCCTCGGAAAGCACGTTAAGCCGTTGGTCCCGGTTGCCATACGAACATCTAATGTCAGTCGTTACGGGTTGTTGGAGTCCTAAAAAGTTCAATGATTTGTCTAACTACAATGCTTCGATATCACCTTCGGGTTGTGGAGGTCAGACGGCAGTCGCTTCACGGAAAATATCGAAGTTTAGCCAAAATCAGTAGTTAGGCTGGTAAAGCGGACCCCAGGCTCCAAAACTGAAAATGCTAAGGATGCGACTGGGATTAACGCTGAGATGATGATGACCTCAGTCGGCATGCTACGTTACAGAGCTTGCTAAATTAAATTATGAAGTTGTTAAATTGAAGAGAACTTTTTTTAACATTCTAAACTAGAGCCTGACCACTATCCCGGCTGATGGTAAGTGATGCAATCGTTAATGGTAAAGCGCACTAGTTTATTAAGAGTATATTCACTCTAGCCTTGAAGACACTTAAATTGTAGTTAGAAGGAAAGAATGCCGCAGGCAAATTGTTCCAGTCCTTCAATGTAGGTACGCGGTATAAAATACAAGGCGAAACGCTTCATCCGTATCGTATTCATTTTTGTGTCTTTGGCCACAGTGGCTGCAACCAAAGCCTCTAAAAACACACAAAAATCCTTACTAATATTATAAATGGGAAAGTGAGTTTGTTTGTTCCGCTTTCACGCCTTAACTACTGAGCTGATTGCTTCGAAATTTTGCAGACGTAAAGTTAGAAGTCCGGATTAAATAATAGGGTACTTTTTATCCCGGATAAATTTGACATTCCCGAGGGAATTCTAAAAAGCCCGATATAACCGAACTCCACGCGGGCGAAGCCGCGGTCGGAAAGCTAGTCACTCATAAAGCCATTAGCTGCCCAGGCAGGTGAAAAACCAATAAAAGCGAAGAAAAACGGCAAAACTAACAAGTTTCCCTCACCCGTGTGAAAACAAATAAAATCGCCAGAAACTCATTTCAATCCAATCTTTGGCGGATCAAAGAAACACCTGCTTTGCGATTTCATATCACGAAAGGATAAATTTATTCAATTTCATTCGGAACGGCCCTAACCCTTACTCTCAGTCTTATGAGCTTTTGATAACTAAATGTTTTTATATTTACTGAAATACACGTTTCTATTTCTCTGATGAAATTTGTACTATCTCTTTCGTAGGTCAGAGAAGCTAGGCTGTTTGTTTAGGTTAGACTAACTTGTTTATCTTGTTTGTGAAGGCTCGTAACCATTGTTATACAAATGTGTATTATATCAATGCCCGTAACGTAATAACAAAACGAGATTTAGATTTATTTGGTAATTTTCAAAGACATTAAAATTAAATCTCTTTGGTAATTTTATTTGTTTTATCGTTTTTTGTATAAGATTTCGTGGAAGATTGAATTTTGTTCCCACTTGAAAGGAGTCTCAGTGTTTTCTAAACATACAAAGCATTCCCCACGATTTTCTCGTACCTTTCAATTAATGAAATTAGGTAATCCTTTAGAGAGCTGAAAATTATATGTTAAAAACATTTGTGTAAATAGTAAATTCTTTTCATAAATTGACCCGAACCAGCGTTATAGCTTAAGATTTTTATTTATTTATTGAAGGAAACCACAGCCACATTACATAAAATAAATAAATATATACGGACAAATCACACAGACTGAGCTAGCCCCAAAGTAAGTTCGAGACTTGTGTTATGGGATACTGACTCTACGCAGGCGCGTGCGCTCCATAGAGGCATATAAGCACTGCATACCCTGATAATTTTCTAATTCGGAACACCCAAATCGTATTAAAATATAATTTTTGTAGTACAGTAAAATTTTATTTAAAAAACACTACAGTCTAAAACACTGCCATCTTTTGGGGCTAGCGCGAACTAGCTAACACATATTATGCTTATCATCTATACACGTCACTCTAGCGCCACGGAGAAAGAGCGACGTAAGCACGAACTAAAATGCCTCCCTGGTTAGCGTGTGTGGTCGTATTTTGAATGAAATTGTTTGAATGTGTGCGTAAGCTTCTCGTGTGCGACTGTGCAATTTCATTGAGAAAATGAACCGATTTAGGCAGTGCTTATTATAATCCGGCCAATTCAAAAAGCTGACAAATTGCGTACTTAATTGTTTTTCGTTAAGATACGTTTTTATTTTACCAGACTCACAATAATAAATTACGTAATCTTTTTTGTGGCCATATTGAATATTGATGTTTGGGTGTCGTTTTGAGTGCAAACTGAATTGAATTCGTTTATTTACTTTAGATAAGTATTTCTTTCTAAAATATGGAAAATTATTCTTGTGAGCTCTGTTCTCTTATGGTGATGTGTGTTTAGGTAAACTAAAAATAGTGTCTTTTTTAACATTAAGTTTTGAGCAAAAATATAAAATAGTTGTAAAAGGGCGTTGTGTTCGCGACTTGAACTTAACTCAAAAGAAAGGTAATGTCACACGTTGTTTTAATAAAAAGTATTATGATAATTATAACTGGTTAGCAGGGGTATACACACAAATTATTTTGTTTTCCGTGTATATTATTTTCAAAACATGTTAATAAAATGTTTTGGGGTTATGGATATTCAGATTTAAATATTTTCACAAAGCCTCCTCTAAATACGATTCGTCGGAAAAACATTTAGATTCTTGTTTAAAGTACCAAATTTTTGGTAGAATAGAGTCTAGTTTGAATAGACATTTAAAATTAACATTTTCAAACACAAAAAAATTTCAAAAGGTTAATCGATATCGTCTGCTTTTTAGGTAAACAAAATTTTGCGTTCCGTGGTCACGACGATTCGCTTATTATAGGAAAAATATGCAATCCAATCTACCGATCAGGTGGGTACGCGGGGCGTTGACCTCCGTCAGCTGTTGCCATGATGCAACAATGGCTAAATGTATTTGGGAAAAAATATAACATACATAGTGTAAAAATGATTGGAATCGATTCAGTTGCTTATTCTGAATAAACTATATTCAGGATTCGTATAAAGCAAAAATAAGTTTGTATAAGCACACATTTCGGTAGTGAATATGCATACCCCACTCGAAATGTCTGTGCACGCCCCTGACTCTACGATACTATATTTATAATAGATAAACATCTAAGACCCAGGCCAATCAGGAAAAGATCGTTTTCCATCATGACCCAGCCGGGAATCGAACCCGGGACCTCCACGTCGCAGGCAGGCGTGTTGACCGCTGCGCCACGGCGGACGACATACATAAGACTTATGTTATAATAAATCATAATAAGTAAGGAACTTTCACAATTAAGGGGTACATAGCATTAATTATATATCTTGCTGCCTTAAAAAGTATATTAGGCTAAATTAAAACTAATATAAGCAAGACAGAATCAGCCTATAATGTGCCCACTGTTGGGAAACAAGCCTCCTCTCGGTGAGAGGGAGTGGGCCGTAATCTACCACGCTGGCCCAGTGCTGGATGGTAGATGTCACATGTCTTAGATGTTTTTTTGGCTTCGGTTTCTTTACGATGTTTTCCCTTTTTTATAATTATAAACTAGCGCTTGACTGCAATCCCGCCTGATGGTAAGCAGTGATGCAATCGTTGATGGTAAAGCGCGCTAGTTTATTAAGCCCATTCACTATAAAAATCTTAGTGAATAGGAAGGAAGACGGCAGTTGAGTGGTGTGGTGCAATGTTAAACCCAACAACACGACCAACGATGCTGCGCCAAAGGGAGATTGATGTGAAGACCCTCCACGACCAAACCCCGACACAATAACATTTGACGCATCGTACTCAGCACACATCGCAACACAACTGCTCAGACCCGTCCTCCGTACGGCTTCGCCAGACATCATGCCGGAACACGACGAATCGCTTGGCGGCAAGACTTTGTCTGGTGGATGTTAACTTCTGCCGGCAGCCGATGTTATGGCCTACCACCGAGAAAAACCTTCACCGTTTTGAGAGCAGTGGTGATGAAATAATTTACACATAGTAAAGTGCCTGTTGGAGTTCGAACGTACGACCTACAACTTGTAAGTTAACTTGTAAGTCGGTCTATACCACTAGGCAACCGCCGCTGCTCAGATTAAAGTACAACTTATCAACTCATAATATCATTACGGTACACTTAATGTAGTCATTAGTACTAACACACCATTCCCATGAAACAATCACATTCGCACACACCCCATCATAAAACCCCATGAAAATTTCCCCATTCGTATTGAATTCAGAACATGCAGGCAATTATATGATCCCTTGAACATTACATGCAAATTGTATGAGTGTGTTACTAGGGGATTTCCCAACGGGTGGGAGTCCTTGCCGACCTGTTCAGGAAGTAAAGGTCGTACGGTTAACTATGTATGGGGTTGGAAGGGAATGTGGAAAGGTAAGGAACTTTTTGTTACGTTTCGGTAAAAATAAAGAAGTGTTTTTATCGTGTAGTTAGTTATGTTTGAAGATGTCGTTTCGTAGAACGTACAGAACACTTTATGGTCATTTCGTTACTGCATTTCATCAAATCTTTTTTTTTTTAAATAATTATAAAGTAGTGCTTGACCGCGATGATGGTGATGCATGATGTAAATATAATTTTAATGTCTTTGGGCAAGATGCGATCGTTGCTAATCGTTGCTAAAGCGCGCTAGTTTATTAAGAGCCTATTCACTCTAGCCTTGCAAACACTTTGATTGTAGGGTCAGATGGAAACACCACCTCAGTGTTAGAAATGGAAATAGCAGGTCTGATTATTTTATGATTGTCTAATTATGTAAATATTATAATATTTTTTTTACATTTTCCCACACTAGGAATTTGTCCTGTATCGGGGGTGCGTTTACATACATTTACCTGTAGGTCATACAAATATTTGTTCTGTGCGGGAACCGAACTCGCGACAGGCAGTGCAGCAGTCCATCGCTCAGCTACTGGGCTAATCGTATCGTGTATACGTGCATATTCACTAATCGTGTTGTCGTAATTTTTTTTTCTACTTCTAATTACTTCAGTTACTTCAGTGTTCAATTACTTCAGTTATACGTTATACATTATATAAGCAGGTCTTAGTTTTTTTAAGCTTAAATCTATCGGTGTAATATAAGGGCAAGTCTATCGGTGGTAAGCCGGCAGCCGATATTATGGCTACCGGCAGAAATTACCACCCACCAGACAAGGCCTTAAGGCCAAGCGTATCGTCGTGTTCCAGCATGATATCTGATAAAGCCGTACGGAGGACGGGTCTGAGCATTTGTGTTGCGATGTGTGCCGGGTACGATGCGCCAAATGTTGTTGTGTCGGGAGTTTGGTCGTGGAGGGTCTCCAGATCAATCTCCCTCTGGCGCAGCATCTATGGTCGTGTTGTTGGGTAGGTATAACATTGCACCACCTCGCTAAACTGCCATCTTCCTTCCTATTCACTCAGTTTGTTTTTTGAGTGAATAGGCTTAATAAACTAGTGCGCTTTACCATCAACGATTGCACCTCTTTTTACCACCAGGCGGGATTGCAGTCAAGCACTAGTTTATAATTATTAAAAAACAAGTCCTTGACCGCGATCATTTCTGATGGTTGTCAGTGATATAATCGTTGATGGTAAAGCACTCTAGTTTATTGGCGACATTTAAATTGTAATCAGACACGAGGCAAATTGGTCCAGTCCTGTAGTATTTAGATTTACATGTTATTTTTAATGATTATACAGTAAACTACTACTAAAGTAAACATTAATAGGAGGTTCATAGTTTATTTATGGAAATGACTGAAATTACGGAAACACTCCTACGTTGATTGTATATACATACATATATACATATATGTATGTATGTGTTAGTACAGATCGTAAACTATAGTATTTCCAGTAATGATACTTTGCTAGCCTTTCATAGCCTCTATGACAACTATAATTTCGATTCCATTAATTTTAGAGTACAAAAGGGTTTCGTCAAAACGGTTACAAATCTACGTAATTTTGGTTATTTATTACACACACTTTTGTCATTACTTACGTAATGAAATAAATTGACTATAATTGTTGGTGATAAAAAATATTTTTATTATTCCATATTTATTTTAGTTTTGTTTACATGTTTCCGTGATAAAAGGGAAATAAAGTACTTATGTGTTAGAAATATAAGTGTTTTATTCTTCATTCTAATAGTTTTACGATTTCTTAAGGTGGCAATAAGTACCTCGAGGAAATTAGGCGCAGGTGTTAATGTCTGCTTCAGCTTAATATTGAGTGTTGCACTTTTTTGGTCTCCTTGAACTGGTATTACATTTTATTTCCCACATCTCCGTTACACCATCAGACGACCCGTCGTACGGCCAGTTTCCACCCTTACGTTGCTGACACCACAACGTTCCGAATAAAGCGTTTCGCCCCTTCTTATATACCGGGTATCTACATCGGGGGACTGAAACAATGTCCCAGAGGCGGTGTTTCCGTCTGACTACAATTTAAGTGTTTTTATGGCTAGAGTAAATAGGTATTTAATAAACTAGCGCGCTTTACCATCAACAATTACATCACTGCTTACCATCAGGCGGGATTGGGGTGAAGCACTAGTTTAAATTTATAACTTATATGTTGATTATATCTCAACATTGTAACATATTCGCAAAAATGTAAGCAAATATGAGTTTATAGAAAAATACCTTCCTACAAAGTTAGTTTACGCTAGAACTGCAAACATTTTTATAACTTTTGCAACAGTTCTAGTCACTTTGAAATTAACTTAATTACTATTAAAATCAAGTTGATATTTGTTTAACTTTGAAATAACTATAATTCGCAGTATGTAGGTAACTTTTGAGGGCTCCGACAACCCGTAACGACTGCCATTAGATGTTCGTATGGCCACCGGGAACAACGGCTTTACGTGTTTTCGGAGGCACGACCAGATTTTTAAAATTGATAATAAATTGATTACTTATAAATTCTTTACAGTGTGCCGTTTAAAGTACAGAAACATCATTACAATTCTAAAAATACTATAGATTGGCTGTCAGTCATCCCATGACGACCAGTGGCACGCATCTCATTGTTGGCTATAGGTAAATGTTACAACCTTCACGGTACGATGCACCTGTAGGTACCTACTACAATAACGTGATCTATGTCAGTAGGTAGTGGGTAGTATACACAGTGGTGGTAAATTATGAAGATATTGTACACTGTAGCGTATTACTCCTTTTTTTTTGTTTTTTTGTTGGGATGGGACATCATCAAATGACTTCTCCCGCTCTGGGCGGAGCGGAAGGCCGTGTCAGACTTTTACTGACTACAACCCACCCGTATTTCTTCACTTGCCTGTGCGACGGCCAGCGCCACGGTTTCTTGTTTAACCAACCCGCAACCCTGACCCAGGAGGCATCGGTCTTCGTGGACCCCGTCACGATGTGCTGACATTTCTTTGAGGCGCGCGTGAAACACGACGCGCTGTTGACTCGGGCCTGGACCTTTTTTTCTTTTTTTTTTTCGGGATGGAAATCCTCATAGGATGTCCGCCGCCCTGGGGTGGGCGACGGGGTCTGTCAGACTTTTACTGACTAAAACCACCCCGGTATCTCTTCTATCACGAGCGCGCGTGGAGCCGCGGGAGTCTAAATTCTTCCACGGCCCCACCCTCTCGTGCTGGCCCGGTCTGTCCGGGCCTCGTCTCCTGCACGGGATAATGGGGTGTTAAACTACCCCGTGCATCGCCTCAGAGGCGCGCGCCGACATTTGCGCGCGCCTCCGCCTCGGGGTCCATCGAATAGGGGGCGGGGACTTCACCATGTCCCTCGCCCCTGGACCCATTCATGGGGGGCGGAAGAGGGGCGACGCCGATCGCCACTACGAGGACACGGCGGTGCTCTACCCAAGCCGGGCAGACCTCCACCGGATGCTCCACCGTGTCCTCAGGACGATCCATACAATAGTGACACCCTGGCGTTTCCTCCCGCCTTATACGGAACAGGAACCTCCCGAAACAACCGTGTCCGGTGAGGACCTGCGTCAGGCGGAAGGTGAGGGCGCCATGGCGCCTCTCTAGCCACTCCTCAAAGAGGGGACTTACCGCCGCTATTGTGGCGTGCCCAGCCTATTTGGTCCTTACATGCCAACCTTAGCGATCAATTCTTGCTCGAGTCATTTAAAGATCAAATACGAGACAGACATGTAGTTAGTTTTAGAATCGTTTAGGCGATGGGTTAGTTAGCAATGGATTTCATTTTGACAGTTCAACAACATTCATTGCGTTATTTAAGTTGCTGAGCAAATTAATTTATTGAATATAATATAGCGATGGATTAGCAACAACCTTTAAAATGATTCAGATTGATATTGTGTACACATATTTTTTACAAGATTAATGATTAGTTCAAGATTAAAGATTCGTTCAAAACTCAATAATTTAAAACTTTTAAAGCGGCGAAGAAAAATATCGTTTTTTATAAGGATATTGTGAGAAAATAAATAAATATTATCGCAATATATTTGTGGGCGAAAGCCCTTCATCATCAGAATCAACCATATAAAATATCTTCCTTGCAGAAATTTATCGGAACAATAGCGATTCGTCGCATACGTGGTGCGTTCACGGTTGACGTTCAAATCCCAAAAAAGTCACGCTGACCATCGCCACGACGCTCCGCCAGACTGACAGTTGTCAAATCTCGCTCCGATGTATTTCTCAAAAGAGGCGCGCTAGCGGCGCGCCGTCACGGCCGGACTGACTATCGACCGTCCTCGGGCGCATCAGACTCCTGTAACAATCACACAATCAATCGAACGGGTGTCAGTAAATCTACCCGCTCGCCCAACCTGACAAACTATGAGTAGTAGACGTGTCGTTACTGTCATACAACTATACTGTCTCCGAATAGAAAAAGCGTGTGTCCTTTCGACCACTCATGGACCGGACGACACCTTTCTCTGACCACTTAACGAACAATTCTCTCTTTAACATCATGTCCTTTCCTTAGGACAACCCTCACGGCACCTCCGTGCGATCAGTTTTCCACACAATTCGGACCGGACGAGTGTGTCCTTTCGACCAGCCACACGTGCATGGACCGGACGACACTGTCCCTTCGACCAATTAACACATAAGATTGGACCGGATGAATGTGTCCCTTCGACCAGCCGCTATCAGCTGCATGGCCCGGACGACATTATCCTTTCGACCAATGAACACTTAAGGTTGGACCTGATGAATGTGTCCTTTCGACCAGCCGCTCTTAGCTGCATGGCCCGGACGACATATCGACCACCTTCCAAACACCACATTACTCGATGACTCCTCTCACTTAACTTGCCAACATTGTTAGACCTCAAGCAAACAATGCTTACAGATTACACATAGCTGTAGGTTACGTACTGTCTTCCTCTGCGTGAATTTGAACCTCATGCTCAATGATTTCGCTATCTCAGATGTTACTTAGGGTATCAGCTGTAAATGTGTCTGATCCCGCGAAAAGTACATCGGAGTCTGCAGTTAATGTATCACAACTATTAGGTCTCTCGAGGTTACTATTATCGAGTTCATAGTCTTCCGTCTTTCGTCTTCCGTCTGCCGTCACGGTCTCTTCTTCAGTCATTAAATTAGTAGAAATTTCAACTAACTCGTCATGACCCATAGGTACTGGATGCAAGTTCTCGTGCGCGTATTTAAAAGTGCGATGTGAACCGGTTATGCTTTTCAGCTCATAACGATCGTTATCAAATACTGCGATTATTACATAAGGACCCTTAAACACGTCAATTCACTGTTCATGTTCTGAATCTGGATTAGAACACCTAATTCTCGATATACCTAGAGATTGGGAACGGATACCAAACATAAGCTCTGTTGGCGTGAATTTGGTGACTGTAGACTTTTAAGCGCTGATTGCATATATGCCGAAGCGTTTGGAATAGAGTGTAGCTGCACAGGCTGAGCACCTGAGGGTCCTTTGGGTGCCTTGCAGACGATGCAAGAGTTAATAAATTTCCTAACGCACTTGGACATCTGAGGGAACCAGTACTGTTCATACAGTATGTCCAGTGTTTTGTCACTACCCAGATGTTGTAATTCGTTATGAACGCGACTGATCAAAGTCCATATTAAGGAACGAGGGACGACTGGCAGCTGTGTGTGTTGTTTCTTACAACATTTCTATAAAGAATACCATCCCTAACATCATTTGTGTCTGACCAATCGTTTCAGGAAAATCGTTATTATTGTACTTGTTGATTAAGTCTTGGACCTCTGCATCACGTTTCTGTTTTACAGAAAGCCAGCCCTGATGCAATTCTACAAAATTTACTGTGCGAGTTGTAGGTTTTGAAGAAAGTTGCGACGCGGAAACTAAGCTATTGGGGTCTGGCAGGGGATTTCTAGAGAGATAGTCCGCGTGTTCCATGCTACGACCTTCGCGATATACGATGTCAAAATCGTAAGCTTTTAGAAACGCCCACCAGCGATGAACACGTGGGGTTAGATCAGTTTTAGATTTCGATGCCTTTAATGAGTTACAGTCCGTGAAAACCTTGAAACGTCGGCCGTATAAATAATGCCGGAAGTGTTCTACCGCTCGTACGACTGCCAGCGTTTCCAGCTCGTACGAGTGGTAACGGGACTCTACCTCAGAGGTTCGTTGGCTAAAGTATTCTACAACATGGGGCAGGTCTTTCTTTTTCTGTATTAAGATCGCCCCATATCCTTTGGCGTCGCAATGCAATTCAATGGGTAAGTCCGGGTTAAATATCATCAAAACTGGTTCGGAGGTAAGTATCTGTATAATGATATTGCGGATACTCTTATGTTTTTGTTCCCATTTTATAGGGCCTTTCAACTTTGTTAAGGGATACAACGGGCCAGCAATGTTTGTAAAACCTTGGATGAATTTTCGAAAATACGATGCTAGGCCTAGAAATTGACGGACTTGCGTCGCAGTTTTAGGCTGGTGAGAGTCTATTAAAGCCTGTATCTTGCGTGAGTTTGGCCCTACCTGTCCGCACTGAATAGAATAATCCATGAAATCAATTTTCTTTATCTTATATTTACATTTCTTAGAGTTTAAAGAGAAACTCTACTAAATCAATTTCTAACTCTCCTGTGTTAACACGTCTATAGGAAACACCATTGACGAAACTGCTAGCACATTTGTTCAATAGTTTAATAAGAGCATCTTTATCATCAGTTGTCGAATCCGTATCTATCCGAGTTAAGTCTGGCTGGGTAGCAATCGACTCGCAGGCATTAACTTGCTTCTCAAAATAAAAAAATCAAATTATCATTATTAATTTTAACGCTCACACCGTTTTCTAAAATATCTCTACCTATTATAACACGGTCCGTAAGGCAAGAGTCTGGTACTACATGAAGTGTCAAGATTTTTATAACATTTCCAAGATTAACCTCACTCGAAATTTGTGACGTAGAATTTATTTCATCACCGGCAATGCCCGTAAGATACACAGGATTATTGCGCACAGTACCTGGGAAGTTACTAGAAAAGCTCTCTTTTATCAACGAGCAGGACGATCCGCTATCAAACAAAAAGGAAACTGACTCACCGAATGACGTCCTCAAGGTTCCCCTCGATAACCCTTGTTCGCAGACATTGACCTCTTTCCTTGCTCCACCGCCTTTTCCCTTTTCTGTGCAATTTGTTGCTATGTGTCCTGATTGACCGCAGGTGTAGCAGGTTACGGTAGAAGTTTTCTCGGGGGCACGTGTTATAGTTGAGGGATATTGCTGTTTCATTGTTCCAGAAGAATCTTCTCGAAGACGCTTTTTGCAGTCAGCTTGCCTGTGTCCGGGGATTCCACACCAATGACATTTACCAAGAAATGTTGCGTCCGCAGTTCTTGGTCGTTTGAAATCAGGCTCTTGGGTTTCATTAACCTCCGATCTTCGCTTAAGGGAAATGCTTCTTAAGATTCTAAACAGCTGAGCTTTGGTAGTGATAGCATGTGCGTTTACCTCACGGCATATCAAACCA
Organism: Sesamia nonagrioides; assembly: GCA_017933935.1. Taxonomy (NCBI): domain Eukaryota; kingdom Metazoa; phylum Arthropoda; class Insecta; order Lepidoptera; family Noctuidae; genus Sesamia; species Sesamia nonagrioides. Next base: position 130,345 of record JADWQK010002063.1, read on the forward strand.
TCCTTCTGACATAAGACCGATATGACGAATCCAGTTATAACATCTTCTGGCATTCGGGTTTTAGGTATAGTTTCGATCATATTCCATAAGCGCAGGCCAGCTTCTGGTGCAGTTTCTTTTGTTCCAATTTGAAAACGCAATATTTCATCAAAGTAGTCTTGAAATAATTTCGGTTTGCAAAATCTGGCCATTAAACTTTGTTTAACCATACCCCATGATAGCTCACTTAAATTTAACTTAGTCAAGCAAGAGGCTGCGCGCCCTTTCAGCGCACCGGTAAGAGCCACAAGTAAATCTACACCCTCCAAATGTTTAGTTAGTACTATAAGCTCTGTTATCTTACACCAACCTTCTATATCCGCGTCGGCATCATCCGGATTAAACTCTACGAGTTTCACAATACTAGACTGGGCGCTAATAGTTGGCACCGGTGGTTGCGTCATTGTTAACATACGAGTAAGTAAAATTTCCATATTACTCAACAACTTCAAGGCGCTATTTTCGTCAGATGGTTGTTTTTCGTCGGTCGGGGGCACATGGCATCCCACTTCTGATGTGGGCGAAAGCCCTTCATCATCAGAATCAACCATATAAAATATCTTCCTTGCAGAAATTTATCGGAACAATAGCGATTCGTCGCATACGTGGTGCGTTCACGGTTGACGTTCAAATCCCAAAAAAGTCACGCTGACCATCGCCACGACGCTCCGCCAGACTGACAGTTGTCAAATCTCGCTCCGATGTATTTCTCAAAAGAGGCGCGCTAGCGGCGCGCCGTCATATTTAATATCCGTATTTATGTTTTTGTATACACCTTGACATTGATACGTTTTCGAAATACACTTGTTAACTTTGTTAAGTATTCTATTATTTATTGTGAATGCTAAGACTATTGTTTTCATTTTCTTTGTTCTGATAGTATTTCTCGTGGTCTGACAGTTTGAATAATTTGTGGCCTACCCAAATGTCATTTCTTTGCTATTGTTAGACGAAACGTTGAGCTTCGTAATTTAAATTAAAATTTCGAGTTGAGCTGCACGACTTCTGACCAATGTGTGCACTGATGGCACGGGTCCTCTCAATTTGTGTGGTTCTTTCCTCAAAATACCATCTTGAACATTGATTTTAAAAGGTCTTCATATAATCTGACCAAGAATATATCTGGACTTTAAATGAGACTGTGACCTCTGAGTTTGTTTCTATCTTTCTTATCAGGGTTACCAGATAGAAAACGTCGAACTTACCTAGTTTTAAAAATATGATTGACTATAGAAAATAAATTATTTATAAATATTTTCCCGGTGGTAGGCCATAACATCAGCTGCCGGCAGAAGTTACCACCTACCAGACAAAGTCTTGCTGGCGAGAAAAGAGATGCCTATCGACATATGTACATATATAGAAACAGATTCAGTAACTTCTTGTTTCAATACAATATTATTGTATAACAGTATGATTGACATTATTTATTCCGTTTCAGGATATTCACATCTCTACCCACACGTCACACACTTGACGGATCTCTACAGAGTTGCGTATGAATATAAATTACCTAGATGTTTTTACCAAATAGAAGTGTAACCCAAACTCTCCTTGGACTAAAGGCATTAGTTGGTCAGCGTATACAAGTAAAATAAAAATGCTTTTTTTTATTAGTCACATATTTCACGGCTGGGCTAAGACCTCTATACCTTCCTTGCACCCCTTTCTGTCCAGAGCTGTGAAGGATCGATCTTTATCATAGGAGCCAAGTCTGCGTCTTAGTTCAGCTCATTCTGCCATCTCCATCTAGGTCTGCCATGATGTCGTTTACCACTATTCGGAACGTAAATCGAAATTACATTTTACGTAAATTTAATGATTGAGGTCTTCTTTTGACCTCGCCCACATGTGGGAGTGGCGAGAGGAGGCAAAACGCCGGGGTATAACTCCGCTGCCACGAGAAATCGCGGTACGGCGGACAGAGCTCCGGCGGGATCTCATGGCGATATGGAGAATGCGATTGTCGCAACCCAGTGCTGGGCACGCCACAATAGCGGCGGTAAGTCCCCTCTTTGAGGAGTGGCTAGAGAGGCGCCACGGCGCCCTCACCTTCCGCCTGGCGCAGGTCCTCACCGGACACGGTTGTTTCGGGAGGTTCCTGTTCCGTATAAGGCGGGAGGAAACGCCAGGGTGTCACCATTGTGTGGATCGCCCTGAGGACACGGTGGAGCATACGGTGGAGGTCTGCCCGGCTTGGGTAGAGCACCGCCGTGTCCTCGTAGCGGCGATCGGCGGCGATCTCTCGCGTCCGACCCTGGTCCAGGCCATGGTCCGGAGCGAGAGTGCATGGCAGGCCGTCACCTCCTTCTGCGAAGCAGTAATGCTGGCAAAGGAGGAGGCGGAGCGCGTGAGGCAACGGGAATCCCAGCGCCCTCACGCCACTAGCCGCCGCAGGAGACGCCCTGGTCGGGAGATGACACCAAACTCCCAGCCACCGTAGGCGCGGGCCTGCGGGCGGTGAGCAGTGGGCAGATCGCCGCTCGGTAAGGACCAGGCCCGAGTCGACGGCGCGTCGTGTTTCACGCGCGCCTCAAAGAGATGTCAGCACATCGTGACGGGGTCCACGAAGACCGATGCCTCCTGGGTCAGGGTTGCGGGTTGGTTAAAAAAGAAACCGTGGCCCTGGCCGTTGCACAGGCAAGTAAAGAAACACGGGTGGGTTTTAGTCAGTAAAAGTCTGACACGCCCTTTCGCTCTGCCCAGAGCGAGAGAAGTCATTTGATGATTTCCCATCCCAACAAAAAAAAAAAAGGTCTTCTTTTGAACACAAATACCAAAAGGCAAGATGAATAGCAAGATAGTGTGACAGTTAGTTAGTTTACTTTGTTGGCATTTTTTTTAATTATAAACCAGTGCTTGATCGCAATCCCGCCTGATGGTAAGCAGTGATGCAATCGTTGATGCTAAAGCGCGCTTGTTTATTAAGAGTCTATTAAATAATGAGTGAATAGGGAGGAAGACGGCAGTTGAGCGAGGCGATGCAATGTTAAGTCGGAAAACAACGATGCTGCGCCAGAGGGCGATTGATCTGGAGACCCTCCACGACTAAACGGCAAACTCCCGACACAACAACATTTGGCGCATCGTCCCGGCCCACATCACAACACAACTGGGCCTGTAGACAATGTAACATCGCTTCGTAGCGAAGCGAAATCGAATACCAAACCAACCAATGGCGGGAACGATTGACCACGTGATTTATCGCGTCGCGTTGTCAATCGTTTTCGTTATTGGTTGGTTTGGTATTCGCTTTCGCTTCGCTACGAAGCGATGTTACATTGGCTAGGGCCCCTGCTCAGATCAGACCCGTCCTCGGTACGATTTTATGAGATAAATGCATCGGACAAGTATATAAAGAACTGTATTTCTATGATGGTTAGGTGCATAATTCAATAACCTATTAGGTGGATTAAGCCTCGTCTAAATAAAATCCATGCTTTGTAATAAGGAGGTTTATGCTTTAGAGATAAAGTTGAAAATATAATAATAAGGAAATCTGACAAATTGTAGTATCTTGAAGTACTGTTGTCTGTACATGACTAGGCTAGACGTACTTACCAACTATTTAACAATCGAACGGAATCTGACAATTAAGACAAGTGTAGGTATCCTGTTTAAAATGATTAACAGTTTCCTTTACTTACAACTAATAACGTTACCAATTAAACGTATTATACAATACGAGATTAACGTCTGCTCTTACTATGTATTAATTAGTAAATGGAGGCCATAGTAATGTAAACTAGTTGCGCCCTGCGATTTCAGTTACATTTATACAACGTTATTTTTTGTTTATGCAAAATCTGAATACAGTTTGTTCAGAAAAAGCCATTGAATCGATTCCAATATTTTTTACACCATGTTGTATTTTAAGTGCTGCAGAGTGGTTTGGTTACGGAGCGGTTACGATAGATCATAGTACCGGCGGGCGCACCGCAGCCGACGCCGGAGGTCCACGCCCCGCTCTCGCCCGCCCGATCGAAGTTTTAACCGTATTTTTGTTGGGACGACCAATCAATCTCAAGCGTTTGAGGTTTCGCATAAAAAAATGTTGTATATAAAAAAAAAGAAAACTAAAACCACTCTAATGTAAAATACACTAAAATTGTATCTCGTATCAACAACTCTATAAAGATCGCACACTTTCAAAGGTTGCGGGTTCGAACGATCCCATTTGTTCCATTTACCATATGATTGCGCCCCGGCGCCGATCGCACAATGCTGCGGAATTACGTGAAACGTATTTAGATTCAGGCTTCGTTAGCTCTCTATTGCGTTAGCTACCTACTTAAGGAACGGTTGGGGAAAGGGGGATTTGACGTGCATGTGTGATTAATACCGGGGTTTGGTATGATCACTGGATGTGTTTGGTAAGTATATGGTGATGATAATGATGATGAAAGAAAGAAAGAAAAAAAGCGACTCGTACAAGAAGATCATGAAACTAAACTCACTAGGAATGCTCTAGAGAAGGTCTTTTTTTGTTTGTTTTGGATAGGAAACTACCAAATGACCTCTCCCGCTCTGGACGGAGCGGAAGGGCGTGTCAGACTTTTACTGACTAAAACCCACCCGTGTTTCTTCACGTGCCTGTGTGCCAGGGCCACGGTTTCTTTTTTTACCAACCCGCAACCCTGGCCCAGGAGACATCGGTCCTCGTGGACCCCGTCACGGTGTGCTGACATCTCTGTGAGGCGCGCGTGAAACACAACGCGCCGTCGACCCGGGCCTGGTCCTTACCGGGCGGCGTGCTGCCCATCGCTCGCCGCTCGCCAGCCCGTGCCTACGGTGGCCGGGAGTTCGATGTTGTCTCCTGCGGCGGCTTGAGGCGTGAGGGTGCTAGAGAAGCTTCCATCGCATCTTCTGTAGTCTGTCCCTTTGCCTGTACTCTTTACTTTTGCGATGACATGAGCTGATTTGAGTCGTAGGTGCGGACCTACAAAAGCGCTTTACGTTATGTATAACCAAAACTTCGAAGACATGTGACATCTACCAACCCGCATTGGGCCCGCGTGGAGAACTAAGGTCCCCTTCCCGAGAGGAGGCCCGTATGTAATAAGTCGGAAGAATATAGGCTGATTATATTATACTATGAATTCATGTTCAAACCAGACAAAGTCATGCCGCCAAGCGATTCATCGTGTTCCGGCATGATGTCTGGTGAAGCCGTATGGAGGACGGGTCTGAGCAGTTGTGTTGCTGTTGCGATGTACGTGCCGGGTACGATGCGCGAAATGTTGTTGTGTCGGGAGTTTGGTTGTGGAGGGCCTCTAGATCAATATCCCTCTGGCGCAGCATCGTTGGTCGTGTTGTTGGGTTTAACATTGCATCACCGCGCTCAACTGCCGTCTTCCTTCCTATTTACTTAGTTCTTTTGAGTGAGTAGGCTTAATAAACTAGCGCGCTTTACCATCAACGATTGCATCACTGCTTACCATCAGGCGGGATTGCAGTCAAGCGCTAGTTTGTAATTTATATAAAAAAAAAATACTATGAATTCACCAACCCCCATTGAGCAAGCGTGGTGATTACGCTCAATCCTTCTCTGTATGAGACGAGACCTCTGCCCAGCAGTGGAACGATAGCAAGGTTGATGATGATGTGTTACAAAAATTCTATTGATATCATTCAGCATTAAAGATAACAGCTGCCCCCTAATCGGCGAACACATTTTTGTCAAATGGTCGCGACTATTTGGGATCATTTAGACTGAACGGACCAATGGGCGGGGCGGTCCGAACGATCCCAACTGATCCCAACTAGTCGCAACCATTTGACAAAAATGTGTTCGCCGATTAGGGGGCTGGTATAGAATAGCTATACGTTACGTTTCAACTTAAAATACTCTAAGAAATTAAATCAAAATTTTCGTCTTCATAATTTTCAAAACATAAAAAACTTGTCATAGCACTACGTGGGTAAATAACTTTCCACATTGCTTACCATCGTCACGATAAAGCGATGTCTTTATTACAATTTGAAAAATTCGGTTTTTGGTATCAATATCTTATAAATGCTTATAAATTTCGAACACGTAGAGATAGGATTAAAACCCTTCTAAGAACGTTTGATATCACCCGAAAACCGTACCCTTGTTATGTATATACCCTTTCAATTCTATCAATTCCAGCTATTTGCTTGAATTGACGAAATTGAAAGGGTAATAAATAGAAGTGACTTGCGGGGTTTGTGGTTAAGTAATGACAGCCAAAGAAGCGATCCGTTGGTTAAGGTGTGGATGTGCGTGGATGGGTCCATCTTTATACAACATAATGTTTTGTATACATATACCAAACCCGAAATACGTGTCTAGAATTTTTATGTAAAGAATCTATTATACAAAATTTCAAAACGATATCATGAAAAACCACAAAGTTATGAGATCGTTATCTTACTCGGTTGTGCCAACAAAAATATGGTCACCGCTCCGCTCGGGCGAGCGAGCGGTGCGTTGACCTCTGGCGTCAGCTGGCGCGGGCATGATTTACCGTAAGCTGCGTGGCCGCGCTCGGTAACCACACTGCAACAATTTCTAAATGAATTTGAAAAACAATATAACATGGTGTAAAAATGATTGAAATCGGTTCAGTTGCTTATTCTGAACTCTGTATATTCAGGTTTCGAATAAAGAAAATTAATGTTGTATATCAAGATCCTTCGTGCCTCGGAATTCGCGTTAAGCAGTTGGTCACAATGCGTTACGGGTCTTCAAAAGTCATAAAGGCTGATAACCATTCTTATCAAGGATTACGATATGATATGTTGTAGCTTCATGTAAAATACTGGTGTCCAACTGCATTAAGTTACATTGGAAGCCCATCCTAACATTGTAGTATAAATACATATAACCTTAGCTAACATCGTTGAGGAAAGGCTAAACAGATAGATTTTCAAACAGAAGTCTCATCCAAGCAACATACATTAAATAAACCTAAACATAATTGGCTGTATCTTTCAGATATTCTCAGTAAACCTAAAAGCCTTTACGCCTACAATAAACAACAAAAACCTATCTCACAAAAAGACATGAACACAACTTCGTATTCCAAAACCCAAGATTAGAAGAAGAAAAATAACAAAATAAACATTCTTACAAAACCGAACTCCGCGAGGAAAAATAACGAAATTTTTCAGGTGCGTTATCTTGGAGAAGGGAAATCTCACAAAAGAGATAGTCTCCAACAAATAACAATTACTTACTGGAGTTGAAGAAGGGAGAATAGGGCGCCCGTGTCAATGTCGACTTCGATGCGAAGGCTTATTCTGAAGGACGATACTGAAACGTTATATTTGAGCTTTTCAATTGGAATAGGAAGGGACTCTTTGGTGTTTTTGGAGTTGGCGTTGGTTACATATAACGGCTTATTTGGAATAGCACATGGGGGAGGCCCGTTGAACTTTTCACATTTTATTTTTAGTACTTTTAGATGGGTATTATTTTGGTCTTGAATACGCAATGAGAGGTTCGTAAACTAAATCATCATATTTTCAACGAACAGTAAAGTTAGATCCAAAAGATAAACTTATTAATTTAAAACAATATTATAATTTACTTTGGATATTGGATGGGTATAAAGTAACTTTCCGGTGGAGAGTAAAGCACAAAGAGACTTTTACTCACTAAAATGCACCCGTAATCCTTCATTTGCCTGTGCCACGGTATCTATTTCCATCAACCCACGGCACAGGCAGGCATCAGCCCTAGTCACAAAAATCGGGTCCTAGTGGACCCCGCTACTATGTGCTGACATCACTTTGAGGTGCGCGTGCGTCGTTCCCGGGTGGTAAACAACCCATTGCTTACCGCAAGCCAGCGAACAATGCTACCTTTACATACAATTAGAAATTGTGTGTAAGAGTAGAATGATTCTGGCCCTGGTGTAAAGGCAAGTGAAGGAACACGAATGGGTTTTAGTCAGTAAAAGTCTGACACGCCCGCTTCGCTTAGAGCGGGAGAGGTCATATGATCATATCCGAAAAAAAGGGTAGAATGATTAAACGCCAACAGTTAATGAGATTTCAACCCCACTGTTTAGACTGTCAATTGTGGCTCATTATAATAGTCATAGTCATAGTCATAGTCATAGTCATTTATTCATTAACAAATACATGTATCTGAAATTACACAATAACAAAAGAGAAAATTAAGAATTCACATTACATTAAAATGTCAAATATTACAATTGTATATCTACACATACATAAGAATTCTGTTATAGATCGTCAACAGCATACAGACACTTATTCAACAGGAAACGTTTGAGTTGACCCTTGAATGAACTTGAGTAGATAGCGCTTTTTAAATCTAGAGGCAACTTATTAAACAATATAACCGATTGATATCTAGGACTGTGCTTTACAATATTCAAAGAAGGATGTACCTTGTAATGCTTAATGTCTTGTCTACGTGTGCGTTCTCTGCTTTGTCGTTCTTCTGCTGTCTCATATTCATGTATGTATTTCGCCATGTTACATAGAAGAACAAAAACATAAATGCTTGGCACTGTAAGTATATTTAGTCGTATAAAATGTTCACGGCAACTCTCTCTTTGCGGGATACGGACTAACGTGCGAATGGCACGTTTTTGTAACACAAAAGCTCTTTTGATATTATAGTCATAACTTTTTCCCCAAAACATTATGCTATATCTGATTTTAGATTCAACCAACGCGAAATAGACCATTTTCAATTGCTTAATGTCAATTTCTGTTCTGAGTGCTCTTAAAGCATAACATGCGGAACATACCGATGCATTTATAGCATTTAATTCTGTTTTCCAATTCAGCTGTTCGTCTATATGTGTGCCTAAGAATTTAACTTCCCTGACGAGGACAATTTTATCGTTATTCATAGCCACCTCTAAATGGTCCTTATTACGGGCTGTTGTTTTAAATAAAAGTACATTGGTCTTTGCAGTGTTGATTAACAAATTGTTCATAGTGAACCATTTGTGAAAAGCATGTAATACTGAATTTACAGTCTCCGTTAACTTAGTTATGTCATTTGCTGCCACTATGGCATTTGTGTCATCCGCAAAAATTACTATATTAATGTCAGGTAAAATTGTATTCATATAATTAATTAAGTCATTAATAAACAAGATAAATAAAACAGGTCCCAATATAGATCCTTGGGGTACGCCCGTCGTCATCATTACAGTCGCTGATTTATAGATTTTTTTGTAACCATTTTGTATTCTGTCAATTTCTACGAACATTTTCCTATTTTTGAGATACGAAGAGAAAAGATTCAATGCCTTACCTCTTATACCATAATGCGTCAGTTTCTCAAGAAGTAATTCATGGTCAATAGTGCCAAATGCAGAACTTAAGTCAAGAAAAATTCCGGCAACTTTCATTTTATTATTGATTTTTTCTATAACGTCACCAAGTAAGGTATATATGGCATCGGAAGTGCCAACACCTTTTTGGTAACCGAACTGTCTTCTGTTTAATATCCTATTTACACTCAGATGAGTTAAAAGTCGATTTTTTATTATTTTTTCAAATATTTTAGACAGGACCGGTAGTAAGGAGATGGGCCTGTAGTTTTTAGGATCTGATCTACTGCCTTTTTTATATACAGGTATTACTTTTGCTACTTTAAGCTGGTCCGGGAAGATAGATTCCCCAATACATTTATTATAAAAATGACTTATAGGCTCTGCTAGTATGGATATATGTTCCTTAATTACAGATATTGGAATATCATCATAGCCACAAGAATACTTGTTCTCCATATTTCTGACCAAGGTTGAGACCTCACTTGGAGTGACAGAACCTATCGTCATTTCATCATTTGGTCTCTTTGTATACTCCTGTATAAATGCTGTAGTCTGGCTTCTGTCATCTGTCCTAGAGATACATTTATAATTAAATTGTTTAACTAAAATGTCAGATATAGTTTCTGGATTCACTATAATTTGGTCATTGATTTTGAGACGAATTGCCGATTGAATCATTTTATCTTTATTTGTACACTTCCTTACTACTTTCCACACTTCCTTACTCAGGTTTTTGGAACTATTTATTTGCTCCATTACTGCACGTTTTTTAGCATTAGCTACCACCTGTCTATAGAGTCTAACATACTTAAGTTTATACATTAAGATACTTGAATCAATATTGTTACCATTACGTGTACATAGGAACCGCTTCATTTTACTTGAAGTACGAATTCCTTTAGTGATCCACTTTAAAAATCTATTTTTCTTGAGGCTTACTTTACAATCTTTTTTTTTTATAGCTATTTTGGAATACTGTATGAAATGTTTTGAGAAATGTATTTATACCCATGCAACTCCAATTTCTATCAAGAATACCCTGTACAAATTTGGCGCTATTTTTATTATTAAATACTCTTTTATTTGTGAAAATAAATGGATTCGTATTTCGCGTTAAGTTGCTTGTCAGACGCATATTTGCAAAAGTACCTCCATGACCATCGGCCAAACCATTGTGATCTACAGCACATCCCAGAATACATGAATCGGGCAAGTTTGTAATTATATTATCAATACATGAGCTACAATTATTACGAACAAAAGTAGCCGAATCGATTAGGTGCCTGAAATTATAACACTTTAGCAAATTAAGAAATTCCATGCGCTTTTTACTATCCACCAATAGGTCAATATTAAAATCCCCACATATTACAGATTTCCTATTGAATAAGTAATCAAGTAAGTTCTCCAATTTTTCTAAAAACATATCAAAATTTTTATCTACAGGATTTCGATAGCAACAGCAAATATACAATCCCGTGTCAAGATCTTTTACACCACAAATTTCAAAACATTCTACTTTATAAAACTTATTGATTGCATCAATATTTTCAGTTTGTCTATCCTCATGTCCCAAAATCAAAGTGCCGCCTCTCTTTTTAATTTTTCTGGTATTGTACGAAATTAGTTTATAATTATCTATATTAAAAAGGATTGCAGTGTTTTCATTCAAGAAATGCTCGCTTAAGCATATGTAGTCTAGTTTTTTATCTATAGTATGTATATAAACTTCTAGGTCAGTCTTCTTATTACTAACTCCACAAACATTTTGATGAAATATGTTTAAATTTATTTCATCATTGGATACAATATTATTCACGAAAACATTTCGATGTTGATACAGATACTACTGGCTCTATTACTAAAGAACGCGTTGAAATTGGCTGAGTTTCAACGCTACATTTGTTAGCCTTAGCTTTATTTACCATTTTTTTAAAGTAGTAGGGTATAGTACCAGGTTTTAAGTGACTTATTTCACTACCATTATGACTGTATATCAAATTTTGATCATAACAGTTGCAATCCACATTTTGAAACACATTTATGTAATTTTTTAAACCACAGAGAATAATAGCTATAGCTTTATTATTAACTTTGCCTGTATATTTAGAAAACATTTCGTGTGTGTATACTAGATCCTTATTTGTATCAAATGTATAAGTATATTCAAAAGCTTGGTTGGTAAGGTACAGAAGTCTATTGAAAGCTTCTATTCTAGTATTAAATAAATTAACATTCCGTTTTAGTTTGAAGTTAGGAGAACAAAGGATGACATTGGTATGCCTTATATTCGCAAGTTTATATTTTATGTGATTTACTAATGCATTATAATTATTTGAAACTAGGAAATCTTTTTCCCCTAAGAGAACAATGCAATAGTCATTAAAGCTGAAATTGATAACTTTATTTTCTATTGAATCCAAAAGGTCCACAATACCTGCATTTGGCATACAATAGTGACAAATTTTTGCTTTTGGAAAAGTAGTTTCAGCAATAGCTAGTACATTATTCACATTGTTGTCACTAATTATACATAATTCATACGAGTTATCTTCTGTAAAGCTGGATTGGTATGAAGGCTTTGTGCTTAGTGCATCACTTTGCTCAGTGGTGCAGTGGAGGTTAGTTTTTGCTTGTAATGGTGTTTCGCAATTACTGATCACATTAGGATCTTTTCCAACCATATTTGAAACTAACATCGGCGTGTTGTTGTCGGTTTCTTCACCAGGACCTTTAAAGTTTAGCTTCGTTCTAATAAGATTTTTACGCTTTATTTTAGCTGAGGACGTCTTTTGTTTTGTGCTGGTACATATGTGTGTCAACTTGTCAATTTTTAGTTTGTAGTCAGTGATTTGTTTAAGTTGAGAACTATTTTCTAAAAGCAAATTCTCTATTTCGGTTTCTGCGATTTGCAACTTTTCCTCGAGTAGATATATTCTATTTTGTAGTACTACTACATCGTCATTAGATCTCATGTACAAGTCAGGGTCGCTTTGGTTAAGGTCTTTGATTGAGGGTGTCGAAGCAAATGATCCGTACACATCCCCAACTGAAAATTCTGCTTCTACCTCCAATGACGTATTAATAGAAACAATTTGCTTAGATTTATTTCTCAGTGTTATATTATTAGTGTATGATTCATTTAACGTTGTAGGTTTAAATTTATTGGCCGTTCTTATGCCCTCGGCACAGTTATTTTTACTTTCCATCATGTTGGCATTGTTAGGTGTTGAGTTCATTTTTAATATATTGCAATCTGTCCTTGTATTATAATATTTTTTCCAAAATGTATGTCGAATGTAATAACATATAAATATGAAATAAAAATGTCAAAAGAAAAAATAAAATAAAAAGCAATTCCAAAAAATATATATTCTTCCCCACCGGGGTGACAACCCGACTCGACTCTAGAGACCAGGCACGTTAGCAGTTACGCCACATGAACACTATAGAAGGTAGGCGCAAAAATCCATCAGCTGCGACTTGTATTTGTTTTGAATTAAAGATGTTCGTTAAAGTGACTCAAAGAAAAAATTTTATACGGAATCTAAGTTACTTTGATTCTTCCTATTTAGTCACTTTGATCTAGGTAGGTTTAGTACTATTGTGCTTATAATTTCACTGTTTACACTTATTTTTAGTAAGATTTATACACATTAACTTCACTTTGTTTACACTATGTTCCAACTTTTATTCTGTTTTAGTTTGTTTTAGTGTTAAATAATAATGTCACTTACACTTTAGAGGTACTGGTACGATTTGCGAGTAGTGGTATTTAAAAGCAATCGATAAGTATTTTTTAAGCAATAAAGTAAAACGAGCTTAAGTTCGCGCACCTGTTTCACGGGCTACCCGCGAATGAATGGTGACAATGCTCTTAGTTCCATCATGATTAGTCTTCAAAGGGAATGTTTACGGGTCCGCCTTTGATGTGAAACACGCGACAACCTATCTCTACTGAGAATCCGTGGGGTGCATCAAATATTATAATCTTTTACTTCTCGTGTACCACGCAGCGAAGCGCATGTTTTAACTTTGCTTGTAAGTATCTCCGTTTGTATAGAAATCACGTACAGCCCAACACACAGAAAATGCATCCATGCACAGTGTGATAATCACATTATACAGCATGTAACAGTGTAAGATTAGCGGTACCATACACTTGGGTCTAGAAAAGAAAATGTCTTGTTTGGGATGCTAATTTTTTTTTTTTTTTTTAGTTATTAGATTATATAATGTTGGTCCTATGGAGAAAGGTGTTCGCCAAATATAAAACCTTCCTGATACATGCTGTATGTGTTCTGTACGATCAGTAAGTACGAAGCGATCTGTACAGCTCAGAATTATATAAAAGCTTTTTAGTACATAACGATGAAAAGATCCAAGTACTTTATTACATATAAGACAGTTTATGGTACTTACATACATATTCTCGCAAAAATAAATGTTCTCCATGCATATTTCGTACTTTAAATTAATAATCAAAGGTATTGGCTCCCATTCAATTGTTCACCATCTAAACTAAATTTAAGCACAGTGCAACTTTTTCTCTCTATCTTAGTAAGAAAAGGACAGAAGAAGAAAATTCGAAGCTTAGTCTTGTCAAATTAAGATACTCTCTAAACAATTTGGACGCGACTAAAAATATGGGTACTAAAAATAAGTCAATTAGCGTTATGCGCTGACTAATTTGACTGGACTATACTAATAGTTATGTTCTGTCCTTTTTAAATAAAATAGAAAGAAAATGATGCATTAGACTTAATTTAGTTTAGTATGTGTCAAGGAATTGGGGCCGATAATATCGTGATACATCTTCCAAGGCGGTAGGATGTTGACAATACCCTTTTATGAACGAAACGGTACACCCTATCTCTGCCGAGAATCTGTGGGGTGCATCAAATATTGTAAGCAAATACCACTTGAAGCTACTGCGTTGTTTTACAGCACTTAATGATGAACACACTCAACATGAGTGTTTTCGTGCATCACGTATGCATGAAATGATTCTCTTCTACACAATCTGAACTACGTTGCATCTTTTTCTTATTTAAGTATGTATTTTCTAAAAAAGCAACTAATATTTCTAGTAAATGCTAGGCATTACGCCTAACATCGGCTGCCGGCAGAAGTTACCACCCACCAGACAAAGTCTTGCAGCCAAGCGATTCGTCGTGTTCCGGCATGATGTCTGGTGAAGCCGTACGGAGGACGAATCTGAGAAGTTGCGTTGCGATGTGTGCCGAGTGCGATGCGCCAAATGTTGTTGTGTCGGGAGTTTGGTCGTGGAGGGTCTCCAGATCAATCTCCCTCTGGCTCAGCATCGTTGATCATGTTGCTGGGTTTAACATTGCATTACCTCGCTCAACTGCCGTCTTCCTTCCTATACACTCAGTTTTATTGAGTGAATAGGCGAATAATCTTAGAAAACTAGCGCGCTTTACCATCAACGATTGCACCAATGTTTACAATCAGGCGGGATTGCGGTCAAACACTAGGTTATCAATACATATTATAAAACAAAGTCACTTGTACTTTCCCTATGTCGCTTTGTATGATTCAATCTTTAAAACTACGCAACGGATTTTACTAAGGTTTTAATAGATAGAGTGATTCAAGAGGAAGGTTTTTATGTACATACAACATGCATAATATAATACAACATGCATAATATACAACGTGTAACATAAAGGGTATATACATAACAAAGGCATGGCATCTTTACATGATATCAAACGATATTAGAAGGGTTTTTTAATCCTATCTCTTTATGTTAGGAAGTTATGAGGAAAAACACCGCTTGTGTTAGGCTACTATCATACTAGTCGCACAGAGATATTGAAGACATTTATCTGATTTTGGCAAGTAACGTGACTGGTAACGAGTAGTTATTAACGTATGTAGTGTGCTGCCACGTTTGTTATGATTTGATTTTAAGAACACACGAAACCGGAAATTTGGTACCAATTTTTTGAGTATTTTATTTTGAGTTGAAACCCTTCCGATATCGTTTGATATCATCTAAAGATGCCATGCCCTTGGTATGTATATACCCTTTTTGTTACACGTTGTATAAGAGGAACACTGATAATTTTTGAGGTTTCTAACATATGTTGCAAAATAAACCCATTTTTTTGAGCTTACATTGCATACGCTGGCTGAACCCTATGAGATAGATCATAATAATGTACTACAGTATTGTAGACCTTAAAAATGCCTACAAAAAAGTCTGGAACACCATATGTCTACCTACTATACTTTCTTCATTATGACTACTTTTTATATTTGAAAAGTTAATTAAAATGCCAGTCGAAATCAGAGCCTACTTTTTATTCCTCATTATTAATCCTTATCCAAATAAATTACGTCATATTAAAGGTAATTTTAGTAGCTAGCAGATCTCTTTTTGAATTATTGGAATTGGTTGTTTCATTCAGGAGATATCACGATTTAAGTATTCAAAACTAAATACCAGAAAAAATCTGCGTGCCGCTCGCGCCCCTGCCGGCCGCCTGCTAGTTTCTCTTCCTGAGTGTTTCTCTGCCTAAACCGCGGAGTGAGTGGGCCGGAGCGGAGACCATTATTTCGAACAAACTTGCTACCCCGGTAGGCTTTCATTCTGTTTGAAAGTGGTGGAACTGGCTATCCATGGACAATAAGGTCGATTCATCTTGCAGAGTCAGATATTGGCTGATGGGCGGCACAGTAGACTTTTTTTTATTGAAGGCTTAGGTACCTATATCATTTGTCTACGTGCGAAGCCAGGGCGGGTCGCTAGGAATTACATAAACAAAAAGTATTTATAGTGTGATCGTTTAAAAATTATAATTATTAGAAAACATGTTTTAAATACTTTATTTGTGAAAGCAATATTAAACTTCGAATAAAATTAAAAGTTTTCGAGCACGAAAATTACAAACATAAAATCGTACCTCCCTCTCACCCCCGAACGATAAGGTATATTCGATGAGCCTCTAAAATTACGGGGTGTCTGAAATTAAATGTAAATACCTAAAAAAATGAGTTCCCTTTGTGTACCGTAAATGTTGTTCGCACCGATGTTAATTAAAGATAGCTGCTAACTGCGAAGGATGTTCCTAGTAGGGGATGAAACGGGGTTGAAATGTTTGTATCGCTTATTTGATGTCGTTTATAGGGTTTCGTACCCAAAGGGTTTACAACAGTTGAGACTTAGTAATATAATCCAATGTCGGAACTCTTCGTGCGCGAGTCACTCATGTTTCTATAATCATCAAATCAAATCATATAACTTTTTCTTTATACCTACGAAACCTGAATATATACAGTATATTCAGAATAAGCAACTGAATCGATTCCAATCATTTTTACATCGTGTTATATTTTTTCCCAAATACATTTAGAAAGTGTTGCAGTGTGGTTACCGAGCGCGCTACGCAGCTTAGGGTAGCTCATACGCAACGCGCTAGCCCGCCCGAGCGGAGCGTTGACCATATTTTTGTTGGGACAACCTAGTGGGATAGCAAGCTCATAACTTTGCGGTTTTTCATGTTATCTTTTGAAATTTTGTACATAGATTCTTTACTTAAAAATACTGGACACGTGTTTCGGGTTTTGCATAAACAAAAAATAATGTTGTATAGGTAAAATCCTTGGGGAAATTTGAAATACGTTAAAAAGTACATAAAAGAATAAAAATAAAATAAAATCTCAAACTTACTATTGTATAATCAAAATTAAGTTAAAAACAATATCTACCAAATGCCAAATGACTTTTGTACGCTTGAGTAAATAATAATAGCAGTACAGGTCAAAGGCTATGCTACGTTGGCCGCGGTCGGTTCGATGATGGGTGAATGCATTATGTACATATGGAGACCCTTTGTGCGTTGGTAACCCGTTGGAGCCGGGTGTCATTCGTAGACCTTAAAAGGTCGTTACGGATCGTTAGAAGACCGACAATATAACAACCAGTCTTGCTTACCTGAAATCGCGTCTTATTTGCCAAAAATGTACGACACACAGATAAGTTTATGGAAAAATAACTTTAAACCCTACACAACAAAGTTTAACCTGCGCTATAATTTCCAATATTTTTATAACCTTTCTTTTATAGTCGCTCTGAAATTAATTGAATGAACATTGAATTAAAGTTGATATTATTTTGTTAGACTTGAAATGTAAGGGGGTGAATGCAGTATGGCCCACTTTTACGTGTTATAAGTGGTATCGTATTAATTCGGTTTGACTGGAAGCCAACCCATGGGAGGACGTAGTCGTACTTCTCTATTCCGTGGGAGGAGAACAGGAGACACACCCTGGTCGGGAGACAACATCAAACTCCCGACTATGTGACGAGTGGGCAGCTCGCCCACATGCATGTTGAGTGTGTTCATGCGCTCAAAGAGACGTACGACGCACATCGTGACGGGGTCCACGAAGACCGATGCCTGCGTCAGGGTTGCGGGTTGGTTCAAAGAGAAACCATGGCCCTAGCGCACAGGCAAGTAATGAAACACGGGTGGGTTTTAGTCAGTTAAAGTCTGACATGCCCTTTCGCTCCGCCAAGAGCGGGACAGGTCTTTTGATGATTTCCCATCCACATGAAAAAAAAGAGGCTTGTGTAATCAAAGCCTTATTTTCGACCGAGTCGAGTTACTTGTAGAAGACAGACTTTTATCCCTACTTTTCAGTAAGAACAATGTTTTTCTTAACTATGAAATGGTCCTGCCGTACGTAAAAGTTTTTCTTCTCATAGCTTCAGCTGCTTCGGCTTAAATATTTGAACAAAAACAATGCAGACTGACATTGATAAAATATTAAACTAAGGTAGATATGTCATTAGCGCACTAAAAATGAAGCGTACAAAAGGAAGTAAGTCCTGTATCTCGCTTTAGTCACTCTCGATACACTCGTAAAAACAAATGACAAACACTAACAGCGCAAACGACAAACACTAGCCATCTTTTTCTTCTCTATGCTTTAGATTGCGCCCCATCTCACTCACACTGTACCAATGTATGCCGAATATAAATATGCATGTGTGTTGCTGCTGTGTTCGGCACATTTTTTTTGGTCAGTTTGTTAGAATATATCGTATCTGTTTAATATTTTATCAATGCAGACTGAAAAGTGAGTTGCGTCGAAGTAACCTAGCCGGGATGCCCTATACCTAGATTGACCAACGATCATTCTAGCGATCAAGAAACGACGCCAGAGGAAGACGATGTGAAAGGTAAAGAATCCGATATTACAGCGCCAGCCATTAATGCATGTTGATCTGTAAGTTGAAAGTAAGAGAACACATTTTCACGTAACAGTTTTAAGATAGTTCACGCATATTACTTTGATCAAGTAAATAACAAGTGTAATCCTCCTCCAAATATCCCTGTAACTAATTCGAATCCGGCAATAGCTTCGTTACCTGTCCAATCAGACGCTGGGACCCCGGGCAATTTGCCGATTGATAGGATTTCTACTCCAGCTCATTACCTTGACGAGTGCCTTAATTGGCAACGACATCTAGCGGCGAGTAGACAAAGCGTTAATTGTATTATTTCGCTAATAGATGGCGGTGCTGACTTGTTTGGTATTGTACGCAGTTTGAAATACATCTATCGTACGTGTAAAATGATGCAAAAGCTGTTGTTTAGTTAATGATTTAGACGGAAATGATTTACTATTAGATAGCAATGATTCCTTTGACTCTAATTACTTAATCAAAAAGTATAAAGTAGTACTTGAAGCATATTCTATCTCACATAAAAATTGCGATACAGTTTAAATTAAGTAACGATATTCTTACTTGTCCCTCGCCGCTGCCATGGCAACCCTTCGTTCGCAGTTTATTTTTACGAGATGCGGGGGAAGATTGCTAACTGAAGTGCTGAACTGATATACCCACGGCGCGTTATTGAGGCGCAGGTTGGAAGGGGATTACAACTCTATAGAATACTGCTGCCGTGTCGTAGGTATGTTATAATATACATATTGGTCTCAGATGACGGAGAATGGTGTCATAGTTTCGACTGGCTATAGTGGCTATCATAACGTCGGGGACGTTACACTTATAGGATGCATCCAGACAAATGGGACAAAATTGTCTGAAGATAAAAACGGCTTGACGATTTGGACCCATTCCTAAACGAATAGACAGAGAAGGCACAGCACAAGGAATGTTGAAAGAATATGGAGAGGTGTTTGACCAGTGGGATTGTATGTTATGATAGAAAGAAAAAAACACACACAAAGGTGGAGGAGTCTGATTACTACGACAAGTAAATTATGTTTAAATGGTTTGGTGCTGTATAGGTTATTTGGTATTTTTGATCTTGACTGCCCCGTTTGTCTTGAAGTTGTAGGCGCGCCTACTGAGCATGGGGTCCTGAATACCCTAATCCTACTGAGCATGAGGATTTAACCCGGTAATCGATAACCGGGTAAAGTGTTCTGTATTGGGAATTTCTTGGTAACGACCGGAATTTAGGAGGCTGGTTGTATTGATATTCTTTTGCCTTTGGAACCACACGAAGGATTTGGTCCTGCACCGGATCTCTCCCCGGTAATGTCAGATGGCCCTATGTGAGAACTAGCCACACTGTACCTGTCAGCGGACACACTTGTGCACTATAATATTGTTACGGGCTAGGGGTACTTAAAAGCCGGTTAAGGGTTACGAAGTTTATTAGCAACGAAGGTACAGACGATCGTAGGCAATGACAAGTAAAACGTAGCTGATGTTGCACCGAAGTCTTCACTTACGTCCACGAAGTCCGTGTCGTATATACACAATAACAGTACAGATGTTACTTCACGTAGTACTCACAGTTCTCGTTACAGTTGTCGCAGTAGGTATTCTCAAAGATCGCTTCTTAACTGTCGGTGTTTTCGTATTGCTAGTCGAGTGTAGACTCTGCCGTAGAGTCTCTGAGTGTAGTCGACTCTGCGCCGGCGTCACGGCGCTATATATAGGCCAGCTGATCGAACATTCCAGATTCCTCTAGACGTAATAATAATAGTGCATAACTTCAAGGACATTTAATAAGTACCTACGGTAATTCCCGGAAACGGGTTTCTAGAAATTCCCATGTCGACACTTTGTTGACGAAACTGTTGAGACCTGTACCATTCGATAGGCCATCCTAAGTCTAGCAATGCGTTTTTATATTGTACCTAGAAAATGTCTAGATCTGGGGAAATAGGGCTTAAAAGTGACACACTGCATGTCGCGCGATATTGAACCTTATGCCATCGACATAAGGTCCATTAATAACAATATTTCCCGCGTTAAAGCCTGGTCTCGTCTGAGATTGGTCACGATGGTTGAAATCCAGTCGGGTGGATATTCGGTCAATTGTCTCAGAAAATCTGATTTCGAATAGTATCTATTCAGGAACCTCAAAGCACTAGATCTCGTAAGTAACTTTTGACTTTGTAACTACTTGCTAGTAAGATGCACTGATTTATGCAAGCTGGTGGTGGTAAAGTTAGCCAATTGTTGCTGCCCAGCTGTCTACCAAAGAGACAATTTCATGTAAATCAAAACAAGAAAGTTGTACCTATAGGTCGAGCAATAGTTGATCAGACGTAAGAAGTCCGCAACTATAGATAGTGTCCCAGATATTCTAGTCATGTAATACTGGGCCTCAGTTACTCCATAGCCTAACCCTTATTTTGTTGACACCACTACGATCCGATATAACGCGTACATCGAGGGACTGAAACAATATGCACGAGGTTTTCGTCTGACTACAATTTAAGTAAGTGTCTTCAAGGTTAGAGTGAATATTATAAGAATTATCACTGCTTGCCATCAGGCGGCATTGCGGTCACGCCCTAGTTTATAATATTATGTAAAAAAAAAAACATTGCATCAATCAAACCAAAATCAAAAGTCATATACATAGTATGTATATTCAAATTGCTGGTGGAGAATCAGCAACACAGCTGTCTGTTCAGTTAGAAAATACTTCATTGTATACATGGCATGTAAAGTAATATAGGTGAGTACACAACATCAGAACCACAGGTATAGTATGATGACCCACCATACCCTAAGACATACAACTAAATGCAATTTTACACTATGTTCACACTATCAAAATTCACAGCATGTTCGCCTCATAAAGGGGGAAACATACGGGAACATTTTGTGGGCGGTTGTTCTGCTAAATTCGATTAAGTGTGTCTGAAGTTTATTGGCTGAGAGAGGAAGAATGGTGTTGAATCTGTACTAGTTTAAGAGTTAAATGTGTGAGTAGATGCTGTACATGAAGTTGCTTGCGGTGCTTTAACTGAACATTGTCGTTTTCGAGACAATTTTAGAAAAGCTTTAAAATTGAGTTTGTGAACGTTTATGGCATACAAATCGGTGTGGTTTTTGATAAAGTTAATATTTTTGAAAACCGTAGTGATTGTTGTTTCATTTTCGTATAAAATTATGCTTTTATTACATGCAAGAGAGCCTAGAGGCAAAGGAAAATTTAAAAAAATCTTTTAGTGCTAATATCAGGTTCAGGAATGACAGTCTCAAAAAGCCAAGATTATGTGGAATTAGCTCAAAACGGTCTCCAAAGTCTGGAGCACAGGCGATGAGTAGCCAGCCAGTCGGTGTTCTATGGGATACATTTTGGAGAGTGTGCGAGGGTATTTCATGATTTAATTCCCCTATCTCTGTTCCATCATCGGACGACCCGGTCGTACGGCGAGTTTCCACCCTTAAGTTGTTGAGAACACAACGATCCGAACGAAGCTTTTCGCCTCGTCTATTATACCGTATACATCGAGAGACTGGAACAATTTGCCAGCGGCATTGTTTCCGTCGGACTACAATTTAAGTGTCTTCAAGGCTAGAGATGGTAAACTAGCGCGCATCACTGCTTACCATCAGGCGGAATTGCGGTGAAGCACTAGTTTATAATTAAAAAAAAAAAACGAGTTTCAGAGAGACTTCAGGCTGCTTAATATCTAAAGCTTAATTTACACGGTGCGGTTTCATTGCATATCATAAATTAAAGCAACAATAAAAGTAGCATGTCTGAAAAGCTCAATCCAGACTAATTTCATCGTACCTATGTCACGGGCAAGACACTTTCATCGTTTCTTGGTGGTAGGCCACAACATCGGCTGCCGGTATAAGTTACCATCCACCAGACAAAGTCAAGTCGCCCAGCGATTCGTCGTGTTCCGGCATGATGTCTGGTGAAGCATTACGGAGGACGGGTCTGAGCAGTTGTGTTGGGATATGTGCCGGGTACGATTCGCCAAATGTTGTTGTGTCGGGAGATTGGTCGTGGAGGGTCTCCTGATCAATCTCCCTCTGGCGCAGCATCGTTGGATGTGTTGTTTGGTTTAACATTGCATCACATCGCTCAACTGCCGTCTTCCTTCCTTAATAAACCAGCGCGCTTTACCATCAACGATGGCATCACTGCTCACCACCAGGCAGGATTGCCGTCAAGGACTAGTTTATAATCGTGTAGTTACACATCAACCTTAAACCCTCAACAGCGGTTTGATTCTGTAAAATTCTCACCGCAAAAAAATAAGTGAAGTGAGTAAAGAGTGAGTTGTCAATGGCATGGTTGTAATTACAGCTCGCTCCACACACTTAAGTGTCCACGGTGACATGGTTACAACATCGCGCTGCAGTTCCGTCCAATATCCCCTCTCGAATACTTACATGTTAGGGCCCGTCCAATTTCCCTGGACGTAGGGTTGCACGTTTAGTTTTACAGGGTGACAATGGCGTCCGCGACGTCCCTATTTCCATCCCCATTGTCCGTCGGGTTCTGAGCGGGACACCTCTGTTGAGCCGTGAGGAATGGCGCAAGGTATAAGCGATTGTGTGGGTTTTGAAGCATTTATTTTACTCCATTTTGTATTATTTTCTTCTATAGTATATGAACGACTTCCGTGGCGCAGCGGTCAACATGCCTGCCTGCGACGTAGAAGCCCCGAGTTCGATCCCCGGCCAGGTCATTATGGAAAACGATCTTTTCCTGATTGGCCTGGGTCTGAATGTTTATCTATATATGTATCTATTATAAATATAGTATATTTGAGTTAGTATCCCATAACACAAGTCTAAGGCACGTATTACAGAACGTCACTCAAAACTCAAACTCCACTTAAGTCTCGTTTCAAGCCATTTGATTGGTTGAAACTAGTTTTAAGTAATGCTTAAGCAGAGATTAATGCTTGAGTTTCCTTCTGGAATACGGACCTAAAACTTCCTTTGGGGCTACCTCAATCTGTGTGATTTGTCCTTATATGTATATTTATTTTTTTATAGTATAAACGTGTAATGTAATGGCTTAGAGAAAAATAATAATATGTAAGATATTTATGGATATTTTTGGGAGGTATACTATTTAATTTAAATTGATTATTACATGTATTTGTTCGCCTAATGGCAAAACATAGGGTACCAATGTAAACGTTGTAACACCTCACACAATGTGTATCATCTCTACCTAATTTTACAAATAAATATTCTGATTCTGAAAATACTGAGTATATCTACGTTACACAGTGTGTTAGGTACAGACGACAGCACATGAAGCTACTACAATTTGAGATTTCCGTATTAGGTTTTCAACTTTCTCTCTATAACATTAAGGCTCAAGTTTGATTGGGAATATCTGAGTTTGGGGTAGCTTGACCTACTGTCGTCCGTACAACGTTTCTATTGGTACTCTATGTTTTACCATAATTATGTAATTGGTGTTTGTATAAAAATAATTGACTATTATTTTTGGTGTAAAATTTCGCTGTTACTGTAGTCCAGAAAACATTCTGCTTATGGGTGCATGCGACGATACGGGGATCGTTAGAGAATAACCTGATTTCGTAAAAACAAAACTTGTCAAAAAAGTTTGATCTATAACTTTTTTTAAGGTTTTATTATAGTTCGGTAAAAAAAAATTAAACTAACGGGAAGGACAAGTGACTCTTAGCTTCGATCTGGGTATTTTTACACCTGTAATAAGCCCAACCCCGTTTTTTAATATAAAGTTATCCTTTTGATTTATGGCTTTCATTTTCAAGGTTCTTTACCAGACATATGGAGGCAACTGACGTTAAAACTGATAAAGAATGAAATAAACCCCGCTCCTCCATCCGTTGTTTTTAAAAAAGAAACCACATCGCTACTCTTTTTCTTCTTGAACCATGACTACTCCATCAAGGCTTGCGGGGGATCCGCATTTGGGGATCTGCCACCATCCTCGAGATAAGACAGCGTGATGTCCGCCATAGCTGTGTTCTGTTTGTTATGGCAATTCTTATAAGTAAACACAAGAGAAAAAGAGAAAAGATGCCTTCTGGTTTTGTTGAGGGGAAAGAGATTATGAGACATTTTAATTATTATCAATTTGCTTTTGTGTCTTCTTGTGAACATATCGGGATAAAAGTAATACGTGAAACAAAAGCATAATAAACATAGGATTTTGTCTTAATTAAAAAAAAAAAGAATCCTATGGCTACCCATGTGCCAAATTTCATCGAAATCCGTCCAGTTTTTTAGCGTGAAACTTAACAAACTATCAAATCTTGTCATTTTATTATAATACTAGCTGTTGGGCGTATTGGTAAGCGACTTTGTCTACGATCCAGCATGAAAGTAGCCCATGTCCTTACCTTAAGGTGTTTCTTTGCGATAAATTTCATATTTAGTAATCCATTCAACCATTTCTGCGTGAAAGCGCAAACAAACTTAATTTCGCATTCATGAAAGTACTTAAGATTAAGTAGTATAGTGTGTGTAGTAGTAGTGTGTCCTTTCATAGTTTTGTGGTTAGTACATCTATTCAAGGCAGAGGAAACCGAATAATAGGGCAATTGCCTTATTATAAAATAAAGATCAGCGTAGGGAGGCCCCCAACAAGGTGGACCGATGACCTGATGAAGGTCGCGGGAAGCCGATAGATGCGGGCAGCACAAGACCGGTCAGCGTGGAAAGCCTTGGGGGAGGCCTTTGTCCAGCAGACATCTATAGGCTGAAGAAGAGAGAGAGAGAGAGAGAAAATAAAGATTTCTGTGATTCAAGGATTACAGCTAACTTCGAGGTTAAATTAGAAGAGCCCACTATGGCAGTTGATGAGAGAATGAGTTCTTGACACGTGAAGGCCAGTATACCAGTAAGTTAAAACATTCAACGTCTAGCCACTGTCTCATTTTGGCGACAAATAGATGTTAAATCTTCTTCTTTTTTTTCATAAATTATAAACTAGTGCTTGCCCGCAATCCCGCCTGATGGTGAGCAGTGATGCGATCCTTGATGGTAAAGCGCGCTAGTTTATTAAGAGCCTATTCACTCTAGCCTTGAAGACACCCAAATTGTAGTGTGACGGAAACACCGCCACCGGCAAATTGTTCCAGTCCCTCGATGTAGAAGTCTTCAAAATGTAGAGGCCATTTTTGACAAACTGAGACAGTGACCCCGATTCCCTTGTTCACAAACTAAATTAAATTTAAGTTCAGTGCATCTTTTTCTTTCTATTTAATTGAGAAAAAAAAGGACAGAAGATAAAATGTCAGTTTAGACCTGTCAAATTAGTGCGCTCCTGACGTAAGTTTAGTCGCCATGTTTATAATCGCGTCTAAACTGTCTATGGAGCGAGGTTTGGCGGGAATGTCAAGATGAGTGTCACGCTCATTTTTCATTGGACTTTTAAAATTATTTATAGTGTCGTTTACTAAATAAAAACGCGTGATTTATGTAGTAAAAAGTGCATTCAGTGAATAATTCAAAAAGAACAGTGAAATATTGTAGCATAGTGGCCTCATCATGTCTTTACGCTAAACCGCTCCTTATCGTCCAAACGCGTAAAACGAAAGGAGTTAGTTTAGGTTAAGTTATGCTAGGATAAGTTAGGATAAATTAGGATAAGTTAGGATAGATATTTAATGAAGAAAAAAAATTACTGAAGACTTGGCTGTATGGCGTACTATGCCTTTGCCTTTTCCATTCGCCCGAACGGAAAGATTTCTTTTTTTCTTTGGGTTCATTTGAACCAAAAAAAAAAAAATTAGTCGCCATGTTTATAATCGCGTCTAAACTGTCTATGGAACATCTTAATTTGACAGGATCAATCTAAAATGTTATCTTCTATCCTTTTCTTAACGAAATGGAATGAAAAAGAAATATTTTAAAATTACGAGGATTAATGCCCCTCCTTATGTGTTGCCAACAAACTTAAAGTTTGACGAATAACTATGTATGAGAAATAAAATTTTAAAAGAAGTTTCATTCCACAGAATACACGATGTTCTACTAATTTGATCTTTATTAGCTAGCTACCAGAATTGTAGCACAGACAGGTGTCGCGAAGGCATTCTCCGGCAGACAGAATTGTAATTATTGCTGTAAGAATCGTATCATTTTTTCGAGACAAGGGCTGCTTTTGGCTTGTAAGTGGATGATTAAGAGCGAGTGAGATAAGAGGGGGTAAAGAAGTTCTGACTTATCAAACATTAATATATACAAACCAACCCGGTAAGCAACATGCCACAACCAGATCGGAAACATTTATACAAAGTTAAATGTTTTACTAACAACAATCAGTATCGCAACCCCATTTTAATTTAAATGTCTTAAAAGAGAGAATATTCAATTTAAAACTTTTAATCAGATGCAAATCCCGTCTTTAATTTTGTTTGTTGTGCAATGGAAGTTCTTAAGGACCGGCTTATGGTAAGTTTGCACGCTACGCTGGATCGAGCTGAGCTTGTGTCGGGAATAGATATGGTGAATCTTATGCATGTTAGGGTATATGCAACTCTAGCTGCTACCCGGTTTCACCCGTGTAAGATCCGATCTCGTGGGAATATTACGACAACAAGTATCCCTTGTGTTATTTGTTGGGGTTTTAGGTCGCATAGGCTGTTCCGGACAAATATATTTGGAGGCGGCGACGCCCACCACTACTAGCCACGCCAACAACCAGGACCAACTTACTTGCCAGGACGCCTCTTGTCAGAGCGATGGTCACAATAAACCTTCTCCATACGAGGCTTGATATATAGACATGTCACTTTAGTGAGTTCGCAAGAGTTCTTTTAATGACACTGTGCTATCCAGCATCCTAGTGGCGCTCTGTTGCGGTCAGTTGAAATCATTTTGAAGATAATTGCTAATCTATTCCGCCAAATGTTTGGAAATGTGTTTGCTCAAAAAACTTTGTATCTAATAGTGTTGTTTTAAATTTTAATATTATTTTTTAGTTTTTTATTTTGTTGTTTAAATTTTATTAGATTTGTTTTAATTAAATTTTATTTATTATATGTGTAAGTTTCCAAAATGTATGTCGTGAAAGGTATCCTTTCTGCCGCATTAAGTTAAGCAACCTGTAATGGTAGTTAGTGTATGATTAAATAAATACATAAATTTTTGGTTATAAACCCTCTGTGTGCCAAATTTCATCCAAATCCGTTCAGTAGTTTTACGTGAAAGAGTAACAAACATCCAATCATCAATTGAAGTAGGAAAGTAGGACTAGCTGCGCTGGATGCGCGGGATCACCCGCATAAGTTTCGATCCCGTGGGAATATCCGGAAAATAACTATTCGATGCGATGGTTAAAAGTTTTTATTGCAATCGAATAGGCTAAAGGCTTCCGCTGACTTCTAATTCTAATAGAAAAGAAAAAATGCAGTACTCATTCTTTTTTTTTTTGAGGATGGGAAATCATCTAATGAGCTCTCCCGCTCTGGGCGAAGCGGAAAGGCGTGTCAGACTTTTTCTGACTATTCCCCGAGAAAACCCATCCGTATTGCTTCACTTACAGGACACGCTATCTCTTTCGAACAACGCCAGGCCTTGGAAAGCTTCGGTCTTCGTGGACCACGCACTGTTCCTTACAAATTAGTCAGCGCCAGACACTAATTGGCGTATTGTTAGTCACTTTTTTCATTCGCGTCTAAAGTACCTATATATGGAGTATCATAATTTTACAGTCGTGGTGGCCTAGTGGTTAAAACACCAGCCTCTCAAGTATGAGTGTGCGGGTTCGATTCCAGGTCACGCAAGTACCAATTTAACTTTTCTAAGTTATATATATATATATATATATATCTTTATATATATAATTCTGTTGTACGTGTGTATGTCATTGAACTCCTCCTAAACGGCTTGACCGATTTTAATGAATTTTTCTCTATGCGTTTGAGTGGCGACCTGGATCGTTTAGATTCACAAATCAACCCGGCAGATGGCGCTAATCGCTTGAAGAAGCATGTGATCTCGGAAACGGCCCTAACGATTTCGCTGAAAATTAATATGTGGTGGTTTTCGGGGACGAAAAATCGATCTAGCTCAGTCTTATGTCTGGGGAAGCGCATATTTTCGAGTTTTCTCTTTCGCAATATTTCACGCATAATATGGGCGCTAATTTCGCGCTGTTTGACATAGCGGCTGTAGCGTAATCGATATTGGTATGGTCTACTCGCGATGGCTGGTGTTCCTCGGTTCGAACCCGGTCAATCACAAGTTTTTTTTTTTGTTTTTAGACATGTTTATAGTTTTTTTTTAATTTTTTTTTAGTTACTTAAAAATATAATTGTACATAAGAACTAAAAGGCGAAAAAATAAAAAAGATATTTTTTTTTTTATTTAACTAAATTTGTACTTATGAACTAAAAGAGAAAAAAATAAATAGAAATAAATAATTATTTAAGATTTTTTATTTTACTGAAAGAGACAGAAACAAGAGCTCTAGGGGATAGAGAGAGGTATGATATCTTTGTTACAAATGTAGATGACAATGCTTTCCATGGGTTTCTTCTTTCCATCCTAAATCTGCTGTACGTGTGTACGTCACTGAATTCCTCCTAGGCTGGTCCGATTTGAATGAAGTCTATGTATATAAATGAAAGTCGTGTTAGTTACTATATTTATAACTCAAGAACCGCTTAACCAGTATGGTTCAAAATTGGTAGGGAGGTAGATAAGAACTGGGAGAAGGACATATCACATAGGATACTTTTTATCCCGTTCCCGCGGTTCCTGTCGTTCCCGTGTGACGTGACATAAGACATGGTTTAACAAAACGCAACTGACATGGAATAACAAAACAACTCAGTGAAAATATAAGTTAGCGGTTTTTTTTTTAAATCTTTATTTTAAGAGCTTTGTCACACAGTGACGATGTCGCTCTGTAATACAGCTACATGCTAAGTACAAATAACAAAATACAAAAAACATCAAAAACACTTTCGTCACCGAGCCTCCGCCCGACGCGACGGCGCAAGCCAACCTCAACTATTTTGTAAAGCATCCTTGCTTTATCAGATAAAGGAAATGCTAAAAAACTGTTGCATGCTCCAACCTCATTAGACCTTAATCCGGTTAATACAAATCTGATGTCCGCGTTCCGGTCACATTCCATCATAATATGAAAGGCGTCTTCCACTATCCCACACTTCGCGCAAAGTGGGGATGGGACCTTTTTCATTAAAAAAGCGAATTTATTAAGTGGAATGTGACCAGATCGAAGTCTAAACGCAGTGATTAACATATTTCTGTTTACTGTTAATTGCTCATACCACGGCACTTTCCAAGGTTCGGTTTGTAGTGTTTTATACCAGATTCCCTTCGTCACAGATCTTTCATCAAAATGAGTATTCCACATTTCATAACAAAATTCCTTAACAAGAGGAATATAGTCGGTAAAGTACGGATAAATATCAATAGCTACGCCATTACAAGAAGCCTCTTTTGCTAATTTATCCACTCTTTCGTTTCCTGTTAACCCCATATGTGAAGGAATCCATTGAAGAATAACTTCTTTTGAATTTTCCTTCAGCTCAAATATTGCCTTAATAATACTGTAAGCTATCGGGGTGCCTCTTGAACAAGATGTGCAGCGAGCCACATGTAGTAAAGAACTTTTCGAGTCAGTCAAAATAACAAATTTGTCAGAATCAACTGATTTTATGTAGGATAAGGCTTCCAAAATAGCAATTAATTCTAGATACATGATGGACACCCTAGAGGAAATTTTGAATTTTATAGATGAATTTATTTGTGGATCAAAAAATGCAGCTCCCATTGACCTATGATTGATATTGCCTGATGTATCCATAGAGCCGTCGGTAAAAATTTTATAGTAGGCTGAATAATGTTCTAAATATAGTGAACATATGTTTTTAAGATGCGTTATATCATAGTATCGTTTAGCCTGTTTTATACCTATAATTTGGTGATTAATTGTATTCGTCAAGTTGTACCAATTCATCCAATAGTCCAAAGTGAACATATCCAGTTGTTCCACAGAGTGAACGTCACTATCTTTAAATTTTGAATATATTTGAATCATTACCGGCAGCTGTTTACGTCTCCAATATCTACGAGAGGTGAGCAAACTTAATTCTTTAATAATTTTAATTGTACCGTGGTTAGCTGTAGATATGAATCTAAACCAAAATTTGCCGGCGAGAAATATTCGACGAATTCGTAAAGGCTGTAAACAAAGTTCACTCTCCATGGAAGTTAGCGGTTCATTTGTTAAAAATGGTACAAACACACTCCTACACTACTCAGCATATTAAAAAAAAGTCTTACCGGTTGAATGTTGATGCATTTATTTAAAGCAAGGAATATAAATGCTCTCTGCCCGTTTAATTTTTTTTAATAAAAGCCCCAAAGCAAACTTCAACCTCAAAATTTCTAATATTGTATTGCTGTGCCATTTACCACTTCACTAGGTACATACTATAAAACAAAGTTACTTTCTCTTTCCCTATGTTCCTTTGTATGATTAAATCTTTAAAACTGCGAAACAGATTTTGATGAGGTTTCTTTTAATAGATAGAGTAATTAAAAAGAAACTTTTATATGTATAATAACATCCATTAAATTGTGGAGAAACAATATCCCTCGCCCACATGTGGGAGTGATGAAAGGAGGCATAACTCTGTTGCCGCGAAAAATCGCAGTACAGCGGACAGAGCTCCGGCGGGGTCTCATGGCGACATGGAAAGTGTGATTGTCGCAATCCAGCACTGAGCACTCCGCAATAGCGGCGGTAAGTCCTCTCTTTGAGGAGTAGCTAGAGAGGCGCCACGGCGTCCTCACCTTCCGACTGACGTAGGTCCTCACCGGACACGGCTGTTTCGGGAGGTTCCTGTTCCGTATAAGGCGGGAGGAAACGCCAGGGTGACCACTGTGTGCATCGCCCTGAGGACACGGTGGAGCATAAGGTGGAGGTCTGCCCGGCTTGGATAGAGCACAGCCGTGTTCTCGTGGCGGCGATCGGCGGCGATCTCTCGCGTCCGACCCTGGTCCGGGCCATAGTCCGGAGCAAGAGTGCATGGCAAACTTTCACCTCCTTCTGTGAAGCAGTGATGCTGGCAAAGGAGGAGGCGGAGCGGGTGAGGGAGCGGAAATCCCACTACACTCACGGCTCAAACCACCGCAGGAAGCGCCCTGGTCGGAAGGCAATATCGGACTCCCAATCGCCGTAGACGCGGGCTTGCGGGCGGCGAGGGATAGGCAGCTCGCCTCCTTGTAAGAACCAGGCCCGGGTTGACGGCCCATTGTGTTTCACACGTGCCTCAAAGAGATGTCAGCACACCTTGACGGTGTCCACGAGGACTGGCCCACAGGGTTACGGGTTGATTAAAAAAGAAACCATGGCACTAGCCGTTGCACAAACAAATAAAAAAAAAAACTGAAGAAGAGCAAGAAATTGCACTTGAAGGCGCAGCCTTAGTATGGCTCGACTTCGTGCTTCTCACTCACCAGAGCAAAGGGAGGCAGCCCGTGAAATGGCTCGGTTGGCAATGCGAAATCGTCGAGCAAACCTCAGAGATCAAGCGCTAGATAATTTACGAAACACAAGAAGAAATTCATCAAATACTGATTTGAATCGGGCAGCGTTTCAATACGCATATAATATAGCGCAATGGCGTTCGCATTGGGCCAATGGATGTTGTTTGCGAATATTGTAGCACATTAAAGATTTCCGGAGAATCGCCAGGATTGTGCTCCCAAATAAAGAATAATTGAATAATAATATTCATTTATTTAAAATTATCCTAATTTAAAAAGTAGTCATGTGATATTGCCTTTAAGGCGGAACGAAGTTCGCCGGGTCAGCTAGTATATATATATATAGGTACCAATGGCTGATTACAAGGTGAAGGAAAACATTTAGAGGAAACCTGAACTTTACTGGACTAAACTGGACTCAATGCTTCTCTGTATGAGAGGAGACTTTTGCCCAACAGTGGGACGATAAAAAGGTTTCTGATGATAATTTGACAGGACTAAACTAATACTTATTTTCTGTCCTTTTCTTAATGAGATAGATAGATAAAGTTGCACTAAGCATGAATTTAGTTTATTTGGCGCCATTGTCAGGCGAAATAACTCCAAAAACAAGCCTATAAAAGACAAACCAAAGCCTGGAGCACAGGCGTAGAGTAGCCAGCCTTTCGGTCTTCTATAGGTTGCATTCTGGTGAGTGTGCAAGGGAATTGCATGATTTAATTCCCCCATCACCGTTCCACCATCGGACGACCCGTCGTACGGCGAGTTTCCACCCTTACGTTGTTGATACCACTGCGACCCGGACGAAGCGTTTCGCTTCCTCTTTTATACCGCGTACATCGAGGGACTGGAACAATTTGCCAGCGACGGTGTTTCCGTCACATTACAATTTGAGTGTCTTCAAGGCTAGAGTCAATAGGCTCTTAATAAACTAGCGCGCTCTACCATCAATGATCGCATCACTGCTTACCATCAGGCGGGATTGCGGTCAAGCGCTTGTTTATAACATATATAAAAAAAAAAACCGGCCAAATGCGAGTGGGACTCGCACACCGAGGGTTCCGCTGTACAAACGTAGCGGTTTACAATTTATGACGTACCTACTAGCTTTCCGCCAGCGGCTTCGCCCGCGTGGAGTTCGGTTATATCGCGCTGTTTAAATTCCCCTCGGGAACATCATTTTTTTCCGGGATAAAAGGTAGCCTATGTTCTTTCTCAGGGTCTAAAGATTGTCTGTGCCAAACTTCATCAAAATCGGTTGAGAGGTTTAGGCGGGAAAGCGTAACAGACAGACAGAGTTATTTTCGCATTTATAATACTAGCATTGATTTAGAATTTTTCACAGTTTAGAGGCAATTAGATTTAAGAAGTGTTTGATATGAATTTCAACTTTAATATCTCTACGCGTTCATGTGAAAAAGGGTAGGTAGTAAGTTTATAATTATTAAAAAAAATATTTTATGTCATGTAAGCAAAAATAATATTTTAATATTTTATGTAACTTCAAATTTATCATTTTCACAATTTTTCCTTTATCTGTCTGTACTATAATATAACGTTGCTTCGTGCCGAATTTCAAGATTCTGAGTTCACGGGAAGTACCTTGTAGGCAAAGAGATTTAAGATATACAATATGTAAAGAAAACCCTGTCCGACCCATAAGGGTAATAAAGTTTAGGTAAACACTTGACCAAATATAATATAAAATTTTACGTAATCATCATAGTAACAATACTAATGAATTTTTAAATAATCCTTTTTTCCCGGGAATTAATTCTAATTTCCCCGAAATTTGGTAATTTTTAAAAAAGTGACAACACCGCTATTATTATAAGCGAATAGCGCCGCGACCACGTCACAGGTGCCGCGTGCCCTGCCCCCCGCCGCCCGCGGAAAGGTGTTGCTTACCGCACATGTATTAAGTTACCTCTTTTTGCGAAATAATATTTATTTTTTTAGGGGGATATTTTTTTTAAGTTTAGTCTGTCTTTGTGGGCATTAGTAGAATAGGGTTTTCTTTACATATTGTATAGAGAGGGCATGTGTCAAAATGGCATAAAAATCTGTGATCCCATGGCTCAGTTCCGCCATCTAGTATATTGTACTAGATGGCGGAACTGAGCAAAATTAGATCGACAATTGGAGACATCAAATAGTAAAAATGAAATAAGTTTATATAAAATATATTCAGCTATTGCCCGGTAGGTGGCCAGTGTGGTCTATGTTGCCAGATCCGATTTAATACCCTAGTATAGTTCAAATCGGGTAAATAAATATTGAAAAGTAAATAAATTAAGTGAAACTTGTCTTGTACAAACAAAAACTGTTTTAGAATTTAATTCGCTACTATTCATTTACCGTGACACCGTCTATTGGCATTTTAGATGTTTTATGCTTACGAATTATTTTAACGCTTAGTTTATTGCGATTTTTGAGTGTAATAGACCTTTTAGGCCTTAAAGCGCATTTTGTTTTGCAATTTTCGTTTGCATTTCGTTTTTAGCAAAATTATTCTTTTTACACGTTTGTTTGCAAATATTTTTAAATGGCAATGCAAAAACTGTGGTAGGGTTTGTATCATTTCGATATAAAGTTATCGATAATATTCAAAGAAGTTACTACGACGATGTTTTTTCGCATTATGATAGCTTGAAACAAAAAATTAAGAAGCAGAATAATTATGGGTAATTTCAAGTTTACAAGTTTCTTATTTATATAATTCTTTTAATATAATAGGCGTTAAAGTTTAAAATTGCCGATTAGTACTGAAAATCTAAATAATTGCTTATTTTTTAATTTTTAAATAATTCATTTATAATCAATATATAGGAAGGTCGTTTATGCCTTTGTGATAGAACTCTGAGGATCTGATAAACTGTGTGAAAGCAGAACTGCCTCCTGGGAAGAAAACTTCTTGTCACGTAGATAATTGTCCAAATCACGACAAAAATGGTAGTCTGCTGGAGCAAGACCTTTACAAGATTCGTACGCCATTATCTTTAAAAACGGCAAAAAAATCACGGTTATTGTATGGGAGCCCGCCTTCAGTATTTATTTTATTTTAATTATTTATTTGTAATTTGAATATATAACCAAATATTCTGTGAACATTTTAAGCGTCTATCTGTTTCCGTTATTAATATGGAGCAAAAAACGGCAAAAATTCACGTTTGTTGTATGGGAGCCCCCTTAAATATTTTATTATTTTTATTCTTAGTACTTGTTGTTATAGCGGCAACAGAAATACTAACACAATCTCTGGAAATTACAACTGTCTCGCTATTACGGTTTATGAGGTTTATGAGATACAGCCTGGTGACAGACGGACAGACGAACAGAAAAGTCTCATGAATAGGGTTCGTTTTACCTTTTAGGTACGGAATCCTCAAAATCACAAAGTAGCTCGCAATCATTGTACTACATATACGTACCTACATATTTTATGAATATATTTCATTATAAATAAGTTATGTAATCTATGTACTTATCCACTTAACCGTAAATTTTATTCCAATTTTTACGGTTAAGTAGAAAAGTACTGAAATTAATAACTTACTATTTCATTTCTAATACAAGGTACCGATTCTTTTTTTTTAAATTTGATCGACGAGTCTTTCCAAAGTAGATAACTTCTCTTTTAAAATGCATTGAGCATAATTTCGACGAATGAGACGGAAGCCACATTTCTTCTCTACGGTCTATCTGGACAAATCGTATCCACTTTTTTCCTACGACATTATTTTTATTCGGAAACCAAAAATAACAAAAACCTAGATAAATGAACAGTAATTGTTCATTCAATTTTGTTTATTAATATGATATGATTATGTTTAAATAGAGTTAATAATAAATAAACTTGAAATATAGTAATATTTAAAGTTTATTTAGCTATATTTTATATGTCAATAAAATACAACAAAATGTATTCATCTTAATAAGTATTATCGATAACTAAATCGATAAACAACATTACTACATCTCTACAAGAAAATAGTAAAACTACTCAACAATAGAGGGCGCTTATTACAATAATGGAAAATTTTCTAGAACTAAGATTTTTTTTAAATTTCAATTGCAGACGAAATATAAATAATTCATAGAAAAACATTCCGAAGTTAGGTCCAGTCGTTTTACTATAACGAGATGTACAGTAACACAAAGCGCAACATGGCATATTTCCTTAGAAAATGTTTATTCTTGGTGGACACAAATTACGTCCTGACGCGCAGACTAGACTGAGCGCCTTTTAACCAAGTCGATAAAAGTATTGGCTTACGATTTTGTTCGTGATGTCCTATCTATTGTAAATATAATTTTAATGTCTTTGCTTGTAGGTTTTGATTCCCTAGCGTGTGACGGAAATTCGTCTAAGGTGTCGGTATAAACTGCTGTATCTTTTGATCGCTTTAACGTAGAAGTTTGATTTTTTCACTGCTTAAAGGTACAATAGACCTAGGTATTTGGTATAAATTTCAATTTGATACCTTTATTAGTTCGTGAGAAATAAGGTAGTAAGTTTTATTTTATTAAAATATGTTTATTATATTATATAACTGAAAAAATGTGATTTTCGCAATTTTTCCTATATTTGCATTATATGACAATCCTTCATGCCAAATTTCAAGATTCTGAGTTTACGGGAAGTATCCTGTAGGTTTTGATTCCTTTGCGAGTGTCGAAAATTTGTTGAAAATATCGACATATCGGCTGTATCTTTTGATTGGCTTGGCTTAGAAGTTTGATATTTTCACAGCTTAAAGGGACAATAGACCTAGGTATTTGGTATAAATTTCAATTTGATAACTTTATTCGTTCGTGAGAAATAAGGTAGTAAGTTCCATTTTATTAAAATATGTTTATTATATTATATAACTGAAAAAATGTGATTTTCGCAATTTTCCCTATATTTGCATTATATGACAATCCTTCATGCCAAATTTCAAGATTCTGAGTTTACGGGAAGTATCCTGTAGGTTTTGATTCCTTTGCGAGTGTCGAAAATTTGTTGAAAATATCGACATATCGGCTGTATCTTTTGATTGGCTTGGCTTAGAAGTTTGATATTTTCACAGCTTAAAGGGACAATAGACCTAGGTATTTGGTATAAATTTCAATTTGATAACTTTATTCGTTCGTGAGAAATAAGGTAGTAAGTTCCATTTTATTAAAATATGTTTATTATATTATATAACTAAAAAAATGTGATTTTCGCAATTTTTCCTATATTTGCATTATATGACAATGCTTCATGCCAATTTTCAAGATTCTGAGTTTACGGGAAGTATCCTGTAGGTTTTGATTCCTTTGCGAGTGTCGAAAATTTGTTGAAAATATCGACATAATCGGCTGTATCTTTTGATTGGCTTGGCTTATAAGTTTGATATTTCTACAGCTTAAAGGGACAATAGACCCGAGTATTTCATGTAAATTTCAGCTTGATACGTCCACGCGTTCTTGAGATAAAGGGTGGTGACAGACAGACAGACAGACAGACAGACAGACAGACAGACAGACAGACAGACAGACAGACAGACAGACGGACAACAAAGTGATCCTATAAGGGTTCCGTTTTTTCCTTTTGAGGTACGGAACCCTAAAAAAAAGAACAAACTTTATCCCGTACTATACCGCAACTTATCTAGGATCACGACATTCCCTTTATATGGTTGTCAGATGTTTACGCTAATGAATCGGCTTGTTTTGTTTCCACTGCCCCGTTTTTGTGGGACACGACTTCTACTGGTTTTATTAGAGGACAATGAAAAGCTGTTTACGAGCTTTGTCGAGAAGAAAGATTTTCTTATTGATTTAGTTATTTGATATATTCGCTTGACAATTAAGGGTATACAATAAATAATATGAACAGCCTCCGTGGCGTAGTGGTAGCAAACGCGGCCACTGCGCAAGGAGGCGCGGGATCGAACCCCACGTAGTGCAAATATTTGTATGCACGTTCGTGCCTCGGAACGCACGTTAATCCGTTGGTCCCGGTTGCAGTCGTTACGAGTTGTTGGAGCCTTCAAAAGTTCAACAATTAGTCTAACTGCAATGCTTCGATAGCGCCCTCGGGTTGTGGAGGTCAGATGGCAATCTTCTTCTTCTTCTTCAGCCAATAGATGTCCACTGCTGGACAAAGGCCTCCCCCAAGGCTTTCTACGCTGACCGGTCTTGTGTTGCCCGCATCCATCGGCTTCTCGCGACCTTCACCAGGTCATCGGTCCACCTTGTTGGGGCCTCCCTACAACGATACGGCAATCGCTTCACGGAAAATATGGAAGTTTAGCCAAAATCAGCAGTTAGACTGTTAAAGCGGACCCCAGACTCCAAAGCCGAAAAGCTTCGGATGCGACTGGGATTAACACCGGGATGATGATGAAGTATAATATGAAAGTTTGATGGTTTTTTCCTAGAGAATTCAACTAAGTCGACTGTTGCCGTGCGTCTGTTCATTGGTTGACTCACCGACACACATGTCACTAACTGGTCACTTGCCAAATTGACTCACAAGTCGAAGGGCCACCCCAGTACAAGCCGAGAAAAAAAGAAACGGGTGACGGGTGTTAATTTTGGATCAAAATGGTGACCTTCATGCAGTGAGTGATCACCTGCGATTGAGTGAGTGAGTGATCACCTGCATTTTCACGGTCGATTTTAATCACCTGCCGCATGCGACCTGTCTCCGCACGACAAAGTGTGCGAGGGAATTGCATGATTTAGTTCCCCCATCTCCGTTCCACCATCACACGACCCGTCGTACGGCGAGTTTCCACCCTTACGTTGTTAACTCCACTACGATCCGGACGAAGCGTTTCGCCTCCTCCTTTATACCGCGTACATCGAGGGACTGGAACAAGTTGCCAGCGGCGGTGTTTCCGTCAGACTA
Source organism: Sesamia nonagrioides (assembly GCA_017933935.1). Taxonomy (NCBI): domain Eukaryota; kingdom Metazoa; phylum Arthropoda; class Insecta; order Lepidoptera; family Noctuidae; genus Sesamia; species Sesamia nonagrioides. The sequence continues at coordinate 169,304 of JADWQK010002063.1, forward strand.
CATTTTGAGTGTCTTCAAGGCTAGAGTGAATAGACCATCTTTACCATCAACGATTGCGTCACTGCTTACCGTCAGGCGGGATTGCGGTCAAGCGCTAGTTAATCTATACCTTCCGGCAATTTTTTATCCGTAGTTAAAATCTGGTAATTGTTGAAAATAGTAAGTAATGGTTAATGTGTTTTTTATTTTAATAAACATATTAGTTTAAGTTATGGTATAATATCATTGCTTGTGAGAAAAATTATTAGCTAGTAGTTTAAAATTGCTATTAGTGACCATTAGATAAGCTAACAATTATTATTAGTCAAAAACGATATTTGAACAATTATTTACTATTTTAAAAGTTACGTTGAGTTTGTTAACTACGGATAAAAAAATTGTTCCCTAATAAAGTTCCCATTTAGACTACAAACAAAAACTAGTGCTTGACCGCAATCCCGCCTGATGGTAAGCAGTGATGCCTAATGGTAAATAGTATAAAGCCCGCAGATGGATGAGTGACATTACAAAGGGTGTATCTGACATCGACGCACAAACGAGTACCATGGATCAAGTACATGATTCTGAACCCCCCAGTGGTGGAATTTTTCGTCGGCTTTTTCACGATTTAAAAAAAATAATGTAGTTTTTTTTTCACTTCAGACCATTCACAATTGCTATACTTTTATAACCCAATAAGATTTTAAAGTAAAAATTAAATAATTCGCTAATTACATAAAAAAGCGCAATGAAAACAAAACCCGAAAAACGATCTTATCAGCTGATTTAATAGAGTTCACATCAGAGATCAACGTCATACCTAAAAACTCGCACGGCGGCGCGCTTGCAACGTTCAAAAGCCGAGCCGACACGTTTTTTTAAACACTGTGTATTCTGTAACCGTTCATTAACGACATAAATGACTATCATAATTTTATTAGTGGCATGCGGTCTAGCCTTTCGTGAAGTTTGCGTTACGATGTCAGATACACCCTGTATGATGACAAGGCATAATTGTCCATTAGTAAGATTTTTATTATGAAATAAATTAGTTATTGACTGTGATCCCATCTGATGGTAAGCAGAGACTAGTTTACTATGAGCCTATTAACTCTTTTAGACTGCACGGTTAGCGCAGTGGTTAAAAGCTATTGACTGCTGCGCTGTATTTCGCGGGTTCGATTCCCGCACCGAGCAAATATATGTATGACCTACAAGTAGTTCCGGGTCTGGCTGTTTGTGTATCTGAGATTATATGTTTGTAAACGCACCCACGATACAGGAGTAATTCCTAGTGTGGGACAATGTTTTATATGAAAAAAACTCTAGCCTTGAAGGTAAGACACTGCAGTCGATTTGTTTCAGTAAGTATATCGAATTGTACGCGGTAAAAACGATGAGGATAAACGCTTTCTAGGGATCATGGCGGCAACAACGTACCATGAATACTCGCTATATGACGGGTTGTCTGATGACAGAACGGTTTCCGCGCACACTCCCCAAAATACATCCTATAGAATATCGAATGGCTGGCTGCCCTACGCGTGTGCTCCAGACTTGGTGTAGGTTGGTCTAGATACAGTCTTCAGTCTCCGTGCGCAGTTTCTGGCCTGCCATCGGACGCGTCCCCAGGTGGCGGATAGGGGAACGGCCCCCAGATATGGGGGTTACCGGTTTACCGGCGCGGACCAAAACCAGAAGTGGGGACCGCTTCGGCGGTCACATGTGCGGCGGGTCGGCCACCACTCCAGGTGGCTGACGTGACCCGAACTCCAGGTCACCGTCGGGCAAGCCTGACCGGGTTGCCCGACGGTGACCTCATTGAGAGGAGCTGGGGGCCCCGTTTGCCTCCGGGCAAACGAGTGGGGCTAAGAGGAAGGACACCTCGCTAAAAAACCCTTGGCTGCTGCGTCTTCTCGCTCGCACTAGAAGACGTACCCAGTCCGGCCCCTCCTTATGGGGAGACCATTGTGGGCCCGCCTTTTGGCGGGAATCGCCGGCGGGGGATTGGTAGACAGGCTCTGCCATTTCTCATGACCCCGCCACTCAGGCGATGTGGTTGTACCGCTGTGGGTTTAGTGGGTATTCCCGGCTTCGGCTGGGCGAGTCCCACACACGCCCTTCGGGGTACGGTGCGTAAATGCATTACCACAGCGTCAAAAAAAAAAAAAAGATACTGTCTTCAGTCGTCAATTAATATACCTCTGAGTTGTGCATCACTGTAGAATAAACATCAGTATGGTTAGGCCACACTCATCTTTATTCTTCTGCAACAAGGTTCTTTTAAGATGCTGCAACTCGCCAGTCTAGCTAAATCACTGTGGAAGGAATGTAGTGACCTTTCATGTTTTGAAGCTATTGTCAAAAGTGGTATATGTATATAGCAAATACATGATTACATCATCATAATTGGTCAATCTTCTCATTTGTATCAATAAACGACTAAAAACTTTTTTTCAAATAATTATTCTTTTGTAAACTTAAAAATTGCTTACGGTTTTAAAAATCACAATTCTTTATTTGTTCACCTGTTATCCGTTCCCTGAACTGAGTAAAACACAGACAGAAAAGCTAGAAGTAATAATTAAAATAAAACGGAAAAAGCGTTCCAACATGCCATGACATGTCATTTAAGTGCATTCGAGGCAAATTGCATGTCCGGCCGAGTGCTATAGTTTAGCGTTTACCCGAACGGCTTAACTTTCAGAGTTAATTGAATTTACATAGACCCCATCATCAGTCTGGGTGTTACAGTTCGAAATTGAAATGGTAATCAAAAGTTCGATCTTTATCCGAGTGGATTTTATCCGTTAACTGAACGTGTTTCACGCCGATAATTCTTGTAGAGTCAGAATTTATTTGTTACAAAGTCGTTTTTCGCCTGAAAAAATAGATGGATTATGCTGTCCATCTTATCATATTCATAACTCTTTTGGCTTCAGAATAAGATGGCATTAATGATTCACAAGACACGAGTTGTGGTATTGGGCGTGTCCGTAGCAAAAGGAGAAAATGCGTAGCTAAGGCGTAGAAGCGTAGCAAAAGTCGTAGAGCACTACTCTCGTAGCATAGGGGTGGGTATGTAACTGAAAATGCGTAGCTAACTCGTAGAAGCGTAGCAAAAGTAGTAAAGCCTTACTCTCGTAGCATAGGGGTGGGTACGTAACTGAAAATGCGTAGCTAACTCGTAGAAGCGTAGCAAAAGCCGTAGAGCTTTACTCTCGTAGCATAGGGGTAGATATGAAACTGAAAATGCGTAGCTAATGCGTAGAAGCGTAGCAAAAGTCGTAGAGTACTACTCTCGTAGCATAGGGGTAGGTATGAAACTGAATATGTGTAGCTAACGCGTAAAAGCGTAGCAAAAGTCGTAGAGCCTTTCTCTCGTAGCATAGGGGTGGGTATGTAACTGAAAACGTAGATCATATGCAGTAAATAGGTAGGTATGTACTTATATAAAAAAAAATGTCCAGATAATACAGTAAGCAGATTCACGGGTTAAGACGACATGAGTGCTTTAAAATATTACCTACAACTATGAAAACAAATGTGAGAGAAAAAGTGAAATCCGTTGCGCACAGGTACTTAAACGCACAAAAACGTAGGCAAAGGTACAAAAACATGATTCAACTTGAATGACAAAGAAAATAACAAGAAAATTCGAATAAGTCTCGTTTTCCTTTTATAGCTTCCGCCATTAAAATAACCCATTAGGCAAAATTTCGAAAACGGACTTTTTCAAACTCAATAAAATCTGATGGCATGAAATAGCAACCCTTGAAAATTCGTATTTAATTAAAGCGTCACCCTTGGGACACATTATCGTCACGTACCTCCCCGAATGGGCCATAAATTTGTCTAATACGAGTTGTTCCATATGTATCGTTTCGACCCACAATATTGTTGTTATGATTTTATTGTCGGTTAGAGTATTAATTTTGAATTGAGAGTAGAAAGTTTTAACGGTTAAAATGATAACCGATTTCTCAGAACCAATGATTGATTTTTATTTCCAACTAGCAGCGCCTCGCGATTTCACCCGCATTAGTTTCGATTCCTGGTGAATATCTGGATAAAATCTATCGTGTATGTTAACACGAGCTATAAATTATCCGTGTGCCAAATTTCATTTCAATTTGTTCAGTAGTTTTTGTGTGGAAAAGCAACAAACATATTATGTATATCCAAACTATTACGTATAAAATATTATACTAGCGGACGCCAGCGACTTCGTTCGCGTGGAGCTAGTTATGGTTTCGCTCCTATTAGTCGCAGCGTGATGTTATATAGCCTAAAGCCTTCCTGGATTAATGGGCTAACAAATCGGTCCAGTAGTTCCTAAGATTAGCGCGTTCAAACAAACAAACAAACTCTTCAGCTTTATATATTAGTATAGATTAGAAGGATGTCTGTCGACCCATATTAATTTTGTGTATTTATAATATTATAGTAGTGTCGCGTCAAAATACAAAACTAAATTTAGTTTTTCATAATAGATACTAATCTGACATTTTTGTCTTTTGTGCTTGCGTTTTTTGATAAAGTCACATTTAAACAAATTTCACATTACATTTTTTTTTTATAGGTCATAAACTAGCGCTTGACCGCAATCCCGCCTGATGGTAAGCAGTGATGCGATCATTGATGGTAAAGCGCGCTAGTTTATTAAGAGCCTATTCACTCTAGCCTAGAAGACACTCAAATTGTAATGTGACGGAAACACCGTCGCCGGCAAATTGTTCCAGTCCCTCGATGTACGCGGTATAAAAGAGGAAGCGAAACGCTTCGTCCGGATCGCAGTGGTGTCAACAACGTAAGGGTGGCCGTACGACGGGTCGTCCGATGGTGGAACGCTAGTCAATTTAGTTTCTGGGTTCAAGAACCTAACTTTAGCTTAGTTTTAGTTTAGTTTAATATGTTACGCCTACACAACATACGCAATCATCAATTATCGGCAGTAAAACACGCACAACATATAATTCTGTGTAACATTATGTATGTAAATCTATTCAGTTATAAAGTGGTCAGCATGTGAATGTCTTCAAAAAAAAAAATGTGTATATTTTTCAACAAACTTGTCTCAACGACTGCATTAGCAACGGATGACTAGTTCATTGACTACCGACAATAGAAATACCATTTCCTCTTGTTGATGTCAGTTTTTTGCGGAAAGATAATCAGCTGACTTAGTTCATTACCCGGATGGGACAGAACCTTGCTAATGGAAAATTGAACTATCGTCCTTATTATATGGAATTCTTCTACCATTATTTATTACATCAGAACTGGCACTTTTTTTATTTGTTTTGTTCTTATTAAGGTGGCCAAGTGGTTAAAACACCAGCCTCTCAGGCATGACTGTGCAGGTTCGATTCCAGCTCAGGCAAGTACCAATATAACTTTTCTAAAGTTATATTGTACTTTGTATGTACATATATATCTTGGACACAAATAACTGAATAAAAGGTGAAGGAAAACATATTGAGAAAACCCGGCTGATTGCGGATCCAGATTTAACTCGATACGGTCTCCAAAGCCTGAAGCACAGCACAGGCGTAGAGTAGCCAGCCTTTCAGTCTTCTATAGGATGCATTCTGGTGAGTGTGCAAGGGAATTGCATGATTTAATTCCCCCATCTCCGTTCCGCCATCGGACGATCCGTCGTACGGCGAGTTTCCACCCTTACGTTGTTAACACCACTACGATCCGGACGAAGCGTTTTGCTTCCTCTTTTATTCCGCGTACATCGAGGGACTGGAACAATTTGCCAGCGGCGAAGTTTCAATCACACTACAATTTGAGTGTCTTCAAGGCTAGAGTGAATAGGCTCTTAATAAACTAACGCGCTTTACCATCAACGATCGCATCACCGCTTACCATCAGGCGGGATTGCGGTCAAGCGCTAGTTTATAACTTACTAGCTTTCCGACCGCGGCTTCGCCCGCGTGGAGTTCGGTTATATCGCGCTTTTTAGATTTCCCTCGGGAACATCATATTTTTCCGGGATAAAAGGTAGCCTATGTTCTTTCTCAGGGTCCAAAGATTGTCTGTGCCAAATTTAATCAAAATCGGTTGAGAGGTTTAAGCGGGAAAGCGTAACAGACAGACAGACAGACAGGGTTACTTTCGCATTTATAATATTAGTATGGATAAAATAAAAAACTAAAATACACCTGGACTTTAAGTCTGAAATCGTCAACCCGCATTGAGCAAGCGTGGTGATTATGCTGAATCCTTCTCTGTATGAAAGGAGACCTGTGCTCAGCAGTGGGACGATGTCAAGGTTGATGATGATGATGAAATTCTTCTACTACTATTTCTACATCAAAAGTGCCACTTTTTTATTTGTTTTGTTCTAAGGGGTATCGTATTACCCAAAACCTGGGTTATGGATATCAAATAGGCAGTCGGTCCGAGTAAAATACTGGTATTCTTATGTTGGGGAGCAGTCCTGGAAGCAGTTCCAGACTTGAATGCTTCACCCAGACTGCAAGCTGACCCTAACTTACATGATATACATCCTATGTATGTGTGTTAATATTGTGTGGCTTTTGGTCTATACTAGATGTTCTTTATTTTTTCAAAATATCTATTTGCTTAAATAGAAATTATTACAATTAACGTGCCAACATATTCGGGCTGACTTATCCCTGAGCAGCAGATACGATTATAATATTTAGATACTTACATACCTACATCTTATATCTTCAAAACTATGCATTTTTGTACATGACTTGGTGAATTATTTTTACTTACAGAATATAAGAGAGAGTTATAAATGAAAAACACTTTGTATAGTATTTATTCTGGGTCCTTTGAGCCGAGCAAGCATCAGCTCTCATTACGTCATTTTTCTGTAGCCCTCGTTCAATTTCTTCGTCATCATTAAAAACAAAAACCTATCAACTTTCAAACCCAATTAGAATTTCAATTATCCTTACAAATATAACAAATAAATCTAAAAGAAATACGGGTGCGAGTCCACCATAGCGGCAGGTGCAATCGCTATGGTAATAAATTGTGGACCTCATAATATACCCCTCGTTTACCAATCTCGCATATTTCCCGGGTTTTCGGGGTTCCGTACCTAAGGGGCGACAACGCGATGGTACTACTAAAGTTCTGCTGTCCGTCCGTTCGATTGTCTGCTATTATCATATCTTTTGTAACGTAAAACAAAAGATTTTTTGGCGCCTATAATAACAAGTAATGAACAAGTAATGTGTTATACTAGCTTTCCGACCGCGGCTTCGGCCGCGTGGAGTTCGGTTATATCGCGCTGTTTAGATTTCCCTCGGGAACATCAATTTTTTCCGGGATAAAAGGTAGCCTATGTTCTTTCTCAGGGTCTAAAGATTGTCTGTGCCAAATTTCATCAAAATCAGTTGAGAGGTTTAAGCGGGAAAGCGTAACAGACAGACAGAGTTAGGTACTTTCGGACAGACAGACAGTCAGACAGAGTTACTTTCGCATTTATAATATTAGTATGGATTTAAAAATCAAAATTTGCTTAAAAGTAAAAAAGGACTTAAAATTATGTAATACAAGCTTTACGCCCGCGGCTTTGTCCGCGTGGAATTCGGTTATATCGCGCTTTTTAGATTTCCCTCTGGAATATCATTTTTTTTTTTAAATAAAATGTAGCCTAGATGTCCTTTCTCAGGGTCCAAAGATTGTTTGTGCCAAATTTCATCAAAATCGGTCTAGCGGTTTAAGCGGGAAAGCGTAACAGACAGACAGAGTTAGGTACTTTCGCATTTATAATATTAGTATGGATACATGAGCCCTTTAATTTAAAACTAAGTTATAGGTACTAATTTCCAAGCACGCCGAGGAACGGCTAATCAAAATAGAAAGTTAACAGGAGTTTTTTGTTTTCTAAATAGTATACAATAGTTATTGCTGGTATAAGGCTCGTCTGTTTGGAACCCCTCTGTTTACGTCGGGGGTTCATATAAGAAACGTTTCTTGCTCGATATTAGACACTGGGGCGGAACCCTATGTTTTCGAGCTCGATTCCCACTTGGCCACTTTTTTCTTCCCCTGACGGTACCATTTTGCAAGTAGAACATTGTATATTTTCCTTGAATTAAGGTAATTTCTCGTCTCATGATCCAATTTGAATTAAGATGTTAGGGTCGGAGAGTTTTGTGCGAATTTTCGCAATGGTTGTTCGAATTTACGAAGACAGATGCGGTTCGTTACATCGACAGGAAAATTGGACTATCGGTAAATGAATTTTGTTAGGGCTGAATATATAGTAATAATATATAGTAAAATACAAGGAATAAATGAATTTAGATTTATTGATTTCATAAGCTCATCAACAAAATCGACCGATGGGAGAAAGTGTGCCTTGCGGTTGCATTAATAAGGTCCAGTTTAGCAAAAATGCCAGAAAACTAGTACCTGACACTGGTTTTCAACTGAAATTGATGTACCTCACACATCACTATTGAAAATTACTGATATTTGGATGTGAATAACTTAGAAGGGGTAATATAACTAATTTAAGTATTATACAAATTTAATGCGCGTCACTTGAGAACAGTTGGGGCATTTTCTGTTTTAAAACATTCGCTGTTTCGTGACTTGTCACTTTATGAAAAGAGAATTTGGAAAAGTTTCGAATTCGAGAAAAAAATTACATAACTTTGCCATGGGAATTTAAACTTGATTCAGTTTGTTAGTTTTATATAAATATACTGCATCAATCGCAAGAATAGGTAGTTGGCTCATCAATAACAGATTATAGTACTGGCGACGAAACAGTTTTATAAAAGTCTGCGGTGTGCTCTGCTTTACATCATAAATGCACAACGTCCGTTATACAAGGTTTTTTTGTACTTCCTATTAGTATTTGTAACTACAAAATTACTGGAAGAAAATTATTGTGAATGCCTTATTAATGATCATACCGTGGTTAATAAACAACTTCTCTCTTCTTCTTTTATACGGCGTACATCGAGGGATTGGATAAATTTGCCAGCGGCGGTATTTCCGTCGGACTACTATTTAAGTGTCTTCAAGGCTAGAGTGATTAGGCTCTTAATAAACTAGCGCGCTTTACAATCAATGATTGCTTCACTGCTTACCATCAGGCGGAATTGCGGTCAAGCACTTGTTTATAATTTAACTTAAATTTCTGGTCTTCTACTAACTACAGATTTGTGAAATATGGTGATCTGGTAAATTAGGACGAAATTAATAAAAACATCATGTTTTTGTGTATTCGAGCATACTAGGTTAGGTTAAAGAAATGTATGTGAAAAGACGTTCTCGTCAGTTTGGCTTAGATTTTGGTAGAAAATAGCTTGTAATATGCTGATTGAAAAGGTAATATGGTGCAAATGTCCACTTTTGAAGACATTTTTATGTTCAAGTCTATTTTTAGATTCGGACGTACCCTTCATTTATTTTTTTTTTTCATTTTAATATCATTCTAATTATATGAGCATCAACGCCCAGCCGGTCGAGAAATACCGCAGTTAAAACATGATTCTAACTCAGTCTTCTTAATATTTGACGGAAATAGAACTGCGTTTTAAACAGGATTAGCATAGCTAGCTTTTAGTGATTTGAGGTGCTAACGAGCCTCTAAATATACGCCACATTAATCTTTGCAAAACCCCGACAAAACCTAAAATGAATTTTCCTCTAAGAACCTACCATATTCTCTTTATGGCCCAATCTAATTATACTAACAGTCGTTTATCTTGAGGAGTTAAAAACGTACAATATGCCATAAAGACTGTTATAAATCAGGCACGAGGCTAGAGGTAGCCCCTTTGTGGCACTCCCTTGCAGTGGAGTGTGACGCCCTCTGAAAGTAATTCAACAGCTATTGGACCTCCGTATGGGGATATATAGCTATAAATTTATAATCAATTGTATCAACAGAAAAATGTTTTTAAAGAGATTTATCTTCAAGGGCCTCTAAATTGAACAAAAAGTGTGTTAAAGTTATGAAAAATTTATTTTTTCGATTTAAATTATTAATTTATTTTTGCACCGTGCCTCTTTATTTCTTAACTCCAAGACCCATATACGACTCAGAATCAAAAACCTAACGCTAACGAAACGCCCAGCGTCAGTTCACCTCATCTAGATAGACGAACACGCTGAAGAAGGTGGCTGGGTTAGACTGGATGCCACTTTCCGCATCCGGTTGGATTCCAGTCTTACCGGTACAACGGTTGGCTTCCAGTCTTACCGGTACTACGGTTGGCTTCCAGTCTTACCGGTATTATGGTTGGGTTCCAATCCAACCGCTATTACAGTCGGCTTCCAGTCTAACCGGTATTACGGTTGGCTTCCTGTCTTACCGGTATTACGGCTGGTTTCCAAACTATCGGATGCAAATTAATACCAGTATTTTACTAATCTGACCTGCACAACCTATTACTGGGTAACACGATACCCCTGGTAAGGCGGTCAGACATTCGTGCTTCTGACTGTCAAAGAAGCACGAATGACAGCCAGGCCAACGGCTTAACGTGCTTTCCGGGGCAAGGAGGGGTCTTTGTATGTAAAGATGTTGACAGGGATAAATTAATATTTATCTTCCGTCCTTTTCTTAATAAAATAGAAAGTTTTTTTTTTTTTTTATTTATTTCTAATAAACTTACAATTAGGTTCACAATGCCGCAAAAGCCGCACAACGAAAACCTCTCAGGGTTTATCCGCGTGTCGGTAAAAGATGGCAAGGACAAGGGAATCGGCATCAATATTTTTCTTTAAGAGTCCGTCCATAACACACGTGTCTTCAAACAAACTATCTCCATCGAGTCGAGCACACGTTAGGTAAAACAGTTTCCATATAAAATTCAATATTTATGGGGCGGCGCGCCCCGGTGATATATTTGCAAGTGGGTTCAACAGATAACTGAAGGGTATGTTTTTACCTTGTACGTGTTTTTCTCGTTGTGTTGTTATTCTGCAGTATATATTACGGGCTTTTAGAAGTCATATAAAAGAACATCGCCCCTGTGTTTCCTGAAAGGTAAGACAAAGGTGTATGGTCACGAGAACCAATATGTCAATTGCCATTTTTCCGTGAAATAACGAATGCTATTGAAATTGAATGAGACATGAGGAACAGGGAGTAAAGTTAACTCATCCTCCATAGAAAAGGGAGGATCCTCCAACCAGACTGGTATTGTCTGGCGGGCACTTGCCCATCGGTTGATGTCGATCGGTTCAGGATCGTTTTTCAGTTCGTCAGGATCAGTTCGGGATAGGTACGGTTCGGGATCGGTGCGATTCATCGGTATCGGTACGGTTCGTAGGTATCAATTAAGGATAGGTACTTACGATTCGTCGGGATTAATTAAGGATGGGTTCGGTTCGTCGGGATCACCAGTTTAGAGGCAAGAAAAACAGGGTGTAAAGTTCACTTATCCTCTATAAAAAAGGGGGGATCCTACAACCAGACTGGCATTATCTAGCGGGCACTTGCCCACCTGCACCAGTTGGTGTTGAACTTGTATGCGTGCTAGTTGCACAGTAAACTCTGCTTGTGAGATGCAGGATTCGCGTGACGTCAGTGTGACGCGTTGTTCTCATGTAGCGTTATAGGTACCGCTACATTATCTTGGAATACGAAACAATGGCGCCGATTCTGTTGTTCACAAACTAAACTAATTTTAATAATAATAATAAAATAAATAAATAATAAACATATACGGACAAATCTTGAGAGACTTGGGAGACTTGTGTTATGGGATACTAACTCAACGATACTATATTTATAATAGATACATATATAGGTAAACATCCAAGACCCAAGCAATCAGGAAAAGATCGTTTTTCCATCATGACCTTGCCGGGGATCGAACCTGGGGCCTCCATGTCGCAGGCAGGCGTGTTGCCATTCCGTTCAGAAAAGGACAGAAGATAAAATGTCAGTTTAATCCTGTCCAATTAAGATACTCCATAGACAATTTAGACGCGATTAAAAACACGGCGACTAAAAATACGCCAGTTTACGTCAAGAGCGCACTAATTTGACAGGTCTAAACTGGCATTTTACCTTCTGTCCTTTTCTTAACGAAATGGAAAGCAAAAGATACACGTAACGTTAAATTAGTTTGTGAACAACAGAATCGACGCCATTACATAAAATTATGGGTTTGAAATACGCATGGTCTCATTCTGCAGCATTCTCCAGCTGTAAGTCTCCAGCTAAAAGGGATACAAAAGTCGACAGGGAGCTAATTAAAAGTCTTCGCGTTTACACCTATAATGGAATTTGTGATACAATCTTACTTAAAGCAGTAACATTTATTACTATCCTTAGAACATAAATGAATATGTATGATAAAATAAAACAATCAATCAATTCTATTTGCCAGTTGAGCTATTCCCTACCCTCAATTCACTGACACGTAACATTCAATTATAGAAGTATATTGAGCGCGTCAGCATGTAACGAAAACCTATAACATTTCCAACATATATTGTATTTTTTTTTTTCGTGCTAATATTGTATTCGAGTCGCTAAGATTAAGTAGCAGTGGGTGGGGCACATTGCTAATAGACCGTTGGCCGATGGGGCAGTAAGGGTCTGGAGTGGTGATCACTGACCGGAAGACGCAGTGTAGGAAGGCCCCCAAACAAGGTGGACAAATGACCTGGTAAAGGTAGCGGGAAGCCGATGGAAGTGGACAGCTCAAGCCTGATCATCCTAGTAAGCCTTGGGAGAGGCCTTTGTCTAGCAGTGGACCTCTATAGGCTGAAGAAGAAAAAGAGTATTCAACCAGACAAGTATATAAAAAAAAACAAAACTAAATAGCGGCAACAAAAATACCTACACCACCTGTATAGCTATTCGTAAAACACAGAGTGCTGGTAATGGGTTCTGTTTTTATCCTTTGCGTACGGAACCCTACAACTGGGTTTTATCCTAAAAAATAACTTAATGTCCATCAGATAGATTTAAAAAAATACGTCGTAAAATCGTGACGTCATGCCATGGTACAAAATATACCACGGCGTGACGTAATTAGCCTCCACTCAGTAACTTTAATACGCTATATTTCAGTAGTTTTTGGTAATTTCGACAAAATAAAAAATACTAGTCTTAATTTTTATTATACTATATTATAAACAGCGGCCAACAACCATATTCATTGGCAGATTAATCAACTCAGCCTATAGCAGTTCACTATTGAATATAGTCCTCTCCTAGACAGCGCTACCAGACCCGGCCTTCCACATTCAGCCTATAACAACCACATCTTTAAGGTCTTCGATCCATCCAGCTAGCAGGGAGCCGTCCCACACTTTACTTGGAGATACGCGGTGCCTAGGAATCGTCCGCTCCCAGGTCATCGGTCCTGGCCACATAACACGCCAGCCAACAGTCAGGTAGCATTTGACTTCATTTGGCTTCAGATCGCTTCGCACTACCCCTGTCAAGAAGTTACTCCCAAAAGTCCCATAACTACATGCAAATATCCATATAAATAAATTTCGCTAGGGCCCTGGGGTGCAGAGGCTCGACAATTTTTTAAAGAAATCTCTGCACGATTAGTCGACGTATCAGGTGATCGGAGGGCTGGCGCGCATTTCGGTCAAAGGTTGAGTTTGGCGATTCAACGTGGAAACGCGGCCAGCCTTTTGGGCACCCTGCCCGGTGATCGCAGCGATCTGGGTTCAATTTTTTATATACTTTAAATTTAATTTGTAGTTAGTTTGTATTTTATGTCTTTTTAGGTTTAATTTATTCATAATTTAGTTTTAATTATTATTAATTTTCTATTTATCAATTCGTCTTATAATTTAGATTTGTTACTGATAATAAATTATTCTCATAATAAAAAATCTAATTAATAAATTTTAAAAATTCGATTACCATATATTACATCGTATGAATTCGCAGCGATTCGTACGGGCATCATAACGGCGAACAAGTCGCTCAAACGGAATAAGTAATGACTAATGAGCCTCGTCTGGCATTTTTTTTATTTTTACATCGACAATTTAGTAAGCCTCTGTGTGCTCTCCCCCTACTGTGTAGACGAATGATGAATATTATATCATTGTAGCTATTAAAACATCTATTATGTATTCTTATTTGAATTTGTACGTTCTTCTTTCTGTAATATCGCGAGCACTAAGCTTTTGACTATTTTCTTGATAATAATTTTTCTGTTTCTTGTCCCTAATTTATAAAATAACAGAATAGAATAGTATGTGTAGAACAAACAAAGGATGCAAAATAAGGACGATCTTATAGCTAAAATCGATCTTTTAAAGACAACAGTTTTTTTCAACATCATGTGTTTACGTTTAAACGTGTCCTTAGAGCCAATAGCTTCGGCTCGAAGGACCAATTTATTCTTATTATTGAAATTGCAAAAAATCTCATTGTTCATCAATGAGATTTTTTGCAATCCATAATTTAAGGTTATGAATAATATTAAAGAATCAATTAGAAAAGCCATATAATCAACTTAAAAAAAAACATACAAATAGGTACCTATTTGTCTGTTCTGATTTTTTGTTGAATACTTCTCGGATTAACAACCATGTGAGAAGGCCCCCTTTCGTTCGTGTGAACACAAAAATCAAGCTCAAAGCACCGTAAATTCACTGACGGCCGTCTAATTCCTGGAAGACGAATGGCCAAATAGTCCGTCCTGAATCCCAGGCTTCTAATAAGATTAGTGGGCCGAAAGTGATCCAAGGCTAAGCCGATTTAACGCGAATAGCTATGGTCTGCAAGTATTGGATGACGCTAATTCGATGAACAAGTCCACTACGTAAACGTTTGATTGGATTGAGATGATTTTTTGTAAGAAAAGGTTTTTTTGAGGAAGTAACAGTTCGTCTTCCGCAGGAATACTGTATTATCAACATACCTAACTACACAAGCCGATTGATTCTGTAAAAATCTAATCGTGAAATGCTAGGAGAAGTGAGTTTAGATTGAGCTGTCAATAGTGTCAATCCTTAGAATTAGTTGACTCCTCCTCTTAAGTCGTTCTCCTCATTACTCGTGATGTCCCTATGGAATTAACTCCTTTACGTTACTTCGCCATCTGTTACGATCCCTGGCCGCAAGTATAGCATAATGCAGGCCGGTGTCCAGAGATGAACGAATTTAGTCAGTCCACCTTATTGGACCTGTGACCTCTAGAACGTCGTCCATCCACCTTCCCCGTAACCATCAGATTTTCGAGGTTTTCTCCATCTTTTCTGGCAATATGGCCAGAATATTCTAAAATTCTTCGAAGGCAGACAGAGGAGAGTCTTATTGTGACGCCCAGCTCTCGAAGGATTGACTGATTAGTGGGGAATGCTGTCCAAAGAATTTGAAGCATATTTATCCAGCACCACATGTCGAAAGCGTGAATTAGTTGACTAAAAAGTATTATTCAATTAGTTTGTAAGTTTCCATGAAAAAATGATAGGTTCTCCATTCTGATATTCGAGTTATTATTAAAGAAGATAAAAAAGGATACTAAAAAGATACATAAATAAATTGTAATATGTATAATAATGTGATGAACTAAAATATGACGTTGCATCATACAGCTGCCAACTGGCAACTGTTGGTTACTTATCTCTTTTGGTGACTGTACCTAAGATACTGGCGGCATCGCCACCTTTTATCGCAATGCTGGTTCAGATATTCATTCTAATAAGTATGGCACCTAGCCATCATAGAAAAACGCGAGATTTGTGGTAATAAGTTACACGTCCTCGTACATAAGTTCACAGTTCCAATTCAGTAAAATAATTATTGCTTACTATTCTGATATGTATCAGCAAAAACTACTTACATACCTCAACGTCGATTTGTAAATCTTGTTAAGAAACTAAAATAGCGTCCAGGAAGCGGAAACGTATCTTACCTGAAAGAGAAAGAAAATGAATAAGTCGTTTTCTTCTAACACAAGTGACGCAAGAGAAGATATTACAGTTATTGCAAAAGTCACTAATTAATTAGCTTAATTATTCAAACATGGTTTGCTCCTTAAGGAAATTAAAATAAATCTGAGACCATCAATCCGTCGTCAGGTACTAGGAAAATATAAAGCATCGCAGTTTAATAATCGCAAATGAAGACAAATGAGCAATAGACTTAACAGGGGTTTAGGTTTATTGCCATTGTTGATGATATTTGTCAAAAATAATTAATCACTGTAAGGGGACAAAGGAGGCATTTGACAGATGATTAATTTTGGGAAGTAGAACGGTACAGGTGCGCGAATCCTTTGAGGTACACAAACAGCGCGGAAAATATTTTAGAATTTAGGATTTACAGGCAAAATATAGGCGAATACGTGGGCCGGAAAATCGGTTCAGGCCACGTGGATGATGCTGCATTACAAGTCATAATACAAAATCATAAAGGAGTTTACTTGTGTTACAGCGGAAAATGAGAATAGCGACGATTCAACCATAGGAAATCCCTTTTAAGAAAAGTAAAGTGTGTTTCTGGCAAACATTATAAATATAGTGGGTGATTTTTGAAATACTACAAGAAAGCTTAAACATTGTAGACAGGAGCTTGATCCTAAATGGACCTTAATAGTCTTGGATAGTTAGCACCAAAAAAACGTCAATGCTAATTGGAAATAAAACTCAAAACGGTCTCCAAAGCCTAGAGCACAGGCGTAGAGTAACCAGCCTTTCGGTGTTCTATAGGATTCATTTTGGTGAGTGTGCGAGGGAATTGCATGATTTAATTCCCCCATCTCCGTTCCACCATCGGACGACCCGTCGCACGGTGAGTTTCCATCCTTACGTCGTTAACACCACTTCGATTCGGACGAAGCGTTTCGCCTCCTCTTTCATACCACGTACATCGAGGGACTGCAACAATTTGCCAGCGGCGGTGTTTCCGTCTACTACTATTTGAGTGTCTTCTAGGCTAGAGTGTTTAGGCTCTTAATAAACTAGTGCGTTTTACCATCATCGATTGCGTCGCTGCTTACAATCAGGCGGGATTACGGTCAAGCGCTAGTTTATAATTTATAAAAAAAAAGTTTCTGGTATAGTGACTGGGTTTTGGTTTAGAAAAAAGAATTTATGAAAATCTAGCGCTTTAGGCATTGGCCTCCAGAGGTTAGTTGACATTGTTCCACAGATATGAAGTAGAAAAACATTTGTTTTTTATAATTTTCACTCCTCATTTTAATTTAAAATTCTATTTCCAAATGTTTGTTCAAATACATACTCTACTATATAATTCAATCCATGATTATAGTTATCTCTCAGTTTTTTTTTTTTACTGATTTTCATTTTAAATCTATAACTACATCACAGCAGAAATGAAAAAAAAGTCAAATAACTTTTGGAGACCACGGTATGATGAAAATGACCAGTTTTTTTGAATCAAATAAAGTGTGTATTTATATGTTATCTAAATATTACATCAAGCTTGCCTTGCCAATCCCTTCGTAAACCCTTACTAACGCGAGTGATAAGTCTGAGGCAATGATTGGAACAGAACTGAAATATCTCGATTTGTCTCCTCAAGTAGATTGTTTGTCAAGTTTGCCTCTTGGCGGGAAGTGCCCACTGTTTTATTGTGTTGACTACAGGATATTACACGATGTTCTTCAGTTGGTCTGTTTGAGATTAACTTAAAAATTAAAGAGTTTTATTGTGGTAAGCGGGTGTAAGAGCAGGTGGCCCATTGACTCTTGAAGAGAAGAGACCTGTGTGGGTGAATTTGGAAGATTAGAGGTCAGACTAGGTTACAATGAATCTCATTGGGGATATAATAAAAACTAATATAATGTTGTGTGTTTTGTGTTGTGTTTCTTTGTTTTGTGTTGGGTTATATAATGTTTCCACAGTTGGGACACAGACTTGCTTTCGGTGAGAGGGAGTGGGCTGTCATCTACCACGCTAGCCCAGTGCGGGTCGGTAGATGTCACATGTCTTCCCAGTTTATTGGTTCTAGGACATGTGAGGACATGAGTGTCCTCAGATGTTTTCCTACAATGTTTTGAGAGCAGCGGTGTTGAAATAATTTACACAAAGTAAAGCGCCTAATGGGGTTCGAACCTAAGACCTACAATTTGTAAGTCGCGGCCGAAACCATTTAGGTCACTGCTGCTCATGCTGACACAAAATGAAAACTATTATTTTAAATGAAATTTGATAATAATGCTATGTTTGATGAAGATAACAACCAGTATGCTGATGATGATCAATATGATGATAATCAGTAAGCCGATGATGGTGATGATCAGTATGTGGATGATGATGAAGATAATAATTAGTAAGCCAATCATGATGTAATCAGTATGTTAACCTACGAGTGTTTTGTTGATCGTAGTTTGTTTTAATTGCAGAGCATGCGGAAGGTCAGTTATTAACATACTTGTTGCCTCATAGATAAGTCACTTTATACTAACCAGAACCCAAACCCATTAAAAGGAATTAACGTCATTTAAAAACAGAAACCATTAATAATAAAACTATAAAAAAAAAGAAAAACCTTAAATAAATTCTCAAAAGTGACAAACCATAATATGATATTGAATCAAGATATGAAGGAATGCATAAATCAACTAATTAGTTGAATTTACTATGCTGCTGGTTCTCGCTCCAAGAATACGCTCGCGCTCACAACCATAATGAAACTTTTATTCAAATTCTATCAGCACTTCATTTCTCGTCCTCATCTCTTCATGTCTCAAAGATTCTCTTCTTTCGCCTGCTTGCATCACTCAACAAAATCTATTACAATTGTAAATGGCTATTTAAACGAAGCATAAAGAGTTCAATTTGATTTTCACCCTTGGTTAGGGGTGGCAGAAATAGATGTTCTAATTTAATTTGTACCATAAAAACTTTTTTACAAAAAAACAACCGACTTCCAAAAACCACTACAAAGTGAAAAATAACTAATTTCGGAAGCCGGTGTCTTTGGTTTTTGTATATTCGTTTTTGACACTGACTTCCGAAATTAGTTATTTTTCACTTTGTAATGGTTTTTGGAAGTCGGTTGTTTTTTTGTAAAAAAGTTTTTAGTTGTTAAAAGTCTGAAATTAGTTAAAAGTACTATGTATTCAGCTGCATTCGGTCAGACTGGAAGCTGACCCAAATATAGTTGGGAACCGACGTAATTTTGTTTACTTTAATTTTTACCCGGTAAGTATTCCCTCAACTGCCTATGGTCTTCATCATCAAATTTACTGCAGACCATTATTTTAACCCTGTGGGTGCAAAGGTCTCATCAATATAAATGAATTAAGTCCAACCACAAAGTAGCTACTGTAAACTGTTGAGGAGTTTCCGGAACAGGCCTTTGTCTTCATCATCAGAGCTTTTATGTCAGTCACAACTCATCTAGGTGTAAAGTTCTTATCAATACTAATTAATCGAGCCCAAACACAAGGTAGCTGCTGTGAATTGTTGAGGAGTTCCTTCGATTGTCTCCCGGCTCCATCATCAGGTCTATTCCAGACCTTTACTAAATTGTAGTTCTTTAAAATACTTAATGAAAAAGCTAAGAAATGCACAAGTGGCCCCTGCAATTTTTGAAAGTTCCCCTTGTTTTCTCTGGTCTTCCACCATCAAACCCTGATATCCTTATCATGGAACCACCTTGGAAACGTCTTCTTTCCAACAGAAAAAGAATTATCAAAATCGGTTCATAAACACCGAAGTTATGCGCGTACAAACATAAAAAAAAGCATATATACGGTCGAATTGAGTAACCTCCTCCTTTTTGAAGTCGGTTAAAAAAACCAGTCTCTGTCTTTTATTATAGTGGCAATACAATTTTATTTTACATTACATTGATGAGTGACATATGTCTGGCCATATAAGCCGTGGAATCGATAACCGTTGGAGTAGACAATAGTCATGTTCTCAAGAGATCACGAATTGGCAAATGTAAGGTGGATATCCCCAGGGTAGGTGGCGATCTTCGCAGTGTGACTTACGTAGCGATCTTCGCAGGTAGGTAAAGAGTTGTCAAGAATCGAGCTGATTATGATGACAAGCTAAATAACAGTTCCCCTTTTTCAAGAAGATGACGAAGAAAAGAGTGTGAAGGTGAAGTGGTCATCGGGGAGTGACCGATTCACACGTAGAATTATACAATTTACAAAGCAAAGAAATATAAACATCATAATATACTGTATATTTTCGCAAATCAGAAATAGTTTAACAAAATGCTACGAAGCAGAATAAGTTGCTTTTCAGCGACAGTAATTTTTCTATTGTCATTTTCCCTCTTTTAACCTGGCAACCCTACACAGCATTAACCCCCACTCTCCTAATAGCGAGAAGTGATAAAACAGCAATAAAAGTGGAGCAATCGGAATTACCCCAATAGATTGTAAGGGCCAACAGATATTATAGGGGAATCATTGGACTTCGCGATCTTTGTTTTGAAAGCTATGAGCATTTCAAGTCGGTCAATAGAAGGTTTTGGTTTCTTATCGCAAAAGATGTATGGTGTTTTTGTCATATCTTCCGTTCCGTTCTTACGTCATCGGTGATTAACTGATTACAGAAATCAGCACATAAATAACTTCTGCCACAGAAGTATTTTATTTGGCCAGAAACATGGTTGTGTGTGTGAGTGTTATGTTATATTATACAATGTAGGAGTTAGATCTTAGTGAGTAAAAGTACACACACACACAGCACAACAACCGCAGTACCAGTAGTACACTGGTACTAAGTACACTGGTACTAGTAGTAACAGTAGCACAGGCAAGTGATTCATCACTTGCCTGTGCATCAGGAGCCACGGTATCCCCATCGCACAATCCGCGACCCTGGTAGGCATCGGTCTTCGTGGACTCCGTCTCGATGAGCTGATATCTCCCTGAGACACGCGTGGAACACAACGCGCCGTCAACCCGGGACTCGAAACTATCTTAGGGGAGACTAGAACTATTTCATTTTTTTTTTATATATTTTGACGAGTTTATATGACTATATAAGACTATATTTATGTGTTGCCCGCGACTCCGTCCGCGTGGACTTCAGTTGCTCTGTTGATCTAAAATAAGCGCCTGTTAAAATAATGAGAGCAATGTGTACGCCCGCGTTTACTCCGTTTTCGCAACATTTTTTGTTATTGCTCTGCTCTTATCGGTCATTGCGTGATGTTCTATAGCCTATGTTCTTTCTCAGGTTCTAGACTATCTGTGTATCAAATTTCATTACAATCAGTTCAGCAGTTTTGGCGTGAAAGCCGGACAGACAGACAGACAGAGATACTTTCGCAAGTATAATATTAGTATGGATTTGAAACAAATGACTGGACTTTGACATTGGACATCGAGTACTACATAACAAGTAGTTACGCACACAAAATGCTAAATATGTAAGTATAGAAAGTAGCAAACAGACTACAAATAAATTGTATTCCTATTTTAGAGCATAAATTATCTTGAGATAGAAAGAGGTACAAGTCTATTAATAATAAGGGGTAAGACAAACAACTACGCAACTTTAATCTTAGATCGTCAATGAATTCGAAAACGAAACAGGATTGACGGATCACGGCGCCATTTTAACAGATTGCTTAAATCTAAGTAAATTAGCCTACGAAGCCTAGCTTCAGTGCAGATCGAACAAATATAGATATACAATAAATTTGTAACTGCTTTAAGTCTCTTCACAACACAATTTTTAATATAGGTGCAAGTAAACGCAAAGACTTTTAACTGGCTTTCTGTCGACAATTTGTTTATTTAGATAATCTTCCAGGTTGTGACAAATAAATATCTATTCCGCCCATGCTTTAAAATTTCAGCGTGAAGACTGGAGGAAGTGAGCTGAAATACCTAATGCTGAGGATTGAGGTGTTCCACTTAGAACAGTGATTTCAACGGCATTTGGCACATGAGCACTTTGTTCGGAGCTATAAATCAATTTTACTAACAGTTAATCAATGTTATTTTCAGTCTTCGAACAGCACATAAGTAACATATTTTTTTAGTGTTACATACTAATACATTAGACTACACTCAGAAATTGGCTAAATATGGCAAAAGATAGAAATAAATGGAGGCACTTGGAGGAGGCCTATACTGAAAGGGCCATGAATTGTAATGAAATGTAAATTTATGTATTTACTATTAATTTTGTGTTTTTTATTGTTTCTTTTTTTGAAACACTTTAATTATATTATGAAAGCATTCATGGTTAAATAAAGGTTTATTATTATTATTTATGTATTTTAAGGCATTATCATATTGAAAATTCATTCCAAGCTCGCTTACATCTTCATCTTCTTCATCAAATCACTTTTATCTTTTTTCACAGTGACATTCTTACATAATAGGCGGGCTGTCTCTCTTCTTTCGTTCTTTCCTTGCCTACAAAATGCCACCCACGTACTCCTTTCACTTACATGAATTATTCTCAACCAGTAGGTAAATAAAGCCTGCATTCAAATCCAGCATTAGGTAAACATAATGTTATTTCAATAGCTCCGTATATTAACGCTATTACTTTACGGGTACCGTCTGAGTGCCGATACGTGACCGCGCATATCTCAAGCGTTCGCTGAAACACGTTTCAATTTTCACGAGATTTTCATGAAAATATAAGGTTTTCTTCATAATCATGGTGATTTGGTGGCGTTTTGATGAGTGGCTTTTACCTGAGTTCGTTGCTGTGTTATGATGAGGGTTTTGTATTTTTTTTTTTTGTTTATTTTGTGTTTGAGACGGGTCGAATTGAAAATGTTGAATGGTTTCCACGCGGGTTTGTTTTGAATTTCAGTCTTAAATAAGGAGACCGCTCTTTACAAGCCATATCACACACAATGATACCTTGTTTCCTTGAAGGGATGGGCAGAGATGTAGGCTAAATTACACACACATTTCGCCAGTGCAGTTATAAGTCCTAACCTAAAAAGCGAACCTATTATCATTAACCGGGCACTTATCCAGCTTGCGAGCTGAAACTGAGGAGGACTCAATTTCCTTGGAACTAAATGATGGGAAGAGATGGACCAGCAGGGTAATTGCGTAACAAACTATCAGTAGTAATGGGTTTCATTTTGACAGTTCAACAACATTCATTGCGTTATTCACGTTGTTGGGTAAACACATTTATCGAACATTAGAAGCAATGGTTTATCAACATCAAAAAATCAAAATCAAAGCATTTATTTCAAATAAACCAGTTACAGGCATTTTGAATTGTCAGAAGGTCGGTCAGTCAATAAGATGAAGCTAGTCGCTCATTCCACAACCTATGGAGAAGAACGGGCAAGAAACTCCATGGACACTCTTTTAAATTTTCAAGCTAATGTTACAAATATTTGATTACATCATTCATGTTGAAATCAACCGTGTGAGAACGATGCAGAAATAAATTGGACGCCGAGAGCGTCCATTATGGAAAACACACAAAAATCAATTCAGAAATTAAAATACGCAGCGGCAGCTAAGAAATGACCAGTCCCCTCCGACGGCGTCCGTTCACGAACATGACGAATGGATCAGCATCATTCAGCTCAACCATATTGAAGGGAACCTAATGACCACACACACGCCACCATCAGCGAGACATTTGAGTGAGCATGACATACTCTCAACAGCCAGAGCACAAACAAGTCAATAAAAAAGACTAATCCAACAAAAAAATGCCTCACAGCACATTCGTACATTGTGAACAATATGCTTCAAAATTATTCCAATTGATAGTAATAGCATGACACGTAATTAGGGTGCAGGTAGAATGACTATCATGACTTTGAAATTGAGTAGGTTTTTAACGTGGAATGCAAGCTGTGTCGAGCCTTTACGCCATCCCATCTTCCAAGCAAGGCGGGTTGTGCGGGGGCGGCTGCAGCTGGGGCTGAAAACTTAAACAGAACTCACAAGTTTTTCTGAGAAAACGACTAAAGAAATCTTAATTTTCTCAGTGAAACTTGTGAGTGCAATAGGACCTATTTAGATAAGTCTTATTGTTCAAAAATCTCTTCTTATCTTTTATCTATTTATCTTTCACAGTCGTTTCGGGTCATGAGGATCGAGATTTAACTAAGCTGTATATAACTTATATTCGGTCTCCAGCGGCGTTCATTAGATGTAGGCAATTAAATCTATACAGCTTAGTTTGGTTGTTTGTTTGAACGCGCTAATCTCAGGAACTACTGGTCGAATTCGAATTTGAATAATCCATTTTGCGTTAGATAACCCATTTATCCAGGAAGGCTTTAGGTTATCTGCCTATATAGCATCACGCTGCGACCAATAGGAGCGGAGCATAACTAACGAAGTCGCTAGCGGCCGCTAGAAAAAAATATTTTGTAATCACAGAAAACATTCACTTCCATTCATCAAAACAGCGACCATTTTCTTAAGAGGAAACCCGTGTTTTTACCAGAAAGTGTCACATAAAACGATACTAAATTACATTTGCGCAAGGGGGCAGTATTATTTACTACAGTAATAGTTACCAGTACATTTTCACTCTGCTAGCAAAAGGGGCAAATTGCCAAAAGAGGAAACATTGGAATTTCAAAGACAGAGAACCAGTTATTATTGAGAATCTCAAAATAAACCTAAGTCTACGTCTAACAGGTGAACTTGAAAAAAATTATGTATTTATTAGAGTTTTTAGTAATTCCTAGTTTGGGCTCTTGAAATATTGGGTTATAATGTTGTTGTGTCGGGAGTTTGGTCGTGGAGGCTCTCCAGATCATCCTCTGGCGCAGCATCGTTGGTCGTGTTGTTGGGTTTAACATTGCATCTCCTCGCTCAACCGCCCTCTTCCTTTCTATTCACTCAGTTTTTTTGAGTGAATAGGCTCTTAATAATCTAGCGCGCTTTACCATCAATGATTGCATCACTGCTTACTATCAGGCGGGATTGCGGTCAAGCACTAGTTTGTGATTACAAAAAAAAAAAAACACAAAAAAGACGGCAAATGATAAGTTACCGACGATAGGGAAGGTTTATCATGAAATACAGCGCTGCAGCAACCTATACGATTTTGCATTTTCGTTTTATAGAAATAACGCGAATTCGTATATACATATATAGTAATCGTATATGTATAACCAGCATTGGCGTTATATAGTAAAGATACAACATTGTACAATCGCTACTCAATCGTCTCTTACGTGTATTAGCTGGCGGGCGCTAATTTTATCGCGGTGCCCCTAATACCTTGTTCTAATTGGATTGTGTGCCAGCCCAGTAATGCGAACTAGAATTTTCCGGGGCACCTTGACAATTGTTTGTTTATCGTTTACATCGTTTAACTTTGAAAGTCAATTATCCGGTTGCTGGTTATTGAATTCATAGGATGACAACTTTTGTTTTGACATACTTTGTAACACCAATTTTAACACTAATGACACAAACATTATCATTTCATCAGCATTCATTATATTATAACATTCTGTCAGTAATAAAAAAAAAAATCAATAATATTTTCGTAAAAGCTACCGAAACTTAGGAAATCGTTGTAAAAATACGATATGCTTTAAAATCGATTGCTACTTGTCTGGGCCCTCTGGTGTTCCAGTCAGCAGCAATGCATGTATCCAAGTTACAGACCACGTCTAACATAGTTCCATTAAAATATGTCAAGCTATGCACAGCGTCCAGTTCAAACGCGAGCTGTCACCATAGATTTCTGTCCAAAATTTCTCGGCCCATATTTCGTGCACGGCAGTGTACAACGTTCCTAAAACGGCCAAAATTTATTAAAGCTGCCACAACAGCTCATCCTCCACCGACTTTTGTACAGTCAAACCAGCTATTGAACTAACACACAATTGCACCCATGTTTATAAACAGCGCACCCTGTCGACTTTAATAGAGCGTCAAAAGATCCTGCACTGCCAATACTTTATTGCGCGCGTAACTTAAGTAATTTAAATTGTTTTATTCAATAATATTTATATAACAAAAAATAAACGCTTTAAAATTATAATACGTGTAAGTACATGAAAAAGGAAGGAAAATAAAGGGCTATCCAACGCAAAAAGATTTTTCCAAATTGGACCAGTAGTTCCTGAGAATACCGCCGAGCTTTATATATTAGTATAGACTAGCTCCGCTTTACGGTTTCGATATGTTTTTTATATGCTCCGCTCCTATTGGTCGGAGCGTGATGTTATATATCCTAAAGCCTTCCTAGATTAATGGGCTATCCAACGCAAAATGATATTTTCTAATCGGACCAGTAGTTCTTGAGATTAGCGCGTTCAAACAAAGACACAAACTCTTCAGCTTTATATACATATTAGTATATAGAGTATAGATTAGTATAGATGTGAACGGATAACAAGAAAATCAATGAAAGCCTCACAGATTAAAAACAATAAAACAGAAGTAAGTACCAAAGTGCAACACTGCTTGATCCATTAGTCTGGTGAAATTAGCGAGATCGAGAGAGAAAAAGAATGAGCAAAACTATTACTGCTCAGCGCATTCACATTGTTTGAAAATAATAAACTAAGTTAGCTGCCTGTATAGCAAATAGCTTGATCGACTGTACATAAAGCCCACCACACACGCTCGGAGCGGAACGTCATGTGCGCAAGATTAATGTGAATCCAAACTAGCACAGTCTAATTTGCATGCTGATCGGGAAGAGAAACAAAGACTTACACACTCCACTCGGCTTCGGATGGTAAATGAAGGAATGTTGTGTTAGTACCTACAACAGGACATTGGCGCGAAAAAGGAAAGAAGATAAGATTATTTTAGTGCTGTCAAATTAAGATACTCTATAGACAGATTAGACGCGATTAACAAAAACAAGGTGACCAAAAATACGACAACTTACGTCAGACGCTGACTAATTTGACGGGGCTATACTAATCTGCCCATTTTATGTATAATGTATAGAATGAAAAGATATACAGAGTGGTGCTGACAATACGACAACAAATGAAATCACAGACCATGCTGGTTCATAGGAATAATCCTGAGCCATAGAAAAAAACCTAGCATCAAAAATAAAAAAATGAAAATTTCAAACAAACTAAATCGCATAAAATTGCAAACGGAATAAAAAATCCTTTAAAAAAATGGTTCAATGACCTCCGATCAGCGGGCGACAGCGCGTTCCTGTATCGACTTGCTTTTTCGAGCCATTATTATTAAAGTTTAGTACCGCTGAATGCGGCGGTCATCAACCTGTAAGCGCGTCCTTATCAACATTTACATCATGTAGAAAACGTGACAAATGAAAAATAATTTCCTGTAACTAATGTAATGGATATATTTAGGTATATAATTTTTTATGGGTAGACGAAGAATGTGTTGAGGTACATGATGTTTAATTTATTGTCGTATTGTCAGCACCACTCTGTATACTGAACTACAATTAAGTTTAGTTTGTACACAGGCAACAAAGTCTTACATTTACTTAAGGCTCGCCCGAAATAGGTTTTTCGTTCTCGGCCGGAGCAGGAATAAAATAATATCTCGGCCGAAACCGAGAATACAAAAAGCGTGAAAAACAATTTTAAATGCTAAATTAACTGAAGCGAATATATGTACATATATTTTATAACTAGCTTTCCGGCCGCGGCTTCACCCGCGTGGAGTTCAGTTATATCGCGCTTTTTAGATTTCCCTCGGGAATATCAAATTTTCCCAGGATAAAAGGTAGCCTATATGTTCTTTCTCAGGGTCTAAGGATTGTCTGTGCCAAATTTCATCAAAATTGGTTGAGGGGTTTAAGCGGGAAAGCGTAACAGACAGACAGACAGACAGACAGAGTTACTTTCGCATTTATAATATTAGTATGGATTACAAACTATAACTAGGATATTATTTCTAATTACAAATAATAATAATAAAAAGACAAAAAATATAATACACTCAAAAGCCTCGTACTTAAACATGAAGAAATTAAAGACAGTGTCTTCCTGATGTCATAACCCGTGTCAAAGACAGCACACATTATTTGATTATTAGAATTGATTATCGGAAAAATACTTAATTAAAAAAAAATTCTTTACCATATAAATTATTTACCATATTTCTCTCTCTTCGTGTATGAACAGATTTTACCTTAAACACATACATAAACTCATATATTCTTCGCATGGGATAAGTAAAGACATCATTATAGGACTAAAAACTACCCGCTGAAGTACTAATAGTCTTGCACATTCCTTTTTCGGCCACAATTAAATAATAATTAAAAAGCTTGGGTCGGGAAAGAAAACTGCGCGCTGGGATCAGAATATGAGTCTATTTCTCTGAAAATTTGTTTTTTATGCGGTACATTATTGATTTAATATAGATCTACATCGCCCTTTACAGCATATGATTTACAGGAATATTTTCGATGATATTACAAATTTAAAAATTGCGGGGCGTCGTGTTTACGGCGGTACGCGGCGTGAGCGGCGGGCCACTATGTTTTTTATACAAAATTGCACCCGTGTGAATCCGGGGCGGGTCGCTAGTACAGTATAAACAAATGTAAGAACACTTTCTTTATGAAAAATTCTTTCGGCGTCATTGTTTACCATTTCTGCCAAACGATTTGGCGCCGACCATACTCCGAACCCAACTACCTACTCCAGAGAGTAGATTTCCATCAACAATAACCCTACCCGGTTCCAACACGTCACGGAAAGATTAATGTTAACCCAAACACTAACAGGATATTAAGTTTCGTCCGTCCGTCCGACTTGGTCCGCTCGGACACCGGGCTTTGAATTCTGATTGTATTTCGTACTTTAATAATGTAAGAAGGATTTTGATGGTGGGTTTCTATGTGAAACCGTTTCTGTTTATTGCTGTGCAAAACGGAGATAATTCCTGCTGGGGGATCGTCGGAAAGATTTCATTTTTAGGAGTGAGTTGTGTAGCGTAGATTGGCGGTCAGTTGGTGGAAAATACTAAAATGTTACATGTAAATATAAAGTGTACTTACATTATCATTTTTATGGCATAAAATAGTCACAGCTAATAGTCAGATCGATTAATGTGGTCATCCTTGGAACCGAAGAATATAAGGAGTAAAAATAATCGCAAAATATTCTCGTTAAGAAACGAAATTAGAACATTGCGCGCTGAACAAATAATAGTCTGAACTATATAAATAATTGTTCTGAATTCACACAAAGTTACAAACTGCGGGCAAACTTAACAGTATCAGAGAGCATAGGTTCAACACAAAACTGAGAAACTAATGGACACCCTTTATCAACTGGAGCTGAGCAAAATCAATAGGGCGGAAGTCGAGGGTACAGTATCAAGAGTAAAATAACGTGATAAAATAAATTAATGAACCGGAGCTTTGTCAAGACAAGCTGCTATTATTATGAGCGTGGTATAGAGTGTCACGATGGAAATTATTACGTGGCTGTATTATGTGGAAAGTGTGAACAGGGTTAATATGTACTTAAGGCGTATGCCTCTAAAGTCATCCTTACATGGAGAGGATAATTTGAGAAGGGGTAATTTTGTCAGTTTATTCTGAGATATCCTACGTGTATTATGAAACGGTGAGACTGTATCATCATCATCATCCTTTTTTCTTTTTTTAACGTCCCACTGCTGGGCACAGGTCTCCTCTCATACAGAGAAGGATTGAGCGTAATCACCATGCTTGCTCAATGCGGGTTGGCGATATCAGACTTGAAAGCCCAGGTTTCATCGAGATGTTTTCCTTGACCGTGTAATCCGTCATTGGTATCTCAAGATATACTTGGTAAGTACATATAACTTAGAAAAGTTACATTGGTACTTGCCTGACCTGGAATCTAACCCGCACACTCATACCTGAGAGGCTGGTGTTTTAACCACTAGGCCACCACGACTACCATTACGCCCTTTCTTACGATGATCTATATTGCATTTGTTTAGGTAGTAAACTAAAGTAAACACTAAAAGTAACTTAGTAAACAGACTAAAAAAAGCTGTCCACGTCGCCGAAGGACTGATTTATTCTTAAGCTCAACCCTTTTGGAAGCGATGCGAATAAAGGTAGGTTGATAAGAGCCATTTTTCGCCCATCATACACTCAAAAAAAAAGTTTCGGTCTCCGGCAATTTTTAAATGTACTTATTTGTAAACTTGAAGATATGCATTTTCTTATATATAAGATTGACGTGATAAATAAAATAGTAAGTCAAAGATTATTATGGCCTAAAAAATGTGTTTCGGTTTTTTTTATACATTTTAGTCGTTTTTTAGCATGTTCAGTTCCATGAACCAAAGTGAAATAATACTCATAAAAAAGCTTATGAAAAGTAGTATCATAAGCAATCACAAGTAATATGGTTCATGCAACGCTTCTTAATCCCTACTAATATTATAAATGCGAAAGTAACTCTGTCTGTCTGTTACGCTTTCATGTCTAAACCACTGAACAGATTTTATTGAAATTTGATACAGAGTTGACCTTGGAAAATAACATAGGTTAGATTTGATTCCGGACTTTGGAAGAGTTTTCTTGGAAACGCGATATAACCGAACTCCACGCGGGCGAAGCCGCGGGCGGAAAGCTAGTACAATAATAATTCGTAAACTAAAAAATCTACTAAAATGTATACAAACCTAAACCTAAACTGTCTTTTTGGGCAATAATTTACAACCCACCAACTTATCAACCCACTTCCTTTTAATGCACAATTCCCTTTCATATTTTATAATTTGACAAAATAAAGGGTGTATCTGACATCGACGCACAAACGAGTACCATGAATCCAGTACATGATTCTGAACCCCCCAGTGGTGGAATTTTTTGTCGGCTTTTTCATGATTTAAAAAAAATAAATGCAGTTTTTTTTCACTTCAGACCATTCACAATTGCTATACTTTTATAACCCAATAAGATTTTAAAGTAAAAATTAAATAATTCGCTAATTACATAAAAAAGCGCAATGAAAACAAAACCCGAAAAACGATCTTATCAGCTGATTTAATAGAGTTCACATCAGGGATCAACGTCATACCTACAAACTCGCACGGCGGCACGCTTGCAACGTTCAAAAGCCGAGCCGACACTTTTTTTCAAACACTGTGTATTCTGTAACCGTTCATTAACGACATAAATGACTATCATAATTTTATTAGTGGCATGCGGTCTAGCCTTTTCGCGAAGTTTGCGTTACGATGCCAGATACACCCTGTATATAATACGGAGTATTAGCTTCTATATTGCCTTCCAGTTTCCGTTCATGTTTTTGTTAGTAAGGCTATTAAAATTAACCTAAAACCGGTATGCAATAATGGAACTTTCTTCAATCACTTATTCGGGTAGCTAAAAAGTACGTTGAAAAGTAAACTAATTGAAATAAACGTGTGTAATTCATGAACTCCATAGGTACCTGTACCTGTTGAATAAGGAGCTCTCAATTAGGTACTTTCAAAGAGTGCTGTAATTAAAAAGCTTCTAAGCGAACATATCATGAAAGGAAAAGGTTGGCATCATAATAAAAGTTTCTTTCAAAGTAATTTGTTGTCAGCGTATAGAAAATTTTCAAAAACTGATGGGACTGATAGAACTATACTTTGCATTTTTTATGCGGATACAACAATTATAGTGGCTTTTGAAGCCTTTACTAACTATGTAAATGGACTTCATCATCATTCTTTGTCATTATTCCTATAGAAGCCTTTTGAAGCCTTTACTAACTATGTAAATGGACTTCATCATCATTCTTTGTCATTATTCCTATAGAAGCCTTTTGAAGCCTTTACTAACTATGTAAATGGACTTCATCATCATTCTTTGTCATTATTCCTATAGAAGCCTTTACTAACTATGTAAATGGACTTCATCATCATTATTTGTCATTATTCCTATAGAAGCCTTTTGAAGCCTTTACTAACTATGTAAATGGACTTCATCATCACTCTTTGTCATTATTCCTATAGAAGCCTTTTGAAGCCCTTTACTAACTATGTAAATGGACTTCATCATCATTCTTTGTCAAATGTATTTGTGAAAAATTATTCCTATAGAAGCCTTTTGAAGCCCTTTACTAACTATGTAAATGGACTTCATCATCATTCTTTGTCATTATTCCTATAGAAGCCTTTTGAAGCCCTTTACTAACTATGTAAATGGACTTCATCATCATTCTTTGTCATTATTCCTATAGAAGCCTTTTGAAGCCTTTACTAACTATGTAAATGGACTTCATCATCACTCTTTGTCATTATTCCTATAGAAGCCTTTTGAAGCCCTTTACTAACTATGTAAATGGACTTCATCATCATTCTTTGTCATTATTCCTATAGAAGCCTTTTGAAGCCTTTACTAACTATGTAAATGGACTTCATCATCATTCTTTGTCATTATTCCTATAGAAGCCTTTTGAAGCCTTTACTAACTATGTAAATGGACTTCATCATCATTCTTTGTCATTATTCCTATAGAAGCCTTTTGAAGCCTTTACTATGTAAATGGACTTCATCATCATTCTTTGTCATTATTCCTATAGAAGCCTTTTGAAGCCCTTTACTAACTATGTAAATGTACTTCATCATCATTCTTTGTCATTATTCCTATAGAAGCCTTTTGGAGCCTTTACTAACTATGTAATTGGACTTCATCATCATTCTTTGTCATTATCCCTATAGAAGCCTTTTGAAGCCTTTACTATGTAAATGGATTTCATCATCATTCTTTGTCATTATTTCTATAGAAACCTTTTGAAGCCTTTACTAACTATGTAAATGGACTTCATCATCATTCTTTGTCATTATTTCTATAGAAACCTTTTGAAGCCTTTACTAACTATGTAAATGGACTTCATCATCATTCTTTGTCATTATTTCTATAGAAACCTTTTGAAGCCTTTACTAACTATGTAAATGGACTTTATCATCATTCTTTGTCATTATTCCTATAGAAGCCTTTTGAAGCCTTTACTAACTATGTAAATGGACTTCATCATCATTCTTCTGTTATTATTTCTATTCATTTGTGGTCGGTGCTACATTGTATATCTTTTTCATCGATACTTCTCTATTAGACGTCATCTTGGTGGTTTTAGCCTTTTGTAACCCTTTCCATTCATAATTTCTTTGGTCTTCTCCTACTATACTTATAGCCATCGACATTAACAATCTTCAAGAGATAGAGGGCTAGAGACTAAGATTTTTAATTAAACTAGTAATAACTAACATGGAATGATTAAAGAGGTACACTCGCTAACCAAAAACATTGCCTGCAATACCAAAACTTCCGACGGCAGACCTATGACGTTATCTTCGGTCTCCGGTGCAGTGGCGACACCAAAATCCAATATGGCCGACGTTCGCGCCTTTTTTCTTTTTCCACGCGTCGCATTTGTAATCGTTAAGTTGTGGCAAACTTGTGTTATGTGCTAGGGTCCCTTAATAGAAATGATAATTATCAATTTAGTCATTATGAGTTACATTTAGATAATATAGTTTTGGGAAAATGTAAATATATAAGCAACAACGTCAACATCCGAAAACGGCATCCCAGGAACGGAAAACACTGAACCGGCCGATGTAGAGGTGCTTGGGGGACGCCTATATCCTGCAGTGGACGTCTTTCGGCTGAAATGATGATGATAAGATAATGATTACGTAACGCACTTTCTTACACATCCGAAGGTCTCTAATTGAAATTTCTAATGGAAATAAACAAATGTTTACGAACAAATAAAGCAATTAATGTTATTGGGTTTTTAAAATCAAAGGCATTGTAATTGTTAGTGTGTTATGGAATTAATTACACCGCACGTTATTATAACAGGTATTTCCTTGTACCTTTGATACAAATGAAGATTTGTAAACTCAAGTAAAGTTAGAGTACAAATACACAAACGAGTTATCTCATAGCGTTGGCGTTGCGCTTGCAAACTTTATGTTTATTGCTTAACGCTGCCAATTCACTTCGTAATAATAATTCCCTTTGCGAATGGATCGGTAATAAACATGCCACGTAATCATGACCAAAGGCAGATTAGATATAACTAGATATTGCAGATTTAGTTTTCAAAATTCCCGATCTTATAAGACTTGATCGTATTAATTTACCCTTTAAAATGGTTATTATGAAGCCATTTAATTTACATAAAGTAACATTAGAATCCCATCCATTCACAGCTTGCCTACCTACTACCTACTCAATACAGTACACACGTAACTTAAAAGACCATAATTAAAACTACAAGTACGGAACCCACATTAATGTGCAATGATGCCATCTTGCGGGTAGCAAATAAACGTAGAGGTGGCGGCAAAAGTCTTCGGAGCACTGCGATGACACAAATGTACAATACTTAGCGCTCGCTGCAGTGAAAAATATTTTCAAATTTCATTTTACACGGTCAAAGGTTTACTTTATTTTTCTATACGTTTGCGAGGTCATTCAGGTCATGTGAATGCGAGAGAATACATACTAATGAATTAAGATATTTGATTAAAAGAAAAGGGACAGACGCATGTAATTACTCTGTAAACCATCGTCTGAAACAAAGTTCAGCATGTTATTCTAGGTTAAACATTGGAAGAGCTTACACGGGTATAATATCTTAATGACTGCTTCGTTCCAACGGCAACGAGCCAGTCAAGATATAATTGTATTACGATTTTACGCTGAGCAAGAGATCCTGCGTTCAATTCCCAGATGAGGCAGTTTTATTGGGATTTTCCATCCGGAGTTATATTAATTTATAGCCCGAAGTTTGGATTTGTGATGACGACAATAAGCACGCCCTGAGTTTACAGCATTTTTTTTTTTATTATTTTTATGATCTGGTGATGGGATGAGATGCAGTCGTTGATGGTAAAGCGTATTAGTTTATTAAGAGCCTATCCACTCTAGCCTTGAAGATACTTAAATTATAGTCCGGAAAGACCGTCGCTGGCAAATTGCTCCAGTTCCTAGATGTACCTACTCGGTGTAAAAGACGAGGCGAAACGTAGTGATGTGTGATTTATAAATGCCATGAAGGTATTCAAGTACGTGTCAACAGGGCTCCTTTGTCATGTAGGTTGACAGAAGAAAACTAGCATTTTTACTCTTTAAAAATCCACTTACTTTTCACATATGAAAGGGTTTAACCTCCCGTGACACATAACACAAAAATGCCGAGAGAGGAAAGTTAAAAAAAATCCAGATGGCGTTCGGTCGTTGAGACCGCAGGAGCAACGTGGCGGGCGCATTAACACGAGTACGAGGCACATTTAGCTGCGAGTTTTCACGGAAAACACTTGAATTTTCACACGACCCCCGTTACCCCAGTGACGTAATTGAAGCGAAGGTGGAAGCGTGTGGAGCCATGAGCGGAGGCGATTTTAATATTTATTTACGATCGGCATTTGTGGTAATGAAACTTCTTAATGAAGTATGTAATCTTTACTTCGCCGCGACTTAAAAATATTAATTAAAATTTTATGTTCTTTTTATTGTTTTCGACGTAAGACAAAATTGACATAAATTATTTTCAAGAAGGGGCAAACAAACTTTTTTGTTAAGCCACACAAAGATCTAGCTCGTGCTAGATCTTTGTGTGGCTTAGTACATTGGAGTAGATGTAAATAGGTATAATTTAATTTGATTCAGATAACAATAGATCCATTAAATTTATATTGTTAATACATACTCGCTTTATCAAAAGCGAATCACCTTTATTTTTTTATTAAAATTTTATGTTGTTATGAACATAGCATTTTGGAATGAATAGGTTTATGCAAAGTGTCATATTTCAACGTAGCATTCGTTATTTCACTAAAAAATCTCAATTTAAAGTTGGCAGGTGTTGGCATATTGGTTCTCATGACTGTATTAGGTACACATTTATATGTTCCTTTACGTTCGTGATTATTTAAATGTTTTATTTTTTATTCCAGTAAACGCACGACCGCAAGCTAGAAATCGCGGTAGGCCGATACGAAGATGACGGCTCGAATGGAGGACTGGCCAGCATAAGACAATTTTATGGCAAAAGGAGAAGCATATTTATTTATTAAAAACTTTATGCACAAAGAAAAACATTGCACAATGGCGGACTTAATGCCTTAGGCATTTTCTACCAGTCTACCTTAATGTGATGCAGAGACAAAACATGGTAGGTGCAAAGATATAAAAGAGAAGTTGAAAGAGAAACACACAAAAAAAATATTATAATAAATACGTACCTACATACAAAATATAAACAGTAGA
The DNA here is from genome assembly GCA_017933935.1 of Sesamia nonagrioides. NCBI lineage: Eukaryota > Metazoa > Arthropoda > Insecta > Lepidoptera > Noctuidae > Sesamia > Sesamia nonagrioides. The sequence continues at coordinate 205,355 of JADWQK010002063.1, forward strand.
GAGAGATAAAAAAATATAGATAGAGAAAAACAATAAATTATATGTTTGATGAATCTGCCAATTTCTTGCGTACCTAAGTATTCCCGAGCTTTAATTTTAAATGTGTTTTAAATATGTGTGTGTGTGTGGGGGTGTACCGACTGGTCAACGTCCTGATATTCTGAGGAAGATCATTCCAAAGGAAAACCGCCTGCACAAGAAATGAAGACTTAAGAAAACCAGAGCGGTGTGAAGGACATCGTAGAAGACAATTATTGGAAGAACGAAGATTTCTATTATGCGGAGAGCATAAATATTGAAACTGAGAAGTAAGATAAGAAGGAGAACAGGGTTTGTGTAGGAGTGAAAACAAGGTCGTCAAAGCTCTTAGAGCGCTGCGCTCTGCTTATGTAGTGGAAAAATACAGGCTAGTTAAAGTAAATTAATTATTGAATTGAAGTAGTTATTTTTATGCACCAGTTTCCGTTACAAAAGAACATATTGTTACGAATGGACCTTATGTCGATGGCATAAGGTTCAATATCGCGTGACATGCAGTGTGTCACTTTTAAGTCCTATTTTTCCAGATCTAGACATTTTCTAGGTATAATAATAAAACGCATTGCTAGACTTAGGACGGCCTATCGAATGGTACAGGTATCAACAGTTTTGTCAACAAAGTGTCGACATCGAAATTTCTAGAAACCCGTTTCCGGGAATTATCGTAGGTACTTACTTGGCCGGTGACCTCGAAGTTATGCAGTATTATTATTACGCCTAGAGGATTCTGGAATGTTCGATCAGCTGGCCTATATATAGGCGCCGCGACGCCGGCGGACAGTCAGTCTACACTCGACTAGCGATACGAAAACAGCGACAGTTAAGAAGCAATCTTAAAGAAGACCTACTGCGACAATTATAACGAGAACTGTGAGTACTACGTGAAGAAACATCTGTAGCGTTATTGTGTGTTTACAACACGGACTTCGTGGACGTAAGAGAAGACTTCGGTACGACATCAGCTACGTTCTACTTGTCATTGCCTACAATCGACTGTACCTTCGTTGCCAATAAACTTCGTAACCCTTAACCGGCGTTTAAGTACCCCTAGCCCGTAACAATTGGTGTCAGAAGCGGCATGCCGGTCACGCCAAGGGAAGACGAAAGAGTACGCACGCGACGACAAGCAGCGATGGATTTGGTGCGTCAAGAGGAAGAATCGCTTGGTGTCCCTGCACCCGTAGAAGATGCGGCCGTCGTAACACCGACGAATGTGAGTGCGCCTAGTACCAGCACTATTCCCGGAAGCAGCGGACCCGATTTATCGGTGTTACTAGCTCACTTGACGGCGCAAATAAAGCTGAGTATAGCAGAATCCCAGGCGCAAATAAAAGGCATAGTAGCAGAATCACAGGCAAAATCCCAGGCAGAAATCCAGGCACAAATAGAAAAAACCCAGGCTCAAATAAAACAATCCCAGGCAGCAACCCAGTCACAAATAAAGGAATCCCAGCAACTGGTATTAGAATTAAACGAAAAATGGCAAAAAACCAACGAAGAGGTCAACGAACTTAGAATAAAAACAGCTCAACAAGATGCCCGTCTGGACCAGCAAGATACGCGCATAGACAAACAAGATGCGCGTATGGACCAGCAAGATACGCGCATAGACAAACAAGATGCTCGTATAGAGAAACTAGACAATACCATACTGGAGTTTGGGAAGGAAGTAGAATTTCTGCAGGAGAAGGTACAAAAAGGCGTTATTAAAGGTGTGGTATCGGTACCTAGTGCTTTGCCGACTTTCCAAGTACCTCATTTCGACGGAACAACGTCATGGGTGGCCTTCCGTCTACAGTTTGAAAAAGTCGCAAAAGGCAACAATTGGGACGACGATCAAGCTCTAACCGCCCTTATGCTTGCTTTGCGTGGTGATGCCGTACGAATCCTCGAGAATATTTCCGGCGATTGCAATACCCTAGCCTGTCTGTTAGAAGCGTTGGAGACTAGATATGGAGAGAAACACCTCGAACATGTCTACAGGGCTCAACTCCGCGAACGCACACAGAAGAGCAGCGAGGGTTTGCAACAATGGGCCACGGAAATTGAACGTATGGTTCGGAAGGCGTATGCATCAACACCGGGATTGATTGGCGCTACTACTCTACGATTTTTTACTGATGGGATTCGAGATGCAGAAGTCAGGGCCGCAGTACGTCTGGGTCACCATCAGACCCTGAAGGCAGCTTTGACGCATGCTCTGGAAGTGGAAGCAGTACGTCAAGATGGCCCACAACACGACCGTATTCGAGAAGTGACAGCACTTATAAAAGCCCGACGAGGACCAACTTGCTATGAGTGCGGCGAAAAGGGGCACATTCGAATTGATTGTCCCAGGAAGGCCAAGGGAAGAAGAACTTCTTGGCCAGGTGAGGAGGTCCCGGTGATGGCGTGGCGCAAGCGCGATGCGAAGATCCAGCCCGAGCGCCCGTGCGAGCGAGTCAAGTGGCGTGAGCGGAGCGATCGGAGCGGGCACCGCGAGCGACCCGCTGAACGAGAGTGGGAACGCGTCAAGGACCGGGAGCGAGACCGAGACCAGGAACGCGAACGTTCCGGCAAGCGAGACCACGAGCGCGAGCGGTCGTGCGGAAGGTCGTGGACTAAGGCAGACGCAAAGCGGGACAAGGAAGTCGAGGACGAGGCGCGTAAGAAGAAGCGCCTCGAGAAAAAGGCAAGACAAAAGGACCGCCGTCGCCAGGTTAGTCCAGGAAGTAAGGGCCGACATTGTGACAAACAGAAAGAGAACGTAAGGATTATCCAGGTGAACGCTTTGGACGAAGACTGGGATAATCAATCATTGGAAGACGCACAAAAGGAAGATAGTGACTTGAAGACAGTAATCGAATGGAAGAAACGTGGCCAAAGGCCCACTTGGAGTGAAATATCAGCGCTTAGCCCAACAGCAAAAAGTTACTGGGCCCAATGGGACAGCCTGATAATTGATAATGGAGTCCTCAAGAGGAAATGGGAATCACCCAGTGGGCAGGAAGTCACCTTACAGATAGTTGTCCCCTGCGATAAAGTCGCGTCAGTGCTAAGACAGGTGCACGACGGAGTATCCGGAGGACATCTAGGAGTAAAGAAAACCCTGGAGAAGGTGAGAAAAAGATTCTATTGGGTGCATTGTCGCGAGGACATAGAGGACTGGTGTAGAAAATGTGTAGCCTGCTCCTCAGTAAAGGGACCGCAAACGAGAGCCAGAGGTCGGCTGAAAGTGTACAATATTGGTGCACCATGGGAAAGAGTTGCTGTCGATATAGCTGGGCCTTTCCCTGTTACTGAAGAAGGGAATAGGTATATCATCGTCATGCAAGACTATTTCAGCAAATGGCCAGAAGCTTTTGCAGTGCCTAACCAAGAAGCTCATACAGTCGCCAAAAAGCTAGTTCACGAGGTGTTCTGTCGATTTGGCGTTCCCTTGGAGTTACACTCTGACCAGGGTAGAAACTTCGAGTCTTCACTATTTCAAGAGGTTTGCCAACTACTCGGGATACATAAGACTCGTACAACACCGTACCACCCACAGTCAGATGGAATGGTCGAAAGATTCAATCAGACGTTGGAGAATCACTTGGCCAAAGTAGTGGAAGAACATCAAAGGGATTGGGACCAATACATTCCACTCTTCTTAATGTCATACCGCTCTGCAACACATGATAGCACAAACTGCACACCGGCGAAAGTCAACTTCGGCCGAGAAATTAGACTACCCATAGATGCACTAACCGGAACACCTCCCGATACTCCTATTCTAGCCGTCGACTATGTGGCCGACCTGCGGCGTAAATTAGATGGAATACATGAGCTAGTGAGAGAGAATGGTCTGAAAACCAGTGAGAAAATGAAGATCCGATACGACCGCAAAGCTAACGTGCCCGGATTCGAAGAGGGAACTTTGGTATGGTTGCATAATCCCATTAGAAGAAAAGGAAAGAGTCCAAAGTTCCAAGCCAAATGGGAGGGTCCGTACACGATAGTAACCAGAATAAACGATGTCACCTACCGGATTAAGAAAGGATCTAGAGGGAAGCTGAAAATCGTACATTTAGACCGCCTAGCTCGCTATTATGGATCAAATCATGCTCGGGACGAGCATGACTAAGAAGGGGGCAATGTTACGAATGGACCTTATGTCGATGGCATAAGGTTCAATATCGCGTGACATGCAGTGTGTCACTTTTAAGTCCTATTTTTCCAGATCTAGACATTTTCTAGGTATAATAATAAAACGCATTGCTAGACTTAGGACGGCCTATCGAATGGTACAGGTATCAACAGTTTTGTCAACAAAGTGTCGACATCGAAATTTCTAGAAACCCGTTTCCGGGAATTATCGTAGGTACTTACTTGGCCGGTGACCTCGAAGTTATGCAGTATTATTATTACGCCTAGAGGATTCTGGAATGTTCGATCAGCTGGCCTATATATAGGCGCCGCGACGCCGGCGGACAGTCAGTCTACACTCGACTAGCGATACGAAAACAGCGACAGTTAAGAAGCAATCTTAAAGAAGACCTACTGCGACAATTATAACGAGAACTGTAAGTACTACGTGAAGAAACATCTGTAGCGTTATTGTGTGTTTACAACACGGACTTCGTGGACATAAGAGAAGACTTCGGTACGACATCAGCTACGTTCTACTTGTCATTGCCTACAATCGACTGTACCTTCGTTGCCAATAAACTTCGTAACCCTTAACCGGCGTTTAAGTACCCCTAGCCCGTAACAATATAACCCCTCTAATAAGTATTACTTTTTTACGTCGAACGCCACGATTACACTACTTAAACATTTAATCAATTCAGTTCTCAAGAAATAGGCCAAAGATTAGTCTTGAGTTTAGCTTCAAAAACGAAACACGTTCTTCGCTATCTCGTGAACAAAGCCCACTACCCAAGTCTTGCATGCCGGGAACCGGACCGACGCGTTCCTTACTTTCTAACAGTATTAGAAGAAAGGCTAACTTAATTGAAAAAGGCACAATCGTGTGTGCTTTCCATTTTGTTGCTCCCTGGTACTTGGTTTCGTGTGATAGCTTTGCTACAGATTACATAGTAGTTTTATTGACATTCGTGGTCGTTTTGATTCTCATTTTTTTTCCGCTATATCGATGTTCGAATTTTTAACATATAAGGCGTTTTCTCGAGTGGCGTCCAGGCACCGAAAGACCTAGCGTGGTAGGCCCCCGACAAGGTGGACCGACGACGACCTTGTAAAGGTCGCGAGAAACCGCTGGATGCGGGAGGCGCAGGACCGGTCGTCGTGAATCTTCACGACATTTGCCTCCACCAAGGATTTCCTTGGGGGAGGCAAATGTCCAGCATTGGACGTCTTTCGGCAGGAGTGATGATGATGATAATGAAGGCGTTTTTAATATCCCATTAAGAGTAATGGGATATTAAAAACTGGGAAATTGAAAAATAATTCATATGCCACTTAATTCTTTGATACGTGTTCATATACATGTTTATATACATATATTTCTTTTTGTTTTCATTTTTTAAACAGCATAATAATTGGACAAAATTACGAATAGTAATGTAAAACAAACGTGAAATATGTAAACGCCGGATTTTTTATCTATCTATTAATTAGATGCTATATTACGCTTGCTTTAGAAAAAAACTAAAGGGAAAAATGTGCGCCACAGACTAGAATAAATATTTGACAAAATATCCGGAAAGAATACTCAATCCCTTTGTCCTAGAACTCCGTGGCTGAGTAGAGTTAATGGCTGAAACCAATTATTTTATCTTGGCTTTTGAAATTAGTTTCCGAGACTAAAGAAAACAGTCCATGTTGAAATTCTCTAAATTCAGAGCAACAGCTGTTGTAGATAGCAAAATTCAATATTTATGATCTGATAATAATTTGATTTATAACATTTAGCCTTAGTAATTTTGCGTTTCTTACCTGAAGATATTAGCTTAAATAGAATTACAATAAGCCAATTAAGTTTAAAAATAATACGTAATCCAATACTGCTGTTAAAAACTAAACGGGGGTGTTAGTGAGTAATTAACTATACAACATTATTTTTGGTATATAATGTCTATACAAAACCCGAAACAAGTGTCTAGTATGTTTATGTAAAGAATCTATGTATAAAATTTCAAAAGTTATCTTACCTGGTTGTCTTAACAAAAATATGGTCAACGCTCCGCTCGGGCGGGCGAGCTGTGCGTTGCCCTCTGGCGTCAGCTGTTGTGCGACGCGCCATGTATTATGATCTACCGTAAACTGAACTTGTGCGCTCGGTAACCACACTGCAACTATTTTAAATGTATTTGGGAAAAAATATAACATGGTGTAAAAATGATTAGGATTGACCCAGTTGCATATTCTGAACAAACTATATTCAGGTTTCGTATAAAGAAAAAGTAAGGTTGTATTAATCCTATGTATTATATGTATAATCACTGGTTCGCAACAGCAGCAGTATTGATAAGGCAATAAGATATAGTTCTAGTATTGAGCCGTTTCCCAATACCATGCATTCATCTGAATACCAATATTTTTTTCCCGCCTGATGGTAAGCAGTGATGAAATCGTTGAAGGTAAAGTGCACTATACATATTTTACATAGAGACAGATTGAGACTGTGAACGTTTTTAGAATTAGCCCTCAGAAGTACTCAGAACGTGCAGGTAGTAATTGTCGAAACGGAAAGTTTATGAAAAGATCAAGAATAAAGCATAGGCTTTCAGTAGATTTGGCCAACACCAATACCTATTAAAAAAAAATGGACATAGTAATGTCCATTTTGTGATGCAATTTTATTTTCAAGGTACCACGTGTGAATATGACTGATATCGTAGTTAAGTAATATGTTGCAGTTAAAACACAGTAGGAGGCACATTACCTACTGTGTTTAAGCTCAGTTATAAGTTCCATTGAGCTTATAACTGAGGAAAGGGATGATGAAACAACACCCTAAGTGAGTCACATATTATCGATCTCATTCTGAAGGAAACTAATTATTATAATAGAGAATTACATTTTCGAAAAATATGTTTGCAAAACAATGTAAATAACGCAAAGAAAGTTATTAAACTATCAAAGTAAATCCCATTCCTACTAACAGCGTTACTACAATTACCCTACTGATATATCAAGAATCATCATCATCATCACAGCGTTAATCCCAGTCGCATCCGAAGCCTTTTCAGCTTTGTAGTCTGGGGTCCGCTTTACCAGTCCAACTCCTGATATGGCCAAACTTCGACATTTTCCATGAAGCGACTGCCGTCTGACCTCCACAACCCGAAGGCGACGTCGAAGCATTGCAGTTAGACCAATTGTTGGACTTTTGAGGGCTCCAACAACCCGTAACGGCTGCCATTAGATGTTCGTATGGCAACCGGGACCAACGGCTTTACGTGCTTTCCGAGGCACGACCAGACCAGTGCAAATATTCATATTCATACATACAAATACGTGCACTGTGAGGGGATCGAACCCGCGCCACCTTGCGCAGCAGCGGCCGCGCCCCCTATCGCTACGCCACGGAGGCTGTCACTGATGTATCAAGAATGTGAAAGCGAAAGGTAATAACGGCCGCTATGGCGTCTAAGTACATACAATGTTAACTTTACGCATTAGTGCAGTAACACGATGTCAAAGGGTACCTAAAGTTGTTGCTTCATTATGTTTCTAACATTATGAAGAAATAAGCTTTTATTCCACGTACATCGAAGCACTAAAACAATTTGCCAACGGTGGTGTTTCCATCGGACTATAATTTAAGACACTTAAATTCAAACAAAACATCTAAATACTGGAATAATTTGCCAGCGACGGTCTTTCCAGACTACAATTTAAGTATGTATCTTCAAGGCTAGAATGAATAGGCTCTTAATAAACTAGCGCGCTTTACCATCAACAATTGCATCACTGCTTACCATCAGGCGGGATTGCAGTCAAGCACTAGTTTATAATTTATGAAAAAAAAAACCTTCAATCTTTGCTTGTCGTTCTAAACTTCAAAAACGCTAACCACGTTACAGCCGGTTTCCATTCCTCGTCAAAAGGAGCTGAATATCAATATTTGAAGTAGATCGACTTCCTATTTGATCACCACAACCTTGTTGCTAGGTAACACGACAATCTTTGATAAGACTGATTGCTGTTGACTTCTTGGAAAACTTACTTCTTGTAACGACTATAAAAGGTCTACGAATAATAGGCGGAACTATAATCAAAGACGGTTCAAGACACCCATAAGATCAAACGAAGATTATCTTAATAATTTAAGATAAGAACCCCACGTATCTTAGGAACGGCTATCGATTTGAGAAATGCGCCATTTTCGAGAACCCCGAAGGCAAATAACATAAAACGATTTAATTAAATAATATAACGCATATTTACTTTAATATCCCTCCTGTACTGTTAAATAAATATTTCAAAGGGCAAATTATTTTCCGAGGAGAAGGGACGAGGTTACCAAGGTAATTACGTAATTTGCCAGTAATTTTCCGAACAAATCAGGCTTGAAGGCAAAAGAATGGAGAAGATTTTTTTACCTTTAAATTAATTATGAGGAAAATATACTTCAGTATTTTCTGATTGAAAATTCTAGTGGCTTTACGGAAAAAATGTTTGTTAAGACTCCATTATCCACTAAGGGCTGATTTTTCGGTTTAATCTGAACATGAATTATTTATTCATGAAATAATATTGTGTTTTCGACAAGTCTCCCGTACAAAAATTTTACAGATATATAAAGCTAGTGGCCGCCAGCGACTTCGTTCGCGTGTTTAGTTATGCTCCGCTCCTATTTGTCGCAGTCAAATCAAATCAAAATCAAAATCGTTTATTTCAAACTAGCTTTCCGCCCGCGGCTCCGCCCGCGTGGAGTTCGGTTATATCGCGCTTTTTAGATTCCCTCGGGAATATAATTTTTTTTCCGGGATAAAAGGTAGCCTATGTTCTTTCTCAGGGTCCAAAGATTGCCTGTGCCAAATTTCATCAAAATCGGTTGAGAGGTTTAAGCGGGAAAGCGTAACAGACAGACAGACAGACAGACAGACAGACAGACAGACAGACAGACAGACCGACAGACAGACAGACAGAGTTACTTTCGCATTTATAATATTAGTATGGATTAACCATCACTTGGTACTTTTGAATAGTCAAAGTCGGTCAGTTCAAGAAAAGTGAAGCTAATTTGCAGTGTGATGTTACATAGCCTAGAAAGCCTTCCTGTATTAATGAGCTATTCAAAGCAAAAAGAATTAGTCAAATCGGACCCGCAGTTCCCGAGATTAGCGCGTTCAAACAAACAAACTCTTCAGGTTTATATAAAGGCTGTATCTGACATCGACGCACAAACGAGTACCATGGATCCAGTACATGATTCTGAGCCCCCCAGTGGTGGAATTTTTCGTCGGCTTTTTCATGATTTAAAAGAAATATATGTAGTTTTTTTTCACTTCAGACCGTTCACAATTGCTATACTTTTATAACCCAATAATATTTTAAAGTAAAAATTAAATAATTCGCTAATTACATAAAAAAGCGCAATGAAAACAAAACCCGAAAAACTATCTTATCAGCTGATTTAATAGAGTTCACACCAGGGATCAACGTCATACCTACAAACCCGCACGGCGGCACGCTTGCAACGTTCAAAAGCCAAGCCGACACTTTTTTTTAAACAGTATGTATTCTGTAACCGTTCATTAACGACATAAATGACTATCATAATTTTATTAGTGGCATGCGGTCTAGCCTTTTCGCGAAGTTTGCGTTACGATGTCAGATACACCCTGTATTAGTATAGATATAGATTAATCCGATCGGTCGACCTGCGCGGCTTTTATTATTAATCCACAATTATTAATAACAACCGCATCGGTTCACCGACCGGGTCAAGCTATACTTGCCGATGATTGTCCGTGGATCCTTACTTCTTCTTCTTCAGCCTATACAGGTCCACAGCTGGACAAAGGCCTCCCCAAGGTTTTCCATTACATTGGGGACTTTACCATAATCCCTACGCTGGCAGACGGGTTGGGGATCGCAGTAATTTGATATTCCACAGGAAAACTCTGAAAAACTATTGCACGCTTCCTTGGTGAGACCGTGAGAGTTCCCTTAGTCGCCTCTTATGACACCCACGGGCGGATATGGGTTTGTACTATTCTAAGCCCGGTGCCACACGAATCCTTCTAAGACTCTTCAGATGCACAAGAATGCCTCAGAAAGCACGTTAGGCCGTCTGTCTGCGACAGTCGCTATGGGTGAAGACCGTATCATATGACCCAGCAAATACGGGTATTAAGCTGCATTTTGTAAAGCTTGAAGCCGACGCTAACATATGTAGCTAGAAAAGGCTAGACAGATGATGGCAATGATTTGCCTTCGGAAAAATCAGCCCTAAATTACGAATGTTTTTTGTTTAACTTTTGCTCTTAGCAAAAATTTGCACACTTTTTATAAACATTCTTAATTAAGACTTAAGTACAAACAATGACATTTGAGGTCATTTACATATGTCTAAAAGCGAGGACAGCCGGGACGTTATATCAGAATGGATATTCAAAGCTTTGGAAAAGCAACCAACATTTCTAGCTATATTCACATTTCTAAAGAGTTTTGATATAAATTGATGCCTAGAAAGGAAAATATACGAGGTACGGTCTTTATTTTGATATTTCAAAGAGTATTGAAAATAGAGGAGACATGTTTACGTACATATATTTTTACATTTATTGTTCCATTTGCTTAAAGATTGAACAGTTTAAATTAAATAGCCGTTAACGGCAAAATATACTGATAAAAAGGGGTCAAGTGCGAGTCGCGCACGAAGGAAGTTATGGTGGCGAGGAATAAATAGGGATAAATATACAATCCTAACACCCATGTCACTCCAAAGTAAGAAAACCTTCCACTAATACGTTTACTTTACCTAAATCTACTTATTTTCGCACAATATAGACAGAATCTTACCCGACTCAACAAATACACTGAAATGGAGCCAGAATGCCGTAGTCACGAACAGGCCGAAAGAACTGCACACGATCCTATTTGAATGTTAGCCGAACATGCCAAATACCCTGACAACTCCCAATAGGACCAACTCGAAGATATTGTGACGACATTATTTTATGTTACTAGTTTGAAGGTATTTTCTTTGTCGAGGCTGTTATTATTTAATGTACCATTACTGCATTATTTGGGATACGGAAAGACAACTACCTTTTGCCACAAAATTAACGAGTGCAAGGCGTTGAGTTACGTAGAAGGGAACGAGGAAGGCTCCGGAAGTGAAGTCAAGAATAACCGCAATCCTGCCTGATGGTGATGCATTCGTTGATAGTAAAGCGCGCTATTTTTTTTAAGAGCTTATTCACTCTATCCTTGAAGACACTTAAATTGTACTCCGAAGGAAACACCGCTGCTGGCAAATTGTTTCAGTCCAAGACGAGGCGAAACGCTTCGTTCGGATCGTTGCGGTGTCAACAACGTAAGGGTGGAAATTAGCCGTACGACGGGTCGTCCGATGATGAAACGGAGATTGGGGAATTAAATCATGCAATTCCCTAGCACACTCTCCAAAATGCATCCTATAGAACTCCGATAGGCTGGCTACTCTTCGCCTGTGCTCCAGGCTTTGAAGACCGTTTTGAGCTAAATCTGGGTCGCCAATGTATTAATAACTTATTATCGTCATCTGCCTGCCTTTTCCAAGTATGTCGAAGTCAGCTTCCAGACTAACCTAGTTTAGTTCAATATCATTATTTTTCATGGAACGACTGCCCATTTGACCATTATAACTAAGTTGATAAATAAATTCGTATACGTTTGATCGTAAGAAATGCGTTTAACCGAATCAACCTAACGCTGCTCGCTGCTGGACGTAAGCCTCTCTGATGCTACGTCACAACACCCTGGTTAGTAGGTATAACTCTGCCAATAATAACCGTGGTAACGTGGCCTATGAAATAGGAAGCGTTAATAGTTTTTCTGGAAATGATAAAAAAAAAATCATATAAACGGATACAAATGGTCCTTGGACTCCTATTAAATGATTTTTTTCCTGAGTGCGGATTGTAGATAAGTCTACATATATTCACGATAATTTACCTCCATATTCTGTGTAAGAGTTTATTAATTCTCTCTTTTATTCCGGTCTAGCATTGTTCTATTTGTTTAACTTGAATATTATTTTAACCTAAGTTTTTCACGTCTACCTCTTTCTGTCGTTATCACGTGGATAATTTCAACATGAGTGATAAGCAAATATTTTGTAACATTTCTAAGATTTAAAAAATTGACCATGCGAGTTTCTTGCCCGTTCTTTTCCACAGTTATCTGTGCCTTGGAATAAACGTCTTCATCTTTCAAAATGACCAATCCTTAGACTATTTGGAAGTTTTTTTTACTATTTGGAAACGAATAATACTTAGGACTGGTTGAACTAATAAGTGATGAGCCGAGTGTATTGAGCAGACTATTTTTAATTTTCATCGCACAACTGTTTAAATGGAGAAAACTCATCTGTAGCATGTGTAAATGGATCAATTCTCTATTCCTCTCTCCCGGTACATGAAGCGTAAAATTTTCAGCGACCTCTTTATCATTGTCCACAGAGGAACTATTTCGTGACTACCCTCGTTATACCCTCGCTAATGTACTACATTTGTCACTGTGTTGGTCAAACGTTCTAGTTTTTAGCTCGTTTCGGGAAAACGAGGTTTAATGTTCACACCTTTATTTTATAGGAGAGCAGTTTCCTGAGTTGTAGGAAAAGATTAGGGTGACAATAATGAATTGATTTTTGAGGCGAAGCCCTTTTAACATTAGGCCGATAAATTTTATTTATCTAAAAATTGGATTGACCGATGACCTGGTGAAGGTCGCCTCAAGTCGATCAATGCGGGCAGCACAAGACTGGTCGGCGTGGATAGCCTTGGGAGAGGCCTTTGTCCAGCAGTGGACCTCTAAAGGCTGAAGAAGAAGAAATATTGGAAAGTTTTGTAAAAAATGTACTAAAAGTTCGATTTTTTAAACAAAGTGGTAGAACCAAATAAATAAAATGGTAACATATAAGCACAAAAATGAGAAGAGGGGCTCGTGGCTAAATAAGTACAGCCGCATAGGTCGGTCGATCAGGTTAAACCACGCTTGCCGCGGTTAGTCTGTAGATGGGTGAAATATTTACATACCAAGACCCCTCCATGCCTCGGAGACCATGTTAAACCGATAGAATAGAAGACTCTTTATTATGTACACCATATAGATTACAGAACATAAATATAAAGATTTTACAAAGGGTGACACAATGGGCCAGATGCCTGAAAGTCTAATAACGAGTCTTACCAAGGGGTACTCATCAGTATATAAACCGTAACTCTGGCCCACAGGCAAGTGAAGGAACCCGGGTGGGTTTCAGTCAGTAAAAGTCTGGCTCGCCCTTCCGCTCCGCCCAGAGCGGGAGAAGTCATTTGATGTTTCCCAGTAACTTGTGGAGGTCAGATAGGCAGTCTCTCCATGTAAAATATTGGTATTCAGCTGAATCCGGTCAGACTAGAAGCTGACCCCAACAAAGTTGGGATAAGGCAAAATATGATGCTGACGAAGGCAAAAACTCACTTCTAAAACTTAACAAAAAATATATCTACCATCTAACTTCAGAGCGTACAAACTTCGGACCAAGACGTATCAAATTGTGAAGTTTTATACAATTTTCAACATTATGACGCTATAAATCTGCTTCGAACATAGTTTGTGAAGCTGAACATGTAGGAGTACGCTCTCGTATGTTGAGAGTTTGTTCCTTCAACAATACACTTTACTTATCCGTGGAATTCGGTGTCAGATTTGTTGAGACATGTTTGTTAGAATAATGTAAGTTCTAGCTTGTGTTTTGATACTGCTGACATTCTTGTCTAGCATAGTGTGTTTCCTCGTTCATCATCGTGGCCTACTGTTAGTTTCTTCTTTAGCTTTTTTTCTACTGTTAGCTTTTATTTAGATGATAAGTTTTGTACTTATTTACATTTCTATTTTAAAGGATTTTTTTTTGGCTTTGCTGGGATATTCGCGTGACAAGTTGTAATTTTATTAAATGTTCTGTGTTTTGTTATGTACTTTACAAGAGTAGTATTGTGGTGCTCGGGCTATTAAGTAAGCAATCCGGTCTGAAAGAGAGGCTATGGTAGAGCGTACGAATGTTGCACTATAGGCAGTTTCCGAATGCAGCGAAATCAACCTCGTCTTTAATCACCGCCAAAAGAAGCCCGTTCTCCGGGTTCTCCCTGGCTCCTACATTTCGGAATATATCCATGGATTGCACCAATCGACTTCGGCTTTTGGGAGTTCAGATTTCTTCAAACCTAAACTTTGGGCGGTTGATTGAGTCCAAAGCCTGGAAGCTTGGGTTTAGTGCTTCTTGTGCCCCATTTGGGCTGGTGCTGCAAAATGCCACCTGGCAACTGTGAGTTTGGTAGAGAGGCGTGTGAATAGGCTAATTGGCAACCCTGATTTAGGCAGCCCGCCGGTGTTCCAAAGAATGCAATTTGGAGAGTATGTGCGGGAATTGCATGACTTAATTCCTCCATTTCCGTTCCATCATTGGACAACCCGTCCTACGGCGAGTACCCATCCTTACGTTGTTGACACCACGACGATCTGGACGAAGAGGTTTCGCCTCGTCTTTTATACCGCGTACATAGACGGACCGGAACAATTTGCCAGCGGCGGTGTTTCCGTCTGACTACAATTTGAGTGTATTTAAGGCTAGAGTAAATAGGCTCTTAATAAACTAGCGCACTTTACCATCAACGACTCCCTCGGGGGGTGATCTGGTGGGCACTGAGGTCCAAAGGGTACCCGAAAGGCTTCTGGTACCCCTTTGGACCTCAGTGTCCAAATTATGTCAACATAGGCATGTTGACATAATTCGAGACATGTACCTCAATTCCGATTCCGTTGTTAGGACCTCTGTTGGCGACACTAAACCCTTCCCCATCACCGTCGGAGTACACCAGGGAACCGTCCTTAGTCCGTTCCTGTTCAGTGTTATATTAGATGTCTTGTCAGACAGCATCAAGAATTCACATGAGCAGCTCCTTGGTTGCTCATGTATGCTGATGATATCGCGCTGGCAGACGCGGACAGGGAACGGTTGGTGCGGCGGGTAAATGCGTGGAAGAACTCGCTTGAGAACGGAGGTCTTAAACTTAATGTGGTGAAGACGGTGTACATGGCCAGCAACATCATAGACCCTATGCCTGTGTGCATAGGCGGAGACATGGTCGAGTGCACAGACCAATTTAAATACTTGGGGTCTGTGCTCCACGCGTCCGGCGACATTGATTGCGACGTTAAAGCACGCATTTCCGCAGCTTGGGCAAAATGGCGTGAGGTGACAGGTGTGATTTGTGACCCCAAAATGCCGGTTAAGCTTAAGGGACAGGTCTATAAGACCATCATTAGACCTGTCCTTCTGTATGGCAGTGAGGCCTGGCCTGTGCTTAAGCGACACAAGCAGGAGCTGCGTGTCACGGAGATGAATATGCTGCGGTGGATGTGTGGAGTTACGCGGAAAGACCGCATTAGAAACTCCCGCATCCGTGGCAGTCTCCGTGTCCGTGACATAGCAGACAAACTGCAAGAGAGTCGCCTGCGCTGGTATGGTCACGTCTTACGTAAACCGGCAGGTTACGTGGGTAACAAATGTCTTGCCATGGCGCCTCCGCCGGGCCGGAACAAGCGAGGTAGACCAAAGAAGTGCTGGCTTGACGTTGTAAGAGATGACATGCGTGCCAACAATCTCACACCACGGGATGCCAGTGATCGTGCGAAATGGAGGCGTATGAGTAGGAAAGCGGACCCCGGGCTCCAACGCGAAAGCCGCGGATGCGACCGGGATTACACGCTGAGATGATGATGATGATGACTTTACCATCAACGACTGGCGATTGCATCTTTTTTTTTTTTTTTATTAGTTATAAACTAGTGCTTGACTGCAATCCCGCCTGATGGTAAGCAGTGATGCAATCGTTGATGGTAAAGCGCACTAGCTTATTAAGCCTAGCCATCGCTGCTTATAATATTTAAAGTAAGGTGTTATTTACCCGAACAGAAAGCTGTGCTGCTGGGGAGTTTTTGCGCCACTTCTTCTTCCCAGGGAAAGCAGGAAGTGATGAATGGCGGGCGTTCTGGGAAACTATCTCATGTAAATAAGACAGTTTCCCAAAACGCCCGCCAATATTACTATTGACGTTCAAAGGTGTTGATACTGTGGGTGCATGTACTACTTTACATATATTGTAGGTACGATATTTTTTGCCTAAGCTCTTTAGTAGATTCTAAACTGTGAGTTCTGTTCCATTAAGCTTTAAAAGGAGGAATACTCCTATCCACTAGAACAAAGCATAGTGATTGGTAAGCATATTTAGCCATATATCCCAGTGAACAAACTGTATTATTTAACAGAGTTTATTCAGAATAATAAACAAATAACCCCCCTTTATACGGTCATCTACATACATACAGCAACAGTATTTGAACTATTTTGAATCCATTTTCATTCATAGCAAACACTGGTATTAAAATGGAGTGGCAATACCGGCGATCCGCATTGGAGCATGCAGATTGCCTCGTAGACGATCACATTTTTCAATTTGTTCTCCAGTATATGGTATTGTGAACTCGGGTTTCTATTGCTACTGTAGTTTACGTAAATACGTTAATGGAATTTTAGCTTCATTTGTTTGTAAACTTCCTCTGATTCTATATGACTGTACTAGCGGCTACCTGCGACTTCATTCGAAGTTATTTGAACATTTTAATTTAACCCCAAAATAGTTATTTTACAATTGTAGTACTTATCTTATAAAATGTTATTCGAAATTAAGTGATGCCAAGGACAATTTTGTTCAAAATAAAATACTATTCATTTATTTGGATAAAGATATATAATTATATATATTGTTTTTATATACTCCACTCCTATTGGTTGCAGCGTGATGTAATATATTAAGCCTTCCTGGAAGGCTTATATTACATCACGCTGCAACCAATGCTAATGGGCTATCCAACGCAAAAAAAAAAAATAAATTGTTCAAATCGGACCAGTAGTTCGTCAGATTAACGCGTTCAAACAAACAAACTCTTCAATTTTATATATTAGTAGATACAGATTTCTACAAAAGATAGAATACTAACATAATTTGATCTATCGTATACTTTGGCAGAGTGATTCCCTGACTTCTAACCGGACAGAAATGTAAAAGTAATGTGCTTGCATTTCACTGACTGGAATTCACGTAAGCTGAACAGCCACATAGCACTCCCATTTCATAAGGGTGTATATACACAGAGCATATAAACTGCACATGTTTAGGCACCTGTGCGGTTAAATGTATTGTGTTAACAACCGTTTAAATAAGTGTGTCCAAGGACTTACGCGCTGCATGTGCAGCCCGCAATTTTACATATTCAAATTACAAGCAGCCTAATATATTCCTTGGCTAAAGCGAGCCTTTGGGTTGTATCACACAGACTAAAAGCTATAGATAACTAATTGTCTTTGCGTTGAAATTCCAAACGTAGTTTCTCATCATCCAACTACCAAATCCAATTTCAGAATGTAATTGAGTATTTTTACCCGACTGCCAGGAGGCTTATGTTTTTAGCTCCTATCTTGTATGTATTATTCTTTATTACCTAGTATCTCTAGAACCGCTGAACGGATTTTCACATTTGAGGTATCGTTAGATTTGACTTAATTGCCCAACTGCTACTAGATAGGTGACATTTTAAAAAATCCAAAATGGCGGATGTATGAGGCCATATTGTGAGATATGAAGAAATAAATTTCTACCAAGCATATCGAGTGGGATATCAAAATGAAGGATTTTAAACACTGATTCTAAATATGTATATAACTTAATATTAAATGGAACAAAAAAAAAAGAATTACATGTTTTTTCCTGCCAAGCATATAGAGTTGGGTATCAAAATTAAGGATTTTAATCACTGATTATAATAAAAATATTGATTCTAAATATATTTTATATAAAAAAGTCTTTAAATATAAAATTGCCGTTAAATAGGAAAAAAAATCTTTTGTATTAATTGAAGTAATAACCCATGCAATCAATGTATTTTTGCCAACACAGTGACAGTTTATTGATTCTTAAAGAAATCAGCTGGACGAGAGGCAAGTAGCAGTCTCCGAATGGGGCAATGCCAAACTTGTAGCATTGAATACCGCCAAAACCCGGCGTGTTTTTTCACCCCCAAAAGGAGCCCGTTCACCTTGGCTCCTACTTTTCGAAATGTATCCTTGGAGTGTTCCGACCGCCTGCAGCTTTTGGGAGTTGAGATTCCCTCCACCCTAAACTTTGGGCGGTTCCTTGAGTCCAAAGCCAAGGAGGCTGCCAAGGAACTTGGCGTTATTGCAAGGGTCCGGCGGTACTTCACACCAGGGCAGCTTTTAATGTTGTACAAAGCGCAGGTCGGTTCGTGTGGAGTACTGCAGCCACATTTGGGCTGGTGCTGCTAAGTGTCACCTGGCCACTTTGGATTCAGTGGAAGGCGGGCAAAGAGGCTGATTGGTAACCCTGACTTAACTCGAGATGGTCTCCAAAGCCTAGAGCACAGGCGTAGAGTAGCCAGCCTTTCGGTCTTTTATAGGATGCATTTTGGGGAGTGTGCGAGGGAATTGCAAGATTGAATTCCCCCATCTCCGTTCCACCATCGGATGACCCGTCGTACGGCAAGTTTCCACCCTTACGTTGTTAACACCACTACGATCCGGACGAATCGTTTCGCCTCCTCTTTTATACCGCGTACATCGAGGGACTGGAACAATTTGCCAGCGACGGTGTTTCCGTCATATTACAATTTGAGCGTCTTCAAGGCTAGAGTGAATAGGCTCTTAATAAACTAGCGCTAGTTTATAACTAATAAAAAAAAAAAGACGAAAAAGATTGAAGACGAAGAAGACCATGACAGAAAAGTTAGAAAAGCTCACAAAAGTATACAATGTTAGTGCTGTAGACATCTCATTTGAAACTAAAACATATGGTCAAAAACCACGAGAGGAATACATACCTGAAGATCTCAATAAATCAGGTAGTATACCAAACCACCTCAAGTTAGGTATAAGCTCTCGAGCCATGCTAAGACGGAACATCAGTGCTAACCATGGGCTGGTTAACGGTGCTATGGGTATTATCCGACGAATAGATTGGCCAGCACTACGCAGAAAGCAGTTGGAGCCAGGAAAACTACCACAAGCGGTATTTGTGGAGCTCGATGACACAAGTATAACAGGGAACCTACCTGGTATTAGAGTCTGGATCCAGCCTCGTGCTACAGAATTTGATGCTTTACGTGGTAAAGGCAAGATTGAGCGACGAATGTTTTCCTTAATTTTATGCTGGGCAGTGACGGTGCATAAACTACAGGTCACAACTTTAGACCCAGCAGTTGTAGATTTAAGTAGAAACTTATTTGCAAAAGGTCAAGCACACTTTACTTTGAGTAGAGTGAGGACTCTTTCCGGACTTGATATCAGTTTTCTGAACCCTAACAAATTGCTTAATCAACCACATGACATAAACTCATTTAAGGAATTAATCCAGTTACGTAATATTTCTTAACTAAAAAGACATAAATTTATTAATAATTAAATAAACAAAAAAAAACCACTTGCATGGATAACTACAATTAAAAATCAACTGAAAAGACTAAAACAAGATGAAAATTCAATGATAAGGCATTTAAAAAAAAGCAATGATAAATCCAGAAACCTACATTGAAACAGTACCAAACCTATGTACAGACGACATCACATCAAGCTACTACAATCTGTCAGATTTCCTTATTAGATTTTCAACTTTATAGCATTAAGGCTCTATGTTGATTGGAAATATCTGACCGTTTGGGGTAGCTTGACCTGCTGTCGTCCGTACCTACGTAATTAATGTACACTTAGAAATTTCAGCACAAAAGTCAGCCATTTTCAATTTTTTGCAAAATTATACAGAATTACATTCGGAGGCATGCACAAAGCGCGTATCTTGTACATATGAATGTATGTAATATTCTTTATTATCTTGTATCTCCAGAACCGGCTAACGGATTTTCACATTTGAGACATCGTTAGATTCGTCTTAGACGGTGACATTAAAAAATAAATAAAAATAAAATGGTGGATGTTTGACGCCATAATTATGAGGTAATTTTTATTAACCAAACTTATCGAATTGGTTTTAAAATGAAGGATTTAAAATACTCATTAGAAAATATGTATATAACGTGCACTTTTAATATTAAATGGAACGATGAAAAAAGAAATTAAACAATTTTTTAAGTTTTCCAACATTAGAAACATAATTTGTTAAAACTAAAAAGATAGAAATAAAAAATATTATTTAAAAACAAAAAACCCGCCTGCATAAAACTCTAACGAACTGAATAGGTAGAAACAAGTTGAACAATCGCAGTTGGGGGACTTCTTAGCTAGATAAACAAGTATTCCATAGAACAGTCCCCCAACTGCGATTGTTCAACTTGTTTCTACCTATTCAGTTCGTTAGAGTTTTATGCAGGCGGGTTTTTTGTTTTTAAATAATATTTTTTATTCTTCCATCTAGAATTCACTTTTGGTCGACCTAGAATGACGTAGATCGTGTTAAAGTCTAGTTAGCGATTCAAAGCCGAGCTTGTTGCCGCTAGATCAACTTTGAACGAAGGATGAAGTACGTTGAGTTTAGAGATATGCAGAGAATTCTCATGAAAACACTAGTTTTAGCACTAGTTCAATGAGATTAATGTTTTTATGAAATGTCAGCATATCCAATTCTATTCATTATGTCAATTGGATTTTGTGTTTCTATTTTATGAACCAAAACACGAGGCCGGATTATATGCAATTTAAAAAAGTCGAAATAATCATCTTCATCATCAGCATACCACTGCTGAAACACAGGCCTCCTTCCCGTGAGAGGGAGTGGGTCATAATCAACAATGCAGATCCATTACAGTTTGGTAGGTGTCATATGTGTTCTGTTTTCTCGGTGGTAGGCCATAACATTGGCTGCCGGCAGAAGTTACCACCCACCAGACAAAGTCTTGATGTCTGGTGAAGCCGTACGGAGGACGAATCTGAGGAGTTGTGTTGCGATGTGTGCCGGGTACGATGCGCCAAATATTGTTTTGTCGGGAGTTTGGTCGTGGCGAGTCTCCAGATTAATCTCCCTCTGGGTTTAACATTGCATCACTTCGCTCAACTGCCGCCTTTCTTCCTATTCACTTAGTTTTTTTGAGCGAATAGGCTTTTAATAAACTTGCACGCTTTACCATCAACGATTGCATCACTGCTTACCATCAGGCGGGATTGCGGTTTAAGCACTAGTTTATAATAATTTAAAAAAAAAATTGGTCCAAGAACATGTCTCTTATGTCCTCGTGATGTTTTCCTTCACCGTTACGAGACATCTTAAAATTGTAAAATATGCAACATCAAATAGTGTAACTACACATCAATGATTTCGTTTTGTCTGTGTCGAACTCCTAATAATGTTCATTATGCTTTCCATCTCTTAAACTATTTTATAATAATCGTTTCCTATCATTTTAAATTATAATATATTGTTACGAATGGACCTTATGTCGATGGCATAAGGTTCAATATCGCGTGACATGCAGTGTGTCACTTTTAAGCCCTATTTCCCCAGATCTAGACATTTTCTAGGTACAATATAAAAACGCATTGCTAGACTTAGGATGGCCTATCGAATGGTACAGGTCTCAACAATTTTGTCAACAAAGTGTCGACATCGAAATTTCCAGAAACCCGTCTTCCGGGAATCACCGCAGGTACTTATTGAGTGTCCTTGAAGTTATGCGCTATTATTATTACGTCTAGAGGAATCTGGAATGTTCGATCAGCTGGCCTATATATAGCGCCGTGACGCCGGCGCAGAGTCAGTCTGCATTCGACTATCGATACGAAAACAGCGACAGTTAAGAAGCGATCTTTGAGAATACCTACTGCGACAACTGTAACGAGAACTCTGAGTACTACGTGAAGTAACATAGACTGATAGTGTTATTGCGTGTTTACAACACGGACTTCGTGGACATAAGGGAAGACTTCGGTGAAACGTCAGCGACATTCTACTTGTCATTGCCTACAATCGACTGTACCTTCGTTGCCAATAAACTTCGTTACCCTTAACCGACATTTTAGTACCCCTAGCCCGTAACAATACTTTACTACTTAAAATAAGAATTGTAAATACCGATTAGTGGATTTTAGGTAAAATATGTATAACCTAAAAAATTATAAAATAATAAGTTTTTTTTTTATAATTTATAAACTAGCGCTTGACCGCAATCCCGCCTGATGTTAGGCAGTGATGCGATCGTTGATGGTAAAGCGAGCTACTTTTTTAAGAGACTATTCACTCTAGCCTTGCAGACACTCAAATTGTAGTGTGACGGAAACACTGCCGCTGCCAAATTGTTCCAGTCCCTCGATGTACGCGGAATAAAAGAGGAAGCAATACGCTTCGTCCGGATCGTAGTGGTGTTAACAAAGTAAGCATACAAAAATAATTTGCATATAATCCAGTCTCTGAAGACCACAGTTTTTTTGTATGTATTCCTATTGCGACAACATTGTGGACTTAGTCAATTGACTAGCTGGATACTATTGTGTCTGATCACCACAGTAGACCCTTACTTGTAGAACTGTAACTTTAAGTGCAGAGGTTGCCGGTTGGATAGTTGCCTTTTTTTTTTTTCGGGGTGGAAATCCTCATAGGATGTCCGCCGCCCTAGGGTGGGCGACGGGGTCTGTCAGACTTTTACTGACTAAAACCACCCCGGTGTCTCTTCTGTCTCGAGCGCGCGTGGGGCCGCGGGAGTCTAAATTCTTCCGCAGCCCCACACTCTCGTGCTGGCCCGGTCTGTCCGGTCCTCGTCTCCGGCACGGGGTAGTGGGGTGTTAAGCTACCCCGTGCATCGCCTCAGAGGCGCGCGCTGTCACTCGGGCGCGCCTCCGCCTCGGGGTCCATCGAATAGGGGGCGGGGACTTCCCCATGTCCCTCGCCCCTGGACCCATTCATGGGGGGCGGATGAGGGCGTTATCCGCCCTTCTTCGGCGCCCGGTGCGTCTTCTGCGGCCCGGGAAGGGAGTTGAGATCTCTGGATAGAGTTGCCTGCACCAATCGGGGGTTCCGGAAGCAATGTTCGTTCTTCCAACCCCTGGTGTAGGTGTGAGATAGAACACCGGGGTGGTTTTTAGTCAGGGCGAGTCTGACAGACACCACCGCTAACTCCGGGCGGAGGGACATTCATGAGGCTTTTTCTACTCCACGGAAGAAAAGGCTGCACATATAAGGACAGTAAAAGAAGCTTACACATTTTGAAGAGGACAGTCAAATATTTACGTAGTTTCAGATGAAGTCAATTAATAAAGATAAATTGAAACAAATTCGGGTCAAACGGCTAGTTAGCCTACACGTGCATTTAATAATAAATTAAGCAGTAGATGGACAAAGCCGATTAGAGACCATCAGCGTAATAATCAACTGACGCAGTATGTGATTGATTGGTATTAATTAAATCTCTGACGTCACTCCAATCAGATATCGGTTAATGGATGCGAAATGTGCATCGATTATAGACTTAGCGGTAGACTAGAATAATAATAGACATCATCATCAACCTTTTTATCGTCCCACTGCTGGGCACAGACCTCCTCTCATACAGAGAAGGATTGAGCGTAATCACCACGTTTGCTCAATGCGGATTGGCGATTTCAGACTTAAAGTCCAGGTTTCCTCAAGATATTTTCCTTCAACTTGTAATCAGTTATTGGTGTCCTAGATATACTAACTTAGAAAAGTTACATTAGTAGGTACTTGCCTGCCTGGAATCGAACCCGCGCACTCATACTTGAGAGGCTGGTGTTTTAACCACAGATGATGATATGTCTTATTGACTATTCCGTGGTTTTAACTACCTACTTGGCCACCACGACTTAAATAGACATGGCAGTTGTGTTGCGATGTGTGCCGGGTACGATGCGCCAAATATTATTGTGTCGAGAGTTTGATCATGAAGGGTCTTCAGATCAATCTCCGTCGTGTTGTTGGGTTTGACATTGCATCACCCCGCTCAACTGCCGTCTTCCTTCCTTCTTACTAAGATTTTTAAGTGAATAGGCTTAATAAACTTGCGCGCTTTACCATCAAGGATTGCATCACTGCTTAACATCAGGCGGGATTGCAGTCAAGCACTAGTTTATAATTATTAAAAAAAAACATAAACTTACCAAATAAAGTCAGGCATTTTATGGAACAAAACGAACGTGTTGGCAGTTAACAACAATTAGTTGAAAATAACAAGAGATGACCGCAGTGATTGCTGGTCAATTGAATCAAGGCATAAAGTTTCTTCAAGCAAAAGAGCAAAGTAATTCATAATAGGGATTGGCCTTAGAGCAAAATCGATAGAATTGTAAAAGTAAATGCTAGTGGAAAGGGCACTTGAAACACTCAAAGAAAAAGAAGACAAATAAAAAGACTTTAAACTGTCTTAAACGACCAAGAAGTTTTCCAAACGAGTCAAACGACCTTTAAACTCCCACCCTTGCCCATTAACCTAATAAACCATGAAAGACACACAAACGCAAAACGCGTATCAAACAAGCCAATAAAGATTCTAACACCGATATTTAAAAAAAGAACAGCGCAAATGACGTCATAAGATTACACGGTACAGTTGGTCCCCTTTTACGATACGGTGGATACCATGAATGTCGAAAAGGCGGGACATTCGGCGGTCTGTAGGGAAAGGGTTACCGCAGTTCTATATGGTCGAATAGAGGTGGAGTATCGAGGTGAGACGGGATTTCGTGATGTTTGTAATTTGATCTTGGATGTTAGCTGGTGTGGTTCAGATAACCCTGAGGTACATAAGTTGGATAAGGCAGTTGGGACTTGGATAACAAGCGACTTCTCAAGGTGATGTACACCTGCGTATTTCTCCCCGCGTGATATTTCTGCCGACCGACCCCATCGCATCGCGTCCCGTTTTGGCTAAACAGTCTTTCTGACTGTTGTTTTCATTTTGCTCGGTTCTTGAAGGTTGTAGCGTAATGGTAAGTAGCTTATATCCTAAACGTACGGGTATAAAATGCAAACATATTTTTTCGAATTAGACTGTTAGTTCCAGAGATTTTTTTTATAAATTATAAACCAGCGCTTCATGTCAGCTTTATTTTTAGTAATATCTATACTAAAATTATAAATGGGAAAGTGTGCATGTCTGTTTGTTTGACCGTCTTTCACGGCAAAACGGAAATACTAATTTCCCAGATTTTTTTCGGAATGGAGAGCCTCATACCTAGGCTATGTTTTGTCTTTTTCTAAACCCTCCTACTTCCCTAAAATTTGGAGCACTCCGCTATTTTTTTTGTGACTAATAAAAAGATTTACCATCGTTTTTTTTGGAAATCCGCTTTCAACTCCTTATTTAATATCGACTACAGTAGCGTAATAAAATAATATTCTATTCCGAGTTCTCTTCTGTATTCTAAATTAGGAAAGGGGAGCCGTTTTACCCCGAATTTAACACGAGCGAAGCCTCGGGCAAAGCAAGTATATATGTATAAATATAATGTATCTCTGCTTGATTACTCTGTGAAATGTGGGAATGCTAATTGATTGACTCAATTATTTATAGTGTTAAAAGCTGCTTTTGTCGACGCTTTTGCAATAACGTCACTCTATAGTAACCATTATTCTTCCAATAATTGATAGTGGGTTTATGTAGAAGACGTATCTCCAGCAGCAGACGGTTTTGGCAGAAAACATTATTCATAGAAAACAAAAATTAATGTTTGAAAATAGCGATAATATCGCAAGGCTGTCGTGTTTGGTAAGGAGGAAGCATTAATTAATGTCAGTTCAAGTCAAACTCTTACTTTTATTGGCCTATTAACATCGCCTATTAATCAACTCTGACGTATTACTGGCGTAATGATAAGTTGGGCTGTATTATTCCAGTTTTATTAAATAATTTGGTACTCAACATTGTTCTAAGGCCTTATAAATTATTCAAATATTTTTTTTTTTACTTTTAGCCACTTTTATGCTGGATTATTGTTATTGTAGTATTCGGATCGTCCATACAGCAGTGACGGTTTTACACAGACACAAAAACAAAACACTGTCATAATTATGTCCCAAGACAAATTATGGCAGCATTCACATGCTACACGCCAGGACGTCTCATCGCCCTGGGACGTAGCATCCTTCGCTCGAGTATTCCATATTTCACGTACTCGTCCAGTATTTGGGTCGTATTTGAAATAGTCGCGAGTTGAATGGGCTTTGATGGCAAAATAGCTGAAAGGGCGATCTCATATACGCATACGCGAATTCGCAGGTGAACGCGGGCTGAATGGAGATTTATGAAGCGGACTTTTTGTAAATATTCCTGTGAATTAGAGAAAAATATATAGACAGTTTGAATTGAATGTTTGAAGTTTTATGAAAACAATTTATTGAAGACTATAGAATAAAAAGTTGCTTCTTTTAAATGACGCTTGGACTAAAAGAACCTTGTACATGTGGCCTTTAACAGGTCAGAAGTCGAGGTAGACCACTAACTAGATGGGAAGATGATCTCAGACGGACAGCCGGTCCAACCTGGACTGTCTTAGCTAGAGATAGAGATGTATGGACATCTTTGGAGGAGCCTTTACCCAAAACGGGGTTCTTGCTGACTAAATCTATCTTATATATAAAATTCTCGTGTCACAGTTTTCGTTCCCATACTCCTCCAAAACGGCTTGACCGATTCTCATGAAAATTTGGGAGCGTATTGAGTAGGTCTGAGAATCGGCCAACATCTATTTTTTATATTTCTACTATTTACGCGGGTGAAACCGCGGGGCGCAGCTAGTTTACTATAAAAATACCATGTTTTCTTTTTGTAAAAAAGTTAAATTTAAAACTAATAAACCAAATACATACATTATTATTTTTCTTATATAGTTATAGACACTTTTATATTGCATTTAAACTTGTACGTGTATATTTAATATGTAAAATCAAGAAATAAAGGGCTTATTTATTTATTTATAGAGACAGTTTGAACTGAATCTGTGAAGTTTTATGAAAACAACTTATTGAAGACCATAGAATAAAAAGTTGCTTCTTTTAAATGACGCTTGGACTAAAAGAACCACTTCAGTTCTTGTCTCACGATTCCACTATCATAAGTTCATATCATGCACATGTGGCCCTTAACAAAATGGAAAGAGAAAACGCAAATCAAAGCTTGTTAGCTTTACCAAAGCTAACGAGCTTTGATTTTGTTCGAAGATAAACATATGAAACATATGTAAAGTACGTGAGCATTAACAAACCGCTCAAAGCAAAGAACTCTTGCCTAAAATGTTGTCAATATTTTAGGGAAATACATTATTTGAATAAAACATTGTCACCTTCGGGTTGTGGAGGTCAGACGGCAGTCGCTTCACGGAAAATGTCGAAGTTTAGCCATATCAGCAGTTGGACCGGT
Organism: Sesamia nonagrioides; assembly: GCA_017933935.1. NCBI lineage: Eukaryota > Metazoa > Arthropoda > Insecta > Lepidoptera > Noctuidae > Sesamia > Sesamia nonagrioides. Next base: position 232,961 of record JADWQK010002063.1, read on the forward strand.
AAAGCGGACCCCAGACTCCAATGCTGAAAAGGCTTCGGATGCGACTGGGATTAACGCTGGGATGATGATGATGACATCATTTGAATAAAACAGCAAACGGAATAATAAATTCAAATAAAATAGTAAACAAATTGCCGTGATTCACTCAAAAATGAAAGAACATCCCAAACGGCAACTAAGTGAACGAAAAAAAAAAAAGATGAAACAGACGAATTTACTATATTGAGTGAGTTATTGGTACATGTAGTGACACTTGTGCAAGTTCCAACAAAAACGGTACAATTAATCGGTATGAAAGTTCAACTATTTTGAACTTTATTCCTTCGTCATAAGGAACTGTAATCATGATAATGACATGATGTCAGCTTCACGGATGCCACCGCCATTGTTATGCATATTACATGTCTATAGCATTCACTGGTGAACTAAACGTAGAGATAGAAATGTTCTGGATAAGCTTAATTTATTCCATCTTAATTGAACTATTTGTCTCGCATTTCACAATGAAACGAAAATAGAATCCAAGATGCTTCAAAGATTTAAGAATCAATTGTTGGAAACGAGTTTCTATTGTGTAAGTCCTCGATTCTGTAGCAATCTAAAACTACTTACCCACATTCTACATCAATTTTTCAAACCGGCATGTAACTTGTGTTTGTGTGTTCAATTTACGAGAACCTTATGTAGAAGCTTGGGTAAAGGAATGTAGCAAGATTTATGTAATTTCCTTCGTAAAACTTAAAATATTTACAAGAAGAATTCTAACAAAGTCGCAAAAATGCTATTTATAACATACGATACGTTAGTAGCTAACTTATTCTAAAACTTCAATATATACGCAATTAAATCTTTGCAGACATTTTACTTGACACACTTAAAGATATTTTTACATCAGTTTTCAACTAACAGGTAACTAGTTGTTCATTCAAATAAAACAAGGTCTCGATTTCATCCATACTAATATTATAAATGCGAAAGTAACTCTGTCTGTCTGTCTGTTACGCTTTCCCGCTTAAACCTCCCAACCGATTTTGATGAAATTTGGCACAGACAATCTTTGTACCCTGAGAAAGAACATAGGGTACCTTTTATCCCGGAAAAATATGATGTTCCCGAGGGAAATCTAAAAAGCGCGATATAACCGACCTCCACGCGGGCGAAGCCGCGGGCGGAAAGCTAGTATTTGTTATAACCGTGGATATTAAATAAAACCCAAACGACGTGGAGGAGAAAATTCTGGGATTAAGTTTCACGAGTTCTCTTAAGAACTGATTAATTGAAAGATTGGAAACCAGCGGAGCCATAAAGAATTCAAGATTTATTGGGAAAGTAGTTATCAAAACGGTGCTCAAATTGAAAATGCGGATTTGTTGTTAGCCGTGCAAAAATTTGATCGAGATATTTTTAAGCTATATTATTCTTCGTCTTTAAAGTTTCTGAAATAACATGTATGTTGTTTGCGAGGATAAACTAGATTCATCATTCACGGTTACCTGAATTAAATTATCACCCAAAGCAAAGACTAAATGAAAGAATGAAAATCATTTACATATTCTTTTCTTCATTTGTTTTTCCTCGAAACACTGAAACCAATTTACAATTTTCATTGGCAAAGTTGGTTCTATTTTCTCGTTTAATGTTTTTTGCTTATCCATGCACACGTGTTCTCATTTCATTTACCGACTCCATTCCCTGTACATTGGTGTCCACACAGTTTAAAAGGCACCGGTGCACGTTGAGTTTTAATGACGCGGGCGTGCGCTGTCATTTTACAACATTTAATGGATGCGCGATCGATACACACACCGCTAAAAAAGGTAGACAAAAATTTCCTGTGTTCTTTTTTGAATGAAAGTTGATTGAAATTCCGCTGAACGGGGCTGCCGGGAGAATTTGTGAAGTTATGCGGCTAATCGCCTATCGGTCTATGAAACGGCTTGCTGTGTACGTTTACGTCATGGCAGAGGGAAAAATACGAAATATTTTTTCTCACTGAGTCACTGAGTCAGTGCTTTGCATTTACAGGATATTGTGAAAGCCAGCAATCTAAACCACTAAGTGTCCGTCTTAGTCTGAAAGCGGATAAGAATGTCAAAGAAGAACCTGGGTTTTTAATGATCACAGGTTTGATAAACAAGCAAAAATAGAGCGGATATACTAGGCATTTTCAAAAAAAAAAAGTTAGAAAGTATGAAATACAAAAATAATAGTCCTGGATTTAAAAAAAAAACTACAGCCTAAACCCAGATGCCAATAAATAAGTACTGGAAAGAAAATAAAAGGGAAATAAACGGTTACGTGGAAAGAAAAAAAAAAACAGTGCGATATAAACTGATGGGATCGTTTTGTATGCAACGTGTCGTGAATTTTTAAACAGAAAACCGCGTAGTTTTGATCTATTTCGTAGAACCACGAAGCTTTTTGTACAAATGTTGTTTGCTGTCGTTGTGGTCAACTAAGTGATTGCTTCTGTATATGTTCCGAATTTCGGTACCTGAATACACGTAACATCTGCTCCACATTTAAGACCAGATTGGTGAAATACGTAAATATGGTTTCGAAATGTTCTGTTAACTCTCAGAATAACACCGGGTAAATGGATGGTATTATGGAAACGACCATTCGTGTTATCTCGACCCTTCATGATGGCCTGTTTTTATAGTAGATATTATTCGGATCCTTTATCATATTATGTTGATGCGTAACAGAATTCCGTTAATTTATTTATTTATATTCGGAGTCGGTCGGTCGGTCGAGTCGCTAAAATTAGAAGCGATGGTCGATTGGGCAGTAAGATTCTGGCGTGGCGGCCACGTACCGGAAGACGCAGGGTAGGAAGGCCCCAACAAGGTGGACCAATGACCTGGTGAAGGTCGCGGGAAGCCGATGGATGTGGGCAGCACAAAACCCCGGTAGCCTTTATCCAGCAGTGGACCTCTATAGGCTGAAGAAGAAGATTTTATATTCAAGAGTAATTTTTATTTTATATTTCATTTCTGAAACCAGAACGTTATTTGAAATAACTTTGGGGCTTAAATCCCTGGTCACCGGTTTCATTAACATTGCGAAACTTTCAGGCATTTCACCGAAAAACCGCAAGAACTCCACTGGACATTTTATAAATTGACTGTCAAAGTAAAGAACAGTTTATTTATCGAGCTATGGCATTTTATATTGGAGTGCCGAAACTAATGGGTTCCGGACTATCGGAATTCCTTTGAAACAATTTGGGACCCTCCGAAGTAAAACTTGAGAAATGTAAGCATGAACTTGCTAACCATTGTTTGATAGTTGTGCTTTTATATTTTTGTTCTGGTAGTTTTAACTGATCCTTTCATTGCAAGTTTAATTTGATTTTGAAGGCTGGGAATCATAATAAAATATTACGTGAAAGTTCATTGTGATAAAACGGTAAATCACTTTGAATACAATATGTTAAGAAAACCCTGTCCGACCCGTAAGGATAATAAAGGTTAGGTAAACACATGACCTAATAAAATATGAAATTTTACATAATCATCATAGGAACAATACTAGTGAATTTTGAAATTATCCTTTTTTCCCGCGAATTAATTCCCACTTCCCCAAAATTTGGTAATTTTTAAAAAGTGACAACATTATTTTTGGCGGTATAATTCTGAGCGAATAGCGACGCGGCCGCGTGCCGCGTGCCCTGCCCCTCTTCGCCCGCGCCTGTATGGCACTACCGCACATGTTTTAAGTTACCTCTTTTTGCGAAATAATATTTATTTTTTTAGGGGGATTTTTTTAAAGTTTAGCCCGGCTTTGTAGGCATTAGTAGAATTAGTTATCGATACCTAACAATACCTTCACGGATCGGACAGGGTTTTCTTTACATATTGTATATATGCCTTTACACCATATTGACGAAGAAAGGTCAAGATTAGACGTTTAAGATTAGATTTTAACAAAGGTATTAGATGTTACTGTACCCTTCATAGCAATATTTTATGATCACCAATGCGATTACGAAACTCACTTTTGTCGTCCTTCGTGGCGCAGCGGTCAACACGCCTGCCTGAGACGTGGAGGCCCCGGGTTCGATCCCCGGCCAGGTCATGATGGAAACGATCTTTTCCTGATTGGCCTGGGTCTTGGATGTTTATCTATATACGTATCTATTATAAATATATGTAGTATCGTTGAGTTAGTATCCCATACACAAGTCTCCAACTTACATTGAGGCTCGCTCAATCTGTGTGATTTGTCCGTACATAGGTATTTATTATCATTATTATTTATTTATTATTATTTACTATATCAAGCTAGCACTGAATATTTAACTTGTTACAATAATTAATAACAATCATTACCATTCCTGCGGCATATATGTATATTATTGGGACAACCGATGGGATATAATTTGATAACAACAATACCACTACAATTTTAAACTCTGACAATACTTAGGCTTAAGATTATTTTAGATTAAGAAATAACTTGTAGCGTTGAAAATTAAACAAATTTTTTGAAGTAAAAATTTATTTCAGGACTTTGAGTACTACTGTTGGATAGAAAGCATTGAATTCGTGTGAGCGTGACAGACCCGATACTGTGATAGTTTTTAGTTTTTATGTATTGTGTTTTTAATGATTTTTTTTTCAACAAACTGATCCAGTCTTTGGCTAAACCATTGGTTATTTTTGATTGCATTTTGGTATGCAGACCGGGTCCGTCATTAGATATACATAGTATAATTTAGTGTCGTCCCACTCTGTAAATAACATTCTCGTGAAGGGAAACACAGTGGATATAATCAAACTATGCAAAGGCAAGTCTAACTTGAAATATTAATTACCACATTTACTAACATTTTAATTGCCTTGCTAGTGAATTAAAGCGTAAATACAGAGTTTATTTCGAGATTGAAACAAACATGCAGAGTGTGGTTACACAAACTGAAGGTGCTACAAGGATTCGCTTGAATATTTGAGGTTAGTTTATTTATGAATTTGGAATTCAGGTTGTAAATTTTGCGAATTATCATGGGGAGTTTGTTACAATGCATTGTTTATGTTTTGGTGAAGGAAAGATGCGTTAATTTATTGTATGTTGTAAAAGTTTTAAGAGGAAACACCAAGAAATGATTCTTGAAGTATTGCTTCATCGGCGGCGATCTCTTGCGTCCGACCCTGGTCCAGGCCATGGTCCGGAGCGAGAGTGCATGGCAGGCCGTCACCTCCTTCTGCGAAGCAGTAATGCTGGCAAATCCCAGCGCCCTCACGCCACTAGCCGCCGCAGGAGACGCCCTGGTCGGGAAATGACACCAAACTCCCAGCCACCGTAGGCGCGGGCCTGCGGGCGGTAAGCAGTGTGCAGCTCGCCGCCCGATAAGGCCCAGGCCCGAGGACCGGCGCGTGTTTCACGCGCGGCTCAAAGAGATGTCAGCACATCGTAACGGACGAAGACTGATGCCTCCTGGGTCAGGGTTGGGGGTTGGTTAAACAAGAAACCGTGGCCCTGGCCGTCCCACAGGCAAGCGAAGAAACACGGGTGGGTTTTAGTCAGTAAAAGCCTGACACGCTCTTTGGCACCGCCCAGAGCGGGAGAAGTCATTTAATGATTTCCCATCCCAACAAAAAAAAGGTATTGCTTCTTAAATAAAGGACTAAAATCAAATTCACGGAGTGGCCACGATACGCGACGTTTAAATAATAAAGCACGTCCAAAATAAATATACAAGCAAGTTTTAATAAACGAAGTGCAAGTATAAGAGAATAAATGTCGCTCATTACGTGGGCCCACGTTGGGCGCCATAAAACCTCTCATCATATTGATGGAGTTTTTGATGACGTCACATAAACCTAACAGCCTAACTTTGTTTATTTCTACGGTATACACCGTTAAGTGTAATGAATCCGGAGCGGGATGCTCTATCAATACATATTAAGACTTAAGCTTAATTAAATGTTGTTTAATGTTTACTGTAAATGGGTGCTTCAGGAAAGTTTGTTGCTGCGAATTTTGATGATTATGGTTTCAAATTAAAATTGCCACTGAATTATCTTATATAATTTAGGGTTGTAACGGAGGCTTGTTAGCGGAGGCGGAGGCGGATGCGGAGGCGACGAGTCTCACCTCCGCGGATGCGGAGGTTAACGGAGGCGGAGGCGGAGGTGAAAGTACATATAGATAAAATTGAAATTTATGGTTAATTAAAACAATTTTTTTATTTTAAATACGTACATTAAAAGTAGTATACTTGGTAAAAAAAAATATTACCTTCTTGTAATGAAAATTAAGGAGAAACAAATAGTGCTTACCGCATTCCCGCCTCGTACTAGTTGAGTCTTGACCATTTCGCGCTCAAACGCGGCCGGACTATTTATTTATTGCATAAATACGTAAATAAACCTCCGTTATAACTCCGCTAAAAATTGTGCGGAGGCGGAGGCGGAAGCGAAGATACGATTTCATGCGGAACTTCCGCAGTAACGGAAGCGGAGGCGAAGCTCCGTTACAACCCTAATATAATTTTACTGAACGTAATAGACGAGTTATGAGAGTTACATGGAACATTTTTTTTCTGATACCTATTAAAAGATTTTAAGAGCTTGGTAAACAGAGCGTTTTCTGTTAATCAATTTCCATCCATATTGCTCCATAGTGCTCACAGGAGCAAAGTAAAACTAAAATATTTAAAACGAGAAAATATGTACTGTGGTAACTAGATAAAATAATGCAGTTAATCTAAAGCCCGTAAATATGAAAGAAAGCTTGCTAAGAAGTTAATATAGATAACATACTCTTGTCTGAGGAATAAGATGAGAATATTACAAAAGAGATCCAGCGCTGGATTTAGATTGAAAATTAAACAATCCTTTAAAATTATATCTACTAAAACCGGCGGGAGTTCTTCGGAGTCTAGACGAATAAATAAGAGAAAATGGTGAGTCTGTGTGTTAAAATAAATTTAAACAGCACCAACGAACACCTTTTAATTGTACTCATAACTGTATATTGTCTGTATAATATAGTAGCGGACGCCGGGCTACAACGCGAAAGCCGCGGATGCAATCGGGATAAACGCTAAGATGATAATGATGATGATGAGTCTGTATAATATAGTCCTTAATCCTCGAGAGATGATTCACACAAAGTTAATTCAACGATTGTACATAATTGTTTCGAGCTGTGACACAAACAGTTCCAATGCTCGCTAAGCGGAAAATGAACTGGTTTTGGAAGAAGAAAATAATGAGGCTGCTATAGGTCAAATCATAGAGCAGGTCTCCTATGCGAAAGTAGCACAAAATCCAAGCCAAAGGTAAAGAATTGCAGAGAATCTGCGTGTAAACGCAGACATCGTCGTGCGCAGTCGCCAGTATTTCATAAATCTAGTATTAGCCCAGTGTAAATAATGGTCGGAGACAAAGTCAATTACGCTGCAGTTATTCTAATTTCCCATGGGAGCAAAGAGTTTACTTGAAATATTACGAACAATTCAACATTTTATTCAGTCTGTTTTTCTGAATATTTCTGAGCGACTTCTTTGTGAATGAATGGTTTCCATTTAAATCACTTAAAGAACACTTGTTGGAAAAGAAGAAGAACATGAAGATGTAAAAGTTGAGCTTGTCTTAGGGCTTAAAATTAATTTTGTTCTGTAGGTGTTGTAGATAAGTTAGTGTCTTTAACGAAGAAGGCTTCAGTTACATTATTACAATGTAGAAGTATTTAATAAAAGGCTTAGTCTAGGTAACTTCAGTGTTCTTTCAATAAGAGATGGGAATGGCTATTACAGATGAGAAGTCCGCGAATGAGAAGTCTTTCAAACTAAGAAAATCCTATACCTCTAAATAATATCCCTTCAAGACAGCGTGCTTTTAAAGGCCCACCAGACAACACCCAGATCGCAGGGTCCTCCCTTTTCAATGAAGGACAAGTGAACTTTAGACCCTGTTCCTCATGTCTGTATCATCATCATCATCATCTCAGCCACATGAAGTCCACTGCTGGACATAGGCCTCCCCCAAGGATTTCCAAAAAGAGCGGTTGGACTCGGGCTGCATCCATCATGTCTGTATACTACCGTACATATTTATTAAATGGGAGAAGTGTGAAGTGTTCGTACAAACTAAGTTCTAAGAGTCTACCTATTGATAACGTATTCAAAATCCTACACTTAGTTCGCATAAAGAATTTGATTTTGTTTTCATGTTTCAAGTAATATTTTCGAAAGGCTCTCCTACTTAATTTATTTTTCAGTGGCATAAGAGTGCAGTCTCCCGTAGTATTTTATTCTTGTATTCATTGCTAGGAATAACAACAGTTATTCAATTTAATTTGCCAGTTTGTCTCAATAATTTTCTGCGAGTGCCGAAAACTACGATGTATGAGCCAATACTTTTATGAAACATAAAGGTTGTAAATTTGGGCTTGACCTAGATTTACAGTTATTATTGACCATATCTGATAGATAAAACTTGTAGAGTAATTGATTAGCTATCTATAGAAAGACAATTGTATAATTGCAGAAAATATTTCGATTTAAGAGATAATGTTCTTATTATAATTATGTTGTTTCCAAATTCATAACCAAAACCTTCGATTTCGTGGAGATATTTATAATCGCTTAAATCCTGAATATATTGCTTCCATATCCCGTGTCACAACAAAAGCATTGGTGTTTTCATAATCATAATACATTTTCTTACCCAAAGTCAGCGATATGATAATATGGGGACAACTTAAGCGTTTTCCTTTTTACCTGGAACAAAGGGAACAATTTTATTATTATTAGTCTGTATAGGTAGAAAATGTAATAAAGATATTGTGTTACGCTTTTACTTCTCAACATAATATATACGAAATGTGCAATATTGAATCGTTTTAGATCTCCTTTTGTATGATGTAGCAAGAAATAATGCAATTAATTTAAATAAAGTATGAATAGATTGGTGTGTAAGCGCTACTTACAACCGATCTTTGAATTGAGAATTGAAAATTGGAACAATATCAAGTTTTACTTCAGCACGGTAAGACGCCCGGTTACATTAAAAAAATCACCGTAAGGCATGGTAAATAGAATTTGACAAGTCCTCAAATACAATTCTCGATTCACAAACTGGCGAGGTAATTGCGTAACATCAGTGTTGAGATTTATTTTTGACAGTATATTGATAACATTACATATTATCATCAACCTTTTTATCGTCCCACTGCTGGGCACAGGTCTCCTCTCATACAGAGAAAGATTGAGTGTAATCACCACGCTTACTCAATGCGGGTTGGCGATTTCAGACTTAAAGTCCCGGTTTCTTCAAGATGTTTTCCTTCACCTTATAATCAGTCATTGGTGTCCAAGATGTACTTAGGAAGTACATATAACTTAGAAAAGTTACATTTGTACTTGCCTGACCTGGAATCGAACCCGCATACTCATACTTGAGAGGCTGGTGTTTTAACCACTAGGCCACCACGACTTATAATACATGATACAGTACAATTACACATTCATTGGGTTACTTATGTAATTTTCGTTAATTCCAAATGATAAATTATTGTAGTTAAAAAAACTAATACTCAATTACAGTGTTAATTGATAGGTGGTTTTAATAGACAAATTTTACACACACTTATCATTATCACTCATATTTCATCATCATGTATTGTTAATAGTGCTTATCATTTATCGCAACATCATCGTTATCAAAGCCATTGCATATATCGCAAATAAAGCAGCAGGCACCTAATGTATTACATAAATAGGCAAAATGGTCGTCGATAGAAAATAAAATGGTGAATAAGCTTATAATGGTGTAATCATAGATATTACAGTTGTTTCTCAGAGAGCAAGCAATAAATCAGAACCTACAATAAACCGAGTGCTGAACAAAGTTTATCCAATTTTTATACAAAGAAACTTAAATCAATCTTGCAACGGGCGTGGACCGTGAGATTCAATGACTGCACCAATAAAAGCGAAATGAAATCCGGTTCAATGGGATTTTATAGAATTTCAAGACTGTAACTCTTGATAGAATTCTTCTTTATGTTCTCTATTCCATTATTTGAGAAATTTTGGCCCTTTTTAGGTGGATCTTAGTACACTTAATACAATTTGAATAACGGCAGGCAAGTATTTTAGCAATTGCTAATATTGTTGCAGTAAGGTAGTATTTTTAAGTTTTTTTAGCTCAGTGCAAATACTATCTGGAATCGAACTACGGGTTACAGTCTTTTCAATAAAGTTGAGCTTTTTGGAGCTCAACTTTTGAACTGCTTAAGTAAACGTAATAACACTTAAACCTGCTCTTTCACTTGATTGCTGGAATATGAAGATGTTTTTAAGAACAGAATTTCATTGTACGGGATAATAATAAACTGTAAGTTATGGTAGAATTCATAACTATACCTTAATAGCTAATTGATATAGTGTTCAGTAGCAGTAGGAGGATTTAAGGATATCGAAGAAATGCAACATTACGATAATGTGTACTCGAGCGCGTTTGACTAATCGATTGGCCCGCTTCAAGGTTGTAAGAAATCTCAACCAATGAGAGCGCCAAACGCGCTCGATATCGAATATCGAGTCTCGTAATGAAAACTCATACTAGGCATACTGAAGTAAATTGTGCATGCGGTAAAAACTGCTTATCTATACAAGTATATAAAGCTGAAGAGTTTGTTTGTTTGCACGCGCTAATCTCAGGAGTTACGGGTCCGATTTGAAAAATTCTTATTGCGTTGGATAGCCCATTAATTCAGGAAGGCTTTAGGCTATATAACATCACGCTGCGATCAATAGGAGAGGAGCATAACTAACTCCACGCGAACGACGTCGCTGGTGGCCGCCAGTTTTACATAAAAATATATGAATTGTTGGTTGGAACGTACAGCCATTTTACAGCTATAAACCGATTACAACCTCCCTAAACTGCCCTACCCCTATAAATTTACAAGTAAAATGCCATGTCCCATTCAACAGTGACAAAACAGTTAACGCAACTTAACGAACTGCACAATACTACAAATAGTTCAAACCATCGTAAACAACACATAAGCGTGAAATGTAAACTGTGATTCAAAACGAAATGGACTGCAGTTAGTGACTCCCCGGAGACAGATCTATTATCGTTTGGCACAAGTTAGGAGCGATTGTTTCCTGCTCACTAAGTTCATAGTTTGGGCACCCAAATGCAAGTTTCGTGTATGAAAACGAGATTTGGCTTATTGCATTGCGTCATTAGGTGTTTGATGCCGTTGTTGTTTTATTATGGCTGAGTAGACTCGATTGTAGTTGATGTTGTAATATCGTCTCAAATGTTACTAAAACATTGACTTTCATATGCGTTGGAAGTATTAGCAATTTAGTATCAATGGATGTTGCTAGGATAGTGATTGAAGCTGCTGGTCACCTGTTTCTAAGAGACTGGTAATTTGATGTATTTCTATATACGAATTCTTTTAAATGTATTTTTGAAAGTTCCCAAACTACGTATTCCGTTAGATTATAGTTTTCAAAACCCAGAATACTTAGCTGGACCAGATTAGCTCTTTTTTTATAGCATCCATAGGTCATAACGATATTTAACTTACTATTGCTTCTTATCATCTTTGCATCTTTATAAACAACTATAGCAGTTTTTGTTTACGTCAGTTCTTATTTACATTACACACGGAAAAACTTTAATACGATAAAGTCCCGCTACAATTTCTGCTTTAATACAGAATTCACATTTTGATGTTGACATAGCATAGAAGGAAACTCAATCAAACATGCAAGAGAAATACTGTAGGTAAGATAATATCTTAAACTCGAATCTCAGACAAACCGCTACCCGAGAAAATGAAACCGAAAACGCAATTCACGTAGAAAATAACACGAATTTCGAATAATACAAATTCTTGTTTCAAAATTCTCGCCACTAAAGACCACGCGACTTGACCAAAATGGCCGCAGAAACGAGGTTGCAAGTGACCGCATGCTAAATTAAATGTTTGCATTCTGCAGCCGACGTTCGTCGCGGACAGACGCGGAGACTGTTGACTTTTTAATTACATTTATAATTAAAATGCACGTCATGCCGTGTGAGCTCCGTTGTGCACCGGAAAATTGAATGTACAAATTAGAAACAGAAAAAAAAATTTAAACCTCCCTTGCTCTTTCGTGTTATTATCTACGTGAATTGCGTTTTCGGTTTCATTTTCTCGGGTAGTGGTTTGTCTGAGATTCGAGTTTTTGTCTGCGAGGCAAAATAGTACATTAAAATGGGAGCTGAAAGAGAATTCATTTACGACGATTATACTGAATGAAACATAATGATTATGGCACGAGGATTGCTTGTAATAGTGGATAATTTAAACATACATTGTAAGAAGTTGTAATACCAAGCACTTTGGAAGTTCTTGATACAATATACAGCTGTCTAACGCATTTTTATGGAAACAACATCACTCTGAATAAGTAGTACTTTACATTTGTCTACTTTCAGAATAATTGATACGTTAGACTACTTACAAAATCTTTTTTTTTGTTGGTATGGGAAATCATCAAATGACTTCTCCTGCTCTGGGCAGAGCGGAAGGGCGTGTCAGACTTTTACTGCCTCACTCGTGTTTCTTCGTTTGCCTGTGCGGCGGCCATGGCCCCGGTTTCTTGTTTAACCAACCTGGAACCCTGACCCTGGAGGCATCGGTCTTCGTGGACCCCGTCACGATGTGCTGACATCTCTTTAAGGCGCGCGTGATACGACGCGCCGTAGACTCGGGCCTGCTCCTTACCGGGCGGCGAGCTGCCCACTGCTCACCGCCCACAAGCCCGCGCCTGCGGTGTCTGGGAGTTAGTTGTCGTTTCCCGACCAGGGCGTCTCCTGTGGCGGCCAGTGGCGTGAGGACGCTGGGATTCCCGTTCCCTCACGCGCTCCGCCTCCTCCTTTGCCAGCATCACTGCTTCGCAGAAGGAGGTGACGGCCTGCCATGCACTCATATAAACAACTAGCAGCCGCCAGCGACTTCGTTCGCGTAAAGTAAGTTATGCTCCGCTCCTATTGGTCGCAGCGTGATGTTATATAGCCTAAAGACTTCCTGGATTAATGGGCTATCCAACGCCAAAATAATTTTTCAAATCGGACCCGTAGTTTCCGAGATTAGCGCGAACAAACATACAAACAAACTATTCAGCTTTATATATTAGTATAGATAATATCATATTAATTTATGCAACGTAAACGAAATGCAAAAGGACAAACGGAAAAAGCTGCGGGAGATACTTCTATATATTTTTGTAATTCGAAAACTTGTACAAATAAGCTACAAACGAAATCTGATAATAATAAAGCCACATATAAGTCCTATCATAATCCCAAACACACTAAGCGTCTGATCACAAAATTCAATTTCAGTAAAGACACCTCTATACCCTTTTCTTTTCCAAAGAATACAGAAGAAAATAAAAGCAACAAAGGACACTATGATATTACTTAAGTAACGAAAAGTTTCACCTCGAATTGAATTTCAGAGTATACTAATAATGGGGGTGGTGGGTAAACCGAATCCGTGGGACCCCTCATGCCCGCGTGTGGGATCAAAAGAACGGACGTATTATATTGAAAATCTTCAGAAAGCCGAGATTGGGGTTTAAAATTTTCATTAAATTTCTCCAGACTGTTTTCTTCTTCTACACAAAGCAGCTGGGTCTTTTAAATTTTGAATACTTCACTGAGGTAAGTTTCTGTTCAACTTTATTGTATGCAGTGCATCGTTAGCTTTAACAACGCCTATAACTTAGAAAAATGGTTTTGCTCGCTACTCTGGCCACATTTGGTGTAGAAATAAAGTTTAACAAAGACGAATAACGAAACATTGCTTAAACAAATATTTTCATTCTTTTATTTTTTTTTTATTTTAATAAACTTATTAGCAGCAATAATTATATTGGATAAGCTTTGCTATAATGTAAGTATTAAAGGAGGCCGCTATATGGCAAAATCTTTTCCTATATCCTCAGCCTTCTGGGAATGATGCCAGAAGGCCTTTGACTTGCCAAAACCACAAAATGATTTTGTCCTCGACCCTAAATAGAGTAGAGACGAACCTCGCGAAAATAATCACCGCTAAGGGTTGCACAAAAGCCTAATATAATATAAATCATATAGTAACTACAATGTGTGGAAACTTTACCTCATAAATAACGGTTTGCTGTGGCCAGTAGCCGCATTTAGATAAATTTCAGTAAGTAACAACATATTTTAGCCAGCGTATATATCATGGCTGAGATGTTTTTAGTTTATATGGAGTGAGATTAAACTGAAGTTATATTTGTTGAAAGTTATATAGTCTTCGTGGAGCATAAAAATAGTTACTTAGCTAGTTATTAAAATAGACATTATTTCGTTTTGAAAGATCTAAAAAAAGTATTTTGAAATAAAGTGTGCTAAAAGCGAGCTATAATTCACGTTCATAAGTATTGATTTTTATACTCAGACATATCTATGTAGGCATTAAGTTCAGAATATTGGAACTTGCCGAAAACAATAGCATTAAGAATTTAATAGAAGGTCGGTGTTTTTCAAAACAACTTAATATAAGGATTTTTTTTACTTAGTTTAGCTTTTGCTGAAATAACTTAAATCAGTGTGCAAGACTAATGATATCACAAACAAATTAGGAACTTAAAACTGTTCCTTCTGTGTCTATTAAAAAAAAATCAAGGAAACGTAATCAGGCTAATGAAGCGGCAGTTTCCTTCCTAGAAATGTTGAAGCTTTAGAGTGTCAGAGCAGCTCCTCAATTGAGGTTATTTGATTTAAATTAATTATTGAGATTTTGTTGGCTTCATTACCAAATTACAAACCTTTGTACGCCAACAAATTACTTATGAACGTGAAATCGCGGCTAGATTATTCAGCAGATCTAAAGTTTTTTTAATTTGTAGTCTGCTCTCGGGTTTGTCAATTATTAAAACTTGGCTGAGATTCAGCATTTTAGAATGTCAAAAATATATGAGTCAGTCTTCCAATTCGTCCAGCCCTCACTTTATAATGATTGTCAATTGGACATCATAATTATGGGTACTGTTGTGAAATGATTGGTATTTACATGTCTGATGAAAGGTTATGTTTTGGGGGTTATGGTAGCCGGTTAAAATCGTAAGATATGAATTACCACGTCAAATACTCAATTATAGTAAGTATCACCTGTTAAAATATTTACTATTAAATTGGTATGTAGAGGACCTCCTCTACATACCACCTGTTAAGAATGTTCATTCAAATATTTGTGTGTACAATTACAGACCCCACAGTCAAACCACTATAACAGTTTTGGGGGCTAAGTTTTAAGTTCTGTTATTACCATGTTGTGAAATTATACTAAATAAATAAATTGTACATATACTTTACTCTTAATTTACACAGCCTCCGTGGCGTAGCGGTAGCGAACGTGACGTCTGGTCGTGCCTCGGAAAGCACGTTAAGCCGTTGGTCCCAGTTGCCATACGAACATCTAGTGGCAGTCGTTACGGGTTGTTGGAGCCCTCAAAAGTCTAACAATTGATCTAACTGCAATGCTTAGATATCGCCTTGGGGTTGTGGAGGTCAGACGGCAGTCGCTTCATGGAAAATATCGAAGTTTAGCCAAAATCAGCAGTTAGACTGGTAAAGCGGACCCCAGACTCCAAAGCTGAAAAAGCTGCGGATGCGACTGGGATTAACGCTGAGATGATGATGATGATGATACTTTACTCTTAATTTGCGTGACTAATAAATATGACGGTGCAGCGGAGTCAATTAGTTATGTTGCAAAGTGGAATTATCGAAAGAATTGGATAGCAGTATCAGTCAATCTAGTAGACGAAGTAGAACAGCTAGATGATGTCAGAGGGGCTGTTCACTACGTCCACGACAAAATACTACATTCTGGAACAATATTAAACTATGAAAAACTACCACTGATTCGATGTCCACTTCTGATAAAAGGTATTGTGCGCCGTTAGATATGACAATTGTGAATGGTTTACTGAATCTTGCAGTCGATTTGAAAAAAAAAAAAACAATTTTATTAGTATTTCGTCGAGTTCATAATCACCATAAACACAAGTAAAATCGAGTTTAGTCTGTCAATATGATCACCAAACGCAGTACCGCTACTTTAGTTATCATACAGTTCTTCGCACTTCTGTGTATCTACAGCACTTTAGTCATTTATTGTGACGTCACCACATTGTGTAGGGCCGTATACGGACTTATTGTCGAAGTCCCGGTTGAACACGGATTGTGTCAGTCCAACAATACTCATACAACTGACGATCACTTATTATGCTCGGCGTGGTGTTTATTGGACAACGAACCGCTCAAGTTGTGGCCCATTTCGCGCCACGCTGGGAAACTGGAAACTACGTAATAAAAGCGTTTGCGGAGCGTTTTTTCCAGAGTGATGCCTGTATGTTTATGTTGTTAATTGTGCTCTCTTGTAATTAACAGTTGTCTTCTAATCTCCCTGTACGGATTACTGTTTGAATTTTATATAGACGGTTTTTAGTGCGTTTTAGATTTCGGATAGAATACTCAGTACTGCCTTTTATAAGCCCGACAAACTAATTACTTGCCTAATTATGTACTGATAATTTTCTACGACAAGACCCATTGTTATGAGCCTCTTACTTTTCTCATCTTAAAAGCATATACGTATGGTTCATTGATAACATGATGTTTATCTAAATGAGTTACTTTCTATATGTATACGTATATTATTATTACTTAACGTAAATGGCACTCTTCGTCGTTTTCTTTGATGTGTAGACTGTAGGTAATTCTCTCCGGCTTCTTTTGACGTAAGTGTTTACACGGAGTCAATACTAAGTAAATATGTGTATAAGGAAAAAGGAAACGAGAACAAATTGGCAAGAAAACAGCTACGATCTGATTGGTGCGCTTGAAACCAGTGCACATCGTTGTACGTAGCAGGTAATACAATACCATTTTTTGTAGATACGACAGCACATCTAACTACTACAATGTGTCGCATTTATTTATCCAATTTTCAACTTTATCTCATCATCATCCCAGCGTTAATCCCAGTCGCATCCGAAGCCTTTTCCGGAGTCCGGGGTCCGCTTTACCAGTCCAACTGCTGATATGGCTAAACTTCGACATTTTCCGTGAAGCGACTGCCATCTGACCTCCACAACCCGAAGGCGACATCGAAGCATTGCAGTTAGACCAATTGTTGGACTTTTGAGGGCTCCAACGACCCGTAACGACTGCCATTAGATGTTCGTATGGCAACCGGGACCAACGGCTTAACGTGCTTTCCGAGGCACGATCAGACCAGTGCAAATATTCATATTCATGCATACAAATACTTGCACTGTGCGGGGATCGAACCCGCGCCACCTTGCGCAGCGGCCGCGTCCGCTACCGCTACGCCATGGAGGCTGTCAGATTTCCAACTTTATCTCTGAAGTATTAAAGCTCAAGGTTGATTGGGAATATCTGACAGTTTCGGATAGCTTCAAGACCTGCTGTCGTCTGTACTTCAGTAAATTAGTTTCAGGATTTATGCAATATGTAAAGAAAACCCCGCCCGACCCATAAGTATAAAAAAAGTTAGGTAAACACATATAATTTTATATAATCATCATAGTAACAATACTAATGAATTTTGAAATAAACTTTTTTTCCGTGAATTAATTCCAACTTTCCCAAATTTTTTTAATTTTTTAATTATTGACAAATCCGGTATTATTATGAGCGAAAAGCGATGCGACCGCGTGCCGCGTGCCCTGCCCCACTTCACCCGCACGTGTATTGCCTACCGCACATGTATTAAGTTACCTCCTTTTGCGAAATAATATTTATTTGTTTAGGGAGATTTTTTTTTAAGTTTAGCCTTGCTTTGAGCCATAAGTAGAATCAGTTGAATAATTTTTTTTATCATATTTAATCATTTTTAAACAAAGATCTAGCTGTATTTCATGCGTTTTGTCCTTAAAAAGGTTTTTGTATCGAATCTTCAAGTCATAAATGATTTTATTACTATAAGGGCTGATTTTCTACGTTACTTTCATGTGATAACATTATTCGAGGTAAGTATCATTTAAAAAAATTTACAGGTATTTATTTATATACAAAAACCGTCTAACGTTAATTGTATTCCTCGAATAAAAGTTTTTTGGCGATGGAGGAATCAGCCGTAAGTAGTTTTGCAAAAACACTTTTTTATGTTCTTTTATAGGTAAAGTCATAATTATATTGCTAAAGTTTAGGAGGTCTCCTACGTAAAATACGAGGTAGCGCAGTCTGTTAAACAGACTCATTACTCGTTTAGCTTAGCTCGATTTAAAAGAGGTTTAACGAGGAGTTGAGAAGTAATATGTATACTGCCTATGTTTTGAATCCTGTAGTAATGGAGAATAATAGTATCAATCAGCGTTCAGAACACTGTCCCCACAGCTGGGACATAGGTCTATGAGAGGTATTGAGTCATAATTCACCAAGTGGGCACAATATGGACCGGCAGGTATCAGATGCGTTCGAATTTTTGATTTTAGGACAGGCCGGATTCCTCACAACGTTTAGTCTTTTACCGTTTGGGCGGTTTAAGTGGTTATGAAATACAAAACTTGTCTGCATAAGTTCAAACTAACGAAGTAAGTTAGGGTCGATACTGAAAGGGTGTTCTGTAGGCCTAGTATGATTTTTCATTACGAAACTCGATCTTCGATATCGAGCGCGTTTGACTCATCGATTGGCCCGCTTCAGGGTTGTAAGAACTCTCAACCAATGAGAGCGCCAAACGCGCTCGATATCGACGATCGAGTCTCGTATAAATCAATTACACGCACTTTTGAATTGACAAGTTGTCGATCTGACATAAAGATAATGCTAGTTGCTATGGAAAAGAATGGGAAAGATACTCCATGAACACTTACTCTTTTAAATGAAAATTAAATTTATTAAAAAAACATAGAACAATAATGAATGTACAAAAAGTTTGTTTGTATAGTAATAAAAATCTTAATAATAACAATCGTAAAATGTAAACTTATTGTAGTCTAATACATAATATAAATCTATAAAGTAACGATCTAAAACTATTGTTGGGACCACCCGAACATGGTTTATTTAAACCTGTGTTTCAGGCTGTGTAAAATGATAATAATATGGTTACAAAATATTGGATATATCATTTATGTTACAAATTCAAGGACAGCATCCGTGGCGTAGCGGAAGCGAACGCGTCCGCTGCGCAAGGAGCGCAGTGCAAACATTTGTACATATGTATGAATATGAATATTTGCACTGGTCTGGTCGTGCCTCGGAAAGCACGTCAAGCCGTTGGTTCTGGTTGCCATATGAACATCTAATCGCAGTCCAACAATTGGTCTAACTGCAATGTTACGATATCGCCTTCGGGCTGTGAAATTCGCTTCGGGCAGTCTTTTCACGGAAAATATCGAACTTTAGCTAAAATCAGCAGTTAGACCGGTAAAGCGGACCTCAGACTCCAAAGCTGAAAAAACTTTCGGATGCGACTGGGATTAACGCTGAGATGATGATGATGATGTTACAAATTATGCATGCGAGAACGATGCAAAATGTCCAAACGTAAAAGCTTACATAATGAAAAAAAAAAAAACAATTCAAATATTAAATTACAATAAACCTTAGCAGCAACCAGATGACCATCCCCTAATGACGGTGCCCGTTCCCGAACATGACGCATGGATTAACAGCATTCATCTCTTTGTTCGTATCTTCATAAGTATCTACCTCATTAACCTAATTCTTAATGATTCACTTTGTATTCTGTACCATATTAAACCTAAATTAACACAGTAGCAAGCTCGTAAATAGATTCATTTGTTTAGCAAACCTTTACAAGAAATTGCTTGGTTCCCAAAAACATAAGCGCAATTTGTTAATTCGCATATTCGCTACAATTATTTCTGATTTGCGGTAAATTACTTAACTGAGAGACTCCTACCCCCTGATTTTCATACTATAAACGTTTGAAATGGAGATGAGCTGATCATGCTAAAGCTATAACGGAATGGCTTTGAGATGGATCTGAGGGAAGTAGAGGAAGACAGCTTAATTAGGACGGTAAGGTTGAGGTAACTTGGGTGCTCTGTGGGATGCATGGATGTGTGAGTGTGATGTGTGGGTGTGGATGTGGATGCACGAGATCTTAATATACAAAGGACCCTTTGGGAGGCATATGCGTTAAAGAACGCGACGAAAACAAAGTGCAATAGTTTATGTTTACTGAAACTGTTCTCTCACCATTTACATTTAAATTTCCTTTTTATAGATTTTTTAATTTTTTTTTTTTGGGTTATTATTGCAACCACCATGAGCTCTTATGTGGCCAAAAGTAAGCTCTAAGTGGTCTTATGAAAATTTATAAGCAGGCAAATAAAAAAAAAAAATTTTTAGGCTTACACTTGGTTAAAATTACAAGAATTAATAGCATGCAGTTACAACAGCAGAACAGCTTTTCATTTAGTTCGAATTAACAGCGGGTCCCAAACCAGGCGCAGGTCGCAGCCTGTATTTTGGTGACCCCAACATGTTATGTTTTTATTGTTACGTTTTTATTTTTATCGTACTACCGTTTCGGTGTCATTTGTAATTGTTTGTTACACCGGGTGACGTCTTTACGTCGGCGCCGGCTGTCGGTGATAACCAGCGCTGGGCTGTTTTTCATAGATCGCAGCATAATGCTGAGCGACAGCCGTTTTGCGTGGATATGACGCATATTTCCCTCAACTATTTCTTATTTTTTGTGTTTTTGTAAACTTTTGCGTCATATTTACCGCAAATAAACGTTTTTTCTTTCTTCTTTCTTTCAATAGTTAAGTTTGCTTTATTTATTTAAATTGTATTTATTTAGTATTATTTTATTAGTAAATAAAATGCATTAACGACAGTTCTATTTTATGTCCTGGAAAATCTTTGCCCATTCTAAGGTTACCTGCAAGTGATTGCATTAGCAATGAGGAAGCCCATTGTAAACATATTTTGTAATGTTGAATGAATTTTTGTGGTGTACAATAAAGTATATATAAATTAATTCACATCGGAAGACAATATTGAGAATTTGAGTGGAGGTTTGTACTTTGGAGGTTTTCAAAGAAAATATGGTGTAGGAATATCATTTGTTACTCGGGATGTTTGTGCGATGAAATTTGAATATCTGATACAAAGATACTAGGGATCAGCTTAATGTTAGCTCCGAAACATAATGTTAGCATTTCTTTATACGAATGCTGAGTAATGTTATGACATACCTATTACCAACGGGGTTTTAAAGAATGAAGAGGAAACCTAGTAATGTAAAAAATAAAAAAAAATGTATGGTAAAACAGATTGAAATCTTCCTTACAATCTCATTGTTTATTCCTTACCAAGCCCACATCACTACCTAAAGGTTTTCTAAGGTGTCTCATGTCGTCACAAAGGCACAGGTCATCGAACCCTGTGATGTGGGCCCGAGAATGGCAATCGCTAAGCCACCTATAAGGCCAGCTTCCTGCACACAATGGAATAATTCGCGATGGTATGACCGTACTAGGAAACTTGGTATATTTTTATGTAAAAATGGCCGTTTGGTGATTAATATCTTTACCATCAGTCCTTGTACATAGGCGGTGGTCATTGATAATGTTTTCCATTATATTTAGTCGCGTATTTAATATTTACAGTCGATATATTTAAGACGAAGGAAAACATCTTGAGGAAACCTGAACTTTAAGTCTGAAATCGCCAACCCACATTGAGCAAGCGTGTTAATTAAACTCAATCCTTCTCCGTATGAGAGGAGACCTGTGCCCAGTGGTGGGACGATAAAAAGGTTGATGATGATATATTTACAAACCAAGACCTGCTTGTATCTCCGACAACCAGCCTTACGAATGGGGGTTTCCAATTTTTTTATAAAATTATAAAGTAGTGCTTGACCGCAATCCCGCCTGATGGTAAGCAGTGATGCAATCGTTGACGATAAAGCGCGCTACTTTATTAAGAGTCTATTCACTCAGGTTTTTTGAGTGAATAAGAAGCAAGACGGCAGTTGAGCGAGGTGATGCAATGTTAAACCCAACAACACGACCAACGATGCGGCGCCATAGAGAGTTGGATCTGGAGACTCTCCACGACCAAACTCCCGACACAACAACGTTTGGCGCATCGTACCCGCCACACATCGCAACACAACTGCTCAGACCCATCCATTTCATTTCGATAAACGGCTAGACCGATAATGTTTAGTAGCGTATAAGTAAATTAGAAATAATTCGATTATAATCAATCATTGAATTATTTATCGTGCACTCGTGCGATATTTGGTGTTGGTTATTCGCGTACTGCATGCCATTGACGTAGATTAATCATTTGACACAATTGGCATTGACATAATTAATTTATCTAAACTAATATAGAAAGCTGAAGAGTTTGTTCGTTTGAACGCGCTAATCTCAGAAACTACTGGTCCGATTTGAAAAATTCTTTTTGCGTTGGATAGCCTATTAATCCAGGAAGGCTTTAGGCTATATAACATAACGCTGCGACCAATAGGAGCGGAGCATAACTAACTCCACGCGAACGAAGTCGCTGGCGGCCGCTACTTATGATATTGTTACGAATGGACCTTATGTCGATGGCATAAGGTTCAATATCGCGTGACATGCAGTGTGTCACTTTTAAGCCCAATTTTTCCAGATCTAGACATTTTCCAGGTACAATAATAAAACGCATTACTAGACTTAGGACGGCCTATCGAATGGTACAGGTCTCAACAGTTTTGTCAACAAAGTGTCGACATCGAAATTTCTAGAAACCCGTTTCCGGGAATTACCGTAGGTACTTCCGAGTGACCTCGAAGTTATGTGCTATTATTATTACGTCTAGAGGAATCTGGAATGTTCGATCAGCTGGACTATATAAAGCGCCGTGACGCCGGCTCAGAGTCAGTCTACACTCGACTAGCGATACGATAACAGCGACAGTTAAGAAGCGATTTTTGAGAATACCTACTGCGACAACCGTAACGAGAACTGTGAGTACTACGAGAAGTAACATCCGTAGAGTTATTGTGTGTTTACAACACGGACTTCGTGGACATAAGGGAAGACTTCGGTGCAACGTCAGCGACATTCTACTTGTCATTCCCTACAATCGACTGTACCTTCGTTGCCAATAAACTTCGTAACCCTTAACCGGCGTTTTAGTACCCCCAGCCCGTAACAATTGGTGTCAGAAGCGGCATGCCGGTCACGCCAAGGGAAGACGAAAGAGTTCGCACGCGACGACAAGCAGCGATGGATTTGGCGCGTCAAGAGGAAGAATCGCTTGGTGTCCCTGCACCCGAAACAGAAGCGGCCGTCGTAACACCTATTAGTGCGCCTACTACCACTACTATTCCCGGAAGCAGTGGATGCGATTTATCGGCGTTGCTGGCCCATTTGACGGTGCAAATAAAAAGTATGGCAGAGTCCCAGGCAGCAACCCAGGCACAGATTAAAAGTGTGGCAGAATCCCAGGCAAAATCCCAGGCAGAAATCCAGGCACAAATACAACAATCTCAGGCAAAATCCCAGGCAGAAATCCAGGCACAAATACAACAATCTCAGGCAAAATCCCAGGCAGAAATCCAGGCACAGATACAACAATCTCAGGCGGTAACCCAGGCACAAATAAAGGAATCCCAGCAGCTGGTATTAGAATTAAATGAAAAATGGGAAAAAACCAAAGAAGAGGTCAACGAACTTAAAATAAAAACAGCACAACAAGATGCCTGTATGGACCAGCAAGATACGCGCATAGACCAGCAAGACGCTCGTATAGACAAATATGATGCGCGTTTCGATAAATTAGACAATACCATCATGGAGTTTGGGAAGGAAGTAGAATTTTTGCATGAGAAGGTACAAAAAGGAGTTATTAAAGGTGTGGTACCGGTACCCAGTGCTTTGCCGACTTTCAAGGTACCTCATTTTGACGGGACAACGTCATGGGTGGCCTTCCGTCTACAGTTTGAAAAGGTCGCAAAAGGCAACAATTGGGACGACGATCAAGCCGTAACCGCCCTTACGCTTGCTCTGCGTGGTGAGGCGGTCCAAATCCTCGAAAATATTTCCGGCGATTGCAATACCCTAGCCTGTCTGTTAGAAGCGTTGGAGTCTAGATATGGAGAAAAACACCTGGAACATGTCTACAGGGCTCAACTCCGCGACCGCACACAGAAAAGCAGTGAGGGTTTGCAACAATGGGCATCGGAAATAGAACGTATTGTTCGGAGGGCGTATGCTTCAACGCCGGGAGCAATTGATGCTACTACGGTGCAAGCTTTTACTGATGGAATTCGAGATGCGGAAGTCAGGGCTGCGGTTCGTCTGGGGCACCATCAGACTCTGAAGGCAGCCTTGACACACGCTCTGGAGGTGGAAGCAGTACGCCAAGATGGCCGACCACACCACCGTATTCGTGAGGTAACCGCACAAATGAAACCCCGACAAGGGCCAACATGCTATGAGTGCGGTGAAAAAGGGCATATTCGGATCAATTGTCCCAGGAAGGCTAAGGGAAGAAGCACTTCTGGGACACAGGTGGAAGCCGAGGATTTAAACTAGGAACAGCCAGGGCTATGGGGCGAGTACTGGCTGGTCGACATGTAGCCCCCATTATAACAGTATCACAAGTGGGTGACGGAAACAGTCTCATTATAGAAGGAGAACTGAATGGTAAATCCTGCAGTTTCACATTGGATACTGGTGCATCAAGAACCATTGCACGACCGGAGCTATTTCCTCGGACCATAGTATGGAAAAGAGGATCTTCACAATGCCGATTACAAACCGCCACTGGCCAACCAGTACTCGTCCTTGGTGAAACGAACGTGACCTTGAAAATGGGTGATAAGACATTTACGCACCCCGTTTTAGTAGCGAATATTACAGATGATTGCATAATAGGACTGGACTTTTTGAAGAAACAGCAGTGCGTCCTTAATGTAGCTAAAGGAGTATTGAGTTTCCCAGAACAAGAAGTATTTCTTCAAGGCGGAAAACAAGGGTCAGTGTACTGTTTAAGGAGAACGGTATTACCACCAAGATCAGAAACCTTAGTAGATATTAGACTATCACCAATAGGATGCCGTAAACGTTGCATTATAATAGAAGATTCTGGAGATCACCCAGACTGGATAACAGCAAGGACACTGATGATGATTTCCGATAAACCAAAAGTACGCATTATCAACGTTAGTAACAAAGAAATAATTCTTGAAAAGAATTGCATGGTGGGTGTGTGCGATCATGTAGCATCTTTGAGAAAAACAGAGGCTCACCAAAAGGAACTTGATCAGAAGTGGCAGGAACATGTATCGACACTACTCGACGATTGTAAGGGCAATTTAAACAAGTTGAAAAGTCACAAAGTCTTTGAGAAAAACAGAGGCTCACCAAAAGGAACTTGATCAGAAGTGGCAGGAACATGTATCGACACTACTCGACGATTGTAAGGGCAATTTAAACAAGTTCGAAAGTCACAAAGTTAAGCAACTGTTGTATAAATTCCATGACATCTTCTCTAAGACCGACAGTGACGTGGGAAGGACTGGGCTCGTCAAACACCATATAGATACGGGCGATACACAGCCGATAAGACAGAGACCACGTCGTATCCCCTTTGCAAGAGAACAGGAAGTGTCGAAAATGTTAAGAGATATGGAGAAAAATCGGATTATCGAAGCGTCTACCAGCCCTTGGTCATCTCCAGTTGTCCTAGTCAAGAAAAAGGATGGCAGTACAAGGTTCTGCGTTGACTACAGGATGTTGAATGATGCCACGAAAAAGGACAGTTATCCCCTGCCACGTATAGATGACACTTTGGACTTGCTAAGTGGCATGAAATGGTTCTTCACGGTTGACCTCAAAAGTGGATACTGGCAGGTGGAAATCTGTCAGCAGGATAAAGAAAAGACCGCTTTCACCACTGGTCCTGGGAACGGTCTCTGGCAATTCAATGTCATGCCTTTTGGACTGTGCAATGCTCCAGCTACATTCGAGCGCCTAATGGAGCGCATCTTGGTGGGGTTGCTTGGTGATGCATGCCTGGTCTATTTGGATGACATCATCATTATGGGACGAAACTTCGCAGAGCACCTACGCAATTTGGAGAAAGTCTTTCAGAGACTGCGTGAAGCAAATTTAAAACTCAGTCCTAGTAAGTGTACACTATTCCAGAAAGAGGTTGGATACTTGGGACACATTATTTCGGCGCAAGGAATTCGAACAGACCCTGAAAAAATAAAAGCCGTGTCGAAGTGGCCTACGCCTCGTAATAAAACTGAGGTACGCTCTTTCTTGGGTCTGTGTGCATATTACCGTCGGTTTGTGAAGAACTTCTCCGAGTTAGCAAAGCCGTTGCATCGTCTAACAGAGGAAAAGTGTCAATTTGAATGGAACTCTGACTGCGAACAGGCATTTGCGCTACTAAAAACTCACTTGTGTGAGGCTCCTGTATTAGGTTACCCTAGTCGGGAAGGTCGATTTTTGGTAGACACGGATGCCAGCAATGTTGGTATTGGAGGAGTTCTCTCTCAAACACAAGGAGATAGGCAGGTCGTGATTGCATATTTCAACAAATGCCTTTCCAAGCCAGAAAGAAATTACTGTGTTACCCGCCGAGAACTTCTAGCCGTTGTTAAGACCTTACAACACTTCAAGAAATATTTGATTGGGAGGCAGTTTACACTTCGTACCGATCACGCCGCCTTACAGTGGCTCCTCCAATTCAAAGACCCAGAAGGACAAGTAGCAAGGTGGATAGAGCAGCTGCAAGAATTTGACTTTGTCACTGAACATCGGAAAGGCAAGTCACACAATAATGCTGATGCTTTGTCTAGAGGACCTTGCGAAGAATCTTGCCGACATTGTGCCAAACAGGAAAAGAAAAAGAACGTAAGGATTATCCAGGTGAACACTTTGGACGAAGACTGGGATAATCAATCATTGGAAGACGCACAAAAGGAAGATAGTGACTTGAAGACAGTAATCGAATGGAAGAAACGTGGCCAAAGGCCCACTTGGAGTGAAATATCAGCGCTTAGCCCAACAGCAAAAAGTTACTGGGCTCAATGGGACAGCCTGATAATTGATAATGGAGTTCTCAAGAGGAAATGGGAATCGCCCAGTGGACAGAAGGTCACCTTACAGATAGTTGTCCCCTGCGATAAAGTCGCGTCAGTGCTAAGACAGGTGCACGACGGAGTATCCGGAGGACATCTAGGAGTAAAGAAAACCCTGGAGAAAGTGAGGAAAAGATTCTACTGGGTGCATTGCCGCGAAGACGTAGAGGACTGGTGTAGAAAATGCGTAGCTTGCTCCTCAGTAAAGGGACCGCAAACGAGAGCCAGAGGTCTGCTGAAAGTGTATAATGTTGGTGCACCTTGGGAAAGAGTTGCTGTCGATATAGCTGGGCCATTCCCTGTTACTGAAGAAGGGAATAGGTATATCATCGTTATGCAAGACTATTTCAGCAAATGGCCAGAAGCTTTTGCAGTACCTAACCAAGAAGCTCATACAGTCGCTAAAAAGCTAGTTCACGAGGTGTTCTGTCGATTTGGCGTTCCCTTGGAGCTACACTCTGACCAGGGTAGAAACTTTGAGTCTTCGCTATTTCAAGAGGTTTGCCAACTACTCGGGATACATAAGACTCGTACAACACCATATCACCCTCAGTCAGATGGAATGGTCGAAAGATTCAACCAGACGCTAGAGAATCATTTGGCCAAAGTAGTGGAAGAACACCAGAGGGATTGGGACCAATACATTCCACTCTTCTTAATGTCATACACCGCTCTGCAATACATGATAGCACAAATTGCACACCGGCGAAAGTCAACTTCGGCCGAGAAATTAGACTACCAATAGATGCACTAACCGGAACACCTCCCGAAACTCCTATCCTAGCCGTCGACTATGTGGCTGACCTGCGGCATAAATTAGATAGAATACATGAGCTAGTGAGAGAGAATGGTCTCAAAACCAGCGAGAAAATGAAGATCCGATACGACCGCAAAGCTAACGTACCCGGATTTGAAGAGGGAACTTTGGTATGGTTACATAATCCCATAAGGAGAAAAGGAAAGAGTCCGAAATTTCAAGCCAAATGGGAGGGTCCGTACACGATAGTAACCAGGATAAACGATGTCACCTACCGGATAAAGAAAGGACCTAGAGGGAAGCTGAAGATCGTACACGTAGACCGCCTAGCTCGCTATTATGGATCAAATCATGCTCGGGACGAGCATGACTAAGAAGGGGGCAATGTTACGAATGGACCTTATGTCGATGGCATAAGGTTCAATATCGCGTGACATGCAGTGTGTCACTTTTAAGCTCTATTTTTCCAGATCTAGACATTTTCCAGGTACAATAATAAAACGCATTACTAGACTTAGGACGGCCTATCGAATGGTACAGGTCTCAACAGTTTTGTCAACAAAGTGTCGACATCGAAATTTCTAGAAACCCGTTTCCGGGAATTACCGTAGGTACTTCCGAGTGACCTCGAAGTTATGTGCTATTATTATTACGTCTAGAGGAATCTGGAATGTTCGATCAGCTGGACTATATAAAGCGCCGTGACGCCGGCTCAGAGTCAGTCTACACTCGACTAGCGATACGATAACAGCGACAGTTAAGAAGCGATCTTTGAGAATACCTACTGCGACAACCGTAACGAGAACTGTGAGTACTACGAGAAGTAACATCCGTAGAGTTATTGTGTGTTTACAACACGGACTTCGTGAACATAAGGGAAGACTTCGGTGCAACGTCAGCGACATTCTACTTGTCATTGCCTACAATCGACTGTACCTTCGTTGCCAATAAACTTCGTAACCCTTTACCGGCGTTTTAGTACCCCTAGCCCGTAACAATATAATTTTCACGTTTCCGCATACATAACATATGTACATAATCAGCCTATAATGTCTTCACTCCGGAGACACAGGCCTCCTCCCGGTGAGAGAGAGTGGGCCGTAATCTACCACGCGGGCCCAGTGTGGGTTGGTATATACTATCTTCGAAGTTTTGGCTCTAGGACGTGCCAGTTTCCTTACAATGTTTTCTTTCACAGTTTTGAAAGCAGTGGTGATGAAATAATTTACACAAAGTCAAGCGCCTAATGGGGATCGAACCAACGACCTATAACTGGGAAGTCGCGGCCTATACCACTAGGCCACTACTACTCACACCGAACTAAAACCATAGTGGAAAAGTAAAAAACCTACCAAAATGCACTTTACCAGAGTTTCGGCTTTGGCTTTACCAGAACAACTTGCGCGGAACAGCAAACTTATGAATGAGTTTTAATAGTTTTGCATTTCAGCGCGGGATGGAACTGCAGGGTAATTACGTAAGACAATATCAAAAGCAATGTTTTTCATTTTGACAGTTCAACAGCATTCATTGAGTTGTTCACGTTTTTGAACAAAGACATTTTTCGAACATAAGAAGCAAAAAATTAGCAATATGCTTCAAAATGATTCAAATTGTGAGTAATAGTTTTCCGCAATTATGGTGCAGATACAAGTCAGGTAATCATAGCTAATCAATTAGTTACAAAAGGGCGGGTTAATCGTGAAGAATGGGAGCTAAGTAAAAGCAAGTATTACCTTTTGGGTGGTCGATGACCATATTTGGATGCTGTACTTTTAAGCGTTGAGGAGTTTATGGCTTTAGTCGGTAATTTTAAACACTAAAATTGAACAGAGTTTTATGGTTTGTACTTAGCTCTCTAGTACTTGTAAATTTTATTGCCGTCTGGCTGTTACCTATACGACTTTTTAACCTCTCAGTTCACAGACTTATTGTTGCTCGTTTTATTCTTCGGGATATTTTAAGCACTTCCTTTGGGTGTTTTCATTCGTATGTAATGACTAGTTAATAATTATGTGTGGACAGTGTTAAAAGCCGGGTTGTGAATAAGTGGGGAGGGTTTTTCTGACCAGAAGCCATCAACTTTGTGTTTTCTTTTACTGACTTAGCTTTTACGACTAACGCTTAGAGTTCTATATACATATACTCAAATAATTTATTAATATTAGCGGAAGATTTATTACTATTTCCTTTAAGAGTATAAGGAACTGTTAATGTTATGACGCGAAACTTCATGACGCCACGTCCGAGACGAAGTAGAAAATACTTTTTTTTATGTGCGGTAAACATGACGCCAAAATAACCAAAAATCCAAAAAGTTATGGTTGGGGGAAACATGCGTTACATCAATGTTAATTATTAGGATGTTGCAATAAAAATAATATAATCCATCCCTATAAAGTGCGTATGTTTGTATGTCTGTCTGTATGTATGTGCCCGAAGTTGCTCAAAACCCTCACCACTATAGATAATCATATAGATCTGGATGCGCTGAGTTCAAAAAAACTATTTTTTTTTTTTGAGATCCGCGCCGAAGCCGCGGAATCTCGGTCCTTTAATAGAAACTTGAACTGAAATATTGTCAGAACGGACATTACATCTCATGAAGAGAAGATGAGATCTACAAAAAAGTAAAAATAAAACTAAAACAATTAAAAATGAAATCTCAGCTCTTTACTAGCCTGTCAGCAAATATGTAAAAAAAAAATATAAATAAAGAATCACCGAATTCCGTCCAGTCAGTCGAAAGTTCCGAGGTAACGATCATAAAAAAAAAATATAGTCGAATTGAGAACCTCCTCCTTTTTTGAATTCGGTTAAAAAAAGGATAAGAGTTCTTGCTAAGAAAATGTCATCGTCAATAACCATTTTACGCTTTAGGTATATGTAGTCGTTGGGTCAGGGTTGCGGGTTGGTTAAAAAAGAAACCGTGGCCCTGGCCGTCGCACAGGCAAGTGAAGAAACACGGGTGGGTTTTAGTCAGTAAAAGTCTGACAAGCCCTTCGGCTCCACCCAGAGCAGGATCAGTCATTAGATGATTTCCCATCCCAACATAAAAAAGGTATATTTAGTCGTAACATCTCGATAAAGTATTTCGCTTTCTAGTCGGATGGTGTCTAAAGATCTTAATTCTATAAAACTAAAACGGATATAAATGACCACAATCATGCTTCTGCTACAAAAAAGTTTGCTTGCGGCAAAAGTTTTACTAACCCACTAAAAGAAAAGCCCCATTCAGCCCCCCCATTCGGTACAAATTTCAAGAGCCTCAGACACCCTATTAAATCTTGAACGCAAACTCGGTGTAATCCGGCAAAATTAGTTATTCAAAAGTAATTTACATGCAGTGTCCGTTGTCCCGTATTAATAGTAATGTTAGTTGAGAACTGGTTTACTGGTATACTAAGGTCAGATTGTATTTTGAGGATTTATGCTGTGTTATTATTCATGTTTCTTAGGCCAGGTCCTTTGAAGAATTACGTGTAAGGGATTTTTTGTAAGTGGGTTTATTTTGTGAAGCGGTAAGTAAAGAGGATGAACAGCTGAACTGTTCTTAAGCTTGGGCTCTTTTCTAAGGGGATACAATAAATGTAATATTTGATTATTTGCATTAGATTCTCTTCCCGATTTGTCCCGTCAATTGAAAAGATTAAAATCTAGTTTCAGTAGTATCTTAACGATATTAATGTCAAAAATGTAGTTAAATCTGAGATATTTTTGATATATTGAGACTGGAATCAGACTATTAAGTTTCTTAAAATTACGACAATTGAACCTCAGGTTGTAAATCCAGCACATAAGGAAGTAGAACCTTATGCAAAGAGTACCTAGTCCATGAAAATAATATACAAAACAACAAACTGAGACCGAACGAAAACCCTTTAAATTCGCGCCATTCAAAAGAAGCATTAAAATCGAACCCAATAGAAGCGTGCCGTAACGGAAGCACACACTGACATTAAGCTAGTTGGATGGATCCGGACTGTAGAGCAAACCATGCGGATGTGCCGGGATTGCTTCGTGAACGGCATTGTTGACGTACCGTGGTAAGTGGAGAGTTTGCCAACTTTGTTCTAGAACGGTTCACAAACTTCACACTAGGTAAAGGAAGTGTTGTGTGTGCTTGAAGTGAGATGCTTGTATTACATACATGTAGGTGTTGTTGTAAGCAACATGGTTCATTCATTACATAGTTTGCATCTTCGTGTTTCCTGCCTTCTGTTACTGGGAGCACGCTATTGAATATGATCGTTAGAACTTCGATACAAGGTGGGAGGAAAATCGATGCAGAAACACAACCTGTTGGGATTCAGAACATGATTTTGAAAATATCAAAATTCTTTCGTCGGTTATTATGTTATTAAGAATAATATTAACTCTGCCATACATTTTTGCCACGACGGTATTGGCAATTTTTACATAGAATGGTATATTTTTTGATAACATTCGGAAAATGTGTATCCTAGGGGGTCTAAATCATTAGAGATTCACTTTACACGTCGATGTCACCCACAGGCTAATTGAGTACATCACTATCAGTAGCAATGAGTTTCAATTTGATACTTCAACGACATTCATTGCGTTACATTAATTACGTTGTGAGCAACACATTTCTCGAACACATGGCAACGGATTAGCAATATGTGACAGTAATAGTGCCAATTACGGTGCTGCTTTACCTATATGTAGAGCTTTTGGCGGGAAAGCTAAGATGAATGTCACGCGCATTTTTCATTGGACTTTTAGAATTTTTTATAGTGTTGTTTACTAAATAAAAGCGCGTGATTTATGTAGTAAAAAGTGCATTCAGTAACTAATTCACAAAGAACATTGAAATATCGCAGCATAGTGGCCTCATCATGACTTTACCTCAATATCCTCCCTCATAATCGGTTCACGCGGCCTTTTGCGACGGTCTTTTTCAACTGTCATAGGCGATATCCGCCATTATTGTGAAATAAAATTTTCAAATAATTTCTATAATTTGTTACACGTGTTATAAGCAAAATTGTGGTATCTATTCCACAGAGACCATTGATCAAGAGCTGAGGTTGAATCTCACTAGAATCTCAAAAGAATCTATGGATATGTATTACTAAAACATAAAAAAGTTTGGACAAAATTTTATTGAGCAGTAAATTAGGATTATGTTGTGTCCTATTGGAGTTGGAATTAAATCTAATTCAACATTTATTTGAGACAGACGCTGGACAAACACACTAAGACAGTTTTTAAGTTTTAATAGTATATTTATTTAAAGCAAAAACAGCGCTTTATTCATTGTATGCCAATTCAAACAATATACAATACTATCAGTAAACTCCAAATCACATACTGAATTCATTGAATGCCAAAACCTGGTCCATTGGCTTAATAGCCGTACAATTAGCGCCATCAACAAATCAAACAGATGATAATACGATCACAGTCATTAGTGCTTGATTACTGCGATCAGGGTAATTGTGCACTCGTAACGTTTGAACACGCCTTAATGTCAGGACATTTGCAAGGCTGTTTGTCATAAGCTTTACGGTGGATGACGTTCAAAATGGATTGTAGGACTGTTTTGCGTAGTTATATTGTGTGGTTTGGTTTTGAGTGATTTTCTTTAGTTACACGGTAGTATCTTCTACATACAATCTCTTACTCTACTTTCTCTTAGAATAAAACAATTGGAGACGTGACATCTACCAACTCGACTGGACCCGTGTGGTAGAAGACTAGAGCCCACCCCTCACAGAGATGAGGCTGTGTCCGAGCAGTGAGAATATTTAGGCTGATTATGATGGCATTCAGTTTTGCAGGCAGTAGACTTAGAGTAAAGTAGCCGCCTCTACAAACTAAACTAGTTTCTACTTTTTGTTTGCGATAAACTCCACTTTTCACTGCTTTCAAGAATTTGTCGGCTGGGTGAAGCGGTGCAAAATGCTTCAACACTCTAATTCTCAAGCATTATGCAACTATCTTCTTTTTCAGCCTATAGATCTCTCCACTGCTGGACAAAAGCTTCCCCCAAGGCTTGCCACGATGACCGGTCTTGTGCTGCCCGTATCTATCGGCTTCCCTCGACCTTCACCAGGTCATCGGTCCACCTTGTTGGGGGCTACTCTGCGTCTTCCAGTACGTGGCCGCCACTCCAGAACCTTACTGCCCCATCGGCCATCGGTTTTACGAGCAATGTGCCCTGCCCACTGCCACTTAATTCTAGCGACTCGAACTATCTACACGAGTTTTATTGCCATGGTCAATGTTACTCCATAGCAGTACCTGCTTATGGATACTTAGGTACTTATACTATCAGGTACTTATCTAACATATGGCCATGCATTGATATAATATTAAACAGATATGATATATGCTAAGAAACTAACCGAAAAAAATGTGTCCGAACGCAGCAGAGGCACACATGCATATTTTTTATACTGCGTACATTTAACCTCATTGGTACAGTGTGAATGAGATGGGGCGCAACTAAAGCATAAAAAAGAAAAAGATGGCTAGTGATTGTCGTTTGCGCTTAAATGGAAAAAAAGATGTTTGCCAACCAATCACTGACACTTTGCACACACTGACACTGATTGCCAAGGAATAACAAGAATGCAGATAGGAGATATAACAGAGTAGTAGGTAATTTGGTAGGTGGTAGAAGGTGCTCAATTTGGTGAACATATTTTTTTTAAACATTTTTACACTTCAATCAAGTATTACAAAACTTTAATGTTTGTCATTGAAGTTTTGTAATCCATACTAATATTATAAATGCGAAAGTAACTCTGTCTGTCTGTCTGTTACGCTTTCCCGCCTAAACCTCTCAACCGATTTTAATGAAATTTGGCACAGACAATCTTTAGACCCTGAGAAAGAACATAGGGTACCTTTAATCCCGGAAAAATTTGATATTCCCGAGGGAAATCTAAAAAGCGCGATATAACCGAACTCCACGCGGGCGAAGCCGCGGGCGGAAAGCTAGTACTTGATTAAAGTGTACCTATTTAATATTTTGTGACTGTGATTTAAGGAAACCTAATGCAATAAAATAAACAATTATAAACCATAGTAATTAGTGAAATTAATTCGGTTTAATCTATACTTACTATATTTCAAATCCTATTTTAATTTTTCAAATGTAAATCATTATGCAAACATTTTGTATATATTTCTATATATATGCTAGGCTAATTGGTGTGAGCGTAGGAAATATTTATTTATATTATTGTATACTTCATGTTCATTTAATATCGACTCACACTGTCCCATTTAATAATTTCATGTCATTTGACTCTATTACTTAGCAACGCGAAATAAACTCGTAATTTTATCAATGTTTTAGTTAACTGTTGCAATAAGATGTTAATAAATTGTAACTAAGGACACAGGCGCGAAAATAAAGTGAAACAGAACTATAATTGTAGGTATAAAAGTCACCATAAACATTATCCCTTCTGTGCAACTAATCTATGTCATATGCGTTCCCGTCGTTATCACACTCGCAAGAAATCCAATTAGCTCTCTCTTTCTTTACTTACTATGGCACCTAAGCATAATTTTTAACAATGTTTGACAAAATAATTGAAACTATATTATTTATCTAAATATTTTGGGATAATTATTTATGATATCTGATTTCATGACTTTTGTTGGCTTTTCTACTATAATTCGTGCATTTACGTAGTACAAAAAACGCCATTTTGAATGCGAAAAAGATTTTCTTAGCCACCAAGGACACACGCGCGTACGGAACGAGAGTATCGGGAGTGACTAAAGCGACTTGCAGGATTTACGTTCTTTTGTACGCTTCATTTTCAGTGCGCTAGTGACGTATCTACCTTAGTTTAATATTTTATCAATGTGGCCATGCCTTATTTCACATTTAATACAACATGGACTAAACTTAATTAACCATCGAAAATTCATGGTGAAAGGACACGAGTCATTACCATAATTACCATTAACATAATTACTATTGAGTATCGATATTGGATGGAATCGATTATATGCGAATGGGGCGATGACCGTAACCCTATCTCGGTCATTGGACCTTATCATCGTATCTCATGGTGAATGATCGTAATGGGGTGTAAGTACAGTTTATGGGTTCACCATGGGTTTGGCTTCAATGACATTAGAGTCGTAGCATTCATTGAATGAACTATTCTTTACTTTGGGAGAAGGCTGAGTTTCTGCCCTTTTTTGTTGATATGTTGGCGCGTGCTAGTTGATAAACATGGTAAATAATTTTTTAAAACGGTTCCCTACACTAGGTATTCGGAATAACTACTTGTAGGTCATATAAATATTTATTTTATTTTACTTTCTGTGCGGGAATGGAACCCGCGACACGCAGCGCAACAGTCAATAGCTTAACCACTGCGCTCACCGTGCAGTCAAAAATTAAAGGTTTGTGTTTAGTAATTGTTAATTATTATATGAAACCAAACTCTTCTAACTGGAAAGACAGTTGTGCTACTAAGGAGTTCTAAGGACTATCATATACTGAGATTCTCAGCCTAATGAATAAATGATTCTTGATTTGAAAGTGGTGGTCATTATGCCTACCACGGTCTTACTTTAATTTGCCTAGCAGAAGCAACGCCATAATATTCTATTCTTTTCCTTCACAAGGAGTATCTTCACCCTAATTCGACCCCTATCAGGAACAATCCCTGAATTAATGATGGGAATAAGACCTGTCAGATTCGTTCAGTGGCGAATGATTCAACCTCTTCTGAATACTCTTAGCTACATATAATTTTCGGGGTAGTTGCAATTATGTAGTCTATTCAGCCGTGCTACTATCGATTTGGTGATTTCCGCCAGATCTGAATCGGAACTATCTTTGATAGCGGAATAAACTATTTTCGATTAATTACTGCCACCATGGTCCATAGTGCATCTTCACAGTATCCTGTCGAATTTCTACCAGTCCAGCGTAGTTATGCGACCAATAGCATAATCCTCTATTTTTATTTCTAGAAATTTTTAAACGCATATTAAAGTGAAGTCTCTGGTACAATTGGCTTAAAAATCATAATGGGAATACGCACACATCCGACATGATTCAGTTGCATACACTTGTTGAATCTCCCAGTACTCCGAACGAAATATATGCACGAGAAGTCAGTACTAATCCAATAGGTATGTGAGAGAATTTTACAAGCAACCTAGGTCTAATAATAGATTTATATAAAGGTCCTCCCGAAATAATTAAAAATTCAGGGCAGAAAGAGCAGCTTATACAGGCGTTAGGTGATAAAGGTTTTCAGGGCAGAGTTTAGGCCTTTTAAAGCATTTTATTATTATTTGGGTGAATGATTTTTAAGTAAGCTTCAGATCAGATATTCTAATATTGGAATTGTCAATCTAGATCGACGATGTACATCAATTTGAAAACGTAGGGCCTAGAGGTTCAACTGTCATTGTAATGCATATTATGGCGATTCAAAGTACAGACGCCAACACATAAAGCGACTCGAAACTGTAAAATTCTCCTAATTAACCATAAACTTAAGAAATGAGACAATACAGTAAGGATCAAAAGTGGAGTACCACTTTTCACCCTTATTGATAGTGCAATAAAGCTCAAAAGTGGTAATGCACTTTTGACCCTTGATTGTAAATACAGTTCAAAGAAAAAAAAAATTGTATTGAAAAAACATGATGGTGCACTTAGTTTAGATTTTAAACACGCGCCAAAATACCGCTGCATCTACAGCCTTTCCAGCTCGTTCTGTTCGTTTGTCCTCATTAAGAACTTCTTGCATTTGTATCATGGGTTCATGAAAAGTGTCAAACTTCATACAGAAAATTTGTTCATTGTATAAAATATCAATATTGTTCAGAGCAATGGCCGCGTAACCCTATCGTCTCGATCAACGGACCTTATGATCGGCTCTCACGCTCTTTGCCTTTGGACTGACGTGCGTTGTACTATTTATAGAGAATTGCTTATGGGTATGGAGGGAATTTAAAATTGGAGTTACATGGGGTGGATGTGATGTCATTTAGGGTGTTCAAAATTATTTTGGATCTGTTTAAAGTGTTTATCTAGGAATATTAGAGTATGATTATAATATAGGACCGAGACAAAAACAAAATTCTTTGTTTTGTTTTTTTTTGTGTTTTTTTTTTAACTCAGCGCATCCAGATCTATATGATTATCTATAGTGGTGAGGGTTTTGAGCAACTTCGGGCAACATACATACAGACAGACATACAAACATACGCACTTTATATTAATGGATTATTGACTTAATAGATATTTTAAAGCTTTTACCTAGATGTTGCCAGCCACCGATTGCCTCGTGTCAATCGATTGTATATTTATTTATATTAGTAGATTATGCTAATATGGTATTATTGTTCTCGAAAGGTATACATGGAAAAGCCTTATTATAGGGTAGAAAAAAAAACTGGATGCTGTAAAAAAAATTAAAACCTAAAAGGTATTGGTTTTTATAGTCCCCAAAACAGTCGACAATCACTGACTGAACACAAACTGAACTAAATTTAAATTCAGTGCATTTTTTACATTCTATTTCTTTAGGAAAGGGACAGATAAATATTAGTTTTATTTCTGTCAAATTAGTTAGCGCCTGACGTAAATTGACGTGTTTTTAGTCGCTAGTTGCCATTACATCGGCTGCCGGCGGAAGTTACCACCCACCAGACAAAGTCTTGCCGCCAAGCGATTCGTCGTGTTCCGGCATGATGTCTGGTGAAGCCGTACGGAGGACGGGTCTGAGTAGTTGTGTTGCGATGTGTGGCGGATACGATGCGCCAAATGTTGTTGTCTCGGGAATTTGGTCGTGGAGAGTCTCCAGATCAATCTCCCTCTAGCGCAGCATCGTTTGGTCGTGTTGGTCTTGGGTTTAACATTGCATCACCTCGCTCAACTGCCGTCATCCTTCCTATTCCTAAATTTTTAAGTGAATAGGCTTAATAAACTAGTGCGCTTTACACTCAACGATTGCATCACTGCTTACCATCAGGCGGGATTGCAGTCAAGCACTAGTTTATAATTATTAAAAAAAAAAAACCTCTAAACTGTCTATAAAGTATATTAATTTAACAGGACTAAAATAATATTTTATTTAGTACTGTCACATTAAAATATTATTAACTCCTGTCTTTTTCTTAGTGACATGCACAGAACTTAAATTGAGTTTAGTTTATCATGTACAAAGAAATCACCGCTCTTCTTGAACAAGGGTACAGCCCTAATGTTATGCCCAAAACCAAACAATGTACAAAAATAAAAATATTAAAAGAAAACTTTTTTCCGGATCCCGCATCCAATTAAAGTCGCAAAAATGTTCAAAGGAAGTAAATAACAATCGTTTAGACCACGCATGAATCCCTTTTTCGACAAATCCTTTAAATCCCTGCTAATGTATAGGCGTCGCCTTCATATTTCATGAGTGTTTTTAATGTTGAAATCCTTTGGGGATTAAATAAGAATAAACAACATCCCCTTTGAAGCTTAAGATCTTAAAGTTGCTCATAAATAAGTATGGCTCCCGTGGACACAGAGTGGAAAGCGGTTTTGGGTGTAGCTGTACTTTTTAGCGCTGGTCTCCAGTGGGGTAGTGGTTTAACTAATTATTATCATTGTATTTTTCTTAACTGTTTGTACTACGACAAAAAGCAATTCCAAATTAAGTTTAGGACGAGTCCTTCAAAATTAAGCAATTTGAAATTAAAAAAGTTTTATCATGTAGGTAATATTAAAAAAAAGTCCGTAGTCTGTAGAGTGAGTGTTTGTTACATTTTCACGCTTAAACGGCTGGTCTTACTATGATAAAATTTGATATGAGCGTTGCTGACACCTTGGTATTTATTGGACACTTTTTTAGTTTTTATCCCGATATCCTACGGGATCGAAACTTAAGAAAATTTAAATTTGAAAATTTAAAAGAGTGTCCATGGAGTTTCTTGCCCGTTCTTCTCCATAGGTACCTACTCTTTGGAATGGGCGACTAGCTTCATCTTATTGACTGACCGACCTTCTGACAATTCAAAAGTGCCTGTAACTGGTTTATTTGAAATAAATGATTTGATTTGATTTGATTTAAGTAAAAGTCTGACAAGCCCTTCCGCTCCGCCCAGAGCGGGAGAAGTCTTTTGATGATTTCCCATTCCAACAAAAAAAGGGGGGTGAAAGTGAAACCGCGGGACGCAGTTACATTCACATAGGCCCCGATTCCTTTACTCACAAATTAAACTTTGTTCACAAACTAAATTAAATTTAAGTTCTGTGCATCTTTTTCTTTCTATTTAATTTAGAAAGGGACAGAAGATAAAATGTCAGTTTAGACCTTTCAAATTAGTGCGCTCCTGACGTAAACTGGCGTAATTTTAGTTGCCATGTTTATATCTCCGTTCCACCAGCGGACGACCCGTCGTACGGCTGGTTTCCACCCTTACGTTGTTAACACCACTACGATCCGGACGAAGCGTTTCGCCTCCTCCTTTATACCGCGTACATCGAGGGACTGGAACAATTTGCCAGCGGCGGTGTTTCCGTTGGACTACAATTTGAGTGTCTTTAAGGCTAGAGTGAATAGGCTCTTAATAAACTAGTGCGCTTTACCATCAACGATTGCGTCACTGCTTACCATCAGGCAGGATTGCGGTCAAGCGCTAGTTTACAATACGTAAAAAAAAAATCGCGTCTAAACTTTCTATGGAGTTAATTTGACATCATCTTAATTTGACATGATTAAACTAAAATGTTATCTTCTATCCTTTTCTTAACGAAATGGAAAGAAAAAGATGCAGCTAACTTAAAATCAGTTTAGTTTGTGAACAACAGTGTCGGTGTCATAAACTTTCATGCACATTTATGAGACCTCAGAAGCTTCCTGCTCAAGTCGTTCTCCTTTTTACTGAGGGTCACGATGTCCCTGTGAAATTATCTTCACCTTTATAGTTCACCATATGTTACGATCCCTGGCCGCGAGTAATAGCATCATGCAGGAGCCGGTCCAGAGATGAACCAATTTGATCAGTTTACCTTATTGGACTGCGACCTCTACAACGTCGTCCATCCATCTTCCCAGTAACCTTCAGATGTTTAAGGTTGTCTCCATCTTCTCTGCATCATCTGGCAATATGGCCAAAATATGCTAAAATTCTTCGAATGCAGACAGAGGCGAGTCTTATTAGCTTCGACATAATCAGCATATATTGTTTCCATTGCTAGTAGAAAGACCTCTGTATTCTACCACGCAATCGTGGTCGCGGTCTGTGGAAGTCATAACATCACATCATCATCCTCATCATTTCAGCCGAAAGACGTCCACTGCTGGACATAGGCCTCCCCAAGGTTCTCCACGACGCCCGGTCCTGCGCCTCTCACATGTCTTCGAATATTTTTTTACGGCATCCGCACGATCTGAAGCTAGGCGCACCGTTACAATAGGTAGTTTCTGAAAAAAGTCGATGAAGCAAAAATAAACTTGTAATAATAGGGATGTTTCCTGGGTAAAAAAAAATGATTCTATTTAGTCCGTCATTCAGATTATAGAAAAATATTGGATACGTATATTTGGTTTTATCAAATCAATAAAACTTGACAAATATAAAAGGCATCAAAGATCAGCGGCCCTAGCCAATGTAACATCGCTTCATAGCGAAGCGAAATCGAATACCAAACCAACCAATGGCGGGAACGATTGACCACGCGACGCGATAAATCACGTGGTCAATCGTTCCCGCCATTGGTTAATTTGGTATTCGATTTCGCTTCGCTACGAAGCGATGTTACATTGGCTACAGGCCCAGGAGTGGTGGCTGGTGACGTCATTCCTCGCTAAAAAGTGTAGCGTGCAGTGACGTCACTCGAGTTTTCAACGCACTGTGCCGTCTTAATTTTTTGTTAAAAATAGTTGGCTTTACCAGTGTTTACGAATGTACGTCTAAGTAAATACTTTAGTCATAAAAACCTCTTAGCTTGTTAATACTCTGTGCCCATAGGTTTTTATGATTTCCTATGTCATTTTACATTTTACACACTAAAGTAAACATCTTCCCACAAAAGCCACTCTATCATTTTATAACTTTACCTCTTACATATTCTACAACTTTACAAAGACAGAACTTGACGTCGTCACGTCATATTAGTTGTAAGGTAACATCAACTTCGGTAACAAGGTTCATAATAAGCCGCGCTGTGCTTTCCTTTTAACTTTACGTGTGTTGCTTATAAAGTAAGTAACTTTGCGCATGATTCGTTTGGTATACAAGAAATTTACTCGGTTTTTCGCTGGTGGGAAAAGTTAAGAGGATTCTGATTGGAACAAGAAGGTAGTAATTATGCTCGACGAACATATCTCGTACAAAAAGATCACAAAAGTAAACACTCACGCGTTTTGTTTTATAATATTCCTGTGCGTCGAGCATGATTACTTCCTTCTACAATCATCCATTATTTTAAGAGAGAATGATACATGGTAAGTTTTCTTTCCGACAGACGTCAACATTCTATAAAAACCAACATGTCAAGAGATCGAGTCTGATTGAAGCTTAAAAAACACCCTCTAAATAGAAAATAGGGATAACTACTATTCGCTAAAACCGAATGGGTGATCGCCTTAGTGGTTATAAGTATAGGAAGACACCCCCTCTATACCTACTACAAGTAATCCCTAATCCCTTTACACCTTAGGGAAGACTGGACCAATATTCTAAGCAAAAACAAACAACCCATTTACGCATCTGCATAATTAAACAGCTACTCCAAAAACGTAGTACCGTGATCACTACCAATGACAACACAAACGTAGCAAACTGGTGCATTAATAATGTCACAAGGAACTTAACTAACAGTTCCGTTGTAGAAGCAATTAGTGACAAAAGGTTCATTAAAAATAATTCAAAGTTGGAGGAAAATAGAAAAAGCTTCGTAAATGCAGATGCACCTGGACGTTGTTGCCGGACGTATCCGGCGTTGTGATTTTTTTTGAATGGGTAATATATGTTAAACTCGAGCCAGAACATGTGACCTGGTCGAAAATTCGTAAGATGGAGGGAGTATAGAGAATTTTTGTGAAATAATTGTAACAGTTTTGAAGTGTTACATTTTTTACATACATAATATAAATTGTC
Organism: Sesamia nonagrioides; assembly: GCA_017933935.1. NCBI lineage: Eukaryota > Metazoa > Arthropoda > Insecta > Lepidoptera > Noctuidae > Sesamia > Sesamia nonagrioides. The sequence goes on from JADWQK010002063.1 coordinate 275,976, forward strand.
ATGTTTGTGTACGATAGGGCAGTGAATTAATATTGTATTTTACCACTTAGATGATGGTACTTTTATACTGATAAACAAAGTACTAATGTCGTGGTGGCCTAGTGGTTAAAACACTTGCCTCTCAAGTATGTGTGCGAGCGGGGTTTGATTCCAGGTTAGGCAAATACCAATGTAACTTTTCTAAAGTTATATGTACTTTCTAAGTATATCTTGGACACCAATGACTGAAGGTGAAGGAAAACATCTTGAGGAAACCTGGACTAAAGTCTGAAATCGCCAACCCGCATTGAGCAAGCGTGGTGATTACGCTCAATCCTCCTCTGTATGAGAGGAGACTGTTTCTGTGTTTGACTGTCTGTTTGGTGCCAGTGGGACAATAAAGAGGTTGATGATGATGAGGATGATGAATCAAAGTAATTCGTGCGGAATTATTCCCTAACCATTCCGAAATATTTAACGTTGCAACGTTGATGTTTTGTTTGCATTGCCGGAGTGAAGTGCGCTTTACCATCAACCATTGCGTCACTGCTTACCATCAGGCGGGATTGCGGTCAAGCGCCAGTTTATAATTAATAAAAAAAAGGAGTTCAACTCATAGTTTTTTTAACTCATATGTGTACTAATAGGATTTTGACTGTCGTTTCCATCCTGCTTTCCGCCCTTTTAGATGGAACCTCGTAGACCTTCTGACATGTCTATTGATTGGTTGTACTGTACGTCTACAGGTCTCCGAAACTCCGCTCCGAGCAATGTGTCTAACGTTAACAAAAGCTTCACAATTTGATGCTCTGTTCTTGAGACTAAAGTTATAATGACTTGGGTATTGCTCCACACTTAACAGTCTGGTAATCCTTGAGACGGAGGAGTACCAGATGTTTTGTTTTGTCGCTTTAACCCGAATGTGAAAGTCTCGATGGCTTGTTTGGTTGCCATTTTGTTGGTTGGATTTTGACGATGTTCAAATCTGTAGACAGCATTATAATGAGTACGATTTAAATAATGGCTACTTTTTCATTGAACACTGAGTTTTTAATCATGTGCTGTAAAAATGGATAGAAATGTGAAATCTATACTCTATCTATACTAATATACAACGTGTAACATAAAGGGTATATACATAACAAAGGCACGGCATCTTTACATGATATCAAACGATATTGGAAGGGCTTTTTAATCCTATCTCTTTATGTTAGGAAGTTATGAGAAAAAAACACCGCATGTGATAGGCTACTATCATAATAGTCGCATAGAGATATTGAAGACATTTGTCGGATTTTGGCAAGTAACGTGACGGGTAACGAGTAGTTATTAACGTATGTAGTGTGCTGCCACGTTTGTTATGATTTGATTTTAAGAAACACACGCAACCGAAAATTTGGTTCCAATTTTTTGAGTATTTTATTTTGAGTTGAAACCCTTCTGATATCGTTTGATATCATCTAAAGATGCCATACCCTTGGTATGTATATACCCTTTTTGTTACACGTTGTATAAAGCTGAAGAGTTTGTTTATTTGTTTGTGCGCTCTAATCTCAGGAACTACTAGTCCGATTTGAAAAATTCTTTTTGCGTTGGATAGCCCATTAATCCAGGAAGGCTTTAGGCTATATACCATCACGCTGCGACCAATAGGAGCGGAGCATAATTAATTCCACGCGAACGAAGTCGCTGGCGGCTGCTAGTGTATTATAAGATATTCGAATATTAGAAAGAAGATATTAGATACTTCGTTCGCGTGGAATTAATTATGCTCCGCTCCTATAAGTCGCAGCGTGATGTTATATAGCCTAAAGCCTTCCTGGATTAATAGGCTATCCAACACAAAAATAATTTTTCAAATCGGACCAGTAGTTCCTGAGATTAGCGCGCACAAACAAACAAACAAACATACAAACTCTTCAGCTTTATATATTAGTATAGATATCAATGTGAGATCCACTAATATTGTTGTTTCTCACCGTATAGATTATGAGAGGTAGATACTATAGTACTGAAGTCAGTGTTTTAAGTGGAACACCTATAGGTATGCTTAATATCCGTTTAGTTATTACTGGCCTTTCAAAAAACAGCACCCTAATTGCGTAACAAACTATTACTATCAGTTGGAATCATTTTGAAGCATATTGCTAGTCCATTGCTTCATAAGTTCGAATAATGTGTCTGCTCAACAACGTAAACAACGCAATGAATGTTGTTGAACTGTCAAAATGAAACCCATTGCTACTGATAATGTGTTATTCAATTACCCTGCAGGCTTAAATCAAACAAAACAATTTCACTATAGTACAGTAGTAGGAAAATCACTAACACAATCTCTCTCAAAACCAATATACTATGTCCCCACAAAAGCTATCGACCGCAGGTAAGTCTCATTAGTTAGGTAACAGAAATAATATTAACTATCTAAGCTATATGGCATAACACAGACGGTCCACAGAGTAACTACGAGTAATTTCCCAAGTTAGACATTGTTGCACTGGTCGATACGGAAACTAAACGCGTTAATTAATATCATAGATGGGTTATGTCCTAGACGGAAAACTTGTTTCACAGTATTGCATTATTTTGTGATATGTTTCGAAGTGGGAAGGTAACTATTACGGGTTGTATTTTCTGGGTAGTTGTAGGTTTATTTAATCTAATGGATATCTGGATGTAGCTGTAGTCTGTAAGCATAGTCTTATTTACTCTTATTGTATCTTGCTACATGGCTTTCCCTATTTGCTAAGGGCTGATTTAGAGGATCACCTACGAAGGAGCAATAGAATCGTCCAGTGCTATCTTAAACATGTACATATGCAAGTGTAGTAGTGTATGTATTATATGCAAGAGATTTCATCAATAAAAGACTGTATTTGTCTTTTATATCATGTACATCGAGGGACTGTAACAATTTGTATTTCCATTTGACTATAATGTATGTGTCTTCAAGGCTAGAGTGAATAGGCTCTTAATAAACTAGCACAAGGAGAAGAAATTAAAGGTAAGGTTTTAAAACTTCAGATATGTGGTTTCTACTCAAATATTCTAGGTGGGTTAGAATTTATGTTCTATAACGTGCTTTATAGCTTGCACTATAAGATATTACTGGCGACCCCGAGCTGTCATGAGTTATGAATTTTTCATTCTTGAATCGCTAGTCCAATACTGCTGTCTGCTGTCTAGCCAGGGTTGTGATAGTTATTTATATTCCTATAAAAATTTTTAATAACATGCCATTTATTTTAATCACGTCAATGAATATAATTTTGTACGATGATCTCAGGATGTTGATGGAAAATATCGAAGTTAAGCCAAAATTAGCAGTTAGACTAAAGCGGACCCCAGACTCCAAAGCTGAAAAAGGTTCGGATACGACTGGGATTAACGCTGAGATGATGATGATGATGATCTCAGGATGTATAACAAGCAACAACAATAAAGGTACCAGAAATGCAACTGCAATAAAATTTTTCGTTGGTGGAAAAAACCAAAAAACAAAATTGCTATTCCATACATTTTGACTTCGTATGTTCACTTTCCAATAAAATAATAGATTATTTTTTGATAACAAACGAATAAATTTTACGCAAAATTGTTTAGAATCATGTCCTGAATTACAGTTTCGCATTGATGTTCCTATCAGCCTATTATTATATAAAATACAACCCACATAATCCAGCCAAAATCATTACAGAAAACAAATACATCCCCTTCATTTCCATCGTCCCTTCACCTGTAACTGACAACAAAAGGGGAGAGGTCATCACAGAAACAATAATAGACTTGCCGATAAAGAACAAAGTCAAATCAGACCCTTATTACCTTTCACGAGAAACAGAATCGTCGAACGAATAAAGGATAGGGATGCCGAATGTTTCTATTCGTGACATGCCGCCATTTGAGGCACGGGAAATATGCGGGGAAATTATCCCGACATTGGAAACGGATAATAGAGACCATGGCAACGAGTTTATTGAGTTACAATAATATGTCCGTTTTCATAAATACTGATGTTGATTTACAATCGGTTGTGGATTGAAATGCAATATTGTTGTTTTGAAAAACGGTGCCTGTCATTATTTGGTATTATTTGCATTCAACGCGTTACTTGTTTTGTAATGGAGATGGGAGTGATTTAAATCATTCGTTCTTTGCTTTTCGGTTTAATGCTTCGTTTATACGAATGTGTTAACTTAATCAATGTCATGTGTGGGAACATTTTAATTAAATGCTTTGCTGTCTTATAGGGAAATATCGTGACGAAATGTCGAAGATGGTTTTAATATAGCGGTGGATGATGGTAATCAATCGCCGAGACTTACAACGATTTTATTTCAATTAAATCTGTCAGCAAGATGAATCTCCTCATTACAATAGCGCAATAGGTTCCTCCGAAGAAGAACGGTCAAGAAACATTTTATATTTGTATTTGGGAATTTCGACCTGAAAAATGACGAATTGGAAGCGAATGATACACTATCTACGGCTGCATTAGCTGTAGCAGCTTTCGACGTTAGCGTCAAAATTATGTTAGTCCATTTGCGTCAAATTGGCAAGGTAAAAATGCTTGACAAATGGGTGCCCCACGAACTCAATGATCGCCAGCGTAAAGGACGCGTCGAGACGTGCCTTGCACTGCAAACACACAAGAGAAGGAATTTTGAACCGCATTGTTACCTACGATGAAAAATGGATTCTATTTGATAACAGCAAGCGCTCAATATATTAGTTAAATCCTGGTTCAGCACCTAAACAAAATAATAAATGAAAACTTACTAGGAAAGTGGTGATCACTGTTTAGCACTGTTTTGTGGTCTAGCGCCGGTGTGATTCATAACAGCTTCTTACCAAACGGGATGAGTATTACTGCACATACACACTGTGAAGAACTGAACACAATGATGGATAAACTAGCACATCTCCAACCAGCATTATTCAATCGCTCTTCGCCGCTGTTCCTGCGCGACAGCGTGCGGCCTCACACTGCACAGCAGACGGTCTCCAAATTGCAAGAACTGGGATTGAAAGCTCTCCTTGATCCCTGACCTGGCGCCTACAGACTACTACTTTTTCCAGAATTTGGATAACTTTTGGAATAAAATTCAATACCCGAGAGGCAGTACAAAATGCCTTTAAAGAATTTGTTGCCACCCCGTCCAGCTGATTTCTATAAGAATCAATAAACTGCCACTGCGTTGGCACAGATGCATTGATTGCATGACTGTGATTACTTCGATTAACACAAAAAAACTACATGAAGAAAAATTTCGTTTAAATTTTTTCACACAAAACGACAATTTCATCTGGTAAATACCTAAATATTAGTAGGATAGTATACCTAATTAATATTTTAGTATCAGAAAACTATACACTCGAAACATCCTACGTGTACCACCCAATAATGGTTGAAACGGCTATAATCCTTAGTTATTTCCCAAAACGCCGGGGGCTTATCCAAAGGCGGGCTATGCTAAGCTGTGACGTCAGGCCTCATGAAATGTTTTGATGAATATTTGATCCGGGACCGAACATGTTAATAAATGAACACGTTATTATACAGAATTAGCGCGAAATTGGAAAGGTAGGAATAGTACCTGTGGAGGCTTGAGGAACAGGGAGTAAAGTTCACTCATCCTCCGTAGAAAAGGGAGGATCCTCCGACCAGAGGGGTGTTATGTCTGGCGGGTACTTGTCCAATGCTTGAAATTGGGAAGTTGTATTGTATGCTAGTTGCATCGTAAACTCTGATTGCGAGATGTAGAATTCGTGTGACGTCAGTATGACGTGTTGTTTATTTGTAGCGTTCGTAGGTACCGCTACAGTACCTACCAAGATGGCCGCCAATCTTTCCGCCTTTTACCAAGAATAGTGGGGTCGCCCATAACCCAGTTACTGTGTAACAAACACAAAATACCCAGAGACTGGTTAGTTTTTTTTTTTTAGCGACTCTTTATTAAGACTGATTGCCCTTTGGGCTTCTGCGTAACCGTTCTCGATATGTAATGGATGGGCCTCGGAATGGTGGATCCATGGATCGATTTCGGTAAACGTAGCTCATCAAGACGTGAGCGGCTGTTAATATTTACCCACGAGGCCCTAAAAGTCGTACCTTTGTACGAGAAAATTAAATTTCATTTAGCTTACATGGCTTCAGGCAGGCTTATACAAAAGTTAAATCATATTTCATAGAATAATATTACGTTCCATAATACCTCAAACAAATCTGACTGCTTGTAGCGGTACCTACAAACGTCGCAAAGAAACAACGCGTTATACTGACGTCACACGAATTCTACATCTCGCAAGCAGAGTTTACCGTGCAATTAGCATACATTCAACTTCCTGACATCGACCGTTGGGCAAGTGCCCGCCAGACAAAACATCTGTCTGGTTGGAGGCTCCGCCCTTTTCTATGGAGGACGAGTGAACTTTACTCCCTTTTCCTCTTACCTCTAAACTGCATATACTTTATACATAGAAGAAAGACTTAAGTCCTATCTTAGAGCTGTGTTTTTCAATGTGTAGGTAGTGACCCCTTGGGGGTCGCCAATGCTCCGTAAAGGGTCGTCATTTCTTTAGTTCGTTCGTCAGTTTTAGTTAGTAGTTGGTTGTAGGAATTATGTTTAATTAAAAGGTACCCAAAGTAACAGACTTAAATTTCGAGTCAGAAGCAGTGCAACGAAGAGGGTCGCGGAATATTTATCGATACTATTGGGAGATGTGGCATGAAAAAGATTGGAAAACACTTTTTTAGGGCATTTGGACTCTCGCCATAAACACCCAACAGCCAAGGGTACTTGGGCTTATTTGATAATTTCGCCTTCCAAGAAACGTTAAAAGATAGATTGTACCAACAGAATAGAGATGCCATAGATTACTTACTCATACTTAATTAAATACTTGTATTTTTTGTACGGTGTTATTTCTGCTGGAATTTTTCAGTGGCAGACGGGAGTCTGGATTTGTGAAGTGGGTTCGGTTCCTATTAGGTACATAAATCAGCCTACAATGTTTCCACAACTAAGACAAAAGGCTTTCTCTGTGAGACGGGTAGACGTCACAAGTGTTCGGTCTTTTAATTCTAGGATAAGGAGGTTTCCTCACTATGATTTCCTACAATGTTTTAAGTGGTGATGAAAAATAATGGTATCTATTACGTAGAGGAACTTACCCATAACTGCCCCCTAATCGGCGAACACATTTTTGTCAAATGATTGCGATTGAGTTGGTATCAGTTGGGATCGTTCGGACCGCTCATTGGTCCGTTCGGTCCAAACGATCCCAATTAGTCGCAATCATTTGACAAAAATTTGTTTGCCGATTAGGGGGCTGGTGAAATGTGACCTAATACAGATACGCTTTTACCTTACCCAAGACGGAATACACGCGTCATGTTATGATACTATATTATCTTCCCAACTTCCAGTAAAAACTAAGTTACCTATGCCCCACGAATTATTACAAACTAGTTAATTTTAACAAGTTAACGTCAAAAGCACACAGCCAACATAATAACAGTATATAAGTTTATTTATTAAACTATAATGTTGATATTTTAAGTGTGCACCTTGCTGGGGCCAAAATTGTGCTTTATACAGGAAATTGCATAGTAGACTCAATTTTGTAGGGGAATATCAACAAGCTAATGTTGAGGATTATGGAGAAATAGATAGTTAATTAAGAGGCTTATTATGAAGGATTAGTTTGAGCATGAGGATATTTGGGAAAATTATGAGAACGGATAGCGAAGGCCCATAATAATCAGAGAGTAATTTCCGTACAATTAAGAACCATTGAGAAAGATCTAATCTCAGTTTCAATCTGTCAAAAAGTACCCCAATTTACCTGGGTGCTCGACGAAGTTTTTGATATTTACTGTCGCTGAGATGATACTGAATAGATTTTGAATGTTTTTGTTTACGGGAATTTGGCTTTAGGAAATATTCTCGACAACAGACTACACTATTGTCTTCATGGAGGCTTAGCAGACAGGCCTGTTGTTTAGGCACAGGATTCTTAATAATAAAGGAGGGTTTTCGAAACAAAATAATACAATTTTTCACGACAAACTTAGACATCTTTGAAGGTATTTTATTTTCGTTAAAAAGGCGAAATATGGGTAAGCACTCAGTCTTAGAAAACTTGAGGTAATGAAGGTGCCCTTTTTGAGGAAATTCGTTTGTAATTTTAATGATCGAAAATTGCTGAAAGCCTAATTTGAATATATAAGTATATGACTGTCGATTTTTGGTTGTTATGTCGGATTACAATTACCTTTTGGGTATTGTTCCTTTTGATAGATAGAATTTTGATTGCCCCATGATTATATTTTAACGTCATGAATGTAGGATAGGACATAGCTCGAAACCCATAATGATAAGCTCAAAATAGTTTTAGTGACTTAAAGGCTGCGCAGTGTTTGCCAGACTTCTCCGTATTTTAAAAGGAGGCAGTTAAGTTCGAAAATTTCATGCGGTGCTTTGCAACACCAAACGGTTGGTTTGGCTCAGTTAAGTTGGTTTTGGGTGTGAGGCCGTGGAAGAATTTAAACTCCCGCGGCCCCACGCGCGCTCGTAACAGAAGAGACACCGGGGTGGTTTTTTAGTCAGTAGAAGTCTGACAGACCCCGTCGCCCACCCCAGAGCGGCGGACATGCATGAGCATTTTCCACCTCAGAACGAAAAAAAAAAACAATTGGTTAAGTTGGTTGGCCATGCCAATTGCGGCATCATTAGCGCTATTAAGCGACATAAAAAACAACATTCTATGTTCTGTAGGTATTTTTAAATGGGAATAAGTTCGTAGATATTTTCATAAACTATGAATCGATTCCGAAAATTACTTTTCATTTGGCATGGAATGCTTTCGCGGTGATCTCATGTCAATTTTGTCCATATTTCTGTCCACTTTCAAACAACTCAACTCAAAGACTATCAAGTTACTACGAAGTATTAAATGTTAATAAACCACATTATCCACTTCAACAACATTGACGTAACAGTGGTAAGTATTTGGATAGTGCTTGGGACACGTAGTAAGTACCAAAATTACGTTCAGTTATAAGCGGGAAATTCAGTAAAACAGAATATTGCAGGCGACGGCCAATATTCTGCGGGATACTAAACTTATATTAAAACTGTGTTTGCACGGGGACAGTCGTTAACCGGGTTATTAATGTCGGTTTTGCTATCGCCGCGTATGGTCAATTTAAATGGTTTAGGTGTAAAATATAAAGGTTTAATATTGTAGTTTTATGCAGAGATAGAAGATGAGCCCCTACTTTGGCATTATATTCGAATAAAGGTGAATTGTTTATGCATTATGAGGCAGTATTTAATAGTTTTTCTCGGTGGTAGGCCATAACATCGGCTGCCGGCGGAAGTTACCACCTACCAGACAAAGTCTTGCCGCCAAGCGATTTGTCGTGTTCCGGCATGATGTCTGGTGAAGCCGTGCGGAGGACGGGTCTGAGCAGTTGTGTTGCGATGTGTGGCGGATACGATGCGCCAAATGTTTTTGTCTCGGGAATTTGGTCGTGGAGAGTCTCCAGATCAATCTCCCTCTGGCGTAACATCGTTTGGTCGTGTTGGTCTTGGGTTTAACATTGCATCACCTCGCTCAGCTGCCGTCATCCTTCCTATTCCTAAGTGGTGCGCTTTGCACTCGACGATTGCATCACTGCTTACCATCAGGCGGGATTGCGGTCAAGCACTAGTTTATAATTATTAAAAAAAAAAAATATTATCACCTACCACAGAAAGAAATGAAAGGGAGAAAATATATTAATTTGACCCAGGTTACAGATAAGAGGGCAGAGTAGAGAGGAACAGAGCTCGTCACCGATGAGGTGGACCGACCAAATCAATTCGGCAGTGGGAGGACCTGTTAATGAATGCTCCAGACTGTGGTCCACAAGGGATAGATTGAGAGAGATCGTGCGCCGAGTGCGTTCAAGGTCTCGAATTCAGTTATAGTGACCACGACCGTTCTGTCAAGAGTGAAACGAAGAAGGAGAAGAAGTACAGATGAAATCTTTTTTTGCTAAATGTTCAAATAATGCAGATAATTTAATTAAATTAACTATTTACAAACTAATTAAGGAAATATGAATTTGCCGGAAGGCTGGTAAACTATGTCACCTCGCTATCACCAGGCTCTCAGCGCTAGTGCAACAAAGAGAAACAAAAAACAGCTTCGCTAAACATTTGGCTAACAAAAACACTTGTAATTGTAAACTGGCGGAGTTTGTAGAGAACGACTTGCCTATATCGCTCGCTTCATCAGAACCGCGAAAACTGAAACTAGAAATTCAAATCTCTATTTCGAATGACGCAAAGTTTTCATTACCCGACTACGGCAAAGCAAAAGGAGGGTTATGATTTTGACAGGCTATGTATGTATGTATGTATGTATGTATGTATGTATGTATGTATGTATGTATGTATGTATCATCTGTTCCCTCGTAACTTCTAAACTACTTATTCGAATTCGATAAATGACATATCATTAGAAGCGTCTTAATTGTCCGCTGGTTATAGGCTATATGGAGTTTCACAAAATCTAATGTGGCGCCCTCTAGCGGACAAAATATACAGAGTAAAAAAAAAAAGTTAAGATAAATATGCCGTATTTGGTATCATTTGAAAGGGCTTTACTTGTACATTTTGAATATATATATATTACTAGCATTTGCTTGTGACTTTACCTGTATTCATGGGCTGATTGCATATAATTCACATCTTTTCGTTCATAGATAGCTTCTTTACTACTTATCAGAATAAGACCACTGCAGAACCATTAGAAGGGCCTTGATATTCTGTTGGTTATGAGCTATAAAACTTGTCACCAAATTTAGTATTACGCCCTCTAGCGGACAAAAAGTTCTATGTTAATATAAAATTAAAATAAATATACCGTATTTGGTATCATCTGAAAGAGCTTCACGATTACTTTATGTTTGTACATAATCCCTAGTAATGCTTCGTAGAAATTTGAATGTAAACCAGGGTTTGGTAAACGGAGCGATGGGAGTGGTGAAGGCCTTCGAATGGCCTGCTCTTCGGCGCGATCAGTTGGAACAGGAGAACAGCCAAGCGCTGTTCTCATACAATTTGACGACGCAACCATAAAAGCAAATATTAACGGACTTATCAAAATCGAGCCTTGCCTCACTGAATTTGACGGCTTGAGGGGTTCTGGGCAAATTCAGCGTAAAATGCTCCCGCTGATTCTTTCTTGGGGTTGTACTGTACATAAATTACAAGGTTGTACTCTAGATAAAAAGTTACAGATCTAGGAAAGTCATTGTTTGCTAAAGGACAGGCATATGTCGCTCTCAGTAGAGTTAAAACCATAGAGGCATTATTTATAAGTGCATTGGATCATAATAAATTACTTAAAAATCCACATGACAGTCGATCGTTAGCAGAATTAGATAGATTAAGAAATCTTCCCAGGTCCTCTTAATATATGTTTTTTTTTTAATAACTATAAACTATCGCTTGACTGCAATCCCGCCTGATGGTAAGCAGTGACGCAATCGTTGATGGTAAAGCGCACTAGTTTATTAAGCCTATTCACTTAAAAAACTTAGGAATAGCAAGGATGACGGCAGTTGAGCCAGGTGATGCAATGTTAAACCCAAGACCAACACGACCAACGATGCTGCGCCAGAGGGAGATTGATCTGGAGACTCTCCACGACCAAACTCCCGACACAACAATATTTGGCGCATCGTACTCGTCACACAACGCAACACAACTGGTCAGACGCGTCCTCCCTACAGCTTCACCAGACATCATGCTAGAACACGACGAATCGCTTAGCGGCAAGACTTCGTCTGGTGGGTGGTAACTTCTGCCGGCAGCCGATGTTTTGGCCTACCACCGTTAGAAAACCATCCAATCTATTTATACTAACGACCTCATCCACTAATTCGTGACCCATTCGGTGCAATCGACGCAAATATGCGTCGCTACTATGAAAAACCGGGAGCTTCATACGCGGAAACCGTTGCTATACGCGCTATGATCCAAAAGCTACGAAATAGTAAAATAGGACATCTCTACATATACGCCGATACATAAGTCAAAAGAGATGTCGTATGTTAACTACCTAGTTTTTAGTTCGTCAATTTAACTTTTGTTAATATTATGCGCCACAAATACACTTTAACACCAAAATAGTACAAATAATAAAAAGTAAAAAAACTAAAACCCAACTACGACAAAAAACGACGCTGAAAAAGTATAAAACAAGATTTTCAGAATACTGAACTGAACAAAGTTGCTAATGTAGTTGCAAGTAAATGGACACAGTAGACTCTACCAAGATGCCTTCGTTGTAAATTGACAATAATGTCTTACAATACTATTCTGAAGTATGCAATATTCACTATGTAGAGATAAATTTTCATGTTTGGAAAGGCGTAGTCACACGTTACATATACCTACCTACCGTAGCACTTTGATAACGTGTGACTGCGGTTTTCCAAACATGAAAATTTATCTCTACATAGTGAATATTGCATACTTCAGAATAGTATTGTAAGACATTATTGTCAATTTACAACGAAGGCATCTTGGTAGAGTCTACTGTGTCCATTTACTTGCAACTACATTAGCAACTTTGTTCAGTTCAGTATTCTGAAAATCTTGTTTTATACTTTTTCAGCGTCGTTTTTTGTCGTAGTTGGGTTTTAGTTTTTTTACTTTTTTTATATGTTGTTTTTTGGATACAAATCACTGCTATCATTCGTTTCGGATTCGCTGGAGTTGATTTATACCTGGCGGAAGCTTCCACGTGACCATTTTCATTCGTTCAGGAACTGGACGCCACATACTTGATCCGTGTAGGACTGTTTCGTTTTGTATCTGAACTATTGGCGGTGTTGACTTGTACTCACGACTACATGTCGATGAGGTATCTGACCCACACCAACATCTTTTTTGTTCATCTTTATTAAGTAATACTTACTAATCAACATAGAATGTTATACATATCAACATCATCATCATCATTTCAGCCGAAAGACGTCCACTGCTGGACATCGGCTCCCTCCGACTTGTACCGAATAAAGATTGGGACTGAGAAGACTCTATTTTCGAAGTCGTTGACAGTTACTTATACCTGGGACAAACTATCTATAGTTGAGCCAAATTCGATAAAGAATAGAGGTAAACAAACCGTTGCTAGGCAACGAGTAGTTTACGCCTAAAAGACAGATGTTAACAACCTTTTCTATCTAGATGATTTTCATAAAACTAATAATTTTACTTCCTACTAATGTAAACAGTATATTTGTTTAGATATTTATGATTTGCATAGAACGCTTAACCGATTTGAATGAAATATGACACACATGTAACCTAATTTCCTAAAAGGTTAAATTTTTTGATACATATAATACTTAGTCCATACTTTAAAGTATTACAATGCATGTGTTATGCAGTTGACTTGATAGTAATTAAAATACGCAAAATCGTATTGAAAAATGGTTCAAATTTATTCATTGGTTGAATTCCACAAAATGTGTTTAATACCTGGATTTGATCCATCTTTCTTTTTTTGTAGGGCGGTCACGTACAATTAATGTCGACTTTTTAATGCTTTTTCAAAATACCAAGTTATTATGCATGTTATTTTAGTGATTCTATTGAAATATGCTGCAATAGGAATTGTTAATAAATAGCTAGCATGTAAAAATCGATAATCATGTAAATAACAAGATATTTGTAAAACGTGAGTTGTGATAACTCTAAATTGGTTTGTTTACCTCTATTCTTTATGGAGCTAAGCGAGGGTATAGTTAGATAGGGCTAACTTCAAGACGGAGATCAATCGTCGAATCTAAGTCGGCTGGACTGCTTTCGGGAAGCTACGTAGAATCTTCTCGTCGGAAATACCTCGGTGTCTCAAGACAAAAGTCTTCGACCAGTGTGTGTCGCCAGGGATGACCTAAGACCTGGTCGCTAATAATGGGCCTTAAGCTCAAGGTAAATATAAAGCTCAAGCTCAATATAAACATAATTAAAAACAATTATTACTTTAGTATTAGGACTACTCAAAAGTGTATCAACAAACCTATTGAAGTTATTGTAAAGTAATTGTTTATATTTGTTTTGTTCCTTAATTTTTAAAAGAAATGAAAATATTGGGAAATAGCATAGGGAACGAAAAATGGATAACATTGGTGACAAGGTCTCAACTCAATTCATTTATAAAGTCCATTTACAGACACTCTCAAAATCAGCGTATTCTAAATGCCAGAATGAGACAATGTAATATAAACAGCCACGCAAAAAAGAGAGCAAGCATCAAAACCCTTCATAAGTGTCACCTTTAAATAATCAACACAGAACACCTTAAAGGGTAAGACAATAAAATCAGCTCGTTTTATAACCCTCTGTAACCACCCGAAACACGGGGGTCCTAATGGTTGTTCGCTGTACTCCTCGGGACAAAAGCTCGGGGCTACGGTAAATATTTTATAATATTTGCTTAATGTGCCCAGCAGCTATTTAAGGGAATCCCTGCTTTAAGTTCTTCATTATAACATTAACTTTTGTTACGGAGAAGTTGCGGGTTTCGGAAATTCTTGATTGAAATGGAAAAATATACATCACTCTGATAAAACTTTAAGAAGATGTATTTTGGATTAATATTTGGATCAGGACAACCAAAATTAATTAATAAGTTATAAAAACATTTAAGTTGCAAGAGAAGTTTAACCGTAACGTGATGGAATTAAGGTTTGCAATCCCAAAACATGTTCGATGCTTAAAGTGGCTAATGTTTACCCGCCTAAAGGCTCTAAGAAAATAAGGGGTTGTTACGGAAGGCGCTCTCGTTCACGATATGGGGTAAAGGTAAGGTATTGGAGTAATTATGGCTTGTGTATTAATTAATTTTCATGACGATATAAAATGGCGGACCAAGGAGCAGAAAATGAACACAGTACCTTACTTAAATAGGCTATTTGACAGATTTATAATTTTTATCTTGAATTACTTGGTTGCGGTTAAGAAGTTCACCCATAGTATTTTTTTTAATTTTAAATACGTATTTCGTAAGAAATATGCAAATAAAAATTCAAATAAGCCGCGAAAACGATATAATCAGCAATATGGCGTTGCGCCTGGTAAGTGACGTCACAAGCGGTTTTCGGTTCTCAGTGGTGTTTGTTTTTAGTTATTATTTGCTGTTGTTATCTAATAAAATGGTTTACAAGTGGTGTGCTATACTGGGTTGTACAAATAAATCGATAAAAACCCCCGAAAAACAGTTTATAAGTTTGCCGAAAACAAGCGATGATGCGCGTATGACGTCATCGCGACATTAGCCAATCCGGATCGTTTCACAATGTGTGGCGCGAGAAACAAAAAGCCAAACATATTTTTGTGTTTTGGATATAATAATTGTTATTATTTTTTATTAAAACTCTTGTAAATGATATAAAGAACCCTCATTTTATGCAATTAAAGCAAAAAATCACAAATAATTGAATACTGTCAAATAGCCTATTATTCGACCTCATGTGTTAGTATGATATTGCAGATGAATCATAGCTACTAAAACCTCAGGTAATGTAGTCATAGTAACAACGTTTGGCAAAAGATTTGGTAGATTCTGGTGGTAGGCTGATCTCGGAGCCATCTACACTTATTTTTCTTATTAATACCTATACCTACCCGCACGGTCTAACAGATCGAATGAAGATTAGGTGAGGTTAACCCAATTTCAATACTTTGGTAAAAATACATGTAGAAATTATATTTTTGTAAACGGGTTAATCATAAAAATATAGTTTAAAAAACTAAAAAAAAACACGCTTTTCAAACATTGTTGATTGATATTTTTGAAAAGCATGTTTTTTTAGTTTTTTAAACTATATTTATTTTTAACTTTTTAGTACGATATTCTTTAAAAAAATAAAAACGATCGCACGGACGTATTGAAAACGGTGAGATATTTTAAAGTAATGAGCCGCTCACTCGTAGTCCAAAGAGTTAGAGAGGGACAAACAAACAAGCAAGCAAACATATAAGTGAGGCTAACAAAAAGCATATAAAAATACAGAGTGGCGATTAGTTATATAGTCATCATCATCATCTCAGCGTTAATCCCAGTCGCATCCGCAGCTTTTTCAGCTTTGGAGTCTGGGGTCCGCTTTACCAGTCTAACTGCTGATTTTGGCTAAACTTCGACATTTTCCGCGAAGCGATTGCCGTCTGACCTCCACAACCCGAAGGCGATATCGAAGCATTGCAGTTAGACCAATTGTTAGACTTTTGAGGGCTCCAACAACCCGTAACGACTACAACTAGATGATCGTATGGCAACCGGGACCAACGGCTTAACGTGCTTTCCGAGGCACGACCAGACCAGTGCAAATATTCATATTCATGCATACAAATATTTGCACAGTGTGGGGGGATCGAACCCGCGCCTCTTGCGCAACGGCCGCATTCGCTACCGCTACGCCACAGAGGCTATCTGATTAGTTATACAATATGTTAAGAAAACCCTGTCCGACCCGTAAGGATAATAAAGGTTAGGTAAACACATGACCAAATAAAATATGAAAATTTACATAATCATCATAGTAACAATACTAGTAAATTTTGAAATAATCTTTTTTCCCCGCGAATTGATTCCAACTTCCCCAAAATTTGGTAAGTTTTAAAAAGTGACAACATTATTTTAGGCGGTATAATTCTGAGCGAATAGCGATGCGGTCGCGTGCCGCGTGCCCTGCCCCTCTTCGCACGCGCCTGTGTGGTCTGCCGCACATGTTTTAAGTTACCTCTTTTTGTGAAATAATATTTATTTTTTTAGGGGGATTTTTTTTAAACTTTAGCCCGACTTTGTAGGCATTAGTAGAATCAGTTATCGATACCTAATAATACCTTAACGGATCGGACAGGGTTTTCTTAACATATTGTAAAGTATCACATTAAAAAGACCGCGAATATTATCGGTATCAGTCTCTTAAAATAAAAAATAGGTACATACACATTTTTTTTGGAAACTGCATTTTTCGAACCAATTGAACAGCATAAAATTTGGTACGACATTACATCTTTTGATAATACGGCATACCTTCGGGCCGATGGTATCATCAATTCTGCACAAAAACTGTATTATTACTGTTACGAAATAACAAAATATGTTTAATATTGTTAAATACTAAAACGGACACAAAAAGTTCTCATGACTAGAATGCTAACAGTTATGATTTTTTAATTTTGTATGTTTAAAATATTGATTACGTGGTTTCTATTAAGAGGTGAGTCTAGTGGCGTTTTCTCCATACAAACGTATTCCGCTGTTATCTTACCCTTATAGAGCAATGATTTTTTTTCCACAATTTCACACCTTAATTATACGCGCCCCTGTTATTTGATTTTTCCGAAAACTTAATTAATAAAAGAAATATGATGTTTCAAAATCCCGAAAAATAACCCATTTTTACCGCGATGTTCAGACGACTATTACACAAATGTGATAAATTTTTGAGATAAAAGAAAATAATAGAGGCATAGGTATAGTCATCCTTTAAAGTCTAAATTGATGTAAAAATAATTGAGATCTATCGTGTTTTGAAAAAGAAAACAGCGGAATACGAAACACCTTTTGGTCAACGTTATTGTGGGTAAAATCAGCCTGAGTTGCAACTGTCCCTTTCGCACTTTACGGAGAGAGGTTGAAAGCGGCGCGACGGCAATAGTTTCTTCAAATACCTATTTCCCAAATTCCTCGGCACTAGAGTCCACTCTTAATCTGGTAATATAACCTAAGTCGCCATACTGTATAAAATCACTGTAGGTATTCATTAATTGATTAACAGTCTTTCATGTCACTTTGAAATAGTAATATTTTCGCAAAAGGTTGCTCGGCCCCAGTCGAAGACATTCCGACAAAAAAAAAAAAAATCGTTATTGCAACATGGAATCTCCCTTGCGTCACCCTCTAGAAGGGATGTGAAAATTTCCTTCATGTTTTGTATGAAAACTGTTCCCTTTAATTATGTCCCTCGCTTCGAGTCGCTTTGCAGTTAAGGTGAACTAATTTTAAGTAAAGTTTGTTTTATTAACATTAATTTTAGTACTAAATTGCGTTATTACGGTAATTTGTAGGAACATCATGTCCTGTGATTTATCAGTGTCTAAGTATTTCTTTGCCAAATATTATAGCTTGTACTTCTCCCGACCTCTTTGTTGTTCTTGTAATCTATAATGGGAAAGTATGACTGGAATGAGTAATCCTTTCCTAGATCCGGTAAAATGTTGTCAAGTTTTTCTATCGGAAAATTTTCAATAGCCAAGTGCAATACTCGATGCATCGAAAGTCGCCTTTAGGAGAAGTATGACCACTATGTGTTAAGCAGAGAATTATAGATACGTGTATTCTCCACACTCTCACATACGGTAATCAAACCTGGTATTTGACACTTCAGCCACGAGCCACGAGCCACGGAGCGCAGAATCTCGGGGTTCAGGTTTCTGACCGTATAAGATAAACTATATGCCAAAGCCAAGATGACGGACGTTACCCAGGAAGCCGCTACGCTTAACTGGTGAGGATCTGTTGGCCATAAGTCAGATAACAATTGGGGTAAAACAACCACTGATTAAGTCCAATTTAATTCACAATATCATCGCATAAGGCCAAGGTGGAGATGACAACACGAGCTTTATTCCTACCATAGGGACTGGCCAACATTTGCAAAAGACAGAATTCTGTAGAAAAGGAAGAGGAAAGCCTTTGATGTGAAATGGGACAATATAGGTTAGTTAGGTTAGAAGCCTAATTGCGCAATACACAACAATCACAATTTGAATTATACTAAAGAGTACTTATCCAACAAGTCTTTTGACCAACGTAAATAACGCAATAAAAGTTATCGAGCTGTCAAAATGAAAGCCATTGCTACTGTTAGTATTTTAAGCAATTCTCCTCCGCAACTTCTCCTACATAAAAACAAACATCCATTTAATTAACAAATCCTTGGTGCAAAACCGATTATATTAAAAACATTATCTACTCTACTTCAGAGCTCTGTTAAAAGAATCCTTCGAATACAATACCGAGTAAACTTACTTTTACAAACCATTTTCAGTTTCAATATTGATATTACTACCCCTATAATTACAGCCACAAACTCATTAGCTTCCCTCGTATTTTATTAAGAATCCGAAATCGCTCGTAAAATTAGTTTTAATGTTCGTATACCGTAAAATGGTCATAAACTAATTTATGTTGGATGACGTAGCTAGTATTGTAAGGTCTGTATGTTTACTCAATCATAACACGGAGGGTGCTATAATTCATCGACGGTTTTCTGCAAAACTGCTGCATCAGTTTTCGTGCAATTAGTGGCGAACTATTTTTCATGTAGCTAACATATACTGTCAAGAAATGAAAATACTTTAATACGATAAGGGTACAATATGGAGGTTTATATTTAGTATTAATTACCTACTATAAAGTAGGTTACCTTTAGGCTGAATTTTGGCATCCAATAGGGTAATTACGTAACACATTATCGGTAGCATTTGGTTTCATTATGACAGTTCAACAACATTCATTGCCTCAACATGAACTCAATGACTGTCGTGAGCAGAGAGAGACATTTTTCGAATGTATGGAATAATGGACTAGAAATAAGCTTCACAATGATCCCAACTGACTCTAATAGTGTGTTACCAAATTAGGGTGCAGTTACAAAAAGAAAATTTGTATTTTTGTTGAAGTGTCTGCATCCTAGACTTTTTTTTTACAAAAAATAATAGCAAACAAGAAATGGAAATAACTGGGAACGTTAACAGTCACAGTTCGATCGAACACGAAAGGACATGTTTATTATCGGAACGCATCGAATCAATTGCTGTTCAGCGTCGCGGGAAAGATAATGTTGGGGCTAGGTCCATAGCGGAGATTTCGGCGCGGTTTGTGAAACGAACGAATTTTTTAAGAAAATATACGTAGAATCATTCCTAGGCTGCATAATCCCGGAAGGATGGGGTAGATCGGGTCTATAGTACACCCACACTTTGTCAGTTATGGTACTTACTATAGGATAACTCCTCAAAAGGATTAGCGCCCGGCTCAACATCTGGGCACTAATCCAGACTCCGGGCTGCTATTGAGAAATTTGTACCGAAAGTTGTGCTATTGTCGTCAGAATTATTTCGATAATACTTTTCTTCCTCTCGCTTTATTAGAACATGCTGATTCAAATTTCCTAGTCAGGTAGCGGGTAGCATGTTTGTGCAGATTGCGCTGAAACAATTCTTTGAACCGTCAATAGTAGATAATAATATCAAATGAAGCTTCATAAATGTTTTAAAAACTGCAAGAATGTGAAATTTTTTTATTTAATTTATTACTCGAGGTACTTAATCTCATAAAAATATCATCGTGGTCATGATTTGGGAAGCTATAGCACATATTCAACATGTAATGTTCTCACTGCAGGTATTCAGCTGAATCCGGTTAGAATGGAAGCTGATTCCAATATATTTGGGAAAAAGCTAGGCAGATGACGAATGTTTTCGCTGCTGGGGCTCATTCTTCAAGTATGCGAGGTAATGGTCCACTATTTGGTAGTAGCACACGCTTGTCTCGTGGCCCCACTTCGTCGTCAACACCACACCCTTCTGTCATCTTTCAATCGTCTCTATTCACGTTTGAACATTAAATAGATGTCCCAATAAGATTATATTATTTACTGAAGTAAACAATGTGTTGTAGGGTTCTAAAATAACTGGATTGGCTTGCACAATGTTCGGTTGCTTGAAAGCAAGGACTTCCTCTACTAAACTAGATCGTTTTGTTTTAAACAGGCTCTCAAGTAAAGTTCTTCAAAATCAAAATATTTTAGTTCACATAAAATATTTGAGTTATCCACATGGGCACTTACATATCGTCAGAAGCTAGATGCACGATTACAATTGGTCGTTTTGTTTCCCATCGAAGAGGCAGCAAGAAACTCCATAGTTACTCTTTTAAAAATCTATAACTTTTTTCGCGTGTAATGCCGCTGACTTGCAAAGCCCATGTAAATTACTCGTATTTAGTAACAGTTTTAACAATTACTGTGAACACTTCTAGTTAATTTGGAAGGGCCAAGCTCATTGAAAAAAAAAATTTAACCTTCTTCTTGTAACCATAGCCTCTACCAAACAAATTGTATGGGAGCTCCAGCAGCTGATTCAACACAGTTTTATCCGTACATGAAAAAGAAAACATGATAACCGAATCACGGCCCTTTACCATTAAAAACAGCAATGCGAAACACCGTGCGTTTCCACGAGAGCGAGCACAAGGGTGGATAGACATTGGCTTTGTTAGGTAAACGCACATATTGTGAGGAAAATCACGCTCCCCATACTGAATATATCTGATTTGGGTTCCCTCAAAAGGTATTTTTGCATTTTCGAAACCAGTTGCTAACGGTAAAATTTTAACCTTAAGACTTTTTTATTCTTAGAACGGATAATTTGTGAAGAGCCGTAGCTTTTAATTTGATGTTTTTTAATTGATCATTGCAGCCTTGAAATTAAATTGAATCAAATCTTTTAATAGATCCGTTCCGTTATAAGACTTCTTCAGGCATAGCAAAATTAGCTTATAATTTCCGCACGACTGGGACACAGACCTCCCTCTAGCCTTCTCATAATTAATCCCAAAAACCAGCAATAACCTCTAGATTAATCATAAAGTTCATAAACCCGGGCAGACCTTAAAACTTGCAGAGCGATAGAGTCCCAAAAAAACCTTAAGGCTTGAAAAACTTAAATCATTAGCGTGGCTCCAACGCAAACGGCCAGACAGCTGGTTCTGTTAGCTTTCAAAACAATTTACATTGAGTTTCAGTTTCAAGTGGCGGCTGAATATTTCGATGGGAAACATAAACTGTTGCATAGTTCATGGGAAATATTTACTGGTCATTACTCGTTTTGTTAAAAAAAATGCTAACCCTGGATGTATATTTAGCATTTTCATTTACTTTGTTTATCTGTATCGATCATCATCATCTCAGCGTTAATCTCAGTCGCATCCGTAGCTTTTTCAGCTTTGGAGTCTGAGGTCCGCTTTACCAGTCTAACTGCTGATTTTGGCTAAACTTCGATATTTTCCGTAAAGCGACTGCCATCTGACCTCCACAACCCGAAGGCGATATCTAAGCATTGCAGTTAGACCAATTGTTAGACTTTTTTGAGGGCTCCAACAACCCGTAATAACTGCCACTAGATGTTCGTATGGCAACCGGGACCAACAGCTTAACATGCTTTCCGAGACACGACCAGACCTTCAAAAATAAATATAAGGAAAAATGCAGGATGTTGGGCGCCAATATAAATCCTGCATTTTCATTTATATTTTTATCTGTATACAATATGTAAAGAAAACCCTGTCCGACCCATAAGGATAATAAAGGTTAGGTAAACACTTGACCAAATATAATATAAAATTTTACATAATCATCACAGTAACAATAATAATGAATTTTGAAATAATCTTTTTTTTCCGGGTATTAATTCCAATTTCCCCGAAATTTGGTCATTTTTAAAAAACTGACAACACCATTTGTGACGGAGCGAATAGCGATGCGACCACGTGCCGCATGCCCCGCCCCCCTTCACCCGCGCATACATGCGCGGGTGAAGGGGGGCGGGGCTATCGGGTTGTCTACCGCACATGCATTAAGTTACCTCGCTTTTTCGAAATAATATTTATTTTTTTTGGGGGATTTTTTTTTAAGTTTAGCCCAGCTTTGTAGGCATTATTAGAATCAGTTAACGATACCTAACAATACCTTCACGGATCGGACAGGGTTTTCTTTACATATTGTATAAAGGGTTCGCATTTTTATAGCTGTCGCACTCATGATGATACAAGCGTACGGCACAATACCACACAAATGGGTAAACATTGTGTGGTATTGACCAGCGCATTTGAGGGGCATTCACCAGCGCTAGAGGGCGTCCAATTAATCGGTCTCTTTCACACTTCAACCCTTGCACACCCTAAAAGCACCACGCATTTCTAAGTCCGGAAACATGGTAATTCTATAACGGAATATTAAAAAAGGGACTTATATCCTACGATACGAGAGGCACAGGATACAGCCAGTTTTCAGCTGAAAAACATTTTTCATAATCTGAAAACGGCGGTAAGTACGAGCATTTCAGCAGCGCATTACGAGAAGATATGAAAGGCGTATTATTTTTAATCCCGCCATTCAGTGGCCCGATTCAGTTCGAAATATTTTTTAATGAAAGTTATTTCTGCAGCCTGTTATTTTAGTACAGGATGTTTTTGGATTTTTTGTTTTGAAGGTTTAAATACAACATTCTGCTTGTCGTGTTCGCATTGGTGTCACACAGTTACATCAAGGATGTCTATAGTTTTAATGCCTTTTTTTTTAGTAATTTCCTTTCTTTTGAAATACGACTTTTTTTTTAAATATCATTTATTGAGGGTTCGAAAATAAAAAGTACAAATTAAGTGCATTTCAATCTATATCTTCTTAGCTTGTTGATGGTAGAAACAAAATAACATCGTTTTTAGGGTTCCGTAAACACGGTACCCTATTAATAAGACTCCATTGTGCGTCTGTTTGTCACCAAGCTCGTAATTCATGAATCGTGATAGTTAAACAGCTGAAATTTTTTACAGGTATTGTATTTCTGTTGCCGTTATAACAAGAAATACTAAAAACAGAATAAGCTTACTTAATGTATGTTGATCACGTATAGATAATAATGATACGGAACCCTTCGTGTAGGAGTTCGACATGCATTTGAGTGGTTTTTTGTATTGCGATAGGAACCCAGATTTCTACTTCCATTATTGAGTTTGAGTAAGCATACAATACAATACAACACAATTAATTACAAGCACAATTAACAAGGGAGGTAACAAGAGCAGTAATCAACTGGCCGAAGGGAACCGCTATGAATGTTAAAACGCTTCGCTCGCTATAATTCCATCACCGCTCTTTTATTTTGTCTTTAGTAGTTTTAAAATTGGTGCTATTTGTGGCAGTGTCTTGCGTTCATTTTGATTCGTATTGTCATTACGGCGTAATTTTGGAGCCTTACTTGGAAAAGGAGTTATTTCAACTTAAAAAATCATTGTTCATAGTTGGACTGTGGTTCGAGCACAGAATTCTAAATACTGATCCAGTAGTTATTATGAAAAAACAAATTTCTTTACATGTGGCGGTTATTTCATATTTACAGCTTCACTCTTTGTCTCACTTAACCCTTATATTTAAATCCATAAAGCTTATGAAATATTCTTTACATAATATTATCACCAGTTCATCGTCATCTAAAAAACATCGGAATATTGAATCACGGAGCTATTCCGACGAGCATCCTAACAATGTAGCGGGATAGACCTCAAAAGAGCATGAAAGGAAAATTCAGATTTCACCGAACCCACATTGACATTAAAAGGTAAATTTTGTACATAAGAATAATGCTAAACACGCTCGCTTCCAAGAACGTGGTAAAACAGTAGAAGTATTACTTTGATACGAAGAAGAGAAGGTAGAGAATTTTTGTAAAGATTGTAATGTTGAGAATTTTACGGATAATTACATGGAACAATTTCTGCTGAGAGGCTTTGTAAATGAAAATGTTGAGAATGTTAAAATATAAATAGCTTGCGAAGTAGCGACTTATTTAGAAAAATATTTTAATATATTGCCGCATATTTCCTGGGATATAAATGTAAAGTGCTTAGATACCATGGCGTTTTATTATGGCATAAAACTTACTGAAAATGCCATTACAGTATGATATATATATCGAAGAATTGTATATCATCAAATATTGTTCCTCAGAAATAAAATGAAAAAGAAATAGTTTTAGAGTTAAATAACTTCGAGCTCAGAAATGTCAATTGACATTTTGCAGCCTCTATAAACAATGATTTTATTATCCTAACGTAAGGAACACGTTAGGACAGTAAAACCTCCATAGTAAATACAAGTAATGGCGGTATTTGCATCTAAATAAGTTCAACATACGATCTCGTGAAAAATCGATATTGGGTTAAGCCAGGGGCTAATAAAGCTACGAATTCAAGATAGCAACAGTTTGGCGACACACCATACATACATAAGTAAGCGACTTTTTACAGTGTTTCTAGTAAGCAACATCTCAAGTAGAGACTGAGGGGCAGCCATATCTTAAAAAAATAACTTTTCTTTATAAAATATTAAACACTAGAAGGACGGAATTCCTCGAAAATTATAATTATTACGCAGTGAAAGGAAGATGGTAGAAAAATAGTACCGGAGGTAATACCGAAATTTTTATTTCAATAAATTGGCGTCGTTGCCGAGATCAAACAAAAAACGAGAAAAAGCGTTGGAACTTGAATTTGATAAGGAAAACCGTTTCAAAGGACTTTTTGGTTATTCATGATCCTTCGGAGGTTAACATAAATAATAAACTTTCTGTACACTAATCTAGGAGTTTGAAAGAAATTATTTCCCTTTGGATTGTTTTGCAATTTTGAGAAAATAACATACTTAATGATTCAATAAATATTAAGCAACATGTAGTAAAAAATAAACAAACCACTGTAAAACTTTCCTCGCAATGATTATCGTTTAAAAGTTTCCAAAAAACATTAAATTAACCTTATTTACCTTAAAAACCTTAAATTAACATTAAAACCAACAAGAGTTTTTGTACAACATTGAAATCAACCATGCAAATAACGTAACCGTTTTTAACCCTTTACAAAATATTGATACTGAGGGACTTTGTTGAACGTAAAACAGCTCTTTGCCCTGCAATTTTGAATTTTAATCTCTGAACTGTAATGTTTACTTTAGACTGTCAACAGTCCCGCCGATCGCGCAACTTGTTTAATTTAGGCCCGACGCACCTTTGTGTGATAATAAAATAAAAAAAGTTTTTCCCGACATTTGCCCAATACCCGGCGATGGCGCGTCAAAGAGAATTTTTGATGGCGAATTTGATTAAAATGTGTGCGCAAAGGAAAATAAAGACTTTTTAGCAGAAAAAGGGCAATATTTGCCGTTGATCGAGTTGTACTTTATTGATGCGTTCGATGTAGCGGTTTTTGTGAACGATGGTTATTAATTATTTCAACATGATGAAAGCTTTGGTTTAAATTCGAAATATTATGCGATCAGAAATATTAGCTGACAAGTTTGCACATACAGATACAAAACTCAGTCGAAACTGATGTTGGCCACCTTTAACATAATTAATCCTGAATATCGAATCAAATGGCATTGAAAATGGCTTTCGAAAGCCCGTCTCCTCTTGAACCACTTACCAATGCTAATGCCAGCTTTTAGTTCCATTTGCAAATGTAAATTAGTTAACAGGAGCTCTATCTATGATAGTTTCGTTGACTGTCCCAACCGCATCAGTCCACCTTTATGCAATAGTTTGGCGTCCCTTAAGGGTGTATAATTGAACCATATTTCTTTGTAATGCATATTAATTTGGATTCATGTTTATTTATGAAATTGTGAGATTTGTTTGTGTTGTTTTGGTTTGTTTTGGCAATGAGACTAGCTCAGTTGGTTTCGAACCTTACCTAGAAATCAATTAAGAAATCATCAAGGACAGTTCTGTGATTACCAAATTAATTAAAGAAAACGAAAAGAGGCTTTAAAGCTTTCCACGTCCTATTTCTAATAGTTAAATTCTATTGGATAACACCATTTCAGCTTTTAAGCATTAGTGCAGCATGCAGCATCATTTATAAAACACAGTAACTAACCAAGGAACAAAACTAAACAGTGATAAATCTTCGTTTTGCACACAATTATTCTCGTCTGGTACACGACTTATGTTTCAATGTCAGTCTTCAGTTGAAGCTCGCACTTCATTTATTTCTGTCGAAACTCCTGCCTTGCTAAAACGTTTGTTTTTAAATGATTTGCAAGAGGGCTATTATTGTTCCTATACTTCCTACTTTATCTCAGAAAATGGAGTTTCGTTTAGTTTAGGACTGTCAAAGAGTATTAACAAGCTTTATTAATTAAACGTGAAAGTTTCAATGTATCGATTGCAGACTTGTGGTTTTAGACAGTTTATTTTTATTTGAAACTTGGACTGTTCATTTCATGTGATGTTTTATTTCAAACTCGATATGTTTCTTTTATTTTACTTAATAAAGAATGTGTGGTAGTTACTTAAGTTGATTACTGTCACGCCTTCATCGTCGAATAACTGAAATTTGTCCTTTAAAGATCAATTACGTGGTACAATTAAGAGCTGTCACAATTCAACAACACACAACCAGATTAATACGACACAGACATATTGTTTTAGTATCCATCGAAATTCAAATTACCAAAATTGTTTGCTCACAAAACAGAAATGCGATACAACAGCCGCCGAATCCCAATAATTAGCTCCTAAATCGAGTAACTATGTTCAGAGACACAACGGTACCCGTTTGATGGTAGACCACAATTTCACTCACGGACACATTTAAGGTAAGGCTGAAGGCACATTGTGGGGTTGTCGCATTACGTCGGACCTCTTACAACCCCTCTTAAGGGTAATTCGTTTGTGACCTTCTTGATTCAAAGGGCTGAATGCAGTGTTTTACATCAATAGTTTCTAGATTAAGTTAAGTTTGTGGGTAAGACCAGCAGTAATTGAAAACCACTAATAAATCAAGTAGCGGTCGTGTCGCATATGGCAAGAAAAGAAGAAAACTTTTCGTGAAAGTTTTGAGCAGGGCGGAGTTTAGCCTAAATGGTTTGCCTCCAGATATTGTTCAGTTACTTGTTTGTATAAAACCTTCGCATTATTTACCGTTATGTTGATTAGGTTCTTCATTGTAAAAGTACTTAAAAACCGCTTTACCTGTAAAAAAAAGAATATGGTTTAAGTAATTATGTAATACTCGAGTGACAGGTACGAACTACCTTAAAGTATTATATATATATATAAGCTAGATTCAACAAAAAAATTGCTAGAATAATACTTGTTATTAACTCTAATGAAGTTAATTAATAAAATTACTATCTTTACAATTTGAAATAAACAAGCTAACACTAAAATACCTATATGTATAAACATTTTACACAAGTATAAAATAAAAAAAAGAATAAGGCTTATTGGGTCTCAATAAATTCATCTACAAAATCAAAAAAATCAAAATCAAAATTGTTTATTTCAAATTAACCAACAGTTGGTGCTTTTGAATAGTCAATGTCGGTCAGCCCAAGAAAAGTGAAGCTAAATTGCACGTTCCAAAGCGTAGATCTCTATGGAGAAGAACGTGCAAGAAACTCCATGGACACTCTTTTAAAATCATAATATGGATTACATGTCTTCGTTACATATTTCTGTTGCTTCTATCCACACCATATCTACACCACTGTTAATGGGATAAGTACCCTAAGGGCTAGCAGCATTACCAGGTTGGACGTCAATGCTGATTCTTTGGGCTAAAATTAGACCAGCCTCCCTTGGTAACGTGAAGAGTTAGATAACCGCTTTTCTTATTAAACGAAATATTTGATTCTCCAACTTATTAAGATTATTAAAATCATTTTATTCAAGATTTTTCGACTTATTATCTTCCAGGTCAATAATTAATCCAATACATGAAATACAGTCCTTCTCTGTATGAGAGGAGACCTGTGCCTAGCAGTGGGATGATAAAAAAGGATGATGAAATACAGTAATCCAACGAATATTGATTAAACAAACATAGATTGTACATGTAGATAAAATATGCCTTTTTAATTCCAAGATTGCCATGCACTAATACCAAAAACCAAACCATCTTTATAGAAATATATACTGGTACGTTATACTACGGTATCTATTACAGTAATGGAAACCCATATTGCTTCAGCACACCAATAAACCGTCCCGTGACACTAAACCTTATGAGCCGGGTCCCTGAATTATCTACGACAGCCGTAAACTTTGTTTCGTCATGCGCTGTGTATTGTCCTTTATTTTCTACTTTTCGTGGTCAAAGATAGTTTTATTGAATTTAGTAGAAACATGCTAGGATGGAGACACATTTCAAGATTGGAGTATTCAGGATAGTACGCCAAAATATGTTGCGGCTAGAATTTTATTGGATTTGGAGTTATTCTTTGTTTGAGTAATCTTTTGAAAGAAATGAATTCTTTATAACTAAAACGAAAATAAAAAGATACGACGATACTTTCATGTTACTTTTTTCAGAGGTATGAAATATCTAGTTTTTATTATTTCATATAAGTTTACTTAGTTATACATTATTCATGTTGAATCTGTAAAAGACAAACAAAAATAAAATGGGGAATATTGTAATAGCCATTTCTACTTCGATACATCTCGGCACAAACCGGTAATATCTGGTCGAATCCGCCGCAAATTGGATTGGACCACACTGGCGTACCGCGACTTTTGCATCGTAACGTCTATTTTATTTATTTTCTACTCTGTACGTGTAGCACTATGATTTTTACATGCCGACAGAATGTTGTAGAAAATTCAACGTGTTGCAGAATTTGTTCAGCTCAAAATAAAATCTAGCAAGAGTGTTTAGATTTCGTCAGACCACGCTGGATTTATACATATTCTTAGAAAAGATATGAGGAAGAAATGTAAGCTTCAGTGTATCGATGTTCTCTTCAAAACCTGTACCGGGTAAACCTCTGTACCATCAAACTGTCATAGGCGGTTCTATTGCTCATAAAGCCCTTCTGGGCGATGTACATAAAACAAAACAGAGTCATAGATCCCTGCTGTTGGATGCCAGTTAGAGATACACCCATAAATCCCTGCGACTGTTACTGATGCGTCTCAGAATACATTTAAATCACCCAAGAATGCCCTATAATGCGATTTAGTAATGGCACATTAGTTATAATGTTGAATGCAATGCCATTATACCTGCATTATTAGGAATATCGGGTTAAAAATGTCATCTCCCAATCCAGGTCACAGTCTGCCCATATGCGAAATTTAATCCAAAACCGTACTGCCATATTAGTATGAAAGCGTAACAAACACGTACAAAAATTCAAATTTTCTATTCGTTTTACAATATGTTTAGGAACGATTAGACGAACACGCTTCATCAGGGATGCATATCTAACGCATTCGCATTCGCAGCGACACCAACAATATTCTGTTGGTGACGTGGGTTTGCAGATCTGTGCGATTTTCCCATGTTGCGGAGGTGGATGCAGTTCTACGCTGAGGCTTATTATTACCGTCGTTTGTTTTTAGAATTCCGTACTATGTCAACTCAATGTTAGATATAGCCAATTTTTTTAACCCTTTAAGTGAGACACATATTCTGCCGTCTTATGGAAAAAAGAAAAGAAAAAAAAAAAGAAATATAAAAATATTGGTGTATGCCATTTTTTTAACTGATTTAAAATATGTATGTAACTCAATTTGGAAAAAAAAATGTTAGATGCGTCTTTATTCCTTATGACGACAGTATTGTGAGGTATGGGAAACTACGGAACCCGCACTGAGCGTGACCCGACACGCTCTTGGCCGGTTTTGTTTACAAATTCATGTCTATACTTAGTAGTAACCAAAGGCGGTGTTCAGCGGGATCGAGCTAGTAGTCTAGATGCTAATAAATATTAAGAACTAGCTTTCCGCCCGCGGCTTCGCCCGCGTGGAGTACGGTTATATCGCGCTTTTTAGATTTCCCTCGGGAACATAAAATTTTTCCGGGATAAAAAGTAGCCTATGTTCTTTCTCAGGGTCCAAAGATTGTCTGTGCCAAATTTCATCAAAATCGGTTGAGAGGTTTAAGGGGGGAAGCGTAACAGACAGACAGACAGACAGACAGAGTTACTTTCGCATTTATAATATTAGTATGGATAATATACAGTATGTTAACTAACAGAGGGCGTTCCCGTTAACCCGAAATAGTATAGCATACATACATGCTAAAAAAAATATTTCCATTCGAAAACAAAATGTTTTAAAATTTTTTCAATATGAAAATATTCAATACAAATTTTAAATTGACATGTAAAAGAATCACACTGTACACGCGAACATGAAAGACGGCAACGTCGCAATTTATTTATGAATGACGAGCCGCGTATGCGGCGGCGATCTAAGATCTAATTGATTGATGTGTGTTGGTTGATGTGTGTTGGGCAATGCAACGTTAGGTAGATACTATTCCGCGCTACTATTTTGATTTAAAATAGGAGGTTTCAAATTTATTTTCAATTACAATTTCTTTTTATTCGGATTATTTTATGCTTATTTTTCTATGCTGATATTTTTATTTTAATCTATTAATGATATATATTAACGAGTTTAATGGAACGCCCTCTGTTATTTAACATACTGTATGTAGGTTATATACTCAGTTGCACATTTTTTTGCAGATGAGCCAATATACAACGTTATTTTTTGTTTATGCGAAACCTGACAGTTACAGGTTATACAGTTTGTTCAGAATAAGCAATTGAATCGATTCCAACTATATGTATACCATACTAGCTTTCCACCCGCGTGGAGTTCGGTTATATCGCGCTTTTTAGATTTCCCTCGGGAATATAAATTTTTTCCGGGATAAAAGGTAGCCTATGTTCTTTCTCAGGGTCTAAAGATTGTCTGTACCAAATTTCATCAAAATCGGTTGAGAGGTTTAAGCGGGAAAGCGTAACAGACAGACAGACAGAGTTACTTTCGAATAATTATAATATTAGTATGGATTATATTTTTTCCCAAATACATTTAGAAATTGTTGCAGTGTGAATACCGAGCGCGCGCACGCGGCTTATGATAGATCATAGTAAATCCCGCACGCAGCAGCTGACACCAGAGGTCAACGCGTCACGCTTGCCCGCCCGTGCGAATCTTTGACCATATTTTTATTGGGACAATCAAGTAGAATTTAAAGCAAGCTCATAACTTTGTGGTTTTTCATTAAGTATATCTTTTGGAAATTTTGTACATTGATTCTTTACTTAAAAATACTGGACATGTGTTAAAAAAAAATGTTGTATTTATTACTGAGTGATTTATGTAGCTACCGATACATGCTAAGTGACCGTTATACATTTCCTTTGATGAGCTTACTGTAAACGTATCACTCCAACCGTTTCAATTCCAGTCCACTCCTGTACTGGATTATGTTAAATTATCCTGACACTGGAAAACAGCACGTGTAATTTGATTAAACCCGCCGTTTTGCTTGAATTTAAATTTTACATACAAAAGCTTTTCACCGAAAGTTGAGTGACGGACGTCAGGAGTGCCGAAAAGCAATTTCGGAACTTGGTATTGTTTAATTCATTTTCTAAATCCTACGAAAATCCTCTCACAAATTAGCAACATCAAAGCAACCTTTCAAAAATCAACGCTTTCGGATCCTTCGTATCGAGCTGCTGTGCACCTTTTTTGAAACACGTTTATAAAGGTACTCACTCCTCCCGACGTCAGTTTCGTCTTTCCTACCATCAAAACTGCCTAAATTCGTACCTTTCGTTTCTTAATTAACAATGGCGGCATTCACAGCGTAAACTTCACAAAGGTACGGTAGACAAAGGCATTTGACAATAATCCTATCAAAGGGCAAGGGAACAATACGCTGACCTATTCTGGACAGTCTTAGCAGTTCATCTGAAGCTATTGTCGTGTTTTTGTGGACAAATTATTTGAAATAACTTATTGTTCAGTTAGCAGAACAGAAACCGGTGAAATTAGGTTTGTGAGTACTTGGGATTATTAGACTTTTCTTTTAATTCAGTAAAAACAAATAGATACACGGTTTTCTGTAATGATACTAAAGTGTAATTACTTTTCTATTTATTTATTATTTATGTACACACAATAAAATACATAGAGATACGACAAAATTAAGATCTGAGTACAAAGTTTCTATTTAAGTTTTCCCGAAAAAACCAAGCGTCTTTTGTCTGATTTTTGAGCAAAAACTCGATTATCTTATATTCCATTAAGAACTCAACACCACCGCGCTCGTCACTGCCATCAATGTCAACTGCCGTCTTCCTTCCTATTTACTCAGTTCCTTTGAAAGAGTAGGTTTTATAAACTAGCGCGCCTTACCATCAACGATTGCATCACTGCTTACCATCAGGCGGGATTGCAGTCAAGCGCTAGTTTGTAATTTATAAATAAATATAAATAAACGTAAACAAAAAAAGGAGTGCTGCAAAAAAAAAATCCATGAAACGACAGCATAACAATTAATTCTTAAAACCGTTTCGTTGTAGATTTGATTACCGCTGGAAACATATTACCATTCTTGAAAATAAAAATAAAACCCACCGATCACTTTGCCCCGACGACAGCAAAAAAGGGGTCCTGAATTTTAACCGGGAACTTTTCATACCTCTTTGTCAGCATATAAAGTTACCGCATATTTGTGACAAATTAAATTTTACGGGAAACGTGACGTGAAACTGACGCAGACGGGGAAGGTAATAAAATATCTTAAAATGGTACAAACTGAAAACGATGCGATGCGATGTTAAAGAGGAAAGCGTGGCTACAATATCACTCAACCACGAGTTTTATGCTGAACCAGCTATTAGTTTTACGTGCTTATTCTTTTTCAGAATAAAATGTGGTTTGTGCGAAATTTTTAAAATTGTTGTTTCGAAGTTACTTGTTTAATACATTGTATGCAAAATTATAGAGGTATACTATTGGAAAAGTGCTGCTTCTAGATACATAAACCAAAAAAAAAAAATCTAAACTGTATTTTTTCTGTACTATAGAATAGGCAACTTTTATTTTTTATACAGAAATTTATAGGTTATACACAAATATACGAGTAGATACATATAATAAGGGCGGACACTGATCAGGGTACGCCAGACGGCCAGACGCATCAATAAACAAATGAATTTGTCTTTTTTTCATCTCTTTTCGGCCATCATGAACCTTTCAATCATTCCAATGCTGGGCACAGATCTCTTCTCATACAGAGCAGGATTGAGCGTAATCATCACGCTTGCTTAATGCGGGTTGGCGATTTGAAACTTGAAATGTCCAGATTTCCTCAAGACGTTTGCCTTCACCTTGCAATCAGACATTGGTGTCCAAGATATAGTTAGAAAGTAAATATAACTTAGAAAAGTTGCTTGTTTGGTGGCCTGACCTGGAATTCGACCCGCACACTCACACTTGAGAGGCTGGTGTTTTAACCACCAGGCCACCACGACTTTTCAGTCTCTTTCGGTCACTCTCACTCTTTTCGGTCATATAGGTACTAACAATCTAGCTGACCCGGCAAATATTGCTTTGACATATAAAATATGAAAAACAAATACAATATCTGGTTTATGACCCATTCTCAGACCTTATAGAGTTCGGTAGATGTGAATAGGTCATAAACCGATAAACCTGATTTTATGTTATTTTTTTGTACATAAACAGAATGATAATATGAAAGTAGATATGATGAAAAAAAAAAATAATTATCAGAATTTTTGTCAGTGTCCGAAACGACTGCATCGATTTTACCAAGACTTTGACTAGCCAATAACCTGATGTTATAGCCGGAGTAGTTTTAGTTTGCAAAAAGAAAACGTAGTACATATACAATAGTCATCATCATGTCAGCGTTAATCCCAGTCGCCTCCAAAGCTTTTTCAGCTTTGGAGTCTGGGGTCCGCTTTACTAGTCCAACTGCTGATTTTGGCTAAACTTCGATATTTTCCGTAAAGCGACTGCCGTCTGACCTCCACAACCCGAAGGCGATATCGAAGCATTGCAGTTAGACCAATTGTTGGACTTTTGAGGGCTCCAACTACCCGTAACGACTGCCATTAGATGTTCGTATGGTAACCGGGACCAGCGGCTTAACGTGCTTTCCGAGGCACGACCAGACCAATGCAAATATTCATATTCATGCATACAAATATTTGCACTGCGCGGGGATCGAACCCGCGCCTCCTTGCGCAGCGGCTGTGTTCACTACCGCTACGCCACGGAGGCTGTCAAATAAACAATAGTATAGCACAACATATTGTTGGTAAGTGAACACTATGCACCTACTTGTTTGCACTAAATCTATTCATGAACCACACAGACAAAGCTAATTGGATTCTAAATTACAAAAGCACATTCCACGACGTAATGTCTTTGAATGCCATTACCAACACGGCTCAATGTACGCCGCATACATAAAAATTTAATCAACTTTGGAATTTTTCATACCTAATAGTCCGAAGTCTGACAGCCTCTGTGGCGTAGCGGTAGCGAAAGCGGCCGCTGCGCAAGCAGGCGTGGGTTCGATCCACGCGCAGTGCAAATATTTGTATGCATGAATATGAATATTTGCATTGATCTGGTCGTGCCTCGGAAAGCACGTTGAGTCGTTGGTCCCGGTTGCCATACGAACAAGGAACAACCAATGGCAGTCGTTACGGGTTGTTGGAGCCCTCAAATTTCCAACAAATTGGTCTAACTGCATTGCTTCGATATCGCCTATCGGGTTGTGGAGGTCAGACGGCAGTCGATTCACGGAAAATATCGGATTTGAGCCAAAATCAGCAGTTAGACTGGTAAAGCGGACCCCGGACTCCAAAGCTGAAAAAGCTTCGGATGCGACTGGGATTAACGCTAAGAAGAAGTCCGAAGTCTATTTCTGAATTATATGACCTAACCCTGAAGCCTGTTCTGATTTTCCTTTTGCCAATCTGGAGGAAGTTTAATTGCATGGGAATAAGTTTTCGTTGCAGGAGCATTAGCATAATTGGTCTAAAATTTTTCAGTTAAGAAAAGTTGACGAGGAATGTGTTGATAGTCAAAACGGGTATGAACTACGATGAATAGTTGGAATCTACGACTCCTTTACTAATTGCTTAATCCATACACAATTCTCATAAGCTATTCCAGTGGAGACGGAAGCCGAAACCGAGGGAGAATTTGTTATTGAAGCAAATTTTGTCGGTGAAGATTACACTCCATGCTCTTCATAACTAGCGTCTGCACGCAACTTCGTCTGCGTGAAACTTCTTCGCGCTGTGATAGCGTCTTTTAACTTAGCGTTTTTTCTGATTTTATTTCTTGTTCCTCAACTCCTAAGGGCTTTAACGAGATGTAGACTTTGTAAAGAATTGCAATATTGAAACTTTCAAACTCTTCAGCTTCATCTTTAGTATATGTATAAAAGATGATGCGTTTATATTAATTAGGTAAGGGTATTTACCAGATCTAGACTCGTATACATTTTAAAAGATTAGTTCAATTTCAAAAAAGGTTCTCCAATTCTATTAAGAACGAAAACTATCAATAGTCCCAGCCGTGAAGAATGTGGAAATGGGAGGGCCATATAGAGCATAGAAATGATGGCAGATGGATTAGAACAGATCGACACCTGGTAGTACAAGTGTGGACAGGCAGCTTATGAGGTGGAGGTGGTGAGCTGTAGGGTAATTGCGTAACCCGCTATCAGTAGCAATGGGTTTCATTTTGACAGTTTATTAGCATTCATTGCGTTAGTGACACTGTTTGTCAGACACATGGAGCAACGGATTAGCAAAATGCTTCAATTTTTTTTTTGTAATTATAAACTAGTGCTTGATCGCAATCCCGGCTGATGGTAAGCAGTGATGCAATCGTTGATGGTAAAGCGCGCTAGTTTATTAAGCCCATTCACTTAAAAAACTTGGTGAACAGGAAGGAAGACGGCAGTTGAGCGAGGTATGCAATGTTAAACCCAACAACACGACCAACGATGCTGCGCCAGAGGGAGATTGATCTGGAGACCCTCCACGACCAAACTCCCGACACAACAGCATTTCGTGCATCGTACCCGGCACACATCGCAACACAATTGCTCTGACCCCGTCCTCCGTACGGCTTCACCAGACATCATGCCGATTGTCTGGTGGGTAGTAACTTCTGCGGGCAGTCGATATTATGGCCTACCACCGAGAAATTATTTCAATTGATAGCACCTTAATGCGTAACTTACTATCGGTAAGCAATTAAGGTGCTGGTTGTAAACTTAAATATACTTAGTGGGCATGTTACAAACACTTGAATTGAAAACCAAATTAATTTCGCGCTTCCACTAATAACGTTATAAAGTTGGACACAATTAACAATAGTTATGATCACACCACAGACAAGTTAAACACACAGATCTACACTAAACAGTTAATTAAACTGCGCAATATTTAACCTACCCCATAATTAGGGTTTACTGGATTACGTGTTTCATTATGGTAATTATCAACTAACCGCTTGCTGAACCACGGGACAGTTCCCCATGTAAACCGTTATTTATTAACCTTTGTATTAAGGCTATAAAATTATGTTAACGTTAGCTTTATAATTACATAAGATTGGTAGTTTCATACGGAAAGTTTTATGGGTAATTAATATATTATGGCGTGAGATATATAATATTTTTTGCACTAAAAATTGGTTGTAAATCAAATCAAGTCATTTATTCAAATTTGGCTCAGAATCAGCACTTTTTGAACGTCGATATTACATAGAAGAAGTTAAGAAGAAGTGGCAGAACAAACTCCACAGCAGCACAGCTATCTGTTCATTAAGAAAAAAAGACATGACTTTATATAATAACACTATGCATAGTGATGAATGTCTTTCGATTCAGGGCTAAAGTAGACCATTAGTCGCAACTTTGGTCTAGATAAACTATGTATGAAAACAATATTATTGTTGAGTATTAATAAGTAGCAAAATGAAAGAACAATGGCTTTAAAAGCATACATTTAATACTTATACGACGTCCTCCGTGGCGTAGCGGTCAACACGCTTGCCTGCGACGTGGAGGCCCCGGGTTCGATCCCCGGCCAGGTCATGATGGAAAACGATCTTTTCCTGATTGGCCTGGGTCTTGGATGTTTATCTATATATGTATGTATTATAAATATAGTATCATTGAGTTAGTATCCCATAACAAGTCTCGAACTTACTTTGGGGCTAGCTCAATCTGTGTGATTTGTCCGTATATATTTATTTATTACTAGCTTTCCGCCCGCGGCTTCGCCCGCGTGGAGTTCGGTTATATCGCGCTTTTTAGATTTCCCTCGGGAACATCAAATTTTTCCGGGATAAAAGGTAGCCTATGTTCTTTCTCAGGGTCTGAAGATTGTCCGTGCCAAATTTCATCAAAATCGGTTGGGAGGTTTAAGCGGGAAAGCGTAACAGACAGACAGACAGAGTTACTTTCGCATTTATAATATTAGTATGGATTTATTTATCATCTGCTTATTCTCAAGTATGTTGAAGTCTGGTTCCAGTCTAATTGGATGAAGGGACAGTCACTCTGACCTTCACAAACCAGTCACTGGGTCATCATCATCATATCAGCCACAGTAAGCCTACTGCTGGAAATAGGCCTCCCCCAAGAATTTACATAAAGGCCGGTTGGACGCGGCCTGCATCCAGCGCTTCCCTGCGATTTTGGTCACACCATCCAACCACCTAGTCCTTGGGTGTCCGACGCTACGCTTTCCGGTACGTGGTCGCCATTCAAGAGCCTTTCTGCCCTAACAGCCATCGGCTCTAAGTGATATGTGCCCCGCCCACTGCCACTTTAGTTCTACGAATCTCCTCATTCCTGATTCGATCACGTAGAGAATCACCTAGCATAGCTCTCTCCATAGCTCTCCGTGCGATCTTGAGCTTTCTTATGAGGTCCATAGTGAGTAACCACATTTCTGATCCACAAGGCATAAATAAATGAACACACATTGGTTCACACACCTTTTTTTTTTTGTTGGTATGGGAAATCATCAAACGACTTCTCCCGCTCTGGGCGGAGCGGAAGGGCGTGTCAGACTTTTACCCGCCCGTGTTTCTTCACTTGCCTGAGCGACGGCCAGGGGCACGGTTTCTTTTTTAACCAACCCGCAACCCTGACCCAAGAGGCATCGGTCATCGTGGACCCCGTCACGATGTGCTGACATCTCTTTGGGGCACGCGTGAAACACAATGCGCCGTCGAATCCGGCCTGGTCCTTACCACACTGCAGGCCCGTAGCCACTAGCCCTTCTACATACATTACCAAAATACAGCACAGAAAATAAAAAAAAAAGTAACGCTTTACGTCAACTACGCGAAAAGCTTCATGAAGTGAAAGGTCAAAACAAGTGACAGCCACTTTACTTATTAAAAGCGTAAAAAATAACTGCCCAATACGGGTGTCACTCACTTTATTGTTATACCATTAACATGTCTGGTAAACTTTTCCTTCGCGTAAAAAAAAAAAGAAAAAGTTCATCTGTCAAACCGCCACACTTGTCAAGGCGTAAATTAAAAAGTTCACACTTCGCCTTCGACTCATGGAATGTCCGTATTCTGTTTATATCGACATTGTTTATAAACATTCGATTAGGTATGGTAGTGGTACCTTGTATTTCGGAAGAAATTATAAATAAATACGGCAGGTGATATGTAAACATATATAATTATTTATTTACTGTTACAGATAGAAAAAAAGAGATTGATTGAACGATTATAATGAAAACTTAAGTAAATAAATTTGCATTTTAGAAAATAATATTCAGAGATAGGAACTATAATAAACCATGTAGAACAAACAAGAGAATTTCAGTAATTAATAAATAGCTGTTGTTTAACTAGCATTACCAGCATTTGATCAAATATTTACCTGAAATAATAACGGTTTATTGCTAACTTCATGCAATCACAACACATGTGTAGTTCATTCATACCTAATTAATTTATTGTAATTTAAACAGAGCCAGACAGCAGCGGTCGCATAATGGTATCTATCGTGATTTACAATTTGTAATTCGTAGGTTTCAACCCCACCAGAACTTTTACTTTGTGTAAATTATTTCATCACCACTGCTCTCAAATCGGTGAAGGAAAGCATCGTGAGGAAACCCGCATGTCCTAGATGCAAAATTTCGAAGACATTACATCATCAACCCGCACTAGGTACGCGCAGTAGGTAAATTACGGCCCACGCCCTGTCACTAAGAGAAGGCCTAAGCCCGAAGTTTGGGAACATTGTAGGCAGTTTATCCATACTAATATTATAAATGCGAAAGTAACTCTGTCTGTCTGTTACGCTTTCCCGCTTAAACCTCTCAACCGATTTTGATGAAATTTGGCACAGACAATCTTTAAACTCTGAGAAAGAAAATAGGCTACCTTATATCCCGGAATAATTTGATGTTCCCGAGGGAAATCTAAAAAGCGCGATATAACCGAAATCCACGCGGGCGAAGCCGCGGGCGGAAAGCTAGTGTTATTATAATTTATATTCTCGATTTCAATCTACCTATCTTTTTCGGAACTGTATTGAGTTCGGATCCTAGTCCATCTGAATGATTTCTGCAAAAAACTTCACAGATTGATCACTAAGTAATGACGCAGCTGACGAGCTGGCCTGAAGAGAGCCGGGACCTGAATGTGATTTCTGAGTACCCGTAACGACAAAGATTACGAACATAACTTTTTTAATTTTGTTTTGAATTATGTAACATCAAATTGTTTTATCCCAACTATTGTAGACTAGCTTTCCGTCCGCGGCTTCACCCGCGTGGAGTTCGGTTATATCATATCGCGTTATAGATTTCCCTCGGGAATATCATTTTTTTTTTCGGGATAAAAACTACCCTATTATTTAATCCGGACTTCTAACTTTACGTCTGCAAAATTTCAAAGCAATCGGTTCAGTATTTACGGCGTGAAAGCGGAACAAACAAACTCACATTCCTATTTATAATATTATAAGATGCGCGGTGC
Source organism: Sesamia nonagrioides (assembly GCA_017933935.1). Lineage (NCBI taxonomy): Eukaryota > Metazoa > Arthropoda > Insecta > Lepidoptera > Noctuidae > Sesamia > Sesamia nonagrioides. The sequence goes on from JADWQK010002063.1 coordinate 316,691, forward strand.
CACACCTAAAACACTCTTTTTCACTAAGGCAGTCTTACAATTTTTTAAAGCATTTGCATATTGACTACAAATCGTAACATCTGGTAACGTTGACACTGTGTCAAACAACCTTATATTTGTCTTGAAAAAAAAAAAAACACTAATATCCAATGATGGGAAGGTTTAGAATTTTCAGCGACTTAAAGAATGCTACACAGCTATCATCAATTTTCTCTCTTATGCATCTTTTCTGTGCCTTAAAAATGATATCTTTATCAGTAGAGTTTCCCCAAAAATTATGCCATATCGCAAAATTGAGGCTACTAAGACATGATATATTTTATTGGTTATCCACATCATTAAATTGAATATTCCTTGATAAAACTTACGTCCAATAGCCAATACTATAAATTCCTCTAGTGCAAATACAATAAAACGCTCTCTTAGCACTCAAAAGCAGCTGAAGTTTGAATATAAACAAAACATTCGTACCACGCACCAGTCCATAAATTAAAAGCTCTTTATTCGCTTCCAATCGTATCTGAGCCAACGCTCATATATTTTATCCGGACGCCGAGTGAATGCTAAACGACTTCGGAAGTATTCGGGACTGATCGGAAGACTCGAATCGCGTTGAAAAGTTTAGCTATGATGAAGTTCTTATTTAGTTTAAGGTTTTATTAACTTAGATAATTTATTTATTTCTTGGTGACGAAAACTAGGATTGGAGTTACCTAAGGCCGCCCATACACGGACTGCTTAAAGCAGTCAGCATCGACTACTTCAAGCTGCGACTGCATAGTAAACTACTGAGTACTGACTTTTACGTACGTGCATACACGAACAACTCGACCTGTTGCAACTGCTTTGGGAGGTTGACAGCACGGTGAAATTTCATCGTGCGGCCTAGAAGTCGCCAGGCATACTGACTGCTTCAAGCTGTTGAGTACGACTGCGAGAGCAGATCGTGTATGTTAATCACTGACTAACTGCAGTGTCTCAAGACAAAAGTCTTCGACCAGTGTGTGTTGCCAGTGATGACTTATGGAATTGAGACGTGGTCGCTAACAATGGGCCTTATAAGAAGGCTCAAAGTCACTCAAAGGGCAACGGAGAGGGCTATGCTTGGAGTTTCACTGCGCGATCGAATCAGGAATGAGGAGAACCGCAGAAGAATGAGAGTAACCGACATAGCCCGAAGAATTGCAACACTAAAGTGGCAGTGGGCTGGACACATTGCCCGTAGGACCGATGCTCTATGGGGCCGACGGGTTCTCGAGTGGCGACCACACACCGGAAGACGTAGCGTGGGTAGGCCCCCGACAAGGTGGACCGACGACCTGGTGAAGGTCGCGGGAAACCGCTGGATGCGGGAGGCGCAGGACCGGTCGTCGTAGAGAACCTTGGGGGAGGCCTATGTCCAGCAGTGGACGTCTTTCGGCTGAAATGATGATGATGATGAACTGCTCAAGTGGTCCGTGTATGGCCGGCATAAGTGTTAATGTATATGCTGCCAGTCGCATCTAAGGGAATCCTGAAAAAAAATAGCCTCATCTAACTTCATGTTTTTTCTTTGCGTATACTTTTAGGCTTTAAATACTTAGGTTCTGAGGTTTCCAACACCTAAGGTAGAACATTCATATACATCTATATCCTTCAGTTGTGTTGCACGAGTGCTGTATAGTATGATATACAATCAATGGCTGTGTGTGTTTTGCGTGAGACTGTTCTAGAAAGAGAGAATATAGAAGAAAAGGAGTGAGGAGGAGAAGATCCTTTGTTGTAATCAATGAACCAGAAATGAGAGCTAACAGACGCGCTCGAAATGAACAATATTCTTTTTACTCCATTCTTCGGTCAGAATGTAATAAAAAAGTTATGACAAACTCTTTCATTTTATTTTTATGAGCTTATCATAAAAATAAACTTGTTTATCTGCCCATTGCCAAAACACTCCTACATTATGTTCGGTCATTGAATTAGATAATGCGGCCAAGTTTTTTGTCAAGATACAAAATTTTATCAAAAACAATCACATATTTTTAAGTTAAGATAAAAAGTGAGTGAGTAGATCCTTAGTTATAGGTCATCTTTCTATACACTGAACACTCCTGACAAGGATACCACCGAAAAACTATTATCTATCTCAAAATAGTCACAACATTGTCTTACCGTTTGTTTACATGTTATCACACGCAAATTATGCAACATCCAGTATAACAAGCACTGATTTTGCACCACTTACACAATCGCACACCTCACACTTTCAACCTCCCGCACACTTACATATCCACATACCACTGCTTACCATTTTTTTTTTTTTTTTTGTGAGGATGGGAAATCATCAAATGACTTCTTCCGCTCTGGGCGGAGCGGAAGGGCGTGTCAGACTTTTACTGACTAAAACCCACCCGTGTTTTTTCACTTGCCTGTGGGACGGCCAGGGCCACGGTTTCTTGTTTAACCAACCCGCAACCCTGACCCAGGAGGCATCGGTCTGCGTGGACCCCGTCACGATGTGCTGACATCTCTTTGAGGCGCGCGTGAAACACGACGCGCCGTCGACTCGGGCCTGGTCCTTACCGGGCGGCGAGCTGCCCACTGCTCACCGCCCGCAGGCCCGCGCCTACGGTGGCTGGGAGTTTAGTGTCATCTCCCGACAAGGGCGCCTCCTGCGGCGGCTAGTGGCGTGAGGGCGCTGAGATTCCCGTTGAATTATTAAAAAAACAAAAAACATAGTCCCCACAAAAACTCCTTATAAGTAAAATTTGAATCATTGTTAAGTTGTAGTATACGGGAATCTATGATAAAAAAAAATGTTTATCTGGGATGGAGACCTTGTGGCCAATCGGACCAGTAGTTCCTGAGATTAGCGCGTTCAAACAAACTCTTCAGCTTTATACAATATGTTAAGAAAACCCTGTCCGACCCGTAAGGATAGTAAAGGTTAGGTAAACACATGACCAAATAACGTATGAAATTTTACATAATCATCATAATAACAATACTAGTGAATTTTGAAATAATCTTTTTTTCCCGCGAATTAATTCCAACTTCCCCAAAATTTGGTAATTTTTAAAAAGTGACAACATTATTTTTGACGGTATAATTCTGAGCGAATACCGATGCGACCGCGTGCCGCGTGCCCCGCCCCTCTTCGACCGCGCCTCGATGGCCTACCGCACATGTTTTAAGTTACCTCTTTTTGCGAAATAATATTAGATTTTTTAGAGGATTTTTTTTTAAGTTTAGCCCGGCTTTGTAGTCATTAGTAGAATCGGTTATCGATACCTAACAATACCTTCACGGATCGGACAGGGTTTTCTTTACATATTGTATATTAGTATAGATTGTGGTGAGAAAATCTATACTAATATATAAAGCTGAAGAGTTTGTTTGTTTGAACGCATTAATCTCCGGAACAACTGGCCCGATTTGAAATTTTTTTTTGCGCTGGATAGCCCATTGATCCAGGAAGATTTTAGACCATATAACATCAAGCTGCGACCAATAGAAGCGGAGCATATAAAAAAAAACAAAACATATCGTAACCTACGCGGGTGAAACCGCGAGACGCAGCTAGTAAATAAATATCATTATTAATCAATTTGCCTAGTCTTTTCTCAATTATGCTAGACTCGGCTTCCAGTTTAACCGGATTCAGCTGAATACCAATATTTTTCTGCGATCAACTGCCTGCCTAACCTTCACAAACCAGACGGGGTAGATTATACCATACTCATTGTTTGTCAGACTTTCAGGCAGACAGTCGTTACGGGTCATGAGACCCACCAATGTCAAGGATCCACAAATGACAGCCGGGACCAAGATTAACGAGTTTTCCCAGGCTGGCCACTCTAAGCCTAGAGCATAGGCGTAGAGTAGCTAGTCTTTCGGTGTTCTATAGGATGCATTTTGGGGAGTGTGCGAGGGAATTGCATGATTTAATTCCCCCGTCTCCGTTCCACCATCGGACGATCCGTCGTACGGCCAGTTTCCAACCTTACGTTGTTAACACCACTACGATCCGGACGAAGCGTTTCGCCTCCTCCTTTATACCGCGTACATCGCGGGACTGTAACAATTTGCCAGCAGCGGTGTTTTCGTCGGACTACAATTTGAGTGTCTTCAAGGCTAGAGGCTCTTAATAAACTAGCGCGCTTTACCATCAACGATTGCGTCACTGCTTACCATCAGGCGGGATTGCGGTCAAGCGCTAGTTTATAATTTATAAAACAACAAAAAAAAAAAAACGGCGGTTATGTAAGATTGTCACCATTCACAACCCACGGTGAGACTGTACTGCCTTAATGAACACTCATGCTAGCCAAGCATGAGTGTTCATTAAGAAAGAAAGGAAGAAAAATGTGTTTATTGATATTACAGCAAAAGAAATACACTTGAAACTATAAAACATAGCTTATAATGCCAAAAGGGCCTCAGCTCAGCATAATGTCAGATGACAACATAAGGTGTGCCATCTGACGCTGATTTTCAGCTGCAACCCACGAGTGCCATACGCTAGATTCTAGCGTATGGCATTTTTTGTAATTCTAGCGGCTAGAATTACAAAAACACAGATATGCTATTTTACAGAGTTTGATATATTTAGATAATAATAGTAATCCAAATGACAGAAAAACTCAAACATAATCAATTAAAAATGTTGTGATATTATATACATAAATATATTGGAATTATTCAATAATAAAATAAATATTCAATTTTAAATTCATTTTATAAACAAATAGTTTAGATACTGGTGGCTGGTAGTGGCTGGCGGAGAACTGCTCAGGATCGAGCTTGTTAGCGTGCCATGGAAGAGACCTATGTCCAGCAGTGGACGAGTAGAGGCTGATGATGATGATGAGATAAATATTAATACCTACATTAAAATAAAATAAATACATCCAGAAAACAGGAAATACGCCACTCATAAAAAATACGAGGACTCAATCATCGATATCGGCCGCGTTTGACTCATCGATTGCCCGGTCCAAAGTTGTAAGAACCCCCAACCAATGAGAGCGCCAAACGCGGTGGATGCGTATGTTCGAGTCTCTTAATGAAAACTCATGGTACCCACAATGGTTATCAGATTCTCAAGCTTCTAACTACCCGCCTACCAGAGATCTGCAAATGATAGCTGGGATCAGAGGCTTAACTTACTTCTTACGGCACGGAGAGGCTAAGCGAGAAAATCAGCGTAAATCTTAGACGGTAATGTTTAGATAAAGGTAATGTTTACTATAGTCAATCATCATCATCATCAACCTTTTTTATCGACCCACTGCTGGGCACAGGTCTCTCTGGTACAGAGAAGGATTGAGCGTAATCACCACGCTTGCTCAATGCGGGTTGCCGCAGACTTAACGTCCAGGTTTCCTCAAGATGTTTTCCTTCACCTTGTAATCAGTCATTGGTGTCCAAGATATACTTAGACAGCACATATAACGTAGAAAAGTTACATTGGTACTTGCCGGACGTGGAATCGAACCCGCACACTCATACTTGAAAGGCTGGTGTTTAACCACCAGGCCACCACGACTATCGATAGTTAATAGTGTTAATAAATCTAAATAGACGCGTTTGTTGAAAGCAAATAATTTGTTCTCTAGGTGCACCGCTCTTGCCGTAGGTACGTAAAATGCTAATGTATGACATTGAGGTAGGTCGTGATGACGTTCACACCTCATTTTATGCTTGATATTATAAGGCTTTTATCGTTTATTGATCCCGCCAATAAAGATGTAATGTCTTAACACAAGATCGCTTTTAGAAGGAAAATGAAGATTGGCAGTTGGACAGGTACCTATGTGCGATTTCTCTACCAAGCATTTTTACATACAATTTTCGCTAATATTTTTTTCATATTTATTTTACTAGATAGCAACGCCCGCGATTTCGTTCGCACAACAACTTTTTTTGACAAACAGAGGCTTACAATTTAAGATGTATTAGTTAAATTTCAAAAATACTAGCAGCCTTTACTGATTTGGACGGAGTTCATGAAAAAGTAAGAGTTACGATTAGCCAAAGCCAATCAACAAGGTTGATGTTAGCAATATGTGTTCAGGTTAATTTGCTAATTGAAAGTGGCCCATTAATGCATCTCACTTTTACAATAGGTTGTATTATATTCTATCAACATAATTACTGAAGCCTTTTATATAATTTCTGTAACAACAGCAGATATTATCTGCAGCAGCGCACGCACTCATTGTGCGATGACGTCACTGGCGCACGCGCGGCTTTCCCGGACGCAATTTGCGTGTGAAGCTCCCCCTATCTCACGCTCGAATAAGTACCACGTGCCAGTTTCACAATATCCAGCGCTGGGGCGTTTGTTTTGTTGTGATGCAGCCGCTTAATTGTATGTTTCAACTTTTGTATATTCACTATGAATATGTGTCAGTTGATGTACGGACGACTGCAGGTCAAGCTACCCCAAACCGTCAGATATTCTCTGTCAGAGATTCATAGCTTTAGAGGTAAAGTTGAAAATCTAATAAGGAAATTTGATAGATTGTAGTAGCTTGATGTGCTGTCGTCTGTACATTACAATAAGCGATTTCATAAAGTTTCTTCCTAGAAAACGTTAAAGTTTTCTTTCTGATATTAGAAGTCAGCTGAACTAACTCGAGAACTGAAATAAAACGGTGGTCATCTGTCGTTAGTATTATTGCTTGAAAACATGAAAAGACAGGTTTAATTTAATAGCAATAAGTAAGCATGTCTATAAAATATGGAAGATATTCCCAACAGCTGCCGACGCGAAACTGCGCACCGAATATTGCACAGTTGATCACACAAAAGCTATACTGTTCGACATATTAATTTGGTTATTAAATTTGTGACAGTTTAACTGCCTATGTCCATTATCTAATACTCTTATCTATAGTCCGTAACAACTTAAACACTTATCCCATAAATCAAATAACTCATACACAACAATTACGAGTTTCTTGAACGCCCATAAAGGCAAATGATTTATGAACAAAACACATTTTTATGAACATTCATCTAAGCCACTCACGTACAAAATCCTTGTATTAAGAACTGAAGAAAACATCCATATTTCATTATTTAACGGATCTCTCTGAAACTCCGTTAAAGACTTGCAAAAGTTTCTAAAGTCATCGATCAATTTTGGCTATTTCCCCCAAAACAAACATTTTAGAGGATCGATCTAGCAAACATAGAATAAGGGGGTTGTGTTGGCTTTCTTGTCAGACGTGATTGATGTCAATATTTAGTGTGATTAGATTTTATACTGTGATCACAGTTATTTACAAAATTAATCGCAGTTCAAGTTTGAAGCTACGGTTGTACAAATTGGAACAGTTCATGCGAATCCATTTCGCATAATTTGATAACTTCCTACTTGCTACGTGCAACCTTTAAAAACCACGACATTCTCATGACTTGCATTTGAATGGAAACACGATATTGCTAAGGCCATTATAAAATTCGAAGAAACGAAAATGCATTCTGAAAACTTGTTACAAAACTAACCCTATAAAGTCACGTTCTCTCAAATGTTTAATCGTCTCGCACCCACTATACAGGAGAAATATCTAGGCTAGCATTTCTCTTGTATCTTGGGAGCGTTTACAAACATTTAAATTCCCATATATTTTAAGACAACGTCCAAAAATTCTAATGAAAATAAAACGGGTTGTTAAACTTTGCTATGAATAACACTAATTCCTTAACACCTAAACGACAGACGCTTTACGATGACCGAAACGTTTTTATATCGAATTTATACAGTTTTTAACCCTTCCAAAAAGTTCCTTTAACGTTTCACAGTGTTTTCAATCGTCAGTATTTGTCGTTTATGGGACATTTACTCGTAAAACTCATTTAGTGTTTATTACCGCCCCATAACATCAAAGCTGATGGGTTTTTATGGGGAATTTGTCAGCTGTTTACGTCGAAGCATACAGTTATATGGGTGAAATTACGGGGTGGGAAATTGATAGCGTCGGTACTGATCGATCACTTAATTACATAATAATTTATGTTTTTTGTTCGAACCTTTTCCCATTTCACGTTACTTCAAAGTAGTGACCACGAAAGGTCAAGAACGACCAATTTATTTTGTGTAATTCGTTTTATTACTTACACTTTTCTCAATTAGAAGCCAGAACTACTCCAATCTATTACTACGTGACGTGGTAGAAACACGTACCTAAGGCTAAACGAAAACAAACTGTAGACGGCACTAAACAGTATGTTTTAATCCGAGCAAACTTGAAGATGATATCGGATTTGGACCTAAGCTAACATTCCAAAACGGACTCCTTGATGCCGTAAGGGGGATCTATTGGATTATGCAACTGTTAGCATATTTGACTGAACAATTTGTAATTTGAATTGGCTCGTCAAGAGAATGATAACGTAGTTATACTCCAATCAAGAAGGTAACTGATAACCATCTTATCTTTTGGCATTTTGTCACGTCATTTGAAACCGCCAGAATTTCATTCAGTATATTATTTTCCAATCTCCCAAGTTCCAACATTCACTTAAAGGTAAACAGAACTAAAATTCCTCAACAATTAAATGCGATGTGAACTAGCCAAAATCGGGTTAATAGACACGAAAGGTGAGCCACTGACATTTATTCCAACGATCGTTCGTTCGCGAAGGTCTCAAGGAATATCTCTACCATTTCGACGGTACGGACAATCGATGTTTATGTCAAAACCTTCAGAATTGCGTGGCTAAATGTTTATTTGGTTTATATTCAGTTTTATATGTTTCATTATTAAGATTGGTTGACGATGATTCAGTAATATGTAGGATCATTCGGAGCAATACAAAACCTAGAGTTAAAATATCTTTCTCAGTATATTATACAACGTGTAACAAAAAGGGTATATACATACCAAGGGCATGGCATCTTTAGATGATATCAAACGATATCGGAAGGGTTTCAACTCAAAATAAAATACTTAAAAAATTGGTACCAAAATTTCAGTTTCGTGTGTTTCTTAAAATCAAATCATAACAAACGTGGCAGCACACTACATACGTTAATAACTACTCGTTACCCGTCACGTTACTTGCCAAAATCCAATAAATGTCTTCAATATCTCTGTGCGACTAGTATGATAGTGGCCTATCACAGGCGGTGTTTTTCCTCATAACTTCCTAACATAAAGAGATAGAATTAAAAAACCCTTGCAATATTGTTTGATATCATGTAAAGATGACATGCCTTTGTTATGTATATACCCTTTATGTTACACGTTGTATAGTAGATAGATATAAAGGGTGTATCTGACATCGACGCACAAACGAGTACCATGGATCCCGTACATGATTCTGAACCCCCCGTGATCATGAAAAAGCCGACGAAAAGTTCCACCACTGTGGAATTTTTCGTCGGCTTTTTCATGATTAAAAAAAAATTATATGAAGTTTTTTTCACTTTAGACCATTCATAATTGCTATACTTTTATAATCCAATAAGATTTTAAAGTAAAAATTTATTAATTCGCTAATTACACAAAAAGGCGCAATGAAAACTAAACTCGAAAAACTGTCTTATCAGCTGATTTGATAGAGTTTACATCAAGGATCAACGTCATACCTACAAACCCACACGGCGGCACGCTTGCAACGTTCAAATGCCGAGCCGACACTTTTTTTTAACCACTGTGAATTCTGTAACCGTTCATTAACGACATAAATGACTATCATAATTTTATTAGTGGCATGCGGTGTAGCCTATCCGCGAAGTTTGCGTTACGATGTCAGATACACCCTGTACAGCTATAGTATAGAAAAGTGTCCATTTTACAAGGCTGATGTTAGCGGAAAGATACATATAATTCTGACACTTAGCATGTGAAATCTGCAAAAACTACATCTAAATCAACTAGTTAGGTACACACTCCAACTTCCACATCAAACTCACATGATAGTATACAACCAGTGGTTTCTTGTTCATATAATAGAAATTCTCTCGGCGCATGCCTTGACCTACTTGAGGTGAATGAAGTCCCGTGGGAGGCTACTACCGTGTAAACCCGGGAGCTATCCATCTTTCTATCGGGCTCTAAGTATCCCTAACACAATTTTAAAATAATTTATTTTTTAATTCACCATTATATTATAGTGAATCAAGCCACATACTGTTTAAAACATCAGAGCCATGAACATGCCAAGCTTAAAATTACTGTTTACATGTAGCATTGATTTAGGTGCTAAACAATACAAGTTTCTATCAATTGTCTGTCTACGCAGGTCCTTTAAATCTTCATGCATAATGCCATTATATGCACAAATCACGTACACAAACAATCGGTACTGTAAATATGTTCGGTCAAAGCAAATACTCGATTGCGGGAATTGCACCCGGATGCTCTGTCGGACATTCCGATATTATGGTGTCTCGCTGAATGCAGCATGTAGTACTCAGTAATTAAATGTCATCATTAGGGCCAGTGTGTTACTGTGGGTACTTAGGTTTAATCGACATCGACATAGGTACCGTTCCTCGTACTAATATCACTTGGAGATCCGTTTACAGTTCCATCATGAAACCTAACGCTTTCGAAATTATTACCTCGGCAAACCTAGATATTACCCAGTGTATTGTGATGATAGCATGTTTGTTATCTGTAAGTACTTTATAGTTAACATTTTGTATCGTGCCTAACTTGCAACTCAATTTTACACATGTTTCATAATTCTTAATCACGCCAGTGTAAAATCATGTTGACAAATAATAACATTGTTGGCACCAAAAATTTCAAGGAAAACAAATTTTCAGCAACAAAGTACTTACATTAAGGATTATCTTAAAGCTTTTGTAAATTCGTTTATTTTTTTTTATTTTTTAATATAACAGCAGCTTTAGTAGCAGTATGGACGCAAGACGATATCACCATGATGCTCGTGTGAACGTCTCGGGTCTTTCAAAATAACACTTCCTTTATTAATACACGCACAGACACATAATTAAAACTTGCGTTTAATACGGATGTACATCATACCGGTTCATATCAGATCCAAACAAGCAGTAACGAATTAACACGATGTTATTGAACTTCGCACTTAAAATAATAACTCCACTCGTCAGAATTGGCGCTAAGAGTCCATTGAAACCGTGCCAGTGCCCCCTTCCAGCGTTACAGCGCTTCGCACATTTCACGCGACAAATCGAGTGTGAAATGATAGGAAGCTTTAAGCGGCTGGATTGTATATTTTGTTTGCAAACTTCTGTCACACGTTCAAGTTTCGTGTCGCCCGTGGCTTTTTTTTTTATTTTATACAGTGTTAGTTAAATGTTTTAGTTTTTTTAAGCCATTTTCTACAATACTGGGCAGAAATGCAAGAATAGCCTAAAGACTTCATGAAGATCAGCTGCATTCAAGAACCATGCTTGATTAGTGAGGAGGACTAGGGTCTTATCCAAGCTGATGTAGAGGTTCACTTGTTATAAAGACAGTCGGAATAATTTTCGTGGTATATCTGGAAGTATTTTTCCGTCTTCCTTATTGCCACATATAAAACGGCATGCACTAACATCACGAATCAAATTTTATGATAGTAATAAGATCCACAAATAGTCATACTTTCATCACAGTATTAAGTTTTCGACGTCTTACTGAAGTCGTACTCCAACGAGTTTATGTTACTGAAGTTATTTCTGATCGCAAACGGAAAGATGAACTATCTGTTTATATCCTTGGGATATGGAATGAATTATTACTTCCTTGGGTGGAATCCCGAAGGGAGATAAAATAATAGCAAATATGGAATCCATACAAATGACAATTCTGTTATTTGAATAGATGTTTGTGCTAATTTATAAGACGCAGATTTTCTGAACTGCATTTATGTAGAAGTTCAGGTCAAAACTAATAAAGCAGTGCAAATACTTTACAGAGCATCCATGCAAACTGGTTTATCCGTTTCTTAGAAAAGATCTAGAAAAAGGCGTGATCGCGCTTTGTAGTTAATGATACGATCTTAGATCTTGTCATAATGATACCGCTTATAATTCTACTCATACAAAGCATTTGCACGTAACGCGAGGTTCTTTTTTGCGTTTTCCAGTCATGTACTCTTTAGCTTTGCTTAAAGGAGTTGTTCATGCGATTTAAGTTTTAAATTCGTCTTCTCTATCTTAAGATCCAGCATCCAGTGCGGAAGAATTGGCAATCGCAGTTTTTATCTCCTGACAAGTGGACGTTGCTGCTCACCCTCTCTTGACTTTATCTCCAAGTCACTTTTAAATAATTAAGTAGTCCTATGCTAAAAATTTCTGAATTTAAGGCAGCCTAAATAAGCAAGAAGTTTGTGTAATATTCATATAGCGCATATTATTGAATCAGTCTTTGCACTCAAAACTAGCAACTATTTTCATGCAATAATATTGGCACCGATTCTGTTGTACACAAACTAAACTAATTTTAAGCTTTGTGCATCTTTTTCGTTCCATTTCTTTAAGAAAAGGACAGACGATAAAATGTCAGTTTAGACCTGTCAAATTAGTGCGCTCCTGACGTAAACTGGCGTATTTTTAGTTGCCATGTTTTTAATCGCGTCGAAACTGTTTATGGAGTATCTTAATTTGACAGGATTAAACTGACATTTTATCTTCCGTCTTTTTCTTAATGAAATAGAAATAAAAAGATGCACGTACCTTTGTGAACAACAGAATCAGCGCCATTGACTACCTAAAAGCTTCAATGTTTTTGCATGAACATGATCTGTGCAATACTTACCCTAGTCAATGCGATTAAAATGTAATTCACTAAAACTCTAATTTAATCATTGCACAATTTTTAAATATCAACCCTTACTTAACTGGCAAAAACATTGCGAAATTCTTGATACTGTGCAATATAATTGATAGATCTGGATAGCCTACAATCTTGTACTCGATACCACTCAATAATATACGTAGCACTATTCCTCCTAGGCTTTCAATTAATAGCATCTTGCAACACTCTCGAGAGAGATTAGGAGGCTTATTATTAGTCTGACAAAACATGGCACTATGCCACAGTAGACTTACAGTAATTAGCTTCTTACCACGATACTATCCTTTAGTCTCTATGTTGAGGTCAGCTTTAGTCCAGCCAGAGGTAGAATATTTTCTACCCACCTGGCAGCCAGCTAACAAGATTAAACTACATAACTAAGCACTAAAAATAGGAGAATAGTGGTTGTTTATAACTTGTTTTAAAACGAGAGTAAACATTCACAGCTAGTCAAGATAATATTTTTAAGCTCGTAATGGAGAGTGCTCAAGGCGTGAATTAATTAACTTGAAGTCGTAACTATTTTAAAACTTGAAATCTTTTAATTAGTCGAACGGAACTCTGTTGGTGCAAGAAAGTTGTTAAACCGATCTGTTTCCGTATTGCAGTAAGTATTTAAGATATATGTAAGCGAACAAGGAAACTTGGGTTATTGGTTATGATAATAATGTTCATTTGCGGAATTGAAAAGTCTGGGTTGTATTAAAAAGAAATGTGTTCCTTATTAAGACCTCGAAAGAACTCAATAAAAATGTCTGTAAATGAATGCCATTTTAATTTCTGATACCTTCAGCAGATTAAAAATCACTTTTCGATATCTGTGAAGTCATTCGAAATGACCACGAATTCAAATCTGTAATGGATGATTTTCGATGGTTACTAAATAAAATTTCTTTGTCAATTGGAATAAATACTTCTTCGGACGAACATTACCTTGACACTTTCTACAAACTTGCCAATATTTGGGACCAAGCTTATCCCCCAATGAAAAAGCGTTAAGTTACGAGCCAAGTTATGCTATAAACACAGTCTCAATTGCAACAGTTTGGCTACAGTTGATAAAATCGAGTGTTCTTTCGCCAAGTTCCCGAGTTAGTTTCTAGACAAATATTAGTTTAGTGATTCCGGAAAAAAGTGTAAACTGGAGTTTTTTTCTGTGTCTGGCATAAACTGGGCGATATAAAGATCCTGTGTTTAAAACAAACTTATTTTTATATGCAAACCCTTTTAGTTGTATCTGAATAATAAAAACGTGGTGACGCGTCCAGTAAAAGCTTTGCAAGAGCGGCGGTTGGAAAATAATGAAAGGTAATTGTTAACAAAACATCCAATTTAATTAACAAACTTGACCACCACTCTACACGTCCAATTTATCCATGTATGATATAGAAAGTTTGGACCAACCACCAACAGGAGCAAATATTGTAAATTCCAGAGTTTGATAGATAGTTGGGACAGTTGAAGGTTGTTTTGGTATTAATAAATATGAGCCAACATGTCTACCGGCATTTGTTACGTATGACAACTTCGGGACACAACGGTATTTTAGTTTTGACGAAGGTTTCATTTCGGCCTTGTTTCAATTTATAACAGTTCGTATTTGGACCACCAAACATTGTTGTTTAGGTAAAAGTTAGTATGCATAAGCCGGGCACACAGTTGTACCTTCTAACCAATATTATTAGTGAGTTAGTTTTTGAACCGACCGACATTTTTCAACGTTTATGTCCACTTTATATTACGCTGTAGCTCCTTCTTACGACACCCAGGGGATGGAAGACGATGACCTACTTTGAGCTTAGTGCTACACAGCGTTTGAAACTTATGCATTAGAAAATTCCTTGCTCTCATCATGTAGACTTTACATGTATTTAATATCTCCATGATCTGCCATAGCCCTGTTCGCTTCATTTAAAAGCGAGATGATACACACTTTGAAACCGACTGAACTTGCACAGAGGTATTTAATTAAAGCTTCCTCTAAATTTGGGGCAGCATTAACATGGCGCCCCGGGCATGGGATCTATCTTTTGTAGTCTTGTTAGCTTAGGTGAAGCAAATGTATATTTTGGCCGCACAACAGTGAAAATTGTGCAGGTACAGTATAGAATTTGGTGTGATAACCCTTTTCAAAGGGAATTTAGGTTGTAGAATTTAGTGAGAATATTCATTACGTTCATGTTGATAAAAGGCGGAATATTTTGATGGAAGCTCTCACATAGGAATGTTTAATTAAAATTCTCGTTTCTATTTAATAAATCAAAAGTTTTACGATAAATATATTGCGTTACTGAGTTTTAATCAGATAATTGGCTCTACCAATTCATGGAAAATGTTGCAAAAGGCTTTGAATTCGTGGTCATTTCGAATCACTTCACAGTCATTGAAAAGTTATTTTCCAACATTTTAAATCTGCTGAAGCTATCAGAAATAAAAATGGCAAATGTAATGAAACAAAAAAAAAAAACAGCTTGTTAGATATTTCTGTAATTTACAAAATTTCAACTTATTAAAATATGGTCATACGAAGAAGGGTTTTGACAGCGAAATGTTTCTATATTTAAGGCAATCTCTTCGTGTTACATTCCGAAATTTCAGGGAATCCTCGTCAATCATAATAAATATGATTCGTTTTATTTTCGTCTTTACGTAAGGAATGAAAGGATGAAATTAAACATAAGAATTTTTTCAAGGAATATCGGTTTGGAGTAAAGCAGGTAAAATATAAGGACATCAAACGAATCTTCAATGAAGATACCAAAGAATTCCTCTGAATTCTGTACAAAGTGAACGTTCCGATTTAAGAACATAAATATGTTGTTATGCTTTGAGAAGCAAATATAAGCTTTGTCAGTATCTAAAAATAACATTCAATAATTATGGAATTTTGTTAGACCGTTCTTTGTACATCTTATTATTTTCGTTTTGACATTATTAGGTCAACATTTTTCGGTTATAAAGAAACCAGTCTCATGGTTTCTGAAGTACTTCTTCAAGGGCGCATTATGTGGCGTGTGTATCAATCTGAAGAATTTAGAGCGACCTATTTTTCTAAAACTGAGTCAACGTCTAAGAATTCTGTTTCTTGTTCATATGACCGTTTATCCTTCAGTTGAAATCCCGCCAATTGAGGGTTAAATGGGCATATAGTGATGTCACCAGCGAGGCTACATGTGGTACGTCTATTATTAGGGACACTATCAAGGAAGTGTTTTGTACTGCTCCTATTATTCTTAATGCGAATGAATGTGGAATTTACTGTTGTTAGAACGAGTTGGTTAAAATTCCTCAATTAAGTAAGTTACTTCCTGATTATATAATACTAGCTGCCGCCAGCGTCTTCGTTCGCGTGGAGTTAGTTATACTCCGCTGCTATTGGTCACAGCGTGATCTTATATAGCCTAAAGCCTTCCTGGATTAATGGATTATCCAACGCAAAAAGAATTTTTGAAATCGGACCAGTAGTCCCCGAGATTAGCGCGAATAAACAAACAAGCAAACATACAAACAAACTCTTCAGCTTTATATCTTTATATATATAATTCTGCTGTACGTGTGTATGTCATTGAACTCCTCCTAAACGGCTTGACCGATTTAAATGATTTTTTCTGTATGAGTTTGAGTGGTGCCGTGGATGGTTTAGATTCACAAATCAGCCCGGCTGATGGCGCTGATTGCTTGAAAAAGCTTGTGATCTCAGAAACGTTGTTTCGACTTCTCAAACAGTTTTGTGCTACCCTGGTACCTTGCACCTCTACAAACTAGGCACAATAAAAGTTCTTCCATGTAATTATTATTTATGGTTTAATGATGAATGAGCTTCATTGTTTCGGCTTCTCCTACACTTTTGTGCTAACCTGGTACCTTGCACCTCCACAAAGTAGGCAAAATAAAACTTCTTCCATGTATTATCTATAATAAACTTATTTATTATACAACATTATTTTTCAAGAACGGCTGAACCGATTGTGTTGAAAATAGGTAGGGAGAGGTAGCTAAGAACTGGGAGAAGGACATAGGATACTTTTTATCCCGTTCCCGTCGTTCCCGTGGGAATGAATGAGCTTCATTGTTTCGACTTCTCCTACAGTTTTGTGCTACCCTGGTACCTTGCATCTCCACAATGTTCAGAAAATGAAATTTCTTCTTTGTGTTTATTGTGATTCAATGATGAAATGTTACAAAGCCAATTACATGGTGAAGGAAAACATCTTATGGCAACCTGGACTTTATGTCTGAAATCGCCAACCCGCATTGAGCAAGCGTGGTGTTTACGCTCAATCCTTCTCCTTATGAGAGGAGAGCTATGCCCAGCAGGGGGACGCTAAAAAAAGGTTGATAATGATGAAGATGAGCTTCATTGTTTCGACTACCTACACGTTTGTGCTACCCTAATTTAAAAAGTAAAAAATAAGATCTTGTTCTAAGACTTTGTTCCGCCTTAAGGCAATATCACATATTGCCTTTAAGGCGGAACAAAGTTCGCCGGGTCAGCTAGTTTTAGTATATTCAGCTTTATATCTATACTTCTAAACTAATAATAAATAAATAATAATAATAATAAAAATAAATAGAAGCGGAGCATAACTAACTCCACGCGAACGAAGTCGCTGGCGGCAGCTAGTATTAGTCTGTGACATCAAATAGTGATGAGTTAAAAACAAAGCTCACAAAGAACTGTGTAGATTATGATACGCCATTGAATTAAATTTTGAATTTAAGAAAAAAGGGGCCATTGAACATCTCTGAATTTCACTTTAACTGCTATGAATTGCAGGAAATGCCTAATCTGTGACACTTTTTGTTTCATAATCATTTGAATTCATATTCCTCTCGGGGTATCAAACGGATGAGTCAAAATGATAAGCCTTTTGAAATATGCAGCTGAAGATAAAGAGTTGAGTATTTTTCGCAATTCGTTTAACATTTTTATCTTTGTCGCAATCAATATTTTATGCTTAGCTTTTCTATTCTAATTTTAGAACCATTTTAGCTTTTTATTCTACTTCAACTTCAGATTACGAAAGTAGATGCTCCAGTTTGCAGCTTATTGCATGAAGTATAAGAGCAACTGCGAGTTTTGGAATAATCCATCTCTTGCAGGCTTTTATAAGTTTCAGAGATTCTCGGAAGTCTTGTTGGAGTTAGTTAGTTTATTATTTACATTACGAAGAATAGCGTTATTTAGGACTGTTTTACAGGCGTCATCTCAGCAGATTATACTGGTTTGAAGGAAACCTTTAGATGTTAGTAAACTAACAGTACAATATCAATGAACATTACATGTCCCTCTTGAACTCTTTCAGAACAAACATTATCACTCCTAGAGGATATTGAGCATTCTTTCTTCCTCACCCCGGTAGGTACAAACTTGATTTTCTTGTATACTTTTCCTGTCTATTAAATTAAGTTTCTACCGGGCTCAAAAAGGTAGGTATATTATTTTTATCCTCACATTCCTTCACTCGTCATGCGAGCCAGTAACATTATTAACGCATTAACATTCTATTGTTGAGTAATTTATCGATCTACCCACATGAGGTCAGTGACCGCAGATAAGTTTGAACGAATTAATCTGTGCTCGTAAATCACCTTTCTTAGGTAAACATGAGATAAGAATTTCTAAATAAACATGTAAGCTTGTAAATGGATATTATCTAACAAACATACTAGCTACGTAACGCGGTTTCACCCGCATTAGTTCCGATCCCGTGAGAATATCGGGATAAAAAGTCTCTTGTGTTAATCTAATTACAAGACATCTGTGTTTCGAATTTCACCAAAATTGGTTCAGTCGTTAACAAAAAATACAAACACAGACACTCGCTCACAAACTTTCGCTTTAATAATATTAGTGTGTCCTCTGTCCTCTCGCTTGTAAGTACAGTCTTCCTAACCATTACCACCACTTTCGACTATTACGACCACTTCAAGTGGGCTGCCAATGTCTGTCAAAGTATCGATGACCGCTGGAGCAGACGAGTCCTGGAGTGGAGAAGGCGCATTGGCGAGTATAATGTGTGACGTCTCCCTGCTATCTAGGCAAAACCACATTTAGATCGATTTTAAGAAAGTGGCTGGGGTGACTGGATGCGGAAGGCGGGAAACAAGGTGTTGTGGTGCAGTCTCGAAGAGGCCTAAGTCCTGCAATGGACAGCGATAGCCTGAGTTGATTGATTGAGTCCACTCTTTATAAACGAAGTGGAAAAAGTCGAAAGTGGAACTGGGTATATCCATTGAGGACTCTTGAGCAAGTAACCCGAGATTTGGGATTGTCGGCAGGTGCGACAATATACCTACTACACTCTATAAGATTTTTTTTATAAGCACGTTAGTTTATTATCCTATTCACTCTAGCCTATTCCTAGTCTAAACACTTAAATTGTAGTCAGACGGAAAAGACGAAAAAAAAGAGTGAGTTAAAAGAGTCTCCAAAGAAAAAGAGTGAGTTAAAAGAGTGCCCATTCTTCTGCATAGGACTACTCTTTGGAATGGGCCGACTAACTTCACCTTACTGACTGACCCACCTTTTGACAATTTAAAAGTGCCTGTAACTGGTTTATTTGATATATAAATGCTTTGATTTTATTTGATTTGGAAACACCGAAGCTCGCAAATTGTTCCAGTCCCTCGATGTACGTGGTATAGAAGACGAGGCGAAATGCTTCGTCCGGATCGTAGTGGTGTTAATAACGTAAGGGTAGACCTACTCGCCATTCGACAGGTCGTCCGATGATGAAACGGAGATGGGGGAATTAAGTCATGCTGGTCATGCAATTAGCTTGCACACTCTCCAAAATGCATCCTATAGAACACCGACAGGCTGGCTATTCTACGTCTGTGCTCCCAGACTTTTGAGACCGTTTTGAACTAAATCTGGGTCGCCAATTATTCTCTTAGATGGTAATTAAATATTACAAAAATATAGATTGTCAAATATGGCTGTACCTAAAGCTCTTGGCTGACCCTCCTGAGTATACGGTTAATAATGTTGTGTATTTGGGATAGTTTGTAAGCTTGCCGGAGCCTGGCTAATTAGTAGACCACACAGGAGCTTATAGTCTTACTTACAGAGTTAGTACAGAGAAATTATACTTTAGTTTAGTTACACAAAGCAATGTGATGTGAATTGGGTACATATATGTGTATGTATATACAGAAACCTGTATCGATCCGTGTAAATAATGTATAATTAACTCCCGAGTTCCCGACTCACTTATTTGATTTTTAGGGACTTGTTCCCGAAGTGTAAAAATGTCTGTCACCATGCATCTCATGAACCGTGAATTTCTATACAAGAGATACTAATTCGATAAATAAAGCTCTACACAAATTCTTAATGACTTTTGTCGTCCTTCGTTGCGCAGCGGTCCACACGCCTGCTTGCGACGTGGAGGCCCCGGGTTCGATCCCCTGCCAGGTCATGATGGAAAAACGATATTTTCCTGATTGGCCTGGGTCTTGGATGTTTATCTATATATTATATGTATATCTATTGTAAATTAAGTATCGTTGAGTTAGTATCCCATAACACAAGTCTCGAACTTACTTTGGGGCTAGCTCAATCAGAGTGATTTGTCAAAAAAAAAAAAAAAATTGCTTCCACAAGTAGACTGAAATACTTGGTGTACTATATTATTAATTGTGAACGTCATTTATAACAAGATGTACAATATAAATGTCCAGAAAATTTCTCTATCAAACTGTCACATTAACTACCAAGATGTTTTTTCTTGAAAAATTAATGTAATGGCGTGTCTTAAATGTCTTGTCGACCTTTTGTTTTTAATTTATTATACTTTTGCTTCCCTTTTCAAAGTTGGGGTCGGTGTTCAGTCTAACTAGTTATGGCCAAATATCGCTGTTAGGGATAAGACCGCCCACAGTGTCACCCTTTGTAACATTCCTACCTGTGATTTTGGTGGAGTTACGAGTATCTATTCAAACTCAAAGCATTTATTGCATAAAAAAAAACCAACTACTAAACTGTCCAAGTGTCTCAATCTGCCTTGAACCTTAATGCTTTAGCGATAAAGTTAAAGATATATTAAAGAAATTTGACAGACTGTAGTGGCTTGATGTGCTGGCGTCCGTACTTTTGGATTGTCCATGGGTCGGGCATGCAGAAAGATCGTGCAAGATCATGCTAGTTGCTCATTATAAAGCGTAGTAGGTACCCACGGGGGACGGGCATGAAACTCCAATGGACACTCTTTTAAATCAAAATAAAGTATTTAATAAGTGTTCATTGATTCATGTAAAAAGTTGGGCATGTAAGAACGATGTTAAAAGCGTCTGTAATGAAATGATAAAAAAAATAAACAATTCAAATAATTAAAGCAACATATCTCCTAACCTTAACGGCGCGGGCGCGGCGGCAGATGCAGCTTTGCGTTTAGAGCAATCCGAGAGGATGATTTATAGCTAACGCTACTAAATAAATAGCTATGCGAATTCATAATTATAATAGTCTACTGCTCAGTGATAACGAGCTAATATTGCTCCGCTCCCAATACATACAAGCCCCCGATAACATGTTATCGAAATAGTGAAATGAAATTGTAATATTTACTCCGGAACGGAAGCTGCACCAAAAGTCTCGAAAATAACTCTCACTGCGCCAATTTACACTGTAAAGGTAGAGAGCGCTTGTTTAGTAGGCACTTAACACGTTCAACTTACTTATTGTGTTAACTAGCTTGACTTTACTTGGACTAAACATTGTATTAAGCAAAGGCTGACAGACACTAGTATAAAAGACGACTTGTCATGTAAACGTTTAAATATAATAGCATATTATCAACACTGTAGTTCTTAAAAGCAATGCAAATAAATGGTGCACCAGGTAGGGTTTCTAGCCATGTAAGAGGAGGCGGGGCGACAACGGGACCCTAATCCGGTAACAAGCATGCCTTTAATATTTTTTTTTAACAGAGGATAAAATAATACAGCCTGATCCAGCCAAGATCTTACGCCGAGGAAATAGACTGGAGATTAGGCCAACAAAGCAGTATTTATTAAACTTTCGTTATGTAGCTAAATAACACAGAAGTCAACAGTGAATCCATAAACATAACTCTCAAGAAATCTGAGCAATTGCCACATTATACAGCAGAAATTATAAAAATCGCTGCTTTGTTAGCTGTATCTGTATATCCGTTATTACGGAGTTACTATTACTATTTTGGTGAAAAAGGCTAATTTCGAATTTCAAAGCTCGCCAGTGCACGTGACAGTCAAAATAAAAGAGATTGATAAATACAAACACTACAATTAAAACGCAAAATATTTATCATACCAAAAAGTTTGAAAACAAAAATCAGAGATAATTCTTATACACAGACATTCCGTATCACTAAACAACAATACGGCTCCAGCAATGAGGACAAAAGTAACATAAAATATTATTTGCACACATTCAAATGGAGTCACGGACAGAGATCAGTTATAAAAAACTAAACGATAACAAACATGACTTCAGTATTCCACATTTTATTGTAGGAAAGAGAAAATATTCAACCGTAGAACAATGAAATCAGTAGAGAAGTTTCACACAACAATAAAAATATTTTAATTGTTCTTAATATTGCTCTTAACATTGAGAATAATAACAATAGGAAATGCGGTCAGTATTGAAAGTGACAGTCAACAATACGTGAAAATGAGAGTCCTGTGAAAAACCACACAATATACACTTATTTAGTGAAAGTAGTTAATAATTAGCGGGTAGGTGAAGATTTTGCGGTCAAACATTGTTCACACAGGGTTTTATCTCGACGATCTGCGAATGGAAAAGCACCAGAGTTGTGGTGTTAGAACCACACGGCATTACATTGCGATTTTAGATAGCACTTGTATGACAGTTTTAGTGTAGTCGCGATTTACTATAGTGCGTTTATGGAAAGCTGCACTATAAACACAGTGCACTTGCCTCGCTCTATTGTTCATTTTGTGAATGAAATACCGTTACGCTCCGGTATAATGTAGTCGTGAAGGATATAGCGAACGTAGCTTATCAATGAATCGACTCATTCAATGTTGAACCTGTCCTGAACTAGATAATTAGCCATTATGAGCATGAATTCTCTAGCTTTAATAATGAAATTTTGATCATGTGGCAAGAGTAGAAAACATCTCACTCAAAAATTTCTGTCTGTCATCTTTCGTACATCCAAAGAATGCGAACGATGAGGCTGCTAGTAAAATTTTAAGCTAATTAAAACACGTAAAAAGGTCAAAAGTCGTAGTAGCAATCTGTGTTGCTAAAACAATTAAGTTACCTAACTGATTACATTGGCTAAATTAGTATTTAACCAACGCATAGCAATGAGCAACAAATTATGGTACAAGTTTGTACCAAAATCTCTAATTCCAGTCCAGTCCCTAATCAAATAGAATATCCGGATGAAATCCGAAACTCACAAAAGTAAATGATAGTTCTATAAGAGAATATAAGAAAATTCGTCCACGTAAATTATAAATGTTCTTTGACGAGTTTTGATCCATGTTTAAGATTTGGCCATACAAAGGGATTTACTTGGTATCTAATTCAAAGGGGTAATTTTCTCTTTGACTTAAAGGATAGGAATTTATAAGTAAAGCCAGAGTACACCCGTACTAGGCCTATACACGTAAGAACAGATGCCACGGATCTCTTAAGCCAGGTTCTTTAGTTTTAAGCTAATTAAGCCTTCCATAATATAAAAATTTTACATCATATTTTACGTATTTTTATCATGGCGGTTTGCTATGCTAACAGCAGACTTCTAATTTAGTTATTGTATCTAGCAACTGTCTGTTACCTAATTACGCTGTCAAAGGCAACGGCGAGTCTCATCTTAACTTTATTGAAGCTTTATATAAATGCCGACAGGTAAGTAATTAAAATTCAACCATCTCGGTTACTTAACAATATTGTTCAAAATATCTCCACAATTTTCCGCTTTACCACCATCAATTTGACTGAACCGTTTTCCAACATCGGCCAGCATGTCATGAATCGTGAAACACAATTCTTTAAATGCATCAAACAGTGTGCTTTACCATCTGGTATGATCTTACCTCAGTGGTCTGCCAAGTGTGAAATGGCAGTGTACCGTTACGGCAGCAGATGTAACGGTGATGAGCGATTAAATAAAAGAAGTCTAAATAACACTATCGCACATCGGTGTTACGGTATAACGAATTTATAAGTCTATTCGCGTTTAGAATGAGGGCTGAGGGCAGGTGATAATTCAGTTTTAATTAGACAGTATTGTGTACAATTTGATCACGTAGTGAAACCTCAAGCATAGCCCTCTCCATTGCACCTTGAGCTTTCTTATAAGGAATCCCATTGTTAGCGACCACGTCTCAATTTGTCATCACTGGCAACACACACTGGTAGAAGACTTTAGTCTTGAGACACAGGTATTTCATTTGCGGCATGCTTTGCAGAAATCCTTGGGGGAGGCCTTTGTCTAGCAGAGGACGTCTTTCGGCTGATGGTTGTGGTGGTGCAAACTCCCGAAACAACTACATTTGGCACATCGTACCCGGTACACATCGCAACACAACTGCTCAGACCCGTCCTCGGTACGGCTTCCCCAGACATTATACCGGAAAGCATTGTACAAGGAAAAATGTCATCATCAAAAGACAAACAATACACTTCGCAATAGTTAAATGAGATTGTAAAAACAGCAAAATACTTCCTAAGCATTGCAGTTCACAAAAGAGCATTGTTTATTATCATCGTAAAATTCTATGATATTTTGGAAACATTTTCCGTAGCACAAGTAATACTAGCATAAAGTACGTGGATATAGTTTGCAACTGCATGCAACATATTGGGTGTTGCAAAGGTAATGGTGCATAAGTAAAACGTGCCGCTTGGAAACCAGCTCGTTCCGTTACTGCAGAGACTTTTAACTAAGTTTGCTGTACTGTCGCAAAGGAGTATTTTTGACTAGCAGAATCATTTTTGCCGAGAGTTATTTCTTTCCTGGGAACTACTATATATTTTCACCTGGAGACTATTTTGTAAGCAACGATCTAGTTGGTAAAAATATTAAGGTAAGCCATCATTCAATTTAATTCCGGTAATGAGTAGGTAGTAATTAATAAATCTTGATACTTAATCCAAAAGCAGTATGACGCCTTTGTATACATACTTATACAGTAATTATGACGCGAAGTGAAATTACGAGCAGCAGTAATTTCCAAACCATATAACTTTGCCCTGTTTGCTATTGCCGAACAATATTTTTACGGTGAGATATAAGTATTATAGAAATTTAAAATAAGCTGTTGTATAATCATGAGCATCAATAATGTTTACACTAAGTTTCAGATTTTCACATAGTTTTGTCAGTTTTATAATAGAGGGATTTATGTCTAAATCTGTTTACATACTTAGTTTAAAAATGTAATGTAGATGATGAATTTAAAGATGAATTTTACTGTCTAGTTTGTTTCCATTATATTCGGGGTATACCAGCAGACTTTTTAAAGGGTGGACTTAATAACAGTTCCTTCAAACTCAATTAAAACTGAACAAATCAGTTGAAATGACATACTGTCCTGTGGTTTCGATCAACCCACGCTAGTTACAAGAGTCAACTGGGATGGGTCAATGAGGTGTTCGTAGGTGTTTAGCAAATTATCATCGCGTGCGCGATGTAGTGGATTTAAGATTCACTCATTATTACTTCAAGGTCACGGACACCCACTGCTTAATATTTTGTGTTAATGCTTGCCATTTATAGGCTCCTGCCTCCTCATGAGGCTAAATACAGTGTCATGTTGGACCGTGTCCAAAATACGTTCACAAGACACTTGTATTTTAAACTGTATGGAGTATATCCATTTTACCCACTGATGTACCCTACACTATTTGGGTGTGGGTATGGTAGGGTACAAGTGTACAACACGTTAAAAGTGCGACGAGATATTGTGATCGCAGCTTATGTAGTGAAGCTACTGCGGGGCGAAGCGGGAGCCCGGGTGGAAGCTTTCCAGGAGAGTCCTCTTGGAAAGCTTGTTAAGTCGTTGTACCCGGCTAACGTACCCAGATCTTTCCAAGAGATCCCTCTTGGAAAACTTGTTAAGTCGTTGTTCCCGGCTGACGTACCCAGATCTTTGACAGTCGTTACTGGTACTCAGAAGACCGAAGATCGGAAAAAGACCACTGGTCTTACCAAGGGGAATAGTATTACCCAGAGGTGGGTTATGGAGGTCAGTAAGGCATTCGCTCCAAGTAAAATACTGGTATTCAATTGTAAAAAGGCAAGGCAGATGACAGAGGTAGTTAGTGATTTATGGTTATTATGGAAACACTTATTATAATGATGTGCTCGTCATTTCCTAACAGTTCTTGTATCAAAAGTAATATAAAATCAGCTATCTTCTTCCTTCTTCTTTTTCAGCCTATAGATGTCCACTGCTGGACAAAGGCCTCCCCAAGGCTTTCCACGATGATCGGTCTTGTGCTGCCCGCATCCGCATCGCGAACTTCACCAGATCATCGGTCCACCTTGTTGGGGGCCTCCCTATGCTGCGTTTTCCCGTACGTGGCCGCCACTCCAGAACTTTCTACCATCTTCTGCCATCGGTCAACGGTTCTACGAGCAATGTTTAGCGACTCGAAGAGCTATGTCGGTGACTTTCGTTCTTCTGCAGATCTCCTCATTTCTGATTCGATCACGCTATATCAACCCACAAACCAATAGAATTCATCACTGTCGAATGAAGTAACGAAAAATTTGTAACGGCCATCACATTTTACAAATCACGAACAGATTAAGCATAACTGTCTAAATATTTGCACGAATTCACAATATCTGTTGGCCGTTTATTGGTAGCATTAATTCAATTTGCCAAAATAGACTACCTCCATCTGTAATTAATTCAATTAATTTGAATATAAAGCAATACAATATTACATTTATTACGTTACTATTGTTCTACGAGCCAATTCACAGTTTACAAACCAAAGAGCTAAATACGGTTTACAGTCCTCAGTCATCGACAATGTCGGCAAAAGAACAAACTATATTTGGAGTTGAAGTTGTGTGGTCGACCGTACTTACCACAAAATACGAAAATACGTGGGAAGGACCGGATTCATGTCCTTTAGTTCCAGCGTAATACAGTGTAGATTCGCCTCCGAGTTTTTGCCAAGTATAAGTATACCATGATCGTCATATAAATAAGGTTTAAACTGTCTTAAGCCGCAGAAGTATTTATTAACAGTAAGGTAATATATGTTTTCTGGAATTATGGATGAGTACATGGGCACGCCTACGAGGTAAAATCTTGTGAGATGCAAACAATAAAGTATTTGTTTACCCTGACGACGTTTATAGTCTGCTGGTACACATGTTGCGAACAGTCTACTTACGAAACTTAGTTTAAGTAGATATGACACGCGCATATTCCGTAACATGGTATTACAAGGAAAATATGATATAATTATATGATTTTTCTTCAAGGATATTATAGTAATTTAAATGCATGGTTCTCAAAATAGCCCATTACTAATAAATAAATAGATCGACAGGTAAAAGGACGAAATAATCAGAGCCACTACATATACTGATGCTTAATACTTGCAATGTTGTTGTAAAGCATCAGCAATAAGAACACAGGGACCCTTGTCTGCTATAACAATAGTCTTAGAATAGTCGATCACTGATCTCATGATGACCGATTTTGACAAGCGGTCAATCATTTGCGTAACATCACTGCACTCCATGTTAATAAATGTTCAAATTGAGTATTGGTTTTTAGAAAATCATTTTTATTAACGGGTTTTATAATAATGGCAATTCGACAGTGTCATTCTATCACCATTTTATTACGAGACGAATAAATGACAATGGAATCGTATTGGAAAAACAAATTTATAAAAATAGCAAAGTATGGCCCCAAGCATATTTACATTATAGAACACCATTCATCCATACTAATATTATAAATGCGAAAGTAACTCTGTCTGTCTGTCTTACGCTTTCCCGCTTAAACCTCTCAACCGATTTTGATGAAATTTGGGACAGACAGTCTTTAGACCCTGAGAAAGAACATAGGCTACTTTTTATCCCGGAAAAATTTGATGTTCCCGAGGGAAATCTAAAAAGCGCGATATAACCGAACTCCACGCGGGCGAAGCCGCGTGCGGAAAGCTAGTAGTTCCATAAAAACAAATACCTCGTGTGCTGACAGAAACCAGCTGTTTACTGGTAAATGTATTCAAACCAAGAGAAGAGAAGCCAAGTGTACATTAATAAAACAACATGATAATGAATAACGCTAAAGATATTATAATTAGTAAGCAATTGTGCGGTTTGCCTCATGCGTCCAAATATAGAGTTGCCATGGTTAGTGATAAAACACGTGTTTCTAGTGTAGATGTTCAACAAAAAGTTGTAACATCTGTCCGTAGAAATGTTAATAATTGGATGCAAACATGTTTGGAAAACTGGTGTGAAGAGCAGACAAGACAGATCGAAGTTAAAAAATTTAATTGAGACAGGTTTTGGCAACCATTGATATGGTTTGTTGACTCTGATCAATTAGGAAGGAAGATCTTGTCTACTGCATGTTTTATTTTAAAAATATAAAACTATAAAGCTAAATTATAAAACTAATTTATATATATAAAAAAAAAAAACATTGTAACAATACAGTTTCCCAATCGCAAAACTAATAGCAACTAAGTAAGTAAGTAATTGTGTTTTACGTTCTTCAGATTCTGGACTGAAATCATTTTCATGTTCCACCGTGAAAAATATAAAAAACCATATTAGTAATCACTAATACTACTCCATGTATACGCTTGGTAGAGTACAATGACAGCAAAATTGAGTAATGTTGGTCGTGAAGTGGCCTTGAAATTTGTCTATCCAAAACATTGTATTAAAAACCGGTTTGCGTCGTCGGTGTTATAGTAACCAGAATGTTGTGTATTAATTAATAAGTAATTGGTTCAATCTAATTAACGCGTGACAGGCTGATAATGACGTTGACGGTCAAGACCGTTCCGTATTTTTGTAATTCTCAAGTTTTATCTAAAGTAACTTTTCTGTCTCGTAACAACCCATTTCCGATTTTAATTGCCTTTCCGATACGACGTCTGATTCCTATTACCTACTTCTAGTAGCAAGTGCCAGTAATAGCCATCTCTTTAAATTTTTATAGTCTTGAAAACGTTTCCTGATCTAAACTAATCAATTTTCAATGAACACTTAAAATGTTCTACAGACATAGATGTAAGTTTAGTAATGAAAGTTATTAAAGTAAAGGAGAAACTGTATGCTCATAGTATTGTAAAATAGATTGGTGATAGAGCCTTTGTGCATTATACATACATATAAAAGCTTTGGAAAACACGCATATGTACATACAATATGTTTAAGAAAACCTTGTCCGATCCGTGAAGGTACTGTTAGGTATCGATAACTGATTCTACTAATGCCTACAAAGCCGGAATAAAGTAAAAAAAATACCCCTAAAAATAAATATTATTTCGCAAAAGGAGGTAAATTATTACATGTGCGGTAGGCAATACATGCGCGGGTGAAAGGGCATGGCACGCGGCACGCGGTCGTCACAAAAATGGTGTTACAGTCAATTATTAAAAAAATTTGGGGATCTTGGAATTAATTCGCAGAAAGAAAAGATTATTTCCAAAATCATTAATTAGTATTGTTACTATGATTACGTAGATTTTCTTATTTTATTTGGTCATGTGTTTACCTAATCTTTTTTATCCTTATGGGTCGGACGGGGTTTTCTTTAAATATTGTATAATTGCAAACATTAAATTCACAAATTGAGCAAGTTTGTTAACAGTAGGTACTTCAATTAAAATGTAATATTAATGATACGCTAAATCCACCGTTCCCAAATCCATCAAATATGCGGTAAATCAAAACATCATTATAACGAGCGGCAACTACCACCGCTGAAAATGGTTAGCGTAACAGATAGCTAGATAATATGCTGTATTGAGATATAATCGTAATAAAGTAACATACAACAAATCGACAATCACAAGAAAATGACAGTACATTCTTTGGACAGTGAATCTTAATCCAGCATAGTCATTCATTCGGTGAAAAAAACGCAAGTTTTCTAAACATCTCATCATAATTAACACTTCATATGATGCGTGAACGTGTTAACTGTAATTTAGTTCTTCTCGTTCCAGTAAAAAACAGTACGTGTGTTCAGTGTATACAACTAATATAACAGTCAATCAGTGGAAGCAAAAAGCACAAATTGGTTAATAATTCATCACGAAGAGTTCGTTACACCGAATGGCGTAGGTCCCGGCCTCAGTGGAAACATTATGCTGTGGAGCTTGAAGGATTTCGCAATATATTAGGATTATATATTTTGACCAGATTATACTGAAACATTATTATAACTTAAAATGTGTTTACTAAAAAGATTTACAGTAATTTAAAAGCTTAACAGTGTTTTAAAGCAACAATGGCCGGGACCTACAAATACATAAAAACAAGGAGTAAATAATTAAAGGGCATCAAACAATTCGTCTGTATCCCTGGAAATGTGCCCAAAATCGCTGGCAACATTGCCAGGCTGTATGGAAATGCTTGCCTACAGTTCAATTACATATTACCTTACAATACTAAGCGATGATTGCTCCACGATTGATGCTCACTTTTTTAGTTTTAGTATTTGGAAAATTCACCTTGTTACTTTGTAACATTAGGTCATAAGAGTCACAAGGATAATTAAAGTTGTATTAGAGAAAAAGTCAAAGGCAAGGATGGGAAAGAGGAATCAAATAGAATTAAGAATAACGATTATTGAATATTAATTTCGAAAATTGCTTCGGAAGAACCATTCGATGGCATTACCATAACTTTAAATACGGATAAGAAAGAATATTTCAATTACATTGCAAAATGATAAACGCAAACTGCAACGATTGTTAATACGTTTATATAAATCCTGTTTTAAATAAAAGCACCCAAAGCGCACGTTGGGTAGAAGATTACGATAAAATAGAAATCAGTAATGAGGTAGTAATTTATAGTAATAATAGTTTTAATATTGCCCATATATTCTGATAAGGTTTCACTACTTAATAGTTTATTACGAAATGAACACAATGCAGCATACATTGTACGGACGACAGCAGGTCAAGCTATCCCAAACTGTCAGATATTCAAAATCAAGCTTGAGCCTCAATGCTTTGGAGATAAAGTTGAAAATCTAATAAGGAAATCTGTCAGATTGTAGTAGCTTGATGTGCTGTCGTCTGTACAATGCAGTGTGATTGCAAAGCTAATATTTTCCATTGCTTTGATGAAAAAGAAACGGGGTTTGATAAACTCTATCTAGACGATCATTTAGTAATCTATTAGTATCGATAAAATCATATTTAAATACGAATGACATACCATACATGTAGGTACCATATGTATACGTAACTCAGTTCGTTGTTCGTATTACAGTATACCATTATTCTAGCAGGTCCCATGTGATAGGGGAGAACATATCGTCATTTATCGGACACGGTTCCAATCATGGGCATGCAGGTATCTCTTTTTTTGGTATCGATTTATTACATTTCGAGTAGAATCAGTTTGGGCAACGGACGTTTTTTATTTTACCTATGGCTGCTGTGACAGATAATAAATATTTTATTTTTTGTTAGTACTTTTGAACAAACACCTTCACACGTCAACCGTCTTTTTAAATGAGTTCGGCGTTTCCTTTCTTAGTGCTCTGAGAAGTAAGGCCGAAAAAACTCGAAGGTGCTAAGTAATGGCATTGATGGAATAGCAATCCAACAACTGCTCGATTGCAAACAAGCGCAGAACGGAATGTAAAAATGCTGGGCATATTAATAGACATTCTAGGATGCTATGCAATTTCTTTAAAAGGTTCCATTTGGCGTAAAAAATCACCAAAAGAATCCTTTTCCAGAATCCATTAAAGCACTATTTTTATTTTGAGACTCGTATATTGCCACTCGTATCGAACACGAGTGTGCAAATATATTGTGCATTATTGATTCTTCTATAACACCCGTTGAAACAGGAATTTTTTAATCAGTCATACAATCTAAAAAATCGCTCTGCTGTAAAATTCCATGCTTTTGTTTATCTACATTCGATGTCCAGTCTCAATTTTAAATATCTGCTTCGCATTTGTCTAATAGAAGTAAACAAATGTTTACGATGCTTTGTGTGCGTTATTAACTTGCCTTTATTGTTGTTTCAAATAAAAGCAAAACAAACTTACATGTAGGTAGAAAGAGGATTTTTGCTGTAGACTTGTATGAAAATTTATTATGATTATGTAAATATATTTTCAATGAAAATGTTAGTGAACCTCTTGTTTGAACGAAGCGGTTGGCGCCTGTTCAATAACAATTGTTCAGGGAACAAGCTTGTATTAAAATACCTAGTTAGTCTGTAGTTAGGTGTTAGAAAATGTTTGTACGTGCTCCTTTGTTACACAGTGTGGGTAGATCAATAAAATGTTTCTCTTCATCTTTTCACGCTTCGATCAATCACGATTATGCAAATTTTTTGTTCCCAACCAAACAAAAACTTGTGCCCACAAGAGATTTGGAGTTGACTTCAAGTCTCAAATATAAAAAGTTATATTTCAGCAAAATGGTAATACAATTTTATTTCAGGTACCGAACGGTTTTATACAAATCAAAGTCTAACTACATGTATTTAAACTCCATATATACGCTTGGTAGAGTACAATGACAGCAAAATTGAGTAATGTTGGTCGTGAAGTGGCCTTGAAATTTGTCTATCCATAACATTGTATTAAAAACCGGTTTGCGTCGTCGGTGTTATAGTAACCAGAATGTTGTGTATTAATTAATAAGTAATTGTATAAGCTTCAATCTAATTAAAGCGTGGCGGGTTGATAATGACGTTAACGGTCAAGGTGGATGTAAAGCTTAATGATCTCAGAAAGAAAAAGAATAATGTGGTTTCCGAAACAATACTAGATGGTCATTATGTGAGAAGGGATAATTCAATCAGAATTTCGGGGTTAGCCGCTGGATTTGTTATGCGAAATAGCAAAGAATTTAAAAGAGCGAGCATCTACGAAAAAATAATACTCTGCCCCGTCCAAACTTGGTGTATGGTTCAGTGGTATGGTAGGTATTACTGCATTAGGAGGTTTACACCAAGCGATTAGAGTGTGCAAAAAAGGTTCCTTTACCAACTTTGTTATGGAGATCACTTAGCTAAATAACTAACTAGCTACACTGAAGGGTTGAGACACTACAATAAAGAAACACTAGCTAGTCGTAGGACAAAACTGGATTTCTTTCTCTTCCACGAGATATTGAATGGATTGACTGCAATGAACTGTTCAGCACACTAGAAATTAAAACTCCAACTTGGAATCCCCAGATCACTTATGACCTGTTTTATTCC
The DNA here is from genome assembly GCA_017933935.1 of Sesamia nonagrioides. Classification (NCBI taxonomy): domain Eukaryota; kingdom Metazoa; phylum Arthropoda; class Insecta; order Lepidoptera; family Noctuidae; genus Sesamia; species Sesamia nonagrioides. The sequence goes on from JADWQK010002063.1 coordinate 349,878, forward strand.
CCAGGCTCCAAAACAAACCTGGGTCATTTCGCCGCTGTACCAAAACTTTGACAACATGAGAGCTAAAAGTAAAGATTAGAATATCAACCAATATCTCTAATAAATTTAAGACATGTCTTAAAAATATTGAGATACGATTTTGTTGTTTAATTTTAGGTACCTACCTATTTTATTTTTCTTTGATCTAATGCTGTGGTCTCCTGTAATTAAAGGAGTACACCAACTTAATTCTTTGTTGGTCATTAACTACCTGTAAAGCGTTTATCTTCCGTTGGAGATCCTAAAATAAATAAATAAATAATTGGAGTAGAATGTTCCCATTGGTGTGACAGACCTCTGTGGAAGGATCGTAGTCTACTACTCCGAGGGCCTAGTGCGGGTTGGTAGACGTGTCATGTCTTCGAAGATTAGATTTTAAGAAGTTTTTACCGGTTTCATGACATTTTCATTTCCGTTTCAAGAGCAGTAGTGATGAAATAAGTTGTATGATAGGTCGTTACCACTGGATTACCACTGGGTGCGCAGATATGAGCCTATTGACTACCTATTGAGGTGGTCAATAGGCTCATACGGCTCTGACAACGTCTGAATTTATTCATTCTTAATTTCATATTAAATCCCTTCTTCTATGGAATGCGCTTCCTCTTGATATCAGGATGGCCGCCAGTCGGTTTGCATTTAAGCGGAAATTGCAGAGTTATTTTCGTAACAATTAGGGTAGAGTCATTTCAACACCTCTCTCCCAAGTTTTAGTTTTGTATATATTTTGGTAATAGTATGTATGACAGTAGACCTGGCCCAGCAGTGGGACGATAAAAAGGTTGATGATGATGATGTATGATGTAAAGAAATACTAAAAAAAGCTATATTATAGGTACACCTATAATATAGCTTTTTTTAGTATTTCTTTAAATAGTGCCATATAATCTCTTCACCACTCGAGGTTGACTGGTAGAGAATGCCTAAGGCTTTACGTTCGCCTCTGTAGAGTCCATGTGCGAAAGTGTAAATAAATATAAGATGGTAAAATAAGTTTTGAAAAAATTTAGAAGGCATGCAATGCATGCATTGCATGCCTTCTAAATCTTTAACCAATCAATTATTATTTTTTTCCTTTTTAAAAAGATTTAAGTAGTTCTGGACTCATCAGATATCATTCTCTGGACCCATGATACCTTTTCTAGAAGTAGGTACAGTAGTAGCAGCGCCAGTAGTAAAAATTCTTTCCATTCGTAATCGATACCAAAATCCAACGTTACAATTCCACGATCTATAATTTATTTCACGGATTTATGCACTGGAGCGAAATATTACACACTGCAGTCGCACTGGAATGTCTTTGAATGTTATGTTGCTTTCAGAACTCAAAGAACTTGTGAGAACTTGTGTATAGGCACCGATATCTTCGGCGATACATTCAATTCAACATTCATGCATTGATACCGAGTGCAGAACTTTTACACGACTGTCTTACTCGCAGAGGTGATATATTTAAACTGTAAGTAGGGAAAATTACATGTATCATTTAATACATATAGTACTTAGAATACTCTTTCGCTCATTTATTTTGAGATTCCATTTTAAATGCAACACTTGTGCCAATAATTAATAAGTGTTGCATTTATATACATATAAATACCTAACTTAAATTAAGCAAGTTTAGCGGCAATTATAAAAAGGTGTCTATCCTCTGCTGGTGGCGGATGGATCGAATTTTGATGCAGTAATTTATTTTTATTTTAGGAAAAGGATTAGTAAGGAACGTATTGTTGTTTTCCGATATCCACACGATCAAAGTCGCGGGCACAGTTAGTTATATATTATAAGGTAAGTAATCAAGGAGTTAGGGAAGGAGGTACTTTTAGGTGCCATCCTAGCCTTCATCTGATAGTTTTTTTTTTTAATTATTATAAACTGGTGCTTGACTGCAATCCCGCCTGATGGTAAGCAGTGATACAATCGTTGATGGTAAAGCGCACTAGTTTATTAAGCCTATTCACTTAAAAAAATTAGGAATAGAAAGGATGTCCCTTCAATATGGTTGAGCTGAATGATGCTGAACCATACGTCATTTTCGTGAACGGACGCCGTCAGTGGGGACTGGTCATCTCTTAGCTGCCATGGCGTATTTTAATTTCTGAATTGATTTGTGTGTGTTTTTTAAGGACGCTTTCAGCGTACAATATATTTCTGCATCGTTCTCACATGGTTGATTTCAACATGAATGATGTAATCAAATATTTGTAACAATAGCTTGAAAATTTAAAAGAGTGTCCATGGAGTTTCTTGCCCGTTCTTCTCCATAGGTACCTACTCTTTGGAATGGGCGACTAGCTTCATCTTATTGACTGACCGACCTTCTGACAATTCAAAAGTGCCTGTAACTGGTTTATTTGAAATAAATGATTTGATGACGACAGTTGAGCGAGGTGATGCAATGTTAAACCCAACAACACGACCAACGATGCTGCGCCAGAGGGAGATTGATCTGGAGACTCTCCACGACCAAACCTTCGACACAACAACATTTGGCGCATCGTACCCAGCACACATCGCAACACAACTGCACAGACCCGTCCTCCATACGGGTTCACCAGACATCATGCCGGAACACGACGAATCGCTTGGCGGCAAGACTTTATACTTAGACTTACTTTTAGACTTTTTTTTACTTTTTTACGTTAATTAAATCAGTATATTTCAAGTACTAAAACTCATACAAACAGATACATAAAAGGTAGTATACAATATAAACAACACAGACAAAAAAAGAACACATAATTAGAGAAACTTTAGTTAGATTAATAATTTTACTGAAATAATTAGAGCCTTTCAAAACACGATAGCTCGACAGTTCCGTGAATAATAAATTTTAATCCCGGATAATCACTAGATTGGTTAGAACATGATTTTGTATTGAAAGTTAAATTAACCGAGTAAGCAAAGCATTTACAACTTGAATGGAAGAACTTAAACTGACGTGCAAACGTCAAACAAGAATGTATATAACTTCAAAAGCACCTTAACGGGAGTTCACTGAAGTCTTGGCGAATTAATTTCCTTCTAAACTCATTGCTGTCTTCTTTAACAGAATATTCTGCTGAGGCAATTAAGATAATCCAGGATAAACTATACCTGCGATCGATACTGTAAAAATCTCACAATGTTGGGTACATTGTTAGTTGAACTTGGAATGGAAAGCTGGAAGGACAGTTCAATTCATTCATTTATTTATTCACTAGCTTTCCGCCCGCGGCTTCACCTGCGTGAAGTTCGGTTATATCGCGCTTTTTAGATTTCCCTCGGGAACAACAGATTTATCCGGGATAAAAGGTAGCCTATGTTGACAGCCTCCGTGGCGTAGCGGTAGCGGACGCGGCCGCTGCGCAAGGTGGCGTGGGTTCGATCCCCGCACAGTGCAAGTATTTGTATGCATGAATATGAATATTTGCTCTGGTCTGGTCGTGCCTCGGAAAGCACGTTAAGCCGTTGGTCCCGGTTGCTATACGAACATCTAGTGGCAGCCGTTACGGGTTGTTGGAGCCCTCAAAAGTCCAACAATTGGTCTAACTGCAATGCTTCGATGTCGCCTTCGGGTTGTGGAGGTCAGACGGCAGTCGCTTCACGGAAAATGTCGAAGTTTAGCCATATAAGGAGTTGGACTGGTAAAGCGGACCCCAGACTCCAAAGCTGAAAAGGCTTCGGATGCGACTGGGATTAACGCTGAGATGATGATGATGATGAAAAGGTAGCCTATGTCTTTTCTCAGGGTCTAAAGATTTTCTGTGCCAAATTTCATCAAAATCGGTTGAGAGGTTTAAGCGGCAGAGTTACTTTCGCATTTATAATATTGATGTCAATAGATATTAAATAAACTAATGTCAAATATAATTACAAAAATAATGTCAAATGTTTAGTTACAGTCAAAGTTAATTTGTTTCACACTCCCTTCGTATAAGTTTTGGTCACGGTGTGATTGTTGATGGATTCTTGGGGTTTACTGCGTGATCGAATCAGGAATGAGGAGATCCGCAGAAGAACGAGAGTAACCGATATAGGCCGAGGAATTGCAACACAAGTGGCAGTTTGCTGGTCACATTGCCCGTAGGGCCGATGCCCGATAGGTCCGACGGGTTCTCGAGTGGCGACGACGCACCGGAAGACGCAGCATGGGTAGGCCCCCGACAAGGTGGACCGATGACCTGGTGAAGGTCGCGGGAAACCGCTGGATGCGGCAGGCGCAGGAGCGGTCGTCGTGGAGATCCTTGGGGGAGGCCTATGTCCAGCAGTGGACGTCTTTCGGCTGAAACGATGATGATGAGATTGTTACAAAATCGCACTGTTGAAAACATGAAACAAGAAATATATACACAATAAAGAAAGGAATATTCATTAAACCCGTGGAACTTAAGATACCTTCATACTTTAAGATACGTTCGCGTGTTTTAATTAAAATTACATTTGCCGCTTACATCAAGGGACGAACAGTTTGCCAGCGGCGGTGTTTTCGTCTGACTACAATTTAAGTGTCTTCAAGGCTAGAGTGAATAGGTTCTTAATAAACTAGCGCGCTTTACCATCAAACGATTGTATCACTGCTTACTATCAGGCGGGATTGCGGTCAAGCACAAGTTGAAAAAAAAAAAAAAAAATTGGGTCGGCCTCCAGTCTAACCGGCTACAGCTTAAAACTAGTATTTTACTTACTTGACCCTCATAACCTATTTACCTACTGGGTGATACGATACCTTTTTTTATGTTGGGATGAGAAATCATCAAATGACTTCTCCCGCTCTGGGCGGAGCGGAAGGGCGTGTCAGACTTTTACTGACTAAACCCTCTCGTGTTTTTTCACTTGCCTGTGGGACGGCCAGGGCCACGGTTTCTTGTTTAACCAACCCGCAACCTTGACCCAGGAGGCATCGGTCTTCGTGGACCCCGTCACGATGTGGTGACATCGGCGCGCGTACTTCCTTACCGGGCGGCGCGCTGCCCACTGCTCACCGCCCGCAGGCCCGCTCCTACGATGGCTGGGAGTTTGGTATGATCTCCCGACCAGGGCGTCTCCTGCGGGTGATACGATACCTCCGGCTACGATTGTCAGATTTTCGGGCGTCTGACGGCCCGTAACGACTGTCAAAGATTATTTTTGCTTTTCCTACAGTAAAGACTTTTTTGTTGATTTTCCTTGCCATACCATAGACAAAGTGTCAGTGGCATAGAGTAACCTGAGTGATGTGTATATTATAAGCATGGTAAGGTTTGAGGAGGAAGCAACCGTCACAATCGCGAATCTATTTTGTTCAACCTACAACCCTGAACTGACTTGCAAATATGAAAAGAAAAAACATAAGTTACATTTCTCAGACTTCCTCGTAATAATCCCCCGCAAAATAAGTTATCATTATGCGGTTTCTCGTTTTTATACGATCAAAGCAAAGAGACGTATTCTTACCAAATAAGAAAATGCTCTCTTAGCTCGACATACATCTTCCAAAAACAAAACAAACATTTAATTAAAATTAATTGCTACAGCTAAAACATAATTAAATTCCAACTTTATTGTTAGAAGTGACATTTGACATTAATTAGTTATTTGCACGTAAGCCCCGAGGGTGGAATCGTATTCACCTTCGCTCAAGAGATTAATGATGCAGTGGAATGTTCAATATTAAATCAAAATTGAATGGGGAGAATTCAGTTGGTTCTGGCCCATGGTTCTGGCTCTAATAATAACTGAGAGAAATTGGGCAATAATCGATACTTAGATATTTTTTTGATATTTATTGTAAAAAATACTTACTTAGTTGTTCTTGAAGTTATTTATTTATTTAAGTAATAAGGTTCACTAACAGTTGTTACAGATATTTTATAAATTACAAATACATACAAATAATTGTGTCATAAATCTAACTACACATCCATTTACAGGCAAGCACCACATGCTAAGTTCTCTTTGTAATTTTATCAAAGTATTCTTATATTCTGACTAGACTGGATTCGAAATAGAAATTAACACTAATGACGTCTGACTTGCTCCATGCGTCTGACAAATGACGACATTGAGTCAGCGTGGAAGTCAACCAGCAGCTCCCTAATCGGCGAACACATTTTTGTCAAATGATTGCGACTAGTTGGCATAAGTTGGGATCGTTTGGGCCGCCCATTGGTCCGTTCGGTCCAAACGATCCCAACTAGTCGCAATAATTTGACAGAAATGTGTTCGTCGATTAAGGGGCTGGTCGCTGCGTTCGTTTACCAGTTTATGTGCAAACTGGTATTGGTAAATTAGCACCAGAAACTGTATGGCGAAGAGGTGGAGCTAAGGGTGTTATGGGTTTACGAGGTGGTCTACGTAGTACTCTGAAGTTGAACCTACATCTAACTGTGGGCAGTCAATGGCGTTATTGAGCATTTTATATGCGAATCTCAAATCCAAGATTTCCCTTCGAGCTTCCAGGGTACTCATTTTGTAGCATCCTAAATGATCAAGGTAGGAGAGATGTTTGAATAGCCTTCCTTTTTAGTAATTATCTCAATCTAGTAATTATAACTAAATGGATTTATGTAAAAAGAAAATGAAAATAAAATAAAACGAAGCAGTTGATTTATTAAATAAGTAAAAACTCCTTCTTTGTTAGTATGTAAAAATATATATATTTTCTTCTGCTGTCCTTAGCAGATAATAAATGCTTTTCTAATCTCTACTATAAAAACCGCTAGAGTTACAGTTTCAAAAAATCTAGATAGAATATAAGCGAAAAGACACAACTATTATTGGAAAAATGGTATCCAGTTAAATTTTTAAAACAGCTCTCGTGCAAAGATTACCGTACTTACATGACCTACTTTAAGTTTTCGAAGTGAATTCCCGTGCTGGCTCTCAGCCAAGCGTTTATTTAATTAAAAAATCTGTTTCGTATGGAAATGTTGGTGTAAAGTAGCCATCTTATGGCAAACTGTAAAGGTAATATCGACTAACGATGGATTTTAAAGCCAGAATTGTAAAGGAAGCTCTATCCTCCTTTTATATATTCATCTCAGAAGTATTTCAGTCTACACTCTACAGCTTTCAAATCCTGTGCGGGGATGTCCGGATTCAACGAATCGAGTATGGGGGAAGTGTTCGACGAAAAATGTGAGGCACTTACTGGCTGTCGCATATATTCAGGTATGTGTGAGAAGAAAATATTTTGCGGATTTGAATGTTTGAGTGAATGTGATTTTATTTTATTCTCGGACATATTAGTAAGTAATTCATAATATTGAAATTCTGAATATGTAAATACATTGCTTTTATATGCAGCTTTTCCTGTAAATACACGTAGTTTCAACATAAACAGTTAAGTATATACTCGTAATAGGAAGGTATAACGTACATGTTCATATCATCGGCCTTTTGATCTCCTTACAGTCGATTGCGTCACAACATCAATGCACTCAGATACTCTTCGAGATCAACTCAACGTCAGCTTATTGCCTCCAACGAGCACTTGTTGAAAACTTCTCGATAACATCGAACAATCGAAATATTCCAGAGTTGAAATTGTTAATAAATTATAATAAAGGATTGATTTTAAGAGGATTTGCCGTTATTAATCTTATAGCTAAGCAATGAGCAAACAAATTACAATTACTAGGCTCAATTGGTTTAACAAAAACATTACTAACTAAAAGGAACTACCAACATTTAGGAACTATTTCATACTTATAACAGCTAGACAATTTAATCAAAAGCGAAGTGTTGTTGACCTTGTTATGACATTAACCCTTTTCAAGGTAGAGGCAGTATACATGCCACCAAAAAAAATAATTTTTTATTCCTGACTGTATCGTTCACCGGGATTGAATTTTTTATTGATGGCAGCATTAATGATTTTTACGTCAAAATTATGGGTCCCTTTGACAAATGCTTAAAAGCTGTCAATTTGAATTCGTTCATTATCGCTTGAAAGTGGTGTTTTTCGGTTAGAATTTTTCATCCAGTTGCATCTTCTAAAATTTTGGCTAAAATGGTAAGAAAAGTAATTTATTTTATTAATTTGTTTCTATTTATTATGTCTTGCGTGTAATGTTGGCTATGAATGTGTTGAAATTTGTTTTATTGTAAATTTTATTGGTGGCCGTATCTATGCCACTGCCTGCTCACTGGCATGTTCTGGTGGCAGTATAAATGCCATTGCCTGTTTATATTGCAGGCATACTTGCGTGATGAAGATATTGAAAATGAAATTGAGCAGATGTTTGGACTTCCTGAAGATCCTGACAACTCAGAAGATGAGCACGAGGGCGAAGATAGTATAGAAACCAATTTTGAAATACATTCGTGCGATGTTAGAAGACCAAGATATTGTTCAAGTCAAGGAAGTCCAACACCTGTACCACCAAAGCGGAGTCCAGTAGATGTGAGTTTGCTTTCACCTAATGTAGATGAAATAGAAAATATTGATCCTAAAAGAGTACCTGATATTGAAAATAGCGAACCCGAAGAAAAATTGCGACCAGTCAGGCCTTCACGATTATCAAATCTGCGCTCTCGGCATATTTTGGAGTCTTCTCCAGAAGATTCTGCAGACTCTTCCTCAGAAGATGAGAACGACAACGACTGGAAAAAAGGTATGTGGTCGGACAGGCCAAGTGCTGATAAATTTGACGAAGCCACCTTGAAACCTAAAGTTTTCTTTCCGAGTAGAACTTCTGCAGTGGCTTATTTTTCAAGATATTTTTGTGAAGAAGTAATTGATTGAGCAAACGAATTTGTATACCTCTCAAAAACAAACCCTAAATTGGGAAACAGTTAGAAAACCGGATATTGATGCGTTTTTAGGAATTGCCACCGTAAATGTAAATAGAGCAGACTTGCCGAAATTCGTAAAAGGGATAAAAAAGGAAAGTAAAGCTTGACCGAGGAAACTACTAATGGAGAATGAAGAATAATGTTGGATTCATGATTTGAAAGAATACAAAAAACGTCACAAACTTTTTGTCAAAAAACCATGAAGGATGGCACAAAAAAGAATTTCCCTTGCCCATTGGCAATCACTAAATACGTAAAGAGGATGGGAGGAGTCGATAAATTCGATCAAAACAGGCACATATGAGGTTGGACGACGGAATAGGCGTTGGTGGTGCCGAATTTCTTATTTCCTAATCGATGTTGGTATCATAAATGCTTTCATATTATAATCTGTTTCACGGCGAAATCCTGGAACTCCATCGAAGCTATAGTTTCGCATCTAGATTGCTAGATCGCTTATCGGAAACTACACAACGAGAAAGAGGACCCTTTCTAGCGTACCTAATTTTATTGCAAAGAAGAGAGCTACAGGCAGTACCAACTACCAGAAGTCGTAGGAGTGCATGATGACATTCGTTTCCAAGATGTTGGAAAACATTTGCCTTTGCGGCATTTGTTGTAAATGCCGTTTGTGTAGTACAAAGACAAATAAAGTTTCCGAAGATCGCAAAGGTTCACCTTAGCATATTTTTATAAAGAAAACTCCTCTAAAAATAAATATTTTTGTGTTGAAAATTATCACATGGTTTTATTTCTAATTTCATAAAATAGAAAGATGAAAAAAATAGAATTTATTTAATTTATAAAAATATTACCTATTTCCTAGTATGGGCAGTGGCACATATACTGCCACCAAATTTTCCATACATTTCCCAACACTTTTCCGATTTAAAAAAAATCTTAAAAATCAAATAAAAATACCCTTATTAACATACCAAAATTTCATTTCTGTACTACCTCTAGTTTTCTCGGCCTTATAAAGGGTTAAGACGATACTATTTTTTCAGCCCCGTCTATTTGCGAGTGCTCCCGCAGCCAGCCATGATGCACTCTCGAGCTAAATGTCAAGATCGTGGTCAGATGAAAATTATACAGATTACCGAGCTCGAAATAGGTACTTTCTATTTATTTTTATTTAGAAAGGTAAACTGCAAGATGGGTTTTATATTTTTTTGGTTTATGTTACGAAGTATAAAGAAAAGAACACTGAATATCCATACTAATATTATAGATGCGAAAGTATCTCTGTCTGTCCGGCTTTCACGCCAAAACTACTGAACCAATTGTAATGAAATTTGGTACACAAATAGTCTAGAGCCTGAGAAAGGACATAGGCTATACAACACCCCGCTACGGCCAATAGGAGCAGAGCAGTAACAAAAATGTTGCGAAAACGGGAGCGACATATTGCTACCATTATTTTAACAGGCGTTTATTTTATATCAATTGAGCTCTGTGGGCTGTAAACTGAAGTCCACGCGGACGGAGTCGCAGGAAATAGCTAGTAGTAACATATATTAAGTAAAATAGCCTCCATCAGGCCTGAGAGCCTTTATGAAATGACATTTTATTCGCGATAACGATGATGGGAAAGTAAAAGAAACGGCTTTACCGAAAAGCTTTAAATGTCAATCTTGTTGAAAATCTCCGTAGAAATACGAAACGTATTTAAAGTTTCTTCTTAGCTATGACCTGGGCAGTCCAGGCCTTTGCCATATTATTGACCAGAGTATATTTTGTTCAATGATTGAGCCATTTTTATGCTTACATTATTATAGTTACTGGCAATGCGAAAACTAGATTTTTGCGACCAATTCAGTCAGTTCTAGCACAAAGATGAAAGAATTCAATCAGTGAAGCTTAATAACAGTAATATTGATTGGTAAGGTAGTATTCAATAACAGAGTTATCAAAATGGACCGTATCCTTCTGAATCATAACATTGAAAGGAAATGGTCAGATAAGCATGCTTTGATAAGAGAATTACATTTATAATTTATTTTTATTAAAGAACTAGCTGTTGTCCGTGACTCCGTCCGCGTGGACTTCAGTTTACAACGCGCGGTAGTTCCCGTTTCCATAGGAATGTTCATTCCGAAAAAAAAAAAGCTCTGTTGATTTAAAATAAGAGCCTGTTAAAATAATTTTAGCAATATGTACGGCTGCGTTTGTTCCCGTTTTCGCAACATTTTTTTATTACTGCTCTGCTCCTATTGCTCATAGCGGGATGTTATGTAGTCTATGTCCTTTCTTAGGCTCTAGACTATCTGTGTACGAAATGTCATTATAATCGGTTCAGTAGGTTTGGCGTGAAAGCCAGACAGACAGACAGAGATACTTTCGCATTTGTAATATCAGTATGGATAAGTGAATGCCAATGATGCGGATTTTTGTACATACCAATCATGAATTGTTATTTTTAGTTGGCATTGGTTGTTTAAAGTTAAACAAAGAAACCTTTTATCGAATTTTGACGCGATTATTTCTGCGTATCAATTATTTGCTAAAATAAAATAACATTGATTCGCAACGGTCGAGGAAAGACTTGATTGACTTCTTGAGTAATTGCCTGCTCAAGAATATACATGCTTATGTTACCAGTAGTTTCACCTTCGCGATACAACGGGCCTGATAGAACTAACTCTTTGGATTCAATCAATTAGTCAGCGACTTAACGTCCTGGAAATTAATTCCATTATTAGACAAAAAAATATTTTGAACTGGAACACGACCGAAAAATTAATTAATAAAGAGGAAAATAAACTTAACTACTCGTCCCACTATCAAAAAACCAGGGTAGCATAAGCCACTAAGCATAATTGGCCCATCGTCAACGTTGAGTGCATTATTCAAATTTTTCAAGGGTGCGCTGGCAAGCTGCCGACACTTATCGGACGATGCTTACAAGACTTACTACCGACTGCCGACATAACACCGCCGCAACGATACTCACTTGCCAAGTTAAATGTCAAGATCGTGATTGCCAAGGATTTTTCGAGGCCAAGCTGTCTAGAGATAAAATTGTAAATGTTATGCTTATTGTTTCATGGATTCGTTTGTGTGCATAGTTGCTAATCGCTTTGAAAGACAAAGAGAAAGATACTTCTAATTGCCTTTTCAAACAATTGTCCGTTCTACATATAGGATGCATTTTGGTGAGTGTACGAGGGAATTGCATGATTTAATTCTCCCATCTCCGTTTCACCATCGGACAACCTGTCGTTCGGCGAGTTTCCATCCTTACGTTGACGATCCGGACGAAGCGTCTTTTATAACGCGTACATCGAGGGACTGGAACAATTTGCCAGCGGCGGTGTTTCCATCGGACTACAATTTGAGTGTCTTCAAGGCTAGAGTGAATAGGCTCTTAATAAACTAGCGAGCTTTACCATCAACGATTGCATCACTGCTTACCATCAGGCGGGATTGCGGTCAAACACTACATTTTAATCGACAAAAAAAAAAAAAAACACGTAAACTCACTGTTTTAAGAGTGCTTATAGATATCTCGATATCTCATCCAATGAACAGGGGATTTATTCTATGAACCTGGAAAACGAGGGCTTAAAGTTAAACGTATAGGTACGTTGGGTTTTAACTCCACATACTGGAATAAATCTCGAAAGATTTTCTCTGAAATTGAAAATATCCCAGCGTTTTTCACCTTAAAGAAATGTATTATTATTATGCAGATTCTATTGCAGTTGCTGCAAATATCCTACAACAGAAGTTTTGGCCTTCTTCATAATATGCGAAATAATAAGACTTCATATCTAAGAGTACTGCAGTGACCCATTTCGCGAGTTGCCCCTTCGTTATAACAGCGCAGAAAAGAGGAACTGATTCATTTTAGATTTCTCCCAGTCCCTAAGGTGAGCAAATAGCTTCATCTATTCTATATTGTTGGGCACTGATTGCATTTTCTGACCTACATTTCACTGGTTGCATTGCTTGAGGCGTTCAATTGTAGCACTTGATGAAGGAAATGGATAAGGACCGAATGTACAACCTGGAAGAAATTTTTTACGATAGCTTTCGTGCGATCTCGGTTCAGGATTTGCAGAGCTGATATTGAGATGAGTTTTATTTTACACTGAAAAGAATAGAAACTGATAACTGCCGGCTTATGTACGGGTGGTGGCCGCCTGTTATTTGTAAATATTTGACAGACGTTACAGTTAGTCAGACACCCAAGTCTGGTCCCCGTCTAGTCGGAGGTTCCTCAGTTTTCTATGGAAGATGAGTGAACATTACACCCTTTTCCTCATGCCTCAATAGGCAGATTGATTTTAATTGCGATATCTTAACGACATGATGTGATTAAAAACCGAAAAGGTAATTTAGGGTATTGTTTCAAAATTAAAAGAAAAGAATCGCATTCAAAATTGGTCTATCTTGAACAGAAAAGTTTTGCCATGACGCGAAATCTGGTAACAAAAGACTTCAAGTTGTTCAATAGAAGGACGAGTTAACTCCTGAAATAGTCATTAGAATAATTCTAATTACTTTTGGAGTTTGTACAATAATACTTTTACATGAACTGTTCCAACTTGACAAGCGGATAGCTGTTTTACTTTCATTACGAATTAGCATAGAATATTGTGAAGGGTTTTAATAGAAGCTTCCTTGTTTTAAGTTACCCGGACAAGCGCCCGACTTATTTCAAGACCGTTATAATTTAGATCATATTTGTAATACTCGGCATAACTCTACAATTTGCGAGATATTAAACTATGCTGTATAATAACAGAATTCCTTTGATTACCAGTGCACAGTTCTGACCTTAATTTGCTTTTAAAGGATATCTTGTAAACGATATGCATTTAGCTAATGTAGGAAAGCGAACTTACAAGTTGAGGATGCGCAAATTAGCATTCAATAAAGTGGGAAGACTTAGGAAGAACGGACTCTGGCAGAGAGCCAGGATAGCGTTAGAGAGATAAGATTTAAGTAGAGCAAAAGTGATGGACCGTGTCCGACGATGATAAATGCTCAGAGGAACTTGGAGAAAAACGAGCAATAATTTCGATAATGGTGTTTAGGCGAATAAATCTTTATTTGGAATTCAACATAAGGATATATTTACACGCATCATCGTTGGAATGGTTAATGCTCGATTTCCTTATAGAAGCAGTCATATATATATACTTACTTCGAATAACAAGGGTATATAAGTATCAATAAGTATAATATCGTGTAAAAAGAAAAATGCAAAAGGAAAACATAACATCAGTCATGTTATTGTACCTAGTTTTTTGGAACTATGCGACTTTGATAGACTCTTTGAAGCCTTTTTTTAAAAATGATTTACAGGATCTTAAAATACCGAGATTACTAATTGCCTCGGAAAACACGTTAAGGCTAAGTTGTTGGTGCTGGTTGTCAGTCATTCGTGGATATTGACAATCATTAGCCAGAAGACCGAAAGTTTGACAACAAGTTTTGCTAATGGATGTCGTATTGATCAGGAATTGCGTTTTGGTCAGAAAGGCTGTTCCTCCATCTAAAATTCTGGTATTCAGCTGCATCTGGTTAGACTAGAAGCTGACCTCAACACAGTGGGGAAAGGACTAGAGAGAGATGATGATGATAGTAGAAAAACTGTTACAACAAATGTAAGTTTTCCCACTACACAACCTAATGAAAACTGCTCCCTTTATTTCCATTATTAAATACCAGACTGTTTACATGCTATTATATTCACACATTACCACATACAATTAGACACAAATAAGGGAATAAATCAAGTAAACATCCCTCTAATTGCCACTTTATTGATTTCGAATCAGCATTCTAAAAATAACCGGTCGTTACGGACAGGTCGGGTTGCTCGTAAATCGTTAACCTAGATATAAACAGTCTATCTGAGACAGTTAGGTCTTTCGGTCACCAATGCGGTTAACTGGTAGTTGTTAAAGATATTTAATGGCATCTATAAGTCTTCGCATTAGTAATGTACATTCTAGATTAAAGACATTTCTCATGCTGTTTGAGTGAATTTCTTGAAGCGTAAATAGGAGCTTTTTAGATTCTTGTTTGATTTACATATGGTTGTCCTTTTTTTTAGCAAAGGCACCTACTTTCTTCCAAACTTCTATTGTGAAAAGTAACAACGGTGTCGCAAATTCTGACGAGCAATTCTTGTAGTTTTATATATTTTTATGGCATTGAATGCGAATTGACATGAGAATGAGGCTGGATTATGAAGGTTTTAAAAACGGAAATTGGCCTTCTAGGGTCTTAACGAACATTGCAATGTCCTCGGCGTTTCCATTTATTGTCGCAATTAGCTTCTACTTATTTGTGTTTCGCTAAGCTCCTCTAAATTGACGTTTCAGGACTTTTGGAGATGGCTTTTGCTCTTGTTCTACTCCACTTATTTTTCTTCGTTATAGTCATTATAGTGAAGGACAAAAAGAGGAGACTTTCAATGCTTCATTGATTTTTTCTACATGTAAGAAAAAAGACACATTAGTTTTTGCACATTATAAGATTGTGACATCGAATAATCCATAGCCTTGCCCTTATCGGCTCCCACTGTCGGCTTATTCATTGAGTTTTAAAGGTCTAATGGGGCTTACGGTAAGTCGGGTGGAAATGCCAGGGTGTCACCACTGTGTAGATCGCTTGGAGGAGTCGGTGGAGCATTCGGCTGTCGACTGCCCGGTTTGGGTGAAACACCACCGTGCCCTCGTGGTGGCGATCGTCGGCGGCGATCTCTCACGTCCGACCCCGGTCCAGGACATGGTAGGGCGCGAAATTGCATGAGAGGCCGTCACCTCCGTTAACGATGCAATAGTGCATGCAAAGGAAGAGGCGGAGCACGTAAAAGAGAAGCAATCTGTGCGTCCTCTAGTCACCGCAAGAGCCTGAACGTTGGGAGTCAGCAGCCGACTAGTGGCCACCGTAGGCTGCGAATAGCGGTCGGCAAGAAATAGGCACATCGCCGCGTAAGGACCAGATCCGGGTCCATGGCCTCGTGTTTCACGCGTGCCTCAATAGATGCACACAGTGACGGAGTCCGCAAGGGCTGATGCCTGTCAGGGACCCGGGTAGTCCGTGGCTCATTCAAAAGTCAAACGTTTCCTGTTGTTGAAAGTAACAAAATTCCTAAGTTAATAAGTATGCTGTAGTTATGCATTTTTGTGTTATTTAACGTGTGTATTTCCTTGTGTAATTAGATTTTCGCTTTTTACACTATAAAAACAAATTACATCTATAGGTAATTTCAGATACAATTTGTGGAGCGACATTTGATGATTTACCTCGCAAAAAAAAAAACCTGTGGTAACAACGCCACAGTCATAGGTCGTTGAATAGAGCCAGAACAGACGCTTGACTCTGTGTAAATTATTTCATCGCTACTGCACTCTCAAAAATGGTGAAGGAAAACACCAAAAGGAAACCGGCAGGTCATGCAAAGGGAACGTTTTAGGCTTATTATGCTAAGGGCCCCCACTAAAATCATTACGCTTCGTAGCCTGTTCTTATTAGTAATAAACATGGACGCCACCGTCTTTCTTTAAACACTTTTTTTCCAATTTTTACGACAGCAACAGGCACAGGAAAGGAAAAGCAGTTTATGGAAAACTTTCAGTTTGTGAAAGAAGACAACAAATTATTCAAGTACAAGCAACATTACCATGCAGCATCATGAATATGAGGCTACATGGATTAGTTTGAATCTTGGGATTCATTTGACTAATCAAGTGTGGTCAAACTACGTTGAGATCGGTGTTATCTTAGAATATAATTAATTCATTCATACAAGTTTGGCAAACGTAGGTAACGTTTGCTACGTTTATTTGCCAATCCGTCGCTTCTCGCCAAACGTAGCGTAGGACGCCCTTGGGCGAGATGGAGCGATGACATTGAAAAGGTGGCTGGTAGTGGCTGGCGGAGAACTGCTCAGAATCGAGCTTGTTGGCATGCCATGGAAGAGGCATATGTCCAGCAGTGGGACACAAGTTACCTACCTAAAAATCAAAAAGAACTGTTTCTCTACAAGTAAGATTATGTGATGATTTGTAACTAATATTATTTTTTTTTGAGTCTTTGTCTGTCGAACAAAAAAGTGTATTCTATCTACTACCTACTACTGCTCCTTCAATGATAATAATTTAAAACATTAACCTATAATGCAAAACTACAAGCCCTGACATTGACACGAACTTGCAATGTTACTCAGTGAAATACACGAGGAAATCCGCCTTTTAAAAACTGGATACTATCAGCCAAGGACCGGGTTTGCGTCGATGTCGTAAAAAACCGGAGAAAGTGTAGCATTCCTATAGTAACATACACACTTACCTACATAAAGATATATTGGTTATCTTCGTATGCTTATTGGATGTGTCGGAATGTTAACAAATTGAGTTCATAAATAAGCTTTGATTTCTGAATTTTGTTATTCATTTCGGCGTCCAATGTTGCCAGTACCTACCTATAAGCGTAACGGGATTCCCAGTCTTCAAGGTCTACAGTAACACAGGTAGCAGGTAGCAACATTAGGCAGCAAAAGGAGGATTGATGACAAACTCATTCTTATTGTTTTGGCATCACACAAACAACGGTAGCGGAATTCTGAATTGAAATTCGTAACGCTGTTGTTTGACTGAATGGAATACGAATAAAGACTGGATAACAGCCAGTAGGTAGGCACATTGCGTACTCTACTCGTGCTGATCGTAAATACAATCTGCGCATTATTAGGTTATCCAACGTGATTTATCTAAGTATAAACAACTCAGTCGCCGGTAGAAACCGCACGCTAACATGTAAACAATCAATCAGTACTAACCTTCTATGGCTACGACGTGGTCCCTTATCTGCTGGGCCAGCATTGGATCAGGTACCAACTCCACAAGGTCGTATAGAGCGTAGATAGAAGGATGCACGCTTTCAAATCTCTGTATCTCCTGTCTTATGGACAGGGAAGTGTTGAGACACGCCTGGGTATGCTGGCGGCTACACATCGTGCCTCTGTAGCCCAGCATTGGGCCGGGAAACTTCGAATATCACAACACTACACTGGACGATGCAGAATACCAACGCTTGCTGAGCGACCGGTCGCTCATCGCGTTCAAAACTTTATCAAAAATCACTATTCCATTTACAAATGTGCATTCAACAAGCGCAGTACACAATAAACACTTCACACTGTGATTGTGTTGGTTATGATTGTGATGTAAATAAAGTAAACAACCAATCAACGCGTGTCGCAATGACAGCAGCACGAGTCAACCACCCCGGCGGCGGCCATTACCGAACTGTGGCGTTCCGCCGCCGCGTGCCGCGTGTGACCGAAGGAGAGATTTCGTCAAAATATGGACAAGCTTTGCAACAGCGCCATCTGTTTACGACTAGCTACAACTATTGAGCAAAACTGTATGGAATGTAGTATTCTATACTTTTAATAGATGGCGCTGCCTGTCTTCTTGTATTATTTGTTATTTTTCCAGTTTATTTCGTTTTATTTACATCTTAATCAGAAAGTTACAAATGAAAATTTTCATTTACAAATTCAGATTTAAATCAAATAAAATAATTGTATAGCAATCGTAATATTTTTTATATCGCAAGTGAATTACATTTACCTACTTATGTATTTTATTTTTCAGTCCCATACTGATTCAAGATCTACATTATGTGCAACTGTACAAATCACATGCATTCCGCAGAGCTCGCGTGGAGGATTAAGGGCCCGTCCCCTCTCACGGAGAGGTCTGTGTCGCAGCGCTGGGAACTGTCCCCTTATTCATAAATGTTGCTTAAAATTAACTAGTGATTGGTGACTTTTAACTACAATTTTTTTAACGTTTTAACATCACTTAATTTTAAACATCGTTAAGAATAAACCCATAGTGTATAAAGAGTTTATTCATAAAGGATGATTGAGGTTAAGTGACGTGAAAACGTCAAAAATGGTTGGTTAAACAGTAGCTAATCACTAGTTAACTTTAAGCAACGTTTATGAATAAGGGGGAAAGGTATAGGCTGAGTATGATATACTTACTCAACTGAACAATTATATTTTTAAGATAATGTTTAATTGCCAGTGCTTTATTTATTCTTTCGCACGTAAATTGTACAGAGGCGGACTTAATGCCTTAGGCATCCTCTACTTTCTAATTATTCCTTATAGTCTAGTTTTTTTAATAGTTAATTTAACTCAATTAGCGTATTTGTCAGTTGTAGTGGTCCTAAACTAGAAAAGGCACCTAGCCCTTCCTTTAAGAGATTAGTAGAAAAATACTTTTTTTTGTATAAGTACTTACCGTATACATATTACTCGTGTTTATTAAATGTTATTTTGACACCACAAAAGTTATATAAATAAAAAGAAAAAACGGGTCGCAATCCGGGAGTGCCGCAGAAGAGAAAATTCGAACATTAACGTTGCACATGTTTCAATGGACTGCACGGTTAGCGCAGACTGCTGCGCTGCGTGTCGCGGGTTCGATTCCCGCACTGAACAAATATTTGTATGACCTAGCAGTAGTTGTTCCAGGTCTGGCTGTTGGTGTATGTGAGTTTAAATGTTTGTAGGTAAATGCACCCACGATTCAGGAGAAATTACTAATGCTAAACTACAACGTTAAAAAAAATGGTTTGTTCATAATTTCTCACGAATTGCTTTATGTATCAGTATAAAAGTATCAATTACGTGGTAATTTAATTTAATACATGTAACATTTATTGCATTTTCGTTGGGCGGTGGAAAGAGAGGGGATTATTACTTCGTCTCTTACACCGCGCAGGCGATTTACTCTCCCTCGATCGGCCATTGCTGACGTCGTCTCTACCCTCCAAGGGCCTCACGTTAGGCCGTTGTTGTAGTCGTCCTGACCCTCTCGAGGCCTTTAAGAGAGACCGTTGCTGCCACTAACTGCTGACCCTGGCTGCTGTTTCTTTCTGTTTTTCCCTCACCTCATATCATACAGATATTATGATATCTATGTTAATAACACATCCCATCAATTTTTTTATAAGTTCGGACGACAGCAGGTCTAGCTACCCCAAACTGTCAGATATTCCCGATCAACCTTGAGCCTAATGCCTTAGAGATAAAGTTGAAAATCTAATAAGCAAATCTGACAGATTGTAGTAGCCAGATGTGCTGTCGTCTGTTCATATTGTTACGAATGGACCTTATGTCGATGGCATAAGGTTCAATATCGCGTGACATGCAGTGTGTCACTTTTAAGTCCTATTTTCCTAGATCTAGACATTTTCTAGGTACAATAATAAAACGCATTGCTAGACTTAGGACGGCCTATCGAATGGTACAGGTCTCAACAGTTTTGTCAACAAAGTGTCGACATCGAAATTTCTAGAAACCCGTTTCCGGGAATTACCGTAGGTACTTCCGAGTGACCTCGAGGTTATGTGCTATTATTATTACGTCTAGAGGAATCTGGAATGTTCGATCAGCTGGGCTATATAAGGCGCCGCGACGCCAGCGCACAGTCAGTCTACACTCGACTAGCGATACGATAACAGCGACAGTTAAGAAGCGATCTTTGAGAATACCTACTGCGACAACCGTAACGAGAACTGTGAGTACTACGAAAGTAACATCCGTAGAGTTATTGTGTGTTTACAACACGGACTTCGTGGACATAAGGGAAGACTTCGGTGCAACGTCAGCGACATTCTACTTGTCATTGCCTACAATCGACTGTACCTTCGTTGCCAATAAACTTCGTAACCCTTAACCGGCGTTTTAGTACCCCTAGCCCGTAACAATTGGTGTCAGAAGCGGCATGCCGGTCACGCCAAGGGAAGACGAAAGAGTTCGCACGCGACGACAAGCAGCGATGGATTTGGCGCGTCAAGAGGAAGAATCGCTTGGTGTCCCTGCACCCGAAACAGAAGCGGCCGTCGTAACACCTATTAGTGCGCCTACTACCACTACTATTCCCGGAAGCAGTGGATGCGATTTATCGGCGTTGCTGGCCCATTTGACGGTGCAAATAAAAAGTATGGCAGAGTCCCAGGCAGCAACCCAGGCACAGATTAAAAGTGTGGCAGAATCCCAGGCAAAATCCCAGGCAGAAATCCAGGCACAAATACAACAATCTCAGGCAAAATCCCAGGCAGAAATCCAGGCACAAATACAACAATCTCAGGCAAAATCCCAGGCAGAAATCCAGGCACAAATACAACAATCTCAGGCAAAATCCCAGGCAGAAATCCAGGCACAGATACAACAATCTCAGGCGGTAACCCAGGCACAAATAAAGGAATCCCAGCAGCTGGTATTAGAATTAAATGAAAAATGGGAAAAAACCAAAGAAGAGGTCAACGAACTTAAAATAAAAACAGCACAACAAGATGCCCGTATGGACCAGCAAGATATGCGCATAGACCAGCAAGACGCTCGTATAGACAAATATGATGCGCGTTTCGATAAATTAGACAATACCATCATGGAGTTTGGAAAGGAAGTAGAATTTTTGCATGAGAAGGTACAAAAAGGAGTTATTAAAGGTGTGGTACCGGTACCCAGTGCTTTGCCGACTTTCAAGGTACCTCATTTTGACGGGACAACGTCATGGGTGGCCTTCCGTCTACAGTTTGAAAAGGTCGCAAAAGGCAACAATTGGGACGACGATCAAGCCGTAACCGCCCTTACGCTTGCTCTGCGTGGTGAGGCGGTCCAAATCCTCGAAAATATTTCCGGCGATTGCAATACCCTAGCCTGTCTGTTAGAAGCGTTGGAGTCTAGATATGGAGAAAAACACCTGGAACATGTCTACAGGGCTCAACTCCGCGACCGCACACAGAAAAGCAGTGAGGGTTTGCAACAATGGGCATCGGAAATAGAACGTATTGTTCGGAGGGCGTATGCTTCAACGCCGGGAGCAATTGATGCTACTACGGTGCAAGCTTTTACTGATGGAATTCGAGATGCGGAAGTCAGGGCTGCGGTTCGTCTGGGGCATCATCAGACTCTGAAGGCAGCCTTGACACACGCTCTGGAGGTGGAAGCAGTACGCCAAGATGGCCGACCACACCACCGTATTCGTGAGGTAACCGCACAAATGAAACCCCGACAAGGGCCAACATGCTATGAGTGCGGTGAAAAAGGGCATATTCGGATCAATTGTCCCAGGAAGGCTAAGGGAAGAAGCACTTCTGGGACACAGGTGGAAGCCGAGGATTTAAACTAGGAACAGCCAGGGCTATGGGGCGAGTACTGGCTGGTCGACATGTAGCCCCCATTATAACAGTATCACAAGTGGGTGACGGAAACAGTCTCATTATAGAAGGAGAACTGAATGGTAAATCCTGCAGTTTCACATTGGATACTGGTGCATCAAGAACCATTGCACGACCGGAGCTATTTCCTCGGACCATAGTATGGAAAAGAGGATCTTCACAATGCCGATTACAAACCGCCACTGGCCAACCAGTACTCGTCCTTGGTGAAACGAACGTGACCTTGAAAATGGGTGATAAGACATTTACGCACCCCGTTTTAGTAGCGAATATTACAGATGATTGCATAATAGGACTGGACTTTTTGAAGAAACAGCAGTGCGTCCTTAATGTAGCTAAAGGAGTATTGAGTTTCCCAGAACAAGAAGTATTTCTTCAAGGCGGAAAACAAGGGTCAGTGTACTGTTTAAGGAGAACGGTATTACCACCAAGATCAGAAACCTTAGTAGATATTAGACTATCACCAATAGGATGCCGTAAACGTTGCATTATAATAGAAGATTCTGGAGATCACCCAGACTGGATAACAGCAAGGACACTGATGATGATTTCCGATAAACCAAAAGTACGCATTATCAACGTTAGTAACAAAGAAATAATTCTTGAAAAGAATTGCATGGTGGGTGTGTGCGATCATGTAGCATCTTTGAGAAAAACAGAGGCTCACCAAAAGGAACTTGATCAGAAGTGGCAGGAACATGTATCGACACTACTCAAAAATTGTAAGGGCAATTTGAACAAGTTCGAAAGTCACAAAGTTAAGCAACTGTTACATAACTTCCATGACATTTTCTCGAAGATCGACGGTGACGTGGGAAGGACCGGGCTCGTCAAACACCATATAGATACGGGTGATACACAGCCGATAAGACAGAGACCACGTCGTATCCCCTTTGCAAGAGAACAGGAAGTCACGGAAATGTTAAGAGATATGGAGAAAAACCGGATTATCGAAGCATCTACCAGCCCTTGGTCATCGCCAGTTGTCCTAGTCAAGAAAAAGGATGGCAGTACAAGGTTTTGCGTTGACTACAGGATGTTGAATGATGCCACGAAAAAGGATAGTTATCCTCTGCCACGTATAGATGACACTTTGGACTTGCTAAGTGGCATGAAATGGTTCTCCACAGTTGACCTCAAAAGTGGATACTGGCAGGTGGAAATCTGTCAACAGGATAAAGAAAAGACCGCTTTCTCCACTGGTCCTGGGAACGGTCTCTGGCAATTCAATGTCATGCCTTTTGGACTGTGCAATGCTCCAGCTACATTCGAGCGTCTAATGGAGCGCATTTTGGTGGGGTTGCTTGGTGATGCATGCCTGGTCTATTTGGATGACATCATAATTATGGGACGAAGCTTCGAGGAGCACCTACGCAATTTGGAGAAAGTGTTCCAGAAACTGCGTGAAGCAAATTTAAAACTCAGTCCTAGTAAGTGTACACTATTCCAAAAAGAGGTTGGATACTTGGGACACATTATTTCGGCGCAAGGAATTCGAACAGACCCTGAAAAAATAAAAGCCGTGTCGAAGTGGCCTACCCCTCGTAATAAAACTGAGGTACGCTCTTTCTTGGGTCTGTGTGCATATTACCGTCGGTTTGTGAAGAACTTCTCCGAGTTAGCGAAACCGTTGCATCGTTTAACAGAGGAAAAGTGTCAATTTGAATGGAACTCTGACTGCGAACAGGCATTTGCTCTACTGAAAACTCACTTGTGTGAGGCTCCTGTACTAGGTTACCCTAGTAGGGAAGGCCGATTTTTGGTAGACACAGATGCCAGCAATGTGGGTATTGGAGGAGTTCTCTCTCAAACACAAGGAGATAGGCAGGTCGTTATCGCATATTTCAGCAAATGCCTTTCCAAGCCAGAAAGAAATTATTGTGTTACCCACCGAGAACTTCTAGCCGTTGTTAAGACCTTACAACACTTCAAGAAATATTTGATTGGGAGGCAGTTTACACTTCGTACCGATCACGCTGCCTTACAGTGGCTCCTCCAGTTCAAAGACCCAGAAGGACAAGTAGCAAGGTGGATAGAGCAGCTGCAAGAATTTGACTTTGTCACTGAACATCGGAAAGGCAAGTCACACAATAATGCTGATGCTTTGTCTAGACGACCTTGCGAAGAATCTTGCCGACATTGTGCCAAACAGGAAAAGAAAGAGAACGTAAGGATTATCCAGGTGAACGCTTTGGACGAAGACTGGGATAATCAATCATTGGAAGACGCACAAAAGGAAGATAGTGACTTGAAGACAGTAATCGAATGGAAGGAACGTGGCCAAAGGCCCACTTGGAGTGAAATATCAGCGCTTAGCCCAACAGCAAAAAGTTACTGGGCTCAATGGGACAGCCTGATAATTGATAATGGAGTTCTCAAGAGGAAATGGGAATCGCCCAGTGGACAGGAGGTCACCTTACAGATAGTTGTTCCCGGTGATAAAGTCGCGTCAGTGCTACGACAGGTGCACGACGGAGTATCCGGAGGACATCTTGGAGTAAAGAAAACCCTGGAAAAGGTGAGAAAAAGATTCTATTGGGTGCATTGCCGCGAAGACGTAGAGGACTGGTGTAGAAAATGCGTAGCTTGCTCCTCAGTAAAGGGACCGCAAACGAGAGCCAGAGGTCTGCTGAAAGTGTATAATGTTGGTGCACCTTGGGAAAGAGTTGCTGTCGATATAGCTGGGCCATTCCCTGTTACTGAAGAAGGGAATAGGTATATCATCGTTATGCAAGACTATTTCAGCAAATGGCCAGAAGCTTTTGCAGTACCTAACCAAGAAGCTCATACAGTCGCCAAAAAGCTAGTTCACGAGGTGTTCTGTCGATTTGGCGTTCCCTTGGAGCTACACTCTGACCAGGGTAGAAACTTTGAGTCTTCGCTATTTCAAGAGGTTTGCCAACTACTCGGGATACATAAGACTCGTACAACACCATATCACCCTCAGTCAGATGGAATGGTCGAAAGATTCAACCAGACGCTAGAGAATCATTTGGCCAAAGTAGTGGAAGAACACCAGAGGGATTGGGACCAATACATTCCACTCTTCTTAATGTCATACCGCTCAGCAACACATGATAGCACAAATTGCACACCGGCGAAAGTCAACTTCGGCCGAGAAATTAGACTACCCATAGATGCACTAACCGGAACACCTCCCGATACTCCTATCCTAGCCACTGACTATGTGGCCGACCTGCGGCGTAAATTAGATGGAATACATGAGCTAGTAAGAGAGAATGGTTTGAAAACCAGTGAGAAAATGAAGATCCGATACGACCGCAAAGCTAACGTTTCCGGACTTGAAGAGGGGACTTTGGTATGGTTACATAATCCCATTAGAAAAAAAGGAAAGAGTCCAAAGTTCCAAGCCAAATGGGAGGGTCCGTACACGATAGTAACCAGAATAAACGATGTCACCTACCGGATTAAGAAAGGACCTAGAGGGAAGCTGAAGGTCGTACACGTAGACCGCCTAGCTCGCTATTATGGATCAAATCATGCTCGGGACGAGCATGACTAAGAAGGGGGCAATGTTACGAATGGACCTTATGTCGATGGCATAAGGTTCAATATCGCGTGACATGCAGTGTGTCACTTTTAAGTCCTATTCCTCCAGATCTAGACATTTTCTAGGTACAATAATAAAACGCATTGCTAGACTTAGGACGGCCTATCGAATGGTACAGGTCTCAACAGTTTTGTCAACAAAGTGTCGACATCGAAATTTCTAGAAACCCGTTTCCGGGAATTACCGTAGGTACTTCCGAGTGACCTCGAGGTTATGTGCTATTATTATTACGTCTGGAGGAATCTGGAATGGTCGATCAGCTGGGCTATATAAGGCGCCGCGACGCCAGCGCACAGTCAGTCTACACTCGACTAGCGATACGATAACAGCGACAGTTAAGAAGCGATCTTTGAGAATACCTACTGCGACAACCGTAACGAGAACTGTGAGTACTACGACAAGTAACATCCGTAGAGTTATTGTGTGTTTACAACACGGACTTCGTGGACATAAGGGAAGACTTCGGTGCAACGTCAGCGACATTCTACTTGTCATTGCCTACAATCGACTGTACCTTCGTTGCCAATAAACTTCGTAACCCTTAACCGGCGTTTTAGTACCCCTAGCCCGTAACAATATGTTTTTTAATCATCATCATCATTTCAGCAGAAAGACGTCCACTGCAGGACATAGTCCTCCCCCAAGGATCTCCACGACGATGATCGGTCCTGCGCCTCCCGCATCCAGCGGTTTCCCTTCCCATGTCGTTGGAAAACCGCTGGTCGTTTGTTTATAAAAATCGGAATTAATTACTTTTTTTTATTACTTTCTTGTCGTTTACGTGACAACTGATAGGTGCGTGTTAGATAACACGACAATAATTGTAAAAACCTTTTTTAGTCACATACATTTTTAAGCATTATTTATACACGTACATATTATGTAAGTAGTTTTAAACTACTTTGCATAGCGAAGACAGCCAAGTAGTCTCTACAATAAAAAACCGCTTTATGCGGAAGGCGCCGCGCAGGACCGGACGTCGTCGTGGAGATCCTTGGGGGAGGCTATGTCCAGCAGTGGACATTTTTCGAAACGAATCAGATTGTGAATGATAGTGTGTTACGCTATCAGAGTGCTGAAAAAAGAACATATTATACTAGCTGCGCTCCGCGTTTTCACCCGCATAAATTACGATCCCATGGGAATATCGGGATAATAAGGTTATAAATAAAGCATCTGTGTACCAATTTTTATCCAAAACCATTCAGTAGCTTTTTTGCGAGAAAGAGTAACGAATAAACATCCATACAAACTTAATTTTAGTAGGTCATAGGGTCAAAATATGGGGCCAAAAATATAGGGTCAAAAATACAGGGCCAAAATAAAATCAATTAGTTAAAAACTATTTCAGCCCATCCATCAATAACAACAGGCATTTTGGTGACTTTAGCTAGTCCACCTTCACTTTCATTTTTACCCAAAAATTCCGACTGAAAACCATCGAAAAGGTTTAATTAAATTCGTCGGTTAATATTATTAAATCAGCTGATAAAATTGTTTTTCGGGTTTTATTCACATTGCGTTTTTTTTGTGTAAATTTTTACTTTAAAGTCGTATTGGGTTATAAAAGTATAGCAATTATGAACGGTCACAAAAAAAAAACTGCATATTTATTTTAAACATCAGAAAAAAACCGACGAAATATTCCACCACAGGGGGGTACAGAATCATGTACTGGATGGTCTGTGCGTCGATGTCAGATACACTCTTTATGTGGTGTAATTACGTAACACACTATCAGTAGCAATAGGTTTCAATTTGTCAGTTCAACAACATTCATTGCGGTATTAACGTAGTTGCCAGTTTGAAAAATTTTAACTTATGTATGGAGCAATGGACTTGCAATAGGCTTAAAAATGTTTCCAATTATTAGTAAATGGGTGTTACTCAATTAGGGTACTGGTTATTCCTATACTATTTGTGTGCCGAATTTAAACCAATCCGTTCTTTAGTTTTTACCGTGAAAGAGTACCTAACAAAAATCCACCCATACATCCATACAAACAGAGAGGCAACCTGTACTTAAAGAATTGTAATGCAGAGATCATTTGCCGGGGTCACGTATAATAACATCGCATTAATGAAATTAAAACGAATAATGTGCGAAGAGTAGACGAATTGAATGAAATAGAGGGCCCTGTAATGTGTATTGTCTATGACACTGACTTTGACATCAAGTCAACATTGTTTATCTTCTTCTTATTCTTAGCTTTAGGGGTCCACTGCTGGACAAAGGCCTCCTCCAAGGTTTTCACTCCATTGGGGGCAATGCGCCATAATCCCCACACTTGGCTGGCGGGTTGAGGATCGCAGTAATTTGTTATTCCACAGGAGAAGCGCTGCTGCCTGCTTCCCTGGCTACGACACCCACGGGAGGATAGAGTTGGTACTATTCAATGCCCGGTACCACATGGGGTAACATTGTTTATAAGTTTTCATATTTGAGTACGAGACTTTTGACTTTATTATTTTTTTGTCTTTTTTTAAAATTTTTATTTTATCATATTTTCTTGTAATATGCGTTTTGTTTGTGCGAAATATTATTTTTTCTTTCTGTAAGCTAGCGGCTCAGGCGGCAGTATTCAAATTACGAATTATTTTTGTTGTTACATTTTTTTAAGATTAATAGAAGAGGCTCGTGACTAAGAACAGCCGTACAGGTCGGTTGATCAGGTTAAGCTGCACTTGCTGCGGTTGGTCTGAGGATGGGTGACCAACTTTTTTTTCTTTTTTTTATAAATTATAAACTAGCGCTTGACCGCAATCCCGCCTGGTGGTAAGCAGTGACGCGATCGTTGATGGTAAAGCGCACTAATTTATTAAAAGCCTATTCACTCTAGCCTAGATTTTTGGACGCGACCGCTCTGGACGTAGCGGAAGGTTTATCAGACTTTTACACACTAAAATCCACCCGTGTTCATTCACTTGCCTGTGCACCAGGGGCAATGGTCTCAATCTCTTTCGACAACCTACGGCGCTGGCAGATCACAGTTGCTTACCTTCTGTAATCTGTGCTGGACCGAACAGAGAGGTGCAATCAGGTTATACCCAAATGACTTTTCTGGACAAATTCCTTCTCAAAGAGCCTCATTGTGATGAGTTTAGTACAGTCAGGGCTGCCTCCATAAAGTACATTATTAAGTGGAAGTACCTAATTTAATACATGTAACTCTATACAAAAATTGGCCAGGTATGCTGATGCTCTAAAAACGTTCATTTGTTCCATTTATCAACAATTTCGCTGCATCCTCATTTGTAGCATGTTTTGTTCAAATTATAACACCTACGCGAATTGTTGGGGGTCAGGTTGATTAGTGAATATATTCAATTAATGAACTTAGAACCGACCAAAATATAGTCTTCTTACAAAATGGACATGATCTTGAGGGCTATTTTACAGCGGCTATGCGTTTCAACTTGAACTACCAATTTGTAAAGAATGAAAAAAGTAATAACATGAATATATGTCAGGACATTGATAAAATATTAAACAGATACGATATATTCTAACAAACTGACCATAAAAAAATGTGCCGAACACAGCAGCAGCACACATGCATATTTTTATTCGGCATACATTGGTACAGTGTGAGTGAGATGGGGCGCAATCTAAAGCATAGAGAAGAAAAAGATGGCTAGTGTTTGTCGTTTGCCCTGTTAGTTTGTCGTTTGTTTTTACGAGTGTATCGAGAGTGACTAAAGCGAGATACAGGACTTACCTTCTTTTGTACGCTTCATTTTTAGTGCGCTAGTGACATATCTACCTTAGTTTAATATTTTATCAATGTGTCAGGACAATAAATAAATATCTGGACGTTGACCAGTCGGTACGCTCAGGGAATACTTACGCAAGAAATTGGCAGATTCCATCCCACGTGTAATTTATTCTTTTTCTCTATTAAAATTTTTTATATCTCCCTACTGTTTATATTTCGTATGTATGTGTTTATGTATTTAATATAATATTTTTTCTCCTTTTACTTTAAAGTATTAACACCTACCATGTGTGACTGGTCATCTCTTAGCTGCCATGGCGTATTTTAATTTCTGAATTGTTTTTTTTGTGTGTTTTCCATAATGGACGCTCTCAGCGTACAATATATTTCTGCATCGTTCTCACACGGTTGATTTCAACATGAATGATGTAATCAAATATTTGTAACAACAGCTTGAAAATTTAAAAGAGTGTCCATGGAGTTTCTTGCCCGTTCTTCTCCATAGGTACCTACTCTTTGGAATGGGCGACTAGCTTCATCTTATTTACTGACCGACCTTCTGACAATTCAAAAGTGCCTGTAACTGGTTTATTTGAAATAAATGATTTGATTTGATTTGTTGTCTCTGTATCACCTTAAGGTAGACTGGTAGAAAATGCCTAAGGCATTAAGTCCGCCATTGTGCAATGTTTGTGCATAAAGTTTTAATAAATAAATAAATATATGTCCGTACGTTTGCCTTATACCTAGATGCGACTCACGGTTACAACCGCGAACGTTTCAATCCCGTAGGAGTATTGGGCTAAAAAGTATCATAAGTATTGTAATGTTTGGCACAGAGATGGTTTAGAATCAGGAATTGATTATGAACTATTTGTGTGCCAAACATTCAATTCTTTTCAATTGTTTTTGGGTGTTAGTCAAAAATCAAAATCAAAATCAAATTCGTTTATTTCAATTTAACCATCACTTGGTACTTTTGAAAAGTCAATGTCGGTCAGTTCAAGAAAAGTGAAGCTAAATTGCACGTTCCAAAGCGTAGATCGGATATGGAGAAGAACGTGCAAGAAACTCCATGGACAAGCCAAGTTAGTGTAAGCATCCAACATTATCACCAACTTTTTTATCATCCCACTGCTGGGCAAAGGTCTCTTCTTATACAGAGAAGGATTGAGTGTAATCACCACGCTTACCCATTGCGGGTTGGCGATTTCAGACTTGAAAGTTCATGATCATTTCCTTCACCTTGTAATCAGTCATTGGTGTCCCAAGATATACTTAGAAAGTACATAGATAATAATTTCAGAAAAGTTACATTGGTACTTGCCTGTCCTGGAATATAACCCGCACACTCATTTTTGAGAGGCTGGTGTTTTAACCACTAAGCTACCACGACCCACATCTCAAGCATCAATCAATTCATAAATGCATCCTCACAAACTTTTGTATTTATAGTATTAATTAGTAGGAGCATTGACAAACGCATTGTAAGTAGCGACTACCATAACCAGCACCCTAAATCTGATTTATTTTGAAGAATATTCCTAACCTCCTAAAATCCTGTTCAACTACGTAAGTACCGCAATGACTGTTGTTGAACTATCAAAATGATACCCATTGCTACTGATAGTGTTGTCGTAATTACTCTGCTGTTACTTTGTGACAACAACACTCGCCCATATGGTACCACTATAATCGATTGCGTACCCAAGCAATCCACTGTAAACACAATTCGATTATGGGGGACAATCAATCAACACCACACCCAGAGAAAACATTGTTCTGTTTAAAGGAAGTAGTAGTTTTATTGACTACTAGTAAAATGTTGCTTGTGCAAAAGTTTATTTTTAATAACCCGCCTGATGATAAGCAGTGATACAATCGTCTATGGTAAAGTGCACTAGTTTATTTAGAGCCTATTCACTCTAACCTTGAAGACACTTAAATTGTAACCAGACGGGAAGACCGCCGCAGGCAAATTGTTCCAGTCCTTCGATCATCATCATCATCATCATCTCAGCGTTTATCCCGGTTCCATCCGCGGCTTTCGCGTTGGAGCCCGGGGTCCGCTTTCTTGCGTATTTTCCTCCATTTCGCGCGATCTTTAGCATCCTGTGGTGTGAGATTGTTGGTACGCATGTCATCTCTTACAACGGTAAAGCCGGCACTTCTTTGGTCTACCTCGCTTTTCCGGCCCGGCTGAGGCGCCATGGTAAGACATGTGTTACCCACGTCACATGCTGGTTTTCGATGTACGTGGTAAGTATAACAGACGAGGCGAAACGCTTCCTCCGGATCGTAGCGGTGTCAACAACATAAGGGTGAACACTCGCCGTCCGACGGCGCCGGTTCGTCTGATTATGAAACGGTGATGGCGGAAAGCTACCTTACGCCTTTGTGTCGCCTGTGTCATTCCCACAATTTCGAGAAATTTGTAATGAAATGAAATGAAATCGTTTATCAAGCAAGTAGGATCACCGATCACTTTTACACGTCATGTTTATTTTATATTTTATTTTTTTAACTAGATGAAGCCGGCATTTCCTAACTGACTACCTCTGAGAAGAAATAGCCGAAACAAACTCAGGGATCATCGTCTTTATTCAAGTCCAGACATTAAAAATGAAAATGTTTACAATAATTTACCTTATAATTACGCATATTGCTTAATAACAATGCTTAACAGAGCGAGCAGCTCAGTCCCAAGCTTTTTTGTCTTCTAAATAATCTGTGATTTTATAATACCCCTTTTTACAAATTTTGGCCTTTATATGGTTCTTAAATCATCGTAACTTCACGTTTTTTTATAATTATAAAGTAGTGCTTGACCGCAATCCCGCTTGAGTAGTGAGTCTATTCACTAAAAAAAAACTGAGTGAATAAAAGAAGTGGAAGGAAGACGAGGCAAGAAGAAGAGGCAGCTGAGCGAGGTGATGCAATGTTAAACCCAACAACACGACCAACGATGCTGCGCCAGAGGGAGATTGATCAAAATTTGGCGCATTGTACCCGGCACACATCGCAACACAACTGGTCAGACCCGTCCTCCGTACGGCTTCACCAGACATCATGCCGGAAGACGACGAATCGCTTTTAAGACTTTGTCTTGTGGGTGGTAACATCTGCAGGCAGCTGATGTTATGCCGAAAGCAATCTTATATTTAATAAGTACATTAAGAAGATAAAACAATGCTTAAATCTTGTACAAGTGAAATATTAGTATCAAATTCATAATCTCCTGGTTTAGACATTAAAACCTATGTGATTCAAAAATTTGTTCCCACAAAGTAACTTATTTATCTCCTAAAACTTGGCTTTCTCTCCTCTATCCTTTTGCTGGACCCTACAGGATCCCTAATGATCTAATTTATATATTTACCACCTAAATACACATTATGGTAAAGCAGTAAGTATATTGAACATTGAATAAGTATTGATTTCGCAATTTGTGTGGCTTCTTGTTGAGCCAAGTAACAAAGGGACTGATTTGATGATAATAAGTATCAATTTGTATTCCCTATGATATAATAATAATAGACGCTCCCATTGGATAGCTTAATAATAATAACAATTAGGAAAGAAGGAGGCAAATAAAAGATCCAGCTGGAATGGGCAGCATTTGGAAAACTTCGTCGGGTATTTTCGTCGCCCATACCCTAATGTTTGAAGACTAAAATCTTCAACCAGTGCGACCTACCCGTCATGACTTACGGAGTCAAGACGTGGACACTAACGGTCAGACTAGTCCATAAGTTTAAAGCCGCTCAGCGAGCTATAGAGCGGGCTATGTTGAGCGTCTCTCTGAAGGACCGCATCGGAAATGAGGTGATCCGACAGAGGACCAGAGTCACCGACATAGCTGAGAGGATTAGCAAGCTGAAGTGGCAATGGGCTGGTCACTTATGCTGCAGGGCCGACAACCGTTGGGGTAAACGAGTCCTCGAGTGGAGACCGCGTCTCTGCAAACGTAGCGTAGGACGCCCTTAGGCGGGATGGAGCGACGACATCAAAGGCTGGTAGTGGCTGGCGGAGAACTGCTCAGAATCGAGCTTGTTGGCGTGCCATGGAAAAGGCCTATGTCCAGCAGTGGACGAGTAGAGGCTGACGATGATGATGATGATGAATGATAATAATAAAAAGTTTATTGTTCAGAAATAGTACAATATTTGGAAACGGCTCGCATTGTCAGGAAATTCCTCTTTCTGGAGTCCTGATCGCCAGTAGCTTCGACCCTATTACCGATACCGGTGGACTACTGTTTTATATGTTTTAATATTATAATATTTAATAGCCCTCTTTATACACGGCAGCCGTTCATCTAAAAACTGAATTACATTCAATAAAATATAGTTCCCGTCCGTCCCTCCCGTATTTAGGTTACAACTGCAATCAGTCACGTGCAACCGAATTGGTTGCAACAATTAAGTCAGTGTACCCCCACCAAAAGGGTTAGATTAGAACCCTGACAGCTAAGCAAGACGAACATTGCTTCTAAAGGCCAGATGGCTTCCAAAGGCTAAACGGCTAATGAGTTCGCTGCGAGAGATACATTTAAAAAAAATAATTATAAACTAGTGCTTTACTGCAATCCGGCCTAGTGGTAAGCAGTGGTGCAATGGTTGATGGTAAAGTGCGCTAGTTTATTAAGAGCATATTCACTCAAAAAAAACAAGTGAATAGGAAGGAAGACGGCAGTTGGGCGAGGTGATGCAATGTTAAACCCAACAACACGACCAACGATGCTTCGTCAGACGGAGATTGATCTGGAGACCCCCCACGACCAAACTCCCGACACAACAACATTAGGTGCATCATAAACGGCCCACATCGCAACACAACTGCTCAGACCCGTCCTCCGTACGGCTTCACCAGACATCGTGCCAAAACACGACGAATCGCTTGACTACAAGACTTTGTCTGGTGGTAACTTCTGCCGTCAGCCGATGTTATGGCCTACCACCGAGAGTATAAAGAAATGTATTTACATGTGTTTTATAATATCAAATATTATACATCTGTTTATATAGAGCATTACTCTTGTTTGTAAAGTGATTATAATCTCAAGGTTTATGTTACTGCATAGTTATCACAGACAATTGACTCAACTATTATAAATACTGGTACAATCTACATCCTCTTTTTCCGGTCTTTAAGATGGATACACAGCATAATCAGTCTTCCTTCCTGTAAAGGCCTGTAAGCAAACGAAGTAATTTTGTTTAATTACTCAAAAGCAAAATCAAAGCATTTATTTCAAATAAACCAGTTCAGGCACTTTTAAATTGTCAAAAGGTCGGTCAGTCAATAAGATGAAGCTGGTCGGCCATTCCAAAGAGTAGGTACCTATGGAGAAGAACAGGCAAGAAACTCCATGGACACTCTTTTAAATTTTCAAGCTATTGTTATACTTGATTACATCATTCATGTTGAAATCAACCGTGTGAGAACGATGCAGAAATATATTGTACACTGAGAGCGTCCATTATGGAAAACACACAAAAATACGCCGTGGTAGCTAAGAGATGACCAGTCCCCTCTGACGGCGTCCGTTCACGAACATGACGTATATCCATACGTCATGTTCGTGAACGGACGCCGTCAGAGGGGACTGGTAATTTTTAACCGCGATTATGGTTTAAAAATGATTTCTGAAAATTTCTATGAGGCCAAAACGAAAGTGAATGCTAGACATGACGCGATTACGCAACTTAAATGCAGTCTCTGGATTTTAATTGATTGTTCCATAAGCGTGACGAGAAGGTAGAGGTTGTCCTATGTTAAACTTCAATGCTGTAAATTTTTGAAGAATTCTCTCGATTGCCCACAGTTTTCATCATCAGATTTACTGCAGACCATCATCTTAACTAGGGTTGTAACGGAGGCTTGTTAGCGGAGGCGGAGGCGGATGCGGAGGCGACGAGTCTCACCTCCGCGGATGCGGAGGTTAACGGAGGCGGAGGCGGAGGTGAAAGTACATATAGAAAAAATTAAAATTTTTGGTTAATTAAAACAAAATTTTTATTTTAAATACGTACATTAATAGGAGCATACTTGGTAAAAAAAATATTACCTTCTTGTAATGAAAATTAAAGAGAAACAAATTGTGTTTGCCGCATTCCCGCCTCGCACTAGTTGATTCTTGACCATTTCGCGCTCAAACGCGGTCGGACGGTTGTCGAGCGTCGCAGCTTGCGCGTTATTTATTTTATAAATACGTAAATAAACCTCCGTTATAACTCCGCAAAAAATTGTGCGGAGGCGGAGGCGGAAGCGAAGATACGATTTCTTGCGGAACTTCCGCAGTAACGGAAGCGGAGGCGAAGCTCCGTTACAACCCTAATCTTAACGCATAAACGTGCAAAGTTCTCAATAATATCAATGAATTAAGTCCAAACACAAAGTAGCTACTGTAAACCGTTGAGGAGTACCAGGAACTGGCCTTTGTCTTCATCATCAGAGCCCTTATGGCAGGCAGAACCCATCTAGGTGTAAAGTTCTTATCAATACAAATTAATCGAGCACAACCACAAGGTAGCTACTGTGAATCGTTGAGGAGTTCCTTCAACTGTCTCCCGGCTCCATCATCAAATCTACTCTAGCCCTTTATTTGATTGTAGTGCTTTAAAATACTCAATGAAAATACTTAGAAACACTACGATTTTTGAAAGTTCCCTTTGATTTCTCTGGTCTTCCATCGTCAGATCCTGACCTGGTGACTATGGGACCACCTGGAAAGTATATCCTTTCAAACAAAAAAAAATATTTTGCAAATGGGTCTTAGAGTAATTGGTGAACATACATAAAAAAAAATAATTGCAATAATAAAAGTTTACGACGAATTGAGAACCTGCCCCTTTTTTGAAGTCGGTTAAAAAAAATAACACTTTTTTTTAAATTGAGAACGATATTCCAGATCCATTGCTTCATAATAATATACAGAGTGTCAGACTGACATCTTAACACAAACATCGCGAAAAGGCTACACTGCATGCCACTAATAAAATTATGATAGTCACTTATATCGTTAATGAGCGGTTACAGAAATCACAGTGTTTAAAAAAATGTGTAGGCTCGGCCTTTGAACGTTACAAGCGTGCCGCCGCCGCGTGTTTGTGGGTATGACGTTGACCCCTGATGTGAACTCTATTCTTTCGAGTTTAGAGAGAGAGTAGATAGTTTTTGGAGTTTTGTTCACATTGCGCTTTTTTGTGTAATTAGTGAATTAATTAATTTTTCCTTTAAAATCTTATTGGGTTTTACAAGTATAGCAATTATGAACGGTTTAAAGTGAAAAACAGCATATTATTATTTTTAAATCAGGAGAAAACCGACGAAAAATTCCATCACTGGGGGGTTCAGAATCATGTACTGGATCCATGGTACTCGTTTGTGCGTCGATGTCAAAGACACCCTTTATTGTTTTAAAATTTGGTCTGCATAACAACGTTAATAACGCCTACCGTTGTGTGTTATGTTATTACTCTGCTTCTCCGCCTTCTGCATCTAGTCTTTCCTAGATTGATAAAAATCACTTCAGTTTCGCAAGGGCAGTGTCAATGAATCATCGACATCTTTCTAGAATCGAACTCGAAAGGGTAATAAGGATTTACGAGCGACTATTGTTGTTTCCACCATGTGCGTTTTTCATCGGTTATTATTTCTGTGGTGTCATTGGTTCTTTGAAATGTTTATTATGTTCAACAAATAAAATAT
This sequence comes from Sesamia nonagrioides, assembly GCA_017933935.1. Classification (NCBI taxonomy): domain Eukaryota; kingdom Metazoa; phylum Arthropoda; class Insecta; order Lepidoptera; family Noctuidae; genus Sesamia; species Sesamia nonagrioides. The sequence continues at coordinate 386,898 of JADWQK010002063.1, forward strand.
TTGGATTTGAATTTGGCTCCTCTCTATAGGGAATGACTAATTGGAATCGAAAAGCTTCTAAAATAAGTGCCCATGTTAGTTTGTATATTTTGATGATCTAAGTATCCATTCATGAACTCATTGAAATATACCCTCAAAACTTCTTCAAAATTGGTCCAGCCTTTTTGGAGGAGTTACGTGTCAAACACACTTAAAGAACAATATTATACAAGGTGTTTTTTTATAACTAATAAATCTAATTATAATTTAAAGGTATGAATGAGTTTGGCCACGCCACAATAGCGGCGGTAAGTCCCCTCTTTGAGGAGTGGCTAGAGAGGCGCCACGGTGCCCTCCTGCGCCGGCGCCGGGCCTGCAGGCGGTGAGCAGTGGGCAGCTCGTTGCCCGGTAAGGACCAGGCCCGAGTCGACGGCGCGTCGTGTTTCACGCGCGCCTCAAAGAGATGTCAGTACATCGTGACGGGGTCCACGAAGGCCGATGCCTTCTGGATCAGGGTGAGGGTTTGTTAAACAAGAAACCGTGGCCCTGGCCGTCGCACAGGCAAGTGAAGAAACACGGGTGGGTTTTAGTCATTAAAAGTCTGACACGCCCTTCCGCTCCGCCCAGAGCGGGAGAAGTCATTTGATGATTTCCCATCCACAACAAAAAAGGGTGTTTAGTATCAATAATCGTGATTTGGCAACATAGTTGGTGCAGTGGCTGAGCGATCGACTATTGCGTGGCGTCTCGCGGGTTCGATTCCCGCATGGTACAAATATTTGTATGGCCTACAGGTAGTTGCTCCGGGTCTCGCTGTTTGTGTATTGGAGTTTAAGCCCTGAGGACACGGTGGAGCCGTGTCCTGAGGGCGATCCCCACACAGGGGGCGTTTTCTCCCGCCTTATCCGGAACAAGAACCTTCCAAAACAGCCGGGTCCGGTAAGGACCTGCGCCAGGCGGATGGTGAGGGCGCCGTAGCGCCTCTCTAGCCAACACTCACTAGACGCTTCTGCCCGTATGTCTCCTCTTTAAGGAGTGCCTTAAAGAGGAGACATACGGGCTTAAGCGTGGCGTGCCTAGCACTGGGTTGCGACAATCGCTATATCGTGTTGCGGATATCCAACACAACGAATTTTTCAAATCGGACCAGTACTTAATGAGAACCTGAAACAAACAAACAAACGCTTCAGCTTTATGTATTAGTATAGATTACTTTACTTCGTTTCCTATTTCAGTAGAGTTTCGGTAGAAGAACTTAGCCTCTATGTGGACGGTGTTTGCACTGTGTCTTGTTAACCACCGCGTAGTAATGTTCCACATTCCACGTAGGTTCCTGAATGATAAAAGTGTGCTGGCAACAACTTTAGTATCGTCATCATCTCGTTATCATCCCGCGCATATGAAATTCAATGCAGGAAAATAGGTTGTAATAGACACTCGTGGGCGATGAACTACTACACCGTCATTATATAATATCGCAAACTAAGAACACGTTTCTTCTCCGTATACCTATAAATGGAAATGCGCAGAGAGCAAACTTTATGCCTAGGTACTTCATAAGAAACTTTTTGGCCAGTCTATGGCCACAGTTTGCTCCTGGCCGAAAATAAAAGAATATTATCGGGTTCTCATTTCAAAATTCAGCCAGTGTCAATTTAAATCTATCAACACCGGCCAGCATTAATTTGACTGACTCTCAACTGCCGAATTCGTTCCATAATCAAAATACCTATTATAATGCCTATTGAATGTAATGTCGACATGTTCATTTTCTAAATAGTAAAACTTCACCTCTATTTCCCAACGTTCCACTAACATTATATAGTTTTTTTAAATCTCATGTCACTTATTGGAACTTTCGTTCTCGATCAGACAACAGTGACAATCGGACTGTTGCGTCGAGCGGTCGTGTCGCGCGCGTATAGTGTTGTGAAGCTGTGATACACATGTAATTGGTAACAACTAACAAGTCGTCATGTCAAAACTCAAGGTAATATTGATAGTAAGCGTGCGAAACTCGCAAAAACTTAATGATAACAACCTTGGGATATTATCTTGTGTTGATGCATTTTTAATCGTAGTTTAAAGTTAATCAAATTGTTTTAGCTGTTTTGATTAAGTGTGACAAAGGTTTTCTTTCACGGTCAGGACTTGTTTATTTTGTTATCTACCGTTCAAAGTGGGTTGACACATCTATAATGTTTGTTTCTGAACGTTTGACAGATAATTTCGGAGTTTTCTCGTTAAAGTTTTCATTGCGCTGTGTATGATTAAAATTGTTTGGAGCTGGCAGGTAAAGTGGGTCTAGTGTTCCTTTTATTTTTTTAAGCATGAAAATATGGAAATAACTAGGTACGTGATAAAAATAGAAAATGATATTCTTACATCATGATTAGTGCTTATGCATTACAATTGATGATTACTTCTTAACCAACCATATAGATTTCCACACCTTTTTTTATAAACAATGCAGCTTGTTATCGACTTCGTCTCAGTCAGATTTAATGAATGTCCGAGGAAACAGGATTTATTTAATTGCTCTCTTAAGAACACAGTAAAAGGCGTTTTGAAAGCATACCGAACAAAATAATAATCCTCTTTTTTGTTTCGCCGTAATCGTGCAAAAATCAAGAACAACATTTGTCGATATAAGTAATTTAAAAACTAACACTATTACGTAAAACAGAAAAGACGTCTTCGATTTAAAAAAAAAAATACGATCTGACACATACAACACATCCTAATACGCCGTTTAGGACGGTTGATTGTTGACCATCCATCGTAGCCATTTGTAAGGAGCCCTGGATAATTCCATGCCTGATAAATATCATTTAGGGAAGTTGTGGACGCTCACATACAGACTCCAGTAACTCAGGCGTAACAGTTGCCATATAGCTATCATATAGGTAATAACAATTCGTTTTATGTTTTTCCTTATTATGCATATTTTTACCTATTCAGAGATTTTTTGGAGTCAACTTGATTATAAAATTGGTTTTTAGTCGTAGGTGAATACTTTCTGCGTATTGGAACAAATTAATAGGTTTACCTTCGCATATTTATAAATATTTATTCGCGTCTTAGAATGACTGGTACATATAATAACCACCGAAATTAAGTCAATTGTTATTATTGTCGAACAATTAAAAAAGGTTGCATGTCCCTGCTGCTGCTTTTCTTTTGCAACTGCGCCGATGTCAACTATTCTGCCAGTGGCACCAACTCTCATGTTCACAAACTAAACTAATATTAAGTTATGTGCATCTTTTTCTTTCTATTTAATTAAGAAAAGGATAGAAGATAACATTTTAGTTTAATCCTGTCAAATTAATATACATACCTACTCGATTTGACAGTTTAGAAGCATAAACATGGCGACCAAAAATACGTCAGTAGGCCTAGTATGAGTTTGCATTACGAAACTCGATCGTCGCTATCGAGCGCGTTTGACTCATCGATTAGCTCGCTTTAAGGTTGTAAGAACTCTCAACCAATGAGAGCGCCAAACGTGCTCGATATCGACGATCGAGTCTCGTAATGAAAACTCATACTAGGCCTACAGGAGCGGACTAATTTTACAGACCGTCTAAACTAACATTTTTCTTATTAAAGCATTAAAACTATGAAATTTATAAAATTGCCATAATGTTGCTCGTCACTTCTATTGAACTGTCAAAGGATCGGAAAATAGAACGCCAAAGATAATCTCGACGTGTGTATGTTAGACTTATTATGCCACCATGCGTCAGTCCACAGTTTTCCGGTCGTATGCTAATCATAATACCTAGTATTTTCTTATTATAATTACATAATAATATGTATAATTGTGGTGAAGATATTAATGTTTGCTTAGACTATTTACTTGGTACTATGTGAACTGTGCTAGAAGGAACGAAGCTGTGTATTGGTTCAATGCTAAGTGATTTTTACTTCTGTTATGTTACGTAATTATTTTTTTACAATTAAGTTACTACTGACTTAGTACATTATACTACTTATAACAAAGCTAAAAATTACTTACTTATGTAACTATAAGTTTACTAATGTTACATTTATTTTATAAAAAATATCGTGACTTAAACCCTGAGGCATTTTGTAGTAAGCCTTAGGGAGATTTAGATACGGTTAGGACACAATACTCATATGTATGAGTAATCTATCGTAACTGCCTTATTTTGTATAAAACAAATAAAATACTTACATGAATATTTAATCATAGTTAAATCAGATTAAAAATCTTCGATATAGGAGATAAACCAATTCAAAAGGAGATACACCAATTCACCATATGTAGTTAAGAACTACGCTGGATTTGTTTGGAAAATAGGTAAAGGTAGAGTAGTCTTTTCATATGGCAAGAGTTGAAGATTTTCCAAGTCCAATTGCCGATAGTTCAGACGGGGTACCCGAATTTATAAAAGCCGTAATAATGCGTGGATGTGGTATCCCTTGGGAACGTGCTACGTGAACAAAACATAGCCTTTGAGTAGTATGTCAAGATCCATCTATCTCTACAGAATACTACCGACTTCCGATAAGCGGTTTAGGCGTGAAATTTTAATATACCAACAGACTTGCTGTCGAATTATATTACTTATAGAATATCTCACAGCAAACTGACTCGTATTTTATCTCTAAAACAAGCCATTAGGTAACACATATCATTTATAAAGGATGCATAAGTCACACCATCTAAAGCCTCTACAGTACTCACAAGAAGCTGTTCGGAATCAGTTGTGATTTTCTAAGTACATTATTAACTTTGTTCCTAGTGTGTAGAAATCCATACTAATATTATAAATGCGAAAGTAACTCTGTCTGTCTGTTACGATTTCCCGCTCAAACCACTCAACCGATTTTGATGAAATTTGGCACAGACAATCTTTAGACTCTGAGAAAGAACATAGGCTACCTTTTATCCCGGAAAAAATTGATGTTCCCGAGGGAGATCTAAAAAGCGCGATATAACCGAACTCCACGCGGGCGAAGCCGCGGGCGGAAAGCTAGTGTTAAATAAAAAGAAACAATCGTGATACTGATTTCCCTTTACACAACTCTGCAATCAATCCCAAGACCACACGTTCTGTAACCACAATAAACTATTTTATTTAGTACAATATTATTTTCTTTTCAATACTGATTTTACGTATTCAAAGCGTAACACATTTTGGAGGTCAGCCCGGCTTGGACAGAGCACCGCCGTGTTCTCGTAGCGGCGATCGGCGGCAATCTCTAGCGTCTGACCCTGGTCCAGGCCATGGTCCGGAGCGAGAGTGCATGGCAGGCTGTTACCTCCTTTTGCGAAGCACTGATGCTGGCAAAGGAGGAGACGGAGCACGTGAGGCAGCGGGAATCCCAGCGCCTTCACGCCACTAACCGCCGCAGGAGACGCCCTGGTCGGGCTTGCGGGTGGTGAGCAATGGGCAGCTCGCCGCCCGGTAAGGACCAGACCCGCGTCGCCTCAAAGAGATGTCAGCACTTCATGACGGGGTCCACGAAGACCGAGGCCTCCTGGGTCAGGGTTGCCGGTTGGTTAAAAAAGAAACGGTGGCCCTGGAGCATTGGCAAGTGAAGAAACACGGCTGGATTTTAGTCAGTAAAAGTCTGACACGCCCTTCCGCTCCGCCCAGAGCGGGAGAGGTCATTTGATGATTACCCATCTAAAACAAAAAAAGGCGTAACACATTTTCTCTATAATATCGATTACAATGGACCACGTGTAACCTAATTTTAAACAAAATTGGCGGAGTACCCTTAATACTCCTTATTTCCTTAACAAAGGATTTTGAACAATCAACATCCCGTAAAATACAAACTTTACTTACAATATATAGCTAATAGTTAAATTGTAATAGAGTTTGCAGAGGTTCGTGAAATCTCTCTTTTCCAAGTTTGACTGAAAGTTTCTATACAAAACGTAGAACTTTCGTGAAACCAGCATTGGCTTTTAGATTATTACAACTTTCGCGAAGCTTGAATTCAAGGATGAGATTTTTATGTCTGTAGTTATATTTACGATTCAGAGTCGCCTTTATAATGGTGTGGCAGGATTTAAGATAGAATCCTTGAAGTGCAGTGAGCCACTTGGTGTTGGTCGTCTTAATAATTGTTGAAGACAAAACAACCTTTTAACTAAACGTTACCAATTTGTATCTATTCATTACTGGGAGGAGATAAATCCTATTTATTACCTTCTACTAGGGTTGTAACGGAGGCTTGTTAGCGGAGGCGGAGGCGGATGCGGAGGCGACAAGCCTCACCTCCGCGGAAGCGGAGGTTAACGGAGGCGGAGGCGGAGGTGAAAGTACATATAGAAAAAATTGAAATTTATGGTTAATTAAAACAAAATTTTTATTTTAACTAAATACGAACATTAATAGTAGTATACTTGGTAAAAAAAATATTAACTTCTTGTAATGAAAATTAAGGAGAAACAAATTGTGTTTGCCGCATTCCCGCCTCGCACTAGTTGATTCTCGAGTCTTGACCATTTCGCGCTCAAACGCGGCCGGACGGTTGTCGAGCGTCGCAACTTGCGCGTTATTTATTTTATAAATACGTAAATAAACCTCCGTTATAACTCCGCAAAAAATTGTGCGGAGGCGGAGGCGGAAGCGAAGATACGATTTCTTGCGGAACTTCCGCAGTAACGGAAGCGGAGGCGAAGCTCCGTTACAACCCTACCTTCTACTGCCATACTTCCGATATTTCACACAATTTTCGAAAAATTTTTATATCAAGTCTGGGTTGGTCAACGCCTGCTGAGAAAAAAAAGAGAAAATGGTAGGTTTTCCGTTTTCAGTCACTGCAAGTGACAATAAGTAACGTTTTAAGAATTAATAATTACACTATGTTATAATAATAACGTACAATCCATACTAATATTATAAATGCGAAAGTAACTCTGTCTGTCTGTCTGTTACGCTTTCCCGCTTAAACTTCTCAACCGACTTTGATGAAATTTGGCACAGACAATCTTTAGACCTTTCATCCCGGAAAAATTTGATATTCCCGAGGGAAATCTAAAAAGCGCGATATAACCGAACTCCACGCGGGCAAAGCCGCGGGCGGTAAGCTAGTTTACCATAAAATAAAATTCATTGTACCTACTATTTAGATAACTTTAAGGACTCGTCTAACCTTAAGGGCTGTGCCCTGAGGTTAACCCGTCACAACACCCGATTAAAAATATGCTTGAATATGAATATTTGCACTGGTCTAGTGGTGCTTCGGGAAGCTCGCTAAGCCGTTGGTCCTGGTTGCCATACGAACATCTGATGGCAAATGTTACGGGTTGTTGAAGCCCTCAAAAGACCAACAATTGCTCTAACTGCAATGCTTCTATATCGCCTTCGGGTTGTGGAGGTCAGACGGTAGTCGCTTCACGGAATATATCGAAGTTTAGCCAAAAACAGCAGTTAGACTGTTATAGCGGACTCCAGACTCCAAAGCTGAAAAAAAGTTTCAGATGCGACTGGGATTAATGACGCGTTACGCGTTATAATGGTACGGAACCCTACGACCGCGAGTCTTGCGCACACTTTGCCGGTTTTATTGTGTTTATTTCCTGTGCGTGTCCCAACCACATAATTAAATTTTGTTTTTTTCCATTTCCACACACAAATTTAATGTTGCCATTAGTAACCGAAACGGTAAGCAAACACCTAAGGATTTATTTTATATCGATTGTCACATTCACGACGGATTAAACCGTGCAAATGACAGCTGTCATCATATAACCCCCACGGTTCTGCCAATGTAATCCGTTGTTAAATCACAAATGTCAATATAGATGATTGGTTGTTTTTATTTTGGTCAACCAAATCACATGAAATACACATGTTTATCCATAAAAAATTTAAAATAAAAGTTCAGTCAACCAAATCACATTAATAGTATCGGTAGATTTACAAAATAATTGGGTATTAATCGTAGATAAGAGGTACTTCTGTATTTCGCTAGATACAATTATCAATAAAAGTCAATTAGCAGTTACATGTTAAATACTGAGCAAAACATTTTATTAAAATCGAAACCGACATGATATTTAATTAGAGAACTACACTCTCTCTTTCTCCCTCTATCTCTCTTTAAGTCCTAGGTTCTATTATTAAATAAAATGCTAAAACGTATATTATCGAATCATTTCGTGTTATCTACTACTCGAATCTTACATCCCTCTAAAAATCTTATTGTAGCAAAATTTCTCTGGAAAACTTCTGACATGCCATCGGGACTGTGAGAAGCCGTATATTTTCATTAAAAACCTTTTGAAGTAAAAGAAAATTGCGGTACTTACCGGCTTTTAACATCTTTACTTTATAGGTACTAATCTATAATAGGTACTAGGTACTATAAAGCTGAAGAGTTTGTTTGTTTGTTTGTTTGAACGCGCTAATCTCAGGAACTACTGGATCGATTTGAAAAATTCCTTTTGAGTTGGATAGATTATTAATCCAGGAAGGCTTTAGGCTATATAACATCACGCTGCGACCAATAGGAGCGGAGCATAACTAACTCCACGCGAACGAAATCACTGGCGGCCGCTAGTACCTTATAAAAGCTACAAATATTTTACCTTCAATATCATGATGCAATTCATAATAAATATTTCATCGATAACAAATAGTCAGAATCAGCTAAGTCTTTCAGAACTGTTATCCGAGGTAAGAGGCAATCTAAGAATGTAATTTGTGTTTATTGTCACAATAAATATTATTTCTTTCTTGAACTGAATCATTGCAAGTGACAATAAATATCATTGTAAGAATTGATAATTTGAATTGATAACAACGTTTAATTAATAATTATGGAATAAGCAGAAAGCTTGTGCATGGACGAGCCGTATTCGGCGGTATAAGAAGTGAATGGATTGATATACACAGAATCGGTTGTTCCAGAGCGATGAGAGGAGAGAATATAGGGCTTGGACGCGACCTGAACTAAACGACGAGGCGGACATGTGTCGCGCGGATGATGCCGCCACGAGTGCATTCTGGCGCAGCCTCTGGTCGGTAGCCGTCTGTCACGCTGAGAGTGACTGGAACAGGATGTTGAGCGAGTGTGTAAAACTAAACCAGAAATGGACCCAGTTTTAATTACGCCATTGGACGTAGCCAGAGCAATTCGCTCGTTACCGAATTGGAAATCACCGGGACCGGACGGGCGGCAAAGTTGTATGGCATCTCAATTCCAGTCGTCCTTAGAGCCTGGATCGCTACCGCTATTTCTGACAACAGGAGTTACTCCATTTGAGTCAGTTAGTCTCACGGAATCGTTGATGGTTTATAAACTTTACACCCACTGAAAGCTAACATTATGACTCACATTGAAAGTTACTCGATAAGGTCGGCCTCTCAAAATGGATGAAGGAATGGGTCCCGTAGTACTGAAGAGGTACTCCTCATAGACGAACCAGTTGGCTGATGGTCATGCCATCAGCCAACTGGTTCGTCGATTCCGCAAGGACCTGTCAACTTGCTGGTTAGATCGTACTACGACCAGGATTCGGTGCCACATACATGGCTTATGAGGGTGCTGGAGTTGTACAATATAAATGCAATTTAACGCACTTTCCTTAAGTCGTGTTTGGGGCAATTAAAAACGGTTTTTCACTATCCAGGGAATCGCTATCGACAGATCCAGGGGAATGATGAGATTGTATGGATTCATCATCAACCTTTTATCGTCTCACTACTGGGCACAGGTCTCCTCTCATACAGAGAAGACTTGAGCGTAATCATCACGCGTGCTCAATGCGGGTTGACGATTTCAGACTTAACAGTCCAGATTTCCTCAAGATGTTTCCTTCACCTTTTAATCACTCATTGGTGTCCAAGATATACTTAGAAAGTACACATAACTTAGAAAACTTACATTAGTACTTGCCTGATCTGGTATCGAACCCGCACATTCATAGTTGAGAGTCAGTTTAGTTATATTATAATTGTGGTTGCCTAATGGTTAAAACACCAATTTTAACCACTAGGTCACCACGACTATAATATCTATACCTAAACTATACTGTAATACTAAATTAGACTATAATACATATTGTATGGATGTCTGTATGGATTTTCCATGGCGACAGTCTGGGTTCACTTTAGTGCTGCTTATCCTTGAATCCTCTAAGCACATTTCTGGAGGGTTTGGGTCTAGCTTATCGATTGAAGAGAAGTGACATCACCCACGATCAGCGGTGATAAGACTGTACATTCCGCAGAACTGCAGGGTTCGAGGCTTTTTAAGTGCGAAGACCCTTCACGGCACAGAGCACAGGGAGTTATGAAAGAAGAAAGAAAGTAAGAAAAAGAAAAAAAAACCGGCCAAATGCAAGGCGGACTCGCACACCGAGGGTTCCGACGTACAAACGTAGCGGTTTACAATTTATGACGTACTAGCTTTCCGCCAGGGGCTTCGCCCGCGTGGAGTTCGGTTATATCGCGCTGTTTAAATTCCCCTCGGGAACATCAAATTTTTCCGGGATGAAAGGTAGCCTATGTTCTTTCTTAGGGTCTAAAGATTGTCTGTGCCAAACTTCATCAAAATCGGTTGAGAGGTTTAGGCGGGAAAACGTAACAGACAGACAGAGTTACTTTCGCATTTATAATACTAGCATTGATTTAGAATTTTTCACAGTTTAGAGGCAATTAGATTTAAGAAGTGTTTGATATGAATTTCAACTTTAATATCTCTACGCGTTCATGTGAAAAAGGGTAGGTAGTAAGTTTATAATTATTAAAAAAATATTTTATGTCATGTAAGCAAAATTATCATTTTCACAATTTTTCCTTTATCTGTCTGTACATTATAGTACAGACAGATAAAGAAAAATCGAGAATCGGCATTTGAGAATCTTGAAATTCGGCACGAAGCAACGTTATATTATTATAACGTTGCATCGTGCCGAATTTCAAGATTCTGAGTTCACGGGAAGTACCTTGTAGGCTTTGATTCCCTAGCGTGTGACGGAAATTCGTCTAAGGTCGGTATAAACTGCTGTATCTTTTGATCGCTTTAACTTAGAAGTTTGATTTTTTCACTGCTTAAAGGGACAATAGACCTAGGTATTTGGTATAAATTTCAATTTGATACCTTTATTAGTTCGTGAGAAATAAGGTAGTAAGTTTCATTTTATTAAAATATGTTTATTATATTATATAACTAAAAAAATGTGATTTACGCAATTTTTCCTATATTTGCATTATATGACAATCCTTCATGCCAAATTTCAAGATTCTGAGTTTACGGAAAGTATCCTGTAGGTTTTGATTCCTTTGCGAGTGTCGAAAATTTGTTGAAAATATCGACATATCGGCTGTATCCTTTGATTGGCTTGGCTTAGAAGTTTGATATTTTCACAGCATAAAGGGACAATAGACCTAGGTATTTGGTATAAATGTCAATTTGATAACTTTATTCGTTCGTGAGAAATAAGGTAGTAAGTTCCATTTTGTTAAAATATGTTTATTATATTATATAACTAAAAAAATGTGATTTTCGCAATTTTTCCTACATTTGCATTATATGACAATCCTTCATGCCAAATTTCAAGATTCTGAGTTTACGGGAAGTATCCTGTAGGTTTTGATTCCTTTGCGAGAGTCGAAAATTTGTTGAAAATATCGACATATCGGCTGTATCTTTTGATTGGGTTGGCTTAGAAGTTTGATATTTTCACAGCTTAAAGGGACAATAGACCTAGGTATTTGGTATAAATGTCAATTTGATAACTTTATTCGTTCGTGAGAAATAAGGTAGTAAGTTCCATTTTATTAAAATATGTTTATTATATTATATAACTAAAAAAATGTAATTTTCGCAATTTTTCCTACATTTGCATTATATGACAATGCTTCATGCCAATTTTCAAGATTCTGAGTTTACGGGAAGTATCCTGTAGGTTTTGATTCCTTTGCGAGTGTCGAAAATTTGTTGAAAATATCGACATATCGGTTGTATCTTTTGATTGGCTTGGCTTAGAAGTTTGATATTTTCACAGCTTAAAGGGACAATAGACCCGAGTATTTCATGTGAATTTCAGCTTGATACGTCCACGCGTTCTTGAGATAAAAGGTCTTGACAGACAGACAGACAGACAGACAGACGGACAACAAAGTGATCCTATAAGGGTTCCGTTTTTTCCTTTTGAGGTACGGAACCCTAAAAATCGAGAATCGGCATTTGAGAATCTTGAAATTCGGCACGAAGCAACGTTATATTATTATAACGTTGCATCGTGCCGAATTTCAAGATTCTGAGTTCACGGGAAGTACCTTGTAGGTTTTGATTCCCTAGCGTGTGACGGAAATTCGTCTAAGGTGTCGGTATAAACTGCTGTATCTTTTGATCGCTTTAACTTAGAAGTTTGATTTTTTCACTGCTTAAAGGGACAATAGACCTAGGTATTTGGTATAAATTTCAATTTGATACCTTTATTAGTTCGTGAGAAATAAGGTAGTAAGTTTCATTTTATTAAAATATGTTTATTATATTATATAACTAAAAAAATGTGATTTACGCAATTTTTTCTATATTTGCATTATATGACAATCCTTCATGCCAAATTTCAAGATTCTGAGTTTACGGAAAGTATCCTGTAGGTTTTGATTCCTTTGCGAGTGTCGAAAATTTGTTGAAAATATCGACATATCGGCTGTATCTTTTGATTGGCTTGGCTTAGAAGTTTGATATTTTCACAGCTTAAAGGGACAATAGACCTAGGTATTTGGTATAAATTTCAATTTCATAACTTTATTCGTTCGTGAGAAATAAGGTAGTAAGTTCCATTTTATTAAAATATGTTTATTATATTATATAACTAAAAAAATGTGATTTTCGCAATTTTTCCTATATTTGCATTATATGACAATCCTTCATGCCAAATTTCAAGATTCTGAGTTTACGGGAAGTATCCTGTAGGTTTTGATTCCTTTGCGAGAGTCGAAAATTTGTTGAAAATATCGACATATCGGCTGTATCTTTTGATTGGCTTGGCTTAGAAGTTTGATATTTTCACAGCTTAAAGGGACAATAGACCTAGGTATTTGGTATAAATTACAATTTGATAACTTTATTCGTTCGTGAGAAATAAGGTAGTAAATTCCATTTTATTAAAATATGTTTATTATATTATATAACTAAAAAAATGTGACTTTCGCAATTTTTACTATATTTGCATTATATGACAATGCTTCATGCCAATTTTCAAGATTCTGAGTTTACGGGAAGTATCCTGTAGGTTTTGATTCCTTTGCGAGTGTCGAAAATTTGTTGAAAATATCGACATAATCGGCTGTATCTTTTGATTGGCTTGGCTTAGAAGTTTGATATTTTCACAGCTTAAAGGGACAATAGACCCGAGTATTTCATGTGAATTTCAGCTTGATACGTCCACGCGTTCTTGAGATAAAGGGTCTTGACAGACAGACAGACAGACAGACAGACAGACGGACAACAAAGTGATCCTATAAGGGTTCCGTTTTTTCCTTTTGAGGTACGGAACCCTAAAAAAACCTCTATTCGCAGTAAACATGACGCAAAAGTTTACAAAAACACAAAAAATAAGACATAGTTGAGGGAAACATGCGTCACATCATCGTTAAGCAGTCTCAGGGTTTTTTAAAAAAAATACCGAATAGGGTATGCACCATGATTTGGTTGCAGTAGACAAGGGACTCACCATGTTATCCATGGCGAAAGAGAACTGGCACAAACCTATAATGCTTACTTAAAACTAATGACCGCAAGAAGGTATGGCAAAGCAAGGAACTTCACGGGCGATTTTATCGGGCTTTTCAAGAGCCCGATGTAGACTACCCTAGTTTCCGTATCCTAGCTACGACTTGGTGACCTTTTTGGAGAAACTGAAGGTTTCATGTGTGCAATTATGCATCAAGTTACCTTAACGAATAACTACCGGAGATATATTATGAAGGATGGGGTAGCTGACGTGTGTCGAGCAGACATATTACTTTTCACTGCATAATACTTTGTCGGCCTTTGTCATCATCATCATCTTAGCGTTTATCCCGGTTGCGTCCGCCGCTTTCACGTTGGAGACCGGGGTCCGCTGATCTCTTATATTTCTCTCGTTTGGCTATTGCGAGTGCGACTGCCTTCTGACCACTCAACCCCGAAGGGAAAGCCGGCGTCAGCGTCAGTCCTGTTCGTTAGTCAGCAGGTGCACCGTCTGGCAGGTGGGGTTGACTTGGGTCCCAAAGATGGTGGTGGGACCCCAAAGCACCCAAATTTGTCGGCCTTTGTGCTACCAATCAAATATTTTAACTCAAAATATTACACGCAAGTGAAGCACACAGGTCAGATTAAATAAAATTAATGAAATACCAAGATAAACTTCGCATTTAATGATTTCATAACTGGGAATTGTAACCGCAATATTATTGTGCTTGTTTATATTACAAAATTTTTTTATTAAAATCATGATCGTCGACCGTGCTGGTAATAGTTCGCCCGAAGTAACACGGATCGCGAATTGTGACGTAGTCGATTCGTATGTCTACCTGGGCGCTCTGGTTTCAAGTAGTGGCGGTAGTGTGGATGAAATCAGACGGCGCATGGCCATGACAGGAGGGGCAATGGACAAGCTCAAGAAAATATGGAGGAATCGCGACATAACTAAAGCCACTAAGATCAGGCTCGTCCGAGCACTGATATTCCCCATATTTCTCTACGCAGCTGAAACGTGGACGTTACGGGAATTGGAAAAGAAAAAGATAGACGCTCTAGAAATGTGGTGTTGGAGAAGAATGCTTGGGGTATCATGGACCGAGTTTAGAACAAATGTTTCTATACTCCAAGAACTCGGCATCAAACAGCGTCTTTCAGATATAGTACAGTCCCGTATACTCGGATTTTTCGGTCACATATCAAGGCGTAATAGTGACTCTATAGAACGTTTGGTCGTCCAGGGCAGAGTGGAGGGGAACAGACCTCGTGGAAGGTCACCGATGAGGTGGACCGACCAAATCAAGGCGGCAGTGGGGGGACCTGTTAATAAATGCTCCAGACTGTCGTCCAACAGAGATAGATGGAGAGAGATCGTACGGCGTGTAACATCAGCGTCTCGGAGTCAGTCATAGTGACCACGACCGTTCTGTCAAGAGCGAAACGAAGAAGAAGAAGAGATATTACACAACACTACGTTACCTTAATCAAGTACTATTTGTACAAAGTTTGGACTAACACGTTTATCTTTGCGTATCATTGCGTCAAAATTCTATCAAATCCAGTACATTCTAGTTTAATTCTGTTTTTCGCCACACGCATAGATAAGTTTGTCGTTTGTATAATAGTACGTATGTATACCTAGATCTAATTTATATGTAAATACATATGTGACTATTTGATGTCTCTATTTATTCTGTTTACAATGCAGGTTGACAATGCAGCGGCTTTAGTTCTTTATGTAAGTACTAGGACTATTGTTGGTTATAACCAGATGAAGGTGGGCAGGGCACTGGGCAACTGCAATGGTTTTTTGCTAATCCAGGGAATGAAACTAAAACAGTTAAGTTTTTTTTCACTTTTTTTTATTCAGGGACTATAAACAGCTATAATAAGTGTTATAACAGACGAAATATAGTACGTAATATTAGCAATATTGTAGCTATATTAACAAAATAAAATAATTAGTGCCCATACATTACATAATGCCTATAATGTTCCCACAGGGCTCCTCTCGGTGAGAGGGAGTCGACTTTAATCTACCACGCGGGCCCAGTGCGGGTTGGTAGATCATGTCTTCGAAGTTTATGGCTCTAGGATATGCCAGTTTTCTCACGATGTTTTCCTTCACCGTTTTGAGAGGAGTGCTGAAATAATTTACACAAACGAAACCGCTTGCTGGGGTCCGAACCTACGACCTACAACCTGCAAGTCCCGGCAAATACCACTAGGCCACCGCTGCTCTAATAGATAGGTAATAAGTAATTAATTACATCACATTAATTTGGGTAGAGGTAGGTTGGGTTACCCGTGTGGTACCGGACTTAGGATAGTACCAACTCATATCCTCCCGTGGGTGCGTAAGAGGCGACTAAGGGAACTCTCACCAGGTAAGCGGGCAGCAGCAGTGGAATATCATCAAATTATTTCGATCCCTAACCCGCCTGTCAAGCGTACTGATTCTGGCAAACCCTCCAAAGCATTGAAAGCCTTGGGGGAGGCCTTTGTCCAACAGTGGACCTCTATAGGCTGAAGAAGAAAAAGAAGAATTTGGGTAGAGTAGGATGTATATTGATGAACTAAAAAGTGCTTAGAACTATACCTCAGTCGGAATAAGAGTAGTCACTTTTACAATCTTATGCAGTTCGTTCAACCTATTTTGACTTCTATTTCTTTGGGATGACTAATAGTAACTGCAGCATCGTACGAAGTTTTAGTTTGAACGGGCTCCTGGGGATGTTGTCCGAGCGGTGGGCCTCGTCTTTTTACGGAGGTTCCTGCAGCTAATAGCGCCTGCGATTATTATTTGATATAATCCTTACTAATGTTATAAACTAGAAGCCGCCAGCGACTTCGTTCGGGTGATTTTAGTTATGCTCCGCTCCTATTGGTCGCAGCGTGATGTTATATAGCCCAAAGCCTTCCTGGATTAATGGGCAATACAACACAGAAAAATTTTTCAAATTGGACCCGTAGTTCTTGAGATTAGCCGTTCAAACAAACAAACAAACTTTTCAGCTTTATATATTAGGATAGATTCCTCGTTAGCTTATAACACTAGAGACTGGTGGACATAGGCCTGTCCTAAAGAACGCCATTCAACTCGATTTTCGGCAACTCGGGCCAGCACCAATCGGGGGTTGCGGAAGCAGCGTAGGTGTGAGATGGAACACCGGGGTAGTTTTTAGTCAGTAAGAGTCTGACAGACCTGTCGCCTGCGGGTCAGAGCGGCGGACATCCATGAGAATTTTCCATACCCGAAACAAAAAAAAAAGTAGTAAGGTTAGTACGGGGAAATAAATAACCAGGACCATATTTGAAGTTATAGAAGAAACCAATGGATATATTTTTCTAAAAAAAAAAAAAAAAATGAGGTCATTCATAAAATTATATCCCTTTTTTATTAAACTGCAACTGTATCCTACGACCCTAATAATCATTTCCTTAAGAGGGGACTCTTGTGGTGCTTTCTCTATACGAACGTACGCCGCTGTTTTCTTCGGAAGCAGAGCGATGGCAATAGTTTCTTCAAATATCTATTTTACTTATTCCTCGGGGCTAGAGTCCCCTCTTAAGAGCGTGCACATAATTATCACAATGTAAAATTACTTATACTCCTTTCCACATTGTCTTAGGATATGCAACTGCAAAGCTAAAAATTCATCCAAATTCTCTGCTTTCATCAATAGAGCCTCGTTCATAAGAACTTTATTATTCAATTACGACACTAAATTAATTATTCCCCGCATAATCAACTGTGAACTTGGAACGTCCACAAATGTGCCAAGAATAGCATTGTTTACAAATCAGATTCTAATCAGCTGCTTGTCATTCTGCACTTGATTAGATTATTTCGAGGAAAATCGTTTGTCGTTGTCCTTTAATGATGGGCTATCGACCTACTTGTACAATATTGTCACCAAGAAAGGCCACATTATGACGACAAAATACTGGCAGTTGCACGTCATTGTTACATTTGGACTACGACGACCGTTCTTATTGGTATTGATGTAATATGGTGAAATTTAATTACCATTGACATGTTACCGCATGTCCTGATACAACATTATTTTTTGTTTATGTTTAAAGAATCTATGTACATACAAAATTTCAAAAAGATATAATGAAAAACAACAAAAATATGAGCTTGCTATTCTACTTGGTTGTCCCAACAAAAATATGGACAAAGCTCCGCTCGGGCGGGAGAGCGCGGTGCCTTGAGCTCTGGCGTCAGCGGTTGTACGTGTAAGTACTATGATCTATCGTAACCGCTCGGTATCGACACTGCAAAAATTTCTAAATTTATTTGGGAAAAAATATAACATGGTGTAAAAATTATTGGAATCGATTTAGTTGCTTATTCTGAACAAGCTATATTCAGGTTTTGTACAAAAATAAGGTTGTATAGGTACTGTACATGTTTCTACATTGTTCTAACCTAACTGGAATGCATAGTTTTACCTCGTACTTTGTTGTTCCATGTTCGCAAGCGTAACTCCTGAGCGTAAGGTAATTTTTTTGATTGACGTGTGGATTGCCTTAGGTACTTATCAGGTTTTTCCCAATAGGAATTTGTAACTGCCATGAGATTGAAAGTTGGAGTTGTGTTGACGTGATATTCCATGTCTTGGAAAGCACGTTTTAGAGGCATGAGGAACGGGGAGTAAAGTTCACTCATCCTCCATAGAAAAGGGAGGATCCTCCGACCAGACGAACGCTGTCTGGCGGGCACTTGCCCGACGGTTGATTTTGGGAAGTTGTATGTATGTTAATTGCACGGTAAACTCTGCTTGCGAGGTGTAGAATACGTGTGACGCCAAAATGACGCGTTTTTCGCATGTGGCGTTTGTAGATGTACCACTACACATGTTTAGAGGGTGACGAAATAATGGACTGTATTTTTAAGGGACTGGTATATTGCCGTTGATTACAAATTCTATGTATAACAAAATCCCGGACAAACAATTATTAATTTAAAACGAGGTGTGTGTCGCGGCGGGGTCCGTTGAAGCGAGTGCTGAGGTCCGAGCGGTCCGCTCACTCGGTGTCTCGGTCGTGTCCCCCGCCCGCGCCCCGCGCCCGCTGTCGATGAAGACTGCTCACGCCGCTGGCGCGTGCAGATTGATGTTGGGTCTCATTCCCAACATGCTGCCCGGGTTGAAGTCTTGACTTCAAAGATCTGGAAGGGGGCAGATATTATTAAAGGCCCTTCTTATGGTGCCCGTTTTTGTTTTTATTTCAGCAACTCTTGAAATGCCGTCGCTGCCGGGGTACACCTGTATGACCCTTCCCAAGGCCCAGAGTAAGGGAGGAAGGCTTCTGTCCTTTATGAGGACGAGTGAGCCCAGCCTCAGCTCTGTCTTCCCTGACCGCCATTTCATCTTCTGCTGGAGGAGGACAACATACTCCTGCGAGAATCGCTGCCAGAAATGTTGCTTGAGGTGCTCGATTCTTCTGTATCGATCCAGGCAATTAATGTTGGCATCAGACACCTGTGGATGAGGTATTGCATTAAGTGGCCGTCCAATAAGAAAATGGGAAGGTGTTAGGGCAGAAAAATCAAGCGGTTCTGAGGAGATCGGAGTAAGAGGACGGGAGTTTAAAACAGCTTCTATTTGAGCGAGGCACGTAGCCATTTCTTCATATGTGAGATGTGTTGTTTGCAACAACCTTTTCAGGTGATGCTTTGTGGAGCGAACAGCTGCCTCAGCTAAGCCGTTGAAGTGGGGACTATAGGCTGGCACGAATTTAAAGGCTATGCCTTCTTGAGCTACATGACTCTCAAGATCGGATTCTACTAGGAATTTGGATAACTCATTGTAAGTTCCGACAAAGTTTGTACCGTTATCGGACGTTATACTTTGTGGTTTCCCCCTACGTGACACAAAGCGATTGAGAGCGGCTAAATAAGCGTCACTAGATAGCGCAGTAACGAGTTCGATGTGACAGGCCTTTATAGAGTTACAAATGAAGATTGCCAAAAATGACTTAATAAGTCTGCAACCCCTGCCCTTTCTGTCCGCTATCATCACCGGTCCTGCGTAGTCAACACTACAGTGTAGAAAAGGATATTCTAATTGAGTTCGATTTGTAGGTAACTGTCCCATAATTGGTGGCGCAGTTTCCGCTTTATACCTACAACACCGAACACATTTATTAACGATGGCCTTTGCAAGGTTTCTGCCACCCAGCGGCCAATAAGTTTGCCTAACATTAGCTAATAAGAGCTGGGGACCAGCGTGTAAATATTTTAAATGAAATTGTCTGAATAACATCTTTGTAATATTATGTTTACTACACAATAAGATAGGATGTTTCGTATCGAAGGTGTATGGGGAATTATCCAATCTGCCGCCGACACGTAATAGATTATTGGGGTCTAGAAATGGGGACAAAGAAATAAGTCTATTCTTCTTATGTAATGCCTTACCCGTTTTAAGAATAGCATATTCATCAGGAAACATTTCCAATTGAGCTTTCCGTAATATTAAATACAAAGAGTTTCTAAGTTCGCTAACTGAAAGATGACCAGTAAGTCTGTTAGTTTTGCTTCGACAATTATTTATGAACCTTAGTGAATATGCTATTGACCGTTGCACATGAATCAAACTAGATCTATTGTTAATTAAGCTAGTAATAGTATCTACTTCTGAATTACTGTTAGTTACTACGACAGTACAAGATATTAATTCTGGTAGATCGTGTTTCTCGGTTCGATTGGGCATTCTTGGCCATTCACGTTCATCTTTCATTAAGTAAGTGGGACCAGACCACCACAAGGACGAACTACTGATGGAATCAGCCTTCAGCCCGCGGGAAACAAGATCCGCCGGATTGTCTTTCGACGGCACGTAGGCCCACGCGTGACCCTCTGTGCTCTCTTGAATTTCGTGGACACGGTTGCGAACGAAATTTTTTAGCTGTAGTGAAGGTGTGGTTAACCACCCTAAAACTATAGTAGAGTCACACCAAAATCTACAGTTGCTTACTCTTAGAGTAAGAGAGGATAACACCTTTGTACACAACCTTGCAGCCAACAAAGCTCCGCAAAGCTCCAGACGCGGGATCGTCGTAGGCTTTATCGGTGCTATCCTACTTTTAGAGGTTAAAAGATGTACTTTGATTGAACCAGATTGATCTACGGAACGAATGTACAAGCAAGCGCCGTACGCTCGTTCTGAAGCATCTGAAAAAACATGAATTTCATGAGTACTTGAGTCATCACTAAGTACCCATCGAGGAATTCTCAAGTCATTCAGAAGAGGTAAAGAATCCGCAAATGCAAGCCATAACTTTCTGATGTCTTGTGATACCTCATCGTCCCATGAATATTGATCAATCCATAATTTTTGCATGATTATTTTTGCGTCAACAACACACGGGCCGATAAGCCCTAGTGGGTCAAAAATCTGACTTATAACAGATAGTATGTGTCGTTTCGTGACTTTCTTATTTAAATTTATATTTATTGAAAATGACAAAGTGTCTGAATCACAAATCCAATTCAGACCAAGAGTTTTAGAAGAGACACTTTTACTTGTTTCTGGGAATTAGACACCATCGCAGCCAAACACTCCTTATCTCCGGAGGAGCGTGCCTGTGAGCAGAGTTTCAAAAAACACACTTTTCGCAAAGACGACGGACGCTTTGTCGTAACCATGCCGCTGAAGAAAGATCCTTCAGTCTTAGGTGAGTCTTTACAAAAGGCAAAGTGTAGGTTCATGTCACTAGAGCGTAAGTTTCAGAGAGACCCTGTCTTTAAAAACCGGTACGTTGAGTTCATGCAAGAATCTGAACGCCTTGGTCACATGACCGGAGAGAAGGAGTCTTCGTTAGGTTGTCTTAATACAAATAGTTACTTTTTACCTCACCACGGCGTCATCCGTGAGTCAAGTACAACTACGAAGCTCCGTACAGTCTTCGACGCTTCGGCCAGTACTAGTACTGGTCTATCGCTGAATGATATTCAAATGGTAGGGCCAACTGTACAGGAAGATATCATTTCAATTCTGCTACGCTTTCGCCAGCATAAATATGTTATTACTGGGGACGTAGAAAAATGTACAGAGCAATTGAAGTTCACCCATCTCAAAGGTTTCTACAAAGAATTATTTTCCGTTCTGATTCTAAGGAACCTTTGAAAATATACACACTTAACACAGTGACTTACGGTACGGCAAGTGCTCCGTACTTAGCCACAAAATGTTTAGTCAGTTTAGCTGATAGCGCCCCTGATCATGATGTCAAGCAATCAATCCAAAGAGATTTTTACGTCGAAGATTATATAGGAGGCTCGTATTCTATAGACAAGGCAGCTCAAATTGCCAAAGGCGTCATATCTATCTTAAAATCAGCACAATTCAATTTAAGAAAATTTAAATCAAACAGCAAAATCGTTTTAAATCAAATAATTCCCTCTTATAATAACAATGATGACAATGTTTTAGATTTTCGAGGGGACTCTAGTATTTAGTAGTATATGTAGGAATTTGGAAAATAGTTATTTGAAGAAACTATTGCCGTCGCGCTGCTTCCAACCTCTCCCGGTAAAGTGCGAAAAGCTGAGGCTGATTTTACCTACAAAAACGTTGACCAAAAGACGTTTGGTATTCCGCTGTTTTCGTTTTAAAAACACGTCAGATCTCATTTATTTTTATATAAAAATTTAGAGGAAAAGTATACCTATGCTTCCATTATTTTCTTTTATGTCAAAAACGTATCACGTTTGTCTAGTAGTCATCTGAACATCACGGTAAAAATGGGTTGTTTTTCGCAATTTTGTAGTATCATATTTCTTTTTACCCGACTACGGCAAAGCAAAAGGAGGGTTATGATTTTTAGTGTAAAAGTGTACACTTATAAGGTAGTTTTTTGAGGAACTAATTATTATTTAATACTAGCGGTCGTCCGCAACTTCGTTCGCGTGTAGTTAATTATTATTTTCGGCTCGTATTGGTTTTAGCGTGATGTTATATAGCCTAAAGCCTATCTTGGTTAAAGGGCTATCAAATTCAAAAAAGATTTTTTCAAATCGGACCAGTGGTTCCTGAGATTAGCGCGTTCAAACAAACAAACTCTTCAGCTTATATATTAGTATATATTAAGATCTCAGATGTTTATGTATAGCAGCTACCTACCTACTATTCTTTGGGCTAAAAGTTAGTCAGGTCACATGGACCAATCGCTTAGTGATGTCCCGAAAAATTCGATAAGCATTCGGACCCCAAAGCCATACTGTTTGTTGAAACAGTAAGGCTTTGACACCTAAAACAACTATATTCAATATAATATTCAATATAAACTATCACAAGATAGTTTATATTGATATTAGTTTAGTTTTACTAAAACATAACAACCCTGTTTGAAGTTAGATATTTCAGCTGTTTGAGGTAAAAAAAGAAAAGATTGGATCTATGTTTGTATGTACATAGATCCAATCTTTTCTTTTTTAATACCATGCCAATGGTCCACTACAAAAGTTAAGTGTAAAAAGCAAACCTGTAATATACATTAGGTATATAAGGAAAACTCCGTCCGACCCATAAGGATAATAAAGGTTAGGTAAACACATGACCAAATAAAATATGAAATTTTACATAATCATCATATCAACAATACTAATGAATTTTGAAATAATCTTTTTTTCCGCGAATTAATTCCAACATCCCCAAAATATGGTAATTGTTTAAAAAGTGACTACACCATGTTCGTTGGTATTATTATGAGCGATGCGACCGCGTACCACGTGGCCTGCCCCGTTCACCCGCGTATGTATTGCCTACCGCACATGTATTCAGTTACCTCCATTTGCGAAATAATATTTTTTTAAGTTTAGCCCGGCTTTGTAGGCATTAGTAGAATCAGTTATCGATACCTAACAATACCTTCACGGATCGGACAGGGTTTTCTTTACATATTGTATAACATTTTAGTTACGATTAAACCCGTGTAAAGTTTCAATTCAGAGAAAAACATAGACGGCTAGAATGTTACAATATAATACGAATTACAAATAAGTAATAATACAATATCAAAGCACTGCTAACATCAAAAAGAAGAACACTGAATGGCTGTTAAAAAAATAAGAAAGTTTACCGAGTAACAACGCTTAAAGCCCTTTATATCGTCCTCGGGCACGAAAGAACGCGACCAAGAACCCTGGAAGGCGATTACGCGATATTTTATGATAAAAAAACACAATTATAGGTAGTTTATTAGTATTGTGACTTTGTTTTCCTAAGACTTTGTTGATTTGGACATGAAAATGTGGCGAAGTCACGGTATGTTAGTTTATCAACTTTAAGACGTTTAGTACACTTGTTTTATGTATTAGTAACGAGGTTAAAAAGCTAATAAGGGCCGAATAAACTTGACCTTTTTTTTTTTCGGTGTGGAAATCCTCATAGGATGTCCGCCGCGCTGGGTTGG
Source organism: Sesamia nonagrioides (assembly GCA_017933935.1). NCBI lineage: Eukaryota > Metazoa > Arthropoda > Insecta > Lepidoptera > Noctuidae > Sesamia > Sesamia nonagrioides. The sequence continues at coordinate 410,991 of JADWQK010002063.1, forward strand.
GCGACGGGGTCTGTCAGACTTTTACTGACTAAAACCACCCCGGTGTCTCTTCTATCACGAGCAAACGCGTGAGGCCGCGGGAGTCTAAATTCTTCCACGGCCCCACACCCTCGTGCTGGCCCGGTCTGTCCGGGCCCCGTCTCCTGCACGGGGTAGTGGGGTGTTAAACTACCCCGTGCATCGCCTCAGGGGCGTGCGTCGCACTCGCGCGCGCCTCCGCCTTGGGGTCCATCGAATAGGGGGCGGGGACTTCCCCATGTCCCTCGCCCCTGGACCCATTCATGGGGGGCGGAAGAGGGCGTTATCCGCCCTTCTTCGGCACCCGGTGCGTCTTCTGCGGCCCGGGAAGGGAGTTCAGATCTCCCTCTCCCGTTCCGCAGCTTCCTTCTGCGACATCACGTCCTCGCAGAAGGACACCACTGCGTCCCACGACTCTGCGCTACCGACCATCCTCCGCACTACTGCCGGCAGCGTTAGGTCGCCTCCTACTTCATTTGTGAGGACACGGCGCTGCTCCTCCCAAGCTACACACTCGGAGAGCGTGTGCTGCGCCGTGTCCTCCCCGCATTGGACGCAGTGGTGGCACCGAGCGTCCGGCTCCCTGCCTAAGCGACGCAGGTACTTGCCGAAGCAGCCGTGCCCCGACAGCACCTGCGTCACCCTGAACGACAGGGAGCTCTTAAAACTTTAGGAGAAAATAATTTAAGTAACTCATATCATTTCAGCAATTACAGTAAGTACATGCTCTATTATGTACAGACGCACTACAATCTATCAGATTTCTTTATTAGATTTTCAATTTTATAGCTAAAGCATTAATGCTCCAGATTGATTGGAAACATTTGGCAATATCGTGTAGTTTGACCTGTTACCATCCGTACGTGAAACTTCTGACATACAAGTCTTCTTTTTTCAAGGTGAGATTCAACCTCAACTCTTGATCAATGGCCTCTGTGGAATACATACTAAAATTTTGCTAATAACACGTGTAACAAATTATAGAAATTCTTTGAAAATTATCAAGATGTAGGTATCATGTATCCACAGGTTCGTCTCTGCTAGGCATATTTTAAAACTTGACTTACTTTTTTTTTCAATGTTGGAACATATTGTTGAAGCATTACAATGACAATACAAAAAAAACCAACAAATCACAGCGGATATAGAGACGTCTGCGGAACTGAATCTATTTCCGTCATCAAGGAAGATGAATATGCCTTTCATAATATGGCGGTGAAACTACAAGGACACGCAACTGAGATATTTCAACTTCATTGAAATTAGGATGCGTGTTCCAGAGGTTATACCGTTTTTTTATCTTTATATACCAACTATCTCTTAGAAAGGTTGGGGTTTGCCTTGTTGGAGGGGAGGAGAGGCCTCGACGAGCTTACTGTAACTTATAAGACATCACGGGGATGTACAGACTGCCTAAAGCGCCATGGTCTTTTCTTCCGGCTATTTGTGCTTGACAAATATGTACATCGGTCACCATTAGAGCCAAAAACTGTAGCCAGAGCCAAATCCCTGGTCTGTCGTACTCTAAGGGTGCTGAATGCCGTTCTGACGGTCATCCCAGAATGTGACATGTGTGCGGATGAATGGAATAGATGCTTGTACGTCTGGTGTTCTGTGAAAGAAAGTATGCGAGGGAATCTACTGTTCCATGTTCGTTTTTAAAGTATATTTCTGTCTCCATGTAAATTAATGTAATTGGTGATGTACCGTTGTAATCCATACTAATATTATAAATGCGAAAGTAACTCTATCTGTCTGTCTGTCTGTTACGTTTGAATTCGTTTGAAAACAAAAGTTTGATGATCCCGAGGGAAATCTAAAAAGCGCAATATAACCGAACTCCACGCGGGTGAAGCCGCGGGCGGAAAGCTAGTTAACTATAAATAAATAAAAGTAAATTAATTTCAGATTTCTTTTAGATTTCCCTCGGGATCATCAAACTTTTCCGGGATAAAAGGTAGCCTATGTTCTTTCTCAGGGTCTAAAGATTGTCTGTGCCAAATTTCATCAAAATCGGTTGAGAGGTTTAAGCGGGAAAGCGTAACAGACAGACAGACAGACAGATAGACAGACAGACAGACAGAGTTACTTTCGCATTTATAATATTAGTATGGATTAATCACACCCGTCTTCCTCGGAAGATTGTGCAGTAATGTACCGGTACATTACTCCCTGTATATAGTACCTCAACACTTGTCGGTTAGCTACGTTTAAGCTTCATGTAATAGGAGACGAGCCTTCAACGGGCAAAAATACAGACTCTGAGCCGTATCTGAGAAATTCCAGATGCTAAATCCCATAAAACTTTTCCCGATATAAGAATAAAACTAAACAGAACAAAACCTTCAATGTGATAACAAAACGTTTTCCTTTTCAGAAAGACAATTTAGTATTTAAACTTACTTTCAGCCTGTCGCTTTGACAGAACAAACTAGTAAGCAATTATGTTTTTTGGCATTAGGTACCTAGTAGGTATTTTTTGGTATTAAGTAGTCGGTTATATAATATCTGTAAGAAGTCAAGTTTATATGTATATTTCTTTTATTACGCATTTAAACGGCAACCTTTACCTAATCTATCGTAGTTCTGAAGCGCTGTCAAAAGAGCAGTTAATTCAGTAGACAGCCCCAGTCTAAAGACCTACATATAATAGAGGATCATACTTAACTTTATGGCACACCCATTCAAGGAATGTTCATCAGCAGTCACCGCGAAATTCCATACAATAAACGGTGGCCTGTTCGCTATCCACAAAAGTTGATACATGGTCGTTACAAAAAACATTCAGTCGAGATCAACTAATTGTCACAATCAACGAACGACGCACAATTTCCGAATCGTCAGTACATCTCCAAATTCACACTTGAATGAGAGGTTATTTATGACCGAGGAACTGTGGCAGTGTTTGGCTCGGCATCTAATAGATTGAAATGATGAAGTATGGTTTTCACTTTCCTTTTTGGGCTATATCTCATTTTAATGTGAAAGCTAAAGGCTATCAGAATAGGGGAAGATGAAGGAAATGATGAATGGATTGTGTGAGATATGTATGGCTTGGAATGGGGGTGACAATCGAGGTGATGACTAATATAGAATAGGACGCCGACACCAAATATATCGGGTTAAGGAAAAGAGAAGGCTCATGATTTCGGCGAATCCGAGCAGTAGTGTTGCAATGTGTACCGGGTATCATACGCCAAATGTTGTTGTGTCGGGAGTTTGGTTGATCTCCCACTGGCGTAGCATCGTTGGTCGTGTTGTTGGGTTTAACATTGCACCTCGCCCAACTGCCGTTTTCCTTTCTATTCACTCTGTTTTTTTTTTGAGTGAACAGGCTTAATAAACTAGAGCGCTTTACCATCGACGACTGCATCTTTGCTTACCACCAGGCGAGATTGCGGTAAAGCACTAGTTTATAATTGGTAAAGAAAAAAATCGATTTTCCTCTACTTTAGTTGGTCTTTGTCCCTGCTTATACAACAAATGCAGAATTTATAACTCTCTAACGTCTAGGTATTCCTTATTTTACATTTTGTATTTCTTATATTATAATATGCTGCACCGTGGTTGACGTCATCACATTGACACCGGCTGTCGCTGAAAACTGTGCTCAAATGGTTTTAGCATTATGCTGAGTGATAGTCGTATTGAGTATACATAATATGTAACGCATATTATTCCCCGACTTGTTCTTTATGTTTGTTTTCACGTCCTTTCTCTGTATTGTTTACCGCCAGTTAGTGTTTATGTATTTTCTCCCTATGGTTGCTATATGGTTAAGGTCATCATCCTCTTCTGCCAATGGGAACTGATTAATATTTGTAGCTTCAATCACTCACTCGTTAGTGAGAGATTTGCGAATGCTAACTCGATGACTGCCGACCGATTCAGTAATTAAATTCTACATTTAATAATATGGACTATTAAAGAATAGCTTCGCAAACAGTTTGGTGTGAAACAATTAATTGTCGTCGACTATAAAATTCAGTTTTAATGTTGAACGAAGCTAAAAATAAAGGTTATTGTGTCATGTGTGTGGGAATTCTCGCTTTGTATGCAATGTTGATAAACTTTTGAAAGGCTGTGAGAATGTTGTTCACTAAGAAGGAATTTTAATTATTGACGTTAAATGCTGATTTGCATTTGTTGACAACAATAAACTACTAATATTATTAATGCGAAAGTTTGTGAGAATGGATGGGTGATGTTTGTTACTCTTTCGCGAGAAAACTACCGAACCGATTTGGATGATGAATGGTTTATAACCAGGAATAAAATATAGGATATTTTTATTCCGATATTCCCTCGGGATCTAAACTCACGCGAGATGCAGCTAGTTTTTATTAAATAATTTTAAAGTAGTGCTTGACTGCAATCCCGCCTGATGGTAAGTCTTGCTGTACATCACACTCGTCTCCACAGAGTAGGCAACTCGTTCATGGGTCAATGTATACACTTTTACAACAAGCTTCCCATGGACATTCGAAACTTACCCATTAAACGATTTAAAAACCATATAAAGGCCAAACTTTGCAAAAAGGGGTATTATAAAATCACAGATTATTTAGAAGACAAAAAAGCTTGGGACTGAGCTGCTCGCTCTGTTAAGACCGTACCCTCACCAAATGACCTTGCGCATTTGCTCCCTCTTCACCGCGCCCCACCTCTACAATACTTCGTAAAATTTTACTAGCGCCGTCTGGCGGACGTAGTACTTACAAATACAAGTTAGAAACATAGACCACAGAAGTAACAGACATAGCTCACATAGCACTTTTATTTATGTTTATTGGTGCGCCCAAATACTTTTGGTTATTATGTACTCAAACAAATGTTGACGATACTTCATAATAAAAATTCTGCGGTGTTTATTTTTTAACCGACTTCATAAAAAGGTGGTTCTCAGTTCGATTTATTGTCGCTGATAACTTTATGGTTAATGAACCTATTTAGACCATTCTTTTTTTATATGAAGGGATATGCTGCCTATGTAATCCCATTGTTACTACGTCAGTGTCGATAATGGAAATTCTGAGAAATTTAGGCCAATTATCGAAAATTGTAGGCACGCTTCGGGTGACAACTTGATACTCGTGTTTATATCGGATGATACTATAAACCCGTGAAGATTTGGGCCTGACCTGATGATGGAGATGACAGAATATCAAGGGAATCCACATCGGAAGCAACTGTCACGTGTTTGGGCTTATTTAATGTGTATTGATTAGACCTTTATAACTAAATATGTTATGACTGTAACTTCAGGGTTGGAAGTTAGTTTTGTAGATTGAAAGTTAGCTAAGTCAGATGGACAAAAGGATAGAAAAATAATATAATAAAGTTTAATTTATCATTATTTATTATTTTAAGGGAAAACGTAATCAGGGTCAAATAAATTTCTGCAGAACTGACACATTTAAAAAAAAAATCATGTTTTTTTTTGGGACCAGGCAAGACTGTGAAATTATATTATTAACTTCCGAAATTAGTTATTTTTCACTTTGTAGTGGTTTTTGAAGCCGGTTGTTTTTTTTGTAAAAAGTTTTTATTTTTATGTTTGTTTGCGGATAACTTCGCCTAAAATTTGGTATTTCGATGAATTTTTGGGTATTTCGACATGGGTGTCGTGATAGGGGTCTTCGGGAGTGCAGATCACGAATATGACGTAATTTTTGAAATCCAAGATGGCCGACACCAATTTTATGATATTTTGACATGGGTGTCGTGAAAGGGGTTTCTGTGGGTGCTAATCACGAAAATGACGTCATTTTGGAAATCCAAGATGGCCGACACCAATTTTATGATATTTTGACAGGGGTGTCGTGAAAGGGGTTTTTGTGGGTGCTAATCACGAAAATGACGTCGTTTTGGAAATCCAAGATGGCCGACACCAATTTTATGATATTTTGACATGGGTGTCGTGAAAGGGGTTTTTGTGGGTGCTAATCACGAAAATGACGTCATTTTGGAAATCCAAGATGGCCGACACTAATTTTATGATATTTTGACATGGGTGTCGTGAAAGGGGTTTTTGTGGGTGCTAATCACGAAAATGACGTCGTTTTGGAAATCCAAGATGGCCGACACCAATTTTATGATATTTTGACATGGGTGTCGTGACGGGGGTTTTCGGGGGTGCAGATCACGAATATGACGTAATTTTTGAAATCCAAGATGGCCGACACCAATTTTATGATATTTTGACATGGGTGTCGTGAAAGGGGTTTTTGTGGGTGCTAATCACGAAGATGACGTCATTTTGGAAATCCAAGATGGCCGACACCAATTTTATGATATTTTGACATGGGTGTCGTGAAAGGGATTTTTGTGGGTGCTAATCACGAAAATGACGTCATTTTGGAAATCCAAGATGGCCGACACCAATTTTATGATATTTTGACATGGGTGTCGTGAAAGGGGTTTTTGTGGCTGCTAATCACGAAAATGACGTCGTTTTGGAAATCCAAGATGACCGACACCAATTTTATGATATTTTGACATGGGTGTCGTGAAAGGGGTTTTTGTGGGTGCTAATCACGAAAATGACGTCATTTTGGAAATCCAAGATGGCCGACACCAATTTTATGATATTTTGACATGGGTGTCGTGAAAGGGGTTTTTGTGGGTGCTAATCACGAAAATGACGCCATTTTGGAAATCCAAGATGGCCGACACCAATTTTATGATATTTTGACATGGGTGTCGTGACGGGGGTTTTCGGGGGTGCAGATCACGAATATGACGTAATTTTTGAAATCCAAGATGGCCGACACCAATTTTATGATATTTTGACATGGGTGTCGTGAAAGGGGGTTTTCGTGGGTGCTAATCACGAAAATGACGTCATTTTTGAAATCCAAGATGGCTGACACCAATTTTATGATATTTTGACATGGGTGTCGTGAAAGGGGTTTTCGTGGGTGCTAATCACGAAAATGACGTCATTTTTGAAATCCAAGATGGCCGACACCAATTTTATGATATTTTGACATGGGTGTCGTGAAAGGGGTTTTTGCGGGTGCTAATCACGAAAATGACATCATTTTTGAAATCCAAGATGGCCGAGACATCGTGAAATTTCATTATACTTGACGTCATATTATAAGCTGTGGCATAGCTTCTATTTCTTTATCAAAATCAAAAATAAAACATCAAATATAGTTTAGTCGCTAAATCGCCACCATTTTTCGCACTCCTTCAATGACGTCACTGGTAAAAAATAAATAAATAAATAAACTACAAAAAAGAAAATACATACTTATACACTGTATACGTTAATTAGCAAAATAAAAAAAATACTATGTCAAAATAACTAATAAAAAATTTCTCTACCCATATGGGTGCAAATTTCTCATCAATATAAATGAATTAAGTCCAACCACAAAGCAGCTACTGTAAACCTTTGAGGAGTTCCCTCAACAGACTGTCCTTCGTCTTCATTATCAGACTCCTAATGATCATAACAATCCATCTAGGTGTAAAGCTCTTATCAATACAAATTAATCAAGATATTACACAAGGTAGCTGCTATGAATCGTTGAGGAGTTCCCTCGAATTTCTCTCGGCTCTATAATCAGATCTATTGCAGACATTCATTTTAACCTACTTATATGGGTGTAAAGTTTTCATCGATATAAATGAAATAAGTCCAAACATAAGGTAACTATTGTAAACCTTTAAGGAGTTCCCTTAACAGGCCTTTGTCTTCAACATCAGAGCTTTAATGATAATCACAACTCATTTAGGTGTAAAGTTCTTATCAATACAAATTTATTAAGCACAAACACGAGGCAGCTGATGTGAATCGTTAAGGAGTTCCCTCGGCTGTCTCCCGGCTCCATCATCAACTCTGAACTTTACTAAATTGTAGTGCGTTAAAACACTTAATGAAAAAAACTTAGAAAAGCCCTAGACGCCCCTTTGATTTTTTAAATTTATTCTAGATTTACCTATTCTTCCATTATCAGACCCTAATTTCCTAAACATGAGACTACCTTGAAGATATCGTCTTTCTAATAAAAGAAAAACATGTGGCACTCGGGGCTGCCGCGGTAAAGCTATTTTATACTAGCGGCCGCCAACGACTTCGTTCGCGTTGAGTTAGTAATGCTCTGCTCCTATTAGTCGCAGCGTGATGTTTTATAGCCTTAAGCCTTTCTGAATTAATGAGCTATCCAACGCAAAAAGAATTTTTCTAATCGGACCCGTAGTGCCTGAGATTAGCGCGTTCAAACAAACAAACTCTTCAGCTTTATATATTAGTACTAGCTTTCCGCCCGCGGCTTCGCCCGCGTGGAATTGGGTTATATCGCGTTTTTTAGATTTCCCATGGGAATAAAACTAATTAAATGACGATTGATCAGTTTTGAAGGATTGATCGTAGAAGGGTGAAAATTTAGGATTGTATGTATTTTTGTATGTTGTAAAAAAAATAGAAACTAAAAATGTTGTGTAAAAATAAAAAAACAAATAGGGGTGGACTACCCCTAACATTTAGGGGATGAAAAACAGATGTTGGCCGATTCTCAGACCTACTCAATACGCTCACAAAATTTCATGAGAATCGGTCAAGCCGTTTCGGAGGAGTATAGGAACGAAAACTGTGACACGAGAATTTTATAGGTATATAAGATAGATGTTCGCTAGTACCAAATTTTGTATGGAGAAACGCATGGTACTATATACATTGAATCTGCGCTCACGCGCAGGGCTGCAGATGTGCATGAAAATGCAGATAAAAAACGCAATCCTGCGCGTGGCTGCGGGGTAAATCGCAAAGGTGCGCACACCGAGTTCCGCAGTATGTAGTTAGTAGGAAATTTTTTATTAGTTATTTATGACATAGTATTTTTTTATTTTGCCAATTAACGTATACATTTGTATAAGTATGTATTTTCTTTTTTGTAGTTTTACTAGTGACGTCATCAAAAGAGTGCGAAAAACGGTGGCGATTTAGCGACAAAACTATATTTGATGTTTTATTTTTGACTTTGATAAAGAAATAGAAGTTATGCCACAGCTTACAATTGACATCATTTTCGTGATCAGCGCCCCGAAAACCCGTCACGATACCCAAGTCAAAATATCATGAAATTTAATTTCGGCCATCTTGGATTTAAAAAATGACGTCATTTTCGTGATTAGCACCCCCAAAAACCCCTTTCACGACACCCATGTCAAAATATCATAAAATGAAAAATGACGTCATTTTCGTGATCTGCACCCCGAAAACCCCCGTCACGACACCCATGTCAAAATATCATAAAATTGGTGTCGGCCATCTTGGATTTCCAAAATGACGTCATTTCCGTGATTAACACCCACAAAAACCCCTTTCACGACACCCATGTCAAAATATCATAAAATAGTTGTCGGCCATCTTGGATTTCAAAAATGACGTCATTTTCGTGAGGAGCACCCCCAAAACCCCCTTTCACGACACCTATGTCAAAATATCATAAAATTGGTGTCGGCCATCTTGGATTACAAAAATTACGTCATTTTCGTTTTTTCTCCCGAAAACCCCTATCACGACACCCATGTCGAAATACCCAAAATTCATCGAAATACCAAATTTTAGGCGAAGTTATCCTCAAACAAACATAAAAAAATTTAACATAAAAAACATATAATTGAGCAACCTCCTCCTTGTTGAAATCGGTTAAAAAAATGAACACCAAAATAAACATCAATAACAGAGACTCTAAGATAGTATTATACTCTATGCGACATGCGGTGCGTGAGCGAACAAAAATGATGTCATTTTTGTGATCCGCACCCCCGAAAACCCCCGTCACGACACCCATGTCAAAATATCATAAAATTGGTGTCGGCCATCTTGGATTTCCAAAATGACGTCATTTTCGTAATTAGCACCCACAAAAACCCCTTTCACGACACCCATGTCATAATATCATAAAATTGGTGTCGGCCATCTTGGATTTCCAAAATGACGTCACTTTCGTTATTAGCACCCACAAAAACCCCTTTCACGACACCCATGTCAAAATATCATAAAATTGGTGTCGGCCATCTTGGATTTCAAAAATTACGTCATATTCGTGATCTGCACTTCCGAAAACCCCTATCACGACACCCATGTCGAAATACCCAAAAATTCATCGAAATACCAAATTTTAGGCGAAGTTATCCGCAAACATAAAAATAAAAACTTTTTACAAAAAAACAACCGACTTCAAAAACCACTACAAAGTGAAAAATAACTAATTTCGGAAGTTGGTGTCTTTGGTTTTGTATATTCGTTTTAGACACCGACTTCCGAAATTAGTTATTTTTCACTTTACATAGTGGTTTTTGGAAGTCGGTTGTTTTTTTCTAAAAAGCTTATATTTTACATTTTTTAGTTTTTAAAAGTACTATGTATTCAGTTGCATCTGGTCAGACTGGAAGCTGACGCAAATATTGTTGGGAAATGACGTACTTTTGTTTACTTTAATTTTTACCCGTAAGTACCTATTCCCTCAACTGCTTATGGTCTTCATCATTAAATTTACTGTAGACTATTATTTTAACCTAATCGGAGTAAAGGTCTTATTAATATAAATGAATGAAGTCCAACCACAAAGTAGCTACTGGAAACCGTTGAGGAGTTCCCGGAACTGGCCTTTGTCTTCATCATTAGAGCTCTTATGAGAGTCGCAACCCATCTAGGTGTAAAGTTCTTATCATTACAAATTAATCGAGCCCAACCACAAGGTAGCTGCTGTCAATTGTTGAGGAGTTCCTTCGACTGTCTCTCGGCTCCATCATCAGATCTACTCCAGACCTTTATTAAATTGTAGTGCTTTAAAATATTTAATGAAAATGCTAAGAAATGCACTAGTCGCCCCCCAATTTTTGAAAGTTCCGCTTGTTTTCTCTGGACTTCCACCATAAAACCTTGATATCCTTATCATGGAACCACCTTGGGAACGTCTTCTTTCCAACAGAAAAAGAATTATCAAAATCGGTTTATAAATGAAGTAATGCGCGAACAAACATAAAAAAAAACATATACGGTCGAATTGAGTAACCTCCTCCTTTTTGAAGTCGGTTAAAAATTGAACATAAAAACATATAATTGAGCAACCTCCTCCTTTTTGAAATCGGTTAAAAAAACGAACACCAAAATAAACATCAATAACAGAGACACTCTAAGACAGTATTATACTCTATGCGACATGCGGTGCGTGAGCGAGCAAGCAGATGCTTTCTCGCTCACGCGCCGCCCGCTTATGCTAGCGGAGCGCGCGATGACGAACGACACGGGTTCCCCCTTCGAGAGCTTGTGGCATACTGAATCTCAATAGCCCGGGCAACAGAAATGATGGCGAATGCGCTCAGATTGTTGAATAAAATTTTGATTTTGGTCGTTTTAAAAAAATATTTCTACAATAATGTTCGTCATGAAAATACCTATCCATTAGTGTAAGAACGCAATCTAAATAATGCTTACTTTCCGAGGAGATGCACGTTTATGATAATTATTTCTCTTGTCAGTGGTTTCGTTGTGAAGGAATTATTTAAACATTATACTTAGTAAAATAAAAAAAAATCTACAATTTTGGAGCCAAGATTATGGAGAAAATTTATGTATTTTTAGTAAGTTGATATTTCTTTTGAATAAAGAGTAGATAGCTCCGAAAAACTACATAAAAACGGCTTGCGCTGTGTTTTTCCCTGGGAACCGCCTTAAGCATTGTTATTAAGCAATATGCGTAATTATAACGTAAATTATTGTATACATTTTCATTTTTATTGTCTGGACTTGAAAAAGGATGATGATGCCTGAGTTTGTTTCGGCTATTTCTTCTCAGAGGTAATCAGTTAGGAAATGCCGGCTTCATCCAGTTAAGAAAAAAAAAATGACGTGTAAAAGTAATCAGTGATCCTACTTGCTTAATAAACGATTTCATTTCATTTCAATCGTTGATGGTAAAACGCGGTAGTTCATTTAAAAAACTTAGTGAATAGGAAGGAAGACGGCGGTTGGGCGATGTGATGCAATGTTAAACCCAACAATAACGACCAACGATGCTGCACCAGAGGGAGATTGATCTGGAGACCCTCCACGACCAAACTCCCGACACAACAATATAATTGTGGCGCATCGTACCTGGCACAAATCGCAACACAACTGCCCAGACCCGTCCTCCGTACGGCTTCATCAGACATCATGCCGGAACACCACGAATTGCTTGGCGGCAAGACTTTGACTGGTGAGTGGTAACTTCTGCCGCAGCCGATGTTATGGCCTACTACAATATAATAACATGACCGGACTTGGGTTGCAATATAATAACAACAACTGTTTATTCCTAGATACTATACTAAATTAACACACTTCACGTTGTGATCAGAAGGCTTGGTGGTTCTTGGTTGGCCAAAGAATTAGCATTGTCTTCCGAGCACATTTCCGGATGAAAAAATGCAGACAAGCAAGTAGGTACTTCGACTTCTAAGTGCCCTATTGTGTTCATATTTATTTTTATAGTTAGTTACACGGGAATAAGTACACACCTATATTATTAAAGACGCTACTTGAATAAGTACCATTCATTCAAACGACAATAGCTAATTTGAATAAAACCTCGAGATTTCTAAATAAAAGAAACGGTTCAAATTATGTGACATAGAGCCATGTGTGTAGTATGTCTAGCCCACACTAAATGATCGCTTGTCCGCGAAAAATGAAGGTCACTTAGTTTAATAGACTTGACAGCCTCCGTGGCGTAGCGGTAGCGAACGCGGCCGCTGCGCAAGGAGGCGCGGGTTCGATCCTCGCGCAGTGCAAGTATTTGTATGCATGAATATGAATATTTGCACTGGTCTGGTCGTGCCCCGGAAAGCACGTTAAGCCGTTGGTCCCGGCTGCCATACGAACATCTAGTGGCAGTCGTTACGGGTTGTTGGAGCCCTCAAAAGTCTAACTGCAATGCTTAGATATCGCCTTCGGGTTGTGGAGGTCAGACGGCAGTCGCTTCACGGAAAATATCGAAGTTTAGCCAAAATTCAGCAGTTAGACTGGTAAAGCGGACCCCAGACTCCAAAGCTGAAAAAGCTGCGGACGCGACTGGGATTAACGCTGAGATGATGATGATGATGACTTAGTTTAAAAGACTTAGGTTATTCCATGTTTTTTTTTTAAGTAACGTTGCACACATTTTGAATTTCTCCCGCCTGGAAGAACTAATTGTAGGCCAGACAAATATTTGCTCCGTGCGGGAATCGTAGATGGCGGAGGGCAGGCCACATTGCTCGCAGGGTATGAAGTGGTGACCACATGAACGGTGCATAGTTGGAAGGGTTCCCGATTGGTGGACCAACGACCTCGTGAAAGTTGCAGGCAAACGTTGCGAGAAGCATGCAAATAGTTGCAGTGGTGGTCTATGGAGGAGGCCTATGTCCAGCAGTAGAAGCCTTTTGTCAGCTGAAATGATGATGACTGTAGGTAACAATAACCTCGAACCATAGTCACCAGTCTATCAAAGAAAGAAAGAAATTTTATCAAAGACTTCAACTCACTAGGTACCGCCGCTGTCTGTTTAGTGGTGAGTTTATCTCAATATTTGTCTTGGATGCTTCAGTGTCGCTAACATTAGCTACCCACTATCTATAGCATCTGTCTATAATGTCCTCTCTGCTGCGGTCCCAGTCTCAGCGATTTGCTAGATGTCTCATGTCGAATAGAATTTATGGTTCGACGAAATGCGAGTTTCCTCCGCTGTTCTAAGAACAGTAGTGATGAAATTTTGGTAATCGGGACCATTTCAGTTTCATATAGGTAATTTCTCAAACGATTATGAATGATTTTGGTCTCGTAAACTCTTCTTCTTCAGCCTATAGAGGTCCACTGCTGGACAAAGGCCTCCCCCAAGGCTTTTCACAATGACCGGTCTTGTGCTGCCCGCATGCATCGGTTTCCCGCGACCTTCACCAGGTCATCGGTTGTTGGGGGCCTCCCTACGCTGCATCTTCCGGTACATGGCCGCTCCTCCAGAACCTTACTGCCCCATCGGCCATTGGTTCTACGAGCAATGTGCCCTGCCCACTGCCACTTAAGTTTGGCGAATCGAAGAGCCATGTCGGTGTGCTCGTAAACTAAAATGTTGTAAATATTGACGTCCGAAACCTTGCATTACACGGGATGTTTGGCATGAGACTCGCCGCAAGTAACCTAACCTGTCATGAAGCTTAATTTACATCTGAGAAATCTGGATGTTTAAAATTATCGAGACATTTAATTACTCAGCTAAACTGTTAATCCAATAAAGATACGTGTGGGTGATTTTAGCAACTCAGATAAATTTTGTCCGTGGAATGAAATTAACGTATGACCGTTTTAGTATCGAAGAACTGTCAAAAATACAGTTTTTTTTTAAGTTGTACTTTACTGCAATTCCAGTTGATGGTAAGCAGTGATGCTGCAGGCTGTTCCGAAGAGATAACGTGGCTTCCGGCTCTCAGACAAGTGAAGGAACAAGGGTTGGCTTTAGTCAGTAAAAGTCGGATACGCCCATCCGCTCCACCTAGAGCGGGAGACGTCATTAGATGACTTACCATAAAAAAAAAAAAAACAAAACTGACAAGCAGTGATAAGATTTATTCTTATTCCTCTTATTTAAAAGGAAAAAAATATGCGTAGTAGAGAGAATCTTCATATCACAAAGACAGATGAAACTATAGATGGCGCCCTAATGCCATGCCCAACAGTCTCCATCCGTCCATAACCTATTAGTAGTACCAATTATGAGCCGAGGATTAAACAAACAAATCGTTTATGAGCAACAATAATCCTTACGTTCTAATGAAAGATATGGTCGTAATTACTCGCCTAATGGTCTGTAAACAAAGGAGTTATATTAGCGTGGGTTACGAAGACGGATAGAGTCAACTCATCGTTTCCTCAACGCATATAGTGGCGTTAAATGACGCTGAGATTTAAGTAGCAGCACTTTTTTTAACTGTGTGAATAGGAAGGAAGACTGTTATTGAGCGAGGTGATGCAATCTTAAACCCAACAACACGACCAACAATGTTGCGCCAGAGGGAGATTGATCTGGACACCCTCCACGATTAAACTCCCGACACAACAACATTTGGCGCATCGTACCCGGCACACAGTTCACAACACAACTGCTCAGACCCGTCCTCAGTAAGTAATGTCTTTAGCGAAAGAATGATGAATTAAAGAGTACTGTTGTAAGACTAGTGTGTGTAAAGGAGGGAACGCGTGCTTCGGAAATCACGCTAAGGTTGGTCCAGGCTGGCATTCGAGTGCGGGGCCTCCTGGCCAGCTACTTGGAGGACCGTGCTGTCCTCCTCGTAGACGGGGCTGACCAGCTCCGGCGATACGCTGTCGGAGCCGGCGTTCCACAGGGATTCTTTCTAGGGCCTCTTCTGTGGAACATCGGTTATGACTGGCTCCTGCGGGGAACCCTCATTTGAGGCACTTCCCGCGGGAGCACCTTCCGGGAGGGGGCCAGTTTGGCGTCGGCGAACGGATCCTTAGTGGCGAGAAGGATCCGCCGCCTGGGCTTGAGGGTGGCGCTGCACAAAACGGAGGCCGTGTTCTTTCACGGCCCCCGGCAGCGCCTCTCCCCCCCCGGCAGCGCCCCCCACCTGACGCCCACATTTTCATCTTAGACAGCAGGTGGCGCTTCGGCCCGCACTTTAGCGGGCTGTCGTCGCGCCTGCTGAAGGCTGCGGACGCCCTCTTGTGGCTGATGCCAAATTTGGGAGGGCCAAGCATGCGGTGCCGGCGTCTATACGCCGGCATACTGCGGAGTATGACCCTTATGGGGCCCCGATTTGGGCGGACTCCCTCCATAAGAGGGAGAACCTCGCCGCCCTTCGGACGCCCCAAAAGGCCATCGCCCAGCGGGCATCGTGGGCCTACCGCACGGTGGGCTTTGCAGCGGCGTGCGCTCTGGTTGGCACCCCGCCTTGGGAGCTCGAGGCGTGGGTGCTCGCCAGAGTGTACGAGTGGACGGCGGGGCGCAGGGCGCTGGGCGAGCGTCCGGCCCCAGAGGTGAGGCAGGCCGTCCGGCGGGAGGCGAGGGTCACTCTTGTCCAGCATTGGACGGAGGATCTTGCCTCCGCCGTCTTCGGCCGCCATACCCTCGACGCCATCGGGCCGGTCCTGGAGGACTGGCTCGACAGGCGTCACGAATTCCTCTCCTTCCGTCTGGTACAGGTACTCTCCGGTCACGGCTGCTTCGGCAGGTACCTGCACCGGATAGGACGAGAGGAGACACCGTCGTGCCACGGTTGTGGAGGACACGGCGGAACCTCTCGCTGCCCGCCATCGTCAGAGCGATGGTGGGGAGTGAGGAGGCCTGGGTGGCGATGGCCTCCTTCTGCGAGGTCGTGATGTCGCAGAAGGAGGCCGCGGAGCGCGAGCGGGAGGAGGATCCCCTTGCTCCGGCGCTCCGCAGGCGGCGTAGGGGCAGGAGAAGGCGGGATTTCACCCGCTTTCTCCCCCCCTGAGGTGAGCGGCGGGCGTGAGACACGGGAAAGGTGCCGACGCCCGCTTTGAGGGGCAATTGAGGGCCCGCCTTGCTAGGCGGGTTTCGCCGGCGGGGGAGAGCTGTAGCTCAGGCTGCGCTAGTTTCCCACTCCCCCGCCACTATGGCGATGCCGGAGTGCCGCTGTGGTTTTTAGTGGGTATTCCCAGCTTCGGCTGGGCGAGTCCCACAGACGCCCTTCGGGGTACGTTGCGTAAATGCATTCCCAGAGAGCCAAAAAAAAAAGGCTGGCATTCGAGGATAAAGACAACCAGTCTTATCATGGGAAATTGTATTAAACAGTACCTAACTGAGATGTGGAGGTTAGATAAGCGGTCTTCTTATAATTCATCTTATCAGCTATAGAGGTCCACTGCTGGACAAAGGTCTCCCCAAAGGCTTTCCACAATGACCGGTCTTGTACTGCGCGCATCCATCGGCTTCCCGCGACCTTCACCAGGTCGTCGGTCCAACGTGTTGGGGACGCTGCATCGTCCGATACGTGGCCGCCACTCCAGAACTACAGAATAGAATAGAATACTCTTTATTATGTACACCATAAAGATTACAGATCATAAATATAAAACACAATAAAAGGCGAGCTGCCCACTGCTCACCGCCCGCAGGTCTGCGCCTTCGGTGGCTGGGAGTTAGGTGTCGTCTCCCGACCAGGGCGTCTCCTGTGCATTCACAGGATCAATCCGAATTTTAATCCACAGCAGAGCATAGGACCGTTAGAGGATATAGTAGTAGATGAACACGCGTGTCGCAAGCGGCACGCTGTAGGGCCGGGTGCTGTATCGAATTAGGTTCAATTAGTCTAGCACGCGAGCTCTTGGTAATCTGTATGCGGTGGCCTAAAATGACGCCTTGTGAGTCAGCGGTGTTAATTTGAAAATTTTGGTTGGGCATACTGCTTATTATTGTTAGACAGATAAGTCATGCATTTGTCATTCATAGATAAAAAAGGTTTTCCGACTTATCTTCATCAATGCAAAAGCAACTATGTAGAGATTGCTGTTTACTGTAACGATCGAGGTGCTGCCTATATTCTTCATAAGATGACTAACTTTTGGAAGGGCCACTAAAATCAATTCTATTTTATTATAATTTTAACAAACAAATGTGTGTGTATGCTTTTTTATGTGCCTATTACAAATAAATGATATGACTTTGCGACTAGTTAAATATAACTACGCATATTTAATTTCAACAAGCAAAAAAAAAAAAAATCTAAATGACGAACATTATACACTTAAATATTTACAATATAAATATTGATTTCATATTACATAATCTCATTATGAAGGCATTTAGAAAACTAAATATACAGACTAATTTATGGTTTCCTAAAGTAAAAAAAAGTGAATGTGCCAGTCGCCATGTTAATTTTCAAATTTAACGAATATTTTAGAAAAAAAATGTTAACTTTTGAAGGGCCACAATTATGTAAGGAAATATCCTCATGTACTGAGAGTCATTAAATGCTTCCAAAACACAACTAGCTGCTTATTTTTTACATAACATCTGTACCATCGATATTGTGACGTTTGTGACGAACTGGATTGTTCTCTTATAAGGGACTTTACGTATTTTCTAAGATTAAACAATTTTGAGACCAGCGATGGACTAGTGCGATCCGGCGCGACTTACAAGTTGTAGGTGGTAGGTTCGAACCCCATCAGGCACTTTACTTTGTGTAAATTATTTCATCACCACTGCACTCAAAACGGTGAAGGAAAACGTCGTGAGGAAACCGGCATGTCCCAGAGCCAAAAAATATTTAAGACATGTCACATCCGCACTGTGTCAGCGTGGTAGATTACGGCCCACTCCCTCTCACCAAAAGAAGGCCTGAGTCCTTTAGTTGGGACGTTATATGAAACATTTTAAATCTAAAGACGAGTTATACGCAACTCTAAGTTGAAGAACATTTCACTCAGTGGCACAACTTCCCTTCTCCTCTAACTAAACTTAATTTAAGCGAGCTGCATCTTTTTCATTATATTCATTAAGAAAAGGACAGATTATGTTGGGGTTTTTCGCCGTTGACGATACCCCAGAGTTGTTGTGGGTAATTAATGAGTAACACTAAAACACCCAGTATTGAGCCGCACTTGTTTATTTACACCTGACCGCGTGACGGAGGTATATTTACGACTGTTTTACATTGCGTTGAAGTTCATTCTATATACAATAGTATTTTGCTGTATGAGCATTATTGGCTCGTACATGCTCCCGAGGGAAAGGTAAACAGAGATCAGTTAACAACATATGTTACAAGGTAAATAAAGTATAAAATGGAACAAAATATGTTACAAGCTGAATAAAGTGTAAAATAAAGTACATGGTAAAGCAACAAAACAATAAGAGAATCAATTATTTAAATGAATTATTATAGTTCGAATCTACTTCCTATTGGGTTCTTCGAATGCCATGCTAAGACAACTTTAGAGTCGGTCCAGCATTGTAACCTTCGATCGTAGTCTGCAAGGATCTTAATTATCTTTTGTATGAGTGTTGCTAATAGAACTGCGGCGCATAATTCCAACTTCGGTATGGTAGTTTTCTTTTTAAGTGGTGCCACCTTAGTCTTTGCTGCGAGTAGTGTAGTAGAGTAGTTACGTAGTGGCCTGTTGGTGACGTAGTTCGGCTGTAGATAACGCAAGCGTAGGCTTTCTGGCTCGCGTCACAGAAGGCTTGCAATTCGATCGTTTTGTTTTCGTTTTTTAACCATCTTGGTAATCTGTTGTTGTTTATGTTTGGTAGCTCGGAAGTAATTTTCAGCCATTCCTTTTCTATGGTATCTGGTACTATTTCATCCCAGCCAATGTTTTGACAGTTGTCACACAATTTTTGGAAAAGAAGTTTTGCTTGAATGGTCATTGGAGATAACCATCCAAGCGGATCGTATATCTTGCTTATCTATGACAATAGCTTGCGTTTTGTGTATGACGTATCTTTGTTACCGATAGGTACTTCGCTAATGAAGTGAAATGTGTCGCTTGCGTCATTCCATGTGAGTCCGAGTGTTTTGCTGAACTCTGGCTGCTCGAAGTTGAAGTCGTTGTTATGACTTTTCTCTTCCTTCTTTAGTTCTTTAATAACAGATGGTTCGTTCGTGGACCATTTCCGCAAAATAAAGCCACCTTTCTTGAGTAGTTCGCTAAGCTCCTTTTGTAATAATTTTATCGTTTCTGTGGTATGGTGTCCCGTGATGGCGTCATCCATATAAAATTCATTTTGCAGCGCCTTTTGGGCTAAGGGGAAATCGTAGCCCTCATCTTTAGCCAGTTGTGAAGAGTGCGCATTGCAATAAATGGTGCGGCTTTGGTACCGTACGTAAGAGTACACAGCTGCATCTCTCTAAGAGGTTCTCTTGAGGAGTCTCTCCAGATTATTCTTTGCAAATGTTGCTGATCATGATGAATAAGGATTTGACGATACATTTTTTCAATGTCCGCCGTTAGAACATATTTGTAGGTCCGCCATTTAATGATCAGGGATAAAATGTCCTTTTGAAGGTTAGGCCCTTTTTCCATCAAATCGTTCAAGCTATATCCGGAGTCCGTTTTCATAGATGCATTGAACACAGCCCGCAGTTTAGTAGTGGTTGAGCACGCTCTTACCACGCCGTGGTGTGGGAGGTAGGCTTGTACGCGACTATCAGTTCCTGTCACTGGTTTCATGTGACCTAATTCGATGTAGTCTCGGATGAATTGTTGATAGAGTTTAGCAAAATTTTCTTGTTTCGCCATTTTCTTTTCTAAACGAAGAAACTGTGCTATGGCTTGAGGCTTCGATTTGCCAAGGTTTTGTTCATAGTTGGCGTTCATCGCCATTTTCACTACATATCTCCGAGTCGAAAAGCAGATTTGAATACAAAAAATCTTTGAAACATCTCATTACGAAAAAAAAACACCGCAGATGGAATTACCGGAGTTTAATGGCAGTTTCCAAAACTAATCTGGGTGATACTCCGGTATGGGGTCCACTTATCGTTCACTTACTGTCTTCCAAACTGGAACATCAATGCCCATGTTCTCGAGGCCATTTAAACACTCTTTCGTTGTATAAAGATGTTGGGGTTTTTCGCCATTGACGATACCCCAGAGTTGTTGTAGGTAATTAATGAGTAACACTAAAACACCCAGTATTGAGCCGCACTTGTTTATTTACACCTGACCGCGTGACGGAGGTATATTTACGACTGTTTTACATTGCGTTGAAGTTCATTCTATATACAATAGTATTTTGCTGTATGAGCATTATTGGCTCGTACAGATTAGTTCCGTCCCGTTAAATTAGTCAGCGCCTGATGTAAATTTAACGACTTCTTAACTGTATATGGAGTGTCATAATTTGACAGAACTAAACTAATATTTAATATTTTGTCCTTTCCTGAAATTAAAAGAAAAAGATTCACCGAACTAAATAAAATTAAATTTAGTTTAGGTTGTGAACAAGGGAACATTGGCGCCAATTCTGTTGTTCACAAACTAAACTAATTTTAAGTTATGTGCATCTTTTTCTTTCCATTTCGTTAAGAAAAGGACAGAAGATAAAATGTCAGTTTAGACCTGTCAAATTAGTGCGCTCCAGATGTAAACTGGCGTATTTTTAACCGCCATGTTTATAATCGCGTCTAAACTGTCTATGGAATATTTCAATTTGACAGGATTAAACTTAAAAGTTATCTTTTATCCTTTTCTTATTGAATTAGAAAGAAAAAGATACACATAACTTAAAATTAGTTTAGTTTGTGAACAACAGAATCGGCGCCAACGCCAGTATTGATAAAATACCAAGAACTTCCCCCGTCGTGGAGGTGATAGAGGGGTATGACTCTACCAGCTAAAACAACCGCAGTGTTTCACCTCGGCCTATGGCCGGGGGTGGTATGTACACTAATATTATAAATGCGAAAGTAACTCTGTCTGTCTGTCGGCCTGTCTGTCTGTCTGTTACGCTTTCCCGCTTAAACCTCTCAACCGATTTTGATGAAAATTGGCAGAGACATTCTTTGGACCCTGAGAAAGAACATAGGCTACCTTTTATCCCGGAAAAATATGATGTTCCCGAGGGAAATCTAAAAAGCGCGATATAACCGAACTCCACTCCATATGTAAAGAAAACCCTGTCTGGTCCATAAGGATAATAAAGGTTAGGTAAACACATGACGAAATATAATATAAAATTTTACGTAATCATCATAGTAACAGTACTAATGAATTTTAAAATAATCTTTTTTTCCCGAGAATTAATTCCAACTTCCCGGAAATTTTGTAATTTTTAAAAAAGTGACAACACCATTTTGACGGTACGCTTATGCGCTTCGACCACGAGTCGCGTGCCCTGCCCCCCGTCGCCCGCGGAAGGGTGTCCTACCGCACATGTATTAAGTTACCTCTTTTTGCAAAATAATATTTTTTTTAGGGGGATATTTTTTTAAACTTTAGTCCGGCTTTGTCTGCATTAGTAAAATCAGTTATCGATTCCTAACAATACCCTCATGGATCGGACAGGATTTTCTTTACATATTGTATGTATAATATGTAAAGAATACCCTGTCCGATCCGTGAAGGTATTGTTAGGTATCGATAACTGATTCTACTAATGCCTACAAAGCCGGGCTAAACTTAAAAAGCCCTAAAGTATAAATATTATTTCGCAAAAAGAGGTAACTTAATACATGTATGTAATAAACTAGCGCGCTTTACCATCAACGATCGCATCACTGCTTACCATCAGGCGGGATTGCGGTCAAGCGATAGTTTATCCATACTAATATTACAAATGCGAAATTAACTCTGTCTGTCTGTTACGCTTTCCCGCTTAAACCTCTCAACCGATTTTGATGAAATTTAGTACAGACAATATTTAGACCCTAAGAAAGGATCTAGGCTACCTTTTATTTTGATATTCCCGAGAGAAATCTAAAAGCGCGATATAACCGAAATCCACGCGGGCGAAGCCGCGAGTGGAAAGTTAGTAATTTATATTAAAAAAGTGCGGTAGGCAATCCATGCGCGGGCGAAGAGGGCATGGCACGCGGCACGTGGTCCCATTGCTCATAATAATACCGTCAAAATGGTGTCGTCACTTTTTTAAAAATTACCAATTTTTGGGGAAGTTGGAATTAATTCGCGGAAAAACAAGATTCTTTCAAAACTCTTTGGTATTGTTACTATGTAAAATTTCATATTTTATTTGGTCATGTTGAATCGATTCCAATCATTTTTACACCATGTTATATTTTTTCCCAAATACATTTAGAAATTGTCGCAGAGTGGTTACCGAGCGCGCCATGCTGCTATAGTAGATCAGTACTAGCGTACACCTGCGCAACCGCTAATGCCACAGGTCAACGCACCGCTCGCCGGCCCGAGCAGAACGTTAACCATATTTTTGTTGGGACAATCAAGTAGGATAACAAGCTCATAACTTTGTGGTTTTTCATGATATCTTTTTAAAATTTTGTACATAGATTCTTTACTTTAAAATACTGCACACGTGTTTCTGGTTTCGCATAAACAAAAAAAAATGTTGTATATAATCCTACCTAAGGTGCGGTGCATGCTTATGCAAATAATGTTCAGTCGGCATGACGTCTGGTGAAGCAGTACGGAGTACGGGTCTGAGAAGTTCTGTTGCGATGTGTGCCGGGTACGACGCGCCAAATGTTTTTGTCTCGGGAGTTTGGTCGTGGTGAGTCTCCAGATCAATCTCCCTCAAGCACAGCATCGTTTGGTCGTGTTGGTCTGGAGTTTAACATTGCATCACCTCGCTCAACTGTCGTCATCCTTCCTATTCCTAAGTTTTTTAAGTGAATAGGCTTAATAAACTAGTGCGCTTTACACTCAACGATTGCATTGCATTTGTGATTAGTTCTACGTAAATCTGGTCATTACAATATTAACTGTATGGACAAGTGTTATCTCCTGTGTAAAAAGTGAACTTTTTGAACAAAAACGATAAATAAAAATATCTTATCGAAGCTTACCGAAGGCTTATCGAAGTGCATTAAACGTCTTAAATACTTTCTAGTGATAATCGCTAAGGTGTTAAATCAATTGTAATTAACTTCAATTGTAGCAAAATAGCAAAAAAAAATAAATAAACAAAAACAATAATTCACAAACTTTTTTCTGTAAACTTGGGTGTTTATTAGTAAGGACTATTGCTCGACATTCACTAGTTCCATTCCCACAAAGTAGACATTGCTTTTGTGGTTCATCTAAATCACTTACACAACACTGAAGAATCAAAAATATGAATTTCTTTGAGAATATTACTCTACGGCGGGCGCGTACCCGTACTCAATCACTCAATGAAAGCGTAGTAGAACCATGTAATAATTCCAGTGAATCGTCCATAGATGGCACCACAAATAGTTTACCTATAATATCAGATGATGAAAATGATGAAATCACACAATTAAAACAACAAATAGACCAACTCAACTCAGAATTGCTGGCGGCCCATGAAGAAATAAACAATATATCATGTGAAAACACTGAGTTAAAGAGAACGATTGAATCCCTAAACAACAAACACAAACTTGTACAAAAGGTAACTCGCAAGCTAATTAATGACATTGGGACACCTATAAAAAACCAAGCAACTCCTATTCGAAAATCTAATCTACAAAATAAGAAACTGGAAAGTTCTACGGTAACTTTAACTCCAAAAAATGTGAATACCTTCGATACAAAACAAATGAATAATATACAAAATAGTTCATCACCTACCCTCAAACCAGATATGGAGGTAGTTAACAAAAAACAACAAAAAGAACATAAATTGTGTATACTAAGTTCTAATAAGACAAACAAGATCCTATCAATTACAGAAAGAACATTCCCAAATTATAATATATGCCACTACATTAAACCATATTGTGGAATAAAGAATCTCGTCGACGGTATTAATAAAAAACTAACTAATTTTACGACTGATGATCACTGCATAATCCTCATCGGCGAAGAAGATTTTAGCACAACAAACAACTATCATGATTTAGTTCTTCAATTACGTGAAACACTTGTAGCTGTGAAAAACACAAATATTACAATATGTTTACCTACGTATAAACTCAGCTATTACTCCAATATGTACAACTTAAGAGTGGAATTGTTCAATAACCTGTTATACAATGATATTCAACTTCACAACTATGCATTTCTGTATGACTCTAATTTCGATCTACCCTATGATTATACAATGTTCTCTGTGTTGAATAGTGTGATTAATAATACTGGTATTAACAATATTTTCTGCAATTTAAAATATAATATTGACATGATTTCAAATAATTTTCAATCCAATTCTAGTATAAATATAAACAATGTTTCTAATGAAAGAGATAATGCTGAAACTGGGAACAATCAACATTTTTTTCTTGTATAATCATATTTATGTTATTCATCAAAATACTAACGGTTTAATAAGTAAATCGGACTTATTAAGCTTGCATTTAAATGATCTTGCTAGCCTTGGTAAACATGTGGATGTACTTTGTATTACAGAACACAATATGATAGAAGAGGACCATTTCAATCTATGTATTCCAAATTATACACTTGCTACCTACTATGCAAGAAAGTCTCGAAGAGGGGGTTCATGTATCTTAGTAAATAATAAACATCCATATATAATTCTTAACATAAAAGAATATTGCAGTTCTTGTGTCTTAGAATCCTGTGCAATTGAATTAATCGAACATCAAATAATTATAGTCTGTATTTATAGATCTCCTAAGAATAATGTCGACTCGTTGACTTCGTTTTTCTATAACTTTGATGGACTCTTAAGGAAAATAAGGCACAATTCAAAAAAAAAGGTGCTGATTTGCGGAGACTTTAACATTGATATTTTAAAAAACACGAAAATATCAATGCAATTTCAAAATCTCTTACATAGTTATAATATGAAATTAGGTGTGCGTGAACCAACCCGGCTAGATAGCGGTACCTGCATCGACAATATTGTACATAATGTAAGGGGAAGTTCATGTGAGGTAGTGGAGCTAGCCGTCTCTGATCATTCAGCTCAGATTATAAAATGTCCCGTCAAAAAGACCTGCACGCTCACACATTGGTTCTCTTTTAGACGTGATTTTTGCCAGGAACATGTCAAAAAATTTAAAGAGGCTCTCCAAAGTCTTAGTTTTAATAGTGTGTATAGCGGCAATGATCCAAACCATGCATTTATAGAATTTCACAGCTTATTTAGATTATTTTACGATATGTGCTTCCCATTAAAGAAAATTAAAAACGGCACTAATAAACCTCAGAAATGGAACACAAAAGGCATTAAACTGTGCTCTAAACGTAAACGTGAGATGTTATGGACCTTAAGGCGGTATCCAAATGTAGTCAATAAAAATAGATATAATTCTTATTCCAAACGTTTAAAAAGAATTATCAAATTAACCCAAAAATCGCAAAATAGCTACTTTATCAATAACGCTGAAAATAAAATTAAAGCAACCTGGAGGGTTATAAATTCATCAAATAACTTTCCGAGGAACACTCCTTATAAACTCCTTATTAACAATAAACACGTTACAAATCCGACTGACATAGTAGAACTATTTAATAATCATTTTATTGACCAAATACAACCAACAACCAATTCTGACCATAATATAATATTAACAAATTCAAACGTAAATTCATTATTCTTATCACCCATAGGACCACCTGACATTTATAAAATAATTATGACTCTGAAAAATACAAATAGCTCTGGCTTTGATAACATCGAGACTAAGATAATAAAAAGCGTAGCTGTTGAAATTTCACCGGTTTTTAGCGTTATTGTTAACATATGTATAGATCATGGCGTTTTTCCCGAGGACTTGAAGCTGTCCGTAATAAAGCCTCTACATAAAAAGGATGATCCTCAAAATATACAAAACTATAGACCCATTGCTCTTCTTTCAGTATTTTCCAAAATAATTGAAAAAGTTATTTATAACAGTATTCACTTGTTTCTAGAAAAAAATGGCATTTTAACTAAGGAACAGTATGGCTTCAGAAAGTGCAAAAACATAAATATGGCCATTTATGAACTAATTGATGAAATAGTTACAAATATGGACCAAAAAATACCTGTAACAGCCTTATTTATGGACATGAGTAAGGCTTTTGATTTTGTTGACCATGAAATCCTTTTAAGAAAGCTGTATAAATATGGCATTAGAGGCAAAGCATTAAATTTAATAAAGTCTTACCTCACTGGCAGAAAACAGGTAACTAGTATTACAGCAGTTGATTTCCAAACGAAATCGGAAATTAATTACCAATCAAGAGAGAGACCAATTTATTACGGCGTGCCTCAGGGAAGTGTGCTTGGCCCTTTATTATTCTTATGCTATATAAATGATCTTCCGAATACCATACCACATCCCATGACCCTGTTTGCTGATGACTGTACGGTAGTGTTTTCTGGTAAAAATAGTGACTCATATGAAAATGACATAAACAGCAGCTTAAATCTAATAATTCAATGGTTAAAGAATAATAATTTACAGATTAATTTTGACAAAACTCAAATAATGACATTTAAACAAAGAACTAATCCTACAATTCTTGACATTCATTATGACCAAAGAAAAATTATAAAAACGGTACGAACCAAATTTCTAGGAATTTGGCTAGATGAACACATGACATGGAAAACGCACATGGAGATGATGATAAAAAAGATTCATCAATTCTGTTATGTTTTACACAATTTAAACAAGGTTGCAAATCGTAATACTGTTCTTATTGCTTATCACGCATATGTCTCCACAGCTCTTCGTTACGGCATTATGTTTTGGGGCAACTCTACCAACAGAGAAATGGCATTTAAAGCCCAAAAACAATGTATTCGAGCCATATGCATGTTGAAAACCACCGACAGCTGCAAACCACATTTTGTTTGTTTAAAAATACTTACGCTTCCATCCCTCTATATTTATGAAACTGCAATTTTTGTTAAGGAGAATGTATCTAAGTTTGAAACACTTAGGACCGTATTACAGAACGTCACTCAAAACTCAAGCTTTACTTAAGTCTCGTTTGAAGCCTTTTGATTGGTTGAAACTAGTTTTAAGTAATGCTTAAGCAGAGATCAATGCTTGAGTTTCCTTCTGTAATACGGACCTTAATACTAGACGTCACCAAAGCACACTAAAGACAAAAAAACACAGCACTGCACTTTTTTCAAAGAGTTGCCTCGGCCATGGGTCCAAAAATTTTTAATAAACTACCAAAAACTTTAAAAAGTATGACTAACATAAATCGTTTTAAATTACACCTAAAAAAATTATTGCTTGACAAAGCTTACTATTCTATCAATGAGTTTTTAGATGATAAGAGTTTAAAATAAATAAATGTTCTATTGTTAATTTAAATGACCATTGTTCTTAAATAATTTGTACGCCTTGCAAGGCAAAACATAGTGATACATACAATTTTTTTATACCATGTACCATATTACCTATGTTTCACAAATAAAATACTTTGACTTTGACTTTGACTTTGATCACTGCTTACCATCAGGCGGGATTGCAGTCAAGCACTAGTTTATAAATATTTAAAAAAAAAATGTGTGAACATACAAAATAAGAGTAAATTGATTGTTATGTACAAAGCAAACACATATTGTTATTGTAAACATTTTCATTTTTAATGTCTGGACTTGAAAAAAGACGATGATCTCTGAGTTTGTTTCGGCTTTTCTTCTCAGAGGTAGTCAGTTAGGAAATGCCGCCTCCAGCTAGTTTAAAAAAAATATGAAGTGTAAAAATGATCAGTGATGCTACCTACTTGCATAATAAACGATTTCATTTCACTAGAAATTGTAAAGTACGTCGTCTTAAAATAATGTTTTTCTTGCATTGCATATGAAGAATGAAATGGAAACTACAAAGTTCTCAAAGGCGTGAATCCACTTCGTATAGCTGTCGCCCGCTTTTATCATATTTGTCGCTAATCATAACCTATGTAAATGGTGCTAAACATACAATAAACTGGTTTAAGGTGATATCATAATCATGTAATAGCATGTATTAGAAAAAAAATCTGCTCAACGTCTAAACGAATGTTGTTAAACTATTATAATGAAAGACATTGCTACTGTAAGTATATTTCGTAAATCTATCCTAAGTTGTTGTTTTTTATAATTATAAACTAGTGCTTGACCGCAATCCCGCCTGATGGTAAGCAGTGATGCAATCGTTGATGGTAAAGTGTGCTAGTTCATTAAAAGCCTATTCTCGCAAAAAAAAAAAAATGAGTGAAGGAAGACGGCAGTTGAGCGAGGTGATGCAATGTAAAACCCAATAGTACGAACAACGATACTGCGTCAGAGGGGGATTGATCTGAAGACCCTCCACGACCAAGCTCCCGACATAACAACAATTGGTGCATCGTACCGGGCACACATCGCAACACATCTGCTCAGACCCAGGTTCATCAGATATTATGCCGGAACACGACGAATCGCTTGGCGGCCAGACTTTGTCCTATCACATTGTGTATGGCCTATCACCGCGAAGTATTGGCAAACCCATAATAGATTGAAATTGTTTGCAAATAATGTAGTTTTAATTATGTTATTAAATGATTTATTTACAGAGACATCTTTCAATGGCTTTCTCCATTGAGAAGGTTAAAGTTGTGGACCGTTAAATATTTTCTAATTATCAGTTTTAAGTTTCGTTGGTAGCTGAAAACGAAAGTAAATTTTTCCTTTTGGTGCCATCTTCTTTGCAATTTTATGGGCGCGAGGGCGCTGACTTGGTACATTTGACCTGAACTGTTAGTTTTAACCTACTCTTGACCAGGAATATAATTGTGTTTACATCCTTGATTTACGCCGCGAGACCAGCGGTGTATAAGTTTTAGGTCGAACCCCATCAGAAATTATTCCTTTACCAATAGGGATGTTTCCTAGGTAAAAAAAAATATTCTATTTAGTCCGTCATTCAGATAGAAAAATATTGGATACGTAGGTATATGTTGTTTTATCAAATCAATAAAAATTTACAAATATAAAAGGCATCAAAGATCAGGAGTGGTGGTTGGTGACGTCACTGGCCGCAAAAAAGTGTAGCGTGCAGTGACGTCACACGAGTTTTCAACGCACTGTGTCGTCTTCATTTTCTGTTTATATGAAAAAAGAAAAAATATGTGTCTAGTATTTTTTGGAAATCTGACTGACGGACTAATTAGTTTTTTTTTTAAGTCAAATACCCTATTCTCTATACAATAGGACACCCTTATGACAATATCGTTAGGAAACCGGCACGTCCTAGAGACAAAACTTAAAAAAGACGACATGTGACATCTACCAACCGTCCTGGGCCTGCGTGGTATATTACGGGCCAGTTCCTCTCACCGAAAGGAGGTCAAATTTTCCCTTGGTTGCACAACGTTTTATTTACGCTAGCTAGTAATTACAATGCAGCATTTTAGCACTATAATGCACGTCATTCCGTGGGAAGAAACAAGTGTAATGGGACGCGTAAACTGCTCAATCCAGTCGCTGTATTGTGTAAACGTCGTTTTAACGTGTTTGCCTATAATTACGATATTAGATAACGAGTTGCCTAAAAATGGATGGGAATTAAGTCATTTACAACATGTAAATTACAAAAATGATTCAAGCAAAAAATATAAGTACATAACTAGCGCCTTCTAGACTAATGTCTTCCTGGATTAATGGGCTATCCAACGCAAAAAAAAAAAAATTCAAATCGGACCAGTAGTTCCTGAGATTAGAGCGTTCAAACAAACAAAGAAACTCTTCAGCTTTATATATTAACTATATACAGATTATTTCTTGTATACACAGGTATTCTCACGCCCTGCTCTAATACCCTTGGAAAGAAAGCCTAAGTTTATGCAAAAACAAATTGTCAACGTCTAAAAGAGGTGATTATTCCTTTTAGATAACATTTTATTGAACCTGCACCTCAATGGCGTACCACAGTATTACTAAAAATTTGAACCATTTTGAGCATATATTACCTAATTCATAGCTCGCATACGCATGCTCTTTGAAAAATATGTCTGCTCAACAAAATAAATAACGCAATGAATGCTGTTGAACTGTCAAAATGAAATCCATTGCTAGTGATAGTGTTTTACGCAATTACCCCTATTTTTGGATGAAGAATTATCAAATGACCTCTTCTACACAGGGCGAAGCGGATGGGCGTGTCTGACTTTTACTGAATAAAACCCATCCGTGTTCCTTCACTTGCCTGTGCACCATAGCCCAAGGTCATTCTCAACATCTCTTTCGAACAACTCGCGGCTCTGTCAGGCTTCGGTCCTCGTGGACCCCATCACGATGTGCTGGCATTTCTTTAAGGCGCGGGTTGAACACATGGTACCGTCGACCCGCTGAGCTGCCCAGTGCTCGCCGCCCGCACATCCCTGTAGTAGAGTAGGATACCAACGTCCGACGACCAGGGCGTCTCCTGTGGCGGCCACCGGCGAGTGGGTGCAGAGATTGCCTCTGCCTCACGTGTTCCGCCTCCTTTGTAAGCATTAGGTACTGCTTCGCGGAAGGAGGTGACGGCCTGTCACGCACTCTCGCTCCGGACCATGGCCTGAACCAGGGCCGGACGCTAGAGATCGCCGCCACGAGGACACGGTGGTGCTCCGCCCAACCTGGGCATTATGTATTACTCTATGCTCCACCATGTCCTCAAGGCGATCCCCACAGTAGTGACATCCTGGTGTTTCCTCCCGCCTTATCCAGAACAATAACATCCCGAAACAAACGCGTTCGTTGAGGACCTGTGTCAGGCAGAAGGTGACGGAGACTGTGTTTTGACAGATATATTATCTGAATACGATATTTAGATCAATCTAGGTATTCTACACAATGTAAAGTCTAAAAAAATCTTAATTGTTATTCTGTTATATGTAGGTACAATTGTTTCGCTTAGATACTAATTCAATTTAAAACTGTAGTTGCTAAGCAGTGAAATCTTAACAAAATAAAAGTAAGAGCAAAATGTGGAGATATTCCTCTAATAAATAATATTGCGTGCATCAGCAATTAATACTCCACCATACTTACGTCACAAATTGTCTGATACATTGTATCGATACAAAGAATGGAGGCAATCTTCCCGGAAATGTCGTTTAAGAGGCAATTAGGTCAGTGTATCAAGCGCCGCTCGTAAACACTGACCGGATTTTATGTGACAATATCTATGTAGATGTATCTAGCTATACATACTGGTAGATAGATAGAATATTCTGTATTTATCACCTGCCTAGCCTATACTGCCTGCCGCCTGGGTATATTAGGGTTGGGTTTCAATCTAACCGAATGCATCTGCATACCAGAATTTTATATGAAGCGGCTACCTGACGATACCCCTAGTTAAGTCTGATTGTTAGACTTTTGGATTTCTGACTACACGTCACGACTCTCAAAGACCGTTGATCAATGTCAATGATTGATTGTTTTCAGGACAGGCGATTACACATTTTAATTAAGAAGTATTTACCTTATTGAATTCATCATTTCAGTCGAAAGACGTCCACTGCTGTCACTGCTGGACATAGGCTTCTCCCAAGGTTCTCCACGAGGACCGGTCCTTCGCCTCCCGCATCCAGCGGTTTTCCGCGACATTCACCAGGTCGCGGGAAACTTAATGAATTGCTGGATATGAAAAATACATTCATGACGACACATTTTACAAAAAAAAATGCAGCCGCCAACTTAGATGTTTGACTTCTTTGTCAGCTCCAACACCTTTTGGGTTTTAATTTTTACCTCACTCTCGTCAACCACATTATCTTTCCATTTCTTCCTTCGCACGGTTGGTTATGAGTAGGCACATGTTCTTAATATGGAAAATCCTCATGGATGTCCGCCGCCCTGGGGCAGGCGACGGGGTTATCAGACTCTTACTGACTAAAAACCACCTACCAAACATAGCTCGTTCGTAGCTTATTTCATCTAACTTTCCACAGTGAGATTTTTCTTACCTTGGAGAACTCCGTTCAAAGAATGAAATAGTTATTCATTCAAACAAACATTCTAAATAGTGTCACGTAGATATTATGGCGCAAAACAGACAAAGACCATGTCTTGCTAGCTTTCAACACAAATAATGAACAATTTTCACTTCCATTTTGTTTTTTATTATGGTCAAATAGTAGGGCAGACACGTCCCGAGCTTATGTAAATGTCGCAGTCTATCAGGCGTTTGGCAACCACCTGGCCTATGGATGTAGTGCTGGACTCGCTTCGCTTTCTCGACTCGCATGTGGCGATTCCTCTTACCCAACGGAGGCCTGTGTCCCAGGAGTGGGGACATTATTGGCCGTTTATGATGATCATGACGGGGCGATTAGAGTTCTAAGAATGTTTGTGGTAACACGTGTGACATATGTGAAAGATGACATGGCTATAAAGTGTTAAAGGTGGGCTGGTATGATAGCGAAGTAGCATGCACATATTTTAGACCAAGGCAAGAAATGTTGGACAGACTATTTTCTTAATCGTTAAATTTAGCAATGAGTTAGGAATTTCTCTCAAAACCTTTTGATTGTTGTGATAGTACCTATATAGAGCAGCAGGAAGCAGTTACTTGAGGTCAAAATCAAAATCAAAGCATTTATTTCAAATAAACCAGTTACAGGCACTTTTGAATTGTCAGAAGGTCGGTCAGTCAATAAGATGAAGCTAGTCGCCCATTCCAAAGAGTAGGTACCTATGGAGAAGAACGGGCAAGAAACTCCATGGACACTCTTTTCGGTCCATTTAAGGTTTCTGGAATCTTTCATGATTAAAAGTCGTGCCAACAGGCAGCTTGGTACGACTGGCACGATAAGATGTTAATCCTCAAAAAAGGAAACCTCAATAGGTATTCCAAATATGGCAATTGTTTGGTCTCGGCACACCAGAACAAGGCACGTGATTTTCCAGTCATTGTGTGCTAAACGCCTAATGATTGAATATGCATCATACTCGAATCATCATCATCATCATCTCAGCGTTAATCACAGTCGAAAAGCATCAGAAGCTTTTTCAGTTTTGGAGTCTGGGGTCCGCTTTATTAATCTGACTGCTGTTTTTGGATAAACTTCCATATTTTCCGTGAAGCGACTGCCTTGACTGTGTTGATGCATTATACTCGAATATCTCAAGTAAACGTGCACGGTGTAGGGATCTACTTTAGATATCGCGGTATAAGGGTCATCCGCGCTGGGTACGCCAAACGTATCCTTGTCTGACTGACATAGTTGTTTCGGAAAGTTTCTGTTTAAGATAAGGCGGGATGAAACGCCAGGGTGTTACCACTGTGTTGATCGCCCGGGGGACACGGTGGAGCATACGATGGAGGTCTGCCTAACTTAGATGGAGTACCGTCGTGTCCGTCGTGTCCCTCGCGTCCTGTTTTTTTTCTGCTATGGTATAGAGCGAGCGAGCGAGCCGTTACGTCCTTCTAAAAAGCAGTTATGATTGCAAA
The DNA here is from genome assembly GCA_017933935.1 of Sesamia nonagrioides. Lineage (NCBI taxonomy): Eukaryota > Metazoa > Arthropoda > Insecta > Lepidoptera > Noctuidae > Sesamia > Sesamia nonagrioides. Next base: position 445,008 of record JADWQK010002063.1, read on the forward strand.
GAAATAGGCAGAGCGTGTGAGGCAATTTGCAACAGACGCCCTGGATTTCGGAAGACAGCAACGAAATCCCGATCAGTATAAAAGTGCTTCCGTTTATTTTGTTTCAGACTGACTTTTGCACGGCTATATTTAGGGGAAGGTGAGGTAATACGATCCCTGGAGGTCAAATGATCCCCCACCTTGAATCAAACATAACTAGTGTTATCTATCCAAATGAGCGTGAAACATGTTCCCCGCGTCCCCGCCAGTTGCCTCTCCAAGTGTTATGGCGTTGCAACCGCTTGGCGTGATTTTATCAAAAAAATATTAAAAAGTGTGGCTCTGATCTAAGGTAAGCCTGTTTTTAGACTTTCATTACTTTTTACATGTTCGTATTTATTGAAATGTTGTTTTATTTGCGGATATTAATAGCAGTTAGCTAATATTTAAGATGTTTTGATCTCCGTACGCGGCATTTGAAGGGTAAAGTTTTGATCGATATCTTCGATTTTTGTGTTTGGGGCTAAATGATCCCTTCGTGTGTGTTTAAAATGATCCCTGGAATCATTTTACCCTATTAGTATTTTTTGTTTTTACAGATCATACAGAGAATTTATATACCTACCTACATAAAACTAATCGTCAAAATTGGCCTGAAGAACAATTGCAAAAGGCATTTAACGCCGTCAGAGATGGTAAGCCTTACAAAACCGCAAGTAGACAGTTTAAGGTCTGTTTAAGTAGAAAGTTTAAATGATAATTCAAAAATCTCCACCTCGGCGTCAGAATCTTCTGAAAGATTATTTATTTGATTATTATCTCCAGCATTGACTGTTGGTCTTCCATTCACATCTTTTGAGGTTGTTACACCCAGGAAAGTACGACCAACACCAAAGATAGTTGGAAAAAGAGCGACTGCAAAACGAATAAGAGTATTGCTCCATGGAGTCAGAGGAGACACATCAGTATTGACCAGCACACACTACAAAAAGTACCTTGAAGAGGAAGCCAAACAAAAAAACAAACACATAACATAAAAAAGGTGACCAAAAAACAGAACGATAAATTGAAAGGTGTAGGGAAAGGAAAAGGAGTCGGGAAAGGAAAGAGAAGCGGAAAGGGAAAAGGCAAAGAAAAGCAAAACGGATCAGATGAAGAGAGTGATACCGAATGTCTCTTCTGTACTTCAGTAGCTTTCAAGCTACTCCAAAGACAATAAAGGGCGAAGGGTGATTAGGTGCGTTGTGTGTCTTAAATGGGGACATGAAGCTTGTGCGGGAGGAGATAGTGACGATGAAGGCGATTTCATTTGCGATATTCAACTTTATATTAATCAATTTCATGACGTGAAAAAAAAAGCTATATATCTATTTCTTGACAAGAAAATAATCATTTTTAATTAAGATTTGATTTTTCTATTGCTTCATGACATTGAAAAGAAAATTTTAATAGAAATGAGTACTTACTGCCTATTTTTTATTTAGAAGAGTTTATTTGTTTACTTATTGTCTGACTAGGTATGTTGTTGGTTGTGTAGGTATTGTACCTTTTAAAAGTTTGTTGCAATATCTAATGTTTAGTTTTGTTGATTGAGTAGTAGATAATTACAAAAAATATATCTAGTAAAACTAAAAGTCTGCAAAAGTTTTGTTTAACTTGCTTACATACTTAAATTATGATTAAAATAAGCAGCTGTTTCATTTCGTTGATATTTATTAACTTATGGTATAAAATGATCCCTGGGATTATTTTACCCCTACCCCGGGGATCATTTTATACATAGGTGTGTATAAAATGATCCTTGACTTAACTTTAGCATAAACCTCTAATACAAAAAAATACTAATTAAATAATAAAAAAATAGTATGCAGTTACATAGTTAAGTAAATTCACTACCTCTAACACTAGAAATTTTGCGATTTTACCTTCAACTTTAGCAACAGTTAAGTTTTCCCCTTAAGGGGATCATTATACCTCACCTTCCCCTAAGCTACAAATAACCGGTATAAGCTGATTTCGTATTGCACGAAATATCTATACCACGCGAGGTCAGCAAAGACTGCAAAAGTGTAGCTTGATGTGTACACATGTGTTCACCTGTATTGGTTTAGCGGGAGTACCGGCCCCTGAGTGAATTTGCTTGTACCGAGTGAGCACAGATGCAGTAAATCTTAGCCGAATTTAAAGTACTTAGCTAAAGCGGTGCCATGTTTCTGGTAGAGAATTTAGTTATTTAGCAACTCTGGCAGGCCACTAAGTGGTGATCCTATGCAATCTCCAGAATACAAATAAAGGCACTTATGAGACATCAATTTGGCTTGCCGCCGTCTTGCTGTTCACTGCTAGACAATACTAGTACATCTTAGTTATCTAAACTTACACTACATTTAAAACTGCACCCTATGATATATAGCACATTACTACTATCAATCAGAATAATTTTGACGCATGTTGCTAATCCATTGCTCTATATGTTTGAAAAGTATGTCTGCTCAGCAACAAAATAACGCAATGACTTTTTTTAAACTGTCAAAATGGTTATCTATTACTACTGACAGTGGGTTACGCAATCACCCTGCTGATAATGATTAAGGCGTCGGATTGAGAAGGTGAGAGTGAAAAAAATACAGCCAATTTCGAATCTGAGACCCTTAGTCATGCAGGTCCATTTTTACCGATTGGGTACTGCACTCTAAAAAAGATTTCTTTAAGGCAGACTTTTGTCCAGCACAGGGATATTTTCATGAAAATTTAAAGTTTGTGAAAAGATGAAATCATCATCATCTCAGCGTATAATCCCGGTCGCATCCGCGGCTTACACGTTGGAGCCCGGGGTCCGCTTTCCTACTAACACGCCTCTATTTCGCACGATCACTGGCATCCCGTGTTGTAAGATTGTTGGCGCGCATGTCATCTCTTACAACGTCAAGCCAGCACTTCGTTGGTCTACCTCGCTTGTTCCAGCCAGGAGTGAAAAGATGAAATATTTTAATCTTTAGCTAAGGCAGATTATGACGTAAATCGGCAGAGATCAAGGCCATCCGCCTGATTTCGAAGGTAGCTAGAAAACTACACAATAGAACAGGACGTCATAACGGGCTTGAACTTCTCCATAAATAATGAAAAGACGTATACAGCCGAGCCAGTCAGCATGGTTACTACTAAGGGTGCGCGAACAAACAAACGGAAGTGTCGTTCATTTGTCACTCGTATCGACACTTTTAATGGTCCTCGTGATAAATGACGACGATAGTACTTACTTAAGAGGGAACTCTAGTGGTGCTTTCTCTATACAAACGTATTCCACTGTTTTCTTCGTGGGTAATGCTTTTAGAGCCATTATTTTTTTTCTGCAATTTTACACCGTGATTATACGTGCCCCATTAATTTCTTTTTTTTCGATACTTAATTAATAAAAGAAACACGACACTTCAAAATCGCGAAAAATAAAGCAGTTTTACGTGGTGTTGTGTGTTGTGTGTGGTGTGTGTGTAATTGCGTCTTTGGGGGTAATTGCGTCTAATCGAAATAATTTTAAATCTGTTTGAAAACCCTCCTGCCATCTATACGTTATAGTATTTTATTCAAAGTAAACAAAACAAGATGGTAGGAGAGTGGATTTTCAAATAGATTTAAGATAACTTCGATTAGACGCAATTGCCCCAAAGACGCAATTGCCCCGGTTGACTATAATAATAATAATAATATTTATTTATTTGCATAAACATGTGTGTACATACAGAAATTATTATTCGTATATGTAGGATGAAAAAATATAAATTGGCTCTACATGTTTGCCATTTGACAAGGCATGCAAATATTAAAAATAATAAAAAATTACTTATTGAAATAATATTTACATTAAACACAAACGTGATAAGTTTTGACAAAAAATAAAATAATAGAAGCATAGGTAAACTTTTCCTTTAAATTTTGATATAAAAATAATTGAGATCTGTCGTGCTTTGAAAAAGAAATCAGCGGAATACGAAACGTCTTTTGGTAAACGTTTTTGTAGGTAAAATTAGCCTGAGCTGCAACTGTCCTTTTCGCACTTTACCGGGAGAGGTTGGAAGCAGCGCGACGGCAATAGTTTCTTTAAATACCTATTTTCAAATTCCTCGACACTAGAGTTCCCTCTTAATACTTTTTTCAGTGTAGATATAACTTCAAGCGTAGCTTAGAAAATGGCGCCGATTCTATTTTTTACAAGCCAAGTTAAATTTAAGTTCGGTACGTTCGTATTCTTGATGAAATATAAAGTAAAGGACAGAAGATAAAATGTTAGGTTAGACCGATAGGTGGCCATGTTAATAATCGCGTCTAAACTGTCTATGGAATGTCTTAATTTTACAGGATTTAAGTAAAATGTTATCTTTTCTATCTGTTCTATTCTTTTCTTAATCCATACTAATACTAATATTATAAATGCGAAAGTATCTCTGTCTGTCTGTCTGTCCGGCTTTCACGCCAAAACTACTGAACCGATTGTAATGGAATTTGGTACACAGATAGTCTAGAGCCTGAGAAAGGACATAGGCTACCTTTTATCACGGAAAAATTTAATATTTGGAAATTTAAAGTGATGCGATCGTTAATGGTAAAGCGCGCTAGTTTATTAAGAGCCTATTCACTCTAGTCTTGAAGACACTCAAATTGTAGTGTGACGGAAACACCGCCGCTGGCAAATTGTTCCAGTCCTTCGATGTACGCGGAATAAAAGAGGAAGCGAAACGCTTCGTCCGGATCGTAGTGGTGTTAACAACGTAGGGTGGAAAGTCACCGTACCACGGGTCGTCCGATGGTGGAACGGAGATGAGGGAATTAAATCATGCAATTCTCATGCACACTCACCAGAATGCATATTATAGAAGACCGAAATGCTGGCTACTCTCCTCCAGTTCTCCAGGCTTTGGAGACCGTGTCGTTTAAGTCTGGGTCGCCAATCAGCCTTACTTTTTTACATTTCCGCAGTAAACTAGGAACTCTTATAGTTTCGCTATGTCTGTCTGTCCGTCCGCGGATAATATACATATTGTTGAATAGGTATTTAAAAATGAATAGGAGATTACTCAAATATATTTTTGAGAATGTTTATATTTTCAGAAATAATCGCTTCAAAAACAATACTTAATAATTACGGTACGTATTACTTACTAGCGGCCGCCAGCGACTTTTTTTTTATAAGTTATAAACCAGTGCTTGACCGCAATCCCGCCTGATGTTAAGCAGTGATGCAATCATTGCTGGTAAAGCGCGCTAGTTTATTAAGAGCCTATTCACTCTAGCCTTGAAGACACTCAAATTGTAATGTGACGGAAACACCGTCGCTGGCAAATTGTTCCAGTCCCTCGATGTACGCGGTATAAAAGAGGAAGCAAAACGCTTCACTTCACGTGGATTTAGTTACGCTTCGCTCCTATTGGTTGCAGCGTGATTTTATATAGCCTAAAGCCTTCCTGGATAAAAGAGCTATCCAACGCAAATAGAATTTTTCAAATTGGACCAGTAGTTCCTGAGATTAGCGCGTTCAAACAAACAAACTGCTTTATATATTAGTATAGATTTTACCATTTTGTAATATTGGATTACTTACTGAAATTCGCTTAGTATTAGAAAAAGAAAAGCATTTAAGGCAAATATCAATATTTCCGTCATAATTTCCACTTGAGGAACCACAGGAGTTGCTATAAATTGTTTTTATTAACTTCCGAATCCATAATCACCTAAAAGTATTGAATAATTGCACGTGTACATTATAAATTATCAGATTCCTTGTTAATGAACGAAATCAATTAAAATCTATGATGTCTTTGCGTGCATGCGTGTAGACTCCAAATTATAAAGTTATTTCCAGAACAGGTAACAATAGAGCCGTTGATTTTTTTCTTGAGTAGAGATTAGTTTTCCTTATCTCTTCATTATATTTATGTTCATAATTAACAGGACATTCATTTGTCAATGTACAGACGACAGCACATCAACTGCTACTATAATCTGTCAGGCTTTTTTGTTACATTTTCAACTTTATCGGTAAAGCATTAAGGCTCAAGTTTTATCATCATCATCTCAGCATTAATCCCAGTCGCATCCCAAGCTTTTTCAGCTTTGGAGTTTGGGGTCCGCCTTACCAGTCTAACTGCTGATTTTGGCTAAACTTCGATATTTTCCGTGAAGTGACTGCCGTCTGACCTCCACAACCCGAAGACGATTTCGAAGCATTGCAGTTAGACCAATTGTTGGACTTTTGAGGGCTCCAACAACCCATAACGAAAGCCATTAGAAGTTCGTATGGCTACCGGGACCAACGGCTTAACGTGCTTTCCGAGGCACGACCAGACCAGTGCAAATATTCATATTTATGCATACAAATATTTGCACTGCGCGGGGATCGAACTCGTGCCTCCTTGTGCAGCGGCCGCGTTCGCTACCGCTACGCCACGGAGGCTGTCATTAAGGCTCAAGTTTGATTGGGAATATTTGACTGTTTCGGCTAGCTTGACCTGCTGTTGTCTGTACAAATGTGTCACTTTATTAAGGCGATTAGTAACGACGATGACCTTGCGCATCTGGGCGGGGCTAGGCAGAAACCCCCGCGCACCCCGCATCATATTTACGTGCACATTTCCTACTCGCTTGCTTCGAGCGCGGACGTCTCGCAACAAACGTAGAATGCCATACCATGTCTATAAAGTATACTATTCTGTCTAAAAAGTACCTAATATAGAATTACGTGGTATCAAAACTCATGCCCTAAAGTGAAACATATTAGGTAATTACTTTTATTATGTTGTTTTCGATACTGCGTTGCAGGGATTTTTTTATTAAAATATTATTGTTTTGGACTTAGCAAAAATTTGACGATTTTTTTTTGTGATGTTTTTAATTTGTATTGGAGGAATGAACAGGGTGTGGCCTTAGAAATAGGGCATGCAATTAGCGTAATTTTTGTTTTACCGGTAAAAAAACGGTAATTGAAATATTTTTACCGGTAAACCGGTAAAAGCGGTAAATTTATATTTTTTTTCCAAAATATTAATTATGTGATTGGGTAGTCTTAAAGCAGAAAATAAAAAAGGACACAAGGTACAATGGTAGTGAACATGTTACATATTGCTTAAAATGAGCACAATTTTTAAAACCATGACCTTTCCTTTGGCGCTGTCAAGCGTAAATGTAGCACCTTTAGATTAATTTAGACAATTTTCATTTTCAAAACGCAGCCAGCCAACGAATGCTGGTAAATCTACATCAAGCCCGTGGAGAACCCGGAAATAACCTCAATGTAGCTTGCTAAACCTCCATGCGATCTTCAGTGTCAAGTAGGTATACTGGCTTGCACCAGTTCTTTTTAGCCAAGGCAAGGAGAGCGGAGTGATTCCCTTGTCAACCGCGACCACATCTCGATGCATTCCCACGTCGGTTTTTAGGAAATATTCCCTGAGACTGCACATCTCGCGATTGTGGAGGGTCTTAACATTTAAAAAGCTTCAACTTTCTCTTTTTCGCGGGGTATACGCTAATACAGCCTCATAACCGATGTCAGTGGGTGATGCAATTGAATTGTAGTCAGCACCGTACGGACCCTCCTATCCAGGGTGTCGACTTCGGTCCGAGTCCATTTTAGTATGCTGAAAGAGTACATAAAATCGGGATGATCCAACCGTTGAAAGCTCGTACCTTATTTCCGCGTAATAGAAGACTATTTATTACTTTTTTCAGCGACGCGAAGATGAATATGAGATGCAAAACGTTTCTTCAGCGATTGCTTCATACCAGTAACATTGATACGTTGGGTTAATGTTACTGGTATAAATCATTCGACATACATAATATTTATAGGTTTCAGATGCAGAGAGCGCTCTAAGGTTTACGGAACGTGAGTTGGGTTCCCATGGATGCCACAATCTCTCCTCGCTTTACATGCATGACCAAGAAAATAAAGAAGAATTTCATTAGCTCCTTCAGTTGAAATTTGTGGGGAGCAATGAATTTTAAGTCACTCATGTAAAGGAAGTGCGATATAACCTGACCACCTCTCCTCAGCCGATAGTCTAGACGTGTATTCTCCAGCAGTGTACTTAGAGGATTCAAAGCTAAGCAAAATCAAAGTTGACTCAAAGTATCGCCCTGGAATAGACCTGGCTCGGATCGCTATTCCTATGAATATCTCGATATCCAGGATAGCGAAGGACCGTCCTCCATTAGCCATACACCTCATCAAGAAGGTGTGCAGAGTTGCATCAACTTTATAGAACTCCATCACCCGCATGAGCCTTGTATGTGGCACCAAGTCATAATAGGCCTTATTATATAATAATAATTATTATTATTCATTTATTTCTCCTCACAATGTTTTGTTTATAGCTAAAACCGTACAATTACTCAGTCTAGTATTTGTTACATATGTGAGGAGCTGGTGTCCGTGAAAGGCAATATAAAAAAAAAAAACTATTCAACATGTCGATAGATCCTTTTGGGAACGACGAACTTGTTGGGTAATGGCCATGTTATTAAGGAGTAGCTCCTTAGTACCGCGGGAGCCGCTCCTACATCCATTTTGAGAGGCAGACATGATGAGTTGCTGTCAATATGTTTGTTAATTTTAACTTTAAAATTGGATGTAAGAACTTTAAAGATGGTCGGTAAACAAGTGATCGGCCAATAATTTTATGGTTCCGCAGTGCTACCCGATTTACGGAGCAGGTGGGTTACTCTAGTTGTTAGGAACTGAGGTAGCGAACCAGACTCAAGCGAGCGTGCAACATTGAAAACCATTTGATCCAAGAAAGCGACAGGCACCAAACAGATACTGCGCCAAAATGAACACATGGCATCGTCATCCAGTAGGTAAGTGTCAGCCACCCTGGTCGATAAACCCACCATTCATTGTTTTAGAAAGTGCGATTCTGGGTGTACCGTACATTTTCTGCTTCAGGAAGTCGATGTGCTCCCTGACAGGTTAGGTTGGTTAGGTAGGTTGGTATTTGTACCTGAAAATACCCGCCTTACAAAGCGTATCACTCTAGGACGAGTATCACATTCCCTGAAGCAGATTAGTTTACCGATAAGTGTTCTGGCCCCACCAATACGGTATTCAATCCTGCACTGCCAAGCTAGTAAGACTGGTTACGTTCGTCTAGCTCTGGAGTCATTGGAAAATTTGACATGAGTTCGATAGTCGTTGAACAGTACAGTTATACAAACTAATGAATGACACGAATCGTCACAAACGCTTACGTCAAAGCTACTTTTAAGTGTCAAACATTACATATAATGGAAAGTTTGACGTATGCGTGAATAAATGAACAACTTTGCCCAAAACATAAAACCGGTAAATTACCGGTTTTATATTTTTTTACCGGTAATTTTATAGTTACGAAAAAAGACGAAAGGAGAAAAGGCGGTAAAAATGAAAACCGGTAAACCGGTATTGCATGCCCTACTTAGAAATAACTTTAACCCGAAGGAATCTAGAAGCGCGATATAACCGAATCATACTAATATTATAAATGGGAAATTGTCATACTAATATTTTTAATGGGAAAGTGAGTTTGTTTGTTTGTTTGTTCTGCTTTTACACTGTAACTACTGAACCGATTGCTTTGAAAATTTGTAGACGTAAAGTTAGAAATCCGGATTAAATGATAGGGTACTTCTTATCCCGGAAAAATTTGGTGTTCCCGAAGGAAATCTGAAAAGCACGATATAATCGAACACCACGCGGGCGAAGCCGCGGGCGGAAAGCTAGTATCAAAATAAAGCATCATATAAAATCACGTAAAGCGTCCCAGCGCGGCAATAAATGCAAACATTCAATAATTATACACAAAATCACTAAAAATACTTCGTTGCACTCGAAGTACTTAGTGTTACAGCTTGCGCTTCCCGCCCATCTATGAAGCTATACTTAGTTTAATAATTATTTTATATTGATCGTAGTTGCGTAATTATTTATGTTAATTTAAATTTATTATGATTACTGTAAATTACTTGGGAGGATTTTAAAACCTTAGTTTATTCTAAAATCACACTTGGAAGTACACTTCCGGTCTTTCGGCCATTATTTTATTAATTTTAGAATTATTGATGCAACTTCCGATTACCGCCAACTTTTATTATAAATTCCTCTCGAGCATTAGTCTTCCCGCCCATCGGATATTTATTTATTGAATCAAGCATTGTTCAAATAAATAAATATAAACAACTTTCGATATTTTAGGTTAATCCAAATATCTGTACACAATTATTGACAATTACTAGCGTTACTATTAACTTTTTCTTAATTTTATTCAATACCTGATAATTTCCGTTTCCGTTGTCTATTAGTTTTGTGACTATTCGTTAGTGTTTTGGCTCAATGGTGTATAAAAGCTACTGATGTCTGTACTATTGATCATTAATTAAACAGACTTGTACTGGATCATACTATGTCGTTATTATTTTCCACGCTTCTGAAGCATGTCTTTACATTAGTATCCAAGGGTGCGCGGAGCAAAAAGTGACACAGCCTCCTCTCACGAGCGCTGGCGCGAGACTGCCGGCCGACCCGCGCCCGCGTCCCGCATAGAGCCCCTCTGAACCTCGCAAGGCGGAAACTCGTACGGACACTCATTTTTATTACTTTTCTTATTAAATATTTCATCCATTTTAAAATAGAACTATGATTCTATAGTTCTTACAGGTACACGTTACTGCGAGTAAGAATATTTAAAAAAGTCTAAGCGCTTTAAGAGAAATATCGATTTAAAAGTAAAAAAACGCCGTGTAGTAATATTTTTCTTTTGACGTAAATATAGGCCGTATAGAAAATAATAAACAATAAATATGTTGTGCTTGAATCTATGATTATAATATATTTTTTTCAAAATTTTTGATCCAGGCATTCTGGAGGAATAAACTTTGAAAGATGAGCGTTTTTGGCCGCTCGAGGGTATCTATCCCCTTAAGTGCAAGTTGTAAGATGCAACTTTGTTAGAAAATGCAATCTATTTTTTGTATTTTGTTTTTTTGCTTTCGGTGGGATTCTTTTAAAAGGCGCCTGGTCTTTAGGTAAACTAAGAAGTTTAACAAATATAGGAGTTTAACAATAGTACATTGTTTTTTAGGGCGGGATGTAAGACATTTCAAACGAGTGACTACTGCAAAGCCCGAGGCGAAGCCGAGGGCTTGTAGTAGTCCGAGATTGTAATGTCTTACATCCCGCCCGAGGCAAACACAATGTTTTTCAACACATTTGCGAGTAAAGTATAAATAAAAATGACAGTTTAAATAACAAAAGATATTTAATTGTTGAAGTCAATAGTGAGTATTTTTTAAAAATATTAGCACTTTTCATTCTAAATTTAATTGGTTTCTAAAAGTGCCTTCTACATATTTTGAATGAAGTTAATTAGTAGTTCTAAATTCGAAAATCCGCAAGGAAGACTTACTTAGTTTTTATATAATATTGAACCTTCTTGAAATATATCTTTAAAAAAAAATTACATTTCACGCCCTTGGGCTCACAATGAAATTTTGCATGCCCGAGGGTACAATACGGGACATCCCGCCTACTTTACTTGCGTTTATTAACACTGTTTACGAGCATGTGTGATGAAAATATTAGTTAGGGAATTTTAACATCCCTGTGGTCACCATCTGCATATGGCAGAGGCATCGTTACCTCTCAAAAGACGAATTCGTAGCTCCCTCTATCCAACGCCTGTTAGAACAAATCTCTGGAGATGCTGTTACCTAAGGAGTCTCTCCGACACAAGAAAGTGATAACTGCATCCTAATTGAGTAGTTACCTTTCAATTACAAACTGCGTTCACTGCTCGAGACCAACGGTGGCCTAGTGATAACGGCCGCGATTTACATATTATAGGTTGTAGGTTCGAATCCCATCAGGCGCTTTAGTTTGTGTAAACTATTTCATAACCACTGCTCTCAAAACGGTGAAGGAAAACATCGCAAGCAAAAGCTTCGAAGACATTTGACATCTATCAACCAGCACTAGACCCGCGTGGTAGTTTACGGCTCACTTCTTCTCAGTGAGAGAAGGTCTGCGTCCCAGAAGTGGGAACAGTATAAGCTGATTATGTTCACTGATGTTCTGACTGATGACTGTTCATTTTGACAGTTCAACAACATCCATTGCTTTATTTATGTTTTTAGGCAGAAACAAATTTTCTAATACGTGTAGCAATGGATTAGCAATATGATTCATAATGGTTCAAATTGACATTATATCATTCAATTAGGGCGCTGTACGTTATTAAATCAAATCAAATCATTTATTTCAAATAAACCAGTTACAGGCACTTTTGAATTGTCAGAAGGTCGGTCAGTCAGTAAGATGAAGCTAGTCGCCCATTCCAAAGAGTAGGTACCTATGGAGAAGAACGGGCAAGAATTAGGATTAGAATTAGGTATTAGATTGTGTACATATGGGGACAATGTATTTAAGTACCTTTTCTTCAGAATATAATACAGTTTATTAAGTAAGGTAAATAATATACACAATGGACTTGATTCTCTTCTTCACAAACTAAATTAAATATATGTTCTGTGGATCTTTTTAGAAGATAGAATGTTACTTTGGACCTGTCAAATTGACTAATTTTTTTTTTTTTAATTTTTTTAATTTTCCTTACGTAAATTTGATGTACCGACGACAGCAGGTCAAGCTAACCCAAACTGTCAGATATTCCCAATCAACCTTGAGCCTTAATGCTTGAGAGAAAAAATTGAAAATCTAATAAGGAAATCTGACAGATTTTAGTAGCTTGATGTGCTGTCGTCTGTACTTTTGGTCGCCATGTTTATAATCGTTTATAATCGTCTAAGCTGTCTATGGAATATCTTATTTTGACAGGATTAAACTAAAATGTTATCTTCTATCCTTCTCTTAACGAATAGAAAGATAAAGATGCAGTTAAAATAAATTTAGTTTGTGAATAAGACAATCGGCGACAATAACTACTTACATTTGCCATTTTACGATTTCAAAAAAGACTACGTTTCTACAGTATAAAAAAACTGTAAATCTAAAACTATTTGCCTAAGGGTATATTCTAAAAGCCAATGGAGCTCGTGGTGGCCTAGTGGTTAAAACACCAGCCTCTGAAGTATGAGTGCGCGGGTTCGATTCCAGGTCAGGCAAATACCAATGTAACTTTTCTAAAGTTATATGTACTTTCTAAGTATATCTTGGACACCAATGACTGAAGGCGAAGGAAAATATCTTGAGGAAATCTGGACTTAAGTCTGAAATCGCCAACCCGCATTGAGCAAGCGTGGTGATTACGCTCAATCCTTTTCTGTATGAGAGGAGACCTGTGCCCAGCAGTGGGACGATAAACAGGTTTGATGATGATGATATTCTAAAAAAAAAAAAAACATGTTTATTTCTATTTGTTTTCTGTTGCGTATTTAAAACATTTACATACACCAAATGTTTAAACTCTCACTTTTCTTTGAACAAAATTTATAAATATGAAATGACACAAAACCTCCCACTTAGGTAGTTATTGCTAACAAAGACAGTATAAAACTCCGTCTATGGTCATGCGCACGTTCTGAGGACGTAGGTAACCGCTTATGGGCCAGTTGCCATTTTGGCTGACATTAGGTGAGGCAAGTAGGACAGCTAGTTGTCAGACTGTTGACGACTTAAATTTAACTTTAGTATGTACGGACGACAGCAGGTCAAGCTACACAAAACTGTCAAATATTCCCAATCAACCTTGGGCCTTAATCCTTTAGAGATAAAGTTGAAAATCTAATGAAGAAATCTGACAGATTGTAATAGCTTGATGTGCTGTCGTCTGTATGTATAGGTATCTGTGCGTACCAAAAGATAACTAGAATATATAATTAAAAAAAAAAGCAAATAAACAGATGTAAGTATACAATTCTAAAAACATCTGACTATCATTTGGAAAAATAAAACCAGCCTCTCATGTATGAGTGTGCGGGTTCGATTCCAGGTCAGACAAGTACCAATGTAACTATTCTAAAGTTTTATGTACTTTCTAAGTATATCTTGGACACCAATGACTGATTACAAGGTGAAGGAATACATCTTGGACAGGGTCGTGCACTGAGATTTTGGGACTTTAAGTCCGAAATCGCCAACCCGCATTGAGCAAGCATGGTGATTACTTTCAATCCTTCTATGTATGAGAGGCGACCTGTGCCCAGCAGTGGGACGATAAAAAGGTTCATGATGATGATGTTAAAAACGCCCGTTAAGTAAAACACAAGAATAATTCAGAAATCATAATAAGACATGGCCAATAAGAAATGACTAGTCCCCATTGATGGTGCCTGTTCACGAACATGACTTATATAGATCAGTAGTATTCAGCTCAACCATTTAAAAGATCCAATACACACGCCGCCATCAGCGAGGCATTTTTTTCCTTTTTATTTTATAAAAAATTTGCTCCACACTAGGATTTTCTACTGTATCGTGGGTGCGTTTACAAACATATACATACATACACAAACAGCCAGACCCGGAACAACTACCTGTAGGTCATACAAATATTTGTTCCGTGGGGGGAATCGAACCAGCGATACATAGCGCAGCAGTCAATAGCTTAACCACTGAGCTAACCGTGCTGTGATTAGAGTGTGCATTCTTAATCTACAGAGCACATCAAATCAATGAGAGACGTACCTAATAAATGGTATCTTAATAGCAAGTGCATAGTGCTTACACGTGTGACGTGTGCAATTATACAATACTAAGAAATTGAATCTATATAATGCAAAGATCGTTTTTCCATAATTCTTGTAGACATTTTAATTGTAGTTGATACAATAACAATAATAACAATATGTAAATTATATGTATCTAAAATAAATAAACCAAAATAACAATATACCTAATGCTAATATTTTTTGTATTTTAAATACAATCAATCAATTATTTGTTTTGTTGAACATGGGTGTGATTGCAGATTTACAATTTAATAAATTTTTTCAAATTTTTATTCTTGGAAAAAGTTGAATCCTTTAAAAAGGTAAATCAATATTTTATTCTAGTTGTACCTATTGTGTTACAATATAAAGAAAACATTTCGCTAAAGTATAAAATTAATAAATTCTGAGGTCAATTTCAAAGAAACTTAAAAAAGTATGTATTCGTTCAGCTTATAATAAATCCATATTAATCCAATCCATATTATGATTATAGAAGAGTGTCCATGGAGTTTCTTGCACGTTCTGCTCCATAGAGATCTACGCTTTGGAACACTTTTCTTGGACTGACCGACATTGACCATTCAAAAGCACCAACTGTTGGTTAATTTGAAATAAACAAATTTGATTTTGATTTTTTGAATAATTATGTTTTTTTTAGGAAAGCCAAATGGAATAGTGTTTTTTAATTCTTTCATTTGCTTAAAAAAGTTTAGTAGGGATACCCAGGATCTATAATAATAGCCTTATTATAGATTCTAGGTGCCACTCTTTAAATATTTTCCTTTTATAAAAGTAGTCTTATGGGGCGTGGTGCAAATTTGACTGTTACAACGCAACATGCTGATTATTAGTACAGACCTAGCTACTGGGTGTTCTAGCCTATTATGCACGTGCCAGTGTTACCCACAATGGTGCGCCGGCGCTATTATTGCACAACAATGTAGGTAGTAATGGTTGGACTAACCATTAATGGACGCAGGTTGGCTTGGCGATTGTCAATTTAATGGTCTGTTCCTTTTTCAAGTTATATATAGAATATAATAACATATTTATTAACGTGCGACGTGGAGGCCCCGGGTTCGATCCCCAGACAGGTCATGGTGGAAAAAGATCTTTTCCTGATTGTTGGCCTGGGGCTTGGATGTTTATCTATATATGTATCTATTATAAATATAGTATCGTTGAGTTAGTATCCCACAGCACAAGTCTCGAATTTACTTTGGGGCTAGCTCAATCTGTGTGATTTGTCCGTATATATTTATTTATTTAACATAGCACAGCGTAGGTAGGCGCCCGACAAGGTGGACTGTCGACCTGGTGAAGGTAGCGGGAAACCACTGGATGCGGTAGGCGCAGGACCGGTCGGCGTGGAGATCCTTGGGGGAGGTCGATGTCCAGCAGTTGACGTCTTTCGACTGAAATGATGATGATGAAGCATATGTTTAAAAGTTGTATCTTAAATATAGCGCCATCTACACTATCAGAAGATATTAATAATGTTAGTGTAGCCACTCGACGTTAGATGGCGCTGACATACATTTTTGTTGTAAGTTACTTACCTCTTGCATTAATTATTTTATAAGTGTAAATGAAATATTTTTTTAAAAGTCTTATTAAATATATACTTAATTATTTTAGTAACTGACCGCTAATTAAGTATAATTTTGGAAACTTTACATTCTTAGTGTCAGTGGTAGACGATAGATGGCAGTGTACGCTGAAAACTCTTCTAACGTCGTCTCAAACTTTTGTCAGTTTTAATAATATTATTTTATTGATAAGTACAGTTTTTAAGAAAGAATAAGCCAACTTTAAATAAATAGGTATTGGAAAAAGTGAGCAAACGACATCGTTGACGTTTAACCCCTTTAACTTTTATAGAATCTCACTTTCAGAATTTTGTTGTAAGTATCACATATCATCCATTAATTTCTAACCACTTTAACCCATTAGCATGCTCCATCCCCTCAATTAACTACAATATTATTTACCTACGAAAAATAGAGTTATTAATAAAAGTTGCGACAGATACTCATGTCGACGAACTTTTGCGGGTCAATGATCTTTGCAATTGAAATTCGAACTGCCCAAAGACCTTACGAAAACATGAATTCTCAAATCTCGTCTCTGCTTTATAATTCCGAATAGTTGAAAAAAAAAACCCGGCCAAGTGCGAGTCGGATTTGCGCACGAAGGTTTAGAAAAATAAAAACATTTTTTCGTATTTGTAGTCATAACGGAGATTAGTAATCTCCGTTTTGCAGATGATATCGTGGTCATGGCTGAGACCCTGGAAGACTTGGGCAAAATGCTCAATGACCTCAGCAGACCTTCCCAACAAGTGGGTCTAAAGATGAATATGGATAAGACGAAGATCATGTCGAACTCTCATGTCGCACCCACTCCAATTCTAGTTGGTTGCTCTGCACTCGAAGTTGTTGACGAGTATACCTTCAATTTTTTTTCGGGGTGGAAATTCTCATAGGATGTCTGCCGCCCTGGGGTGGGTTACAACGATGGGTTACGACGGGGTCTGTCAGACTTTTACTGAGTAAAACCATCCTGGTCCTGTAGCCAATGTAACATCGCTTCGTAGCGATGCGAAATCGAATACCAAGCCAACCAATGGCGAGAATGATTGACCACGTGATTTATCGCGTCGCGTGGTTTATCGTTCCCGCCAATGGTGGGTTTGGTATTCGATTTCGCATCGCTACGAAGCGATGTTACATTGGCTAGGGCCCCTGGTGTCTCTTCTATCACGAGCGTGCGTGGGGCCGCGGGAGTCTAAATTCTTCCACACCTTCGTGCTGGCCCAGTCTGTCTGGCCTGTTCTCCTGCACGGGGTAGTGGTGTGTTAAACTGTCCCGTGCATCGCCTCAGAGGCGCGCGCCGGCACTCGCGCGCGCCTCCGCCTCGGGGTCCATCGAATAGGGGGCGGGGACTTCCCCATGTCCCTCGCCCCTGGACCCATTCATGGGGGGATGAAGAGGGCGTTATCCGCCCTCCCTTGGCTCCTGGTGCGTCTTCTGCGGCCCGGGAAGGGAATTGAGATTTCCCTCTCCTGCTCCGCAGCTTCCTTCTGCGACATCACGTGCTCGCAGAAGGACACCACCGCGTCCCACGACTCTGCGCTGCCGACCATCCTCCGCACTACTGCCGGCAGTGTCAGATCGTCGTCAGATGTAGAGCGAGAGTGCATGGCAGGCCATGCACTCTCGCTCTGGGTTTGCGCGTTGACTCGTAACAATTGTCGAAGGTACAGGAATGGCAGCCAGAACCAACAAGGCACCACAAAACCACCCCTCCGTGTAGTTTTTTTTTTGCATATCAAATCATTTAATGGCTATAGCGCTGTGGGAGCAGCGGAAAGTCTTGTCAAAATTTGATTGATTAAAATCCACACGTGTTATTTCAGCTGCCTGTGCCATCGACGACGGTATCTCTTTCCTCTCTCTCAATCCGCGGCCCTGACAGGTCTCAGTCCACACGTGTTATTTCAGCTGCCTGTGCCATCGACGACGGTATCTCTTTCCTCTCTCTCAATCCGCGGCCCTGACAGGTCTCAGTCCTAGTGAACCCCCTCACAATGTGCTGACTTCTCTTTTGAGGTGTGCATGGAACACAAAGCGCCATCGATCCGAGCCTGGTCCTCATAGCATGACAAGCTATCCATTCCTCCCCAACGTCGTCCAGGGCGTCTTTTACAGCGACTACGGAGATGAGAGGCAGAGGGGTGTCAGTATGTAAAGATGATCACCCTCGGTCTACGGGCTATCCACGGACATCTCATTCTCGGCGGTAGGCCGTTACATCTGCTGCCGGTAGAAGTTACCATCCAGCAGACAAAGTCATGCCGACAAGCGATTCGTCGTTTTCCAGAATGATGTCTGGTGAACCCGAAGGGAGGACGGTTTTGAGGGTCGATCTGTGTCGGGTACGATGCGCCAAATGTGGTCTTGGAGAGTCTCTAGATCAATCTCCCTTTGACACAGCATCGTTGGTCGTGTTGTTGGGTTTAGCATTGCATCACCTCGCTCAACTGCCATCTTCTTTCCTATTCACTCAGGTTTTCTGAATGAATAGTCTCTTAATAAACTAGCGCGCTTTACCATCAACGATTGCATCACTGCTTACCACCAGGCGGGAATGCGGCCAAGCACTAGTTTATAATAATATATAAAAAAAGTCTACCCTAATCCCTCGACCCTTCCCCGTGTTATAAATTAGGTACGAACTTCACTACTACAACAATCAGTTAATTATCAAGAAACGCTCATAAATGTCTGAAGGTGCGGCTGTTAAATGCACTAAAATATTTTGTAAAATACCTCGTCGCCGTTGATATATTCCTCGTACAAAAACTCACGTTGACATGAACCGGCGAACAGAACAGTTGAATGGTCTCCTTTGCTAATCTACTTGTATGAAAGGGTAATGTGCCAGGTAGACATTTGCAAATTATAATGATGAGCTATGCGTGGGAATTACACGCTTGTAGTGAAGGATGTACGATGTGAACTAGTGCGAGTTTCATTCCGCATGGTTATTAGTTTCGTTTAGACAGCTCTACAACATTCATTGGGTTATTTAAGTTGTTGAGTAGCTACATTGTTTGAACATATGAAGCAATACATTAGCCATATCCTCCAAACTGATTCAGATCGCCTTTCACTGTGTTACATATTAAAGGTAAGGGTTTATACCTTTGAAATATTGTGGTGAAATGCCAATGTCATGCTTGTAGGTACCCCGAATTTTTGCATCTCTTCAAGCCCTGATATGTAGTACTTTTCGCATAATTCGTTCTCTTCCTATTCCATCTTTGGTTTCATAGCATATTCGTGCTCAAAATTTTAATTATGTAGGTATAAGTAAGTATCTTCATTTGAACCGTGCATGGATTCAAATTTAATCATTATTCTCTGCTCCTATTTTGTTGAGTTCAGAGATTGTAGCATCATTTACATCATCTTGTCTAACCATTCTTACACACAACTTTTTATTGCTTACATTCAATTACTTTCTCTCAAACATACGTATGTATATACGTCATCTGGATACTTATAAGGCGTCTGTTTTGTCCATCTTCAACTCTTCTTTTACTACGTACTACATAAATGATTAACAGCTCTATCCCATAACCAAGAACTATCTGAACAATCTACACTTACATACCACCAGTGTGTCATTCTGCAACTTGGATTGTATAACATCCCCCACTTGCACGGCATGCACGCTGAGTCGCTGACGGAGCGCACAGTCTATCCCTTCCTCGAGCTAGTGACGACCGTTTTGTTCACCAAACTGGACGTGTATCAACATGTGCCGTAGACTGTGACAGTGTTTTTGTTATGGACGTGGAATAGTGCAGTAAGTTTAGTGCAGTTTTGAAATGCCTTTATGGATAAGGAGAACTTCTCCTGATGATCAGATGTGATTGCGACAAGACTTTTGTCTGTAATGATCTCGAATTCTACGTCTATCTTTGTGTTGTTTTCACTGTGATTGAAACTCGATGCGTTAAATGGGTGTCCTTTTTAATCACCTCTTGTGAACTGGTAAACAGTTCTGTTCGGTCGTTTATCTATAAGGGTAGTGCCTTTCTTCTGTATTTCACACATTGTGAAATAGACCTTGTATGTATTCGCTAGTGAAGTTTTAGTGAATGCACTGCACTGCAGCATTGACACATTGCAAGCATTGCATTGGCTTCGGAAGAATTCCGCTGTGCAAAGTTTTTGGTGTCATGACATTTATGTGTGTCATGACATGTATACAGTTTGCACTGATAATCAACATAAGTGAGTTTTCTCTTCGACTGATACCCTTGCACCTGATGCCCTGACAGCTTTTCAGTTTCAAACATTGATTGGTTTATAGCATACAGATTATGTTCAAAAAATCAATGTTTACTTTACCAAAACGCGCATTATCATGAAGTTTTAAGTCTGCCTGTACGGATGGGTATCTACGCACAAAAAACAATAACAGTACAATTATCGTTAAGTAGATTTCGGCCGTAAATATTGTTCTTTTTAGCTTGTGACGGTTATCTACAACAGTTTTTGTGATGCAATAGAAGACGGTTTGTGATTGAGCGCGACCAAGTTTATGAAGCAAAGCGAACCCTGACACTATTTCTGCCTGTTTTTTGCATATCAATAAATACAGTTATAAATAATGTGGATCTATTAACTGATTTCTATTTTGCTATTTGTTTCAATTGTTGATCCACCATTCCCCACTGGGTATCCAGATCCTGGTGGATTGCAGACCAGTCCCTCTCAAGCAGAGATTATAAGTGCACTATGCTAATAGTTCCAAATAGATGAATATAAAAGCTTCTCGTGGGATTTAATTAATAGTTTTTTTTCGACGAAAACAAAGAACCAAGCATGATAAAATTGGCAGACGCGCTGCTTAGCCTTAGTGCCACAAAAAGTCCTAGGTACTTAGTGCTAAAAAGATTAACTGATTCTAAACCAGAAAATAAATGTGCTCGGAAGCATTAAGTAGCTAACATAAAACTGTAATACAGCTGTATAATATTTAAAATTAACAGTTGGCAGCGACGCCGTTTGTGATCCAGTGTTGAAAAGTAGCCATCTTCAAATACAGGTTGTGGTCTACCTTTGTATCAAAATCAATAAAAATCAAAGCGTTTATTTCAAATAAGCCAATTACAGATACCTTTGCGTCGGTCAGTTAGTAAGTATCCGGAAATCCGGACGAAGCGTTTCGCTTCCTCTTTTATACCGCGTATATCGAGGGACTGGAACAATTTGCCAGCGACGGTGTTTCCGTCACATTACAATTTGAGTGTCTTCAAGGCTAGAGTGAATAGGCTCTTAATTAACTAGCGCGCTTTACTATCAACGATCGTATCACTGCTTACCATCAGGGGGGATAACAGTCAAGCATTAGTACCTATATATACTTAATTTATAAAAAAAGAATTTTATTACTTATTTGACTTTCAACTAATCAGCGCCGGAGTAGCATATCTTCCGCTTTCCGCACTCAAGGTCGTCAGAATTCCGCATTGAGCCGCATTCCAATTTGTTGTGATTGACGTGCGTATTCTTAACAAGGCGAATAGGTTTATTTATTAATTTACTGGCTGTGCCCCGTGGTTTCACCCGCATAAGTTTAGATCCCGTACCAATTTCTGAAAAAAACATATGTTATGTGTTTTTCCTGGTGATAAACCATGTTTGTTCCAAATATTCATCCAAATCTGTTCAGCAGTTTTTGCGTAAAGAAGAGTAACAAACATTCATTCATCCATTCTCATAAACTTTCGCATTTATGTTGTTAGTAGAATTTCATTAACAATTTGGAAGAAAGAAAAAACGTTTATTTGCAGTAAACATAATGCAAGAGTTTACAAAAATAAGAAATAATTGAGGGAAACATGCGTCACATCCACGCAAAATGGCTGTCGCTCAGCATTATGCTGCGACTCTATGCAGAAACAGAGCCCAGCGCTGGTTTTCAGCGACAGCCGGCGCATTTCATTTCATTTGCATTTCTTCATTGTGTCGAAATAATTTGGTGGGATCTAAATCTAAATGGAAAAAATAGGAATTCAAAATATAAAAAAATACAGTTCAATTCAACATGCTGTTGGAAATGTCAACTACTAGCTATTATGATAGCATAATAGCTAGTAGTTGACATTTCCATCTCAATAGCAAGTACCACCTAGTAAGGAATAGTCCTTACTGGGTGGCACTTGCTATTGAGATAAAAAGACCGCTATTCATTGTGTGAAAATACCTACATATATATTTTTTTTAAATAAATGAATTGTACGTGACCCGTGCGAATTATTCGCACGTTCTCAGGATCGATGTTCTCGATAGAAGATCGATAGGTGGAAGGTGATTTGAAAAATCCTTGATTGTTAATCGAAAATATTAAAAAAAACCACTAAAATGTGAGTAATTTGTATATTTTTACGGTGTAGCGGTCCAAAAAACCTTTAAAATGGTGCCTCATTTATGTACTTATATGTAACCTCACCTAGAAAAGTTTCCAGTTGTTCGTTTAATCGTGAAGGTTCGTCCATAGTGGTTTTCAATTTCAATTATTAACTTTTATTAGAAATCTACCAACCCGGACTGGGCCCACGTGGTAGATTACGGCCCACTTTATCTCATCGAGAGGAGGGCTGTGTCCCAGGAGCATGCATGTATTAGAAATCTTAAAACCAGTTTTTTTAAAATTTACTTGATTATAATCGTTTAGATATCAAAGAGTGATCCCATAACACACTACAGTAGCAATGGCTTATATTTTGGTATTCCATCGAAATTAATTGCACTATTTACGCTGTAAGCAAGCGCATTTTTCGAACATATGCATATGTATATGAAGCAATGGTAGTAATATCCTTGAAAACGAGTCAAATGGAGAATGATAGTGGCTTCGATTCTTCGACTAAACAAAATTTTAATTAGGTGCATTTTTTCCTTTATATACAATTAAGAAAAGGACGGAAAATAAATAATAGTTTACGGTTCCGGTGGTACCCTTTGGTGCCATCGTATACGAACTCGGGAATTCCCAACAGTAGGTCGAATGAGTCAGTATGCAAATTATACATTATAATAAAATCGTTGGACATACAACGAGCCAGTTTTGCAACTTTACTAAAAGTCAAATATTTGTCGTTATTAAGTAAAATATATTAATGCCAAAGAGTTTGTTGGACAACTTTAATCTCTGGAAATACCGGTGAAAATTGTTTTTGAATTTGATAGCCAAATTCTTGGAAAGGCTAACGTTGAAGGTTGATGGCTTCTGTTCTACTTACACAACACACATATTATTTACGGAACGGTTAAAAATATCACCCGATATAATAAAAAAAAAAAGCGGAAGAATTTGTTAGGAGCTACCGGTCAAATTTGAAAAATTATTTTTGTATTTGATAGCCAGATTCTTGAAAAAGGCTACCTATTTATATTGGCTTTAGCGTCACCAAGCAAAACTAAAAAATCGAAACGCAAAACTAAGTTATATTTAGCGTGGGTAGAATGTGGCAGGGTAGGTTATGGTAATGACAGCCTCCGTGGTGTAGCAGTAGTGAACGCGGCCGTTGCGCAAGGAGGTGCGGGTTCGATCCCCGCACAGTGCAAATATTTGTATGCATGAATATGAGTATTTGCACTAGTCTGGTCGTGCCTCGAAAAGCACGTTAAGTCGTTGGTCCCTGTTGCCATACGAACATCTAATGGCAGTCGTTACGGGTTGTTCGAGCCCTCAAAAGTCTAACAATTGGTCTAACTGCAATATTTAGATATCGCCTTCGGGTTGTGAAGGTCAGATGGCAGTCGATTCATGGAAAATATCGAAGTTTAGCCAAAATCAGCAGTTAGAATGATAAAGCGGACCCCAGATTCCAAAGCTGAAAAGTTACAGATGCGACTGGTATTAACGCTGAGATGATGATAATGAGGATTTGACAGGGTAGGTCGCAGAACAAAACAATTAACGCGGGCGAAGTTGCAGGCAGAAGCTAGTATACAACATGAGAGAATGTCGTTTCTGCACTATTATTATCTGAATTGTAACGTAGACAGGTTTTACTTCTTTAACTATTATTGTATATATTATTTTAACTCCTAGGGTCCAATAATTAAACAAATTGCAGTAATTAGTTTAGTGGTTTTATAATATTTTATTCTGAACTCGACAAAAATTCCACTAACAACATTATTACAAAGACTTTAATAAACTGATGATGTGATTGCATCACTGCTAACCATCAGGCAGGATTGCGATCAAGCACTTGTTTATAATTTACTAGTTGCGCCACACAGTTTTACCCGCGTTTTTGTTATATGCCTAGTTTCTATTGATCGCAGCGTGATGTTATATAGCCTAAAGCCTTCCTGGATTAATGGGCTATCCAACGCAAGATTTTTTTAAATCCTGAGATTAGCGCGTTCAAACAAACATTTCTTCAGCTTTATACATAGATTTATTAGTATAGATTTAAAAAAAAGACGCCAATGTTCGTCTGACAGTTAAAATCTTCACAGAGAATGTATGATGATATATTGATGATATATTTTGTACATCTTTATTTATAAACGATGTTCAAAGTTAAATTGTCATTAGGTACTATTTAACCACACATTAACATCAGTTTATTTATTATTATGTTGGTTATGTATAACGTTAATTTATTATGGCAATGCCCCCCATGGTATGAAAGCCTTGGGTAGGCCTTTGTCCAGGAGTGGACGTCTTTCAGCTGAAATGACGATGATATAAATAAACGTCTGTCTCTTAAGATACAGTCATTCCTCACTTTGGGAGATATAATCTCCCAAGTAGTAATAGATTTTTCTTTAATCTTTCTTTATTTTTTATTTAATTTTACAAAGTAAATTTTGGCAAGAAACAATTTCTATACTGATATTTAATGATATCATCATCATCATCAGCCTCTACTCGTCCACTGCTGGACATAGGCCTCCTTCATGGAACGGCAACAAGCTCAATTCTGAGCAGTTCTCCGCCAGCCACTACCAGCTACCTTTTTGATGTCGTCACTCCATCTCGCCCAAGGACGTCCTACGCTACGTTTGCCGGACCAGCCCATAGCCTCTCAGCTATGTCTTTGACTCTGGTCCACTGTCGGATCACCTCATTTCTGATGCGGTCCTTCAGAGAGACGCCCAACATAACCCGCTCCATAGCTCGCTGAGCGGCTTTAAAACTTATGGACTAGTCTGACCGTTAGTGTCCACGTCTCGGCTCCGTAAGTCATGATGGGTAGGACACACCGGTTGAAGATTTTAGTATTCAAACATTGGTTGATTTAATGATATATGTAAATAAAAAGGTATGGTAGGCAAAGGAAAAAGCACTAAGTACAGACGACAGCACATCGAGCGACTGCGATCTGTCAGATTGCTAAATAAATTACATTTTCAACTTTATTACTAAAGTATTAAGGCTCGAGGTTGATTGGGAATATCTGACAGTTTCGGGCAGCTTGACCTGCTGTCGTCCGTACCTATTAAAAGACGTTAAACGTCTTTTGATATACCTATCAAAAGACGTTAAACGCCTTTTAATAGTTAGTGCTCTTCAAAACTTCTAAAACGGTTCCTTAAAGCCGATCATCAGATCTTAAGTCTAGAATTTTAATTACATAAGTGTCATTGACTCTAGTCTTTTCGGTTACGCAAAATAATAAGTTTTAGAAGTTCCATTATGTAAATAAGGTTAATTAGTAAAACCATTAAACTTTCGCGAAAAAAATCTGCCTTTAAAAAAACATAAACTCAATTCCCACACAATTGGCATATATTTTGTTCCTATATTTGCGTTTGCATTGTAACTCAACTTGAATGTACTCACATGTACCGTTGTCAGCTTTGTGTATGTAAACTGTGATGAGTCAACGGTAAACCGCGCGACGTGCTTAGTGGATGTACTGTCGCGGAGAAAAGAGATTCGAAAATATTTCTTTTAAAAAATATAACCTTTTATTCATAAACATTGCTTAGAGTAAGTAAATACATTTAAACTTCACTTAACTTTAACCAGTAGACACTCCACGTCATCGGTTATAAATAAAACCTATTGTATATTGTTGTTAAAAAATACGACTTTTATGAATTAAAAACCACGACATTTCTTTTCTTCATACTTAAATAAAACAAATACGTGCCCAATATTTTAAATAAAGAATCTATGTACAAAATTTCAAAAAGATATAATGAGAAACAATAAAGTTATGAGCTGGCTATTATACGGTTGTCCTAACAAAAATATCAAAGCTCGGCACGGGCGGGCGAGCGCTGTACGATGATCTCTGGCGTAAGCTGTGACGCGCGGCGCAAGTACTATGATCCATCGCAACAGTTCGATAACCACTCTGCAACAAATGTATTTGGGACAAAATATAACATGGTGTAAAAATTATTGGAATCGATTCAGTTGCTTATTCAGGACACAGTTTGTTTAGAACAAGAAACTGAATCGATTTTTATTAGATTATTCAGGTTTAGCACAAACAAAAAGAACCATTGTATAGCTGTCACAAAATAAATAATTAATTATGTATGCAAGTTATGTTTTGATATGTTTTGTTTTAGTTTTTTTTCGTCAACTAGCGCTTGACTGAAATCCCGCCTGATGGTAAGCAGTGACGCAATCGATGATGGTAAAGCGCACTAGTTTATTAAGAGCCTATTCACTCTAGCCTTGAAGACACCCAAATTGTAGTCCGACGGAAACACCGCCGCTGGCAAATTGTTCCAGTCCCTCGATGTACGCGGTATGAAAGAGGAAGCGAAACGCTTCGTCTTTCATACCGCGTACATCGAGGGACTGGAACAAACTAAATCATGCAATTCCCTCGCACACTCATCAAAATGAATCCTATAGAACACCGAAAGGCTGGCTACTCTACGCCTGCGAACGTAAAATACGTGTTCTTTGTCTCATTTAAACATTATTTTCTTCTGCAGCAAAAGCAATTGACGTATTATATCTAGCTTATAGAGCATTGACCAAAAACAGCTGATACTTTTCACATAACTAAGGGAGATGTTTACTTATGGCGTTGTGTTTGTATAGGTGTAAGTAAACCCACAACACTCATGTGTGAGTCAGAGTAGAGTGTAACCAACTGACACGAATTGATCTATGTATTTACAGTCAAGAAATTTATTAATGGTTATCAATGTGGACTGTTCAATTATGAGCTGGAAAATCAATCTGTTCTTGAAAAATCGCATATTACCGGTGTAACAAAATATTTTCGCAGACATTCCCAAACAATCTTGGTTTTGACATAATGTTTTTGAATCAACTTTTTAAACTACGTATCGTTTCGCTAGTTTGCTCGGGTTATGAGGTTAATTGCATGATTATGTTTATTTCAATCTAGTTTTAAAACTAAACTTTTAAAACTTTAACCTTTATCTTATCTTAGTTACATTCACAAAAAAAGTATGAAAGTACAATAGCCGCTGTTATGTTACTGAATTTTCACTAGGATATTTAATAAATTACTGATGTATATTATTATTAATATATTTAAATATACTTATCTTCATAAGAAAAAAAAAACTTGTTATTACACAATAGGGATGTTTGCTGGGTAAAAAAATATTCTATTTAGTTCGTCATTCAGATTATAGAAACATATGGGATATGTATATTTAGTTTTATCAAATCAATAAAAATTTACAGATATAAAAGGCATCAAAGTTCAGGAGTGGTTACTGGTGACGTCTGTATCGTCTTAATATTTTATTTATATGAAAAAAAAATCCGTGTCTAGTTTTGTTTAGAAATCTGACTGACGGCCTAATTAGTTTTTTTTAGTCAACTACCCTATTTAGACGTTTTTAAAAAAACCTCTTCCAACATAAATAACTAACACTTACATCATAATAATCATAATCGGCCTATAATACTCCCACTGTTGGGACACAAACCTCCTTTCGGTGAGAGGTAGTGGGCCGTAATCTACCACGTCGGCCCAGTTTGGTTGGAACCGGGTTGCTATATGTTACATGTCTTAGATATAATTTTTTTGGCTCTAGGACATGCCGGTTTCCTCACGACGTTTACCTTCACCGTTTTGAGAACAGTGGTGATGAAATAATTTACACAAAGTAATGCGGCTGATTACAAAGTGAAGGAAAACATCTTGAGGAAACCTGGACTTCGTCAACCCGCATTGAGCAAGTGTGGTGATTACGCTCAATCCTTCTCTGTATGAGAGGAGACCTGTGCCCAGAAGTGGGACGATAAAAGGATGATGATGATGCTGAAAGCGCCTGATGGGGTTTGAACCTACAACTTGTAAGTCACCGCTGCTTCCACACTTACACGTTAGCGAAATTATTTAAAAATGACAATAGAATTTACACTTTACCTTCATGACTGTACCGCCAATGACAGTCAAGCTCGCAAGCTGACTTGTCACGAACTCACGACACATAAGTAAATAATACGTAGTCAATACCATTAGTAAGTGAGTGTGTGAGTGTACAGGTATTTGCAAATATAAAATAAGACTTTTAATGATTTAGCCAAACGAATTAAGACTTGATACACTTTTGTTGAGGGCTGTACCGACGTTGACAGTTGAGCTTGCAAGCTGCCTTGCACACAAGTAAATATGAGGCAAAGATTATCTTGTAGATATGAACAAAGTATAATAAGAACTATGGATTTGTTTTATAGGAGATTTTTAGCTATATATTAGTGTTACTAAAATTAATTGGTAGATTAGAAAATGATAAAAATATTATATTGGGCTTTACAGTAGATATTGTCACTGAATTTATAAAATGTAAATTTAATTTCATACTGGAAATCATTGTTTTTATATTAATCTTTAAGTAATTTAATTTAAAATCGTTGAAAATGTCAGGAAAACAAAGTAAGCCACATATTACGTGTTTTGTACTAATTGTTTTAGTTAGAAGATTTATTATAGTTTATCGCGTTAATTATTGTATTAATCTATACTAATATATAAAGCTGAAGAGTTTGTTTGTTTGATCGAGCTAATCTCAGAAACCAGTGGTCCGATATAAAATATAACATATAAAATAAAACATATCGAAACCTACGCGGGTGAAACCACGCCGCGCAGCTAGTTGAAAATAAAAAGATAAACATTTACCATTTTAACCGGGTGTTACAGAGTAGAACAGAATAGAATACTCTTTATTATCTACATCATATAGATTACAGAAATACAAATATAAATATTTTACAAAGGGTGACACAATGGGCGGTCTTATCGCTAAGAGCAATCTTATACGGTAGCTATTAATCAAACAACCGACATGCGTAAACGCAATTAATAAAATCACATCTCCATACAGACCATAGATTATATTGAGTGACATTACACTTAATGAAATCTATGGTCGAATCCGATACCCTTTATCGTATGCGCCTGTGTGGGTGGATAGCGAGGCTGCGCCAGCGCACAGCACAGTCATCGGCCGGTCGGACGCGGCGACTGGCCGTTCTTTTTTCAAATTCGCCAACCAGTAACGGAATATTCACAGAATTCGTTCGTATTTGTCCCGCAATTATTGAGATATATTTTTGACTGAACATAGAAAAAAAAGAGGTGAGTTTTTTTTTTATATATGTAGACTTATTCGTGTTTATATGAATGGAATGAAATTTAAAAAATGAATACTACGCTTTATTTACATTCGTCTAGTTTTGCGATATTAATTTTATATGAATTTAAAGAGTCATGAATCCATGATTTTTGCGTGTACCTACTCGTGTAGTTATAATGTACCGTGCAATTATTGGGATGTTGAATTGAAACGAGATTAGGTCTGCAATGATTTAAATTGATCAGTCGGCAATTTACTGATCCAGTGGGTGCAGCATGTATCTTTAGTTTTACGGTAACACCTATTCGCGATCGTTTATTTTTTTCTTTTTCTTAACCCTTACTAATATTGTAAATAGGAAAGTGAGTTTATTTGTTTGTTCCGCTTTCACGCCGTAACTACTAAACCGATTGCTTTGAAATTTTGCAGACGTAAAGTTAGAAGACCGGATTAAATAATAGGGTACTTTTTATACCGGAAAAATTTGATATTCCTGAGGGAAATTTAAAAAGCGCGTTATAACCGAACTCCACGCGGGCGAAGCCGCGGGCGGAAAGCTAGTGTTAAATAATTTCTTAACAGGATTTGCATAAATTAAACAAAAAAAGTAAAAAAAAATATGAATTTTTGCTTTAGTTAGATATCGAATTAAAATAAATAGGTACTTATGAAATTATACCTTTTAGTGATTCGATAACTTTTCAGTTAGTAGTTTCCTGGTAATATTACACACAGTTGTTTAAATAATTTCACTGAGGTGGCTTTGTTAAATAGTAAAACGTCAATAAGAGGGTAATTGCATTTTAGTTAGAAAAAATCGAACTACTCCTTTGTATGATTAACAACATGCATAAATTCACATCTCACTATGAGGGTAGGCAGAAACTACGCTCGCTTCTACGATATACAATATGTAAAGAAAACCCTGTCCGACCCATAAGGATAATAAAGGTTAGGTAAACACATGACCAAATGTAATATAAAATTTTACGTAATCATCATAGTAACAATACTAATGAATTTTAAAATAATCTTTTTTTCCCGCGAATTCATTCCAACTTCCCCGAAATTTGGTAATTTTTAAAAAAGTGACAACACCATTTTGACGGTACGCTTATGCGATTCGACCACGCGTCGCGTGCCTTGCCCCCCGTCGCCCGCGGAAGGGTGTTCTACCGCACATGTATTATGTTACCTCTTTTTGCAAAATAATATTTATTTTTTTAGGGGGACTTTTTTAACTTTAGTCCGGCTTTGTCGGCATTAGTAGAATCAGTTATCGATTCCTAACAATACCTTCATGGATCGGACAAGGTTTTTTTTTACATATTGTATACATCCTACTAACTTTACTAATATTATGAACTCAAAAGATTGTATCATCATCATCATGATAATAATATTATGAACTCAAAAGATTGTATCATCATCACAATGATAATAATATTATGAACTCAAAAGATTGTATGGTTACTCTTAAACTCCTAGAAGGATTTCGATTAAAATTTGGCATACAGATAGTCATAAAAGTCGCGGTGGCCTAGTGGTTAAAACATCAGCTTCTCAAGTATGAGTGCGCGGGTTCGATTCCAGGTCAGGCAAGTACCTACCAATGTAACATTTCTAAAGTTATAGGTGTGTTCTTTTTAAGTATATCTTGGACACCAATGACTGAAGGTGAAGGAAAACATCTTGAGGAAACCTTGACTTTAAGTCTGAAATCGCCAACTCGCATTGAGTAAGGGTGGTGATTACGCTCAATCCTTCTTTGTATGAGAGGAGACCTGTGCCCAGCAGTGGGACGATAAAAAAAGGTTGATAATGATGATACAGATAGTTTATAACCATACAAATACTTGCTCCGTGGGGGAATCGAACTCGCGACAGGAAGCGCAGCAGTCGATAGCTCAACCACTGTGCCAACATATTTATTTATTTCGATGTTTCCATTGCTACCCCAATAATCACTTCGCTTTCCCTTTTTGCATGTTGCTCGGCTCCTGAATGTTTTTTTCGTAGTGTGATTTTTGAATTGCCTATACTATGTATATAGCCTTCCTCAAAAGTTGGGCTATCAAACACAAAAATGATTTTTCTAATCCGCCCCCTGCATAAGTACGAACAGATTTTAAATCTTTATAAGTCTACCTATATTATGGAGATTTAAAATTTGTTTCAAAGGATAATAAAATAAATATTCTCAAAATAAACTTTCAATAATGTATGTAAATAATCATGTCAAGGTTTAAGGATAATATTGCAATACATTTTTATTCAGATTCTGTTTAGATAAGTTGACATTCTAAGAATGGTACGTACTACCTACTTGTTTATGATCCGTTATTTTCAAATTCAAATGTGCTACCTATGTATACAATATGTAAAGAAAACCCTGTCCGATCCGTGAAGGTATTGTTAGGTATCGATAACTGATTCTACTAATGCGATAAAGAGGTTATAAAGAGGTAACTTAATACATGTGCGCTAAGCTACCCCTTCCGTGGGGGGCGGGGGGCAGGGCACGCGGCACCCGTGACTTGGTCGCGTCGCTATTGGCTTATAATAATACCAATAATACCGGTGTTGTCACTTTTTTATAAATTACCAAATTTCGGGGAAATTGGAATTAATTCCCGGGAAAAAAGGATTATTACAAAATTCATTAGTATTGTTACTATGATGATTATGTAAAATTTTATATCATATTTGGTCAAGTGATTACCTTAGAACCTTTATTATCCTTATGGGTCGGACAGGGTTTTCTTTACATATTGTATAAATATTTTAATTGAATTATTTTGAATATAATTTTTATGTTAGGTGGGGTTAGAAATATTCAAAAGTATGAACTCATTCAGAGCAGTCGTGGCCTATTGCTATCGGTCGCGAACTCGCGACTTATAAGGTGTAGGCCGTAGGTTCGAACTTCGTCAGGCGCTTTACTTTGTGTAAATTATTTCTTCACCACTGTTCTCAAAACGGTGAAGGAAAACGTCGTGAGGAAACATCAGGCATTATAAAAGCAAAAAAAAAAAACTTCGAAGATATGTGATATCTACCTACCAACACTGGGCCCGGGTGGTAGATTATGGCCCGCCTCTCACCGAGAAGTGGCCTGTGTCCCAACAGGGGGATATTATAGGCTGATTATGTATGAAATGATATTCATAATAAAGTAATCTCTCTCTAATCCCTTAATAACTGATATTATTAAGATATCAAAAATAATACCAAATAAATATACCGCGTACGTATCGAGTAACTGGAACAATTTGCCAGCGGCGGTGTTTCCGTCGGACTACAATTTGAGTGACTTCAAGAGTGAATAGGCTCAAGTAATAAACTAGCGCGCTTAACCATCAACGATTGCATCACTGCTTACTATCGGGATTAATTGCGGTCAAGCGCTAGTTTATAATTTATATACTTATAAAAAAAGTTAATCGACTTTCTGCCAGGGTCGCGAGTTGACCGTGGGCCCTGCGCACAAGCAAGTGAAGTAACAAGGGTAGGTTTTGTCAGTAAAAGTCTAACACGCCCTCCGCCACTCCGCTCCGCCCAGAGCGAAAACTGTTTACCCATACAAAAAATATCAACTATTTTTGTCGATTCTAGGTTTTATGTAATTAGACCTTTATTTAACAACTACAATAATACAAAAATATTTTGACAACTACAAGCTAAGTATGTAGCATGCAGTTAAATACAATTTGCACTGAAATAACTAGCAATAAAAATCCAGCCATAAAAAGAAAATGGGCGACAGTGGATGACTTTTCTTTGCGACTGCTATACAATATGTAAAGAAAACCCTGTCCGATCCGTGAAGGTATTGTTAGGTATCGTTAACTGATTCTAATAATGGCTACAAAGCCGGGCTAAACTTAAAAAAAAATAAATATTATTTCGAAAAAGCGAGGTAACTTAATGCATGTGCGGTAGGCAACCCGATAGCCCGATAGCGGGGCATGCGGCACGTGGTCGCATCGCTATTCGCTCCGTCACAAATGGTGTTGTGAGTTTTTTAAAAATTACCAAATTTCGGGGAAAATGGAATTAATACCCGGGAAAAAAAGATTATTTCAAAATTCATTATTATTGTTAGGTACTGTGATGATTATGTAAAATTTTATATTATATTTGGTCAAGTGTTTACCTAACCTTTATTATCCTTATGGGTCGGACGGGGTTTTCTTTACATATTGTATAAAAAGATTTTTTTAAAAGGTGCCCTACCTTAAATACAAAAGAAAAAAATATTGTAAAATGCTTTTGTTTTGTTTGTTAAATATTGTCAATATGCTCAAATTAACTCTCATTACGACTTTCGACACTAATATGAGAACGTAAATTTTATTAGATAGGTACTTATTAGGTTATATCAGTGCGGGTAGAAAAAAAAATTAAGTTGTCAGCAATATTGAAAGTGAGATTTTATAAAATATAATTATAAACCAGTGCTTAACCGCAATCCCGCCTGATGGTAGGCAGTGATGCAATAATTGATGGTAAAGCGCGCTCGTTTACTTAAGGGCCTATTCACTTTAGCCGTGAAGACACCCAAATTGTAGTCCGACGGAAACTTCCTCTTTCTCTATCTATAGGGCATCTTATTTTTTCATATGGGGGAATCTCAGGGAAAGGTTATTTGATGATTTCCCGTCTAAAAGATAGATTTTATTAATGTCATCCTTATGCCTTTGGAATAAAAGTTAAGGTTGAACAGACAGCAAAAAAGGTTTCTTGAAATGTTATTTTGAAAGGAGTATGTACCTAGTCCTAAATGCAACACAAAAAATCTATCATCTGCCTTCATCCGTTTCGTTTATTTTTTCTGGGCATAATATGTATTTGTATGCCAAGAGGCATACGCACAAAAGCCTCTTTTTTATAAAAAAAAAACTGCTCAACTCTAGGTATTTCTCCTGTATATATATATATATATATATCTTTTATACAATATGTAACAAAAACCCTGTTGTTCCTTCTGCCTACGTTTTAAGAATCGGTATACGGATGTAATAAAACATATTATTTACAAAAAATTGTTCAACAAAAATTGTAATTAAAATAAATTAATAATTTAATTATTAATATTTGTAATCTTTAACTAATTTCTTACCTTTGCAATTCTGTATGAAGAAGACATAAGTAGAACGTTCCCGGCAATCTCTTTAACTTATAAAATCAGATACTCTAAACATTTTGTCGAATGTGTCGATTTTAATAGTTATTTGATGTTGACCCCTCGACTAGACAATAATTACTTTTTTAAAATTATAATTTCATTAATGATGTGCTTGGAAGTAAATATATATGTCCCAGAAAAGAACAACAGGGTTTTTGATATATAGTCATCATCATCACAGCGTCAATCCCAGTCGCATCCGAAGCCTTTTCAGCTTTGGAGTCTGGGGTCCGCTTTTTACCAGTCCAACTGCTGATATGGCTAAACTTCGACATTTTCCGGCTTTGATACATAGTGTATACAATAAATAAATAGTTTATCTAGTTTATACCTAGCGGCATGTACTTGTAACTCAGTCTGATATTAGTGCCAGATGTCAATACATTGCATGTTTTTCACCAGCTTTATGTTATGTGTGCGAACCAATATGGCATATTAATGATAATCATTGGCATATGCACCTCGTTTCTGTCATAATAATTGAGATAATAATTGGTAGTATAAACTAGACTCTCTCTGCATACATTTATTTATTTTTTAAACCATGTGGCATATGTACCATATGCCAAAAAAATAATATGTGCCAATAGAACTAAAATAACATAAAAAAAAAAAAAAATAAGAGGGAAAGATTCACAGAAAAAGAAAATGTGTGCCAAACTTTTGGGCACATATTCAGTTAACAGCGACAGGACTAATATACTTTTTATAATATACAAATAATAAACAAAATCATCTGCTAATAATGTAGGTAGAAACAAAACTACGCCTCTCAGCTCTCTACTCAGGTAATAGAAATGATAATTGAGTGAACGTGACATTCAACCAATTTAAATTTAACGCCAACATCGATTTTTAATTCCTACAATGTTCCATTTCGAGTCGATTATAATCCAGTCGATGAATCGATCAACCGTATAATGAATGCGAAAAGCTGCAGTTGCTCGATCCGGTCTTAGGACGTTGCCTTCATCTGATCACATTCCATTTTTTTTTTATTTTGAAATTATGCAAGATATGGCGAGTGTCAGCGACCCCTGGTCGGTGGCCCGGTGGTACCAGTTTTGAAGCCCCATAGCGAAGGGTCTAATGTACTCAGAAGCATGCAGATGATTTAGTGTCTTGTTTTTTGAACTAGTTGGGTTGGTTTCGTTTGAGAGAGTAACCTCTGTCTCTTTGAATTTACTTTGAAAGAGTTCGAATCTATTTGCTCCGATATTTATGTAATGCGCTTCTTGCCGATTTTGTGTTGTTTTCTAACGTCCCCAGTTTTTGTTCATTCTATTTTTCGCGAAGTTGACAGTTATTGCTGATATGAGGGTAGTCGTGGTGGCCTAGTGGTTAAAACATCAGCCTCTCAAGTATGAATGTGCGGGTTCGTATATAGGTCAGGCTAGTACCAATGTAACTTAATATCTATTCTTAGATAGGTACACGTACTTTCGAAGTATACCAATGACTTGGATACCAATGACTGATTAAATAGTGAGGAAACCTGGACTTCGCCAACCCGCATTGAGCAAGCGTGGTGATTACGCTCAATCCTTCTCTGTATGAGAGAAGACCTGTGTCTGGACACAGGTCTTACAGGTCTCACAGGTCGATGACGTATTTTTTACCCGACTGCCAGGAGGGTTATGTTTTTAGCGCCTATCTTGTATGTATTATTCTTTATTACCTATTATCTCCAGAACCGCTGAACGGATTTTCACATTTGAGGTATCGTTAGATTTGCCTTAATTGCCCAACTGCTACTAGACAGGTGACATTAAAAAAAAAACAAAATGGCGGATGTATGACGCCATATTGTGAGGTATAAAGAAATAAATTTCTACTAAGCATATCGACTGGGATATCAAATTGAGGGATTTTAAATACTGATTCTAAATATGTATATAACTTAATATTAAATGGAACAAAAAAAAAAGAATTACTTATTTTTTTCTACCAAGCATAATTATGTTTCTACCTATTCAGTTCGTTAGAGTTTTATGCAGGCGGGTTTTTTGTTTTTAAATAATATTTTTTTATTATATATGTATAAAAAATGTTGATGATGATGATGATGATAGTTACTGCCGTAATTATAATTAAACGTGTAATCTTGCATAGTCTAACGATTATTGATGATATTTAGAAGATTATTAATATATGATATATTTTGTCTTGATCTTATACTGACCCTCTGAAGACTCTTAACTTCTACTAGCAAACGTTATTGCCTACGTTAAGAATCTATAAATTAATAGATATACTTATTTTAGTATTAAAAGCAAGATCCTAGAATAATGCTAATAAGCAATACTTGAAAAACTGCTTACTAAACGTTAGCCTAGATATAGCATTAGGTCATGGACCTGTAAGATGTGACGTTGCAACCAAAATAAAAGTATCTTAAAGTACATCCTTCTCTGTATGAGAGGAGGCCTGTGCCCAGCAGTGGGGCGATAAAAAGGTTGATGAAAGTACAAAAAACGGATCAAAATATGACTTACTTTACCCATCCAGTATCAGAGTTCACGCTAATTTAAAATGACCAGCACCCTAATTACATAACACACTATTACTATAAGTTGGAATCATTTCGATGCATATTGCTAATCCATTGCTCCATGTGTTAGAAAAATGTGTCTGCTTAACAACGTAAATACCGCAATGAATAAAAAAAGTATATACAATATGTAAAGAAAACCCCGTCCGACCCATAAGGATAATAAAGGTTAGGTAAACACTTGACCAAATATAATATAAAATTTTACATAATCATCATAGTAACAATACTAATGAATTTTGAAATAATC
This sequence comes from Sesamia nonagrioides, assembly GCA_017933935.1. Taxonomy (NCBI): domain Eukaryota; kingdom Metazoa; phylum Arthropoda; class Insecta; order Lepidoptera; family Noctuidae; genus Sesamia; species Sesamia nonagrioides. The sequence continues at coordinate 482,798 of JADWQK010002063.1, forward strand.
CTTTTTTCCCGGAAATTAATTCCAATTTCCCCGAAATTTGGTAATTTTAAAAAAAGTGACAACACCGGTATTATTATAAGCGAATAGCGACGCGACCACCTCACAGGTGCCGCGTGCCCTGCCCCCCGCCGCCCGCGGAAGGGGTTGCTTACCGCACATGTATTAAGTTACCGCTTTTTGCGAAATAATATTTATTTTTAGGGGGATTTTTTTTTTAAGTTTAGCCTGTCTTTGTGAGCATTAGTAGAATCAGTTATCGATACCTAACAATACCTTCATGGATCGGACAGGGTTTTCTTTACATATTGTATACAAAAAATCACACAGATTGAGCTAGCCCCAAAGTAAGTTCGAGACTTTTATAATAGATACATATATAGATAAACATCCAACACCCAGAACAATCAGGAAAAGATCGTTTTCCATCATGACCTGGACGGGGATCGAGCCCGGGGCCTGCACCTCGCAGGCAGGATTAATGATGGAATGATGATGAACTGTCAAAATGAAACCCATTGCTACTGATAGCGCAATTACCTGCCGATCCATAATCCCATTATCATAACTACTCAACATAAACTTCCTATGTGCGACATTACACGATAATGTATGGAAACCGAATTACCACGGATGTTATAGAAAACAATGGTGTTGTTAAGATGGCTGGGTGTTAAGTCAAGGACGGTTGCGCTCCGCCGCGCACTGATGTCTCTCATGGTGGCCGGATTGTATGAATGTGGTCCTACGTCGCTATGTATGGGAATTTCCTGTAGTTTTTGTGGACTAAGTGGTATATTGTTGAGAGGATGATAGACTAGTACCTACATTATTTGTGTGATGAGAGAAACTGTGAGACAGAGATACCTTATGAGATATACGAGATACTAATTTTGTAATCAGGCAATCGTAGCACGGGATTTCGTACTAAACTCTTGTTCGATGCGTAGTGTATTAGGATGTAAAGAATTTATAGCAATGGGTCAGTTCGTTGTTAAAAGAGTTTTGTTCGTCGGTTAGTATTAAGTCTTCAGCGAAATGGTATATATCTAAAGGTGTATAAAAAATATGTTGTCTATACATACATATATACAACGTGTACCTTATGAAAATTTCAATACGTAAATATCAAGGGATCTTTGAATGATGTCTAACGATATTGGAAGTTATGAGAATTTTTTATACCTCAGTACATTGATACCAGGAACCGAAATTTTCAGACTGAACCGCACAATTTGATCGTGATATTATCAAGTAACCTGTAAGGTTATTGACCTACGTTGTGCGGTGCTAAGTTTTAGAATTTGAATTTAAGCAAAACGCGGATAAGCAATATGCTTCAAAATTATTCGAATTGAGAGTAGTGTGGTACGCAATTAAGTACTGGGGCCTCATTATGACGTGTTAAAACCAACAGTAGACCTTTTATATTGGTACTCTGCTTTGTATTTTTTCTTCTGTTTATCTTTTGATTTGTTTTATTATTCGAATTTTATGATGTACTAGCTGCATCCTGCGGTTTCACCCGCGTAGGTTTCGATATGGTTTTTTTATGTGCTCCTCTCCTATTGGTCCCAGCGTAATGTTATATAGCCGAAAGCCTTCCTAGAATGATGGGCTATCCAACGCAAAAAGAATTTTTTAAATCAGACTAGTGGGTCGTGAGATTAGCGCGTTCAAACAAACTGTTCAGCTTTATATATTATTACCTACAGATGATGTATGATGTATTTGTGTTATTTAATTTTGTATTGTTAATATAATTTTGGCTTTTTGAAGGCGCATTAATATAAATAAATAAATGAAAAAGGGATAGCGCTATTCAGCCAGTATAGCTCCATCTTTGTTTGACACTAATACCATGATGGTTTTTCACGCCATAGTAACCTCCCTGGTGGTCAGCCAAGTATGATGTGAAGAAAATCGTTGCAATTTAGAACAAGGAGGTTTAATAACTTTATGTCCAATTTCAATGACGTTCTTAGCTATTTGCGAGGCTCTATTAAAAACAAATCAGTAGGTCATATGACACTGACAGCTGCATACCTGCTTCAAAGAATTTTGCGATATTTTTGTTTGATAGTTAATCTTTCTAGTTTTATAGTTTGTTTCAAGGATTTTGGACTATAGTATAACTTTTGTTATTAAACAATTTTGCTCGCAAATCTTTTTCCGGGAGATACATAACACCTTTGTCGACTCTGAAAGGTAACCATACAAAAGATTGCATGCAACTTTATACGTGTGTATTACAACATTATTATTTGTATAAAATTTTCAAGTAAAGAACCTATGTACAACATTTTAAAAGATATCATGAAATACCACAAAGTTATGAGCTTGTTATCCTACTTGGTTGTCCCAACAAAAATATGGTTCACGCTCCGTTCGGGCGGGCGAGCCGGGTGCATTGACCTGTGGCGTCAGCTGAGCGCGGGCATGCGCAGGCGTAAGCTGCGTAGCGCGCTCAGTAACCACACCGCAACAATTTCTAAATGTATTTGGGAAAAAATATAACTTGGTGTAAAAATGATTGGAATCGATTCAGTTCCTCTTTCTGAAAAAAAAAAAAAAAAAAAAACTATTCAGGTTTTGCATAAACAATAACGTTGTATATGTAACTATAAACAAAAAAAAAAGCAGTGGTGGCCTAGTCGTATAGGTGTCCTAATTTGAGTTGTAGGTAGAGGATTCGAATCCAGACAAGCGGTTTACTATGTGAACATACTTTCATCTTTATTGCCCACAAAACGGTGAAGGAAAACGTTGGTAGGAAACCGGCATATCCAAGAGCCAAAAATCCAACATCCACCAAACTGTACTGGGCGCGCGTTGTGGATATCGGCCCAATTCTTCTCAAGAAAAAGAGGCCTGACAGTGTAGCGATGGTTCCAGCATTAGGAACAGTGTACAAAGTTATTTATTGTTTATTCAAAACCTGAATACAGTTTGTTCAGAATAAGCCACTGAATCGATTCCAATAATTTTTACACAATGTTATATTTTTCCCATATACATTTAGAAATTGTTGCAGAGTGATCATAGTACTTCGCCGCGCGCCAGAGGTCAACGCACCGCGCTCGCCCGCCCGTGCGGAGCTTTGACCATATTTTTGTTGGGACAACCAAGTAGAATAGCAGGCTCATAACTTTGTGGTTTTTTAATATATCTTTTTGAAATTTTGTACGTAGATTCTTTACTTAAAAATATTGGATACCTACGTGTTTCGGGTTTGGATAAACAAAAAATAATGTTGTTTAAGCTATGCTAACTCTAGACATATGATAACACAAACAAAGACTGAAAAGCGTGAACGTGGTATTGGTCCAATATCGATTCAATTTAAGTATACGCATCGTGGCAGAAAAAGTAGCACTATAATAATAAACTGATGTAAAGTCACGTTCAAATCGGAATGTTTCGTATCGGAACTATGTCTAATACGTGCATGCTATCTACTGGAAATGTCACGTTGCAGTGATTCAAGACTACAGTGCAACAAAGATGCATAATGATCATATTTTATTCATATTCTAGGAAATGATATTTTTTATATCTGTGTTATAAGGAAATATTTATTTATTTATACATTTTGTGGTTAATTACCACATACCTGTGTAGTTAAGCACAGTTACGTCACGCTCATGTAGCGTAAGACAGATGTACAGACAACAGCACATCAAGCTACTACAATCTGACAGATTTCTTTATTAGATTTTCAACTTTATCTGTAAAGCATTAAGGCTTAAGGTTAATCTATACTAATATTATAAATGCGAAAGTATCTATGTCTGTCTGTCGTCCGGCTTTCACGCCAAAACTACTGAACCAATTGTAATGAAATTTGGTACACAGATAGTCCAGAGCCTGAGAAAGGATATAGGCTATATAACATCCCGCTATGACCAATAGGAGCAGAGTAGAAACAGAAAATATTGCGAAAAAGGGAGCGAACGCGGAAGTACATATTGCCCCCATTATTTTAACAGGCGCTTATTTAATATCAACTGAGCTTTTTCGGTTCGAAACTAACGCGGGTGAAACCGCGGGGCACAGCTAGTTGGGAATATTTGACAGTTTCGGGTAGTTTGACTTGCTGTCGTCCGCACGTCGCCGAAGGAAGCGGGGCTTTTGTAAATGGTATATCTGCGTGTAGATATTATGTTCAAATAAAATGTTGTAATCGGAGGTTTTGGCGGGAAGCTAAGATGAGTGCCACGCTCATTTTTCATTGGATTTTTAAATTATTTATAGTGTCGTTTACTAAATAAAAACGCGTGATTTATGTAGTAAAAAGTGCATTCAGTGAATAATTCATAAAGAACAGTGAAATCTTGTAGCATAGTGGCCAAATCATGGCTTTGTACCAAAACTTCCTCTTGAGTGTTCGGTACCCGCGGCCGTCTTTTTCGACATGAATAATTCATTACATGACATTGGCTAAATGCACAAACCGTGCGAAGCCATAAGAGAATATGGTTGTCTGGATCCTTGATTTCCTTCTCCCTCCGATCACCCACATCATTAACTATTCTCTCGATTCCAGTCAATTTCCATCCCTGTAGCGCATGGCTTATGTCCGCCCACTCCCTAAAATTTCAAATCCTTCCCAACCCAGTCACTTTCGTCCCATTTCTATTCTTCCATTCCTATCTAAAGTGCTTGAGGCCTGCGTACATAAGCAGTTCTCTGGGTTTATTTATCGGAACAGCCTCATCAGTCCCTTACAGTCTGGTTTCAGACCTGGACACAGCACAGCCTCCGCTCTCCTTAAAGTGACTGGTGACATTAGAGAGGCTATGGAGGATACCAAAGTTACCGTTTTGGTATTAATTGATTTCTCCAATGCCTTTAACGCCGTCAGCCACGATATTCTGCTTGCTATTCTCTCTCACCTTATGGTTTCGTCCAAGGCACTGGAATGGTTCTCTTCTTATCTTCGGGGACGTCGGCAGTCGGTTCGCGTCGATGAGAGCTCATCGAGTTGGCGTGAGCTGGATGCCGGTGTTCCACAGGGCGGTATTCTTTCTCCATTATTATTCTCCATTTTCATTAATTTCTTAACTCACTGTCTTCGGTGTTCGTATCATCTATACGCTGATGATCTCCAAGTATATGCGGCTGAGCGGGTGGAATGTGTGTCGAACGCTATAGCGGAGGTAAACCAAGACTTGGAGGCTATCAAAGACTGGTCTGATAGGTTTGGGGTGTCAGTAAACCCCTTGAAGTGTCAGGCCATAATTATTGGAAGCTCACGTATGATGAGTAGGTTATCTCTTAGCTCTCTCCCTCCTCTTATCTTCAATGGTACCGTCATACCCATTACCCCCAATGTCAAAGATCTCGGTTTGCATATTGACTCGACGCTTAGCTGGCAACGTCAGGTTTCCTACGTTAGTCAAAGGGTCCACGGTACCCTGCGTTCTCTGTATCGTCTGAGGAACTTTTTACCCGTTAAAACAAAAACCATGCTTGTGCAGACTTTGATCTTCCCTATAATCGACTATGGTGACGTGTGCTACTTTGATCTGAATGCGGCTTTGCTGGATAAGCTTGATAGATTGCTCAACAATGGGATCAGGTTCATATTCAATCTCAGAAAATATGACCATGTGTCGAGCTACAGGTCTGAATTGAAATGGATGCCCATTCGTCAGAGAAGAAATTTACGCGCCTTGACCACGCTTTTCTCCCTTCTTAAATCACCCACTCCTCCTTCTTATCTTGTGACTCACTTCCAATATTTATGTTCTTCACACTCTAAGAATCTGCGTTCTTCTAACAATCCCCTCTTACTCTGTCCTTCACATACGTCTGACTTTGTTCATTCTTCATTTCACATTCAATCCATTCTTCTATGGAATGCGCTTCCTCTTGATATCAGGATGGCCGCCAGTCGGTTTGCATTTAAGCGGAAATTGCAGAGTTATTTTCGCAACAACTAGCGTAGAGTTATTGCTACACCCCTCTCCCAAATTTTAGTTTTTTTTTTTTTATGTATATATTATAAGTATATATTTTGGTAATAGTATGTATGTATATTTAGCTTATTTAAGTATTTTTTTAATAATTATAGGGTTTTTTTTTTCCTTTTGAAAGAAAATCAAGCTAAAGCACCTACCATCTTATCTCTTCACCACCTGGGGTTGACTGGTAGAGAATGCCTAAGGCATTAAGTCCGCCTCTGTACATTTTTTTTTCTGTGCAAAGAATAAATAAATAAATAAAGAAAGAAGAACTTTTGAAGATTTTTATTTTACTTGAAATTGGCACAAAGTCATAAATAGTGCCACACTACAAAAAAAAAAAAAGTTGTAATCTTCGTAGAGGCTTAAGTAAAATATCCTGGATCCTTCAAAATTATCATAATTATATACAAGAATTTTGTTCATTGATCTATAAGCAGGAATACCTATTGTAGAGTTGTAGATCGAAATATCGTGGAATTTGCGTTATGAGTATATAAAGGTACTTTGAATTACAGGCATGAAGTTGTATTTTTCTAATATGATACCTTGGAACAATGAAAGCTAAAAAAAATGATCTTAATTTGAAGTTATTCTATTCGATTTTTTTATTTCCAGCAAAGGAAAATTAAGAGGGGACCCTAGTGGTTTTTCTCTGTACAAACTGATCCCGCTGTTTTCTTCGTGGATAACGCTTTTAGAGCATTTGTTTTTCACAATTATACACCGTGATTATACGTGCCCCTATCATTTGATTTTTTTAGAAACTTAATTAATAAAAGAAATATGATATTTCGAAATTCCGAAAAATAACCCTTACTTACCGCGATGTTCAGACGACTATTAGACAAATGTGATAATTTTTTGACTAAAAAGAAAATAATAGAAGCATAGGTATACTTTTCTTCTCAATTTTGATTATTGATAATTCATATCTGTCGTGTTTTGAAAAAGAAAACAGCGGAATACGAAACGTGTTTTGGTCAACATTTTTGTAGGTAAAATCAGCCTGAGCTGCATCTGTCCCTTTCGCACTGTATAGGGACAGGTTGGACGAGGCGCGACGGCAATAGTTTCTTCAAATACCTATTTTTCAAATTCCTCGCCACTAGAGTCCCCTCTTAAATAACGGTCGAGTAATAAAATCACTTTAAATTTACTTCCAGACGATGTTGAAAATTGGTGGAGGAGCCTTGCTGATCGCGGCCATAGTGGCGGTCTTCGTGGTTGCGACACAGGGCCGTGATCCAGACCTAGAAGCCTTGGAACATGAGGGTCGGGAATACATCTTGCAGCTCGACAAGGCTATGGGCGCTAGAAAGAACAGGGCCAGTCTCGCAGAGTGGGATTACACGTCCAATATCACAAAAGAGAACGAGGAGAAATGGGTAAGTGAAATATTTGGATTGCTTTTGAAAATGGTTTGGTCGAGACCGACGACCTGGTGAAATTTTGTCTTAAACTATGTATAAATAATGTTATCTAACATGCTTGTTAGATAACCACCTTAATAGTTGTCGCGGTAACGAAAAGAAACTAACAAAACAAAGAAGGAATCAAACTTGATAAAAATTTATTTACAATATAAAAACAAACGATCAGCAGTTTTCCGACGATCTGGTGATGGTCGCGGGAAACCTTGGGGGATCCTTGGGGGAGGCCTGTGTCCAGCAGTGCACGTCTTTCGGCTGAAATGATGATGATGATGGTGACGGTGGAGTCTCAGCTGCACATATGTCTGTAGCAATGTCTAACTCTAAAGGTCTCTGGAGTTTCAGACTGTGTTCTTCAAATTGCTGTTTGGTCTCTACTTAGACTGGCTCTAATATTATGATTACAGAACAGTGTGACTGTTCTGTAATCATAATATGGCCAAACGGCACTTTTAATTTTAGCTTGCTGTGATGCTTTCGGTGTACGTAGACGTTTTATAAAACATGTTCAACCAAAGTGTGGAACTCTCTCGAGCGTTTGTGTTCTCGCATAACCTGTAAGCCTTCAAATCAAGAGTTATCAGCATCTTCTGAGCTTACTCCTTTCATGATAGTCTTCATCCGTCGCTTTCTACCAGGCCAGCATCCTAATTGCGTAACACAATTGGAATCAATTTGAAGCATATTTTCTCTACGTTGCTGCATATGTCTGAAAATTATGTTTGCTCAACGACGTAAATAACGAAATGAATATTGTTGAACTGTTGACGTTCTAGAGGTCGCAGTCCAATAAGGTGGACTGACCAAATACATTCATCTCTGGGCACCGGCCTGTTTGATGCTAATACTCGCGGCCAGGGATCGTAACAGATGGCGAACTATCGTAAAGCAGAAGATAATTCCAGACATCACGACCCTCAATAATGAGGAGAACGACTTGAAGTGGAGGAGGAACTGTCAAAATTGCTACTAACAGTGTGTTTCGCATACACCCTGCTGATCGATGACTAGAATAGTCAGATTTGGCAAATATTTTTTTTAATTGCAATATCTGCAGCATAGAAAATGAGACTATTATTTTGTCCAGCAATTTTGTTAGAAACGTGACTAATATCCACGTGCTCGGACTTTAACAAATCTAGTATTTACAGCTGTCAATCATTCTAGTAATTGCCATTTTACTACGGCTACTGAATTTCAATTTAAACTTGACGTTTAATTACATTGTGTAATTAAATAGTCATATGGTCAATAGGAAATGTTAGGTACTTGTTAAATTTGTAACACGGGTCTATGATTATTATCGTATTATGAGTTAACCTTCATAAATATATATTTTTTATTAGCCGTTAATTGCCTTCATAATAATTTTATTGCTCCTGACATTTTCTTTAAACTAGTCAGAGTCAAAGTCGTAGAATTACCCGCGGGAGTGGCTAGGATACTTTTTCTGGGTCTGGGAAATAATACCCCTATGGAATATATAGCAGGATTATACTCCTTATACTCCACGTTCTGTGCAAAACGGAAGGGCATGTCAGACTTTTACTGACTAAAACTCACCTGTGTTCCTTCACTTACCTGTGCGGCAGGGGCCACAAGAACCACCTTACCTTAAAAAAGTTTCTTATAAAAGTTTCCATATCATTTCAGATCCCAATCCGTCGGGAGTGGCTAGGATACTTTTTCTGGGTCTGGGAAATAATACCCTTATGGAATAAATAGAAGGATTATACTCCTTATACTCCACGTTCTGTGCAAAACGGAAGGGCATGTCAGACTTTTACTGACTAAAACTCACCTGTGTTCCTTCACTTACCTGTGCGGCAGGGGCCACCAGAACCACCTTACCTTAAAAAAGTTTCTTATAAAAGTTTCCATATCTTTCCAGATCCAAATCCGTCTAGAGCTGTCGCAGCAGGAAAAGCGAGCATGGGAAGAGACGAAAATGTACAGATGGCAAGACTTCCAAGACTTCACTCTTCGGAGGATGTTCAAGAAGTACAGCCAACTGGGTGTGTCGGCCTTACCTGATGACAAGTATAAGCATCTGATGAGGTCGGTGTCTGGGATGGAGGCCAACTACGCAACAGCCAAGATTTGTGACTTTAAGAATCCTTCTAAGTGTAATTTGTCTTTGGAACCAGGTGAGGAACTCTTATCTATATCTATACTAATATATAAAGCTGAAGAGTTTGTTGGTATGTTTGTTTGTTTGCGCTAATCCCGGGAACTACTAGTCCGATTTGAAAAATTCTTTTTGCGTTGGATAGCCCATTAATGCAGGAAGGCTTTAGGCTATATAACATCACGCTGAGATCCACAATAATATATAATGTTGGTTATAAGTAGGTAATTAACGGTAAACAAAAAAAAAAAAAAAAATAGGTTAAAGTTGTACTGTTCAATTTAGCAACTTGAACAAATTTGAATTGTAACGTTGCTAAGTCATGTGGTTTTTAGGATTCTGTGATCATTTAGAACCCTTATAGTTTTGCCAAGTCTGTCTGACCGTCCATGGATAATCTCAGTGAGCGTTAGCACAAAAGAGCTGTTTTTTTTACCAATATGCATGTCAATCATGCCAACAAAGTGCAAAAATAAAAAGTGGGATTTTTTATGGTACCCCCCATACACGTAAAGTGGGGAGTGATATTTTTTTCATTTCCACTTACTACAATATTTGGTTTACTAAAATATTTTTTTAATATTGCTAATTTTTGGAAATATCGTTTCCAACGCAAAAACAATTTTTCTAATCGGACCAGTAGTTCTTGAGATTAGTGCGTTCAAATAAACAAACAAACAAACTCTTCAGCTTTATACAATATGTAAAGAAAACCCTGTCCGACCCATAAGGATAATAAAGGTTAGGTAAACACTTGACCAAATATAATATAAAATTTTACATAATCATCATAGTAACAATACTAATGAATTTTGAAATAATCCTTTTTTCCCGGGAATTAATTCCAATTTCCCCGAAATTTGGTAACTTTTAAAAAAGTGACAGCACCGGTATAAGCGAATAGCGACGCGACCACGTCACAGGTGCCGCGTGCCCTGCCCCCCGCCGCCCGCGGAAAGGGTCGCTTACCGCACATGTATTAAGTTACCTCTTTTTGCGAAATAATATTTATTTTTTTAGGGGAATTTTTTTTAAAGTTTTGCCTGTCTTTGTGGGCATTATTTGAATCAGTTATCGATACCTAACAATACCTTCACGGATCGGACAGGGTTTTTCTTTACATATTGTATATTAGTATAGATAACTAAAAAATACGTAATGTATATTTCGAAATTGAGAGATTTGTTTTTCTATTCAATCATTCCTCTGCTTTTTAACTTTTTAGTACTCTTTAAAACAATACCAATTTCAGATATCACGGAGCTGTTTGCAAAGAGTCAAGACCCTGATGAGCTGGAACATCTTTGGGTCGAGTGGCACAAACAGGCCGGAGCTAAAGCAAGACATAACTTCACTGAATACGTCAAACTGTACAACGAGGCTGCTAAACTTAATGGTAAGGTACTTCATTTAGATGATGGAGATCAGCAGGGTTGGGTAACACACTATAGTAGCAATGGGTTTCATTTTCATTTGTTGTTTCATTCATTGTGTTATTGACATTTTTCAAATATATGGAGTAATTGCTTCAAAATAATTTCATTGATAGAATTAGTGTGTTACGCAATTAGGGTGCTGAACAAGCAATTCCAAGATGTAAGGATATATGACGCGGGAAAACCGTCAGGAATGCGGGGCCGAAGTGCCGGATAATTGAAGTGTTTTCTGATCCCATTCCCGTCTATCGTGGGCGGTATTTCGGTAAAACGTTGAAAAATAACTATAGTGTGATGTTCGATTCTTATTATTTTAACTGCACAGACACTCAGATATTTTTAATATTTAGGGATTACAATGATAATTTCAGATTAAAACAGATAAGAGCCACTGGGTTTTAGTATGACCAACCCACTCGAACGAAGCTTGAGCAAAGAATACCCAGCGCCAACGGTCTATCGCTATGTCAAACGCAACTTCAGTCGATGTTACCATTCGCTCTATGGTGTTACAAGCTTTTCATAAAAATCGTAATTTATCCGAATACCGGCCGATTAGTCAACTTCAAAAAATAGTAGAGTAATTTACGGTCAATTGACACCTCACAATATTCAAAATTAACCTGTCACGCTCCGTCATATACAACGTGTAACATAAAGGGTATATACATACCAAGGGCATGGCATCTTTAGATGATATCAAACGATATCGGAAGGGTTTCAACTCAAAATAAAATACTCAAAAATTGGTACCAAATTTTCGGTTTCGTGTGTTTCTTAAAATAAAATCATAACAAACGTGGCAGCACACTACATATGTTAATAACTACTCGTTACCCGTCACGTTACTTGCCAAAATCCGATAAATGTCTTTAATATCTCTGTGCGACTAGTATGATAGTAGCCTATCACAGGCGGTGTTTTTCCTCATAACTTCCTAACATAAAGAGATAGGATTAAAAATCCCTTCTAATATCGTTTGATATCATGTAAAGATGCCATGCCTTTGTTACGTATATACCCTTTATGTTACACCTTGTATATGGAGTAGAAACCTAGAGGTCTTCAGGTTATTCGAAAAGTGCTGTTTAGTGCTCATATACAACATTGTTTTTTGTTTATGTAAAACCCGAAACACGTGTCCAGTATTTTTAATTAAATAATCTATGTACAAAATTTCAAAAAGATATCATGAAAAACCACAAAGTTATGAGCTTGTTATCCTACTTGGCTGTCCCAACAAAAATATGGTCAACGAAACGCGTGGCGCGCTCGGTAACCACACTGCATCCATTTATAAATGAATTTAGGAAAAAGCAACATGGTGTAACATTGAATGAAGGAATCGTTTCAGTTGCTTATTCTGAACAAACTATATTCAGATTTCGAAACATAAAATAACGTTGTATCGGTGTCTATCGTTTACAATTAACTTTAGTAGAACCAAATGGGATAATTAATCAATAAATTCAATGGAAAAATTCGAAAACATATTACAATATCTACCAATGGGGAAGAAAACGCAAAGCTTGCAATTTGCAGATGTCGCTGATGGCGTTTGACTCCTAACAATTAGCTGTCAGTCGTATCACGTTTTATGTTGAGTTTATTTTTTGTGTTTGACGAGTTTTTTTTTAGGTAAAGCAGAGCAATGTATTGTACATGGACTGTTTCAAGTTAAAAAAGGAGTTAAAAGTCTAGAGGAGCTTCAGTAAAAGGACGAAAAGCTGATCTAATTACCAGGCAAATAACAATGCCCAGACTTTAAACTGAATGCAGACTTATTAGTGTTTTAAGTTACATTAATTTTGTATTAGGTTTAATGTTTCTTTAGTTATATTTAAGTAAATATTAATGTACTTATTATTGCCACATTTTGAAAGTTTCAACCCTATTAACCTAAAATTATTATCCAGACTTGAATCGTATGACCGAATTTTTACTTCCTCAAGAACAAGAAATTCAAGAGAAAACATTGATTTACCGCCCCCAGATAGCTATAAAGACATCAACATAATCTTTACTGAAATCTATTTATATATCCTGTTCTAAATTGAAATGCATAGGTATCTTTAGGGAAAGAGTGATTTCCATTATTATTGCAACAAATTGCTACACAACGCGGCATATTTTTTATAAACAACGTGAACTCGAACAAATTACAATGGATTTTGACAGTTTATTTGGGTCAAACGATAGCAGCGCCTCTAGTGGCGAGATTTGTCAGTTTTCTTCCCCATTAGCCCCGCGCGGCATTCCCAGTAGTGGAAGCATTACAAGGTAACGTGAGTTTAATGGCGAAAAACAAAAGCAATATGTAATAAATTATACATGTGAATTCTTACAACTAGCAGTAAAAATTAACCGTCCAATAACAATGTCTTAATATCCGTGACGTTAGAAGTAATTTGAAATTATGTTGCATTTAGAAGCCAGCCGGATCAATTTACTTAATTAATATTTCCTTGTATGTATTACGTATGACATTATTCATTTAAACTAACAGCTTCTATTTAAAGTTTTAGTATTAGCCAACCTGTATTCTATAGGATGCTTTTTGGACAGTGTGGGAGGGTATTGCATGATTGAATTCCCCCTTCTCCGTTCCACCATCGGACGACCCGTCGTACGGCGAGTTTCCACCCTTATGTTGTTAACACCTCAACGATCAAGACGAAGCGTTTTTCGCCTTGTCGCGTACATCGAAGGACTGGAACAATTTGTCTGCGGCAGTCTTTGCGTCTGACTACAATTTAAGTGACTTCAAGGCTAGAGTGAACAGGCTCTTAATAACCTAGCGCGGTTTACCATCAATGATTGCATCACTACTTACCATCAGGCGGGATCGCGTTGTTGAAGAACTAGTTTATAATGTTTAATATATATATATTAAACATTATATACTAGTTCTTCACCGTTCACTAGTTCTTCAGTTTTTATATACAACATGTAAAGAAAACCCTGTCCGACCCATAAGGATAATAAAGGTTAGGTAAACACATGACCAAATATGATATAAAATTTTACGTAATCATCATAGTAACAATACTAATGAATTTTGAAATAATCTTCGTTTCCCGCGAATTAATTCCAACATCCCCGAAATTTGGTAATTTAAAAAACAGTGACAATGTCATTTTGACGGTATTATTATAAGCGCTGCGACCACGAGCCGCGTGCCCTCCCTCCGTCGCCCGCGCATGTATTGCCTACCGCACATGTATTAAGTTAATAATGAGGATGGGGTTTTTTTTAAGTTTAGCCGGCTTTATGAGCATTAGTAGAATCAGTTATCGATACCTAACAATACCTTCACGGATCGGAGAGGGTTTTCTTTACATATTGTATACCTAGTAAAAGTCACCCTTTTTACTACCGACTGTGACAATACTTACTATAAAATATAAAGCTTTTAATAACTAATTATTAACTACATAGTCTTAAAACTAATATTTTGATTGCAGATTTCAAAGACGTGGCTGACTGGTGGCAATCAGAATACGAAGTAGACGATTTTGAACAACAGCTCGCTAAGCTGTGGGAAGACGTGAAGCCTCTCTACCAGCAGCTGCATGCATACGTCAGGAAGAGGCTGAGGGACAAATATGGAGACCACGTGGTGTCCGCCAAAGGACCCATCCCTGCGCATTTGTTAGGTGAGAGAGGATCTTAAGTATATTTGTTATCTATGAATTTTCTCGGTGGTAGACCATAACATCGGCTGCCGGCAGAAGTTACCAGTCACCAGACAAAGTCTTGCCGCCAAGCGATTCGCCGTGTTCCGGCATGATGTCTGTTGAAGAAGTACGGAGGACGAGTTTGTGCAGTGGTGTTGCGATGTGTGCCGAGTACAATGCGCTAAATGTTGTTGTCTCGGGAGTTTGGTCGTGGAGGGTCTCGCAACATCGTTATTCGTGTTGTTGGGTTTTCAAATTGCATCACCTTGCTCAACTGCCGTCTTCCTTCCTATTCACTCAGTTTTTTTTTTGAGTGAATAGGTTTAATAAACTAGCGCGCTTTACCACCAACGATTGCATCACTGCTTACCATCAGACGGGATTACGGTCAAGCACTAGTTATTAACTATAATTATAATTATTTAAAAAAAGAGTCAATGAAGAAGATTAGCCGGTCTATGACTATTGCGGAATTCTTTAACAGATTTTTTAAATGTTTATTCTTTAATTTCAATTTTCTGGGGTTGTGCTGGTTGGACAAAACATTCAATAGATCAAATTGAAAATAAAAACCAGCTAAAAAAAATTTGCGTGGACAACTGAATTCATTAACAGACACAAAATACACAAAACGTAAAAAACAAAAAACAATCACGGTCTCGGGTTGGTCACGCTTACTCTAATTCAATGTATTTTTCCCATTCAACAAACTTTTATTGCTCAACGCCGCTAAAGTTTTCACTTCTAAAGTAGTCGGTGTAAATCTAAAATGACTTGTATTAAATTTCCAGGTAACATGTGGGCTCAAACTTGGAGCAACGTAGAATCCTTCACACGTCCGTATCCAGACAAGAAAGAAATTGATATCACTCAAGCGATGAAACAACAGAACTACACTGTGTTAAAGATGTTCCAGATGTCTGATGAGTTCT
This sequence comes from Sesamia nonagrioides, assembly GCA_017933935.1. Taxonomy (NCBI): domain Eukaryota; kingdom Metazoa; phylum Arthropoda; class Insecta; order Lepidoptera; family Noctuidae; genus Sesamia; species Sesamia nonagrioides. The sequence goes on from JADWQK010002063.1 coordinate 498,367, forward strand.
TCAAGTCTTTGAACCTTACAGCGATGCCTGAGAAGTTCTGGAAGAACTCCATCATTGAGAAACCGAATGACAGAGAGATTGTATGCCATGCATCCGCTTGGGACTTCTTTGATGGAGAAGATTTTAGGTAAAAGATAATATTGACTTCGAGTTCATTGTTGGGATGTTTATGAAAATGTATACACCGTGGAATTTGAAAATGCTGTTAACGCATTATTAAAAAAAAAAAATCATACAAATGATTAGAATAGGGTATTTGACTAAAAAAAAAAAAACTAATTAGTCCGTCAGTCAGATTTCCAAAAAATACTAGACACGTATTTTTCTTTTTTCATATAAACAAAAAATGAAGACGACACAGCGCATTGAAAACTCGTGTGACGTCACTGCACGCTACACTTTTTAGCGGCCAGTGACGTCACCAGCCACTTTGATGCCTTTTATATTTGTTTATTTTTATTGATTTGATAAAACAAAATATACGTGTCTAGTATTTTTTGTAAATCTGACTGACGGACTCATCATCATCATCATCAGCTTTTTTAGTCAAATACCCTATTTAAAATGGTATCAGCAGCTGTTGAAGCAAGACTAAAATAATATCTGCCCTTTGTCACTAAACTGCAGGGTAATTATGTAACACACTGTCAGTAGCAATGGGTTTAATTTTGACAGTTCAAGAACATTCATTGCGTTAATTATGTAACACACTGTCAGTAGCAATGGGTTTAATTTTGACAGTTCAAGAACATTCATTGCGTTAATTACGTTATTGAGGAGATACATTTTTCTAACACACGGAGCAACAGCAATATGCTACAAAATCATTCCAATTGACAGTATAGTGTGTTACGTAATTAGGGTGCTGGTCTTCAGTCGTGTCATCTTGTTACTTAATCTTGAAACTCTCGCTGTCCTTTCTTTTGCGGATGGGAAATCATGAAATGACCATATACCTACTGACTAAAACCCACCGATGTTCCTTCACTTGCTTGTGCTCCAGGGGCCACGGTTTTGAACAAACCGTGCAAACCGTGGCCCTGGCAGAGCACTCGTTTTTTTTTTATATTGGCATCTCGTAGTTGACCTTGAGAGGTCGTGACTAATAAACCGGACTATCCTGTGGCTGCCTTAAATGAATTTAAAGCCTCCAGCCAGGGCAACTAAAAACTAAGCGCCTAGACGCTAAGGGTACACCCTGTCGAGTACGAACCTCGGCTTAGGGCGTTGCTGGAGAGAATAGCAAGGAACGGCTGGATCGAAGTTTTGTTTTAATTCGGTTTGATGACCGCGGCGTTTCCTAGTACTAGCTCTGAGAAGAAACGTCCGAAACAAACTCAGAGGTCATTTATATTTACCGGCTCAGCTGCGGCGCGAGCTGGCCTTCATCAGACAAAGGCAGAGCACTCGCAGTCCTCGGGTATATTTGTATTCTCAGTGCGGTTGTTTTCAGGCTTATCTCTGGTAAGAGTTGGGTGGACCACTGATTCAGATTATCCATTTCTGGATGGGTCTATCCCAATTTTCACCAAATTGTTTTCATATATGTAGGTACTCAATTGTTTAAAATATAATGCTCTGGAACGTTCCATATAACTACGTATACTTAAATCGTTTACAGAAATTCAAAATTTTACTAATATTATTATTTGGCTTAATTTGAAGGATCAAACAGTGCACGACAGTCGATAAAGAGTATTTTGAAACCACACATCACGAAATGGGACATGTCCAATACTTCCTTCAATATAAACATCAACCATTTATTTTCCGGGATGGAGCTAATCCAGGTAATTAATTCTTATTTCTTGTACCAGGATCAAAATGTGTACATCGATCAACAAAGAGCATTTTAGAACAGTGCACCATGAAATGGGCCATGTGCAATATTACTTGCAGTATAGACATCAACCGTTCCAGTTTCGAGAGGGTGCCAATCCAGGTATTTCCAATTTGGGAACGTATTTACTTCATCATTTGGCCCTGAAACTTCCTAATTTCTTACTTGAAATAATGATATATTTATTTGCAAGAATACCTAGGTTTGTCTTGTGGCAAATGTCTATGAACATATGTACTACATTCTAAATCTTTTTATTTTCATGTGTCCTCTGAGTTTTACGAAGTGTGCCTCTGTTCTTTCTTTTTATCTTTATTGTCCTCATCAGTATTAAGTGTATTACTATTACACAGTTTTTCAGTTACAGTTTGTTATATTTAAAAATATCATACTTTACTACCACAAAATAGTGTTTAGTAGTTGTTTAAGATAAACACCTTTTAAACACGACATTATTATAATTATGGACTTTGACGTAACACGTTGAAATTTGTTTTAATATTTTTCCCCTCTCCCTAAAGAGTATGCTATAAATATTGTGTGATAATCTCACACTATCCAATTCTCCTCTCCTTCCATAATGTAAATTTCCATTTTCATTGATCCTGTATACTTATTCATCATAGTAACTACTAAATATTCGGCATATATTTTAGGTTTCCACGAGGCTGTAGGAGATACCATTGCTCTATCAGTGTCTTCACCTAAACATCTTCGACGAGTTGGTCTGAGTACTGGTGACGATGAAGATGAACAGACTGAAATCAACCAGCTTTATAAAATGGTGAGAAGTAACTTTTGTAAAATTGTGCTAAGAAGAAATTGGAAATTCGTTTCATGCTAGTAGCCCAAGGCCAGTCGATATCGCGACCCTTAGATCTAGCAGTTGACATCTTTTGGCTTAAATTATAGTTGAGATGATAAATTTTAGAAGTCTAAACATAGAGTATTACTAAGATGCTAGTTAATATGTATTGTTGATAACTAGAACCTCAACATAGTGATAATATTTTTATTTGTGAATAGACGTTTATTAATAATGTCTTTTCATAAATATTCCAGGGTATGGACAAGATTGTATTCCTTCCATTCGCCTACACCCTGGACATGTTCCGTTACGGTGTGTTCCGGGGGTCTACTCTTCCTGAGGACTACAACTGTCATTACTGGAGGCTCAGGGAAATGCTGCAGGGCGTGGAACCGCCAATCAACAGGACCGAAGAGGACTTTGATGCGGCCGCCAAGTATCATATATCTGCTAATGTGGAATATGCGAGGTGAGGAATATGGGTGAAATCTATAAGATGTTATGCTAATAATGAAGCTGTAGCGTTTGTTTGAATGTGTTAATCTCTGGACCCAACATTCTGATTGGAGGAAATTTTCTTTCATTTAGCCCGATTCTTTATGAAGGCTGTAGACTATTTAATATCACGCATAGAGCCTTAGGGACCGAGCATAAAGAAAGGAAGAACGCTCATATATCTACTACTAATAAGGCGGGCAGGTGATGCGATAAGATTGGGTGAGTCGAGGAAATTGAGAAGTTCCATGCAGACAAAGTAGCTGCCAGAAGTTATTCATTAATATTATTATACTATTAAGCTCGGATTTCACCAGAGTAAGTAGCAAAGGAAACATTGCATATGCCAGAGGTCTACTGTGTTTCGAAGCTGTTGTATTAAAAGGAAAGGTGTTAAAATATTTCAACTTTGTGGTACAACTTGTATATTCTAAGTTTCAATGAAATCTTTAACTTTTCGATATGTCTAATGGGGACCCAATGTGCTAAATTATATCCCTGATTATGATTTTATATAGCAAACAAAGAATCCAGCGAGTATATTACGAAATTTTAACAACTATTAAGAACTTTATAAACCAACTAACTATCAAACCAAATATTGAAACGGATACTAGTTAAATCTAGTCTTAAAAATACACCTTAATGTGGATACTTGGTAATACACGTCCAAGAATCCGCACCAAGCCTTTCACTTCCGGTTTATTCAAACAGGCCTAGATTGGTTTTCGGAATTACGTTGCGTGAGTGGAGGATTCTTTTGGGTGTGTAAATGGAATATAGAAAACTTCTAAATCCATGTGACATGAGTAGTCTCTTGTATATTCCAGATACTACGTCTCCTTCATAGTGCAGTTCCAGTTCCATCGTGCGCTCTGCCAGCTGGCCGGGGAGTACGTACCTGAGGACCTGAACAAGAAGCTGGTGGACTGCGACATATACCAGAGTGTTGCCGCTGGAAACGCACTGTCGTAAGTTTTCTCTGATATTTGGTGACTTTTACTCGATACGTATGAGAAGTTTTATTTAGTTACAAGTCGACAAAAATTGAGGGGTCCACAATGACAGCTGCACAGGCCGATCGATCAGATAAAGGTACGGTTGGTCTATGGATGGGTAACCACCTTTATATACCATGACCCCTTCATGTCTTGGACAGCACGGTTTCACCTTTGTTCTCGGCTTATTTTTCTTCTTCAGCCTATAGATGTCCACTGCTGGACAAAGGCCTCCCCCAAGGCTTTCCACGCCGATCGGTCCTGTGCTACCCGCGTCCATCGTAGTGCCCATGCTCAACTCCAAGAGTCCAAACTCAAAGAGGCTTTGAGCCTACTAAAGGCTTCGCGGGAGTCCTGTGACCAACTACTTAGGGAAATCGATGACAATGAGAGAGTCCTCTCCAATGCCCATGAAGCAAATAAGAAGTTGAGAAATGAAATGGCTCAGCTACATATTCAATACACTGATGCCATAGACGCCCGGGATAGGCTCCAGCTTGTTGTGGACGGGTTCAGCCAGTGTAGCTTAGAGTATGAACAAGTTCTTTGTCAGAAACACCTCTTACAACATCAGCTACATGAGGCTCAAAGTCAAATCATAGAACTAGAGACTTCCAATAATAACATCACTGCCTCGCTGGATCAGAGTCTATTTAGCGAGTTGATGCCTATCGCCCCCACAATGGTTTCTGCAATAAACCCCTCTTACACTATAGATTTGACTGATGACAATGATACAAGGTCATCAAATTCAGTGAGGGTAGTAACCAGCAAAAATAAATTAAAAAAATATATAAAAATTAATAAGTACATTGTCAAAACTCAAAAAATGGTGAAAAGACAAAGGTACTTTATAAAAAGTGTTAAGATGAACAGGGAGAGATTAAATTTGCTGAAACAGTTGGATATGTATTCTTATAACTTAGAGCAAAGTAATAGGAGGTATGACATAGACATGGAGTCATTGCAATCTGAACTTGACCATCTGCAAGATAAACTTATTTCAATGACTAATAAGTATAATACCTCAGAAGACCTAATGAGAGAGTATGTGTTGGCGATGAATGAGCTGGTTAACTCACAAAAAACCAATTGTGAGTGCGGCCTAACATCAGATGTGCTTACACCGGATCATTCGTTGACATCATGTAATACCACCTTGCCGCAGCCCTGTGTTGATGTCATAGTTCCTTCTGCTAATAGTGCCAATAGCCGTGACTGTAATGATCTTAATAGTCTTAAACAAAGCTTGACTAATGATGTTGTGTTGTTCTGTGATGAGATAGGTAAGGGCTTGGGGCGCTTGTTGACTGATGAATGTCCGGGTCACTCAATATTGAACTACTGCATGCCTGGTTGTTCTTTATATGGAATTATGCAAAAAATTATTAAATGTAACTTTTCCCAGGATACAACATTGTTAATTTTTGTGGGTAATAGGGGAAATTTGAGCAAAAGAGAACTGCTTAAGAGTTGTGAAACATTAAGCAATCTGAATATTGGAAAGGTTGTCTTGTTTACATTCCCTTACAGTGACCAGTTGCCACAGGAAGAAAATAGAATTAGATTTGAACTAAATATGACAATGTCCAACTTGACATTTAATAATAAAATATTACATTTAATTGACATTAATAATTATTTTAAGAATTTGTATTTGACAAGAGATAGACATAACAATGTTATGTATTATCTTTCTAATTACTTTAAAAGACAGATAGCTGTGTCGCTATCATATTTTTTTTTCTATTACAGCCAAGAATTTGGCTAAACAACTTGCTTCTTTTGAGCAATGCAATGACATTCAAATTAATTCTGCCAATAATTTGGTATCAGTTGACATCATTAATAATTTAAATTAGAAATTAAGACAATAGAGCCAACCTCTAGCTATAACAATATACAGGATTACAAAGGTAACTCGGGAGGAAATTTAAAGTCAATAGATAATATTAATTTGGTGCATCAAAATATTCAAGGATTTATGAACAAAGATTTAGAGGTTGATTTATTCATGAACCATTATTGTATTGATATTCTTTGCATAACCGAACATTGGCTAAAAAGTCACCAGTTCTTGTTTAATTTTAAGAATCACCAGGTTGGTAGTTCGTTTAGCAGAATTAATGCTATACATGGTGGCTCATTAATTTTAGTTAGTAACCTGTTGAAATTTAAAAATCGTAAAGACATTGTGGGCCTGTCTGTTGAACGAACAGCTGAAATTGCCTGTATAGAGTTGGAGGGCTTCATTGTGTTAAGTGTGTACAGACCCCCTTCAGGATTGTATGACTGCTTTGAAAAGGTAATGGATGAAGTCTTACACAAGATTTGTGTTTCAAACAAAGCCATTATCGTTTGCGGTGATTTTAATATTAATTTATTAGAGAACTCTGGTTATTGTAATAAAATTATAAGTCTATTTCAGTCCTACAATCTTGTAAACCTATTTTTGGAGCCCACAAGAATAACACCTACTTGTGCCACGTGCCTAGATAATATTTTTACAAACATAATACCAAGCCACAAAGAAGTTTTAAATTTACTTGATTCTGATCACTGCGGACAAAGGATTACTATTCCAAACCATAGTAAAAAGTGGCCAAAAAGGATATCACTGTTAACCCCAAAACTGAAAGCCGCTTGGAGGTTTTTAGATTTGATCTCATCAATAAATTGCCAGTCTTATCCAGTGCTGTTAATGCTGATCCTAATCATCTCTATGACAATTTTTTTAATATATACTGTAAGCTATTTGATTCCACCTTTGTTCCCAAGACTATCTCTGTTAATGGTAAAGCATCTTTCTCTGATTGGGCTACCATCGGTATTCATAAAAGTAGAACTCGGCTTTATGAATTGTACAATGAGAGGATTTATATTAACACTGTTTAATTCAATTTATATGTTAGAAAATATTCAAAATTATTCAAACAAGTTTGTTATATGGCCAAGTCACGTTACTTGAGTTCAAAGATAAAGAACAGTGGCAATGTAATTAAAACGACTTGGAAAATTATTAATAGTGAAACGGGAAGGTCCAGTGATAGAAATACTGACTATAGCCTGTCTATTAATGACAACATAATTAAATCAGACTCGCAAGTCTCTGAGGCATTTGAAAATTTCTTTTCGGATATTCCTGTTTCAACTACTAAATCCCTAAACTCATCACCTTCTGTTGCGGAGTCTTTGCTTAAAGAAAATGTTAATGTTTGTGATTCGGAGTTTCATTTTGAACATGTCATCAGTAGAGATATAATTAAAATCTTTCACACTCTGAATGTAAAAAAGACTGCTGACCTATGGGGTCATTCGGTGGAAGTTGCTAAGTCTATTATTGATATTGTGGCACCCACTCTAGCTGTTATCTTTAATGCTTGTATTGACTGTGGAGAGTTTCCTGATCTCATGAAAAATAGTAAAATAATACCTTTGTTTAAATCTGGTAGTACATCAGACCCCACAAATTATAGACCTATTTCTGTACTACCTACCTTTAGTAAAATTTTTGAGAAATTAATTTTAAACCAAATGCTAAATTTTTTAATAAACATAAATTATTACATAGCAAACAGTTCGGTTTTACAAGGGGTCGTTCAACTACTGATGCCGGTGTTGAACTTCTAGGTCATATATATAATGCATGGGAGGATAAATGCGATGCCTTGGGCATCTTTTGTGATTTGTCCAAGGCATTCGATTGCGTTCTTCACGATACGTTAATCAGGAAACTCCGCCACTACGGGATCCGGAACTCTGCACTGGATCTTATTACATCTTACTTGAGTGGTAGGATTCAAAGCGTTGACGTTAATGGAAAAAGATCTTCTGGATCTTTAGTAACAATGGGAGTCCCACAGGGGTCAATTCTTGGTCCTTTTTTGTTTCTTATTTACATCAATGACCTGCCGTACCTAATAAAGGATAACCACGATATAGTGTTGTTTGCAGATGACACTTCACTTTTATTTAAACTGAAACGTCAGCAGCAGGTTACTGATGATGTAAATAGCGCGATCTCCAAAGTAGTCCATTGGTTTAATGTTAATAATTTACTCTTAAACGAGAAAAAAACCAAATGCATTAAGTTTACTCTACCTAACGTGAGGCAGGTGGAAACTAAAGTGTTGATAAAGGGCGAAGAATTGAAATCTGACGACAGCACAGTGTTCTTGGGTATAACTCTGGATGCTAAGCTTCAATGGGGTTCACATATAGAAAAATTGTCAAAAAAGCTAAGTTCTGCTGCATACGCAGTTAGAACAATTCGTAATTTGACTGATGTTGAGACGGCCCGTTTAGTGTACTTTGGCTATTTCCACAGCGTAATGTCGTACGGCATTCTGTTGTGGGGAAATGCCGCCGATATTCAAACAATATTTGTTTTGCAGAAACGAGCTGTTCGTGCAATTTATAAATTAAGTCCGAGACACTCTCTCAGAGAAAAATTTAAAGAGATTAATGTACTGACCGTGCCGTCTCAATATATTTATGAAAATCTTTTGTATGCTCATAAAAATATAAAATTGTTTAAAAAAATACAGTGATGTCCATGATATAAATACTAGGAACAGGCACAAATTTATTGTACCTACAACAAGGCTCAAGAAAATAGGTGGCTCTTTCAGATGCCAATGTATACATTTTACAATGGACTTCCAGAGGTGGTTCAAGATCTGAGCCTGAATAAATTCAAATCCTTCATTAAACGTAAGTTGTGTCAGAAAGCATTTTATAGTGTGAAGGATTATATTGAGGACAAAAAGGCTTGGGCTTGAGCTGCGTCCGATTTCTATACAATGATTGTTCTTTGATTTTTCCTCTTGTAGTTTTAATATGTAATTGTTTATGTTATTTAGTCAAAGCCTGTATTACACACTATGTAGCCAAGCATATTGTACGTTACGGAATTGTATCGCTGACAGAGGTGTTCGGCACTTGTGCAGCTGCAGCTGCACAGGAGTTAAACTTTCCACAGATTCGGGAACACTGTTGGAGCTGCTGAACCTTGGACAAAACTATCTTAGCATTGTGTAGATTCAATTTCTTAGTATTGTATAATTGCATGGCAAACGTGTGAGCACAATGTACGAATGTGCTGTAAGGCATTTATTTGTTGGGTTAGTCTTTTTATTGACTTAATTGTGCTCTGGCTGTTGAGAGTATGTCATGCTCACTCAAATGTCTCGCTGATGGTGGCGTGTGTTTTGGGTCATTGGGTTCCCTTCGATATGGTTGAGCTGAATGATGCTGATCCATACGTCATGTTCGTGAACGGACGCCGTCGGAGGGGACTGGTCATCTCTTAGCTGCCACGGCGTATTTTAATTTCTGAATTGATTTTTGTATGTTTTCCATAATGGACGCTCTCAGCGTACAATATATTTCTGCATCGTTCTCACGCGGTTGATTTCAACATGAATGATGTAATCAAATATTTGTAACAATAGCTTAAAAATTTAAAAGAGTGTCCATGGAGTTTCTTGCCCGTTCTTCTCCATAGGTACCTACTCTTTGGAATGGGCGACTAGCTTCATCTTATTGACTGACCGACCTTCTGACAATTCAAAAGTGCCTGTAACTGGTTTATTTGAAATAAATGATTTGATTTGATTTGATTTGATCGGCTTCCCGCGACCTTCACCAGGTCGTCGGTTCACCTTGTTGGGGGCCTCCCTACGCTGCGTCTTCCAGTACGTGGCCGCCACTCCAGAACCTTGCTGCCCCATCGGCCATCGGTTCTACGAGCAATGTGCCCTGCCCACTGCCCCTTAAGTTTAGCGACTCGCAGAGCTATGTGGGTGACTTTGGCTCTTCTGCGGATCTCCCCATTTCTGATTCGATCACGCAGAGAAACTCCGAGCATAGCTCTTTCCATTGCCCTTTGTGTGACTCTGAGCCTTCGTATGAGGCTCATTGTGAGCGACCACGTTTCAGTTCCGTAAGTCATCACTGGCAAAACACACTGGTCAAAGACTTTAGTCTTGAGACACTGTGGTATGGTGGACGACGAGAAGATATAGCGTAGCTTCCCGAACGCTGCCCAGCCGAGCTGGATTCGACGAGACACCTCTTTCTCGGACCTTTTCCTCGTCACCTTTTTCTCGTTCTCGGCTATCATATGTAAATTGGCCGTCGTTAGACGGGTAGTGAGAAGCCCGAAAGTGTGACAACCAGACATAAGAAGTATCTTCTTCTTCTTCAGCGTGTAGAGGTCCACTGTTTGACCAAGGCCTCCCCCAAGGCTTACATTACGTTGCGGGGGTTTGCCATAATCCCCACGCTTGGCAGGCGGGTTGTGGATCGCAGTAATTTGCTATTCCACAAGTGAAGCGCTGTTGCCCGCTTCCCTGGTGAGTTCCCTTAGTCGCCTCTTACGACACCCACGGGAGGATATCGTATGGTACTATTCTAAGCCCGGTACTACGTACTACACGGGTCTATGAAGAAGTAAATCGTATCGTATTATCTTTTTTGTTTGTATTGTTTTAACTATAAGTCTTTCTTGTAATAAATAAGTAAAGTAATACTAAGGCCACGGAATATTCAGTTGAAACCCATAATAATGTGCATTTCTATTGGTCACAGGAACATGCTCAAGATGGGCTCTTCGAAGCCATGGCCTGACGCGATGGAAGCCCTCACTGGTCAGCGACAGATGAAGGCTGATGGCCTCTTGGAGTACTTCAGGCCTCTACAAGAGTGGTTGACGGCAGAGAACCAGCGAACTGGAGAATATATCGGATGGGAACCTAGTAAAACACGTTAGTATTACTGCATCATTTTTTTCACAATTGTGCTACTGGCCAAATATTAATGCTTATTTTAACTTTTGTTCGCCAAACTGCTTAAGAAATGTGTGATAAAATGTAAGGACAACTTTAAAAGTTGCTCAAAAGTTACTCAGTAACTCGGAAACTTTAGACAAACTATACTTTTCTATCGTAATTGCGACAAAATCGTGAAAAATGTAAACAAATTTGATTTTATGAAAAAATAACTTTAAATTCTACACAATGAAGCTCACTTGAAGCTACAGCTTGAAACATATTTTATAACTTCTTTAATAGTATTGGTCATTCTAAAATGAATTTAATTATCATTAGAATAAGATTAATAAATAATAATAAATATATATGGACAAATCACACAGATTGAGCTAGCCCCAAAGTAAGTTCGAGACTTGTGTTATGGGATACTAACTCAACGATACTATATTTTATAATAGATACATATATGTATAGATAAACATCGCAAGACCCAGGTTAATCAGGAAAATATCGTTTTCCATCATGACTTGGGCGGGGATCGAACCTGGGGCCTCCACGTCGCAGGCAGGCGTGTTGACCGCTGCGCCACGGAGGACGTCAAAGATTGATATTTATATGACCTGAAATATGGCGGGCGGGTGAAACACGTTGAACAAGTTTCGTCTTTATTCAAAAAAAATCAATTTCTTCTCAGAATACTGCACAGCGGAACAGCGGGCCGCGTTAAGCGCAAAGGAAGCAACGAAATCCGAAACACAAGAACCGGCAGAGTCGTGACGCGTTGAGTACTTACTATACTTAGCCTAATTTATAGAAGACAAGCAACACAGTATTCATAATAAATGTTTTTTTATAAGGAATGCATGGGATTTTATTTAAAAACATTATTCATCTGAGTAATAAGGCAAACGCCCTCTAATCGGAGAACACATTTTTGTCAAACGATTGCGACTATGTAGTTGGGATCGTTGGGACCGCCCATTGGTCCATTCGGTCCAAACTATCCCAACTAGTTGCAATCATTTGACAAAAATGTGTTAGCCGATTAGGGGGCTGGTCAGTCTGTAGGATTGATAAAGTTAAGTGACAGTAGGAGAGGCGAATAGCGTACGGGACGAAAAGTAATGCAATGTGTGCCCTGAAAGGTGCAATGAAGTATGGCTGCCTGCAGTGAGCTAGTCACCTGGAAGGAATGCTCACTTTGGGTAGCAGTGTTTATTTTAGTTAACTAAGGTCGCTTAAGTCCAATATCCGCAATATTTTAGTCGAAATTATGATGATTAGGACCGATTATTACGTTTATCTACCCCAACAGATCAATTTGTTCGAGAGTCCACACCAAAACCTATGTTTTCTTTGTGTAACCAATACATTCGTTGTTATTTGTTTATTATCCCTGAACAACTCCACTTAACGGTGTATAAACGGAATAAATCTTTATAACTCGTAATGTCTGGAGCCATAGCCATTGCTGCTGAGCTCGAAACATTAACTTAAAAAAAAGTAACGGTCAGTGTGGGTTATAAAATATCGACAGAAAGAACATGGCTAAACTGAAATTTGGAAGAGACCCCGCAATGAAAACGCATGTGTAAACATGATTCCTAGCAATATATAATGCTGAATAGCTGAAATTTGTAATTTTTGTTATTAAAAAGGTTTAGGAACTATTCATATCTGCACAATACTGAAAATAATATCGCGTAACTCCTACGACAAAGGTACAAACACTTCAAACGATAACATTGCTATGAACTTTTACCTAGGCGTTTTAAGGTGTCGACGATTTTTTAGGAAGAATTTTACCTGTAAACGCATCTCGGAACGTGATTGCGCGCACGACTGATGAGCGCGGTGTGTGGTGTTTACCTTTCTCTTCCCCACCCATTATCCGCGCGCTTCTATTTCACGCGCGATTGTATACAGATTGCTGTGGATTCCAGCCATTACGGGTCGCCAGAATCCCGAAACCCCTGTACATCAGAACATTTGGCCGATCGAGATAGGAAGCTGGTAGCTACTTCAGGTTTTAGTGACGATTATGTGACATATGTATAAAGATGCCAGCCAAAGAATTTGTCACAGAACAGTTGGAAAGTTCTAGTTCATTTTACTATTTAAAGGGCTGTCACAAAAAATGAAAGCAATAACAATTCGTTTCCGTCTTATAAATCTTTATTTATTAACGATTTCTCTCAGGTTATGGAGATTACCATAGTTGAACGTCCTGAACCAAAATTCATTTTACTTTCAATCGGTGGCGTTGCAAGTAAATAAAGCATTCCTTGTTTGACACCAAATCGTCACTAAATCTTTATTCAGTAACAGTGTCTCTAAGGTCCTCACTTCCTCAGTTATTAGGTCAGAGTTGCGGGTTGGTTAAAAAAGAAACCGTGCCCCTAAGCTAAAGGCAAGTGAAGGAACACGGGTGGGTTTTAGTCAGTAAAAGTCTGAGACGCCATTCCGCACCGCCCAGAGCTGGAGAGGTCATTTGATGATTTCCCATCTCAAACAACAAAAAAAGATCCTCAGTAGTGGAGATTTAGGTTGGCCGAACGTTCCGATTCAGGTCGTTCGGACATAAATAAATGCTTCTAACTTTCTAACTGTTCTGTCACAAATACTTTGGCTAGCATCTTTCGTCTAGCGTTTCGCTAGCATTTTGCGTCACAAAATCATCACTAGAACCTGGAGTAGCAGCCAGCTCCTTGTCACGATTGGCCGGACGTTCTGATAAACATCGAAAGGAGTTTTGGAGTCAAGCTGAGTGTCACGTTCATTTTTCATTGGAATTTTAAAATTATTTATGGTGTTGTTTACTAAATGAAAGTGCGTGATTTATGTAGGTAGTAAAAAGTGCATTCAGTACATTATTCATAAATAACAGTGAAATATCGCAGCATAGTGGCCACATCATGACCTCACCTCAAACCTCCCTCGTGAGATGGTTCACGCGGCCGTATTTTTCGACATGAATAATTTATTACGTGACATTGGCTAAATGCACAAACCGTGCGAAGCCAAAAAAGAAAGAAAAAGAAAGTAAACATCGAAATACTGACGACCAGTTTTACCAGGAGAATATGGTATTATTCAGTAAATGTGTCCTGGAAGTCAGATAGGAAGCAGACTCCAATATAGAAAACCGGCCAAGTGCGTGTCGGACTCACGCACAAAGGGTTCCGTACCATTGATTTATGAAATTAAAGGATTTATATGAAAGATTACGCGGTAATAAGCGGTTTACGACTTTTGCGGTCTATTTTTTAGCGGTTTATTTTTTATTTATTTTTTTTTTTATTGGCAGGAGTGGGAAATCCTCATGGACGCCCAGGCTGCCTCACTAGTGAGCCAGTCTGGGCAGTGCCGGACTCTTACCAGCTAAAACCACACTCCTGCCCCAAGACACGATTCTCTCCGATGTTGCGGTCGGAGGTTTATTTTTCTTATATCCTTCTTCTGCCGATGTTTGGCGGTATCTTCAAAGTCATTGGCTTGAGTTACGCGGTTTACGATTTACGAGGTATTAAAAAAAACTACTTACTAGATCTCGTTCAAAGCAATTTTCGTTGGTAGTTTTTATAGTAATGTACATCATATGTTTTTTTTAGATTTTTCATTTTCTTTTTTTAGAAGTTAGGTAACTTAGCTAAGTTAACTTTTTTTAGGACCAACTTTTTCCATTTTGAAAGCGGCTGTCACGCAAACTATTCGGTTTGGAAAAAAAAATATTTTAGAAACCTCAATATCATTATTGAAGACCTATCACGTACCCAGTACCTTACGTTGTTAACACCACTACGATCCGGACGAAGCGTTTCGCCTCCTCCTTTATACCGCGTACTTCGAGGGACTGGAACAATTTGCCGGCAGCGGTGTTTCCGTCGGACTACAATTTGAGTGTCTTCAAGGCTAGAGTGAATAGGCTCTTAATAAACTAGTGCGCTTTACCATCAACGATTGCGTCACTGCTTACCATCAGGCAGGATTGCGGTCAAGCGCTGGTTTATAATATGTAAAAAAAAGAGAGAAAGTGTTTCAGTTCTAAGTATGGGGAGCCCCCTATATTTCCATTGCTGGACAAAGGCCTCCCCCAAGGCTTTCCACGCTGACCGGTCTTGTGCTGCCCGCATCCATCGGCTTCCCGCGACCTTCACCAGGTCATCGGTCCACCTTGTTGGGGGCCTCCCTACGCTGCGTCTTCCAGTACGTGGCCGCCACTCCAGAACCTTACTGCCCCATTGGCCATCGGTTCTACGAGCAATGTGCCCTGCCCACTGCCAGTTAAGTTTAGCGACTCGCAGGGCTATGTCGGTGACTTTGGTTCTTCTGCGGATCTCCTCATTTCTGATTCGATCACGCAGAGAAACTCCTAGTATAGCTCTTTCCATTGCCCTTTGTGTGACTCTGAGCCTTCGTATGAGGCCCATTGTGAGCGACCACGTTTCAGTTCCGTAAGTCATCACTGGCAACACACACTGGTCAAAGACTTTACTCTTGAGACACTGTGGTACACTATATTTATTATTATTATTTTATTTTTACATCAAAATCCTAATGTGGTTCACAGGATACATTTACCTACCAAGTTTCAACAGTATAGCTTTTATAGTTTCGGAAAAAAATGGCTGTGACATACAGACGGACAGACGAACAGACAGACATGACGAACCTATAAGGGTTCCGTTTTTTGCCATTTGGCTACGGAACCCTAAAAAGGCTTGGCCAATGATGACTTGATCCTCTTACGTTTTTCTAGTTTCTTATCGCAACGTCACGTAGCGCTATGATAACAAAGATGACAAGCGATTCTCCTATCTCAGAATTCGACAAATATTATATTGTAAATGTTGAAATTTTCGTAGCGTGTCGTTAGCAATCTAAATGG
Source organism: Sesamia nonagrioides (assembly GCA_017933935.1). Taxonomy (NCBI): domain Eukaryota; kingdom Metazoa; phylum Arthropoda; class Insecta; order Lepidoptera; family Noctuidae; genus Sesamia; species Sesamia nonagrioides. Next base: position 514,169 of record JADWQK010002063.1, read on the forward strand.
ACTCTACCATTTATTTGGCAATTTTCACACATTATGTGAACCTATTTACTTTGCAGCTTAGAACATAAACATAACATTAGTGTTTAGTAAGCAGAAGTTTTTTTTTGTATAGTAAGACGGAACCCTTATTTTAGTGGATGTGAAATCATCAATTGACCTCTCCCGCTCTGAGTGGAGCGAGAAGGGCGTGTCAGATTTTTACTTACCTAAAACCCACGATTCCTACTCGCGCTTGGCTGTTTTTTCTAGTTGTTGCGAATGCAAATCTCATATCTTCCTCAGCCTATAGATGTCCACTGCTGGACAAAGGCCTCCCCCAAGGCTTTCCACGATGACCGGTCTTGTGCTGCCCGCATCCATCGGCTTCCCGCGACCTTCACCAGGTCATCAGTCCACCTTGTTGGGGGTCTCCCTACGCTGCGTCTTCCAGTACGTGGCCGCCACTCCAGAACCTTGCTGCCCCATCGGCCATCGGTTCTACGAGCAATGTGCCCAAATCTCACATGGAACATGACAATATTAGGTTCAAGGCTATACCTACAAGTAAATAAGCTTATCAATATTATGATTCCACACACGCTTAGTTTTAAGGAAAAATCCTAGAGAATGTATTTATGTAAAGTGAACACGTTTGGTGTTCAGCCAATGACAAGTACGGACACCTAGTTGATGATAAAACTAGTTCTATACTGCTGCGTTGTTTATCTGTATTTTTTTTAATGATTATAAACTAGTGCTTGACCGCAATCCCGCCTGGTGGTAAGCAAAGATGCAATAGTTATTGGTAAAGCGCGCTAGTTTATCAAACCTATTCACTCAAAAAAACTGAGTTAATAGGAAGGAAGACGGCAGTTGAGCGAGGTGATGCAATGTTAAGTAAACCTAACAACACGACTAACGATGCTGCGCTAGAGGGAGATTGATCTGGAGACCCTCCATGACCAAACTCCCGACACAACAACATTTGGCGCATCGTATCCGGCACATATCACAACGCAACTACTCAGCACCATCTTCCGTACGGCTTCACCAGACATCATGCCGGAACACGACGAATCGAGGTTTTTTTTTTTGTCGATCTTTTCTGGTGGTTGGTAACTTCTGCCGGCAGCCAATGTTATGGCCTACCAAGAAAAGATTTTCTGTATTTATTTATTTGTGTAAACTTTTTAAACAAAATGCTACAAAGGCGGACTAAAAGCTTTAGTTTAGGTATTGGCGCCGATTGTCTTGTTCACAAAACATACTAATTAATGAAGAAGTTAAACATTTTTTTCTTTTCATTAAGAAAATGATAGAATATAACATTTTAGTTTAATCCTGTCAAATTAAGATACCCCACAGACATTTTTTTTTTTGGTTCATTTCTTTCCTTTCGGGCGAATGGAAAAGGCAAAGGCATAGTACGCCATACAGCCAAGTCTTCAGTAATTTTTTTTTTCTTCAATAAATATCTATCCTAACTTATCCTAATTTATCCTAACTTATCCTAGCATAACTTAACCTAAACTAACTCCTTTCGTTTTACGCGTTTGGACGATAAGGAGCGGTTTAGCGTAAAGACATGATGAGGCCACTATGCTACAATATTTCACTGTTCTTTTTGAATTATTCGCTGAATGCACTTTTTACTACATAAATCACGCGTTTTTATTTAGTAAACGACACTATAAATAATTTTAAAAGTCCAATGAAAAATGAGCGTGACACTCATCTTGACATTCCCGCCAAACTCACTCCACAGACAGTATAAACGCGATTATAAACATGGCGACCAAAAAGACGTCAATTTACGTCAAGAGAGCACTAATTTGACAGGTCCAAACTATCATATGTTATCTTCTGTCTTTTTTTAATAAAATAGAAAGAAAGAGATGCACTGAACTCAAATTTAGTTTGGTTCGTGAACAAGGGATTCGGGGCCATTCTTTACCAGTAACCAAGAGCGGTGAAGAGATGACAGATGTTTGGCTGACAGGAACTAATCTCAGAAACTACTGGTCCGATATGAAAAATTCTTTTTGCGTTGGATAGACCATTAAGACAGATAGGCTTTAGGCTATATAACGTCACGCTGCGACCAATAGGAGCGGAGCATATAAAATAAAAACATATCGAAAACAACGCAGGTGAAATCGCGCGGCGCAGCTAGTATACAAATACTTAAACATAATTTTTTGTTTATGCAAAACCTGAAACACGTGTCCAGTATTTTTAAGTAAAGAATCTATGTGTTATGAGCTTGCTGCAGATTTTTTTTTTGTCGACCTTTTCTGGTGGTTGGTAACTTCTGCCGGCAGCCGATGTTATGGCCTACCAAGAAAAGATTTTCTGTATTTATTTATTTGTGTAAACTTTTTAAACAAAATGCTACAAAGGCGGACTAAAAGCTTTAGTTTAGGTATTGGCGCCGATTGTCTTGTTCACAAAACATACTAATTAATGAAGAAGTTAAACATTTTTTTCTTTTCATTAAGAAAATGATAGAATATAACATTTTAGTTTAATCCTGTCAAATTAAGATACCCCACAGACATTTTTTTTTTTGGTTCATTTCTTTCCTTTCGGGCGAATGGAAAAGGCAAAGGCATAGTACGCCATACAGCCAAGTCTTCAGTAATTTTTTTTTTCTTCAATAAATATCTATCCTAACTTATCCTAATTTATCCTAACTTATCCTAGCATAACTTAACCTAAACTAACTCCTTTCGTTTTACGCGTTTGGACGATAAGGAGCGGTTTAGCGTAAAGACATGATGAGGCCACTATGCTACAATATTTCACTGTTCTTTTTGAATTATTCACTGAATGCACTTTTTACTACACAAATCACGCGTTTTTATTTAGTAAACGACACTATAAATAATTTTAAAAGTCCAATGAAAAATGAGCGTGACACTCATCTTGACATTCCCGCCAAACTCACTCCACAGACAGTATAAACGCGATTATAAACATGGCGACCAAAAAGACGTCAATTTACGTCAAGAGAGCACTAATTTGACAGGTCTAAACTAACATATGTTATCTTCTGTCTTTTTTTAATAAAACAGAAAGAAAGAGATCCACTGAACTTAAATTTAGTTTGGTTCGTGAACAAGGGATTCGGGGCCATTCTTTACCACTTTACCAGTCAACCAAGAGCGGTGAAGAGATGACAGATGTTTTGGCTGACAAGAACTAATCTCAGAAACTACTGGTGCGATATGAAAAATTCTTTTTGCGTTGGATAGACCATTAAGACAGACTTTAGGCTATATACCGTCACGCTGCGACCAATAGGAGCGGAGCATATAAAATAAAAACATATCGAAAACAACGCAGGTGAAACCGCGCGGCGCAGCTAGTATACAAATACTTTAACATAATTTTTTGTTTATGCAAAACCTGAAACACGTGTCCAGTATTTTTAAGTAAAGAATCTATGTGTTATGAGCTTGCTATTCTACTTGATTGTCCTAACAAAAACATGGTCAAAGCTCCGATCGGGCGGCCGAGCGCGGGACGTTGACCTCTGACGTCAGCTGTGCGCGACGGCAAGTACCTATCGTAACCGCTCGGTAACCACTCTGCAACAATTTCTAAATGTATTTGGTAAAAAATATAACATGGTGTAAAAATGATTGGAATCGATTCAGTTGCTGATTCTGAACAAACTGCCAGGTTTCGTTCACGTTTAGGTTTCGCAATAAAATAACGTTGTATACAATATTAAATCAAGGAAGAGATATGTACGATGACATTTTTAAGAAAACAAGCTCCTCCTCATAATGTATAAAAATATGTAAATGGTTACCAATATCAAGTTCATGGGTACATACAGGGTGTATCTGACATCGTAACGCAAACTTCGCGAAAAGGCTAGACCGCATGCCACTAATAAAATTATGATAGTCATTTATGTCGTTAATGAACGGTTACAGAATACACAGTGTTTAAAAAAGTGTCGGCTCGGCTTTTGAACGTTGCAAGCGTGCCGCCGTGCGAGTTTGTAGGTATGACGTTGATCCCTTTTTTTTTTTTTTTTCGGGGTGGAAATCCTCATAGGATGTCCGCCGCCCTAGGGTGAGCGACGGGGTCTGTCAGACTTTTACTGACTAAAACCACCCCGGTGTCTCTTCTATCACGAGCGCGCGTAGGGCCGCGGGAGTCTAAATTCTTCCGCAGCCCCACACTCTCGTGCCGGCCCGGTCTGCCCGGGCCTCGTCTCCGGCACGGGGTAGTGGGGTGTTAAGCTACCCCGTGCATCGCCTCAGAGGCGCGCGCTGACACTCGCGCGCGCCTCCGCCTCGGGGTCCATTGAATAGGGGGCGGGGACTTCCCCATGTCCCTCGCCCCTGGACCCATTCATGGGGGGTGGAAGAGGGCGTTATCCGCCCTTCTTCGGCGCCCGGTGCGTCTTCTGCGGCCCGGGAAGGGAGTTGAGATCTCCCTCTCCCGTTCCGCAGCTTCCTTCTGCGACATCACGTCCTCGCAGAAGGACACCACCGCGTCCCACGACTCTGCGCTGCCGGCCATCCTCCGCACTACTGCCGGCAGCGTCAGGTCGCCTCCTACTTCATTTGTGAGGACACGGCGCTGCTCCTCCCAAGCTACACACTCGGAGAGCGTGTGCTGCGCCGTGTCCTCTCCGCATTGGACGCAGTGGTGGCACCGAGCGTCCGGCTCCCTGCCTAAGCGACGCAGGTACTTGCCGAAGCAGCCGTGCCCCGACAGCACCTGCGTCACCCTGAACGACAGGGAGCCGTGCCTTCTCCCGAGCCAGTCGTCGAGTACTGGCCGGATCGCCTCGACGGTAGCGAGGCCGGCGGTAGGGCGCATAAGCCTCTGCCGCCAGTCCGCCACCAGGACCTGACGGAGCTCCTCTCGGTGCAGCTCGATCTGCCGCTGCACCGGACTGAAGCCCCGTTTCCGCTCTTCCTCGCGCCATCGGTACAATGACGCGAGATGACGTTGATCCCTGATGTGACCTCTATTAAATCAGCTGATAAGATAGTTTTCCGGATTTTGTTTTCATTGCGCTTTTTTATGTAATTAGCGAATCATTGAATTTTTACTTTAAAATCTTATTGGGTTATAAAAGTATAGCAATTGTGAATGGTCTGAAGTGAAAAAAAACTACATTTATTTTTTTTAAATCATGACAAAGCCGAAGAAAAATTCCACCATTGGGGGGTTCAGAATCATGTACTGGATCCATGGTACTCGTTTGTGCGTCGATGTCAGATACACCCTTTATATAATAAATTTTGAATAAGGAAAATAGGTTCGAAATTTCGAATCGATTTAGTCTTTTCGCGACAAAAATAAACCAAAACAGAACATTCTTATTAAAACTTGAATACAAAACCATATGTAAAATTGAGAACTGGTTTTACACTATCAGATCATTTACAAACAAACATAACTGGTTAAATCATGTATCAATAAGGTCTGCGTCAGTAATTCAACTGATGTAGATTATCATTCTTGGAGTGACTTAGATAAAAACGTATCGCTTCCCGTCGCAAGTACCAGTCTGGACTTGAAAGCAGCTTCATACGGGCAGTGAGTAGTGACTATTTTTTATTAGTTATGACTAAAATAATATATTTTGGCCTAGTGTTTAAAATACCAGTGTAACTTTTCTAAGTTATATGTAATTTCTAAGTATATCTTGGACACCAATGACAGATTCTATGGTGAAGGAAAACATCTTGAGGAAACCTAGACAAAAGTCTGAAAACGCCAACCTGCATTGCGCAAGCGTAGTGATTACGCTCAATCCTTCTCTGTTTGAGAGGAGACCTGTGCCCAGCAGTGGGTTGGGGATAAAAAGGTTGATGAAGTAAAGCGGACTCCAGACTTCAAAGCTGAAAAAAGCTTCGGCTGCGACTGGGATTAACGCTGTGATGATGATGATGATCTTGGGCATATCATCTGCTTAACCAATCCCAACAATATTGGGGTCAGCTTCCAGTCTAACCAGTAGCCATTATACCATTACCATGAAGCGACAGTCTATAGGAAATCCACAACCCAATTGTCGGATAACACAATATCCTGTCATTGTGTCAATCAGTCATTGGTGTCCAAGATATACTTAGAAAAAACATATCACTTAGAAAAGTTACATTGGTACATGCCTGACCTGGAATCGAACCCGCACACTCATACTTGTGACTTCTGAGGATGATGTTTTAACCACTAGGCCACCACGCGCCACTGCCCTATACGATGATATGCCCAAGATAGTCGTGGTAATTTATAGAAATTTTTATTTTCAAAAGAACCACTGGAACATAAAAGTCGTCATTTTTATTTCCATGGCAATTCTAAGGATAAAACGTACTGAAAAATATAATTAATTCTTTGTGGAAACAAGAAAAGCAACATTTTCCTCATAATATTCAGTAATTAGTTGAAATCAAAATGATTGCATCTAACATCCTTATTATTGTGCGAAGTGTCATCAAAGTCAACCGTGATACAAATCTCGTTTATAAAATGAATTTATTTATTAAAGTGGTGTCATGCTAATACCTATACAGGTCAAGATAATAGACTCTGTGTATTGTATAATAAGAGTTAATTTTAATTAAATGTGTTATACAGCTTGAAGTTCGTCTGAAAATTTTGATATCAGGGTATGATATTGTCTAAAGAGCTGAAGCGTTTTCTTGTAAGTGTTATGTTTTTTCTGGTATTAACTCCTTTATTCATAAAGTTCTTCTTCTTTTTTCAAGGTGAGATTCAACTTCATCTCTTGATCAATGGCCTCTGTGGAATAGATACCACAATTTTGCCAATAAAACGTGTAACAAATTATAGAATTCTTTTAAAATTATATTTCACAACTAGCGGCCGCCAGCGACTTCGTTCGCGTGGAGTTAGTTATGCTTCGCTCCTATTGGTCGCAGCGTGATGTTGTATAGCCTAAAGCCTTTCTAAATTAATGGGCTATCCAATGCAAAAAGATTTTTTAAAATCGGACCAGTAGTTCCTGAGATTAGCACGTTCAAACAAACAAACATACTCTTCAGCTTTATATATTAGTATAGATAATGGCGGATATTGCCAATGACCGTTGAAAAAGACGGCCGCGCGAACCGTCTATGAGGGGGTTTGAGGCAAAGTCATGATGTGGTCACTTTGCTGCAATATTTCAATGTTCTTTACGAATTATTTACTGAATGCACTTTTTACTACATAAGTCACGTGCTTTTATTTAGTAAACGACATTATAAATAATTTTAAAAGTCCAATGAAAAATAAGCGTGCCACTCAGCTTCCCGTCAAAACTCATTCATAAAGTTAAACAGTGGCTATGCCTAACCTGTCTATGATTTAACGAAACATTTTTGACATTTAAACGTCATTTCACTTTAATCATCCTACTATTATTACTACTAAGTATTTGGTGGCTATAACATTGGCTGTCGGCAGAAGTTACCACCCACCAGACAAAGTCTTGCTGCCATAGGGCCGTACGGAGGGCGGGTCTGAGCAGTTGTGATGCGATATGTGCCGGGTACGATGCGCCAAATGTTGTTGTGTCGGGAGTTTGGTTGTGGAGGGTCTCCAGATCAATCTCCCTCTGGCGCAACATTGTTGGTCGTGTTGTTTGGTTTAACATTGCATCACCTCGCTCAACTGCCGTTATCCTTAATATTCACTCAGATTTTTTGAGTGAATAGACTTAATCAATTAGCACGCTTTACCATCAACGATTGCATCACTGCTTACCATCAGGCGGGGATTGCGGTCAAACACTAGTTTATAATTATTAAAAACCTAGCGGCCGCCAGCGACTTCGTTCGCGTGGAGTTAGTTATGCTCCGCTCCTATTGGTCGCAGCGTGATGTTATATAGCCTAAAGCCTTCCTGGATTAATGGGCTATCCAACGCAAAAAGAATTTGAAATCGGTCCAGTAGTTCCTGAAATTACCGTGTTCAAACAAACAAACAAACTGTTCAGCTTTATATGTATATTAAAGACTAGCGGCCGCCAGTGACTTCGTTTGCATGGAGTCAGTTATGCTCCGCCCCTATTGGTCACAGCGTGATGTTATATAGCCTAATGCCTTCCTGGATTAATGGGCTATCCAACGCAAAAAGATTTTTTCGAATCGGACCAGTAGTACCTGAGATTAGCGCGAACAAACAAACAAACATACAAACAAATTCTTCAGCTTTATATATTAGTATATAGATTGCGTATAGAAAAGAAAACCTATTATTAATGCGAAAGTTTGTGATTATAAATATGTATATACGTGCCATCTATAGAATTATCTTCTTTGGGTATTATCATGATCAACCTTTTTATTATCCCAATGCTGGGCACAGGTCTTCTCTCATACAGAGAAGGATTGAGCGTTATCACCACGCTTGCTCAATGCGGGTTGGCGATTTCAGACTTAAAGTCCAGGTTTCCTCAAGATACTTTCCTTCACCTTGTAATCAGTCATTGGTGTCCAAGATATACTTAGAAAGTACATATAACTTAGAAAAGTTACATTGGTACTAGCCTGACCTGGAATCGAATCCGCACGCTCATACTTGAGAGGCTGGTGTTTTAGCGACTAGGCCACCATGACTTTTCGCTTTGGGTATACCTAATACAAAATACAAACGAATTAGATCGAAAATGAGGTCATACCAGAGTTGACCTACTTCATTACTTCGAATGATTTCAAAAGCAGTATAGAGTTCCCTTTTATATTATATGAACATAATTATACTTTAAAAGGAGTACTGTTTGAGTATAAGCCATGAAATTGTCACAAATATTTGACTAACAATGTTTTGTAACGCTTATGAATACCAAACTCGAATATTGAACGAGACGAACTTTGTCAACTTTATGCACTAACGCACAAGTAGGTAAACATTTTGAGGCACCGAATTCAAAAAGATGATTTGAATTTTATTCGGTGTATGCTATAAACTTAGGTATTATGCGTACAGTCCAACTCTCTGCCACCGTCTATGTTTGCTTCTACGTTTAATCAGTCTTCTTTATAAGCAGGAGTATACAGCATCTTCTTGTCTATCATAGACATCATCTATTGCTTTCTATCAGGCGTGTCATCCATCATATGTGTTAGGAAGTGTTGTGTGTGTATGTGTGTGTGTTTGGTATTGTTCAATGTCTGTGAAAGTTATGATGCATGAGTGAGTGATTATGGGTGAGGTTGGTCGTCGATGATTATGTTATCACGACACCATGCCTGTTTTTTTCCCGAAAGATTAGGCAAAGGTATATCTATAGTTCAACCTATACATACAAGAACAGTTCTCCATTTTATAAAATAACTAGCTTTCCGCCCGCGGCTTCGCCCGCGTGGAGTTCGGTTATATCGCGCTTTTTAGGTTTCCCTCGGGAACATCAAATTTTTCCGGGATAAAAGGTAGCCTATGTTTTTTCTCGAGGTCTAAAGATTGTCTGTGCCGAATTTCATCAAAATCGGTTGAGAGGTTTAAGCGGGAAAGCGTAACAGACAGACAGACAGAGTTACTTTCGCATTTATAATATTACTAGCTTTCCGCCCGCGGCTTCGCCCGCGTGGAGTTCGGTTTTATCGCGCTTTTTAGATTTCTCAGTGTTTCTCTACTATATTATGCATTTATTATACATACAAACCTTCCTTAAGCATCACTCTATCTATTAAAAAAAACCGCGTCAAAATCCGTTGCGTAGTTTTAAAGATCTAAGCATACATACGGACATACAGCGAAAGCGACTTTGTTTTATACTATGTATTGATATATAATATATATATATATATATATATATATATATATATATATATATAAGTCTGATTATCCTCGTGAAATCAAGGAGGTAATGTTGCTTATTTGCAGTGTCTTTTAATATCATTGTTCTTCTAATAGTGTAGGTATTACTTTATTAGTCAGTTTTAGACTTACATTCTTTAGATTATTGAGACGTGGCTTCTAGCCTTTTCTAGGGCTGGCTTCCAGTCTAGCTAGATGCAACTGAATCATAGTTATTACTATGATTACTTCACATATAATAATATGGGGCAATGGGAACATCTCACACCCCCGATACGCCAAGGCGACAAGCAAGCTAAGACTGATTTTAAGACTTTTGGACTAAACTTCGAAAAGCGTTTCGTCGTGCTCCGGCATGATTTCTGGTGAAGCCGTACGAATGACGGGTCTGAGCAATTGTGTTGCGATGTGTGCCGGGTACGATGCGACTAATATTGTTGTGTCGGGAATTTGGTCGTGGAGAGTCTCCAGATCAATCTCCTTCTGGCGCAGTATCGTTGGTCGTGTTGTTGGGTTTAACATTGCATCACCTCGATCAACTGCAGTCTTCTTTTCTATGCACTCAGTTTTGTTGAGTGAATAGGCTCTTCAATGATTGCATTATTGCTTATCATTAGGCGGGATTGCGATGAAGCACTAATTTATAATTATATAAAAATAAAAAACGCAACAACTGCCAGGTCCTGGCGGTGGTTTATATGGATTTTCTGTTGTTTGTTGTGATTTCTGATGCAGGGAGATATTGATGGATCCGTAACCCACCCACCAACCAACCACGGCCTAACTTGCCCGGCTATTACCATTAGATAGACACCAACATGTTAATGTGCTGATTCCAACTACTGTGTTTCATAACGAATTCGTAAATCGACAAGTTTTGTAAACATATGCTGACTTAAGTACCTACTAAGCACATGCTTACAAAGTTGTCGGTGATGCTACCAGAGTATAGGTTTTGTTTTACTTTACATATCTTTATCTCATTTGTTTTGAGGACAACCAGGTTATCCGCTGCAGGTTCACCTTGCTTTTGGCCTTACATAAAGAACGTTACGACTGTAATTCCATTGGTGGTAGCCAGTGCTTTATTATATACAGGATGTATCTGACATCGTAACGCAAACTTCGCGAAAAGGCTAGACCGCTTGCCACTAATAATAATAATAACGTTTATTCAGTAATTGTTTACATTCTTACACAAAATATATTATAGGCTATAATTTATTGTTACAGTCGGATTAGACATCTGTAACCGAACTAGGCAAAAGCCTGTGTTTCAGTTATCAGCGCCCGATCCCTTAAAAAGTAGACACTAGATATATGTAGGTAGCCATTGAGTACAGTCAACACTTTGTAAATTTACATGTTCAAAAATAGAATAAATCCATACTAATATTATAAATGCGAAAGTAACTCTGTCTGTCTGTCTGTCTGTCTGTTTGTCTGTCTGTCTGTCTGTTACGCTTTCCCGCTTCAACCTCTCAACAGATTTTGATGAAATTTGGCACAGACAATCTTTAGACCCCGAGAAAGAACATAGGCTACTTTTTATCCCGGAAAAATTTGATGTTCCCGAGGGAAACCTAAAAAGCGGGATATAACCGAACTCCACGCGGGCGAAGCCGCGGGCGGAAAGCTAGTATAAATAATAAAATTAAGGTAGTCATTTATGTCGTTAATGAACGGTTACAGAAATCACAGTGTTTTAAAAAAGTGACGGCTCGGCCTTTGAATGTTGCAAGCGTGCCGCCGCGCGTTTTTGTAGGTATGACGTTGACCCCTGATGTGAACTCTATTAAATCACATTGCATTGTCATACGAACATCTAATGGCAGTCGTTACGGGTTGTTGGAGTCCTCAAAAGTCCAACAATTGGTCTAGCTGCAATGCTTCGATATCGCCTACGGGATGTGGAGATCAGACGGCAGTCGCTTCACGGAAAATATCGAAGTTTAGCCAAAATCAGCAGTTAGACTGGTAAAGCGGACCCCAGGCTCCAAAGCTGACAAAACTTCGGATGCGACTGGGATTAACGCTGAGATGATGATGATGATCTAAATATGACAGCTGGTACCAACATATCAATGTTCAGTGTGCTTAAGGCTGGGGGTTATGGGGAACTATTAACGCTAAACTGTACGATTGTTATTTCTTCATGCTACATTAAGCCTGAACCATCCATCTGTCTCATTTGTTTCTTCGACAATTTTCATGTCACACGAAACACTGGTTGAAGTCTTAAAAGCATGAAACGTTAGTAATTAATTTACATAATAATTGATGTTTTTGAGTATGACCCTCTGGTTTTAGTTTGTTGAGAGTTTGACGTGATTCTGTGTGTTAATAAAATCGTATTTTCTGATGGTAAAAATTAATAGAACTAAAGGAAATAGGAAGATGCCGTGTGGATATTGCAGTCAGACTGCTAAAAAGGTTTTATTTGTAAGTATTAATACTTACTATCAAATATATTTGTGCAACGAGGTAGTTTAGTGATTTATAATGGTTGCTAGTATACTGGACAAATAACTTTTGACCATATTCTAGAATGGAAGGTAAACGAGGGTGATAGTGACACCCTCGTTTTCCTGACAGGGGTCTTCGGCACTGGTACAGCTACACAGGAGCTAAACTTAGTATTCGGGAACACTGTTGGAGCTGCTGAACCTTGGACAAAACTATCTTTGCATTGTATTGTTGTTGTGTGTAGATACAATTTCTTAGTATTACATAATTGCATGGCACACGTGTGAGCACAGTGTTCTTGCTGTAAAGCATCTATTTGTTGGGTTAGTCTTTTTTATTCACTTGATTGTGCTCTGGCTGTTGAGTGTATGTCATGCTCACTCAAATGTCTCGCTGGTGGTGGCGTGTGTGTTGGGTCATTAGGTTCCCTTCAATTGGTTGAGCTGAATGATGCTGATCCATACGTCATGTTCGTGAACGGACGCCGTCAGAGGGGACTGGTCATCTCTTAGCTGCCACGGCGTATTTTAATTTCTGAATTGTTGTTTTTTTTTGTGTTTTTCATAATGGACGCTCTCAGCGTACATTTATTTCAATGTTTTAATTTTCATTTTGACTTTTCGAAACCATCATGGTTCCAATGTCAGACAAATATGGAGCTATACAGGATGAATAGCGCTATCCAACTTTCACAACGGTTTAATTTTATTTATTTAGTAATGATTGTTTCAACACGCCATATTACGGCCCTAGGACATACAGCTGTTTGCCTTTTATCTTTATCTAATAAAAAACTATATTTATTACTATTTATATAACTATTTTAAGCTGATAAAAATATTATACCATCTTTTACAACTCACACATGACAGACGACTTAGATATCTTAGATAGGGCTGATTATCATGATATTGATTAAGCTGGTTGCTAAGTTGAAAAAACATGGAATTGTGAAATCAACAAAAAAAGCGAAGATAAGAAAAATACTCTTGGGAGCATTGAATAATGTACAGACGACAGTACGTCAAGATACTACAATATGTCATTTTTTATTGGATTTTCACCATTATCTGTAATGGATTAAGGCTCAAAGCATTTATTTCAAATAAACCAGTTACAGGCACTTTTGAATTGTCAGAAGGTTGGTCAGTCAGTAAGATGAAGCTAGTCGCCTATTCCAAAGAGTCAGACATTCTTTTAAATTATCAAGCTATTAATACAAATATTTGATTACAATTACTTCATTCATATTGAAATCAACCGCGTAAGAACGATGCAGAAACATATTGTACGCTGAGAGCGTCCATTATGGAAATCACAAAAAAATAAACAACAATTCTGAAATTCAAATACGCCGTGGAAGCTAAGAGATGACCAGTCTCCTCTGACGGCGTCCGTTCACGAACATGACGTATGGATCAGCATCATTCAGCTCAACCATATTGAAGGGAACCTAATGACCCAACACACACGCCACCACCAGCGAGACATTTGAGTGAGCATGACATACTCTCAACAGCCAGAGCACAATCAAGTCAATAAAAAACACTAACCCAACAAATAGATGCTTTACAGCAAGTACATTGTGCTCACACGTGTGACATGCAATTATACAATACTAAGAAATTGAATCTACACAATGCTAAGATAGTTTTGTCCAAGGTTCAGCAGCTCCAACAGTGTTCCCGAATACTAAGTTTAACTCCTGTGTATACCAGTGCCGAACACCCCTGTCAGCGATGCAATTCCGTAACGTATATATTATATATAACAATATGCTTGGCTACACAGAGTGTAATACTGGCTTTAAGTAAAAAACATAAACAATTACAAATTAAAACTACAAGCCTTGCAAGCCAAGCCAACAAGAAAAATCAAAGAACAATCAGTGTATAGAAATCGGACGCAGCTCAAACCCAAGTCTTTTTGTCCTCAATAGATTGGGAATATTTGACAGTTTCGGGTAGGTATAATAGGGCCATCAACATCGCGTTTGGTTCGTAACACCATCGAGATCACGGGAAACACTAGCACACTAATTGTGTCTTCGACACACTACCAATTTCAATCCGAATAGTTTTGAAGGATATTACAAATCCATTGTTTCATATGTTCTAAAAATGTGTCTGTTATGCAACGTAAATAACGCAATTAATGTAATTGAACTGTCAAAACTAAACGTAGTGTTAGCGACGATGTGTTACGCAATTGCACCGCTGGATGTTGAAAACGAGAGGGGGGTTTTGGAAGTATGAAAGAAAGGAGGAAAAGCCTATGCTTTCATTCTATGCATCTATTACCTATCCAATTAAGTTAGGTAATTACAGCCTATCATGATGTTCAGAATATATACACCACGTAACTAAAATACAATAAATAAATATGTAATACGGATATTTCACACAGATTGAGCTAGCCCCGAAGTAAGTTCGAGACTTGTGTTATGGGATACTAACTCAACGATACTATATTTATAATAGATACATATATAGATAAACATCCAAGACACAGGCCAATCAGTAAAAGATCGTTTTCCATCATGACCTGGCCGGGGATCGAACCCGGGGCCTCCACGTCGCAGGCAGGCGTGTTGACCGCTGCGCCACAGGCCTCCGTGGCGCAGCGGTCAACACGCCTGCCTCGACAGTTACTTAATTTGTATTTAAAATTAGAACACTTATTTCCGCATTCATTTTATGGCTATTACTGGCTACATAGCATATAGACTGGACTTGACCAAGTTTCATTAATTGATTTAATTTAGAGCTGATTGTATTTAAAATTAAGTTTACAACTTAAAAATAAACATCAACGAATTTTTTAAATGATATGGACTAGTTTTTGACCGTGAACCAGCTTGATAGAACCACAAGAACGCAGTGATACAATGGTTGATGGTAAAACGCACTAGTTTATTATGAGACTATTCACTTTAGCTTTGTAGGTGCTTTAATTGTAAATCGGACGGAAAGACACCTGCAGGCATTAAATAGTATAAACACGGACGGTTTTGTACGGAGGCGGATATAATGCCATAGATATTTTCAATCTGTCATCCTTTGGGTGATGCAGAGACAAAGAGTGGTAGTTGTAATCATGAAAATTGAGGAATATACAATATGTTAAGAAAACCCTGTACGACCCGTAAGGATAGTAAAGGTTAAGTAAACACATGACCAAATAACATATGAAATTTTACATAATCATCATAATAACAATACTACTGAATTTTGAAATAATCTTTTTTTCCCGCGAATTATTTCCAACTTCCCCAAACTTTGATAATTTTTAAAAAGTACAGTATAATTCTGCGACCGCGGGCCGCATGCCCTGCCCATCTTCGCCCGCGCCTGTATGGCCTACCCCACATGTTTTAAGTTACCTTTTTTTGCGAAATAATATTTATTTTTTTAGGGGTTCTTTTTTAAGTTTAGCCCGGTTTTGTTTTTATTAATAGAATCTGTTATCGATACCTAGCAATACCTTCACGGATCGGACAGAGATTTCGTGTATAAAAATATAAAATATGTAAAGAAAACCCTGTATAAATATTATTTCGCAAAAAGAGGTAACTAAAAATCTAAAAATGAGGTAACATGCGCAGTAAGCAATACATGCACGGGCGAACGGGTGCAGGGCACGCGGCACGCGGTCGCATCTCTCATAATAATATCATCGAAATAGTATTGTTACTTTAAAAAAAAAATAGCAAATTTTGGGGAAGTTGGAATTAATTCGCGTAAAAAAAAAGATTTTTTCAAAATTCATCACAATTCTTACTCCTTATGATGATAATGTAAAATTTCATATTTTAATTGGTCATGTGTTTACCTAACCGTTATTATCCTTATGACGGGTGGACGGGGTTTTCTTTACATATTGTATATGTACACACATCAAAAGTGTCTAGGGATCAAGCATTTTTATGCGGATTTCTTGAGATTGAGATGTGGCTTTGTAATAAATTTATGATTTTATAAATTTATATGGATCCTTTTTGGTGCATTTCATAATTTGAATCAGGAACTGTGAATCAAATTCGAGTAAAAGATGAAAATCAGCTGTCAATATTTTCCCTATAAAAACATACAACGCATTGAAGACATTATTAGTGCTACTGTTTCCCTACTACTGATTAAAACCAACGTTATTATGGAGCGGCGACGTCATTTAAGCAGGGAAGAAATGCTCAGAGCCGTGGGAATGATAGAAGCTGGTTCCCGGCAACGTACTGTGGCTTTAGCTCTGAATACAAGTCAGAGTGTTATCAGTCGACTTTGGACACGTTACCGAAGCACTGGTACCGTGGCTGAGCGCCATGGAGGACGGTATCGCTGCACCACACGGAGACAAGACCGATACATTCAAATCTTAACTCGAAGAGCTCCAACAATAACCGCCATGATGTTAACCGTGAGGCTTCATCACTCTTCAGGGAACTTAATTAGCGACCAAACAGTCAGAAACCGCTTGCATGAAGTGAACCTTCATTCCCGAAGACCGCTACGGGTACCACCTATAGCAATGCACAATCGTAGGATTCGATATCAATGGGCTCTTGAACACAGAAATTGGGCAGAAGAACAATGGCGTTTCGTGTGCTTTTCTGATGAGTCTCGTTTTGGTATGAGACCGGATACAAGACGTATACGACACTGGAGAACCCCTGGACGCCAACAGCGATTAAAATCCTGCCAGGAAGTCCATCCTTATAGTGGTGGAACCATCATGGTATGGGCGGGTATTTGGATCGGCGGAAGAACTGAGTTGATTTGGATCAGAGGCAACCTCAACGCTCAAATTTATGCTGAAACGATTGTATCAGACGTCATCGTTCCTCTACAAGTGCAAATCGGTCCCTTATTTCAGTTAATGCATGATAATGCACGACCGCACACCGCAAGAGTTGTAAGACAGACTCTCGCCGCAGCTAACATCAATGTCCTGCCCTGGCCTGCTCAGTCGCCAGACTTGAACCCGATTGAGCATGCATGGGATATGCTACAGAGAAGAGCTCTGCCGAATATGGAGGGTATCCAGTCGCAAGAAGACCTTTTTTTGTTGTTGCAACGAACATGGGCGGCCATTCCACAGCGTGATTTGGATGAACTCATTTTGAGTATGCCAAACCGATGTTCTTGTGTTGTTAGTGTTCGCGGTAGAAACACGGATTATTAATTGTTTAAGTTACCCAATAAAATTTTAGAGAAAACTGTTATTTCAGTCTTTTTTTCGAACTTTTGTGTTAGTGGTTCAAATGTCAAATATCCCTTTATTAGGAAAATGGCAAATTTCTTTATTAATGCAAAGGTGACTTGGTTTATCGTTACTGTGACAAACGAAAACACTTTATTTGATGAATCCTTAAAGAAAATTTTAATTAATATCAATCAGGAGAAAAGTTATTGCAAAAATATATGTTGATCCCTAGACACTTTTGATGTGTGTATATAACGCATCTTCCAAGTACTTTTTTTAAAGGAGGTAGTTTACATTCAGCTATGGATTAGTTCCATTAACGATTACAATACCACGAGTGCAGGCTACATCATCATCAACTTATTTTTATCATCCCACTGCTGGGCACATGTCTCCTCTCACACAGAGAAGGATATATACTTAGAAACTTAGAAAGTACATATAACTTAGAAAAGTTACATTGGTACTTGCCTGACCTGGAATCTAACCCGCACACTCATACTTGAGAGGCTGGTGTTTCAACCACGACTACACTCACTTTTATATCACATAATATATTAAATAGGATAAATAAATCAAGTGTCTTGACTTGGCGATCATTACAATTGTGTCTATAAAAATCAAAAAAATCAAAATCAAAGCATTTATTTCAAATAAACCAGTTACAGGCACTTTTGAATTGTCAGAAGGTCGGTCAGTCAATAAGATGAAGCTAGTCTCCCATTCCAAAGAGTAGGTACCTATGGAGAAGAACGGGCAAGATACTCCATGGAACGTCGTGACAGTCAATGGGTTAATAGCCAAGAGCCTCGACCAACATCAATGAGAGGCTGGTGTTTTAACCACTAGACCACCATGACTCGCAGGCTACACCGAGGTTATTTTATCTTAATATTCTTTTTTCTCATCCGTTCAGCTCAATTTGTCGCCAACAATATCGGCTGGATCATTCACCTTTCCAACCTCCTTGACACGTTGTTTTGTCCGAGTTTTTTAGACTGAGCCATCAGTATTTAAGTATTTATGCATTGATATGAGATTGTTTTCATCATTGCCATTTGTGAAACCGTGTGGTTTTGTAGGTTGGTCTGATTTTTTGTTTTGTATTTCTCGATTTATTATAGCAACGTTGTAGTTATCGATTTTTGCATTGAATGGAACAGCATGGTCTTTTTAATCAATATTGGCTATTCTAGTGTATAGTTGTTGTTTTTGGGTGAAGTTGTTATTATTCAATACTTACTTTTAAAGGTGAAAATAGTTTGGGATGCCTCTCGAAAGAATCGATTGACAATGGGTTATGTTTTATCGAAATTACCCACATCACGTACATTATTATGATGATACTATTTTTTTTTAATAAATACACTTCTACCTGACAAGACATATGGGGGTATATTCAAAAACTATGATTAAAACGTGACGTGCAAACCTCAAAAATTTATGGTTATATAGTCGCTAATGACTAGTTAACTGTAAGCTTTAACGTTTATGAACAAAGGGGTTACTTATGAAGCGCCAACCTGTATTTTAGTTAAATTAGCTCAAATTAACAGATTAATTTGTTAACTCTTAAGCCGGATTTTGTGTGGCTAATTCGTGCCTTATTTCAGTTAGTAATGAAGATCATCGGTGAGCTCGCCCTACTGGGCGCTATCGCCTCTGTCTTCATCGTGGCTGCACGAGGGAGGGCAGTGGAAAGAGCAGCCGAGGAAGCAGCCGGCAGAGACTACATGAGGAACTTGGATGAGCTGATGTCTAAAGCTTTGAATAAGAAGGCTATAGCATCGTGGAACTATCAGAGTAATATCACGAAGTATAATGAAGATCGCATGGTAAGTTACCTGTGAATACTATTTGGTAGTGATGTTTTATGTCGAGGAAATAGTATTGGTCAGCAAACACATATTGTTATTGTAAACATTTTCATTTTTAATGTCTGGACTTGAAAAAAGACGATGATCTCTGAGTTTGTTTCGGCTTTTCTACTCAGAGGTAGTCAGTTGGGAAATCTCGGCCCCAGCTAGTTTAAAAAAATATGACGTGTAAAACGATTTCATTTGGTTTTACGAATGTAAAATTGCACTTCTTTCTATAGCTTTTGAACATTCAAACTTTTGACGAATATTTTTGCCTGTTATCGTCTTTAAACGTTGTCATAATATTATATAATATTATCCAAATCAGGTTTGATCCAAAATTTGCTTTTTTTAAACTTGTTTTATTTTTATTACCCTAATTATCATTGTTTTGATGCCACGAGACGTTATTTATTTATTTATATCTTCTATATATATTATAGTTAGTTACATAGTTAGGGCGCACGTCCTCTCATTCCAAGTGCACCTCTCAAATGTTCGAGGTCTGCACTCCAATCTCATTGCAGTACATCACCACCTTGAGACTGAAAAGCCACACCTACTTTTCTTGACGGAGACCCAGATCAGATGTCCGACTGACGCGGCGTACCTCGGCTACCCGGGATACTCTTTGGAGCATCATTTCCTGCAGCGTGCCGGGGTCTGTGTGTATGTCCGCAATGACATCTGTTGCCGGCGCCTCCGTCACCTCGAAGACCCTCACTTCTCGTCCCTATGGCTGTTGGTTGACACTGGTGTGGACAAAATTGTTTACACCTGTGTCTACCGATCGCACAGCGGTGATCAGGAGACAACTCGTTTATTTGACCACCTCAGTGAGGCTGCTGACAATGCGCTGCATCGGCACCCTGACGCTCAGTTCGTCGCTCTGGGGGACTTCAACGCCTGCCACCAGGACTGGCTCTTCCCATACCAGAGGACCGACCACGCTGGGAGAGAAGCGCGAAACTTCGCGCTTTCTATGGGCCTTTCCCAGCTGGTAGAGCAAGCGACTAGGGTGCCTGATGTAGTTGGGCATACTGCCAACTGTTTGGACCTTCTGCTGACCACTGATCCGGACAGATGTGTTGTAACGGTTTCCTCACCGTTGGGAACTTCAGACCACTGTCTGGTGAAGTCTGTAACGTCCTTCTCCCCACCAGATCACGACTCTCGTGGTGAACGGCGAATGTGGCGATACAGGTCAGCGGATTGGGATGAGATGCGCCACTTCTTTGCGTCTTATCCTTGGCAGCAGGTCTGCTTCTCTTCTGACAATCCTTTGAGCTGTGCGGACGCTATAACCGATGTGGTGCGTCAAGCTATGGAGTATTTTATCCCATTCAATGACGTGCCCGTCGGTGGCTCGGCTCGCCCATGGTTCAATGCCGATTGTGTCCAAGCTGAACAGCGAAAGCACACGGCATTTCTCGCCTGGGTTGACGCTCGTGACCGCGGAGCTCCGGATCTAAGCTCAAAGAAGAGAGCCTTTAACCGTGCTGCCAAGTCCTACAAGAAGGCGCTCAAGAAGGCTCGCTTCGACCGCTTTACCCATATTGGCAACAAGTTATCTGCGCAGCCATCCGGTAGCAGATCTTTTTGGTCCCTTGCCAAATCGGTTGAGGCGAACTTCTGTCGGCCCTCACTGCCTCCGCTGGTTAGGCCTGATGGAGCACTGGCTCATACGGCGAGAGAGAAAGCAGGTCTCTTTGCATCTCTCTTTGCCCATAATTCGCGTCTAGATACTGGCAGTGCTACTCCACCTAATTTACCTCATTGCGGAGCTTCAATGCCTGAGGTTCGCATTAGAAACAAGGAGGTTCTGAGAGTACTGTGTCGTCTGGACGTGAATAAGGCTAGTGGTCCGGATGGTATACCAGCGATTGTTCTTAAAGCATGTGCGCCCGAGTTGTCTCCTGTATTGACGCGCTTGTATCGCCTCTCATTTAGGACTGGTATAGTGCCCAAGTCCTGGAAGCTTGCTAACGTGCAGCCTGTGCCCAAGAAGGGTAGTCGTGCCGATCCCGCCAACTATCGGCCGATTTCGATCACCTCCATACTTTGCAAAATTATGGAGCGTGTATTGAACTCGCGCCTCTTGGCATACCTGGAAGGTAACGATCTCCTCAGTGACCGACAGTACGGGTTTCGCCGCAATCGGTCAACTGGGGACCTACTAGTGTATGCCACTCACTTGTGGGGCGAGGCCCTCGAGAAGAATGGGGAAGCGATTGCTGTCTCCCTTGATGTCTCGAAGGCCTTCGACCGGGTTTGGCACGCTGGCCTTTTGAGTAAGCTTCCAGCGTACGGCATTTCCCCTAGCCTGACTGGCTGGGTAAAAGACTTCCTGACTGAACGGTCCCTCCGAGTTGTTGTCGACGGATGCTCTTCTGAGCCCATGTCAACTAATGCCGGTGTTCCTCAGGGGTCTGTTCTCTCTGCAACTCTGTTTCTGCTGCATATTAACGATCTGCTGATGCCCGGTATCTATGGGTATGCAGATGACAGCACAGTTGTAGAGAGATACCTGCCGGATGCTCGGGCTAGTAGGGAATCAATCCGGTCCGAAAGGAGGCCATGGTTGAGCGAACGAGTGTTGCACTGCAGGCAGTCTCCGAATGGGGCAATGCCAATCTTGTAGCATTCAATGCCGCCAAAACACAGGCGTGTCTTTTCACCGCCAAAAGGAGCCCGTTCACCTTGGCCCCTACTTTTCGGAATGTGTCCTTGGAGTGTTCCGACCGGCTTCAGCTCTTGGGAGTTGAGATTTCCTCGAACCTTAACTTTGGGCGGTTCATTGAGTCCAAGGCCAGGGTGGCTGCCAGGAAACTTGGCGTTATCGCAAAGGTCCGGCAATACTTCACACCTGGGCAGCTTCTAATGTTATACAAAGCACAGGTCCGTTCGTGTGTGGAGTACTGCAGCCACATTTGGGCTGGTGCTGCCAAGTGTCACCTGGCCACATTGGATTCAGTGAAGAGACGTGCAAAGAGGCTGATTGGTGACCCTGATCTAACTCGAGTTGGTCTCCAAAGCCTAGAGCACAGGCGTAGAGTAGCCAGCCTTTCGGTGTTCTATAGGATGCATTTCGGGGAGTGTGCGAGGGAATTGCATGATTTAATTCCCCATCTCCGTTCCACCAGCGGACGACCCGTCGTACGGCTGGTTTCCACCCTTACGTTGTTAACACCATTACGATCCGGACGAAGCGCTTCGCCTCCTCCTTTATACCGCGTACATCGAGGGACTGGAACAATTTGCCCGCGGCGGTGTTTCCGTCGGACTACAATTTGAGTGTCTTCAAGGCTAGAGTGAATAGGCTCTTAATAAACTAGTGCGCTTTACCATCAACGATTGCGTCACTGCTTACCATCAGGCGGGATTGCGGTCAAGCGCTGGTTTATAATTTATAAAAAAAAAAAAAAAAAATATTGGTTAGGGTTGGGTTTGGTATTGGTTAGTTGTATTAGTTATATTGGTTCCCAAAAAACAACATTTAAATTTTGGGTCATTGATCCATAAAATAGTGGCTGTTGAGCCATCAAAAAAAAACTGTTAATAAATTAGTCCTTACTATTGATTTCAGCTTGCAATTTCTTTAGAACTGGCAGAAGAAGAAAAGGAATACTGGAAAGAGACAATGAGCTATCTTTGGCATGAGTATGAAGATGCGGACTTGAAGAGAATGTTCCAGAAGTATTCCAAGCTTGGTACATCTGCTCTGCCTGAGGACTTAAACGAGAGACTGATCAATGCCATCAATAATATGCAGTCGACGTATGCTAAGGCCACTATCTGTGACTTCAAGGATAGAACCAAGTGTGACCTGCATGTAGAACCAGGCGAGTTATTGTACCTTTGATTTATACGTCCGGATGTGATGTCTAGTTGAGGAAAGTTGATATGGAACATAAAATCACGAATCACTCATTCAGGTCCGTATTACAGAACGTAACTTAAAACTCAAGGTCTACTTAAGTCTCGTTTCAAGCCATTTTTGATTGGTTGAAACCAGTTTTAAGTAATGTTTAAACAGAGATCAATGCTTGAGTTTCCTTCTGGAATACGCACCTAAATCAGGGGACCTAGTTGGCTATTTTATTTAAATTTGTCATTTCAACATGATTCCATTGTCATTTTGCTTAAAACTTTGTAATCTGCTAAATTCATAATGATCTTACAATTATCTCAGTCGTTTCGTAATGGAATGGTGATAGAATGACATTGCTGTATTGCTATTATTATAAAACCTGTTAGTAGAAAAGATTTTCTAAAAACTACTGTTCACATTGAGTAGTTACTCAATCTAGCCATTTTGTTAAAATTTGTCAAAATCGATGACTATGAGGTCAGTGACCGACCATTTTAACACAATTTACCAGCGGCGGTGTTTCTGTCGGACTACAATTTGAGTGTCTTCAAGGCTAGAGTGAATAGGCTCTTAATAAACTAGTGCACTTTACCATCAACGATTGCGTCACTGCTTACCATCAGGCAGGATTGCGATCAAGCGCTAGTTTATAATATATATATATATATATATATATAATACAGCAGACTAGTTGCGTCTCGCGGTTTTACCTGCGTTTCTTTATATTCCCCACTTCTATTGGTCGCAACGTGATGTTATATAGCCTAAAGCCTTTCTGGATTAATTGGCTATTCAACGCAAAAAGATTTTTCAAATAGGACCCGTAGTTCCTAAGATTAAGCGCATTCAAACAAACTCTTCAGCTTTATATATTAGTATAGATTAGTATTATTATTAGTATAAACTGGGGCCCCAGTTTGTTTGTTTTACTGTTGGAAAGTTTTAATCTGGACTAGATAAAGATAAAGACACTTAATTTTTTATACGTCTACATACAATTCAACCATGCTACAAACGAACCTTAGCTTAAATTCAATCAGTATGTTTAACTTTGTCCATATTTTAGTTCATAAATTATGTTAATGTTTACAAATTAATATTACAGAGGTGACGGAGATCTTCACAAAGAGCAACGATCCTGAGGAGCTGAAGTACACCTGGTTAGAGTGGCACAGGGTCGCAGGCGCCGCTTCCAAGGGCAACTTCACTGAGTACGTTGCTATGAACAACGAGGCTGCTAAGTTGAACGGTAAGAACAGGTATCTATAATGAATTATGCTTCTCAGGAGAAATCTTGTGTTGGTGTACTGCTTTTCTTAGTATAGTGAAATCTTCATATGGATACTCTCCATCTGGGAAGAACGTCGGACTCTTGGCGACTAAGACTCCACTGTTCCTTCCAGTACCATGATCCTCGAAATAAGTAGAAGTAAACTAAAGATCTTGATAGGTTTGGCCTTGACATGTTACATAAGTTTCCGTCTACTTTATCGGTTTACACAAAAACTGCGTGACTCGGTTAACGACTAAACGTACCTAATTAAATCCATACTAATATTATAAATGCGGGAGTAACTCTGTCTGTCTGTCTGTTACACTTTCCCGCTTAAACCTCTTAACCGATTTTGATGAAATTTGGCACAGGCAATCTTTTGACTCTGAGAAAGGACATAGGCTACCTTTTATCCCGGAAAAAATTGATGTTCCCGAGAGAAATCTAAGAAGCGCGATATGACCGAACTCCACGCGGGCGAAGCCGCGGGCGAAAAGCTAGTTATTTATAATTTTCAATTTCAGACATTTATGAAACTACCAAACAGACACAAATTCTTATTAATAACAAACATTATAACACAGATAGAATGGTGATCAAAAATATAATAACTGAAAATATTCAATTAAAAGTCTTCTGCCTTTCTTGCACGATGGGCGATACGGTACATAGCTGTTACAATTTTATTTTTACTCAGCTGTTAACTTTTTTTTTTATTCAATGGGAAATCATAAAATGATCTCTCAAAAAGTACATTTAATTGATGTTTGGATTCCACACTCACACACACACTACCCACGTACACGTTGTACACTTCTTTGGAGATAATATTCTTTACTTGACTGGGATTAATGGTTACTTCTATTAAATTTCTTTAAAACCTTTCCAGGATATGATAGTGTAGCGGAATGGTGGCTGAGCGAGTACGAGGCAGATGACAGTGAGGACCAGTTCGCAGCCCTTTGGGCTCAGATCAAACCTCTGTATCAACAGATACACGCTTACGTTAGGAGGCATCTGAGACTCAAGTACGGAGACCATGTGGTGCCTGCCAAAGGACCTATACCTGCGCATTTGCTGGGTGAGATAAAACATGTTTTTGGAATACGGTTTTAATTTGCGAAAAAAAAAAACACGAAAACATTGCAATTGAAAGTGATCAGGCGTTGACATATTGGTGCTCGTGACTGAAGGTATGAATGAATCCATCACATACTTACTGTTCTAATCATTATCATCTCCACTTCAGGTAACATTTGGGCCCAGAGTTGGAACAACGTGGAGAAATTCACCAGGCCGTACCCGGATAAGCCTGATATTGACATCACTACTGCTTTGCAAGAACAGGTAAAAAGATATATTTTTCATTGCCCTTCATTGTATACCGCTGGGCAAAGTTCTGTCGTTTTCCTTCCAAACCTCTCTATCTTGTACGATCTCTGGCTACTATGCTGGCTCTGGTTCGTCATACCATCTCGTCAGGATCTTTTTCCAACTCTCGGGATGAATTCGCGTGACGTGTACAGCCCATTATTTTTTTTTATAAATTATAAACAAGTGCTTGACCGCATTCCCGCTTGATGGTAAGCAGTAATGCAATTATTGATGGTAGAGCGCGCTAGTTAATTAAGAGCCTATTCACTCTAGCCTTGAAGACACTCAAAATGTAGTCCGACGGAAGCACCGCCGCTGGAAAATTGTTCCAGTCCCTCGATGTACGTGTTGTGGTATCAACAACGTAAGGGTGGGATGGGTCGTCCGATGATGGAATGGAGATGGGGGAATTAAATCATGCAATTCCCTCGCACACTCTCCAAAGTGCATTAGCATAAAAAATCTTTTTTTAAATATCTCTACTACTACTTTCAAGCCAAGGCCTCAAATATAATCCTTGGTGGGAATAAATTGTAAAATATTTTTAAATTTTCCAGAACTACACAGCTCTGAAGTTCTTCAAGACTGCTGAAGAGTTCTTCACATCTCTGAACCTGAGTCCCATGCCAGAACTTTTCTGGGAGAGGTCGATCATTGAGAAGCCTAATGATGGACGCGACATGGTCTGTCATGCCTCGGCCTGGGACTTCTACGATGGTGAAGATTTCAGGTTTGTTTAAGAAAACTTAGTTAAAACATACGACAAAACTTAAAACATTTGAAGAAGTTAGCTCGTTGGAGAAAACTGATTATTAAATATGAAATTCATAGTTAAGATCAATGCTGTGAAAACTGACAATATTAACCTATTTACATAATGTTCTATGTTATTAACACTAGAATACTAACCAAATGATAGAGCTAGTCTGCATTGAAGTTTTATTTATTCAGGCTTTCCGCCCGTGGCTTCGCCTGCTTGGTTCGGTTATATCGCGTTTCCAAGAGAACTCTTCAAAAGTCTAGAATCAAAACTATCCTATGTTACTTTTCAAGGTCCACTCTATATTTGTACCAAATTTCAATTAAATCAGTTCAGTGGTTTAGACGTGAAAGCGTAACATACAGACAGACAGAGTTACTTTCGCATTTATAACATTAGTAGGGATTATTTATAACCTTAACATTTAAATAGCCAAAGGAAAGGACGAAGGGCGGATATTTTGGGGGACTGTCTTATGTAATTTTGACGGTTAGAAAGTGCTGATTCTCAGCCTAATTTGAATGAATGACTTTTGTTGTTTTTTTTTTGACAGAAAATAAATATTGGTGTAGTCCTGTTAAATTAAACAATCCGTTCCTAACTGTTCGAAACAAAGACATTAAAACTATATTTACAATAGACAGGACATCAAGAACAAAATCGTAATCCAATACTTCTGGCAAACTGGTCAAAAGTCGCTCAGTCTAGTCTGCGCGTCAAGACGTAATTTGTATCCACCAAAAATAAATATTTTCTAAGGAAATATGTTATGATGCGCTTTGTATTACTGTACATCTTGTTATGGTAAAACGACTGGACCTAACTTTAAAATCTTTTTCTATGAATTATTTATACTTCGTCTGTATTTCAAATTTAAATAAATTCTTAAATTGTTCTAGAAATGTTTCCATTATTGTAATAAGCGCCCTCTATTGTTGAGTAGTTTTACTATTTTCTTGTAGAGATGTAGTAATGTTGTTTATCGATTTAGTTATCGATAATACTTATTAAGTTGAAAACATTTTGTTATATTTTATTGACATTTCAAATATAACTAAATAAACTTAAAACATTGCTATATTTCTAGTGTATTTATTATTAACTCTATTTAAACAAAATCATGTCATATTAAAAAACAAAATTGAATGAACAATTACTATTCATTTACCTAGGTTTTTGTTATTTTAGGTTTCCGAATAAAAATAATGTTGTGGGGGAAAAGTGGATACGATTTGTCCAGATAGACCGTAGAGAAGAAAATTGGCTTCCGTCTGCTTCGTCAAAATTATGCTCAATGCATTTTAAAAGAGAAGACATCTACTCTGGAAAGACTTGTCGATCAAATTAAAAAAAAAAAAGAATCGTTACCTTGTATTAGAAATGAAACAGTAAGTTATTAATTTGTCTTTTCCGCTTAAACGTAAAAATTGGGATAAAATTTACTGTTAAGTGGATAAGTACATAAATTATATAACTTATTTATAATGAAATATATTCATAAAATATGTAGGTACGTGTACAATATGTTAAGAAAACCCTGTCCGACCCGTAAGGATAATAAAGGTTAGGTAAACACATGACCAAATAACATAATTTGAAATTTTACATAATCATCATAGTAACAATACTAGTGAATTTTGAAATAATCTTTTTTTTCCCGCGAATTAATTCCAACTTTTGACGGTAACATTATTTTTGACGGTATAATTCTGAGCGAATAGCGATGCGACCGCGTGCCCTGCCCCCCTTCGCCCGCGCCTGTATGGCCTACCGCACATTTTTTAAGTTACCTCTTTTTGCGAAATAATACTTATTTTTTTAGGGGGATTTTTTTTTTAAGTTTTGGCCGGCTTTGTAGGCATTAGTAGAATCAGTTATCGATACCTAACAATACCTTCACGGATCGGACAGGGTTTTCTTTACATATTGTATGTAGTACAAAGATTGCGAGCTACTTTGTGATTTTTAGGATTCCGTACCTAAAAGGTAAAACGAACCCTATTCATGAGACTTCACTGTTCGTCTGTCCGTCTGTCACCAGGCTGTATCTCATAAACCGTAATAGCGAGACAGTTGAAATTTCCAGAGATTGTGTTAGTATTTCTGTTGCCGCTGTAACAACAAGTACTAAGAATAAAAATAATAAAATATTGAAGGGTCCTTTAAATATTTTATTATTTAATGGGGGCCCATACAATAAACATGATTTTTTGCCGTTTTTGCTCCATATTAATAACGGAAACAGATAGACGCTTAAAATGTTCACAGAATATTTGGTTATATATTCAAATTACAAATAAATAATGAAAATAAAATAAATACTGAAGGCGGGCTCCCATACAATAACCGTGTTTTTTTTTTTTTTGCCGTTTTTAAAGATAATGGCGTACCATTATCTGGTAAGGTCTTGCTCCAGCAGACTACCATTTTTGTCGTGATTTGGACAATTATCTACGTGATAAGAAGTTTTCTTCCCAGGGGGCTTTCACACAGTTTGTGCAGTCTAGATCCGATCAGAGTTCTACCGCAAAGGTATAAACGACCTTCCTATATATTGATTATAAATGAATTAGTTAAAAATTAAAAAATAAACAATTATTTACATTTTCAGTACTAATCCATAATTTTAACCTTTAACGCCTATTATATTAAAAGAATTATATAAATAAGAAACTTGTAAACTCAAAATTACCTATAATTTTTCTGCTTCTTACAATTTTTTTGTTTTTGCTTCAAGCTAGCATAATGCGAAAAAACATCGTCGTAGTAACTTATTTGAATATTATCGATAACTTTATATCGAATTGATACAAACCCTACCACAGTTTTTTACATTGCCATTTAAAAATATTTGCAAACAAACGTGTAAGAAGAATAATTTTGCTAAAAATGAAATGCAAACGAAAATTGCAAAACAAAATGCGCTTTATGGCGTAAAAAGTCTATTACACTCAAAAATCGCAATAAACTGATTGTTATAATAATTCGTAATCATAACACATCTAAAATGCCAATAGACGGTGTCACGGAAAATTAATAGTAGCGAATAAAATTCTAAAACAGTTTTTGATGTTTGTACAAGACAAGTTTCACTTAATTTGTTTACTTTTCAATATTTGTTTACCCGATTTGAACTATTCTAGGGTATTAAATCGGATCTGGCAACATTGAGCACACTGGACATCTACCGGGCAATAGCTGAATACATTTTATATAAACTTTTTTCGTTTTTACTATGTGATGTCTCCAATTGTCGATCTAATTTTGCTACATTGTACTAGATGGCGGAACTGAGCCATGGGATCACAGTTTTTCTAAGCGATTTTGATACATGCCCGCTCTATTTTTCTTAAATCTCTTTGGTTCGAAATTAGAAGCCGGCGATGCTTTCAGCATTACGAGGGGCATGCCAAAAGTTTTTAGATACTCTTTACTCAATAATTTGATACTGGCAAGTAATACACCATCATAAACACTGGTTATTTAGTGATGAATTTAAATATGGAAGATACTTGAATTCATCTCCTTTTTCTTTTAACCCTAGAAAGATAACGTGCGCCTCAGAGGCGCCCGCAAAATACATATTTCGCTGCAATTTTTTTACCGACGCGTGTACAAGCTTGTGTTTCCTAGCCAATTCAGTCATTGGTCAACACTTCCAAGAGACGGCTGCTACTGTTCGGTAAGTACCATAGTTTTACTGTTAGAGCGATGTGTTGCGCTCGGGAGGCGCATGTTTCTCTTTTGTGTAACTTTTGCATCTTTCATAGTGAATTTGTTTTTGTTATTTTTACTAATGTAAGGTAAGTAATAAGGGTTGGTTTTTTTATTGTGAATACTTATTGCCATCAATTGTTTTTAGGAGTGTTTAAACACTGTGTCCAGCAGAAGAGTGTTGGATAAAAGAGGAATTGTTTATTTATTGACTGAAGAAGCCAAAGGCGCTGATGAGGGCAGTGACAGTGAGATCGAAGACCATGTCAATGACTAATGTTGCTGGCCATGAAGGAGTGATGATCTATGAAAATTCGAAGGATACTTCATCGCACAATGTCACTGAAAATACTAGACATGACCAACGCATAGTGATTCCGCCTAATGATGTGGTCAGGGGCAAGAATAGGCATGTTTGGTCTACTGCTAAAGGACAAAATACCAGAAAAACGTCTGCAATCAATATAGTTCATTCTAATTGTGCCTAGTCGCATGTATCGAAATATTTTTGCACCGTGTTTGAAAACAAGGTTGGTAAATCCTACTTTATCAAGACGCTTGAGAGAAAGTATTGAATATCCCCCCACAAAGTAACAGAAAGATGTCTGAAGAAGCTGATGAGGAATCTCTAACTGAAATTCGACGGTACTGTCGCTGATGTACTAAAAAAAGAAAAGAATAATTCAAAATAACGTCCATAAAATGTAAAAAGACATTGTGTGGAGAACATAAAAAGTTGTTTGCAACAATTGCCATTATGCATTGATTTTTCCCGTATTTTTTTAAATTTAAGACTGATTATATTATAATTAATTAGTTAATTAAAAAAAAAACACTATAAAAGGGCCTATTTTTTAATATTTCTATCTAAGTACAGAAGACTTCTAATTTTTGTTCATTTTAGTTAAGGGTTTAAAAAATCCTACAAATTTTAATATTTTAATTAAAAAATAAGGATAATACGTATGTATTTTATTTACCTATTAATAATTCAGCAATTTACAGTAGTAAATGAAACAAAAATAATTGATATTCATCAAAAAAATCGGCTATTAAAACGGTGCGCCTTTGAGGCGCATGTTTATCTTTTCAGTACAAAAAAATAACGTTATCTTTCTAGGGTTAAGAGGCTCATTTTTGAAAGAATTCGGCAGGAATTTGCTTGGAAGAATGGAACTCAGTTGACGTGACTTTTGCGCTATGATTTACTATGACTAAAAAAAAAGGTTTAAAACTACAAGAATGGTTTGAAGTGTGTATGGCTACTTTGGCTGAAACTGTTTGTTCACGAGCACCAGTTTTTAACTAGTTCAACAGAGGAAGGGGAAGCTTTGAAGATGAAGCGATATCGGATCGCCCGCCAACAGCAGTCACTCAAGAAAACGTTGAAGCGGTTGAAAAGTTTATCCGGCAAAACCGCCGAATTACATACTTAGGGCTTAAGCGAGAACTGGGTATTGGATCAGTAGCGCAAACGATTATCCATGATCCCCTTTCTCTTCGGAAGCGTTGTTCAAGATGGGTGCCGCACAGGGTAGATTGGTGCCGATTTACGATTGAGAAATTTGACGGAGTCAAGAAAAAAATGTATACGATATACTTACCGATGACGAAACATGGCTGTATAATTATCATACCGAAACAAAACGACAATCGACTGTATGGTGCTTTGAAGGTAACGAACGCCGACAAAATGTCGCCGTGCACACAGCTCCCAAAAACCAAATGATCGCCTCGTTTTTTGTAAGACCGGTCATATCGCCACGCTGGTACTCGAAGATCAAAAAACAGTTAATTCTGAGTGATGTGTGTCAGTTTGTGTCCCAGCCGTTTTATCAGCCTGGCGTGACAAGCGACCGAAGTCAGGAATCCGGCACCTTCTTTGGCATCACGACAGCACCTCGGCTCACACGTCCGCCAAAACACTTGACTTTTTTAATTAAAACAATCTGCATATCCTGCCTCACCCACCATATTCCCCTGACTTAGCTCCTTCCCCTTTTTACCTCTTCCCTAAAATTAAAGAAAAGTTGAAAGGCAGGAGATTCGAGAACAAGGAAGATGTACTAGCTGCCTATACTTTGGAAATTTCAGAGGTATCTGAAAAGGAGTGGACAGAGGTATTTTCCAGATGGTTTAAACGTATGGATAAGTGTATACATGCCGAGGGTGAATACTTCGAAAAGATAGACATAAGTAATCCATACTAATACTAATATTATAAATGCGAAAGTAACTCTGTCTGTCTGTCTGTCTGTTACG
This sequence comes from Sesamia nonagrioides, assembly GCA_017933935.1. Lineage (NCBI taxonomy): Eukaryota > Metazoa > Arthropoda > Insecta > Lepidoptera > Noctuidae > Sesamia > Sesamia nonagrioides. Next base: position 546,727 of record JADWQK010002063.1, read on the forward strand.
CTTTCCCGCTTAAACCTCTCAACCGATTTTGATGAAATTTGGCACAGACAATCTTTAGACCCTGAGAAAGAACATAGGGTACCTTTTATCCCGGGAAAATTTGATATTCCCGAGGGAAATCTAAAAAGCGCGATATAACCGAACTCCACGTGGGCGAAGCCGCGGGCGGAAAGCTAGTAAATAATAAATATTATAATTTTTGAGTATCTAGTTTTTTTTGGCATGCCACTCGTACCTTGGATGGCGATGGCTAACCTCTGCATCAAGAATTCTTTTGTTTATTTATTGATAATGATAGTAAAATTTATTATTTCTTCTTGGTTTGGTGTGCAATAGAATAAATACAGAGTATTCTTTCTATTGTCTATATTAAACACTAAGATTTAGAAATATGTACTTCATTATCATCATCAACCTTTTTATCTCTTTTTGTCTCCTCACATACAGAGGAGTGAGCGTAATCACCACGCTTGCTCAATGCAGGTTGGCGTTTCATATTTAAAGTCCAGGTTTCCTCAAGATGTTTTCCTTCACTATACATAGAAAGTACATAGGTATAACTTAGAAAAGTTACATGGGTACTTGCCTGACCTGGCATCGAACCCGCACCCTCATGCTTGAGAGGCTGGTGTTTTAACCGTAGGCCACCACGACTATAATATACTAATATGTACTATACTAATATGTACTTAATCTATCAGGATCAAGCAGTGCACCACAATCACGGATGCCTTCTTCAAGACCACTCATCACGAGATGGGACATATTCAGTACTACCTGCAGTACAAAGATCAGCCCGTCGTATATAGGCGTGGAGCTAATCCAGGTATGTTAAGTTTTACAGATGCCATTAGATTGTAGAAATATTAATTGGTTGGTTATATGTTAGTTGTATCCCAATATAGTTTATATAGACTATAGTCTAGTATAGTCCGAAGAATTGAAACACTTAAGCGGCAGTGGGCCGGGCACATTGCCCTTAGGACCGATGGAGCCGATGGGTTCTCGAGTGGCGACTACGCACCGCAAAACGCAGCGTGGGCAGGCCCACGACAAGGTAGACCAATGAGCTGGCGAAGGTCGCGGGAAACCGCTGAATGCGGGAGGCGCAGGCCCGGTCGTTCTAGAAATTCTTGGTGGAGGTCTATGTCCAGCAGTGGACGTCTTTCGGCTGAAATGATGATGATGATATGTTATGTGATATGTGATGGTTTTTATGCTAGATGTATTGTGTGAAAATGAAAGAACAAATTTGAAACAATAGGCAATCTTATCTTTAGTTTGAGTTACAGAACCAAAATTATTAGATTGAAAGGGACAACAAATAGCTAATTAATTAGTGGGTAAGTGGATAATAAAACCAGATGCTACAGTATTTGCAGAAACCACACAGCTACAGAGCTTAATTTAAGTATAAAGTTGTTTAGTATTAAACTAATCTGGTTGTTTACTTTTCATTCCAGGTTTCCATGAAGCTGTCGGTGACGTCATGTCCCTTTCAGTAGCTACACCCAAGCACTTGAGGGTACTGGGTCTGCTTGAAGATGAACCAGATGATATCGAGTCTAGCATCAATCAGCTTTATAAAATGGTAAGTATTATAGGGTTGTATTTTATAAGTATAGTTTCAATATCCACTTTGGATTCGGTGGAGAGGCGTGCGAAGAGGCTGATTGGTGACCCAGATTTAATTCAAAACGGTCTCCAAAGCCTAGAGCACAGGCGTAGAGTAGCTAGCCTTTCGCGTGAAGCCAGCCTTTTGTGCGAAGGAATTGCATGATTTAGTTCCCCTATCTTTGTTCCACCATTGGCCGACCTGTCGCTCGGCGAGTTTCCACCATTACGTCGTTAACACCACTACGATTCGGACGAAGCATTTCGCCTCCTCTTTCATACCGCGTATATCGAGGGACTGACAGCCTCGGACGCGGCCGCTGCGCAAGGTGGCGCGGCTTCGATCCCCGCACAGTTCTAGTATTTGTATGTATGAATATAAATATTTGCATTGGTCTGGTCGTGCCTCGGAAAGCACGTTAAGCCGTTGGTCCCGGTTGCCATACGAACATCTAGTGGCAGTCGTTACGGGTTGTTGGAGCCCTCAAAAAGTCCAACAATTAGTCTAACTGCAATGCTTCGATGTCGCCTTCTGGTTGTGGAGGTCAGACGGCATTCACTTCACGGAAAATGTCGAAGTTTAGGTTGGACTGGTAAAGCGGACCCCAGACTCCAAAGTTGAAAAGGCTTCGGATGCGACTGGGATTAACGCTGGGATGTTGATGATATCGAGGGACTGGAACTGGGACTAAAATTTGAGCGTCTTCAAGGCTAGAGTGAATAGGTTTTTAATAAACTAGTGCGCTTTACCATCATCGATTGCGTCACTGCTTACCATCAGGCGGGATGCGGTCAAGCGCTAGGTTATTTATACTAATATACAAAGCTGAAGAGTTTGTTTGTTTGTTTGTGCGCGCTAATCTCGGAAACTACTGGTCCGATTTGAAAAAATCTTTTTGCGTTGGATAGCCCATTAATCCAGGAAGGCTTTAGGCAATTTAACATCACGCTGCGAGCAACAGGAGCGGAGCATAATCAATTCCACGCGAACGAAGTCGCTGGCGGCTGCTAGTAATTTATATAAATAAAAAATAAGGCCTAGAATATGTGGTACTAAATGCATAGTTTTTTTTTGTTAACGTTAGTCCACACTGGGAGTTACTCCTGTATCGTCGGTGTTTACAAACATATAAAATCACTAACAGCCTATTTCGAAGTCATATGTAAGATGTGTGTAGTTATCTAAGTTTCTTTGATAAATTTATGTATGTACTATCACGATTAGAAGTCCTCTTTCACCTCAGACTACTGTCGGACTCGCTAAACCGGCCGCTGCACACATACGCATTATTTTATATCCGTGTGTATACGTGTTTTATATCAGTAAGCAGTGATGCAATCGTTGATGGTAAAGCGCGCTAGTTTGTTAAGAGCCTATTCATTCAAAAACACTTAGTGAATAGGAAGGAAGACGGCAGTTGAGCGAGGTGATGTAATGTTATACCCAATAACACGACCAACGAAGCTGCCCCAGAGGGAGATTGATCTGGAGACCTTCCACGACTAATTATGCCGATTCATTCATTACTATGGACACATTCACACCGTTTGTTTGATTTGTCGTAATTCTTTATAGGTTGATTTTAAACCAAGAGCTATGCTAGACTTATTTGTATCAAACTAGTAAGATTAATAGACACTTCTCCACATCCTTCATCCATCCTTTGTCCTCATCCGTGGCGCAGCGTTCAACATGCCTGCCTGCGACGTGGAGGCCCCGGGTTCGATCCCCGGCCAGGTCATGATGGAAAAACGATCTTTTCCTGATTGGCCTGGGTCTTGGATGTTTATCTATATATGTATCTTTTATAAATATAGTATCGTTGAGTTAGTATCCCATAATACAAGTCTCGAACTTACTTTGGGGCTAGCTCAATCTGTGTGATTTGTCCGTAGGTATATATTTATTTATTTATCTATCCTAGTATGTAATTGATCAATAGATATTAGATAGCTGTAGGTATAGGTATGCAGTAAAGTATAATCTATCTTTGTTTTCTCCAACTTCAGGGTTTGGAAAAGATAGTCTTCCTGCCTTTCGCCTACCTCCTGGACTTATTCCGTTACGGTGTCTTCCGAGGCACCACCACCACTGAGGACTACAACTGCCACTACTGGCAACTGAGGGAGGCACTTCAGGGTGTTGAGCCGCCGGCGCCCAGGACTGAAGACGACTTCGATCCGACTGCCAAGTACCACATCTCTGCTGATGTCGAGTATATGAGGTGAGGGTTTCTTTTGGAATTCTTGTTCTTACTAAAATAACAGATGAGGAGTGGTGTGACGACCTTATAACGCAGGGCCAACAAGATCAGAGATGACACAAAACAAAGAGGTTTGGAACGAAAAAGGGGAGGCAATTGCCAAATAGTGGGACAAAATAATAAAATAAATAGGAGCAGTGTTGGCCTAATATTATCGGCCGCGACTTACAAGTTGAAGGTCGTAGGTTCGAACCCCGCCAGGCGCTTTACTTTATATTTTTTCACCACTGCTCCCAAAATGGTAAAGGAAAAGATCTTGAGGAAACCGGCTTGTCCTAGAGGCAAAACTTTGTAAGACAAGTGACATCTGCCAACCCGCACTGGGCCCGCGTGGTAGATTACGGCCCACTCTCTCTCACCGACAGGAGGCCTGTGTCCCAGGAGTGGGAACATTATAGGCTTATAGGCTGGTTGTTTAGTATTGCCATACTAATTTATAGTATTTACATTCATCTCCTTCTTACGAGCTCTGGCTCTCTCTCGCTGGTACAGCCATACAACATGCACGCGCTCTGCATTATAATTAATAGAATAGTGGAAATAATCGATGTATATTAACATTGTGAAGTGTCATTAGTAAACTTTATATAAATATTGTGCTTGTGTACTAAAAGTGTTTCAATTAAACAACCCAATATCGTCAGCAATCTCAAACACTGATTATGTATGTATGGGACAAAAGGAAGCTACTAAAAAAAGTTGCTGGAATTATCGGCTGACTTTCATGAATGTAGCATTTGAATCTAGAATCAGTTGGCTCTGCGTAGTCGCAACATACCTGCTTGTATGGCACCTTGAAAATAAAAAGTTTGCAAATGATGTTGGTACAATATCAACCTAAGAATAAACCTGATTGGTTATCTTAAAAAATCATTAAGTATTTGACCAGCTGTTATTTTGATGCTGAATTACTCACAGTAAATGACACGAGATGGCTCTGCATCTAGTCTAACGTGTCAAAACCGCTCCGTAATTTAAAATTTGTTAAAATTATTATAAGTGCATATAAACGAATAAAAATAAGTGAACCAAGCAAACATCACCTAATTAACCTGTGATAGTGTTATCCACGGATTTAATACACGGTAATACAGTGAACTTACAACACAATATAGGTACTGTGATCAAGATACTTTGTTTTACTTCGTTTTATAATAACAAATACGGGCAAGAACAACAGTAATAAACTAAATAAACATTGTGTGTTCCTTAATTATCATAACAATTAGTGTAGTAAATAAAATAAAAACGATAACAAAAACCTAGTGAAAAAGTGACTCATAGTGATTTGAATTCAAACCGTCACATGTCATCAACTAATAAAAGAACAAAGATTTGTGGCAACTGGTCAATAAATTGGGCACGCTTAGTTAGGCTTGATTGGCGTAGTTGCTAACGTATGTCAACTTTTGCAATTCAGCCTCACACGAGTGTCACGAGTTCAAACCCCAGTGACACAACATCACTTTTCGTCAGTCTCAAAATTAATTATTTGGAATATAAAGCATGTTCTAATATAATTAGAAGCTCATAATACATATTACTATTGCTCAACTAATACGATCACACAAAATGTCATCAAACACAAATGCAAAAAGTAATAGCAAAGTGGCAGCACTAGTAACATGCTTTAAATGCAAAAAAAGTGTAAACATAAAAACTACTGCTTTGTGCTCTGCCTGTGACAATAGATATGAATTGGAATGCGACGGGTATCCAGAACAAACGTATCGCCTTAAAGACGCAGAATCTAAAAAAAAGTGGAGATGTAAGGTGTGTATCAAAAATAAAAAATACGCTAATACCGACAGTACAACCAATGTTACCGTGAGAAAAAAATTAACTTCCATAAAAACACCCTCACAGATAGAACAATCTCAATGTATCGAAGATATAGTACAGGATAAAGCGGTGAATCGCCTATCTTCGATTCAAAATACAGCAGATATACTTGATTCCCATATACTGACGGAGTGCGAGATATCTAGTGAACCATGTACTCCCAATAAACAGTTATCAATGAGTGTCGACGGTACTGTGTCTGACTTAGTATTAGTCTCAGAAATGAAGGAAACAATCGCTCAGCTCACATTAAAACTCGAAATCGCTGAGAATGAATTAGGAAATATATTATTGGAAAACACCGAGCTACATAAGCAAATAAATAAATTAGTAACTGAAAATAAAACACTAAAATCTTTATGCCAGTCACCCTCCATGTTTGCAACTCCGACTACAAGCACTAAAAAGAAAAAGAGGCAAGGTTTGTCAAATCAACACAAGATACTCTCTACACCGTCCTTAACATCCAGACTTGTATCCAGATCGTACGTCGATACTGACAGCGATGAACATGTGCCATTCTTGGAACAAGAAATTGTTAATCTGCAGCAGCAACTGAAGGTTGCGCAACTAGAAATAGCAGCCCTCATGGACCGTATTACGACCCTAATGCAGAATAGTTGCAATATTTTTGAACCTGTCGCTCGTCTGGAAATAAAGCGAAATGTAGTAAACACCGCCAGTCCTCAGAAAATTGCTACCACAGACGGACAGACTAAAAGAAAAATGTTTATTTTTGGTACTCAGCGCTGCGTCGGACTTGCAGCGGCCATCTCACACTCAAGGACAAATACACAATATGAGAAATACAGACTCGTCTCTATTACAAAGCCAAATGCGCCTTGCAGTGAAATAATAGCAAACTGCAGAAATACCAAATTGACAAATGAAGACAAAATTATAATATGCATAGGCGAAAATGATAAAAATCCAAAACTATTATTGTCACAATTGCAAATTATACTCAATACATTCTTAAATAATACTGTTATTGTGTTAAATGTCGTCAATAACATGCACCTCAATGTCCGTAAGTTAAACTATTGTATAAAGAATATTTGTAATAAATATAGAAAATGTCACTTTTTAAATGAAACATCCACGAAACTCTCCGATGTTTGTGAGTCCATAAATTATATCATAGATTACTGTGACTATAGTGATAAATATTTAAATCCGAGTGAAATTCGAAAAATAATAGCGAGTAACAAAGCAAGTTCTAGATTAAACGTTTCAACAAGCGAACCCAAAAAAGGCACAATTCCCTATTACTTTAGTCGTATTAAGAATAGATCAAACACGGATAGGTTCTCTTTACAATGTAACGAAAAGGGTAAAATAGGAACTATACCCTATTACTTTCCTGTGATAAACAAGCGCGACTCATTTTTTCGTATCTCAAAACAACACAACACATCACTTTAGAATATTTCACCAAAATATCGCCAGTTTGTTATCCAAACAAGAACTGTTAGAAATCACAATTCAAGAGTTAAAAGAAGTAAACGTTGACCCAGATGTAATATGTCTATCTGAAACTTTTTTAAAAAAAGGCTGTGAAAACTACGTAAAACTGTACAATTATGAAATGGCTGCTGGCTTCTGTAGAGATAAACAGAGAGGTGGCACGTGTATATTAATTAAAAAAGGCTTAAATTACAAGGAATTAATATTCGTAAAAAACTATGCCACTCAGAACACGTTTGAAGCTTGTGGTGTAGAGGTAACAAATATTAAACTTGTAATTATATGTGTTTATAGAACGCCCCAATCTGATCCAAATCAGTTTTTAACAAAATTGCATAAACTTTTACACGATTTGCTAAAAAAATTCAAATCTAAAGTAAATTTAGTTATAGCCGGTGACATAAATATAAATACATTGAAAAAAGGTAACATTACAAAAGAATTGCAAGATTTGTGTAACAATTATTATTTGAAAATCCATATAACTGTTCCTACACGTAAGCTGTCTTGTATTGACCATATCTTGAGCAACATTACCAACGCTACATCATCTGTACTACCCCTGTACCTTTCCGATCATGACACGGCACAAATGTTAAGCTTTCCTACTAAACATAAACTACAAAAAGCACCAATATACTACATTTCTAAAAGAGATTACAGCTTAGATAACGTTCGTAAATTCAAAGAATGCTTGGTAAACCTTACTTGGTCTGAGATTTATCAAGATACTGATGCAAATTCCGCATTCAGTGATTTCCATGAACTGGTAAGCCTATTCTACAACCTCTGTTTCCCCAAGGTTAGAGTTAGAGTGAACCGCGATAATAAAAACACTCAAAAGTGGATAAGCAGAGGAATACGTCTAAGTTGCCAAACTAAACGGAGGCTACGTTACCAGTATTACAAAACTAAAAATTCTATTAATAAAATTAGATACAAAAATTACTCCAATTTGCTGAAGAAATGTATTCACGGATCAAAAAAGAACGCAAATATAAAATATATTAACGCACAGGATAACAAGTGTAAAGCCACATGGACTGTCATTAAAAATGAAATAAATAGTACTACCCTCAAAGACAACATAGAAATGATAAAGTTAAAAGATGCTGTAGTTACTGACCCGGTAGAAATGGCTTCTCTATTTAACAGTCATTATGCAAATTTAACGCATAACGCACGAACTCAACAAAGTGCTGGTCCAAACTCTAGGGAAAATATAAGTGTCAACTCTATGTTCTTGAAACCTATGCTGGAAAGTGAAGTTCGACAGGAAATAATGTGTTTAAGCAATACCAAAGCAGAAGGCTATGATGAAATTAGCACAAAAATCTTAAAAGCCTGCTGTAATGAACTGACTGGGATCTTAACTCACCTAATCAATATGTCATTTACATCTGGGAGCTTTCCCGATAAATTAAAATTATCCATAGTAAAGCCGATATTCAAAAAAGGAGATAAATGTGATATCGATAATTATCGTCCTATAACTTTAGTACCTATCCTCTCCAAAATTTTTGAAAAATGTATGTATAAAAGAATAGTTAATTTTTGCAATAAGTTCCAAATAATAATTGATGAGCAGTTTGGGTTTCAAAAAAATAAATCCACGTCTTTAGCCATTTTCACCCTTATGAAAAATATACTTTCGAATATTAACAAGAACCAAATCACTACTGGTCTTTTCTTTGATTTATCGAAAGCCTTCGATCTGGTGTCACACAAAATATTGCTGGATAAGTTAGAGAACATCGGGATTAGGGGACCTCCTCTACAGTGGATATCGTCATATTTATGTAATAGACAACAACGTGTCATAATCAATAAAATTACCAAAACTAAAGATATGACATCCTACTCATCGCAATATATGGTTAATAAGTATGGTGTTCCACAAGGAAGCGTACTAGGCCCATTATTATTTATTTTATATATAAATGACATCATAAAAATAACCAAGCATAAATGCGTATTATTTGCTGACGACATAACAATCATAGTGACATCTGATAGAATGAAAAGTACCATTGCAGATCATGAATTAGATATCAATAATACAATAGATATGTTATTAAATTGGCTTGACATGAATAATTTAAAAATGAATTTAGATAAATCAGTTTACATTCAATTTAATCAATCAAATAATAATAAATACAACATAAAATTGAATATAGCTAAAATTAAGGAAGTAACACATACCAAATTTCTGGGTGTTACAATAGATAAAGACATTAATTGGAAAGAACACGTAGATAATGTTAGCACTAGAATTAATAAATTCGTCTATGCGCTGAAACAGGTTAAAAATGTAACGAATTTAAAAACTGCTATTATTTCTTACCATGCGTATGTAGAATCTTTACTACGCTATGGTCTTGTGATGTGGGGTAATGGTACAGATGTAAATAGAGCATTTGTCGCTCAAAAGAAATGCATAAGAGCAATATGTGGCCTTCAACCGGATGACTCCTGCCAACCAGTATTTAAAAGACTTGGTTTGTTACCGTTACCATCACTTTATATTTATGAGATATGCATGTTTGTTAGGCAACATCAAGATTTATTTGTAAAAGCAAATGACATTTGTGTCCGAAACCGACGAGACCCCTGCAGGCTCGTACTAAGTGATATTCCGAGGCTATCTAAATATAGTAAAAGCTGTCTTGCAATGTGTGTACGTTTATATAATAAGTTGCCCAATGATATCAAAAACGTTAATACTACATTATTTAGAAAGAAAATGTACGAATGGCTATCTGTAAATAGTTTTTATAGTGTAAAAGAATTCATTGACAAAAAATGTTAATGTCAGTTATATTCTGAAAAATTTGCATGCTTATTTTATATTGGCAAAACATGTTCGTTCTAAATTTTATTGGTACCATCCTTGTATACCGTGTTTTTAGGCAAATAAATATATTATTATTATTATTATTATTATTATTAAATTATCATCATCAACCTTTTTATTTTCCCACTGCTGGGCACATATTCCTCTCATACAGAGAAGGATAACATTGTTTAATTTAACTTTCCAGGTACTACATCTCATTCGTCATCCAGTTCCAATTCCACCGTTCCTTGTGCCAGTTAGCCGGCGAGTACAGTCCTGGAGACCAGACCAAGTTACTCTCCAACTGTGACATCTATAAAAGCACTGAGGCTGGAAACGCTTTGGGGTATGTTATATGTATTGTATTGTATTGTATTGTATTATTAATGTTACAATAGTTGTTATGTTACTGCTGGAACTATGTACTATAATTGAGATGTGAAATATTAGATAGTACTAGCGGCCGCCAGCGACTTCGTTCGTGGAATTAGTCATGCTCAGCTCCTATTGTCAATATGCACGGCTGCGTTAGCTCCCGTTTTCGCAACATTTTTTGGTACTGCTCTGCTCCTATTGGTCATAGCGGGATGTTATATAGCCTAAAGCCTTCCTGGATTGATAGGCTATCCAACGCAAAAATAATTTTTCAAATCGGACCAGTAGTTCCTGAGATAAGCGCGCACAAACAAACAAACAAACTCTTCAGCTTCATATATGAGTACAGATTAACCAGGACCATTCTGTAATTTACGCCAATCCTATAATGGTTATCTCTAATCAAACGCTTAAACGCCAATGGAAAATGTTACGAATATGTTTTAACGAAAAAGTTAAGAATATTTGGGATCAATAAGGCCCAAATACTCTTCGTATCTGTCAGGCATACTTTTTTAGTATTTTTTTACATCGGTTTAAATTTACAGTTTCTATTATGTGTTTATTATTTTGCGCTAAATAAACGTACTTTATTTCTGTCTTTATTTATTACAGCCCATTTTAAAGACATAATTGTTTGGTATGTCAAAATATTGTGCATTATGGTTTCCCGAAATATTTTCGATATCACTCACTTAATAAAACAGAATTCTAGGGTTGTAAAGTTACGCATTTATACATTCAATTTCATTTGTACATTCCCTTACAGTAAAATGCTCCAGATGGGTTCTTCAAGACCGTGGCCTGATGCGATGGAGGTGTTAACTGGCCAGCGGAACATGGACGCCAGTGGACTTCTGGAGTACTTCGCACCACTGCATGACTGGCTCATAAAAGAGAATGAAAGGACTGGAGAGTTTGTGGGCTGGGAACCTAGTTCTGTCCGTAAGTATTTATCATTAATAGAGACTGGATTTTATGCGAATGCATATCATCTTCTTCTTCTCAGCCTCTATCCACTGTTGGACAAAGGCATCTCCAAGGCTTTTATTCCATTGGGGGGCATTGCCATAATCCTCACCCTCGGTAGCCGGATTGGGGATCGCAGTATTTGTTATTTCACAGGGGAAGCGCTGTTGCCCGCTTCTCTGGTGAGAGTTCCTTTAGTCGCGTCTTACGACACCCACGGGAGGATATGGGCTGGTACTATTCTATGCCCGGTACCACACGGAAAAAATGCATATCAGTTTTTGCATATTATTTAGCTAAAATCTACTGAATTTTCACTATATTATTTTTACTAAATTCGGTATAAAATTAAACATTCAATTAAGCCCGTTCAACCGATTTTGACTTCTATAGCTTTGTTGGCATGACAAATGATAGTTGCAGTAAATAACCTGCAGTTTTTTTTATTAATGCCACTATCGAATAATTGAAAGTAAAATAATATGTTGAAGCATCTGATTAAAAGGTTTTTTTAGGTGTCTATTCTTATTTCAAATTAGCTGACTTGGCAAACGTTATTTGCTTTGAAAAAAATAAAAAAATAGGGTCATGTTTAAAAAATAGGGCATGGTGAAAGAAGGGTACATATTTAGAGTTGTATGTAATTTTAATGCCACAATCAAATACAAAAAAAATCGCAGTCGTGGTACTTTTATTTTTACTACTGACCGACAAGTGAAATCTGAATTGCTTGCGTTGATAAACTTGTTTCTATCATCCATCTGAAAAACAATTTCTATATCTCTCTCGTTCTGGAAATAAAATATTCTACAATTCTCATAATACTTTTTGATTTCCAGCGTACTGCACAGGTGAACAGCGTTCGGCGATGGAAACTTCCGGGTTCAATAGTAGACTGAAGAAATACGCGTCAATGTAAATGTGGTCTCGAAGGAAACTATTTATTAATTATTACATAAATTAAGTACAAGCACATGATATTTTGTTTTATTTAGTCTCGAAGGAGGAATTTTCCGAATAATAATAATCTTCGTATGTTGTCATTTCTAACGTGAATTCTGAACCATCTTTCTATCGAGTCTCTATCGTTGGTTGGCACCAAGTATATAATAAAACTAGCGACCCGCCCCGGCTTTGCACGTGGTCAAATGATATAGGTACCTAAGCCTTCCTCAAGAAACGGTGGCCCTTCAATAAAAATAATGTCTACTGTGCCGCCCATCAGCCAATATCTGACTCTGCAAGATACATCGACGTTATTGTCCATGGATGGCCAGTTCCACCACCTTCAACTAGAATGAAAGCCTACCGGGGTAGCAAGTTTGTTCGAAATATTGGTCCCCCGCTCCGGTCCACTCACTCCGCGGTTTAGGCCGAGAAACACTCAAGTAGCAGGCGGCCGGTAGGGACGAGAGCGGCAAGCGGATTTTTTCTGGTGTTTAGTTTTAAATAAATCGTGATATCTCCTGAATGAGACAACCAATTCCAATAATTTAAAAGAGATATGCTGCTACTAAAATTACCTTTGTTAAGACGTAATTTATTTGGATAAGGATTAATAATAAGGAACAAATAGTGGGCTCTGATTTCGATTTTAATTAACTTTTCAAACATAAAAAAGACATAATGAAGAAACTATAGTAGACATAATATGGTGTCGCAGACTTTTTTGTCGGCATTTTTAAGGTTTACAACACTGTAGTACATTATTTTGATCTATCTCATAGGGTTCAGCCAGCGTTTGCAAAGTAAGCTAAAAAAATAGGTTTATTTTGCGACATGTTGAACATGAAACCTCAAAAATTATCAGTGTTCCTCTTATATATTCATCATCATCATCCCAGCGTTAGTCCCAGTCGCATCCGAAGCCTTTTCAGCTTTGGAGGCTGGGATCCGCTTTGTCAGTCCAACTGCTGATATGGCTAAACTTCGACATTTTCCGTGAAGCGACTGCCGTCTGACCTCCACAACCCGAAGGCGACATCGAAGCATTGCAGTTAGACCAATTGTTGGACTTTTGAGGGCTCTAACAACCCGTAACGGCTGCCACTAGATGTTCGTATGGCAAACGGGACCTACAGCTTAATGTGCTTTCCGAGGCACGATCAGACCAGTGCAAATATTCATATTCATGCATACAAATACTTGCACTGTGCGGGGATCGAACCCGCGCTACCTTGCGCAGCGGTCGCGTCCGCTACCGCTACGCCACGGAGGCTGTCGTTCCTGTCTGTTCCTCTTATATATTATGCATGTTATATACATAAAAACCTTCCCCTTGAATCCCTCTATCTATTAAAGAAAACCCTATCAAAATCCTTTCCGTAGTTTTAAAGATTGAATCATACAAAGCGACATAGGGAAAGTAAAAGTGACTTTGTTTTAAAATATGTAGTGATTACTCCTTTATTTCGTTGAAAACATATTAATTATATGTCTATATATTAGAATATAAAATGCTATGAAGTAAGCCCACTGGTATTCGAATAGGGTCCTAGCGGCGGTCAGGGCTTCAGCGAAAAGAACTTGCTGACAATATGCGACGTGCCCAGAACTACTGCTTGTCGTGTAACGACAAGAAAAGACTTTAGAGGGAGACAGTATTTATTAAGTATACAGAAAAGACAAGATGGAAGTATAAAAATGAATAATGTAGATGAATGATTGATGGGTGATGGTGAAGGGCGGCCCCTGGTGGACCGGCGGCAGTTACGGAGGAGCGGCCCTGGCGGACCGGCGACAGCAACAGACGAGCGGCCCTGGCGGACCGGCGACAGCAACAGACGAGCGGCCCTGGTGGACCGGCGACAGCAACGGACGAGCGGCCCTGGTGGACCGGCGACAGCAACGGACGAGCGGCCCTGGTGGACCGGCGACAGCAACGGACGAGCGGCCCTGGTGGACCGGCGGCAGCTGCAGAGGAGCGGCCCTGGTGGACCGGCGGCAGCTGCAGAGGAGCGGCCCTGGTGGACCGGCGGCAGCTGCAGAGGAGCGGCCCTGGTGGACCGGCGGCAGCTGCAGAGGAGCGGCCCTGGTGGACCGGCGTCAGCTACAGAAGAACGGCCCTGGTGGACCGGCGGCAGCTACACGAAGAACGGCCCTGGTGGACCGGCGGCAGCTACAGAAGAGGGACTGCCCCGGCGTCACAAGGCCGGCAGCAGTCGAAGGCTCCGGCGGCAAAGGGCCAGGCAGCTCCAGGCGCACCAGTTATATAGAGACTGGCACAGCAGGAAAAACCCTAGAAGGGCTCTCGAGGCAACGTTTGCTGGAGACCTACTTTTAAGAGGCTTGTTTGGAAGCCAGAGCTCGACTGACCACTGCTCTGCGATGATTCCTAAAGAAACCTCGCAGAACGGTTGGAGGTCGAAATTTAAAATATCCGAAAATATGGACGAGGAACGGTAAATAATTTTACCATAAAAGAGTTCGAATAACAATTATGAAATAAAAATAGCAGACCAACAAGAATTTTGATGAGAAGGTTGTCATAGATACATCATCAACAATGTTGTCAAAAAATGTCAAAATAATGAAAATGTTCTGTAACAATGTAAATATAAATGGTATTAAATTAAAAAGTGCAGTGTTTGATAGGAAAAAGTGATACAGTCCTGCATAGGTACGGCTTCCTACGCTAAGGGGACACTAAGTCGCCGAAACTTAGGCTTAAATTTGAGGACTGTATCTGTGAACAGAAAAATGAGCCCTAGTGTGGTGGAATATGATCAAAACAGAGCCTCATAGTAATGGAATGCATATAATGGACCGTGGAAATGAATGATACATATATAAGTATGAATATGAGTATAAATAATAAGTGTAAGTATATCTGAATATGTACATAACATTACATGCTTTCTGAACCAAGCCCTTGTTGCAGCTGAATAACGAGAGCCTCCTAAGGTGTTTTGTCGAGCCTCATCGCTATTAACCTATTGGTGGTCACGACTATAAGCACAATTCTAATGATCGCCGAGTCCACATTCTATAGATTGACAACCCCGGGAGCCAAGTCAAGATACTTGATTTATTTATCCTATTTAATATGTGATATACTCGTGAACGTTGGTATAGATGGATGAATGTTTGATTAGTCTTTGACGTAAAAAATACTGAACGAATTTAATTAAAAATTGCCACACATGGTTTATAATCAGGATTTACATCTAGAATACTTGTTATCCCAATATTCCAGGGTCAAAACACATAATATTATGGTTGTGTAAATTTTATAAAAATTAAATTAACATTTAATTGAAAAGTTTCAACTTTATTACTTCGCATTATACTTATTATCATCATGCGTGTCACGGATATGAATATGCTGCGGTGGATGTGTAGAGTTACGCGGCAAGACCGCATCAGAAACGCCCGCATCCGTGGCAGTCTTCGTGTCTGTGACATAGCAGACAAACTGCAAGAGAGTCGCCTACGCTGGTACGGTCACGTCTTACGATAACGTGTGTTATGTTACGTGAGTAACAAATGTCTTGCCATGCCACCGGCCAGAGATCGTGCGAAATGGAGGCGTAGAAGTAGGAAAGCGGACCCCGGGCTCCAACGCGAAAGCTGCGGTTGCAACCGGGATTATACGCTGAGTATTTGCTTACTCCCAATTTCTTAGAGGTCAGTGCACCATGTCTTTTTCTTCCATACTTCCCATTATGTCGTAAATCAAATCAAGCTACAACAAATCACCAATAAGGTACTGATTGGTGTCGAAATACACTCGATTGTGACGGTATTGCCAATATTCCAGATCTATTCAATAAACACAAGTCATGGTTCTAGTTGAATTAAATCCGCTCAATGGCAGGATGTCACACAATACTCTATAGTGGCGCAACTTTAAAGTCCCTGACCTCGTACTGACAAATTTCGCACCACTCTAAAAGGTTAGTCACATTACTCTGTCCCTTTTGGGGATTACAGTAGTCGTTATGAGTTAGGTAGGTACTCTTATGACCCTCAATCTTAAGTCTCTACTACTAATACTCTCTCGTGTACGTGTTCAGGAAAAAAATATTTTCCTTTGCCAATAGTTTCATGATCATCACCGTCAACCTTTTTATCGTCCCACTGCTAGGCACAGGTCTTCTCTCATACAGTGAAGGATTGAGCGTAATCACAACGCTTGCTCAATGCGGGTTGACGATTTTAGAATTAAAGTCCAGGTTTCCTTAAGATGGTTTCCTTCACCTTTTAATCAGTTATTGGTGTCCAAGATATACTTAGAATATAGTTTGTTATAAGCAAATAGACATGATAGTTTGACGAGAACAGTGGTGGTCTCTGGAATCCAGTGTCTCCATGTGATGTACATGGTTATTAGCGTAGATGCATCGTAACCAGCCCCCTAATCGGCGAACACATTTTTGTCAAATGATTGCGACTAGTTGGGATCGTTTGGACCGAATGGACCAATGAGCGGTCCGAACGATCCCAACTGATGCCAACTAGTCGCAATCATTTGACAAAAATGTGTTCACCGATTAGGGGGCTGGTCTTTTAAGCTGTAGTGAAAGCAGTGAGGTAGGTAGGCATGTCATATGTCAGCATATTAATACTTGATAGTATATTTCATCGTATTCTACATTAAACTCAGCTCAAAAAAACTGCGAAGTAGCAAAAATGTTGTGATTCCAGGAGGTAATGCTTAACAAGCTAACAGTAGAAATGGTTTTATTGCGTCATTTCCGTTGTTAAGCAGATGATTAAGTTTAAAATGTTTCATATTGAGATTGACAGTCTTACGCTATTAAGATGCTAGCCAACGAAGAATAAGTATGTGGGTATGGTGACAAAAAATAATGTTAGTATGGGCGTAGCCACACTGTAAGTGCCCCAGTTTGCCCCACCCTGGCTCTGATGTATAAGGTGCCTAAATAAACAAAAAAAACCGGCCAAATGCGAGTCGGACTCGCACACCGAGGGTTCCGCTGTACAAACGTAGCGGTTTACAATTTATGACGTACTAGCTTTCCGCCAGCGGCTTCGCCCGCGTGGAGTTCGGTTATATCGCGCTGTTTAAATTCCCCTCAGGAACATCAAATTTTTCCGGGATAAAAGGTAGCCTATGTTCTTTCTCAGGGTCTAAAGATTGTCTGTGCCAAACTTCATCAAAATCGGTTGAGAGGTTTAGGTGGGAAAGCGTAACAGACAGACAGAGTTATTTTCGCATTTATAATACTAGCATCGATTTAGAATTTTTCACAGTTTAGAGGCTAATTAGATTTAAGAAGTGTTTGATATGAATTTCAACTTTAATATCTCTACGCGTTCGTGTGAAAAAGGGTAGGTAGTAAGTTTATAATTATTAAAAAAATATTTAATGTCATGTAAGCAAAAATAATATTTTAATATTTTATGTAACTTCAAATTTATCATTTTCACAATTTTTCCTTTATCTGTCTGTACTATAATATAACGTTGCTTCGTGCCGAATTTCAAGATTCTGAGTTCACGGGAAGTACCTTATAGGCAAAGAGATTTAGGATATAATTATAGAGAGGGCATGTGTCAAAATGGCATAGAAAAACTGTGATACCATGGCTCAGTTCCGTCATCTAGTACAATATAGCAAAATTAGATCGACAATTGGAGACATCAAATAGTAAAAATGAAATAAGTTTATATAAAATATATTCAGCTATTGCCCGGTAGGTGGCCAGTGTGGTCTATGTTGCCAGATCCGATTTAATACCCTAGTATAGTTCAAATCGGGTAAATAAATATTGAAAAGTATATAAATTAAGTGAAACTTGTCTTGTACAAACAAAAACTGTTTTAGAATTTTATTCGCTACTATTCATTTACCGTGACACCGTCTATTGGCATTTTAGACGTTTTATGCTTACGAATTATTTTAACGCTCAGTTTATTGCGATTTTTGAGTGTAATAGACCTTTTAGGCCATAAAGCGCATTTTGTTTTGCAATTTTCGTTTGCATTTCGTTTTTAGCAAAATTATTCTTTTTACACGTTTGTTTGCAAATATTTTTAAATGGCAATGCAAAAAAACTGTGGTAGGGTTTGTATCATTTCGATATAAAGTTATCGATAATATTCAAAGAAGTTACTACGACGATGTTTTTTCGCATTATGATAGCTTGAAACAAAAATTAGGAAACAGAATAATTATGGGTAATTTCAAGTTTACAAGTTTCTTATTTATATAATTCTTTTAATATAATAGGCGTTAAAGTTTAAAATTGCCGATTAGTACTGAAAATCTAAATAATTGCTTATTTTTTAATATTTTATGAATATATTTCATTATAAATAAGTCATGTAATCTATGTACTTATCCACTTAACCGTAAATTTTATTCCAATTTTTACGGATATGTAGAAAAGTACTGAAATTAATAACTTACTATTTCATTTCTAATACAAGGTACCGATTCTTTTTTTTTTAATTTGATCGACAAGTCTTTCCAAAGTAGATAACTTCTCTTTTAAAATGCATTGAGCATAATTTCGACGAATGAGACGGAAGCCAATTTTCTTCTCTACGGTCTATCTGGACAAATCATATCCACTTTTTCCTTAAGACATTATTTTTATTCGGAAACCAAAAATAACAAAAACCTAGGTAAATGAATAGTAATTGTTCATTCAATTTTGTTTATTAATATGATATGATTATGTTTAATAAATAAACTTGAAATATAGTAATATTTTAAGTTTATTTAGCTATGTGTTAAATGTCATTAAAATACAGCAAAATGTATTCATCTTAATAAGTATTATCGATAACTAAATCGAAAAACAACATTACTACATCTCTAGAAGAAAATAGTAAAACTACTCAACAATAGAGGGCGCTTATTACAATAATGGAAAATTTTCTAGAACTAAGATTTTTTTTAATTTGAATTGCAGACGAAATATAAATAATTCATAGAAAAACATTCCGAAGTTAGGTCCAGTCGTTTTACTATAACGAGATGTACAGTAACACAAAGCACAACATGGCATATTTCCTTAGAAAATGTTTATTCTTAGTGGACACAAATTACGTCCTGACGCGCAGACTAGACTGAGCGACTTTTAATCAAGTCGATAAAAGTATTGGCTTACGATTTTGTTCGTGATGTCCTGTCTATTGTAAATATAATTTTAATGTCTTTGCGTGTAGTTTTTGATTCCCTAGCGTGTGACGAAAATTCGTCTAAGGTGTCGGTATAAACTGCTGTATCTTTTGATCGCTTTAACTTAGAAGTTTGATTTTTTCACTGCATAAAGGGACAATAGACCTAGGTATTTGGTATAAATTTCAATTTGATACCTTTATTAGTTCGTGAGAAATAGGTTCATTTTATTAAAATATGTTTATTATATTATATAACTAAAAAAATGTGATTTTCGCAATTTTTCCTATATTTACATTATATGACAATCTTTCATGCCAAATTTCAAGATTCTGAGTTTACGGGAAGTATCCTGTAGGTTTTGATTCCTTTGCGAGTGTCGAAAATTTGTTGAAAATATCGACATATCGCCTGTATCTTTTAATTGGCTTAGCTTAGAAGTTTGATATTTTCACAGCTTAAAGGGACAATAGACCTAGGTATTTGGTATAAATTTAAATTTGATAACTTTATTCGTTCGTGAGAAATAAGGTAGTAAGTTCAATTTTATTAAAATATGTTTATTATATTATATAACTGAAAAAATATGATTTTCGCAATTTTTCCTATATTTGCATTATATGACAATCCTTCATGCCAAATTTCAAGATTCTGAGTTTACGGGAAGTATCCTGTAGGTTATGATTCCTTTGCGAGTGTCGAAAATTTGTTGAAAATATCGACATATAGGCTGTATCTTTTGATTGGCTTGGCTTAGAAGTTTGATATTTTCACAGCTTAAAGGGACAATAGACCTAGGTATTTGGTATAAATTTCAATTTGATAACTTTATTCGTTCGTGAGAAATAAGGTAGTAAGTTCCATTTTATTAAAATATGTTTATTATATTATATAACTAAAAAAAATGTGATTTTCGCAATTTTTCCTATATTTGCATTATATGACAATGCTTCATGCCAAATTTCAAGATTCTGAGTTTACAGGAAGTATCCTGTAGGTTTTGATTCCTTTGCGAGTGTCGAAAATTTGTTGAAAATATCGACATAATCGGCTGTATCTTTTGATTGGCTTGGCTTAGAAGTTTGATATTTTCACAGCTTAAAGGGACAATAGACCCAAGTATTTCATGAGAATTTCAGCTTGATACGTCCACGCGTTCTTGAGATAAAGGGTGGTGACAGACAGACAGACAGACAGACAGACAGACAGACGGACAACAAAGTGATCCTATAAGGGTTCCGTTTTTTCCTTTTGAGGTACGGAACCCTAAAAATAACCAGGTGAGGGCGGGGGGGATAGGTTGACTGCTGACCCTGAGCCCAAGGCTGGCTACACCCATGTAGGAAAGTCAAATTCAAAATAATAGATATTGGCCCCGATTCCCATAATTACATACTAAATTAAATTTAAGTTTAGTGTCTCTTTTTCTGTTTATTTCAATAGGAAAAGGACAGAAGATGAAATAATAGTTTAACTTGTCAAAATAGTCCGCTCCTGATGTATATTGATGTATTTTTGGTCGCTATGTTTATAATCACGTCTACTCTAAACTGTCTATGGAATACAAGGAATTTCTATCTAAACTGGAATGTGAACTATCGATCAAAACGCGGTCCGAGGGAGATAGCTTCACAGTAGCCCTCTGTCCTTGTTGTGTAGGGTGACTATTATAATGGAATTTATAAGGAATGTACGTAAAATATTTTTTTCACTTATATTACCTGAGTTTTAATGAACATTTAGGCATGGATGCGAACTTTTTAATTCCATTATTGAATTTTAAAAATGGATTCAATGAATAAATTGATGATGTACGGACGACAGCAGGTCAATCTATCCGAAACTGTACCTTTAGATAAATAAAATATCTACAAGAAAGTAGAATTTCATGTCATTGTAAATACCCAATAAAAGTCACTTACTTATTATGCACACAATGGCTAAGTGCACATTTATTAATTACCCCGAAATTTATGGTCACCCTACATACAAACAAAATAACTTGTATATGATTACCGCAAAAACCTTACTTAAAGAATGATATTCCGCATCCAGAGTATGACTCACTATTGCAGACATTAATGGCACCCTTTTCCACCATCTTTTTTCTAATCGAAATTGTTGGTTTCAAACAAAATTACAAAAAATAAATACGGGTAACACTTAGAAAGAGACAGAGGGCTACTGGGACGCTTTCTCCCTCGGACCGTATTCTCTTCAAATAAAGTTTTATTTCCGATCGACCTTATTGCTCTTGCGAGTCTTTTTTTAAATAAGAGTCTTATGCAAGTTCACATTCCAGTTTAGATAGAAATTCCTTGATGGAATATCTTAATTTGACAGGATTAAACTAACATATTATCTTCTATCCTTTTCTTAATGCACAGAACTTAAAATTATTTTAGTTTGTGAACAAGAGAATCTTGAGAACAAGACATATTGTACTTCTTTCAGATTAATTAGAAGAAGTAAATTTGTAAGTAATTAAAAAGTCCACTGTATGTATTTAGTGAATTGAATAATTATCATATTAAGCGGCCTCCACACGTTGGCTGTTTGTCACAAACACCGCTAATAGCAAACAAAGTCCCAAACATCCAACACAATCACCCAACACAAACAGACATCCACATGCTTGGTGAACGTTCATTACATTCCGAATCGGCAAACATGGCGGGCGTCGAGCTCGTGGCAAGTATTACTTTCGGGTTGACATATTTTAATTATAAATTAAAACAAGCGAAAAGGAAGAAATCGAAGACGATGGTGGATGATTAAAATACAGAAAAATCGTACATGTACAAATATTAATATTATAACTTCAAAAATAACAGAGTCAAAAAATCCCTGAAAATACCCCTAAAATTTTCAGCCCCCTAACAAAATCCCATCTCACTTATTTACCCCTTAAATCTGGGGGGAAAACCCCTAACTTGGGAACCGTGTCATTACTGATCGCTGCCAAACGTGTGGCTACCTCGCAAACTGTTTGCCAAACATCCTTTGATCTGGCAAGAAAAACCGACATCGATGCCGAACACTGCCAAACACAAACAGGCAAACAAAGACAAACACCCATCCACACGTCCGTGTTTGCTGTTGGCTGTTTGCCAAGCGTGTGGAGGGCCCTTTATGTTAATCAACCCATTCGGCCTTGAGTTGATTTATTTATTAATGAATCATTCTAGAAAAACCCGTATCACCCCTTACTATACGGTAACTACCGATTTACATTATGGAGACACTACAAAAAAAATATCTTACCTACATCAACTTAATTTTATGAGAGATTACAAACTAAATTTGGTTGTGTTCTTCAAATCTAGTGAAACGTTTCGGTGTTACAACAAAGGATTATAAGAAGGACAGCGCGTACGCAGTCCTTCACTACCAAAAATAACGCGTCCGAGTTATCCACATTAGGGATAATCGCAGGGGTCAACCAATCCGCAGTGCAATGGAGAGGCCTCGCCCTGGGGGAACCGCCTACATGATCACGGTTTCCCCTACGCCAGGTAAGTATGAATTGCTCACAGAAATTTGCGAGGGTCATTCAACGACGGAGAATCTCGACACCGCGATTCAAAAAACGAGCCTGAATGAACAACGCCATCTAGTTGCAAAGTTGGAACTAAACCGGGATTTGGGTTGGGGTGACTTGGGGTTGGGGTGCATAAATTATTTACGGATGCTGTGTCGTTTCTCCACTTACTAGTATTTATTAGCAATATTTTTTGCAGTTATTTTACTCTATGTACTAATAATGTCCTCAACCTGAGCCACAGTAGACAGACAGTAAAACATCTTCATACAAATGAGCCGCTTTTGGTTTGAATGTATGCGTGCGCGCGGTGCGCCGTGTCGGTACGCGATTTCACGCACACGCTGGCATAATATAGCTTGGATTAACATGGGGGCAGTACGGGCTATGCCGTGTGACTGTGAGCACGCGCGTAAATTACATGACCGCTCGCGTTCGTCAACTCTCGCCTGCCACTACCATAATATTAATTATTACGAGTATCATGACTTCGAAAGGGGGAAAAAGATATTATAGTGTTTTCGGGTGCCTCAATAACGATTTCGCAAACCCGGACTTATCATTCTTCATAATTCCTTCTGAACCAGAAATATAAGTACCTACTTATACTTAAATCTTATTAGAAAATATTTGTATTGTTTATTTCACAGTTTCTTTGCTTTATTAAGAGCTCACCCCAGTCGCATTTTTCCATAAAAATGTATTCCCAAATTTACTTCCTGAATACTATCTTTAGAGCTAAAGTTTATTTTAAGAGGCCTAGTTTTCTTATAAAACAGAGGATTGAGTACGAAATATCGTTTAGGTAAATGTATTTGTCGCGTATAGTGTAATAAGGGCAACTTCACAATAATTACCTACTAATGCAAATTACTATTTTTTTCTATTGTCTTATGTATTGCTTGATACAAATATGGCGTCTTAATCATAATATCAACTCAATAAAATAATAGACAGATATGACCGACTAACGCTTAAGGTTACCACTTTTACTTTTAGCTAAATGGGACATAAAGCTAAATAGACAACCCTGGGCATCAACGCAAGAGTAGGCAAATAACTCTGCGGGCGGCCTTAGATAATCTACTGTTCTGTCTCTACTGTGCCTGGGCTTTAAGTCTGAAATTGCCAACCCGCATTGAACAAGCGTGGTGATTACGCTCAATTCTTCTCTGTATGAGCCTGTGCCCAGCAGTGGGACGATAAAAAGGTTGATGATGATTATGTTGATGACTATGTCCATCCGCATCTGAAGTGGTCAGGTTTCAGAAAATATTATCACATTTGTTTTAATACTCAACAGACTTTCTATTTTTTTTAAATTTTAAACTATTGCTTGACCGCAATCCCGCCTGATGGTAAGCAGTGATGCAATCGTTGATGGTAAACGCGCTAGTTTATTAGGAGCCTATTCACTCTAGCCTTAAAGACACTTAAATTGTAGTTAGACGTACGTTGTAGGAAACACCGCTGCTGAAAAATTGTTCCAGTCCCGTCAGTCCCGGTAAAATAAAACACGAGGCGAAACATTTCGTCCAGATCGTAGTGGTGTTAACGACAAAACTCATTATACAAAAAAAAAAAAACAACTCCAAACATACGTAAATTCTTAACCTTCATTTCCGTTACAATTATATCAATGTCATACATACCGTTTCTTAGATATATGAATTATTATTATGGGCCACCATCAATTTGGCAGTAAGTATTTTGTCATTATTATTGGCTTCCTGCTAACGCAAGGTGCGAATACTGACTTAATTTTTGTGAAAATGAACTAAAGAAGAGGCGCTATCGATCTTATTTTAAGCGTATAGGGCAAAAACTGCTACAATATAACACATTCAAAATTGTTCCAGGAAGTGGCTTCTATCAAATCAGTAAAATTATAAATAGTAATTAATTATTCTATTGATATTTTGCGCCGAAAACAAAATATTACCTTTACCGATCATAATTATTTATTTAATATACCATCTAAAGTAAATACACACATATCAAAAGACAAGTGAAAACAGAACAAAATAAAAGGAACAGAGATGAAGCTTAACAATTTACACATCTATATAATGAGAATTTTAGAATATTTTGACCATATTGCCAGAAAAGATGGAGACAACCTCGAACATCTGATGGTTACTGGAAAGTTAGATGGACGACGTTTTAGAGTTCGTAGTCTAATAAGGTGGACTAAGGTGGAAAGGGTGCATTGTGGTCTCACCACCATCTTTGGGACTCAAGTCAACCCCACCTGCCAGACGGTGCACCTGCTGACATACGGACGGGGCTCTGACGCCGGCTTCCCTTTCGGGGTTGAGTGGTCAGACGGCAGTCGTACTCGTAAAAGCCAAACATCGCCAAAACATGGACAGGAATAGTAGAAAAGCACGAGTTAAGCGGACCCCGGGCTCCAACGCGAAAGCCGCGGATGCGACCGGGACAAACGCTGAGATGGTGATGATGAGTCTAATAAGGTGGAATGACCAAATTCGGTCCTCTCTGGACACCAGCCTGCTTGATGCTTATTGCGGATCATCGTATTAGATGGTGAACTATCATATAATAGATGATAATTCCACAGGGACATCACGGCCCTTAGCTTAATGAGGAGAACGACTTGAAGAGGAGAGAATAATGAGACCACACCAAACAATCAACTGGGAATTTAATTATTTTTCAAATAATTTTTTCTATTTGTTTTTCAATTTTTTCATACAATATAATTCCACAAAGTCACGATTATTAATGTAGAACACCCTTAAGTGAAATAGGTATGATAATGTCGCATTTGAATTATTTGTTTTTTTTCAATAAAACGTACGGCGCTAACTTCGGTTTTTTTTTTTCACAATGTCTCTTGTACCATTAGTTAATTATTCTACATTCCGTCCAATAATTTACTCTAGATATATATTGCTGGGCTTTTAACTATAGTTTATCCTTTAACAGATAAAAAATTTAACTGAACACTTAACACGGGCCGAAAGATTGATCGAATCTTTAATAGGGTGGACAACAATAGATTTCAATTAAGTAGTAGGCCTACAAAAAAATCTTGACATCACTGTGATAATAAATTTGATACTACTAAGAATCTATTAGTTGCTATACAACAATCAATTCGGTTTGTATTATTATCCTCATAAACAACAAAAAACGCATGATGACTCTCTGAAAATAGATCATCTCGTGGCAGTACAAGTTCGCGAAAGAATTGTATTAACAGAGGATTTCGGAGCCTCAACAACTTCGAAGCCTTTTCCAAACCATGTTCGGCAAGGGGTTGGTTAAAAGAAAGACCGTGGTCCTGGTGCACAGGCAAGTGAAGGAACACGGGTGGGTTTTAGTCAGTAAAAGTCTGAAATTCTCTTCCGCTTCGCCGAGAGGTTTGTGATGGTTCTCATCCAGACCAAAAAAGGGTTCAGCTTCCAGTCTGACTGGCCGGCTTCTACAACCTAATTACTGGGTAATACGATAACCCTTGGGAAGACTCATCAGATTTTCGGGCTTTTGACGATCCCTAATGGTCAGGTTAGATAGCGAAATATATAGTAAGCGAATGCAAGAAATCCTAGGGTCCACCTTAAAGCGAAACTACTAACAATAATATAAAAATACTTATCGTGTGACATATTATGTGTGACAATATGATAATCTTGTCACACGCTGTGATGGTCAGAGGTCCCCACAGCTATCTTTACATTTTTTTTTGTCTCCGTGAATGTTTAATAATATTTTTTTTTGATCGATGTTATGTGCAAATTAGACCTGGTCATAAATAAACAAAATATTAAAATAATTAATCGACGGGTTCTCATGTGGCGACCACGCACCAGAAGACGTAGTGTGGGTAGGCCCCCGAACAGGAGTACCGACGACCTAGTGAAGGTCGCGGCAACACTTAGTGACATTGGCAGCACATTGCCCGTAGGACCGATACCCTATGGGGCCGACGGGTTCTCGAGTGGCGATCACGCAGGGGAAGATGCAGCGTGGGTATGCCCCCGGCAAAGTAAACCGACGACCTGATGAAGGTCACGGGGAACCGCTGGATGTGAGAGGCACAAGACCGGTCGTTGTGGAGATCCTTGAGGAAGGCCTTTGTCCAGAAGTGGACGACTTTCGACTAAAATGATGACGATGATGAATCAGAATAGTGACAACTGAATAGATTATGATCTGATAAAAGAAGATCATAATATTTTTCTACAATAATCGTGGATTCATCAGACTGTTCTCACAATTTGAAGGAAATTTACCTGTCTCAATTTTTAAAACATACCCCTCATTTCCCTCCATTTTTAGGGTTCCGTACCTCAAAAGGAAAAAACGGAACCCTTATAGGATCACTTTGTTGTCCGTCTGTCTGTCTGTCTGTCTGTCACCACCCTTTATCTCAAGAACGCGTGGATGTATCAAGCTGAAATTCTCATGAAATACTCGGGTCTATTGTCCCTTTAAGCTGTGAAAATATCAAACTTCTAAGCCAAGCCAATCAAAAGATACAGCCGATTATGTCGATATTTTCAACAAATTTTCGACACTCGCAAAGGAATCAAAACCTACAGGATACTTCCCGTAAACTCAGAATCTTGAAATTTGGCATGAAGGATAGTCATATAATGCAAATATAGGAAAAATTGCGAAAATCACATTTTTTCAGTTATATAATATAATAAACATAGTTTAATAAAATGGAACTTACTACCTTATTTCTCACGAACGAATAAAGGTATCAAATTGAAATTTATACCAAATACCTAGGTCTATGGTCCGTTTAAGCTGTGATAATATCAAACTTCTAAGCGAAGCCAATCAAAAGATACAGCCGATTATTCGATATTTTCAACAAATTTTCGACACTCGTAAAGGAATCAAAACCTACAGGATACTTCCCGTAAACTCAGAATCTTGAAAATTGGCATGAAGCATTGTCATATAATGCAAATATAGGAAAAATTGTGAAAATCACATTTTTTTAGTTATATAATATAATAAACATATTTTAATAAAATGAAACTTACTACCTTATTTCTCACGAACTAATAAAGGTATCAAATTGAAATTTATACCAAATACCTAGGTCTATTGTCCCTTTATGCTGTGAAAAAATCAAACTTCTAAGTTAAAGCGATCAAAAGATACAGCAGTTTATACCGACACCTTAGACGAATTTTCGTCACACGCTAGGGAATCAAAACCTACACGCAAAGACATTAAAATTATATTTACAATAGACAGGACATCACGAACAAAATCGTAAGCCAATACTTTTATCGACTTGATTAAAAGTCGCTCAGTCTAGTCTGCGCGTCAGGACGTAATTTGTGTCCAGAATAAACATTTTCTAAGGAAATATGCCATGTTGCGCTTTGTGTTACTGTACATCTCGTTATAGTAAAACGACTGGACCTAACTTCGGAATGTTTTTCTATGAATTATTTATAATTCGTCTGCAATACAAATTAAAAAAAAAATCTTAGTTCTAGAAAATTTTCCATTATTGTAATAAGCGCCCTCTATTGTTGAGTAGTTTTACTATTTTCTTGTAGAGATGTAGTAATGTTGTTTATCGATTTAGTTATCGATAGTACTTATTAAGATGAATATTAACATTTTGTTGTATTTTAGTGACATTTAAAATATAGCTAAATAAACTTAAAATATTACTATATTTCAAGTTTATTTATTATTAACTCTATTTAAACATAATCATATCATATTAATAAACAAAATTGAATGAACAATTACTATTCATTTACCTGGGTTTTTGTTATTTTTGGTTTCCGAATAAAAATAATGTCGTAGGGAAAAAGTGGATATGATTTGTCCAGATAGACCGTAGAGAAGAAAATTGGCTTCCGTCTCATTCGTCGAAATTATGCTCAATGCATTTTAAAAGAGAAGTTATCTACTTTGGAAAGACTTGTCGATCAAATTAAAAAAAGAATCGGTACCTTGTATTAGAAATGAAATAGTAAGTTATTAATTTCAGTACTTTTCTACATATCCGTAAAAATTGGAATAAAATTTACGGTTAAGTGGATAAGTACATAGATTACATAACTTATTTATAATGAAATATATTCATAAAATATGTAGATACGTATATGTAGTACAATGATTGCGAGCTACTTTGTGATTTTGAGGATTCCGTACCTAAAAGGTAAAACGAACCCTATTCATGAGACTTCTCTGTTCGTCTGTCCGTCTGTCACTAGGCTCTCATCTCATCTCATAAACCGTAATAGCGAGACAGTTGTAATTTCCAGAGATTGTGTTAGTATTTCTGTTGCCGCTATAACAACAAGTACTAAGAATAAAAATAATAAAATATTTAAGGGGGCTCCCATACAACAAACGTGAATTTTTGCCGTTTTTTGCTCCATATTAATAATGGAAACAGATAGACGCTTAAAATGTTCACAGAATATTTGGTTATATATTCAAATTACAAATAAATAATTAAAATAAAATAAATACTGAAGGCGGGCTCCCATACAATAACCGTGATTTTTTGCCGTTTTTAAAGATAATGGCGTACGAATCTTGTAAAGGTCTTGCTCCAGCAGACTACCATTTTTGTCGTGATTTGGACAATTATCTACGTGACAAGAAGTTTTCTTCCCAGGAGGCAGTTCTGCTTTCACACAGTTTGTGCAGTCTAGATCTTCAGAGTTCTATCACAAAGGCATAAACGACCTTCCTATATATTGATTATAAATGAATTATTAAAAAATTAAAAAATAAGCAATTATTTAGATTTTCAGTACTAATCGGCAATTTTAAACTTTAACGCCTATTATGTTAAAAGAATTATATAAATAAGAAACTTGTAAACTTGAAATTACCCATAATTATTCTGCTTCCTAATTTTTTGTTTCAAGCTATCATAATGCGAAAAAACATCGTCGTAGTAACTTCTTTGAATATTATCGATAACTTTATATCGAAATGATACAAACCCTACCAGTTTTTTGCATTGCCATTTAAAAATATTTGCAAACAAACATGTAAAAAGAATAATTTTGCTAAAAACGAAATGCAAACGAAAATTGCAAAACAAAATGCGCTTTATGGCCTAAAAGGTCTATTACACTCAAAAATCGCAATAAACTGAGCGTTAAAATAATTCGCAAGCATAAAACATCTAAAATGCCAATAGACGGTGTCACGGTAAATGAATAGTAGCGAATAAAATTCTAAAACAGTTTTTGTTTGTACAAGACAAGTTTCACTTAATTTATTTACTTTTCAATGTTTATTTACCCGATTTGAACTATTCTAGGGTATTAAATCGGATCTGGCAACATAGACCACACTGGCCACCTACCGGGCAATAGCTGAATATATTTTATATAAACTTATTTCATTTTTACTATTTGATGTCTCCAATTGTCGATCTAATTATGCTATATTGTACTAGATGGCGGAACTGAGCCATGGGATCACAGTTTTTCTATGCCATTTTGACACATGCCCTCTCTATATATCCTAAATCTCTTTGCCTACAAGGTACTTCCCGTGAACTCAGAATCTTGAAATTCGGCACGAAGCAACGTTATATTATAGTACAGACAGATAAAGGAAAAATTGTGAAAATGATAAATTTGAAGTTATATAAAATATTAAAATATTATTTTTGCTTACATGACATAAAATATTTTTTTAATAATTATAAACTTACTACCTACCCTTTTTCACATGAACGCGTAGAGATATTAAAGTTGAAATTCATATCAAACACTTCTTAAATCTAATTGCATCTAAACTGTGAAAAATTCTAAATCAATGCTAGTATTATAAATGCGAAAATAACTCTGTCTGTCTGTTACGCTTTCCCGCCTAAACCTCTCAACCGATTTTGGTGAAGTTTGGCACAGACAATCTTTAGACCCTGAGAAAGAACATAGGCTACCTTTTATCCTGGAAAAATTTGATGTTCCCGAGGGGAATTTAAACAGCGCGATATAACCGAACTCCACGCGGGCGAAGCCGCTGGCGGAAAGCTAGTACGTCATAAATTGTAAATCGCTACGTTTGTACAGCGGAACCCTCGGTGTGCGAGTCCGACTCGCATTTGGCCGGTTTTTTTGACACTGATTTTTACCGGTGAGATGACGATCAGATTTTAAAAGTTTTGATTATGGGAATCGGCCTTCAGAAATATTTTTGACATCTATGACATCCAGAATACAGATGTAGGTGGCAAAAACAGTAGTATTTCCCATTCGGACCCTTTATGCTACAACATATGGAGCTCCATTTGTAAATAGTTCCCACAATATATCAAATTTTTTGTCATACTTGTTTTTTTTTTGTTCTTCATATTTTCCGGTCCACTTGTCTTTAAGCGACAAGGACTTTTGATGTATTATATGTAAATACCTTTTGTTTATGAACTACTGTGGCAAATATTGTTATACTGTGGCGTCACCATCGGTCATTAGTTAAGGTGAATGATTCATAGAAGACGATTTTTTAAAATAATTATAAACTAGTGCCTGACCGCAATACCGCCTGCTGGTGAGCAGTAATGCAATCGTTGATGGTAAAGCGCGCTAGTTCATTAAGCCTATTCACTTAAAAAAACTTAATGAATAGGAAGGAAGACGGCAGTTGAGCGAGGCGATGCAATTTTAAACCCAACAACACGACCAACGATGCTGCGCCAGAGGGAGATTGATCTGGAGACCCTCCACGACCGAACTCCCGACACAACAACATTTGGCGCATCGTACCCAGCACACATCGCAACGATGGTACCTACATATAATTTTAAGAATGGTATTAAAAACAAATAATAAAATTAAAGAGGGCTAAAAGAACAGTCGTCGCACAGTGGTAATGACCCCGACTGACGAGTTGTAGGTCGTGAGTTCTAAACCAGGCTGGCGCATTAATTAGTTTAATTTTTTTTACTATTATTCATAATCATATTTATTATTCGGGATATGATGCACCTAACGTTGTTTTGTCGCGAGTTTGACCGTGGAGGGTCTCCAGATCAATCTACCTCTGACGCAGCATCGTTGGTCTTGTTGTTGGGTTTAAAATTACATCACCTCGCCCAACTGCCGTCTTCCTTCCTTTTCACTCAGTTTTTATGAGTCATCAGATATCAACGATTGCTTCACTGCTTATCATGAGGTAGGATTGCGGTCAAGAACTAGTTTGTTATAACAAAATAATCACAACTCTCAAAATGGTTAAGGAAAACATTTTGAGATAAGTACCTACCAGTATCCTAGAACCAAAAAACCAAATACTTCTAATATCAACCAACGGGCACTGGGCACTCTCTTTTGAGGAGGGAAAGGCAGGGTACCAACAGTGGGAACACTACAGGCTGATTGTTTTGTGCGACTGTTGGGCAACTTGATATGTATATCCAGAGCAATTTAATGGCTAAGAAGATCTTACATAGCCCGGCGAAGCTCTTGTAGTGCGTAAACTTGGTAGAGGTATTCATTTAAACTTGGTAGAGGTATTCATTTAAACTTGGTAGGGGTATTCATTTAAACTAGGTAGAGGTATTCATTTAAACTTGGTAGAGGTATTCATTTAAACTTGGTAGAGGTATTCATTTAAACTTGGTAGAGGTATTCATTTAAACTTGGTAGAGGTATTCATTTAAACTTGGTAGAGGTATTCATTTAAAACGCTGAACTGAGGTGGATATTGATTCACCACCTCCACAATACCTATTACTATGGATGGATTATTATTATGGACGGCGAAAACAGATTTTGGTCAGTTGGTAACTATAATACTTATAACAAAAAAAAAAAAAATACATAATTTACTGTTAGTAGAGCACAGTTTATGCATTTCTGAGGCAAAAACTTACAATCATAACAATTGCACTGAATATGAGTTTCCCAAAAAAAAGTGTAAAATATAGGTTGCACTACTAACATATTTGAGAAAAAAATATTCCATCATATTTTGTCCCCAACCTTATACAAGTTAGCCTTTATCAACATGCACATAAAGCTCATAATAATCTGTCCTTTCTTAAGGTAATCATTTCATTGCTGACCTTGTTAGGCGTCTGCGGTGGTCGTGAGTTCTAAACCAGGCTGGCGCATTAATTAGTTTAATTTTTTTTACTATTATTCATAATCATATTTATTATTCGGGATATGATGCACCTAACGTTGTTTTGTCGCGAGTTTGACCGTGGAGGGTCTCCAGATCAATCTACCTCTGACGCAGCATCGTTGGTCTTGTTGTTGGGTTTAAAATTACATCACCTCGCCCAACTGCCGTCTTCCTTCCTTTTCACTCAGTTTTTATGAGTCATCAGATATCAACGATTGCTTCACTGCTTATCATGAGGTAGGATTGCGGTCAAGAACTAGTTTGTTATAACAAAATAATCACAACTCTCAAAATGGTTAAGGAAAACATTTTGAGATAAGTACCTACCAGTATCCTAGAACCAAAAAACCAAATACTTCTAATATCAACCAACGGGCACTGGGCACTCTCTTTTGAGGAGGGAAAGGCAGGGTACCAACAGTGGGAACACTACAGGCTGATTGTTTTGTGCGACTGTTGGGCAACTTGATATGTATATCCAGAGCAATTTAATGGCTAAGAAGATCTTACATAGCCCGGCGAAGCTCTTGTAGTGCGTAAACTTGGTAGAGGTATTCATTTAAACTTGGTAGAGGTATTCATTTAAACTTGGTAGGGGTATTCATTTAAACTAGGTAGAGGTATTCATTTAAACTTGGTAGAGGTATTCATTTAAACTTGGTAGAGGTATTCATTTAAACTTGGTAGAGGTATTCATTTAAACTTGGTAGAGGTATTCATTTAAACTTGGTAGAGGTATTCATTTAAAACGCTGAACTGAGGTGGATATTGATTCACCACCTCCACAATACCTATTACTATGGATGGATTATTATTATGGACGGCGAAAACAGATTTTGGTCAGTTGGTAACTATAATACTTATAACAAAAAAAAAAAAAATACATAATTTACTGTTAGTAGAGCACAGTTTATGCATTTCTGAGGCAAAAACTTACAATCATAACAATTGCACTGAATATGAGTTTCCCAAAAAAAAGTGTAAAATATAGGTTGCACTACTAACATATTTGAGAAAAAAATATTCCATCATATTTTGTCCCCAACCTTATACAAGTTAGCCTTTATCAACATGCACATAAAGCTCATAATAATCTGTCCTTTCTTAAGGTAATCATTTCATTGCTGACCTTGTTAGGCGTCTGCGGTCAACCCAGAGCCAGTCGTGCGCGTAATGAATATAAAACAATTTTACTATTATAAATAAATGTTTGTTTGAGTAATTTTACGCCAATTTGAGTATAGACGAGTAAAAAGTTGTAGTTGCATGTCTTAGGAACGCAGAATGAACATCAACTCAACTTCAGATTTTATAGTCAGTGTCTCTGATTTTGCTGATGAAAGGGTTATGCTCTGGTAAGAGATGACACAGACACGACAAGTCTGGGTTTACGTTTAGAATAAAACTGTCGCACACGCGATATTAGATTTCATTTACCAGCAATAACAGAGAGTCCAACTTCGAGAAAGAGGTGTCTCGTCGATTCCAGCTCGGCTGGCCAGCGTTCGGGAAGCTACGCTACATCTTCTCGTCGTCCACCATACCACAGTGTCTCAAGAGTTAAAGTCTTTGACGAGTGTGTGTTGCCTGGAAGAGATCGCATTAGCGATAAGGCCGCCCATTGTATGTTTTTGTGTTGAATGTATATTGTTCGATGTTTGATTGGTGTACAATAAAGAATATATTAATAAGAACCACAGTCACCGACATAGCTCGTCGAGTCGCTAAAATTAAGTGGCAGTGGGCAAGGCACATTGCTCGTAGAACCCATGGCCGATGGGGCAGTAAGGTTCTGGAGTGGCGGCCACGTACCGGAAGACGCAGCGTAGGGAGGCCCCCAACAAAGTGGACCGATGACCTGGTGAAGGTCGCGGGAAGCCGATGGATGCGGGCAGCACAAGACCGGTCATCGTGGAAAGCCTTGGCGGAGGCCTTTGTTCAGCAGTGGACATCTATAGGCTGAAGAAGAAGCAGAATAGAGAGTGGATTTGCAAGATGCCTTGTCTACACCAGCGACATCCCGATCATTGACTGGTCAAGATTTGAGTGATATTGATA
The DNA here is from genome assembly GCA_017933935.1 of Sesamia nonagrioides. Taxonomy (NCBI): domain Eukaryota; kingdom Metazoa; phylum Arthropoda; class Insecta; order Lepidoptera; family Noctuidae; genus Sesamia; species Sesamia nonagrioides. Next base: position 581,892 of record JADWQK010002063.1, read on the forward strand.
TACTGAAATGATATTGCATTGCCATGTTGATGAATAAAGTTTACGATGGACAATATTTACCAATTTTAATGAATATTCTGCAATTGTAAAATTCTATTCTAAGCTTTTTTATAATAAGCCGATGATATTCCCATTGTTGAGTACAATTTGAGTGTCTTCAAGGCTAGAGTGAAAAGGCTCTTAATAAACTAGCGCGCTTTACCATCAACGGTCGCATCACTGCTTACCATCAGGCGGGATTGCGGTCAAGCGCTAGTATAAAACATGTAAAAAAAAAAAATATTTCACTACGCGGGGTCAGTGAAGGTTGGTAGCTGTCACATGTCTTCAAAGGTAAATTCTTGGTTGATGAAATTATTTACAAAACTCTTACTTTAACTGATACTATCCTAAAATGACCATAAATAGGAGACTAGATCACTCATTCATATTTTAAAAATGTGACTGACCATTTCATATCATTTTAGTTACATACTTATTTTATCGTAAACGTGCGGTGCATACGAAGCATAGATCGGGATTATCAGGTCCATGATGGTTTTTTTCTATGTCAAGGGTAAATTTACTAACAACATTATGGTAAATATTGTCCTTGCTTTTCCATAGTCTCCATCTCTAGTACTTGCACCAATGTGTCACTTAACGTACGTACCTTCGCAGGTACAGAACAATTCCCACGGTAAAACTGGCACAATAGGAAAATTGCGTCGTCTATGTTGTATCTAGCTAAAGCTGTTGATACCGATTTTTAATATGGTGTATGTAATTCCTTTTTTATAAAAAACAATCAGATCAATAAAGAACTTTGATGGACATACGTTTGTATTTGGTTACCTATCAGTGTTGCGTAGGTACTTAATTATATTTATTTATAAAAATAATTTATATTAGGTATAGTTCCTATTTCTTTTTTATTAATTTATTAAATTAATTTAGGAATTATAATTTAAATACAGTCGTGATGGCCTAGTGGTTAAAACAAAAGCCTCTCAAGTATGAGTGTGCGGGTTCGATTTCAGGTTAGGCAATGAAACTTTTCTAAAATATATGTACTTTCTATGTATGTATAGCTTGGACACCAATGATTGATTATAAGGTGAAAAGGTGAAGGTAAACATTTTGAGGACACCTGGACTTAAAGTCTGAAATCGCCAACCCGTATTGAGCAAGCGTGGTGATTATGATTACGCTCAAGCCTTCTCTGTATGAGAGGAGACCTGTGCCCAGCAGTGGGACCTTAAAAGGTTGATGATTATGTTGATAATATAGTTAATGTTACTTGGCACGTAACTTATACATGTTTTTGTAAATCACACAACTGTAAATCTGTAAAATAAGCATGTCAAGCGAGTATGTTAAGTAAGAGTAAGTTAAGTAAGTAAGCGTTTATCAATCTCTGCCAGAGTGTCGCTACAAAACCTGATCTAATAGAAAAGATAAGCCTATTTATATACGTATAGATAGAGTTGCAGCATTTCCTATCAATAGCAAGATAAATATATAAACTTTTTATAACAAGATACTTACCTTACAATGCATTTAAAGCACAAATCAAAGCTTTGTTCAAAGGCATATTATTTCGTAAATGACTATTAAAATTATAAGAATAGCTGGTCGCTCTGATAATTTTTGTATTTGCTTTCCTGGTATTTTGGCGTGGCTAGCTGGCATATGGTAAATAATTTCATTGTTGTTGTATTTTCTTGTGTTCATTACTATACATACTACATATTTTTGTATAAAGTCACGTCTTTTTAAATGAACAGACAGCTGTGCTGCTGGGGAGTTTGTTCTGCCACTTCTTCTTCCCAGCGAAAGCACTAGGAAGTGTCGATGGGTGGGCGTTTTGGGGGACTGTCTTATGTAATATTGACGTTCAAAAAGTGCTGATTCTCAGCCTAATTTGAATAAATGACTTTTGATTTAATTTGAATGACAATTAACTAGCAGCTCTATATAGATCCTCATAATTTTCTTCCACACATGTTTAGAATTCCCCTTTGATTTGTGTAGAAGGCGATGGCATCTTGTTGAAGACATTACGCATATGCGAGCAGTACCTCTGTTAGTATTGTGTAACTGAAATACAAACAATATTTAATCAAATTAGATCATTAAGAGGGCGTACAAAGCTAGAAAAAAATCGGATTTCACCCGCGCGCCTCACACGCCCCGCACTCGTCCAACGCATCGAAAACCTTACCCACGCCATGTTTTGATTTACGAGTACACAGTAAACGCAAAAATGTCAGATAAAAATTGGCAAAGTGCGAGTCGGATTATCCGTCTGTACTTTGAACTAAACAACAAACAAAATATTTTTTTAAATTATAACGAAAAGGTATGTAATGTAATCATACTGTTAATTTTATTTTTTCGGTAAGACTTGGCTAAGCGCAACTCAAAGCATTCATTAAAATAGTATTTTTTGGTAGTCTTCTATAGTTATGATAAAAATTATAGATGACATTAAAAAATATTCAAGATGGAGGGTATAGATTTTAGAAAATATGTAATAGGGATGTATCCAAGGTATGAAAATCAAAAAAAATATTTAGTCCCTCTTATAGATAATAAAGAAAATTAAGACCCTTATTTTTTGTCGATATTACCAAAAACTACTGAGATATAGCGTATTAAAGTTACGGAGTGGGGGCTAATTACGTGGTAAAAATGCGACATTTCATCAACATGTCTTCCTAAGTATTAGAATGAAAGAAAAAATAAAAAATACGTGTTCAATATTATAAATAAATCTATCTGATGGACATTAAATTATTTTTTAGGATACAAGATACAACCCAATGGCCGAGGTTTTTAGGGTGCTGATTACGAACATAACATACAATTTGAAATCCGAAATAGCGGATATAAATTTTTAATAAAATATGTCATGGTTTTATTCAAAAAGTCATGGCGTAAGAAGTCGCAGACAGCAGTTAGTGACAAATAAAGCGAAAGGGAAGTAATGGTATAATTAAACGTTTTACTATTTAGTTGTTATTTTGAACAATTAATTTTGACAGCCTCCGTGGCGTAGCGGTAGCGGACGCGGCCGCTGTGCAAGGTCGCGCGGGTTCGATCCCGCACAGTGCAAGTATTTGTATGCATGAATATGAATATTTGCACTGGTCTGGTCATGCCTCGGAAAGCACGTTAAGCCGTTAGTCCCGGTTGCCATACGAACATCTAGTGGCAGTCGTTACGGGTTGTTGGAGCCCTCAAAAGTCCAACAATTCGTCTAACTGCAATGCTTTGATGTCGCCTTCGGGTTGTGGAGGTCAGACGGCAGTTGCTTCACGGAAAATGTCAAAGTTTAGCCATATCAGCAGTTGGACTGGTAAAGTGGACCCCAGACTCCAAAGCTGAAAAAGGCTTCGGATGCGACTGGGATTAACGCTGGGATGATGATGATGATGACTATTTAGTTGTTATTAATTTGTTTCTGTTTTTTTTTTTTTTTACTGGAAATCCTGTTATTTGCTTGATGGATGAGGTGAAGAATGTGTGTGTACCTACTTCAAACATAACAAAATCACTATGGAAATTTAGTAGTAGACTGTGGTGCATAAATAAAACGAAAAGTTAATAATCATTTATTTTTATACTGTAAAATATTTTTTTTTATAAATTAAGTATGAACCAGCGCTTGACCGCAAGCCTGCCTGTGCAGGCAGTGGTGCGATCGTTTATGGTAAAGCGCGCTAGTTACTTTCAATATTTATTACACGTTCGTTATTTTTTACTTTTTTATGGTTCATTGTTATTTATTGATCTATATACAGATACGTGTTCTTTTGCTGCTCTACCTTTATTTTGTGCACGACTACAGATACAACATTATTTGATTTTTACTTCTAAAAATAAAACTTCTAGGAACTGTCTTCCGATTATAGCTGCTGCTCCAGATAGTGCCGCATAATTAATATTGTAAGACTGCTTAGACCAGCAACCATCAGCAATTACATCGATTACCGCTATGCCATCTTTTACCCTGCCTTCTTCCACTGCAGCCGCGGCTATGATAGTTTCGTTAGCCGTTTTCCATTCTTCAGAAATTTGATTATGATGTTTATTAAACATTCATTGCTGTACACAGTCCTTGAAATTGTTCCAAACCAATGCCAGCGTTTGTGATACCAGAAACTGCTGCTGTATTAATATCTAAGTTGAAGGTTTTGTGTTTATAATAAAAATAAGCAGCTTTATATATAATACAAAAAAGTTTCAATTTAGAATATAAACCAACTTTTGTTTCGCCAGTGATTTTAACGTTGGATAGGTAACAGCCAAATTAAGGAGCATGATTTGAAATAATTTTAAGTCTTTCAAAGAAATACACTTTGTTTATTACGAGTCCTTCACTAACGTCATATATATTTTCCGCTGTTTTTCATTAGTTTTCTTTTTCTTCGTACCTAACTTTGCCCGATTATACACTCGTGGTTCAATATTTCTGAAATCAAACGAAAATTGTCATAATTATGTATGGATTAGGTTTTACAGTTTATCATTGTGTGTGACTTTTACTGTGGAATCAAATGTTTGTTATATCATAATGGTACTAAAATCAGAAAAAACTAGGTATGAACTAAGCTTTCCACAGATCTAGATGTACTGGTGTTATGTATAATGTAACTATGGCTGATGTAAGTCTTTACTTAGTTTGCTTGGGTAACATTCTTTTCCATAAGGTGCTTTTGAGAAATGGCATATTTACAGATAACTTACCAACTATATTTATAATATTTTACCCATAACAAAAAATATTAAAATAGCATAATTACGTACCATTTTGGTTCAAAAGTTCATCACAATTCGGATCAAGTTCGTTCAAAGGCGTAAAGGTAGATCTGTTAAAAAATGAAATGAAAACAAACCTTATAAAGATCGTATTTTGAAGAACTAACATGTAAAACTGGTATATATTCACCTTTTATATGATAACTACAGTTTCCGACTTATTATAAGCCCGTTTTGATAAGGAATAAGTGTAAAAATCTATTTTTATATTCCGCTAAGATTTTCGTAACAAGTAGCCAGATGATACATGCCTTGAACTTTATAACTTTTAAGATAAAGCACATTTTGCATTTTTACCTATGAAAGTGAGATTATTATAACTCGATAGTTTTTTAAATTGGGAATTTTAATGGTGATGTTTCAGAAATGTATGGAGCCTGGGTCAGCACATTGCACACTTAATGCTAGGTATAGTTACGCTATAATTAACTGTTATTAATGTTAATTTCCTATATTTTGGCTTAGTTTTTATACAGATTCAATTTAACTCGGTCAAGGAGTGCAACACTACTACTAATAAATATGGTGGTCAGCAATAAGCGAAATAAGATTTCGACAGTGACATTTGATTGACGTGTCGTGTATCTAAGGCTATCGTATTTATATTATCTACCATATGATTGCGAAAAAAACAAAATATGAATTCCGAACATACGGCCCATTAAATAAACACAATAAACTCAAATCAACACTCGACACGAACACAACGGGAAAATAGAACTGTCAAAGTCGCCTGCAATCAAACGTCATAAAAAAAGTGTCATGGCTACCTTAATATAGGGGTTATCTCACTAAAAACGTTTCAAATAATTAATTTCATATACTTGTATTTTTACTCAAATTAATTTAGTAGTATTTTTATGAAAATCTTCTACTTTTTTCCTTTTTATCTATATAGCGTACTATGGCTCCGTTTATGTCTATTCGTTCATATTTATACATCAAAAATAATTCGAATTCATACAAATACTTAGTATAAAATATATTTTTTTTGTAGTTGAGCACATATAAACCAAACAAACCGCAAAGTAAACTCCCCTCAACAAGCGAATGGTCAGGGTATCGATTTATTTTGCATATACTATTTGGCCACCATTACTCCAGTGCGTATTAAAACCTACACATACATTATAAATTAAAATTAATAAACAAACCTTTGACAATTAGCCATGAGTTGACGTTTTAATTCCTTATTTTCTCTTTTAGAGCGGTTTTTTGATTTTTTTTGTTTGCCATAATTTCGTTAAAGTATTTTCACGGGTACGGAGAACAGAAGCGCAGTCTTCTCGTCTCAACGGAGCGATCGCAACTGATCAATGAAACAAAACATGCTTGTAACGCATGTACCAGGCGAAACAGAACGAGAGTGTTCTGCGCGGAATAAGAACGTAGTAAGCGGCAAACCAGTTTTTTATAATTACTCGTAAAATATACAATATTTTATGAAATCCCTAATACAGTCCCTCGGTAATATAATTTTATATTGTGCATTAAAATATTGACTCAATAATAGGCATAATTTTGAAAATAAATTGAATTTAGTTGAAAACTAGATGCAACTTTGTGATTTTTTTCTATCGAGAAAATATTATAATTTCATGTTTTCACTCAGACCAGTCTCTCTCAAATATAATGTAATATCTATATTTGAAAAACCAAATAATTTGTAGCTTATTATGGACTGTAAAAATCAAATCTAAAATCAACAATTTACCTTTATACCCCCTCTTAAATTTGAAATAAACTACCTAACACTAAAATATCTATACAATATGTAAAGAAAACCCTGTCCGACCCATAAGGATAATAAAGGTTAGGTAAACAATTGACCAAATATAATATAAAATTTTACTTAATCATCATAGTAACAATACTAATGAATATTGAAATAATCCTTTTTTCCCGGGAATTAATTCCAATTTCCCCGAAATTTGGTAATTTTAGAAAAAGTGACAACTCCGGTATTATTATAAGCGAATTGCAACGCGACCACGTTACAGATGCCGCGTGCCCTGCCCCCCGCCGCCCGCGGAAGGGGTTGCGTACCGCACATGTATTAAGTTACCTCTTTTTACGAAATAATATTATTTTTTTTAGGGGGATTTTTTTTTTTTAAGTTTAGCCGGTCTTTGTGGGCATTAGTAGAATCAGTTATCGATACCTAACACAATACCTTCACGGATCGGACAGGGTTTTCTTTACATATTGTATAAACTTATTAACACAGGTATAGAAAACTTATATATTAAGTTCTTATGTTCTTTTGATATTAAAGATTGGGTTGCGTTATAAACCAACATAATAGCGATGATGTCCTTGTGCGCAAACTAAACTAAAATTTAGGTTCAGAGCATTTTTTTTAAATTATAAACTAGTGATCTCAATCACACTAATTTAATTTCGAGAAAGCACATTGCGTATGTGTTTTCTCGAAATTACACATTTTTGTGCTCTTATAAGTTTTCTTACTATAACAAGGATTACAAGAAGGACAGCGCGAACGCAGTCCTTCACTACCAAAAATAACGCGTCCGAGTTATCCACATTAGGGATAATCGCAGGGGTCAACCACTCCGCAGTGCAATGAAGAGGCCTCGCCCTGGGGGAACCGCCTACATGATCACGGTTTCCCCTACGCCAGGTAAGTATGAATTGCTCACAGAAATTCGCTAGGGTCGTTCAACGACGGAGAATCTCGACACCGCGATTCAAAAAACGAGCCTGAATGAACAACGCCATCTAGTTACAAACTTGGAACTAAACCGAGATTTGGGTTGGGGTGACTTGGGGTTGGGGTGAATAAATTATTTATAGACGCTGTGTTGTTGCACTATTTTTTTCCAGTTATTTTATTCTATGTACGTCATGTCCATCCGCATCTGAAGTACAGTACAGTACTTACAATATACATATAGCCAGGTTTCAGAAAATATAATCACACCTGTATTAACACTGCACAGACCTTTTTAGGGTTCCGTACCTCAAAAGGAAAAAACGGAACCCTTATAGGATCACTTTGTTGTCCGTCTGTCTGTCTGTCAAGACCCTTTATCTCAAGAACGCGTGGACGTATCGTATGAAATTCACATGAAATACTCAGGTCTATTGCCCCTTTAAGCTGTGAAAATATTAAACTTCTAAGCCAAGCCAATCAAAAGATACAGCCGATTATGTCGATATTTACAACAAATTTTTGACACTCGCAAAGGAATCAAAAGCTACAGGATACTTCCCGTAAACTCAGAATCTTGAAATTTGGCATGAAGCATTGTCATATAATGCAAATATAGGAAAAATTGCGAAAATCACATTTTTTTAGTTATATAATATAATAAAAATATTTTAATATAATGAAACTTACTACCTTATTTCTCACGAACGAATAAAGGTATCAAATTGAAATTTATACCAAATACCTAGGTCTATTGTTCCTTTAAGCAGTGAAAAAATCAAACTTCTAAGTTAACGTGATCATAAGATACAGCAGTTTATACCGACACCTTAGACGAATTTCGGCGGAACCCTCGGTGTGCGAGTCCGACTCGCACTTGGCCGGTTTTTTTATTTATTTCTTTATATTATAAACTGGTGCTTGACCACAATCCCATCTGATCGTAAGCAGTGATGCAATCGTTGATGGTAAAGTCCGCTAGTTTATTAAAAGCCTATTTATTCACTCTAGCCTTGAAAACACTTAAATTGAAGTCCGACGGAAATACCGCCGCTGGCAAATTGTTCCTGTCCCTCGATGTACGCAGTATAAATGACGAGGCGAAACGCTTCGTTCGGATCGTTGTGGTGTCAACAACGTCGCTGTACTGCGGGTCGTCTAATGATGGAGCGGAGAAGGGGGAATTAAATCATGAAATTCTCTCACACACTCTCCAAAATGCATCCTGTAGAACACCGACAGGCTGACTACTCTGACTACTCTTCGCCTGTGCTTCAGGCTTTGGAGACCGTTCTGATCTAAATCTGGTTCGCCAATTTTCCAAGTTATTGTTATTAAGAAAAGAACAGAGGATAAATGATCAAATGGATGGGAAATCATCAAATGACTTCTCTCGCTCTGGGCGGAGTGGAAGTTCGTGTCAGACTTTTACTGACTAAAACCCACCCGTGTTTCTTCACTTGCCTGCGCGACGGCCAGGGCCACGGTTTCTTTTTTAACCAACCCACAACCCTGACCCAGGAGGTACCCGGACCTCGTCACGATATGCTGACATCTCTTTGAGGCGAGTGTGAAACACAACGCGCCGTCGACTCGGGCCTGGTCCTTACCGGGTGGCCGCGCCTACGGTGGCCGGGAGCTTGACGTTGTCTATTGACCAGGGCGTCTCCTGCGGTGGCTAGTGGCGTGAGGGCGCTGGGATTCCCGCTCCCTCACGCGCTCCACCTCCTCTTTTGCCAGCATCACTGCTTCGCAGAAAGAGTAGGCCTGGACCAGGGTCGGACGCGAGAGATCGCCGCCGATCGCCGCCACGATGACACGGCGGTGCTCCACCCAAGCCGGGCAGATCTCCACTGTATGCTCCACCGTGTCCTCAGAACAATCCACACAATGGTGACACCCTGGAAAGCCTGACTTCATAAATCGACGTTCTGCTACAGTGACTGTTACCAGCCAGAGTCACTTCTAATCGACCTTATTGGGAAGAAAAAAGTAAAATAAATGTCATAACAATGCCAAAAAAGCTGGCAATTTTGTCACGTTGTAAAGTGATGCTAATTATTTGACCAAGGAAGAGCACCTAATACCGTAACACACTATTCCTATTGATTGGAATCATTTTGAAGCATATTGCGAATCCATTGCTCTGTATGTTCGAAAAATGTGACGACTCAACAACGTAAAATAACGCAATGAATATTGTTTAACTGTCAAAATGGAACCCATTGCTACTGATACTGTTTTGCGTCAAATACCCTGTTTTTGATTCTTGGTAAACAAAACTAAACAAATTTCATAATCATAACCTTTTACTATGTACTACAACGGCCTATTAAATAACAGCAAGTACCGGGAGATAATAACTACAAGTACTCATTAGGTCACAACTTCCTTCTTTGCGTTATCTGTCACTTTCGCTGTCAAGCTTTCTTTGTCACACCTCACTACTGTAATGAGGCCGTCGTATGAATGTTAAGTGTTACTACGATGATCTAATTGCTTAGGGAATACCATTGTAGGTAAGGAAATGTGTAGTTGCAAATGGGTTGATTAAGAGAATACCTATTAACTAGGAGGGGACAGCGATCGAGTGATCGTAAAATTCTGAACAAAATTCATAAATTCCAAAATCAGTTTAAAATTTTGTACTGATTAAGATTCTACGATTTGCCCTGTTCAGGACACGTTTTGTTTATTGTTGAAAATAACCTTATTAAAGAAGATTGATCAACTTTTGCCCCTAATATTTCTGAAATTTGACACTACGGGGTTTGGACTCATTAAAAGGTGAAGGTAAACATCTTGAGGAAACCTGGACTTTAAATCTGAAATCGCCAACCCGCATTGAGCAAGCGTGATGATTACGCTCAATGCGATAAAATGTTGATGATGATGGCGGGGTTTGGTCTTATTTACATTTCTATTTGCATGTAAGCTATCGGTTTATGCATCTATAGGTACAGCTTGCACGGCTCATGCATGGCCGCCATTTTTTAAACATAAAAATCCAAATCCTTCTAGATAAAATGGTTTTGTCACTATAATCGATATCGTAATTCAATCTTTTCTCATCTCTTATTAAGGGTAGCATAGAGAATAGAAGTTATGTGTTTTTCCCTTTTCCAGCTCATAAATGTAAGCCATCTGGAACGGTCACATGCTGCATCTAGGTCACTCAGATTCCAAGAACGTCAAAATATTCAGATTTCAAAATTTCTTCGTATTCCTTAATTGTTAAACGATGTTAGGTGCAGTACACACTACACGACTAACAATTTGCGCAACGTGTAGCACCGTGTTATATAACTAAGAATTCATTACAACTGGGATTTTACGTCCTTTTGGGTAATTGTGTACGCACCTTGGTATGTTTCGAAAAATTTGACGAAAAAGGAGTGCTCTGTACTGTTTAGGGTGTGTAAACGGACCTAGTAGAAAAGTGACAAGTTGCAAAACTTTGTTCATTAGCCCAGACAGTGATTTTAAATATCCTGAGGTATTGGTTTCTTCAGTTAGCAAATAGGTACATTGCAAAGTTGTATGGAAATGCTGATTGTTTGGCCAAAAAATAGTTCAGCCCTCTCGGCATGTCAAGAGTCGAATAACCGCAGTGCTATATCTTGAAATATGTATCTCAACTCATCCAGCGGTTCCCGGCGACCTTCATCAGGTCGTCGGTCTACGTTGCCAGGGTTATACCCACGCTGCGTCTTCACGTGCGTGATCACCACTCGAGAACCCGTCGATCTCATCGGGTATCGGTCCTACGGGCAATGTGCTGCCACTGCAGTTAAGTGTTGCAATTCTTCGGGCTATGTCGGTTACTCTCGCTCTTCTGCGGATCTCCTCATTTCTGATTTGATCACGGAGTAAAACCTCAAACATATCCCTCTCCATTACCCTTTGAGTGACCTTATGCTTTTGAATTCATATCGTGTACATAATAAAGTGTATTCTATTCTATTTTATTTATGCTGCACTTTAACATGTCATATTATAAACAAACTGTTCTATACCATTTTCTGTTATAATGGCAGCAGAAATAAATCTTCTCTAAATGTCTTTACTGTCTGGCTACCGCGGCTCATGAGATTTTCATGAAACTACTATAAATAATCTACATGAAGTTGGTGTTATAAATTTTTCCACTCTGAGAAGAAATTTAGAGGTCTATTTTGAAGTAAACGAAAGAAAGAAAATAAAAACGTTTATTTGCGGTAAACATGATGCAAAAATTACAAAAACACACTCACAAAAAAATAAAGAAATGGTTGAGGGAATATGCGTCAGATCCACGCAAAACGGCTGTACGCAAAATCGGAGACATAATCTTGGTCAGTTTATGTCAAGATCATGTAGATCGGTGAACGATGAGATATACTGAGCTTATATAAGGTTTTAGTTTTGGCAAGGTCTTCATCATAATCGTCAATTCTCCTCTTGATCCATAATTACGATAACTGTAATCAATCAAGCCCACCATCATATTTACTCATGCGTCAAATTATATAATTACAAGCGATTTATTTCCAGCTAGTTTAAAGGTGATTCTTATAGTAGTAATAACCATGTCATCGTCACGCCATGTACTATGAACGTTACGGCATTGAAAATATTATCAATGCTCTACAACTACCGTATATCAATGCTATTCATTCGTCAGGGTTTTGATTATTGTTCTGCCAGGGTTGCTGGTTGTTGGAAAGGGATAGCGTGGCGCCTGGCACAGGCAAATGAAGAAGAAGAAACATGGGTGGGTTTTTGTCCAGTGAAAGTTGAACCCGCTCTAGCGTCATATGATAATTTCCCCCAAAAAGGAGTCTGAATTATCAATAATAATGCAAAGTCGTGTGACACAAATATCAACATAACATATGATGTTTTTCTATGAGTTGGAAATTCAATTTTTTTTTGTTATTTTGAATTTACAACTAATAGAATAACTTTAACTGAATTTATTTATTTAAATACCAGCTTTCCGCCCGCGGCTTCGCCCGTGTGGAGTTCGGTTATATCGCGCTTTTTAGATTTCCGTCGGGAATATCAATATTTTCCGGGATAAAAGGCACCATATTATTTAATCCGGACTTCAAATTTTACGTCTGCAAAATTTCAAAGCAATCGGTTCAGTAGTTACGGCGTGAAAGCGGAACAAACAAACAAACTCACTTTCCCATTTATAATATTAGTAAGGATACTTTATTATACACCACAAAAATACATCACACAAAAATTCACTAGTAGCTAGATACAAAATATTCCATGGGCAGTCTTTTCGCTTTTGAGATCTTTTCCTGGACATGGGACAACGGGACTGTCGTTGGTGCAAATATTATGTAAACAATACACTAACAAACATACAAAAATATATGCATATCCAAAAATATAGATCTAAAATGTCCTCTTCACTTATTGCATGATCAATTTTCTGCTTTTTCACTGTTGGAACACCTCCTCCTCCCTGTAAGAAGAAGTGGGTGGTAATCCACCACATGGGCCCTATGCGGCTGTGGATGTCACATATCTTTGAATTTTCTCACACGACAATCAATTAACTAATATTTTTCACACATTTCTTTAGCGGAACCGTATATATTTCGTAAAGTGTAGGCACAAGTTTTGAAAGATCCAATCAATTTGATAGCAATAGGTGAAGTGTCTACGTATAGTTTCCGTGGGATAATAGAAAAATTTAGTAATCCACGGACAGTACGGAAACCACAGTCTAACCAGCATTTAATGTAATTAGCATGTGAATTTAACATAAGATGAACGAGGAACGTAACTTGTCTACAATAGCCACAATAAACTACGAGTATGATGCTATTATTGCGTCAATTGTTTATTTTGTTTATGAAATAGGCTAATAAAATGAAGAGTTACGAACGCGCGATTTTGCCCGCGAAATCCAATTTTTCTTAGGTTTTTTAGTGGGTACTATACTAAGAATGCTACACATAGAAATTATTGATTGAAACAGCAAACAAGAAAGTATTTAATTCATTCGTAGAGATCATCCCTTATAGTCAAACCTTACTCAATCCTATGCAATCCCATGTATCAACAGTAAAGCGTAAGATGTGACGCATTATGACCTCAAGTCTATTAGGTGCGCAGGGGTATAGGCAGACAAAGCCGATTCACACGGCCCGAGTTCAGAAGCCAGCTCGCCGACGGACAGTCGTAAACGCGATACCAACCAAGCACCACGCATCATTGGCTGCTAAGAACCTCGCGCAACTGGGTCAAAACAGACCACCTTAACATGGACTATCTACCAAACAAAAACCCCATAATGTGGTTCCAAGTTATTCTGGTGCTTCTTTCGTACTCCTCCTCCGAAGCACAGTTGGATTTGCCGCCAATTTCAAGTACGCAGCGGAATTTTGGTGGATACGGTTTTTCAAGCACTCAGGGTTCTATCAATTCTCCTGGCAATCAGTTCGATGTGAACAGAAACTTTCAGTTCAGTTCTGCAAGACCTGTATCGTCTAGCCAATCACCTGGAATATTCCCTGTTTCTTCTACACCTTACAGCATTAACCCTGACATAAGTAACAACGGTTACCCTAACACGAATTTCGGGAATAATCGCAACCCCAGTTCAACTTCAAGACCATACGACGACAGGAATCGTGATGACTCAATTGACATAAACAATGATCCAAATTTCAGGAAGAATGATCCTAATTTCGTTCGTAATGATCCTAATTATGTTGGAGCGAATCCTTATGATTTCAACAGGGGTGTTGATGGCAACAATATAGATGATAGACTGCAACATGTGAATCTGCAACAGATTCGGGATTTTTTGACTCAGGCTGATGATCAGGCGTCGAAGGAGTGCACTAACAATGTCGCAGCTCAGTGGAACTTTGAGACTGATGTCAACGATGCTACACAACATGCAGCGGTAAGTCTGCTTACAATTTTATTACAATTATTGTTCAAATGAAACTTTTCCGTAATAAATCGTCCCTTTTTCTTTCACTAAAATAATCAGTATTAACGTATTGGCTATATGTATTTCGTCAGTAAATTACTCTTTTGTAAATTATTCTCTCTTTTTTAAATTTTCGTTTCTAGCGCCTAACTTGTCAAAGTCAGATAGCTTTCATATGAGGACTAAATATTTCGATTTGACAGCTTTTGAACGTTTCATATCATAACATACTCTTTTGATATAATATGTTATCTCACTATTGACATTGATGTAAAATAAAACTAATACCTAGGTTAATAATTCTTGTTCGACTCTGAAGTTGTTATATATTTTTAAAGAAGCAGTAATTTTCTTTTTTGTTTACTGTTTGTTCATGTCGATAGATAAGCACAAACGTGCCACAATTTGTATTCAAGGCGTGTGGTTAAATTAATTCTAGCGAAGAAAATAATACCTTTTGTAGAAGAGTGAGCTTATTTTATGAAAGGTTTTCTTCTTTTAATTTTCTCCTCTGAAAAAGAAAAGAGGTTTCATGTATCTTAAACGAAACATACTTTATTCTAATACCTTTAATTATTTAAATCCATCCGGTCTATGAGCATTAGACATACAAACAAGTACATAATGTTTAAATGGTCATCCGTCCACAATAATTGGCAAATAATTCTAGTACTTCAGATTGTTATCAAATAAACAATGCAGTACCGACGGCCACATTAAAATGACATACAGCATTTTATAATACCTTGGGAACATGTTGATTTGTTCTTAATTATCGTCGTTAGATGTAGAAAATTTAGGTATAATTTCTTGTGCCGCTTCTTTTCCAAAAGTAAGTAGGATGGAAAAATCATTTTGGTATACCGTGCAGTAAGTTGGTTCATTGGTTGTTTGTTAAAATGTAGTCTTGTCAGCTCTTAATAACTTACTAACATCTATTTGTTGTTGACGGTTGTTAGGTTGCAGTAAAAGCTAAGTTTGGTAAAGAGCAACTGAAGATTTTGGAGAATGTAGCTGAAGATACTTTTTTTTTATTAATTATAAACCAGCGCTTAACCGCAATCACGCCTGATGGTAAGCAGTGATGCGATCGTTGATGGTAAAGCGCGCTAGTTTATTAAGAGCCTATTCACTCTAGCCTTGAAGACACTCAAATTGTAGTGTGACGGAAACACCGCCGCCGGCAAATACAAAGAAATAAAAAGAAAAGTCAGATTACAAAGAAAATATGCAGCACACAATATTTTTTTTAAAAATTTGGGTCACATGTCAATTGTGCAGTAAAATAGTATCATGACATTCATATAATTTTCTAAAAATCCCAATTAAACACTTAGAAATTCTTATTTCACACATTCCCATAGGCGTTTAATATCTAGTGGAAAGTTTCCGGGTAGCGGTTCCCATAGAACAATGTATGTGAGATCTACCACCACGTTTCTACGGTGTGTCTTCACTGTTTTTATAGAGAGTGCTGTATTGTCTGCCGTCAGATCAGTTGTTATTACGTGGTGACTGTTTTGTTCCATGTAGCGTGCAAATTTCTATATGTCATGATTGATTATGATATTGTCTATATGTCACCGACGACGGTGAGGTAAGCAAATTGGTGAGAGGCTTTGAAATCACGGGCATTATGAGAGTGTACATGCATGTCTTTAAGTTTGACATTTACAATTATTTTTTCAACTAGTTTAGTTCTTTTAGACTAGTGCTTGACTGGGATCCCGTCTGATGGTAAGCGCTGATGCAATAGTTGATGGTAAAGCGCATTAGTTTAATATGAGTCTATTCACTGTAACCTTGAAAAGCCTTAAATTTTAATCAAACGGGATGACCCCTGCTTGTATATCGATATATATGTGTAGTGGTGTCAATAACCGTTCCATCATCAGATAAACCATCATACGGCGAGCATCCACCCCTAATTAAAAACTAATTATAGAAAAATCATTTCAAGTGAATATTTTGTCAGGATTCCGATTTTTAATACGATACCGAATCTCTGTGTTTCTCTAAAATGATTTGAATAAGCACTTATTCAACTAGCATCTCATTAGCATTATCTCACTTTGACGTCTTTTGAGAGGAGTCATCATAGATGACATTTCAATTTGTACGACGCACGAGATTTCTCTAGTAAGCACTAACGACCAATGCTGATTCCTGCTACTAGCTAGAGACATTTGATCTAAATGAGCCAATTGTGCACCATACGATTTGTTTCCTAAAAATAAAAACTAGGTGCAGATGATAGGTAGGACAGGTATTCTATGTTTCAGTTAGTGTCAGCACCTATATCGAATTTCTGGGCAGACTCATATGCTAATTCATTATTGTTATCCACAGCTGTATTAATGTCCGGAATAAAACTTCCAATAACTTTACATGTATTCAGCTACCAAGGTACTTCTACAACAATGTAGTGTGATCAAGATCTAATTATTATAGTATTTCTTATGGCACTTGTTCGTGGGAACATTAGGTTACATGCAAGTCGTGACCAGTTTCTATATTTACTTCTGTTTCGACGTTTTTTGCATTAATGACCTTATTATCGACGACTTAAGGATAATATGATGATGACTAAGTGTTTGTTGCTTGAACACTATTCTTATTGTCTTTTGTTTTTTTTTTAATGACCATGGTAGTGATTGACGGGTCCTGATAGGAATGTGTCTTGTCTCAATCTCAATGGGTTGTTTTTTTTTTTATTATTTTTATAAATTAGTGCTTGACCACAATCCTTCCTGATGGTAATCAGTGATGCAATAGTTGATGGTAAAGCGCGCTAGTTTATTAACAGCCTAATCACAAAGAAAAAATGAGGAAATAGGAAGGAAGTAGAGCGAGGTGATGCAATGTTAAACGCAATAACACGACCAAAGATGGAGCGTGCGCGAGCTGCACCAGAGGGAGATTGATCTGGCCCTCCACGACCAAACTCCCGACACAACAATATTTGACGCATCGTACTCGGCACACATCGCAACACTATCTGTAGCAATGCATTGAACTATATTATAGTAATACCTCAGTGTAGCAATGGGTTTCATTTTGACAGTTCCACAGCATCCGTTGCGTTATTTACGTTGTTAAGCAGATACATTTTCTAAGATATAGCTCAATGGATGATTAATATGCATCGAAATGATTCCAACTGTTGGTAATAATGTTTTACGCAATTAGGGTGCTGTCCTCCGTACGGCTTCACCACACATCATGCTGGAACACGAAGAATCGCTTGGCGGCAAGACTTTGTCTGGTGGGTGGTAACTTCTGCCGGAAAATTCTTTATTACTAAAACTTAATATTATTCATTACGTTTTTCTCAACATCACGTTTTGTCGTAGATAATAATGTTACCAAGTTAATTTAAAAATCGACTTCCTTCTTCACTGCATAGACATGTCCGAACATTTAATTTATTTTCAAGAATTGGTCGCTCAATTTCAACCCGAACAAAAAGAAACAAATAACATCTGAACCAACAATCTGTCACGATCGACACCCATTGGTTTTAGGCCAGTAATATCCGTTATATTGTGTCAAAACAATGAAGCTATGGTGTTGCCGATCATGACCACTTTTATTTGTTCTGTAATCTATTGAAATGCCATCCGAATAGAGTGGAAATGCACCGGATTTCCGCAGGACGAGATTTGCAAATAGCTCGACTTACGTAACCTTATCTTTAGGTTACTGTACCCAGTAACTGCGTTAAGGAGGTCAGATAAGCAGTCGATATAACTGAAAGCTAACCTTAACATATCATCATCATCATCACAATTTGTTTATCGTCCCACTGCTGGGCACAGGTCTCCCTTCAATTAGAGAAGGATTGAGCTTAATCACCACGCTTGCATATTATGTAGTTGGAAAATACAACATCCTATACATGTGACATCAACGAACCTGCACTGGGCCAGCCTGGTAGATTACGGCCCACTCCTTCTCACCGAGAGGAGGCCGTATCCTAATAGTGGGAACAATATACAATATGTAAAGGAAACCCCGTCCGATCCATAAGGATAATAAAGGTTAGGTAAACACATGACCAAATAAACTATGAAATTTTACATAATTGTCATAGTAACCCAAAAATTGGTAATTTTTATAAATGTGACAACACCGTTTTTGTCGGTATTATTATGAGCGAATAGCGATGCGACCGCGTGCCGAGTACCCTGCTCCTTTGCCCGCGCATGTATTGCCTATCGCACATGTATTAAGTTACCTCTTTTTGCGAAATAATATTTATTTTTAGGGGGATTTTTTTTAAGTTTAGCCCGGCTTTGTAGGCATTAGTAGAATCAGTTATCGATACCTAACAATACCTGCACGGATCGGACAGGGTTTTCTTTTGGGGAGTGTGCGAGGGAATTGCATGATTTAATTCCCCCATCTCCGTTCCACCATCGGACGACCCGTCGTACGGCGAGCTTTCTTACCCTTACGTTGTTACCACTACTACGATCCGGACAAAGCGTTTCGTCTCCTCCTTTATACCGCGTACCAAGGGACTGGAACAACTTGCCGGCGGCGTTGTTTCCGTCGGACTACAATTTGAGTGTCTTCAAGGCTAGAGTGAATAGGTTCTTAATAAACTAGCGCGCTTTACCATCAACGATCGCATCGCTGCTTACCATCAGGCGGGATTGCGGTCAAGCGCTGGTTTATAATTTATAGAAAAAAAAAAATGTATAATATAGGGTGAATATGTAACTATTACTTAAAATGGAAATGAGGTAAATCCACTAATTTTAAGAAGGTCACACACAGTCTGATCTCAGGCTCAATCTGTCAAATAATACTCATAATTCCCCTAAATTTTGACAAGTTTCTGATATTTGTTTGTCACCTCAATGAGATGTCAGATCGAGAGTGTTTGATGAGAAGGCTAAGGTGATTGTCGCTCTCATTTTTCAATGGACTTTTAAATTATTTATAGTGTCTTTTTCTAAATAAAAGCGCGTGATTTATGTAGTAAAAAGTGAATTCAGTGAATAATTCATAAAGAACATTGAAATATCGCAGCATAGTGACCACATCATGGCTCTACATCAAATCTCCTACCAGTCGGCTCACGCGGCCGTTTTTAACTGTCATTGGTGATATCCGCCATTATTGTGAAATATTTTTTTAAAGCCTTTCTATAATTTGTTATACGTGTTATTGGCAAAATTGTGGTATCTAACCACAGAGGCCATTGAAGAGTTGAAGTACTATTCACACTAAAGAAAAGAAAGAGATGTCAAATCATGGAAACGTCACTGTCACTTGGTCTGACAGTTTAAAGTCTCATAAATAAACCAATCCATGTTGAATGTCCCATAGTTCAAAATAGATTTGAAATAAATGCCATTCCATTTTTAAACCAATCAAAATAGAGTGGCCAAGTCTTGTGTAGTCCTAAAATTGACATTCTTTTATTAGACATCATCTATTCTACAACCTAAGCGTATCTTGACCCAAAAGGCTCGTGATAACAGAACAATAAGATAATTCATTACTTCAAGGCTTCTTATTGTGTCTCAGCCATTATAATGATTAAATATAGGTAGAGGAAACCTAATGGTCGTTGGTAATGGGTTCGTGACCATAATAATATAGCTTAGATGACACTTGTGAGGTGGTTCCAAATGGGATATAAACATCTTAGAAGTAACTTTGTTACCTGTGGGTCAGTTTGGGTATGTGTGTTAAGAGGTTCCTTTTTGACTTTATAGTCGGAGCTATAATAACATTCCGCCTGTTTTATGTGAGACATATATACAATCACGTTTAGCCAGTTATGTATATTTAAGTCTCGCTTATCAAGGGCCTTACTCTGGTGTCACGATAGTGTCAGAATGGTCTATCGGTGATCTCATAATGATCGATTTTGGAAGGTTTCGTAATCTACTAAAAAAATGACGTCACTGTGACTTTCCAGTAGTTAATCACTGACACTCTACTCCATATTAATAATTGTTCCAATTTAGTAATAGGTTTTAGAAAATCATTTCTATTAACGGGTTTTATAATAATGACAATACGGCAATTTCATTCTATCACCATTCCATTACGAGACGACTGAGATAATTGATCAATCATTATGAATTTAGCAGATTACGAACTTTTAAGCACAATGACAATGGAAGGAATCATGTTTGAATGACGAATTTAAAAAAATAGCAGACTGGTACGAATTTTATAATGAAAAACTTACACTTTGCCCGACTCGAGAATCGAGCACAGGATCTAATTCTCAACTAACAATTTTTCTAATTAATAGATTGGTTAGAAGGTTTGTTTAACCGAAGTAGACAATCGAAGTTATTGAAGAGTATTATATTCCTGGGACAAAAAGTCCAACTAGGTAGGTCCAACTTCGAAAAAGAGATGTCTCGTTGAATCCAGCTCGGCTGGGCAGTGTTCTAGAAGCTACGGTACATCTTTTCATCGTCCAAGATACCACAGTGTGCCTTTATCCAACAGTAGACCTCTATAATTTGAAGAAGAAGAGGAAGCCAATCAATTTTGTAGAAATATTACCGTGTAGTGTTTGGTTGCCCGTGTGATACCGTGCATAGAATAGTACCAACCCATATCCTCGGTGTCGTAAGAGGCGACTAAGGAAGGACAGGAACAGAGGACAGGGACAGGGAAGCTGGCAGCAGCGCTTCACCTGTGGAATATCAAATTACTGCGATCCCCAAACCGCCTGCCAAGCGTGGGGATTATGGCAAACGCCCCCAATGCCTTGTGGGAGGCCTTTGTCCAGCAGTGGAGCTTTATAGGTTGAAGAAGAAGAATGTTGAGTGAACTGAGCTTACTCACGTTTATTCTTCTTTTCGAGTGCTGTTAATAGTGACAATCCTTAGCATAACTTGGAATGACATATCACTCCACTTTCACTTCACCTAAATTTTCACGATCACGGAATTATTCTGCTGGTCATGTACAACAGCATATCAAGCTACAACAAGCTGTCAGATTTCTTTATCCAATTTTCAACTTTACCTCTAAAGCACTAAGGCTCATTGGGAATATTTGACAGTTTCGGGTAGCTTGACCTGCTGTCGGCCGTACCTACAAACATTTTAAGACTGGGTTAAAGTTCAAAAGCAATGATAATTCATTTTATTAGATTATTTCTGCTTCAGTTTTTTCATAATCTAACCCGATTAAGTCAGCCTATGAAAAACCAACAAAAAATACAACAAAAGCTTCAAAATTATATTTTGTAGATAATTCAATAAATTCTCGCATTATAATAATGAGGTGCCGCTAAGAATTTCAGCTGAGCCTTGAAAGTTTTTCGTACCAAAAAACTCAATTTATTCACAACAGAAAATTGATGAAGAAAAAAATTCATATTGTATTCTATGTGATACTGAGTAGCACGTTTTCTTCGACGGAAAGGTTTATCAATGCCATGTGGATAAAAAAATCGGGACATGGACTTAACTCTGACTGAAGCATGATAAGTACGTTTAGCCTCGTTGTACATTTTTCATGTTTCCGGAAAAGAGTAAAAGTTTTCACTAAAGATAAAACAAAGGGAGGCCTAGTGGCCTAGTTATCTAAAAGCAAACGGAGAGGGTCTACCCTCTTTTTTATCATCATCATTATCATCCCAACGTTAATCCCAGTCGCATCCGAAGCCTTTTCGGCTTTGGAGTCTGGGGTCTGCTTTACCAGTCCAACTGCTGATATGGCTAAACTTCGACATTTTCCGTGAAGCGACTGCCGTCTTGTACAAACACTTTATCACCTCAATGTATCGATGGTCAATTTGGCACCGCTGGAGAGACTGTAGCACCGCCCAAGTCTCAATCGAATCGAAGGCCTTCTCATAGTCCACAAACGCCAAGCATAGGGAAAGAGCTATGCTAGGAGTTTCTCTGCGTGATCGAATCAGAAATGAGGAGATCCGCAGAAGAACCAAAGTCACCGACATAGCTCTGCGAGTCGCTAAACTTAAGTGGCAGTGGGCAGGGCACATTGCTCGTAGAACCGATGGCCGATGGGGCGGTAAGGTTCTGGAGTGGCGGCCACGTACTGGAAGACGCAGCGTAGGGAGGCCCCCAACAAGGTGGACCGATTACCTGGTGAAGGTCGCGGGAAGCCGATGGATGCGGGCAGCACAAGGCCGGTCAGCGTGGAAAGCCTTGGGGGAGGCCTTTGTCCAGCAGTGGACATCTATAGGCTGAAGAAGAAGAAGAAGAAGAAGACTGCCGTCTGACCTCCACAACCACCAACCACTTTTTTATAATTAGCCTATAATGTCTCCACTGCGAGACGAGAAGAGAAGAGAAGAACGAGAGTAACCGAAACTTAAGTGGCAGTGGGCCGGGGACATTGCTCGTAAGACCGATGCCCGATGAGGCCGAGCGGTACTCGTGTGGCGATCACTCACCGAAAGACGCAGCATGTGTAAGGGTAGCTCGCGGGGAATCACTGAATGCGGGACCGGTCGTCGTGGACATCCTTTGGGGGAGGCATATGTCCAGTAGTGGACGTATTTCGGCTGAAATGATGATGAAGAATGATATTCCCACAGACGTCTCTGGTGGAGGGAGTGACCTAATCCATCACGCGGATCCAGTGCTAGAGGTTGGATGTCACGTATTCTAACTTCCGGGTCTAGGACGTGCCGGCTTCCTCGGAAAAAGAAGTTTGTGAATGTGTATGTGCACATTCACAAATTTCTTCAAAACACACACGTGTTTCATTCACAAAAAACTGAACAAACAAAGTTCCAAAATTTTGTTACTTCTTGACGCTCGATTCGATGGACGACCAGGAAAATTTTGATGGAATTCTACACACAAATATTTTATAACCAGTAAGAATTAACAATGAAATAGGTACTTTTATGATGAAATTATTACGAGATCGAAAAATATGTCTTTAAGTCTGCAGAGCACTTTTAAAAATAATAATAGTAATAATCAAATAATAATAATAGTAATAATAAATGTACGAATTTTAACGCATAAGTCGGGGCAAATCCTCGACCGGCACTGTTCATAGCTAAAGATCTATAAGCAGATTATATTTTTACAGTGAACAAAGGTTCACTATAATCTTGTTGATGTACACGATTTAATTCATACAAAGGACAGTTGAAAGGGATGAGTAAGTGTTGCCGCAAAAAATTCTGGCAACCTTGTAAAACGAAGGCAAGTGAAAACCTAAAAACATGCCTGATTTAAGGCCTGATTCAATTAACATATCGCGAATTGAGGTGACACATCGTTTTAACATTACCATGTTAAATTGTTCAACTTATTAACACTGTTATTGCAGGATATTCATTCATACTCTTTTGTTAGAATAAAAAAAAAGAATATGACTGAACCAATATACGTGAGTACTTAATCCCAGAATGTGCCACAGTAACCTATCCACGGCCTTCTTCATCCAGCATTCCTCAGCCATCTTCTCCAGGTCGTTCGTTCACCTTGGATTAGCCTGTATGACTGCGTGGACTCCTATAGGCTGAGTTGATTTTTGACTTATTCCATGCATATTTTGTACTAGCAGCCGCCAGCGACTTCGTTCGCGTGGGGTTAGTTATGCTCCGCTCCTATTGGTCATAGGGTGATGTTATATTCCTTCCTGGATTAATGGGCTATCCAACGCAAATAGAATTTTTCAAATCGGAGCAGTAGTTCCCGAGATTAGCGCGTTCAAACAAACAAACAAACAAATTCTTCAGCTTTATATATTAGTATAGAAGTATAGATTCATCATCATTATCATCAACTTTTTTATCGTCCCACTGCTATATAGGTCTCCTTTCATACAGAGAAGGATTGAGTGTAATCACCACGCTTGCTCAATATGGTTTAAGTCCGAAAAAAAACTTTATGTCCGAAATCGCCAGATTTCGGACATAAAGTCTTTTCCTCAAGATGTTTTTCTTCACCTTGTAATCAGTCATTGGTGTCCAAGATATACTAAGAAAGTACATATAACTTAGAAAAGTTACATTGGTACCTACTTGCCTGACCTGGAATTGAACCGGCACACTCATACTTGAGAGGCAGGTGTTTTAACCACTAGGCGACCACGAATTCGCTTGATGATAATTTTAAAATATGTCAAATTACACATTTTTGAAAGAATTTGATAACTATCTACCTTCACCTTGGCTTGGAATCAGAGGTATTCAGGGTCGAAAAGTATCAACTAACGCCACAATGCTCTTTTTTTTAATAATCAGAATTTTGTACAACCACGACTGCGTTGTTATGCTCCATTGAACTAAGTACAGATGATAACAAAATATTATTTTTTTATTCGAAATATGGAGGCGTTCAGTAAATGGGTTAAGGAGCACTTCATGCAAAATAGGGGTTAGTTTCATCCTATGGAAGCTGATCGATACGTGGTTGGATTTTGGCTTGACAGATTTTTAAATATGGAAAAACTGCCCAAGTACAATACGGACTCGCGTACGAAGATTTTTGTACCGTTCTTTAAAAAAACTGGTTTATTTGTTGCTATAGCGGCAAATAGGCTCTTGAATGGCGACCACGTACCTGTAAGCGCTACGTCGGACACCCACCGACTAGATAGTCGGATGACCTGACCAAAATCGTAGGGAAGCGCTGGATGCAGGCCGCGTCCAACTGTTCTTTTTATAATCCTTAGGGGAGGCCTATATCCAGCAGTAGACTTCATATAGCTGAGATGATGATGATAGCGGCAAAAAAATCCATACCTCCAATATCAGTGAATATTTCAACTGTCTGGCTATTTCCGTTCATAAGATATAACTTGGTAAAAGACAGACAAAAAGTAGAGTAGGGTCTCATTTTTACCATTTGATACGGACGACAGCAGGTCAAGCTACCCCAAACTGTCAAATATTCCCAATCAACCTTGAGCCTTAATGATTTAGCGATAGAGTTGAACATCTAATAAAGAAATTAGACAAATTGTAGTAGTTTGATATGCCGTCGTCTGTACATAACCTAAAAAAACAAAAATTTCGACGTAAAATTTAATGAATACATATTTTTTACGGCAAAGTACTCGAACCTTATCGTAGTTTTTGGGGACTGTCTATTGTGATACTGAAGAACCGATTCTCAGCGTATTACGAATAAATGACTTTTAAATTGGATACAATTAACCATGCTTTACTTTCTCCAAATTATTTTGACATTTTTAAATTTCTTCTAGACTCCACCGAGTCTATTGGGATGAATCTTTTAAGTGATGTTCTAGGTTAGGTTAGCACAATCTTACCTTCAAGAGACTATTTTCAGTGACAAGACTGCCCTTTGTAAAAATGTATATTTATACACCTAAACTTACGCCTTCTTCACATAGGGGTAGACAGGAACCACATTGGCTACCATCTTTATGTACAATTTTGGTCTTATTTATATCTGTAATGCTGTACTGCAACCCGCATTGAGCAAGCGTGGTGATTACGCTCATTCCTTCTCTGTATGAGAGGAGACCTGTGCCCAGCAGTGGGACGATAAAAGGCTGATGATGATGATACGTTATAATGAGTAACATTTATCTATAGTAACTGTGAGCAAACTTGTTTTTCTTTCTTTTTTTTTTTTTCATTAATATTTAAGTTGATCGATTATAAAAAAAATATTTGATTGTGCAGCGTAAACAGAACTTTATTGCGTAGGAATTAAATGTTATTTTTGTATTAATTCATATTTGTCTACATTTTTAGCAATTAAATCGCGAACGCATGATCTATAAAACAGTATCAAAATCCACACGCATGAAAATGAATTTTATTCTTAACAGTACAACCATTTCACACAACCCACAGACGTAGTTCGCTAATTGCTGACAAAAGACGATCCTGACCTTAGAATACTAACAACCGTATTATCAAAACACACCAGGTAACCTTTCTTGAACCTAATCACAATGATTTAGAGTCCAAAACTCAATGTAAGAAGTGTAAATCTAAGTTGGTACTAAAGTGTAAATGGATTGCATAGTGTTGTGCCAAATATTGAAACAGCTTTGTGCGCGATAGTACCTAATGTTTGTAAACTTGAACTAGTTTGGTTATGAATGAGTTTTTTGTTGGTTTGGTCTCTAAGCTTTTGTTAGCTTCTTTAGTAGTTGCATTGATTATGATGGATAGTGTAGTGACTTCTATAAGCAAATTTTGTTATGGTCGTTTGACGTTTGGGTTTTAGGAATAATGACGGGTCGTAAACATAAAGTATGCCTCGGACTCTACCGGCTAGACTATCAATGTCGGGATAATAATAGTATCTAGTACACATGACACTAGCTTTCCGCCTGCGGCATCGCCCGCGTGGAATTCGGTTATATCGCGCTTTTTAGATTTCCCTCGGAAATATCAAATTTTTCAATAAAAGGTAGCGTATGTCGTTTCTCAGGGTCTATAGATTGTCTGTGCCAAATTTCACCAAAATCGGGTCTGAGGTTTAAGCGGGAAAGCGTAGCAGACAGACAGAGTTACTTTCGCATTTGTAATATTAGTATGGATTGTAAAGACTTACTTTCAATTCTATACAAAACTAAAATGGTCATTCGTACAGCTTCCTTTGAAGACCAAGGTAATATTTTATCTCAAATTGGTGACCTCAGCTACAGTCTCCTAGAAGACTGGTCACCACATAACCTGTCAGTGTATGACGTTAAAAAAGGTTACTTATGAAAAACAGTTTATGTGTTTCCAAAGACTATTTCAGACACCGTAATGTCAAATCCTGCTATTCTAACTGATCTCACTGCGTCCGACCACCACCCATCTTCTAAGAGACCATAACGTTAGAAGTCACAACAAATGGTCATGAGGGACCAAAAATATATTTGGCAAAAATATACGTATGAAAACTGGCGCCGCTCCAACAGCATTATTTCTTATATGAGAAATATATTTTTACGAGTACATGGTTTAGCATTTGCTTTTTTTGTGGTTGGTTTCAAGTTATTTAAAATCCTTTTAGTCTTTATTGATTATTTTATTCTAATTGTTCACTATAAACAAATTAACGCCTTTGCGAGACCTACAATCAAATATTTCGTTTTGATGAACATAATCTTTGACGGGATCGTAACAGAAAACTGTTTAATATATTTTCTTATGCTACCCATGACATTAAGAGTTTCACTTTACATGACTGCATAAAATTAATTAACCCAATTATATAACTCGAAATAAAACAAAGACACGATGAAGCTTAACAACGAAGATAAAGTTAAGACCTTACGGTAGCCACTTCAATGCCGCCACAGCATAATGAGGCGCCTATTAATTCTCACACAAGTTAACGTGTGTCCATTGTCAATGATAGAGGACATTCCCATACTGTGGCGTTTCGCAATCAAAACGTGACGATGACTTCTGGTGATTTTGGTTAGGAAGAGATTTGAGGAAAAGGGACAACGGAAATGGGGACTTAGTAGGAGATTGTTGAGTTATATTTTACATGCTTTTTATTAGCTTCACTTGTATGTTTGCTTGCTTGCTTGTTTGTTTGTTTGTTTGTCCGTCTCTAACTCTTGGGACTACGAGCGGCTCATTATTGTAAAATGTCCCACCGTTTTCCATACGTTCGTTCGTTTTTTTTTTAAAAAAAAAAAGAATATCGAATTAAAAAGTTGATAATAAATATAGTTTAAAAAACTAAAAAACATGCTTTTAAAAATATCAAACTAAAAAGTTAAAAATAATTTAATAAATATAGTTTAAAAAACTAAAACAACATGCTTTGTGCCATAATTTTTGTATATTCAGCGCCTCACGCTTTTTTAAAATTATTTTTAACTTTTTAGTTTAATATTTTTGAAAAGCATGTTTCTTTAGTTTTTTAAACTATATTTATTTAAATTATTTGTATCGCTGATACTCTACTTCGATGTTTTATTTGTTTAAGCCGGTTGATTGTAGCATCAGTGTTATTCAGAAAGTCATCAAGTTGTAGATGAAGGGTCTCTTACGGCCCTCTAGCAAGCAGGGTATGATCTGATTAGAAGCACCGCATTTGTATTAGATATTGGATGGGTCAGTAATTTTAACACACTTCGGCCAACTCTGTCTATAGCTGCGTACTTGGGTGCACTATTGATTAAGAGCTTTCCATGTGGGCCACTGCAGATAATTATTCCTGGGCTTAGATGTCCACAACTAGCTTCTCTCGCTAAGTTTATTCTGCCTGCGGAGAGCAAGAAGTTCTTATATCTTTTAAGCATATCTGTGTTCGTTTACTTGAAATGCAGTATGATGGTATTTACAAGTCTCTATAGTAAGTAGTCAAATGCCACGTGAAAGAATGAAAGGACTTATTCATGTACCTAGAAATATTATTGCCGACGAACAGAATTCGTGATTTGGTAGTTCTGTATAAGGAAGATGTTTGTTCACAGTCCCATTAGAATTTTTAACTTTATCTGTAATCTATTTCTATTAGCTGATGAGATGAATGTGAAAGTGAGTTTGTTTGTTTGTTCCGCTTTCACACGAAAAACTAGAAAATTTGGAACTAAACAAACAATAAACTTACTGTGTGTCAAATGCCTGTGCTTCTCCTAATCCTTCTGTATCCTAATACAGGAGGATTAGGAGGAACACAGGCGTAGAGTAGCCAGCCTTTCGGTGTTCTATAGGATGCATTTTGGAGAGTGTGCGAGGGAATTGCATTGCATTTTCCAGCGACGGTGTTTCCGTCGGACTACAATTTCAGTGTCTTCAAGGCTAGAGTGAATATGCTCTTAATAAACTAGTGCGCTTTACCATCAACGATTGCATCACTGCTTACCATCAGGCGGGCTTGCGGACCAGTAAATTTATAAAAAAAAATTGGTATTCAGATATTTTAATGGGATCAAAACTATCGCTGGTGATACCGCAGGGCTCAGCTATTACTGAATAATTTCATTAAAAGACAGCTTCGTTTACTAGTTTTCATCAGCTTGAGCTGTTCACATAGAAAAACATGGCCCAAATAGAGCCGATATGTTACAGTGCCAAGTTTTATTGATAGCTCAAACAGTTTCGGTGGGACAAATTTCGAAATTTTAAAAACGTTCACATCTGATTTCATTCTCAATTTGACAAAAATGCCTGTAAATACTCTACATTTTTGACAAGTTTATGGCATTTGTAATCTTTTTGCATAAGATGCTGTAAAATCTCCTATTGGGAGAGGGATAGCACAGGAGATGACTCCTGTGCTAGGTGGTATACCTTGCCCCAGGAGAATTGGTACAAAAAAGTGTGAAGTCCTCATGGACTTCACACTTTTTTTTATACCAATTCTAGTGTAATAAAGATTTAGTATTATTTATTGTCGCAGAGAAGAGATTCATCATTTTATTGTCCCACTGCTGGGCACAGATCTCCTCTCATACAGAGAAGGATTGAGCGTAATCACCACGCTTGCTCAATGCGGGTTGGCGATTTCAGATTTAAAGTCCAGGTTTTCTCAAGATGTTTTCCTTCACTTTGTAATCAGTCATTGATGTCCAAGATATACTTAGAAAGTACATATAACTTAGAAAAGCTACATCGGTACTTGTCTGACTTGACATACTTGAGAGGCTGGTGTTTTAAGCCACCGTTTTTAATCATGTTAATTATTGTCCTCCTGTATTCTAGACATTGCTAGGTAACTAAGTATCGTTGTAACTGTGCATGTCAATAAGTACAGACTTATTGTACCTACAAGTACTTTAATACGATTAAGTTAAAATCGTGACAAGGCAAAATGTGCGATAATATGAACGAATAATTAATACATAAACATAGTCTCAAGTTCAAAACCAGTTCCATACCGTGGGAAACTGAATTTGTTAATACTATAGGTAGCTTTAAGATAATGAGTAGTTATTTGTTTGAATTGTTGAGTTTTCTCGTAAAATTGGAGTCAAGTTTAGCGCGTTTAATTTTAGTATAAATATCGGAAGTATTATGTTCAAATAATAGATTGCCCGAATCTTTTGTATTGACTTCAATGATCAAGAGAGGAATCAGTATTCTTCCCTTTTTAGGGTTCCGTAGCCAAATGGCAAAAAACGGAACCCTTAAAGATTCATTATGTCTAGACAGACATAATGAATCTATAAGGGTTCCGTTGCTGTGTCATAGAGACGGACAGACGTCCGTCTGTATGACACAGCAATTTTTTCCGAAACTATAAGAGCTATACTGTTGAAACTTGGTAGGTAAATGTATTTTGTGAACGGCATTAAGATTTTAATGCAAAAATTAAAAAAATATAATAAATATTGGGGGCTCCCCATACTTAGAACTGAATGAAACTCATTTTTTTTAAATCTCAAACTGATACGTATGGGGTATCTATGGATAAGTCTTCAAAATGATATCGAGGTTTCTAAAATATTTTTTTCGTGACAGACGCTTCCTAAGTGGAAAAAAGTAGCCCCCCCCCCCCCCCTCTAACGTCTAAAATAAGAAAACGAAATATCTAAAAAAAACTTATGATGTACATTACTATAAAAACTACCAACGAAAATTTTTTAAACGAGATGTACTTAGTTAGTAGTATTTTTTTAATACCTCGTAAATCGTAAACCGCTTATTACCGCGTAATCTTTCATACAATTAACTTCAATCCTTTAATTTCATAAATCAATGGTACGGAACCCTTTGTGCGTGAGTCCGACACGCACTGGGCCGGTTTTTTGGGAATACCTAGTTCACGTCTCGGAACCTTTATAGTTTTGTTATGTTCCTCCGTTCAACTTCGACTTATTTTCCAAATAGTTAGTGATAGAAAGATGAAACATGGCATGGATATGTGTATTTACCACGTGCACGAAGTGCTAAAATAAAAAAGGTGGTACCTAATTAGTTTTTTCCATAACATGAATCTATAGAGGTTGTATGAACATTCACCCTATTCCTTATACCTCTATAAACTGATTGGATTTGTTTAATTTTGGCCACCTCCCAGGTCAAAAGTTAAATTTCAAGTAAAAATATTTCATCTCATGTCTTTTGTGCTTGAGAAGGGACAATAGTCTACCTCTCTTAATTACCTAACCAACGTGAGAATGGCTAATGTACCTACATACACCTAAAAATACCATTTTATTATATTAATCGAAGTAATATCTTTGTTCAAGTCTCTTATCGTCGTATCTTTCATCCACCCATAGAAAATAATTTTGAAATTTCTACTCAAAAGTATGCCTTGGTTGATTCTATAAAAATAACTATTTAGAGGAACAGAAACATGGTGTGAAGTTGAGCTTTTTTTTTGTTTTGGATGGGAAATCATCAAATGATCTCCCACTCTGGGCGGCGCGGGTGGGCGTGTCAGACTTTGACTGACTAATACCCACCCGTGCTCCTTTACTTGCCTGTGCGCCAGGGCCGCGGTTTCCTTTTTAACCAACCTTCAACCCTGGCCTATGAGGCATAGGTCCTCGTGGACCCCGTTACGTGCTGACATTTCTTTGAGGCGAGTGTGAAACAACGCGTCGTCGATCCGGGACGCCAGTATGACACACGTGATGTCAGTATGA
Organism: Sesamia nonagrioides; assembly: GCA_017933935.1. Lineage (NCBI taxonomy): Eukaryota > Metazoa > Arthropoda > Insecta > Lepidoptera > Noctuidae > Sesamia > Sesamia nonagrioides. Next base: position 613,811 of record JADWQK010002063.1, read on the forward strand.
CACGTTGTTCGTATGTGACGTCGAAGATGGTTTTTTGACAGGATAGCTAAGATGAATGTCACGCTTATTTTTCATTGAACTTTTAAATTATTTATAGTGTCGTTTACTAAATAAAAGCGCGTGATTTTTGTAGTAAAAAGTGCATTCAGTGAATAATTCATAAAGAACATTAAAATATCGCAGCATACTGGCCACATCATGGCTTTGCATCAAATCTCCTCGTAGTCGGCTAACGCGGCCGTTTTTTCAACTGTCATTGGCGATATCCGCCATTATTGTGAAATAATTTTTTTAATGAATTTCTATAATTTGTTACACGGGTTATTGGCAAAATTGTAGTATCTAACCACAGGGGCCATTGAAGAGTTGAAGTAGTATTCACTCTAAAGAGAAGAAAGAAAGAAAGACGTCGAAGATACCGCTACACATGTCATCATCCCTTGATGAATTTGGACCTGAAAATTATTTTTTCCAAATATTACAATATCTACCTGAAGGCCTATCTCGTAATTGTAAGTGCCACAGTCTGATTTCTCTCTGTCAAAAAAATACCTTTAATTTTGCTATATTTTTGACATTTAGTCTCGCTGCGATGGGTTTGAGATTAAGACTACATTTGGAATATTTTTCATTAAGGGAATAGGCCTTCTGATTATTTACTTTAACCAATAACTTAAATTAAATACTGCAATTTAAGAACAAAACTCAGAGGTAATAAAGTGATGTCCTACGATAATTGTGGCCAGGACAATCGAATGTCTGTTTACTGTCTCATTAATCAAACTACAAAATAAATACCAATTTATAGAATCAATTACACTCAAACAAATAAATGAACCACCGAATAATTACAATTACATGCAAGATACAAAACTTGAGTCTAGGAGATTAGATCTGTAACTAAATCAAGGTCACCTAAAGAATCGCTTTGTTAAGGGACTTATGACACTGGTACACTATACTGCTGCGGACAAGGTCGCGCTATGAACAGAGTTATTAGCACGCAAATTTGCGAAATTTGAAGTAAGGTCTTGAACTTGAGGGTCAAATGTCGTCTATCGTTGCCCTAGTTGTTTTAATACGAAGATAGATACCTACTATGCCATGTTTATGCGAACAAGCTGAAATAAACTAATGAAGGTTTGCAGACAGTATTCGTAGTAGTATTACCAGTTCATTACTAAAGGAAATATCATTTTTAAAGCTAATGGAGGACCTTTTTAGGTATGCTAGGTATATAATATGGTCTGATTTTTCGAAGTCTTGCCTTAATTGTGATTGAAAGTCTTCTCACTCTCGAGTTACTGTTGCCCCTGGGAAAGGCTGGGAAACCTTCTAAACAGGGTTTCCTTACTCTAATTAGAATATTGTCCCTAAGCTTTATTGTCATTTATGCCTTTCTGAGTAGTTTAAGAAATTTTGTATGAAGGAATACTGATCAAATTGCTATCTATACTTAATATATAAAGCCGAAGAGTTTGTTTGTTTGTTTGTTTGAACCCTCTAATCTCAGGAACTACTGGTCCGATTTGAAAAAATCTTTTCGCGTTGGGTAGCCTAATAATCCAGGAAGATTTTAGGCTACATCATAAATCACGCTGCGACCAATAGGAGCGGAGCATAACTAACTTCACGCGGACGAAGTCGCTGGCGGCCGCTAGTGAAAAATAAATTTAAAAACAACTATCTTTGTCGAGTGTTAAGTATACTAATGTTTCCGTCAATTATTTTAAGTTTCATTCATTGATGATACTCAGTTGTCGAAAATATTGAATATTCTTTTACTAAAGATCTAGTATCTAAGTAACCATGTAAACAGACTCTTAACTTGTTTGTCGAGACCAAAAAAGTGTGAACAAAATTTTAACCACTGTTTTTAATTACACGATTAATTATTTCGCTAAATTATCTTCTTTAATTACTCTTCATCCGGGTTTTAAGATATAATTATGATTATGAATCATACAAGATGTTGACCTGATAACATATTTTGACCCGTGACGGACGTTGAGAATCATTTATCAGCAAATACAATTTCTTAGTTAAAATAAATTACAACAACACAAAGTCGATTTTAGAAACGGTTGGTCGATCTTTCGTGTGACCAGAGGGTTGGCCTATTTTTTGGTAACAGAATCAGAATTGCCATAAAACGTGGCAATACTGTCAGCCATTTGGGCACGTTTCCTATTGACAGCGAGGCGGGTGAATTTTACGATGACCTCCGATTATTTACTGTGCTTTTTGTCCTATTTGTACTTATTATTATTTTGAAATTTCATGTTTTTAAATTGTGTAAATATTTTGTTTCTAAATAACAAAAAATAGTATTTCTCGTTATATTAATAAAAAAAAGACAAATCGGTAAGTTCCGTAAGTGATTAAAGAGCCTTTTAAAACTGATTTCATACACATACATCCAACAGACAGCCTCCGTGGCGTAGCGGTAGCGGACGCGGCCGCTGCGCAAGGTGGCGCGGGTGCGATCCCCGCACAGTGCAAGTATTTGTATGCGTGAATATGAATATTTGCACTGGTCTGGTCGTGCCTCGGAAAGCACGTTAAGCCGTTGGTCCCGGTTGCCATACGAACATCTAGTGGCAATCGTTACGGGTTGTTGGAGCCCTCAAAAATCCAACAATTGGTCTAACTGCAATGCTTCGATGTCGCCTTCGGGTTGTGGAGGTCAGACGGCAGTCGCTTCACGGAAAATGTCGAAGTTTAGCCATATCAGCAGTTGGACTGGTAAAGCGGACCCCAGACTCCAAAGCTGAAAAGGCTGCGGATGCGACTGGGATTAACGCTGGGATGATGATGATTTAAAACTGATTTACATGGCGCAATTTAGTTGCATATGGCATACAATAAAATTCTAATTGTAAATCAGTCTTTATTGTATATTTATGTATATTTATTTCTATATGTATTTTGCATATTTAATAAATGCACTAACAACAGATATACATTTCGATGGCACGACAGTGAATTCAATTATCAATCTTTAGTAGCAGAGCAGAACAAGTCGAATCAAATCAAGATTACAAAACAAATCAAAAGTCATTTATTCAAATTAGACTGAGAATCAGCACTTTTCGAACGTCATAATTACAAAAGTAGTCTTCCATAACGTAGCTGTTCCTAGTGCTTGAGCTGGGAAGAAGAGATGGCGCAACAACCCCCCCCAGCAGCACATCTGTCTGTTTGTACAAAAAATTTAACATAAGTTCCGACACATGTCGACATCCACACCCTGCTTAGCAGAAAGATGTAAAGTATTTATGTACCTCAATCATACGGCTAACATCGAGGTGCACACATTATAAGCGTTTTTAATAAAACTATTAGTTTGTGTTTGCGATGACTATATCTAATTCAAATCATCGTACCACATCATAAGTCAAGCCAATCAACTTAGAATCAAACCAGTAAATTAATGGTTATGTCGTTTTATAACAATAACCATCAATTATTATGCGCTAACATACATTATCATGATTCATAACACAATATCATCACGCAATGTCCACTGAGTCACCAAAGTAATTGCTGAAAAAAATAAATGACACTCCATCATTGTTTTCTTGTTGTTCGTCATTGTGGGCTGACGTCATTCTAATCAGGGTTTAATCATTGAAGAAGGTAATGAAAACAGTTGGTATCTTTGGTTATGTAAAAATATCTAGTGTATAATTAACTAAACCATGATTTTAACAGTGCGCAAGCGTCTCATGGATGTAGACTTTTCAAAGATCATTGGAATACATTGGTCAGCAAGTAAACTTTTCGTGAATTTTGTTGTAATTAGCAAGATACTTCAAAGCATTCAGGCATTTTTGGTAACAAATAGGTATATAAGTTTTTTTTTTATAAATTATAAACTAGCGCTTGACCGCAATCCCGCCTGATGGTAGGGCTAATTATTATATAATAGAATACAAATTAAATATATAATGAATAATAATAAAAACGTTTATTTTGTCCATAATGGTAGAGACATTTTCTCGGTGGTAGGCCATAACATCGACTGCCGGCAGAAATTACCACCAACCAAAGTTTTGCCGCCAAGCGATTCGTCGAGTTCCGGCATGATGTCTGGTGAAGCCGTACCGAGAACGTGCCTGAGAAGTTGTGTTGCGATGTGTGCCGGGTACGATGCGTCAAATGTTATGTCGGAAGTTTGCTTGTGGAGGGTTTCCAGATCGATCTCCCTCTGGCGCATCATCGTTGTTGGTGTTGTTGGGTTTAACATTGCATCACCTCGCTCAACTGCCGTCTTTCTTCCTACTCACTCAGTTTTTTGAGTGAATTGGCTCTTAATAAACTAGCTCGTTTACCACATAATGATTGCCTCATTGCTTACCACCACTCACCAGGCAGGATTGCAGTTAACACTAGTTCATAATTACAAAAGAAAGACACAACTTCAAGACACAGTTGAGACATAAGTTACATAATTAAGTACAAAATAATATATTGATGTTGTGGAAACTGGAGCCTGTACTAGCTATTTCCTCTTGTGTAGACCCTATAAAATATATTTTAAACATGTAGGTACCTACCTTAAATAATACATTAATAGCTAGTACTAAAATATATATTTTTTTAATTCCTTCATACCAAGAGATTGCTATTAATTGCCTAACTCTGGTTTCTCCCGACACGTAGTTCTAGAAAAGCTACTCCATTTTTCACATTGACACATCGTTTAGGGATGGCAGTAGTTCACACGTCTGCTGAGATTTTCGCCATTAGTCTTTCAGGACTCCATACAGTGAGTGTGTTTTAGATTGAAAAATGGAATAGAACAGAATAGAATACTCTTTATTATGTACACCATATAGATTGCAGAACATAAATATAAAGAGTTTACAAAGGGTGACACAATTGGCGGTCTTATCGCTAAGAAAGATCTTTTACAGACAATTTTTGGATGGAATACTAAGGGGAAGGAGAGAGAAATAATGTAAATAGTTTTACAATGTTTTGACAGGTTGTTGGTATACAATTGCAACTAGTATGTAGATTTTCTTTTTTTTTCATTCATGTCACAGAATAAATAAGACACAGTCTGCAAATATTTCAACGTTTCCCAACTAGTTACATTTCCTGAATTATTCTATTGCAGTTGGACGCCCAGCAACGCTATACCCTCTTCCAACGTGGTCTTTGGGAGGCCGCTCAACAAATTCCACGGGCAGGCCTCAGAGACTTTGCCACATTCAGGCAGTTGAGATTGCTGTCCATCATCGGACCAGCTGCCTTGCCGCCGGATCAACTTGATAGAGTAAGTTTTTTTCTATAATGATTTTTTTTCCTGCTGTAGTCACAAGGGCTATAAATCATTATTTATACAATGAGTTAAAAAGGGTTTGACCAGGGTACCTATGTGAGAATGGAGTACCTACTGTTTTTCTAGTTACTATCTACTCCACCATCGGTGTGGATAAACAAATCATGGGAAACAAACTCTGTAAACGAATCAAATAACCCTATGTTGATTGAACAAACTAACAAGACTAGATGCTCAAACGGCTTGTGTTACTTTAATAAAGCTCTGAGCCTCTTTAGACTACTTCAAATCAAATCAAAAGTCATTTATTCAAATTACGCTGAGAACCGATTTTGATGAAATTCACTGCAAATTCACTGATGAATACACAATGGCACATACAATCTTTAGACTCTGAAAAAGGACATAAGCTACTTTTTATTGAAAAATTTGATATTCCCGAGGGAAATCTAAAAAGACCGATATAACCGAATTCCACTCGGGCGAAGCCGCGGGCGGAAAGCTAGTATTACATAAGACAGTCCCCCAAAACGCCCGTCCTTCGCCATTTCCTCGTGATTTCGCTGAGAAGAAGTGACACAACAAACCCCAAGAAACAAAGGCGTGATTTTGTCATTTGTTTGCTATTTTCAGTACAACCGCATAATCAACGACATGCTGGCAGTCTACAATACAGCGGAGATCTGCGCGTACAACGAGCCCTTCAAGTGTGGTCTGCACTTGCAGCCTGAGCTCCAGTTCATCATGTCACACTCCAGGGACTGGGACGAGCTGCAGCATATCTGGACGGAGTGGAGGAGGAATACGGGCAGGAGGATCAGGGATCTGTATGAACAGCTTGTGGATCTGACCAATCAGGCGGCGAGGTTGAATAGTGAGTAATCTCATTTACTTAAACTTATTACGAAAAAAATATTTTTGTTTAGACCAGTACCCTAATTACGTAACACATTATTACTATAAGTTAGAATCAATACGAAGCATATTGCTAATCCATTTCTCCATGTGTTAGAAAATATGCCTGTTCAACAACCTCAATAACGCAATGAATGTTGAACTGTCAAAATCATTCATTGCTACTGATAGTAAGCTAGGGTGTTACGTAATTACCCTACAGGTTTAAACCACCTAGATGGTTATTCAATTATGAACCTTACCTTATGGGTCTAACCACAAAAAAATAAGACTTGTTCGCGTGTCTAGTGTCAGGGTTGCGTCAAAGTCCACACAATAAATTATGTCGTGCCTAAACCACTATTAAACACTGTTTTGTGGTAGTAAGGTAAGTGTTAACCTTTAAGTCTTAAATGATTGCCACTGACGCTATCTTTGTTCATCTCATCATTAGTTAATACCCCGTCAATTTATATAAACCGCCCCTAACAGTTCCAGGTGTAAAGGTGCCCGCAACGCTCGCCGCATTGGCACGCTGGATGGCGATGGCTAACCTTTGCAAAGGCAAAATTACTTTAAATATTTAGAAGGGCTGATAAGGATTGGGGCAAAGTAAATAGTTTCGGGAATTTGCCACCTTCTAAGCAATTTTTAAGTGGTTCATAACTTTAGTCGGTTTCAAAAACCACTTGCTCATCTATTACTGAGCCTGGCGGCAGTCGCCGGTGCATGTTGTGAGAAGCAAAAATTGAATCTTCCAGTTATATCTTCACCACAATAATGGATCTTAGCTTGATTGGAGTCGATTTTCATTATAAAATATCTGTTTCAATGAAGGTTTGGAGTTATGATTGAAACTATCATATTTACAGAGGCGGTGTTTTGTCACAACCCTAGCTAGGTACTTATTTAGCGGTAAGAAATCGAAATCTCAACCTCATCGACAACATGTATTTTGACGGTGCGAACTACGCCATTGTGAGAATACGCTAAAAGAGATAGATGTCGTCATTAGCTAACAAAATGACGTATTTTCGAAGTAAGGACGATTTCACTTTGACCACATAACGATATGTGGTCAAAGTGAATCAGGGGCCCTGTGTATTAACGCCTATATATACTATTAACGCCTGTAAATAATGTCTGAACAATATGCGTGTCGTACGATGTGCTCTATGAAAAATAACAGGCGCTATGATTATTTGAGTGCCGTGCGTGATTAGCTAGCATTGTATGCATGTTTTCGTGATACGAAGCAGGAAGTTGTTTGAAAATTTCATTTTATCATCATAAATTGGCGTCGTAAAAAAATTAGTAAGATCTTTTACGAAGCGATTTTATATTTCCAGATCAATGCAATCGGTTTTGTGCAGTCGTTTAATCTTTTGTTAAAGTGTGTTCTGCATGATTATTTCGTGTGTTTCAGATTTCACGGATGCTTCTGCCTACTGGATGTTCCCTTACGAGACTAACAACATGAGACAGGAGGTGGATGAAGTTTGGGAACAGGTAACTTCTCTTACTTTCTGACTGCTCTGCAAAGGAACTACAAGTCATTTATTTCCTCCAGCTCGTACTGCCATCTTTTACGGGGTCTGCCTCAAAACAACCCTCAGTTAATATAAACGTCAATAAATTTATTCCATAGTTTCTGAAAGGCGCATCAACAGCAACCAAAATTTTTCTCTTCAAGCGTTATTTCATAGAAGTTAACATGATAGATAGATAAACCATTTGCTTGGCGTAACAAAATACAACACAATACAAAAGTATGTAAATATAATATGAAAAGGTGTTGATATCTACCCTAGGTGTTGTTGGACCCTAAATGTAGGTATCTGTTAAGTACTAAAATTGTTTGGACTACCTAATTAGCTTTTCGGAACCCGGATAAATTATGTTCAAATAACTGTTATAATCAACAAATTTCCACATAAATACTTCTTCTCTTCGGTTTGGATTTGTAGCTGGAAGTTATTACAATTGCTACATTATAAGTAATATGAGACTTTATGGGCTAAACACGAGGTATACAATTAGGGAATAACGGTATTGCTCATAATTTCATTTTTGATGATTGTGAAGCAGATTGTGTACGGGTAGACCATATAAATCAATTTGTTATCGTTATAGTCTGCATACCGACATAGCCCGAAGAATCGCAACACTAAAGTGGCAGTGGGCCGGGCACATTGCCCGTAGGACCGATGCGCGATGGGGCCGACGGGTTTTCGAGTGGCGACCATGCACCGGAAGACGCAGCTTGGGTAGGCCCCCGACATGGTGGACTGACGATCTGGTGAAGGTCGCGGGAGGCGCAGGAGTGGTCGTCGTGGAGATCCTTGGGGGAGGCCTATGTCCAGCAGTGGGCGTCTTTTGATTGAAATGATGATGATGATGATATTCTGCGTCAGTTTAGGCGGAGTAAATGGCATATAATATATTGTTGTTAGCAATAACAGAATATGCCTAAATTAACCAGAAATTTGTATTCGTACGATGTTATCACCAACATACCTTTTTTAAGCTATAATACTTACTATACTCTATAATTATTTTTCTCCAGATCAAGCCCCTCTACGAACTTCTCCACGCCTACGTCCGTCGTCGTCTCCGTGAAGCCTACGGTCCTGAACGTATATCCCGCTCTGCTCCTCTACCTGCCCATATCCTCGGTGACATGTGGGGACAGAGCTGGTCCGGCATCGTACCCGTCACCCTGCCTTACCCAGGCAAGACCCTTGTGGATGTAACGCCGGAGATGATACAGCAGGTGAGATAAAATAACTATCAGGCTATCAGCATATGTCATCAAACAAGATAGCAATAATTAAGGAAATATCTTGCCTGGAAAATTAATTTACTTTATTGAAATGAAAATTGAAGTCAGTTTTCTACATTATGCTAATTAAACACTTAGCAAAATGCTGAAAAGATGATTTCAGAAACGTGAATTACGCATCTATCTCAAGACTTGGACTTGAATTGGATTTAATGTATATCATCATCAACCTTTTTATCGTCCCACTGCTGGGCACAGGTCTCCTCTTATACAGAGAAGGATTGAGCGTAATCACCACGCTTGCTCAATGCGGGTTGGCGATTTCAGACTTAAAGTCCAGGTTTCCTCAAGATGGTTTCCTTTACCTTCAGTCATTGGTGTCCAAGATATACTTAGAAAGTACATATAACTTTAGAAAAGTTACACTGGTACTTGCCTGACCTGAAATCGAACCCGCGCACTCATACTTGAGAGGCTGGCGATTTAATGTATATAATCTTATAGGATTGAATAAATACTATAAAGTAGTATACAAATTAAATTATGTACTATAATTTACTTAACTGTACTATAACTTACTTTAACCATCATTACGATATTAGTGCGTAATGATGGTTATAACATGCGAGGCGGAATTTCAGCCCGAGCCGAAGGCGAGGGTGTAATTGAGCTGAGCATGTTATATCCAATACGCACGTATATCGTACGACGTTTTTAACACACTTGCGAGGAAACAGAAAAAAAGTATTTTATATTTTGTTCATTTTAAATAAACTCAATCTGTAAATGCACACTGTTGCCATAGAATAAAGAGAGGGAAGTACGTTATCTTCATACAAACGGACCGCGCGCGGCTTGTATGTGTGCGCCATAGTATCTATGCGTCGCCGCACGCACACCTAAACACAATATTAGAGTGCCTATGACTGCGCTAGTCGCGGCTAGCACGGAACGAGGTTCGCGCGTCACGGCTTTTCGGCACATTAGCTTTTAAAAAATGATCACATAAACTGCAAAGTTGGTATGTCTATTTATGAACAAATAAAAGACTTATATTTTTCAAATTATATTTCTAAAAGTTATTTACAAGGATACGGATATATTACACATTAAAGTTTAATAACAACGCGTTTCGTAATAGTCGAAACCGAAGAAAGTAGGTATTTTTCTGTAGCTAATTTGTAATTTTGTATTAAATGTGTGATTCAATAGATGTTATGTTTGTATTATTTATATTTGTATTAATTAAAAAAAAAAATAAATATGGTTCTTTATGTGTACAAAACTAAAAATAAAAATTACAAAAAAAAAAAACTGACTAGTATATGTAAACTAAATACTAAGCAAATAATCCATACTAATATTATAAATGCGAAAGTAACTCTGTCTGTCTGTCTGTCTGTTACGCTTTCCCGCTTAAACCCCTCAACCGATTTTGATGAAATTTGGCATAGACAATCTTTAGGCCCTGAGAAAGAACATAGGCTACCTTTTATCCCGGAAAAATTTGATGTTCCCGAGGGAAATCTAAAAAGCGCGATATAACCGAATTCCACGCGGGCGAAGCCGTGGGCGGAAAGCTAGTTTAAACATAAGCTCTTAGTCTATAAATATTTGTTAGCGGTTTGGGCGACAACCGTAACCGACGAAGCGCGGACAGTCGTCAACCCTAAGACAGTAGGCAATTAAATCGCGGATTGGGTCGCAGATAACCTACTTCCCCTCTTTATTCTATGCTGTTGCTTTCCCGCCATTAGTATTATTATTTGCCATTTTAAATATGGAACAGCGCGCAGCGCGAGCCGTGCGGCGGCGATCAGTTCCATAATTACTTGAAATGGAAAATAATGCTGTTATGGAATTTGTATGGACTATAACTTAACTATTTGCTTTGATAACACACGCGTTTGTTATGGCCTGCTTTACATATTTCAAACCGGTGAAATTACATCAGCTTTACGAGCAAGGGTGTTAAAAAAAATAATACATGACATCTTTATTTTGATAATAATAGTAATAGTCATATTTTAAAAGAAATATTTTTATAATGTGAAAGAGATTATAACTTGGTGTATAACTTTAACTTCAATAGGCGTATACGAGACAACGCTAAATTAAAAATGATGATTTCCAGAATTATACTCCTCTTACAATCTTCCAACTGGCTGAAGAATTCTTCGTGTCAATGAACATGTCTGCGATGCCGCCTGACTTCTGGGCCCTGAGCGCGCTGCAGCAGCCCACAGACAGGCACATACACTGCCAACCTTCTGCCTGGGACTTTTGTAACAGACATGATTATAGGCAAGAATAATACTTTTATTTGTACTACAAAGTCATTGTCATAGCCGGCATTAGACAGTTTTGTGATGAATGTATGAAGATCTTGAATTCCAATCTAGAGATTGTTTTTTTATTAGTGATGACGTCAATTCGTCATTTATTTGCATAAAACATGGTATAAAAAGGTGAAACATACATAGTAAAATAGAACATACCTACATGTTTTGCTTAATAGAAGCGTGCAAACTTTTTATGCAAACAATAGCATATAACAACTGTTTCATTCTCTAGGAACTCCCTGACACTGTAAAAACTTTTAGCAGACAACCATTCATATAATTTAGTTTTAAACAATACTATACCACAGGTTTAGTTAGTGTTTAAAATTAAATTGTTTTATTATTGTTAACTAAAGTAGTGAACTGAAATTTATTCATCTGATGCTTGGGTCAAAACAAAAATTAAAAACTGAGGTAGGTACTCTTTCTCAGTTCGGTTTGCTTGTAAACTTAACTCCATTATTGACGATGCTGTCTATATTTTCCAGAATTAAAATGTGCACTCACGTGGATATGAAGGACTTGGTTACGGCGCATCACGAGATGGCTCATATCGAGTACTTCCTCGCATACAAAAACCTGCCCAAGGTGTTCCGTGATGGTGCCAACCCAGGTTAGTGTCGCGATATAAGAATCGAGTGTCTCCGCTATTTATAAAGAGTGACGTGGTAATTTGCTAATAATATTGACTGAGGAACAAGCAGCTTTCTCTATACAAAAATAATTCGTCATCTTTCCCGGTGCAAATGCATGTCATGTAGTCAGCGCATGCCAATTAATATGTACGACTGTATTAAGCTTAAGTGTCAGAAAACCTATGTCTTGTACGATCGACAGCAGGTCAAGTTACCCGAAACTGTCAAATATTCCCAATCAACCTTGAGTCTTTATGCTTTAGATTTAGAGACAAAGTTGAAAAACTTATAAAGAAATCTAAAAATGTTGCTTGATGTACTTTCGTCTGTCCATGAACTTGCTCTCTCTTGATGGTATGTAATCTGTTGTCGTGTCAATAAAACATGAAGATTAAAATACGACAAAACTATTTATCCTAAAAGCTGGCAGTATGACGCGTTTCTAGTAGATCAAATGCGATTGCGATAAAGTTTTTATAGAAATTATTCTACTAGAGTTTCGTCGCGTCTGCCTGCCGGATCCTTAACAGCTTTTGACCTAGTATATTTATTTTGAAGAATGTTCTGTTTTACCAGCTATTGGGCTATGACAAAATAATTATGCTTTGATAAAGTTTAACTTCAGTCCTGCATTTCTATATGCCTGTTTTCGCAAAATTATATGACATAATTATATCAGTCACGTTCTTCTTACTAAGCTAAGTTATACAGGTTAGTGGGCATAATTACTTTATTGAGAGCAATAATATTGAGTGAAATGACACAAAAAATTAAAACAACAATAAACTACCGGCATTTAATTCACTCTACAAACGTTCTAATACCATAACCCTAAAAATAAAAATGCGCAAACCAACGCCATCTGTGGATACATGTGTTCAACTCCGGAGTTACATAGATCCGTGTTACAAGTACAATAGGTGACAATCACGTCGCCGTTGCCGTTGACCCGCCGGCAGGACTGGCCTTTGATCTCTTCATCAGCCAAGTACCCGCATGTGCGGACTACTCGAACCTTCCCATAGACTGTGGAGAATAGAAGAGAGAATTTAACATACTTGAATTATTATTAGAAGTATTTGTATTAGACTAACTGGCAAGCATTTAATAAGGTGCAAAAATAACTCTACTTTTATAAATTAACTATAATTTTCTCAATACTTCAAGCCTTCTTTTTTGGATGGGAAATCATCAAATGACCTCTCCCGCTCTGGGCGGAGCGGGAGGGCGTGTCAGATTTTTATTGACTAAAACCCACCAGCGTTCCTACACTTGCTAGTACGCCAAGGCCACGGTTTAATTTTTAAACAACCCCCAACCCTGACCCAGGAAGCATTGATCTTCGTGGACCCCGTCACGAAGCGCGACGTGCTAACATCTCTTTGAGGTACGCGTGAAACACAACGCGCCGTCGACCCGGGCCTGGTCCTTACTGGGCGGCGAGTCATGGCCGCCCATCGCCGTCACGAGGACACGGCGGTGCTCTACCAAGCCGGGCAGACTTCCACCGTGTCTTCAATATTTTAACACTTATTAAGTAATACGTGATCCAAAACTCCCACCAAAAGAATGATAGCACTAAATGTTAGCGTTAAATGTTGCCTGAATATTCTAGTTTTATCACATAATAAACGGCCTATTATGTACCGTCATCTATGTTTCCTAAACTGCTTGTTTGGCATTGTTACTGAGTAATGATAAATATCAACGTTAGTTTGGCCTCACTTTGTTTGTTTTGAGATAATTTAGGTGTATTGACAGATGCTTAAAAAACTTGGAGATTCTACAATAAAAAGGGTATAAATAGATACTCACTCTCCATCTTGATAGATCGACAGAAGGTAGGTTCGATAGGCTCTAAATGTTCTGGAGGGTCTCTTAAAGAGCAGTTGACGATCCCTAGGCTGAAGGAGTCAAACTCCACGCCACAGCGAGGGTCAAACGCGCTGTTGCAGTCATAGCATAGTATTGAAGAGGCTAAAATGAGAAAACAAAAATAGATACACCATATAGATTTATAAATAAATAAATTATAATTATTTATAATTTATGATAAATATTTTAGATAGGTTGACACAATGGGCGGTCTTATCGCTAAGAGCGATCTTTTACAGACAACCTTTGGATGGAATTTTAAGGGGAAGGAGAGAGAAATAATGTAGGTAGTCTAGAGTGTACTGTTGATATAGATTATACATAAATATGTACGTAAGTAGTTTATTTCAAGGGATTGAGCTCCACAATCGTGCAACACTATTAACCTCAACCGGAATCATTGCTGAAGATAATGCTGCCATTGCTTCATAGTTTGATAAATTTGTCTACTCAACAACGTAAGTAACACAATGTATGTTTATTGAGTTGTTAAAATAAAATTCGAAGCTACTGATAGTGTGTTTACGTAATTATCCTGCTGAATGGTTTTAAGAAGATTCAAGGTAGCTATTCTTACAATGAATTTATGTAACTACATAATTATGTTGCTCTACCAAAACAGGTATTCATTTCCAGTATTCCCTGTAAGAAGATTACAATATAAAATTACAACTGGGGCTAATAGTCTTCTAAAAGTATATCCATTTCTATTTACTCTGAAAACTTGGTATACGAATGTAATTGGGCGTTTTCCTGGACATAATGTCGACAGTATTATTCTACTTTCAGTGGAATTTGAGTCAAGTTCAGCTAGCTTGCGGTCAGTAATCCAATTTTGTTGTACATTGTAAGGTTTCCGGCGTCGTGTGACTGTTGTGACCTATATTAAAATCAATGGATTTGGGACAGGTTTATATAATACGAAATTTAATACATAAAACACTTATTATTGAAATTCCTATGGTTAGAGCGTATAAAGTAGTCTTTATTAAATAAAATATATCTCGTCCATTAGATAAACCATTTTTTGATAGAAAGAAGCAGTGGTTGCAGGAATATACAGTACATTGATTAATACCGTGGTATTACAATTCCCATAAGAAGCCAAGGAAGGTAAAACGCCTTTTTATGTTAACTCATACTTAATCTGGAATATAATGTTGGTTCTCAAACAATTGTCAAAAAACGAACTTAGTGTACGAGGTATAATTGTATATGAGTTATACTACAAATAACTAGAAAAATGAAATAGTAACGAACTGAAATATCTTTGGAAAATTAATTGGTTCAAATTAATTCTACGAAGAAGGTGAAAAAGACCTTTATCCAGTTGTGGATATAAAATACACGGATCATTATGATCATGAGAAGGCACAGATTTCTGGATATTGATTACAATGAGAGCAGTGGTATTTTAAGAAAGTATTGACTAATATTTTTATTTCCTTAGCAAGGAAATACACTTCATGGCTACAGTGACCCACGAAAATTCAAAAAGGTGGACAAATAGTCTGCACTTAGGACTAGGAGAGCACAAATAGCTGCAGTCAGATTAAATTTAGTTAAACGAATATGATGATTTCGTACTGAAAAGCGTTTTTAAAGTTCTTTAGCATCGTTGTGATCTGAAACCCACGAAACGAAGAAGAGGCAGTAAAAGAGACGAGACATATAAGTTCATAAGATTTACCGTGGGAGAAAATAAGATAGGAAGCATTATACAGCGTTTCTTACATTCGGTCTCATTATCTTGAAACCAAAAATTTTCAAGGTTTCACTAGCACCACGTGTGCCAGAATGGCCTCTAAATATTGCATTTAAAAAGCATTTTTAAAGTTATTTATTAAAAGAGACGATGTTTACTGAAAATTCAATAGTATTATAGAAAGAATATCTCACTTAACATATTATAACTTATCATAACTCAGGGAGTTTATGCAGCATTAAGCAGCAAATGAAATGAAATAGGAAACAGGTACAGACTAGTTACATATTTGCAGCACAAAGATACAAAACCAACTCACCATATTGGACACACTGCAAAAAACTGAGTAACGACACTACAACAGATTTTGACAAAGCCTTCATCACTACACCCTGGAAACTCCGAACACTGGTAATGGTGGAAGGAAACTGAATTACATATCTATGACGACACGTAATTAAATTAGTGACGACTGCTGTAATAGTTGACACGATGACACTATACAGGCTGGATATCATTTTCATTCTGGAAAGCTTCTTTATATATTCCCCTTTATTCATAAACGCTGCTTGACGTTAACTAGTGATTAGCGATTCTTTAACCATACATTTATGACCTTTTAACGTCACTCAATTTAAATCATCCTTTATGAATAAACAGCACAGTGTTTAAGGGGTTTATTCATTCACTAGTTAACTTTAAGCAGCGATTATAATCGCTGCTTAAAGTTAACTAGTGATTAGCGATTCTTCAACCATATATTTTGACCTTTTAACGTCACTTAATTTAATCATCTTTAATGAATAAACCCCTTAAACACTTCATAATTATGAATAAGGGGGATTATGAATAATTTTTAATATTTTGTCACGTTTATATTTTTTTGACAGTGTGTTTATTTTTAAAGTTGATGAATATCTTAATTTTTTATTTTATTTACAATTTTATTTTGAGTTTTTGTTGCATTTAATTAAGACAGGTATTTTTCGTTGGTAACAAAGAGTTTGAGTATCGATTTTTAGTTTCCTATCTTGGAAACTGCGAAAAGTCCTCTATAAAATTTCACTCCCTCTTTTAAAGTGTTTGGGGCGGATTTCCAAAAAAATATGATGGAGGGTTTTTTTGTTAGTCACAAATAGTCACCAATTTTTCGCTATCTACCTTGGAAATTTTTAGCTCTCTACCTTGGAAATTTTTAGCTCTCTACCTTGGAAATTTTTAGCTCTCTACCTTGGAAATTTTTAGCTCTCTACCTTGGAAATTTTTAGCTCTCTACCTTGGAAATTTTTAGCTCTCTACCTTGGAAATTTTTAGCTTTCTACCTTGGAAATTTTTAGCTCTCTACCTTGGAAATTTTTAGCTCTCTACCTTGGAAATTTTTAGCTCTCTACCTTGGAAATTTTTAGCTCTCTACCTTGGAAATTTTTAGCTCTCTACCTTGAAAATTTTTAGCTCCCTACCTTGGAAATTTTTAGTTCTCCACCTTGGAAATTACGGAATGCTTCATACAAACTTCCACCCCCCATTTTAGACCCCCCATTTTAGGGAAGTAGAAGGTTAGAAAGAGACAAAACGTAGTCTATGTCACTCTTCATTCCTTCAACTATCGACACTTAAAAAAAACACGTCAATTCGTGGGTCCGTTATGGCGTGAAATGCTTACAAGCAAAGAGATACACACACTTTCACATGTATAATACAAGTTTACTATGGAATGCTGCCTAAATAAACTTTGTCTTCACCTTCAACAAAGATGTAACATACTATAATTATTAATTCCCAGCGTTTATCCAACACAAAAACGTTACAATAGTTAAATAACAAACACGGCTGCGTTACTTATTACATAATAATTGAATCTAAATTGTAGTTGCGACGGGCCAAAATGTGGCTCACGCAGTGTTGGGAAATAGTATGAATAGACGCAAAATTGTAACACGTACAACAGTCTAGGATGAACATCGAGAAATTAAAGACGTGTATACCCGATAAGAATGAGGGTCAGCTTATTTTTGCTTTGAATTACCGTTAGTAGTCAAAAAATCAAAAGTAACTTATTCAAACTAGGCTCAGAATCAGCACTTTTTGAACATCAATCCATACTAATATTCTAAATGCGAAAGTATCTCTGTCTATCTGTCCGGCTTTCACGCCTGTCTGTCTGTCTAAAGCCTGAGATAGGACATTGGGTATATAACATCCCGCTATGACCAATAGGAGGAGAGCTGTAACAAAAAATGTTGTGAAAACGGGTGCAAACGCGGACGTATGTCCATATTGCTCCCATTATTTTAACAAGCGCTTAGTTTATATCAACCGAGCTGTTTTTATTTTTTCGGAATGAAATGTGCGCTATAAACTGAAGTCCACGCGGGCGGAGTCGCGGGCAACAGCTAGTATTATATAAGACAGTCCCCCGAAACGTCCGCCCTACTCCACTTCCCAGTATTTTCGCTGGGAAGAAGAAGTGTCGGAACAAATTTCCCAGTAGTAGTTGCTGACATATCCAAATATGTTGTTTTCACAAGGTTTGGCACCATAAGCAGCCTGCAACTGTCCACTACTGGTCATATTCCTTTTAATTGAAGTTTACTGGCTGACTGGAAATATGTCCTACTGTGAAAAACTGGGTGAAGTCAGCTTAAACTGAGGCTTCAATATTGACAATCCTTTAGTCTATTAGTGGGTTGGTCAGCTCAGTCCACGGTCACTCCTGATCAATAATACCCTTGGAAGACAATGTTTCTTCCTTGTTCCATCGAAGTTTTCCTTCATTAAAACTTTCCAGTTTATACTCTTGCTCATCATATTGCTGCTGAATCGATCCATTTCACTGTTTTCTGTCATAAATCCTAATAAATAATCATCAATCATCAATAATCCTAATAAATTAAAAGTGCTCAATTATTGACCACTTTTAAAACTATGAAATAAAAGCACTTACACTCTATTTATACTTCATATTTCATTTGCTCTTGTTTGATGTCTATCAATTAGATGTATGTATTTATTGAAATTAGTATGATACACTTTATGTGATTATCATTTTTATAATCTAAAAAGTACTTAGACTACATTATTTGAATCTCTTCCTCTTGATATTCGATCCAAAAATTGTCTGTAAAACATCGCTCTTAGCGATAAGGTCGCCCATTGTGTCACCCTTTGTAAATCTTCTTACTTATAATTTGTAATTTATATGGTACATAATAAAGAGTATCCTATTTCAAGTCATTTGTGTGATCCTAAAGGAAGCATAATCTTTCTACAATTCTGTTACCCCACAGAGATGGTTACGTTATACTTAATTAAGTATTTAAGTATAGCGTAACCATCTCTGTGGGGTAACAGAATTGTAGAAAGATTCTGCTATAATTCATTCACATATAAAAGAAAATACCTACTTATTAGTAGGTATTTCCTTTTATATGTGAATGCTAATAATTATTATAAAACCTTATTAAAAAAATGTGAATAAAAGCAAGTGTGACTAGCAAGAATATATTGTAAGTCCATGTCAACATAAACAGAAATGAATAATTTAAAGCAATGACTTGACCATTACAAAAGCTGCACATTAAAAAGTCGCGCGCAGTGTAGGAAATTCACGGAAATTAATACTAACGATTACGGAGCTCTGTTACGCAACTCACGCGCATCTCACCGCGTGCGTCCTCTACAACAAATGTATAATGTATGGATGTGACTTGTAGGTAGGAATTTACACTATGTTCGGAGTTCCGGTCGTGCAATTTTTTTTTAATTTCATTTTAGTCCTTTCATACTTCATCAACCAAAATTAAGTCTCAGTCAAAATTAAGTTAGCTACAAACAAATGTTAAACACTTTTAAAAATATAAGGATGTTAGAGATATGTATTTTTAAAAGATTGAGAATGGGATACGACCGTGAACGTACTTAAGAAGGAACTCTAGTGCCGAGGAATTTGAAAAATAGGTATTTGAAGAAACTAATGCCGTCGCGCCGTTTCCAACCTCTCCCCAACAACAACAAAAGTGCGAAAGGGGACAGTTGCCGCTCAGGCTGATTTTATCTATAAAACCGTTGACCAAAAGACGTGTTATATTCCACTGATTTCTTTTACAAAATACGACCTTAATAATTTCCATATCAAAACTTAGAAAAAAAGTATACCTGTGCTTTTATTATTTTCTTTTTTTTTTTAAATTAATTTATATTTGGCTTATAGTCGTCTGAACATCGCAGTAAAATTGGGTTATTATCAGGATTTTGTAATATCATATTCCTATTATGTATTTAGTTAGTTTTGAAAAACAACAAATGATAAAGGCACTTATAATCAAGGTGTAAAATCGTAGAAAAAAAATAATTACTCTAAAACCGTTATCCACGAAGAAAACAGCGGAATACTAAAAAAAAAAAAGAGAGAGAAAAACGCCAATAGAAGTCCCCTCTTAAAGTTACGAGAATTGACTCTCTGGTGTCTTTCTTATTTTAAATGTGGTGTATATTAATAACAAAAGTCATTTATGTCAATTTTGTTATACTTAATTGTCACTGAAGCCACTTCTAGATTTGTCTAATTCCATGTATCATCAAATACTTTATTTTTTGTACGTGTATCTGCGCGAGCGCTCATCGGGGTCAAGTTCAAACTGCGCCAGATTCGTTTCTAAGAAATGTAAAATGTCACGGTTCCGTATTTATTATGACTGCGATTTTCTATAGATCAACAACGATTTTTTTTGCAAACATGGGTGATTAGTTGATTTTGTGACTTTCAATTATTAAATTGTGCTTGGTGTAATAACGAATTGAGTTATTGCGACTTTAAATATCATTTGTTGCCTGAAAAATTATGGAATTTCCAGAAAGGTAGTAGGTTCCAACCCCTTTAGACGCTTCACTTTCTGTAAATATTTTCATCACCACTACTCTGTAAATGGTGAAGGAATACATCGTGTGGAAATCGACATGTCCTAGAGGCAAAGCTTCGAAGATATATATGTGACATCTACCAACCCGCACTGGGCCCGCGTGGTAGATTACGGCCCACTCTCTCTCACCGACAGGAGGCCTGTGTCCCAGGAGTGGGGACATTATAGGCTGATTATGTTATGTTATGTTAAATAACAATTTTAATTAACATTTTTATGAAAACGGCTAGAAAGTGGAAAGTGTTATATGAATATTATGTATTTTATAGTAAAATATGAATTATATAAGGTAACTTTAAGGCAGGTTTTGTGAGTTGAAACCAAATAACTGTAATTTTATCAAAATATAATACAGACTAGCTTTCTGCCCGCGGCTTCGCCCGCGTGGAATTCGGTTATATCGCGCTTTTTAGCTTCCCCATTTTCGGGGATTAATTATCGTATCATTTAGCTTCTAATTTTACATGTGCATATTCGTTTGCAATATATTACCTTTTTTTAAACGACACACAGCGCCATCTATCACCGAACTGGTATGAAGCTAAAAATATTTTTGTTTTTCCTCGGGAAGATCAAAATTTACCCGGATAAAAAGCACCCTATTATTTAATCCGGACTTCTAACTTTACGTCTGCAAAATTTCAAAGCAATCGGTTCAGTAGTTACTGCGTGAAAGCCGAACAAACAAACTCTTTTTTTTTTGTTTTTTTTTTTTATATGGCATCTCGTAGGTGGCTACTAGGAGACCGTAACTACTTAATCGGACTTTCCTGTGGATGCCTTAATTAAAATTAAAGCCTCCAGCCAGGGGCACTTAAAACTAAATTAAAATTAGGCGACTACGCACTAAGGGCACCCCCTGTGGGGTACGAACCTCGGCTTAGGGCGTCGCTAGAGAGGACAGCAAGGGACAGCTGGATCGAATGTGACAAACAAACTAACTTTCCGATTTATAATATTAGTAAGGATATTGATTCTTGTTATTATATAAGGTGACACGTGGTATAAAAACTGGTGGATTATTCTTTGATTACAGTCATCATTTTCAAATTATGCAAATCTACATAACATTTTTACTAACCGGAACGTGAATCACTTTATAACCAATAAGTTTATTGGTCAATCTGTCCATTATTTTTGTAAGTATAACTAGCCAGTCTTGCCGCCAAGCGATTCGTAGTGTTAGATGATGTCTAGTGAAGTCGTACGGAGGACGGGTCTGAGCAGTTTTGTTACACATGACACATGGCAGTAAAGTTTACAATTACATTTTCTTATTGGTCGTCAAGGATTGAATACAACGACGAAGTTTTCCAAGTTTTAATGTCAACAAGATCATCATCATCATCTCAGCGTTAATCCCAGTCGCATCCGAAGCTTTTTAAGCTTTGGAGTCTAGAGTCCGCTTTACCCGTCTAACTGCTGATTTTGACTAAAGTTCGATATTTTCCGTGAAGCGACTGCCTTTTGACCTCCACAACCCGAAGGCGATATCGAAGCATTGCAGTTAGACCATTTTTTGGACTTTTGAGGGCTCCAACAACCCGTAACCACTGCCAATAGATGTTCGTATAGCAACCGGAATCAACGACTTAACGTGTTTTCTGAGGCACGACCGGACCAGTGCAAATGTTCATATTCATGCATACAAATATTTGCACGGTGCGGGGATCGAACCCGCGCCTCCTTGCGTAGCGGCCGCGTTCCCTACCGCTACGCCACGGAGGCTGTCACTAAAAAGCCTAATTAGCCCCTTAAAAGCCTTAGCATCTTGTAGGCTGAATATTAATTTAAAAAATCAGAAAGCGTGCTCGCTGTTAAAACCTAGTCACCGATACAACCAATACTGGATTTTATTTCCGCCATTTTGTTGCGCTCGAGTTTATCAATCGGGATCAGGTTAACATCCGCGTCTGCGCAGCTTTCACCCGCGCGCGCCGTTTGCATCTCTTTTGTTATTCAAGAAGTTATTGATGAGTTTTCTGCCTTAATTGTGGCATATATTAAGATTTTATATATGGTAAACATTATGTTTATCTGTGTAATGAAAAGATTTATTAATATAACATTCTTTTCTGTCACTTTTATTTTATTCAGTGTCATTTTTTTTTAAATTTAATGAACCTGATTGCAATCTCGTTTCTCTGCCTGACCCTGACCTCTACAATCCAGTTACTGGATAGTATAATACCCCTTAGATTGATTGTTAGACATGATTCTGACTTTCCACTCAAGCTATCCCCAAGCTGTCACCCCCTCAAGACCCCACCTTGAGTTGAAAAGCACTGTTAAGCAACACGGGTTACGTAACATGCTTTTGAAAGCGTGAAGGCGTCTGATGGTCTCCCATAGTAGCTAAATCGTAGCCTCAACCTGAACGATCGAACCGTGCGGCTGTCAAAACTTAGCCACAAGCGCCAAAGATTACGTCACGCCCGCCAAAAAATAAAAACCTTTATTGGAAAATTTTACCCACAAAGATGCAATACGGACATCTTCAATCCATCACCAGATTAGTTACAAAACAATAGTCACATTACATAAGCTCTCTTTATTACCCGCGCAGTCGGAAGACACCCATATTGGGAGCAGGGCCGCTGTGCGCATTCTGATTGCGTTGATACACAGACTATAGTTGAGCCAAATTCGATAAAGAATAGAGGTGAACAAAGCGTTGCTAGGCAACGAGTAGTTTACACCTAAAAGACAGATGTTAACAACTTTTTCTACATAGATGATTTTCACAAAAATAATAATCCTAGTTCCTACTTATATAAACAGTTTATTTATGTTTACATATTTATGATTTGCATAGAACGCTTAACCTATTTCAATGAAATATGACACATGTAAGCTAATTTTCTAATAAGTTAATTTTTTTGATACATATAATTATAATTAGTCCATACTTGAAAGTATTACAATGCATGTGTTATGTAGTTGATTTGACAGTAGTTAAAATACGCAAAATTGTATTGACAAATGCCTCAACTTTATTCATTGGTTGAATTCCACAAAATGTGTATAATACCTGGATTTCATCCATCTTTCTTTTTTTGTAAGGCTATCACGTAAAATTAATGTCAAATTTTTAATGGTTTTTCAAAATACCAAGTAATTATGCATGTTATATTAGTGATTCTATTGAAATATGATGAAATAGTAATTGTCAATAAATAGTTAGCATGTAAAAGTCGATAATCATGTAAATAACAGGAGATTTGTGAAACGTGAGTTGTGGAAACCCTAAATTGGTTTGTTTACCTCTATTCTTTATGGAGCTTGGCGAGGGTATAGTGCACATTGTTTGTGTGCATGCGTGAGATTTTTGTTGTTTGTAAATTTTGTTCATCTTCTGTTTTTAGGGTTCTGTAGCCAAATGGCAAAAAACGGAACCCTTATAGATTCGTCATGTCTGTCTGTCTGTCTGTCCGTCTGTCCGTCCGTATGTCACATCCATTTTTTTCC
Organism: Sesamia nonagrioides; assembly: GCA_017933935.1. Lineage (NCBI taxonomy): Eukaryota > Metazoa > Arthropoda > Insecta > Lepidoptera > Noctuidae > Sesamia > Sesamia nonagrioides. The sequence goes on from JADWQK010002063.1 coordinate 637,721, forward strand.
GAAACTATAAGAGCTATACTGTTGAAACTTTGTAGGTAGATGTGTTCTGTGAACCGCATTAAGATTTTGATGCAAAAAAAAAACAATAATAAAAATTGGGGGCACCCCATACTTAGAACTAAAACTACAAAAATTTTTATTCATCAAACACATACGTGTGGGGTATCTATGGATAGATCTTAAATAATGATATCGAGGTTTTTAAAACACTTTTTGTCTTAACCGAATAGTTTACGTGACAATCAAAAATCTAAAAAATTATATGATATACATTACTATAAAAACTACCAACGAAAATTGTTTTGAATGAAATCTAGTTACTAGTTCTTTTTAATACCTCATAAACCGTAAACCGCTTATTACCGCGTAATCTTTCATACAAATAACTTAAATCCTTTAATTTCATAAATCAATGGTACGGAACCCTTTGTGCGCTTTGGCCGGTTTTTTTTTTTTTGGTGAAATAGTGTGACATATTTTTTTTCTTTGTTGATGTGGTTTCTATGCGACCAGCAACAAAAATATGATTCGATATTATACTTTTCAGTATTTTATAATAGAAGCTTTAAGAAAGAGAATATCCAACGTTATTTTTTGATTATGCGAAACCTGAATACAGTTTGTTCAGAATGAGAAACTGAATTGATTCTAATCATTTTTACACCATATTATATTTTTTACCAAATATATTTAGAAATTGTTGCAGTGTGGTTACCGAGAGCGGTACGCTGCTTTCGGTAGATCATCGTCCGCGTAACAGCTGACGCTAGAGGTCAATGCACCAATCGCCCGGCCGTACGGAGCGTGGACCATATTTTAATTGGGACAGCCAAGTAGGATAACAAGCTCATGACTTTGTGGTTTTTCATGAAAACTTTTTGAAAGTTTGTACATAGATTATTTACTTAAAAATACTGGACACGTGTTTTGGGTTTCGCTTAAACAAAAAGTCATGTTGTATATGAATAGAGAGAAACATAATCAGAGTTCTGTTCTATTAAATATCACTTCGGTTTCGATTTGAATAAAATATTTTTCATCCCACCATCTCGGAAAGAGTATTTTTAATCTTCAATATCTGACTGGAAAAGCCGTTTTTATTCTCTAGAGGATAAAGTAAATTGAATTTAGAACATCGTGTGCACTAAGTTTGTAAATTAAAAAAAAACATTAAACCTATTTACTGTTACCTCTATGGTGCCGAATATATCATACAACTTTTTTTTAATTTGTTAAAAACTCAGACTCGGAACCTTCTTGGTGTTCTTTTTTCAATTTTCTTTGTACGCGGTTCTTTACGCGGCATTTTTTCACGTCATTGTTAAACCTTATATTAAAAAAAAGAAACTTGAAAACAAGTGAAAAACTAAAATGAGTGATTCTAGCGACGAGGAAGTTTGTTTGACGCCAACAGAATTGACTGAAACTGTTAATAATGCGCAAATGAGCTTTCTACCTCAACAATCACGCGAGAAGTATTTAAAACAGTACGATATGTTCAACACGTGGCGACTAGCAAAAGGAGCCAAAACTTTCTCAGAAAACGTTTTGCTGGCATATTTTATATAATTATCCGAGAACAAGAAAGCAAGCACTCTATGGAGTACGTATTCGATGCTAAAAGCAACAATAAAGATGAAAAAAGACATACATATCGATACCTATCCTAAATTAGTAGCATTTTTAAAAAGAGCCTCATCTGGTCATCATCCAAAAAAATCGAAGGTTTTCACAGTATCTGATATTGAAAAGTTTCTTAACGAAGCACCCGATTCCGTATATTTGGCGGCAAAATTAAGTCAGTTGCACATTCAGTATCTACTTAAGTACATATATTAATCTCAATTAAATAGTATACTTAGTAAATGTTGATAGGCATAATTATGCGTTCATATAAATTTTATTCATTTATCTTATTTCATTTATTATATTTACTACAATACTCTTTACATTGCAGGTTGTTCTTATTATTGGAATAAACGGAGCATGTCGAACTAATGAACTAACACAACTTAATGTCAAAAACATTGAGAAACATTCAGATAACTTACTATTAATTAATTTACCTAATACAAAGACAAAAAGAGACCGCAACTTTGTCATTCGCAAGGAATACGTAACGATTGTTGAGAAATATCAAGCCTTACGGCCGCCTAACACTCCAATCAATCGTTTTTTTCTACAGTATCGCAATGGAAAGTGTGTTAGACAGCCTATGGGTACTAATAAAATTGGCAGTATCCCACGAGAAATAGCAACATTTCTTGAACTTCCAGAACCCCTGTTGTACACGGGTCATTGTTTCCGACGAACTTCAGCCACACTTTTGGCTGATTCCGGAGCTGATCTCCTGTCCCTTAAGCGCCACGGAGGCTGGAAGACCAATGCAGTTGTAGACGGATACATAGAGGATTCCATCCAAAATAAGTCTAAAATATGTGAAGGCATCGTAGGAGCCATTACACTGAAAGAGCCTCAATCGGAAACTTGGACTGGCCCTTCTACATCAAAAATAAGCCGTTATGAAACACCTAACCATCTCCCTCTCTCTCCAACATTCACGCCAAGGGAATCCGATGAATCGGTACAACTATTAAGTATGACAGACAGTTTACCGAAAAACAGTACACAAGTGACTAACACCAATATTACAGTACCAAACAAAAATATTACACTCAATTTAAATAACTGTTGCAACGTTACTTTAAAATTTTCTTAATTATACTTTAGTATTATTTTATTATAATTTAAAGATTATTCTGTAATACTTACCTGTCATAATGTAGTAATTAATACCTAAACTGAAATAAAAGTGTACCTATCTTGTGATTGTAAACATTTTTTTATTGCATTTAGTCATTTCCTCGCTGAGGTGGAATGAAAAGTTACGTGTTGCACTCGAGTGCAAAGATTTTTCACCTCGTGTCCTTTTGATTCCCTCGCTAACGCTCAGGATTCTAATTTTGAATCACTCGCTGCGCTCGTGATTCAATTTTAGAATCCTTCGCTTGCTCGGTCATCAAAATTGAACACGCGGTTAAAAAGCAACTTTGCACTCTTGTATAACAAATAACTATTGCTCAGCAATTAAGATTACGAAAACATAAATGTTAGTGAATTTTTGTTGTTGAATGTACCAACTTGATTACTCATCTGCAGAGATAAATATGGTAAAAAAACACCGTCAACAGTATCAAATCAAAATCAAATCAATTATTTCAAATAAACCAATTACAGGCACTTTTGAATTGTCAGAAGGTCGGTCAATCAATAAGATGAAGCTAGTCGCCCATTCCAAAGAGTAGGTACCTATGGAGAAGAACGGGCAAGAAACTCCATGGACACTCTTTTAAATTTTCAAGCTATTGTTACAAATATTTGATTACATCATTCATGTTTAAATCAACCGTGTGAGAACGATGCAGAAACATATTGTACTCTGAGAGCGTCCATAGAAAATACACAAAAAACAATTCAGAAATTAAAATACGCCATGGCAGCTAAGAGATGACCAGTCCCCACTGACGACCTCCTCCTCTTATCTATATATATCTTCCTCTTTGTTTTTATTTTAATTTATATAACGACTGTTTGGGGCAGAAGTCAATAGAAAGAAAACGTATGCTAATGGACTTTAGTTGTCGACTGTACCATCTTGATTACCCATCAGGAAATATAAATATGGTAAAAGACTGTCGTCAATAGTATCTTCCTCTCTGTTTTTATTTTAACTTACCTACATAACGACAGTTTCTGGCAGAGGTCATTAGAAAGAAGACGTATGTTAAATTGCAACATGATGTTAAATAATCAACACTTGGGGTAAGAGAAAATGGGGGTACATGGTAGGAACTTCCCCGAGTCATCATTTTTGTGTCTATTACATTTAAATTAATAGGCATTTGTTATATAAGAGTGCAAAGTTGTTTTTTAATCCCGGGCTCAATTTTGATGACCGAGCGAACGAAGGATTCTAAAATAGAAATTAGAATCTTGAGCGTCAGGGAGGAGATTAGAGAACAATTATTCCAGGAAAATGAGAAAAAAAGAGGTTAGCATCAGCAAGAGTGAGATTATGAAAAAACTCTTTTTCATAATTTCGTATAAACTGACAAAAGACAACAAAAAAAAAAAGACATTTTTTGACGTGTCGATGGCAAATTATTTTTTTTCCAAAATTCAGTGACGCGAACATTTTATTTTATGTCATCCCACTTATGTTGGTGTTAGAGCATACGGCACAAAATAGCCGATGTGTCATTAACAGAAAAAAACATTATTTAGCGTATATTTAAAGGCACATAAAATATTCTGCAAAAAAGTAAACTCTATTGTGAAAACAAAAACATAAAAATAGCAAATTAGGTTTCTCTCAATCAACAGAGTATCTACCCACCCACTTTAAATACAAGGGCCACATCTAGAACAACATTCCAACTAGTTCCAAATAGCCCAGTGACGTAACGTTATTGACACATTAAACGTCCATTTATGGTGGCTGGAATCTATGATATTTTGCAGGAACTATTCCGGTCTATTTTAGTAACAGTATTACTTTCCCTTCGAGCTGCTACTTCCTGCTTATATTCTGATACGTACATATATAGGAGCAACACCTTGAGGGCAATTCGTAATTTTAAGTACGATCACATTCTGTAGGCCAATTGCCGTCGTTTAAAATCTATTTGCAATCGCTTGTCGGATACAAACACATGTCAAAAACTTATCAATATGTAGATAGGTCAGACGTAATTTTGGCAGATTGAGACTGAGATATAAACGTTATTAAAATTATGAACCTTCGAACATACCCTAAGAATGCAATGTAAAAAAAACCCTCTAAATTCTATACATTTTTAATTATATTACGTGAATTGGCCTTCATCTGATAGCTAGGTACATATGTGCTATCGAGGCTAATCAAGTTTCGGCTATATGCCAATAAAAGGCATCAATGTAGTCACGAATACCAATATGTCAACACTAGATAACGTTCTTAACGTTTGTCGCGAAATTTTAAGGTTTTAGGAACTTAACAACATAAAATTTTCCTTTCTCTTCACCACCCGTGGTTGACTGGTATAGAACGCCTAAGGCATTAAGTCTGCCTCTGTACATTTCTTTGTACGAAAGTGCAAATAAATAAATAAATTTTATTCTAAAACAAGACAAGATTAAAAATAATAAAAATTGCTCGTGACAGTGTTTAATAAAGCAAATTAATCAATGCCTATTCTATTCATTCTATTTTTTACGATAAATCCTTTACTGTACAAGCAGTTCGGCTATGGAATGACTTGCCAGTGTCCGTGAGGCGTGCTCAAACTCTGTCCACTTTTAAAACCATGATAAAAAAGCACTTTCTCTCTCTTTAAACATATCATTACATTTTATTTGCTCTTGTATGATGTTAATTAATTAGATGTATATATTTATTAGACTTGTATGATACACTTAACGTACGTATTTATTGTATAATCTATGTAAATAGGACACTGTAGAGGCTACCTACATTATTTCTCCCTCCTTTCCCTTAGTATTCCATTCAAAGGTTGTCTGCAAAAGATCGCTCTTAGCGATAAGACCGCCAATTGTGTCACCCTTTGTAAAATCTTTATATTTATGTTTCTGTAATCTATATGGTGTACATAATAAAGAATATTCAATTCTATTCTATTCTATTCGGTGCATTTACCTGCTATTTCTACAAGATAATAAAATCCAAATGTTCCTTTCTCTACTAACAGCTTGTAATTTTAATTACTTCGGCTATATGTTTTCAAGTTACGAGCTTCCATGCATTCATTGTTTCGACATAAACATATTGTCTATGGCCAGAAATAGTACGGACTATTGTTTCAAAGACCTTTGTTGCCAAACTTATCAGAAACGTCTAGCACAGTCATTGAATTAGATCTTCACAGTTTTGAGCCAAAGAAAGTAACGCACCAGTTAGAGAAGTAATTGTGGATATATATGTTTGATGCTGAGGGCTTGTGACTTATAACCCAGTAACATTTCTTAGCATTCCTTATTCCATATATTCCGTTATCCATGGTCAATGGTTATCCATACCCGTGGTTTGGGTTCCTTTTGAGAGATGTTAAGGAAATGGTAATGACAAAAAATAAATTGATCCAAAATACATGGTACATGAGATGTTCCAAAGTCAGTGGTTACAGACATTTGGTGCAATGAAAGTTGAAAATATTTGAGCCTCCACTAATGTCAATTAGGTGCAAATCAGGTATATGCATATGGTGTATTTTAACACCATATGCATATACCTACGATGAACATGAGGTATCAGTATCTTCCTATAATCAGAAATATGAAAAAAAAACAAAAAAAATTGAAACTTTCAGGTTTTATCCATAAAAATATCTTATTCATCGTGTGCACGACTGATTTTGAAATCTTGTTTGGCCCAAAGCATTGCCACTTCTACGATATTGAGTGGTGGCGCAGAGTTCCCTTTGACAGCATTTTTTGCAGGTTTGCAACCTAGCACTACACTCTACTATCGTTAATATTAAACTTGGTGCATTTAAGTTAAATAGATTTTGTTTAAGTTAAGAAGGAAAGTCAACAAAAGTGATGGCTTGTGGACGAGTGCGGTGTGGTAGAAGATGTGTATCATGTGATGGTGGAATGTGCTCGGAACGAAGCCGAAAGGGTCAAATTCCAATTAGAGACGGGAATCAACCTGAATCATATTGGAATGTGCAACAACATTTTAGCTCACCCCTTGTCAAAGAAAGCCAGAATGTTGTACAAACTTGTCCAAATAGCAGTTAAGCGTAGATCGTAAGTTAAGATTGTTAATCGTGTGTATGTGTGTACGAGGGTGACATGATCATGCTTGATCAAACCCTCCTTAAACAATAAAGAACAAAAAAAAAAAAATGGCTTGTGTGCCACACGGTGTTACTTTACTAGTTCGTCGTTATCGTCCCACTGCTAGGCACAGGTCTCCTCTCATATGAAATGAAATGAAATCGTTTATTAAGCAAGTAGGATCACTGATCACTTTTACACGTCATGTTTATTTTTTTTTAACTAGATGAAGCCGGCATTTCCTAACTGACTACCTCTGAGAAGAAATAGCCGAAATAAACTCAGGGATCATCGTCTTTTTTCAAGTCCAGACATTTAAAATGAAAATGTATACAATAATTTACGTTATAATTACGCATATTGCTTAATAACAATGCTAAACAGAGCGAGCAGCTCAGTCCCAAGCTTTTTGTCTTCTAAATAATCTGTGATTTTATAATACCCCTTTTTGCAAAGTTTGGCCTTTATATGGTTTTTAAATCGTTTAATGGGTAAGTTTCGAACGTCCATGGGAAGCTTGTTGTAAAAGTGTATACATTGACCCATGAACGAGTTGCCTACTCTGTGGAGACGAGTGTGATGTACAACAAGATTGTGTTTGTTCCTGGTATTTATATTATGAATATCGCTTATTTTCTTAAAATTCGAGATATTTTTATGAACATACATAAGATTTTCAAATATATATTGTGAAGCTATAGTCAGAATGTTCACTTCTTTGAACTTTTCTCAAAGAGAATCTCTAGGACCAAGGTTGTAAATGGTTCGAACAGCCCTCTTCTGCAAAACAAAGATGGTATTGATGTCCGCACAAGTTCCCCAGAGAAGAATCCCATAAGTCCTATGACTATGAAAATAACTAAAATAAACAATTCTGGCTGTATCAACATCAGTTATCTGTCTAATTTTCTTAACAGCAAAGGCGGTAGAACCGAGTCTACCCGACAGCTTCTCAATGTGAGGACCCCATTGTAACTTGGCGTCAATAGTTAATCCAAGAAAAACTATCGACTCGACAGGGATCAACTCTACTCCATTCAGTTGAACATTGGTTCTTAGCTGCCTGACATTTGGCGTAGAAAATTTAATGGCTTTAGTTTTTTTTTCATTTAAAAGAAGGTTATTTACATTAAACCAATGGACAACTTTAGAGAGTGCATTGAACATACAAAGAAGGATTAAGCGTTTGCTCAATGCGGGTTGGCGATTTCAGACTTGATAAAGTCCAAGTTTCCTCAAGATGTTTTCCTTCACCTTCAGTCATTGGTGTTCAAGATATACTTAGAAAGTACATATAACTTTAGAAGAGTTACATTGGTACTTGCCTGACCTGGAATCGAACCCGTGCACTCATACTTGAGAGGCTGGTGTTTTAACCACTAGGCCACCACGACGTATATATATTCGTATTACGTCTAGATATTACATAAACCTATATATTCGCTATATTCACAGCAACATAATATTTCATTCAAAAATAAAGTAGTAAATCGTTTTGAATAAAACCGTGTGTATTATGCATACGTTTACTAGTGACTGTACATGTCCATGCTAAAATCTTGCAAGTGTATTTATTTCCCAGAGACATTGATGTTTCGTATGCAACTCAACACTTTTTCATCCACAGGTTTCCACGAAGCCATCGGCGAGACGATCGCCCTCTCCGTCTCTTCACCTCGCCACCTCCAAACCCTGGGATTGGTCCAGCGGTCGGTGGACGATACAGCCCACGACATCAACTACCTCTTCACCCAGGCTATGGACAAACTGGCCTTCTTACCATTTTCCCTGGTCATGGACAAGTGGAGGTGGGATGTGTTTACTGGAGACGTTAGGAAAGAACAGTATAACTGTCACTGGTGGAGACTCAGGTAATTTATGGAACTTTTTAAATTTATTATTTTTCAGTCAAAGCCATGTTGTTGGATGTCACTAATATTACTAGTTCATTATAGAAACGCATGAGATTAATCAGAGTTGATAATCTAGTCAAGTATATGTACTTGACTAGATTATCAACTCTGATTATATATATGCGTATGCATGCGGCGTTAGTCATAACTAACGCCGCATGCATACGTTTTTTTTTTGTAACTATAAACTATTGCTTGACCCCCGTCCCGCCTGATGGTAAGCAGTGATGCAATTATTGATGGTAAAGCGCAATATTTTATTAAGGGCTATTCACTCAAAAAAAAAACAGTGATTTGCAAGGAAGACGGTAATTGAGCGAGGTAATGCAATTTTAAACCCAACAACTCGACCAACGTTGGTGCGCCAGAGGGAGATTGATGTGGAGACCCTCCACGACCAAACTCCCGACACAACAACATTTGGCCCATCGTACTTGGCATACATCGCAACACAACTGCTTAGACCCGTCCTCCGTAGTCCGTACGGCTTCACCAGCCGTCATACCGGAACATGAAGAATCGCTTGGCGGCAAGACTTTTTCTGGTGGGTGGTAACTTTTGCCGGCAGCCGATGTTATGGCCTACCACCGAGAAACCTAACATAGAAACTTCAATTTAGAATAATCTGGGACTAAAATTGTAGTCTCTCCTAAGTGGGCCGCATTTAATAATTGTAGGAACTGCCATGAGCTCTTTTGTTTCAGTATGGTCGCCTGGAAGACCCACCAGAGCATAATAATATTTCATCCATATTTATTAATAATATTTCGTCCATAGTTACTTTAGATATTCTTATAGTGTTAACCATAATATCGGCGTGCTCTAAAACTCTATCACATTAGAGATTAAAAGTATAGTACCTAGTAAGTTAAAAGTATATTCGTGGACAAAAAAGACCTGTAAATTAATCGATAATATTTCACAATACAATCAAGTCATAATCTCAACATTCCATAACATATAATGAGGTGTAAGATCGTACGCAAGTAATCACTGCTCATCGCTGCCAAGTTAAGTAACGGTCACCCTCAGCTGACTATTACAACACTGCAGAACACACTGGTTATCTGAGTATCTTCATAGTATTAAGTAGTAGGTAGTCTATCTAAAGACTAAAATCTTTGACCAGTGTGTGTTGCCAGTGATGACTTACGGAACTAAAACGTGGTCGCTCACAATAAGCCTCATAAGAAGGCTCAGAGTCACACAAAGGGCAATGGAAAGAGCTATGCTCGGAGTTTCTCTGCGTGATCGAATCAGAAATGAGGAGATCCGCAGAAGAACCAAAGTCACCGACATAGCTCTTCGACTCGCTAAACTTAAGTGGCAGTGGGCAGGGCACATTGCTCGTAGAACCGATGGCCGATGGAGCAGTAAGGTTCTGGAGTGGCGGCCACGTACTGGAAGACGCAGCGTAGGGAGGCCTCCAAAAAGGTGGACCGATGACTTGGTGAAGGTCGCGGGAAGCCGATGGATGCGGGCAGCACAAGACCGGTCATCGTGGAAAGCCTAGGGGGAGGCCTTTGTCCAGCAGTGGACATCTATAGGCTGAAGAAGAAGTCTAGCTACCTAAAATACCTAGCCTCTAGATCTAGATTTTGTTATCGTGAGAAGGCAGAATGCAGAACAGAACATCATGCAAATTGATGTATGAAAATTAACATCTACCTTGCCTGCTTTCTGCTTTTCCCAACTGTGTTGGGGTGCTGAGAAGAGGAATTGTTTGAAAAATTTGATTTAGATAAATTACAGTTCGGAGTCTTGAATACCGTACTCTCGAAACTTAATAATCACGAAGCGTTTCCGTGCGTTCAGGCGCTTTTGCCATACCTATTATTGGAATCAATTTTAACAGCGCGTACTTACTTAGAACCCATTAACTTAATCAAATTTTATTCCGTGGTGCTTGGCAATCTGGGCTTCTCCCAGTTGCAATAAAGTCCCTTTGTGCCGATTGGCCTAGTTCTGTTCTGTCTCCTGCTTGTTATGGAGGGAAGTGGAAAAATATCCTTTTTCATACTCCTCCGCTATTCTTTTCTGATTAATTTCGTTGCGGGACCCAAGACAGTTGAATCGTTTCTCTGGGACTCGTCGAGCTTCATTGCTCGGCGTTTTTCTGGCGGTCTCCACTGTTCATTCTGGCTTTCAGGAGTTGCATGGGTAGGAAATGAGTGGCGGGTTTTGTCCCAAATCACGAAGCGTGTATTTTGTTTAAGCTACTATCATTTAAGTTAAGCCCCGTGTGGTACCGGGCTTAGAATAGTACCAACCCATATCCTCCCGTGGGTGTCGTAAGTGGCGATTAAGGGAACTCTCACCAGGGACGCGGGCAGTAGCGCTTCTCCTATGGAATATTAAATTACTGCGATCCCCAACACGCCTGCCAAGCGTGAGGATTATGGCGAACCCTCCCAATGGAATGAAAGTCTTGGGCGAGGTCTTTGTCCAGCACTAGACCTCTATAGGCTTAGAAGAAGAAGAATGACGTTGGGATTGTGTAATGACGTAATGATATAGTGTGATTAATTGAAATGACATATACATGTAGCATAAAAGTAAAAAAAAAAACAGAAAAAACAAAATTAAAAAAAGAACTATGTTGGGGCCATCTACCAGTCTAACCGGATTCAGGTGAATACCAGTATTTATGTGGAGTTATCTGTCATTGCCACAATTGGTGTATCATAATGAGGGACACAAATTTTCTTTTAATTTATTGTTTTTGATAGCAAGTCAGAAAATTTCAAGCACATTTAAAAACAGACGCAGCTTTGTATCCATTCAGTTTTGAACCCCATTTAACTGGTCTAGGTTAGCTGCCAATGCTTTAAAAGGAATATATAGAGTTTACCACATTGCAAATATAAGAAAGAAGGAAAGAAAATACGTTTATTTGTGGTAAACATGACGTGACAGTGTACAAAAATAATTGAGTGATAATAGTTGACATGCGTGACATCCATGCAAAACGGCTATCGCTCAGCATTATGCTGCGACCCCATGCAAAACAGAGCCCAGCGCTGGTTTTCAGCGACAGCCGGTGCCGACGAAAAGACGTCACCCGGTGCAGTAAACAATCAAAACGAACACCGAACCGGTCCAAAAAAAAAGATGCAATAATAATAATAACAAAAAAACTAAAATAAAAACTAAATCTACATAGTGAGAGAACAGTTTAAACAAACACAAACAGGAATATAAAAAACCAAAACAGGATATAAAAACTACGAGAATATCATTCTCAACAATAGTTTACCTTTTACATAGTGGCAACATTAAGGAAGCGTCCCGTTTGACGTACACGTATCCAGAATGTATGAAAGTTTACATTATTATTAATACCTAATATATTGCCCTGCAAAGCTATGCTTGCCGCCGTTGGACTGTCTTTACATACCGAAACTCTCAACCGACATCTCCGTGCTTCGGAAAACACATTAGGCCGCTGATGCTGCCATTCGTTGATCCTGTCGAAAATCTACGAATGACAGTACCAACGGCCTAACGTTACGGATTATCAGAAGCCCAAATTCTTACAACCAGTCTTATCAAGGGAAGGAAGGAAGAGGAGGGAAGGGAAGGGAAGGAAGGTAAGGGGCGGAGAGGGAATTGGATTGTTGAGGTCATTTAGGCAAGTCGCTCCTGACAGCCTCCGTGGCGTAGTCGTAGCGAATGCGGCCGCTGCACAAGGAAGCGCGGCTTTCTAACCCCACGCAGTGCAAATATTTGTATACATTTGAATATGAATATTTGCACTGGTCTGGTTCGCCTCGCAAAAGACGTTAATCCGTTGGTCCCGGTTGCCATACGAACATCTAATGGCAGTCGTTACGGGTTGTTGGAGCCCTCAAAAGTCCGACAATTGGTCTTACTGTAATGCTTCGATATCGCGTTCGGGTTGTGGTTTGACGGCTTACGGCAGTCGCTTCACGGAAAATGTCGAAGTTTAGCCAAAATCAGCAGTTAGACTGGTAAAGCGGGGACTCCAGCCTACAAAGCTGACAAAGCTTTAGATGCGACTGGTATTAACGCTGAGATGATGATTTAGGCTGTCACTCCATGTATTCATCAGAATCCGGTTAAATTGAAAGCTGACTTTATCATAGTTGTGAAAAGGCTAGGCAGATGTCAATGACAGTTTACAAAGGAAAATAGAAGAAGAAAGTCACGTCAATTCCAAGTAAAATAGAACAAGAGCAGAATTAAGAAGATGATAGAGTGGGAACAGATGATCTTGATGCTCACTCTAACGCAACACGCAAGCAATAACAACAGTAAATCACTTCACACTTCCATTATGCACTGCACTTTGTCCACTCATTATCAGTTAGATAATTCAGTAAACGCACGCAACTACATGACATAATGTTAACGCTCCGGCGATCTGTTAGAATATGTGAACACGACTATATTCTAGGTCAGAATAGTGAATTATATATAGTATTTTTCTTGTGTTAATTACTATAGATAGTGTTGTATAAAGTTGTGTTTTTTAAATGAACAGACAGCTGTGCTGCTGGGGAGTTCGTTCCGCCACTTCCAGCGAAAGCGCTAGGAAGTGTCGATGGGTGGGCGTTTTGGGGGACTGTCTTATGTAAAATATTGATGTTCAAAAATTCTCAGCCTAATTTGAATAAATGACTTTTAATTTTTATACAAAAGCGGCATTAGTTCATTCAAATAATTGAATGATTTCTACGTATGTATGTTTATGATGATTTTCATAGATAAGATAAAGCGTTTGTGCAACATACTGATGTCCAAACTGATCAAAGTAGGTACGTTTTGTGCTAAATGGTGGCGTAGAACAATGTAATGAACATAAAAAAATCAACATTTATTTTTGGTCAAGGACAAGTATTTCAACCGTCGGAGAGTTTTTATTCGGGAATAAAGTTGATGTTTGACAGTTCTTCTACAAAATAGTTCTGTTATCAAATTTATAATAGAACTAGCTGCGCCTTGCGGTTTCCCCCGCGTAAGTTTCGATAAGTTTTTGATATGCTCCGCTCCTATTGGTTGGAGCGTGATGTTATATATAAGCCTTCCTGGATTAATGGGTTATCCAACGCAAAAAGATTTTTTCTAATCGGACCAGTAGTCCCTGAGGTTAGCGGGTTCAAATATACAAACAAAAACAAACTCTTCAGCTTTATATATTACATAGATGGAATAGAAATAAATATTTTTTAATTATTTGTAAAATTAAACATTTTTAATCCATACTAATATTATAAATGCGAAAGTAACTCTGTCTGTCTGTCTGTCGGTCTGTCTGTCTGTCTGTCTGTCGGTCTGTCTGTCTGTCTGTCTGTCTGTCTGTCTGTCTGTCTGTCTGTCTGTCTGTTACGCTTTCCCGCTTAAACCTCTACACCGATTTTAATGAAATTTGGTACAGACAATCTTTAGACCCTGAGAAAGAACATAGGCTACCTTTTATCCCGGAAAAAATTGATATTCCCGAGGGAAATCTAAAAAGCGCGATATAACCGAACTCCACGCGGGCGAAGCCGCGGGCGGAAAGCTAGTAATTAATATTTTTTTATTACTTGTATATTAAATCCGGGTTATAATGAAAGCCACAGGATATCATATCGTGCCGCAGTCTTTAAGACTATAATAGCAGAGCTGTGTTTTGGGCTCAAAACTACAACCTAAATTTTGGTAAGTGGCGACCGTTATCACTGGGCTCTTTTTACTCAATTAACTTAGATTTCTCTGATTTTGTATAAAGTAATCATAAATTTTATGAAGCACACTAAATTCAAAAGCACCAAAATGCGTACAACCAGAAACAAAAAGCACCATATTAAGCTGTTGCTACTGGTTGCAAGAACGCAAATAAAGTGGTTCACGTCGTGATGGGATTGCGGTCGTCGGTCGGCCTTGACTCAATAACGGGTTCAGATCTCCGATGAAAGCAAGAGTTGTACGTGTGCAGTGTATGAGCGATAGTTGTACATGCGCACTGCAGAGCGAAAGCGAGAATGCTTTATTAGGGTTCCGTACCTGAAGAGTACGAAAACAGCAAACATATTTTGTTCTGCATGGGATATCATCAAATGTCCTCTCCCACTCTGGGAGGAGCGGAAGGGCGTGTCGGACTTTTACTGACTAAAACACACCCGTGTTCCTTCACCTGCCTGAGCGCCAGGGTCATGGTTTCTTTTTTAACCAACCCGCAACCCTGACCCAGGACCTGGTCCTTCCCTGGTCCTGACGGTGAGCTAACCACAGCTCACCGTCCGGCGCAACTTTGACCCAGGACCTGATTCGCAAGCCCGCGCCTACAGTAGCCGGGAGTTCGATGTTGTCTCCCGACCAGGGCGTCTCCAGCGGTGCCCAGAGACGTGAGAGCGCTGGGATTCCCGCTTCCTCCGGCTCCTCCTTTGCCAGCATCACTGCTTCGCAGAAGGAGGTGACGGCCTGCCACGCACTTTCGCTCCGGATCATGGCCGTGACCAAGGCCGGATGCGAAAGATCGCAGCCGTAATTAGAGCTTCTCAACTAAATTTTATACATCGCTGAAAGTTCATACTACCTAAAATCCGCTATGTCGCATCACTATACTCGCTACCTTCATCATACTTACTTATGTTACAGAATGCATTTTGACATTATGTAAGTTCAAAATCTTGTGTGTAACCATTGGCCTAATTTCTTGTAATAACACACTTATGTCGATATTACACAGTTTCAATGTACTTAAATTACAAATGCATGACTTTGGCAATGTCAAGATTAGGTAAACATTACTGATCGAATGTCTCAATCAAAATAATAGAATTATTTGTTTTTTTTTTCTTTTATTGCTTTGTATTTGATATAGCTGTTTTTATTAACAGTTATAAACTAGTGCTAGACCGCAATCCTGCCTCATGATAAGCAGTGATGCTATCGTTGATGGTAAAGCGCGCTAGTTTATTAAGCCTATTCACTTAAAAAACTTAGTGGATAGGAGGGAAGACGGCAGTTGAGCGAGGTGATGTAATGTTAAACCCAACAACACGATCATCGATGCTGTGCCAGAGGGAGATTAATCTGGAGACCCTCCACGAACCAAACTCCCGACACAACAACATTAGGCGCATCGGCATACATCGCAACACAAATGCTCAGACCCGTCCTCCGTACTTCACCAGACATGATGCCGGAACACGACGAATGGCTTGGCGGCAAGACTTTGTCTGGTGGGTGGTCGGTGGCCTACCACCGAGAAACGCTAACGATTGCATAGCATCTTGCAAAACACCTGTATTTCCCGAGACTGGTCCCGGTAAGAGGTAACCACAGGTGAAAAGGGGGGAGTTTGTTATAATCAACCAGGCACATACCCAGATTATGATTATGAGCTGATGGAAATAACCAATAACACTTGTCCCGACCTAGGGATCCAACTTTTTTTTTTTTGAGGAAAAATGTTGCCCCATACTAGGAATTCTTCCTGTATCGTGGATGCGTTTACAAACATCAGCTCTGGCTGAAACCCGGAACACTAATTGTAGGCCATAAAAATATTTGTTCCGTGTGGAAATCGAACCCGCGACACACAGCGCAGCATCTCGCTCTGTCACTACACCAATCGTGACGACTATTATTATGTACTAGCTGCGCCACATGGTTTCACCAGCGTTTTTTTTATATGCCCCGCTCCCATTGGCCGCAGCGTGAGCAGCCTTCCTGGATTAATGGGCTATCCAACCCAAAAATAATTTTTCAAATCGGACCAGTAGTTCCTGAGATTTGCGCGTTCAAACAAACTCTTCAGTTTTATATATTAGTATAGATATATGTATTACTATAATATTATTAATGAGTAACCTCGAAACGTCTATTATAATATTACATTCGTAGTATTTATTAGTAATACTAGGTTTGAATGAATAGGCTCATAATATACTAGTGCGCTACTAAAAAAGTTGATGACGATGATGATGATACTAGTGCGCTTTACCATCAACTATTGCATTACTGTTGACTATCATGCGGAATCGCAGACAATCACAAATTTGCATCGAAAACAAAAATACAGAAAATAAGGTGCGTTGGGGTAAGATCGGCCTTGGGGTAAGAACGTACAAATCAAATATCCCAGTTATTTGGCTTTAAAAAGCATTAAAAAATAGAGCCAAATAATTGGAATTTTTGATTCGTACGTTCTTACCCCAAGGCCGATCTTACCCCAACGCACTTTATATCGTAGGTTAATATGGATAAGGATGGAAAGACCAATTATTTAGTGTTCTTTAGTTCTTGAAAAGCAGTGTTCATGATATAACGGCCGTCAAGAAAATTTGTTACACCAAAATTTCACAATTTATGTAAAAAATTATTTGTATTTGTACAGTCGTTACTATGTGACATTTCACCGCTTTTCAAAGAAATCAAGACGAAGACACAGTGCTATTGGCAATAGTTTCTTATGTTGACGTTGTTATGGTCTTCGGTCCCAGTTTTTCAGATAAACAGTAATCTCTTCAATTTCTGCGACTAGTTTTCTAATAAATTATTTTATTCACAGAGAGCAGTATCAGGGCATCAAGCCTCCAGTACTACGTTCCGAGCTGGACTTCGATCCTGGTTCCAAGTACCACATTCCTGCTAACATCCCCTACATAAGGTAGGTCTAGGCTAGAATGATTTTCTTAAACCTAGGTATGGTTACACTCAATATATTGTCTAAAAATATGTTAACTACTGGTACCTACTACTACAGGTAGTTCCTGAGATTAGTAAAAACATATTCCTTCTTCTGATTTAGATTCAGTGCGATAATAATTATTTTTATTACATAAATCGTCTATTTATTTACTACGACTACGGTTTTGTAATCTAATTTAAATAAATAAATTACACAGTAGGCTATTAAAATTACTTCACATTTACCATCATAGTATACATCTACTCTTCAAATTGCTTGACATCTCTACTGGATTATAAACCTTATTAAGGGGTCATATGTAACTGGCAATATGCGACAGCCTCCGTAGCGTAGCGGTAGCACACGCGGCCGCTGCGCAAGGAGGCGCGGTTTTGATCCCCGCGCTGTGCAAATATTTGTTTGCATGAATATGAATATTTAAAAGCACGTTAAGTCGTTGGTCCCGGTTAAGTCCCGGGTAGTCGTTACGAGTCCAACAATTGGTCTAACTGAAATGCTTTGATATCGCCTTCGGGTTGTGGAGGTCAGACGGCAGTCGCTTCACTGAAAATATCGAAGTTTAGCCAAAATCAGCAGTTATACTGGTAAAGCGGACCCCAGATTCCAAAGCTGAAATAGCTTCGGATGCGACTGGGATTAACGCTGAGATGATGATGATGAACCTTATTCTCTATGATCACTTAACGTTGCCTATTATTTCTATTTCTAAACCACATCAATCCTTTAGCTATTCCAGTAAATCCAGAGTTCATTTCGTACGGTTTCGCATATTGTTTTTTAAAGACTAAGGCCTCAGTTGTGAAAATCACATCACGTAAAGAAATATAAGATCACCGTTTCTTACTTCACAAGTAATAAGGAGATTAAGTTAAGAAATGTATCGAGCTTATTTTATTGTATTCCGGTTGTGTAACGCTTCTGTTATAATATTATCTTGATGGCATTTAGTTTCCAGTGCAAGTATCCGTCATTGCTTTCATTTGTTCATGTTAAATGTTATTATGTTTTTATATGAGTTTATTAAAGACTTGTTCGGTATTATTTGTATTTTGACAGCTTGAAGTACACATATACCTTCAGTTTTCTAGAAAAGCAGTTGGGTTATATGAAAATCAAAAGTAGGTCAAAAAACGCGTGGACAGCCGATATTTTGCCACCGTTCACCGTTTTCTTAAGTTATTAATGCATAATTTCAACTTAATTAGGTTGCATGTAAACTTAAAATTTTATACTTAACTTGTAATTAATATTGTAGGTGTTTTGTAAGAAAACAGCAAAGGAATGGAAATGAAAAGGAAGCGGCACAAATCAGTGTTTTATTTCAGGCTTAACCATATTTTTTAAATGTAAATTATTAACTAGCCACTAGTGCTAGACTGTAATTCCGCCTGACGGTAAGCAGAGATGCAATCGTTGATGGTTTTTTTTACCCGACTACGGCAAAGCAAAAGGAGGGTTATGATTTTCACAGGCTATGTATGTATGTATGTATGTATGTATGTATGTATGTATGTATGTATGTATGTATGTATGTTCATCTGTTCCCTCGTAACTTCTAAACTACTTATCAGAATTCGACAAATGACATATCGTTAGAAGCGTCTTAATTGTCCGCTGGTTATAGGCTATATAGGGTTTCACAAACTGTAATGTGGCGCCCTCTATCAGACAAAACATACAGAGTAAAAAAATAAAGTTAAGATAAATATGCCGTGTTTGGTATCATTTTAAAGCGTTTTACTTGTACATTTTGAATATATATATATATTACTAGCATTTGCTCGTGACTTTACCTGTATTCATGGGCTGATTGCATATAATTCACATCTTTTCGTTCATGGCTTCTTTACTACTTATCAGAATAAGACCACTGCAGTACCATTAGAAGGGCCTTGATATTCTGTTGGTTATGAGCTATAAAGCTTGTCACCAAATTTAGTATTGCGCCCTCTAGTGGACAAAAAGTTACATGTAAATATAAAATAAAAATAAATATACCGTGTTTGGCATCAATTGAAAAGCTTCACAAGTACTTTATGTTGGTACATAATTACAGGAATGCTTTTTAGTTCATCAATTTAGCTTTTGTTAATATTATGCGCCACAAATACACTTTAACACCAAAATAGTACAAATAATAAAAAGTGAAAAAACTAAAACCCAACTACGACAAAAAACGACGCTGAAAAAGTATAAAAGAAGATTTTCAGAATATTGCACTAAACAAAGTTGCTAATTTTTTGCTAGTTTTCATGTTTGGAAAGGCGTAGTCACACGTTACATATACCTACCGTAGCACTTTGACAACGTGTGACTGCGGTTTTCCAAACATGAAAACTAGCAAAAAATTAGCAACTTTGTTTAGTGCAATATTCTGAAAATCTTGTTTTATACTTTTTCAGCGTCGTTTTTTGTCGTAGTTGGGTTTTAGTTTTTTCACTTTTTTATATATTATAAACTAGCGCTTGACCGCAATCCTGCCTGATGGTAAGCAGTGACGCAATCGTTGATGGTAAAGCGCACTAGTTTATTAAGAGCCTATTCACTCTAGCCTTGAAGACACTCAAATTGTAGTCCGACGGAAACACCGCCGCTGGCAAATTATTCCAGTCCCTCGATGTACGCGGTATAAAGCAGGAGGCGAAACGCTTCGTCCGGATCGTAGTGGTGTTAACAACGTAAGGGTGGAAACCAGCTGTACGACGGGTCGTCCGCTGGTGGAACGGAGATGGGGGAATTAAATCATGCAATTCCATCGCACACTCCCCGAAATGCATCCTATAGAACACCGAAAGGCGGGCTACTCTACGCCTGTGCTCTAGGCTTTGGAGACCAACTCGAGTTAGATCAGGGTCACCAATCAGCCTCTTTGCACGTCTCTCCACTGAATCCAAAGTGGCCAGGTGACACTTGGCAGCACCAGCCCAAATGTGGCTGCAGTACACCACACACGAACGGACCTGTGCTTTGTATAACATTAGAAGCTGCCCAGGTGTGAAGTACTGCCGGACCTTTGCGATAACGCCAAGTTTCCTGGCAGCCACCTTAGCCTTGGCCTCAAAAGCGCGCTAGTTTATTAAGAACCTATTCACTCTAGCCCTGAAGACATTTAAATTGTAGTCCGATGGAAAACCGCCGTTGACAGATTTTAAAACAAAAGATCAATGATACCATGATGCATTAGGTATATCGATTAAATTTTTGAAAGTCTCTCATTCGTTTTTGCAAATTCTCCATCTTCGGCGTACAGATATTTTGAAAGGATCTCGTAACACAAATACAATGTGTTGCAAAACCTGCAAAATCTATTACTCCATTCCTTATAAGGATTAATGGACAGCCGAGGTTCATTGTGGTGAATGTAGTACAGATCGTGTCTTGCTACCCGTAATTCATGTCCGAAGCAGTTTGAGACAACTACCGGCGTTCACACGGTGTTGCGTGTCCATTTTAGTTTTATGTGTGAGGTATTTTGAGACAAGCTTTTCAATATGTACAAAGCTCTAAAGGAAGTAAGTACTTTGTTTATTGGGAATGAGAACACTGCTTACGTATCAAATATGGATTGGTTTCATGTTTTATGGATGCCGAATTCAGTGCAACTTAGAGATAGACGGGTTAATTAATATAGTTTCGATTTAGAAGAAGACTTATGTAACTACTTTTGAGCTTTATGTATAGTGGTTTCAAGTGGTTTTGGGAGTAAAAGAACCACCTATTCCCCCCAAAACCTCCTAAGGCTAAGTGTACTATCTCTTATTTAGATAAAAATTTGGACCACAATAACTTTGGAATTAGCAGAGATAGTTTCCATATAGATATACATAAAGGGTGTATACCAGTGGCGAAGGGTGAAATTTTGACAAAGGGAAGCCGGTCCAAAAAAATAAACACTTAAACACTTACCTACTGCAGGATATCTTGGAGGAGGTCTTCAGATAAGAATAGTATTAAAAGCCCCACCTTCACCATACAAAAAAGGACTGATGATTTGATAACAGTGTCTTTCAAGTATGATAAAAGCGGCAGCAAAAGAAAAAAAAAGCCTTTTTCGACGTGCATCTCCATACCACACATGCATGCTTGTTAGTAAGTACTAAGTTAAGTACCTATTGTTAGGGAATAAGAGTCAAGAAAAAATAAAATAAAAAATTACAAAAATAATAAAGTGTTAAAAACCGAACCACACAAACACCGATCCAAAACCAACAAAAATATTAAGCAAAAATAAAGCAAATTATACACAATCACAACGTTATTTATATTGTAATGCAATGCGTCTGTTTTTTTTTAACAAAATGAGCTAAAATGATGTTATAAAAATTCGGATTACTTTTCATTTTATTAAGCAAATTTTTTTTAATTGACATGATAGCCAAATCGGACAATCTCTGCTCTTTTTGGCAGTTTCGCACATATGTGTGAATGCGTTTTAAAGCAGAAAATGACCGCTCAGCTGAAGCTACTGAAATGGGGAGGGTCAGAATTAAACTGCAAAGAGTCGAAACTTGAGAAAATGCGTCTTTCAAAGACGTATTCTGGAGCTGTAAAAAAAGCTCATAGGTGTCCAATTTATTTAACGACGCTGACGTAAGACTTTAAGTTCATTCAGCAGGTAGTCAGTTGAGCAGCACTCTATATGAATTAAAGCCATAATAACAAACAAAATACACAGTATTTAACCAAATCTGCGATTAAATTACGTTACAGAATCAGTCACAGTTTAAATACCACAAATATTAAAATATAACAAACGAAAAACACGAAAAACGAACACATGTTACATACTAACAATAATTTATTTTCAACCAAACGAAATGGAACACGAAAATATGCCAAAATAAAAAGAATATGACTTGCGAAGGATTTCATTATAACGTTTCTTTGTCTCATTCTATTAGAGGAGAGGAGAGAACTGCAACCCGGTCGGCATCAGCCTATCTTTTCTCAAAAATTACGCACGGTTAGCGATCATTAGAAAGAGATGTCTGACACGCTCTGTCTCTTTTCGCCTCATAGTAAAACGTTGGCCGAGATAAGCTGTAATTCGTCGAGTTACCTTTAATGTAATTTAGGTACGAAAAATTTAAGCGCTGATTAATTTACGACTATAAAATGAAATGTGATACTTAGGGTATTGCTAAGAATTACTATTGCTATTGTAAATCGCGCAGGCATTTGATTAATAATACTTTGTTAATGAAATAGAATGTAAATACTTTTGTATGAATATGGAACTGATTTTTGAAAGGTAACCCGGTGGGAATCGGCTTGTATGGACTCTTCGCCACTGGTGTATACATCGACGCACAAATCCAGTACGTGATTCTGAACCTCCAATGTCATACGTACAAAAACGGGCGGCGGCACGCTTGCAACGTTCAAAGGCCGAGCCGACACTTTTTTTAAACACAGTGATTTCTGAAACCGCTAAATACATAGCATAGCATAACACAACATAGCATAACATAGCATAGTGCATAATTTTATTTGCGCTACGATGTCAGATACATCCTGTATGTAAAGTGTTAGAGTCGGCTTACAGAATGACTGGAAACAGCTAAATAGTAGTATTTTACAGATATCTACTGCTTATCTGATCTCCGCAACTTACATAATCAGCGCATGTTCCTACTCCTGGGACTTAGTCTCCTTTCAGTGAGAGGTATTGGACCGTAATCTACCACGCGGGCCCAGTGCGGGTTCTTTCTTTCTTTCTTTCTTTCTTATTTGGCTTCGTACGGCTTGTGCATTTAGCCAATGTCACGTAATGAATTATTCATGTCGAAAAAGACGGCCGCGTGAACCGTCCTACGAGGGAGGTTTGAAGTAAAGTCATGACGTGGCCACTATGCTGCGATATTTCACTGTTCTTTATGAATTTTTAGCTTTCCGCCCGCGGTTTCGTCCGCATGAACTTCGGTTATATCGCGCTTTTTAGATTTCCCTCGGGAATATCATTGTTTTCCTTTTTTTTTGTTTTTGACACTTTTATTTTAATTACCATTTATTTACAGTTTTTTTATTAGCTTTATTGAAAAATTAGCGTGTCCCACAAGTGGGAAACCTATAGTCTGATTATGTATACGAATGAGAGTGAAGTTAATAGAAAGCTCTACAATTAAATAGCACTAGCTGTGCCCCACGGTTTCACCCGCGTAAGCTTCGAACCGAAAGAGCTCAGATAATATAAAATAAGGGCCTGTTAAAATAACGGTAGCAATATGTAGGTCCGCGTTTACTCCCGTTTTCGTTCCTGCATTTTTTGTTCCTGGTCTACTCTTATGGGTCATAGCGGGATGTTTTATAGCCTATGTCCTTTCTCAGGCTCTAGACTATCTGTGTACCAAATTTCATTACAATCGTTTCAGTAGTTTTGGCGTGAAAGCCGGGCAGACAGACAGAGATACTTTCACATTTATAATATTAGTATGGATATTAGTATAGATTTCTTCAACCTCATTAACTCTCAGGGGAAGAATAAAGCTGATACTAACGTGTTGGCCGATGAAATTTGTTACATAAGTGTTGCTCTTGCGCAAGCCACGCGGTTTCCTTAATGACGAGGCAGTGGCGTGCAGGAAGTAGATGGCTTATAGGTACAAGTTTAGTGCGGTTTTGTGACCAAAATATGTAATTAGTCGTAAAGAGTAATTGCATATCGCACATCTAGTAATATATTGGCACATCTGCAAAAAGTGTAACTGAGTTTATTACCTACATATCCTTAATCATCATCATCATCATCTCAGCGTTTATCCCGGTTGCATTCGCGGCTTTCGCGTTGGAGCCCGGGGTCCGCTTTCTTATCCTGTGGTAAGAGCTTGTTGGCACGCATGTCATCTCTTACAACGTCCAGCCAGCACTTCTTTGGTCTACCCCGCTTGTTCCGGCCCGGCGGAGGCGCCATGGCAAGACATTTGTTACCCACGTAACATGCCGGTTTGCGTAAGACGTGTCCGTACCAGCGTAGGCGACCCTCCTGCAGTTTACATACATATCCTTATTACATATCCTTAATATTTATTAATATAATAGTATCCCGAACCCGTTGATCACTGCGTTTGGTTAATAGTATAGACATGAATCTGTAAAAGAAAACGTATAATTAACTCATAAATTAATTTCAAACATTTCTAAAATCTTTGATCCTTGTGTTTGTTAAATATGAAAATAGTAGATGTGCCAATATATTACTAGGTAAGCGATATTTTGGTCGTAGACTTACGGAGCTTACTCAAAGCTAAATTTTCGTAAAACAGCCAGAATGAAATGTCAAAACATAGGAACTCAGATGTAACTGTGAACGTTCTTAAGCTTACGAGAATTGGCCCTCTGAAATCATCATTATCATCATCAACCTTTTATCGTCCCACTGCGGGGCAAAACAAAAGGGAAGATTATACAGAGAAGGATTGAGCATAATTACCACGCTTAGTGACTTTGGTCCTATGTCGGATCGCCTAGCTGAGAGGATTAGCAAGCTAAAGTGGTAATGGGCCGGTCACATATGCCGCAGGGCCGACAACCGTTGGGGTAAACGAGTCCTTGAGTGGAGAACGTAGCGTAGGACGTAGCGTAGCGTAGGACGCCCTTGGGTGAGATGGAGCGACGACATCAAAAAGGTGGCTGGTAGTGGCTGGCAGAGAACTGCTCAGGATCGAGCTTGTTGGCGCACCATGGGAGAGGCCTTTGTCCAGCAGTGGACGAGTAGAGGCTGATGATGATGACACGGTATATATCAGTGTCATTGTTGTCGATATTGTAGGTACAATACACTATGAATAAGCAGGAGATTTTAATTCGTTGACCTCCGACCAGTGGAGGAAGCAATTTCACTTTCTGTCGCTGAAGCTTTTCGCTTAATCATTACAAGTTACAAGAGTCACTGAATACTTATAAATAATCTTCTTATTTTTGACGAAGTTTACGAAGAATGACGGGTACCATATTACATATAATTAGCAACATCAGAGAGCTTCGGTGGCCGATGGTGTCAGCTGCGATTTACAAGTTGTAGGTCGTAGGTTCGAACCACGTCAGGCACATTACTTTGTATACATTTTTTCATCACCACTGCTTCCAAAACGGTGACGGAAAGCATCGTGAGGAAACCGGCATGTCCTAGAGCCAAAAACTTCGAATACATGTGACATCTACCAACCCGCACTGGGCCCGCGTGGTAGATTATGGCCCACTCTCTCTCACCGAGAGGAGGCCTGTGCCCAACATTGGGAAGATTATAGGCTGATTATATATTCCCGATAATCTAGTAACTGGCTTGTGAAGGTCAGATAACCCGTAGCTCTATATAAAAGACTGGTATAAAGCCTCATCCAGTTAGATTGGATGCCGATCCCGACAAAGGAAACCAAAAAAGGGCTTCGCAGATTTATTATTTTAGGCAGATGGATCTGACATTTTCTTGAGACAATAATTATAAGACATGTTGAGATTTTATATCGGCTGCCGACAGAAGTTATCACCCACCAGACAAAGTCTTGTCGCCAAGCGATTCGTCGTGTATCGGCATGATGTCTGGTGAAGCCGTACGGAGGATGGGTCTGAGCAGTTGTGTTGCAATGTGTGCCGGAAACAATGCGCCAAAAGTTGTTGTGTCGGGAGTTTGGTCGTGGAGGATGTCCAGATCAATCTCCCTCCTTCCTATTCACTCAGTTTTTTTTTAGTGAATAACTCAAAACAAAAAACGGAGTGGCTCTTAATAAACTAGCGCGCTTCACCATCAACGATTGCATCATTGCTTACTATCAGGTGAGATTGCGTTCAAGCACTAGTTTATTGGTAATTTAAAAAAAATGCTTAAGCATTTTTTTTAAATTACCAATAACATGCATGCACTTTTTTTCCATGGTTTAAACCATGGAAAAAAAGTGCATGCATGTAACAGACAGTTATTACTATTATATCGCGTTCCAAAGAAAATTCTTCCTAGGGCCGGAATCAAAACTATCCTATGTTATTTCTCTAGGTCAACCCTATCAATAAAATCAGTTCAGTGGTTTAGACGTGAAAGCGTAACAGTCAGACAGACAGACAGAGTTACTTTTGGATTTATAATATTAGTAGGGATAATATCTGTCATTCAAGATATCCATGATTTAAAAACCAACTCTCTCTCTCTCCTTGAGGTCATTTTATGAGTAGCAGAATGTAGACCCTACTTAAAATTTCACTTATATAATAAGTCAACGGTCAAATCGATTATAAGTTTAAGTGGTTTAAGCACTTAGAACATTGGCGATGAGTACACTTGGAAGAAATGAAACCAGTTTACGACCATGTAACATAAATTCACGCCTTGATTCGCTGAGGTTGGGCAGAGATGTATCTATAGGTATTGATCCGAATTCATAAATAAAGGGGGTATTCTCAATCATCTCTTCCATAGTTGGGTATGTAACAGTTTTTCATGTCTATACAGATGTATTATGATGTATGAGATAAATAGATATATTTTTAACATGACATCAAGCCTGTGATCCTCATTGGCTCGGCAGAGGTATACAACCATATATTGGTAGTTACGTTTAACTCCAATTTAAAAGAGGACGAACGTGTTGTTATCAACTTGGCACAAATAAAAAACAGCAAACTTTGAGCTGCTGCGACGACACGGTCGCAGTAGCTGAGTGATTATCTCCTACGCTGCGTGTCGTGATTTCGATCCCCGCACGGAACAATTATTTGTATCGCGCAATGAGTTGTTCCGGGTCTGGCTGTTTGTGTATATGAGTTTAAATGTTTTTAAACGCACCCATCTTGATACAGGAGTAGTTTCTAGAGAAAGCAAATTACCCTATACAAAAAAAAAAACAAAACTGAGTAACTCCCGATAGAAAACTCCAATAATACGGCTTGACCTGGGAATCGTTACCAGGACCTCATATTCAGCAATAACGGTTGTACCCGCTCAGCGAGGCAGACAGCATACGAATTCTTACAAAATATTGCTGTTATTATAGTATCTCAATTTTTCAAGGTGTATTGTCATTTGGCACGATATACATCGAGAGTAACTGGGTTGGGTGGTGAAAGTGGTTGGTCTGCTAAAAACATGATATGAATAATTTAGGATTATATTGGATTTCGTGTAATATTGCTGTTTTGTGATAGAGATGCTTGTTTTTATAAGAAAGTTGGTAATTTTGTTAAGAAAAAAATTGTTTAATTATTTTTCTGATTGCACCTAGCCTTGCTACTATATTTTATGTTACAGACTGATTTTTCAATAGGCGTAGGTTTGAGGAATAAATATTTTGATATGGTAGTTTTTGTACAGAAAATGTATCAAATTGTCATATTTGTTCTTCAGATAAAAGTATCAGAAATGTCTGGGCCTTAGAGTCTATTTTTTAATCGAGAAATACTTTTATATTCGTGGAAAAAAAATGTTTTTTGACAGATTTTGTGTGAAGTGCTGTCAAAAAGCCATATTGATTTTATAAAATTATCTGACGTTGGAAAAGCCAGCTTTTGATCATTTGAATAATAATATAAAATGACGCCTTGTTTGCCTTAAGGTTTGGGCGGAGCTGAACCAATCGTACAGTTGTTTAAGTCTCAAGTAATAGAGGGCGCGCCTCTTAGTACACATAAAAACAATTAAATCAATGGGTTATAAGTATAGTGCTGGCTAAACTCAAACATTTATTGAGTGAGTCTAAAGAGATGAACTTTGTTTCTGCAATGTAATGGAAATACAATTTCTTCCGGTAAGATTTTACGGTTAATTATGTAGGTAGGCTATAGGTATTTAGAAAAATAATCTGTAGTTTCATAGTAATAATATTAAAACAAATTACAATTAACAAGTATTCAGTTAGTTTAGTCATGGCTTTCAATATGGTTACCTTTCTTCTCCGGTTTTATTCTTCCCCGAAGATAATAAAACAAAAACATAGTATTATTTATATCACTTTTTTAATACTTTCGTTTACTATTTACATCTTCACAGGTACATAGCAGTCACAAAACATTATTCAAAAAAAAACAAACAATTACTAAACAAGATAACACTTTAAAGCTAAAGAAAAAATAAAGAGATCAGTTCTTTTTAATGGTGGTGGAGTTCCTCTTGGCCGCCTTCGTAACCTCCCTCGTGGCCTCCTTCCTGGCCTCCCTCTAAGCCTCCTTCATGACCCCCCTCTAAGCCTCCTTCATGACCCCCCTCGAAACCTCCGTAGCCTCCGCCATCACCACCACCTTGGATTTCTTGATGGGACTCCTCGTGGTGCTCATGCTGTATAATAGGAACGTGCACCTTCACTGGGTAGGGCACGGGCTTGTCAACGTGGTAAGGTACATGCTTATCGATATGCACGGGGTATGGCCTGTCGACAGGGATCTTCACTGGATAGGGCACTTTCTTCTCTACTGGGTAGGTGATCACTTTCTCAACTGGATAGGGAACTGGGTATGGCACCTTAACTTCGTAAGGCACTGGTTTGTCGACGTGCACTGGTACTGGGTTATCTACATGAACCTTGACTGGATAGGGCACTTCCTTTTCGACTGGGTAGGGTACCTTCTTTTCAACATGAACGGGAACTGGCTTCTCCACATGTACGGGAACGGGGTGGTCGACATGCACAGGCACTGGGTAGTGAATAACTTTTTCGACTGGGTATGGTACATGTACCTTGACTGGTACTTTGACGGGGAACGGCACTTTCTTCTCGACGGGGTAGGGCTGCGGCACGTGCACTTTGACGGGATAAGGCACGTGTTTCTCGACTGGGTAAGGGACATGTTCGTATACTTTCACTGGGACGGGGTTGTCGACGGGAACTTTCACGGGAACTGGCACGTGTTTCGTCACGGGGTACGGCTTAGGGATGTATTCGGGTACTTTGATGTATTCCTTGACTGTATAGTGGACGGTTTTCACGACGGGGTAGGGCTGTGGCACGTGCACCTTGACGGGGTAGGGCACTTTCTTTTCCACGGGGTAGGGGATTCGTTTCTCGACGGGGTAGGGGACTGGAACTTTTTTAACCACAGTGATGGTTTTGTGGGAGTGAGTTTCATGTCCACCGTGATGATCCTCGAGGCCACTGGAGTGTCCTTCACCACCACCTCCGATGGAACCCCCTAGATCATGCCCGAAGGAACCTCCGATGTCGCCTCCACTGAAGTCTCCATGGTCACCGTAGTACTCGGATAGACCCCTTTTATCTTGTCTCTTTGTTTCCTCTGCGGCTTTAGGTTCGGCCTTGGTGTCCTTCTCTGCCTTTTCCTCTGCCGTGGCCAGGCTTAACGCCACGGCCAAGATTAAGGAAGACCTCTGAAAACAAAAAAAAAAGAAACTTATAATACCTTGTTTTATTTATACTCTAAACGTAAATTATTGTAGTAGCAGTCAGTAACTGTGTATTTGATCTATGAGAATATTTTTATGGGCAAACATTAAATTCTATTATTTAAATTACTCTCCAACTTCAATTAGTGGATGAGCAGAGTTTTATCAATAGGGCCAACTAATCTAAAACAACTGAGACCAAAAACCGGTTTGAAATTACATAGCAAACGCTAAATGAAAAGGGAAATTAACTTATAACAGTGAAATGTAACTGGAAGTGAACACAAGAACTTTCCGAGCATTGTGGGACATCTCATAACGACTAGTTATGCGAATAAGGAAATATCTTTACGTAATATTGATCTATTAATGCGTCATTTACTTAGATAACGTGATTGATTAATAACTTTACAATCATATTATAAATCCAGTAAAACAACGGTCTATGTAAATAAATAATCGATTCTATTTTCAAATCGATTAATCTGAAGTCCTTTGCCACACTAAAAAAAAGCACAATGACACTTGACATCCGAACTGCACACAAATAGAACACTGTCACTAGATTTTTTTGAATTTTTTACTAACCAGTAGCTTCATTTTCGCTTCGCTTGTTGTTCAGCGAATGTTACGCCGTGAGTGTATTCCTATCACGCCAGTTACCACGTTTTATACCTCATGCAAGTAGTTTCGTATGTGCGAATGTTGCAAACACTTTCGCTAGTGTGTGTGGCGGGTCGATGTGTGCTTGTTAGTATTTTTTTTTAAGAAGATGGGATGTTGCATTGCCCTGCTTAGTAACTTTAATTGATTAGTTAGAATGATGTCTTTTTTGGACAAAAGATATACGATATGTGGTTTGTTAAATTCGTGTAAATTTTCCTGGAAAGTGCCTGCTTAATTAACACTCATTTAAACGATTCAGATTGAAAAAAAAAATAACTAAACCATCTATAATTAAATTTAAATTTAGTCTACTTCATTTTTTTAATATTTTCTAAATTTAGTATCATATAAAATAGGATCATTTTTGTTTAAATCGTTTAATTGTTACATTGTTGTTGTAAAAATAATAATACACTCGTTATAATAACGTCAGGTATGTTTAAATCAAAAACTTATTTTTCTTCGCAATATATGATGCTAAAAAGTTTTATCAAATAAGTTAAAAATGTTAAAATACACATTTTAGAAATGTTAGTCGAATTCTAATAATTCACCGTAACTAAATAAAAAGTTCCTCCCTATAGATTTCACTTTATGATGCTCGATACATATATGGAACTAAAACAATATAACTACAATATGTGTAACTTTATGACAGCCTCTGTGGCGTAGCCCAGACTCCAAAGCTGAAAAAGCTTTGGATGCGACTGGGATTAGCACTGAAATGAATCATCATCTCAGCGTTTTAGAAAATATAGTTATGGTTACTTTTCATAAAGTTTATTTCCCCCGTTCCACTATCGGACGACCCTTCGTACGGCGAGTTTCCACCCATAAGTTGTTAACACCACTACGATCCGGACGAAGCGTTTCGCCTCCTCCTTTATACCGCGGACATCGAAGGACTGGAACAATTTGCCAGCGGCGGTGTTTCCGTCGGTCTACAATTTGAGTGTCTTCAAGGCTAGAATGAATAAGCTCTTAATAAACTAGTGCGCTTTACCATCAACGATTGCGTCACTGCTTACCATCAGGCAAGATTGCGGTCAAGCGCTAGTTTATAATACATAAAAAAAAGTTAAACATCAGATGTTTAACTTAATGAAAAGTAACCATGTTTGAAGAATGACAAAAACAAACTTACGACAGAACTTACGAAAGATCAAAATCAATGTACACTATCCAGATTTATTACAGAGGAAAACAAACTACATCTAGAGTTAGTATTCAACTTTTTCGCTAACAAAATTGTATGATTTTATATACATATATTACTTGTACATATAGTGTGGCATTCTTTTTACGCATCCGACCAATTGGAGCATATCTTCCATAAACTCTGGTAGGCTTAACCTGCCAGTTGTCAATTAAAGCTTCAATCGTTTCACGCCTAGGGTACCCATCTGTTTTTTGAAAAAAAAAGTAGATTTTAGAAAATAAACTCAAACTCATTTATTGCGAAAATGGGTAATAAGTATAAACATCGATACATAAAATATTTTGGCATCTCCATAATCCGCCTGAAGGCATGCAATTTTGATTGGTATTTGTCTATACTTATTGTACAATTACTAATATCATCTAAATTTTATTAATTCACTCGAAATAAAATAGATAAAAAAAGGAAAAAAGGAGGTCATAAAAATACTAAATGACAGGAAATTTCCTCATGGACAGGTTAATTGAAAATTTATAAATATGTCGAACAATAAATAACTAATTAATTAATAACAAGTGAAGTCAATAACCAAATACAATAATGTTATCTCTCATTATTAGATTGCATGTCATTTATAAATTCGTTTACATTGTAATAGGCCTTTTCCTCTTTTCCTCTTTTTATCTTTGCAGCGATGCCAAGTCGATTGGCGATATATCCAAGTGATGAGATGTCTTTACGATGCCGCCACAATGTCCGTCCAAGTCCAGAACCAGCAGACTAAACATATCCCTCTTAAGCGAGGAGTGAGACAAGGGGACGTTATTTCCCCCAAATTGTTCTCCAATGCCCTCTAGAGGATATGTTTAAGACGCTGGATTGACAGGGTCGGGGCATTAACATTAATGGCGAGTACATCTCACACTTGCGATTTACGGACGATATCGTCATCATGGCGGAAACGCAGCAAGAGCTGGAGCAAATGCTGGCCAACTTAGCTGACTCCTCCCAATGCATCGGTCTCCGGATGAACTTAGATAAGACCAAAATTATGTTCAATGAACGGATCACTCCGGGACCGGTTACCGTAAACGGAATGCCGCTCGAAGTTGTTTCAGAATATGTCAGGCAAACGTTGCAATTAGGGAAAAACAACTTCGAGAAGGAGGCAAATAGAAGGATCCAGCTGGGATGGGCAGCATTTGGTAAACTTCGTCGGGTATTTTCGTCACCCATACCCCAATCTTTGAAGACTAAAATCTTCAACCAGTGCGTCCTACCCATCATGACTTACGGAGCCGAGTTTAAAGCCGCTCAGCGAGCTATGGAGCGGGCTATGTTGGGCGTCTCTCTGAAGGACCGCATCAGAAATGAGGTGATCCAACAGAGGACCAGAGTCACCGACATAGCTGAGAGGATTAGCAAGCTGAAGTGGCAATGGGCTGGTCACATATGCCGCAAGACCGACAACCGTTGGGGTAAACGAGTCCTCGAGTGGAGACCGCGTCTCGGCAAACGTAGCGTAGGACGCCCTTGGGCGAGATGGAGCGATGACATCAAAAAGGTGGCTGGTAGTGGCAGGCGGAGAACTGCTCAGGATCGAGCTTGTTGGCGTGCCATCATCCTCCTCCTCAAGTTGTTCTCCTCATTACTGAGGTTCGTGATGTCCCTGTGGAATTATCTTCTTCTTCACAATAGTTCGCCATTTGTTATGATCCCTGGCCGCGAGTATAGCATCATGCAGGCCGGTATCCACAGAAAATCGAATTTGGTCAGTCCACCTTATTGGATTGCGACCTCTGGAACGTCGTCCATCCACCTTCCCAGTAACCATCAGATGTTCGAGGTTGTCTTCATCCTTTCTGGCAATATGGCCAAAATATTCCAAAACTCTTCGAAGGCAGAAAGAGGTGAGTCCTATTTTTACACCCAGCTCTCGAAGGATTGATGCATTTGTGGGGAATGCTGTCCAAGGAATCTGAAGCATCTTCTTCCAGCACCACATCTCGAAAGCGTCAATGCGGTCTCGATCGGCTTTCTTGATTGTCCACATTTTCGACCCATCTGAAGATAGAGAAGATGAGAGATCTGACGAGTTTAATCTTAGTTTTCCGTGAAATGTTGCGGTCACGGCTCAATTTGTGAAGCTGGGATATAGCATTTTTAGCCATTCCTATTCGTCTCCTTATTTGTAATTCACATGATCCATTGCTGCTTGTACTAGACCCCAGATAGATGAAATTGTCGACTATTTCTAGATTCAGCGCCCCAGTGATCACCAGCTTATTTGCGCGATCGACAACCATTACCTTCGTCTTTGCATGGTTTATTCTGAGGCCTAGTTCCAGGCTGAAGTTTGTGATCCTGTTCATGAAATCTGTCATTTCTGACTCATCAGCTGCCTGCAGCGTGGTATTATCAGCGTAACGTAAATTTGTAAGCTTAACGCCACCAACAGAGACACCTCCGTGCCAGTTCTCAGATGCCCATCTCATAATGTATTCTTCATAGATATTAACCTACCATCTTATCTCTTCACCACCTGGGGTTGACTGGTAGAGAATGCCTAA
The DNA here is from genome assembly GCA_017933935.1 of Sesamia nonagrioides. Classification (NCBI taxonomy): domain Eukaryota; kingdom Metazoa; phylum Arthropoda; class Insecta; order Lepidoptera; family Noctuidae; genus Sesamia; species Sesamia nonagrioides. The sequence goes on from JADWQK010002063.1 coordinate 671,847, forward strand.
GGCATTAAGTCCGCCTCTGTACATGTCATGTGTGCAAAAGAATAAATATAAATAATAAATAATAAATGTTGGCGTGCCATGAAGGAGGCCCATGTCCAGCAGTGGACGAGTAGAGGCTGATGATGAGGCCTTTTCCACGGGAATTTTTTTAACTTTATGTTTAAATATGTTACAGCTTATGCTTTCTAATAATTGTTTTGGTAGGTGATTATAAACGTGTGGCGCCATACAGAGTACACTATTTTTCATCAATGCACTTTTATGTATAAAACGGTATTCTATTTATATAATCTTTTAGAAACATATTTTTTTTAAATTTGTTGCAAAAGTTCGTAAATGTACGTTACGTACGTAGCGTAGTACGTTGTGTACGGACGGAAGTACTTATACTTTATTAACAGATTTTTGGCCTCAGATACCCACGGACATAAAAACAGTATTTTGCTTTTTAATGATAATAAACTACCTAGTGCTTGACCGCAATCCCGCCTGATGGTAAGCAGTGATGCGAACGTTGATGGTAAAGCGCGCCAGTTTAACTTAGTTTAATAAAAGCTTATTCAATCTAGCTTTGAAGACACTTAAATTGTTGTCAGACGGCACACTGGCAACACCACCGCTGGCAAATTAGTCCAGTCCCTCGATGTACGTGGTATAACTGCTAGAAATAAGACAGACTGACATCAGTATGATAAAAACAGCACGGAAATAACAAAAGTGTACATAGATGTAATAGAATTTCACGATAAAGATCTAAAACAGGAAGAAAGAATAATAAATTGGTTGACAATAAACAGCCAATACGTATTACAGTTAATCTTATAAGAGCAACATTAACATTCGGATCGCGTTCATTTACAAAGTTGCCTGATACGTGCACAAAGTTTAACGTATCTAGCAAGAAGGAGAACATATTTATTGCAGATTAAAAATAAAAAAAAACAATGTAACAAAAAAAAAATGGAACAGAAAGGTCTACTAAGCCAAAAGGCTATCTCTGATTGAATGATTAAGCGTTACTTAGCAAGAGATAGTCTTTTGGCTACCGTACCAACCCATATCCTCCCGTTGGTGTCGTAAGAGGCGACTAAGGGAACTCTGACTAGGGAAGCGGGCAGTAGCGCTTCTCCTGTGCAATAACAAATTACTGCGATCCCCAACCCGCCTGACAAGCGTGGGCATTATGGCAATGCCTAATGGAATGAAAGCCTTGGGGGAGGCCTTTGGTCCACTGCTGGACAAAGGCCTCCCCCAAGGCTTTCATAATAATTTAAGAAGAAGCCTTTTGACCTTTCGTTCTATTTTTCTTTTTGGTACTTTTATTTTCTTTATTTGTAATTCACATTTTTTTTTTAGGAAGTTTACGGTTATCTTTCTTTTTAGGAAGGGTTTTTTTATAATTATAAACTAGCGCTTCACTGAAATCCCGCCTGATGGTAAGCAGTGATGCAATCGTTGATGGTAAAGCGTGCTAGTTTATTGCCCTTAAAAAACTTAGTGAATAGGAAGGAAGACCGCAGTTGAGCGAGGTGGTGCAATGTTAAACCCAACAACACGACCATGCTGCGCCAGAGGGAGATTGATCTGGAGACCCTCCACGATCAAACTCCCGACACAACAACATTTGAAGCATCGTACCCGGCACACATCGTAACACAACTGATCAGACCCATCCTCCGTACAAAACACGTAGGGTGCAAACCACTTACCTACTGGCTCCCCAATATTATTGTTAAAATTTTGGTACTTAAGAGTTATTTTAAATCTTTGAATCGCGAAGACGAATTTGGGACACTTTGACGCTTATCTAATCACAAAATAATGTCGAGCTAAGTATTCGCGACCGGCGCGGCGTGCATGTACGGACGACAGTAGGTCAAGCTATCCCAAACTGTCAAATATTCCCAATGAACCTTGAGCCTTAATGCTTTAGAGATAAAGTTTCAAATCTAATAAGGAAATCTGACAGATTGTAGTAGCTTGATGTGCTGTTGTCTGTACTTATGTATGTCCAGCGCGGCAATTCACGTGCTTTCAATAATGTTTTTATTATGATCTTAGTACCAATCTATCAGAAATACCTCTACTTTTCCAACATATTAGACATTGGTGCTGATTCTCTTCCTCACAAACTAGACTAATTTTAAGTTAAGTGCATCTTTTTCTTCCCATTTTACTAAGAAAAGGATAGAAGATAACATTTTAGAAGATAACATTTTAGAAGATAACATTTTAGAAGATAACATTGTAGAAGATAACATTTTAGAAGATAACATTTTAGAAGATAACATTTTAGAAGATAACATTTTAGAAGATAACATTTTAGAGGATAACATTTTAGAAGATAACATTTTAGAAGATAACATTTTAGAAGATAACATTTTAGAGGATAACATTTTAGAAGATAACATTTTAGAAGATAACATTTTAGAAGATAACATTTTAGAAGATAACATTTAGTTAGTTCTGTCAAATATTCCATAGACAGTTTAGACACAGTTATTATATTTTTTATTTATAACATGGTGACCAAAAACACAACAATTTACGTCATCATCATCATCATCATCGACCTTTTTATCGTCTCACTGCTGGGCACAGGTCTCCTCTCATACAGAGAAGGATTGAGCGTAATACCCACGCTTGCTCAATGCGGGTTCGCGATTTCAGACTTAAAGTCCAGGTTTCCTCAAGATGTTTTCCTTCACCTTCAGTCATTGGTATCCAAGATATACTTAGAAAGTACATATAACTTTAGAAAAGTTACATTGGTACTTGCCTGACCTGGAATCGAACCTGCGCACTCATACTTGAGAGGCTGGTGTTGTAACCACTAGGCCACCACGACTTTTTTATTATATATTACTATATATTTTATTATATTATTATTATATATTTTTTATTATATATCATTATTTTTATTATAAATTTACGTCAGGCGCGGACTAATTTACATACTTAACATAATCAGCCTATAATGTTACCATTCCTGGGACACAGGCCTCCTCTCGGTGAGAAGCACTAGGCCGTAATCTACCACGCGAGCCCAGTGCGGGTTGGTAGATGTCACATGTATTAGAAGTTTTGCCTCTAGGACATGCCGGTTTCCTCGGGATGTTTTCCTTCACCGTTTTGAGAACAGTGGTGATGAAATATTTACACAAAGTAAAGCGTCTGACGGGATTCGAACGACTTGAAGTCGCGGCCGATACCACTAGGCTAATAGACAGGACTAATTTGACAGGTCTAAACTAACATATTATCTTCTGTCCTTTTCTTAATGATACATAAAAAAGTTAAAAAAAACTAAAACCCAACTACGACAAAAAACGACGCTGAAAAAGTATAAAACAAGATTTCAGAATACTGAACTGAACAATGTTGCTAATGTAGTTGCAAGTAAATGGATACAGTAGACTCTACCAAGATGCCTTCGTTGTAAATTGACAATAATGTCATACAATACTATTCTGAAGTATGCAATATTCACCATGTCGAGATAAATTTTCATGTTTGGAAAGGCGTAGTCACACGTTGTCAAAGTGCTACGGTAGGTACGTATATCTATGTATGTATACATACATACGGCCTGTCAAAATCATAACCCTTCTTTTGCTTTGCCGTAGTCGGGTAAAAATAAAGATGCACTGATCTTAAATTTATTTTTTTTAGTTTGTGAACATGGGAAATAGGGCCATTGGCTATCATCGAGATGAGATAGCAACTAGATGTAGAATATTTTGATTTCGGGAATTGGTGAAGCAAAGCGGGTATTTAGGATAGAAGCATGTGGCGATTTGTAGTTTGTGCCTACCCCAATAAAAAGAAGGCGTGAATTTATGTATTTGTAGAAGAAAAAAGAAAACAACAGACGCCAGCAAGATTGCGGTCAAGCAGTAGTTTATAATTATATAATAAAAAAACAATAAAACGTTCATCATCTCGGCACCAAACAAATGTCAAAACTTATCAAAATGTAGGGTATGCATGAAACTGTCAAGTTTTCCCAATCAACTTTGAACCCTAATTCTATAGATGTAAAGTTAAAAATCTATTACAGAAAGACACATTGTACTAGGGTAGTAGCTTGTGTTGTTTATGAAGAAGAAGATGAAAAGCAACTGTAACTATACCATTTAAAATGGATTAAAAAAACAAATTGAAATCAATAAATCCATGTTCGACGTACGGCATTTCTCATTTTGATTGTGAGATAAATGATTACGTATGTCAAAATCTTGAATATTCATTAATTAACGTCATTTTAGAAAATCGGCCTTGACTTGGTTTAGTTAGCTAACTACGCATCATGACTAAAAACAGCGAAATAAATATTTGTTTTCTTAATGAATGCCTTATTCGTTTTATTTTACGAGTATTATCAATCAATGAATATCTGGGTCTTGATTAATCCATACTATCCATACTAATATTATAAATGCGAAAGTAACTCTGTCTGTCTGTCTGTCTGTCTGTCTGTCTGTCTGTTACGCTTTCCCGCCTAAACCTCTCAACCGATTTTGATGAAATTTGGCACAGACAATCTTTGGACCCTGAGAAAAACATAGGCTACCTGTTATCCCGGAAAAATTTGATATTCCCGAGGGAAATCTAAAAAGCGCGATATAACCGAACACCACGCGGGCGAAGACGCGGGCGGAAAGCACACAATCTTTAGACCCTGAGAAAGGACATAGGCTACCTTTTATCCCGGAAAAAATTGATGTTCCCGAGGGAAATCTAAAAAGCGCGATATAACCGAAATTTACGCGGGCGAAGCCGCGGGCGGAAAGCTAGTAATATTATGAATGCGAAAGTAACTCTGTCTGTCTATCTGTCTGTTACGCTTTCCCGCTTTAACCTCTCCACCGATTTTGATGAAATTTGGCACAGACAATCTTTAGACCCTGAGAAAGGACATAGGCTACCTTTGTATGATGTTCCCGAGGGAAATCTAAAAACCGCGATATAACCGAATAGTCCAAGATCCCAGAGCAATCAGACGTAACTTATTTTCACATGGATGAAACCTTAGGTTCGTAGTAGTGCCTCATGTACTTAGAATACCTGTGTGTTTGTGGAACTTGCCGAGTGACACCTGGGCAGGTACCAGGTGAGAAAGGTAACTAAAAAATAGAGTTATTTTACTTAAATTCTGATGGCTGATATTTATATATATTATGTATAATATTATACTAAACTAGTATCATAAAGTGTCAGACACTTTTCATTGACCAAAACTTTTGTCAGACGCTTTAAAGCTCCATAAAAAATAAATGGACTTTACTTATTTTCACATGTCTGACTTTTACATATGTTATAGAGGTAATTATTACAAAGTTATATTTCATCAGTCAGACAAATTTGACTGACCAAACATCCCTTAAGACACACATACACACTTCAATTTTCCGTCTTCCATGGTTTTTTCACTATCACAAATTACTTAATATCAGTAAAAAACAGGGTTCGAAAATATCCGATATTTATAATAAATATCAAAATATCGGATATTTATGATATACATATATCCGATATATATCCAAAATCGGATATATATCCGATATTTATATCCATTTCTTAAGACTGCCATTTTATTATCTTATTACTACCTAATACCTATACGATTGCCACAGGTACATGACAGTTTATTATTATGAATTTATTACAATATAAAAACAACATATTTTTAGTTTTTATTTAACAAAATAAACATAAAATATAAGATTTTATGTTTAATTTATTACAATATAAAAACTAAAAATATGTTGTTTTTATGTTGTTATTTTTATATTGTAATAAATTGATAATAATAAACTGTCATGTACCTGTGGCAATCGTATAGGTAGTAATAAGATATTAAAATGGGATAATAAGATAGTTATTTTTAGTTGATTTTTGTGAACTATAAGAGTTCACAAAAATCAACTAAAAATAACTATCTTTTTCTGAGAAAACAAAGTCTATAAATATTAGGGAAACAAAATTAAAATATCTTAAAAATCCTAATATTTGTACTGAGTCGAGTTATAATCAAATAACAAATTAGTCTTTTTCTAGTCAGCTAGAACTGTCAAATCGCCTGTTGACATTCCTAAAGGATTAACACTACACTTCACTTTTAAGGAGTAGGGATGTTTGCAGATGATAGAATTGAAAATTATTTTGGCTCTTTTACGTTACACTATTACTATTGATTGCAGAACCTTATAGAATATGCCAGCAGCGCGTCGGTAAAAGCACTTTTAAGCAACATACTATAAATTTTGATATATATCACAAAAAAATGGTTTGATATATATTAGATATATATCGGATATATATCATGATATATATCAATTGATATATATCCTTCGAACCCTGGTAAAAAAATACACGGCATAAACAAAAAAAAAAACATGTGCTCTTTACGGATCTAAACTCTATACTACGTGACACGTACTAGGCACATACACACACACAGTAGAGTGGAGCAGATGGTAAGTTTAAGAAGGGGAACCGAGTTGCTATGGACATCTCACTCGCTGTTCAATGCATACATAGTGCTTACGCGCTCGCACTCCCAGTCGAATAATTTTTGTCTTAAGGGATGTGTGGTCAGTCAAATTTGTCTGACTGATGAAATATAACTTTGTAGTAGTTACCTCTATAACATATGTAAAAGTCAGACATGTGAAAATAAGTAAAGTTCATTTATTTTTTATGGAGCTTTAAAGCGTCTGACAAAAGTTTTGGTCAATGAAAAGTGTCTGACACTTTATGATACTGGTTTAGTATAATATTCTACATAATATATATAAATATTAGCCATCAGAATTTAAGTAAAATAACTCTAATTTTTAGTTACCTTTCTCACCTGGTACCTGCCCAGGTGTCACTCGGCAAGTTCCACAAACACACAGGTATTCTAAGTACATGAGGCACTACTACGAACCTAAGGTTTCATCCATGTGAAAATAAGTTACGTCTGATCGCTCTGGGATCTTACTCTAGAATTCCACGCGGGCGAGGCCGCGGGCGGAAAGCTAGTTAGTGAAATAAAACATAGAATCTAACTAATCTAACGCTAGATATGGGAGGCGCAGAAGCGGTCGTCGTTGAGATCGTTGGGGGTGCCTATGTTCAGTAGTGGACGTCTTTTGGCTGAAATAATGATGATGATGAATCTAACTAATCCGTATCTTTCCATTGGGGCAATGACCTCCCTCTCTTTTCCCATATAATTCTGTCTTATGCGAATCCCTACGGTAAGAGTAAATGACATTGAGTCGTGTTAATCCAGTGATATTTTTGTCAACGTCAAATCTTGGAAAGGATTTTATTGCTGAAATCTAGCGCCTAACCAAAATAGGTTTTAGTCGAAACCACAGCATGTATGAAGGTTTTGTCATTTTCTTTAAACGTAGCCCTATATTTAAACTTAAATACATGCAGCCAGATCCTTAAAAACTACTTGTAGGCCATAAAAATTTGTTCGCGTGACGCAGCGCAGCAGTGCATGGCTCAGACATTGCTCCAAGCTCCAACAGTGTCGTCGAAAAAATTATCACATTAACAATCGTAGACTTGGAGGTGACCACAGTACGTTGCCAATTAACAAGTTTCATCTGTTTCCAAATTATGTACATGTTAGATACAAACTATGATTCATTTGTTAATTTTTTCATATGCACGTCTCGTTGTTAAATGTTATATAATACGAATATTATGTCACCAAATAAATCTTTTTAGTGTTATAACAACTTAACCTAACTTAAAAATTTTAAATGATTTCTATTGGTATTTCAAAGTAATTATGTCCAGGTCATTCATCTGCCTATTTTTAAGCGGATTTATTTGGACTTGGAGGCGTAAATACGTCTTGTTTATATTTATGCTTATTACCCCCTTCCTACTAATAATTGTTTAAATGACGAGAAGACTTTTCCTATTGCTACCCCTTCTTTTCCCTTTTTTTTTTGAAGTCATTAAAAGACCTCTCCCGCTCTGGACGACGCGAAAGGGCGTGTCAGACTTTTACTGACTAAAACCTGTCCGTGTTCCATCACTTGCTTGTAGGCCAGGGCCATGTTTCTTTTTCAACCAACCCACAACCCTGACCCAGGAGGCATCAGTCTTCGTGGTGCGTGAAACACAACGCGCTGTCGACTCGGGCCTGGTCCTTACCGGGCGGTGAGCAGTGAGCAGCTTGTTGCCGCGCGGCAAGCCCGCCACCTAATTTGCTAGCATTACTGCTTCGCAGAAGGAGGTGACGGCCTGTCATGCGCTCTCGCTGCGGACCATGGGCTGGACCAGGGCCGGACGCGATAGCTTGCCGCCGAAAGCCGCCACGAGGACACGGCGGTGCTCTATCTAAGCCGGGCAGACTTCCACCGTATGCTCCACCGTGTCCTCTCCTATTGCTACCCTCATTCTTCATGGTTCTTTGGCAACCTTTACGAGTTGACAGAAGCCTAAATCTAAAAGTCTGTCAACAGTCTTACCAGAGGTATACAAAATAAAAAACGTACATATACTGGGTGAATATTATCCGGGAACTGGACTGTGGAGTTCAGGTAGACAATTGCTTAGTGTAAAATAGTGGTATTCAGTTGTATCCCGTGTGGTGCCGGGCTTAGAATAGTACCATCCCACATGCTCCCGTGGGTGTCGGGAGGCGACTAAGGGAATATCAAATTACTTCGATCCCCAACCCGCCTGCCAAGCGTGGACATTATGGCAAATGCCCCCCAAAGTAATTAAAGCCCTGTAGGAGGGCTTTGTCCAGCAGTGGACCTCTTTAGCCTGAAGAAGATGAAGTTGCATCCCGGTAGATTGGAGGCCGACCGGAACAATATTTCAAGCTTTTCATTATATACATATATAACATAACATAATCGGCCTTTATTGTTCCCACTGTTGGGACTCAGGCCTCCTCTCGGTGAGAGGGAGTAGGCCGTAATCTACCACGCGGGCCCAGTGCGGGTCGGTAGATGTCACATCCATACTAATATTATGAATGCGAAAGTAACTCTGTCTGTCTGTGTTTCTGTCTGTGTCTCAATCGATTTTGATGAAATTTGGCACAGACAATCTTTAGACCCTGTAAAAGGACATAGGCTACCTTTTATCACGGAAAAATTTGATATACCCGAGGGAAACCTAAAAAGCGCGATATAACCGAACTCCACGAGGGCGAAGCCGCGGGCGGAAAGCTAGTATCCTATAAGTTTTTTAGCTCTAGGACATGCCGATTTCCTCACGACGTTTTCCTTCACCGTTTTGAGAGCAGTGGTGATGAAGTAATTTACACAAAGTAAAGCACCTGATCGTGTTCGAACCTACGACCTAAAACTTGTAAGCCGCGGCTGATACCACTAGGTTACCACTGGTCACTTTTCGGTTTTTCATTACGCAATGCTCTTAATTCGCGTTTAATAAGAAAATAATACTTCACCAAAAGTTTCTGCAAAGCTCATTACGGTATCTAAAACGCTTTTTTCGTAAATTTCTAAGTTTATTACTTAAGTAGTTTGCCTTGAAATAACCTTATAAGGCTCTAAGCCCTTGACGATTCACGCCTTGCGCTGTAAAGGTCATCGCGGTCAACACCCTATCTTTGTGATTGAATAATGTTTGTTTTGAATATTTGTATTAACTTTATAAATATTAAACTATTTTATGTAATACTAGCTGTTGCCCGCGACTCCATCCGCGTGTGGTTATAAAATAAGCGCCTGTTAAAATAATGGGAGCAATATGTACGTCTGCGTTTGCTCCCGTTTTCGCAACATTTTTTGTTACTGCTCTGCTCCTATTGGTTATAGCGGGATGTTATATAGCCTATCTCCTTTCTCAGGCTCTAGACTATCTGTGTACCAAATTTCATTACAATCGGCTCAATAGTTTTGGCATGAAAGCCGGACAGACAGAGATACTTTCGCATTTATAATAAGTCATCATCATCCCAGCGTTAATCCCAGTCGCATCCGAAGCCTTTTCAGCTTTGGAATCTGGGGTCCGCTTTACCACCAGTCCAACTGCTGATATGGCTAAACTTCGACATTTTCCGTGAAGCGACTGCTGTCTGACCTCCACAACCCGAAGGCGACATCGAAGCATTGCAGTTAGACCAATTGTTGGATTTTTGAGGGCTCCAACAACCCGTAACGACTGCCATTAGATGTTCGTATGACAACCGGGACCAACGGCTTAACGTGCTTTCCGAGGCACGACCAGACCAGTGCAAATATTCATATTCATGCATACAAATTCTTGCACTGTGCGGGGATCGAACCCGCGCCACCTTGCGCAGCGGCCGCGTCTGCTACCGCTACGCCACGGAGGCATTTATATTAAGTATCATATCATATAGGTACAACCATCTGTCGAATTTCTTTAATATATTTTCAACCTTATCGCTGAGGTATTACGGATCAAGGTTTTTTGGCAAAATTTGGTCGTTTTGGGTAAATTTATTAAATACATAGATTTTCTGTCTTTTCGGGACAGCTTCGGTGTGTATGATTTGGCTTGCGAGATGAGCACTATTTTTTTTCCAAAATATCTTTATCATGATGTTGAAACTCGATAAAATTAGTTATTTATTACTTACTCAATAACATTAACAAATACTATTCTCTGCTGTTGTAACATTGGATCTGTGGAGCTTAGCTTGGCATACTTAATAAGTTAATAACAATGCCAATGACATATCGTGCCACTGCAGGGGAGCCTTAACAGAGAAGGCACGAACTTTGACCATCATGCTTACTCAAGACTGATTGGCAATTTCAGTTCAGGTTTAATCAGGATGTTAGTAATGATCATAGATAATTTGGAAAGTATACAATGTGTAATGGAATAGGTACATACATATCAGGGGCACGGCTGATTTCGATGATTTCGGCTATCGTTAAAAAACAGCGCTGGGCTCTGTTTTGCATAGGGTCGCAGCATAATGCTGAGCGACAGCCGTTTTGCGTGGATGTGACGCATGTTCCCTCAACTATTTCTTACTTTTTGTAAACTTTTGTGTCATGTTTACCGCAAATAAACATTTTTTCTTTCTTTCGATAATATCAAATGGTAATGGAAGGGTTTGTTAAATTCCATCTTAATATGTTAGGCAGTTTTCTATTTTATTTTATGAACTACTAGCTTTCCGCCCGCGACTTCGCCCGCGTGGAATTCGGTTATATCGCGCTTTTTAGATTTCCCTAGGAACTATCTTTTTGCCTATGTCCTTTCTCATTGTCTAAAGATTGTCTGTGCCAAATTTCATCAAAATCGGTTGAGAGGTTTAAGCGGGAAAGCCTAACAGACAGACAGAGTTACTTTCGCATTTACAATATTAGTATGGATAAACCTGCGCTTGACCGCACTCCCGCCTGATGGTAAGCAGTGGCGCAATCGTTGATGGCAAAGCGAACTAGTTTATTAAGAGCCTATTCACGCTAGCCTTAAAGTCAAATTTCTAGTCAAATTGTAGTCCGACAGAAACACCGCCGCTTGCAAATTGTTCCAGTCCTTCGATGTACCTACGCGGTATAAAAGAGGAGGCGAAATGCTTCGTCCGGATCGTACTTGTGATAACAACGTAAGGGTGAAACTTGCCGTACGACCGGTCGTCCGATGGTGGAACGGAGATGGGGGATTAAATCATGCAATTCCCTCGCATACTCACCAGTTATGGTAAAGAATACCGCCTGCGGTAGGCTACTATGATACTAGGCGCACAAAATTAGGGAAGCCATGTATAGATGTAATATTGGCAAACAATGTTTAGTTATTGACCAGCTTAGTGCAGTGACATGTGTGTTATGATTTACAATTCTTAGAGTAATTTATTTTTAGTTTAAACCCCCCAATATCGTTTGTTTTATGCAGGGAATGCCGTGCCCTTGGTACCCTGGTCGTTACATATTATTTAATGTAAATTGAATAGTCACATCGGTACTTCCTATTTTTAAATGTACAATCTCATGTATAAGGGTCGAACCATTAGCCACTGGGCCATCACGACACTGAATGATATGGCACGACAATTGGGTTGTATCCTAAAAAATAATTTTATGCCCATCAAACAGATTTATAAATAATATTGAACACGTATTTTTTATTTTTTGTTTCATTCAAATACTTAGGAAGATATATTGATTTGAAATGTCACATGACGTCATGCCGTGGTACGAAATATACCACGGCGTGACGTAATTAGCCCCCACTCCGTAAGTTTAATACGCTATACCTCAGTACCTTTGGTAATTTCGACAAAATAAAAAATACGGGTCTTAATTTTTTTTATTATCTATAGGACAGACTAATTATTTTTTTGATTTTCACACCTTGGAAACATCCCTATTGAAAACTTAACTTTATTATTCTACTAAAGACTCATAGAACTACCAATCGCAAAAAATTCTCGGCGCATGGGTAGATAAAGTTCTCCACGACAAATCAACGGGTAATCAAGTTAGTAACGCGTATTAATATAATAACCGTTTCAAATACAGAGACAGGAAACATTCGAAAGTGGTCAAAATATGGCTTTAATAGTAAATGGCGACCTTGACTGAACTGAACAGCGTTGCTCAATAGAACCAGTTCATTCAAAGAAACCATTTATTACCCATTACTTTGATTTGATTGTAAGAGGAAGGATATCGTTCACTGTGTTGAATTTAGTCGGTCAGGGACATAGATAGTTCACTTAGATAATGCATACGTTATATAATCCGAAATATATTTAGAACAAGCTTAATGCAATACAGTAGGTAATTATGGTCTAGGTTTTTGTATGCTATACTAAGGTACAGCGATCATCATCAACCTTTTTATCGTCCCACTGCTGGGCACAGGTCTCCCCTAATACAGAGAAGGATTGAGCGTAATCACCACGCTTGCTCAATGCCGCTTAGCGAGTTTAGACTTGGAGTCCAGGTTTCCTCAAGATGTTTTCCTTCACCTTATAATCACTCATTGGTGTCCAAGATATACTTAGAAAGTACATATAACTTAAAAAAGTTATATTGGTACTTGCCTGACCTGGAATCCAGCCTGCACACTCATACCTGAGAGGCTGGTGTTTTAACCGCTAGGCCACTCGACAGCACATCAAGCTACTACAATCTGCAGATATCTTTATTACATTTTCAACTTCATCTCTAAAGCATTAAGGCTCAAGGTTGATTGGGATTATTTGACAGTTCCGGGTAGCTTGATCTGCTGTCGTACGTATATTTAGTCGATTGTTTCCGTAATAATCTCACCGTAAAATGTTAAGCAAAGTGAGGTCAGAGAGCTGTCAACAAATTCAATCCCTAATATAGTTGGAATGACTCCTCACCATCAATTCAACTAAGTTTGCATGCTGTTGTGGTTTTAGAATAAGCTGGCTGCACAAGTTGAGCAATAAATTAATAAACATAATCTTCATCATCATCATCATCTCAGTCACATGAAGTCCACTGCTGGACATAGGCCTCCCACAAGGATTTCCAAAAAGAACGGTTGGACGCGGCCTGCATCCAGCGCTTCCTTGCGATTTTGGTCAGATCATCCGACCACCTAGTTGGTGGGCGTCCCACGATGAATATATTAGTTATACTGAAAGCTAGATGTACAATGTTAATAACGATTTAAAGTTTGTATTTACAGAAGTTGGATTTGCAATTTAAAGAATTCTAATATGTAGTTGTTCTGGGTCTGGTTGTTAGTTTGAGTATGTGGGTTTATATGTTTGTAAACGCACCCAGGTTATAGGCGAAATTCCTGTTGTTGTACAACGTTAAAAAAAAAAACAAAAAAAGTATTAATAATAATTCCAGCGCTAATATAAAAAAGTTTATCAAACTTTTGGAATTATAATAATATTATATTAAAAAAGGTTTGCCTTATGCATAGAGCATCCTCTTTAACCTGCGCCCGTCCCAATTTATTTGGATTCGGCACTACATATATTGTTCATCTAGTAATATATTGGCTGGCACATCTGCAAAACATGTAAAACAGAGATTATATTTTCTCTCGGTGGTAGGCCATAACATCACCTGCCGGCAGAAGATACCACCCACCAGACAGAGTCTTGCCGCCAAGCGATTCGTCGTGTTCCGGCATGACGTCTGGTGAAGCCGTAGGGAGGACGGTTCTGAGCAGTTGTGTTGCGATGTGTGCCGGGTATGAAGCGCCAAATGTTGTTGTGTCGGGAGTTTGGCCGTGGAGAGTCTCCAGATCAATCTCCCTCTGGCGCAGCATCGTTGGTCTCACCTCGCTCAAATGCCGTCTTCCCTAATAATTAAAAAAAAAACATATCCTTAATAATTATTAGCGTCTATATTAGTACCTCGAACCCGTTGACCACTGCGTTTGGTTATTAGTATAGTCATCGATAGTAGGAATATAAGCAAACTAGCGGTCGCCAGCGACTCCGTTCGCGTGGAGTACCTATGTAATTTGAACATGATATTCTCCGCTCCTATTGGTCACAGCGCAATGTTATGTAGCCCAAAGCCTTCCTGGACAAATGGGCTATCGAACGTAACAAGAATTTTTCAAATCGGATCAGTACTTCCTGAGATTAGTGAGTTCAAACAAACAAACTCTTCAGCTTTATATATTAGTATAAGTGAATTTCAAACATTTATAGGATCTTTGAACCTTGTTTCTGCATAGTATGTAAAACTTAGATGTCACGATATATTACTAGGTGAGCGATGTCTTTTTTTCCATAGTTATCTATAAGCCTTAGTCTATTCTCCCCCACTTTAACCATATCATAATTCACAGCACATAGTTTCGTTGGCTTTCCTGTATTCTCATTTTACACAATATATACAATAAATATTTCATAAATCTCAAATATAAGCCTCCATCTGAAATAGCTAAGATACTTTTGGGGCTGTTCACTTTATTTGACCTCTAAACACTGATATGAATCATCCTGCTAACAAAAAAAGTGTTTGCATAATTAAAAAATATGATCTGCAGCATAACTTGACACCGTGTTTTTATTATTTCGCAGAAGACTTAACTAATACGAAATCAGATTATCTATATGATACGTTTTTTAATTGTGTTCTGGTCTCCCATGAACCGCAGATTACAATAGGAAACCATACGTGATAGTAATCGGGGGCGATGAGTTTGCAACTTGCCATTACATTTACACTAAGTATTGCATTACATTGCTACGCAATGCTGTATTTCCATGTTGATCTAGAAATGGAATACGTTTCGTTACATAAATTGTATCATCGGTTATGTGTTGTATAAAATATATATCTACAGAACAGGGTAACAGTAACACATCGAAATGATTTAGAATTAAATAGTGTTTATAACGTATACTAGTGACCCCCCCCCCCCCCTCCCCCCCGGCTCCGCACGGATGCAATACTGATACTAGATTACTAGATACACTACAACACAACAGAAAACTGTTAACGTTGTATAAAAAACAGCGGTTCGCCGCTCCCGCTGCTCTCGCTGCCCCGCGACGCCTCGCAATTTCTTCGCTGTAATACTTATATCCAAAAATATTCATTTAAATTATATGCTGTGGCGATATAGATCTATATTAAATCAACAATTTATTTAAGGTGTTTTAACCACTAGGCCACCATGACTATTCATTAGACATTGCTGATTCGAAATGCTCAAATATGGTTTACATTGGTTTAAAAGGGCAAATATTAGGGAAATGCCGAAATATCTATAACAGGACTAGATTATGCACGAGGTAACATCATAGTCTGGTGATCTCATACATCATATATTTAAATCAATACACTAAATTTAACCATAATCTCAATTAACACTAGTTGCATACAATACACGCAATATATGCCGACATTTCTCAATAAGTACTTACCAGTTTACTTTCCAGCTTGCTTCATAAAATCTCATAACTGCATTGAATAATAATCTTCAGCGGTATTACAGTTTAAAATAACAAATTATTACAATTATTTATAAACTCTCATTAGCTTACACTGGTGGCTGCGAAAACCGGTCAATATAAATTATAATGCATAATATCCGTCAGTTAGTAGTAGGCCTAAATGAGGACGTAATAGACAAGTGTATGGTGATGCGTACGCAACGATGAGCACTTAGGGGCAGATTTATTGACTCAGCTGGAATTTTTTTTATTATTTATGGTTGCGCATTTTATTCTGTTTTGTTTTTATCTTGTTTGTGTTTAAGTAATAAAGGTACTTATGTGTTAATCAATTGATTATAAGACATGGTAGGTTTCATAACTTTAATGATAAATATGCTATCCATACTAATATTATAGATGCGAAAGTAACTCTGTCTGTCTGTCTGTCTGTTACTCTTTCCCGCTTAAACCTCTCAACCGATTTTGATGAAATTTGGCACATACAATCTTTAGACCCTGAGAAAGAACATAGGCTACCTTTTATCCCGGAAAAAATGATGTTCCCGAGGGAAATCTAAAAAGCGCGATATAACCGAACTCCAAGCGGGCGAAGCCGCGGGCGGAAAGCTAGTTAGATTTATAAAAGTTACAAATAATGTTTCGTGTGCTTTGAAGAGTCGAAAAAAGTAATTTTCTAAAATAACATTGAACATTTTAATGGATGGACTGCTACATTTAGCAAAACTCATTGCAATTACAGGTTACTAATTAATTACCATACTAATTAACCAGTTTAGACAAATTGCTATGACAGACAGATTAAGTAACAAGCGAAAAGTAGCATTTCAGTTGTGATGTAAATACAACTATACTTTTACTGAATTTTAATCTCGCTAATTACTGTACTTCTTCATTACTACAACTATGAATACTTATTATAATAATAATTAGTGTTTTCGTTAATTCACTGATGTATTTTTTTTTTATAAATTATAAACTAGCGCTTGAGCAATCCCGCCTGATGGTAAGCAGTGAAGCAATCGTTGATGGCAAACCGAGCTAGTTAACACCATGTTATTTTTTCCCAAATACATTTAGAAATTGTTGCAGTGTGGTTACCGAGCGCACAACACAGTTGACGGTAGATCATAGTACTAGGCGCGAGCGCATAGCTAGACAGGGCCCCCCCGCACCATGCCGCTGTAGGCGTGGGCGGGTGAACAGGGCGTTGACCATATTTTTGTTAGGACAACCAGGTAAGATGATAAGCTCATAACTTTGTGGTCTTTTCATGATATTTTAGTCAAATTTTGTACATAGATTCTTTACTTATAAATACTGGACGCGTATTTCGGGTTTCTCATATCCAAAATAAACGTTGAACATAGTATAGAGTATTTTATTATATTCTATTCTGAATCTTATCATGCTTGCAATAGCATTCATTATTAAGGTCACGCTTCTGTTGCGGATAATTTTATATTTTTATTTTCACACATTTACAAACACCACAGCAATTAGTATCACTGTGTAGTGTTTTTTATGTTTCCTTTGTAATCTTAAATAACATTTTGTAACTGACATTTTCTTATTCGTGGGAAAATAATTTTGGATTTAAATATAATTAATGGTCTGAAGAAACTTCAAAATTAAATTGAAGTTTGACGAGATTTTAATGGCATTTGATTATTTGATTGAAGTTGATGACGGGATTAACTGTGTCAATGATGGCAAAAACAAAAGTCTGTAAGTTAGATTTGTACCAAGAGAACGAAACAGGACAATTCTTTGTTCGTTTGGTACAAATCTAACTTCAAAACCTGTATTAATTTTTCTTAACTACTTTATTTTTTGAGCTTTTTATCGGAATTTTGATATACCTCACTGTATCCTTTTACACCGATTTCTGTCTAAGGCTATCTAAATACAGTTTATTAATTCAGTTCATTATTTGTTTCAGTTTATTATTTTTGAGTATTTAGATAGTAAAATCAACAAATACAGTTGCATTGCTAACAATATTTTTTTTCTATAATTAAATTAATTACAACGTCACAAATTCGTATTTATCTCTTCTTGTTCTTACACACAATTGTCTTCATTTCTGTTTTACTTCTCCTTTCTTAGGTCTGCTGGAAGAAATTTCTTAAGAAATAAGCAACACCTTTATACTCAGATTTGAATTTTGTCATATATCTATGTATTTTATTGTGTTCATAAATAATAAAATAAATTAATAAAAACATTATCTAAGTACATCTATTCATATAGAACCATAATTACGCCGCAAAACGTTTTCGTCATCTCTGGTGATGGTACATATCAAATGAATTTTATTATATCTACATGTATCTAACATTATTGATGATTTTATTAATTACAATTGTGTAAATACATACCTGTTGGAGTAGGTGGGATAATTCCATCAAGGGCCCGGCATCTCCATCTGTTCTTTCCATCCGTTGGCGATCGGCTGGCTAAGATATGGCTGGAAGTTGACCACTGCGTTGCCCAATTTCTCACAGGTCATAGCAACTTTAAAAGTAAACTGTATTCTTTTAAACTTGTTCCTTCGCCTTTGTGTCAATGTTCTACAACAGACTGTGAATTTGAACAGTCCGCACATCATATCTTGTGGGAGTGTATTGTTTGGCAGAATGAACGCAATATTATGTTGGATAGTGTACAAGTTACATCCGGAGTTGTTTATTAAACGGACCTTGTAGAAACTAGAACTAATTTCCGTGCGTTAAGGCGCTTTTGCCATACCTATTAATGGAATCAATTGTAACAGCACATACCTACTTAGGACCCATTAACTTAATCAAATTTTATTCCGTGGTGTTTGGCAATCTGGGCTTCTCCCAGTTGCAATAATATCCCTTTGTGCCGATTGGCCTAGTTCTGTTCTGTCTCCTGCTTGTTATGGAGGGAAGTGGAAAAAATATATTTTTTCTTACTCCTCCGCTATTCTTTTCTGATTAATTTCGTTGCGGGACCCAAGACAGTTGAATCGTTTCTCCGGGACTCGTCGAGCTTCATTGCTCGGCGTTTTTCTGGCGGTCTCCACTGTTGATTCTGGCTTTCAGGAGTTGCAGTGGGTTGGGAACAGTGTGGCGGGTTTTGTCCAACAAAAAAAAAAATGTTGGAGTCATGAATCAAAATTGTTATCAATATTCCACCTGACACTGACCAAAAAACTTTAAAAGAAATATTAAATGTTCGCGGCGGATTTACTCAAAGGGGTTATCAAAGCAGCCTCTTCACGAATGTCTAATGAGATAGTGAATGTAGGCCACAGCGATGGCTCTAGTTAACGAAATAGCAATTTGTTTCAACTTGTGCAATTACGATCTTTTTTTAATAGCCACACATAATTATTCCGTTGCCACAAGCTGCTCGGAGCAAGATTGCTAACCAGTGTGTTGCTTGATTTGGACAGCCTATACAAAATTTCAATTGGATTAAATTGATGGATTGGTTAAATATGTAGATGAAGTCCATTTTCCTTACCCAAAGAGTAAACACGGGTTCCCTTTTATAATACTATAACTTCACTGTCTGTCTGTCACGTGATAAATAGACTATTGAAATGATCACAGATGATGAATTTATATTGCCGCTATTACAGCACATACCAAAACGTTTTTAAGCTATTGCATAGCTTCTATCGCGGGCCTTGAGCATAGAGACCAAATCCTGAAAATGACATACCACACACCGTAGCAGTCTCACTGCTGGGCACAGGTCTCCTCTCATACAGAGAAGGATTGAGCGTAATCACCACGCATGCTCAATGCGGGTCGGCGATTTCAGACAGATTGAGCTAGCCCCAAAGTAAATTCGGGACTTGTGTTATGGGATACTAACTCAACGATACAATATTTATAATAGATAAATATATAGATAAACATCCAAGACCCTGGCCAATCAGGAAAATATCGTTTTCCATCATGACCTGGCCGGGGATCGACGACCACGCCTGCCTGCGACGTGCGGCCCCGTGTGCCGCACGTCGCAGGCAGGCGTCTTGACCGCTGCGCCACGGAGGACGACAATAATTATAATCAGTCATTTATGTCCCAGATTTACTTAGAAAGTATATATAACTTAGAAAAGGTACATTGGTATCTGCCTGTCCTAGAATCGATCTTGCACACTCATACTTGAGAGGCTGGTATTTTAACCACTAGGCCACCACGACTTACCGACTTGCGTACCATTATTTACTACAAATTTTAAAAAAGTTACTCTTGCGCAGGACCGACTCGGACTTGGTCGGTTATTTCGATGTGTCTTTTCGACACACGAGTTATTTTATAACACTGGCCTATGTGGCCTTAGCACACACTTCTTTTGCGTCGTATCGATAACATGACAGTATATTACATTTTGTTGGCCCAATATTTTGCCTTTTACACGGCATATTTGGTGGCAGAGCACTTTTTTTTTTGGCATCTCGCTGTTCAACCTTGGAGGTTGTTAGCTGCTTAATCGGGTTTGTGTGTGAATGTCGCAGTTAGGGCCTACAACCAGGGCTAAAAAACTATGCCATTAAACGCTAAGGACACCCCCTGTGTACCGCATAGCATAGAGCACCAATATAAAAGAGGTCACTATGATTGAATTTTACTCCAGCCCGTTGCGAACTGGCTTTGTGCACGGAGGGTTTGTTCCGTGCAATTATTGGAAAAATATTCTGTTTTTAGCATTTATTGATAAAAAAAGGCAATATAAATACGTTACCTGTGAAAATTTCAACTGTCCAGCTTTCACGGTTCTTGACATACAGACTGGTGATAAACAGACAGACACATAAGTATCCTATATTCTAAATTAAGTATTTTATGTTCCTAGTCAAGTATGCTATGTTTTTAGACAAGTATTCAATGTTCTTATCTTCCGCAGAATTTAGCAGGTCACTTTTAATAATTAAAAACGTTCGAAATCTAATCGCAATCCTAGCTAGAAAGAAAAGAAAGAAAGAAAAATTGGTTATTGCGCACAAACAGAACGCATATTACAATGATAATTCACTAAAATAATAATAAACACATAATAAATAAAAAAAAACAACAGAGAAATATAATGTAGCTCACACATTCCACAACATCGCCTGTTATTTGGTGTACTTAACGTTTTAGACACAGTTCCTCGGGGTGAAGACCTGGTATTCTAAAAAGCAAGTAGGTATCCTTGCTTAGGCAGCAGTCTTTCACAATATTCTACTCTGTGTTAATAACTCAATACTAAGAAGTACTTGTTAACTTTTGAATATTGTAGTGAGAATATAAATTTTATTTATTTACTATTTATGTACACGCACATAAAACCAGCAAAGAAATATAATAGAAAAACGATACAGAGGTTATGCTTAATTCAAAAGGAATCCTTTCTAGTATATACATTTTAACAATAAATAAATATATACGGACAAATCACACAGATTGAGCTAGCAAAGTAGGTTCGAAAACTTGTGTTATGGGTTACTAACTCAACGATACTATATTTATAATATATACATATCTAGATAAACATCCAAGACCCAGGCCAATCAGGAAGAGATCGTTTTACATCATGACCTGCCCGGGGATGGAACCCGGGGCCTTCACGTCGCAGGGCCGCGGGAAGCGCGTGTCTTCAAGGCTCGAGTGAATTGACTCTTAATAAACTAGTGTGCTTTACCATCATAGATTGCGTCACTGCTTACCATCAGGTGGGATTGCGGTCAAGCACTAGTTTATAATTTACTAGGTTTCCGCCCGCGGCTTCGATCGCGTGGGTTTTGGATATATCGCGCTTTTTAGATTTCCCTCGGCAATATCAATTTTTGGCAATAAAAGGTAGCCCTTATCCTTTCTCAGGGTCTAAAGATTTTCTGTGCCAAATTTCATCAAAATCGGTTGAAAGTTTTAAGCGAGAAAGCGTAACAGACAGACAGACAGAGTTACTTTCGCATTTATAATATTAGTAGGATAAAAAAAATTGAGTTGAATGGCGTGAAATTGGCGAGGCCTATGTCCGACAGTGGTGGTTCTACAGGTTGATGATGCTGATTATTTTTGATAGACACAATGATGAGATTGAACGTTGACAGTGTTATCTCAGTCTCGAACTGTCAAAAATACCTCTAATTTCCCTACTATTTGTTACATTTTAATTGACAAGAATTGGCCTTTAGACTGCAAAAGTTCTAAAAATTCCGAGAATGGCTCCTCTGTACGTGCTACCTAAACAAAATCAATAAACAATACGACCTAATCTATTTGACCCGGTTGCCATCACCGAAGATCAATCAGACACAACGCTCACGATCTACTAGTTCAGCCCGTGATTAGACTCGAGATAGACAAGTGTTTGTATTCTGTAACCGTCTAGAATGTTCTCTCGAATGCGGAACAGAGTTGTGCAAGCTCACTTAGTTTATTACGGTGGGTAGGGTGTGGCGCTAGTGGTGACTAGAGGCGTGTAGGCTCTGACTATAACAGCGCCGATTCTGTTGTTCACAAACTAAACTAATTTTAAGTTAAATGCATCTTTTTCTTTCCAATTCGTTAAGAAAAGGATAGAAGATAACATTTAAGATAGACAGATTAGACGCGATTATAATCATGGCGACTAAAAATACGCTACTTTTCGTCAGGAGAGCACTGATTTGACAGGTCTAAACTGACATTTTATCTTCTGTCCTTTTTTAATTACATAGAAAGAAAAAGATGCACTGAACTTAAATTTACAAGAACAAGGGAATCCGGGCCAGACACTTTGGCCTCGATTCCATCCACTATACAGGATAAAATTGTATCCAGTGCGCAAACTTTGTCAACTTATAGCTGAATAAGTTTTATAGATAAAAATATTATTACTTTGATATGTTTTAGTACAAAAAAAAAAAATAGTTATTGATAACGAAAGATGTTTATTATGAAATCGATGTTATGGTCACTGCACGCGGTCCCGTTCATGTTCGGCGGAGTGGGGACGGCGGGAACATCACAGGACCCCCGCGCGCCCGCGCCGCCCGCATGTTCACTACGCGGCCATATGCTAATACTACGATATTAATATGAATAATTGGTGTCTCTCATTTGCTGATTTTAGGGCGGACAAAAACATGATTTTTTATTTTAAACTAATAATGCAGATTTGTTCTGTTATTGATTCTGAGCCACCCATTTTTTTTTTTGCGCACTCGAAAAAAGTTTCCCTGTATAGGTAGGATCCGACCACTTCATTAAAAAATGATAAAAGGCTACTTTTTACGGCATTAATTTTACACGCTTACCGAGAAGACCGGTGCCCAGCAGTGGGAAGATAAAAAAAAGAGTTTGATGATGATGATGTTGATATGGTAAACGTATATTTCAATTTTGTATTTAAAGAAAAACGTTGTCCCACACTAGTAATTACTCTTATATCGTGGGTGCGTTTACAAACATATAAACTCACATACACAAACAGCCAGACACGAAACAACTACCTGCAGGCCATACTAATATTTGTTCCGTGCGGGAATCGAACCCGCGACACGCAGCGTAGCAGTGAATCGGTCCTTTGTAGTATTATAAATGTGAAAGAGAGTTTGTTTGTTTGTTCCGTTTTCACGCCTAATGGAATAAATTTGAATGAAATTTTGGACAAAGATAGTTTTATAAGCAGGAATAACATATAATATACTTTTTATCATGAAATCGAAACTTACGCGGGTTAAACCACATGCGGCTAGTTTATTTTTGATGTTTTGTCGTTTCTTTTTTTGACAATTGTAATCTGCGCACTTGCTAGGCAAAATACAAGTAACTCTTGGGCTTTGAGATCCTCCCTTGTCGTACAATGTATTTCAGGGCAAATCAATATTTTGATTTATTTATAATTACCTAAAATGGAATTATGGTCCTGAATACCTGCCATGAGTTGTAGCACAGAGGTTATTTACCAAAATAACTGATCATAACATGGCATCAATTAAATTAAAACGAATAGCGTGTAGAGAGTAGGCCTGTTACAGGAAAGGGACAGCCATATTGTGTGGTAGTTTTCAAAATACGAATTATTTAATGTTATTAGCTGAGGCCTACGGTTTCACCCGAGTTGGTTTCGATCCCGTGTCCAATAGTAGTAACCCACACCTCAATTTTATACACTTCTATGGATGAGAAAAGTCTTCAAACCATGGTCTAAACCTCGCTAACAATGGCACCCCACCCAGCCCTAAGGCCACAACCGCCGCGAAGGCAAATCGCTAATGCGTTATTAACATTAAAATTTATGAAATCGCTCCGCCATCAGCGTTTAATACAGCGTTTACTTTATGATACGGCTTCCGAAGATTGTGAGCACGTTTCAACGAGGTATGGAGCTCAGTCACCAGCACTGATTCTAATATACATATATAATCTGAGACTTCACCTATTCATAGTTTCACTTGCTACTTTGTCTGAACCGATTTTAAATATAATATTGTTTTCTTTTTTTTTATTCGTTGCCCCACATTTGGTGTTAAGTTAACAAAGTTACATTGGTACTTGCCCGACCTGGAATCGAACCCGCACACTCATACTTGAGAGGCTGGTGTTTTAACCACTAGGCCACCACGACTTCTCAAAGAAGATCAGGTTTATTCCTGTCCATTTCTGAAATGGTGTCATCTCTCCTAGACCAGAAGCCGGCGACCTATTTTTCAGGTGAACTACCGTATTGATTGCCGCTGCCCAGAAACTTTTCTTTGTTCAACTTCGGTGATTGTTAGCAATATGTCGTCCATATCGATAGGTACCCTCCAGCACAAGAATATTTTTAACTGCGAATGACCAATCGTCATAATTATGACGCCCCTGCGCCTCGCGGTTGCACCCGCGTAGGTTTCGATATGTTTTTTTTATATACTGCGCTCTTATTAGTCGCAGCATGATGTTATATAGCCTAAAGCCTTCCTGGATTAATGAGCTTTCCAACGCAAAAAGAACTTTTCAAATCGGACCCGTAGTTTCTGAGATAAGCGCGTTCAAACAAACTCTTCAGCTTTATAAAAAGTGATTCAAACTCTACCTTTTTCTATGGGGGATGAATGAACTTTACACCCAACTCCTTTTACTTCTGTAAGTTTATTGCTATCAATCCGTTAAATCTAATCTCCAGGCTGCTACTGAGAAATTTCTGATGGAAAAAGCCGAAAAATACTTTGCCCAACCTGACAGTCACAGCCTCATGAACTCATGCTCAGCCGTGTACTGCTTTTGACCACTAGACCAACGAGGCAGTACTGGTTTTTTTGTATACATTGCATCACCTCGCTCAACTGCCGTCGTCCTTCCTATTCACTTTTTGCGTTGGATAGCCCATTGATCCAGAAAGGCTTTAGGCTATATAACATCACGCTGTGACCAATAGGAGTGGAGCGTAACAAAAATTTAAAATAAATGTTGCATATTTTGGGGTTAAAATGAAATGTTCAAATAACTAACTCCACCCGAACGAAGTCGCTGGCGGCAGCTAGTATCCTAATACAGGTCCTGCTCCATCCATGCGCTAAATCTTATTCAAATCCGTTTTGCCACTTTAGCTTAAAAGTGTCATATACAGAGTGGTGCTGACAATACGACAATAAATTAAACATCGTGTACCTCAACACATTCTCAGTCTACCTACTATAAAATGAATATATAAATATATCCATTAGTTTAGTCACAGGAAATTATATTTCATTTTTTCACATTTTCTACATGATGTACATGTTGATAAGGAAGCGGTTAGACGTTGATGACCGCCGCATCCAGTAGTACGAAACTTTAATAATAATGGCGCGAAAAAGCAAGTCGATACAGGAACGCGCTGTCGCCCGCTGATCGGAGGTCATTGAACCAATATTTTAAAGGATGTTCTATTCCGTTTGCAATTTTATGCGAATTAGTTTGTTTGAAATTTTCATTTTTTTGTTTTTGATGCTAGGTTTTTTTCTATGGTTGAGGATTATGCCTATGAACCAGCATGGTCTGTGTTTTCATTTATTGTCGTATTATCAGCACCACTCTGTATATGACAAAAAATAAATATTTTCTTTTTATGGGTAATGTTAATTTAAATGTAGGAATTAATACAACCATTAATAAAGTACAAAATTTTTGAATTACTGTTTTTGGATGTGATAATTTTATTTAACAATAATTTTGGTAAAGGTAGTTTCCGCATATAAGGATGTTATTTACAACACAAATTAAATTGTTTATGAGTAAATAAATGATTGAACGAATAGGCTTGACGTTTGCCATAAACATCTTAATTACGTGTCACATATCAATCATAATATAAATCGTAATCAAGGATATGGCTAATCCATTGATCCATGTGTTAGGTAAAAAAAATTCCCACTCAAAAATGTAAATAACGCAGTGAATGTTGTTGAACTGTCAAAGTTAAAGCAATTTCTACTGTTAGTGTGTTATGCACCTCTAAAGGACTGAAAAATAACAGAAACATATTTATTTTTAAAGAGTTCATGTAGCCAGTGCTATTAGGTTTGAAATAAAATTATTAATTCAGCTATATTTATAAAATAAACAATTCAAACACTACACATTTCTCACATTTTCTACACATCAGTGATGTTGTCACACTCATATCACACTATCATAACCAATCCTGATCATCACCAAACATCATCGTTTCTAAGCCCCACCACCCCCACTGCTCACCCACTAACGAGAAGCGAACAAATAATAACACACGCACATAACTAGCGGGAAACATTATCGAATATGAAAAACGTGTACATCTCGACTGATACAACGTAACGTTTAGTGATGGGCGCATTACGATGAAAAGATATTGAGTATCGATAATTGAAATTGATTTAAAATTAAATATTAGATCGGTGTTGAAAAATAAGATCTGGAATGGCGCTAATTGCTTTACTGAATTTACAATTGGCTCATTAGGAATACAAAATTATCTGTACCTGCAAAAAAAAGAAACTGAAATTTAACAAACATTACAATTATTATTAAAACAAGATTTATTAAATATTTCTCTATCACAATTGCTCTTTGATTAGCAAACACTATTATTAAATACAATAAACACATCTACGTAGGTATACTTTACGATTTAACTGTTTCTCAAACGGGTTTACGCAATAAGGCCTGATGAAAGTTATAATAAACTCGAGTCATTAATTACTCCAAATGTCGTAACTGGCCCTACATCAGATATGGCCAATGGTTATTACTGTGGGTGGTTATTGCTATATCTTTTCAATGAGCCTTTATTTCTATTTGACACGATTTTCTAACGCTGAAGGACAATAGAAAGCTTTAGGTGAGCATTTATGTTATTGTGAAACCGATTTAGTAACATGTAAAGTAATTAATGTAATAAATAACAATAAACTGATATTCTTTTTTCTCTTTAAACAAGTTCCAATCATATTATATGAACTTGTTATACGCAAACCGCTTCTCTTAGTATTATTTTCCAACAAAATATCGCAATATAGAGCAAACAACACTTAAGTAATCCAATTACTGAGCTATGCATTCTTATCAAGATAATTTATTTTATCGATTAAGTAACAACACTAGTGGTTACATAAGCTGTGTGATCGCGGCCCGTGCTCACTCTTCCGTTTAATTTAATTGCACTAACTTGGTACTGTAAAGAGCAAAATGTTTAAAGAAAACTCTAGTAATTTTGATAAATACGTAGATAGAAAAGAAAGTAATGTATAAAAAAGAAGGTTTCAGTGGACACAGTTCATAAAACACAAAATATAAATAAACTGAAAAAAGAAAAATAGTAAGAACAATGGTATGTTTGCTTTTGAACATGAACCTTTTGGTGCAGCAGCCTTATTGCTTCACCAAAAAGTTTCACTTCAGTGTTAATGTCAGACCTATACTGAATTTTTATAATTCTTTTTGTCATAATATTAAATTCTGTATATTTATGAATAAACACCAGAGAATCGATGCATTCCAGATGTGGTGCTGGAGGCGATTACTCCGAATACCCTGGACTGCAAAACGCACCAATGTATCGATTCTTAACCAGCTCAAAATAAAAACGGGTTTTTATTTTTCAGCGTATTTTGTCCTATTTCGGTCACACAATGCGCAGAGGCGATGAGAGCATAGAAAAAATGATTGTCGTTGGGAACACCGAAGGCAAACGATCGCGCGGTCGTTCACCAACCAGATGGACCGATCAAGTCAAAGACTCATCGTCTGCTAAATTATACGCGGTGGTGAGAGACGCGCTGGATCGAAACCGATGGAGGCAGATCATCCGCTGGAAATGCTGCCCCAATGCTGACCACGATCCTCAGACATGAGGGACCGACTGCAGAGAGAGAGAGATGAATTAACATTTTGTTATAGAACATTTGCTAACTAATTATTAGTATTTTCACTAATGGATCGACATTCTAAGGGATTATTTTCATTTATGATAATCTTAGATTAGTTGCCAGTAATTTTGAAAAAGAATAGAATACTCTTTATTATGATGACTTAACTTTTGATTATGTACTACTTTGATATACATTACGACGTTTACTATATTTTTATTTTACATTTAAACAAATATAATTAGGCTTACTCGAAAATGTTTACATAACTAAATACAGTATTGGCATCTCAATAAATCAGTATATAAATATTCATGCAATTATCTAACCCATACAGATTTGCATTTACGCAATATTCTGTCAAAGATCTTTAAATAAACAATTATAATTTCAAATTATTACGACTGTCTAAATTTTTTTTTATAAAATATTAATATTAATGGGGTTCCCCAGAAAATCTTGTATTTGTTTTTAATATTTGCTTTTTTGAAATCCATTTCACTAATATGAAACAACTCTCATATTGACCTATGTGGGGTTTGGAGGTAGCAGCCTCTTGTAATGTTGTCCAAAGAGTTTTTATAATGAGCAATACTTCTAAAATTTAAAGATACTCATCATCATCTTAGCGTTTATCCCGGTTGCATCCGCGGCTTTCGCGTTGGAGCCCGGGGTCCGCTTAAAATTTAAAGATACCTACTAAGTTTATTAATACATTCAGCACAATTTATTCAAATCTAAATATCTGAAACGAATGTCATAGAAAATAAATAGATAAATAATTAAATTAAATATTATATTAAATCTTTACTCTACGACTGTACTCTGCCTTCGAGCCGTCTCCCGCGCGCAACCGCAACATATCGCGCGCGCGCAACACGCTTCCCCATTTTTTACTGATCATTGTACGACACGATGACAGTTCACATCTATCGATAATAATCACCATGTTTTTACAACATGTCACTACACTATTTCCGGATTAGATAACCTACTTTATCTTTTCTATTTATTCGGATTCATTCTTCATCTGATTTTTATGTAAATATTTGCATTGCGTACATACTGTTACAAATTGATTAGCTTGTCCATATTTCATTTTAAATTAATCTATAAATCTTTTATGTCACTCGTTATTGAACGTATCAATTAAAAGTTAGAAGAGATAACCATAATCACCACATTTGGCAGTGATTTATAATTACAATACCTACAGCATTTTAATACTTCAGAAGGAAGCAACGGTTAATCTTATTAACGTAACCCCCTTTTTTGTGTGGATGGGAAATCATGAAACGACCTCTCCCACTCTGAGAAGGGCCTGTCAGACTTTTACTGACTAAAACCTATTTGTGTTCCTCACTCCTCCCCACCTGCCTATAAGCCAGGGCCACGGTTTCTCTTTCAACCAACCCACAGCCCTGGCAGGCATTAGTCTTCGTGGACCCCGTCACGATGTGCTGACATTTGACCCTTTGAGGCGCGCGTGAATCCACCCGGGCCTGGTACTACCCGCGGTGAGCTGTGATGCCGGCCAGCCGTTGGTCCCGGCTGTGACTCGTGGCTGTCATTCAAGGTGTCCTCAGAAGCTCTAAAATCTGGCTACCAGTCTTATCATAATCAGCCTAAATTGTTCCCATTATTGGGACACAGGCCTCCTCTCGATGAGAGGGAGTGGGCCGTAATCTACTATGCGGGCCCAGTGTGGGTTGGTAGATGTCACATGTCTTCGAAGGTTTTGGGCTCTAGGACATGCATGTTTTCCTTCACCGTTTTGAGAGCGCCTGGTGGGGTTCGAACCTACGACCAGTCTTAGCAAGGCTTATCGTATTACCCAGTTAGTGGATTGTGGAAGTCAGATAGGCAGTCGGTCCAGGTAAAATGCATATGTGTTAAAATAAACATTTTTTTTTTTATTCAGCTGCACCCGGTTGGTCTGGAAGCTGACCCTAACAAAGCTGGGAACAGGCAGGCTGATTATGACTTGGTCACTAATCGATCTTATTTATGCCACGAATGGCACCTTTTCTCTCCACTGCTTGCAGATAAACAAGACATAAAGCCCCTTATTCATAAACGTTGTTTAAACTTAACTGATTAGCGATTAGCGAGTCTTTATCCATACATTTTTGATCTTTTAACGTCACTTAACTTTAATCATCGTTTATGAATAAATAAACGCGCAAATGTCTAAAATGTATCGTTAAACAATCGCGAATCACTAGTTAAATTTAAACAACGTTTATGAATAAGGGGGAAATTGTATTCCAACACGCATATTCATTCATCTTCATTAAAATCTTAATCTCAATTACATGAACATGAAATCTTAGGTCTAGTTAGCCATAATGCAACTAAATAATCTAGACCAAAGCATTAATTAGTTATTTTATAATAGCGGGATGTTATTAGAATAAATTCTAGGTAACTGTTACAAAATAACTTGTTATTAAACGTTATGTACGTGCATCTAATGAATGCATTGTTTTAAGTGGCTTATTTTAACGGATTATTTTATACCTACTTTAAATTGTTTAAACGCATATTACTTTTATTACTCTTTGCAAAATATTCATTTGCGGGATGCGTCATAAAGAGTGATAAAGTTGAAACTCCTGACACCACCCTACGGTTCGTGCACCCATTCGAATACCAGTGCATACCATTTTTTTTTAATAGTTTTAAACTAGTGCTTGACTGCAATCTTGCCTGATGGTAAGCAGTGATGCAATCGTTGATGGTAAAGCGCACTAGCTTATTGAGCCTATTCACTCAAGAAAACTGAGTGAAAGGAAGGAAGACGGCAGTTGAGAGAGGTGATGCAATGTTTAACCCAACAACACGACCAACGATGTTGCGCCAGAGGATGATCTGGAGACCCTCCACGACCAAACTCCCGACACAACAACATTAGGCACACCACCGTACAACTTCACCAGACATCATGCCAGAACACGACGAATCGCTTGGCGCTTTGTCTGGTGGGTGGTAACTTATGCCGGCGGCTGATGTTGTTGCCTACCACAGTCCCGCCTTGATATTAATGAAATTCTTGTGGATGCTGGGGATGGATTCATCTACCGGGAACCCGCCAAACCGCTTCGTGAATCTGGATGAAATCCAAACCGAGACTCATAAGAAAAAAACACCATGGACCATTGCCACAATAGTCTCCGCTCGGGATTGCGGCGCCGCTAGAACCCGAAGTAGTCTGCGAGAACTAAGACCAGCTTCAATCTTCTTCTTACAGTTTGGTCACTAACCAACAATTGGTGGTCAGATTGTAGCCTTTGAACCATTTGCATAGGCGTAATTTTGAGGTGTCTCATAGCGATATTTTGAAGAAAACGGTTCTGTCTAGAAGTGGTGACGGGATATCTACCTGAATGCTGTTCAGCAACATTGCCTGTAGTACAATAAATAAATAAATATATTCACACAGATTGAGCTAGCCCCAAAGTAAGTTCGAGACTTGTGTTATGGGATACTAACTCAACGATACCATATTTTATAATAGATACATATATACATAGATAAATATGGCCAATCAGGAAAAAATCGTTTCCCATCATGATTTGGCCGGGGATCGAACCCGGGGCCTCCACGTCGCAGGCAGGCGTGTTGACCGCTACGCCACAGAGGACGACAAATAACGTGACCTTATGGTCATAGACCTGGAGATTACATTTCGGCCGGTTTGCAGAGTTTCAGCAACCACGCCACGTTGTATAGCGCCAGTTTCCAATATGCCTACAGCTTTAATTTGCTCTTTATTCAATTTTATTAGGTTCACCAACAATTAATTACACAATAAAAATCAAATAATATATTCTCAAAGGTAAAATAGTGCATCAATTACTTATAGATAAACACAACATGCATACAAACAATGAATTATGGAGATAAGCTAACTTACTTAACAATCAGCGCTAATATTGATAAAATTATAACATTGGTATGAAATTCCGAAAATTCTGAGTCTGAATTGAAGTCCTGGTGGCCTGGTTAAAACATCAGCCTCTCAAGTATGAGTGCGCGGGTTCGATTCCAGGTCAGGCAAGTACCATTGATGTAACTTTTCTAAAGTTATATGTACTTTCTAAGTATATCTTTGACACCAATGACTGAAGGTGAAGGAAAACATCTTGAGGAAACTTTGACTTTATAAGTCTGAAATCGCCAACCCGCATTGAGCAAGCGTGGTGATTACGCTCAATCCTTCTCTGTATGAGAGGAGACCTGTGCCCAGCAGTGGGACGATAAAAAGGTTGATGATGATGATGAAATTCCGAATAAAAATTAAAAGCAAAAAATTGTGGTTTTTTAATTATTACTTATCAGGTTATTTAATTATCTCTTCCCTTGTCAAATCTCGACGTGTGACATAACAATAAATGTAACACATATTTAAATTAGAATAAAGAAAGCGTGTGATGGTATTTAATCTTTCAAAACTTCACTGTTATATTGTACCATGAACTGACATTTCGACCGCTTAATTTGAATAATCGATGTTCTTTTGTTTCAAAATGAGTTTTTGTTTTTTTTTTATTTTTGAATTTCGAACGAAGTGGTGGAGAAGAAAATATTTTATATAGAAACTTTTTTCACACTGTAAATAGTTTTTAAGTTAAAAAGCCTTTCGTGTATTATCGCTAGACATTGTTGATGCGTGTAATTGCCTATGAAGAAGAACAGGCAAAGAACTCCAAGGACACTCTCACTTAAATCAATAAATTATTACAAAATTTTAGTTAATTAATAGATATGTTAATACTTGACATCTACATGTTTTAAGCTTCACACTTCATTTATCTGTGACCAGATTAGCATAACTGAGGATAGTAATAATAAATGCCGTTATTTCATTGGAATTACTTCAGCTATGCAACTTTACTGGCCAATATAGTTGTGTAATGTCAAAACTTCAAGTTTCCTGGGTATTAGTTGCAAATCATAGTGTAGGTTGAGCTTGAAAGATTTAGCTATTGACAAGCTTTGGTGACTTCAGAGTTATGTAAAGGAATAATGATTTCGTTGTAATGGTTTGTTACGTTACCTAGTTAGTATAAATATGTATTAGCATAACAATTTTGTGACCACGAAGTCCTTGTAACCTTCCATTTACAAATCTTAAAATCAAGTGTTTTTTTTTTTTTAATTTGGGATAAGAATCAGTATCGGCTATCGCTGAAAATGAGAGCTGGGCTCTGTTTTGTATACGGTCGCAGCATAATGCTGGGCGATAGCCATTTCTTATATATACAATATGTAAAGAAAACCCTGTCCGATCCGTGAAGGTATTCTTAGGTATCGATAACTGATTCTACTAATGGCCCACAAAGACAGGCTAAACATTAAAAAAGTCCCCCTAAAAAAATAAATATTATTTCCCAAAAAGAGGTAACTTAATACATGTGCGGTAAGCAACCACTTCCGCGGGCGGCGGGGAGCAGTGCACGTGGCACCTGTGACGTGGTCGCGTCGCTATTCGCTTATAATAATACCGGTGTTGTCACTTTATTAAAAATTACCAAATTTCGGGGAAATTGGAATTAATTCCCGGGAAAAAAGGATTATTTCAAAATTCATTAGTATTGTTACTATGATGATTATGTAAAATTTTATATTATATTTGGTCAAGTGTTTAACTAACCTTTATTATCCTGGGTCGGACAGGGATTTCTTATATATGTATATATACATATTTTTATAAAATTTAAACTAGCGCTTGACCGCAATCCCGCCTGATGGTAAGCAGTATTTTTATGTGTTTATGTATTTTTTTTGCATCTTGTTTACCATAAATAAACTTCTTTCTTTGTTTTCTTCACTTTTTGAACGCAAAAATTACATTAAGCCATTAATGCCCTAAACGCCCACTTCCTTTAGATGTAAAGTAGTGGCGTAATGAACTCCACTGTAGCATATTTTCTAATAAGTTAAAAGTAATTGGTTCTAAACAATAATAGTATCCTCTATTTTTTAAACATAATGTACGAAGCTTGTGTAGGTACACAAAAAAAAAAAAAACCGAAATATCTATCACTCCATCAGTTCTGAAATTCCCACCCTACTTTATTCTAAGTATTAATCAGAATCATTACAACAAAACCCCTTTAGCAGTAATAGCTCTACCTCATATCATCATCATAATTTTAGCCGAAAGACGTCCACTGCTGGACATAAGCATCCCTCAAGGATTTCCATGATGGCCGATCCACGATCGGCGACCACGCACCGTCTCCACTTGCTGACAACTAACTTCGAACTTCCAAATATTTAAAACCTAATATTCTGCCGACCACTATTCTAACAAGCATGATTATAATACTAAACAGGTGTGCTAGAATGAAGCTTTACGTAAAGTATTTTGTACGCGAGGGACAAGCCGCTTGGTAAACAGAGTGCGTACCATAAGCTGCTGGCTTATTTGTTAATATGAAACTGGTTTTAGTAGAAATGGCTAATTTATTATTAATGGGTACCTA
The DNA here is from genome assembly GCA_017933935.1 of Sesamia nonagrioides. Classification (NCBI taxonomy): domain Eukaryota; kingdom Metazoa; phylum Arthropoda; class Insecta; order Lepidoptera; family Noctuidae; genus Sesamia; species Sesamia nonagrioides. Next base: position 706,540 of record JADWQK010002063.1, read on the forward strand.
TCAGTATTCTTTTTTTTTATTATTAATTATAAACCAGCGCTTGACCGCAATCCCGCGATGCGATCGCTGATGGTAAAGCGCGTTAGTTTATTAAGAGCCTATTCACTCTAGCCTTGAAGACACTCAAATTATAGTCCGACGGAAACACCGCCGCCGGTACGTTGTTCCAGTTCCTTAATGTACGCGGTATAAAGGAGGAGGCGAAACGCTTCGTCCGGATCGTAGTAGTGTTAACAACGTAAGGGTGGAAACTCGTCGTACGACGGCGACATCTATCGTTTCATATTTTTTGGGTCTATATTCCCATAGCTATTGGTGATATCTATCTGCAGCGAGTTTAGTTTACATCATGGAGTTTTTTTCTTTACATCATTTCAAAATTCGAACGTAGTCGCATAGTGAAACCGTAATGTAACGTAAAACAAATGAGTTCCAATTGTAGGCGGTAATTTTGGTTATATTAAACAAAATGAATTTTGAAAAATTGATCTTTGTTTCTGACTTTTTTTTTGTATAAATTATAAACTAGCCCTTGACCGCAATCCCGCCTGATGGTAAGCAGTGACGCAATCGTTGATGGTAAAGCGCACTAGTTTATTAAGAGCCTATTCACTTTAGCCTTGAAGACACTCAAATTATAGTTCGACGGAAACACCGCCGCTGGCAAATTGTTCCAGTCCCGCGATGTACGCGGTATAAAGGAGAAAGCGAAACGCTTCGTCCGGGTCGTAGTGGTGTTAAAAACGTAAGGGTGGAAACTAGCCGTACGACGGGTCGTCCGCTGGTGGAACGGAGATGGGGGAATTAAATCATGCAATTCCCTCGCACACTTCCCAAAATGCATCCTATAGAACACCGAAAGATTGGCTACTCTACGCCTGTGCTCTAGGCTTTGGAGACCATCTCGAGTTAAATCAGGGTCACCAATCAGCCTCTTCGCACGCCTCTCCACCGAATCCATTAGTCTTATTTAATTGGTATTCGATGCTCCCATTCATGGAATACAGCACCCTAATAACGTAAAACACTATTATTATCAGTTGGAATCATTTTGAGGTATAATGCTAATCCATGCTCATTATGTTCGAAAGACGTGTCAGCTCAACAACGCAAATAACGCAATGAAAGTTGTTGAACTGTCAAAATGAAACCCATTTGCTACTGATAGTATGTTACGTAATTACCCTGCAGATCTCCTTCCTCTCGGTGAGAGGATGTAGGTTCTAATCCTTCACGCGGACCCAGTGCAGCTTAGCAAATGGCTCAAGCCATATCTTAAAAATGTTTGTATTTGAGATGCTGGTTTCCCCACGATGTTATCCTTGGCCGATTTGAGCATATGAATTTGAGCATATGAATTTGAGCATATGAATTTGAGCATATGAATTTGAGCATATGAATTTGAGCATATGTACTTGAGCATATGAATTTGAGCATATGAATTTGAACATATGAATTTGAGCATATGAATTTGAGCATATGAATTTGAGCATATGAATTTGAGCATATGAATTTGAGCATATGATATTGAGCATATGAATTTGAACATATGAATTTGAGCATATGAATTTGAGCATATGAATTTGAGCATATGAATTTGCTTTAATTAAAACTGTCATCTTTGTCGTTTCCACACGATAGTTGTCACTATAGAAAGTTTACCTTTATTCAACGAAAATGTAATGATGTCTGTATTTATTCTAATCACGTATTTTCCTTCTCTTTCAGGTAAGTCGGCTGTTATTCAGTGATTTTCCAGGAAATGGAGCAGCGGTAAGTACTTCCTCCATGTTTATATCACAGGTGCCGATCGATACTGCAAAAATCTTACTATGATAGTATTAGATAGTATATTTTATTTTATAAAAGAAATGGAAATGATGAGCAGTATAATTAACCCAATCGAGTCATTATAATTACGTTTTTCATCTATTTACTTAAAAATTATAAAAAATATCATAATCCTCCATTAACTACAGCACACTACCGCCACTAATAAGCGGCCAAATGCTGAACTATTTCGTGTAGACTATTGAAAGAATTAAAAATATAATTCCTTTCACTTTTGTTTTTTTCTGGCGGTCACTCACATTGTAGTGTAGCGGCGATTGTATAGATGGCGCTGTATCTCTTGACTTGACCAATTCTTTTTTTACGTCGGCTAGTGTTAAGTATAACTTTTACTAATACGTGAAAGGAGCAATAGATGTCTCAGAATTTAATTCACTATACGACACACTGACGCATGTGTGGTTAGATATACATTTTTTTTTGCAGACGTATTTTTAGAAGTTTAGCACTTCTGCTTTGCAAATAGTGATCTATAAAAACAATTACTTCTCATCGAGCAATCAATGACAGCCTCCGTGGCGTAGCGGTAGCGGACGCGGCCGCTGCGTAAGGTGGCGCGGGTTCGATCCCCGCACAGTGCAAGTATTTGTATGCATGAATATGAATATTTCCACTGGTCTGGTCGTGCCTCGGAAAGCACGTTACGCCGTTGGTCCCGGTTGCCATACGAACATCTAGTGGCAGTCGTTACGGGTTGTTGGAGCCCTCAAAAGTCCAACAATTGGTCTAACTGCTATGCTTCGATCTCGCCTTTGGGTTGTGGAAGTCAGACGGCAGTCGTTTCATGGAAAATGTCGAAGTTTAGCCATATCAGCAGTTGGACTGGTAAAACATACCCCAGACTCCAAAGCTGAAAAGGCTTGGGATGCGTCTGGGATTAACGCTGGAATGGTGATGATGATCGAGCAATCAATGATAAAAGGGCGATCTAAAATAATTTAAAATATTTAATGGTGCTGGTGAGCATGTCAGGGCATGTTCACTATCAATTTAACATGCTTCCATTAAATGTTATAATTAGGGCTTCCATAATCCGGCGCATAAATACTTAAACTATGATGACTACGATTTGACGAAAGAAAGTAAGCGAGGTATTTCATAAATCAGTTGCATTATTTGATAGAATTACATAAACAGTTTACCACTTTAGTACACGAGTATTTTGTAAGTTATATAGCCCAGTTATCATTATCAATTTCAAAGGAATTCCCATCATGTATCAAGGCTACGTCCGAGTTGTATTGAAAGCGAGAGTAACCTAACGGCACAACGATAGTGCAAGTTTGTACACTTACCGAGAATGAACAGATTCATTTTCAGACATTTTACATTACTTTGTGGACCGAACTTATTTTTTTGTAATGTGTCACTAGTTATGACTTTGTGCCAATTTCAAGTAAAAAAAAATCTTCAAAAGTTCTTCTTTGTTTCTTTTATGGCTTCGCACGGTTTGTGCATTTAGCCAATGTCACGTAATGAATATTCATGTCGAAAAAGACGGCCGCGTGAACCGTCTTACGAGGGAGGTTTGAGTCAAAGTCATGATTTCGCCACTATGCTACTATATTTCACTGTTCTTTACGAATTATTTACTGAATGCACTTTTCACTATATAAATCACGCACTTTTGTTTAGTAAACAACACTATAAATAATTTTAAAAGTCCAATGAAAAATGAGCGTGACACACAGCTTGAGTTTCCCGCCAAAACTCAAAGCAAACTTTAAAAGGACTCTGAGACCGCTGAGTTTATTTCGGATTTTCTTCCAGAGTAATCAATCAGATAAGGAATACCGAACTCATATAGTTAAAAAAATATATATGATTTTGTTGTAAAAGTGTTTGTACAAACCTTTTTACAGAATATAAGTAACTAGCTGCGCCCCATGGTTTCACTCGCGTAGGTTTCGATATGTTTTTTTATGCTCCGCTTCTATTGGTCGCAGCATGATGTTATATAGCCTAACGCCTTCCTGGATTAATGGGCTATTCAACGCAAAAATAATTTTTCAAATCGGATCAGTAGCTTTATAGATTAACTAGCGGCCGCCAGCGACTTCGTTCGCGTGGAATTAGTCATCCTCAGCTCCTATTGGCAATATGTACGGCTGCGTTAGCTCCCGTTTTCGCAACATTTTTTGTTACTGCTCTGCTTCTATTAGCCATAGCGGGATGTTATATAGCCTAAAGCCTTCCTGGATTAATAGGCTATCCAACGCAAAAATAATTTCTCAAATCGGACCAGTAGTTCCTGAGATTAGCGCGCACAAACAAACAAACAAACTCTTCAGCTTTATATATTAGTATAGATATACAGTATGTTAAATAACAGAGGGCGTTCCCTTAAACTCGTTAATATATATCATTAATAGATTAAAATAAAAATATCAGCATAGAAAAATAAGCATAAAAAAATCCGAAAAAAAAAATTCTAATTGGAAATAAATTTGAAACCTCCTGTTTTAAATAAAATAGTAGTCGTCATGTATAAATAAATTGTGACGTTGCCGTCTTTCATGTTCGCGTGTACAGTGTGTTTCTTTTACATGTCAATTTAAAATTTTTATTGAATATTTTCTTATTGGAAAAAATTTTAAAACATTTTGTTTTCGAATGGAAATATTTTTTTTAGCATGTATGTATGCTATACTACTTCGGGTTAACGGGAACGCCCTCTGTTAGTTAAGATACTGTATAGATATAGATTTATTCATCATTTTTACAACTCGGTAGAGGGGCCTAAGAAAGCAGAAATAATAAAATTTAAATAAAAAATAAATACTATTTATGAAACACTTATCCTAACTATTTTGCAGGACATTACCAATACTTTGTAATACCTGCTTGCTTTCCTATATGAGAATTCAATTAAGATAGCTGTAATATTATGTCCAACTGTCATTATCCTGTAGAAATTATAAGAATCAAGTAAAGGAAATAAGTTGTTGAGGTGGCAAGCTGCCATTTATCTTGCCTTATCCACTTATCTTAGCTCTAAAGTTAGTCATTATAGAGGATACTATACTAGGTTCTTAGACATAACATTCAGAATTCATTTATCGTTACCTATATGTGTATAGCCACATGCAGCTAAATGGCACTGTGTGTAAATGGCATCATTTTATTCGGGTGGTTGGCATATTATGAATGAGGCCCATTTTAGGTCGCTTAAACATCTAGGTCATTAGCGACCACTATGATTTAACAATACATAATATATTATTTTTTTTTTCATTTTAAATTAAAATTTTAAGAAATTTAAGTTTTTTCTAAATCATTTAGACAATCCTTTAAACACCTAGGTAAGCTTAGATTCAGTCTTTCTGTACTGTACATTGGACATTCAATTAGTAAATGTTTTATCGAGAACATTTCTTTTTGGTATTTTAGGTGACGAGGTCAATATCAATTACATTACAATGTCCTATTCTTAATCTATTGTAAATTCCTTTTTTCAGAAACAGATTTTCTTATCTCAAACAATGCACTATCATTATCTTTTTCATTTTACGTTCCTATAGCTGTAGCCCAAATAAATGAATGTCTAAATAAAATTGTTGTTGAATTTTCAACTTTCAGCCGTTGACTTGAGCCTCGAAAATCCAGCAAGCCGCCTTTCTTTAGACATTAATTCATATTATAAAAATAATTATTACATTACATATTGCAATTATTGAGGTTATTATTTTGTGTTGAACGTTTGCCATTGGACATGAGACTTTGCCAATACTGTTGATGGTACTATACGGACAAAAGCAGGTCAAGCTACCTGAAACTGTCAAATATTCCCACTCTACCTTGAGTCTTAATGCTTTAGCCATAAAGTCGAATATCTATTAAAGAAATTTGACAGATTGTTGTAGCTTGATGTGCTGGAGTCTGCACATCTGACATATTTTTGAATCACAGACTAAATCTGTCTAAAAATACCTACTTCTTATTCAGTTTGATAAGGATTAACACGTTAAAAATGAAGGGACGCGCGTTCTGTTATAATTATATTCAACGATCGTTTTAAAATAGTTCTTAAAAGAACAACGAACATCGTCGATTATTAATCGCGTCAATGTGGCTTTTATGAGGTGTTTGACCCAAGGCAACACTGACCTTGAGAAAAACATTTGACATTTATACGATCAAAAACCGGGCGTGAATCACAAACAAGGCTTAAAAATCCCAATCAAACATTATATCACCGCTCGCAATACACACTCAATCCTTCATTACATAAACTGGAAACCAATACTAACATTAACAGTACAATATTTCATTTAATCCAACCAGCTCATATCACGTACCGGAGCAGGTTTTTCCTCAAAACCCGACAGTGTCCACTCGTGCGCATCGGATCCGTTGCGCGCGCGTCCGTTATGACATAACTTTCGCTGTCGTTCCGTGTCGTCTCATTGAGTTTGTCATGACGTGATCTTGACTTTGAAGATGGGTTTTACTCTCGCTTTTGTTGGAAGAGGTAGAAACATGAATGGGTTTTGTTTTTAGGATTTTATTAATTTATTTTATAGTTTTATTTGTTAGTTAATGGGGTTATTGGTTTATGTATTTTGAAGGGTAATTCATAATTACGAAATCTATGTTGTTTACATAACAATAGGCAATCTCCAGAGGTGTACATATCCCGTCATACTTCAACCAGGCAAAAAGCTTCTTCAAGCTGCTACTGAGAAAATCCTGGTGGAAAAATAACACTTAATCACTTGCGACCACTAGGCCAACGAGATATAATCGTAGTCTATATTAGGTACTGTAGAACTAAATTTCTTATTCTCCCACCCGACAAAGTCTTGCCACCAAGCGATTCGTCGTGTTCCAGGATGATGTCTGGTGAAGCCGTACTGAGGACGGATCTGAGCAGTTGTATTGCGATGTATACCGGGTACGATGCGCTAAATATTGTTGTGTGGGGAGTCTGGGGATCGTCGAGGGTCTCCAGACCAATCTCCCTCTGGCGCAACATCGTTGGTCGTAATGTTGGGTTTAACATTGCATCACCTCGCTCAACTGCCGTATTCCATCCTATTCACTTAGTTTTTTTTTTTGAGTGAATAGGCATAATAAACTAGCGCGCGTCAAAGCACTAATTAAAAGTTATAAAAAAAAAACATACCACTCTCCATATTGTTCCATATTGCTCGCTCCATATTTGTTCACGCGTTGATGTCTTTCCTTCGACGCAGTGAACAGACTGATATTAAAAAAGAATGCAACTTAATATTAAAATATTATATAGAATCATCATAGATCCGCAGAAGAACCAAGGTCACCGACATAGCTCTGCGAGTCGCTAAACTTAAGTGGCAGTGGGCAGGGCACATTGCTCGTAGAACCGATGGCCTATGGGGCAGCAAGGTTCTGGAGTGGTGGCCACGTACTGGAAGACGCAGCGTAGGGAGACCCCCAACAAGGTGGACCGATGACCTGGTGAAGGTCGCGGGAAGCCAATGGATGCGGGCAGCACAAGACCGGTCATCGTGGAAAGCCTTGGGGGAGGCCTTTGTCCAGCAGTGGACATCTATAGGCTGAGGAAGAAGAAGAAGATATAGAATCATAACATGATTGCTGTTTACATTTTTGGCCATTATTTGTTAGTTTTTTTAACTAGTGTTTGACCTCAATCCCACCTGATGGTAAGCAGTGATGTAATCGTTGATGGTAAAGCGCCCTAGTTTATTAAGAGCCTATTCACTCGGATAGATACACGGCTGTATTCCTTGGAGTATGTTATGGTTGTACCCACATTCCACCAGTTATATTTAAGGCCCATGTTATAGAGGGTGGGCCTATCGCCAACAACCAGGCAAATATATGAAACCCGGGCTGCTCTGGAGAAATTTCAGATGGAAAAATCTAATAACAGTAATGTTTGCGACCAATGAGGTAGAGGCAGCGGGGGTGCCTTTTTTATATCAATCGTTTTGAAACGAACTATACCAAGCAATATTACTTTATATAATTTCTGTTATTTTTATACTAGTGTAGAATTTTTTTCAAAGTTAATTATTGTACACTCATATAGTAATAGTAGGTAGTTTTCCAAATATTGGGCTTGTGTTTTTTAATTGCGCAATTTTTACTGAAATTAAGCGTATTTTATTTTTAAATCCATACTAATATTATAAATGCGAAAGTATCTCTGTCTGTCTGTCTGTCTGTCCGGCTTTCACGCCAAAACTACTAAATCGATTATTATGAAATTTAGTACACAGATACAGATCCAGAGCCTGAGAAAGGACGTAGGTTATATTATATCCCGCTATAACCAAAAGGAGCAGAGCAGTAACCAAAAAAGGTAGCGAAAATGGGAGCGAACGCGGACGTACATATTGCTCCCATTATTTTAACAGGCGCTTATAAACTGAACTTCACGCGGACGGAGCCGCGGGCATCAGCTAGTTTAACTATAAATAATGATAACAATCAATTGACTCATGTAAATTAGTGGTGAAGGGGTTCTATTAAAAGATGAAGCAATTTTAGTATCAAGGAGAGGTGACTAACAGTAACTTCTACTTTCAACCGTTAATCTTAAAATAATATAACCTTTTTACTTTCTGCATTGAATTATCTTATGTAGGAACAAAACAGTTATTCTCTTCACTATTCCAACTGTACGGACTGAAAATGACTGCACTGTTAGCGCAGTGGTTAAGCTATTGACTGCTGTGCTGCGTGTCGCGGGTTCGGATCCCACACGGAACAAATATTTGTATGACCTACAAGTAATTGTTCTGGGTCTGGCTGTTTGTGTATGTGATTTATATGTTTGTAAACGCGCATTAGAGAGAAATTCCTAGTGTGGGGCAAAGTTAAAAAAAAATACATGTTAAATTGAATTATTTGTTTCTTATACTTTAATCGCGTTTAAACATGCCTACTTACGAATACAGTTTTAAGGGTCAAACAAATATATTTAGAATTGCTAAGTTCTACTTTTTGCTTATTTAAGTACTATGTACAAAACTTGACTACAGTGACATTACTTACCGTGCAATCGCGACTTATTTGTCGACAATGTAAACAAATGTGAATCTAGTCTTTCTAAGTGCCATACCTGGACACCAATGACTAATTATAAAAACATAAATAAAAACTTTTACAAGGTTAAGGAAAACATCTTGAGGAAACCCGGACTTGGTAAGTCTGAAATCGCCAACCCGCATTGAGCAAGCGTGGTGATTGCGCTCAATCCTTCTCTGTATAAGAGGAGACCTGTGCCCAGCAGTGCGACAATAAAAAAAGGTTGATGATGTGTCTGTGGAAAAATAACTTTAAGTCCTAGTATATAAAGTTCAGTATAGGCTATAACTTCAAATAGTTTTATAACTTTTTCAACAAACAAGTCTTAAAAGTAACTTAATTACTATTGTAATACATACTAATATTATAAATGCGAAAGTAACTCTGTCTGTCTGTTACGCTTTCCCGCTTAAACCTCTCAACCGATTTTGATGAAATTTGGCACAGACAATCTTTAGACCCTGAGAAATGGCATAAGCTACCTTTTATCTCGGAAAATAAATGATATTCCCGAGAGAAATCTAAAAACAGTGATATAACCGAACTCCACGCGGGCGAAGCCGCGGGCGGAAAGTTTATATTTGCCGAAATTTAAATTACATCAATTTGAAATATTTTGAATTGACATTACCTTAGTTATTCCCCTTACCGCCTCTATTTGTTTATTAGTACTAATATCAAGTTTAATAAAAATACTTGAACCGCATTCCTCCCTGTTACCTTATACCATATTTAAAGGAAAGGAAAACACATAACATAGAAGTTATGATTAGGTAACGAATGCATTCGTAAGAAGCTACATAGTCGATCTATAAAATATCTAGAAATACTTGTATTAGTAATAAGGTTTCAGACATTATAGTTGAATCTAAGGAATGTTTGTTAGCAACAGCTTAATTGTGTAGCGGTAAAGGAGCATATACATTAAAGTTTTCCACAGTAAGTTCACTTTAGGTGAGGCATAGATTTATAAAATTATTTTTTCTTTCTACGAAACCTGAATAGTTTGTTCAGAATAAGCTACTGAATTACGCCACGACAGTCCGTGGCGTAGCGGTAGCGAATGCGACCGCTGCGTAAGGAGGCGCGGGTTTGATCCCCGCGCAGTCTAAATATTTGTATGCATGAATGTGAATATTTGCACTGGTCTGGTCGTGCCTCGGAAAGCACGTTAAGCCGTTGGTCCCGGTTGCCCGAAACGAACATCTAATGGCAGTCGTTACGGGTTGTTGGAGCCCTCATGAATCCAACAATTGTTTTAACTGCAATGCTTCGATATCGCCTTCGGGTTGTGGAGGTCAGACGGCAGTCGCTTCACGGAAAAATATCGAAGTTTCGCCAAAACCGGCAGTTAGACTGGTAAAAGCGGACCCCAGACTCCTAAGCTGAAAAAGCCTCGGATGCGACTGGGATTAACGCTGAGATGATGATGATGAGAATAATCTACTGAATTGATTCCAATAATTTTAATACCATGTTATATTTTTTCCCAAAATACATTTAGAAATTGTGGCAGTGTGGTTACCGAGCGCACAACTCAGCTGACGTTAGATCATAGTACTAGGCGCGTGAGATAGGGTCCCTACGCGCCGCGCCACTGCAGGCGCGGCTGGGCCAGCGTGTGACAATATTTTCGTTAGAACAACCAAGTGAGATAAAATGCTCATAACTTTGTGATTTTTCATTGTATCTTTTTGAAACTTTATACAAATGTTCTTTACTTAAAAATACAAAAGCCTTAGCCATTGTAACATCGCTTCATAACCACACGAAATCGAAATTCGTCATCGTCTACTTTATTAAGCCTATTCACAATTTTTTTCGTTCGTTAGTTGTATCGGTCGTTTTAAGCAGTAGATTTTTAAGGAAGGATGGTTTTAAGCAATAATTTGCTCACTACAGTGTACAATAGCTCTATATTGGAAGGAGTCACACTTGATTGCAGATGTGTGACGGCTAGTAAGTGCATTGGCACACAGTTCAATACCGCTGAGCTATCTAATTGTCTGTTTACAACCAGTTTATGTTACGTTTCATAATCGTCTGGCCGCAGCCGACATTAGAACAGTTATGTTCTGAATTTTTAAATAGTTTGATAACGTAATCTTAAAAAAATGATTTTGAGTGAACTTGTTGGCGTTCTATCACTTAACTGAACCACCCAAAGTTACCTTCGTAGAGTTTGAAAAGGGCACTTATAAATAACTAGCTTACCGCCCGCGGCTTCGCCCGCGTGGAATTCGGTTATATCGCGCTTTTTAGATTTCCCTCGGGAATATGATTTTTTTTGTCAATAAAATATAGCCTTCCTTTATCAGGGTCTAAAGATTGTCTGTGCCAAATTTCATCAAAATCGGTTGAGAGGTTTAAGCGGGAATGCGTAACAGACAGACAGACAGAGTTACTTTCGCATTATTTTATAATATTAGTATGGATAAAGGGAAGTAAGAGCATATTGCCGTTATTACCAAAATTGGTGACGTTTATCCTGTGTAGTTAGCACACAGTTTGTCGCTAATTTATTAATGAAACATGCTGTACATAACAGGTGATTGTATCTAAGACCTTCAGTGTGTGGGTTGTATATGTATTACTACAAATTCCTTTTACTATCTACTGCTTGTTGTTGGTTGGCGTAATAGTTCATAGTTATTTTTAGTTGGTATGTTGAAACACTTTCATTTCACTATGATAACTTTGTAAGTGGTACCCAATCAGACCGCCTCCCCTTCGTCTTCTGTGAGCGGAATTGAGCCGGGCTCAGTGTGCTTCGGTAGAAGTCACACGTTTTCGAATACCTATTTGATTCCAGGACATTCCAATTTCCTTAAGATAATTTATTTCTTTAACTATTTTGAGAACTGTATTCTTTTAAACTTGTTCCTTCGCCTTTGTGTCAATGTTCTACATCGAACTGTGAATTTGAACAGTCCGCACATCACATCTTGTGGGAGTGTATTCTTTGGCAGAATGAACGCAATATTATGTTGGATGGTGTACAAGTTACATCCGGAGTCGTTTATTATACGGACCTTGTAGAAACTAGAACCAATTTCCGTGCATTCAGGCGCTTTTGCCATACCTATTATTGGAATCAATTGTAACAGCACATACCTACTTAGGACCCTTTAACTTAATCAAATTTTGTTCCATGGTGCTTGGCAATCTGGGCTTCTCCCAGTTGCAATAATGTCCCTTTGTGCCGATTGGCCTAGTTCTGTTCTGTCTCCTGCTTGTTATGGAGAGAAGTGGAAAAATTATATTTTTTATTACTCCTCCGCTATTCTTTTCTGATTAATTTCGTTGCGGGACCCAAGACAGTTGAATCGTTTCTCCGGGACTCGTCGAGATTCATTGCTCGGCGTTTTTCTGGCGGTCTCCACTGTTGATTCTGGCTTTCAGGAGTTGCAGTGGATGAGAAATGTGTGTCGGGATTTGTCCCAATAAAAAAAAAAATAGCTATTTTGAGAGCTGTGCGGACAAAATAATTTACACAAAGTTTTCGTCTGTCAGGGTTTGAACCTAAGACTGCAGATGAATAAATCGGCCGCTACCAACTGCCTACCGCTGCTCTTAGCTGTACTACACTTGGTAACCTATATCTAAAGTAATACTTTTTATAATAAATAATGTTATTTTTATAGCCATTGTTAGACATAGGCTTCTTAGATCCACCTTCACGGGAACGTGATGGTGCCTTTGTCTTTCATAATGATGTTGTTTTTATTATTTCTTATTCAGGGGAGTTAATATTACGTCGTAAAACTATCATGGTTCATGGTCATAGCCTGCTATGACGTGTTAAAATCAATATTAGATCGTCTGGAGCCGTAACTCCAGATATAGGCAATTAATAAAAATAGTATCATAGTCATACATATATTGACAAATTTTTAAACCATTAACCATACACATCCTCAATATCAGTATGTACGTATCCTTTTAAATTAAGCTATATTTCAAAACTCATAATTAAATCGTTTTTAAACAGGCTCTATCGAGGTGAGGATGTTTTATTGCAAAACATTTCGGAATTGTAGTTAGACCCTGGTTATTTATTCTAATCTAGAACGGTTGATGACTTTGCCTCTGAAGGTAAGTGAACTGAAGACGACTAAAACTCTGACATTGAGATGGTCTCCACCTTTCGATTGCATATACATATGTGTCACCCTCGCATGCTTAGCTCTTTCATCATCAACCCTTTTTATCGTCCCACTGCTAGGCACAAGTCTCTTTTCATACATAGAAGGATTGAGCGTAATCACCACGCTTGCTCAATGCGGGTTGGCGATTTCAGACGTAAAGTCCAGGTTTCCTCAAGATGTTTTCCTTCATCTTGTAATCATTCATTGGTGTCCAAGATAAACTTAGAAAGCACTACACACGATTAACACAAGACAAGACAGACAACACAAGACGACAAGATTAACTTAGAAATTTTGGTAATTGCCTGATCTGGAATCGAATCCGTACACTCGTATGAGTGTGCGGGCCTAGTCATCACGACCACGACTAGGCCACCACGTCTGTGTTAAGCTCTTTGATCTACCCCTAATCTTAGTAAATGTAAAATAATTCATTATGTCCAAAAGATTGCAGTAATAACCACCTTGCTGCTCACATATTTCCTATAGTAAAAGTGCACAGTGCTGCATACTCCCACCTTATTTCAAGTTAAAAAAATATCAACTTTATTTCAATGATAATCAAGTTGATTTCAGAATGACGAGGCACCATTGAAAAACTTAAGAAAATGTTAGTCAACATCTTTGGCAAATAAACATGAATGCAGGATAGCTGTGTGCCCTGGTCGGGAGACAACATCCCACCCGGCCAGCGTTGGCGCAGGCTTGTGGGCGGCGAACGATAGGCAGGTCGCCTCCCGGTAAGGACCAGGCCCGAGTCGAGTCTTTGAATTATCTTTTTGCACACAAGCTGTGGTATGTTGACATTATGAAAAGGCTTGGTTAATAACCCCACCAGCAAAAAACATGCCCATATATGCAGTCGTGCATTTTTGGTATAAGTTATTACACCAGACTTTTATCTCTTTTGTACTGGTTAGGGACCTATTAGAAATCGTATATTTGTTTTAATACAATAGATACAATATACTCTACGTTATTCACAGAAGTGATGTAGTTTTAATTTTGCAATTTGCGTTTTGTTTTTGTTTTGATTGTTGGTTTGTTGTCACCTGCCGGTGTTATGGACGCATCATTTGTATTGTCAATTTCAATTAATGTCTATTGTCTTTGATCCCTGGCCCTGGCATCAAGCAACGGTAAAAAATTACAACTATTTATATGTACAAGTTTTAACATCATGTGTTATTTCATGTTTTATATCTACAAACAAATGATAGAAGATAAACATTTTTTTTCATATAAATTATATACTAGCGCTTGACTGCAATCCTGCCTGATGGTAAGCAGTAACGCAATCGTTGATGCTAAAGCGCACTAGTTCATTAAGAGCACTCTAGCCTTGAAGACACTCAAATTGTAGTCCGACGGAAACACCGCCGCTGGCAAATTGGTAATAACATATTAGTTTAGTTCTGTCATTCTTATTTTGAGGTTAGTATTGACTGTCAAAATTACAATTAAAATATTCGTCATTAACATGACCATTGATTACACAAGTCAACACGATTTTTGAGTCTGAGTTCTGTGGTGCTGATTTTGATTAATAATGTCTAACTTAACAATAAAAAAATACTTTTATTTGATAAAGTTTGCTTTTGTAGCAACCAGAACGCAATTTCTAATTTTAAGAAAATCTTATTTTTTTAATTCAGTAGAATACAAAAGCAAGAAAAAGAACTTTAATTTATATGTTAATCACCTTTATTTACAAAGAACAATAAAGATAAATCTCCAAATACATAAAAATAATTAGTAAGAAGCTTTAGAAATGAATATTTTTTGTTTTTCTTCTGTGTAAGTAGGAAGCTTCTCATATTAGACTCCAAATGTAGTCACCCATCATATTCTCATTATATTGTCCTTGATAACGTTGTTCAAAGTTTATCATATCTTGGTGAAAGCGTTCTCCTTGCTCTTCTGAATATGCCCCTAAGTTATCTTTAAACTGGTCTAAATGAGCATGTAGCATATGTATATTAAGGGATGTCTACGTAATTATAAGGCAACGGAATCATAGCGCGATCAATATTGAATATAAAAGATTAAAGTTTACACTTTAACTCGATAGATGGCGTTGGGATCGAGTTAGATCGCGCTATGGTTTCGTTACCGGCAATGCTATATAGGTAAGTGAATTATTATTTTTTGGTGTGAGCAGCAAGCACTGTGTTTATTGTATTATACGCGCTTAATATAAGTAGTCCAGTGTTTAATTTAACCACCCTCTCCAAGTCGATTTTCGTTCATTTGGTCCTTCGGAGTCGGATTGGTCGGGAGTGTGTTGGCGGTTTCCGGAGGTGGTATTTCTACCACCCTACGCGTCATTACTGGACAGTGGATCGCTGTCCAGAGCAGCCCTTCAGTGGGTGACCAGGTGAGAGGTGCCAGGAGCTGAAGGTGGAAGACTGGTGGGCGCAGGAGGATCCAGTATAGCGTGGTGCAGCAATACTGGTAACAGCAGCAGCCGGTGGGAGAAAGCAGGAAGGTGCAGTCCATGGTCACAGAGGGCGCCACTGGTGCGGTGTGATACATCGCAACGTCATCAGGTTCAGTGAGTGTTGGTGAAAAAATCGTGAGTACTTTCAACTTTATTCTGGAAGAATCTAATAGAAAAGTGATTAGTGATTAGATTTGAACATTACAAAAAAAAGTAACTTAAAAGTTGATGAGTTTTGGACTTGTAATATTTTGTAAGAAAAAGTGGTTTGAACGGGGAACCTATGCCCAAATTTGTATAGAAATTGAACTCTAAAAGACTTGTAAAATTTTCGAGGGAATTTAAGTTTGTGTTTGGAACAAGTGCGAGAAGAAATATTTAGTGGACATTAAGTTTAGTGTATTAGAACAATATTATATTCTTCCGCTCTTTGTTAATTTGTGCTGTAGTATTAGATTTATTATTGTGTTATTTATCATTACTTTGTTTGTCTCTACGTATAATATTGTGTTTACAAAATGGATTCGTTGCTGGATATCCAAGAAGACGTTAAAATCAAAATTGATAAGGCTATGATTAACTTTAAAAAATGCCCAAAGGATAGACTCACTGTATCGTATATTGAAACACGCTTAGAAAGTTTAGAACAACAATGGCAACTTTACCATAATACACATGTTAAAATAATAAGTGAAGTTAAAAAATCAGACTTATTTAGCTCTAAATATCATAAAGATTGTGTTTACGATGAGGTAGAGGAATTATATGTGCAATTCAAAAGTACTCTGAAAGAGCTAATACGAAAAAATAAATGTGTATCTAGTAATGAAAATGATAGTAGACCGGGCCTTAGTAGTTCTAAAGAAGATTATAATTTTCGGTTGCCGGAGGTTAAAATACCAATGTTTTCTGGTAAATATCAGGAGTGGTTAACCTTTAGAGACTTGTTTTTGGGATTAATTCATAACAATAATAAATTGAATGATGCACAAAAATTATATTACTTGAAGGGATATTTATCCGGAGAGGCGGAACATTTATTAAGAAATGTACAGGTGACAGCAGATAATTATATTACAAGTTGGACCAAATTAGAGTCCATGTACAATAATAAAAGGTTTTTGGCAAACGGTATTGTTAAATCTTTATTTAACCAAAAGGCCATAATTGCTGAGTCCGCAACGGATATTAAAAAACTTCTGAGTACAACAACTGATTGTTTAGAATCACTAAAAAATTTAGATATAGATCTTGTTTCAATTTTGATTATATACATTATCACTGAGAAGCTTGATAAAGTAACTAGAAGGGCATGGGAGTTGAAGGTATCATCGGATCCTAAGGACGACCTGCCTACTTTTGATGAACTAAAGGATTTCCTGATTAACCGGTTTAGGGCTTTAGAGAATCTAGAAACAAAAGTAGAGAGGGCACCAAAGACTACACGGGCATTACATGTAGTTAAAGATAAAGGGGTATCTTGTGTCCTTTGTGCAGGTGAGCACAAATTAAGTTCATGTCCAAAATTTATTAATGAAAGTACGGAAACTCGGCGGAACTTTGTTCTAAAGAACAAATTATGTTTCATCTGCCTGCTCAGCAACCACTCTGTTAAGTTTTGTAAAAACACACTCAAGTGTCGGGTGTGCAAACGCCGCCACCATTCTTTGTTACACCAACAAGGTGTTGTAGGGTCGGAAGTTGGTGAGGGTAGTCGGGCTGCTCGCACGGAAACCTCATCGGTAACTTATGAGGGAAATAAGGACGCTAATCAAGCGGAGGGATTAAAACCACAGGTAGTCTCATGTCTTGCGACAGGAAGTAGGAAAACTGTATTATTAGCCACAGCTTTGGTAAAGGCTGAGTCGAGGATTGGGACTTATCACACGGCAAGGGCGTTATTGGATCAGGGATCCCAGAGGATTTATCTCGGGTTCTCGGTTATTGGATCAATCCCATTCCTTTATTACGGAGTCTCTGGTTCAATATTTAGGTTTAAAGAAAAAACCTTCAAAAAATAAGGTAGTAGGTGTAGGAGATAAGGGTACTACGTCGACGGCCATAGTAGTCATAAATCTTCAATCGCGAGTAAATCCTTCCTTTCAAATAAAGGTCAATGCCTACGTTCTAAAGTCTGTAACATCACTTCTCCCATCTACTAAAGTAGCTAGGTTAGAATGGGTGGATTTGAACGACAATGATCTGGCTGATCCGGATTACTTTACACCCAATAGAATCGATGTTCTATTGGGCGCCGAAGTATACAGCCAAGTCATTCAGCACGGTGTTAAGAAAAATGTGAACGGTACTCTATTAGCGCAAGAGAGCACTTTAGGATGGGTATTGTCGGGTGCGTTTGAAGTTGACCAAGGTGTAGATTCTCAATCAAGAATTACCGTGATGCATATCAGTGTCCAGGATGATGAATTATTGAGAAAATTCTGGGAATTAGAAGAACCACCGGGAACAATAGGGATGCTCACGGAGGAAGAAACCAAATGTCAAGAATTATTTAAAACAACGACAACAAGGAATAAGGACGGTAGATATGTAGTAAGGTTGCCGTTACGGGATACAAACCTGGACGATAGGGGCGTTGGATCCAGAGGGATAGCTGAAAAAAGACTTAAGGGATTAGAAACAAGATTAGCAAAAAATAATAAATTAAAGGCCGATTACGCTAATGTGATACAAGAATATTTAAGTCTCAACCACATGGTAGAAGTATCAGATAGGGATAATATAAAGGGCATTTACTTACCTCATCACGCTGTTGTCCGTGAGGATAAAGAAACAACAAAGGTGCGTGTTGTATTCGATGCTTCTTGTAAGTACAGCAACGGGCGGTCACTTAACGAAGATCTAATGATTGGTCCATCTTTGCAAGACGAGCTTCGTCATATCATTATGCGCTGGAGGGTACATCGAATTTGTATAGTGGCTGATATAGTAAAAATGTACCGACAAGTTTTAGTAAATAGGCAAGATACTCCATTACAACGAATACTTTGGCGGGATAGCCCGGAAGGGCAAATAAAGGAGTATGAATTGATAACGGTTACATTCGGTACAGCCTCGGCACCATACTTAGCTGTGCGGACTCTTCAACAGCTTGCAGTCGATGAATGCGGGGATAATTTAGATATGGCTAAAATAATCGTAAGCGATTTTTATATGGATGATTTAATGTCGGGAGCTGAAACTAAAGAAGATGCGTTTAAAATTTATACAGAGATAACCAAAATTCTAGGTAAAGGCGGATTTGAATTACAAAAATGGAAAAGCAATTGTCAAGACTTATTAAATAAAATTCAGGATGGAAGGGATGAAGCGTTACAGATAAAAATAGACGAATTAACAAAAATCTTAGGACTTACCTGGAATGCGCGCGACGATTGTTTTCAATACTCTCTGGAGCTTAAGCTAATATCTGGACCTGTAACAAAAAGAAAAATTATTTCAGATATTGCACGATTGTTTGATCCATTGGGGTGGTTGGCACCAAGCATAATAGTAGCAAAAATATTAATTCAAAAGCTGTGGTTAGCAGGATTGCAGTGGGATGAAGAAGTTCCAAAGAATTTATTAAAAGAATGGGTAACTTACCGTGCAAACTTAGCTTCTTTAGTTGAACTAAAAATACCACGTTGGTTGAACACGGGAAAGAAAGTAAAACAAGAGTTATACGGATTTTCAGATGCGTCTAAGTTAGCATATGCGGCAGTTGTATACGTTAGAGTAGTGGATGAAATGGGCTTTATACACGTTTCTTTAATAGCTTCCAAAACGAAGGTCGCACCGGTAAGGCAAGTGTCGATTCCTAGACTTGAGCTTTGCGGGGCAGTACTTTTAACCAAGCTTATTTTGGAGGTAGCCGAAGTTATGAATATACAAAAGGAGAATCTTTACGCGTTCACAGATAGCGAAGTAGTATTAGCTTGGTTGAATAGTCATCCTAGTCGTTGGAAGACTTTCGTTGCTAACAGGGTTTCAGAGATATTGAGCAATTTGGATACACACCATTGGGTTCATGTAGCATCGAAACAAAATCCAGCAGATTGTGCTTCACGTGGGATATGTCCGTCGGAACTTTCAAATGTTTCTCTCTGGTGGGAAGGCCCAAATTTTCTAAAGGAACCGGTAGTTAAATCTAAAAGACCTAAACAACTTATCACACATTTAGAAGAAATCAAGGTGCATACTAGTACTTTGGATGTTTCAATTTGGAGCCGATTCTCTACGTTATCAAGAATGATTCGCGTTATAGCTTATTGTCGTAGATTTTTGAACTGGACAAAAAATAAGGCATTAAATAAGGGTAAAGGGTCGTTATCTATACAGGAATTAGAGAACGCAACAGAAATATGTATTAAAAGATGCCAGGAAGAAGATTTTGCAAATGAATTGGAAAAATTGAAAAACAATAAGATAGAAAAGAAAAACGCGAAACTAAATTCATTAAATATATTTTTAGATCCGAAGGGAATAATCAGAGTAGGAGGTAGGCTTGAGATGTCTCAATTAAATTACGAACGAGTGCATCCCATCCTAATACCTAGAGAATCATTCCTAACTAAACTTAATAGCGGACGCACATGAGAAAACAATGCACGGGGGTCCGCAATTAATGATCACATACTTACGGTCAAAATACTGGATTATAGGCATAAAGACATTGGCAAAAAGATATGCGGGAAGCTGTGTGAAGTGTATCCGATATACAGCCAAGGTCAGAACACAACTTATGGGACAGTTACCATCCTCTCGGGTAACACCTGCTAAACCTTTTCTACGAAGCGGGGTAGATTACGCAGGCCCTATAAGTATTAGACTGTCCAAGGGTCGCGGCACTAAGTCTTACAAGGGCTACATAGCTTTGTTTGTGTGTATGGTCACACGTGCTGTGCATTTGGAAGCCGTAAGCGATTTAAGCACAAAGGCCTTTTTGGCAGCCTTCAAGCGATTTGTTGCTAGGCGGGGTCGATGTGCAGAACTACATAGTGACAACGGGACCAATTTTGTAGGCGCCGCGCGCGAATTACTTCATTTATTTAATGAAGAAAGGTCCGCATGTAATCCCGAATTGGCAGATGAACTAGGGAACAATGGTACTGAGTGGCATTTTATCCCCCCTCAGTCCCCCAATTTTGGAGGACTTTGGGAAGCAGGGGTAAGATCCACGAAGCATCACCTTAAGAGAGTGATTGGCAATTCGACGCTGACCTTTGAAGAGATTACGACGGTGTTGGCTCAAATCGAGGCGTGTCTTAATTCGAGACCATTGTCTTATGTTGAGGATCACGATAAATTGACTATTTTGACGCCAGGCCATTTTTTAGTAGGGGAACCATTAGTGGTACCGCCCGATTCGAATTATGAAAAGTCAAATGTTAGCAGCTTAAGACGATGGCATCTGCTTCAAAAAATGATGCAGGAGTTTTGGCGAAGATGGTCGCACGACTACCTTCACCAATTCTTACAAAGACACAAATGGCAAAATAAAATACCCGAGCCATCTGTGGGTGACGTAGTATTAATCAAGGAGGACAATATGCCTCCTGGCAGGTGGTTGTTGGGCAAAGTGGAAGGGAAGCATCCGGGTTCAGATGGGTTAACACGTGTGGTCACAATAAGGACAAAATTGTCCACCATAAAAAGACCTACCTCAAAGGTGTGTGTATTACCTATAGCCAATTAACAAATACTAGGATTTAAAGTAATTTTAAGGATTGGAAATATTGTAAGCTAATGTACGGTTAAGTAAGTTGTATTTAGTATTAAGATGCAAAAATTGTTATATTTTAAGGGGTATTAAACATGCATGGGAATGCGCTAGACAAGAGAGTTAGAAGAAGGACATTCGCCATAATGTCCTTGGTGGGCGGAATGTCTACGTAATTATAAGGCAACGGAATCATAGCGCGATCAATATTGAATATAAAAGATTAAAGTTTACACTTTAACTCGATAGATGGCGTTGGGATCGAGTTAGATCGCGCTATGGTTTCGTTACCGGCAATGCTATATAGGTAAGTGAATTATTATTTTTTGGTGTGAGCAGCAAGCACTGTGTTTATTGTATTATACGCGCTTAATATCAGTATTCCAGTGTTTAATTTAACCACCCTCTCCAAGTCGACTTTCGTTCAAGGGACATTCTGCATCCCATGAGTTTGAAATTCTCAAGCATATTAGAAATGAGCTCTTTATAATTTGCAGCTTTTTATTGCCAAGAAAGCCATGGATCACTGCTTTAAGGCTGAGCCATGCTTGTTTTTGCTGCCAAAATATTAAAATATTTATTTTTCATCGTAAATTGTACAAAAGCAAACTTTATTTGCAATGAACGAAGTTTCTGGTTACTTTTAGTTGTAAAAAATCAGAAAATATTAATTTAAAAACAAACCCAAAAAAAATTTTTTTTTTTGTTGACTGGTGTTATTAAACGTAAAGACGCGAAATATTTTATAACTTCATTTTACGGTTCTTACACACAATTCAGTAGCTGGCTCTTTTTCAGACTTCAAGATCTATTACAGATTATAGGTATGGGGGACGATGCTTAGCTATAAATACGCACCTGTGTGATTAGTTGAAATGTATTGGTTGGTTGATGAAATAAAACAGCGCTAGTTTTCGCTAACACACAAGAGTGGTGATGCGACGAATCGTACTTATTTTTGAATAATAGGATTAGAAAATGTTTGCAATACAGGTATATAAATATACTATTGCATACCAGATGCGCTTGAGATGTTTTCGAAACATTATAAAGATTTTAAAACATTTTGATTCTAAGTGTTAATTAAATTTACTCAAATGTCTAATATTTACAAATGTCTCTTCGATAACAATGCATTTGAAGCGCAGTAGCAATCCATAACTAATTTATATTAATATCTCAGTTGCATAATATTTTATAGTAATATAATCGACTAGATATTCGTAGTTTTAATCAAATAATTCGTTAGTTTTATTGATCTTGTATTTATCAGTCAATATCAATTAGGAATGCATTTATTATAGTCCATAACGGATCTCCAATGAAGTATTGCTATTAATAAATATAGTAGCTAGATAATAAAAAAAGAATTTTTATTATGTCTCTATTGGTATCTGGTGGGTGATGACTTCAAGGTCACGGCCAGTAAATTAATTTATTTATAATTATTCATTTATTCTGTTTCATAAGGAATGTTAAATAATATCGCACCGGAAAATTAAAACACATCCTTTTTGATACGATTATTTTCTAAATTTATGGCTTACGTGACATTGGTTTCAATATGTCAAAAGGAAAACGAGAAATCGATATTTTTTTTAAAGGTGAGCGGGGCACTCACATCGAATGTGGCCTAAAATTACTCGAAGACCGGTTCCTGTAATCAAAAACGTACAAAATCTAATCGAAATCTCATTTTAGCAACTTTCAATGTGAAAATACTTGTCAAAAATGTAGGTAAATAAGAAGTTTTTATTTTATAGATTGTTACTAGGAACTGTAAACGTACTTAAAATTACACTAGATGCCACTCCGTTAGCTTTTGTAGTACCTACTAGAATACTATTTTGGAACAGATCCAGACAATTCAGAAGTAAGTCTTTCGTGCTGTGACTGAGGAATATTTATACGTTTTAACTTTAGATAATTAACTTAAGTGGCAGTGGGCAGGGCACATTGCTCGTAGAACCGATGGCCGATGGGGCAATAAGGTTCCGGAGTGGCGGCCACCACCTACTGGAAGACGCAGCGTAGGGAGGCGCCCAACAAGGTGGACCGATGACCTGGTGAAGGTCGCGGGAAGCCGATGGATGCGGGCAGCACCAGACCGGTCAGCGTGGAAAGCCATGGGGGAGGCCTTTGTCCAGCAGTGGACATCTACAGGCTGAAGATGAATTTAAAAAGTTTAAAAATAATATTATGTACGAGTCTATAAAGTACAAATAGAAATAATTAGAGGGCATCAAAAAATTCAGCCGCATCGCTGTCAACAGGAAACTTTTCTCTCTTTTAACTATATCTCGACATTATAATAAATTAGAAGAAAGAGTAATTTGGTATTCATTTGACGTCATTTTTTTTTTCTATAATGATTAATTGATTGATGTTATTGTTATCCATCTGTTATTTTAACGTATATTGGCAACGAGAAGTCTCCTCCTGACCATCCATAGACTAATATGGACATTTCTTACCTACTTCTTGGAGGTTGTTCTTAAGATCCACATACGAAGATTTGCGATTTCTGAAAGCGCGGCTCACAAGAAAACGATCATCCCGTGGTTGGGTATATGGTTTTCTTCCAGAACCAGGCCTTCTCTCGACGAAACCAGTCTCCTGATATCGCTGCCAGGTCCTTTGGACCACCGACCGACTAACATTTAGCCTCCTAGCCACGAAGCATTGGCTGCAACCCTCTTCAAACAGCGATATTTTTTGTAGCTTTTACCACTTTACCTTTGGTAGCTATTACTACCATTTTTGATACAGCCAAACAGCAATAAATAAAGATTTGACAATCAAGCATATGAAATTTATCGATACAAATTGAATAAAAGTTATAAAAGTCGATGTTATCTTCTGGAACTTCGCGCCAAAAATGTGGAATAAAAAGGGGTTTTCTGTAAAAATGAGCATCAATGAAAATTTGAATTTAAAACGTACTTTTTTATATACCACCGCATTTTTAAAACCGTCCAGTCACGTGTACAAATGATTGGGACCTTTTTGCATTATATCTTTTTAAAGGTGAATGAAAATCAAAACTGCCCTTTTTTTTGCAAATGAGTGCATTAAATAAATAAAATCATGTCACTGACAACATTTCCTTACGAAAGGCTTCCTGTCAATTTTAGTTAACATACACTTGAATGCTGTGAAAATGCACAATATATCGTGAAATTGCATCATGTCTCACCTAAGTGCGAATAAGAACATAACTAGTCACTTATCCCACTTAAATTATTTCTACGTGTGTGGGATGAGAATTATTTCACATTACACACAGCCTTGCATTTCACCATCACATTTACAATCTTTAATACCATTTACCAAAATGAAAATACTAATTGAAAGCCAATTATTTCGCAAAAACGTCATAAAAGTACTTTTATTGATACCAATGGAATTATTTTCGAAAATTTTAAACGAAGCTTATGTAAAATGAGGCTTATATTTTCGCAATGCTCGGCGGACGTACATTTTGTCGCAGTAATGTAAACAATAAACAACCACTGCATATAATGACATCTTGCAATACTAAATGCTCATAAAACATGCGTTGTAAATCAAGTATCTAACACTGATTTTGAAAGATCACCGTTAAGCTAGTAATCAATCTGCAATTTGACAAATGGATGCTCGAAGAATTTTATGCAATGGATTTATGATCACAGAGAGATGCCACCGCGACTAAAACAGGTTTCTGTGTTATTGATTGCTGTGCGCTAATAAATTGTAATAGAACATTGTAGTTGATTGTAATCGTGTGAGATTACGTACGCGTAATATCGCAGCGAATTACGCAAAACAAAGATCGCGTACTGCCTGTTTATTGTCAGGAGTGAAAATGTAGCAGGTTTCGTCACACGTGTAACTTGCCGCTGTCCGCTTGCGATGCTTCTATCTGGGTCATATTATTACGCATTTCGTAAAACATACTTACAGACCCATAACGTTACACCCAATTACACAGGGACAATGGGCGAATTAAAACAACGGACATAATTATCATAATTGGCGTGGCCATTTATTTTCACAGTCAGTTCGTTCATCCAAAATTATAGGGAAATTCAAAAACAACATTTTTTCCGTCTTACAATAACAGGTACATAAACTCAAACGTAACTCCAACCGATTAAAAAAAAAATAACAAAAAGTAAACTAAAAGAGTATTTAGGTCAGTGCGCTTGGTCGTGGATCGTGAAATACGAGTTCACTTGGATCTGGTAACACGACCACTATCCATTGCCGGGGTATTTCACGTCCCCCGTTCGTATTAGTGCTAAGCTTATATTTATGTATCACATTCAAACGTAACTGCTCCCTGCAGCCTTAGTAGCTATCATGATGGCCATATCCGTGGCCATGTCCGTGACCGACAACAACTGGGACTGGTACCTTCACGGGGTAAGGCACGGGCTTCTCGATGTGGACTGGCACGTGTTTCTCGATGTGGACGGGGTACGGCCTGTCGACGGGGATCTTGACGGGGTACGGCACCTGCTTCTCTACTGGGTATGGGACGAGTTTCTCTACGGGGTAGGGTGCTGGGTAGGGAACCTTTACGGGGTAGGGCACGGGTTTCTCAACGTGCACGGGGTAAGGCCTGTCGACGGGAACCTTGACTGGGTAGGGAACAGGTTTCTCTACGGGGTAGGGTACGGCCTTTTCCACTGGGTAAGGCACAGGCTTGGGGATGTGCACGGGGTAAGGCCTGTCGACGGGAACCTTGACGGGAACGTGCACTTCCTTGATAACAGGGTAGGGTTGGGGCACATGTACGGGGACCTTTACGGGGTAAGGTACCTTCTTCTCAACTGGGTAAGGTGCGGGGACGGGAACCTTGACAGGGACGTGGACTTTCTTCTCAACGGGGTAGGGTTGAGGTACGTATACCTTGACGGGGTAGGGCCTGTCTACGGGCACATGGACGGGGTAGGGCACCTTCTTTTCAACTGGGTAGGGTTGGGGCACATGCACTGGTACCTTCACGATCTCCTTGACTGTGTAAGGGACGTGTTTGACGACAGGGTAGGGTTGGGGAACGGGCACCTTGACGGGGTAGGGAACTTTCTTCTCCACTGGGTAAGGGATGTGCTTCTCTACGGGGTAGGGGACAGGGACATTCTTCACCACTGTGATGGTTTTGTGGGAGTGGGTTTCATGACCACCGTAACCACCACCGAAGCCGCCATCGTAACCACCGCCGAAACCGCCGCCGAAACCACCGCTGCCTCCGTGTCCATAGCCGAGTCCGATGTTGTACACTCCTCTCTTCTCGAGCTTCTTGTCGTCCGCCGCAGATTCTTTGTTATCGGTCACTGCCACTTCTTTTTCTGCTGCCTTGGCTTCTTCGGCATAAGTGAAGGCCAAGAGAGCCACCAGACTGGCGGCCACGAGCTGTTAATAAAAAGTAAAAGATTAGTATCAAAAACTGGAACGAATGTGATTGTAAGAATATAATCGAAAGTTATTATCGCAGTTGACTAATTATCTGGCGCAAATATGTTTCGAGGCTCGTTGTTTTAATGAGTGGTCGAGTTAACATCGGCACAGACAACTACACACATAACGTACGCAATTTCCTTGTTGCGTAAAATTATAAAAGTGGGACAAGGGGGTTTTGCATATCACCAGGCACTGTCACAACCCCTAGGGGTTTTTAATAATTATTTGCACTGTCACTTAATTATTTGTAATTATTTTGAATATTATAAAGTTCGAACACACCATGTGCCTCATGATGCTGCACTAGTAGGTTGCACTGAAGTCAGCGAAGTCCTGAATGCGAATGATGCGTGATCGTTCGTAGCTTCGCTATATATATGCGGTAAGAGCGGCCGAGCGAAGAAAAAAAATGGCGGCACTCTATAGGACCATGTTATACTTTCGCTTTTGAGGGGGTTCGGAATCGAGCGAGCCGAAATGCTCTATATCTGTCTACGCCGAGATTCGTGGCGACCGGTTCGCTAGCAATGATATAATTTAAATATAATTAACGTAATCATCTAATGGCGATCTGTGAATGCTTTTCCTTTGTAAAGCCTCAAGGTTGTTGTGTTCACGTTTGGCTTGTATGTAGCAGTTGATACATACGTAGTCGATACTTCTATACGTTTTTCGTCTGATAGAACATGGATAATGGATTTAATCCTGGACTATTCTTGAATAACTTTAGTTTTTGAAAATCAGGCGAATATAATCATTTATTTAGATGGATCGGGTGTTTAGTTGGTAATTTAGTTTAGATAATTACGTGCGAGGCAGTTAGTGTAAAAGTTTTAACAGGGTTTAATTGGGAAAGATAATGATCATTTTAACATTTTCTGTTTATTTGCTCATATATTTCGTCGACTAATTGGCATACGTTGCATTGCTTTGAAAATGTAATGTAATGTAATAGTAACTAATGAAAATTACTGAAATCAAAATTTAATTTCTAAAATTAGCTATTGATAACAGTATAAATAATGAAAAAATTAATGGATACTCAAAAATTTTGGCACGAAGGAGTTCATTTCAAGAATCCTTAAAGAGGAAAAGGTGGTTAGAGGTGAAGGACAGTGTTGAGACATCCGTGCGTAAGTAAATAAAAGAAAGGCCCCAATCTATAGCACAATATTATACTAAATTTATTTTTTGGTATTTACCCTTTACGTAACTTGAAGACTTAAATCGCTGACTGGGTGAATCATAGGGTTGCAAGTAGGTGATTCAAAAGTTTACGACAGATTATGAAAAAAATCATCGTTTGCGTTGAATGTTGGGAGTCACCGTTGGAAAACATGGTATCTTGCCAACAAAAAAAAATATTATTCATCATGATTCTAAGGCCACCCATTGTGTCAGCCTTTGGAAAGTTTCTGCATTTATATCCAACATATATTATTGTATCATCTTATATCATCGGGTTGGCGATTTCAGACTAAAAGTTCAGGTGTTCTCAAGATGTTTTCCTTCACCTTTTAATCAGTCATTGGTGTCTAAGATATACTTAGAAAGTACATATAACTTAGAAAAGTTACATTGATACTTGCCTGACCTGGAATCGAACCCGCACCTGATAGGCTGGTGTGTTAACCACTGGGCCACCACGACTTTGTATACTATTCTATTTTCTAGTATTTTTTTTTTTGGCGTCGTAGTAGCATGTATTTTGTCACCTTTCTAGCCAATATCATCTTTCAGTCAGTTCAACCATTATTTCTTTGGTATTTCTCTCTCGCGGTTTTCCAAATACGTTCTCAAAATTTTCATCACAGCGTTTTGCCCATTCATCCATACCGCATGCAATTAAAAAAAATATCCAAGAAATAATGAGGCCAGTGGCATGACTATCTTTATCAGTTCCCAAATAATCGTCAATTTTTCTAATGTCTCGTGACTAAGAACATAAGTGTCCATTTCTTGTTTTCGCATGCAAAACAAGCATATCAGTTACATACAACATTATTACAATTACATTAGCATATATTTGCAATTTAGTGGTACCATTAGATTCAGGATTTCGGCTATTTCACTGCAGAGCGGTTTTATGAAGTTAATAAACTCAGCAACTCAGTACTTGTAGTAATGACTCAATCAGCTAGAGTAACTAAATTATGTGCTGATAGAAGAAGATTATGCAATTGACACACCCCGAAAAAACTTAGAATCTTTTCCATAAACATGGATAAGAGGAAACAAAGAATAATTCTGTAATTCAATGATATGTGAGAGAGAGAGAGAAAAGATAAAGGAAAGGTGAAGAAGAAGTAACAAGCCAGGCAAACAAAATTAGATAAGGGAAGGCATTAAATTAATGAATTGAAGGAAATGGCGTTTGGTTCAGTTAATGTTCAGTCGTAACAGAGGTTATGATTGAACATAGATATAAAATATCCAACAAGCAAGAGACTTGGTCTTGGTCTTGGACTTGGACTTGGACTTCTCTCGGTGGTAGGCAACAACATCAGCCGCCGGCATAAGTTACCACCCACCAGACAAAGTCTTACCGCCAAGCGATTCGTCGTGTTCCGGCATGATGTCTGGTGAAGCCGTACGGTGGACGGGTCTGAGCAGTTGTGTTGCGATGTGTGCCGGGTACGATGTGCCTAATGTTGTTGTGTCGGGAGTTTGGCCGTGGAGGGTCTCCAGATCATCCTCTGGCGCAGCATCGTTGGTCGTGTTGTTGGGTTAAACATTGCATCACCTCGCTCAACTGCCGTCTTCCTTCCTATTCACTGACATTTTTTGACTGAATAGGCTTAATAAGCTAGTGCGCTTTACCATCAACGATTGCATCACTGCTTACCATCAGGCGGGATTGCAGTCAAGCACTAGTTTATAAGTATTAAAAAAAAACTTTCAACTTTGCATCTGGGTAACTGGCGCAATTCAATAAAACATACAATATGTCCTTGGATTAAATTATATGAGATGAACTTAAAACTGAGGGATAAGTTCTGCGTAACAAACTATCAGTAGCGATGGCTTTCATTTTGACGAATTATTGGGTTTTTTATGTTGATGAGTGGACAGTTCTTTTGAACTTATGAAGTAATGGATATGTAATATTGTTCAAGATGATTCGGGTTGTAACAGAAAGTGTGTTGCGCAATTCCGGTGCAGGTAATTGTAGATAGACTAAATCGGGATGGGCCATCGTAAAATTTCCTAGATTGTGATATTTGACTTGTCTGCTCCTCTCTTGTTCTCCTTGTTTATGTATAGGAGCAGCAATTTATTAAAGCTTAAGTTTATGATCATCTCCGGAACTGTATGCGGTCTATTTTTCTGCGTTTTTATATCTTTTGTTTAGTTCAGAGACGATCAAGCTATTATGTGACCCTTCTTCTTATTGTTGATCCGTCACGTCCTATGTGATTGCGTAGTATTGTCAATATTAAACAAGTTTCCGTCAAAATGCAATTTACTGTTACTACAACAAGAGCTTTAGTGCATGTACCAAATGTTGAGTAAGTAAATGAGTAATAGTTATCTTGGAGTTGATCGCAACATCGGACAGTATAGTGACAGCGTCACAGATTATAGAAATTAGGGAGACTTGTCGCCAATTCTCTTACTACTGCTAAAGGCTGGCCATTCGTCCTTGTCATAATCCATTTGTCTATATCCCAAGGCTATATAGTAGCATAATAATTGCATAATACAATTGCAAGAATAATCTTTGATTGATTTTAATTTTGAAGTATATCGGGTCTGAGCAGTTGTGTTGCGACGTGTGCTGGGTACGATGCGCCAAATGTTGTTGTGTCGGGAGTTTGGTCGTGGAGAGTCTACAGATCAATCTCCCTCTGGCGCAGCATCTTTGGTCGTGTTGGTCTTAGGTTTAACATTGCATCACCTCGCTTAATTGCCATCATCCTTCCTATTCCTAAGTTGTTTAAGTGTAGGCTTAATAAACTGGTGCGTTTTAACATCAACGATTGCATCACTGCTTACCATCAGGCGGGATTGCAGTCAAGCACTAGTTTATAATTATTAAAAAAAAAACCATTACCTTACAAGTTCTTCCACTGCTACTTTAGTAACAATAGTTTATTTTGCTATATTAGTCGCATTGCTTTCATAAAATATATACCATTTTTCTTGTTCAGCTATGTTTCAAGTCATGCTTCTTAAATCTGTGTGAAAAGATAGTGTCTATGGGTACTCGGGTGCTTGCTTAAACTCACATCGTAACCTACGCTTGGAATAAGTCTACAAGCCGCTGGTATGGTGAACAAATCATGTCTATGTATTAATTAGTTCGATCCCTAGATTTATAGGGTTTCGTAATTGGGTAGTGAATTTGGTGTGTAATTAATTATGTTACCTACATTAGGTAAGATAGTTTTAATTAATTTATTACCCAATCGTTTATAGTGCATTTACACTATTTCAGATTTCAATTAAGTAGATATGGAATTACTCCGTTTAAAAAAATTAGACTCTCAAACTCATTTATTGCGAAAATGGGTAATTCAGATAATTAATATGGATACATAAAATAGTTGGGCATCTCCATAATCCGCCTGAAGGCATGCAATTTTAATTGGCGTTAGTGATATGAATTTTAGAAATTCATTCAAAACAAAATAATTAAAAAAACTTTTTTACAAAAAAATAACCGACTTCCAAAAACCACTACAAAGTGAAAAATAACTAATTTCGGAAGTCGGTGTCTTTGGTTTTGTATATTCCTTTTTTGACACCGACTTCCGAAATTAGTTATTTTTCACTTTGTAGTGGTTTTTGGAAGTCGGTTATTTTTTTGTAAAAAAGTTTTTATTTTACACTTTTTAGTTGTTAAAAATGCTATGTATTCAGTTGTATCCGTCAGACTGGAAGCTGGCGCCAATATAGTTGGGAAACGACGTAATTTTGTTTACTTTAATTTTTACCCGTAAGTATTCCCTCAACTGCCTATGGTCTTCATCATCAAATTTTCTGCAGACCATTATTTTAACCCAATGGGTGCAAAGGTCTCATCAATATAAATGAATGAAGTCCAACCACAAAGTAGCTACTGTAAACCGTTGAGGAGTTCCCGGAACTGGCCTTTGTCTTCATCATCAGAGCTCTTATGACAGTCACAACTCATCTAAGTGTAAAGTTCTTATCAATACAAATTAATCGAGCCCAAACACAAGGTAGCTGCTGTGAATTGTTGAGGAGTTCCTTCGACTGTCTCCCGGCTCCATCATCAGATCTACTCCAGACCTTTATTAAATTGTAGTGCTTTAAAATACTTAATGAAATGCTAAGAAATGCACTTGTCGCCTCTGCAATTTTTTAAAGTTCCCCTTTGATTTCTCTGGTCTTCCACCATCAAACCCTGATATCCTTATCATGGGACCACCTTGGGAACGTCTTCTTTCCAACAGAAAAAGAATTATCAAAATCGGTTCATAAACGACGACGAGACGAAGTTATGCGCGAACAAACATAAAAAAAAAGCATATATACGGTCGAATTGAGTAACCTCCTCCTTTTTGAAGTCGGTTAATAAGGGAAAAAATCATCATAAAAATAATAAATGTCAGGAAATTTTCTCTCTTTCATACTTGTCCCGCAAAAAACCAAATATTTGTATGTTTTGTGCTGAAATTCATTACTTTCAGCACTGCTTAATTGGACAATTTGGTTGGATAATCTATACTAATATATAAAGCTGAAGAGCTTGTTTGTTTGTTTGAACGCGCTAATCTTAGGAACTACTGGTCTGATTTGAAAAATTCTTTTTGCGTTGGATAGCCCATTAATCCAAGATGCTTTAGACTATATGACATCACGCTGCAAATAATAGGAGTGGAGCATAGCTAACTCCACGCGAACGAAGTCGCTGGCGGCCGCAAGTTATATATAATGCAGTTTTGACCTCGTGATGCACATATGCTAATAGATACCTAACGGACAGATAAGACCCTGATCTTATACTCAATGAAGATACTTGTCCGTGGAGCAGTCAAATAAAAAACGTTATTTATTTATATATTTATTCTGGGCAACGAGACCATTGATGCAATACTTAATTCTCCCATCTCCGTTCTATCATCGGACGACCCGTCTAACAGCGAGTTATCATCATTACGTTGTTGGCACCACAATGATCCGAACGAAACGTTGGCCTCTTCTTTTATACCATATATATCGAGGGACTGGAACAACTTGCCAGCGTTGGTGTTTCCACTGGACTACAATTTAAGTGTCTTCAAGGCTAGAGTGAATAGGCTCTTAATAGTTTAAGAGCCTATTAGAGCGCTAGTGCGCGCTTTACCATCAACGATTGTATCACTGCTTATCATCCGGCGGGATTGCGGTTAAGTACTAGTTTATAATTTACAAAAATCTATGCACGAATTTGTTATTTTTTCCGAAAAAAACATTTTGAACACATTTTATGTCAAGGCGGACAGCAAACATGATTTTTGAGATTTCCGTTAAATAAATTTTATACAAATGTGTCCTGGTGGTCCATTAAATTAGCATAATGTAGTATTTGGTAGTAGTATTGATAGATCTGACATTGAATGTGTTTTTTATCTGCAGTTATATCTAATTCAATAAACATTAGTTCGATGTGGTCGAAATCTGTTAATTATAGGAAAACAATTTAAAGTCTTCAACAGTTAGGATTGATAAAATAAGCATTGTAACAGCATCTTCAAGTTGAATGTTAATCCATACTATCCATATTACCTACCTAATATTATAAATGCGAAAGTAACTCTGTCTGTCTGTCTGTTACGCTTTCCCGCTTTAACCTCTCAACCGATTTTGATGAAATTTGGCACAGACAATCTTTAGACCCTAAGAAAGGACATAGGCTACCTTTTATTGAAAAATTTGATATTCCCGAGGGAACTCTAAAAAGCGCGATATAACCGTACTCCACGCGGGCGAAGCCGCGAGCGGAAAGCTAGTATTGAATAATTGGTTTATGTTGTAGGTAACTGTGGGCAGCGGTGGCAAGTTGTAGTCATAGGTTCGAACCCCCATCAGGCGCTTTCCTTTGTGTAAATTATTTCATCACCACTGATCTCAAAACATGTCTGTCTCAGGCATGTCTTAGAAGCAAAAACTTCGAAGGCGTGTGTATAATAATAATCTTTGCGACCATATAATACACGAAAAGCCGGATGCTTAGCTACTTTTGACACTGAAGCCGAAATATGCCTACCTAAGAAAATTCTCGAAGTACGGACTTAACCTACACAATTAATAATTTAATAAAAACTTACCGAAATCGCTGAATATCGTTACTACGTCCTTTGTTTAGTGTTATGTGATTAGTACTATGTTACCTACCGTGTAAGATGAAAATATAAATAATACACATACTGCATGTGATATCTACTAACCCGCACTGGGACAGCGTGGTAGATTACGGCCCACTCCCTCTCATCTAGTCGAGGCTAATGTCCCACGAGTTGGAACATCATAGGCTGGTTATGTATGTTATTGTAGCTGTATCTACAACGCGTCATACTGCGTCACGAAAATGATGTAACTCCCAGGCAGAGTTTACCACCGAACAAGCATACATGCTACTTCCCGACTTCAACTATATCGCGCAATTCCAATTCGTGAATCCCTTTGCTTCGGATTATGAGTACCACCCGCGTCGCATCACTCGATCGCCCACTGCAAAATCTTCTAAATTATTTTCTGTATTTCTTAAATATGGAGTACGTAATAAAGAGTATTCTATTCTGTTCGACGACCTGGTGAAGGTCGCGGGAATGATTCTTTTCTACGAGTGAATTTAACGTCGTGTCCCTTATACCTCCCTAATATGAAAGAGCAGTGGTGTCCCAGTGGCAACGGTTAGGTTTTAGGTTCGATTGAAGACGACAATATACTGTGTGTAAATTATTTCATCACCAGTGTTTTTAAGATGGTTAAGGAACACACCTTGACGAAGCTGGCGTGTTCTAGAAATAACACATTTGGACTTTACCAATCCACGCTAAACCCACGTGGGGGAGCACTGCCCACTCTCACTGAGCGGCCATTGTCCCAGCATTGGGAATATTTTAGGTTAATTATTCATTAAATAATTAACCTAAAATGTTCATAACCCTATTGGGTAATGACCCAGTCTCCAGTTTTTATTTATTTTGGTCCACCAACAAGTGCAGATCAATTTGACCAATATGCAGGAATTATGCCTACCTATATATGCAAAAGAAATCACGAACATATAAGATTACTCATCTGGAGTGCTACGCTACATTTCAAATTGGCATCATATAGCGCTATTATTAGACGTTTGGTGCATATCTATATATGCACCAAACGTCCAATAATAACCCAGTCCAGTCCAGTAAGTTACCGCCTTGGGCTAAAGAGACGAACACGGTAATTTAGAAAAAAAAAAAACAAAAAATTTAACCTTACCTTGATTTTAACATTTGAGACATTAACAATGACACATATGTGCATAAATGACAAAATCAATAAGTTACGAAACAATTCATTGACATACATGTAGGTATATGACTGCAGAAATCAGAAATGATTCACGTCACATCATTATAATCAGTTTGAGGATAATCTTTTTCATAAATATCGTTTTCTCGACTTGTTTTATTAATTGTATTTATTATACTTTCTAAGTGTATCTTGGACATCAATGACTGATTAAAAGGTGAAGGAAAACGTCTTGAGGAAACCTGGACTTTAAGTCTGAAATCGCCTACCCGCATTGAGTAAGCGTGGTGATTACGCTCAATCCTTCTTTGTATGAGAGGAGACTTGTGTCCAGCAGTGGGACGATAAAAAGGTTGTTGATGATATCGATTCTGACGTTTACAATGACCTTTGCATACTTGATAATTGTTTCTTATATTTTTGAGTTAGTGTGCGAATTTGGAAAATCCTTTGTTTTACGAACGGAAGTTCATGTTATCGCATAGCTTACATACGTTTAAATATATTTAATCTTTCCATCTTGTTCCTGCGATGGTATCTATTTTAGGATCTTCAGAAATGTGACATTGAATGAAGGCGTCCACTTTTTGTTTCGTGTAGCAACGATCATGCAAGTTTCATTTAAAATCCATATTCTTAATTTTATATATTACATTTACACACATCAAAAGTGTCTAGGGATCAACATATATTTTTGCAATAACTTTTCTCCTGATTGATATTAATTAAAATTTTCTTTAAGGATTCATCAAATAAAGTGTTTTCGTTTGTCACAGTAACGATAAACCAAGTCACTTTTGCATTAATAAAGAAATTTGCCATTTTCCTAATAAAGGGATATTTGACATTTGAACCACTAACACAAAAGTTCGAAAAAAAGACTGAAATAACAGTTTTCTCTAAAATTTTATTGGGTAACTTAAACAATTAATAATCCGTGTTTCTACCGCGAACACTAACAACACAAGAACATCGGTTTGGCATACTCAAAATGAGTTCATCCAAATCACGCTGTGGAATGGCCGCCCATGTTCGTTGCAACAACAAAAAAAAGGTCTTCTTGCGACTGGATACCCTCCATATTCGGCAGAGCTCTTCTCTGTAGCATATCCCATGCATGCTCAATCGGGTTCAAGTCTGGCGACTGAGCAGGCCAGGGCAGGACATTGATGTTAGCTGCGGCGAGAGTCTGTCTTACAACTCTTGCGGTGTGCGGTCGTGCATTATCATGCATTAACTGAAATAAGGGACCGATTTGCACTTGTAGAGGAACGATGACGTCTGATACAATCGTTTCAGCATAAATTTGAGCGTTGAGGTTGCCTCTGATCCAAATAAACTCAGTTCTTCCGCCGATCCAAATACCCGCCCATACCATGATGGTTCCACCACTATAAGGATGGACTTCCTGGCAGGATTTTAATCGCTGTTGGCGTCCAGGGGTTCTCCAGTGTCGTATACGTCTTGTATCCGGTCTCATACCAAAACGAGACTCATCAGAAAAGCACACGAAACGCCATTGTTCTTCTGCCCAATTTCTGTGTTCAAGAGCCCATTGATATCGAATCCTACGATTGTGCATTGCTATAGGTGGTACCCGTAGCGGTCTTCGGGAATGAAGGTTCACTTCATGCAAGCGGTTTCTGACTGTTTGGTCGCTAATTAAGTTCCCTGAAGAGTGATGAAGCCTCACGGTTAACATCATGGCGGTTATTGTTGGAGCTCTTCGAGTTAAGATTTGAATGTATCGGTCTTGTCTCCGTGTGGTGCAGCGATACCGTCCTCCATGGCGCTCAGCCACGGTACCAGTGCTTCGGTAACGTGTCCAAAGTCGACTGATAACACTCTGACTTGTATTCAGAGCTAAAGCCACAGTACGTTGCCGGGAACCAGCTTCTATCATTCCCACGGCTCTGAGCATTTCTTCCCTGCTTAAATGACGTCGCCGCTCCATAATAACGTTGGTTTTAATCAGTAGTAGGGAAACAGTAGCACTAATAATGTCTTCAATGCGTTGTATGTTTTTATAGGGAAAATATTGACAGCTGATTTTCATCTTTTACTCGAATTTGATTCACAGTTCCTGATTCAAATTATGAAATGCACCAAAAAGGATCCATATAAATTTATAAAATCATAAATTTATTACAAAGCCACATCTCAATCTCAAGAAATCCGCATAAAAATGCTTGATCCCTAGACACTTTTGATGTGTGTATATACAATATTTTAATATTAATGCGATATATATATGTATGCATGAATATGAATATTTGCACTGGTCTGGTCGTGCCTCGGAATGCACGTTAAGCCGTTGGTCCCGGTTGCCATACAAACATCTAGTGGCAGTCGTTACGGGTTGTTGGAGCCCTCAAAAGTCCAACAATTGGTCTAACTGCAATGCTTCGATATCGCCTTCGGGTTGTGGAGGTCAGACGGCAGTCGCTTCACGGAAAATGTCGAAGTTTAGCTATATCAGCAGTTAGACTGGTAAAGCGGTCCCCAGACTCCAAAGCTGAAAAGGCTTCGATGCGACTGGGATTAATGCTGGGATGATGATGATGATTTTAATATTAATGCGAAAGTAACTCTTTCGCTTTCAGGCCATAACTACTGAACCGATTTAAATTAAATTTGGTACACAGATAGGCCTGAACCTGAAAAGCACATAGGTTACTTTTTAATTCGATAAAGGGTAGTGAAAACTGAAAACAGGGATAAAAAAATGTATGAAAGTATTGTCATTTTCAAAACTACAAGCATAAAACTTTTATTATTTCTAACTTTTACATATTTTAAGCTGATGATAAATTATGAATAAACATGGCAACTCCAGTTGGATGCTAGTAGTTTTTATTTGTTTTCAACTAAATAAACTATTATTCTGTGATAGCATTGACTGAGGCAGCCATTAGGTCCTCATATGTGCAGGTGACGGGTCTTGCGGTACAAAATGAAAGGTGAGCCATTGCCCGTGGAGATACACCGAATAAACACCGAAGATCTGAGAGACGATTCGCCATTAAAGTATTCTAAATCGTCGCAGACTCAAATTTAGATACAGACTGAGATGACACTGTAAAATTACGAGATTACCGCTATGATGTATAAGGTGCTACAGTAACAGTTTAAAACAAATGAGTTTCGTATTCTCTTAACAGGCATAAATAATGAAAATCATCTTTAATTACAATAATATAAAGTTCAATAGTCAATACGCTTGCGTGCAAAGTATATCGTACAGCCTTCAAAACAAATACTCATAGATACATATACATATTATGTCCATTAATCAATTATATTATTAAAGAACTGCAGTCAAATTGCATCATTTTTTATTGAGGATGCTATTAATTTAAATCAACTCAAGGCAACTAACCTGAACCAAGTTTCTCTATATAATACGTCAAGTTCTGTCAGTGAGTTTACTGAGATTATGACTACAATAAAAGCCTGTTTACACTCCTATTACAGTTGTTTAACTAATCATGAGCGAAGAGTTAAAAATCTATACTAATATATAAAGCTGAAGAGTTTGTTTGAACGCGCTAATCTCAGGAACTACGGGTCTGATTTGAAAAATTGTTTTTGCGTTGGAAAGCCCATTAAACCATGAAGGCTTTAGGCTATATAACATCACACTGCGACCAATAGGAGCGGAGCATAACTAACTCCACGCGAACGAAGTCGCCGGCGGCCGCTAGTAAGTTAATATAGAAATCCATTAATATAAAGTGCGTATGTTTGTCTGTATGTATGTGCCCGAAGTTGCTCAAAATCCTCACCATTATAGATAATCATATAGATCTGGATGCGCTGAGTTCAAAAAAAAAAAAAAAAAAAAAAAAAGAACAAAGAAATTTGTTTTTGTCTCGGTCCTTGTATTAATAGATCAACGAATTGATCTGTTGCGGCATAATTAACCCATTCTATTCTTACTGTTAGGACAGAGGCTTCTCTGTGTATGAGAAGGAGTGGACTTGGGCCCTGGAATGTACCATGACCAGACTCTTTAGGTTGGCAGATGCTTACGAATTTATGTTAGCACATGTCGGCCGGGATCCTTACAAATCTTCCATTCAGTTTTGTGAAGCGGCGTTAAAATTAATTACACAAAGTGTTCGTCTCGATTTGACCCTATGATTCAAATCCACCTCTGCTTTCCGCACTGCTCTCTGCATTATGATTATACATGATGATCAAACACCGCGCAATCCTTTAGTAACTCTGAGAGCCTTAGGTACGGACGACAGGAGGTCAAGCTATCCGAAACTGTCAAATATTCCCAATCAACCTTGAGCCTTAATACTTTAGGCATAAAGTTGATAATTCAATAAATAAATTTGATAGATTGTAGTAGCTTGGTGTGCTGTCTTCTGTACCACGCGCTCCTTGCAGGTGACGTGACAATCAATGACTTCTGCGTCAAACGTCATACTTTAAAGGAACGTGCCCTTATACTGACGCTATGTGTCGTCATCCATCATAACCAGTCAGGTCTTGACTTCTTGAGTTATGCAACGTGACCTGAAACACCTGTAGATAGCAGTGGGCGAGTTATATTTTGATTATACCTATAAAATAACCGGTTTTTGTGTTGTATATTTTTTCAGGTCAGATCATGTGGAAATAATTGTAAAGCTTGGTTTAAAGATATTTTCCTGTCTGCTGAAATGTCCGCATTAACAATGTGTCCTTTTCCACATAACCACATGAATGTTGCTATATCATATGGATATACAGAATATTTTAGAAGCAGTCCAGTCCAGCCTAGTAAAATATTCCTTTAACAGAAATTTATGATTATTCTCACGTTTTTTTGCGACTTTATAGTCGCGAACAGTAATGGCTTAGTCATAACTGCTGAAACTTATGGGTTGTGTAGGTCGTCGCTGCAAACCTGACGGTCTTCGGTATCTCTAAGATTATAACATGATATTCTAATTGGGGAGTTTGAGGGTGTGAGTTAATTACATTACGTGTTGTAATGTAGTGTATATAAGTCATCATTATCATCTCAGCGTTTATCTCGGTTGCATCCGCGGCTTTCGCGTTGGAGCGGGGGGGTGAAATTCTCCTCTATTTCGCGCGATCTTTAGCATCCTGTGGTAAGAGATTATTGGCACGCATGTCATCTCTTACAACGTCAAGCCAGCACTTCTTTGGTCTACCCCGCTTGAATGTGTATGTAAGTGAATGTTGTAAACCCGAACGACAAAACCACACCTTTTCTTATAAAACAACAGTAAGAAAAGATGCTATCTGTTTACATTGTCTACGCATAAAGTTAACTCGTAAGTTCACGGTCGCAACACCAAGTGGCGAGGGTAAACCCAACAGAAATAATTTCACGCCAAATAAAGTACGTTATGTATATCCTACTAATTTGTAGAAAAAACCTCTTTAAATACGAGTAAATGTAATCAGGAAATTGCATGCTAACTACCGGTATTTTTATTTTTAGGTAAGCAAATACTTAAATAGTGCTTTTTTGTCTGGCTAAGATTTCTTTAGATTATTGTACAATTTTATTCTATATAGCATACTAGCTTTAAGCCCGCGGCTTTGCCCGCGTGGAGTTCGGTTATATCGCGCTTTTTAGATTTCCCTCGGGAAGATCATTTTTTTTTTTCGGGATAAAAGGTGTATATGCCTATGTTCTTTCTCAGGGTCTAAAGTTTGTCTGTGCCAAATTTCATGAAAATCGGTTGAGACTGTTGAGAGGTTTAAGCGGAAAAGCGTAACAGACAGACAGAGTTACTTTCGCATTTATAATATTAGTATGGATAACATAAAGTCGCCAAATAACGGCCCCTTGTTGTAAAAACATTTTATTTTAATAATATACTTACCAAGTGAAGTTAAAAATATACTTAATGTCAGTTTTAAGTTGAAACGGTTCTTTATTACTTTGAACAATCAGAAACAACTTTAACAAAAACTAGAAATTCTGAAATTAATATTTTTTTTTTCTAAGTAATAACAACACATTTTCATATTTCACTAGCGGCCGCCAGCGACTTCGTTCGCGTGAAGTTAGTTATGCTCCGCTCCTATTGGTCGCAGCGTGATGTTATATCCTAGATTAATGGGCTATCCAACGCAAAAAGAATTTTTCAAATCGGACCAGTAGTTCCCGAGATTAGCGCGAACAAACAAACATACAAACAAACTCTTCAGCTTTATATATTAGTATAGATTAGAATATTCAAATACATACATATTTAAACAGTACTCATGATATTTTAATTAAAAGCTCACCTCGACAGTTTTTTATTTTTGTAATATCATACCGGTTCTCGTGGATATCCTTGGGGGAGGCCTATGCCCAGCAGTGGACGACTTTCGGCTGAAATGATGAATCATGATGATGTTGAATATTATACAAAAACCACCAAACTTTTACAATGGTGGACTAACATAACTAACTTTACATTTGACCTATTAAAACTAGATGTTGTTATTTAGAAAAAGATTCACCGATAGGAACGATTTTTTTTTTTGTCAGTTATAAACTAGCGCTTGACCGCAATCCCGCCTGATGGTAAGCAGTGATGCGATCATTCATGGTAAAGCGCGCTAGTTTATTAAGAGCCTATTCACTCTAGCCTTGAAGACACTCAAATTGTAATGTGACGGAAACACCGTCGCTGGCAAATTGTTCCAGTCCCTCGATGTACGCGGTATAAAAGAGGAAGCGAAACGCTTCGTCCGGGTCGCAGTGGTATCAACAATGTAAGGGTGGAAACTCGCCGTAGGACGGGTCGTACGATGGTGGAACGGAGATGGGGGAATTAAATAATGCAATTCCCTTGCACACTCACCAGAATGCAACCTATAGAAGACCGAAAGGCTGGCTACTCTACGCCTGTTCTCCAGGCTTTGGAGACCGTTTCGAGTTAAGTCTGGGTCGCCAATCTGCCTCTTCGCACGCCTCTCCACTGAATCCAAAGTAGCCAGGTGAAATTTCGCAGCACCAGCCCAAATGTGGCTGCAGTACTCCACACACGAGCGGACCTGTGCTTTGTACAACATTAGAAGCTGCCCCGGTGTGAAGTACCGCCGGACCTTTGCGATAACGCCAAGTTTTCTGGCAGCCACCCTGGCCTTGGGTATAAATAAATATATACGGACAAATCACACAGATTGAGCTAGCCCCAAAGTTCGAGACTTGTGTTATGGGATACTAACTCAAAGATACTATATTTATAATAGATACATATATAGATAAACATCCAAGACCCAGGCCAATCAGTAAAATATCGTTTTCCATCATGACCTGGCCGGGGATCGAACTCGGAGCCTCCAGGTCGTCATTGTCGTCTGTAGCCATACTATTTGGTCTGATCTCTCTCCGTTCGTATCTTATGGCCTAATATCCTATCGAAAGAGTGAGGTATGAATACATCTGTGATTGCGCAGACACTTCTGCACTATAATATCACCCACCGACATGGCCAAAACACGGTCTGAAGTATGGTTTGGACGTTTATCTGCTTCATTAAGTTTAGTTTTACGTCTTCTGGAGAGTATGTTTGGTTTGGTTCGGACTCGCTAATCTCCGGAGCTGTGTAAAAAATATTGTTTTTTTTTACAATAAAATTGAGAAATTGAATTTGATAATTCTTGGGGAACATTAGGTAACAAATATCATAACTGTAGAATTGAATGCGATGGTATATTTATTGTAAGTAGGTAACATTGTGCTCACATGATAGAAGCAAAAGAAATATGTAACGAAGAAATGTAACCCATATTATATTTTTTAAAAGAGTGTCCATGGAGTTTCTTGCACGTTCTTCTCCATAGAGATCTACGCTTTGGAACGTGAAATTTAGCTTTACTTTTCTTGGACTAACCGACATTGACTATTCAAAAGTACCAACGGATGGTTAATTTGAAATGAACAATTTTGATTTGATTTGAATACATTTGTAAGATGAAGGTATAAATCATTATTGCGATCTCCAGATCCTTACAAATACAAGTGATAATAATGAATATATTAATATCATTATTCTGGAATAACTGGTCAAGTGTGAGTTACGTATGAAGGGTCAGTGAATATTTCAACTATCTGGGTATCACGGTCGATGATGTATATCTGGTCTAGTGACAGACAGATGGACAGGGGAGTCTTATGTCCCTTTGATACGGAACTATAAAAAGTCATTAACATGTGAAGTGTTCAATGTCACATTTCCGTAAATGCGAAGGATTTTAAAAATATCAAGATGAACAGCTTCATTACAATTCTGACGCGTTTATAGGAAGGTAAGGTGATGCTACTGATGTCTTAATATACATATAATAAAGAATAAAAAATAGATTACGACGAATTGAGAATCTCCTCCAACCAGCCTCTCAAGTATGAGTGTGCGGGTTCGATTCCAAGTCAGGCAGGTACCAATGTAACTTTTCTATGTTATATGTACTTTCTAAGTATATCTTGGACACCAATGACTGATTAAAAGGTGAAGGAACACATCTTGAGGAAAACTGGACTTTAAGTCTGAAATCGCCAACCCGCATTGAGCAAGCGTGGTGATTAAGCTCAATCCTTCTCTGTATGAGAGGAGACCTGTGCCCAACAGTGGGACGATAAAAAGGTTGATGATGACGATGAGAACCTCCTCCTTTTTTTGAAGTCGGTTTAAAACTAACTACTAAAATTATATTAAAGCATGATAAAAATTAAATTAAAACTATTTTAACTACTAAATTTAATTAAGCATAAGTTTTGATCCAGTGGGAATAGCCGG
This sequence comes from Sesamia nonagrioides, assembly GCA_017933935.1. Taxonomy (NCBI): domain Eukaryota; kingdom Metazoa; phylum Arthropoda; class Insecta; order Lepidoptera; family Noctuidae; genus Sesamia; species Sesamia nonagrioides. The sequence continues at coordinate 750,415 of JADWQK010002063.1, forward strand.
ATAAAAACTATCCCATATTCATAACAAAAATTCTGGTTACATATCATCTTTGTGCTAAATTTCCTCCAAATCTATTTAATAGCATTTCATGCAAAGCAAATGCGAGTAACAGACATAGATCCATCGTAGGATAGCAAGTTTTTTTTCTTTCCTATCGTAATTGTTACAAATAAATTCATAGAAATTTCTCCTTGTAGTAGATATAACAATAATCACACTACGCAAGTGCGTCTTGGGAATGTCGATGTCGATCATTTGCTCTATTACCGATATTCGCGATAAGGTTTTCGTAATAGGCTCCTAATTTTCGCACTAGGCGCAAGCGTCGCGCCGGCTTAATGCGCGTTTTGAAACGTAATATATTTTTCTACTTTTTGTTCTAAAGTAAAAAGTAGACGTTGTGCGTTTGAATGAACAATAAATAAACAACGAAATCGACTTATAGCATAAATCAAAAGATATAACAGTACCTAGGTTTACTATGTTTCGCTTTTAAATCATCCCCGATGAGTAATTTGATGTTATTAAGGAAAACCTAACGATAGATAATATTGCGCGTGGAATCTTTAAATTATTAGACAGATGTGAATATATATGACAACTTCAATTATTATGATAATCCTGCTAATAAAATAAACACGATAGTTGTTACTCTTTCAAGCCAAAACTACTAAGATTTAATGAAATTTTGGCACACACCGGGATTATAATTACAAATAAGATACTTTTTAACCCAATATTCAATAACCGAATCGAAACTTATGCGAATATAACATCAGTACATGATCTCTAAAATCTAATGTTTATATTGTAAATAGTCCACGGTCTATATACATAACTTTATTACACATACATAAGTATTTATCGCGACTTCGAACGCGTGATTAGCCTTATTTTGTATTGTTTGTGCGTAATATTCAAGCCAACTAGGCGCACTCATCTAACTTTGAATAATAATGTCTATTTCTTGGTTATGCCGAAAGTTGGTTCAGTTGACATCAATTACGTGATTCTTTTTAAGTAAGAGTATAGTTTGCTGGAGTTATTTAACAACTTCAACAAAATTTGTTCGTTTATTTTCTCTGGAACTGACAATATGACATCTGCTAAAGTTCTGAACTTTAAATTCAGGGTTCATAGGTTAAGTAATTGATTTTCTAACCCGCGGTGCATTTACGTTAAACTGGAGTACCTACCTAGCAATATCTTGCGTTTTGACAGTTAAACAAAATTCATTGCGTTAATTAGGTACGTTGTTGAGCAGATATTTTTTTCCAACATATGAACCGATGGACTCGCAATGTATTTTTATGTGCTACAGATTGTGATTGAAAGTATGAATGTTACGCAATTAGGGTCACCATCTGTAGTATATGTTTACATGGATATGTTTATCTATACAAATGACATAACTAGAAACAAGAGTCCGCCTGACCAGCATGCTGATTAAAACATTTCTGCCAAGGTCTCTGCAAAGATATTCATCAGACAGACTACTTACGCTACTTAGTCGTAGTTTATTAGCTTTGTGTAGGTAATGTAAGTGGGTAATAGTAGCTTGTGGCTTTCATTTTGATAGTTCAACAACATTAATTGTGCTATTTACATTGTTGAACCGACTAATTTTCCTAACGTATGAAGCAATGATTATTAATTTCATTCAAAATGGGTCTATTACGTGTTTTAGATGTTCTCGTTGATCGCGTTATTGGTGGTATTTTTTTCCAAATATCTTCAATCAAGGGTTCGGTAATCGATTTCATATTTACCGTCCTATTCACGATTTTAAAAGCATGTTCATATTCTCAGCAGCAGTTCTATGATTTGTGATTTAGTGCAGATATGATAGCAAGTAGCAGTATCTCAAATGATAATAAGTACATTATTTAAATGTGTGTGAACTATTCCTGTACTGTATGGTGTCATTATGTTCTAAAAATGGGCAGTTACTATGTTCCCATAGCTAATATTCCCTGATAAGAATTTATAGTTTCATAAATGAATTATTTCGGAAGTGTTTTGCTTATGTAGGTACTAGTTCATATTTAAGAATGTTTAATGATTGGGACCTCTGAGATTTCTTAATAATTTCTTGTTTTGTTTGATTAAAGGCTCCCGATATGGAGTTATAGTAGATATTTCAGAGGATTTTTTGCTTTTAGAATACAATAAAACGTACACCATAAATATTACTGAACACAAGTTGTGAAAATTTTCAATGCGCGACACAATGGAGAATTCTTACCGATTTTTTTTTGTGATGCATTTTTTGATGGTAACGCGCGCTAGTTTATCAAGAGCTTATTCACTCAAAGAACTGAGTGAATAGAAACGAAGACGGCAGTTGAGCGAGGTGATGCAATGATAAACCAAACAACACTACCAACAATGCTGTGCCAGTGGGAGATTGATCTGCAGACCCTCCACGACCAAACTCCCGACACAACAACATTTGGCCCATCGTACCCGGCACACATCGCAATACAACTGCTCAGACCCATCTTCCGTACGGCTTCGCCATACATTGTGCCGCAACACGACGAATCCTTGGCGGCAAGACTTGTCTGGTGAGTGGTAACTTATGGCCTCCCATCGAGATCTTTTAAAGACAACTTTCAGATGGATTTAGAAGAAAGGAGATACAATACTGCAGGTAATCTGTGGTTGTAGTGAGGTACACTTGTAAAATTGCAACAACTTTATGCAATCATCAAGCCGCTGACATTACATTGTTTACAAGATATTTTTTCTCTTAAAGGTCAGCCAATTCTTTAACAGGTCAACAGCAAATTTAATACGAGACAGATATATTCCGGCGGTTTATAATGTTCCACCTATAACTCTTTTTTTACATTTATAAACTAGCGCTTGACTGCAATTCCGCCTGATGGTAAGCAGTGATGCAATCGTTGCTGGTAAAGCACTAGTTTATTAAGCCTATTCACTTAAAAAACTTAGAAATAGGAAGGATGACGGCAGTTGAGCGAGGTGATGCAATGTGTGGGGGTGCGTGGCAGAAAACCTCCCCGAGTGCTCAGTTGCTGCTGGTCCTCTTGTTGTTTCCTTGAGGACGAGCAGACGCTGGGCCGGTGCACCCTGGGCGTGGGTAACAATCTCTGCGTGATTATTGTGCAGGAGGAGATTGTTATCCACGGCGAATTTCTGCCGGAGCGGAGGAGTCGCTCCCGAGGGCTCCTTATCTGCGCTCTGCAGCAGAGCGCACGAATAGGGAGCGAGGTGGTGTAGACCGCGAGCCGTTTTGACAGTCCGCGGTCTAGGGGTCACGTCGCGTGACCGAGTGGGAGAAGACCGTGGGTTTCTCCTCAACCTGCGGTCTACGGGCACCAGTGGCCATTGGAGGTTCAGAGCCACGGTGCCGGGTGGTGGGTAGTTTAGGTTAGAAATAGGTTAGATATAGGCTTAGGTTACATTTAGGTTAGTTTAGTTAATAAAGGGGAACAAAAAAAAAAAAAATTACTAGTAAGTTAGGTTTAGATACCGAGCAGCGGGCGGTATAATCTGCACCAGAGGCATCCGCTGGCCTCGGGAGGATTAATACCCTCCCAAAAAGAGCGGCCGCATCGCCTTGGGGAAGCGATGTGTGTACCACCCAATTAGTAAAAATGAAAATGTCAGAGAATATGTTGAGCGATTTGTCATGCGATCCGGCTGACGCCCGGCGCTCGCAGGTATCCGGGCCTGCGAGTGGTAAATTGGTTACCGAAGAACGCGCAGGGGTAGGCGACCAGGCCCCTGCTACCGTTATTGCTACTGGAAGCGATGCGGAAACTGTCGAGAATGCGAGTAGTGGAGGCATTGACGAAGGGCCGCGTGGTCCAGACTTAGGTAGAAAGCGTCCACGCAACCATGGTGTGACGGGAGGTGGGTTGGTGGAGCTGACCTCTGAAGAGGAAGGCCTGCCGGCCCCGAAGGTGCCGACCGCGAGGAGAGGTCGGCAGAATTCAAGAGGAGGGACTGCTTCGCGGCCGCGGAGGGACACACAGGGTAGGTTCGTGCGTACCCCGGCGGCCAGCGAAGCAGAAAGTGACATGGGGGTCACTTCGGAGGACCCTGGTGGCGAGAGTTGTGCCTCGCTAGGGAGCTCGAAGGCGGAACTCAACGCCGCCAGGAGGGAGCAGCGCAAAGCCGTCGCGGCCGACGAAGTGTCGGAAATAGCCCGACGCGCTCGAGAGCGACGCGCTGCTCTATTGGCGGAAGGGGGGCAACCGTCGGCGGTGGCCCTTGGTCAGTTGGCCTTGGGCGGGGTGGACTTGGTCCTTAAGGTTGCCACAAAATCTGGCAACCTGAAGAGCACCTTCGTTCGAGGTCTCAAGGAGGCTGCCGCGGACATCAAGGAGGCGGTTGGTACCCTCCTCAACACAACGGCCTCAGACGAGGTCGTGAAATTGCAGGAGGAAAACAGCCGCCTCCGGAATGATCTCGAGGACCTCCGGCGACAAGTCGCTGCGCTGAGCGAGCAGCAGCAGCGACACACGCCTGCCGATGTCACTTCCGAAGTGACCCCGGCTCCCGCACCAAGACCGGCGCGTGCGGGCGATGAGTTAAGCGAATCGTCCCTTGAGCGCATCGTCCGTATGTGCATGCTCCAGTGCGGGAGCATGGTCAAAGCCCAACTTGAGGCGCTTTCTCGGCGCCTCCCTGAGGAACACCTCCGTCCGCCCCTAGCGGCCGACAAACGGCGAAGGGCTGAGGAGACGCCGGGAACTGCTCCTCAGCGAGCTCCAGTGAGCGATCAGCCCACGACGGCCGGGTCTAAGGGTGAGACTTGGGCGACAGTCGTGGGCCGCAAGAAGGCCCGCAAAGCCGCTAAGGCCGCCAAGGCGGCCTCAGCAGCACCAGCGCGCGCCTCCGGTCAAACCGCAAAGGCGGCTCCGGAGGCTGCGCGGCGGACTGGCAAAGGCGGCCCCAAAAGCGGTCGCAAAGGACCGGCTGTGCGTGCCCCGCGTTCCGAGGCCGTGACGCTCACGCTTCAGCGTGGCGCTGCGGGGCGCGGCGTAACGTACCGCTCGGTCCTTACCGAGGCCAAGGCCAAGATCAAGTTGTCGGATCTTGGCCTTCAGTCCGTCACCATCAGACATGCTGCCACGGGTGCGCAGCTGTTTGAGGTGGCTGGTGCTGCGAGCGGCAATGCCGAGAAGGCGGACGCTCTGGCTGCCAAGCTGAGGGAGGTCCTCAACCCTGAGGACGTCCGGATCTCCAGGCCGGAAAAAACCGCAGAGGTGCGGATTGCCGGTCTGGACGAGTCCGTGACTCCTGAGGAGGTGGTGGCGGCCGTTGCTCGAAGCGGAGAGTGTCCGCCGGGCAAGGTGCGGGCCGGCGATATTCGCACCGACGCCACCGGACTCGGTGCGGTCTGGGTTCGGTGCCCTGTGGCGTCAGCGAATAAAATCGCCGCAAGTGGCAGACTGCTGGTAGGTTGGGTTGCAGCGAGGGTTAAACTCCTGCAGCCCCGGGCTTTGCGGTGCTACCGGTGCCTGGAGAAGGGGCACGTCCGGGCCAAGTGCACCTCTGAGGTGGACCGTAGCGATCTTTGCTATCGCTGCGGTCAGCCCGGCCACAAGGCTGCCCAGTGTTCCGCGGCGCCCAACTGCAGCTTATGTTCGGCTGCAGGGAAGCCAGCGGGACACAGAGTGGGCGGAGGGGCCTGTGGCACGCCTGCCAGCAAGAAGGCCACCAAAAAGAAGAAGAGGAGCTCTAAGCCTGCCGGGGAAATCTCGCCTCCCCCGCAGGCTAACAGCTCCGCGGCCGACTCCCGGCCCAGGACCGTTGCCGAGGGAATGGAGTGTCAATAATGGCACAAATCCGTTTCCTCCAGGGCAACATCAATCACTGCGCCAGAGCTCAGGATCTTTTATTCCAGAGCATGGCGCAGTGGTCGATCCAAGTGGCTGTGGTCGCCGAGCCGTATTTCATCCCCGCCCGTGGCGACTGGCTCGGATGCATTGGCGGCTCGGTGGCCATTATTGGCGGGACTCTGGTCGACCCGTCCCGGGGCCGCGGCTGGGTTGCTGCGGTCTCGGGCGGCATCGTCATTGTGGGGGCGTATTTCTCCCCCAACAAGAGTCTCGCCGACTTCGAGGGGTTCCTTGTCGAGTTGGGCGCCGTCGTAGGCCGCTATCACCCTCGTCCCGTTCTAGTGCTCGGGGATCTCAACGCCAAGTCATCGGCGTGGGGATCTCCGGTCACGGACCCTCGGGGCGAGGTGCTAGCGGAGTGGGTGGTGACGACCGGTCTGGTCGTTCTGAATCGGGGCTCTGTATACACGTGCGTGCGGCAGAGGGGCGGGTCGATAGTGGACGTTACTTTCGCTAGCCCCTCTGTCGCCAGCCGTGTCCATGATTGGCGTGTCGCCGTGGAGGTGGAGACGCTGTCGGACCATCGATATATCCGGTTCGACGTCTCCGCCCAGACCGCGAGCGGCCGCCATCCAAGAGCCCCGATTAACGACGGCCCGCGCTGGGCGCTTAAGCGCCTCGACAGGGAACTACTCGAGGAAGCTGCCATAGTCCAGTCCTGGATCTGGGAGTCGGCGACGGACGGCCCCGTCGACGTCGAAGCGGAGGCGCTGCGGTTTCGCGGGGCGATGACGCAGATCTGCGACGCGTCCATGCCCCGCGTCCGCCAACAGTCCGCAAGGCGCAACGTGTACTGGTGGAGCGACGACATTGCGCGGTTGCGCGTCGAGTGCGTCGCGGCTCGCCGCCAGTACACGCGCTACCGGAGACGACGTCGACGGGATCCCGTCGAGGAAGCCGCGCGGTATGGGGTGTACCGCGCGGCCCAGGAGACTCTGTGGCTGGCCATCGGCGACTCTAAGTCGCGGGCCAGGGAAGAGCTGCTGGGGTCCCTGGATCGGGACCCGTGGGGGCGTCCCTACCGTTGGGTACGGGGCAAATTGCGTCCCTGGGCGCCCCCACTGGTGCAAAGTATGCAACCCCAGCTGCTAGAGGCGGTGGTATCCACCCTCTTCCCTGAGCGGGCGGGACATGTTCCCCCGGCGATGGTCTCACCCTCAGCCACAGACTCTCCAGAAGAGGAGGGCACCGATGTCCCCGAGGTGACGCAAGCAGAGACGGGAGCGGCCGTGTCGCGGCTCCGGGCCAAGAATAAAGCGCCCGGACCCGACGGAGTTCCTGGCCGAGCTCTCGTCCTGGCCCTGAAGGAGCTAGAGCCCCAGCTGAGGGGGCTCTTCACGGCATGTTTCGGGCAGGGTCAGTTTCCCAGTGTGTGGAAGGAGGGGAGGCTGGTCCTGCTCAGAAAGGAGGGGCGCCCCGCGGACTCGCCGTCCGCGTATCGGCCCATAGTGCTGCTCGACGAGGCGGGCAAACTTTTTGAGCGTATCATCGCAGATCGCCTCGTCGGCCACTTGTGCGGAGACGGGCCGAACCTGGACGACAACCAGTTCGGTTTTCGTCGGGGGCGCTCCACCATAGACGCAATCATGCGCGTGAGAGCCCTGGCGGAGGATACGGTATCCCGGGGTGGGGTGGTGTTGGCGGTGTCTTTAGACATTTCCAACGCCTTCAACACCCTACCCTGGAGCTGTATTAGGGAGGCCCTGAAATACCATCGGGTGCCTCCCTACCTCCGCCGCATAGTAGGGGCTTATCTGGAGGATAGATGCGTCATCTATCGGGGACGTGACGGTGCCGGTCGGCACCAAATGTCGTGCGGTGTTCCACAGGGATCGGTCTTGGGACCGCTCCTGTGGAACATCGGCTACGACTGGGTGCTGAGAGGCGAGCTCCCGTCGGGCGCCGACTTGACGTGTTATGCGGACGACACGCTTGTCACTGCCCGGGGGAGCTCGCACAGGGAGGCGACGTTGATAGCCACGGCTGCGGTGTCACAGGTGGTGACCCGCATCCGGCGCCTGGGCCTGGAGGTGGCCCTTGACAAGTCGGAGGCCATGGTTTTCCATGGCCCCCGACGTGCGCCGGCGCCGGGATCACATATCGTGGTCAGTGGTGCCCGGATAGCTGTCGAGTCCACCATGAAGTATCTGGGATTGGTGCTCGACAGCCGATGGGAATTCGGACCCCACTTCCGGCGGCTGGCGCCCAAGCTGATGGGTGCAGCAGGCGCGCTGTCAACGTTGCTTCCCAACATGGGGGGCCCGAGCGCCGCCTGTAGGCGGTTATACGTGGGAATCGTGCGGTCCATGGCCCTGTATGGGGCCCCTGTGTGGGCGATGGACCTGACGGCCGGAACACTCGCCATTCTGCGCAAGCCGCAGAGGGCGATGGCCGTCAGGGTCGTCCGCGGGTATCGCACGATTTCCTACGAGGCGGCTTGCGTCCTGGCCGGATCCCCGCCCTGGGACCTAGAGGCGAAAGTACTCGCGTCATTATACCGATGGCGCGAGGAAGAGCGGACACGGGGCTCCAGTCCGGCGCAGCGGCAGATCGAGCTGCGCCGAGAGGAGCTCCGTCAGGTCCTGGTGGCGGACTGGCGGCAGAGGCTTATGCGCCCTACCGCCGGCCTCGCTACCGTCGAGGCGATCCGGCCAGTACTCGACGACTGGCTCGGGAGAAGGCACGGCTCCCTGTCGTTCAGGGTGACGCAGGTGCTGTCGGGGCACGGCTGCTTCGGCAGGTACCTGTGTCGCCTAGGCAGGGAGCCGGACGCTCGGTGCCACCACTGCGTCCAATGCGGGGAGGACACGGCGCAGCACACGCTCTCCGAGTGTATAGCTTGGGAGGAGCAGCGCCGTGTCCTCACAAATGAAGTAGGAGGCGACCTGACGCTGCCGGCAGTAGTGCGGAGGATGGCCGGCAGCGCAGAGTCGTGGGACGCGGTGGTGTCCTTCTGCGAGGACGTGATGTCGCAGAAGGAAGCTGCGGAACGGGAGAGGGAGATCTCAACTCCCTTCCCGGGCCGCAGAAGACGCACCGGGCGCCGAAGAAGGGCGGATAACGCCCTCTTCCGCCCCCCATGAATGGGTCCAGGGGCGAGGGACATGGGGAAGTCCCCGCCCCCTATTCGATGGACCCCGCGGCGGAGGCGCGCGCAAGTGTCAGCGCGCGCCTCTGAGGCGATGCACGGGGTAGCTTAACACCCCACTACCCCGTGCCGGAGACGAGGCCCGGACAGACCGGGCCAGGACGAGAGTGTGGGGCTGCGGAAGAATTTAGACTCCCGCGGCCCCACGCGCGCTCGTGATAGAAGAGACACCGGGGTGGTTTTAGTCAGTAAAAGTCTGACAGACCCCGTCGCCCACCCTAGGGCGGCGGACATCCTATGAGGATTTCCACCCCGAAAAAAAAAAAAAAGGTGATGCAATGTTAAACCCAAAAACACGACCAACGATGCTGTGCCAGAGGGAGATTGATCTGGAGACCCTCTACGACTAAACTCCCGACACAACAACATTTGACGCATCGTACCTAGCACACATCGCAACACAACTGCTCAGATCCGTCCTCCGTATGGCTTCACCAGATACCATGCCGGAACACAACGAATCGCTTGGCGGCAAGAGTTTGTCTGGTGAGTGGTAACTTCTGCCGGCAGTCGATATTATGGCCCGATACTTGCAATTATTAATATTTATTTATAAATAATTTTATTAATAATTATTGCAGCAAATGACGGCGTGTATTAAAACGCTGCGGTTCAAACGCAGCATTTTTTCTTGCCAGTACGGCAACACCTTAGATCTGAACGATTCTTAAGTGTTATTTCGCAAACGTTTCCCACCGAACGGTTTTCGTGAAGCGATTGTCATGCCAAGGTCCTCATTGTTCTTTTGAATTGTCTTATTTTTATTAGCATTATGTTGTTTAATTATATTGAGATCAGTTGCGATATGTTGAGTATATACTGGAGTTACTTATACACTACTGCTAGGGCCATGGGTTGTTTGACAGATCAGACCCCGTGGTCCCTAGCGTACAGGCAAGTAAAGGAACACGTGTGGGTTTTAGTCAGTATAAGTTTGGCTCTCCCTTCCGCACCGCCCAGAGCGAGACACGTCGTATTGTGAAGATTTTCCGTCCGAAAAAAAAGCTTCTTATACTCTAGTAGGTACTACACGCAAGCTTGTGTTTTTATTTACATACTAGCTGCTGCCCGCGACTCCGTCCTCGTGTTGATATAAAATAAGCGTCTGTTAAAATAATGGGAGCGACATGTACGTCCGAGTTTGTCGTTTGTCGTCGATTTTTTGTTACTGCTCTGCTCCTATTGGTCATAGCGGGATATTATATAGCCTATGTCCTTTCTCAGGCTCTAGACTATTCGTGTATCAAATTTCATTACAATCAGTTCAGTAGTTTTGGAGTGAAAGGCGGACAGACAGACAGAGATACTTTCGCATTTATAATATTAGTATGGATTAGGGAAGTAAAGTCCGTGCACTAGTATTGTGTTTTTCATTGTATATGGTGCAATCAGAAGACTAATTCTCGTAATTTCATTTGATTATTTTTTTTATAAAATCAAAAGGTTTATGCATTGATTACAGCCTACTTTGTTGTGTAATAGAATTTCTATACCTAGATTGCGGCCTATCTTTTCCAGAATTTCGAGATGTTGGTTGAGGCCTATATTGTGTAATGCTAGAATGTGGATATCTTGTTTAAGGCCTATGTTGTCCAATACCAAAATTTTCAAATCTGTTTGTCTATTTTGTTCACTAAATGTATTGTGATATTTCGGCAGATGCCTATTTTGTGTGTTATAATAATTTCTCCGCTGAACATTATTTCTATACCATCATAATTCTGAATCTCGTCGGAACTTGGATCACCTAATTCAAATAGGAACATAAACTGTAAGCAGGAAAAGTATCAATAAGGACTATAAACAAGGGAGGAGGTATTAAATAACAAGATTAAAACGATTTTAATAAAACTGACTTTATTACTAACTTTTAAAAAAATAATAAACTAAACAAACTCGCTAATCACTAATAAGAACTTATATTGTTTAAAAGAAACAGTAGCAATGGCTCTCATTTTAACAGTTAACAAAATCTAATAGCAGATAGTTAAGATGACGTACATAATTATTTCGAACATAATTATCACGGACAACTGAACAACTGACAAATTGAAATTAAAAAATATAGATTTATAGTGATTGCATAATGTTTTACGCAATGAAGGTACCAGCTGCCGTGCACCACACTGGATCAATCTGGACTGCACCGCAGTCACAACTAAAGATCAGCACCCTTTAGTTGTTTCATCTTCAATCAACAAGCCACGGAAGTTGTCAGTGCTATGCTGCACTGACAACTTCCGTGGCTACAATAACATGTCGAACTGTATTCTTGTACGCATAACAAATGAGCGGTACATTCTGGAAACGATACAAAACCATACTGGCTATGTATAAAATACCCCGCGACCTTCACCAGGTCATCGGTCTAACATTGTTAGGGGCCTCCCTACTCTGCGTCTTCAGGTGCGGGGCCGCTCCAGAACCTTACTGCCTTATTGGCTATCGGTTCTACGAGCAATGTGCCCCGCCCACTGCCACTTAATTTTAGCCACTCGAAGAGCGATTATAACTGATAGCTGGAAATAGTGTGTTACGCAATGAAGGTACCTATTGTTTCTTCTTCTTCTTTTTTCAAGGTGAGATTCAACCTGAACTCTTGATCAATGGCCTCATCATCATCAACCTTTTTTATCGTCCCACTGCTGGGTACAGGTCTCCTCTCATACAGAGAAGGATTGAGCGTAATCACCACGCTTGCTCAATGCGGGTTGGCGATTTCAGACTTTAAGTCCAGGTTTCCTCAAGATGTTTTCCTTCACCTTCAGTCAATGGTGTCCAAGATATACTTAGAAAGTACATATAACTTTAGAAAAGTTACATTGGTACTTGCCGTACCTGGGATTGAACCCGCGCACTCATACTTGAGAGGCAGGTCTTTCAACCACTAGGCCACCACGACTTTATCTGATCAATGGCCTCAGTGGAATAGAAATCACAATATTGCCAATGACACATGTAAAAAATTATAGAAATTCTTTGAAAATTTTATTTCCAATAATGGCAGATATCGCCAATTACAGTTGAAAAAGACGGTGCGCGTGAACGTGTGAACCGTCTATGAGGGAGGTTTGAGGCAAAGTTATGATGTGGCCACTATAAATAAATAAATAAATACGGACAAATCACACAGATTGAGCTAGCCCCAAAGTAAGTTCGAGACTTGTGTTGTGGGAACTCAACAATACTATATTTATAATAGATACATATATAGATAAACATCCAAGACCCAGGCTAATCAGGAAAAGATCGTTTTTCCATCATGACCTGGCCGGGGATAGAACCCGGGGCCTCCACGTCGCAGTCAGGCGTGTTGACCGCTGCGCCACGGAGGACGACTAGACTATGTTGCGATATTTCAATGTTCTTTATGAATTATTTACTGAATGCACTTTTTACTACATAAATCACGCGATTTTATTAAGTAAACGAGACTATAAATAATTTTAAAAGTCATCATTACACTAAAAGGAACTAAGTTGCTCCTTATAATTCCACGTATCTGCCAGTGAATGTTCAGTCAAAATCTGTCCCACTGTTTCCGATATAAGCCAAAACAGACAAAAATTAAAAAAAAACTCAGGTTTTAAAAGCCACACCTATATGCTTTTCTCTGTATTTAGTAAAAACTATTATTTTGGTATGTCGTGGTGGCCTAGTGGTTAAAACACCAGCCTCTCAAGTATGAGTGCGCGGGTTCGATTCCAGGTCAGGCAAGTACCAATGTAACTTTCCTAAAGTTATATGTACTTTCTAAGTATATCTTGGACACCAATGACTGAAGGTGAAGGAAAACATCTTGAGGAAACCTGGACTTTATCAAGTCTGAAATCGCCAGCCCGCATTGAGCAAACGTGGTGATTACGCTCAATCCTTCTCTGTATGATAGGAGACCTGTGCCCAGCACTGGGACGATAAAAGCTTGATGATGATGATGATGATTATTTTGGTAGAACAACGATGGCTTAGTGTAATCGGCCGCGGTTAGTTATAGGTCGTAAGTTCAAACCCCACTAGGCGCTTTGCTTTTTGTAACTTATTTCATCACAACTGCTCTCAAAACTGAAGAAAAACATTGCGAGGAAACCGGCATGTCCTAGAGTCAAAACTTTGAAGTCATCATCATCATCATCAGCCTGTAGTAGTCCATATAGGCCTCTCCAATTTGACGCCATTCAACTAGATTTTCGGCAACTGTCATTCAGTTACTACCAGCCATCCTGCGAAAATCGTCGCTCCAACTAACCTGAGGGGGTCCGATCTTACGTTTACCGATTAGCGGTCTCCACTCTAGAACACGTTTACTTCAACGGTTATCGGTTCTACGGTTAATATGGCCGACCCATTGCCACTTCAGTTTGCTTATTCTATGAACTATGTATGTCGACAACTTTGGTTCTCTGCCCAATCACCTCGTTGCGAATTCGATCCCTGACTCCCATTCAGAGACTCCAAGCATAGTCCGTTCCATAACTCGCTGAGCGACCTTCAATTTGTGGACCAGCCGTACTGTGAGTGTCCACATTTCTGCTCCGTAGGTCATAACTGGTAGGACGCATTGATTGGCGCGACGAGAAGATTCGACTTGAAGACATTGATCTTGAAGGCATGTGATATCTACCAACCCGTACTGGGCCCGGGCGGTGGATTAAGGCCCAATTCCTCCACTGAGAGGAAGCCTGTGTCCCAGGAGTATACATGCTTATAGGCCATTATAGGCTATATAAATGTGTTATATATTTATTTTATTTTAGCATTTCAAACAGATACTTCAATTTTATTTTGTGTAGACGTATTTGATTTATTACGTTCGACAAGGCTTTTAATTCACAATCCGATCAAAACATAACGAGATAACATGTAAAACTTGACATTAAAATCTGGTTATAAGAAAAATGTAGATTAATTTGCATTTTATGATGTGCAAATGGTAACGAATAATTAAAAGTTATGGTTCCTAAGCACAGTTATGTGTTTTAGCAGCGCTTTTAGTTACCATCATTGTCATTGCGTAACCCATAAAACTTGAAATGGGAATCACTTTCATTTGTTTTGATCATCTGACTGTTGTATTCACTTTCTAGGTTTTGTTGTTTCTATGTATACAATGACGAGAAAGCTTTCTATCCAAAGAAGTATGAATCTACACCTGTACCCTGGTTGCATGACACTCTATTACTCTCAATATGAATCATTTTGAAGCTAAGTAAATAATACATTGCTCCAGATGTTCCAAATATGTTTCTATTTATGCTCAACAACGTAAACAACTCAATGAAAGTTGTTGAACTGTCAAAATGAAACCCATCCCCCTACGGATAGTGTGTTACGCAATTACCCTACTAGAATCTCTTAAGAGAAGAACTAAGAACGCCCTAGGAATCACTCCCTCATATTGTGTGATTCAACCCTCAAAGCAATATTTCAGACACCGATTTTCAAACTTTTGATAGTACCATCCTATATCCTCCCGTGGGTGTCGTAAGAGGCGACTAAGGGAACTCTTACCAGGGAAGCGTGCAGCAGCGCTTCTCCTGTGGAATAGCAAATCATTGCTATGCCCAACCTGCCTGCCAAGTGCAGGGATTATGACAAATCTTCCCAACTTGGGGAGGCTTTTGTCCAGCAGTGGACCTCTATAGGCTGAAGAAGAAGAACAGAAAACATCACCTTTGGCCTCAGGACCATTTTCAAATGACCTAGATTTGAAAATATGGTTGACGTGTAAACGTGTTTGTACAATCCTATATACAAAAAAACCTTCACAGGTACTGCCTATCTCTATTGGAAGTAGGCATCAGTTTAATATATAATGTCCTCACTCCTGGGATATAGGCCTCCTCTCAGCGAGAGGGAGTGGGCCGTAATCGCGTGCAGGTTGGTAGATGTCACATGTCTTCCAAGTTTTGTCTCTAGGACATGCCGGTTTCCTCACGACGTTTTCCTTCACCGTTTTGAGAGCAGTGGTGATGAAATAATTTACACAAAGTTCAGCGCCTGATGGGGTTTGAATTATGACCTAAAACTTATAGGTCGATACCACTTGGCCACCGTTGATTTGACTAATTCTTCGTCTACTAATAAATGACGACCTCCGTGGCGTAGCGGTCAACACGCCTGCTTGCGACGTGGAGGCCCCGGGTTCGATCCCCGGCCAGGTCATGATGGGAAACGATCTTTTTCTGATTAGCCTGGGTCTTGGATGGTTATCTACATATGTTTATCTCTCGTTGAGTTAGTCTCCCATAACACAAGTCTCGAACTTACTTTGGGGCTAGCTCAATCTGTGTGATTTGTCCGTATATATATAAAAATGCCTCTACTTTCAGTATATCCAACGGTTGCCTGAAAGAGATACAATTAAAAAGTCGCCAGCACTTCAAACCATATAATATGCCAAAAATCTGTAATGGATTTTCAACTTTATCGCTAGAACATTAAGACTCAAGGTTAATTGGAAAAAAGCCAATCCATTCTCATTTTGACAGCATGTATTCGCAATAAACATTAATATCAAAACCTCTAAGTTATGCAGCTTCAATTATTGCCTTCTCATGATCAATTACACCACAAAGTAATACAGTATATATACATTTCCTAACGTTACCTTCGCGTTGAGAAAAATGCCGTGATGCAATGTCGCAGTAAGATGTCCACACTATGTATGTGGAGCAAAACGTAGGGACGTCCAGCTGAAGTAGATATGTGGTGCAAGGTATAAGAGCAAGGAGTACACGATGCGTCAATACACAAGTGTCAATAGACGCGAAACCTGAAGCACAGTGACATCAGAGTATAATCGCTCATTATTATACAACGTGTAACAAAAAGGGTATATACATATCAAGGGCATGGCATCTTTAGATGATATCAAACGATATCGGAAGGGTTTCAACTCAAAATAAAATACTCTAAAAATTGGTACCAAATTTTCGGTTTCGTGTGTTTCTTAAAATTAAATCATTACAAACGTGGCAGCACACTACATACGTTAATAACTACTCGTTACCCGTCACGTTACTTGCCAAAATCCGATGTCTTCAATATCTTTGTGCGACTAGTATGATAGTAGCCTATCACAGGCGGTGTTTTTCCTCATAACTTCCTAACATAAAGAGATAGGATTAAAAAACCCTTCCAATACCGTTTGATATCATGTAAAGATGCCATGCCTTTGTTATGTATATACCCTTTATGTTACACGTTGTATACACATTTATATTCAAAATATAATTGTAGAAATTAATCTTAAAGTCACATAGTGCATCATGGTGGCGCATTTAAAAATGTACGACAAACTTATGTCAATCCTGTTGAGTTGAATCTTAAGGGAATTAATTAGTGGTAAATGAGATCATTCTTACATATACTAATAAATCTTCTCAGGTATTGCGAAAATGTGTCTTTGACTAAGTTAAAGATAAAAAAAAGTGGATGAATGTGTGTGAGTTATTCTTTCACGCAAAAACTACTATATTGATTTGGATGAAATTTGGCACACGGTGTTTAATAAACAGTATCAACACATTAGGATCCTTTTCACAAAGTCATACTCGATACTCATGTGGGTGAAACCGCAAGGCGTAATTTGTATTTTATAAAATTCTTCTTCTTCTGCAGCCAATAGAAGTCCACTGCTGGACAAAGGCCTCTCTCAAGGCTTTTATTGCTTCGGGATTGCCATAATCCGCACGCTTGGCAGGCGGGTTGGGGACCGCAGTAATTTGATATTCCACAGGAGAAGTGCTGCTGCCCGCTTCCCTGGTGAGAGTTCCCTTTGTCGCCTCTTACGACACCCATGGGAGGATATGAGAATGGATATAAAATTAATCGTATTTAATTTAATCGCTCCTCACTACTTACTAACACCATACGCCCGCTCATAAACGCAAGCCTTACAATAATTTGATACTGAATCATTATAATTACGAAAGTCATTATGCCCCACATAACATAGAGGGCGTTACGTGCGCTCATACAAAATTATTATTTCTGGTTTATTTTTAAACTTAATTAGATTTTATTGGTCTGTTAGAAATTTCAATTGTTTTTTTTTAATGAAGATTGTTATTGGTTAGAGTGGCAGTCACTCTTAATCATTTTGTAAGTTCACCATCGGCTGCCGGCAGCAGTTACCACCCATCAGACAAAGTCTTGCCGCCTAGCGATTCGTCGTGTTCCGGTGTGATGTCTGGTGAGGCCGTTCGGAGGACGGGTCTGAGCAGTAATTGTGTTGCGATGTGTGTCGGGTACGATGCGGCAAATGTTGTTGTATTGGGAGTTTGGTCGTGGAGAGTCTCCAGATCAATCTCCCTCTAGCGCAGCATCGTTGGTCGTGTTGGTCTTGGGTTTAACATTGCATCACCTGGCTCAAGTGGCGTCATCCTTCCTATTCCCAAGTTTTTTAAGTGAATAGGCTTAATAAACTAGTGCGCTTTACCATCAACGATTGCGTCACTGCTTACCATCAGGCGGGATTGTAGTCAAGCACTAGTTTATAATTATTTAATAAAATTCTATCTTCTATTTTACTCATAGAAGAAGTTAATCTTAACTGTTAACCAAGCACAGAGAGCATGGTATCGGCCGCGACTTACTAATAATTGTAGGTAGTAGGTTCGAACACCGTCAGGCGCTTTACTTTGTGTAAATTATTTCATCACCACCACTCTCAAAACGGTGAAGGAAAACATCGCGAGGAAATGTCATGTCCTAGAGCTGAAAACTTCTAAGACATGTGACATCTACCAACATGCACTGGGCCCGCGTGGTAGATTACGACACGATTGGTGTAGTGGCTGAGCGATCGACTGCTGCCTGGCGGTGATTGGTCGTGGAGGGTCTCCAGATCAATCTCCCTCTGGCGCAGGATCATTGGTCGTGTTGTTGGGCTTAACATTGCACCACCTCGCTCAACTGCCGTCTTCCTTTCTATTCACTAAGATTTTTAAGTGAATGGGCTTAATAAACTAGCGCGCTTTACCATCAATGATTACATCACTGCTTACCATCAGGCGGCATTGCAGTCAAGCGCTAGTTTATAATTATATATATATATAAAAAAAAATTGTATAACCTACAGGTCCTTGTTCCGGGTCTGGCTGTTTGTGTATACGAATTTAAATGTTTGTGAACGCACCCACGATACAGGAGTAAACCGTAGTATGGGGCAAAATCTAAAAAAAAAAAAAAGTTACGGCATACTCCCTCTCATCAAGAGGAGGCCTGAGTGCCAACAGTGGGAACAATACAGGCTGATGAGGTATGTATAAGCACAGTCGGTAAGAAGAAGAAAGTTGAAAGCCCGAAAGTCTGGCAACTAGTTTTACTAAGAGGTGTCGTGTTACGCAGTTCGGTTTGATTTGATAGAATGGGTTGTGAAGATATGATAGGCTGTCGCTTCATGTAACATAGGTATAGGATTTCAGCTCCCGGTAAAATGGGAAACCATCCCCAATACTTATAGGGAAATGGTTTCACCCGCGTAAGTGTAGTAGTAAGATTATTTATTTAAAAAATGCACTCTTGAATATAAAAAAATAGATATAAACCTATTCTCAGCCCTAAAAAATGTAGGTATATACGAACCTAGCTTTCGGTTAGAATTCGGTTATATCGCGTTTTTTAGATTTCCCTCGGGAATATCAAATTTTTCAATGAAAGGTAGCTTGTCCTTTCTCAGGGTCTTAAGATTGTCTGTTTGGCACAGACAATCTTCATTTTCATCAAAATCGGTTGAGAGGTTTAAGCGGGAAACCGTAACAGACTGACAGACAGACAGACAGAATTACTTTCGCATTTATAATATTAGTATGGATTTAATTAAAATCGGTTCATCCGTTTCGGAGAAGTTCGAGGACACAGTGACAGGAGAATTTTATATAATAGAAGATGGCAGATTGATTGACTTTTAAATTAAAGCTGACTTCTAGGGAATACAGTGCAGTAGTTTCTCGTTGCCTTCTGAACCAAATTGTGCCTGCGAAACACCAAAGAGTGGCATTTCTTCCATCGAAGTAAAGTTCCGACTCATGGTTGATAAGACCGAGTACAAGAAGCTGATGGCCAACCTTCAGAATTTAAGAGGCACTGGAAGAAGAAGAAGAAGATTGATTGAGTTAGTAGGATAGAGGAAAGGTAATATTCAAGCGCAACTAGATTTAAATTTACAACCTGCTTCACTTTTGAAAAGGAGATGGGTAAGTGACCTTTAATATCAAGTTGTGTATTGCACACTCTTCAAAGCGTTCAAGTTTTATTATCAACTAGGTTTTGCGTACGGTTTTGCCTGCGTTGATGTCGGAAATATGCCACTGAAATATACAACCGGTATCAAAAGTACTACAAGTGTTATCTAGGTATACCTGTGCGTTAAATTTAATCGTAATCTATTCAGCCGTTTTTGCGAAAACCCGGGCAGACAGATCCATATAAACGGAAAAAAAATGAGAAAACGGTGAGCGGTGGTGACTCAGTGGTACATAACATCCCCGACTTATGAGTTGTAAATAGTGGGTTCGAACCACTGCTCTCAAAAACCGTTAAGGAAAAGATCATGAAGAAACCGCCATGTCCTAGAACCAAATAATCAAAAACACGTGACATCTACCAATCAGCACTGGGCGTTGTGGATTACGGCCCACTGCATATCACGGAGATGAGCCCTGTGTTCCAGCATTTTGAACTGGGAATATGTAAAGGCTGATTATGGACGAAAATTCTTCGTTATCTTTTTTATATATATGTACAGAAGAGATATAAAACGAAATGTTTCACAATTCTGGACATGTAGGTACTATTGGCATTTTATACATTTTGAAAGTGATTAGATTAACGCTGACCTCAGGATTTCCTCGAAGGCGAAGATTACTCAGTAAAAGTTCAACTCACTAATAAAACTACAAACTTGCCTTTTTAAAAGGTTCCATACTTACTTGATACTAAAAGTTTACAATGTGGCGAGTACATAACACAATCAGCCTATAATGTTTCCACTCCTGGGTTACATGCCACCTCTCGGTGAGAGGGAGTGGGCCGTAATCTACCACGCGGGCCCAGTGCGAGTTGGTAGAATCAAATGTCTTCGAAGTTTTGCCTCTAGGACATGCCGATATCCTCTATGTTTTCTTTCACCTTTTTGGGAGCAGTGGTGACGAAATAATTTACACAAAGTAAAGCGCTTGGTGTCGTTCGAACCTGCGACCCAAAATTTATAAGTCGCAGTTAATGCCACAATAAAAAAAAAAAAAATCTATTTATTTCGGGCAACATGCCCATATATTGTTAGTGTACAACTTAAAAACTATGTTAGTATTAAATAAAAAATAAAAAAGAACTTAATTAAGGTATTTGCCTCCCTCTGGGGCACCAGGCACCCGCACTTGTGCTTGAACCCAATGCCGCAGAAGGGGGCTGTCCAGCTTGTGGCTGAGCACGTTCAGAATGGTGTTGGCGCTCCCACGTGTACGAAACATCAGCGACGCGATACGGCGCCGCAGTACAGTGTGAAAGCCGTCTGTGTGCGCGTGCGCAAACATCGCAGACGCACTACAGCAACGTGGGAGCCCCACCAGCACCCTGAACGCATTATTATAATGTACTCGGAGAGCGTTGATGGCCCGCTGCGTGTAGGCGACCCACAGATTGCAGGTGTAGAGACATTGGCATCACTGTTCTCGGTGTAGCTATTAGTTTATTGCATTAATTGAAGTTACGTATTCTTTATTTAACGAAATCATCATCATCTCCGCGTTCAGTCCTGGTTGCATCCACAATCTTCGCGTTGGAGCCCGGGGTACGCTTTCTTCCTCATTCTTCTCCATTTCGCGCGATCTTTAGCACCCTGTGGTGTGAGATTGTTGGTACGCATGTCATCTCTTACAACCTCAAGCCAGCACTTCTTTGGTCTACCTCGCTTGTTCCGGCCCGGCGGAGGCACGACGGCAAGACATTTGATACCCACGTAACATTTTGTTGGTATTAACATTTTGTTTTCGTAAGACGTGACTGTACCAGCGTAGGCGACCCTCCTGCAGGACATTGGATAGGAAAAGAAGTAATGCACATGTTACATTTAGATATGTATTTTATACAACGTGTAACAAAAAGGGTATATACATACCAAGGGCATGGCATTTTTAGATGATATCAAACGATACCGGAAGGGTTTCAACTCAAAATAAAATACTCAAAAAATTGGTACCAATTTTCGGTTTCGTGTGTTTCTTAAAATCAAATCATAACAAACGTGGCAGCACACTACATACGTTAATAACTAATCGTTACCCGTCCCGTTACTTGCCAAAATCCGATAAATGTCTTCAATATCTCTGTGCGACTAGTACGATAGTAGCCTATCACAGGCGGTGTTTTTTCTCATAACTTCCTAACATAAAGAGATAGGATTAAAAAACCCTTCCAATATCGTTTGATATCATGTAAAGATGCCATGCCTTTGTTATGTATATACCCTTTATGTTACACGTTGTATAATACACAATAAAAGAATTAATATCAATTGATATTCTAGTAGTGGTACCTAATTTTTTTGTTTTAGTATTTAATAATAGTAAACATAATTTGTGATTAGGTATTTAGTCACTTATAAAGTTTTTATTGAACTGTTGATACCATCGGCTCGCATCGGCTTGCCTTAACATCTGAAGGCTATATTTTGTACCAAATTAAATGGTTCGAAAAATTCAGTTCACAATTTTAGTAAAATATTACTTTTATATGTTTTATTTTATTTTAAGACTCTGTTATCGACTTGTTTGCCACTTTGTACACTTTGCAACTTGATGGCATATTGCAGCATGACCAAATAAATGCATCCATCAATGTAATCTGACATTTCATGAATAAACCAGTCAATTATTTACCTTGTTATTGCCAATAGCAGTGTCTCATTAGTCGATCTGCAAGAATTCACTCACCCGAAACATACAAATCGGCACTTTTAAACAATATCATTTTTTCTATTGGACAAAGCAACACGCCATTACTTTTTGCGGGTGAATCACACATTCACCATCAAGTACATTTTGAATTTCATGTACAGATGGCAGCATATCAAGCTACTACAATCTGTCGGATTTCTTTATTAGATTTTCAGCTTTATCTCTAAAGCAATAAGGCTCATGGTTGATTGGGAATATTTGTCAGTTTCGAGTAGCTTGACCTGCTGCCCTCCCGCGGTCTCACTCGCATAAGTTTCTATCCCTCAGAAGTAAGGGGATATAAGTCTCCTATGTCTTAATACTAGCTATAAACTATCTGTGGGCCGGAATTCATCAAAATCCGTTTAGTAGTTTTGGCGTGAAAGAGTAACAAACAAACATCCATCCACCCCTACAATCATTTTTTTATACATAATTATAAACTAGTGCTTGACCGCAATCCCACCTGATGATAAGCAGTGATGCAATCGTTGATGGTTAAGCGCGCTAGTTTATTAAGAACCTATTAACTCAAAATAAAAATGAGTGAATAGAAAGGAGAGAGGTGTTCTAAT
The DNA here is from genome assembly GCA_017933935.1 of Sesamia nonagrioides. NCBI lineage: Eukaryota > Metazoa > Arthropoda > Insecta > Lepidoptera > Noctuidae > Sesamia > Sesamia nonagrioides. The sequence goes on from JADWQK010002063.1 coordinate 772,952, forward strand.
GTTAAACCCAACAACGCGACCAACGATGCTGCGCCAAAGGGAGATTGATCTGGAGACTGTCCACGAAAAAACTACCGACACAACAACATTTGGCGTATTGTACCCGGTGTCTAAACTTCGTTCCATAAAATTGTGCGCAGCGGTAGTTCATTCATGGAAGAAATTAATAAGTCACGCTTCTCTAAGTGTCTGACATAAGAGTCTCCAGATGCGGCACGTTCATTAATTAGCAAGCGCACGACTGGTTCATTCAAGAAGTTAACCTTTATGACGTCACTGGCATTGTCTGACATTTGTCTGATAACGGTTTCGATGTGGTTACCTCATTCACTTGTTACAAATTTTCTGTTAAAGGGCCATACAAACTTTAGCCAATAAGGCATGGTATTCCATTATTGGCTAAACTTTGTGTGGCCTTTCATTTCTCAGTGCAATCACATAGGAAAAACGAAACTCATTTTTAATAATAATGCTAGATATTCGCTGAAAATGTAAACAAATATAATTTTATGTAAGACTAGCTGTTAATCACGACTCCGCGTCAATTTTTGTTATTATGATCGCGGTTAAAAAGTTTTATATCATATTTTTTGGGTAACGTGAACCTTTTATGCAGCCCATCAATCAACACCTACAAAGATGAATAATTTACCCCATTTTTCCCACATTTTCTATTGATTCTTCGCCCCTGTGTGATGTTATATAGCCTAAAGCCTTCCTGGATTAACCGGCTATCCAATACAAAAAGAATAATAGTATTTTTTTAAATCGGATCAGTAGTACTAGAGATGCTTGAGAGCTGTACATATTAGTATAGATTAACTTTCATTCCTTCTCTACAACATCAAACATTTTTATAATTTTTTCAATTACTTGAAATCAACTTAATAATCTTGAAAATAAAGTTGATATTTGTCTAACTTGAAATAGGGTGGGGGTTTGCAGTACTGTGTACTTTTACTATATATTATGTTACAATGACTAGACGAAAGCTACCTCGTCTATGACATTTGCAAGTGGCTGCAAACAATGAGCAATTTATCTTGGGTATTATTTCACTTTGAATAGAAATATTGCCTTTTAGCTCCAACATTTACGAACACTTTGGAATTATGCCCTTCAATCAAATGTATTAGCCATGTAAGTATTAGCTGACAGCCTCCGTGGCGTAGCGGTAGCGGACGCGGCCGCTGCGCAAGGTGGCGCGGGTTCGATCCCCACACAGTGCAAGTATTTGTATGCATGAATATGAATATTTGCACTGGTCTGGTCGTGCCTCGGAAAGCACGTTAAGCCGTTGGTCCCGGTTGCCATACGAACATCTAGTGGCAGTCGTTACGGGTTGTTGGAGCCCTCAAAAGTCCAACAATTGGTCTAACTGCAATGCTTCGATGTCGCCTTCGGGTTGTGGAGATCAGACGGCAGTCGCTTCACGGAAAATGTCGAAGTTTAGCCATATCAGCAGTTGGACTGGTAAAGCGGACCCCAGACTCCAAAGCAGAAAAGGCTTCAGATGCGACTGGGATTAACGCTGGGATGATGATGATGAATCAAATGTATTAGCCCGCCAACTTTTTGTAATGAAATCAAAAAGATAACATAACCAATGATAAATGTTACCAACGTTTCTCTAACAAGGAATCTGAACAGTTTGACATGTTCACATACATAAAAACTCAAAAATAACAATAACAAAAAAAAATATATATAACAAGATCTTCAAAATCTTGCTTGCTTGTAATAATAAGTCTTGCCGCCAAGCGATTCGTCATGTCCCGGCATGATGTCTGGTGAAGCCGTACGGAGGACGGGTCTGAGCAGTTGTGTTGCGATGTGTGGCGGGTACGATGCGCCAAATGTTGTTGTCTCGGGAATTTGGTCGTGGAGAGTCTCCAGATCAATCTCCCTCTAGCGTAGCATCGTTTGGTCGTGTTGGTCTTGGGTTTAACATTGCATCACCTCGCTCAACTGCCGTCATCCTTCCTATTCCTAAGTTTTTTAAGGGAATAGGCTTAATAAACTAGTGCGCTTTACCATCAACGATTGCATCACTGCTTACCATCAGGCGGGATTGCAGTCAAGCACTAGTTTATAATTATTAAAAAAAACACACAAATAAAAACTGCACGGTAATTACGTAACACACTATCAGTAGCAATGATGACAGCGGGTTCGATCCCCGCACAGTGCAAATATTTGTATGCATGAATATGAATATTTGCACTGGTCTGGTCGTGCCTCGGAGAGCACATTAAGCCGTTGGTCCCGGTTGCCATACAAACATCTAGTGGCAGTCGTTACGGGTTGTTGGAGCCCTCAAAAGTCTAACAATTGGTCTAACTGCAATGCTTAGATATCGCCTTCGGGTTGTGGAGGTCAGACGGCAGTCGCTTCACGGAAAATATCGAAGTTTAGCCAAAATCGGCAGTTAGGCTGATAAAGCGGACCCTAGACTCCAAAGCTGAAATGCTACGGATGCGACTGGGATTAACGTTGAGATGATGATGATGACTATCAGTAGCAATGGGTATCATGTTGACAGTTCAACAACATTCATTGCGTCGTTCACGTTGTTGAGCAGACACATTTTTCGAACTTATGGAGCAATGGATTAGCAATTTGCTTGAAAATAATTCCAACTGATAGTAATAATATGTTACGTAATTAGAATGCTGAGTGAGGTCACCATCGTCTATCAGAAAACTCTGAAAGTAAAGGCCAAAACTAACCCAAAGATAAAATAATATTTTAAAAAAATCAGACATAATCTTGGTGTGATCAAATTGTTAATTCTTGCAAAAACATACAGTTGAATCATATATCACACTAGCCTCCGCCAGCGACTTCGTTCGCGTAGAGTTAGTTATGCTCCGCTTTGACTTCAGTTTTCGCAACATTTTTTGTTACTGCTCTGCTCCTATTGGTTATAGCGGGATGTTATATAGCCTAAAGCCTTCCTGGATTAATAGGCTATCCAACGCAAAAAGAATTTTTCAAATCGGACCAGTAGTTCCTGAGATTAGCGCGCACAAACAAACAAACAAACTCTTCAGCTTTATATATTTATATCAGATATCAGATCAGATAGGTATCATATGTTTAAAATTTAATATATTACGATTTTCTACAAGAGTTATTTCGAATCCAGTGTTTTGATATACTAGCAGCGCCTCGTGGTTTCACATGTATAACTTTCGGTATCGTTAGAAAATAATGATAAAAACTATTCTGTATGTGAACCCTGGCTATAAAACATCTTTGTGCGAAAATCATCCATATCCGTTCTGTAGTTTTTGCGTTAAAGAGTGACAAACATCCACCATTCATACATACTTACATCCTTAGAAACTTTCGCATTTATTAATCTTAGTAGGATACTAATCCGCGCTTACGTCTAAGGATCACCCGGATAACTTAATTTTTTTATCCAAAAAGAAAACCTTTTTTAAAAGTATGTTCCACCAGCGGACGACCCGTCGTACGGCTGGTTTCCACCCTTACGTTGTTAACACCACTACGATCCGGACGAAGCGTTTCGCCTCCTCCTTTATACCGCGTACATCGAGGGACTGGAACAATTTGCCGGCGGTGGTGTTTCCGTCGGACTACAATTTGAGTGTCTTCAAGGCTAGAGTGAATAGGCTCTTAATAAACTAGTGCGCTTTACCATCAACGATTGCGTCACTGCTTACCATCAGGCAGGATTGCGGTCAGGCGCTGGTTTATAATATATACAACGTGTAACAAAAAGGGTATATACATACCAAGGGCATGGCATCTTTAGATGATATCAAACGATATCGGAAGGGTTTCAACTTAAAATAAAATACTCAAAAAATTGGTACCAAATTTTCGGTTTCGTGTCTTTCTTAAAATAAAATCATAATAAACGTGGCAGCACACTACATACGTTAATAACTACTCGTTACCCGTCACGTTACTTGCCAAAATCCGATAAATGTCTTCAATATCTCTGTGTGACTAGTATGATAGCAGCCTATCACAGGCGGTGTTTTTCCTCATAACTTCCTAACATAAAGAGATAGGATTAAAAAACCCTTCCAATATCGTTTGATATCATGTAAAGATGCCATGCCTTTGTTATGTATATACCCTTTATGTTACACGTTGTATAATATAAAAAAAAAATGTTACTTCTAATACCTGCAAGAATATGAGAATAAAGTTTCATGATGATTATATTATTATTTGCATGACTTAATTCCCCCATCTCCGTTCCATCATGCGATGACCCGTCGTACGGTGAGTACCCATCCTTATGTTGTTAACATCACTACGATCCGGATGAAGCGTTTCGCATCGTCTTTTATACCGCGTACAGCGAGGGCTTGGGAAACATTGCCATCGGCGGCGTTCCCGTCTGACTACAGTTTAAGTGTCGTTAAGGCTAGAGTGAATAGGCTTTAATAAACTAGCGCGCTTTACCATCACCGATTGCATCACTGCTTACCATTGATTGTGGTCAAATACTAGTTTATAATAAAAAAAGGGTTTTTATATATTTAATAGCAGGTATATATGTATAGGATAGGATAATAGGTTTAAATATCACATCCTAAATGTAAATTAAATCCTGGGATCTATGTATCATCAACCTTTTATCGTCCCACTGCTAGGCACAGGTCTCCTGTCATACAGAGAAGGATTGAGCGTAATCACCACGCTTGCTCAATGCAGGTTGGCTATTTCAGACTTAAAGTCCAGGTTTCCTCAAGATGTTTTCCTTCACCTTTTAATCAGTCACTGGTGTCCAAGATATACTTAGAAAGTACATATAACTTTAGAAAAGGTACATTGATACTTGCCTGTCCTGGAATCGAACCCGCGCACTCATAATTGAGAGGCTCGTGTTTTTACCACTAGGCCACCACGACTTGGGACCTATGTATAAGAACCTAAAAATTTAGGATATTCTATTAACCGTTAACAATAATACGATAAATAACACAGCAACAAGATCGACTGCACCGCGTGTCGCGGGTTCGATTCCCGCACGGAACAAATATTTGTATGGCCTACAGGTACTTGTTCCGGGTCTGGTTGTTTGTGTATGTAAGTTTAAATGTTTGTAAGCGCACCCACGACACAGGAGTAGTGTAGGGAAATGCTTTTTTTTTTAAACGTAATGGTATGTTCCTAACTGATTTGACAATCTCCATTAAGGTCCAAAAAGCCGCAGTAATACGTCGAGATGGACAAAAAGCTTACATTAAGATAATAACACATATTTGGTAAGCACAAGTACCTCAATGAGTGACATTTTAAAACGGTATTTTTTTCAATTTCACACCAAAATGAGGAGCAATGATATGGTTACCATCTGTCTCTCGATTGTCATTGCAACCTGAACCTTATGCTTTGAACATAGAGTTGCACGATGTGTTATCGTGAAATGCAAGAATACTTTTTAACGTGAGCATGCGAATTGGGTTAGCTGTGCAATGTATCTGCATAATCATGCTGTTATGTATGATTCAACTTTTTAGTACTTTTTATCATGGTCAGTGTATTGAAATGGATTACCTAAGGATTACATGAAGCTTGTGTTGTTACACTTAGTAGGGGGCCGTCCATTAATCATGCAAGGCTCGAAGGGGGAGGGGTCCATAAAAAAATCACGAAATATCACCAGGGGAGAGGGGCTGTAGTAACATATAACATTTATTTTTTCGGCAAATGTGCGATACTGAACCGAAAAGCGATGATGTATATGCGTATGATAGCAAGATGTTTGCTCCATTTCTTCTGCGTCGGTCTCTTGAAATTACTCCAACGTATGAAGGATTCGGCAAATTGATCTATGGACCAGCCCCCTAATCGGCGAACACATTTTTTTCAAATGATTGCGACTAGTAGGGATCATTTGGACCGAACGGACCAATGAGCGGTCCGAACGATCCCAATGGATTCCAACTAGTCGCAATAATTTGACAAAAATGTTTTCTCCGATTAGGGGGCTGTATTGCCCTAGCCTGCAGAAGAATCGGATACTTTTGGAAAGGACATAAAATTGCCAAAAAATACATCACATGATTAATGGATGGCCCCTAATACTGTTTGGAGTTGTCTAAACTATCCATTAATATAGATAATGAATTCTTCTAATAAATTCGAAATTTTGTGATAATGTATGGATGATGTCGTGGTGGCTTAGTGGTTATAACACCAGCCTCTCAAGTAGGAGTATGCGGGTTCCATTCCAGGTCAGGCAAGTATCAGGGTAACTTTTCTAAGTTAGAGTACTTTCTAAGTATATCTTGGATACCTGTGATACAAAGTGAAGGAAACATCTTGAGGAAACCTGGACTTACGTCAATCCTTCTCTGTATGAGAGGAGACCTATGCCCAGCAGTGGGACGATGATGTATGGATGAATGTTTGTTACTCTTTTACGCAAAAAATTCTCAACGGATTTGGATGAAATTTGGTACACACATGGTTTATAATCAGGAATAATATATAGCATACTTTTATCCCGATATTCCCACGGAATCGAAATTTATGCGGAAGAAACCGCAGGGCGCAGCTGTCTAAATTATTATTTTCGATACCCCGCATGTTCTATTAAGTGTGTAGTTTCCGTACGGTTATAGCACAACGTTGTTGCTGATGTTAACAATAATCTGTGTAAAGAATTGTGTTAATCTGTTATACATTCTTATAAGATTGTACAAACCTATTTTCATTCAAAACACTTAAAGCTAACTATTAGTACAATGCTTACATCTGTTAGCGTCAAATAAACAGCTCCCACCCGGCAAAATGTATACAACGTGTAACAAAAAGGGTATATACATACGAAGGGCATGGCATCTTTAGATGATATCAAACGATATCGGCAGGGTTTCAACTCAAAATAAAATACTCAAAAAATTGGTACCAAATTTTCGGTTTCGTGTGTTTCTTAAAATAAAATCTTAACAAACGTGGCAGCACACTACATACGTTAATAACTACTCGTTACCCGTCACGTTACTTGCCAAAATCCGATAAATGTCTTCAATATCTCTGTGCGACTAGTAAGATAGTAGCCTATCACAGGCGGTGTTTTTCCTCATAACTTCCTAACATAAAGAGATAGGATCAAAAAACCTTTCCAATATCGTTTGATATCATGTAAAGATGCCATGCCTTTGTTATGTATATACCCTTTATGTTACACGTTGTATAATTCAAATGTGGACTTTAAATATTGCACTTTAGATATATTTTACATTGGCATCATAAATTAGCAGACAGCTACTGCCAGCGAGCTTACTGCCGCCAGACTACTCGGTAGTTGACGCGTCGCTGGCCACTCGTTGTAGCTGAGTAGTCGGCGCGGTGTCAGCGCGCAGATTGTTAGCAGTCGTTTTAGTTTAGGGCGGTGTTGGAGCAGAGTCGTTTAAGTGATGATTCAATTCAATTATATTTATTTGCACAGAAAGTAGGTATACAAAATAATGATGTTTACATAATGTCAGACCCTTATACTATCTACCTTAAATTAGGCATGCAAATTTTGAATAGTTACATTAAATGAATCATTAAATTATTACATTGTCTATTATTTTTAACAGTTTATATTTATTTGGGAAGAGAGGAGTCATATAAAAAATAATTTAGGTACAGAGTAATAACATTTTTCTAATAAAAGAGCTGTAAGCTTCTTTTTAAATGTTATCATTGGGTAATTTTTAAATTCATTGGGAATCTTATTAAAAACAATTGGAGCCATGCCAAAAATACTTTTTTTAAACAATGCAGTATTACAACCGTCAATTCTTAACAAATGATGTATGTATGACCTTTATTCTTTGAAGTGGACCATGACCATAGCCCGAAGAAATGCAACACTAAAGTGGCAGTGGGCTGGGCACATTGCCCTTAGGACAAATGCCCGATGGGGCTGACGGGTTCTCGAATGGCGACCACGCACTGGAAGACGCAGCTTGGGTAGGACCCCGACGACCTAGTAAAGGTCGTGGGAAACCGCTGGATGCGGGAGGCGCAGGACCGGTCGTCGTGAAGAACCAGGGGAAGAAGGGGGAGGCCTATGTCCAGCAGTAGACGTCTTTCAGCTGAAATGATGATGATGATGAGCATTGTGGCCGTTGATGGTTATTTCGCATTAGTTTGGATCCCGTAGGAATAACAGGATAAAAGGAACAGTCTGATCAAATTGGCATTTCTAGGAAAAACATAAGAGTTCCTCTAATCTAATCTAACGCTATTTAGCATGCTAGGAAGAAGGAAATATAAAGAAAATTCTAATGGCATCCAAGTATTGTTATGATAGAAAGTGGCCAGTAACGAAGTAGAAATGGGACAAAAACAAAACTTCCAAAAAAATAACCAAATTTCTATTGACAATACGATCATCATCCTCATCATCATTTCAGCCAAAAGACGTCCACTGCTGGACATAGGCCTCTCCTAAGGATGACCACGACGACCGGCCCTAGGCTTCGCGCATCCAGCGGTTTCCCGCGACCTTCACCAGGTCGTTGGTCCAACTTGTCGGGGGCCTACTTACGCTGCGTCTTCCGGTACGATGTGTAGATGATATTCAACATAGAAAAAAGAAAATGAAAATAGAAATGTCGCAGATTTTCTCAGATTGGCTGTATACGAGGATGAGTATGGGTTGCAGTGTGGGATGTGGTAGGGCGGGGTGAGCAGGCCCCTACTTGTGATTCTGAATTTTGTCTGATTTTGAGCTCAGCAGCGCTCCTGTAGGCTGTTCTATTGATGGTGTCGTGGTCAATAACATTAGCTATGAACCGACAAAATGGTGCTGCCTAGCCTATCACTCCCTCGATCATTGCTCTCGGAAAACTACTTGGGATCTATGGGAAATATGCGGAGGCCCACGTGCACAGCAAAACGAATTCATGGTTTTTAAAACAGGCACAAATACAACACAATAAACCCATTCCACAGATTTTTCTGAACAATTTTTTTTGATGTTAATAGTATATTTTATAATTAGTCACAATTTTATTTTTGTATTTTTATATCCATACTAATCCATACTAATATTATAAATGCGAAAGTAATTCTGTCTGTCTGTCTATCTGTCTGTCTGTCTGTCTGTCTGTTACGCTTTCCCGCTTAAACCTCTCAACCGATTTTGATGAAATTTGGCACAGACAATCTTTGGACCCTGAGAAAGAATATAGGCTACCTTTTATCCCGGAAAAATATGATGTTCCCGAGGGAAATCTAAAAAGCGCGATATAACCGAACTCCACGCGGGCGAAGCCGCGGGCGGAAAGCTAGTTTATAAGTAAATTAAATGTATGAGTTTAAAAACTATGGAGTAGAGTTATGTATCTAAAATAAATACGTTTTTGTTTTACTCAAGTGGCAGGAACCTATTGGAATTTGGATGCTAGAAGCAAAGGACTGGTCAAAGAGGACGTGTTTTGAGGTCTCGTATGTCCAGCTGTCGACTGAAATTATGATAAAGACTAGCTTTCCGCCCGCGGCTTCGCCCGCGTAAATTTCGGTTATATCGCGCTTTTTAGATTTCCCTCGGGAACATCAAATTTTTCCGGGATAAAAGGTAGCCTATGTCCTTTCTCAGGGTCTAAAGATTGTGTGCTTTCCGCCCGCGTCTTCGCCCGCGTGGTGTTCGGTTATATCGCGCTTTTTAGATTTCCCTCGGGAATATCAAATTTTTCCGGGATAACAGGTAGTCTATGTTTTTTCTCAGGGTGCAAAGATTGTCTGTGCCAAATTTCATCAAAATCGGTTGAGAGGTTTAGGCGGGAAAGCGTAACAGACAGACAGACAGACAGACAGACAGACAGACAGACAGAGTTACTTTCGCATTTATAATATTAGTATGGATGATACCCGACTTCGATAACGTATCGCATATTCATTACATTAATACAAACCGCTTAATTTTTCATACTGTAAACACATTTAGAACGGCTTAAATCCTATTTCACGCATAACTTATGGAGTTCCTATTCATAAATTTTAAAACAATAACATTACCATAAACAATTCAGTGTAAATGTGTTTATCGTTTGTCGGAGGCCTTTTCCTTTTAAATTACGCTACACATACGAGCTCACTATTTTTAGTATAGTGATTTACTTAATAGCGGAGTAGGGCTGGCAAGTTTCGAAAGTCTTGTAGAAGTTGAGCGTTGTCACCTACAAGTAAGAGTTATTCATTTTCATATCATATCATTAAATTATCATTTTGCCTAAACGTCCACTAGTGGACATGTGTAGATAGGCCTCCATTTTTTCTTCTTCTTTAGAATGTGAAAAAATCCTCATGGACTATCCTCCGCTCGGGCGTATGCGTTCGTCATCAGCCTTTCCGGGGCACCGGGCCCTCCTAATTCTAAGGCAACATAGGCCTTCCCTAAGCAACTCTACGGGTTTCCGCGGCTTAAATAAAGTCAATCAATCAAGCAATCAATTATTTATTTGGTTTGCTAATTTATTTATTTTTTGGTTGTCTTGGGAGGCCGTCCAATCCTACGTACACACACCAAAGATAAGCAAGGATCAACTTGGTACTTATTGTAATTACATTTTTTTTTTTTTTTTCATTTGAACGGTTACAAATGGTGTGCATTTAGCTAATAGTGGAACATTTTCCATAGAATTATAGTGCCTTAAAATAAACTAAACTTAAAAATATTTTTATAATAGGGCCAAGTAATGATAGTTGGGCTTTAGACTGAAAGGCATTCAAATTTAGCATTGCTTCATAGATCATCATTTTCATGAAACCCAATGCATTTATTTCAAATAAACCAACTGTTTTTTCTATATTCTAATGGGTACCTACGGAGAAGAATGGGCAAGTTACTCCATGAACGCTTTTCAAATCTACATAATATGATTATAAATTATTATTTACGTTATTCATGTTAAAAACAATGCATGTAAGAACGATGCAGAACGGGAAAAGTAAAATAAAACCATTCGTTTTCACTACTGTCATTGGTTTTTTTTTTGCATGGCAACCCTATAGTTAATGAATGAATCTCATGTTAGTATTACGTGTTAAGGCCACTGTTTGCATATTAATCGGATTTTAAGTGTTTAAGAATTTAGAGTATCCGTGTGATCACCATAAATAATTAACGTCTTCGTGTGAATCATTAAATGGTTTATTCTGTTCGCTTGGACTTGAGATATTATTATCCTTTCATCATCAACCTTTTATTGTCCCACTACTGGGCACAGGTCTCCTCCCATAGAGAGAAGGATTGAGCGTAATCACCACGCTTGCTCAATGCGGGTTGGCGATTTCAGACTTAAAGTCGACGTTTCCTAAAGATATTTTCCTTCACCTTTTAATCGGTCACTGGTGTCCAAGATATAATTAGAAAGTACATATAATTTAGAAAAGGTACATTGGTACTTGCCTGAACTAGAATCGAACCCGCACATTCACACTAGAGAGGCTGGCGTTTTAACTACTAGGCCATATTATTATCCTTTATTAGATGTAATTTATTTTTAAATTTAGCGTAATTATTACATTGTTATATGAATCTAGAAATTAGATTTTCATAAAAAGCGTTTTGACAATGACCTGCGCATACCAGCATAAATTGCGTAACTCACTATTAATATCAATGTACTTGCATCATTTTTGAGCATATGTATGTGTAACTAATCCATTGCTCCATCTCTTCGCAAAATGTGTCTGCTTAACAACGTAAATAATGTAGTGAACATTGTTGAACTATCAAAATGAAACCAATCGCTAATGATAGTGTGTGACGATTGTCACGAAATAAGCCCACTGCTCGTATTGTCTATAACTTACAACATTGTATTAATATTTTTAAATTTAATTCTTACGGAAAGCTTACATATTATACATTTTACTATGAAAGATCATTCGTAAACAGTAAAAATTGCTAATTACAAGTTTCCAAATATATACATCTAAGTTACTAGTAATTTATTTTGATTACGGACATATCTACGTTGAAAACGAATGTTTTGTTTTTTTTTTTTTTTTGTATCAAAATTTTTATTTTACACTTTCAGTTTTATGAAGTCTTCTTCAGTACGTTCACACACAATTGTCGGAGAGAAGTGCAAACGACGTAATTTTGTTTACTTGAATTTTTACCCGTACTTCTGGTTTAAAAACCAAACTACTGAACCGATTTTTATAAAATTACTATGAGACCAACCTGAAAGTATGAGCATTGATAACACATAATGAAAAATCTTACAATCGCACTAGTCGGCCCTGTGATTTTTCAAAGTTTCTCTCGATTTCGCTGGTCTGCCATCATCATACCCAGATTTCCTTATCATGACACCGCTTTTAATATAATTTCTCTCCAACTGTCGGAAATCGGTTCATGAACGACGAAGTTATCTGCGAATAAACATAAAAAAGCATAATAATATGGTCGAATTGATGAACCTCCTCCTTTTTGTAGTCTGTTAAAAAAGATATTTATTTATGGGTATGGGCAAAAAATTTTACATCTAATTTGTTTCGAGTCGCTAAAATTAAGTGGCAGTGGGCGGGCCCATTGCTCGTAGAACCGATAGCCGATGGGGCAGTAAGGTTCTGGAGTGGCGGACACATACCGGAAGACGCAGCGTATAGAGGCTCCCAGCAAGATGGACCGATGACCTGGTGAAGGTCGCGGGAAGCCGATGAATGTGGGCAGCACAAGACCGGTCATTGTAGAAAGCTTTGGAGAAGGCCTTTGTCCAGCAGTGGACCTCTATAGGCTGAAGAAGATGGCCAAAATATTGCTTGTTTAAAATCGTTCTAATACTGTGTGTATGTAACACATTTTTGTCATCTAATAAATCTATATGGAACAGCTCTTCGCAATTTTGACTTCATCATCATAGGTAATCGGCCTAGGATTAATATGTATATAGCAATATTATAATAGCGTACGCACATGGAAGTCAGTATGAAGCCTGTGGTGATGACTTTACATCTCATTTATTTATTAATTAGAACTTTATGGAAATTTTAACATAATTATACAAAAGCGGCCTTGATCCATAAGGCATCTTAGACCAGTCTACTTCAGAGATAAGGAAAATGATTGATCCAAAATTACAGACAGCTAGCTTGAAAAAATAACATATAAATAAAATATGAGAATAGATACATACATATAATTAATATACATACATTAATTAAATGATATTAATTTATGTAAATTGTTTCAAAAAAACACTTTTCAATGTTTAAATTAAATTATGTTTTTAAAATTAGATCCGTCTTAATCCAAAACTCGATCTAAATATACTTAGTACTGAGATTACCTACTAGTTTTAAACTATGACTAGAAATGAAATTTAACACAAGTTCATGTACTAAAGTTAGTTCACCCAATAGTTAGACCCCTTTGTTTTTTGTTCGGGGTGGAACTTTCTCATGGATGTCCGCCGCCCTGGGGCGAGCGGCGGCGTTTGTCTGACTCTTACTGGCTAAAAACCACCCATCCGTGTCTTCCATCTCAAACCAATGCAGGGGGTCGCGGAAACGAACGATATTTCTGCAACCCCCGACTAATGCCACCATGAGCCTCCTCGAGTTAGGGGGAAGGTTTGACTGCCCCAATGACGTCCAAGAGAGGCGCGCGTGAAACACGCGTTGCCTCCGATCCTTATGTTTGGGGGGCGACAGACGTCCCCAACTCTGTCGTCCTTGGACCCATTTATGGGGGCTGGAAGAGGGCGTTAGCTGCCCTCCGTTGACGCCTGGTAAGCTTGCTTCAGGTGGGTTGAGTGAACGAGATCTCTGCAGCTTATTTTTTTTTTTAATAACTGTAAACTGGTGCTTGACCGCAATCCCACCTGATGATAAGCAGTGATGCAATCGTTGATGGTAAAGCGCACTAGCTTATTAAGCCTATTCACTCAAAAAAAAACCTGTTTGAGATGAACTAAGAGGTGATGCAATGTTAAACCCAACAATATGAACAACGATGCTGCACCAGAGAGAGATTGATAATTTAATATGTACTCCGTACATGAACCATGAACACAAATGCTTAGACCTGTCCTCCGTATCGCTTCACCAGACATGATGCCGGAACACGACGAATCGCTTGGCAGCAAGATTTTGCCTGGTGGGTGGTAACTTCTGCCGGCAGCCGATGTTATGGCCTCCCACCGAGAAATCTATTTCTGGGATCTAACCATGGACTTGACATGGGTACTAATTTATTTGAGATTAGTGTGATTAATAATAACAAATGAATATTAATATCGTTGACTTGATGGATTTGGGACAGTTGTATAACTATGTTGGACATATTTCTGCGATTTCAAATACACCTTCTTTGCCAGTTCGTTCAATCGATTTTGCCTTCTATTGCATTGATGGTATGATAGGTGGTAGCTGTAGTAAATATTTGGTATTGTTACCACATAATTTTCTTTTAAAGCCATCCTTATGCCTACCGAATAAAAACCAAAATCGGTTTAATGGGCTGTAAAAACGGTTTGTTAAAGTGTCTCATCTCATTTCATAGGAAGTGGAATTCTGATGAATTTTGATGAAATTATTTTATTTAAGTAATCTATTAATTAAGTCGTAATCCAAATCTCAAGATTATTGAGTGTTGTTTTATAATAATATATTCATTTTGGAAGCCGTAATAAAATATTATTTCCGCCCCTCTACCATTTTTATAAATATAGACGTAAATTATTTTATATTTATATATAATGTATATATTATATTTAAAGCTTTGTAGGTCCCCATACTCAAATGGCAAACTGGAACTTTATTACAAACATTCCAATCGTTGATGGCAAAGCGCACTTGAGTATTAAGAGCCTATTTACTATAGCCTTGAAGACACTCAAATTATAGTCCGACGGAAATACCGCTGCTGGCAAATTGTACTCAGTCCCTCGATACGCGGTATAAAAGAGGAGACGAAACGCTTCGTCCGGATCGTAGTGGTGTAACCTAAGGGTGGAAACTCGCCGTACGACGGGTCGTCCGATGGTGGAACGGAGATGAGGGGAATTATATCATGCAATTCCCTCGTACACTCACCAAAAGGCATCCTAAAGAACATCGAAAGGCTGGCTACTCTACGCCTGTACTCCAGGCTTTGGAGACCGTTTTGATTGATGATTATGTATTTATGTTACTGCTATAACAACAAAAACTAAAAGTAGTTCTTTTTTATGTATAGGTACATTATGATTCTGAATTTTTCATGAACGAATCCGAAAGGCACTTGGCGGGCTTTCTATCACAAACGTAGCGCCAATATAAACACTCTACAAATTAAACAATATTTCTGTACAGCTAATGAGAGAATGTAGAATACTTTTGACACCTGTCAATCTCATACAAAGAAACAAATACGTGTTATGTGAATTTGATCCTTATTAGCTTCTAGAACTGTCGCCACTGACTTAAGTCAAGATGACATTCTTTGACGGCCGGACTATGACGAATATATTTTATTTAGTCTATCACTTCACATTTACAATCAACACCGGTTACCTATAAGAATATTTGCAACATAAGCCTTCTAGTAAAACCAGCTAGTGTCTCAACATCAACAACAAAATGAAAAAAAAAAATTAAGTCATACATTTTTTGTTTCAAGATGTCGTAACTACTTGCGTCAAGTCCCCGTTATTATAATGTATCAAGTGTTAAGCACACACATTAATAAATTATTGCACACACACACACACACATTTTCGGTTTGCACAAGTGTACATTCACGTGCAGAGATATGTATTGAAATTCGTCAAATCATTTCTATGAAATGAAATGAAATGAAATGAAATGAAATGAAATGAAATCGTTTATTAAGCAAGTAGGATCACTGATCACTTTTACACGTCATGTTTATTTTTTATTTTATTTTTTTAACTAGATGAAGCCGGCATTTCCTAACTGACTACCTCTGAGAAGAAATGGCCGAAACAAACTCAGGGATCATCGTCTTTTTTCAAGTCCAGACATTAAAAATGAAAATGTTTACAATAATTTACCTTATAATTACGCATATTGCTTAATAAAAATTAACAATGCTTAACAGAGCGAGCAGCTCAATCCCAAGCTTTTTTGTCTTCTAAATAATCTGTGATTTTATAATACCCCTTTTTGCAAAGTTTGGCCTTTATATGGTTCTTAAATCGTTTAATGGGTAAGTTTCGAACGTCCATGGGAAGCTTGTTGTAAAAGTGTATACATTGACCCATGAACGAGTTGCCTACTCTGTGGAGACGAGTGTGATGTAAAGCAAGATTGTGTTTGTTCCTGGTATTTACATTATGAATATCGCTTATCTTCTTAAAATTCGAGATATTTTTATGAACATACATAAGATTTTCAAATATATATTGTGAAGCTACAGTCAGAATGTTCACCTCTTTGAACTTTTCTCTAAGAGATTCTCTAGGACCAAGGTTATAAATGGCTCGAACAGCCCTCTTCTGTAAAACAAAGATGGTATTGATGTCCGCACAAGTTCCCCAGAGAAGAATCCCATAAGTCATAAGACTATGAAAATAACTAAAATAAACAATTCTGGCTGTATCCACATCAGTTATCTGTCTAATTTTCTTAACAGCAAAGGCGGCAGAACTGAGTCTACCCGACAGCTTCTCAATGTGAGGACCCCATTGTAACTTGGCGTCAATAGTTAATCCAAGAAAAACTGTCGACTCGACAGGGATCAACTCTACTCCATTCAGTTGAACATTGGTACTTAGCTGCCTGACATTTGGCGTAGAAAATTTAATGACTTTAGTTTTTTTTTCATTTAAAAGGAGGTTATTTACATTAAACCAATGGACAACTTTAGAGAGTGCATTGTTAACTTCGTCAAAGTTTGTTAGCTGACGCTTGACTTTAAAAATAAGAGAAGTGTCATCCGCGAACAATACTATGTTGTGATTATCCCTCACGTGATGAGGTAAGTCATTAATATAAATTAAAAACAAGAATGGACCTAGAATTGAGCCCTGCGGAACGCCCATGGTGACCACAGATCCTGCAGATCTCTTGCCATTAACATCAACCCTCTGAATTCGATTATTCAGATAAGAAGTCAGAAAGTCGAGAGCTCTGTCCCTCAAACCATAATGGTACAATTTCCTGATAAGAGTATCATGATGTACGCAATCAAAGGCCTTGGACAAATCACAAAAAATACCAAGAGCATCTTGCGATTCCTCCGAGGCCCAGGCTGAAGTGTTACTTGGAATTGTGAAGTGTAAACATACATTATCATTA
Source organism: Sesamia nonagrioides (assembly GCA_017933935.1). NCBI lineage: Eukaryota > Metazoa > Arthropoda > Insecta > Lepidoptera > Noctuidae > Sesamia > Sesamia nonagrioides. The sequence continues at coordinate 790,196 of JADWQK010002063.1, forward strand.
GAGACGTGATTCTATAATTAATTGTATCATATTATTTAACACAGAAAATTCTATTCGTTGTATCTAAATTTATCTTTGATTTATTTATTTTTGGTTATACTTAAGTTTTCTTACTCCCATATTTTTTCATCGTGTTTAAAGCAAAAAGATGATATTCTTTCTTTATACGCTAATAATCATTTAATTGTATTTTATACTTTTTGACAGCCTCAGTCTGGTCGTGCCTTGGAAAGCACGTTAAGCCGTTGGTCCCGGTTATCATACGAACATCTAATGGCAGTCGTTGCGGGTTGTTGGAGCCCTGAAAAATGCAACAATTGGTCTAACTGCAACGCTTCGATATCGCCTTCGGGTTGTGGAGGTCAGACTGCAATTGCTTCACGGAGAAATATCGAAGTTTAGCCAAAAAAGGTAGTTAGACTGGTAAAGCGGACCCCAGACTCCAGAGCTGAAAGAGCTGCGGATGCGACTGGGATTAACGCTGAGATGATGATGATGATGATGTAAATTGTACTTTTTGTATTTTCGTTTCTTAAAAACATTGCCCCACACTAGGAATTTCTTCTGTATCGTGGGTGCCTTTACAAATATTTAAACTCACATACACAAATAGCCACATCCGGAACAACTATTTGTAGGCCATACAAATCTTTGAACCATGAGGGAATCGAACCCGCGACACGCAGCATAGCAGTCTAAATTTTAAGCGCAAAGGCTTGATTTTATCTACATTACATATATACCTATAATAAGCTCACGCCTGCTTTCCATTTACGTACATACTACTTATGTTTCATAATTTCTCTAATTTTACAGAGCTATTTTTATGCGCGACTGTACAAGTAGTTATAAATTATTTGGGTATACCAACATTTTTGTTCTTATTTTGTCTGTGATGCCTTTCACGATAGGTAGCATGTGGGTAATGGTGAGGACAGAAGTTTAATTCGCGAGTGATGAAGATTTAAATATAGTATTCATTTTAACTGGCGAATGCTGATTACTTTGTTTCTTTAGCTAGTGGAACATTAAGAGGGGACTCTAGGGCCGAGGAATTCGAGAAATAGGTATTTGCGGAAACTATTGCCGTCGCGCTGCTTCCAACCTCTCCGGTAAAGTGCGAAAAGGACAGTTGCAGCTCAGGCTGATTTTACCTACAAAAACGTTGACCAAAAGACGTTTCGTATTCCACTGTTTTCTTTTTCAGTAATTATTATTTTTATACCAAAATTTAGAGGAAAAGTATACCTACGCTTCCATTTTTTTTCATTTTTGCCAAAAACGTATCACGTTTGTCTAATAGTCATCTGAACATCACGGTCAAATTCGTTATGTAATTAACGATATGTAACAAAATAAAATAATCTTTATCTAACTTTAGTTCCAAACTTAGCCTTTGAGTCAGTATTTGTATTTCCAACTTTATTGACGGCAATGGAGAACGCTATGCTTGGAGTCTCAATGCGCGATCAAATCAGGAATGAGGAGATCCGCAGAAGAACGAGAGTAACCGACATAGCCCGAAGAATTGCAACAATTAAGTGGCAGTGGAATGGGCACATTGCCTGTAGGACCGATACCCGATGGGGCCGACGGGTTCTCAAGTGGCTACCACGCACCGGAAGACGCAGCGTGGGTATGCCCCCGATGAACTGGTGAAGGTCGTGTCGTGTCGTCGGTCTATGTCCAGCAGTGGACGTCTTTCGGCTGAAATGTTAATTAATGATGACGGTTCCACTTCTTGCCCGCGAAAGCACTAGGAAGTGGCGAAGGGCGGGCGTTTTGGGGGGACTGTCTTATGTAATATTGACGTTCAAAAAGTGCTGGTTCTCAGCCTAATTTGAATAAATGGCATTTGATTTGATTTGGTAAGTCAAAGGTCTTAACAGGTGGTTTGAACCTAAATCTAAATAAAATCCAAGTTTTGTAGTAGGGGGTAACTTCAGCACCCTAATTGCATAACCACTATTAGTATCAGTATCAGTTGGAATCATTTCGAAGCATATTGCTAATCCACTGCTCCATGTGTTAGAAAATGTGTCTGCTGAACAACGTAAATAACGCAATGAATGTTGTTGAACTTTCAAAATGAAACCCATTGCTACTGATACACAATTAGCCTGCAGATTTTTCTTAGCAAAAAATTGATTGAATGAATTAAATATGTATAGCTCTTATTCAGCTCTGTTCAACTTTTGATCAGAGAAAACAACATTTTTAAATCCCATTCCTTATGAACATCCAATGAATCTTTACTTCTAAATCACCACGTCAATTACTTAGCTAGTGGCAATTTCGCGTTCACTTCCCGCAGTTGTAGAACGAGTTCGAAGTGCGAGTCTGATTCGCGCACGAAGGGTTCCGTACCATTATCTTTAAAAACGGCAAAAACATACGTTTGTTTTATGGGAGCCCCCCTGCAATATTTATTTTATTTTAATTTAATTATTTATTTTTAATTTTTATATACAATCAAATATTCTGTAAATATTTCAAACCTCTATCTAATTCCGTTATTAATATGGGGCAAAAAACGGCAAAATATCACGTTTGTTGTATGGGAGCCCTCTTTAAATATTTTATTTTTAGTATTTGTTGTTATAGCGGCAATAGAAATACATAATAAAAATTTCAACTGTCTAGCTATTACGGTTCATGAGATACAGCCTGGTGACAGACGGACGGACAGACGGACAGCGAAATCTCATGAATAGGCTTCCGTTTTACCTTTTAGGTACGGTACCCTAATAATACTAGTAATATATTATAATACTACCTACTATAGATAATACTTTTACCTCTTGGTGAAGTCATAGCCATAAAGTCGGTCTCTATAATGGTCTTTACAGAAAGATAAGTTGAGTGGAACAGTCCAATCAGTGTTATTTCTAAAGCATTAATAACTTGCGATTACTAAGGGTCAGCGCAGACAGAACGGAGCGCAGCGGAAAGGATTTTCTTAACGCACTTGAAAATTATTACACAATAAAGTGCATAAATTCTTGCATAATTTTTTGTCAGGTTCAAGCATTTCAACATAATGATATTTTGTTACAATGTCGCTTCACACTATGATTTTCGCGTATCGTGGATGCGTTTCATCATCATCATCAGCCTCTACTCATCCACTGCTGGACTTCTTCCATGGCACGCCAACAAGCTCGATCCTGAGCAGTTCTCCGCCAGCCACTACCAGCCACCTTTTTGATGTCGTCGCTCAATCTCGCCCAAGGGCGTCCTACGCTAAACGTAGCGTAGGGTGCGTTAACAAACATTTAAACTAACATACACAAACATCCAGACCCGGGACAACTACTTGTAGATCATACAAATATTTGTTCCTTAGGGGAAACGAACCTGCACCACTCAGCGCATTAGTCAATAGCATTAAATTTATTTAATGCCATTAAAGAAGATGATTCATTTTGGGCCACCACCATGTACAGTACTTAGAAAATAATAATAATAATAATACAACCTTGTGGAATCGGAGGTGCCGTACTACAGGTATACGCCCGACCCAGTTCTCGAAAATGGCTATATCACATGGTACTGGGATCGATCCATCATCACTGACAGGACTATTGTTGCCAATAAGCCTGATATAGTGATGGTGGATCGATCAGAGAGGCGTGCAATGATTGTTGACATAACCATCCCGCATGATGAGAACCTCGTGAAAGCCGAGAAAGATAAACAAATCAAGTATCTTGACTTGGCTCACGAGATTGTCGACATGTGGGAGGTGGATTCAGCAATCATTGTACCGATAGTCGTGACAGCCAATGGCTTAATAGCCAAGAGCCTCGACCAACACCTCAGGAGGCTCTCGTTAGGCAGCTGGATCAAGGGCTTGATTCAGAAAGCGGTACTGCTGGACACGGCTCGCATCGTCAGGAAGTTCCTTTCTCTGGAGCCCTGACCGCCGGTACCTTGGACCCTGTTCCCGATACCGGTGGGCTACTATTTTTTATATTTTTAAATGTTTTTTATGTATTTTTTATGTAGAAATATTTAAAAATGTAATTTATATGTATATACAATAAAATAAAGGAATAATAATAATAGATTTGCATAAAAATACTGCTGAATTAATTTGAATAAAAATACAAGTATAACGTTTTATAGTGAGATAACCCTTTTTAAAGGTAGCCATGACAATTTTTATGACGTTTGATTGGCGACTTTTACAGTTCTATTATCCCGTTGTATTCGTGTCGAGTGTTGATTTGAGTTGATTGTGTTTATTTAATGGGCCGTGTGTTCGGAATTAATGTTTTGTTTTTTTCGCAGTCATATGGTAGATAATATAAATACGATAGCATTAGATACAAGACACGTCAATCAAATGTCACTGTCAAAATCTTATTTCGCTTATTGCTGATCACCATATTTATTAGTAGTTGTGTTGCACTCCTTGCCCGAGTTAAATTGAATCTGTATAAAAATTAAGCCGAAATATAGAAAAATAACATTAAAAACAGTTAACTATAGCGTAACTATACCTAGCATTAAGTGTACAATGTGCTGGCCCAGGCTCCATACATTTCTGAAACATCTCCTTTGTATTATGAACTGTCTTTATGTGGAAAAAGTTTTTTCAAAACCACAAACTACTATTTATATGTGGGTGTACAATACTATAACATCATGCCAGTAATTACGCCAAAGGGTAACCAGAGTTTTATCTATATTACGCGTACTTTATAAATCCTTACTAATATTATAAAGTAAGTGAGTTTATTTGTTCCGCTTTCACGCCGTAACTACTAAACCCATTGATTTGAAATTTTGCAGACGTAAAGTTTGAAGTTCGGATTAAATAATAGGGTACTTTTTATCCCGGAAAAATTTGATATTCCCAAGGGAAATCTAAAAACGCGATATAACTGAATTCACGCAGGCGAAGCCGCGGGCGGAAAGCGAAGTGTATACTCGTTTATAGAGATAGGTATGAGGTATGTAAGACTCTCAAATGTTTTTTTTTTATAATTATTAAAGTTATTTATAAAGTGAAAGTGGGTCTTCAACTGCTCGCTTAGTAGAATATTAATACAATAACGTGCGAAATTTTGATAAAGGTTTTCGCAATTATGTACACGTACTTAATAAAATTCATAGTAATATTATAAATGCGAAAGTATCTCCGTCTGTCTGTCCGGCTTTCACGCCAAAACTACTGAACCGATTGTAATGAAATTTGGTACACACATAGTCTAGAGCTTGAGAAAGGAGATAGGCTATATAACACCCTGCTATGACCAATAGGAGCAGAGCAGGAACAAAAAATGTTGCGAAAACGGGAGCAAATACGTACTCCCATTATTTTAACAGGCGCTTATTTTATATCAACTGAGCTCTTTCGGTTCGAAACTTACGCGGGTGAAACCGCGGGGCACAGATAGTAATTCATAATTTTAAAACGTGTATGAAAGTGTTTTCAGTCCGGCTGGACTCGCTCCTCTTACGTAGGTAGATAAAAGTCCAGATCCACTTTACTTAATTTATTTCTAACATTAGGCTAAGCTTTGTACTAACACTATATGGATATTTATGTATTTTATCTGAAATATATTTTTTTAATTGAATTGATTTGAAAACTGTAGGTACTGTTCTTAGTCCTTGTACTGTTCTTGTTTACACTCAAAACGATGTTGAAAAACCTCTAGAAGAAACCGACATGTCCTAGAAGCAAAACTTGGAAGACATATGACATCTACCAAGGAGACACTCCTGAGTGGAAACATTACAGGCTGATTATGCATATTATGTACTGTTCATAGTAGAGCTTGAATTACATAAAAGTTCAGGAGACAAGACTGTTCAGAAGAAAATATATTTAAAAAGATCGAGTGCTACGCGCTACGAGGTTACGCGGCTACGTACTTCTTTCTCCCTTCGTAGCACTAGGAAGTTTTACGAATAAAAATGTATATTGTATGATAGCGAGTCTAACTCCCGAGGATGCGGTAAACGTTGCGCATATTGCCCCTTGTGAAGACTGTTTTGATGCAATCTTATTCTTGAAAATAATAATAAAATGGTTTCCAAACAATTCTTGTTGCAGTGTCAGACACAGATTGCGGAATAGCGCTATCCCTTTTCCTCAACAGCATAAAATGGTGTAAACACGTTATAGTTGTGTGGCAAATTACGGAAAATATCAGCTAAAATCAGCAGTTAGACTGGTAAAGCGGACCCCAGACTCCAAAGCTGAAAAAAGCTGCGGATGCGACTGGGATTAACGCTGAGATGATGATGATGAGTTGTGAGCCAAATTGACAACATAAAAACTCTAAACGTTTTGAGGGCTGACTTTTCAATAGTCAGTCATTTTGTATGTAAAGAATAAATGTGACAGTTTGTTATATTTACCTACACCTCTTCTTCAGCCTATAGAGGTCCACTGCTGGACAAAGGCCCCAAGGCTTTTATTGCTTTGGGAAGGGGATTTGCCATAATCCCCACGCTTGGTAGGCGGGTTGGGAATTGCAATAATTTGATATTCCATAAGAGAAGCACTGCTGCCCGCTTCCTCGGTAAGAGTTCCTTTATTTACAGACTACACAAAAGCTCTATATACCTCATTTATATTAAAATTAATAAAACGGCTCTGAAAAGAGCACTTTCAATTCTATGGTAGGTGTAATCTTGCATAAACCAATTATAAATACTATCGGACAGCTGCGCCCTCTGCTGCTGTCATTGAGAACTATTAAATTGCGTAGAAACACAATCGTCTATACTTTCTAAACCTCGAGCTTGCGTTAACTTGATATGAATTGAATGTTTACAAGCATTTTACGTAGATGGCGCTGTATGTAGAATGGTACAGTCGAAACGGTTTGGGGGTAGGCAGCACAGTTGGTGGATAAAGATACTTTAGAAAATAAAATAACAATGAGTTTTAAGTGAGGTTTTCTTCAATCAAGTACTTTTAAGCTATGGTTACCTATAATACATTGAGCTTGTCATACGGAACTGAAACGGTCGCTCACAATGGACCTCATACGAAGGCTCAAGTTCACATAAAGGGCAATGGAAAGAGCCATGCTCGGAGTTCCTCTGCGCGATCGAATCAGAAATGAGGAGATACGCTAGGAACTTAGAACACTAACAATTGATGAAAAAACATTTTACGCTTCTACGAAACGAACTACGAATTTCAAAAACTCTCAATTGATCTTTTCCTTTGTAAAATATTAAATATTAAGGACTATTATGTAACACAATTCGATTGGTGGACGACCGTTTGTTATTTATTGGTATTTTACCTTTACAACGGCCGTCAAAAAATTCCTTTTTAATCAATATTATTCGATATTAGGGTTTAAATAGAACCAGCAAAGAGCGAGACGGCCTCGCATACACCGGGTTCCGTTTTAAGTACTTGCTGTTAGCGACATCTAAAATTATGTAGCTATTTTATTATCATCATTATCTCAGCGTTAATCCCAGTACATCCGAAGGTTTTTCAGCTTTGCTCACTGGTGTCCGCTTTACCAGTCTAACTGATGATTTGATCTGAACTTCGATATCTTCCGTGAAGCGACTGCTGTCTGATCTCCACAATCCGAAGGCGATATCGAAGCATTGCAGTTAGACCAATTGTTAGACTTTTGACGCTCCAACAACTCGTAACGACTGCCACGTGTGGCAACCGGAAGCAACGGCTTAACGTGCTTTCCGAGGCACGACCAGACCAGTGCAAATATTCATAATCATGCATACAAATATTTGCACTGCGCGGGGATCGAACCCACGCCTCCTTGCGCAGCGGCCGCGTTCGCTACCGCTACGCCACGGAGGTTATCTGACTTGTATAAATAGCTATTCTCTATAAATCATACCGTATAAAGTTAGAATAAATTTGCTTAGAGTGAGCTGTCAATAGTGTCAAACCCTAGCTCGAGCTGGCATTAGTTGGAATGCCAGCTCAGTCCAAGCTCACTTCACCTAAGATTACACATTAAGATGATTACAGAATAACACTGCAGGAATTGTGTGACCGTTCAATGTATTTAAAGGAAACCAAACTTCTCGTTACTCAATTTCATAAAAATACTTCTCAAGGCTTAAATATATATTCTGCCGGTGGTAAGCAGTGGGTAGCTCACCGCCCGGAAAGGACCAGGGCCGAGTCGACGGCGCGTTGTGTTTCACGCGCGCCTGGAAGAGATGTCAGCACATCGTGACGGGGTTTACGAAGACCTCTGCCTCCTGGGTCAGGATTGCGGGTTGGTAACAAAAGTCTGACACGCCCTTCCGCTCCTCCCAGAGCGAGAGAGGTCATTTGATGATTTCCTATCTAAAACAAACAAAGGCTTGTATATCCTTCTTTCTACAGCTCCAGTTTCAGTTCATATAAAACCGTCTGTATTTACTTTAGCACATTGCACTATGGACATCTTTCGCAATGAAAACAGAAAATTAAATCTTTTCCCATGTAAACTTGCAAATACCGTGCACTGGCGGACAATGCGAGGTACACACTATAATTTTTGCACACTACCAATTACGGTTGCATTCTAAGTCATTGGGCAATGTGGTTTGCGTCTAATTCCAGTTTGATACGAGTGGGTAATTAAAGTTACTTTTCATTTCCTTGTTTGCAGTAATTTGTAGATAAGTCAACAGTTTGTAGAAATTGGGTCATAATTTGTTTCGTTGTCTTGTTATTACTAAATAGACGAAGTAAATAAGACTAACTTATAAAGAATATAAGTATAACTGCTAGTTAACTTTTGATATCAAAAAAAGTAGGAAGCTAAAACAGTTCAGAGAAAAATAACTAATTTTGCAAGCAAGTGGAGGATCTCCAGATCAATCTCTCTCTGGCGCAGCATCGTTGGTAGTGTTGTTTGGCTTAACATTGCATCACCTCGCTCAACTGTCGTCTTCCTATCTATTTACTCAGTTTTAGTGAATAGGCTCTTAATAAACTAGCGCGCTTTAAAACCAAAGATAGACTTCCGAATTTAGTTATTTTTCAATATGCTGTGTTAATAGTGTGTGTAAGAAAACGGAAAAAGTAAACAAAAGTCTTATCTTCATAAATATTAAGTTTTTAGCATAATGTTCCCACTGGTGGGGTACAACCCTCCCCTCTTTGAAAAGGAGTCCTCCTCTTGGTGAGAGGGAGTGGGCTGTAATCTACCACGCGGGCCCAGTGCGGGTTGGTAGATATCACACGTCTTAAAGTTTTTGGTTCTAAGACATGCTGGTTTCCTTCACCCTTTTAAGAAGAGTAGCAAAAACTACCAATAATTGCGTAATTAATCGAGATATCCAATTAAAAGCCTAATTAATATTCAAACGTAATTATCAAAATATATTTTTACTCTATTGTGTGCCTGTTTTTTCTTCCTCATGTGCTCACGGCTGCGTGTGAGCACATAAGTAACAATGGGACAAAGACTGCTTTGTACCATGTAGCAACATAATACATATGTACACCAACATGCCAGTTAACGTTAGATGTGCAATGGCTGAGAAACTGTGTAATTTGTGTGACTTAACACTTCTTATTTGCTGTCTGCATCGATAAAGAATTATATTGGTACAAGGAAGATAAAAAAGCTGGCCAAATGCGGCGGACTTGCGCCCGTAAGGTAAAAACTACAACACAAAAACTTTTTCTATTATTTTCTGGGCAATAAAAATATATCACCTATGTAAAATTCAACTGTCCTACTATCAGTTCATGAGATAGGTACACCCTGGTGACAGACAGTGTACTCTTACTGTAAATATTGTAACCATTTTTTCCCATTGAGTACGGGATCCTAAAAACGATGTGTGCTCGTGACCAAACTTCTTCTTCTCAGTCTGTAGAGGTCCGCTGCGGGACAAAGGACTCCCCCCAAGGCTTTCATTCCATTGGGGATCGCATTAATTTGTTATTCCACAGGAAGAAGCGCTGCTGCCCGCTTCCCTGGTGAGTTTCTTTAGTCGCCTCTTACGACACTCACGGGAGCATATAGGTTGGTGCTATTTGATGCCCGGTACCACACGGGAATAAAAATGTAGTGTGACCAAATGATAAAAGTACAATCTTACGACAGGAACGAAGGAACCAAGTATACGCGAATCAGCGTCACCAATCCGAATGGTTTAGTTTCGTTCAAATTGTAGGGAGAAGGGCAAAGAGCATCTAAAGAAGTCTTCTACTTCTGGAGTGGTGGTTTATTTTAGCATTCAATGTAATATAATAGTTGGTGTGTTGTATGTAGTTCTTGTCTAGTGGTGATCATAAGAAAGAAAAGAATATTGGGTATCAGAAACTCACAATAGAATCAGTACACTTATAATCACGTTACATGCATAACAGTCAATTATTAAATTTCTAACAATCTAACGTACTGGATTCAAAATGTTAGTAAAGGAAAAGTCTCAGAAAAGTGTCCTGGAAAAATTTCAATGCGGCATAATTGAATATCGTACATTTTCCAATATGTCAAAATCGAATATCCTAAATTTTCAAATGCGGTAAAACCGAATATCCTAAATTTTCATATGCGGCAAAACCAATCAACCCTAAAACTTTTGTCTTTCTTAGGACAGGACAGCATCTGTAGGTTCCGCTAGTGTGTTATGAATTAAAATACTACAACCATAACGATTAAAATTCCAACACATTTCATCCAATACGCAATCAACACAATTCTATAAGACAAACATGCACTTGACCGCATTAAAGAAGCGTGTCAAAATTTTAGAGTTACATACAATACAAGGTCAGTAAATAATATAAAATGGACGGCTTACTCCACTTTTGTTAACCTTAACATCTTACGTAAAAGCGATTCTCACGTAACGAACGACCACGTTCGCTTGCAACTTGAGAACAAATAAATGAGAAAAGAAGGTAGTTAAACAAATCTGAGAAATATTGGGCTAGTGGTTGCAACTGCTACTGCTGACTTTGAATCTCATCGCAGCAAAAATGCACGCAACGGAGGAGGCGGAGTGCGTGAGAGTTAGGTTTTCTCCCCCTGGAAGTGGGGCGTCAGCAGCCAAGTCCGGCTGCCGTAGGCACGAGCCGAGGTAGCGAGTAATGGACAGCTCTCAAGGCTACAACAATGTTTAATTTGAATAAGGAGAAAATTCCGAATATAAGATTTAAAAAACATAAAAAACCAACCCTCTCAGAATAACGAAAGGAATATATCTATTTCTTACAAGACTGATACATACATGATGCAATATACTTTACAAAAAAAAAGGAATAACAACAGGTATATAAACCTTCTGAAAAAGAAAACGTTCATTTTCCAACTACACCTTTAAGTGTAAGTTCAGTCAGGACCCACTTATTTCGCAAACAAATGTATTTTCTGCATATATACATATATTCGTCAATTTAAAAAAAAAAATAGTTTTACATGAACAACAAATCTTTCGTGTCTCGACTTCATCATAATAATCTTCAGATGGGTCATCCGTGGCTTATCAGAAACAAGTGGTCTCTGCCCAACCTCAGGGAAAAAATCTTCGCCTCCTGTGCCAAATACCAACTATGTCCAGCAAATTTTTTATAAACGCTGCTCTATCAGTTGGTTATCCCACTTGTATATCCAGCAAAATGTGAGAATTTACGGAACTTAAATTTTGAATGTAAGTTCCATTCGTCGACGGCGAAAATTTTCTCCAAGAGCAGCGTGGATACCTGCACGGATATTTTTGATACCGTAGAAATTCAACCTGGACACCAGAAAAGTTATTCAGAAACTTACAAAACCTTTACTCGTGTAGTGTGTTCATCAAGCCCATTTTTATATCCTCTTGGTAGGTTAGTTACCACTTAGCTGATCATTGTCCAGAGACATGTCTCTGAATAATGATCAGCTAGCTGGCTTACCGTAGCTTACCCAAGTAATAAATATACAACAACTTTTATCATCTACTTGACTAAGTACAGACGACAGCAGATCGAGCTACCAGAAACTGACAAATATTCTCAATCAACCTTGAGCCTTAATACTTTAGAGATAAAGTTGAAAAATCTTACAGATTAGCTTGATGTGCTGTCGTCCGTATTTAAATTAATTTACGTATAGAGTCGCAGCATAATGTTGAGCGACAGCCGTTTTGCGTGGATGTGACGCATGTTCCCTCAACTATTTCTTATTTTTTGTATTTTGCAAACTTTTGCGTTATTTTTACCGCAAATAAACCTCTTTTTTCCTTTCTTTTCTTTTCTCTAAATGTTGTTGAACTGTCAAATTGATAGGTTGTAATTCTCAGGTGCGTATTCCAGAAGGAAACTCAAGCATTGATCTCTGCTTAAATATTACTTAAAACTAGTTTCAACCAATCAAATGGCTTGAAACGAGACTTAAGTAGAGCTTGAGTTTTGAGTGACGTTCTGTAATACGGACTTTAGTCTGTTAAACAATTACTCCAATAAAGTTCATGTAATGTGGTCATTAGTAATTTAGGTAATATTATTAAAATACACTCGACTACCTGACTGGCCTTTGCCATTCGAAATCCATAGTTTTTGCTACAAAAAATCTCAAGTCCACATCTAACAGGTTCGTTTTTTTATAGTCGCAATTCTCCTCTCCTCTTTTATAATAAAATAAAATATTATTGTAGAATCGAGGGGCGGTGAAGGAAGGTCAGTGTTCATGATTGTTTAGCTACAGCTCACACTACATTTGTTCATTTCCTCAATCGATCGGTTATTTCCTTAAAAAAAAGTCTGTGGTTTTGGAGGTCGAATTTGTAAAATGCGTTTCTTTTAAGATACCATTGGTAGTCAATGATTTTTTTTTAACCAACGACAAAGTTTTGTTTAACTCGTTTGTGTTCTAAAATTTACATTTATTAATATTTAAAAATGGAACGTCATGTTTTATTAATTTCAAGACCTCAAAGTTTTTTTATAAAAAAGGTTTTGACCGTTTTCAAATGAATGTAGATTGGCAGTGTAATTCGAGATCTCTTTAGTTTGTCTGTCTGTTGGTAACGGGGTTACTCCTTGTATAATTCAAACACAGGAAATTTTATTAATTATTTAATTTTTTCATACTTTTTTTACATTCATCTTAAACTAAAATGGTAACCTTTATATCACTACGTACACGTACGCTCATACATGCAAGACATGTTTACATATAAATATACAAAAATGAAGTGTTTACTTTTTGCTGGTGTCCCGGCCATTACTAGGCGAGATTATAAATAATATTTCAATAATCGCTTGGCGGATGAAAACATTTTATATTAAAGCTAGTATTACTCTAATGGCTGTAGTAGGAGCCTCCAAAGCTCAACTGGCTGGAGTGGTCGTGGTCGTGTTCACTGACCAACACGGGGACCTTGACGGGGACGGGGTAAGGCTTCTCAACAGGCACTGGGATGTGCTTCTCGACAGTCACAGGGTACGGCCTGTCGACGGGCACTTTGACGGGGTAGGGCACGGGCTTCTCTACTGGGTAAGGGACGTGCTTGTAGACGGGATAAGGCTCTGGCACGGGCACCTTTACGGGGACGGGGTAGGGCCTGTCTACATTGACGGGGTAAGGCCTGTCGACGGGAACGTGGACGGGAACTGGCACTGGCTTCTCAACGGGGTAAGCGACAGGGACGGGCTTCTCCACGGGGTAGGGAGCAGGTACGTGTACGGGGTAGGGCCTGTCAACGGGCACCTTGACGGGGACACCAACGTGTTTAATCACGGGGTAAGGCTGGGGAACGGGAACCTTAACTTCAACCGGGTATGGCACGTGTTTCTCCACGGGGTAGGGTTGGGGCACTGGCACCTTGACGGGGTAGGGCACGTGTTTCTCAACAGGGTAGGGCTGAGGGACGAGGACCTTCACGGGGTAGGGCCTGTCGACGGGAACGTGGACGGGGTAAGGTACCTTCTTCTCAACCGGGTAAGGCGCGGGCACATGGACTGGGACTTTGACGTACTCCTTCACGTGAACAGGCACGTGTTTGACGACCTCGTAGGGCTGTGGTACGGGCACTTTCACGGGGTAAGGCACGGGTCTGTCCACCGCGTAGGGGACGTGTTTCTCGACGGGCACGGCGTAGGGGACGCCTTTCACGAGGGTGATGGTCCTCGTGGTGTCGGAGTGGGTGTGTTGTCCGATGTCGTAGGATCCGAAGCCGTTGTAGGCGTGGTCATCGACAAGATTGTAAGCTCCGCCGAGTGCGTGGCCGCTGCCGATGTAGCCGACATCTAGCCCGTGGATGCCGTATCCATAGCCGAGGTTCAAGAGTCCACGTTTGTCCAACTTCTTGTCCAATGGCTCCGCTTTCTTTTCTGTCGTCTTCTTCTCGCTGGCAGCTGCGGCTGCTACCAGCAGGAAAACTAAGCAGAACTGGAACAAAGGAGCAATTGTTAAGATTTTTTACAGTAACATTCTTCTGCCTATGCGCTTAGAGTTTTAACCCGTAGACCGCCAGTAACGAACGTCAACGTATCAAACAATGTCATTAATCAATTGAATCTCTATCCTATAATTAGTAGTTATGTAATAATTGTTCCGTAATTATTATGTCAATGTATTATTGTATTAAAACGTCGACCAGCGACTGTAATGCTTACTCAAGTGTGGAGAGGAATTTTATGAAAACAGAGGAAAAAGGCCGAGTTCTATAAATATCCATGTTGGAGAAAACATGCGTAAGATGGAAACATAGGGACAAAGAATTGGTACGGGCACGTATTTATTTAAATAAATTACAATCAAGATATAAACTTGCTTATAAATTATAAATTTATGATGATGAGGAAAATTCCTGTCCACTTTTATCCGAGATATATCAAGTTTTTTTGACATTTGATCTTCATTATTCATGTCAATCTGATCACCTTGTGTAATATGGCAATACAACACCAATATCATACGAATATATTAGTTTTCCAATACAAGATCTAGTTTACAAAGTAATGGCTACATAAAAAGCCTATTAAATCAACCAAATTACTTAATACTGTACAACGGTTCCAAATAATGCCTTATTAATTCATAATTGTCGTAATCGAACTGGAAGCATCGAAGCAAAACCTGACGATACACCTTGTTATATAACCAGAGTTCAACGTATCAGTTTAAATATTCACTACAATATTGCAAATGGACAGTTTATCAAGGTTGTGAAACCGTTCTTGCAACCAGGTGACATGAAAATGACTATCATCAATAACTTGTATTGCGATATCTATGTAGTTGAATATTTATGGCTGTTCTATAGTCTCATAAAAGCCCGAAGAACTTTTAGCCTAAACAACAACAAAGGAAGTAAGTAAGAAAGTACACTTTCTATTAAAAGGAGTCGTTACATATCCCATTAATAATTCTCTTGTTCATTATAACATAATTCCTCAGGCACGCGCAAGATTTTGCCACGCACATTAATTTAAAAAATTAATCCCATTCAAACTCATTACATAAGTAAACTTTCGTTCAAGGGAACTAAACTTTAATCTAAGCTTTACTTATACAATTAAAGTCGTAATGATATTGCGAAAATATGTGGCTTCTAGCCATTGTTTGGAAGATTTTCAAAATACCTGGATAATGTCGAGCCACCCAGATTTTATTTCCCGAATTATAAATGAGCATTTGAAAGTTACGTATCAACAATGACCTTGTGAACATAAACGAAATCTGCAATGTCATCGGCTTGTGCTTAAAATAGCTGAGTAAAGCTCAAGAATTGAAAAATCGATACAATAAAGTTGAAAAGGTGCTATGCGTGTAATTTACAGAGAACACGGCAATTGTCTGGCCTTCACAGGTCTATGATAACCAGATTTGTTGAAACAGTTTATCGTCTATGCTTCCAATCATTTACTTGTAGCACCTACGTATTATTTTCCGTCTAACATTTCTAACAAAAAACATACAACTAAACAAGTAGTTGAGAAATATTGCACTAAGCCTGTACATCTATTTGCAATAGTCATTTAAATAATATCACTCTAGATACCAAACGACTCGGTAACCACTCTATAATCGTTGGTCACAAATCGCTAAGTTAAACCTCTGTGGTGCAATACGGCCTGCATCGAGCATTCTTTGTTCAAAATTTTCCCAGCATTTTATTTTTCTTTGTGCATTTTGGCTTCAGGAAGATTAAATAAATATTGCACAAACCTGACCTAGCATTGTTTCGAATTTTGAATTGTAATGATTTTTATGTAGACATTCAAAGAAATTTATTTTACTGAAGAAAGATTAACTGCCTATGTTTACGTCGTTTTAAACCTCAGTTAACAACTATTTTCCTTAAATTAACTGTTCAATTTATGTGGATAATTTACATCGTCATTGCCATAATTTTGCGTAACGAGTACCTTTAACTAGTAGATCTGTTTACTTACACGTCTTCTATTACAAAACCCGAGCACTTGTCGAGAACGTATCATTACTACGACATAATCCGCAATGTACACGAACGCGTCATTGTACGTAACTGTCTGATTAAATCTTTCTTTATTTGAAAAAGTATCACGAACACTGTAACCGCAGTTTAAAACGCATCTCTCTGACGTCATCTGTCAGTTTAATACAATTCAAAGAAGGAAAAAATGGCTTCTAAGGCACGTGGCATCATTATAACACTATTTTTATATGAATGGAACGTTTTTATGACTTATTAAATTTCTTTTTTGTCGTTAAATTTTACGTTTGAATACGCGCGCAGATTTGGACAGACAGTGTTATGAATTCATTCACTATGATAATGATGCTAGATGGTTATCTATGATTAGATTAATGTCTAATAACAGAAATAATTGATATTTACGTAATATTTGTTTTTAATATTAAAACAGTAGTTGAAAAATTGGATCGCAAACATTTTCATTCGCATTGTTTTGACAGAAAAGATGCTAATCAGTTAAAAGAGAACGAGGTCGGTCGACGATCGGGTTGCCTCGGCTAGTGACTCGTGGGATAATATTACTTCTATGGTGGTTTCGTAACCAAGGAAATGGGTCGCAGATACTTACCCAACTGCCACTTTTGCGATATGTTAATTTGTGCTGTTCTGAAGTCTTATTAACAAAGAACTTACTTTTAGCATTTAACTTAATGATAGCGTTTAGGCATCATTTTTAGTTATCTTTTAACATTCATACATACATAAACTCACGCAACGCGTTTTATCTTTTAATTTACATTTATTTTGAATTCTAGATCTTTCTTCAGGGTTCGATGCCATTATAAATCAAGAAGTAGCAATAAAAACCGAATTACTTACAGACAAATGGCTTGTACCATATCTTGCGTCAACACAAAACCGAGAATTATTACTACCAAATATGGCCAAAGATCGCAAGCCACGGGTCACTAATATAGAAAATGTGCCCGTTTTACTTTTCTTATGTAACGGTTGTAAACATTGACCTGCGGATTATGACATCCTCATCTCTACATTAATTCAACTTGCGAGATAACACGCAGATGAACAACGCGTGAGGTTAAACAAATGTATGGTTGAGAATTTTGGACGGGAACGAGACGGTTTTTCGTTCTAAGTTAAATTAAGATGGCGGGCAAGAATAATACAGATAACTGGGTGATACAACAATGAATTATTAGAAAATAGGAAACATTATATCCAGTAAGTTTTGGATAGTGGCTTTTATAGTTAGACTTTATGAAACTAGTTTAGGAATCTGCCTTTTTATAGAACACTCTTAGGGCTACCGAAATAAACATCGTTTTAAAATAACGCTTTATAAAAATGAAATGACAAGCGAGCGGCATCGGCCAAAATAAATTACTGTGTGTTTTGATAAATCGCTAACAAAATTTAGTTTACTATCGCAAAAATTTAACGTTTAATAAACGCAGTGGTTATTTGATGCTATCTTAAGTGTTACAATTAACACCGAAACGTTGTATTTATCAGCCAATCTCTGAATCTCTGAACTAACAAGTACGTTGTGTTTTCTCACGGGTCGATTTACAAAACTATTGTTGCGTAAATTTCTCACTGGTTTGAAAAACTGGTGTCGTATTATTTCATAACTGTATCTTAGAATCACATATTTTCCTTCTTATTAGATTTATTGATTAGGTATAGTATTTTCTAAGATTTGTTTTTAATTTTTTTGCGTATATGAATGTTCTGTTAATTTATCTGGTGTTCCGTCTCTCTCGTTACGTCTTGTTTGTTTTTCTGCCTAGTTATTTCCTTGGGTGCCTTTATGCAATTCACGCATTAACTGGGCGGTGCATTGACGTATGCCTTCCTGGACTCTCTTCCTAGTTAAACTGGACTAAAACCTGTTAGTTTAGGTGGAGAGTAAATTCGCTATTGTGATGTAATATACCATGAGATTACTCATTAGCCATACAAGCAATGTTTTAGATTTAAGTTGTCTTGTAGTAGTTTGACGTTTTGTTTTCATTACTTATAAGGTAATTTGAGAAACTTTATAATATTGAGAGTTCGAATTTTAATGATAGGAAAATAATTATGTTAGATGATTTTAGAACTAGGCTGCTGAATATCGAATTAGTATTATCCGGTTTTATTCTACATATCTATAAATATGTACTATTATCTAAAAATTTGTTATCGATAAAATTGTAATTATCCGTTAAGGTTTCTTAGAACATTTATAATTGATGAATTTATAGCAAAATGCTGACTTCAAAAAAGTGTGTCACATCCCGTTTTGCACACGGATATTCTGGTGATATTTGACATAGAACCTGTTTCACCATTGTCCAAACAAATCTTAATTTGAACATTAATTCGGAAATTAATGGAAATCACTTTAATTTTAACCGTATGTAGTTAACAATGGTATAACAGGCCCTACGAATCACTGTTTCACAAAGCACGGGACACACTGTATCACTTTTTTGAAGCCATCACTCGCACTGCACTGCACTTCACTAACTCACCGCTGTTTTCATAATGCCTCTTCAACGGTGGTTGGTGTCGGGAATCGAACTGGATACTGTGTTGAGTGTGTTGTGTGTTTTTATAGGTGGTTATTTGGCGATACTTTCGCCATTGCCGCCCTGGCGGGAATAGGCTGTTTTGTGTACGAGTCCTTCGTATTCGGCAAGCCGTCGGACAGAAGACAGACGCGCCGCGCGTTCGGATTTTAAAAAATAATTCAAATAATTCTTCGCTCTAATTACTCGATTTTTTTTTCGATTGAATAATAGTTAATGCTTTTCTGAAATGCGGTAATAATCGTTCCGTGTGTTCATGCGCTGAATTTTGGATTTTAGATCACTGAATAATTTAGTTACGTGTATTTTGCAATTGCGTATCTTGAAGTTAATATTAGTGTTTCCGCTTGATATTTAATATTGGTCGGCATCCTGTACAAAGATTACAGCTTCGTCCGTAATAATTGTAGTTTGCGTATGTGGGTAATAGTCCAGATCGTAAATTATTTCGACGTTTAACTGTTTACGAGGAACGATATTAGTTAATATCCTTTTGTTTGTTCTACTTTTTGGTTGATTAAGTCAACAAAGTGGACGATGTCAAATAAAACATTTATGATAACATATAAGATTTATGATATTTTGTGTGTAAAATGAATTTTTATTAGGAAACAGACGTCAACATGTTTTGAAATGCAACTTGGATTTTGGTGACGTCATTTATTTTATTTTACATAGCATTGATTTGATACAGAGCGTCTATAATCTAACTGAATCAAACAAGAACATCATTATATCTTTCGTTCGACCCTAAATCTTACCTTTTGTTGAATCAAAGTCTTTCATTCTTTGTTATTGTTATACTTAGTAGTAACTAAGTATTAAATATGAACTTCAAAAAGTTCGATTTCGGGTAAGTAGCTTTTTATTTATACATTAAACGAAACCAAACAACCTAGCAATGCTTATATATTCCTTGTTACACGATAAATTAATTAAATCAATTAGAATACAGTTTTATAGGAGACAAGATAAAACAAGTTCTGAAATGATTGCCTTTAATTAAATGATAGCGAAGGCAATTAAATGATAATGCAATGATTTGATCGGTGTTGTTAATTCTTTCTTTCAAGGTGTATGTAGTTTGTCTTTGTCTCAATGATTTGATTAACCGGTAAACTTCAACCTTCATAGAGTGCTATATTCAGAAGGAGGTTTGACCTCTTAGAGCTGATTTGTCAACAGTCAAATATATTTTATATAGAGAATAATTATCATAGTATGACATGTATCTATACTAATATATAAAGCTGAAGAGTTTGTTTGTTTGAACGCGCTGATCTCAGGAACACCTGGTCCGATTTGAAAATATTCTTTTTGCGATGGTTAGCCCATTAATCCAGTAAGGTTTTAGGCTATATAACATCATGCTGCGACTAATAAGAGCCGAGCATAATAATTAACTACACATGAACGAAGCCCCGGACGGCCGCTAGTAATATATAAAATTCTCGTGTCGCGGTCTTTGTTACTTACTAACTCCTCCAAAACGGGTGGACGGAATTGTATGAAATTTTGTGTGCATGTAGATTGTAGGGGTAAGTCGGTCAACATATGAATAATAAAAAATAATGTTTTAGTGGATAGACCGGACCCGGAAACGTAAATAGTTAACCAGTATGTAATCTACCAACCCGCAATTAGCCTGCGTCCTGGAGTACGGTGGAAACTTTGTGGGCTGCTTGAGGGAACTCTAGTAGTGCTTTCTCTATACAAACGTATTCCGCTGTTTTCTTCGTGGATAATGCTTTTAGAGCAATTATTTTTTGTCTACAATTTTATACCATGACTAGCTGACCCGGCGAACTTCGTTTCGCCTTAAAGGCAATATCACATGACTACTTTTTAAATTAGGATAATTTTAAATAAATAAATATTATTATTCAATGATTCTTTATTTGGGAGCATAATCCTGGCGGTTCTCCGGAAATCTTTAATGTGCTACGATACTCGGAAACAACATCCATTAGCCCAATGCGAACGTCATTGCGCTATATTATATGCGTATAGAAACGCTGCCCGATTCAAATCAGTATTTGATGAATTTCTTCTTGTGCTTCGTAAATTATTATCTAGCGCTTGATCTCTGAGGTTTGCTCGACGATTTCGCATTGCCAACTGAGCCGTTTCATGGGCTGCCTCCCTTTGCTCTGGTGAGTGAGAAGCACGAAGTCGAGCCATACTAAGGCTGCGCTCATCAAGTGCAATTTCTTGCTCTTCTTCAGTTCTTTTTTTTTTGTTTTGGATGGGAAATCATCAAATGACTTCTCCCGCTCAGGGCGGAGCGGAAAGGCGTGTCAGATTTTTACCTAGACTAAAACCCACAAGTGTTCCTTCACTTGCCTGTGCAACGGCCAGTGCCATGGTTTCTTTTTTAACCAACCCGCAACCCTGTGGACCAGTCCTCGTAGACCCCGTCAAGGTGTGCTGACATCTCTTTGAGGCGCGTGTGAAACACAACGCGCCGTCAACTCGGGCCTGGTTCTTACCAGGAGGCGAGCTGCCTATCGCTCGCCGCCCGTAAGCCCGCGCCTACGGTGGTCGGGAGTCCTATGTTGCCACCCGACCAGGGCGCTTCCTGCGGCGGTTTGAGGCGTGAGAGTAGTGGGATTTCCGCTCCCTCACGCGCGACGCCTCCTCCTTTGCCAGCATCACTGCTTCACAGAAGGAGGTGAAAGCTTGCCATCATGCACTCTTGCTCCGGACTATGGCCCGGACCAGGGTCGGAGGCGAGAGATCGCCGCCGATCGCCGCCACGAGGACACGGCTGTGCTCTACCCAAGCCGGCAGACCTCTACCATATGCTCCACCGTGTCCTCAGGGCGATGCACACAGTGGTCACCCTGGCGTTTCCTCCCGCCTTATACGGAACAGAAACCTCCCGAAACAGCCGTGTCCGGTGAGGACCTACGTCAGTCGGAAGGTGAGGACGCCATGGCACCTCTCTAGCTACTCCTCAAAGAGAGGACTTACCGCCGCTATTGTGGCGTGCTCTGTGCTGGATTGCAACAATCACACTTTCCATGTCGCCATGAGATTCCGCCGGAGCTCTGTCCGCTGTACTGGGATTTTATAGATTGGATATGGACACAATTTAATGGATGTTATTATACATATAAACGTTTCTTTTTAATGACTCTATCTATTAAAAAAAAACCTCATCAAAATCTGTTTCGTATTTTTAAAGATTTAATCATACAAAGGGACATAGGGGAAGAGAAAGTAACTTTGTTTTATAGTATGTAGTAAAGTGGTAAATGGCACAGCAATACAATATTAGAAATTTTGAAGTTGAAGTTTGCTTTTGGGCTTTTATTAAAAAAATTAACCGGCAGAGAGTATTTATATTCCTTGCTTTAAATGAATGCATCAACATTCAACCGGTAAGATTTTTTTTAATATGCTGAGTAGTGCAGCAGTGTGTTTGTACCATTTTTAACAAATGAACCGCTAACTTATATTTTGACTGAGTTGTTTTGTTATTCCATGTCACGTCACACGGGAACGACGGGAACAACGGGAACGGGATAAAAAGTATCCTATGTGATATGTCCTTCTACCTCCCTACCAATTTTGAGCCATACTGGTTAAGCGGTTCTTGAGTTATAAATAGAGTAACTAACACAACTTTCATTTATATACATAGACTTCATTCAAATTGGACCAGCCCTTTAGGAGGAATTCAGTGACGTACACAGGTACAGCAGATTTAGGAATATACCCATGGAAAGCATTGTCATCTACATTTGTAACAAAGATATCATACCTCTCTCTACCCCTAGAGCTCTTGTTTCAGTCTCTTAAAGTTAAATTAAAAATCATATTTCTTTAGTTCTATTTATTTTTTTCTCTTTTAGTTCATAAGTACAATTTTAGTTAATTAAAAAAATAAAAATATATTTTTTTATTTTTTCTCCTTTTAGTTCTTATGTACAATTATCTTTTTAAGTAACTACAAAAATTAAAAAAACTATAGACTTGTCTAAAACAAAAAAAAAACTTGTGGTTGCCCGGGTTTGAACCGAGGAACACCAGCCATCGCGAGTAGACCATACCACGATCTCCTACGCCACAGCCGCTATGTCAAGCCGCGCGAAATTAGCGCCCATATTAAGCGTGAAATATTGCGAAAGAGAAAACTCGAAAATATGCGCTTCCCCAGACATAAAACTGAGCTAGATCAATTTCTCGTCCCCGAAAACCCCCACATATTAAATTTCAGCGAAATCGTTAGGGCCGTTTCCGAGATCACATGCTTCTTCAAGCGATCAGCGCCATCTGCCGGGCTGATTTGTGAATCTAAACCATCCAGGTCGCCACTCAAACGCATACAGAAAAATTCATTAAAATCGGTCAAGCCGTTTAGGAGGAGTTCAATGACATACACACGTACAGCAGAATTATATATATAAAGATTATACGTGCCCCTATCATTTGTTTTTTCCGAAACTTAATTGATAAAAGAAATATGATAGTTGAAAATCGCGAAAAATAACCTACTATGACACTATTATTATATTCTGTAGGTATCCTAGTTAAAACATTGCCTAACACCATGTCCGTATTGTTCAAAAGGATAATACTTGTAGTCTATCCAAATTTAGCCGGTTCCGTTCAAAATCCAGTAGATTTGTAGTAGTGACTTAGCATTCACCGTTTTTAAATGTTAATCAAGATGTTACTGTTACGAATGGACCTTATGTCGATGGCATAAGGTTCAATATCGCGTGACATTCAGTGTGTCACTTTTAAGTCCTATTTTCCTAGATCTAGACATTTTCTAGGTACAATAATAAAACGCATTGCTAGACTTAGGATGGCCTATCGAATGGTACAGGTCTCAACAGTTTTGTCAACAAAGTGTCGACATCGAAATTTCCAGAAACCCGTTTCCGGGAATTACCGTAGGTACTTACTTGGCCGGTGACCTCGAAGTTATGCAGTATTATTATTACGCCTAGAGGATTCTGGAATGTTCGATCAGCTGGCCTATATAAGCGCCGCGACGCCGACGCAGAGTCAGTCTACACTCGACTAGCGATACGAAAACAGCGACAGTTAAGAAGCGATCTTAAAGAAGACCTACTGCGACAACTGTAACGAGAACTGTAAGTACTACGTGAAGAAACATCTGTAGCGTTATTGTGTGTTTACAACACGGACTTCGTGGACGTAAGAGAAGACTTCGGTGTGACATAAGCTACATTCTACTTGTCATTGCCTACAATCGACTGTACCTTCGTTGCCAATAAACTTCGTAACCCTTAACCGGCGTTTTAGTACCCCTAGCCCGTAACAATTGGTGTCAGAAGCGGCATGCCGGTCACGCCAAGGGAAGACGAAAGAGTTCGCACGCGACGACAAGCAGCGATGAATTTGGCGCGTCAAGAGGAAGAATCGCTTGGTATCCCTGCACCCGTAGAAGATGCGGCCGTCGTAACACCGACGAATGTGAGTGCGCCTAGTACCAGCACTATTCCCGGAAGCAGCGGATCCGATTTATCGGTGTTACTAGCTCACTTGACGGCGCAAATAAAGCTGAGTATAGCAGAATCCCAGGCGCAAATAAAAGGTATAGTAGCAGAATCCCAGGCAAAAATAGAACAATCCCAGGCAGCAACCCAGTCACAAATAAAGGAATCCCAGCAACTGGTATTACAATTAAATGAAAAGTGGAAAAAGACCAAAGAAGAGGTCAATGAACTTAGAATTAAAACAGCTCAACAAGATGCCCGTCTGGACCAGCAAGACACGCGCTTTGACAAATATGATGCGCGTTTCGATAAATTAGACAATACCATCATGGAGTTTGGGAAGGAAGTAGAATTTTTGCATGAGAAGGTACAAAAAGGAGTTATTAAAGGTGTGGTACCGGTACCCAGTGCTTTGCCGACTTTCAAGGTACCTCATTTTGACGGGACAACGTCATGGGTGGCCTTCCGTCTACAGTTTGAAAAGGTCGCAAAAGGCAACAATTGGGACGACGATCAAGCTCTAACGGCCCTTATGCTTGCTTTGCGTGGTGATGCCATACGAATCCTCGAGAATATTTCCGGCGATTGCAATACCCTAGCCTGTCTGTTAGAAGCGTTGGAGACTAGATATGGAGAGAAACACCTGGAACATGTCTACAGAGCTCAACTCCGCGAACGCACACAGAAGAGCAGCGAGGGTTTGCAACAATGGGCCACGGAAATTGAACGTATGGTTCGGAAGGCGTATGCATCAACACCGGGATTGATTGGCGCTACTACTCTACGATTCTTTACTGATGGGATTCGAGATGCAGAAGTCAGGGCTGCTGTACGTCTGGGTCACCATCAGACCCTGAAGGCAGCTTTGACGCATGCTCTGGAGGTGGAAGCAGTACGTCAAGATGGCCCACAACACGACCGTATTCGAGAAGTGACCGCACAAATAAAAGCCCGACGAGGACCAACTTGCTATGAGTGTGGCAAAAATGGGCACATTCGAATTGATTGTCCCAGGAAGGCCAAGGGAAGAAGAACTTCTTGGTCACGTGAGGAGGTCCCGGTGATGGCGTGGCGCAAGCGCGATGCGAAGGTCCAGCCCGAGCGCCCGTGCGAGCGATTCGAGTGGCGTGAGCGGAGCGACCGGAGCGGGCACCGCGAGCGACTTGCTGAACGAGAGCGGGAACGCGTCAAGGACCTGGAGCGAGACCGAGACCGGGAACGCGAACGTCCCGGCAACCGAGAACACGAGCGCGAGCGGTCGCGCGGAAGGTCGTGGAGTGACGCAGACGCACGGCGGGACAAGGAAGTCGAGGACGAGGCGCGTAAGAAGAAGCGCCTCGAGAAAAAGGCAAGACAAAAGGACCGCCGTCGCCAGGTTACTTCAGGAAGTAAGGG
This sequence comes from Sesamia nonagrioides, assembly GCA_017933935.1. Lineage (NCBI taxonomy): Eukaryota > Metazoa > Arthropoda > Insecta > Lepidoptera > Noctuidae > Sesamia > Sesamia nonagrioides. The sequence goes on from JADWQK010002063.1 coordinate 816,006, forward strand.
CCGACATTGTGACAAACAGGAAAAGAAAGAGAACGTAAGGATTATCCAGGTGAACGCTTTGGATGAAGACTGGGATAATCAATCATTGGAAGACGCACAAAAGGAAGATAGTGACTTGAAGACAGTAATCGAATGGAAACAACGTGGCCAGAGGCCCGCTTGGAGTGAAATATCAGCGCTTAGCCCAACAGTAAAAAGTTACTGGGCTCAATGGGACAGCCTGATAATTGATAATGGAGTTCTCAAGAGGAAATGGGAATCACCCAGTGGTCAGGAGGTCACCTTACAGATAGTTGTTCCCTGCGATAAAGTCGCGTCAGTGCTAAGACAGGTGCACGACGGAGTATCCGGAGGACATCTAGGAGTAAAGAAAACCCTGGAGAAGGTGAGAAAAAGATTCTATTGGGTGCATTGTCGTGAGGACATAGAGGACTGGTCTAGAAAATGTGTAGCCTGCTCCTCAGTAAAGGGACCGCAAACGAGAGCCAGAGGTCGGCTGAAAGTGTATAATGTTGGTGCACCTTGGGAAAGAGTTGCTGTCGATATAGCTGGGCCATTCCCTGTTACTGAAGAAGGGAATAGGTATATCATCGTCATGCAAGACTATTTCAGCAAATGGCCAGAAGCTTTTGCAGTACCCAACCAAGAAGCTCATACAGTCGCCAAAAAGCTAGTTCACGAGGTGTTCTGTCGATTTGGCATCCCTTTGGAGTTACACTCTGACCAGGGTAGAAACTTCGAGTCTTCACTATTTCAAGAGGTTTGCCAACTGCTCGGGATACACAAGACTCGTACAACACCATATCACCCACAGTCAGATGGAATGGTCGAAAGATTCAATCAGACGTTGGAGAATCATTTGGCCAAAGTAGTGGAAGAACATCAAAGGGATTGGGACCAATACATTCCACTCTTCTTAATGTCATACCGCTCTGCAACACATGATAGCACAAACTGCACACCGGCGAAAGTCAACTTCGGCCGAGAAATTAGACTACCCATAGATGCACTAACCGGAACACCTCCCGATACTCCTATTCTAGCCGTCGACTATGTGGCCGACCTGCGGAATTAGATGGAATACATGAGCTAGTGAGAGAGAATGGTCTGAAAACCAGTGAGAAAATGAAGATCCGATACGACCGCAAAGCTAACGTGCCCGGATTCGAAGAGGGAACTTTGGTATGGTTACATAATCCCATTAGAGAAAAAGGAAAGAGTCCAAAGTTCCAAGCCAAATGGGAGGGTCCGTACACGATAGTAACCAGAATAAACGATGTCACCTACCGGATTAAGAAAGGACCTAGAGGGAAGCTGAAGGTCGTACACGTAGACCGCCTAGCTCGCTATTATGGATCAAATCATGCTCGGGACGAGCATGACTAAGAAGGGGGCAATGTTACGAATGGACCTTATGTCGATGGCATAAGGTTCAATATCGCGTGACATTCAGTGTGTCACTTTTAAGTCCTATTTTCCTAGATCTAGACATTTTCTAGGTACAATAATAAAACGCATTGCTAGACTTAGGATGGCCTATCGAATGGTACAGGTCTCAACAGTTTTGTCAACAAAGTGTCGACATCGAAATTTCTAGAAACCCGTTTCCGGGAATTACCGTAGGTACTTACTTGGCCGGTGACCTCGAAGTTATGCAGTATTATTATTACGCCTAGAGGATTCTGGAATGTTCGATCAGCTGGCCTATATAAGCGCCGCGACGCCGACGCAGAGTCAGTCTACACTCGACTAGCGATACGAAAACAGCGACAGTTAAGAAGCGATCTTAAAGAAGACCTACTGCGAGAACTGTAAGTACTACGTGAAGAAACATCTGTAGCGTTATTGTGTGTTTACAACACGGACTTCGTGGACGTAAGAGAAGACTTCGGTGTGACATAAGCTACATTCTACTTGTCATTGCCTACAATCGACTGTACCTTCGTTGCCAATAAACTTCGTAACCCTTAACCGGCGTTTTAGTACCCCTAGCCCGTAACATTACCTTCACGACTTTTGCTCTTAAAGAGATAAGAAGATTCTCTACTTAAGTGTTCCTTATTCACTTATATGTTTCAAACGTTTCGTGGTAGCCTAGTGGTTAAAACGCCAGCTTCTCAAGTATGAGTGTGCGGGTTCGTTTCCAAGTCAGGCAAATACCAAGGTAACTTTTCCAAGTTATATGTACTTTCTAAGTATATCTTGGACACCAATGACTGATTACAAGGTGAAAGATACATACACTTTTGGCAAATATGTCGTAAATGAAGATTAGTAACCTCTCATTACAATCATAATAATAACATTACGTTTGTAAGCCTAGGAGGGGTAGGCACACTCTTCCTTCATTTTTCTTTATTAGGTACCTAAAGTTTTCGTAAACGGGATACTGAGTGACTTGAATCAGAAGTTAGCTATCATCATCATCATCTAAGCGTTAATCCCAGTCGCATCCGAAGCTTTTTCTGCTTTGGAGTCTGAGGTCCGCTTTACCAGTCTAACTGCTGATTTTGACTAAACTTCGATATTTTTCGTGAAGCGACTGCCGTCTGACCCGTCCACAACCCGAAGGCGATATCTAAGCATTGCAGTTAAACCAATTGTTAGACTTTTGAGGGCTCCAACAACCCGTAACGACTGCCACTAGATGTTCGTATGGCAACCGGGACCAACGGCTTAACGTGCTTTCCGAGGCACGACCAGACCAGTGCAAATATTCATATTCATGCATACAAATATTTGCACTGTGCGGGATTGAAGCCGCGCCTCCTTGCGTAACGGTTCCGCTACACCACGGAGGCTGTTAAGTTTTTTTTATTTTTTTATAAAGTGTGTTTCATACTTATTTGTATACATAAAATACATACATAGCCAATAATGTTCCCATTCCTGGGACACAGGCTTCCTCGCGGAGTGGGTCGTAATCTACCACGCGGGCTTAGTGCCAGTTGGTAGATGTCACATGTCTTCGAAGTTTTGTGACTGTCTAGAAAATGCCGGTTTCCTCTCGATGTTTTCCATCACCGTTTTGAGAGCAGTCGTGATGAAACAATTTACTCAAAGGAAAGCGTCAGATGGGGTTCGAATCTACGACTAAGTCGCTGTCGATACCACTAGGCTACCTGTGTTCTCTATCTTTGCTTGTATAATGTGAGGTAACAAATTAGTTCAGCTGTCTGTAAGTACATTTCATACATCTAATATGACAGGTCCATTGCCATAATTATGCGTAAATAGGTACATATCTATCTACTAGATAATACAGTTCAACCATGACCTGAATCGTTTACTGATTCGTTTATTGTAATTTCTTATATCATTATATTCAGTCGTTTTATAGGGTTTTGATTTTATTGCGTTTTATTTATTTATTTATCTATTTATTTCGGGCATCAAGGCCCATATAAACATATTTAATAATGGGGTATATACATATGCATTAATAGATACTTAATCTGAACCTGTGTTTAAAATGATTTAATAACTTGATATTTATTTCAGTTTGAATAAAACTATTTGCATTGGTGTGTATTAATTGTTTAATAGGTATATATACTTTATTTCATTCATATTCTTCTTCTTCTCCTCTTCTCAGCCTATAGAGGTCCACTGCTGGACAAAGGCCTCCCCGAGACTTTCATTCCGTTGGGGGACATTGCCGTAATCCCCACGCTTGGCAGGTGGGTTGGGGATCGCAGTAATTTGTTTCCAATTCCACAGGAGAAGCGCTGCTGCCCGCTTCCCTGGTGAGAGTAATTCCCTTAGTCACCTCTTACGATATTCGGTCGCTTCTGTCCGCAATTTTTAAACTTGTAATATCTTCGCAAATATTAATTTAAATCATATACTGTAAAGGGCAATATAGATCTATATTAAATCAACAATTTATTTAACGTATTAAATTAATGTATTAATTAATTTAATTAATTAATGTAGGATTAATGCTGTATTGGTTATAATTGCTACGAAAATTAGCCGGTATTTGTCGTTAAAAGTAAATAACACAAAAATGTTGTTTTGGAATAGCCATAAGAGATAGACATGTACCACCGCACATGTGTTAAGTTACCTCTTTTTGCGATTATTTTTTTTTAAAGGCTGATGTTTTTTTTTTTTTGTTTAGCCCGGTTTTGCAGGCATTATTAGAATCAGTTATCGTTACCTAACAATACCTTCACGGATCATTGTATACCAATTGTTATAAATTTCAAAGCTTCAAATATTCCCAATCAACCTACAGCTTTAATGCTCTACTAATAAAGTTGAAAATTTAATAAAGAAATTTGACAGATTGTAGAAGCTTGATGTGCTGTCTTCAGTACATATCTGCTTCTATGAACCTTTTTTGCCTAAGGCCTTTATGGTCGATAAGAGCCTCCTCATTCTCAAATTGATTTGCAGGCATTACAAGCTGAATGTTATTTAGCTTCGGATACCTCAAATCTCAATACACATAGATAGTTAAAGTTCCTATGAAACCTCAGTACTAAATTATTGCATATCTGTTACGATTGGTCCAGTTATGTCATTAGACCATTGTGTTGTCAAAGAATGGACCACAGATAAAATTATCTAGGCTTTTGAATTTGATTTATTTAGAAACCAGGATGTTGATAGTAGCTTATGTTGGTATATACCTACTTGAATCATCATCATCAAATTAGCGTTTATCCCGGTTGCACCCGCGGCTTTCGCGTTAGAGCCCGGGGTCCGCTTTCTTGCTCGATTTCCTCCATTTCGCGCGATCTTTAGCATCCTGTGGTGTGAGATTGTTGGCAACTTAACGTTCTTGGAATAGATTATTTTTCTTTATTTTAATTAAAAAATATATAGGTATATACGGAGTTACGGACAAATCACACAGATTGAGCTATCCCCAAAGTAAGTTCGAGACTTGTGTTATGGGGTACTAACTCAACGATACTATATTTAAAATATATACATATACAACGTGTAACATAAAGGGTATATACATAACAAAGGCATGGCATCTTTACATGATATCAAACGATATTGGAAGGGTTTTTTAATCCTATCTCTTTATGTTAGGAAGTTATGAGGAAAAACACCGCCTGTGATAGGCTACTATCATAATAGTCGCACAGAGATATTGAAGACATTTATCGGATTTTGGGAAGTAACGTGGCGGGTAACGAGTAGTTATTAACGTATGTAGTGTGCTGCCACGTTTGTTCTGATTTGATTTTAAGAAACACGAAACCGAAAATTTGCTACAAATTTTTTGAGTATTTTATTTTGAGTTGAAACCCTTCCGATATCGTTTGATATCATGTAAAGATGCCATGCCCTTGGTATGTATATACCCTTTATGTTACACGTTGTATAGATAACATCCAAGACCCACGCCAATCAGGAAAATATCGTTTTCCATCATGACCTGGCCGGGGATCAAGCCCGGGGCCTCCATGTCGCAGGGAGGCATGTTGACCGCTGCACCACGGAGGTCGACAATTTTTTTTATATTGAATGATTAAATATGTATGAATATAAGTAAAAATGCGATTTTAAAAGTTTGTACAAACAACAGAGTTAATATAACAATAATTTCCGTACCTAGTTATAATTATTTAAGGGATAAAAAATTACCTATATTAAAAATGATATACTTACATAAAACGATTCAGTAAAGGATTCTGAACAAACTATTTTTAGGAAGTGCGTTTATTAATTTACATACTGTATATAGGCTTCTAAATAATTAAATAACTAACCAGTTTTAAATTACCTATTGGTATAATACGACTTATGAAACTCGTGCGAACCAAGCGACACGACCAGAGTACTTATGACTATAAAAATTTACAACGTGAAACGTTCATTTTAGTAACAGTAATAATTATACAATAAAAAAGTACCTAGACCCTTAATGTATTTATGTTTATCATCATCAACCTTTTTTATCGTCCCACTGCTGGGCACAGGTCTCTCATACAGAGAAGGATTGAGCGTAATCACCACGCTTGCTCAATGCGGGTTGGCGATTTCAGACTTATAAAGTCCAGGTTTCCTCAAGATGTTTTCCTTCACCTTCAGTCATTGGTGTCCAAGATATACTTAGAAAGTACATATAACTTTAGAAAAGTTACATTGGTACTTGCCTGACCTGGAATCGAACCCGCGCACTCGTACTTGAGAGGCTGGTGTTTTAACCACTAGGCCACCACGATTTATGTTTATATTTGTCATAAAATTATATTTACATTACATAAAATAGGAAAGCTTAATGCACTTGATTTACACAAAGTACATGGGTATATATGGGTAGGTACTGACTATATTCACATTGGCTTATAACCTGAGACCATAATCTATGAATGTTCTCGGTTGAATATAATTATGAGGTTTTGTGTAACGTAACGCAAAAATGCAAATTCTAATTTTCAACCGTTTGTAAAAATATACTAGGTTCAACATAATGATTCAAAATGTATAAGGGTAACAAACTGTGAGCCCAATTGACACAGAACTGGCGCCCTGAAACGGTGAGGCGGGTTCGCGGCAGACCGCGTACGAGACGAATTGGATAGGTTCCGTCCAACCTGGAAGAAGGACGCGCTGGTTTGCAATAGAAGGTTGGGATTCTATAGACCAGAAATGGGACAGTACTGGCCAGGATATAAATAAAATAAATAAGTAATGGTAATTATAGAAAACACTTTACACATAAATGAAACTTGACTTGTTCCGTCGTAATAAATAGGTACCTAAATAAATTCAACTAAATTTTTTATTTTTTTTATTTTAGATAAAATATATAAATATCCATATATTGTCAGTAAAAGTAAAGCTTAGCTTAGGCTAAGCTTTTATTTGTCCGGAAACCACACCCGAACCCACTTCACACTACTAACACTAATGTTAGTATTAAATTAACTGAAGTGGGTTCGGACTGAAAACACATTCAGGATGCCATTGGAGGAGGAGCGCAAGCGTGCCCTCAAGGAAGCGCAACTAAAAATAATAGGTATATGGGTATATTTTTCAGTTTTTCAGTTGATAATTACTTCATTACATTTTTAATTTTGTCGTCCTCCGTGGCTCATCGGTCAACACGCCTGCCTGCGACGTGGAGGCCCCGCGTTCGATCCCCGGCCAGGTAACGATTGAAAACGATCTTTTCCTGATTGGCCTGGGTCTTGGATGTTTATCTATATATGTATCTATTATAAATATAGTATCGTTGAGTTAGTATCCCATAACACAAGTCTCGAGCTTACTTTGGGGCTCCAGTCTGTATGATTTGTCCGTCATATATTTATTTATTTACTGTACTGAAAAATAGCTAGACTGGTTTTCAGTTTATTATGCCTAACTGACTAAGTTAATAATAGTGTTACCTATGTTACGTCAGTCGATATAATACGACTTAATGAGGTGACCGTATCGACTTATTCGTTAATAATTATAGAAGTTATTGACGCATTACTCGCGAGAACTCAATTTAAGTATATTAAATCATAAAATGATATGTGATAATTATACAGGAAACTTTCATTTATCAAGTACATAACATTGAAAAGGTATCGAGTCCTTGCTTGTACTAAAATGTGATAAAAATCGGCACCTACGCGGAAATTAAATCGATTCTCATTTTTATTTGTTATTATTGATTTTTAGTATCGATTTTTGTAGTCGATTGATTTGTGTGAGTGGTCATATGTGCTAGTAATGAGCATAGCTGAGGTCCTAGATCGAATCCTAGGTCGGCCAAAGTACGGTCAAGTTTTTTGATTTTTTCAATAACAGTTCAAATAACACCTACAGTAAAAGATCGCAGTGCTACAAATCCCTATACTATTTAAAATTAAACAATCACAACTTTATTTCAATGAATATTAAATTGATTTCACAATAACACTATTGAAGACGTTATAAAAATGTTTGAAGTTGTAGCGTAGTTTGTATTTTATGATGTAGGACTTAAAGTTATTTTTCCATAAACATATGTATATTATGATTATTTACATCAGACAGCAGTTTAGGTATGTACCCGGATGATGGCAATAGGATTGTCTCCTATTACATAACTGGTGAAATTAGGGGACCAATTTTGAGTTAACTTGCCCAATTTCAGACAAATATGAACACTGGCTGGACAGGTCCTCTTAATCTATGTACCTATATAATTATTTCCTCAACAATCATCTCAGACCTTGATTTTACATACATGGTGTTCATATGATTTGACCAAAATTATATCTGAACTTTAAAAGAAATTGGGACCTCTGAGTCTGTTTCAATCTTTCTTCTCAGATAGGAAACGCGGAACTCTAGATTTAAATATGGTTGACTTGTAAAATTATTTGTACAGGCGACAGTACATCAAGCTACTACAATCTGTCTGGTTTCTTTATCAGATTTTCAACTTTATCACTAAAGAATCAAGGCTCAGGGTTGCTCGGAAATATTTGTTAGTTTCGGGTAGCTTGACCTGCAGGCTGCTGTCGTCCATACATGATCTACTCACAGAAGTAAATCATTTATCAATTCTGCCTAGCCCGCCCTTACCACTATCCTAACATATTGTTACGAATGCACCTTATGTCGATGGCATAAGGTTCAATATCGCGTGACATGCAGTGCGTAACTTTTAAAGCCCTATAACTCGAAACCTATACATTGTTGAGGTACCGTATAAAAACGCATTGCTAGACCTAGGGTGACCTATCGAATGGCATTTTAATACCCCTAGCCCGTAACAATATATTACGCGAGACATGTGATCGCACACAAGGATCAAGTACAGTTGTTCTACGAAAGTAAGGATTTAGGTCAAGTTCTAAGGGTAGGCTTGTTAGACAAGGCGCCATAATAGGTATGTTATGATTTTTGTGATCGACTTGTAAAGTTGTATAACAGGATATCTTGTAGTTAAGTCATACCGGAATTTAAATGCCATTTTCTTTTAGGATATTTGCTAATAACATTTCAGTTATGAACCGGATGTTAGGGTAAAATAAATCATAATGCCTAATAGTAAATCATATGTGCCTGCAATTTGACCAAATTAAGTTGTTAAACAATACGGTTAATGTTATATTTCGATGTGGTGTGACGTATTCAGGTTAGCGCCTTAATAAATCGTAGTTAAGGAATTAAACTATCGTTACTATTAAGGTTGTTTCAATTAAATGTTATAGTAATTAAATAGTTTCTAAAATCTAAGTCTCGGTCTACCGACTTAGGCCGTTATAAGTATAATATAGGTATATAAGTATACTAATTTAAGGAAGGACAATTTCAATTATCTAATTAAATCGAGTTGGGTTTGAAGTTTCCTATGGGACAGTTTAAATTTTTTATACTGGTCCCATGGAGACCTTTTTTTTTAAATTATTATAAACAGAAGCTTCACCGCATTCCCGCCGACGATTCATGATGATGACGTTGATGGTAAAGCGCGCTAGTTTATTGAGAGCCTATTCACTCAAAAACTGAGTGAACAGGAAGGAAGACGGCAGTTGAGCGAAGTGATGCAATATTTAATCCAATAACACGATCAACGATGCTGCGCCAGAGGCAGATTAATCTGGAGACCTTCCACGACCAAACTCAAGACACAACATTTGGCGCATCGTACCTGGCATACATCGCAACCCAACTGCCCCGATACCCAATTTGAAAGGTTTTAATATAGGTCCCAAACCAAAACTTTCGTAAACATCTACTGTTATCATATTAATATCGTTTACAATTAAAACATACACGCCTATAAGTTATTAATGTTTTTGTAAACAATCGCTTATAAGGAAGTATATAAATTTCCAGTTTATCGTAATCAGCTCCGAATCTTGACCCAGAATTGTAGTCGTGGTTATTTTGATACAATTTTTGACCTTTAAACACTGCCAAAGTTTCCAGTCACTTCCTTTTTAATAGTAATAGTAATAATTGGCATTATTATTACTATTAAAGTTAAATTGAAATCGTGGGCAGCCCTTAGATTTATTGAAGGCTAAATTAGCTACGTGCTCATATTTATATCTTCAAAAACTTATTAGGAAATACATATAGTAGCGTATTTATAGGTATTGAATTGTAATATAACCTCGTTTTCACTATTAGTGGAAACATATCTTTATGATTTTCATTTTAAGGGTTCATAAATCAAATGCTAACTGGCTGAAATGACGTCACCTAAACCATGACGTCACCTACCAACAGGAACCAACCCGAAGATTAAGGCTCCGGTGTCCGTCTTTCAGTCAGATGGGTGTATCTTTTGATCGTAATAGGGAATCATATGAAAGGTCACAGAGTATGGACTATTATGGCCGAAACAGCAAAAAAAAAATTAAATATAAGTAACAAACTAAAGGATTAAAATAAAATTATGTACAGCAGTTAAAACACCAGCCTCTCAAGCATGAGTGTGTGGTTTCGATTCCGGGCCAGGCAAGTACGAATATAACTTTTCTAAGGATTACTATTTGATTTGAGTATTTCTTGGATACCAATGACTGAAGGAAAACATCTTGAGGAAACCTGGACTTTAAGTCTGAAATCGTCAACCCGCATTGAGCAAGCGTGATGATTACGCTCTACCCTTCTCTGTATGAGAGGAGGCCTGTGCCCAGCAGTGGGACGATAAAAAGATTGATGATGATGAAAACAAAATTATGTACTTCTTCTTCTTCAGCCTGAAATGATGTCTGCGGAAGTAAACTCTTCATATATAACCTTCAAGGTAGTAATTACGTAACACACTATCAGTGGGAATGGGTTTCATTTTGACCGTTCAACAACATTTTTTGTGTCATTTACGTTTCTGAGCATACACATCTTTCAAGCATATGGAGCAATGCACTTCAAAATGATTGCAATTAATAGCAATAGTTTGTTACGCCATTATGGTGCTTGTTGCTACAGTTTATTTCAGAGATGTTTAAGGAGCTGTAAAGCAGTTGATTACGTTCACCTAGTAAGAAGTAAGTTAACTATAGGTGAATGGATACGTTAGCAACATAAAGCTAACAATAGCAAACGTCCAAAGAAATCGTATGCAATTCTAAATACGGTTTTAGACCGTTCCGCTCTCGTTGATTTGATAAAAATCAATCGATTTGCATGCCACATAGTGTACATTCAAGTATATAAATAACTATGTATATTTATACTGAACATTGGAAAGGCTTAGTTGATCAAGCGTGGCGTACAATCTTATTCTAGGCCCGGAGCCTCCGTGAACTTTGACTCCATCAACTTATTTATCTCGAGTTAACACCTTCCATAATTTTAATTATAATTTCTTGTGAATTAATATGAAAAATTCATTAAAAAATATGTCATAAAACTCAAGATATTAAATTAAATTAACAAACCTAATTCTGATAATATATTTCCTAGGAAATGATATCGAAAATTTTATTTGTGTCATAAATTAAAGTATTTACCACTCGTGAACTTAAAATTTATTTACATAAATAGATCATTTTATGTTAAAAGATCTATTAATGAAATGTAAATGAAGTAATTATGATTATCGAATCATGTCGTATTTTGTAAATGTCATTTTACATGCTGATACAGTTTATAACAATTGATTTACATAATTATTTATGTTGCATTTTAGTTTTTATTATCTTCTAATTGAAGCATCACATAAAATTGAATTTATTACATTAAGATAACAAAACTATTGATGTAAATAAGTTAAAATACATATATTTATAAATGTAAGTAATAAACATGCTACACAATGAATTTATCGAGTAGAGAGTCCTTAAAAACATGCATAAGGAATTATTATAAGCTGTAACTGTCATAATTAATATGGTACATATTTTCACAACATAGATATCTAATACCAACAAAAATCAATGAGGTAAAATTCTGCAACTGCAGCTCTGTGTCTACTCGCCGACCGGTTCCGGTGTCCGGAGACCTTGAACTCGAACGAATTCACCCTAAATCTGGTGCATTGAACGAGTCGCCGAACAAATTTAAACGACATTGATTCTTTATTCATTATGTTATAATAGTCGTTGCTTTGTACTTTATTGTTATGTACTTATGGTAGAATATTGTTCTAAATGTAAAGTTTAGATGTAATTATAAGAATGTATGTATGTATGTAACTTACAGACCAGCAGAGTAATTTTGCAACACACTATTTTGATGAAATTTGGCACAGACAATCTTTAGACCCTGAGAAAGAACATAGGCTACCTTTTATCCCGGAAAAATGTGATGTTCCCGAGGGAAATCTAAAAAGCGCGATATAACCGAACTCCACGCGGGCGAAGCCTCGGGCGGAAAGCTAGTATACAATATGTAACAAAAATCCTGTTGTTCCATCTGCCTACGTTTTAAGAATCGGTATACGGATGTAATAAAACAACAAAAATTATAATTAAAATAAATATTTAATTAATAATATTTGTAATCTTTAACTAATTTCTTACCTTTGCAATTCTGTATGAAAAAGACATAAGTAGAACGTTCCCGGCAATCTCTTTAACTTATAAAATCAGATACTTATTCTAAACATTTTGTCGAATGTGTCAATTTTAATAGTTATTTGATGTTGACCCCACGACTAGACAATAATTACTTTTTTTTTAATTATAATTTCATTAATGTTGTGCTTGTAAGTAAATATATATGTCCCTGAAAGGAACAACAGGATTTTTGTTACATAGTGTATATGGTTATAAACCATCAATGTGCTAAATTCCATCCATATCCGTTCAGTAGTTTAGTCGTGAGAGTGAAACAAACAAACAAAATCACTTTCACGTTCATAATATTACTAAGGATTTCAAATTGACGTTATTTCAATTTAAACAAGTAACTTTTATTTTAATGTCGTGGTGGTCTAGTGGTTAAAACACCAGCCAACTCTCAAGTATGAGTGTGCGGGTTCGATTCCAGGTCAGGCAAGTACCAATGTCACTTTTTTAAGTTATATGTACTTTCTAAGTATATCTTGGACTTAGATACACCCTTTATGTACTTTCGTAAGTTTATCTTGGACACCAATGACTGTAGGTGAAGGAAAACATCTTGAGGAAACCTGGACTTTAAGTCTAAAATCGCCAACCCGCACTGCGCAAGCGTGGTGATTACGCTCAATCCTTCTCTGTATGAGAGGAGACCTGTGCTCAGCAGTGGGACGATAAAAAGGTTGATGATGAAAGGTAATTAAGTTGATTTCTAAAAAGGGTGTGAGTGTGTGAAAAGCGTTTTAATCATATCAACACACCTCACCTTCTAGCATACATATAAAGCTGTTTTTTAAAGGTCTATTTCTTTCACTAATTAGTTCACAAATTATCATAAATCGGGGTCAAACATTCGATATGACAGCATTAGTACTTATTAAGTTCTCTGTAAATTACTTTACGTGACATTCACCTAATTCACTAAGGCCAGGTTTTAACCGTGAATTATGAACTGTCTAAACCAAATATAGATTTTAATAGATCAAGAGATAATTTGGTTCGTTTAAATACAAAGTGTAAATGACAATGTGACAATAAATTCTACTTAGAATATCTAATGACATTACCAGTCTGCATATGAAAATTCAATCAAAAATCATAAGTAATAAAAATATAAGATATGACATTTGGTTGAATTTACATACAGCAGCATGCAACAGCTAACTGAAGATTGGCAAAACCAGTAGTCATCTCATCAGTCATCATCAGCCTTTCAACCAGCCAGTCAAGACCCGTCAGCAGTCAACTGCCGTCTTTCTTCCTATTCACTCGGTATTTTTTGGGTGAATAGGCTCTTAATAAATAAGCGCGCTTTGGCTTTGCCATCGACGATTGCATCACTGCTTACCATAAGGTGGGATTGCGGGCAACCATCTTTTTTTTTATGAGTGGAAATGCATTATGCACCGTACCCGCCGCTAGCTAGGCGACAGGCGTGTGTGGGACTTGCCCGGCCGGAGCCGGGAATACCCACTAAAATCACTCGGTTCCCTTCGAGCCCTGCGTCGAGAGTGACACGGGATCGGCCCGAAGATCTAACTCCGTGCCACTCTCAGGGCTTACCGGCCTAATTTTGGCTGGTTTCCGCGCTAAGGGTGCGGTCAACCACTAGTTACTACAATTATAAACAAAAAGTCCACTGGTGATATTAGGCCTCTCCTATTGCACGCCATTCAACTCCATTTTCGGCTATTTTCCACACTAAACATGTCAACCCCAACGATCATCGGTTCTACGGTTAATATGGCAGGCCCATTGCCGCTTCAGTTTGCTATGTCATTTATTAATTTCTTCTGTGAGCTACGTCTAATATTGTACTCTGTCGTTCCACCTTCTTCTTCTTCAGCCTATAGGAGTCAAGGCTTTCATTGCATTGGGTGGGTTTGCCATAATCCTTCAAATCGCTTCCCTGGTGAGAGTTCCCTTAATCGCCCTTACGACACCCACGGGAGGATATGGGTTGATAATATTTTAAACCCGGTACCACACGGGACAATCGTCCCATCATTATTGCAATAATAGTCATCATCATCCCAGCGTTCATCCCAGTCGCATCCGAAGCCATTTCAGCTTTTGGAGTCTGGGGTCCGCTTTACCAGTCCAACTGCTGATATGGCTAAACTTCGACATTTTCCGTGAAGCGAATCCACAACCCGAAGGCGACATCGAAGAATTGCAGTTAGACCAATTGTTAGACTTTTGAGGGCTCCAACAACCCGTGACGACTGCCACTAGATGTTCGTATGGCAACCGGGACCAACGGCTTAACGTGTTCTCTGAGGCACGACCAGACCAGTGCAAATATTCATATTCATGAATACAAATACTTGCACTGTGTGGGGATCGAACCCGCGCCACCTTGCGCAGCGGCCGCGTCAGCTACCGGTACGCCACGGAGGCTGTATTGCAATAATAGTCGATTTACACTATTTATGTAGCACATATTTATTTTATTCATGAGTGTAATAGATGTGTACAATCAAAGGTCAAAAGTGCATTACCACTTTTGAACTTTATTGCAATAACAATAAGGTTCACCCTTACTGTACATAGTAAGTGATGTTCGTAGGAGTTTCAAACTGATATACATCCGTCACTTCATACGTCAGGCACTCTGGCTGGTGACCCTCTAGGCTGTCATCAGAACCCTTGTACTGAGCAAGGGTTCTGATGACAGCCTAGAGGGTACAAAACCCTCAAAATTGTTAATGTGCAAAGAGGGGTTATGATTAACGCATAACTAACATTGGTCCCGATTTCGCCGTTCACAAACTAAATATAATTTAAGTTCAGTGCATAATTTTCTTTATATTTCACCAGCGACCGCCAGCGACTTCTTTCGCGTGTAGTTAGTTATGCTCCGCTCCTATTGGTCGCAGTGTGATGTTATATAGCCTAAAGCCTTCCAGGATTAATGGGCTATCCAACGCAAAAAGAATTTTTCAAATCGAACCAGTAGTTCCCGAGATTAGCGCGTACAAACAAACAAACATACAAACGAACTCTTCAGCTTTATATATTAGTATAGATTAAGAATAGGACTGAATATAAATAATAGTTTGGTCCTGTCAGATAAGCCCGCGCCTGACGTAAATTAAAATGAGTATATTTGGTCGCCATGTTTATAATCGCCAAACCAAACTGTCTATGGAGTATCTTAATTTGACAGGACGAATATGTTATCGTCTATCCTTTTCTTACCGGAATAGATAGAATAAGATGCACTGAACTAAAAATTAGATTATAATCCGCACCAATATGTTAATAAATTTTTCATCAATGAGTCACTCTGCCAAGACATTTCAATCAGCTCTTACGCAAGCACTTCCTCCAAATTGGGGCTAAACATGTTCACACACATCTTAATCACGCACAGCTTCCACTAGACTTATACTACTTCCCGTCAATTTATTAGTAACCTTTAGAATGGCTTTGGGTTAAGCCTCGTATTTATAGTAAAGCAAAGTTGCGCAATAATGCTGCAGCAACACGTTTTTGTATGGTTCGACATTGTTGATAATTAGACTGCGTACTGTGTACCCCTTTAAGCAACAAAGAGTTAGGGTTATTTTTTTTTCTGTAATTATAAACTAGTGCTGACCGCTATCCCACTTGATGGTAAGCAATTTTGCAGTCGTTGATGGTAAAGCGAGCTAGTTTATTAAGAGCCTATTCACTCAAAAAAAAAAAACTAAGTGAATAGATAAAAAAGGCGGATTATAAAATATAAAAAATACGGTCGAATTGAGTAACCTCCTCCTTTTTGAAGTCGGTTAAAAAGACGGCAGTTGAGCAAGGTGATGCAATGTTAAACCCCACAGTACAACCAACGATGCTGCACCAGAAGGAGCTTGATCTAGAGACCCTCTACGACCAAACTCCCGACACAACAACATTTGGCACACATTTCCACAATTTACCTGTTATGATAAAGTCTCATGAAATACGGACCGAGGTTATTGCTATCAACTGGGTATAAATCTGGGCACAGGCGAAGGCAGCTGGTGAAAAAAATCTGATTCAAAACTCAATAACACTTTGCCCGATGTGGGAATAGCAAATACTAGACCAACGAGCCATCCCGACCCTTTCCTATATTTACTGTATACTAAAATCAAATTAATTCATTTTTATTTGTTAACACAGGTAAATCGGTACAGATTTTATATTTAGAACAGCGCGCTGTGTTATGCCGGTAGGCGCACAAAATATGATATTCATCTAAGAATATATTAAAAAATGCTGATTAATTATTGTATTTAATTAGCAAAATGTCAGACTTAAATGAGGAAATATTTTTTATAAATTAAATGTCATAAATCTAAGTATAATAATTAAAATGTCAAAAAAAATCAATCAACAGTATTATAATTATAAGTACCAATCCACATTTAAGTTGTTCAATATTGTTGCTGCAACACATTGTTTGTTTTGTTGCACCCAAAAGACGAATAACACGTCACTGGATGGCGCTCTGCGTACAATATGCCACGCAACATGTATCGAGCAACACAAAATCTTGTTACAGCAACATTATTACGTAACATTTGTTTACAAAGTTAAACACAGGGCCTGTGAACCAAATGTTAGAAAGGTTACATTCAAGTTCAAGATTTAATCGGTTCACCTTGAGAATTGCTCTTAATATAAGTTCAAATGTCATTGGTTGAACAAAGTAGTGAACTTTATTGACCTTTTAATAATAACTTGTAGTTAATGTGAACGGGGCTTTATTATTAGAAATACTTAATAGTTTATTATTAGCATTATTTAAGTAAATGTTGGACACCAATGACTACAAGATGAAGGAAAACATTTTGAGGAAACCTGGACTTTAAGTTTGAAATCGCCAACCCGGATTGAGCAAGCCTGGTGATAACGCTCAATCCTTCTCTGTATGAGAGGAGACCTGTGCCCAACATGGGATGATAAAAAATGTTGATGATGATAATGGTGATGATTATTTTGAGTGCCTCGTTGGTCCAGTGGTTTTGCAAGTACTACTTTTGAGTCTGATGGTCTAACTTCTGTTCTCAAGTCCGGTAAAGTGTAAATGGGACTGGAACAATCTGCCAGCGGCGGTGTTTCCGTCGGACTACAATTTGAGTGTCTTCAAGGCTAGAGTGAATAGGCTCTTATTAAACTAGTATGCTTTACCATCAACGATTGCGTCACTGCTTACCATCAGGCAGGATTGCGGTCAAGCGCTAGGTTATAACACATATATATAAAAAAAAATGGGTGTTTCCAGCACTGCGCATCATAATAGTCTCCCTGCTGCAACACAGGCCTCCTTTATATAAGGAGTGGGCTGTAATATACCACGAGATTCTACTACGAGTTAGCAGCAGTCACATGTCTTTGAGTTTTTGGTTCTAAGCCATGCCGGTTTTCATCACAGTTTTGAGAGCACTAGTGATAAAAATCTTTTCTTTCTTTTTTTCTGTTAGGTTGCCCCACACTAGATCACCAGGACTGCCCCACATTACTCCTGTATCGTGGCTGCGTTTACAAACATTTAAACGTACATATACAAACAGCCAGACCCGGAACAAGTACCTGTAGGATATAAATATTTGATCCGTGCAAGAATCGAATCCGCGACACGCGGTGCAGCAGTCGTTAACTCCGCCACTGTGCCAATCGTGTCGTCAAAATATCTGGCTTTATTAGAACTATACTATGATATTTGACTGCTAAATTTACGAGCTAACCACTGGGCTAGGACTGCTTTGACAGACTTTTCGGTTTTTTACCTGACGTTTGGTTACGGTTGAATAATGCCGAAAGTAAGTCAAAGAACCAGAAACTGAAGTGTCTAATATATTTTAGCTTAATAAGATATTAGCGTTAGATACAATGCAATTTATATATTTACCTTGCAACAACACTATTAATTAAATAGTTCCTCGTCTAAACAAAAGAAAACAACAAAATATAAATTGAATTAGTTTTAAAACAATTAGCTTAGCATTGCGCTCAAAACTAGGTCATACAGCTACCAACATAATACTACCTGTTATACAATTAAGTTTAAGACCTTGACTGGTTGGTCAAAATTAATCATTGTAGAAGAAGTTTGGTGTATGTAAGAAGTATTTTAATTAACTAACTGGCTTTTCCCCGTGCCTTTACTCGGATATCGAAAAATATCCCACAGGAACGTTCTCATCATCATCATCATTCTCATTTCAGCCGGAAGACGTCCACTGCTGGACATAGGCCTCCCGCAAGAATTTTCAAGACGACCGGTCCTGCGTCTCCCGCATCCAGCGGTTTCCCGTTCCCAACATACCCTTAATTTAGATTGTAATCTTTTTTTTTTAAGTAATTATAAACTAGTGCTTGACTGCAATCCCGCCTGATGGTAAGCAGTGATGCAATCGTTGATGGTAAAGCGCACTAGTTTATTAAGCCTATTCACTTAAAAAACTAAGGAATAGGAAGGATGACGGCAGTTGAGCGAGGTGATGCAATGTTCAACCCAAGACCAACACGACCAAACGAAGCTGCGCTAAAGGGAGATTGATCTTAGAGACTCTCCACGACCAAACTCCCGACACAACAACATTTGGCGCATCGTACCCGCCACACATCGCAACACAACTGCTCAGACCCGTCCTCCGTACGGCTTCACCAGACATCATGCCGGAACGCGACGAATCGCTTAGTGCAAGCATTAGTAATCACCTTACAGGAAAAATTAGTTCTTGCTGAGAAGGATATCAAAAATATCACCAATGATTATAACTCCTTAAAAAAATATTTTCAAGAAAATAATGTAACCATAAAGGACGCTTATATGTCACACTCTGGTATAAATATATCGGCGGAAAATCTGAACAAATATTGTGATGAGGAACTCTTTAGAAAGGATGAAACAAATGATAAAAAAAACGTAAATAGAAGACAACCGAAAAGGATAGTAATTGTTGGTGGAAACCAGTGCCGAGGAATAGCATCAGAACTAATCCGCTCTAGAACTAACTGATGCTATGAGAAATATATTGTACAGGGCCTGATTTATCCTGATACGACTACTGACTTCATATCCAATATCTGTAACTAAGCCGCCTCATGTCTGTATGCATGTCTGTGGCGGTAAGACTTTGTCTGGTGGGTGGTAACTTCTGCCGGCAGTCGATGTTATGGCTTACCACCAAGAACACCACACACATTCGTTAGATAACCGATTTTATGATTATGTTTTTCATAAACTAATGTAATTTTAAGTTCAGTGCATTTTTTTTCTGTTTTAACAAGAAAAGGACAGAAGTTAAAATAACAGTTTAATCTTGTCAAATTAAGACACTCCATGGGGGAGACGGGGTACATTGATACAAGGGGCACATAGATACAGTCAATATTCGTCGAAAACAAAACGCGTTAGAAGAGCCAGCCGCCACCCATAAGGAGGTATATAGTAAAGCCTACACGCACACTAGCGCAGAGCAACGTTCACTCGACGACTAGCGACTAGCACGTAAAAAACTGTTTCTGATGTTCCTAACAAAATTTTCGTACTTTTCTTTCGCATGTAATTCTTCTAATTTATTTAAGTAAGTAAGTAAGTACATATCTGTCATCACATTAAATAGACTTATATTATTTAATTATTTATTGCTTTAATTTTTATAAAATGTTGATTTCGATTGTAGTAGGCAGGGGCACATAGATACAATTGGTCTTGGGGCACATTGATACCCCAATATTTTGTTAAATATACATATATGTGAGACTTAGGTAATATATTTTATTTTCTTTATAGAAAAATGGTTTGAACATTTAAACGCAAAATGAATAGTTCCATCAATGAAATTTCCGTGGCTTCTGCGATATCTGGTGTGGTGGAAGAAAAATTATCAATAGCAACAGCAGCGAATAAATATAATTTAAAAAAATCAATAAATAAAGGTCAGAAAAATCAATAAACATTGTTTAATTTTTAGGAATATTTCTATGAACCAAAGTACCAGTGTATGTATCAATGTACCCCGCATGTGGGGTACATTGATACAAATTTAATTTTTTAGTAAATAGACTCTAATACGTTTTCTGATTAAATCTATCGGTTAATTTGTATGTAACTATTTAACTGAATATATATCGAATACATTATGGTTATTAAATTGGATGTAACTATCATTAAATCGTTTTTTATTGGGTCTAAGTAAAAACCGTATCAAGGTGCCCCACTTCCCCCTAGACAGTGTAAACGGGATTAAAAACATCATCATCATCATCGTCAAATTTTATCGTCCCACTGCTGGGCACAGGTCTCCTCTCATACAGAGAAGGATTGAGCGTAATCACCACACTTGCACAATGCGAGTCGTCGATTTCAGACTTATAGAGTCCAGGTTTCCTCAAGATGTTTTCCTTCACCTTCAGTCATTGGTGTCCAAGATGTACTTAGAAAGTACATATAACTTTAGAAAAGTTACATTGGTACTTGCCTGAGCTGGAATCGAGCCCGCACACTCATGCTTGAGAGGCTAAGGAGGAAAAAAAACGTGAATTTACGTCAGATGCAGACTAATTTAACATAACTGAACTAATAGAATAGAATACTCTTTATTCTCCATATAAATTACGGAACATAAAGATGTTACAATGGGCGGTCTTATCGCTAAGAGCTATCTTTTACAGACTAAGCTTTTTTTGGTTCTGAATGGGAAATCATCAAATGACCTTCCTCCCGCTTTGGGTAGAGCGGAAGTACATGTAAAATTTTTCTGACCAAAACCCACCCGTGTTCCTTCACTTGCCTGAGCGCCAGGGCCACGATCCTTTTTTAACCAACCCGCAACCCTGACCCAGGAGGCATCGGTCTTCGTGGTCCCCGTGACGATGTGCTGACATCTCTTTGAGGCGCGCGTAAAACATAACGCGCCGTCGACCCAGTCGACCCCTTACCGGGCCGCGAGCTGCTCACTGCTCTAATGGTGATGGAATAGTAAGGCGAAGGAAAGAGAATATAAAATTTCTCTTCTATCCTTTTCTTTCCGAAATAAAAAGAAAAAGATGCATTGAACTGAAATTTACTTTAGTTTGTGAACAAGAGAAGGTCATTGAAGACAGATTAGAGACTTATGTAATTTTTTGACCTTGTACCTTTATGAACAGGAGTTAATCCAAACAATTTTTTTTTAAATTTCGAATTAAGTTTGTAGACTAATTTTAAATTTTAATACGATAATGACATTTAGGATCTTGGTCGACTAGTTTTCTGGAACTTGTGTAGAATTCGTATTTTTTTTTTTATTAGTTATAAACTAGTGCATGACTGTAATCCCGCCTGATGGTAAGCAGTGATGCAATCGTTGATGGTAAAACGCACTAGCTTATTAAGCCTATTCACTCAAAAACTGAGTGAATAGGAAGGAAGACGGCAGTTGAGCGAGGTGATGCAATGTTTAACCCAACAACACGACCAACGATGCTGCGCCAGAGGATGATCTGGAGACCCTCCACGACTAAACTCCCGATACAAAAACATTAGGCACATCGTACCCGGTACACATCGCAACACAACTGCTCAGACCCGTCCTCCGTACGGCTTCAACAGACATCATGCCGGAACACGACAAATCGCTTGGCGGCAAGACTTTGTCTGGTGGGTGGTAACTTATACCGGCGGCTGATGTTGTTGCCTACCACCGAGAATTCATATCATTCAGTATGGCACGTTGTTCCATGTGGCGTTGCTAGGTAAGTACCGCTACAGTCACAAAAATCCTAAAACAAGTGTTATTACGATTTCTGTGGCTACAGTACATTAATACAACAAAGGGAAATTACTGCTGATGGGTGTCGAACTCAGGCCGAGATGATTATCTGTACGTCGTTTGCTACCGGATCATCAGTTTTCTTTTCAAATTTTTTCTTTGATATAATTTCTACGCAAACGATTGTGGTGGTGGATTTACCTCAGATTAAGAAGTTGAATGAGCTTATACTTAACTAGCTTTCCGCCCGCGGCTTCGCCCGTGTAGAGTTCGGTTATATCGCGCTTTTTAGATTTCCCTCGGGAATATCAAAATTTTCCGGGATAAAAGGTAGCCTATGTTCATTCTCAGGGTCTAAAGATTGTCTGTGCCAAATTTCATCAAAATCGGTTGAGAGGTTTAAGCTGGAAAGCGTAACAGACAGACAGACAGACAGACAGACAGACAGACAGACAGAAAGACAGACCGACAGACAGACAGAGTTACTTTCGCATTTATAATATTAGTATGGATTAGATAAATATAATAAATTACTAAATTCATAGTGAATATCATATGTTTTCGAGATAAATTATCTTTTTCGTAATTTATAATGTAAGTCTAATGTAAATTGGACAATCTTAATTTGTAAAATGCCCTGGATAATGCCATCTACATATGATAAAGGCCCGCCTGACCAAATTATTCGATCAATCATGCCAGAAACAAAGGCAATCAATATGGGAAAATCTGAAATATACGAACAACAAAGAAAATGGAAGCTATTGTTTTTGTGGAGCCTTCACAAACTGGGCCAGTTCCCAGATTAATATGCAAACATTTTGCTTATATACATTTATGTATAAAATTTTCGTATCAAAATTTTAGTTACCATACTCCTTCGAAACGGCTTCATCGATTTACAGTAGATCTGAGAATCAGCTACTTTCTATTTTTCATACCTCTAAGTGATAAGGGTTGTCCTAACTTTTTTTCTTTTATAGTCATATAAATAAAATGTGTCAGAATTCCAATTTCCAATCCCGCCTGATGGTAAGCAGTGATGCAATCGTTGATGGTAAACTGCGCTAGTTTATTAAGAGCCTATTCACACTAGCCTTAAAGACATTTAAATTGTAGTCCGACGGAAACACCGCCACTGGAAAATTGTTCCAGTCCCTCGATGTACGCGGAATAAAAGACGAGGCTAAACGCTTCGTTCGGATCGTTGTAGTATCAACAACCTAAGGGTCGAAACTCGTCAGACGACGGGTCATCCGATGATGAAACGGAAATGGGGAATTTAAATCATGCAATTCAAACACCAACAGGCTGGCTACTCTTCGCCTGTGCTCCAGGCTTTGGAGACAGATCTGAACTAAATCTGAGTCGAATCAAAAGTAGCCAGGTGGCATTTTGCAGCACCAGCCCAAATGTGGTTGCAGTACTTCACACATGAACCGACCTGTGCTTTGTAGAACATGAGAAGCTGTCCTGATGTGAAGTACCGCTGGACCTTTACGATAACGCCAAGTTTCCTGACAGCCCCCTTGACCTTACGGATTTCAATCCTTTATTTTGAACTAGCTTTCCGCCCGTGACTTAGCCCGCGTGTAATTCGATATTTTTGTTTTCCCTCAGGAATATCAATTTTTCCGGGATAAAAAGTACCCTATTACTTAATCCGGACTTCTAACTTTACGTTTGCAAAATTTCAAAGAAATCGGTTGAGTAGTGATGGCGTGAAAGCGGAACAAACTCACTTTCCGATTTATAATATTAGTAAGGATATGTCACAGGCAACTGTTTCAGCGTCTCAGTTTATTCGAGATTGGTGCAGCGTGTCTTCTTCCATATCATCTTTCATACAAATGCGTGTTCCACAGTGTTGTACATAGGACAGAAATCATTGAAAGAAACCACAATCCTTTCTCAAACATTCATACTGCTGCCCAATTTCCCATTATCTTCATTGCAGCATCCACAAAAAAAAAAAAAATTGTAAGCTCCAAAAATAACAAGTCATTCATCAGTTGTTTAGTTAGGCTGAGAACCAGCACTTTTCGAAAACGAAAATTACTTAAGATAGTGTTATGTTCAAGGCTAGAGTCAATAGGCTCTTAATAAACTAGCGCGCTACCATCAACGATCGCATCACTGCTTACCATCAGGCGGGATTGCGGTCAAGCGCTAGTTTATAATTTATATAAAAAAAAAATAAGGCAGTCCCCCAAAATGCCCACCCATCATCACTTCCTAGTACTTTCGGTGGGAAGAAGAAGTGTACTAACAAACCCACCAGCTGCACAGCTGTCTTTTCAGTTAGAAAAACTAGCTTCTTCATTGATGAAATTATGTACCTAGAGTGGAGAAAAATGTAATAATAATAAATAAAAAACCGGCCAAATGCGAGTCGGACTCGCACACCGAGGGTTCCGCCGTACAAACGTAGCGGTTTACAATTTATGACGTACTAGCTTTCCGCCAGCGGCTTCGCCCGCGTAAAGTTCGGTTATATCGCGCTGTTTAAATTCCCCTCGGGAACATCAAATTTTTCCGGGATAAAAGGTAGCCTATGTACTTTCTCAGGGTCTAAAGATTGTCTGTGCCAAACTTCATCAAAATCGGTTGAGAGGTTTAGGCGGGAAAGCGTAACAGACAGACGGAGTTACTTTCGCATTTATAATATTTGCATTGATTTAGAATTTTTCACAGTTTAGAGGCAATTAGATTTAAGAAGTGTTTGATATGAATTTCAACTTTAATATCTCTACGCATTCATGGGAAAAAGGGTAGGTAGTAAGTTTATAATTATAAAATAAATATTTTATGTCATGTAAGCAAAAATAATATTTTAATATTTTATGTAACTTCAAATTTATCATTTTCACAATTTTTCCTTTATCTGTCTGTACTATAATATAACGTTGCTTCGTGTCGAATTTCAAGATTCTGAGTTCACGGGAAGTACCTTGTAGGTTTTAATTCCCTAGCGTGTGACGGAAATTCGTCTAAGGTGTCAGTATAAACTGCTGTATCTTTTGATCGCTTTAACTTAGAAGTTTGATTTTTTCACTGCTTAAAGGGACAATAGACCTAGGTATTTGGTATAAACTTCAATTTGATACCTTTATTAGTTCGTGAGAAATAAGGTAGTAAGTTCCATTTTATTAAAATATGTTTATTATATTATGTAACTAAAAAAATGTGATTTTCGCAATTTTTCCTATATTTGCATTATATGACAATCCTTCATGCCAAATTTCAAGATTCTGAGTTTACAGGAAGTATCCTGTAGGTTTTGATTCCTTTGCGAGTGTCGAAAATTTGTTGAAAATATCGACATATCGGCTGTATCTTTTGTTTGGCTTGGCTTAGAAGTTTGATATTTTCACAGCTTAAAGGGACAATAGACTTAGGTATTTGGTATAAATTTCAATTTGATAACTTTATTCGTTCGTGAGAAATAAGGTAGTAAGTTCCATTTAATTAAAATATGTTTATTATATTATATAACTGAAAAAATGTGATTTTCGCAATTTTTCCTATATTTACATTATATGACAATCCTTCATGCCAAATTTCAAGATTCTGAGTTTACGGGAAGTATCCTGTAGGTTTTGATTCCTTTGCGAGTGTCGAAAATTTGTTGAAAATATCGACATAATCGGCTGTATCTTTTGATTGGCTTGGCTTAGAAGTTTGATATTTTCACAGCTTAAAGGGACAATAGACCCGAGTATTTCGTGTGAATTTCAGCTTGATACATCCACGCGTTCTTGAGATAAAGGGTCTTGACAGACAGACAGACAGACAGACAGACGGACAACAAAGTGATCCTATAAGGGTTCCGTTTTTTCCTTTTGAGGTACGGAACCCCAAAAATATCTATTAACCTATTTATATCAACAATTTTGCTAACATTAATGCATCATCTCTAGGCCTTCAATAAACCATTCTAACAAACTGCATGTTTATCATTCCATAACGACCTGTATCCATTTTAATGATCTTACCGTATCAAATGGACATCATCTATCATGTTTCCAACGAAATCGAAATAATATATAATTTGTAATACTATTTTGAAGGTCTCCAATCTGGAGTGATTAATTAATTTTATTATTATAATACGTTTATTGCTGTTTGTAATGTTGTGAAGAGCAGAAAGTAGAAACAAGTTGTTTAAAATAAATACAACTGTTGTTGAGGTGGCCTAGTGGTTAAAACACCAGCCTCTCAAGTATTTTTGTAGTGTCGTCCTCCGTGGCGCAGCGGTCAAGACGCCTGCCTACGACATGGAGGCCCCGGGTTGTATCCCCGACCAGGTCATGATGGGAAACCTCGATCTTTTCCTGATTGGCCTGGGTCTTGGATGTTTATCTATATATGTATCTATTATAAAATATAGTATCGTTGAGTTAGTATCCCATAACACAAGTCTCGAGCTTACTTTGGGGCTAGCTCAATCTGTGTGATTTGTCCGTATGTATTTATTATTCATTTATTTGTGTGCAGGATCGATTCCAGGTCAGGCAATGTAACTTTTCTAAGTTATATGTACTTTCTAAATATATCTTGGACACCAATGACTGAGGTGAAGGAAAACATTTTGAGGAAACCTGGACTTTCAAGTCTGAAATCGCCAACCCGCATTGAGCTAGCGTGGTGATTACGCTCAATCCTTTTCTGAATGAGAGGAGACCTGTGCCTAGCAGTGGGACGATAAAAAGGTTGATGATGACACCTGTTGTGGAGAAAATGCAAAGCAGGATTTAGCAAATTTCTATTTGAGTGCTTTTATACAACTTAATTTAAAGTATAAGTGCGTAGGTGCTGCATATTACATACTTATTCAGACTATAATGTTCTCACTACCGGGACACAGGCCTCCTCTCGGTGAGAGGGAATGGGCCGTAATCTACCACGCGGGCTCAGTGCGGGTTGGTAGATGTCACATGTATTAGAAGTTTTTGCTTCTAAGACATGCCGGTTTCCTCACAATGTTTTCCTTCACCATTCTGAGAGCAGTGGTAATTAACCCTAGAACCGTACCCATATTAGACTTTGGGACTGGGGTGCTGGTGTACCCCTGTAAATAAAACATCATTTTCAAATAAGAATAAACGTCTATAATGAATTAACTTACATAGGACTTTTATGGCACTTATTTTAGTCTCAGTAGTAACAATTAGACAAAATAAAAGGAAGATTTTTTTAACAATTTTGACAAATCATTGTCTGGTGCTCTATACATATATTTTTTTTACATTTATAGCAACGAGTGCGTGTTTTACGGTCTTTTGTCCTGGGACAAAATGAGCATCTTCCAGAATTGGAATAAGAAGGGGCCGGAGTTTCAGAAGACCGCTTTTTTTCTAATATACCTCTAATACTTATCTGGAGATGCATCGGCAAAGTTTTGTAGAAAAATCGGTCCTCTAAGTGAGGTTTTATAAGGTCAAAAGCTAGAGTCTTCAGATATGTTCGTCTATTCTTGAAAACTTGTTTACCGGTGGCGTTAGATGAATGCAGTAGTATCATAGAATTGATATACACCGACAATATTCAAATTTTTTCCGTAGAAAACATAAAGACTCCAGTGGCGAGTTTACACTGTACGTATGACAAAGTTGGTCGAAAGTATCACACCTCCTTTCGTTTTTTTCGTTAAAAACTTATTATTTCTGGTAAATTCACAGATTTGTCTTGTCTGCCTGGTAGTGCATAGTGGAAATCATAAGCACGTTTTTCTTTTTTACTTTGTGTCCTTTGAAAATCTGCAGTATTCTGTTCGTCGCGAAAGTCGGATCAATTTCATGTGGTTCATCTTCTAATTCATCGCCAAGCACCACCTCTTCTTCATTGTCACTGTACAAAAAAAGGTTCTGAATATCATATTGTGATAGATTTTGACGTAAAGCCATCTAATTAAAAAGTTTTATTCAAGTAAGAAGCAAAAGAACATGTAACAAAATGCAAAACAACAAAAATAAAGTTATAAATATATTAAATAACGGCATCTTTTTTTAAATAAAGTATTTGTTAAAACTTACTATACAAATAAATAAGCAGTCAAATAACAAACATGAACCAAACAGCACAATAACATGTATTATTTAGTAAATAACATTACTGAATATACTTACTTTAATTACTGTACCCAGGGGTACTGGTGTACCCCACGCACGCTTTGCCACAAACACACGCCAACAGGACTCCATCCAGAATGACGAGACGACGCGACCCCCCGCCCCGTGCAATGACACGGCAGCGCGAAAAAATACGTTGAGAAAAAAAAGGTATCCCAAATTTACTGCTTTTTTTTTCATTTGTACCCCAGAGTACGGTTCTAGGGTTAAATAATTTACACAAAGTAAAACGCCCGACGGGGTTCCAACCTACGACCTACAAGTTGTAAGTCGCGGTTAATACCACCAGGCCAGCGCTGTTCCGCAGATGCTGCACACCCACCCTATTAATTTAAGTTAAACAAATATTAATTTTATTTTGACAAAAATTAAGTTGATTTCAGAGTAACTAAAGTACTATTTAAAAGTAAAAAAAAATATTTAAAGTTGCAACTCAAACTAAAGTTTATTGTGTGGGAATTAGAATTACTTTTCCATTAATTCATACACGCCTATTTTTTGTCAAATAAATCGCTACCGTAGGATATAATGTCCGCTGTTATGGTATGTTAATGACATAAAATGTACTGATTTTTTTTGGGTTTGCTACTATGTTTAACATATCGTTGACTTTACTTTTGATCTGACTAAGATTATGTCCGGACTCTTAAAGAGACTGTGACCTCGGAGTTTATTTCTTCTTTATTATTCAAATAAATCATCATGTATGCTCCCGTATACTACAACTAAATAATGATTTATTTTCCCAACTCTGATAAAAAAATGGTATATCTGGGATGGAGACCTGGTGGCCTGAAATACAGGCTTCGACTTAGCTTAGGCACCAGTCTCAAACAATATTTTTCTATAAGCCCATAACTGGTCAACATTGTTTTTCTTTTGTTTTTATTTTATAAGGATATTGTGGTAAGAAAATAAATGAATATTATTATTCAGATAGGAAAACGCCGACCTCATAAAGACTCATATCAATCAACCCGCACTGATCTTGTGGGATACCCCCTTCGGGGCAATTAGGTAACATTATGTATTTGAATCAGAATCGGTTTCATTTTGACAGTTTAATAACATTCATTCCGTTATTTACACATTGAGAAGAAACATTTTCCGAACGTATAAAGCAATGGTTGGACCAGTGAGTCCCATAGCGAAAATTATAAGTGGATTATATTTAAATCCACTAACACAACTACTTAATTATAAGTGGATTATATTTAAATCCACTAACACAACTACTTAATTATAAGTGGATTATATTTAAATCCACTAACACATCTACTTAATTATAAGTGGATTATATTTAAATCCACTAACACAACTACTTAATTATAAGTGGATTATATTTAAATCCACTAACACAACTACTTAATTATAAGTGGATTATATTTAAACCCACTAACACAACTACTTAATTATAAGTGGATTATATTTAAATCCACTAACACAACTACTTAATTATAAGTGGATTATATTTAAATCCACTAACACAACTACTTAATTATAAGTGGATTATATTTAAATCCACTAACACAACTACTTAATTATAAGTGGATTATATTTAAATCCACTAACATAACTACTTAATTATAAGTGGATTATATTTAAATCCAGTAACACAATTACTTAATTATAAGTGGATTATATTTAAATCCACTAACACAACTACTTAATTACTAGCATAACAACAAACCAATACACAACAATAACAAATCAAGTGAAAGTAACACTTTCCCAATACGGTACTGACCTCTCCAACCTTCGCAATGTCTTAGATGAGAACCTGAGCTGAGGTAAGGTTGAATCTCGTAAAACCAGATATTATGCACAAAGTTATGAAAGAAGGAGGTGCTACTGAACTTGAAAGTAGGACCTATGGTACTTACTGGTCATTAGAAAATGGGTTAGAAAATAAAATGTGTTTTTATGAAAAAAATCATGATTCACTGATTTCTTAGAGTGGTCAGATAGGATTTCATCTAGTTTTAAAAATATGATTGATATGTTGAATAAGTGCAGTTTTTACAAAACCTACTTCAAAAAAAAAAAACTTCCAGTTTTATGGTACGGTATGTGTATTCTGTGTGTTTATAAGTCATCATCATCACAGCGTTAATCCCAGTCGCATCCGAAGCCTTTTCAGCTTTGGAGTCTGGGGTCCGCTTTACCAGTCCAACTGCTGATATGGCTAAACTTCGACATTTTCCGTGAAGCGACTGCCGTCTGACCTCCACAACCTGAAGGCGACATCGAAGCATTGCAGTTAGACCAATTGTTGGACTTTTGAGGGCTCCAACGACCCGTAACGACTGCCACTAGATGTTCGTATGGCAACCAGGACCAACGGCTTAACGTGCTTTCCGAGGCACGACCAGACCAGTGCAAATATTCATATTCATGCATACAAATACTTGCACTGTGCGGGGATCGAAACCGCGCCACCCTACGCAGCGGCCGCGTCCGCTACCGCTACGCCCGCCACGGAGGCTGTCGAAATGTGTGTGTGTTTATAAGTGACAGTGGATAAATATGTTTTGCGCATTTGTAATATTTAAACGACCCAATTCTCCGCTGTCATTGAGAATTCTTTAACATTTTATAATATATATAATTTTAATTGATTGTATGTTATATGCAAGTTTATAAGATTTTTTTTTTAATTTATTTAAATTCTGTTGAACTAGATTCCAGATTTTAAAACAAGAACATAAAAATAGGAATTTTGGTCCGGTTGGTTTACTTTAATCGATCAAATAGCTCTTAAAGGTCACCGATGAACCCATACGACACAGAAACAAGAAAATTTAATAATAAGAATTATATTTACACCTAAATTTGTTTAAAATTGACCTTATTTCGAGTTAAAGAAATATCAACTTTGTTTAATGTCAATAAAGTAGATTTCGGAGTGGCTATCACGATTAAAAAAGCGATAAGAATTTTTGAAGTTGTAGCGTAATCTGCACTTTATTGTGTTGGAATTAAAGACTTTTTCCATAAACTCACATTTGTTTACATTTTTTGGCGCCATATTACGATAGTTGCGTAAAACATGATGCTTATCTATCTGGAAAAATACATATAATGCTTATTTATGCAGTAGCTTCTTAATAAATTAGCATTGGTTTTAAATGACATTAGATCTTGTTTAAAAAACAATTAAGTATTATAGGAAAAAAAATACTACAAAGATTACTACATTACGATCCCCTAATAGGTAGGCCATAACATGGGCTGCTGGCAGAAGTTACCATCCACCAGACAAAGTCTTGCCGCCAAGCGATTCGTCGTGTTCCGGAATGATGGCTGGTAAAGACATACGAAGGACGGGTCTAAGCAGTTACGATGCGCCAAATGTGGTTGTGTCAGGAGTTAGGTCCTGCAGGGTATCCAGATCAATCACTCTCTGGTGCAGCATAGGTGGTGTTGTTGGGTTTAACATTGCATCACCTCGCTCAACTGCCGTCTTCCTTCGTATTCACTAAGTTTTTATGACTCCATCTCTGCTTACGGTCTCTGATTACGGTTAAGCTCTAGTTTATATTAATAAAAAAATGCTATATTTCCTTCCTAATAATTAAGAAAAATTAAAAAAAATACGGATCTATTCATTTATTCCAGAACAAAATTTCCTTTACGAATCACAGTAAATACTCTTCCTTTCTCTTTGTTCATGTTGCTATGCTCTGTTCACCAATATTGTTCGTATAACCTGTCACTATTTTAATTGAGGCCATTCTAAAACCCAGGAGTACCTGTGACCAGTTTGACAAGTCTGTTGTGATATTTTTTCTAATTAAAAAATGTTGCTATGGATTAGTCATATTACCTACTTATAATCGAAATATTATGTATACAGTATGTTAAATAACAGAGGGCGTTCCCTTAAACTCGTTAATATATATCATTAATAGATTAAAATAAAAATATCAGCATAGAAAAATAAGCATAAAAAATCCGAATAAAAAAAAAATCTAATTGGAAATAAATTTGAAACCTCCTGTTTTAAATCAAAATAGTAGTCGTCATGTATAAATAAATTGCGACGCTGCCGTCTTTCATGTTCGCGTGTACAGTGTGTTTCTTTTACGTGTCAATTTAAAAGTTTTATTGAATATTTTCTTATTGGAAAATTTTTTAAAACATTTTGTTTTCGAATGGAAATATTTTTTTAGCATGTATGTATGCTATACTATTTCGGGTTAACGGGAACGCCCTCTGTTAGTTAACATACTGTATATATTAAACGATTAGCAACGGCCAAGGGCTTAGGTTCCTGTGATAAAGGTCATTAATTCGATCCCAATGAAATAAATTTCAAATCAAATCAACACTTGATTTGATTTGAAATAAATTTGTTGGGATATGTTGTCTAGTTTTGTGCTAGGCTGAAAACGTCCAAATTTACATAATACTGGATCATTTTATTGAATCTCTGAGGCAGAATAAAATGATGCTCATCACAATGTTGTCACCCTTAAAAAACCTAAATCAACCGAGTATACGTACAGTATGTTAACTAACAGAGGGCGTTCCCGTTAACCCGAAATAGTTTATCATACATACATGCTAAAAAAAATATTTCCATTCGAAAACAAAATGTTTTAAAAATTTTTCAATATGAAAATATTCAATAAAAATTTTAAATTGACATGTAAAAGAAACACACTGTACACGCGAACTTGAAAGACGGCAACGTCGCAATTTGTTTATGATACTACGCTACTATTTTGATTTAAAACAGGAGGTTTCAAATTTATTTTCAATTATATATTTTTTTTTATTCGGATTATTTTATGCTTATTTTTCTATGCTGATATTTTTATTTTAATCTATTAATGATATATATTAACGAGTTTAAGGGAACGCCCTCTGTTATTTTACATACTGTATAATTCGAAAAGCATGTCGGGATAATCCCAGTGTTGAGCTCGCCTCGACATGCTCTAGCTACCTACAGACTATATTAAAACAATGAACTTTTGTCTTAAGCGTACTTAGGTACTGGTAGGTACATGATACAGATCAGACATTTGATAAAACTCCAAGAGACAGAGACGTTGACGATGATATCAATCTTGCATTATTTTAATGTATGTACTTTTATTGTTACAGGTAAGCAGTAACTTCATTTATCTACCAACAACATACACAAGCAGTATGGTAAGTTTTTATGGTCCTTTATAAGTATCCACGTAGGTACTGGATAAAAACGTAGAAGACAACAAAATGCTGTTTTAGTGCCTAGATCTTCAAAACTACAAAATGAATTTTAATATGGCTTACCGTCAGAGAGTATCTGATATGTTTTCGATATGTCAGCGGGTTATTAAAAAACAACATGTTTGACAGAAAAAACTTTTATTTGCGTTAAACATGACGCACAAAATTACAAAAGCACAGAAAAATTAAGAAAAGGTTGAGGAAGCATGCGTCTCATCCACGCGATAACGGCTGTTGCACAGCATTATGCTGCGGCCCTGATGCAAAACGGAGTCCCAGCACTGATCTTTCAAATGAACTCGCCATAATATGTATCCATAAAATTACTTATCAATTAGGACATATTAAGAGCAATGGTGCTTTTGAAGAGGGAATTAAGTGACTTAATTCCCATCTCCATTCCATCATCGGACGATCATCATCCTTACGTTGTTACCACCACGCGATCTGGACGAAGCATTTCGCCTCGTCTTTTATATCGCGTATATCGAGGGACTGGAGCAATTCGCAAGCGGTGGTGTTTCCGTCTGACTACAATTTAAGTGCCTTCAAGGCTAGAGTGAATGGGCTCCTAATAAACTAGCGCGCTTTACCATCAATGATTGCATCACTGCTTACCATCAGGCGGGATTGCGATTAAGCACTAGTTTATAATAACAATAAAATTCAGGAACTGTAGTTTAAAACTCTCGCCTGACATTGAAAGTTTTAGCAAAAGGAAATAAAGGACCGATTAGTCATAAGTACAAATCCAGCACAAAAAGTTAAAATAAACTACGTTATTAACCGAGGTCAGGAAACGGTATAAGTAAATCTGCAACTGAAAGGTTGCAATTCACAGGTAGTCGAAGAGAAGGGTTCCGGATAAAAGTTATTGCCCAAAAGGTCTTGGATCCTGCGGTAGTAACGCAAGTATACTGTAAATATGGTCGTGTCAGTACGGATGAAACTGACCGATTCCGAGGTGCTTTTACGAGCTTACATGACAAACTAAGAAGGATTTCACCCCATAAAAAATATTTTATCCTATCTGTAAACTTACTTATAGTTTTATGCTGAGCATAGGTCTTCCCTCGGGTCTGGCAAAGTGTTACCTTAGAGAATTCTGCTGAGCCTGGTCCGATCTGCGGGTGGCAAAAGTGTTATTGCGGTTCATATTTTTGGGAAAATTTTATGTAATAGCCCGAACAGGGGTTTTTCTACGGTCACTAGCACAAACCTTAATCCTGTCACTTTTCGTTTATTTGCTGATGAAATGTGAGTGTAATATCAAGGTACATTCCCTTTAGGAATTAGGACCTCATATCCTACAACATAGATTAGCTGTGGTTTTTCGACAAGCGCATTTGTGTATTTTAGAAGACAGGCGAGCATAGTATAAACGACTACAATTTACACCACAGCAATTATATCTAATAAAGTTCTCTCCATACATAGTAAAACTCAAAGTAATAAATAATTTTCCGCATTCAGTTGAATTACCATGATTTTTCCCACATGCTTGCAACATTTTTGTATATATTTAGATTATCTGACGTATTAATCGTTTCCATAATTATATTTTAATTTAAACTGTGCATAATTATGCTGTTAAAGTCAACAACTATTAGAATATTGCCTAAGATCTTAAGTTATTATATATGTGGAAGAAATTATCAGAGATGAGGAGATCCGCAGAAGAACTAGAGTAACCGACATAGGACGAAGAATCACAACACTTAAGTGGCAATAGACTGGGCACATTGCCCGTAGGTCCGATGCCCGATGGGGCCGACGGGCTCTCGAGTAGCGACCACGCGCCGGAAGCCGCAGCGTGGGTAGGCCCCCGACAAGGTGGACAGACGCCCTGGTGAAGGTCCCGGGAAACCGCTGGATGCGGGAGGCGCAGGACCGGTCGTCGTGGATATCCTTGGGGGAGACCTATGTCCAGCAGTGGACGTCTTTCGCCTGAAATAATAATTACGATGATAACATTTGGAACCTTGTAATTAGCAAATTGTGCTGCCTCCTAATGATGTTTATTGTAAATAAACCGTGTTTTGATTGCATTTAACTATTATATTCATTTCAAAAGAGTTTGTACCCACAAACTCTTTTTTGTCTAAGCAATAATAGTCAGTGGGTCTATCAATCAGGTTAAGCCACGCTTGCTGAGGTTGGTACATGGCTGGGGTTACTATCTTCACATACCAAGACTCGTGCTTCAGAAAACACATTAATCTGTTGGTACCGGCTGTCATTCGTGGATCCTTGATAGTGGTTATGCGTCATCGGAAGCCTGAAAGCCTTTTTTTGTTGGGATGGGAAATTATCAAACGACCTTTCCCGCTCGGGGTGGAGCGGGAGGGGAAACTTTTACTGAATTAAACCCACCCGTGTTTCTTCACTGCCTCTGCGACGGCCAGGGCCACGGTTTCTTTTTTAACCAACCCGCAACCCTAACCCAAAGGCCGAAAGCCTAACACCCAGACTTGTCAAGGGATATTGTATGACCCAGTAACTAGGTCGTGGGAATCAGGTAAACAATGGTTCCATATAGAATATTCATATTTTGCTGCATCCTGTTAGAGTGAGAGCCGACCTCAACAAAGTTGGGAACATGCTAGCCAGATGATTCTTTTCATTTCTTCTCATATTTTTTATTCTTCTTGTATAGTGTGTGTTTGTCTTCTTGTATGTGTGTGTGTGTATCATCATCAACCTTTTTTTTGTCCTCCCACTACTGAGCACAGGTCTCAATGCGGGTTGGCGATTTCAGACTTAAAAGTCCAGGTTTCCTCAAGATGTTTTCCTTCACCTTGTAATCAGTCATTGGTGTCCAAGATATACTTAGAAAGTACATATAACTTAGAAAAGTTAGATTGGTACTTGTCTGACCTGGAATCGAACCCGCACACTCATACTTGAGAGGCTGGTGTTTTAACCACTAGGCCACCACGACATGTGTGTGTGTGTGTGTGTGTGTCTGTGTTTACTTAATTTTATAAATAGCTTTTTGCATATTAATATTTTTAATACTTTGTGTAACAGCTGCTTTTTTATGTTGTCTGCTCAAACTAATAGGTCTAGTTTTGTAATTTTACTTTCATGGTGATCTGGTTATTTAAACGTTTTATATTAAAACTTGTATTTGTAATTTTTTATAAGCAAAAAAGTCCTAATGTTGTTACATAAAAAACATTCAATCTGGTTCGTAAAAATTCCTTCATAAATTATTACGCTTTTTTTTAAGGATCTACATCCGTGTAGGTACCTTACTCCGTAAGCCACATAATTAAATTGGCCCGTTGTAAATTTATCAAAAGTTACCATTGCTTGTAAAGACAATCATTGATCTCAATATCTGAATAATAATTATTTGAGATTGGTTTCCATTGAGTCTTTGTCTGGTGTAATACCCCCCAGTCAAAGTCTAGCCGCCAAGCGATTCGTCGTGTTCCGGAATGATAATATATCTGGTGAAGCCGTACGGAGGTCGGGTCTGAGCAGTTGCATTGCGATGTGTACCGGATACGATGCGCCAAATTTAGTTGTGTTGGGAGTTTGGTCGTGGAGCCTCTCCAGATCCTTCTCCCTCTGGCGCAGCATCGTTAGTCGTGTTGTTGAGTATAACATTGCATCACCTCGCTCAACTGCCGCCTTCCTTCCTATTTACTCAATTTTATTGAATGAATAGGCCTATAACAAACCAACGTACTTGCATCAGTGCTAACCATCAGGTGGGATTGCGGTCAAGCACTCTTTATTAATTATAAAAAAAAAACTGCTGCTTTCTGACTGATCCACTCCTTGAAACTTCCAAAGTACCTCTAACTGGTGTATTCAAAATGCCTTGAATTTAGTTGTCGGTCGAACATTACCTAACTAGATTACAAAACCAGGCCCTGAAGGACCGCTATAACAAAGGCATTCAAAATGATTATTCCTTCAAATTCGGAGTCCCTTAGTCATTTCTTACGACACCATTAAAGGGTCCTTACCGCTTGTGCCCGTAACCGAGAACCACTGAGCAAGGTAAGCGGACTAGTTGTCCAAACACCTTGTCGTCTACAAACATGGCTACTTTAAGTTGGGAAACTGTTTCGCGACTGCACTGTGTGATTATAAGTAGTTCATTAAAATATTTTTGCGATTCCCAAAATTTCTACGAAAGCAAAGAAAATAGTTTTCTAAATATAAAAGGAACGTGAGTGTAATTGAAGAGAGCCTGAAAATAGTTTTAACTTGACTTCATCATCTTCTTCAGCCTATAGAGGTCCACTGCTGGACAACGGTTGTTCCAAGGCTTTCCACATTGGGGGGTTTTCCAAAATCTCTATGCTTGGCAGGTTTGGGGATCGTAGTAATTTGATATTCCACAGGAGAAGCGCTGCTGCCCGCGTCCCTAGTGAGAGTTCCCTTAGTCGCCTCTTACGACACCCACGGTAGGATATGGGATAGTACTATTCTAAGCCTGGTACCACACGGGGTAAAATTGACTTAGAATCGATTAATATGCCTTTATGGGTTCTATAGGGTCTAAAGTAATACAAAAATACTGCAACTACAAACAAACCATAGCGACCAAAATGTATAAGATTACCTTTTTTGATCTGCAGTTTATGGTTAGAACCCATCTTAAGCTATGAGTTCAGAGAAGCAGATGCTCCTAAATACTGGTACTCGATGTATAACATTAGATTGGAAGGCAACCCTAACATGTAGCAGCCTTCTATTTTTCCAACCCCATGGGAGAAAGGCGTGGCCTTATGAACAGATAAATGTGTGTTTAAGTTGAAAAACATTAATTATTGAGCGCTACATTGCCTGGGGGCTATTTGATGAAATCCGAAGACCAGACTCCAACAACTTGGAAATTTTGCAAGGTTTTTCATATATTTAGGCTTCATTACACAATACCTGTCGTGAATATTTCATGATTTTATAAATTATTACATACACAATTATATTGCATCAGCTATATTAAATTTGGTCCTAATTATGTCGCGACAAAAAGTGGTCCAGCAAAAAAAAAAAAGTTGCCGAGTCTAAAAGCCCAAAAGTCGTGTGACCCAGCGGACTTCATACCCCAGTCCATTCCGAGTAGGTATATGCCATCGGTTGATATCGCAATGCATCCGGTCAAACGTCCTTCATTCACGCCATACTTTTACTAGGCCTATGATTTGTGAATTAAACTTTACTATGCGTAGATACATGTCTACCTAGTAATATTTTGTAGCGTAGTTTCACTGACCAGATTTAATCGGATATTTTTTAATGAAACAAGTTACCGTGGTCAAACTTTGAGAGGCCATCTATATGGGGACAAATTTGTATATTTCTCTTAGGTCAAAAAATTTATGGCACTGTTGAATTACTGTGAAAGATAACTTCGAGAGAAAAACTAGTTTTGTGGTATGAATTTAGCCATGATGCAACTCATTATTTTGATTACTATTCAGTATCACTCACTGAGCCTGCGTGGTTGATTACGAACGACTTCTTCTCGAAGAGACCTTATGATTGTTTTGTTATGGGACATGACAATAACTGGATAGAATCTACTTGGCTTAGACTATAAAGGCTCCCTGAGGCGATGCACGGGGTAGTTTAACACCCCACTACCCCGTGCAGGAGACGGGGCCCGGACAGACCGGGCCAGCACGAGGGTTTGGGGCCGTGGAAAAATTTAGACTCCCGCGGCCTCACGCGTTTGCTCGTGATAGAAGAGACACCGGGGTGGTTTTAGTCAGTAAAAGTCTGACAGACCCCGTCTCCCAACTCAGGGCGGTGGACATCCTATGAGGATTTCCACCCCGAAAAAAAAAAGACTATAAAGGCTGGTCTTTTATTCATGTCTGTCGTAACCGAAAATTGATTTATATAAAACAGCCTGTAATATATGTATTACCTTTTCTTCCTTACCCTTCGTATGTTGATAACCATCACAAACCTTTTACACACCTGCTCCTTCGAGCATAATATTGAAATTCAGCTCTGATCTGTTCGTACCTACTCCGCAGATTTGTTAATATTCGCAGTGCTATTATAACCTACATAAATCATGATTTACTACCTGATTCCCTCTGATTGGTTTATTCGCGTGGGCTGATAATATTAATTTTGAGGAGGTCGAAGGTACATTTGCAAATTACATTATTCGGTCAAATGATCTAATACGAAACAGTAAACCTACAGACATACAAATTCATATTTTTTCTTCGGCATGTCATCATGCACTAATTAATTCTGATAGTTTTCTGCTCAGTATTCTTCTACATACTTATTTATAACCAGCATGTAATGTTCCACCATGTTGACAAGGCCTCTTCTCTAAAGAGAATGGGCGGGCCAAGTGCATCAGATGTCACTTGTCTTCGATTTTTGATTCGTCGATATGCGGGTTTCCTCTTAATAATAATGTCTATTTTTAACCGACTTCAAAAAAAGGCGGTTATCAATTCGACCCGTATGTATGTAAGCCAAATTTCAAGTGTGTGTATGTATGTTTTTATCTTTGTGCGCGAATATTTCCGGAACTACAAGTCCGATTTAAGTCATATTTTTTTTGTTGTACTATGTATTTGTCAACTTAGATAATTTCGTCAAATCGGTTCAGTAGTTTTTGAGATAGGGATTTTTTTAGTATTGATGAGAACTTATCTAACATGGGTTATGGCTGCCACTAAAAAGTAAGTTTCGAATTTAAACTAAGACACTGAAAAGCATGAAATAAAAACTTTTTACAAGTGTCTCGAGGTTTCTGTTGTTTAGCTCGCCACCGACTTCTAGAGTCATGACAAATGTAAAATTATTTTTTCATTTTATGTGTTTTTTGAAATCGGTTTCAATTTTTTTGTAAAAGGGTCTTTTTAAATATCTTCAGTCCCTCTTGTATCAGAGTAATCGTGATCTATGGTGAGTAGTAACTAATTACTACTCACCACCGTATTCCGATTGTCATCTTTGATTTATCTGGCTATTCAGTAACTCGTACTTACTTCAAAGCAAACAGATCTTTCTAGAACTACTCTACTCTACTCTAGATCGACGCAGCTGTGTTGCTCGCCGCCATTGAATTTCTCAGCACCCTACAGTGTTCGAAAAGGTCACTGATTATAATCAGTGTCCCTTGTCGGCACAAAATCGCCAGTGTTACTAATGTCGCAATGGTCAGGCATTTTAACGCGCAGTTTCCTCCTCCCGAGCCGTGTTCCGGTTGCGACACGACATTGCATATGGCAGGAATAGTCGCACGCGCCACTGCGACGCGATTATCAGTCGTGATGACATACTGACTAAACTGGAATTGATGGGTTGCTGGCATTGATATAGCCACAGTGATCTTAATTACAACTTATTGCAAAATATCTCAAATGCACGTACATTTATATTAACTTAAATTATTACTACTATTTTTTGTATTTTTCCGTAAATAATAAGTTTATTATCTGTTTCGATTGAAAAATTTGCCCAAAAACATCCCCCAACTTGCCGAAGATATACTTATCATCAAAAACTATTGTTCCTGATACATTACAATTACTGGTCTTTTTTCCCAAGATCAAATGAACCAAAAATCCAGTCCATCAATCATGATCGTATCTTTTACATTACCAGCCAACACTTAATCTTAATAAAATACAACAACTAAACACTTGAAAATGCACGTCTAAATGTAAAAAAATAGCTTGTGTGTTAGCACGCAGTTTGTCGAGGCGGAGAGAGGCGATCGCGCGCCCTTCAAACGAGTCCGGCTGCCAGTTCCGGTAGCTGCAACCGACAGGAGCCTAGAAGGTAGTGGATATGGTATTGGTATACTACAAAGGCTTGAAACTAAAAATAATAATAAAAACTAAGTAAAATAACCGAGAATTGGTAGGAAGCTGCTAATAATAGACTCTGAGAAGACACGCTACGATGCCCCAAACTGCTTAATAAAGATATACGATTAGAAATTTAAGGAAACCTTTTTACAGTTCATTTAACCGATTTGGTTTTTTCCCATATGCATAATGATGGGATTCAATGCAAAATATACTGCAGCTGCCATTCGATATGCTAAAATGATGTTATTAATGTCTAATCTTATTTCGAATGGAGTATATTGTTTTAGACGCTATTAGGACGGTCAGCTTGATTGCCAACCAATATCATTAAAAACCATCTGTCTACGAATGAGGGTCATAAAAGGGGTTAACAGTAATAGAAGATTCAGCTGCCACTACTTTTCATAGCCGCTGCTCAAAGAACCAATCTTACCTAGTTGGTCCTTCTTCTTCTTCTCCTTCAGCCTATCTATAGACGTCCATTGCTGGACAAAGGCCTCCCTCAAGGTTTTCATTGCTTCGGGATTGCCATAATCCCCACGCTTGGCAGCGGGTTGGGGATCGCCTTAGTTTGATATTCCACAGGAAAAGCGTTGCTGCCCGCTTCCCTAGTGAGAGTTCCCTAAGTCGCCTCTTACGACACCCACGGGAAGATATGGAATGGTACTATTCTAAGCCCGCCTATTCTAAGCACCTTTGATATGTTTTAAAAAGATAAGTGTTTCGTACAAGTTATTATAGTGTCGAAATATTGTACTGCGGTTTTCCGGAATTCAGTTGAGAGTGGGCTGACCTAAGAGGATTGCTGCTTAACTTTACTACGAATGACGAACATTAATAGGTCTACTCGAAGGTCGAAACTCAGATATAGAGTCCCATGGGCAAGTTGCAACTGTTACAAGTATGACGTTCCTCACATGCCACAAATGCATAGGATTTCGACACAGCAATACTCGGACAGCAACGTATCCATGCTTTGACTACTCCAATCAGTAGCAACCTTCGTACATCACATCCAGTATGACACATTGCAACAACACGAAATAATTAAAACTTCATTCACATATAGATCACGAGATACGGCCAGGATAAGACAATCACGGAACATAAATCACGAGCGGACTAAAAGGAAGTCGAGTTCTGTTTGTTTGCGAGTGCAAAGGTACATACTTATGTAGGTTAAAGGTGTCCTTATATGCAGCAATGTCCTATTATACATTTAAATACCAAATATTAATGTTCTAAGTTAATATTAACTTCATCAAATGAACTCTTCTACTATGGGCGGAAGGGCGTGTCAGACTGTTATTGCTGCGACAGGGCCACGGTTTCTTTTATAACCAACCCGCAACCCTGACCCAGGAGTCATCGTTTTTCGTGAATCCCGTTACGATGTGCTGATATCTCTTTGAGGCGCGGCTGAAACACAACGCGCCATCGACCCGGGCCTGGTCCTTACCGGGCTGCTCAGGCTCACCTTAAGCCCGCGCTTACTGTGGCCGAGATTCCGATAGTGTCTCCTGATTAGAGTGTCTCCTGCGGCGGCTAGAGGCATGAGGGCGCTGGGATTCCCGCTGCCTCACGCGCTTCGCTTCGTCCTTTCCCAGCATCACTGCTTCGCAGAAGATCTAAGTGATCCTGGCGTATTCTCAATGGCGACAACAGAGAGAGTCCATCTAAACTCTTTACCATGGCCAATTGTTCTTGTCCTACATCTTTACAAGGTTTTAGGCTCTACGCATTTTATAATTTATGCATAATCAATCAAGGAATAATAATTAATAAGTGGTTTTAATTTGACTTGATCTACATACATTAATGTGTTTGTCCTCGCGTGATGGTTGAACGGATATATTCGCAAATCATTCTGATCTATAGATAATTTATATCCGCTGTGGGTAAGATGAAAGATATTGTAACTAAATTAGGTTGCATTAGATTTTAGTACATGGTCATAAAAAAAATCAAAAATGTTTTTCGATAGATACCTTGCTGCCTGCTTGTTGCTTCAAGTAAACTTGCCTACCATAACTCTTTGAGATTACGCTCAAGCTTTCTCTGTACCTGTTACCAGCAGTGGGACGATAAAAGGGTTGATGATGATGATGATACAAACATCGTTCATATTTATCTTTATTTCTCTAATTAAAACCTCTATTGCGGACTGAAATATTCAAAATCTCTTCGCAGTATCATCTCGCCTGCAAAAATGTCAATAACTGGTCACAATGTAAGAAAATTAAACGTATTTTTGACAGACATAGACAGATTAACTTGTAAACGTCCAAAAAATTACAAGAATTGGCTTCTTTGTGCCCTTTGATTGACAGAATAGGTAGTTAATTAAACGGACCTTCATCAGCCTACCTTTGGTAGCGTCAATAACACAGCTATGTAATGGAAAGGATACTTAAGTGAATGAAAGTGCATTAAAAGACTAATGTCAATGACCTCATAAGGCGTGGTATATGTCAACGATCAAGGCTGACACGCCC
The DNA here is from genome assembly GCA_017933935.1 of Sesamia nonagrioides. Classification (NCBI taxonomy): domain Eukaryota; kingdom Metazoa; phylum Arthropoda; class Insecta; order Lepidoptera; family Noctuidae; genus Sesamia; species Sesamia nonagrioides. The sequence goes on from JADWQK010002063.1 coordinate 859,855, forward strand.
GCAAATGTCATACAGTGCGCTTTACCTCAAATGTACAAGGTTGTAAACCCTATAAGCACTGTCAACACAGGCGCTACTCGCAACTTATGAAGGTAACTTACGTCTTTGTCTTTAAATTTACTTACGGATCCTATGTTTAGAGAAATCTGTTCTTGAAGTAGGATCACTCAGTTGCCTCTGTTATAAATTGCATACTTCACCGTCCGTGTGTCCTGACCATTAGGTGTTTGACCGTGTGCTCTGACTATTATCTGTAATTGATTATCTGTGGTAACTTCCTCTTCCTGTCACTTTCTGTCCGTCCGGCTAGCTACTGCATGCATGTGTTAGGTACTGTATATCTTAGAATATTAAGTTTAATAAGTTCTATAAGATTTGTATAACCTGTTCGACAATTGTTATTCGCGTATGCTATTCATGAGAATACAAAACGAATTCAAGCTGAGATCCTGATTATTTATTGGCGAGGGAAGTCCTTAATCACAAAGCTAGTGGCTGCGCTGCTTCTATCTGCAACTACGTTTCGCAAACCGCATCTCATCAGCCTCCACGCGGTTCAAGAGGATTGATGATCGAAAGAAGAGTTACGGGCCTTTATCCAAGCATCTCTTTGAAGGGTGTAACCTTCCGTGGTCCACTTTCGGAGTCTCCGGACATAAGTGGGAAGATTTAATGCATATCTAGATAAAGTGAAGCTATCTTGACAGAACGGGTGTGACGGAGGCTAACGGGTATGTCACAAAACATGATGGACTGCCTATATTTTCTTCATTACTCCAGAACGTGCAGCCAAAGCGACCTCTACTCTGCCACAGACTACACTGTGGACGTGATAAAGTTTTGGGAAAATAAGATTTAACATACAGTTGTGCCAGTGTTATTATTTTTTTATTAAATTATAAACTAGCGCTTGACTGAAATCCCGCCTGATGGTAAGCAGTGACACAATCGTTGATGGTAAAGCGCACTAGTTTATTAAAAGCCTATTCACTCTAGCCTGAAAGAAGAAGAAGATAACCATATTCAAAACGATAGCTAATTTGTATTTTGAATCTGTGGAATATAATTATGGCTTTTCCTACCATTTTACTAAAAAAAAAAAAAACTACAAAATAATATTCTTACGGTGAATGCTTATGTGAATCCTGCAGTCCCGACCATAGGTGGAAGTAAAAACACTGCGGTGATTTTGTCCGGTAAGAGTCATACCCCTCTATCACCCCCAGGATGGAGGAGGTTCATGAGAATTTCCATCGCGACTTTTTGAGTGAATAGGCTTTTAATAAACTAGCGCGCTTTACCATCAACGATTGCATCAATGCTTGCAATCAGTCTAGCATTAGTTTATAAAGATAACAAAAAAAAAGTGTTTGTGTATTGGTCTAGGCAGCAGACAAAATACTAATATAATTCTTCTTCTTCAGCTTATATAGGTCTACTGCTAGACAAAGACCTCCCTCAAGGCTTTCCATGGTGAGAGTTCCCTTAATCGTCTCTTACGCACGGAAGGATATGGGTTGGTACTATTCTAAGCCATAAATATATGCCTCAAAAGAACTTAATAACAAGTGCACAAGCGGCGTTCGAAAGACATGTCACATCAGGAAATACAAATGTGATTTTCTTCACAATCTTAATAACACTTCACTGAACCCAACTTACGCGCATATGTAGTAAGAGTTCCGTGTTTTGATTGGCCCTAGCTCACGTCATTACTGCCTACATAATACTCATTTCAGTTATGCAGAAATAAAAATAATAAACGGATTAAACATTTCTCAGTCTCGATAGCAATTTATTTACATTCGGTTTAGAATTTGGGTAAGAGATTGGCAACTTCTGTTTACTCACACCAGAGGGGGTGTTATATAGTGGCTATTAATTAATAATTGCGCACCATGTATAATTAATTAAATGTCATGGTTTCATTAATCTATTTTAATTTATTTTACCTGTTATAGTGTAGTAATATAATTTAAGATGCATCAGCTTCATATTTCTTATTTTTTAGTTTAATTATTTTCATTTTGTCCCACTACTGGGCAAAGGCCTTCTATGATTTATTATTATAATTTTATTTTATTTTTTAATTTCATGCTCATATAAACATATCATCATCATAATCTCAGCGTTAATCCCAGTCTCACCCGAAGCTTTTTCAGCTTTGGAGTCTGGGGTCCGCTTTACCAGTCTAACTGCTGGTTTTGGCTAAACTTCGATATTTCTCCGTGAAGCGACTGCCATCTGACCTCCACAACCCGAAGGCGACATCGATGCATTGCAGTTAGACCAATTTTGGACTTTTGATTTTGACTTTTTGGTTTCGTAACGACTGCCACTAGATGTTCGTATGGCAACCGGGACCAACGGCTTAACGTGCTTTCCGAGGCACGACGCTCATATAAAGTAATGTAAAAATACATATACATATATAACTTTATTAATTACTGCTAATATACCTACACGAAGGTCACGAAACCGGTGGTACACAACACTTTCCGCCCAGAACTCTTCTTGGAGGAACTTCTGGAAATGATTTGCTTTGGTGCTTTGGTAGTGTCCATCAATAGGCTATTTGACAGATTTATAATTTCTATCTTGAATTACTTGGTTGCGGTTAAGAATTTCTCCGAATGTATTTTTTTATTTTATTTTAAATACCTATTTCGTAAGAAACATGGAAATAAAAATTCAAATAAGCCGCCGAAATGCTTTAATGAACAATATGGCGTCGTGCCTTGTAAGTGATGTCACAAGCATTTATAAACGATTTTCGGTTTCGCAGTGGTGTTTTTATTTATCTGTTATTTGTTGTTGTTTATCTAATAAAATGGTTTACAAGTGGTGTGCTGTACCGGGTTGTACAAATACATCGATAAAACACCTGAGAACACAGAACAACAACAAGTGCTGATACGCGTACCTATGACGTTATCGTGACATTAGCCAATCCGGATCGTTTCACAATATGCGGCGCGAGATAGAAAAATTCAAACATATTTTTGTGTTTTTGGATATATTAATTGTTATTATTTTTACTAAAACTCTTGTAAATGACTTAAAGAACCTATAAAAATTCATACTGTCAAATAGCCTATTTACATACAGACAACAGGACACGCTGTACACGATATCAAGCACCACATTATTTGTGGAACATTTCCAGTCTGGACGGATGATTCTTGCTTCGACCAACACTATGAACATTCAGTAGCTAATCCGCGGATCAAGTATCAAATCATTTGCATTAAATAATAAAGATATTGATCATTCCTCAAAAAACAAACTTCAACACGCCAGTTTTACAGATTATGTTAATTTACAACACTGACCGGTCATTACTGACAAATTAATCAGATTCCAACCGCAATATTTAAATGCGTGCAGTTTAGGCAAGCTACAAAATAGACGTACCGTGAATATACTAATAAATTATTGATATTAATTGGTGGTTGTGTTAAATTCAACATTTTGTTTACGTAATCAATAAATCATTTCTCCGTGCTTAAATTAAATGTATTAAATCATTCTAACTGCCTATTGCGATAGTAAGGCTTCGTTTTTAGGGTTCTGTAAAAGAAAAACGGTATCTTTAAAATATCACTGTGTTGTCTGCCTATCAAGAATCTTTTTCTTTGTATAGGTACTTGAAAACAATCAATCTCAAATTAGTATTAATAGAATAATATAGAATAGAATAGAATACTTTTATTTCAGACCGGAGTCCATAAGGTTAGTAACAATTTTACTTAAGTTCTAGAGTTAGTAGGCTACAGAAACAAATATACATAAAATTAAATTAAGACTTAGCGTGGAGCTGCATCCACCTCCGCCACATGGGAGAATCCCACCGATCCACGAATATAGAATACTCTTTATTATGCACACCACACAAATTACAGAACATAAATATGAAGAATAATATAGAATAGAATAGAATACTTTTATTTCAGACCGGAGTCCATAAGGTTAGTAACAATTTTACTTAAGTTCTAGTATTAGTAGGCTACAGACACAAATATACATAAAATTAAATTAAGACTTAGCGTGTAGCTGCATCCACCTCTGCCACATGGGAGAATCCCACCGATCAACGGATATAGAATACTCTTTATTATGCACACCACACAAATTACAGAACATAAATATAAATATGAAGATTTTACAAAGGTTTATCAACCTTTGTAAAATCTTCATATTTATGTTCTGTAATTTGTGTGGTGACAAATATTAAAGGTTGCAAGACCTTTAAGTAGTCAAAAAATTAAACTTCAAGTTCAACGCAATCAAAAGATACCTGCGTTTATGTTCCGTTTATGACACATATTTTGAGACGGACTCGCAAGGGAATCGAAACACATAGCATACTTCCCATTGACCTAGAATCATAAAATTTGAGAAGAAGCATAGTCACGTAGAAGAATTATAGGAAAAAATCCAAAATTCGTAGTATTTTCATAGTCTACAAATTTGCACAGAACCCTCTGTGAGCGAACTCGACTCGAACTTGATCGTTTTGAAGTTATTACCTTTCTGTCCATGATTCAATCTCTCTGGTGTTTTTCACCATCAGCACCAGACTTCATCCTAATTATTTCATCAGTCAATTATATTTCCTAACTGCCGACACTATTTAGTTTTAAAATATTGACCTCCTAAATCACGAGTGAAATTCTTCAAAGAACTATTTACAGAAGCAAACATTTCAACAAATGTTAATCAAAATAAATGACTATACTATGCCAATACATTAAAATCATGGAAAGGAAGAAAGAAAAAAATGTTTATTTGCGGTAAACATGGCGCAAAAGTTTACAAAAACAAATAAAATAAGAAATGGTTGAGGGAACATGCGTCACATCCACGCAAAACGGCTGTCGCTCAGCATTATGCTATGACCCTATGCAAAACAGAGCCCAACGCTAGTTTTCAGCGAGAGCCGAAATCATCAATAAAATACCTTAAATCTTAAGAGTGGACTCTAGTGCCGAGGAATTTGAAAAAACAAATGCCGTCGTGCCGCTTTCAACCTCTCCCCGTAAAGTGCGAAAGGGACAATTGCAACTCAGGCTGATTTTGCCTACAAAAACGTTGACCAAAAGACGTTTCGTATTCCGCTGTTTTCTTTTTAAAACACTACAGATCTCAATTATTTTTTATATCAAAATTTAGAGGATGATTATAGGTATATTATTAGGCCTCGATTATTTTCCTTTTCGTCAAAAATGTATCACATTTGTGTAATAGACAGGATTTTGAAACATCATATTTCTGTTATTAATTAAGTTTTCAAAAAAATCAAATGATGGGGGCACGTATAATCAAAGTGTGAACTTGTAGAAAAAAAATAATCATTGCTCTTAAAGCGTTATCTACGAAGAAAACAACGGAATACTTTTGTATGGAGAAGAGTCTCCGCTTAATAAAATATTTTTTACACAAATCCTGACCAAAATGCAGTGAAGTGTTATGACTCCGGCAGACAGGCTTGTAGCGATAGTAGAAAAAATAATTCATGGAAATTGTTTTCGAAATGCGCAGCACCGTCGCCTCTGTTTACAAGACCTTTTACAAAGAAATTTGTTGCAAAAGGTTACATAAGATGGTAAACAAAGTTAAATCATTGCCAGAATAAATAATTTATTAGAGATTTATTGTAAATAAATTGCTACTCTTAGGACTTGCCTCCAGCAGAGAATGCATTCTAAGCGACAAATTAGCGCAATGAAAATGCAGTAGATATTTAAGCGATTCAGTTTAATTGTCATTGTATGTATATATTTAATTCTATGCCTTGACACACATTCTGAGGTTTGATTTTGATTGTTTTACCGGTATACCATACCTCAAAAGAGTAAAACGGAACCCTCCTAGGATCACATTGTATCAAAATTTGATTCATATTTACAAAACTTTTCTCTTTTCTCGGTGGTAGGCCATAACATCGGCTGCCGGCAGAAGTTACCACGTACCAGACAAAGTCTAGCCGCCAAGCGATTCGTCGTGTTCTGGCATGATGTCTGGTGAAGCCGTACGGAGGACGGGTCTGAGCAGTTGTGTTGTGATGTGTGGCGTATACGATGCGCCAAATGTTGTTGTGTCGGGAGTTTGGTCGTGGGGAGTCTCCAGATCAATCTCCCTCTAGCGCAGCATCGTTTGGGTTTAACATTGCATCACCTCGCTCAACTGCCATCTTCCTTCCTATTTACTCAGTGCGATCAAGCCGCGAATTTCATATGATTTCGGACAAAAAAAATAACCTAATTTCAACCCATCTTGTACTGTAAATACGGTCAATATAATCGGTCATTTGGCTGCACCTCGTTACGCAGTTTACAGTAACTTGGCATTACATAAAAAACGAAGACACTATGTACATTGACACTTTTGCGACGTTTAAGGAGTATAATGTTAATTCTGACAAATTGTCGGCCGTGTTTGAGATCAGTGTGTCATGTGTTTGTTGTGGTTTCACCATCTTTCTGTGGATCTTGTCTTTTGCCAAGTGCCATATGGTGTTTTGGTGTCACTAAAGCATTATTGTATTTCTTTTTATTGCTGATTGGATCCACTTTTACTTTGATAGTGATTTACACAAATATTTTTTTAGTTACTTACATATTTCTAAATTATAACAAATCAGATATTATCTTTGTTGTTATGGTACAAATCATAATCATCATCATCATCTCAGCATTAATCCTTGTCGCATCCAAAGCTTTTGCAGCTTTGGAGTCTGGGGTCCGCTTTACCAGTCCAACTGTGATTTTGGCTAAACTTCATTATTTTCCGTAAAGCGACTGCCGTCTGACCTCTACAACCCGAAGTCGATATCGAAACATTGCAGGCAGACCAATTGTTAAACTTTTGAAGGCTCCAACAACCTGTAAAGACTGCCACTAGATGTTCCATACGAACATCTAGTGGCAGTCGTTACAGGTTGTTAACGTTCTTTCCAAGGCACGACCAGACCAGTGCAAATATTCATAATCAGGCATACAAATCTATCTTAGAAAGATATATTAATAATTTTCATAACTATAATTCTATAAATGTTACCAGTTAACGCAAACTTAACTTTATTGAGTAGGTATTAAAGTTACTTTTCTATTAACTGTTTATATGTAGTTTTTAACATATCTACTGAATCTTCAGTATGAGTTTAAAAACTCAGAAATGTGTAACACAACAAAAACATCAACTCATTCCATGAGATGAATAAATAACACTACTTCGGACTATTCAAACATTTGTTTAAATTAAGTTTGCTTCAAACACACACACGTGTGCTACACGTCAGCTCCGATAACCAGGTCGCGAAATTGCCAAAAAAACACATAAAAATTAAGCAATATCCTAAGAACTACTACAAAATCACAGTCAAAGTTTTCTCACATCCTTAACCTAGCTGTCAAAATAGATGAATGCTGTGTTACGTAAACGGATCGTAAAACATTTGTAGCCTTGAACTAATCAACTTCATTGATTTCTAATATATGTAAAGTCATGTAGATGATTTCTTAAACGGTTTTTTGACTTTTATTTCCTCTAATCAACTTGGCCTGTCGCATTCCGGTTGACATATGCAGTGGGTGTCGCCTTAAAGTTGCATCACAAAACGTATGCTTTTTTCTGAAAGCACTAAAAAAAATGTAAACAAATATTGCCACTTGCCTGCTTTTGTTTTTAAATATTTAAACCCAAATTTAAATATGCTCAAACCCTCACCTGTATTATTAAATTAATACGGATAACAAAGTTAATTGAAATTACCTGCCAGTACAGAAATGAAATATTGTTTCATTTTCCTTAGGGGAGATAATTTAGCGGAGGGAAACAAGAATATGGTGTATCTATACTTTAAATTATATAAGTTTTGTTTTCGTACATTCTAACTTCAAATTTTTCAATTCAATTCAATTTTCTTCAATTTTTTTGACCGACTTCAAATTAATGAGGAGGTTCTCAATTCGTCGTAATCGTAATCTTTTAAAAGGAAAATTAAAAGTTTTTTGAGCTAATGGTGTTTTAAAATTTGAAGCCTTCGCCTTGATGCTACTGTAAAAGTATGAGTTAGGTATGTGTCAAGTCAATACTTCCCTTTAGTGAGATTTGAATGCATAATAATTCAATCTGAACTAGTGGACAGGAGTTGCTTACATTTTCACCAGCTATTCTGGAACAGATTTTCATTAGCCGTCTTCTGCATTCAGCCGGACCCTGTCGTCATTTTAGGAACTAGATAAAAGTGGCAGATTAATGGCTATTATTTTTCAGACATTGCTCTTATTATTTTTTCTGCCATGTCTTCATACTAATTAACATATAATATTCCTCATACAAACATTATAAAGGTGAAAGTGTCTGAGTAAGTGTGTGGGTCTCTTTCTCACTTTTTCATGCTCAAACGACTGGACAAACTTTGATAAAATTTTGTACACAGATGGCTAATAACTAGAATTAATAATTACTAGAACATACAGGGTACTTTTTCCTGATATTACCACGGGATCGATCGTTAAGCTGGTAAAAAAAATACCCAACCATTGCAATTAATCCCCGATAAATCTCATAATTATATCACCATTCAGGTATCTTTAAACAACAAGTGGGTTCTTTAAAGACGCCTAAATGGTGATAAGTGGATTATCATGAGCAGATATCATTCAACCGACTTGCAACATCTATTGAGGTCGTTGACCGCATCTCGGATATTGCACTTATCATATTATAATAGTCAATTGAAGACTTGGCTACGCGAAGAATATAAGGTCGACGAACTAGGTATACGTTTGGGAGCAATATCATCTGGTTTAACTTACCTATGTAGTAACTAATGTGCATATGTATATACTTAGGTTTTAAATTATAGTCTCGTAGTTCAAAGAACGTTTAAATTATCGTCTCAATCGGTCTTTATAGCAAAATAACTGTAATTTCCCTACATTTTAACAACTTTTCGACGTTTGCTTGTCGCTGAGATGAGCCTTTTTTCCGGATGGAAAATCATCAAATTGTCGTGTAACGACAAGAAAAGACTTTAGAGGGAGACAGTATTTATTAAGTATGCAGAAAAGACAAGATGGAAGTATAAAAATGAATAATGTAGATGAATGATTGATGGGTGATGGTGAAGGGCGGCCCCTGGTGGACCGGCGGCAGTTACGGAGAAGCGGCCCTGGCGGACCGGCGACAGCAACAGACGAGCGGCCCTGGCGGACCGGCGACAGCAACAGACGAGCGGCCCTGGTGGACCGGCGACAGCAACGGACGAGCGGCCCTGGTGGACCGGCGACAGCAACGGACGAGCGGCCCTGGTGGACCGGCGACAGCAACGGACGAGCGGCCCTGGTGGACCGGCGACAGCAACGGACGAGCGGCCCTGGTGGACCGGCGGCAGCTGCAGAGGAGCGGCCCTGGTGGACCGGCGGCAGCTGCAGAGGAGCGGCCCTGGTGGACCGGCGGCAGCTGCAGAGGAGCGGCCCTGGTGGACCGGCGGCAGCTACGGAGGAGCGGCCCTGGTGGACCGGCGTCAGCTACAGAAGAACGGCCCTGGTAGACCGGCGGCAGCTACAGAAGAACGGCCCTGGTAGACCGGCGGCAGCTACAGAAGAACGGCCCTGGTAGACCGGCGGCAGCTACAGAAGAGGGACTGCCCCGGCGTCACAAGGCCGGCAGCAGTCGAGGGCTCCGGCGGCAAAGGGCCAGGCAGCTCCAGGCGCACCAGTTATATAGAGACTGGCACAGCAGGAAACACCCTAGAAGGGCTCTCGAGGCAGCGTTTACTGGAGACCTACTTTTAAGAGGCTTGTTTGGAAGCCAGAGCTCGACTGACCACTGCTCTGCGATGATTTCTAAAGAAACCTCGGAGAACGGTTGGAGGTCGAAATTTAAAATATTCGAAAATATGGACGAGGAACGGTAAATAATTTTACCATAAAAGAGTTCGAATAACAATTATGAAATAAAAATAGCAGACCAACAAGAATTTTGATGAGAAGGTTGTCATAGATACATCATCAACAATGTTGTCAAAAAATGTCAAAATAATGAAAATGTTCTGTAACAATGTAAATATAAATGGTATTAAATTAAAAAGTGCAGTGTTTGATAGGAAAAAGTGATACAGTCCTGCATAGGTACGGCTTCCTACGCTAAGGGGTCAATAAGTCGCCGAAACTTAGGCGTAAAGTTGAGGACTGAGTCTGTAAACAGAAAAATGAGTCCTGGTGTAGTGGAATATGATCAAAACAGAGCCTCATAATAATGGAATGCATATTATGGACCGTGGAAATGAATGATACATATATAAGTATGAATATGAGTATAAATAATAAGTGTAAGTATATCTGAATATGTACATAACATTACAAAATGACCTCTCACGCTCTGGACTTATACTTACTAAAACCCACCCGTGTTCCTTCACTTGCCTGTACGCCAGGACCACGTGACGGTAGGTATCTCTTTGGAACAACTCACAGCCCTGGCAGGCATCGGTCTTGGAGGACCCCGTCACAGATGTGCTGACAACTCTTTAAGGCGCGCGTGGAAATAAACGCGCCGTCGACCCAGGCCTGGTCCTTACCGGGCGGCAAGCTGCCCACTGCTCACCGCCCGAAGGCCGGTCCTACGGTGGCCGGGCGTTCGATGTTGTCTCCCGACCAGGGCGTCTCCTGCAGCGCGGCAGGTAATAGCGTGAGGGCGCTGAGATGCCAAGTTGAGCCTGTGACTGGATTCGTAAATAACAAATGTAATCGAGCGCTAATACTGTCTTTCGGATGCACTAAGACTTTAGTGCTTCTGACCAGCCCCCTAATCGGCGAACACATTTTTGTCAAATGGTCTGGTCGTGCCTCGGAAAGCACGTTAAGCCGTTAGTTCCGGTTGCCATACAAACGTCTAGTGGCAGTCGTTACGAGTTGTTGGAGCCCTCAAAAGTCCAACAATTGGTCTAACTGCAATGCTTCGATATCGCCTTCGGGTTGTGGAGAATGTCGAAAATGTCGAAGTTTAGCCATTTCAGCAGTTGGACTGGTAAAGCGGACCCCACACTCCAAAGCTGAAAAGGCTTCGGATGCGACTGGGATTAACGCTGCGTTGATGATGATGATGATGACATTTTTGTCAAATGATTGCGACTAGTTGGAATCGTTTGGACCGAGCGGACCAATGGGCGGCCCGAACGATACCAACTGAACCCAACTAGTCGCAATCATTTGACAAAAATGTGTTCGCTGATTAGGGGGCAGTATTGACTGCCAAAAATCCGTGATTGACAACCGAAACGGCGTTGATATGTAATGATGGCCACAAATCCACAAAATAATCATGGAATAATCATGGAGTTTAACTTGTTTAATCGACCCGAGCCGCTATAATTATTTAATCACAAGCCAAGTACTAACAAGTGATATAATATTTTAAATTACTTTAATGAAATCAGACTGAATAACAATACGTAGTGCATGAATTTTCTTGTGTTGCAAACTGAAAGAGAGTAAAAGACTTGCATTTCAATACAAAAAAAATATTAAGAAACATTCCAACGTATGCAATAACTTATTAATCTTATTAAAACTGCTTTTGATTCACTTTTAACACATACATAGTATATAATGTATGTATAATATATGGAAAGGAGGCGGCTTATTATTTTGAAGATATTAACCTTATCGGAATAAGAATATAATTATTTTTTCTCGGTGGTAGGCAACAACATCAGCCGCCGGCATAAGTTACCACCCACCAGACAAAGTCTTGCCGCAAAGCGATTCGTCGTGTTCCGGCATGATGTCTGGTGAAGCCGTACGGAGAACGGGTCTGAGCAGTTGTGTTGCGATGTGTGCCGGGTACGATGTGCCTAATGTTGTTGTGTCGGGAGTTTGGTCGTGAAGGCTCTCCAGATCATCCTCTGGCGCAGCATCGTTGGTCGTGTTGTTGGGTTAAACATTGCATCACCTCGCTCAACTGCCATCTTCCTTCCTATTCACTCAGTTTTTTTGAGTGAATAGGCTTAATAAGCTAGTGTGCTTTACCATCAACGATTGCATCACTGCTTACCATCAGGCGGGATTGCAGTCAAGCACTAGTTTATAACTATTAAAAAAAAAAAAAAAATTCCTAATCCATCGCTCCATATGTTCGATAAATTTTGTCTTCTCAACAACGTAAATAACGCAATGAATGTTGTTGAACTCTCAAAATGAAACCCATTGCTACTGATTGTGTGTTACGTAATTATTAGTGTAGGTATTATTAATTACGTAATTACCCAGCTGGTTCCATTTAAAGATCTTGCCAAAAACCGCTCCTCATAAATTTACCAAAAAATCTTTTGAGGTTTTATTAAAAATGTTGCTGCCACCCAAAAAGATCTACATTACGCATTATTGCCTTAATTAACTTTATTGAACGTCATCTTCTATCCTTGTCTGGTGTATGATAAAGAGTGTCTCTATCTCTTTCTGACGCAGAACATCAAAGCTTCGGCCCTTTACGAATGTGTTTGGAAAGGCAAGGACAGTTGATCTGAGTATTTGATAATGTACAATTATTACGGTTATTGTCTGTTTATGTTATTAATATTGTAATAATAATTAATAATACGCCGTTCACGGTTTGGTCGTTAGGGAGTAGACAGATAACAAGGCGCCTGATGCAATATTGTATGAGTTTTGGATTATTCTAAAATTGTAGCAATATTTTATGAGTATTTAAGTACCAAGTTTATGATGGTGTACTACTAGTGGTTGAAAGCCACAAGCGTTACTGCTTTGCAAGAGGTCTTCATTCGAATCCCGGGCCGAGCAAGGTGTTGTAAATTTTTTTATCAGGAATTTTTGAGAAGCACCATGGATACTGGATTTAAATCCAGTAGATTAAAATATTCTCTTACAACTACGTGGAACTTTAATATAAATATCGTTTTGTACTTTTAGGGATTGAGTGCTGTTATCTTATATTAGCTATGGTAATGTACATACACAAACTTGCGTCCATTTATTCCTGCAGGTCGGAATAAGTATTCCAATAGTATTTAGACGCTGTTCTGATTATTTTTCACGATACCAGCAGGACCCACATTCTGCTACTCTTCCATAATCAGCTCACAGACACAGCCTCAACTTTAACGCTATGTTTTGACGACTTAGTGACATCTCAGCATTGGGGATTGTAGCCACCTTGGATGGTAACACATTTTCCTTGTAAACACAATAATTATTGCAATATACTTACGATTTCATTGTAAGAACATTTTATTTTTATTTTCTTAGTTAAGTTTTCTTGTCACGTTGACTTACTTGACTTAAGTTCCAGTATCCCATAGATGGCGTGTTTTTTCACCGCCAAAAGGAGCCCGTTCACCTTGGCCCCAACTTTTCGGAATGTGTCCTTGGAGTGTTCCGACCGCCTTCAGCTTTTGGGAGTTGAGATTTCCTCGAACCTTAACTTTGGGCGGTTCATTGAGTCCAAGGCCAAGGTGGCTGCCAGGAAACTTGGCGTTATCGCAAAGGTCCGGCAGTGCTTCACACCTGGGCAGCTTCTAATGTTATACAAAGCACAGGTCCGTTCGTGTGTGGAGTACTGCAGCCACATTTGGGCTGGTGCTGCCAAGTGTCACCTGGCCACTTTGGATTCAGTGGAGAGACGTGCAAAGAGGCTGATTGGTGACCCTGATCTAACTCGAGTTGGTCTCCAAAGCCTAGAGCACAGGCGTAGAGTAGCCAGCCTTTCGGTGTTCTATAGGATGCATTTCGGGGAGTGTGCGAGGGAATTGCATGATTTAATTCCCCCATCTCCGTTCCACCAGCGGACGACCCGTCGTACGGCTGGTTTCCACCCTTACGTTGTTAACACCATTACGATCCGGACGAAGCGTTTCGCCTCCTCCTTTATACCGCGTACATCGAGGGACTGGAACAATTTGCCAACGGCGGTGTTTCCGTCGGACTACAATTTGAGTGTCTTCAAGGCTAGAGTGAATAGGCTCTTAATAAACTAGTGCGCTTTACCATCAACGATTGCGTCACTGCTTACCATCAGGCAGGATTGCGGTCAAGCGCTGGTTTATAATATGTAAAAAAAAAAAAGATGGGGCAGAGCGTCCACAGCACGCCACCATCCCGTCCAGTTCTGAGCTTTGCGTTTTATTTCGGTCCAGGTTTACCCTATGTTCTTCGATTCTGCGATAACCATACGCCGCCAGTTCTGCTTAGGGCGACCACGTTTAGGGCTGTGTGGCCGATCCAGTTCCATTTGCAGCTTTTGATCTGCTGGTCGATCGACGTTTCACCGCAGTGCTCCCACAGATCTACATTTGAAATTTTCGCGGGCTAGTAGATTCCGAGATTACGGCGAAGGCAGCGGTTGACAACGATGTAGTGTTTATGCAAGATGTCTTTTGAGATTCCTTTTCTTGTCTCGTTACATGACACTATATTTGGAATAAGAAAAGACATTTAAACAAACCTTGTTTTACAGTCCGTTCAACCTTACTCTCGGTGGTAGGCCATAACATAGGCTGCCGGCAGAAGTTACCCACCAGACAAAGTCCGCCAAGCGATTCGTCGTGTTCCGGCAGGATACCTGGTGAAGCCATACGGAGGACGAGTTTAAGCAATTATGTTGTAATGTGTGCCGGGTACGATGCGCCAATTGTTGTTTAATCGGGAGTTTGGTCGTGGAGGGTCTCCAGATCAATCTTCCTCTGGCGTAACATCGTTGGCCGTGTTGTTGGGTTTAACATTGCATTACCTCGCTGAACTGCCCTCTTCCTTCCTATTCACTCAATTTTTTTTTTTTTTTGTTTGTGAATAGGCTTAATAAACTAGCGCACTTTACCTTCACCGATTGCATCAGTGCTTACCATCAGGCGGGATTGCGGTCAAGCAATAGTTTATATTTATAAAAAAAATCTAATCGAGACTCCAAAATTTGCTCTTATCAGCAGAACGTTGAACTCACAGATGCGACATGAAGCAAGAGAAATTCATGCCAAATCTTGCTTCTCTATGACCAAACACTTGAGGTCTATGTTGTACTGCAATAGCCTTAAGCCTATAAACAGCAGTATTACGCGGCATCCCGCGATAATAGCACAACACGAGTTTTCCGACATTTGTGACGCAACGTGTTTTTACTGGTCTCTGCTGAGCCTGTCGTGAAGCAAGTGGGGTTGAATCACAGTAAGAAATTCATTGCGGAAGATGCACTATGGCATGTTAATTATATCATTTGTCTAGCTTTTTCTCTACTATGTTTAAGTCAGCCTCCAGTCTAACCGTATTTAAAAAAAGAAGACGTTGAGAGAAGGAACGGAATCTTTTTTGTTTTTAGTAAGACGTTACCCCACACTAGGAATTACTCCTGTATCGTGGGTGCGTTTACAAACATATAAACTCACACACACAAACAGCCAGACACGGAACAACTACCTGCAGGCCTTACAAATACATATTTGTTCCGTGCGGGAATACCCATTATTATTTTTTTCCAAGCACCTATTCTATCTCTGCTTACACCAGCATTTCTTTTCTATTGCCGTTTATAGTAACAAAAAACTTAGCGCAAATTATCCGAAAACTCATTCACGGAGTTAATTTTCTGCCAGCCTGCTAACCAAAAGATCGAATTTTATAGACAACTTTTACAGTAGACAGGTCGTAAAACAATTTACAACACAAGATAACATCTTATGCACATCCCTCCCAGGTACAATCGGCACACTAAATTGTAGGGTAGTCATAAATTTCGCAAATACTCGCATGACACAATCTTGTAGTAACATCTCAAGATTGTGCGTTAGTTCAGATCCAGTTTCAACTCAAGGCCGCTTCGAATTTCGGCAGGTGAAATTGTTATACACACACGTCCGTATAGTCGACAAAAGAGATTAGAATCGACACTATAATTACGTAACACACTATCAGTAACAATGGGTTTCATTTTGACAGTTGAACAACATTCATTGCTTTATTTACGTTGTTGAGCAGACGCATTTTTCGAACATAAAGAGTAATGGATAAGTAATTCCAAATGATTTAAATTACTAATATGTTACGTACCTAATCAGAATGCATTACCTGTTGGCATTAGCATATGTACTAGGTATGCGAACTCTGTGATTTCCTACGTGTAAGGTGGCTGCAGGGATGACTGTCAAGAAAATTATAACAGAGGGGATACTTACTTGCATCAATAACGTTTTAGTGAAGTCATTGGATATCATACATAATCATAATCATGGTTCGTTTTCCTCTTAGATTTTTATAATTAGTCATTCATGACATTTTAAATTTGTAATCATCATTTCCGTTTATTATAATAAGTTACAACACAACCAAAATATAATTAACAAGGTAGCGGTGGTCACCAATCTGTTTTATCGACTGTACCTACTACTAATGAACATGTATTATTATCTATGTAAGTTAATAAGTAATTGAGATGGTCTTGCCTCAAATTGGGAAATTATAATAAATCTTACGTAGGCTAATTAGTCAGATAGTGATTGCGAACCGCATCGTGGAATCCATACGATTTATGTAATTTATTACTGTTTTAGCCAACATTTTAGCAACCGGTGTTATTTGAGCATGTCTTGGCTCAATATACATAATGTACAGAGAGCAGGCTACTACAATCTGTCAGATTTCTTTATTAGAATTTGAACTTTATCGCTAAAGAATTAAGGGTCAAGGTTGATTGGGAATATATGACAATTAGGAGTAGTTTGACCTGCTGTCGTTCTTACATGTTCTGATTGTCCTGTTGGTCTAATTGCCCACTGTTGATCATGAGGTCCTGCAGTACGCTTCTGTAACCATCTCACAGTTAAACGCCAGGGTGTCCGTTAGGATGTCTGTTAGGATTGCCCTGAGGACACGGTGGAGCATACCGTGGAGATCTGCCCGGCTTGGGTAGAGCACCGCCGTGTCGGCGATCGGTGGCGATCTCTTGCATCCGACCCTGGTTCAGGCCATGGTCCGGAGCGAGAGTGCATGGCAGGCCGTCACCTCCTTCTGCGCAACAGTGGTGCTGGCAAAGGAGGAGGCGGAGCGCGTGAGGCAGCGGGAATCCCAGCGGAAAAGACTGACGCGCCTTTCCGTTCCGCCCATAGCGTGAGAGGTCATTTGATGATTTCGCATCCACACCAAAAGAAAAGGGTGTTATTAAGATTTACCATAAGGAATTTGTGATCTGGTTGATATCTCGACCAGTCGTACTCAGAGCATCCCCTCCACGTTCCATAATAAGCCTATGGGTACTGTTTCCACTGCTGGAGCATAGGCCTCCTCTCAATGAGAAGGATTAGGCCGCAATCCACCATACGCGCCCAGTACGGGTTGGTAGATGGCTCAAGTCTTTGAAGGTTTACCTCTAGGACATGCCGGTTTCCTCACGATATTTCCCTTTACCGTTTTGAGAGCGGTGGTGCTGGAATGGTACCCGTCTAGTCGGAGCTGATTCTCGCTACGAATTCAAACTTGATCTAAAAATAATAAAGGACTCTATTGAATAATATATATAAGCCTTTATTGCTGAACTAACAGTAATTACTTAACCTAATTTACAAACTAAAACTTCGAATCCTGTTCAGCGATCACTGTGGTCAGCGTGTCCTGTGACACATGAGGCCTGTTCCAGCTTTTTCCACTCGTCTCTGTCTTTGGTTTTTCTTGACCAGATTGCTTCTCCGACTTTTTGTATATCGTCCATCCATCTTTTTGCCTACCTGCCTCTTTTTCTTTTACCATCACATGGTTGCCACTTTTTTAATTTTTAATTAAATAATACGCGTTCATAAATATTGATTAAGAAGTTGAACAGCTAAACAGGAAAATTTAAATACGTTTTCCTGTATTTTCTCTCTGTATCCAACTTACTATCTGCTAGCGGTACCAAGTACTACTACTAGTAAACAACATTTTTGTAAAACTTACTTGTACAGTCACGAGGACCAATATGTCAACACATGGCAAACTGCAATAGCATTTTTTTCGTGAAATAATGAATAGTAGGGTAGTCGTGGTGGCCTAGTGGTTAAAACACCAGCCTCTCAAGTATGAGTGCGCGGGTTCGATTCCAGGTCAGGCAAGTACCAATGTAACTTTTTTAAAGTTATATTTACTTTCTAAGTATATCTTAAACACCACTGACTGATTAAAAGGTGAAGGAAAAAAACATCTTGAGGAAACCTGGACTTTAAGTCTGAAATCACCAACCCGCATTGAGCAAGCGTGGTGATTACGCTCAATCCTTCTCTGTATGAGAAGAGACCTGTACCCAGTAGTGGGAGGATAAAAAGGTTGATAATGATGTTGATGGATGAATGAAACGTTAAAATAAGTTGCTTATATGAGTTCGAATATGTTATGTTAGTTACAACATAAAAATTAATTCAATAATAAGGGGAAAAATCGCTTTTAAATAAAGCCGAGTGTTTAAATACTTTTGCTCGCGACTGTACAGAATTTGCATGCAACATGCAAATCTATTAGTTCTGAGGAAAATTGGGCAGAAATGTTGTTAAAAATTTTATTGCGCAATTGTTTCCAATTTTGCAAAACTAAAACCAAATAACAATAATCTAAGATATTAACTAAGAGGTACAAATATATTAGCACAACCTATCTTACTGCCAGCTCTTTTGTAAATTATGGAAGGCTAATGCTAAGCTCCGCGATTGCAACCGCATAGATAAGTTTATCTTTGTTTGAAGTTTTATCCAAATCTATTTACCTAGTAGGTTTTTGCGTGAAATAGTTACAAGCATCCATTAATTCATCCATACAAACATTTAAGTTTATTTCCGCCCGCGGCTTCGCCCGCGTGGAGTTCGGTTATATCGCGCTTTTTAGATTCCCCTCGGAAGAATAAATTTTTTCCGGGATAAAAAGTACTCTTATTTAATCCAGACTTCTAACTTTATCGCAATCGGTTCAGTAGTTACGGCGTGAAAGCGGAACAAACAAACAAACAAACTCACTTTCCTGAGCCGCGCCCCGCGGTTTCACCCTCGTAAGTAGTAGTAATATAAAAAATAGATAAAAACCTATTCTCATGCCCAAATAATTTATATACGAAATTTCACTAAAATCAGTTGAGCCGTATTGGAAAACTTTGAAAACAAACACTGTGACAGGAGAGTTTTATGTAATACATTAAGATTATAGTGGAAAAGTGAAGTAGGTAGGTTTTCAAATGGGCTTCCTTAAACAGGTGATCGTGAATGAAATTCTTTATAATTTTTTCTTGCATTAAATTGAGATTGAATACCACTGATCATCCTCATAATTCATACTAATATTATAAATGCGAAAATATATTTGTCTGTCTGTCTGTCTGTCCGGCTTTCACGCCAAAACTACTGAACCAACTGGAATAAAATTTTGTACGCAGATAGTCTAGAGCCTGAGAAAGGACTTAGGCTATATAACAACCCGCTATGACCAATAGCAGCAGAGCAGTAACAAAAAATGTTGCGAAAACGGGAGTGAATGCGGGCGTACATATTGCTCCCATTATTTAAACGGGCGCTTATTTTATATCAACTGAGCTCCTGTAGTCTGAAGTCCACGCGGACGAAGTCGCGGGCAGCAGCTAGTAAATAATAAATAAATATATACGGACAAATCACACAGATGGAGCTAGCCCCAAAGTAAGTTCGAGACTTTTGTTATGGGATACTAACTCAACGATGCTATATTTATAATAGATACATATACAATATGTAAAGAAAACCCTGTCCGACCGATAAGGATAATAAAGGTTAGGTAAACACTTGACCAAATATAATATAAAATTTTACATAATCAGCATAGTAACAATACTAATGAATTTTGAAACAATCCTTTTTTCCCGGGAATTAATTCCAATTTCCCCGAAATTTGGTAATTTTTAAAAAAGTGACAACACCGGTATTATTATAAGCGAATAGCGACGCGGCCACGTCACAGGTGCCGCGTGCCCTGCCCCCCGCCGCCCGCGAAACGGGTGGCTTATCGCACATGTATTAAGTTACCTCTTTTTGCGAAATAATATTAATTTTTTTAGGGGGATTTTTTTTTTAAGTTTAGCCTGTCTTTGTGGGCATTAGTAGAATCAGTTATCGATACCTAACAATACCTTCACGGATCGGACAGGGTTTTCTTTACATATTGTATAGATAAACGTCCAAGACCCAGGCCAATCAGGAAAAGATCGTTTTCCATCGTGACCTGGCCGGGGAGCGAACCCGAACCTCCACATCGCAGACAGGTGTGTTAACCGCTGCGCCACGGAGGACGACACACGCTTGACACGCGTATTAAACTTATTAATATAACCAACACCAGTTCAATGCAAACACTGCTTACTAACAGATCAGCTGATTACCCAAGTTATTTCGAAACAGCCCATCTGCTAGCCTCATTACATCTGTTCATTTTTCAATGAGATAACTACGTATATTGCCTTACCTACACGCAATCAAACATGATTATTCTGGTTTAAAATATAGTGATAGGTTTTGCATAATATTGTTAATCTGTAAACTAAATATTTATAATATGTTATCTGTGGCATTGGTACGTTGCGCCAAATGTTGTTGGGTCGGGAGTTTGGTCGTGGAGGGTCTCTAGATCAATCTCCCTCTGCGCAGCATCGTTGCTCGTGTTGTTGGGTTTAACATTGCATCACCTCGCTCAACTGCCGTCTTCCTTCCTATTCACTCAGTTTTTTTTTTGAGTGACAGGGCAGATTGATTTCCTGTATACATCATCCTTTTTTAATCGTCCCACTGCTGTGCACAGCTCTCCTCTCATACAGAGAAGGACTGAGCGTAATTACCCCGTTTGCTCAATGCGGGTTGGAGATTTCAGACTTAAAATCCAGGTAGAAAAGAAAGTACATATAACTTAGAAAAGTTACATTGGTGCTTGCCTAACATGGAATTGAACCCGAACACTCATACTTGAGAGGCTGGTGTTATAACCACTAGGCCACCAGGACTACACTGTATACGTATGCGTTAAAAAGCCACGAAGACACTCTAACAGAACCTAATAAAAAAGCAAGCTATTCTAAAAATCTACACTAGCGTCAACCTGTCCTATTGACTGGTTTTCCTCGTAGCTCAGCTCAAGTTTGCGTCTAAACGCTTCCCTATTATATAATAATGCTGCGACCGACTTGTTTCCATGGTTGGTGTTTATGGAGTGTGTCTGTCCGTCTGTTATAAACTATATATGCAGAAGTCCAACTTCTAGCTGCACTTCTTTTCTTGCATCCTATGGTATCACTGCAATTATAGTCATCTGTGACCTGAAATCATTTTCATCTGTTATTGCAACAGATTCATTCACTTCAAAGTCAGGTATATATTAAATCATCCAAATTTTTCAAATAGTGGTTTAAATAACTTATCATTTTTCAAAGCTAGATAGTTACACTGTGTGTTTTCCAACACTGCTTACAAACTCTGTTCTCATGTTCTTTGCTATCGGTATTCTTATTTATGATTACCGCCAAATTAAACGTCTGTGTGATTTGATCATCTTCGTCTATTACTGTATATACTAAAATTGTATTATACTGCTGTATATATGCAATTTCGTTATGTATATATTTTTATACCCATTTTTTTTTAAGTTTTTAATATATATTGTTAATAATTTTTTTAACACTGTTCCTCCCACCCAATACACATACTATTTAATCTCTTCACCACCCTTGGTTTACTGGTAGAGAATCCCCAAGGCATTATGTCCGTTTTTGTATCTTTTTATAAATAAATCTACAGTCATCATCAAGTCAATGAATTTACCAGAAGTTAGTTCGTGAATCTTCCTTACCTTCTTCATCAATTTTGCAGTACAAACTAATGTTTATGCTGGGATCCTGTACGACCACATATTCTGCTGACATCCCAACAAATCAAATGGACGTAACAGTTAATTGGCTCTGTTCTAAGCGCAACAGTTTTTGTGCGCGGCTCGGTTAGGTATCAGGAAACCATTTACATTAGGAGTTCATAGAGACGATTGAAGTTAACATAGAATGTAGGTACTTAGTTCTATTGGAATCTAGATTGATATTATTTAACAGTCGTATTTAGTCTTTACTTATAGAATCTGTCTGAATCACAAAGTATATTAATTATCATGCCAACTGTCAAATATACTGCAATACGATAACTTACAAATTGCTCAAGAAGTACCAAATACGTTCTTCACAACTACGTAATCGACGTTACACATCATTTTGACACTTGCAAGTTTATACATCATTTTGATGACAGCTGGAAGTCTGCTTACCCAAAAACGTGTTGAGGCGTGAATGCCTGTTCAGTTTGCTCGTCAACCACATTCTCAAGAGTGGTTCAGTGGTTCCGATACATTAGCCGTGGAGTAAGTGTGTTGATAATTTATCAGTGTAATGCGCTTCAGTGGACTTAATTGAAATGAATCGGTTGAGGTTTAGTGCCAGTTAAAGCGGTTTTTATGGAATACTAGCTGCGCCGTGCGATTTTACTCGAATACACATGCATACAAACTTCCACGTTTAAAATATTAGTATATTATAGGATGATAGAGAAATTAAATCGATTGAAAGGGATTATACTAAAGAAAATTATTAGCAAAAATTAGCGGGCTCCAACACGAAAGCCGCGGATGCAACCGGGATAAACACTAAAATGTTGATGTTGATTATTAGCAAAAAATTAAGTAAATTAAACTAGGGGTCAAAACTGGATGATTGACATTCTTTTTTAATTTCTGAGGTTATAAAAATTTTGCAAACATCACATGAGCACTAATTTTTCAACTGTCAGAAAAGTTCAAAAAAAAATCTTGTGGAGTATTGTTTTCTCACAATTTTTGGGAACAAGTCAGAAAATTTCATAAAATCGAAGTAGTCCACTGGACTTCATTTATTGCTATTTACCTCTAGTATCATCATCATCAACCTTTTTATCGTCCCAGTGCTGGGCACAAGTCTCCTCATCATGGACATCATAGGCTAATAAAATAGTGCTAAAATGTATACAATTCATGAATCATTATTGCTTATACATATTTTAGCATCGCTACAACTAACACCACCTTCTACGTTACATCATAAAGCCTATTATACACTATCAATAACTCTTAGCTATCATTACTAAGGAGTTGAATAATTTCCACTGATTGATAGCTCCTATGTAGTAACAACTGTTACAAAATATTTGAGTTTCCTTCGCAAACTGACGGATAAACAGGATTTATAGACTTCATATTTTAAACGGAAATCAGTAATAAAGATAGTATATTTAGTTAAGTATATGTTTCTACTCCTTTTCTAGGCCTGCATAAATCTTACTAAATTGGAGAGTTAGAAAGAGAGAAAAAACGTTTACTTGCGGTAAACATGACGCAAAAAGTTATAGAAACACAAAAATAAAGAAATAGTTTTTTATTATTATTATTAGTTATAAACTAGTGCTTGACTGCAATCCCGCCTGATGGTGAGCAGTGATGCGATCGTTGATGGTAAAACGCACTAGCTTATTAAGCCTATTCACTTAAAAAAAAACTGAGTGAATAGGAAGGAAGACGGCAGTTGAGCGAGGTGATGCAATGTTTAACCCACCGTTTGTTTTGTTTTTTTTTTGTTGTTTATAAAAGATCACTCTTAGTTATAAGACCGCCCATTGTGTCACTGTTTGGAAAATCGTTATATTTATGTATGGTTTACAATCTACATAATAAATAGTAATATATTCTATTCTATGGTTGAGGGAACATGCTCCACATCCACGCAAAATGGCTGTCGCTCAGCATTATGCTGCGACCCTATGCAAAACAGAGCCAAGCGCTGGTTTTCAGCGACAGCCGGCGCCGATGTAAAGACGTCACCAAATTACTGTTACATAAAATCATTCCTATATGAAGGTATTTTATAGAAATTATAAATCTTTTAGAAAAATAAAGAGAAATATTTTCTCTTATTCAACAGTCTAAATTAAAATCTAAAGTCGTTTCTTCAAACTAGACGAAAATCAACACCTCTTGGCAATCAGACCGTCCATTGTGTCATAATTTGTAAAATCATTATATTTGTGTTCTGTAAATTATATGGTGTACATAATAATTAGTATTGACAGCCTCCGTGGCGTAGCGGTAGCGGACGCGGCCGCTGCGTAAGGTGGAGCGGGTTCCCCGCACAGTGCAAGTATTTGTATGCATGAATATGAATATTTGCACTGGTCGGTCGTGCCTCGGAAAGCACGTTAAGCCGTTGGTCCAGGTTGCCATACGAACATCTAGTGACAGTCGTTACGGGTTGTTGGAGCCCTCAAAAGTCCAACAATTGATCTAACTGCAATGCTTCGATGTCGCCTTCGGGTTGTGGAGGTCAGACGGCAGTCGCTTCACGGAAAATGTCGAAGTTCAGCCATATCAGCAGTTGGACTGGTAAAGCGGATCCCAGACTCCAAAGCTGAAAAGGCTTCGGATGTGACTGGGATTAACGCTGGGATGATGATGACATAATAATTAGTATTCTATTCGTTATAAAGTCTTCATATTTATGTTCTGAAATTTATATGGTGGTTCTATAATTTATATTTATAAGAAGAGTTCTAGCCACGGCATCACAAAAGCACAGGGATATTAGTAAGTAAGTATGGAAGACATCTTTAAATTTCCGTCCACGATAACTTTATAACATATACATACGTATTACTATACATTTTTGTGACGTGGACGCCCAAGATTACATCATAGAATAACTCTCTTTATTCTATGATTACATCGTCACGTTCGAAGTTATATCTAAAAGCATACTGTACGAACTGCGACATATCACAATATGCCAGTATAACCTGACTTCTCATTGTAAGAACAGCTTAAACATTCCGAGATCCGTTAAGGCGATTAGTAACGACGATGACCTTGCGCATCTGGGCGGGGCTAGGCAAAAAGCCCCGCGCACCCCGCATCATATTTACGTGCACATTTCCTACTCGCTTGCTTCGAGCGCGGACGTCTCGCAACAAACGTAGAATGCCATACCATGTCTATAAAGTATACTATTCTGTCTAAAAAGTACCTAATATAGAATTACGTGGTATCAAAACTCATGCCCTAAAGTGAAACATATTAGGTAATTACTTTTATTATGTTGTTTTCGATACTGCGTTGCAGGGATTTTTTTATTTAAAAAAGGGAAAACAAATATTAATTTATAAAAATGATTAATGCAAAATGGGAACCGGTTTATTCTTTTTTATTTATAGTTATTATTTAGCATTTAGCGTTTTTGGTATAATTCCCATTGATACTTACCAGGACTTAAAAGAAAATCCCGGAAACTCCATCATCTAAATAAAACTCACAGGTCAGACTTAAATAGGTGCATTTTATTTAGAATACATATTGTTTAAAAATTTAGCTGACCATATTTTAGGTAATGAACACCTGAGATTAATGAACTTAAAGAATGAAAAAAAGAAATTGTTTTGATTTACCTACTAGAAAAAAAATTGGGGAAATTTAATCAAGTTTCAGGATTAAATTACAAGTATCAATTATATATTTTTTAAGGGAAGGAAAATATTATTGTTTTGGACTTAGCAAAAACTTGACGATTTTTTTTTTGAGATGTTCTTAATTTTTATTGGAGGAATGAACAGGGTGTGGCCTTAGAAATAGGGCATGCAATTAGCGTAATTTTTATTTTACCGGTAAAAAACGATAATTGAAATATTTTTACCGGTAAACCGGTAAAAACGATAAATTTATATATTTTTTTCAAAAATATTAATAATGTGATTAGGTAGTCTTAAAGCAGAAAATAAGTACCAGGTAGGGGTCGCAATACCGAACCATTTAAGCAAAACCGGTATTTTCGGTATTGGCTCCAGACCAATACCGATAATCCGGTATTTTTGATATTTTCGGGATTAAGCAAAAGTTAGCAAATGTAGTATAATAAAGTTAGGTTAGGTTAAGGAGGAATACTTAGTAAGTAGTTACCTAAGCGCAGAATGAAATAGTAAGAAAAAAACCGTGTGTGGATAACAAAAACAAACCACAACACCAACAAAACACGCAATGACGTGAAAATAGTTGAAATAGAAATTTTGATACTTGTCGGTCGCAACTAAGTTCAACTCACGTGCATCGTTCGCGCCACACCATAGGCTAGTTCGATAATCATTGCGCGGGAAGATCGGCTATCGCCGTTTTTTTTTTTATAATAATTATAATCTAGTGCTTTACCGCAATCCCGCCTGATGGTAAGCAGTGATGCAATCGTTGAAGGTAAAGCGCGGTAGTTTATTAAGAGCCTATTCAATCTAGCTTAGAAGACACTTAAATTGTAGTTAGACTGAAATACCGTCGCTTGAAAATTGTTTCTGTCCGTCGATGTACGCGGTATAAAAGGCGAGGCCAAACGCTTCGTCCGGATTGTAGAGGGGTGAACAACATAAGCGTGGATACTCGCCGTACGACGAGTTGTCCGATGATGGAACGGAGAAGGGGAATTAAATCATGCAATGCCCTCGTGCACTCTCCAAAATGCATCCTATAGATTATAGAACACCGACAGGCTGGCCACTCTTAGCTTGTACTCCAGGTTAGGAGACCGTTTTGAACCAAATCTTGGTCACCAATTAGCCTCTTCGTATGTCTCTTCACTGAATCCAAAGTTTCCAGGTGGCATTTTGCAGCATCAGCCAACAAATGCGGCAGTACTCCACACCACATAAACGCACCTGCGCCAAGATGAACGGGCTCTTTTTGGCGGTGAATAGACGCTTGTGTTTTGGCAGGCATTGAATGCCACAAGATTGGCTTCGCCCCATTCGGAGGCTGCCTGTAGTGCAACATTCGTATGCTCTACCATAGCCTCTTTCGGACCGGATTGCTTCCTTACCAGCCCCACCCAGCAGATATCTGCTCTCCACAACTGTACCGTCATCTGCATACTCATAGATACCGGGCATCAGCAGATCGTTTATATACAGCAGGAACAGAGATGCAAGAGAACAGACCCCTGAGGAACACCGGCATTAGTCGACATGAGCTCCGATGAGCACCCGTCGACGGCGACTCGGAGGGACCATTCAGTCAGGATGTCTTTTACTGGGTAGTCAGGTCAGGAGAAATTCCGTACGCTGGAAGCTCACTCAAAAGGCCAGCGTACCATAGCCGGTCGAAGGCCTTCGAGACATCTAGGGAGATGGCAATCGTTCCCGCATTTTTCTCGTGGGCCTCACCTCACAAGTGTGTGTCATACACTAGTAGTTCCCCAGTTGACCGACTGCGGCGAAACCTGTACTGTTGGTCACTGAGGAAATCGATACCTTCCAGATATGTCAAGAGGCGACAGTTCAATACACGCTCCATAATTTAGCAGGGTATGGAGGTTATTGAAATCGGTTGACAGTTGGAAGGATCGGCACGACTTTCGTTTCTGGGCTCGGTCTGCACGTTGGAAAGCTTCCAATACTTGGGCACTACACCAGTTCTAAATGAGAATCGATACAAGCGCGTCAATACAGGAGACAACTCGGGCGCACAATCGCTAACACGCCTTTAGAACAATCGCTGGTATGCCATCTAGTCCACTACCCTTATTCACGTCCAGACGACACAGTACTCTCAGAACCTCCTTGTTTCTAATGCGAACCTCGGGCATTGAAGTGGCGAAGTGAAGAAAATTCAAGGAGTAGCACTACTAGAGTATCAAGACGTGAATTGTAACCAAAGAGAGATGCAAAGAGACCTGCTTTCTTTCTCGCCGTAATAGTCAGAGTTCTATCGGGCTTAACCAGCGAAGGCGTGTGATTTGCGGGCACGTATTTTGAATTAGATAGAGCATAACTTTATCTCTTTGTATTTATTTTACTAAAACCGAAAATACCGAATATGCCAGTTTTTGTAAAATGAATACCGGTATTAATAAGACCTAAATTTGGCCCGGTATTCCGGTATTTTCGAAATTCGGTATACCGGTTTGCGACCCCTAATACCAGGTACAATGGTAGTGAACATGTTACATATTGCTTAAAATGAGCATACAAACACAATTTTTAAAACCATGACCTTTCCTTTGGCGCAGTCAAGCGTAAATTTTCATTTTCAAAACGCGGCCAGCCAACGGATGCTGGTAAATCTACATCATGCCCGTGGAGAACCCGGAAATAACCTCAATGTAGCTTGCTAAACCTCCATGCGATCTTTAGTGTCAAGTAGGTATATTGGCTTGCACCAGTTCTTTTTAGCCAATGCAAGGAGAGCGGAGTGAGTCCCTTGTCAACCGCGCCCACATCTCGATGCATTCCCACGTCGGTTTTTAGGAAATATTCCCTGCATATCTCGCGATTGTGGAGGGTCTTAACATTTAAAAAGCTTCAACTTTCACTTTTTCGCGGGGTATACACTAATACAGCCTCATAACCGATGTCAGTGGGTGTTGCAATTGAATTGTAGTCAGCACCGTACGGACCCTCCTATCCAGGGTGTCGACCGAGTCCATTTTAGTATGCTGAAAGAGTACATAAAATCGGGATGATCCAAACGTTGAAGGCTCGTACCTTATTTCCGCTTAATAGAAGACTATTTATTACTTTTTTCAGCGATGTGAAGATGGATATGAGATGCGAAACGTTTCTCCAGCGATTGCTTCATACCAGTAACATTGATACGTTGGGTATCAATGTTACTGGTATAAAGCATTCGACGGTTTCAGATGCAGAGAGCGCTCTAAGGTTTACGGAACGTGAGTTGGGTTCCCATGGATGCCGCAATCTCTCCTCGCTTTACATGCATGACCCACATTTATCCACACAAAATTCCATCCTGATAACGCTACTGAAAGTTTCAGTAATTTTCAGTAGCTCCTTCAGTTGAAATTTGTGGGGAGCAATGAATTTTAAGTCACTCATGTAAAGGAGGTGCGATATAACTTGATCACCTCTCCTCAGCCGATAGTCTAGACGTGTATTCTCCAGCAGTGTACTTAGAGGATTCTAGGCTAAGCAAAATCAAAGTGGACTCAAAGTATCGCCCTGGAATAGACCTGGCTCGGATCGCTATTCCCATGAATATCTCGATATCCAGGATAGCGAAGGACCGTCCTCCATTAGCCATACACGTCATCAAGATGGTGTGCAGAGTTGCATCAACTTTATAGAACTCCATCACCCGCATGAGCCTTGTATGTGGCACCAAGTCATAATAGGCCTTATTATATAATAATAATAATTATTATTCATTTATTTCTCCTCACAATGTTTTGTTTATAGCTAAAACCGTACAATTACTCAGTCTAGTATTTGTTACATATGTGAGGAGCTGGTGTGCGAGAAAGGCAATATAAAAAAAAAAAAACTATTCAACATGTCGATAGATCTTTTTGGGAACGACGAACTTGTTGGGTAATGGCCATGTTATTAAGAAGTAGCTCCTTAGTACCGCGGGAGCCGCTCCTACATCCATTTTGAGAGGCAGACATGATGAGTTGCTGTCAATATGTTTGTTAATTTTAACTTTAAAATTGGATGTAAGAACTATAAAGATGGTCGGTAAACAAGTGATGGGCCTATAATTTTTGGGTTCCGCAGTGCTACCTGATTTACGGAGCAGGTGGGTTACTCTAGTTGTTAGGAACTGAGGTAGCGAACCAGACTCAAGCGAGCGTGCAACCTTGAAAACCATTTGATCCAAAAAAGCGACAGGCACAAAACAGATACTGCGCCAGAATGAACACATGGCATCGTCATCCAGAAGTTAAGTGTCAGCCACCTTGGTCTGGTCGATAAACCCACCTTTCATTGTTTTAGAAAGTGCGATTCTGGGTGTACCGTACATTTTCTGCTTCAGGAAGTAGATGTGCTCTCTGAAACGGGTCGCATAATCCTGTAGGTTGGTATTTGTACCTGAAAATACCCGCCTTACAAAGCGTATCACTCTAGGATGAGTATCACATTCCCTGAAGCAGATTAGTTTACCGATAAGTGCTCTGGCCCCACCAATACGGTATTCAATCCTGCACTGCCAAGCTAGTAAGACTGGCTACGTTCGTCTAGCTCGTTGTACAGTACAGTTATACAAACTAATGAATGACACGAATTGTCACAAACGCTTACGTCAAAGCTACTGTCAAGTGTCAAACATTACATATAATGGAAAGTTTGACGTTTGCGTGAATAAATGAACAACGTTGCCCAAAAACATAAAACCGGTAAATTACCGGTTTTATATTTTTTACCGGTAATTTTATAGTTACGAAAAAAAACGAAAGGAGAAAAGGCGGTAAAAATGAAAACCGGTAAACCGGTATTGCATGTCCTACTTAGAAATAACTTTAACCCGAAGGAATCTGGAAGCGCGATATAACCGAATCAAACTAATATTATAAATGGGAAAGTGAGTTTGTTTGTTTGTTTGTTCTGCTTTCACACTGTAACTACTGAACCGATTGCTTTGTAATTTTGTAGACGTAAAGTTAGAAATCCGGATTAAAAGATAGGGTACTTCTTATCCCGGAAAAATTTGGTGTTCCTGAAGCAAATCTGAAAAGCACGATATAATCGAACACCACGCGGGCGAAGCCGCGGGCGGAAAGCTAGTATCAAAATAAAACA
This sequence comes from Sesamia nonagrioides, assembly GCA_017933935.1. NCBI lineage: Eukaryota > Metazoa > Arthropoda > Insecta > Lepidoptera > Noctuidae > Sesamia > Sesamia nonagrioides. The sequence continues at coordinate 890,474 of JADWQK010002063.1, forward strand.
TCATATAAAATCACGTAAAGCGTTCCAGCGCGGCAATAAATGCAAACATTCAATAATTATACACAAAATCACTAAAAATACTTCGTTGCACTCGAAGTACTTAGTGTTACATCTTGCGCTTCCCGCTCATCTATGAAGCTATACTTAGTTTCATAATTATTTTATATTGATCGTATTGCGTAATTATTTATGTTAATTTAAATTTATTATGATTACTTTAAATTACTTGGGAGGATTTTAAAACCTTAGTTTATTCTAAAATCACACTTGGAAGTACACATCCGGTCTTTCAGTCATTAATTTATTAATTTTAGAATTGTTGATGCAACTTCCGATTACCGCCAACTTTTATTATAAAATCCTATCGAGCATTAGTCTTCCCGCCCATCGGATATTTATTTATTGAATCAAGCATTGTTCAACTAAATAAATCTATACAACTTTCGATATTTTAGGTTAATCCAAATATCTGTACACCATTATTGACAATTACTAGCGTTACTATTAACTTTTTCTTAATTTTATTCAATACCTGATAATTTCCGTTTCCGTTGTCTATTAGTTTTGTGACTATTCGTTAGTGTTTTGACTCAATGGTGTATAAAAGCTACTGATGTCTGTGCTGTTGATCATTAATTAAACAGACTTGTACTGGATCATACTACGTCGTTATTATTTTCTACGCTTCTGAAGCATGTCTTTACATTAGTATCCAAGGGTGCACGGAGCAAAAAGTGACACAGCCTCCTCTCACGAGCGCTGGCGCGAGACTGCCGGCCGACCCGCGCCCGCGTCCCGCATAGAGCCCCTCTGAACCTCGCAAGGCGGAAACTCGTACGGACACTCATTTTTATTACTTTTCTTATTAAATATTTCATCAATTTTAAAATAGAACTATGATTCTATAGCTCTTACAGATACACGTTACTGCGAGTAAGAATATTTAAAAAAGTCTAAGCGCTTTAAGAGAAATATCGATTTAAAAGTTAAAAAACGCCGTGTAGAAATATTTTTCTTTTGACGTAAATATAGGCCGTATAGAAAATAATAAACACTAAATATGTTGTGCTTGAATCTATGATTATAATATATTTTTTTCAAAATTTTTGATCAAGGCATTCTGGAGGAATAAACTTTGAAAGATGAGCGTTTTTGGCCGCTCGAGGGTATCTATCCCCTTAAAACTGGATATGATTATGTAGCCGTACCGTCAATTAGACTTTACTGGAATATGTAAAATTTAAACAATTCAACTTTTAATAACTATGTATGTATATTCAATCAGACATTACATTAATTTTACATTGGTTACACTTTAGGAACGTTTCCAATAAAGTAGGGTTATTATCTTCAAAGTAGACCACTGGTTATTTTACCTGCATCCTTATAATTATTCGCCATTATTTCTCACCTTGGGGCCTAAAACGTTGCTACACGGCATTTTTAGTTTCATTTCTAAGACAACGCAATAAAGTATGTTGTTGAATTGTTTGTAATTAGTGTAATGACCTCTTTGTTTGAGTTTTATATTAGGAAATAATAAGTTTCAAACATACACACCCACACATACACCTTCACATGCGATCTTACTGCGTTCTTACTGACTCTCTGAACTCATATAATGTGAGTTCATATAATTTGCTTTTTACAATGCACAAATACATATGTGAGCTGTCACGCACTTTATGCCAGGGGCTTTTATTTAGGTATGTAATAAGTTTTTACTTTTTACATTTCAGTGATATTTTATTTTTTGTTCTGATTTTCTGGTATTTTGGCGTGTCTAGCTGGCATATTTGTACATTTTTATTTTTTATTATTTTTTCTCTTGTATTACTATACCTACATAGTATTGTATAAACCTAAATGAACAGACAGCTGTGCTGCTGGGGAGTTTCTTCCGCCACTTCTTCTTCCCAGCGAAAGCACTTAGGAAGGGTCGATGGGTGGGCGTTTTGGGGGACTGTCTTACATAAGACATTGACGTTCAAAAAGTGCTGATTCTCAGCCTAGTTTGAATAAATGACTTTTGATTTGATTTGATCACACATTCTCACGCACACCTCACAACCTATTTTAAGATTATATCTCTGAGTTAATATTTCTTTCCTCTATTTTTTATTATTTAAATTTAATGTTAATTCAATTTTCTTTTCTTACACCATTTTTTTGTTACATCATTTTTCCTTCTCTGTATGAGGAGTTCTGTGCCCAGCAGCTCTCATACAGAGAAGGATTGAGCGTAATCACCACGCTTGCTCAATGCGTGTTGGCGATTTCAGACTTAAAAGGCCTGGTTTCCTCAAGATGTTTTCCTTCACCTTCAGTCATTGATGTCCAAGATATACTTAGAAAGTACATATAACTTTAGAAAAGTTACATTGGTACTTGCCTGACCGGGAATCGAACCCGCTCACTCATACTTGAGAGGCTGGTGTTTTAACCACTAGGCCACCACGACTTGACGATATGTATTATCAGCTGAAAAAAAAAATCCGCTGACCGCTTTGTTTGATTCGGTCGTTCATCTCAGAAAAGCCAGTTAGGAACTCAAGCCAAGCGATTCTTCCTGTTCAACCATGATGTCTGGTGAAGCCGTACGGAGAACGGGTCTGAGCAGTTGTGTTGTTGTATCGGGAGTTTAGCCGTGGAGGGTCTCCAGATCAATCTCCCTCTGGCGCAACATCATTGGTCGTGTTGTTGGGTTTAGCATTGCCGTTTTCCTTCATTTAAAAAAACTAGTGCGTTTTACCATCAACGATCGCATCTCTATTTACCATCAGGCGGAATCGCGGTCAAGAACTAGTTTAAAATTATTTAAAAAAAAAACTCATCTAGTTTATAACTTAAGATATTTTTTGACGCTTAAGTTAATATTTCTTAACTTATTCACAAAAATAAACATCATTTCATTTGATTTATTCGTGTCCTTTCATTAAATCCTTCTGATGTCCAGCTGTTAGTTGCCTGTGAATGTGGAGAGTATCTTCAAGAAACTCAACAATAGGAAATGGTTTATTGAGCCTCTTGAGACGACAACGGTATCAATCAAGTTGTCAACCGCCTTTATCATCAGACACCCGCGTAAACCCACATCATTTGCGTTTTGACCAATCGCTTATTTAAATTAAATACCTAAATTCTCAAACCCATTTGATTGATTGGCTTTTAAACGGATATCAACTCTATATGTTAGTTTTAATCTGATTGTTTTCAGAATAATTAGTACCATTAAAAAGGTTATAAACACGTACAGAACTCTAGTTAGGTGTAATAAAAAAAAATATGCGGTTTTCCCAAAAACACAAAAAAATATGTTACGTAGTCTACCGACTGCTGAGAACTCTTACCAAGTATAGAAAAACATCTGACGGGTAATTGAAAGAGATATATTATATATTCGTCGTATAACGTGCTAATAAGGGTGAAATCTTTAGAAAATTGCTTTACTTGTATGTGATTACGATGGCCTCATAATTTTCTTATGACCAGTTGATTAGTGATACTTAATGTTATTTGTAAAATCGAAACGCTTGTATGTTAATGGCCTAATTGATATGTCAAACTAACCTCTATTTGGGGGTAATAAAGGTGATTTTTCCAAAAACATATATTTGTTTATATGTTTGGAAACTGAATCCCCAACGAGGTCTACCTACAGCTGAGAATTCTCACTATGTATAGAAAAAAAGCTGGCGGTGAACCTAGTAAAGCAGTAATTATATTGAGATATTCATCGTATAACGTGCTAATGAGAGAACTGTCCGGAAAAATGATATATTTTTATGCGATTACGATGAAATCATGGAGGTTCTTATAACCTGTTCAGTAGCTATACTTAATGTTATCTGAAAAATCAAAATACTTTGTTTAAGTTAATAAGCTAAGAGATTTGATAATTAGGTTGTACATATATGTATACATACTTAAACTTTACGATATCCATCGTGGGTATGTGTCTTTTTATCTACTTGCTCAATCATCATCATCATCATCATCGTTTCAGCCGAAAGACGTCCACTGCTGGACATAGGCCTCCCCCAAGGTTCTCCACGACGTCCGGTCCTGCGCCTCCCGCATCCAGCGGTTTCCCGCGACCTTCACTAGGTCGTCGGTCCACCTTGTCGGGACCTACCCACGCTACGTCTTCCGGTGCGTGGTCGCCACTCGAGAACCCGTCGGCCCCATCGGGCATCGGTCCTACGGACAATGTGTCCAGCCCACTGCCACTTTAGTGTTGCAATTACTCGGGCTATGTCGGTTACTCTCGTTCTTCTGCGGATCTCCTCATTCCTGATTCGATCGCGCAGTGAAACCCCAAGCATAGCCCTCTCCGTTGCCCTTTGAGTGACTTTGAACCTTCTTATAAGGCTCATTGTTAGCGACCACGTTTCAATTCCAGGGCAAGCAATAGTTATGAATAAAAAAAAAACGTGTTCACTGTCTCAAAATGTAACCAGTAAGAATTAAACATCATTAAAAATCAAAATCAATATTATATCACGTCAAGCATTATTGCATTACTAGGCAGCCATGATACGACACTCAATATTATTACAATATTATTACCTACAATCACGTGAAGCATCATTTTAGCCGCCACCGACGATGCTCCTATTACAAAAACACGCGATCTAACTGCCATAGCGTTTCGAAACAATTCTGTCATGCAAACTGGGACAATTTCTTAACACACAAGTCGCACGCACTTATTGAACCAGAGAAATGCTTCGCTAATTAAGTGTAAGACAGTGAGCACACTAGTACCAACCACAGTCTTGCCTGTCATAGACAAAGCAAACACAGTTGTCAAAACAGACATTTCAGTTGTCACTTGTCATCATTAGACTGTGCGCAAGATGGATCTGCGCGCGATGTTTGACTTTAAGATACATATTTTCCTGTCCGCACTTTAAATCACTTTCGGTATAATGTTCTTAATTGTAAACGCACCCACGCCACAGGATAAATAACTAGTGAGGGGAAACGTTGTTTAAAAAAAATCTTTGGAAAATATAATAAATACAGTCCAGTCTCGACACCTGTCATTTTAAGATAGGTGTCAACAGTGGGCCATCATCATCATTCGTCACGTCAAGTCTTTGAACTCCATTTAAGTCCATCCCTGAATTATCATATAAGATAATTAACCCACCTCACTCCACGAATTCTGCGAACGTCCTAATGCCTGTGTCATCATCATCATCATCATCATCAGCAGCCCCTACTCGTCCACTGCTGGACATAGGCCTCCTTCATGGCACGCCAACAAGCTCGATCCTGAGCAGTTCTCCGCCAGCCACTACCAGCCATCTTTTTGATGTCGTCGCTCCTTCTCGCCCAAGGGCGTCCCACGCTACGTTTGCCGAGACGCGGTCTCCACTCGAGGATTCGTTTGCCTGTCGAATGCCTGTATTCGTAGCCTATTACTCAAAAGCACGTCTTCATTAACAGACTCTACGGCTACTATGGTCTGCCCAGTCAGTTCAGCTTTTAATTTATATTTTTTATTCTATTCTATTATATTTTTGTGTATGATAATGTATTGAGAATTTTGTTAATAATATGTGTTAGGAAAAAAAAAACGTGCAAATTAAAAAGTAATTTATTTATTGATAACTAACATTTTAAATCACAATGTGGCTGAAGTAGAGAAATGTATACTACCTGGTACCTGTACATCTGTATACTACCTGGTACCTGTACATCTGTATACTATTTTGTATATCTGTATACTACTGTGTTGAAATTGTATTAGTGTTCATATCGCAGTCCAGTAATATACAGGCGACTGATATAACTAGTTATTTAGTTAAACGCCTACCCTTTTAACTAAACGGAAGCTGGTCGCGAATTGGTCATAGTAACTAAACCGGGGCATCCCGACCAAATGGGTCAGGTTAGAATTGTGATCAGCCGCGTGCGAGCAAAGAGAGCCAAGCGAGGCGAGCACTACTTTCATAGGCCAGGAGGTTGACTAAATTTCTAATGTAACCAGCCAGCTGCGACATTTCTCGGTGGTAGCCCAAAACATCGGCTGCCGGCAGAAGTTACCGCCGACCAGACAAAGTTTTGTCGGTCAAGCGATTCGTCGTGTTCCGGAATGATGTCTGGGGAAGCCATCTGAGCAGTTGTGTTGCAATGTGTGCCGGGTATGATGCACTAAATGTTGTTGTGTCGGGCTTGGTCGTGGGTCTCCAGTCTCCCTCTGGCGCAGCATCGTTGGTCGTGTTGTTGGGTTTAACATTGCATCACCTCCCTCAACTGCCGTCTTCCTTTCTATTCACTAAGTTTTTTAAGTGAATAGGCTTAATAAACTAGCGCGCTTTACCATCAACGATTGCATCACTGCTTACAATCAGGCGGGATTGCAGTCAAGCACCAGTTTATTATTATTAAAAAAAGACGTTCACACCATTATAGCCTCCATCAAGAGTCAGTCTATGACAGTTTTGATTCAGTCAGCACACATCCTTATAGCTATTAGTTTTAATGGACTGATTCGGAAGACAGGTTTAGTTTAGTATGTACTAATATTGATGATTGACACTCTTTTTAATGTTACTTTTTAGTTTTAACAACCTGTTCCTACAAATTAGTGCTTAAACGGACCGGTTCTTGGTAATAATTTCTTATTAGGGTTCCGCGTTGCTATCGCCATTTGGTTTTATATCTAACCGTCTGTCACAGGACTCTTATCTCAGGAATGTAACGTTAAGCGGATTTGTAGATTGGCTGGTTATCTTCAATATCTAAATAGCGCGGGTTCGATTCAGATCGATTCTAGGTCAGGCAAGTACCAATGCAACTTTTCTAAGTTATATGTACTTTCTAAGTATATTTTGGATACCATTGAAGGAGAACTTATTACGTAAACCTGGACTTTAAGCCTGACATCGCCAACCCGTATTGAGCAAGCGTGGTGATTACGCTTAATCCGTCTCTGTATGAGAGGAGACCTGTGCTCAGCAGTGGGGCGATAAAAAAGATGATGATGATATACTCCGCAATAACTGCACGACTGTGCATCGTTACATCAAAAAAACCGCTCATTCATATTAATCGCGGTAAGTACTGTCAACTGAGCATAAAACTTAACTCATTACTCTTTGTTAACCGCATCGAGAGTGTGGTCATCAAGTGTATGGCCTAATTGTTGAAATTACGCAGAGACGAAAGTAAGAAAGAAATACATTTAGTTAGCAGAGACTATAAGACACGCAATACACCAGCTACATTCATCAAATAAAAATAAAAAGAAATTAAGATCAAATAGGTATAATGTGTAAAATCCTATGTAAGAAACTAGCAAATAACACCAAAACTACGGCACAAAATCGAAATCAAAAGTCATTTATTCAAATTAGGCTGAAAATACATTTAAGACAGTCCCCCCAAAACGCCCGCCCTTCGCGACTTCTTAGTGCTTTCGCTGCGAAGAAGTGGTGGAAAAAACTCCCCAGAAGCACAGCTGTCTGTTCATAAAAAAAAAAAAAAAACACATGACTTTATGCAAGATTATGTTTAGTAAATAACAGAAGAAAACACAACGAAAAATTACATTATTATGGTGGAGGAGATATCCGTCGCCTCAGCCCTGAGGATGCTATTGCGACCGCCTCTTATTCTGCTCAGGAATGAGGCTGTTTTGCGGATGGTAGCAAAAAAAAACCATTGGTACCTAAGCCATAACACGGGCCATAGGCCATGCCACGCCGCTACGACCGGTCCTAGGCTTCCTGCGTCCAGCGGAATTTCTAATGAGACTGCCCGACTTGGAATCCAAACGTCGAAAACATCATGCTTTACAGCACTTATCAATTTTCAAATATTTATTAACACAAAAAATTAATTTTTTCAATTTTTTTGTACGTTCATACTGCATTAGGTAAAATAGGTTTATCCCTGTCCCCTAAACTAGGCTAGGCCTGTATCTTAGGGCCGACAAAAAGACCAACGAATGCCTCGTTGGTCTTTTCGCAATTGATAAGTAAAATACTTTTGAAAATACAACGTATTTTACGGTTCTTAAGCAGTCTCTGTTTGTAAACACAGTCCTTGAACCAGTCGAAGGTTACACAAAAAAAAATACATGCAGCATGGTCGCATGGAAGTGGTCGAAGGCAAGGTTGAGCAATCTGTAATAAGGAATAATTTACATACATTAAGAGATCACAACTCAACTAATTTACAATCGTAACTTATTTGCCAAAAACGTAGACAAATAAAAGTTTATGGAAAAATAACTTTAACTCCTACATCATAAAGTTTAGTTTACGCTGCAATATCAAACACTCTTATACCTTGTTACGTGCTAGTTATTCTAAAATCTACTTTAAAGTCATTGAAACAAAGTTGGTATTCATTAATTAACCCGTAATATCATTAACTAGCTGCACCGCGCGGTTTCACACGCGTAGATTTCGATAGGTTTTATTTTATATGCTCCGCTCCTATTGGTCGCAGCGTGATGTTATACAACGTGTAACATAAAGGGTATATACATACCAAGGGCATGGCATCTTTAGATGATATCAAACGATATCGGAAGGGTTTCAACTCAAAATAAAATACTCAAAAAATTGGTACCAAATTTTCAGTTTCGTGTGTTTCTTAAAATCAAATCATAACAAACCTGGCAGCACACTACATACGTTAATAACTACTCATTACTCGTCACGTTACTTGCCAAAATCCGTTAAATGTCTTCAATATCTCTGTGCAACTAGTATGATAGTAGCCTATCACAGGCGGTGTTTTTTCTCATAACTTCCTAACATAAAGAGATAGGATTAAAAAACCCTTCCAATATCGATTGATATCATGTAAAGATGCCATGCCTTTGTTATGTATATACCCTTTATGTTACACGTTGTATAATCTAAAGCCTTCTTAGCTTAATGGGGTATCCAACGCTAAAAGAATTTTTCAAATCGGACCAGTAGTTCTTGAGATTAGCGCCTTCAAACAAACAAACAAACTCTTCAGCTTTAGGTATACAACGTGTAACAAAAAGGGTATATACATACCAAGGGCATGGCATCTTTAGATGATATCAAACGATATCGGAAGGGTTTCAACTCAAAATAAAATACTCAAAAAATTGGTACCAAATTTTCGGTTTCGTGCGTTTCTTAAAATCAAATCATAATAAACATGGCAGCACACTACATACGTTAATAACTACTCGTTACCCGTCACGTTACTTGCCAAAATCCCATAAATGTCTTCAATATCTCTGTGCGACAAGTATGATAGTAGCCTATCACAGACGGTGTTTTTCCTCATAACTTCCTCACATAAAGAAATAGGATTAAAAAACCCTTTCAATATCGTTTGATATCATGTAAAGATGCCATGCCTTTGTTATGTATATACCCTTTATGTTACACGTTGTATATTAGCACAGATTACAGAATACTACATACAGATACCCAATGGTGAACAACAAAATGAGTCCAGCTCAATTCGGGCAGACCGTCGAGCAAAAAAAGTTTCTTAAAGAGATCACTAGAGGGCCACCAGGGAGCGCTTGACCGGCCGGCCACGACCGCCATCTATGTCTTGTCTATATTGTCAATTGTCATATATACATCCATGCGTCGTGCATCGAGAAATACGCATTCTAAAAGAAGATAACAGCAATATAATGGTTAGAAGACATCTTATCTTAACCTAAAAAAAATATGTTATGACAGGATTAAATGAGTACATTGCCATCTATTGTCCCGAGTGTAAAATAAAAAACATTGTTACTACTGAGCCCGTTTTACCATTTCGTTTAATTACGTTATTTATACGTGTAAATATACGGAGTAGCATTAAATAAGTAAATTCAAATTGTTAAAAATATTAAAAAGGCTATAAACTGCACGTAAGAAGTTTAAAATCGTTGCTAAGTTTTGCACCACAACCTATGCTGCCATCTATTATCTTTTGATAAGAACTGAGAGTCTGTTGTACTAGATGGGACCCCATGATATTAGTTTAAATTTTGGAATACGTCATATACAATATGTAAAGAAAACCCTGTCCGACCCATAAGGATAATAAAGGTTAGGCAAACACTTGACCAAATATAATATAAAAATTTTACATAATCATCATAGTAACAATACTAATGAATTTTGAAATAATCCTTTTTTCCCGGGAATTAATTCCAAGTTCCCCGAAATTTGCTAATTTTAAAAAAAGTGACAACACCGGTATTATTATAAGCGAATAGCGACGCGACCACGTCACAGGTGCCGCGTGCCCTGCCCCCCGCCGCCCGCGGAAGGGGTTGCGTACCGCACATGTATTAAGTTACCTCTTTTTGCGAAATAATATTTATTTTTAGGGGGATTAGTAGAATCAGTTATCGATACCTAACAATACCTTCACGGATCGGACAGGGTTTTCTTTATATATTGTATATCACATTGACTGTTATGTAATAGGTAGGAGGCGATCCTGTTCCCATCAACTGGGCATAAATCCAGACTTCAAGTTGCTACTGAGAAATTCTAGATTGAAAAAACCCAATAATACTTTGTGCGACATGGAAACCGAATCCAGCACCCTAATGCGTAACACTGTAATTTTTTGAAGCATTTTGCTTAACCATTGCTCCATATGGTCGTAAAATATTTATTCTCAACAACGTAAATAACGCAATGAATGTTGCTGAACTATCAAAACGATAACTCATTGTTTCTGATAGTGTGTTACGTAATTACCCTAAATGACGTCATGCTAACAGTCCCACTTTCAACCACTAGATCACCAAAGCAGTGAATAAAGTAAAACCAGATTTTGCTTTCAAAATAGGCGACTACTTTTATTGTTGGTTTGATAGTTTTAGTAATTTATACAGCTTCAATATCGAATAATCTATACTTCTATACTTAATATATAAAGCTGAAGAGTTTTTTTGTTTGAACGCGATAATCTCTGGAACCACTGGTCTGATTTGAAAACTTATATTTGCTTTAGATAGCCCATTAATCCAGGAAGGCTTAACAAGGCTATACAATATGTAAAGAAAATACTGTCCGACCCATAAGGATAATAAAGGTTAGGTAAACACTTGACCAAATAGGTATAATATAAAATTTTACATAATCATCATAGTAACAATACTAATGAATTTTGAAATAATCCTTTTTTCCCGGGACATAATTCCAATTTCCCCGTAATTTCGTAATTTTTAAAAAGGTGACAACACTGGTTTTATTATAAGCGAATAGCGACGCGACCACGTCACAGATGTCGCGTGCCCTGCCCCCCGCCGCCCGCGGAATGGTGTTGTTTACCGCACATGTATTAAGTCACCTCTTTTTGCGAAATAATATTTATTTTTTTAGGGGGATTTTTTTTAAGTTTTGCCTGTCTTTGTGGGCATTAGTAGAATCAGTTATCGATACCTAACAATGCCTTCACGGATCGGACAGGGTTTTTTTACATATTGTATAACATCACGCTGCGACCATTAGGAACGGAGCGTACAAACGAAACATATCGAAACCTACGCGGGTGAAACCGCGCGGACCAGCTAGTTTATAATACACAGAATAAACAATGGCGCCGATTCTCTTGTTCACAAACTAAACTAATTGTAAGTTAAGTACATATTTTTATTTATTAATCATTAAGAAAAGGACATAGAAGATGACATTTTAGTTTAATCCTGTCAAATTAAAATACTCCATAGACACCTTAGACCTCTATAGACACGATTATAAACATAGCGACCAATAATACGCCAATTTACGTTAGGAGGGGACTAATTTGACAGGTCCAAACATTGATAAAATATTAAACAGATACGATATATTCTAACAAACTGACCAAAAAAAAATGTGCCGAACACAGCAGCAGCACACATGCATATTTTTATTCGGCATACATTGGTACAGTGTGAGTGAGATGGGGCGCAATCTAAAGCATAGAGAAGAAAAAGATGGCTAGTGTTTGTCGTTTGCGCTGTTAGTGTTTGTCGTTTGTTTTTACGAGTGTATCGAGAGTGACTAAAGCGAGATACTGGACTTACTTCCTTTTGTACGCTTCATTTTTAGTGCGCTAGTGACATATCTAAGGTAGATATGTCACTAGCGCACTAAAAATGAGTTTAATATTTTATCAATGGGTCCAAACTAATATTTTATCTTCTGTCTTTTTCTTAATGAACTAGGAAGAAACTGATGGAAGAAGGGAATCGGGACCAAATAACATTGTATTTCAATGGTTATCGTATAAATCTTTTTCTAGTATACTCAAAAAAAATCTTATGAACAGTACCCTAATCGCGTAACGCACTAATACTATGAATTGGAATCATTTTAAAGCATATCTAGGGAGTTTTGGCGGGAAGCTAAGATGAGTGCCACGCTCATTTTTCATTAGACCTTTAAATTATTTATAGTGTCATTTACGAAATAAAAACGCGTGATTTATGTAGTATAAAGTGCATTCAGTGAATAATTCATAAAGAACAGTGAAATATTGTAGCATAGTGGCCACATCATGGCTTTGAACCAAATCTTCCTCCGTGTTCGGTCCGCGCGGCCGTCTTTTTCGACATGAATAATTCATTACGTGACATTGGCTAAATGCACAAACCGTGCGAAGCCATAAGAGAAAGAAAGAAGAACTTTTGAAGATGTTTATTTTACTTGAAATTGGCACAAAGTCATAACTAGTGCCACACTACAAAAAAAAAGCATATCTAAAAAATAATTTTGAAGCATGTTGCTAATCCATTGCTCCATATGTTCGCAAATTTTTTCTGCTCAAAAAAGTAGACAACCCAATGAATGTTGTTGAACTGTCAAAATGAAACCCATTGCTACTTATAATGAGTTACACAATTACCCTGCTGTATGTATATTGCTACAATGAAAAGCGTAGGTAACATTCAAATTAATCGATAACGATTATGTAGTAAGTTATAGAAGAGAGAAACCAAGTCAAAATTACATGTTTTACAATATATATTCTATACATAAACAGCCCCTCAGTAAGTTTTAATTACCTAACAAAACTGACCCGTTTACCGCTTGCCTTAGATCGAGAGAAACCAATAAATTTCTATCTCTCGGCTTCCTTTAACCGCTGCATTTAAACGATCGCTAACTTGTAGTTGACGTATTAATTCACTGAACCGACGTTTTATCAACGTAAATTAGCATGATTTACGTAATGTACTGAATTCCCATGAGAATATAAGATGGTTGAATATGATAAGCCGTCATAATGATCACGGAATCAAATTGTGTGTCAGGTATTATTGACACGCGTTTGCATAAATCTAGTTTCGTTTACTTCGCCTTCGATGGTGCACTTTGCCACTGATCATCGAGACTGGTCAAAATATCAGAATCACCAACAAACTTCTTCATATTTGTAAGCTTGTAATGTCCATTACTTGAAAGATGAAGGGTGGCAGTTTTGATAAACTGTTATTTCTAAATTTGACGTTTGAAAACTGTGAATGCCAGCTTAAATTGAGTAAATGACTTTTGATTTTTACCCGAGACCAACCAAAAATTAGTTCCCAAATTTACCTCAACAGTCTTGGTAGACTTTTTGCGAGCAGTCTTATGTAAAAAAACATTATTCAAATCATTCTCATACTTTTTTTTCCATCGATGTAAAATCTAAATTCATTAATCAACTATACTATAAAGTTGCAGAATCAGGCTAAAAATGTTCCCACCTGGTCCACAGGCCTGCGAGGAGTTTTTTTTTATAATTATAAGTTAGTGTGTGACCGCAATCCCGCCTGATAGTAAGCAGTGACGCAATCGTTGATGGTAAACCGCGCTAGTTTATTAAGAGCCTATTCACTCAAAAAACACTGAGTGAATAGGAAATAAGACGGCAGTTGAGCGAGGTGATGCGATGGCAATGTAAAACCCAACAACATAATCAACGATTCTGCGCGAGAAGGAGATTGATCTGGAGACCCTCCACAATCAAACTTCAAACACAACAACATTTAGCGTATCGTATAACCTCTTGTATTGTTGACTAAGACGCCTTTTTGTATTGTTGACTAAACCCTTTTTTGTATTGTTGACTAAAATCCCTTTTTGTATTGCAGACTAAAACCCCTTTTTGTATTGTTGACTAAAACCCCTTTTTGTATTGTTGACTAAAACCCCTTTTTGTATTGTTGACTAAAACCCCTTTTTGTATTGTTGACTAAAACCCTTTTTTGTATTGTTGACTAAAACCCCTTTTTATATTGTTGACTAAAACCCCTTTTTGTATTTTTGACTAAAACCCCTTTTTATATTCTTGACTAAAACCCCTTTTTGTATTGTTGACTAAAACCCTTTTTTGTATTGTTGACTAAAACCCCTTTTTGTATTGTTGACTAAAACCCCTTTTTGTATTGTCCACAGATACTTCGTAAGCACAGTTCTACAGTTCCAGATCTACCGGGCAGTATGCGAGCGGACCGGCCAGTTCATACCCGGCGACCCATCGCGACCTCTCCACAAATGTGACTTCTACAGGAATCCTGAAGCTGGAAAGATTCTGACGTGAGTAAATTTAATAACTTTTTAATTGGGTCAGTGAAGAAAGATGTAGATGGCGTGCATGATGTTATGTAAAGGCGTAATTTGCCAGCGGCGGTGTTTCCGTCGGACTACTATTGGAGTGTCTTCAAGGCTAAAGTGACTCTTAATAAACTAGTGCGCTTTACCATCAACGATTGCATTAAGCGCTAGTTTATTGTTTATAATGCATAATAATATTATAAATGGAAAAGTGAGTTTGTTTGTTTGTTTGTTCCGCTTTCACGCCGTAATTACTGAACCAATTGCTTTGAAATTTTGTAGATGTAAAGTTAGAAGTTCGGATTAAATAATAGGGTACTTTTCATCCCGGAGAAAGATGATATTCCTGAGGAAAATGTAGAAAGTGCAATAAAATCGAAGCCGCGGGCGGAAAGCTAATAGGTACTATATCAATTAAAAAAAAAATAACATTACATCTAGGCGTTTAATGAGTCTGCGACGAGTTTTTTTGATAATTGTGTTTTTCACTACTGATTTTGCGCTAAGGTACTTAAATTAAATATGTACAAAGAGGTAATTGCAAGAAAAGAACTTGATACAACGGATTCACGATACTCCCTGATCTTTTCATGTCAAACCAAAATAATGCATTAAAACAATTGAGACACTTTTTTATGTTTTAAGTTCACGAAAGTTTTTTTAAACACTAAACTATTCATGAATGAATATTTATATATTACGTCATCATCATCATCATCAGCCTCTACTCGTCCACTGCTGGACATAGGCCTCCTTCATGGCACGCCAACTGGCTCGATTCTGAGTAGTTCTCCGCCAGCCACTACCACAGCCACCTTTTTGATGTCGTCGCTCCATCTCGCCCAAGGGCGTCCTACGCTACGTTATATATTACGTGTTAATCTGATTCCTTTTTAGTTTAGATCGTGTACAAGGGCATCAGCGCCAGAATCTCATGTAACACTCTCTTTTATCTGGTAGTTAATCTCTAAAGTCTCCAAGAATCTACATCCGATACAAACTGATAACCAGCTCAATAAAAGCGATAATAGCTTTGATATTGATCAATATGTATAGGTAATAATGTTAACTTTACACAAGCTATAGATATTATCTCGGAACGTGAAGCCGAGCGGCCTTGACCGTAACGGTTGCATTTGAATTACTCACGTTTCGGTCTACCATTGTGGGACTAGTTGAATTTAGCGGATATGGCTGTTTTTTGAAGTGAAAATATCTGAAGAGGTGTTTAATTATTCCAGTGCTGGAACACACGCCTCTTCTGACAGGGTAGTTTTTAATCCACCACGTGGGATCAGTGTAGGTTGTTAAATGTCATTACTTATTTTTTTTTGGTTCTACCAATACTGTTGATCATTCAATGAGCAGTATTCCAGCAGCTTTCCTATGTCTTGCTTTGAAGAGTGTTGTTTTTTTTGAATTAATCAAAATATGTCTTATGATATTCTGTCACTGTTAATTCTTTCATGCCACATATTAAATTAACAGTGACAAACCAAATTTAACAAAAATACCAAAAGTTACGATAGCGCCATCTCTTGGTGACTTTTGAACTAACCTATTGAAAAACTGCTCGCGGTCATCAATCAAGCACAGATCCAGGGTACCATTTGCTACTGATACTTTTAATATTCTTTAGTCCATTGACGATAGCATTAGTAGTTAAAAGTAGTTATAAAAAGTTTTTCTATGGTACACTTTGTACCTACACTTTGTAATAAAAGCACAATATTACTACTAATATTATTATTATTACATAGTAAAGTAAGTAACGTAATCAGCCTATAATAAATTCAAATTCAAAATTTTATTTCGGATTAAAAAACATCCATATAGTGTTAGTACAAATAAAGCTTAGCCTAATGTTAGTAATGAATTAACTAAAGTGGGTCTGGACTCCTATCCACCTACGTAAGAGGGGCGAGTCCCACCGATCCGAAAACACATTCAGTATGCCATTAGAGGAGGTGCGCAAGCGCGCCATCATGGAAGCACAACGTTTTCGCATGATCGCGGCGAACCCGTCGACCCTCGCCTCCGCGAACATCCCTGACGCGCTACAGCGCCACGGCAACCCCAAGAGCACCCTGAATGCGTTATTATACTGTACGCGCAAGTCGCTGTATGCCCGCTGGGTATATGTGGTCCAGAGGCTGCACCCCACTCCTGTGACACAGGCCTCCTCTCGGTGACTAAGTGGGCCGTAATCTACCCCGTGGGCACAGAGCAGGTTGTATATGTCACATGTGTTCGAAGTTTTTCTGGCTCTAGGACATGCCGGTTTCCTCACGGTCTTTTTCTTCGCGGTTTTGAGAGCAATGGTGATGAAATAATTTACACAAAGTAAAGCGCCGAAATCGGGAATGAGGAGATCCGCAGAAGAACGAGAGTAACCGACATAGCCCGAAGAATTGCAACACTAATGTGGCAGTGGGCGGGACACATTGCCCGTAGGACCGATGCCCGATGGGGCCGACGGGTTCTCGAGTGGCGACCACGCACCGGAAGACGTAGCGTGGGTAGGACATGACAAGGTGGACCGACGACCTGGTGAAGGTCGCGGGAAACCGCTGGATGCGGGAGGCGCAGGACCGGTCGTCGTGGAGAACCTTGGGGGAGGCCTATGTCCAGCAGTGGACGTCTTTCGGCTTTTTTTTTTTATTAATTATAAACCAGCGCTTGACCGCAATCCCGCCTGATGGTAAGTAGTGATGCAATCGTTGATGGTAAAGCGCACTAGTTTATTAAGCCTATTCACTTAAAAAACTTAGGAATAGGAAGGATGACGGCAGTTGAGCAAGGTGATGCAATGTTAAACCCAAGACCAACACGACCAAACGATGCTGCGCTAGAGCGAGATTGATCTGGAGACTCTCCGCGACCAAACTCCCGACATAACAACATTTGGCGCATCGTACCCGCCACACATCGCAACACAACTGCTCAGACCCGTCCTCCGTACGGCTTCGCCAGACATCATGCCGGAACACGACGAATCGCTTGGCGGCTTGGCTTTAAAGTCTTAACTTTGTCTGGTGGGTGGTAACTTCTGCCGGCAGCCGTTGTTATGGCCTACCACCGAGAAAAGAAGATGGGCTGAAATGATGATGATGATGAAAGCGCCTGACAGGTTCGAATCCACGAGATATAACTTGTAAGTCGCAGCCGATACCTACCTACTACTAGGCCACTACTACTGTCTTGTTTTTAATGTATATTCAAATAAAAAATATTAAATAAATGTATATTTACAACTTTGTAAGTACCTATATCTTGGACACCAATAACTGATTTAAAGGTGAAGGAAAACATCTTGAGAAAACCTAGACTTTAAGACTGAAATCGCCAACCCGCATTGAGCTCAATCCTTCTCTGTATGATAGGAGACCTGTGCCCAGCAGTGGGACGGTAAAAGGTTGATCATGATGATGATATTTCAAACTAAGCAAAAACTTCTTTAATTTTCGAGAAAATGTAAATTACTTTGAATTCATAATGTGATTATGACACTAGTACCAACATATCCTTGATGACAAGTTGCAACATTAAAAATGTGTGTCAGGAAAATGCATTTTAATTTCAACATTTAATTTATCACGTCATTAATTACACGCATTTATCACAATGAAATACCGCTCTTATGGCTTCGATATACAGTCTAAGGTCCGTATTACAGAACGTCACTCAAACTCAAGTTCTACTTAAGTCTCGTTTCAAGCCTTTTGATTGGTTGAAACTAGTTTTAAGTAATGCTTAAGCAGAGATCAATGCTTGAGTTTCCTTCTGTAATACGGTCCTAAATGAATTAGATAGATATATTCATTCCCAAATTAGAACGTAGATCCGATCTAACTAATTTCAACTGTACCGCTTTCACGGAGAGATGAGTTTCATATGGGTGAAAATAGCCCAAAAAGAAAATAATCTTAAAGTAACTTAAACTCTATTTCAAGGTAATAGAGCAGAAATTCCTTTGGCTTGTAGATTTAAAAATAAAGCATGGTGCCATTGAGCTATTATTACTACGTATAGAGAAGACGCCACTCATCGCTACTATGTTCCGTTCAATTGCGGCCAGCCGGCCGCACTTCATTTAGTCGTTCGCTAGTTCTTCTGCGCGTAACACTTGTTTGTTTGAAAACGAAAAAAAAGAGAAAATTGATTAAATATGCCCTCGTGTGTGTTACGATATTGCACTAATAATTCAAGTAATACAGCAAAGTGTAAAGGAATAACTTTCCATCGGTAAGTAACTTGTTAATCATTTTAAAACATAATTTGAGCAAAATATTTAGTGAAGACGCCATGTTCCGCCTTTTGTCATAGAGTAACGAGTTAAGATGTGACATTGTGCATGAGTGAAGGTAGAATAGGGATGTTTCCTGGGTAAAGTAAATTGATTCTATTTAGTCCGTCATTCAGATTATAAAAAATATTGAATAGGTACGTATATTTTGTTTTATCAAATCAAAAAAAATGACAAAAATGTGTGGTGGACTGGTAGAGAATGCCTAAGGCATTAAGTCCGCCTCTGTACATTTTATTTGTGCGAAAGTATAAATAAATGTGGAGTTGTGGCTGGTGACGTCACTCCTCGCTAAATTGTGTAGCGTGCAGTGACGTCACACGAGTTTTCAACGCACTGTGTCATCTTCATTTTTTGTTTATATGAAAAAAGAAACATACGTGTCTAGTGTTTTTTGGAAATCTGACTGACAGAATAATTTTTTTTAGTCATATAAACCATTAATTAAATTTCTTTTTATATCTGAAAATAATAATTTTACACATATTTAGAAATGCACTGACTGTGGTTTTTGAAAGTTGAAAAACTATTCTTGAATTATGTTAGAGATAATTTGTTAAGTACTTACATTTTGTTTATTCAAGGTTCCCACGTCCGGGCCGTGATGATAGGGAAAAATGGATAAAATTCGTTCAAAATAACCGCAGTGAGGAGACCTGGTTACCATCGGACCATACTTATACAATATGTTAAGAAAACCCTGTCCGACCCGTAAGGATAATAAAGGTTAGGTAAACACATGACCAAATAAAATATGAAATTTTACATAATCATCATAGTAACAATAATAGTGAATTTTGAAATAATCTTTTTTTCCCGCGATTTAATTCCAACTTCCCCAAAATTTGGTAATTTTTAAAAAGTGACAACATTATTTTTGACAGTAAAATTCTGAGCGAATAGCAATGCGGCCGCGTGCCGCGTTCCCTGCCCCTCTTCGCCCGCGCTTGTATGGCATACCATACATGTTTTAAGTTACCTCTTTTTGCGAAATAATATTTATTTTTTTAGGGAGATTTTTTTTTTAAGTTTTGGCCGGTTTTGTATGCATTAGTAGAATCAGTTATCGATACCTAACAATACCTTCACGGATCGGACAGGGTTTTCTTTACATATTGTATATGTTCGGTTAACCACCGAACACATTTGATACGAGCCATCATAAATAAATATACAACAATCCGCTTGAAACACGAAGCCAAAACTGATAACGCTAATAATTATTTTTCTAAGCGGCAAAAGTTAACTAAACTTGTACTGTTTAAAGGTAACTAAATAAACATATTATTTATAATACAACATTTGTGTTTCATTCATTTTATCAAACCCTACTCTAATCTAAAATATTAAATTATGAAATAAGTTTAAATTCTAATGAATGGTAGGTAGAAAACACTCACAATAGCCATGTCCACTCTGTATTGTACAATCTATATTTCGGTTGCACTGTTGAAAATGGAAGAACAAAACGCGTAAGCGCCGAGCAAACGGCGGCGCTTTCGACCTTTTGATCGCGAGTAAACAACACTCTAGTAGCGTTTAAGCGCTTTACACTTTATCGTATAAAAAGACGATAAATAATTGTTTTAGCGCTGCAGCGCATTTTAGTTTTAACTCTAAACAAAATGGACAATACTTCTGCTTTGGATAGCTCCTCTATACGTAGTAATAATAGCTCAATGCATGGTGCAGACAATTGCGCGTCTCCGCACGGATGTGGCCACTTGACGCTATGGATGCGGGTTGCATTATTAAATTTTATTCGTTAATATTGTTACATTGTTGAATTTAGTTTTGAAGCTAGTGATAAATTGTACGGCTTGTACCCCTGGTATTTAAAATCATCCTTCAACATTAAGGCCAGATTTAGACAATAGATTATGTCCATATTCGATTAAAATATAAACTTTCTAGTGTATTTATCATACTAGAAAAGTATTATTTATTCATTCTAGTTAAGCGCATGCTGTCCTAGTATTAGTGAAATGCCTTCCTTTTACTCCACTCCTGTCTCACCAGAAAAGTATACACATTGTCTAAGAAACCAAATATTTATTACTGCTAAATGGTTAATTAAAAAAATTATAATAATTATTAAATGGCGCCGACGTGGCGACTCAAAATATTACAGACGAACTCGTCAATCGAAATGCTAAAGAACACATCTAGTTAGTCAGCTCTTCATTGAGATTTTTAAAAAACTTTTTTACAAAAAAACAACCGACTTCCAAAAACCACTACAAAGTGAAAAATAACTAATTTCGGAAGTCGGTGTTTTTGGTTTTGTATATTCGTTTTTTGACACCGACTTCCGAAATTAGTTATTTTTCACTTTGTAGTGGTTTTTGGAAGTCGGTTGTTTTTTTGTAAAAAAGTTTAATTTTACACTTTTTAGTTGTTAAAAGTACTATGTATTCAGTTGCATCCGGTCAGACTGCAAGCTGACGCAAATATAGTTGGGAAACGACGTAATTTTGTTTACTTTCATTTTTACCCGTAAGTATTCCCTCAGCTGCCTTGGTCTTTATCATCAAATTTACTGCAGACCATTATTTTAACTCAATGGGTGCAAGGGTCTCATCAATATAAATGAATGAAGTCCAACCACAAAGTAGCTACTGTAAACCGTTGAGGAGTTCCCGGAACTGGCCTTTGTCTTCATCATCAGAGCTCTTTTGACAGTCACAACCCATCTAGGTGTAAAGTTCTTATCAATACAAATTAATCGAGCCCAAACACAAGATAGCTGCTGTGAATTGTTGAGGAGTTCCTTCGACTGTCTCCCCGCTCCATCATCAGATCTACTCCAGACCTTTATTAAATTGTAGCGCTTTAAAATACTTAATGAAAATGCTAAGAAATGCACTAGTAGCCCCTGCAATTTTTGAAAGTTCCCCTTGTTTTCTCTGGTCTTCCACCATCAAACCCTGATATCCTTATCATGGGACCACCTTGGGAACGTCTTCTTTCCAACAGAAAAAGAATTATCAAAATCGGTTCATAAACGACGAAGTTATGCGCGAACAAACATAAAAAAAAAGCATATATACGGTCGAATTGAGTAACCACCTCCTTTTTGAAGTCGGTTAAAAAATCAAATTCAGATGTAGTTCTTTAGCATCTTATCGTTATAAAGTCCTGGTAACTCTCATTCAAGAAATCAACAGGTGCTTCGACTAGTTTACAAACTGAACTCAAAGTACAACGACTGTTGTAACAGTGTTACCTCCTACAGTAGTATGGTAGCCTGGTACATTCAGCAGTCTAGTTACAACAAGTGTAACGCGTTTGTATTGAGATACGTGGTCCATTCTTATTTTATTCTTACACTGCACACTGTTTACATTATAGGGTAGAAGAAACACAATCTTTCATAACGGTTCGCTTTTTAGAATGTGTCAAAAAACAGCTGTTACAACGAAATTACAGATACAGTAGGACCCCGATTACCCGGATCTCAGTTATCCGGATTCACGATTATCCGGACTGCCAACTCTAGTACAACGACTGTTGTAACAGTGTTATAAGCCCCGCACGATGATATTGCGATTGGCGGCCATCTTGGTGACGTAGTCGAACTCGCACCGTCGGTACCGTTCGCAAGTTCAGTCCGCGCTTACCCACTTACGCACATCGAATATTTTTGTTAGCTTTTTGTTTTTGTTATCCTGTTTTATTGTTGTTCTTGAGTTTTGTTGTTTAGTTTTGTTAACTGTTACTCGTTAAATGAGTAAGAAATTAATTAATAGTCGTGCTCGTGAAATTATAATTAAAGTGGACAATTATTTTGTTAAAGAGAAAGAGGATTGTAAGTTAGTTCTTGAAAGTATAAACCGTGCTTTAAAAACTGCTTCGGACATTTTAATACCGAAGCAACTGCTTACAGTTATTAAAAATATTTTGCAAAATTCTATCAAAGTCACGGAGTGTGTGGCATGTGCCACAGGCGTTGCAAAAAATACTGTGACGAAATTGAGACGAGAGCATGAGTCAGCAACAGCCAGTGGCAGCAAAATGAGAACTCCTACTAAAGGAAAAAGACAAAAGAAGAAATATTTCGACGGGTTTTCCTTAACAGCTTTAAGAAATATTATAGATTCAATGTGTACCGTGAGGAGAGAAATACCCACAAAGCGCAAAATCTTGGCGGCTTCAAAAGTAGACCTTAATTATACTGGTAGTGAAACTACATTAAGAAAAATAATGAAATGTGATTTAGGCTACCAATTTAAACGATGCTACAAAAAAGACTGGCCCTAATTCAAAGACCCCAAATTCAAGCGTGGAGGGCTAAATATTTACGACGTATGAAAGAAAATGACTCGCTTGGTAATAACAAAAGACCCGTTATTTATCTCGACGAAACGTGGATACATGCACACTAAACGGTAGAAAAATGTTGGCAAATAGCAACCGATGGAGTGAGACGGAACGACAGCCCCGGCCGCCGATGGATAATAGTTCACGCGGGAAGTTAAAGCGGTTTTGTTGACAATGCCCTTTTAATGTTTAAAGCAGACACCAAAACGGGGGATTACTATGATCAAATGAATGCTGAGTATTTCACCAAGTGGCTTACAGACAAAATAGTACCCAACATACCACGCAACTCCAAAATTGAGATGGACAACGCCCCTTATCACAGTAGGGATGAGATTAGGCCACCAAGTATGAACAATAAAAAACAGTTGATTGTTGAGACTTTCCCAACGACAGTACAAAACCTGAATTGTATTTATTAATTAAACGGCACAGACCGCCGAAAAATTATAAAATTGACAATTTATTAGCTGGCAATGGCCATGAAGTCGTTAGATTACCACCTTACAACTGCGACCTCAACCCCATTGAGTACATCTGGAATCTGGTAAAGATGAGGGTGTCAGAAAAGAATGTGGAGCAGTTGGAAAGTCGCATTGAAGCTCTGACGTTGGAGTCGTTGGCGTCAATAACTCCAGATGACTGGCGAAAGGAAGTCAATCATGTTAAACGGCTTGAAGAGGAATACCTATTGGAATAAAGATCGAATAATTGACGAGTTATTTGTCATAAATACGGCGACGACAGTGAATCGGAAACGACAGACACAGAAAGCAGTTATGATTCGGAAGACTATATACATTTTTTTTACATATTATCCTGGTTTTATTTATAAGCTGATAGATGTAGGTAGTAATTAAAACATGACTACTACACAGTGGACTCTGGTTCAATTCCCGCTCGAAAATTAACAGAAATGTAGTTAGAAAAACATAGTATACATGTAAGAAAGATATACGAATAGGTAAGTATATTTTTCTTACGTCTACAAAAATTATTTCCTTGAAATTTTGAATAATGAAAGTTTATTTGTCAGAATATGGGTGAGTAAGTATACCTAAGATAGAATGTTAAATGCAAAATTAATATTAATTTTATTATACATACACTCTTTATAAAGAGAGTAATAAAATTATAAAATACAAATAAACCCTTAACCCTAATATTAATTTATACATACACTCTTTATAAAGAGTGTAATAAAATTATAAAATACAAATAAACCCTTAACCCTAATATTAATTTTGCATTTAACATTCTTTTGCTAGCTGTCCTTTTGTGTGACAGATGACGTCACAACGCTGTTATTGTGACAAGGTTCCATCGCAATATCATCGTGCGGGGCTAGTACCTCCTACAGTAGTATGGTAGCCTGGTACATTCAGCAGTCTAGTTACAACAAGTGTAACGCGTTTGTATTGAGATACGTGGTCCATTCTTATTTATTCTTACACTGCACACTGTTGTTTACATTATAGGGTAGAAACACAATCTTTCATAACGGTTCGCTTTTTAGAATGTGTCAAAAAACAGCTGTTACAACGAAATTACAGATACAGTAGGACCCCGGATCTCAGTTATCCGGATTCACGATTATCCGGACTGCCAACTCTTTATTCTAACATGTACGTGTCGGAACTGGCATAACGCCACGCCACTCGTGCTGTCCGCGCCATGGAGCAAATTGCTCCATGGTCCGCGCCCTCCGCGCGTACATTGTGTACAATTTCTTAATAAACGTTGTTTTTCGCCGATATGTATTTGTTGTTTTTATTATACACCTGACATTATAATTATATGTATGTACATACATACTACATATGTATGGAAAAGCCCGACTTTCGTCATACATTGAACTGATTATCCGGCCTTTCAATTATCCGGATGCCTACCGACAACAATTAGTCCGGATAATCGGGGTCCTACCGTATTTATTTATATTCTTTATTGTGTGTACAAAGCCAGTCTTGTAGCATTCAATGCCGCCAAAACACAGGCGTGTCTTTTCATCGCCAAAAGGAGTACGTTCACCTTGGCTCCTACTTTACAGAATGTATCCTTGGAGTGCACCGAACGCCTTCAGCTTTTGCGAGTTAAGATTTCCTCAAACCTAAACTTTGGACGGTTCATTTAGTCCAAAGCCAAGGTGGCTGCCAGAAAACTTGGCGTCATCGCAAAGGTCCGGCGGCGGTACTTCACACCAAGGCAGCTTCTAATGTTGTACAAAGCACAGATCCGCTCGTGTGTGAAGTACTGCAGCCACATTTGGGCTGGTGCTGCGAAATGTCACCTGGCTACTTTGGATTCAGTGGAGAAGTGTGCGAAGAGGCTGATTGGTAACCCAGATTTAACTCGAAACGCTCTCCAAAGCCTGGAGTACAGGCGTAGAGTAGCCAGCCTTTCGGTCTTCTATAGGATGCATTCTGGTGAGTGTGCAAGGGAATTGCATGATTCAATTCCCCCATCTCCGTTCCACCATCGGACGACCCGTCGTACGGCGACTTTCCAGGAACTGTAACAATTTCCAGCGGCGGTGTTTGCGTCGGCTTACAATTTGAGTGTCTTCAAGGCTAGAGTGAATAGGCTCTTAATAAACTAGTGCGCTTTACCATCAATGATTGCGTTACTGCTTACCATCGGGCGGGATTGCGGTCAAGCGCTAGTTTATAATTTATATTAAAAAAAAAAACACAACAAAACATACAATGGGCGGCCTTATCGCCAATGCAATCTCTTCCAGGCAACAGCAGGGGTATTAGCAGATTATTTTGAATGATTTGGCTCTTTGACTACCTATTAATGGAAAAGCCTCTTGATGCTGTGTTTCAAGGCCACTATGTATACTCTGGCAAACTCCCAAAATACTCTATTTAGGTGTGCGCGTTGCCATAACATCAATTAAGCTTTACCTTGTAGTACATTAAGTGTCCTTGCTATGATTATTTATCAAGCTCTGTTTATAGCCGGACTTGTTCAGTCAGATAAACACTCTTTAGAAATAGAAATTATGTTTATTTGTATAAAATTTGGTATATGAAGTAGTCTTATAAATACATTATAGAGCTTACATGTGTTGCTTTGCCATGTAAATATCAAAGAGGATACATTTCAATTTCAATTTTGTTTTTCGTCAGTGAATTATTCTGTCAGAATTATTAGCAAACAATCCTTTATGCAGTTGTTTTCTAAACAATTTAAGATCCAAAGTTTACATGATATTTTCCTATATATCTATACAAATCAAATGTTTCCTTCTCCAATTACATCTCAATATTTATCCCAATCGCAAGACTGAAATAATATTTTAAAAGCATAGCAACAGCTCGTTTCGTACCCACTTACATAAACATAATAAACACAATTCACGGTGATGTAAAATCCAATTGTAATCCAAAATCGTGACTCTGTCGCTGCCCTGATTACCATTATACGGAGATATAGGAAACCTGGGTATATGTAATATGGGTCGGAGCGGTTGCGAAAACAACGCTGGACACAGGTATTGGGTGCCTAAAATGTATACTGGACCTACTTTAAAATTCCGTGACACACGATCAGTAGCAATAGCATTCGATTTAACAGTTCAATACCATTTATTGCGTTATATGCGCTGCTGAGCAGACGAATTTTCCCAACATGTGAAACAATGGATTAGCAACATGGGGTGTTAGTTATATAGTTTTTTTCCCAACATGTGAAACAATGGATTAGCACCATGGGGTGTTAGTTACATAGTTTAAAAGCACTGGGTTATTTAGGGTTGATAAGGTACATATATTTGTCTGATCTTGATGCGAAAGATCTAATAGGAAAAGAAAAAGAGCAAAGAAACGATACTTATCCGATTAGTGTGTAAAATGTTACGGTATGAGGGACAGAGTGAAAATTCACTCATGCTGCTTTGTATGCGACGCGATTGTCACTGGCATAGGAACTCTTTACTGTTTTATATATTTTAATGCCTGTCATCGATTTGATCTGTCTTGTTGATTTTTCTCTCTTGGTGTGCTGTCATCTTTAATAAAAACGAACCATTAGTTTATAGGAAAGGGAAGATCCTCCGACCAGACGAGTGTACTGTCTGGCGGACACTCGCCCGACGGTTGACACCAAGAAGTTTTATATAATATGCTAGTTGCACAGTAAACTCTGCCTACGAGATGCAGTATCTGCGTGACGTCAGTATGACGCGTTGTTCCTGTGTGGTGTCTATAGACCCGCTAAAATGTAGTGGCTTTAAGAGGATTGTTTGCTAATATAAGGTATTTATAACCGAAATCCTCCCAAATCATAATTTTCTTTGTGTATATTCGGTAGGTCTGAGAATAGGTCGTTAACTAGACTTTTTTGTGTTCAAATTTATATGGCAAATTATTGTTGGCCGGGTCAGCTAGTAAAGATATAATAAATACGATTCATTGCTTAACCAGTAAGTTCATCAAAATAGGGCAAAAGCAGATGTTTCATTTTGGGCTACCACTATGTACGCTATGTAGATAAAAAGGAAAAAATAAAAGATTTTCATAAAAATACTACTAAATTAATTTGAATAAAAATACAAGTATGTATAATTAATTATTTGAAACGTTTCTTAGTGAGATAACCCTTTATTAAGGTAGCCATGACAGTGGTTATGACGTTTGATTGGCGGCTTTGACAGTTCTATTTTCCCGTTGTGTTCGTGTCGAGTGTTGATTTCAGTTGATTGTATTTATTTAATGCGCCGTATGTTCGAAATTCATGTTTTGTTTTTTTCGCAGTCATATGGTACATAATATAGATACGATAGCCTTAGATACATGACACATCAATCAAATGACACTCAAAATCTTATTTCGCTTATTGCTGAGCACCATATTTATTAGTAGTTGTGTTGCACTCCTAGGCCGAGTTAAATTGAATCTGTATAAAAACTAAGCCAAAATATGGGAAATTAACATTAAAAACAGTTAACTATAGCGTAACTATACCTAGTATTAAGTGTAAAATGTGCTGGCCCAGGCTCCATACATTTCTGAAACATCTCCTTTATGGTGTTTAATTTTACCCTATTTTTCAAGCACCATGTTAAATGTTTAAATTTTAATATCTACTTTGTAACTGCTAATGTTCCAGTGGTTCGGGAAATGTGTTGTATTATTCAAACAAATGTTCCCTGTTTATCACGAGGCTTAGCTACTTTATCATGTAGGTATAATGGTGGTGGGCTCTGTAGACTTGTGAGTACTTATACACAAACATAGATACTGATTAATTAAATATATATGTATATCTCGTATCCTATCCTACTAATATAATATTTGTGAAAGTTTATATGGATTGAGATGAAATTTGGCACTCAGATATGTATCTGAGTCAGATCAACTCTATGAGTATGCACATAAGGTCAACATTTAAGTATTAAATAACTTTTTAAGTGGTGCAGTATTTAAAGTTACCTGAATATGCAGCATTTTAGCCCTCTATCCGCATAGTCTACATTTTATACCATAGACTGGACACTTATGTAACTGCACGCAGATTCAAATCAGTTTTATAGTAGCTGTTAGGTACTATTGCGCTGTGAGAATCTTATTGAATCATGCTGTACCTGGCTGTAGTGGCGTTAGGCAATTTAGGTTAAGCTACTTTCACTGAAGCTTGGAATGTGATGGGTATTCAGTTTTGTGAACGATTTTATTTAGTTACAATATGTTAACCTGTTTAACAATTTCGGAATGACTTTATGGTGACTTAATCATTATAACTTCAACTGAAAAACGTCCAATGCTTAATATAGGTAAGCCCCTCTTTGAACGTTTTTGTGTTTACCTCATCGGGCAACTTATATGCCACATCATCACCCCGGATAAGTCCCCTTAAACTTATCTGGTACATAATCTGGTACAAATAGTTTCAAAACAATTTTGGATTATATTTAATTCAATGAAACTAACCCACTTTCTTTTAAACTTTTTCGAAAGTAGATGCTTTTCGACGAGAAACATTGTTAAAAATTAAAACAGTATCAATTATAAATATCACCCTAATTGCGTAACAAACTATTACTATCTTCTTCTTCCTCCTCAGCCTATAGATGTCCACTGCTGGACAAAGGCCTCCCCCAAGGCTTTCCACGATAACCGGTCTTGTGCTGCTCGTATCCATCGGCTTCCCGCGACCTTCACCAGGTCATCGGTCCACCTTGTTGGGGGCCTCCCTACGCTGCGTCTTCCAGTACGTGGCCGCCATTCCAGAACCTTACTGCCCCATCGGCCATCGATTCTACGAGCAATGTGTCCTGCCCACTGCCACTTAAGTTTAGCGACTCGCAGAGCTATGTCGGTGACTTTGGTTCTTCTGCGGATCTCCTCATTTCTGATTCGATCACGCAGAGAAACTCCTAGCATAGCTCTTGAACAAAAATGAACATGGATAAGACGAAGATCATCTCGAACTCTCATGTCGCACCCACTCCAATTATAGTTGATTGCTCTGCACTCGAAGTTGTTGACGAGTATATATACCTGGGACAAACAGTCCAACTAGGTAGGTCCAACTTCGAGAAAGAGGTGTCTCGGCGAATCCAGCTCGGTTGGGCAGCGTTCGGGAAGCTACGCTACATCTTCTTGTCGTCCAAGATACCACAGTGTCTCAAGACTAAAGTCTTTGACCAGTGTGTGTTGCCAGTGATGACTTACGGAACTGAAACGTGGTCGCTCACAATGGGCCTCATACGAAGGCTCAGAGTCACACAAAGGGCAATGGAAAGAGCTATACTATTACTATCAATTGGACTAATTTTGAAGCATATTACTAATCCATTGCTCCATATATTTGAGAAATGTGTCTGCTCCACAATGTAAATAATGCAATGAATATTGTTGAACTGTCAAAATAAAACCCATTGTTACTGATAGTCTGCAAAATTTGAAAATAATTATATTCTGTTTATTATCTCCGGAATGATTAATCGTTTTGCAATATATCTAACCATGCTCGGACGTTCTTGCGAAAAGCGTTTTATCATTTTGTGAAAATCGATTCTCTCATTTTTCAGTCTGGTGCATACTTCTTGGCTTCTTCCTTTAAGAAGATTAATTGGTTTAGGTATTATTAGAGTTCCGAACCCAAATGGTGAAAACAGGATTCTGTTATTAAGCCTTTTTTTTTGTTTGGGACGGGACACATCAAATGACCTCTCCCGCTCTGGGCGAAGCGGAATGTCAGACTTTTACTGACTAAAACCCATCCGTGTATCTTCACTTCCCGGCAACCCGCAACCTTCTGACTCTTCTGTCCGTCTGTTTATCACCAGGATGTATCCCATGGACCATGATGACTGATGATGATGATGACCATGCAAAAAATTTGAAATTTTCGTATATTTCTGTTGCCACTATAACAAAAAAAAATAATAAAAACGGAATAAAATAAACATTTAAGGTGGCTCCTAACATGCAAGAAACGTGATTTATTGCAGTATAGGTATTTCTTATTTTCAAATTACTTATACACGCAATCCATAATACGCTGAGTCATAACAGCATCTTTATTTTATGCAATAATAATATATGCAAATTTATTATCAAAACGGCTTTATTTGGCGTTTCATAGCAATATATCTGACATAAAAGATATCTCAAGTGTCTTGCGAGATCACGAGGGAATTTAGGCTGTGACCAAATATGGTTCAAAGATACCACTTGTTTTATCTATAGCTAATTTAACTGTACAAACTGTGGACAGCGGCCCAATACCCTTCTTCACAAACTAAATGAGGGACTGGAATAATTTGCCAGCGGCGGTGTTTCCGTCGGACTACAATTTGAGTGTCTTCAAGGCTAGAGTGAATAGGCTCTTAATAAACTAGTGCGCTTTACCATCAACGATTGCGTCACTGCTTACCATCAGGCAGGATTGCGGTCAAGCGCTAGTTTATAATATAAAAAAAAAAATAAGTTCAGTGCCTCTCTTTCTTTATATTTCATTAAGAAGAGGACAGAAGACAAATTTTAGTTTCATCATCATTATCATAATCAGCCTTTACTAGTCCACTGCTGGACATAGGCCTCCTCAAACACATTAACAAGCTCGATCCTGAGCAGTTCTCCGCCAGCCAATACCAGCCGCCTTTTTGATGTCGTCGCTCCATCTCGCCCAAGGGCGTCCTATGCTACGTTTGCGGAGACGCGGTCTCCACTCGAGGACTCGAATTTTAATTTAGTCCTATCAAACTAATCAGCACCTGACGTAAACCACTGCTTTGCTCACTTTAGTCGGGCTTTTAGGATGCATTGGATTTTTGACTCTCGGTTTTAGAAGAGCGTTGAACTACAGTACCTGAAGGAAAAAAAGCACCTTTTTTTTGTTGGGATGGGAATATCATCAAATGACTTCTCCCGCTCTGGGCAGAGCGGAAGGGCGTGTCAGACTTTTACTGACTAAAATCCACCCGTGTTTCTTCACTTGCCTGTGCGACGGTCAGGGCCACGGTTTCTTGTTTAACCAACCTGCAACCCTGACCCAGGAGGTATCGGTCTTCGTGGACCCCGTCGCGACGTGCTGACATCTCTTTGAGGCGCGCGTAAAACACGACGCGCCGTCGACTCGGGCCTGGTCCTTACCGAGCGGCGAGCTGCCCACTGCTCACCGCCCGCAGGCGCGCGCATACGGTGGCTGGGAGCTTAGTGTCATCTCCCGACCAGGGCGTCTCCTGCGGCGGCTAGTGGCGTAAGGTCGCTGGGATTCCCGTTGCCTCACGCGCTCCGCCTCCTCCTTTGCCAGCATCACTGCTTCGCAGAAGGAGGTGACGGCCTGCCATGCACTCTCGCTCCGGACCATGGCCTGGACCAGGGTTGAGATCGCCGCCGATCGCCGCTACGAGGATACGGCGGTGCTCTACCCAAGCCGGGCAGACCTCCATCGTATGCTCCACCGTGTCCTCAGGGCGATCCACACAATGGTGACACCCTGGTGTTTCCTCCCGCCTTATACGGAACAGGAACCTCCCGAAACAATCGTGTCAGGTGAGGACCTGCGTCAGGCGGAAGGTGAGGGCGCCGTGGCGCCTCCCTAGCTACTCCTCAAAGAGGGGACTTACCGCCGCTATTGTGGCGTGCCCAGCACTGGGTTGAGACAATCGCACTCTCCGTGTCGCCGTGAGATCCCGCCGGAGCTCTGTCCGCCGTACCGCGATTTCTCGCGGCAGCCGAGTTATACTCCGGCGTTTTGCCTCCTCTCGCCACTCCCACATGTGGGCGAGGACTTTGGCCTCCAGATCCCATGGCGGTAATCCGGCAAGGAGGCTCGCCGCCTCAGCGGAGACCGTGCGGTATCCCCGGATCAGCCTAACGGCCATGACCCTCTGGGACGCGGTCAGGCATCGGGCTGGTCGCTTCCTTAACGACCGCACCCACACCGGTGCCCCGTAAAGGGCCATGGACCGCACGGCCCCGGAAAAAAGCACCTTGGCTTTTATATTCTACCCAAAGAGCTCAATTTTTATTTTCTAGTTGACTCGGCAAACGTTGTATTCTTTACTAATATTATCGGAATCGGAAAGTTCGTTTGTTTTGAAATTGCTGAATTGCTTTGAAATTTTGCAGACGTAAAGTTAGAAATCCGGATTAAATAATAGGGTTTTTTATCTAAAAAGCGCGATATTACCGAATTCCACGCGGGCGAAGCCGCGGGCGGAAAGCTAGTACCAAATAAATTAAAAAAAAACTACATCCAGACCTACCGAATATATACAAGTTTAGTTACGATAATTCTGTATGCACAGCCCGCGCCTCGCGTTTTATCCGCGTATGTTTCGATCCGGTGAGGATATCCGGATCAAAAGCAAAATAAGCTATCATACTATAAGCTATCCTGTGTACCAAATTTCATTAAAATCCATTGAATAATTTTTTAAAGAGTAACAAATATACATAAATACATACAAACTACCACATTTATAAAATTAGCAGGATTAAAGTCCAATTAGTCCACATACCCACAAATGCCGGAAAGGTCCAGCGCATACATAATCTGAATGTAGGAAGCCTTACTCTATTACACAATTTTGTTTGGTAGCCCCAATTCCACATTGTCTTGGCGTGGAGAATTATATAACTCGATTCCTGGTCTTGTGTTACCTACAATTGACACCCTACCTGAATTAAGGTTGTTATGTGAGTCAGATAGGCTAAAGTAAACTGATATCCTAGGTTACGGAGTGTTACGGTTCTCAACTTGGTCGTGGTGATCATCATATATTTTATTTTAATGATTATAAACTAGTGCTTGACATTAATCCCACCTGATGGTAAGCAGTGTTGCAATCGTTGAAGGTAAAGCGCGCTAGTTTGTTAAGGGCTTACTCATTCACATAAAAACTGAGTGAATATGAAGGAAGACGGCAGTTGAGCGAGGTGATGTAATTTTAAGCCCAACAACACAACCAACGATGCTGCGCCAGAGGGAGATTGATGTGGATACCCTCCACGACTAAACAATAAACATTTGACGCTACCCGGCACACATCGCCCAGACCCATCCTCCGTACGGCTTCACCAGATATCATGCTTTTAGCTTCTAGCCTTTGTAATGCACCTATTCCCAGTTTTAGGCTAATTAACTAATTATTATAGTTTCTATATTACTGCCGTGTGGTACCGGGCTTAAAATAGTACCAATCCTTCCCGTAGGTGTCGTAAGAGGCGACTAAGGGAACTCTCACCAGGAAACCGGGCAGCAGCGCTTCTCCTGTGGAATATCAAATTAGTGCGATCCCGAAACACCTGCCAAGCGTGGGGATTATGGCGAACCCCCCAAAGCAATAAAACCCTTGGGGAGGCCTTTGTTCAGCAGTGGAGCTCAATAGGCGGAATAACGGCGAAATACCGATATATTTGCTTAACATGAAATAAGATGGGGTGTACAGCACTGTAAATATTTACTATAGAAACGTAATATGAAAAATATACTATACAAAAAACTTTCTTGGATTTTTTAATTGTCTTGGACCCTTTATTCTGTGGCTGCGGATACCATTTAAACTACACAAGGCTTTCCATCAAAATTAATAACATCCTTATTGATTCCAGACGCATCATGGAGCGAGGATCCTCAGCACCCTGGACCCAGGTTCTTCAAGAGACGATCGGTGAAGGCAGACTGAACGGAGAGGCACTCAGAGATTACTTTAGACCTTTGGAAGACTGGCTGAGGAGTGAAAACCTGAGGACCGGGGAATATCTGGGATGGAGTTACGATGGAGATTATTGTAAATTCAGGTAAAATAATACACAACATATAACTTTTTGAAGCCGTTCTCGCCCGACCAAAGAGGTAGTGTCGAAACTTCTAGATCTAGATTATAGGAGTTTCGTTTAAAATTATATGACGCACCCCCTTTTGTTTTTGAAGAGTCATCTAATGTTCTTCAACAGGGCTGCCTCATCATCATCATGAACCTTTTTATCGTCCCAATTCTGGGCACAGGTCTCCTCTCATACAGAGAAGGAGTGAGCGTAATCACCACGCTTGCTCAATGCGTGTTGGCGATTTCAGATTTAATGTCCAGGTTTCCTCAAGATGTTTTTATTCAACTTTTAATCATTAATTGGTGTCTAAGATATACTTAGAAAGTACATATAACTTAGAAATGTTAAATTGGTACTTGCCTGACCTGGAATCGAACCCGCGCACTCATACTTGAGAGGCTGGTGTTTTAACTACTAGGTCACTAGGCATACTGATAATGTGAATCATTTAGTCAATGTTAAACTAGATATTTGTTACACATTGTTGTACAATATTAAAATTACATGTTGTATACAACATATGATGACAGCCTCCATGGCGTAGCCGTAGCCAAGGTGGCTGCCAGGAAACTTGGCGTTATCGCAAAGGTCCGGCAGTACTTCACACCTGGGCAGCTTCTAATGTTATACAAAGCACAGGTCCGTTCGTGTGTGGAGTACTGCAGCCACATTTGGGCTGGTGCTGCCAAGTGTCACCTGGCCACTTTGGATTCAGTGGAGAGACGTGCAAAGAGGCTGATTGGTGACCCTGATCTAACTCGAGTTGGTCTCCAGAGCCTAGAGCACAGGCGTAGAGTAGCCAGCCTTTCGGTGTTCTATAGGATGCATTTCGGGGAGTGTGCGAGGGAATTGCATGATTTAATTCCCCCATCTCCGTTCCACCAGCGGACGACCCGTCGTACGGCTGGTTTCCACCCTTACGTTGTTAACACCACTACGATCCGGACGAAGCGTTTCGCCTCCTCCTTTATACCGCGTACATCGAGGGACTGGAACAATTTGCCAGCGGCGGTGTTTCCGTCGGACTACAATTTGAGTATCTTCAAGGCTAGAGTGAATAGGCTCTTAATAAACTAGTGCGCTTCACCATCAACGATTGCGTCACTACTTACCATCAGGCAGGATTGCGGTCAAGCGCTAGTTTATAATAAGTTAAAAAAAAAAAAAAGAATGATTAAATTTATATGAATACAAGTACCGAAGAAATGCGATTTTAAAGGTCTGTACAAACAACAGGATTAATGTGACAATAATTGCCGTAGTTTTAATTATTTTTGGGATAATAAATTACATATATTAAAAATTATACAAACCGTTGTACCTTGCTCCAATAGAATTTTTAGAATCGTTTACTGAATGTAAACGATTCTGAACAAACTATTTTCAAGAAGTGCGTTAATTAATTTACATGTTCTAGAAACCTGGAATTCGATATCACATGGTTGACTATTAGATAAGCAGAGTAATTACGTAACACACTGCCAGTAGCAATGAGTTTCATTTTGACAGTTCAACAACATTCATTGCGTTATTTACGTTGTTGAGCTGACGCATTTTTGAACACATGGAGCCATGGATTAGCAATATGCTTCGAATTGATTCCAACTGATAGCAATAGTTTGTTACGTAATTAGGTTGCTTATCGGTATCCTTTATTAAATTTACTAGCTTCCGCCCGCGGCTTCGCCCGCGTGGAGTTCGGTTACATCGTGCTTTTTAGATTTCCCTCGGGAACATCACATTTTTCCGGGATAAAAGGTAGCCTATGTTCTATCTCAAGATCTAAGGATTGTCTGTGCCAAATTTCATCAAAATCGGTTGAGAGGTTTAAGTGGGAAAGCGTAACAGACAGACAGACAGAGAGACAGACAGACAGACAGATAGATAGACAGACAGACAGAGTTACTTTCGCATTTATAATATTAGTATAGATTTTATCGTACTTTTTCGGTTTCTTTTATTTTACTTTTTTTTTTTTTAAATAGCGTTTGTCATTTCCGAAGCCGATTTATGATTGGACTAAATCGAAAAAAACATTGAAACAAGCAATGTCCTTTAACTCGCATGAAGTTATGACTACAAAAAAAAATCTTTTTTTTTTTTTTGCTTCGGATGGGAAATCATCAAATGACTTCTCCCTCTCTGGGCGTAGCGGAAGGGCGTGTCAGACTTTTACTGACTAACACCACTGACCCACCCGTATTTCTGAACTTGCCTGTGCGACGACCGGGGCCACAGTTTCTAAGAATATCCTTCTATTAGAAAAATCATTAACAAATATTCCTTTTTTTTTTCAGTATCGAAACAGCAGGCCTTCAAGTGTACGGAGGTTTCTACAACGCGGCCTACCGTCATTATGACGTCACCAGTTTCGTCACTATCTTCCTAGCATCTTTACTTACCACTGTTATAACTATGCGTTGGCGGTAAATTTATGGCAACTCGTAACTTTATGGCATCCATTTATAAGTATTAAGAGAAAATGTTTTTATAGTTCGTGTAAAGCAATGTGTACAATGTAAAATATGCAAAAAAATGCTGCTATTTTTTTACCAGAGTCAGAAGAACAAGATACCTTTTATCTTTGAAAATTGGCATGTGGCAATTCTATGTAGTATGGAAAAGCTGTCAAAAATTTAAACGTATTATTAAG
The DNA here is from genome assembly GCA_017933935.1 of Sesamia nonagrioides. Lineage (NCBI taxonomy): Eukaryota > Metazoa > Arthropoda > Insecta > Lepidoptera > Noctuidae > Sesamia > Sesamia nonagrioides. The sequence continues at coordinate 927,590 of JADWQK010002063.1, forward strand.
AGTGGACTCTAGTGCCGAGGAATTTGTGAAATAGGTATTTGAAGAAACTATTGCCGTCGCACCGCTTTCAACCTTTCCCCGTAAAGTGCGAAAAGGACAGTTGCAACTCAGGCTAATTTTAACTAGAAAAACGTTGACCAAAAGATGTTTCGTATTCTGCTTTTTTCTATTTCAGATCTCAGCTATTTTTATATCAAAATTTAGAGTATGAGTATACCTATGCCTCTATTATTTTCTTTTTTGTCAAAAACTTATTATAATTGTGTAAAAGCCGTCTGAACATCGCGATAAAAATGGGTTATTTTTCGGGATTTCGAAACATCATATTTCTTTTATTAATTAAGTTTTAGAAAAAATCAAATGATAGGGGTGCGTATAATCAAAGTGTGATATTGTAGAAAAAAAATAATTGCTCTAAAAGCGTTATCCACGTAGACAACAGCGGAATACGTTTGTATGGAGAAAATGCCTCTTGAGTCCCCTCTTAAGTTGCGACCTGCAAGATAACTGTATAACACACTATCAGTAGCAATGGGTTTCATTTTGACAGTTCAACAACATTCATTATGTTTTTGGGCAAACACATTTTTGAACATAAGGAGCAATGCAATAGCAATAAGCTTCAAAATGTTTCCAACTGATTACTGATAATAATGGTGTGTTACGCAATTAGGGTGCTGTATTTTATAGAAGTTGGTTGAAAGTCGCCCTTTAGCGATTTCCCAATAAAAAAAAAACTTATTAAATTGCTTTTAGTTCATACTTACATGCAAAGTTTATTTTTCTATACATCCTCTCTCTCATTTTTAATTAAGTTTCCGTGAGTTTATTTTATTGTTAATAAGTATTTTATACGTTGTGTGTCTAATATTTTAAATTAACTTAATTAAAATGAAACATGTCTCTTTCAGGGTTCAATTATAAACGTTATTAGTTTTAAGCAAGTTTAGATATTAAGAAATTTATATGTTTTTGTAAATAGCAGTGAACTAACTTGAGATTTTAGTGTGTTATTGTGATAAAAATTAAACAGAACTAGATCTTTAATTCGTCTTTTTTTTCTTGAATCCACCAACTCTTTCGCAATTCATTGGGCGTACAACTTTCCCAGGCAGAGCCAACACACTCTTACCTCCCCCTTCAGCATTCATCATCATCATCAACCTATTTTCGTTCCACTGCTGGGCACAGGTCTCCTCTCAGACAGAGAAGGATTGAGCGTAATCACCAATGAAATAAAAATGCGGGTTGGCGATTTCCGTCCAGGTTTCCTTAAGATGTTTTCCTTCACCTTTTAATCAGTCATTGGTGTCCAAGATATACTTAGAAAGTACATATAACTTAGAAAAGTTACATTGGTACTTGCCTAACCTGGAAAACCGCACATTCATACTTGAAAGACTGGTGTTTTAACCACGACTTTTTAGCCTAGCATTCAGTGTGTCCGAACCACCTTCTTTGGATTGTTGGACCATCTAGCTGGGGAGGAACCTACATGAGACATGATACGCGGTCACCATTCAGACTCATCTGCTCCATCGACATCAGGCACGGGCATTAGCGGCCTTCCACTTCCAGTCTGTCCCAGCTACCCTTTTAACTATAATCAAATCTACCGGTGAGCAGGTGATCTTACGTATTGACGTATTATGGCGACGCTGTTTTCATTTCTTACGAGCACTAATTTCTTCTTCAAGTAAATAATTACGACCTCAACACAATCTACAAGGAAAAAGAATAGGTACTACTAAAGATTCCTAGTAACCATAAACCATTGCCTGGATTCCCTGGAGGAACAGCCAGATATACTAATAAATAAATAAATAAATATACGGACAAATCACACAGATTGAGCTAGCCCCAAAGTAAGTTCGAGACTTGTGTTATGGGATACTAACTCAACGATACTATATTTTTATAATAGATAAATATATAGATAAACATCCAAGACCCAGGCCAATCAGGAAAAGATTGTTTTCCATCATGACCTGACCGAGGATCGAACCCGGGGCCTCCACGTTGCAGACAGGAGTGTTCACCGCTGCGCCACGGAGGACGACTAATGCCACGATACATCATTATCACTCAAGGTACTAGGTTTTAAGAAACCTATAGAATATTAATAAACACCGGCCATGTGCGAATTGGGTACGAAAGGATAAGTATACATCCCTAGTACTTTTTCCATACTTAGAGAGTAACAAAGTTGATAGCCGATATAGTTTTATTCACATAGATAAAAATCGTCTTAGCAAAACTCTTAATCACCGTTTGAGAGAAATGGTGATGAAATAATTTACACAAATTAAAGCGCTTGTTCCCCAACAAGCGCTTTAATTTGTGTTCTAAGCTGCTTTTAGCAAACACTGAATGTTTTCAAAAGACGCTTAGTCTAGGTTTATGCCTCAAGCCATGTTAAGCTAACACCAAACAGCTAATGACGATAGTGATACCCACGTTATGGAAAAACGCGAGTTACCCCCCCTTTTTTTCAAATAATCGTGAACTAGCTCAGGTGAATTAAGTAAACGAAGCCATAATTTTTGTGCACCTATCCATGCAATGTTTCGTTTATCTAGCACTAACCGTTAGGAGGGTATGCCGAGGATGGACGGACGGACACGGGTCAATTATAAGGGTTCCGAGACGTAAACTTCGGAATCCTAACAATGAAGATAGCAATCAAACTAAACCACTACATGCGGGCTCAGCACTAAAGATTATGTCATTAATTGAGTATATTATTAAGGAACCACCAATTTGTCTAACCCTCCGATTTAATGACTTATTTATGGGGTTCAATTGAGATCAAGCCCTCAGATAAAATCTCGAGGTGACTATTATATTTATAATCATAAAATCATGGGGCAACAAAAATCATTCATATATCATCTTTAACTTGCTTTATTTTTTTTATATTTTTTCATAATTATAAACAAGTGCAATCCCACCTGATGGTAATCAGTGTTGCAATCGTCGATGGTGAAGCGCGCTAGTTTATTAACGGCCTATTCACTCAAAAAAACTGAGTGAATAGTAAGGAAGACGGCAGTTGAGCGAGGTGATGCAATGCTAAACCCAACAACACGACCAACGATGCTGCGCCAGAGGGAGATTGATCTGGAGTCCCTCCAAGACAAAACTCCCGACACAACAACATTTGGCGCATCGTACCCGTTACACATCGCAACATCAGTTGTGTAGCGATGTGTAACAGGCTCAGACCCGTCCTCCGTACGTAACGTATTTAGACACGGACCCCCTGATAATGAAAATACAATACTTATATTATGTATTTTTTCCCAAAATTTGTTTTTCTTCCCACAAGAAACCCGAGAACTAGAATCAGCAGGGCTTTTGACATAACGTTTAGTAAACCAACGTATTTATTTCCTTGAAATCCCTTTGAACTTCTACCATGTTTGTTACATCAACAACATGTAGTTTATTTTCTGAGCTCCGCTGATTCAAATACACAGGAACTTGCCAAAGTAAATCGTTTTAATCAGTCGGTACTATGTACAGACAGCTGCACATCAAGTTACTAGAATCTGCAAATATCTTTAACTAACGGCCGCCAGCGACTTCGTTCGCGTCGAGTTATTTATGCTCCGCTCCTATTCATCGCAGCGTTATATAGTCTAAAGCCTTCCTGGATTAATGGGCTATCCAACGCAAAAATAATTTTTCAAATCGGACCAGTAGTTCCTGAGATTAGCGCGTTCAAACAAACAAACTCTTCAGCTTTATATATTAGTATAGATAGATAGGTTTTCAACATTTTCTCTAAAGCATTACAGTTCAAGGTAGATTGGGAAAATTTTACATTTTGCGTACCACATTGATATGCTGGTGCTTGTACCTTCTTTTTAAGTATAATTATACTAGCTTTCCGCCCGCGGCTTCGCCCGCGTGGAGTTCGGTTATATCGCGCTTTTTAGATTTCTCTCAGGAACATCAAATTTTTCCGGGATAAAAGGTAGCCTATGTTCTTTCTCAGGGTCTAAAGATTGTCTGTGCTAAATTTCATCAAAATCGGTTGAGAGGTTTAGGCAGGAAAGCGTAACAGACAGACAGACAGACAGACAGAGTTACTTTCGCATTTATAATATTACTAGCTTTCCGCCCGCGGCTTCGCCCGCGTGGAGTTCGGTTATATCGCGCTTTTTAGATTTCCCTCGGGAACATCAACTTTTCCGGGATAAAAGGTAGCCTATGTTCTTTCTCAGGGTCTAAAGATTGTCTGTGCCAAATTTCATCAAAATCGGTTGAGAGGTTTAAGCGGGAAAGCGTAACAGACAGACAGACAGACAGACAGACAGAGTTACTTTCGCATTTATAATATTAGTATGGATAGTATGGATTAATTTTGTACTGTAGTATTTGAAGGGAACCAGTGTGATCTGTGGTGGAATTACTTAACACATTTACAGTAGTTGGCTGTGGTTTTCAGTTTGTCAGTTTAACAACATTCATGGCGTTATTTAAGTTGATGAGCTGACAATTTTTGAAACATTTGAAGCAATGGTTAATTTTTTAAAATGATTGTTTTATTCAAAATATTCAAATGAATTTAACAATTGTAATTATGTAACATACTGTAGCAGTACCATGGAGCAAATATTTGCTCCATGAGCAGTACATACAAACGCCATACGCATAAAAAATGAACCACGCGTCATACTGACGTCACACAAATTCTACATCTCGCAAGCAGAGTTTACCGTGCGATTAGCATACATACGACTTGCCAATTTCAACCATTGGGCAAGTGCCCGCTGGACATAACACCCGTCTGGTCGGAGGATCCTCCCTTTTCTACGGACGATGAGTGACCTCTACTCCCTGTTCCTTATACCTCCACAATACTATCGGTAGCAATGGGTTTTATTTTGACTAAAGACATTAAAATTTTTGACATTTCAATAAGATTTATAGCGTTATTTACTTTGTTGAGTAGTTACATTTTTAGAGCACATGGAACAACGGATTAGCAATAAAAATAAATAAATAAATATGCTTCAAAATTATTATTTAATAGGTTAGATAGGAGTAGATAATAATGTTTTTCGCACTTAGGTTGTTGTTCCAATAAAACGAATTCGACGAAGCCTCTTCGAATTTCTTGGTGCCTAGTATGGTACATCTCTCTGAATTTCAATTCAATAAATTCTGAAGAAAATTCTTGAGCCATTTTATTACAATTAAAATCTAACCAACTGAAAAAAAAAACAAGTTGAACAATCGCAGTTGGGGGACTTCTTTCCCCCAATTGCTTTTCTTTTTATTTCTACCTTTTTAATTTTCTTAATTATTAATTGCATGTTATATACATATTTATAATTATCAGTCTGTCATTATTATGCTTGGTAGACGTTTTCTTTTTTTTTTTTATACCACAATATGGCGTTAAGCATCCGTCATTTTTAATGTCACCTATCTAAGAACACTTGAGCCATTAAGGCAAATCTAAGGATACAACAAATGTGAAAATCCGTTTAGCGGTTCTGGAGATACAAGGTAAAAAGAATATTATAGAAATACATACAAGAACGCGCTAAATAACATAACCCTTCCTGTCAGTCGGGTAAAAGAAATTAATCATAGTCTTTTCTAATTTTTGCCTAGAAAATATTGTAACTTTATAAGTTATGACCTTCCTTACATTTACTAAAAATTGTTGCATCGAGCAATGTCTCTGCACAATACATATACATAATATTATATCATGTTCGCCGATGAAGAGTCGCGCACGTTTAATCTCCTTCCTTCTCTGAAACCCTGGTATTGAGGTCCCATTACTATTGATCAATTTCTGGTAATTCACTTCCACAGATTGCTTTACTTTAGGGCGGGTTGTTTCAAACGGTTGGTTATCGTAACATACGTACGTCAAAAAGTTACGTCGGTTAACGTAACTTTGATGATGTTTAACGTTCGTTAAATGCCGGCGCTACATTAGCAGGCGAAGATTCGTGTCGCGTTGTCGCGCAAAATATCTGTTGTCCTTGTCAGACATACACGATGTTCTTCTCATTGGGGGGCGAAGATTCAGAAATCGGCCTACGGCGAATATTCGTTGTTTAGTTGTGCGGCCGAGACGATGGAGGAAGCAGTGGCTTTGCATTATATGTCAATAAATTATTATTTATTACATGTTTACACAACAAATAAAACAAAAACAATGTAAAAAATATGCAATAAGAACGTCAGTCCTACTTCAAAGTCTGGACGACATTGAAGTGATGTAGGTGTGACTACTCCAGCGAATATTGTCGCGACAAGTCCTTTGAAGCGCGCCACTTTACCGACAGCGCCCCGATGCTACATCTTCTGCGCACGAATACATTGCGTTGCAACGATGTACCCGGCGGGCCCGGCCACATACATCGCCCCAGCAAATTTTATCTAGGCGACTGTCATGTGCTGTAGTTTATCTAACTTTCTTGGTATTATTGTTTATTGTTGTGGGAAATAACTTCGTGCAATTTTATAAATTAAGTCCGTTTATACTAGAAAACTGTGTACCTATAGAAAAGCTATACTTTGACGAAAAATGGATACATTTTATTTTTATTTTATATATTTGGGACAAAAACAATTATATGTTACAATATTAATAGCCGGCTAAGGTATAATACATAGTAACCAAACATAAACATTGTCGTCCTCCGTGGCGCAGCGGTCAACACGCCTGCGACGTGGAGGCCCCGGGTTCGAACCCCGGCCAGGTCATGATGGAAAACGATCATTTCCTGATTGGCCTGGGCCTTGGATGTTTATCTATATATGTACCTATTATAAATATAGTATCGTTGAGTTAGTATCCCATAACACAAGTCTCAATCTTACTTTGGGACTAGCTCAATCTTTGTGATTTGTCCGTATATATTTATTTATTATTTATATAACCCCCACCATACACACCAAAGTAAGTAAATTACTACACTCACTCGTACTACTTACTACATACACTTAAACATAGTTACTATGTTTAAGGCCTTAATAAGTAGGTATATGTTAAACATTGCAATCTAACAAAACACGTATATTCTATAATGTAAACATATTTTTTTTAGAGAACGGAAAAAAAATAAAACATGACGTGTAAAAGTGATCAGTGATCTTACTTGCTTAATAAACGATTTCATTTCATTTCACTAACTTCACAAAAAATGAGAAAGATCGCTTTCAATCTTCGCTTGAAAAATATTTAAAAGATGTGTTGTTCTGTAAAGAAACAGACAACAACAGTAATATAAAAAAAAAAAAAACAGAACTTGGGCTGCTAAACACCTTTCTTTTTCTTTTTACGGTACTTGTATCATCATCAGATGAACTACCTACTATCGTCAATTAGAGACCAAACTCGCGAATACAAAAGGGAGTTTATGTTGTTTTCACTAATTGACACCACGGCGGACTAAACACAACTTGACATAAGTTACGTTAACCAGTGCTCAGAGCATCGGTTAAAGTAATCGTATTTTTTTGCGTGCGTTGACGTTTACGTATTGTGAAACAACTCATTTTTTGACTTGACGATGGTTAGCACCATTTTTAACTTTTACGCATGCGTTAAGTGAACGTGAAACAACCCGTCAGTTATCGTAATCGTATCTTTTTTTGCGTGCGTTAACGTTTACGTATTGTGAAACAACTCATTTTTTGACTTGACGATGGTTAGCACCATTTTTAACTTTTACGCATGCGTTAAGTGAACGTGAAACAACCCGCCCTTAGTCTTCGTAAGGCAGATTATGAATATTTTACTGATAAACTATCAAACTACTACTAACTTTTACTGTTACTATTATCAAACAATACCATCGTCAATTGTCAGTCTTGATTACTGATAGCCTGGTAGTTCTGATACAGATTGAATGAACTAATACACTGTGACTTCACTATTCCTTATTCCTTATGAAATTATGAATCCCATTGTAAATATTATACTTATACAGTAAAAGTTTTGTAAACGTGCTTTGATGAAAATATAGAATAACTTATTTTAATTTTTGCAGACAAAAAATAAAACATTTTACCACAATAATTAGATTTTAAAAAGTATCAAAGGTTTTGTAGCGGTTCCAAACACCATTGAAATAATTATTATCAATAAAAACGTCCCACTGAGCCATGCATAGTAAACAATGCACCCCATCTACAATCCCCTGCTGATTCTATTAGCCAACCTCCGACATTGAGGCGCCCGAGTTACAATAGCCTCACTTCTAACAATTCTTGGTCGCCTAGTACTTCAGAAATTGTTTCCACATTGTGTTCTAGTGACGTAACTTTCCTCTATTTACATCTTCTACGTGTCCTGGCTGCCTGGTAGTTATTATGCCATATGAATAGTGTTGTAAGTTGGTGTTATTATTATATTTTCTGACCGAACGAATAATAAGCAATTCAAAACCGGCCAAGTTCGAGTCGGCCCTGCCCACAAAAGGGTCTACCTACCCTTATTTATACATATTTATTTTATTCTGTTTCTAGTATTTGTTGTTAGATACATCATCAGTAAAAAGTTAAACTAGCTAACTATCACGGTTCATGAAATTACAACCTGGTAACAGACAGACAGATGGACAGGCAGACACTGGAGTTTCACTAATAGGCTCCTGTTTTTTTTCCCCATTTGAATACCTAACATTAAAAATACAGGTAATAATTTATAGGTTTATTTGGAAAAAAAATGAGTTGTGTTTTTTTTTTTATAAATTATAAACTAGCGCTTGACCACAATCCCGCCTGATGGTAAGCAGTGACGCAATCGTTGATGGTAAAGCGCACTAGTTTATTAAGAGCCTATTCACTCTAGCCTTGAAAACACTCAAATTGTAGTCCGACGGAAACACCGCCGCTGGCAAATTGAAATAATACTAAGAACACGCTGTTCATTTACTTTATAGAAGTTTAATTTACTTTTGGTATTTATTAATTTTTTATATATAGCATTTTATAAAAATACCAAAGTTAATTTCATAACCATTTCTGATCAATTTATTAGTAATCTCCAACAATCAGTTCCACAAGCTTACAGAATACATAGCACAAAATTGTTTTCAAACGCCTCTCTATCTCTTTAACAAATAAACATTGCATCCCCTAGCGAACAGTCTCCTGCTGATAACATTAGCGTAGTCAACACTTGAAGAAGGGGCGGCGGCGGCGGAACCCCCGCCACTGTGACGCCGCCTGAACCATCTCTTTCGTTTTGTGGGAGCCTGGTACATTTTTCTTGTTAAATATGCTGCTTAGCCGATGCTTAAAGAAGCTTACCGGAGAGGATTTGTGATGTTGTAGTGATGGGCATAATATTAAAATATTCTTATTCTCTTTTTTACCAAAATTTTCAAGACGACTTTTGATTTTTATGGCCAAAACCAATTATCTATTATCACCTTTATTACTTCTTTCTTATAACTTACTTTATCCAAACTGCCGAGAGTGGGACTAAGAATGTCGCTCGAAATTATGTTCCCCTAATAGAAAGTCGACTGGATTCAATCTCGCGAGAGCAATAAATCTGTAGGTTTCGTAAACAACTGAATCCCTAACTAACCCGTAGAGCCCGCCAAGATGACGCCGCTCAGTCGTGTAAGTATTTCTTGCACGTTGACATCAAGTGGATGTGATTAAAGTTTTGATATAGAAGAATAGAGTTGATATTAAGGAATAATGTTTAGAAGAAGTTTGCCCAATATTTATGAATATATAAATCTTTACTAGTAGTAGTAGTACTAGATAAGTCTTTACTAAACAAAAACTTTCATCTTTTTGGTATTAATTATTAGTGGTATTAACTAGTAAATATGAATTAAGTTAACATAAGAAACACATTATTGTAAACAATGAGCAATAATTGGCCGCAGGATCGATGCCCGATGGAGTCGACCACGCACGGGAAGACGCAGCGTGGTTAGGCCCCCGGTAAGGTAGACAGACCGACGACTTGAAGAAGGTTGCGGGAAACAACTGGATGCCGGAGGCGTAGGAGCTTTCGTCGTGGAAATTCTTGGCGGACGCTTATGTCCAGGAGTGAACGTCTTTCGGCTGAAATAATGATGATAAGCAATAAAACTATACACTAGGACACGCCAGCTTCCTCACGTTGTTCCTTTATTGTGTTGAGAGCAAAAGTGATGCAATTATGTACACAAAGTAGAGAGTCTAGATTCTAATTTGAATGGGGTTGTTACCACTGTTCAATCATAAAATAGTGCGTAAAGATTATCAAGACTTAAACTACAGTGGAAGCGCTGAATATTATGAAGGCCACGCGAGCCAAGGATCTTCCCGTAACGTAGTTTTAAATCATAAGTAATTTATTTAAATTAGGCTGAAAATCAGCATTTTTTAACGCCAATATTACATAAGACAGTTACCCAAAACGTCCGCCCTTCGCCACTTCCTAGTAGGTACTTTAGCTGAGAAGAAGAAATGAAGTAACACACTCCCCAGCAGCACAGCTGTCTGCATAGTAAAAAAAACACTTCTGATTGTATACAATACCAGTTAAATAACCAACATTAAAGAGCACAGAACATTCAATTATACTTGTTGATTACGCTCAATCCTTTGTATGAGAGGAGACCGTCCTGTGCCCAGCAGTAGGACGATAAAAGAAAGGTTGTTGATGATGATGACAGCAGGTGCTGATTCATTTGGCAGGACTAATGTCTTCTGTCCTTTTCTTAACAAAATAGAAAGAAAAAAATACATCAACCAACCTGACCACCAACAACCTGAATTTAGTTTAGAGAAAATAGGAAATAAAGTACAAAAGTCACGATTTCATATTGACTTTTGCTGCCTACAAAAGTTTGGACATCAAGCTAAGCTACAATCTTTCAGATTTGTTTATTCGATTTTCAACTTTAGCTCCTAAAGTATTAAGACTCAATGTTGATTGGGAATATTTGACAGTTGTGGGTAGCTTGACCTGCTATCGTCCATGCCAATACAAAAGAACATGACACAGATCACACACATCGATCATGCCTTCCTTATTCATCACGATTCATTTTTAAAGTTACTAAAGTGCAGCGGTTAACATAAATGTTTTTTTGGTAGATTTTGAATTTGGTAACTTATGAGTTTTAAGGCTACATTAGTATATAAATACATATACAATGTTGAATGATAGTTTTTACTTTATTCTTTGTTTTTTTTTTTTTCTTAGTTTGTTTGTATTTTGTATTTGCTTGTGTAAAGTTATGGGTCTTGCCTGAAATAAATTATTATTATTTTATTATTATTAATTAAAACATTCTGCATTGCCACATAGCCTACATTCCCGATTAACTGAATCAAAAGACCAATATAATTTGCGGCGTTATCATCAACGAATATTCGAAAATTTAAATCTCCTGACAATGTCAGCACCCTGAATTTATTTACACAACAACCCCAATATTCATATCCTAAGTAAGCAAACCGTAAAATTGCCCATTTTGTTCTAAAATTAATCCTGTTTGAAGTAAACAACCCTTACTTATCGATATTTTTATCTAAACAAGTCCCATCTGTCCCGTATCCCAGTCGCGTCCTAACTGTATCGCGCGTCACATGTGCTTCGCGCTCCGTTATTCTTCTGATCGCCTAGTACTTTAGTGAACTTGTGTGTGTTAGTTTTATTGTGGTTTTGGGCTGTTTTCTGTGAGTACTAAACACCAAATTATAATTTAGTTGCAAAATGGCGGCTAGTTAAGATTATTACGTGATTTTGTTATTAATTATCTGATGGACAACAAATTATCTCCGACTTTCAATTTATTTGTTAATTCACAATTTACAATGTTGCTTAGACACAGTATCATTATGCACTATGCAACTTGATAACGCGAGGCAGCAATGGAAATTTTAGTAAATATTAATGAGAGTTTTAGTTAATAATTTTAGTTTTCAATATTTGACAAGCAAATTTACATTGCATGGAAGTTTTAGTAAATAAAAATGAGAGTTTTAGTTAATAATTTTAATTTTCAATATTTGACAAGCTTTACATTGCATCTGTCATGATCAAAAACTGGCCCTATGGAACCAACTTAATAAAATTCAAATACAATTGCTTAACTAAACAACAAAGACGTTAAAATTCTTTCCCGTTGACATACTCAAACGGTTATGAACTTACAACGATAATTTTTATACCCGCTCTGAGTGGACAAGTGTATGCTTTAGTCATTAAGCCAATTAATCTTCCGTTCAGTACTCTGCTGACCCAAATAGCATCTGCTTTGTGCATTAAATTCAAAAAATTTTGGAGGGAAAATTTCTATAGCGACATTGAGCACCTTTTTTGGATGGAGAAAAAGCATGGAATTCGCATGGGCGAGACCGACCTAACACCTTGATCGTTACAGAAGGATATACATATTAAGTATAGTGTATAGAATGGTATAGATAGCGTGAGACAGTTTTCACTTTTGTCAACCAGTCCCATGAGAGCATATTTTTTTTTAATTTAGGCCATTGTAGTTAATCTATAAATTTAGGTCCGTATTCCAGAAGGAAACTCAAGCATTGATCTCTGCTTAAGCATTACTTAAAACTAGTTTCAACCAATCAAATGGCTTGAAACGATTCTTAAGTAGAGCTTGAGTTTTGAGTGACGTTTTGTAATACGGACCTTAGCGTAGCGACATCCTTGAAGTTGTGAATTAAATTGCAGCTTTGGTTAAATAAGGCAGCTGTGGAAACTTTCTCGTTGTATTTGACTTATCTCTGGCTTTGTCCTAAAACAATACCAATTCTCGCTATCTTCGACAAATTACTGACTGAAGCGGGGATCAAAGGGCAAAGTTCCGGTGTAGAGTTCTTGGTAAATGGAAATTAGAAGTTAAATTGACCACATTGCCATTATCTTTTAACTCAGATCATGTATAATATCTATACATGAATATCGAAGTTTAGCCAAAATCAGCAGTTAGACTGGTAAAGCGGACCCCAGACTTCAAAGCTGAAAAGCTACGGATGCGACTGGGATTAACGCTGATGATGATGACGTATAATATCCATACTATAATATTATAAATGCGAAAGTGTCTCTGTCTGTCTGTCTGTCCGACTTTCACGCCAAAGCTACTGAACCGATTGTAATGAAATTTGGTACACAGATAGTCTAGAGCCTGAGAAAGGACATAGGCTATATCTCGCTATGACCAATAGGAGCAGAGCAGTAACAAACAATGTTGCGTTGTTGCATACATTTTGCTCCCATTATTTTAACAGGCGCTTATTTTATATCAACTGAGCTCTTTTTAATTACGGGAACCACCGCGCGCTGTAAATTGAAGTCTACGCGTACGGAGACGCGGGCAACAGCTAGTCTTATCTATAGGTATGTTGTCTTTGGATGCAGTAAGTAGTGGTGGCCTAGTGGTTAAAACACCAGCCTCTCAAATATGAGTGTGTTGGTTCGATTTCAGGTCAGGCAAGTACCAATGTAACTTTTCTAAGTTATATGTACTTTCTAAGTATATCTTGGACACCAATGACTGATTACAAGATGAAGGAAAACATCTTGAGGAAACCTGGACTTAAGTCTGAAATCGCCAACCCGCATTGGGCAAGCGTGGTGATTACACTCATTCCTTCTCTGTATGAGAGGAGACCTGTGCCCAGCAGTGGGACGATAAAAAGGTTGATGATGTATGTATCTATATTTTGTCTTTGTTTTCGTTTAAATGGTCAAACGTTCAGCGTCCGTAACGGCATCCTAATTTTTCGTGACTTTTTGACCTAGATTTCAGATCAAAAGAAGCGATTTCCTATCATATACTTGATGAATGTCAATGAACAGTTAAAGTTGAGGATTAATAAATAAGCGCGCTTTACCATCAACGATTGCATCACTGCTTACCATCAGGCGGGATTGCAGTCAAGCACTACTTCTTAAAGATTAAAAAAATATATGCACGTGCTTGTTAAAATTCACCCCTATAATTACATTCCCCTACTAAGTAATCAATTATACTTATTGAAGAGTCAATAATAAGGGTAGTCGGTGCATTAATTAACTCAGCAAGTAAGTCTATGAACGTGGGTTTGCTCTTCCGGCACCCTAATTACGTAACACACTATTGTTATCAATTAAAACCATTTTGAAACATATTGCTAATACATTGCTTCGTATGTTCTAAAAATGTGTCTGCTCAACAACGTAAATATCGCAATGAATGCTGTTGTACTGTCAAATTGAAACCCATCGCTACTGAGAATGTTTTACGTAATTACCCTGCAGGGACGTTTAAAAAGGGGTGTGCAGCATTAACCATTTAATATGATTACATAATAGCCATTGCAACGCATGGCACTTTGTGTTCAGGCTCTAAATTACGAGAGCCAAAGAAATGAAATGAAATAGTTTATTAAGCAAGTAGATCACTGATCACTTTTACACGTCATATTTTTTTAAACTAGATGGAGCCGGCATTTTCTAACTGACTACCTCTGAGAAGAAAAAGCCGAAACAAACTCAGGGATCATCGTCTTTTTTCAAGTCCAGACATTAAAAATTAAAATGTATACAATTACGTGATTTAAAAAAAAAAAAGAACAGTGTTTAAAACGTCATAATTTTAGCATAACTACGCATATTGCTTAATAACAATGCTTGCAGAGCGAGCAGCTCAGTCCCAAGCTATTATTACCTATCTTCTAAATAATTTGTGATTTTATAATACTTACCCCTTTTTGCAAAGTTTGGCGTTTATATAGTTTTTAAATCGTTTAATTGGTAAGTTTCGAATGTCCATGGGAAGCTTGTTGTAAACGTGTATACATTGACCCATGAACAAGTTGCCTACTCTGTGGAGACGAAAAAGAATATTTCAGTGAAAAACCACTGAATTGTTCTTTTTTACGTAAATTACGTTATTCATCATTTTTAAACTATTACTTTTGTTTCAAATTGACATTATTTCAAGTTAAACGAATATCAGCTTTATTGTAATGATTATTAAGTTGATTTTAGAGTGACTAAAACTATTGAAAAAGTTATAAAAATGTTGTAGGGAAAACTAAACTTAAATGTGTAGGAAAAAGTTATTTCTCCATAAACTCATATTTGTCTCGAATAAGTCGCAAAATTATCTTATGTACGTTAAAGCTACCTCTTTGGTCTAGTCTACCCAAGTGTTAATCTTAATCGTGAGGTCCGGAATTCGATTTTTGTTTTCAGGTGTCTGGTTTTATTCCCGGTAGATAGAAATATGCCATTTCATTATGTGACATACCGTGTAGTACCAGGCTTAGAATAGTGCCAACCCATATCCTTCCATGTGTCGTAAGAGGCAACTAAATGGAACTCTCATCAGGGAAGCGGGCAGAAGCGCTTCTCCTGCGGAATTACAAATTACTGCGATCCCCAACCCGCCTGCCAAGCGTGGGGATTATGACAATGCCCCCAATGGAATGAAAGCCTTGGGTGAGACTTTTGTCCAGCAGTGGCCTTCTACATATAAACTGAGAATAAGAAGAATATTACGTGACATAATCAAAACTGGCAAAACCTGGGTACAATGTCGTACACTTCTGCCTAACTTGAATTTATGTTATACTAACCGCGCCTGCGGTTATATCGACATGAAAATCCCTCTGGTATATCGGAATAAAAATACAGGATACCCACTTTCATCTAAATACGTTCAGCCGTTTGAGCGTGAAAAGTAACAAACATACACACACACAAACACAACCAAACTTTCGCCTTTACACTACTAAGATGATTAGCAAAACTACAGTCCATCAATCTTTTTTATCGTCCCACTGCTGGGCACAAGTTTCCTCCCATACAAAGAAGGATTGAGCGTAATCACCACGCTTGCTCAATGCGGGTTGGCGATTTCTTGATGACTTACAAGTCCAGGTTTCGTCAAAAACTACAGTTCATATAAATATTATCATATCAGTCTAGCAATAATTCAACCAATATGGTATTATGTCATCTCTGGCGGAAATCAAACTCAATTGAACTCGTAAACTGTTGAACAAAATAATATAACCGTATACAACTGCCCAGCTTGTGCTGTGCACCTATCTAAATAGTCCACATCCTTTACGATAGGAATACTGTTAAATGTATACAATGAACTAATTATTACGTTACACAATTAAAACTAATTGAAAAAAAACTTATTTTAAGACACGAAGTGCATTTTTGGAACTTTTGTGAATGGATTAAAATAACCTTTCCTAATTCTATCCCCATTACCTATGCCTCCTGGACAGGAAGACCCCAATAAAGCAGTGTTTTCAACCTGCCATAGCAATAACACATAAAATTTTACGTTCAATCAATCAGTTGCTAACAATAAATATCTATAATATTTTGTCAGCGAACACTTACTGTAACTATTTGATGGACCCCTCGGTCCAAACAATCTTCATCCGGTAGTCAAGCGCACTGCTCGTAAAATAAATGGGTACCCCTTCCCTCCCAGTTAATATCAGTGAATATGGCGACTAGTAAATGTGGTAATATTCTATTGTATTCATTCTCACAAGCTTCGGCTTCCCTCTCAATCTCCTCATCTATCAGCCTAGCCTCATCCCAACTATGCCGGGGTCAGCTACTAAAGTAACCGGATTCAGCTGAAACGACAGCCTATCCACCAAACGCCAATAACAGGGTAACACCTTAATAAGACTGGTTATTGAGGACAAATATGTACGAATCAAAGCCGAGATTAACAGCTTAACATGGTTTCCGAGGCACGGCGGTGCTTTTTTTTTAATCAGTGATGCAAGTGTTGATGGTAAAGCGCGC
Source organism: Sesamia nonagrioides (assembly GCA_017933935.1). NCBI lineage: Eukaryota > Metazoa > Arthropoda > Insecta > Lepidoptera > Noctuidae > Sesamia > Sesamia nonagrioides. Next base: position 944,370 of record JADWQK010002063.1, read on the forward strand.
TAGTTTATTAAGAGCCTATTCACTCAAAAAATTGAGTGCATAGGATGGAAGACGGCAGTTGAGCGAGATGATGCAATGTTAAACCCAACAATACGACCAACGATGCTGCGCCAGAGGGAGATTGATCTGGAGACCCTCCAGAACCAAACACCCGACACAACATTTGGCTCATCGTACCCGGCACACATCGCAACATAACTGCTCAGACCTGTCCTCCGTACGGCTTCACCAGACATCATGCCGGAACACGACGAATCGCTTGGCGGCAAGACTTTGTCTGGTGGGCGGTAACTTCTGTCGCCAGCCAATGTTATGGCCTACCACCGAGAAATCAAATATTGAACACACCAAAAAAATAAATTTTGAGCACACTCAGGTTACTCCAGTCTTGTTCAATTTTTTTACCAATCTCATAAAATATAAAACCCCCCAGCTTGTGACACAAAGGCAAGGCAAACAAGGTATGATATTGGTACTTATACTATAACATAATTATGTATGTGTATTCGTATTACAAGCAGAAAAGCAAGATTTTCGCTCAGAGCTCACAGTAATTCAGCACAAAGGTCTTGAAATACCACTCAACACTTGTTAGAATCTCTATCAATTTAACAAATCAAGTTAAGCTGGGTAGCTGGCTTTCATTCACAATTCAGAAAGAGGTCGACGGCACTATTGATAAAGCAGTTGTGACGCGCCAATCGACGCATCCTGTCCAATTGCGTGCACGCATGCGAAATGACGCGGCCGCGTGCGCACACATAAATGAGACGTATAGGAGAACTATGTGCGATGGGATGGAACCACAGAAATATAGGAACTATTGGTAAACACGATTATATAATTACACAATATGTAATGAAAAGCCTTGTCCGATCCGTGAAGGTTGTTAGGTATCGATAACTAATTTTACAAATGCCTACAAAGCCTGGCTAAACTAAAAAAAATGCCCCCTAAAAAAATAAGTAGGTATTATTTCGCTAAAAGAGGTAACTCACTTGGCAATACATGCGCGGGCGACGGGGGTCAGGGCCCGTGGTCAAACAAAATGCCGCCAGTATTGTACATTTATTCATACAAGGTACCTACCAATAATACCGGCGAAAATGGAGTTCTCACTTATTAAAAAATATCAAATACCTTTAAGGGAAGTTGGAGTTAATTCGCGGAAAAAAAGATTATTTGTTTTTGTGATTATTAATTCATTAGAATATGATGATCATGTAAAGTTTCAAATTTTATTTGGTCATGTGATTACCTAACCTTTATTATCCTTATCGGTCAGACGGGGTTTTCTTTACACATTGTATGTTTAGAAAAAATCGTCAGCCGTTCTTGCTGTTTTAAAATATGCTCGAGAAGCATTTGTGTGTGGGGTCTACAGTGGAATTTTAGATATTAATAAAGATTAAATGACAACTTTATTCTTTTTAAAAACAAAGAAAAAATAGAGAGCACAGTTTCTCAAGCGAGTTCATTATCACAGTGAACACAAAAATAAAAGAAAAGTGTTACGTCATTAAACGTTGTGTTCAAATTAACTCCGAGCACATGTAGTTAAAAAATAGCTGGTGGTCCATAAAAATGAATTAAGAGAGAAACATATGACATTCATGCAGAGATATTGAAAGAATGTGTGAATGAAGAACATTAGTATAGTCCTGCGAGTTGAAAGTATTTCAAGTTCAATATTTCTACCATTTGAGAATCAAATTATGGTATTTTGTAACATTGCATTCTTACAAACAAACAGCTTCTTTGTAACTTCTAACACAGCTAACATCCATTGATTGCTTGCAAACGTTTAAAAACACTCTGGTGCTTACTCAAACAGCATTGCACGCTGAACCGAGGTCAAAAGTTGGTAAAATGTCTTTTATGAATGAAAGTAAATACTTGGACATTGAACTTTGACTTTCCGTAATTTTGAAATAGATTCTATTTTTGTCTGAAGTTACGCCACCACATTGCTTATTACTGGCGTTAAAACTTGCATTGACCCGTTTATGAGTAGTTTCAAATATACAAGAAAACAAACATTTATTTGTTTTTTTATTACATTTGACCATAGGTCGGAATAGGTAGAGTGATTTTTGGTACTTGTATCATAAATGTTCACAGAAAGAGTAACGTGGATAAGCCATTTTCCCGAAATGTAATTCCGGATCCAACTAAATATTTTTAATCTTGGTAGTGACATTATTACTACTCAATTCATTTAAAGGAAGGTAATTAAACTAAACTAATTTATTATTTACTTGTTGAAAAATAAAAACAATCAAATTGCGAGCGAAGCATTAATACATTTCAATATTTTATGTTTAGCCTAAGATTTATACATATTTTTTTAATAATCAACTAATTCCGTAAATCCGGAGGAATGTCCATATTAATACGTTTCCGATCAATGACTCCAATTCATTCTACCTATTGCGACCTATACATATGACACAAGATTACAGGTATTTTATTCTGTAGTATCATTATACAACTGTATTGTATTGAACCATGCGTCTGTTATGTCGTGGTGGCCTAGTGGTTAAAACACCAGCATCTCAAATATGAGTGCGCGGGTTCGATTCCAGGTCAGGCAAGTACCAATGTAGCTTTTCTAAAGTTATATGTACTTTCTAAGTATATCTTGGACACCAATGACTGAAGGTGAAGGAAAACATCTTGAGGAAACCTGGACTTTAAGTCTGAAATCGCCAACCCGCATTGAGCAAGCGTGGTGATTACGCTCAATCCTTCTCTGTATGAGAGGAGACCTGTGCCCAATAGTGGGACGGTAAAAAGGTTGTTGATGATGATGCGTCTGTTATTTCATTACCACAAATACTATTGACATCATTATGATCACTCTTTGCGGATACTGTCATCATAGATTTGTGCATTGTTCTGTATTAATAGTTTTTTAATTCTCAATCTGCAATTTAAGTGATGAATATATTTCACCAGTTATATTGTGACTAGTGAGATTTTCTCTCATTTTTTTTATAAATTATAAAACAGCGCTTGACCGCAATCCCGCCTGATGGTAAGCAGTGATACAATCGTTGATGGTAAAGCGCGCTAGTTTATTAAGGGCCTATTCACACTAGCCTTGAAGACACTCATATTGTAGTGTGACGGAAACACCGCCGCTAGCAAATTGTTCCAGTCCCTCAATGTACGCGGAATAAAAGAGGAAGCGAAACGCTTCGTCCGGATCGTAGTGGTGTTAACAACTTGTCATCTTAGATTTGTGCATTGTTCTGTCATAACAGATTTTTATTTCTCAATCTATAATTTAAGTGTCGAATATATTTCTCCAGTTATATTGTGACTAGTGAGATTTTCTCTCATTTTGTAAATTATTACAAACAATTTTGACGTTGTATAATTGTATCCACATGACATACAGCCACATTGATCAACGTCCCGTATTACGCCACGTTCCCAGTATCACACAGTTATTGCTACAATTAATTCAGCTGCCCTCCTCCCCCGACTCATGGTTAGTTGACCCGACGCCCTGCCATTCTGTCACGCGTTGGACAAATTATTGTCCAGCTAATAGAAAGTGAGGATGCATCAAATAGAAAGGAATTCTTTTTTTCTCTGCATTCTTGGGATGAAAAATGTTCCTAATAAAAGGCTGGTTGGTTTGTGTCGTTGTATAGGAGTTGATAGGAGAACCTGTAAGGCAATTGCGTAGTAGGTACTCTATTTATTTATTTATTTCTTTCTTCTTTGACTTCGCAAGGTTTGTGCATTTAGCCAATATCACGTAATGAATTTTCATTCATGTCGAAAAAGACGGCCGCGTGAACCGTTTACGAGGGAGGTTTGTGGCAAAGTCATGATGAGGCCACTATGCTGCGATTTATCTATGTTTTTTATGAATTATTCGCTGAATGCACTATTTACTACACAAATCACGCACTTTTATTTAGTAAACAACACTATAAATAATTTAAAAGTCCAATGAAAAATGAGCGTGACTCTCTGCTTAACTTTCCCGCCAAAACTCCGCAGTACTCTAAGGTTCGTATTACAGAACGTAACTCAAAACTCAAGCTTTACTTAAGTCTCGTTTCAAGCCATTTGATTGGTTGAAACTAGTTTTAAGTAATGTTTAAGCAGAGATCAATGCTTGAGTTTCCTTCTGGAATACGCACCTTAGTAACAATGAGTTTAATTTTGACAGTTCATCAACATTCATTGCGTTATTTACGTTGTTTAGCAGACACAGTTTTCGAACATATGTATGTATTAGGGTTGTAACGGAGCTTCTCCTCCGCTTCCGTTACTGCGGAAGTTCCGCAAGAAATCGTATCTTCGCTTCCGCCTCCGCCTCCGCACAATTTTTTGCGGAGTTATAACGGAGGTTTATTTACGTATTTATAAAATAAATAACACGCAAGCTGCGACGCTCGACAACCGTCCGGCCGCGTTTGAGCGCGAAATGGTAAAGAATCAACTAGTGCGAGGTGGGAATGCGGCAAACACAATTTGTTTCTCCTTAATTTTCATTACAAGAAGATAATAGTTTCTTTTACCAAGTATACTACTATTAATGTACGTATTTAAAATAAAAAAAATTGTTTTAATTAACCATAAATTTCCATTTTTCTATATGTACTTTCACCTCCGCCTCCGTTAACCTCCGCATCCGCGGAGGTGAGACTCGTCGCCTCCGCATCCGCCTCCGCCTCCGCTAACAAGCCTCCGTTACAACCCTAGTATGTATGTATGAAGCAATGGATTAGCAATATGCTTCAAAATGATTTCAATTGATAGTGATAGTGAGACTCAATAAATGCCCTGGCTATTGATAATTTAACCAAATTGAACACCATTGTTATACATTACATTGTTATAAATTACAAACAGTCTGGTGGTTAAAAACTTACAGTATTAATAATCTTCCAGGCCGAACATCGCCCATGGCAACCCATCTCAACGGAAACTATCTACATGTAAGCATTTAACCTGAAATTAGATTCACGAGTAATGTCCCAACATTATTCATCAGGATTATTTGTTTATTGTAGATCTCCAACAAAATATACACATACAGGTACAATATGTAAAGAAAACCCTGTCTGATCCGTGAAGGTATTGCTAGGTATCGATAACTGATTCTATTAATCGATACAAAGCCGGGCTAAACTTAAAAAAAAATCCCCCTAAAAAAATAAATATTATTTCGCAAAAAGAGGTAACTTAATACATGTGCGGTTAGCAACCCTTCCGCGGGCGGCGGGGCGCAGGGCACGCGGCACGTGGGCGCATCCCTATTCGCTCATAATAATACCGGTGTTGTCTTTTTTTTAAAAATTACCAAATTTCGGGGAAGTTGGAATTAATGCGCGGGAAAAAAGATTATTTCAAAATTTATTAGTATTGTTACTATGATGATTACGTAAAATTTTATATTATATTTGGTCAAGTGTTTACCTAACCTTTATTATCCTTATGGGTCGGACAGGGTTTTCTTTACATATTGTATAAACTCCTTCAGTGGCAGAAGTCCACAGAATGCATATATTAGGTACTACGTGTAAACACAATAAAAATAAATTATAAACGATGAATTAACACATTTGAAAATAAAAAGACCAAAATTAAAATATACAGACGACAGCACATCAAGCTATTACAATCTGTCAGATTTCTTTATTAGATTTTCAACTGTATCTCTAAAGCAAGACTCAAGGTTGATTGGGAAGAAACATTTGACTTATTAGACATTAGCTTAACCTGCCATCGTCCGCACGTAATTAAGATTGAGCGATATTATGAATATAATCATGATTGAGCGGTATTATGAGCCATATTTTGTACAGACACAAGACGCATCAAGCTACTACAGCCTGTCAGATTTCTTTACTAGATTTTCAACTTTATTTCTAAAGTATTAAGGGTCATGGTTGATTGGGAATTTCTGACAGTTTCGGGTAGATTGACCTGCTCGTCCGTACATATGTTTATGTTTATATAAATAACTGTTTTTAGACATGTCACTGCCATATTATAACATTAATTTTAAATAACGTATTGACCAACAGGAACGGAACCACGGGAACATGACTGCGCGACATTAGGACCATGGATCGGCGATAGTGTTAAAATGTGGGTGCTAAGAGACAAAGTGCTAAGGACTACACATACTAAAACATGGTGTATCGTGCTAATGTGCGCTGTGGTCATCGTCATGGAAGCTGCAGCCCTCAACGGAGATAACGTCTGCATGGTGAAACAGAAGTAAGTGGATTTTTTACTGCTTTTCACTTGGCGTTATCGCAAAGGTCCGGCGTTACTTCACACCAAGACAACTTCTAATGTTGTACAACCAACAGATCTTGTCTGAAGTACTGTAGCCACATTTGGGCTGGTGCTGCAAAATGTCACCTGGCTACTTTGGATTCCGTGGAGAGGCATGCGAAGAGGCTGATTGGCAATTAGAACAATTTGCCAGCGGCAGTGTTTCCGTCGGAATACAATTTGAGTGTCTACAAGGCTAGAGTGGATAAGCCCATAATAAACTAGTGCGCTTTACTATCATCGATTACGTCACTGCTTACGATCAGGCGGGATTGCGGTCAAGAGCTAGTTTATAATTAATAAAAATAAAAAAAAAAGTTTGTTTCATCATTTTCAACTTTTTCGCTAAAGCATTAATGTTCAAAATCAATAAGGAAAATTTTACTGTTACCCGTAACAGTAAAATTTTGTTCTTAGCTTTTGTTGTTAGCTTATTCTTAATATACACGGTCTAACCTGTTTTGGGTGGGAAATCGTTAAATAATTTCTTCTGTCAGACTTCCACTGTCTAAAACCCACCCGTGTACCTTCAGTTGTTTTTGCCAGGACCCCGCGATGCGACCCTGGCAGGAAAGCGGGCTTCTGCTATCGATCCAGCAAGATAGCCCGCGTTCCGGTAATGTAGCCCAGAATATTTGAATTTTCCTACGTTTTTCATAAAGAACGTCGTCAATATATTTATCTCTCTTAGTTCAAAGTGCTTAGTTTAACGAATTTTTTTGATATCAAGATATTTGATGCCAATACCTTGCTATGTATTTTGTGCCTTAATGGGCCTTATAAGAAAGCTCAAGGGTTATGTTTGGGGTTTCACTGCGTGATCAAATCAGAAATGACCGCAGAAGAACGAGAGAAAAAGAAGAGAGAAAAAACCGACATAGTCCGAAGAATTGCAACACTAAAGTGGCAATGGGCCGGGCAAATTGCCCGTAGGACCGATGCCCGATGAGGCCGACGGGTTCTCGAGTGGCGACCATGTACTGAAAGACGCAATGTGGGTAGGCCCTGACAAGGTGGACCGAAATGATTGCGACTAGTTGGGATCAGTGGGGATCCCAACTAGTCGCAATCATTTGACAAAAATGTGTTCACGGATTAGGGGGCAGGTCGTCGTGGAGATCCTTGGGGCCTATGTCCAGCAGTGGACGTCTTTCGACTGAAATGATGATGATGATGAATGATGTATTCTGTGCCAATACTGATAATTATATTAATGACTCTACTAACTATATTTAGTTATCTATTGGTCCTTTCGCGAATGGTATTTTGATCAACAAACTGGTAGCGACGCAACTTCCTTTGTTTACAAGCTAAATTTATGTGCATGCATCCTTTTCTTTCAATATCATAAGAAAATGACAGGGGATTAAATTTAGTTTAAGCCTCGTGAAGAAGGGCATCAGCACCAGTGAGCCGTTAAATCTGAAATATATTAAACGCGCAAGCCTGACGCTAAAGCGACAACAAAAGCCCAAGTCAAGTTTTGATTTTTTATTTTTTTATTAGTTATAAACTAGTGCTTGACTGCAATCCCGCCTGATGGTAAGCAGTGATGCAATCGTTGATGGTAAAACGCACTAGCTTATTAAGCCTATTCACTCAAAAAAACTGAGTGAATAGGAAGGAAGACGGCAGTTGAGCGAGGTGATGCAATGTTTAACCCAACAACACGACCAACGATGCTGCGCCAGAGGATGATCTGGAGACCCTCCACGACCATACTCCCGACACAACAACATTAGGCACATCGTACCCGGTACACATCGCAACACCACTGCTCAGACCCGCCCTCCGTACGGCTTCACCAGACATCATGCCGGAACACGACGAATCGCTTGGCGGCAAGACTTTGTCTGGTGGGTGGTAACTTATGCCGGCGGCTGATGGAAATCTAAATAAGGCTGCCTACCATACTATAAGCCTACTCCGATTTGGGTGTAGGTTATACTATACCTACATACATATTATACAATATGTAAATTAATTAACGCATTTCCTATAAATAATTTCTTTTTTAGAATGAGAATCTTTATTTGTAAACATAGGTTAAAGTGTGAGGTGTTACAGATAAATATTATACATCTGCTATGTTTTGCCCAGAGGCGTACAAATATACATACTAATTGACACATAAATACTATGCTAAGTTGTCAGTGTTTTTTTAGATTGTGACAATCACTTTGAATTTGCATTTGTGACTGCTAAAGACATTATAGAATCTTTTAAGGATCTTGATGTAAAAAAAAACTGCCGATCATTGGGGTTTGTCAGTATACACTGTAGCTTCAATAATAGATGTTATTGCACCTTTCTTAGCAATTGTTTTTAATTCTTGTGTCACATCTGGCGTATTTCCTGATTTGATGAAACTAAGCAAAGTAATTCCACTGTTCAAATCTGGTAGTACAACTGATCCCACGAATTTTCGGCCAATATCGATATTACCAACTTTGAGCAAAATTTTTGAAAAATTAATTTTGAAACAGTTGTTGAGGCACTATAACTTACACAATTTATTGCACGTGAAACAATTTGGTTTTACAAAGGGTCGTTCAACTACAGATGCGGGCGTGGCGTTGCTAAAGAACATATTTGGGGCCTGGGAGGAATCGCAAGATGCTCTTGGTATTGTTTGTGATTTGTCCAAGGCCTTTGATTGCGTACATCATGATACTCTTATCAGGAAATTGTGCCATTATGGTTTGAGGGACAGAGCTCTCGACCTTCTGACTTCTTATCTGAATAATCGAATTCAGAGGGTTGATGTTAATGGCAAGAGATCTGCCGGATCTGTGGTCACCATGGGCGTTCCGCAGGGCTCAATTCTAGGTCCATTCTTGTTTTTAATTTATATTAATGACTTACCTCATCACGTGAGGGATAATCACAACATAGTATTGTTCGCGGATGACACTTCTCTTATTTTTAAAGTCAAGCGTCAGCTAACAAATTTTGACGAAGTTAACAATGCACTCTCTAAAGTTGTCCATTGGTTTAATGTAAATCACCTCCTTTTAAATGAAAAAAAAAACTAAAGTCATTAAATTTTCTACGCCAAATGTCAGGCAGCTAAGTACCAATGTTCAACTGAATGGAGTAGAGTTGATCCCTGTCGAGGCGACAGTTTTTCTTGGATTAACTATTGACGCCAAGTTACAATGGGGTCCTCACATTGAGAAGCTGTCGGGTAGACTCAGTTCTGCCACCTTTGCTGTTAAGAAAATTAGACAGATAACTGATGTGGATACAGCCAGAATTGTTTATTTTAGTTATTTTCATAGTCTTATGACTTATGGGATTCTTCTCTGGGGAACTTGTGCAGACATCAATACCATCTTTGTTTTACAGAAGAGGGCTGTTCGAGCCATTTACAACCTTGGTCCTAGAGAATCTCTTAGAGAAAAGTTCAAAGAGGTGAACATTCTGACTGTAACTTCACAATATATATTTGAAAATCTTATGTATGTTCATAAAAATATCTCGAATTTTAAGAAAATAAGCGATATTCATAATATAAATACCAGGAACAAACACAATCTTGCTGTACATCACACTCGTCTCCACAGAGTAGGCAGCTCGTTCATGGGTCAATGTATACACTTTTACAACAAGCTTCCCATGGACGTTCGAAACTTACCCATTCAACGATTTAAGAACCATATAAAGGCCAAACTTTGCAAAAAGGGGTATTATAAAATCACAGATTATTTAGAAGACAAAAAAGCTTGGGACTGGGCTGCTCGCTCTGTTAAGCATTGTTAATTGTTATTAAGCAATATGCGTAATTATAAGGTAAATTATTGTAAACATTTTCATTTTTAATGTCTGGACTTGAAAAAAGACGATGATCCCTGAGTTTGTTTCGGCTATTTCTTCTCAGAGGTAGTCAGTTAGGAAATGCCGGCTTCGACTAGTTAAAAAAAATAAATAAAAAATAAACGTGACGTGTAAAAGTGATCAGTGATCCTACTTGCTTAATAAACGATTTCATTTCATTTCATAAATAAGTAACAATATAAAAGACAATATCAGGCACATGCATAAATATAACCCAATTGCAATAAAATGTCCAATGGATGCCTTGAATTTTATCTGTAGTTTGGAATTATTATTCAAATACTAATTTGCCAGACAGAAATTCATGCACATTTTAATATGGCCTGTCAACTAAAGTCATTTAGCTTTTTCTTAAAAAAAAAAATATTTTCTATTTCTCTTATTTGCCTAGGAAGCTTATTATAAATTCGTGAAGACATTCCGAAGAAACTTTAAGACAGTAGAGCTGTTTTTGAGGGCATATTATTTGCTATTTTGTCGGCATGCCGACGGGAGTGCAGGTGACCAAACTTTTCCCTATTGGTTCTGACGAATGTAGCGACCTCATAGATGTAAAGAGCAGGAAGATTAAAATTTTTTAGCTTTTTAAAAATATGGTACGCGGCTATCCTAGGATTATTTCTTCAGAATCGTTTACTGAATCGGTTTATATCATTTTTAATATAGGTAATTTTTTACCCCAAAAATAATTAAAACTACTAAAATAATTATTGTCATATGTTGTTTATACATGGTATGGGCCAAGTGATTAATACGGGCAGTATTCATAATGCCCGGGCAGTATGAATAGTGCCCAGACATATCGGGCCAAGTGATTAATACGGGCAGTATTCATAATGTCGTCTTCCGTGGCGCAGCGGTCAACACGCCTGCCTGCGACGTGGAGGCCCCGGGTTCGATCCCCGGCCAGGTCATGATGGAAAACGATCTTTTCCTGATTGGTCTGGGTCTTGGATGTTTATCTATATATGTATCTATTATAAATATGGTATCGTTGAGTTAGTATCCCATAACACGAGTTTCTAACTTACTTTGGGGCTAGCTCAGTCTGTGTGATTTGTCCGTTAAAAAATAAAAAATAAGAAAAAATAAAAAAAATGCCCAGGCAGTTTGAATAGTGCCCAGACATATCGGGCCAAGTGATTAATTACAATCTAAAATCACCTATTTATCACATTGCCCGGGCATTATGAATATAGCTATATAATATAACTCGCTTTCGCCCGCGGCTCCGCCCGCGTGGACTAATATTTTTCGTATCCCACGGGAACTGCATATTTTTCCGGGATAAAAAGTAGCCTATGTGTTATTCCAGACTATTATCTACCCCTGTGCCAAATTTCAACCAAATCCATTCAGTAGTTTTTACGTGAAAGAGTAACAAACATCCATACATCCATACTTACAAACTTTCGCCTTTATAATATTAGTAGGATATGGCTATACACTATATAGTATAATGATCGGGCAATATGATTAATAGGTAATTTATTACGTGGTGCACTGAGTTGCGGGGCCGGAAACAAAGACGTGACACGCGCTAACCAATCAGAGAATCAAAGATGTCACAAAAATAAACGATATGATTCGGGAATTCAGATAATGAGATTGATTTGTTTACTTACAATTTTAGAGTTTATTCTAGGTGTAATGACAGCTGTGACTTAAATTCGATTTCGTTAGTTTTTGTGATTTGAAATTGTCATTTTATTTATGCTTATTTGATTTTATCAAGTTCAAGCACATAGTGAAAACTACTGAGTTTTAAATCTGTAAGGTAAAAAAACTAAATTACATTAAATTTGTTACCTAAGTCCAAAGATTGAGAGCTTTTGTTGGATAAATTATCTATTCTTAATAACAATTATTACATATAAGACTGATTACTAAGACTCTTTTAACTTTATGTAAATGTTATGTGTATGAGTAAATGTAAAGTTGAATAATCGGAGATGTGATTTCCATTTAGTTCCATTTAGTTTGTTAGTTTTATAATTTAACTTACTCAGAAGTAACTTGATGATACTATTGTAATCATTAATAGCCATTCATCATTTTATTTTATTTTTTCCATTTGTTCCACGGGGCTTTTAACTGGCGAAATGCGCAGATTAATGTGTACTATATACCACCGCTTGATTATTCAGCCATCATCATTCATCATTTCAGCCGAAGACGTCCACTGCTGGACATAGTCCTCCCCCAAGGTTCTCCACGACGACTGGTCCTGCGCCTCCCGCATCCAGCGGTTTCACGCGATCTTTAGCATCCTGTGGTGTGAGATTGTTGGCACGCATGTCATCTCTTACAACTTCAGGCCAGCACTTCCATCCACAATCCAGCGGGAATATCGAGATTAAACGTATCTTATTATGTAGAAAACCAGGAATAATACAATCTTTGTTATAAAATATCTCTTTGCTAAATTTTTTCTAAACCCATTTGGAAATGGGAAAGTGAGTTTGTTTGTTTGTTCCGCTTTCACGCCGTAACTACTGAACCGGTTGCTGTGAAATTTTGCAGACGTAAAGTTAGAAGTCCGGATTAAATAATAGGTTACTTTTTATCCCGGAATATTTTGATGTTCCTGAGGGAAATCTAAAAAGTGGGATATAACCGACCTCCACGCGGGCGAAGCCGGAGGCAGAAAGCTAGTAAGTAATATTAGTGAGATTGTATTATGTTATCTGTATTTTCCATCGGTTTTGGGTAAACAGGAAAACAGAACACAATACGTAGCGTCAAAAACGGAGACCAAAATAACATAACAATATTAGGTATAAGCACCAAAATGTAACGTTTTCCTTTATCTAAAGTGGACAGAATAAATATTGGAAGTGAGACACACAGAAGATAGAAATATCTTAACTTAATAAGTTAGCGGCGCCCCGCGGTTTCCCTCGCATAAGTTTCATTTCCGTGCGAATATCCGGATAAAAACTGCTATCTATATTAATCCTGATAATAAACCATCTGTGTAACAAACTTTTTTTTATGATTATAAACTAGTGCTTGACAACAATCCCACCTGATGGTAAGCAGTGATGCAATCGTTGATGGTGAAGCGCGCTAGTTTTTTACCACCGAGAAAACTTCATCCAAATCCGTTCAGAAGTTTCTGCGTGAGTAACAAACATACATGAATTTAAATTCAAAATATTTATTTGCCAGAAAATACATTGCATTACAAGGGATGATCTTAAAACCTAAGAGTTATTGGTATCCTGCCGACAAACAAGCGTGAAAACTACTTACAATTGTCAAAAAAAAAAATAAGATGACACAGTATAAAAATCGTCAAAAATACAAGAATAGCAAAACAATAATATAATTTATGATTTCAACATTCAAACCTAAAACGTCATTGATACTTTTTATCCGGATATTCCCACCAGATAGAAACCTTTACAGCTGAAACCCAGTGGTATCAGCCGTAAAAGTATCTCAGCTGGTAATTTTAATTCTGGTACTTTCGCTCTCGTTAAGGCCTCAGGGTCTTTAGATACTTACATTCTACATAGACAGCTTTATCAAACGCTTCTCAACATTCTATTATTCAGCATTCACTTCTCGTAAACAAAGAAATAGTGCTGCAGTAGCGGAATATTAAAATCTTTTGTTATTGTTTTAATAGGGTTGGCAAAAAGCTAAAAGTTGTAAAGAGATATTTAAATTAAAAGGATTTGATTTAAAAAATAAACCTTCTCTCGGTAGGAGGGAGTGGGCTGTAATCTACCACGCTAGCCCAGTGTGGGTTGGTAGATGTCACATTTCTTTGAAGTTTTTGGCTCTAGGACATGTCGGTTTCCTCACGACTTCCACCAGCCGTTTTTGAGAACAGTGGAAATGATTTACGCAAAGTAAAGCGCCTGATGAGATTCCAATTCTAATTATAAGTCGCGGCCGCTACCACTGGGGGCTACCACGACCGCTACCAGGCATCACTAGTTTCAAACTATTTAATTTCCCACTGCTGGGCAAAGGCCTCTCTACTCTCCTTCCACCACACAGAGCTTCCAAGGATCAATCTTTATCCAGCTCATTGCGCCATCTCCGTCTGGACCAGCAGTGGTGTCGTTTGCTATTTTGTATACAATATGTTAAGAAAACCCTGTCCGACCCGTAAGGATAGTAAAGGTTAGGTAAACATATGACCAAATAAAATATGAAATTTTACATAATCATCATAGTAACAATACTATTGAATTTTGAAATAATCTTTTTTCCCCGCGAATGAATTCCAACTGCCCCAAAATTTGGTAATTTTTAAAAAGTGACAACATTATTTTTGACGGTATAATTCTGAGCGAATAGCGATGCGACCGCGTGCCGCGTGCCCTTCCCCTCTTCGCCCGCGTGCCGCGTGCCCTGCCCCTCTTCGCCCGCGCCTGTATGATCTACAGCACATGTTTTAAGTTACCTCTAAATAATATTTATTTTTTTAGGGGTTTTTTTTTTTAAGCTTAGCCCGGTTTTGTAGGTTTTAGTAGAATCAGTTATCGATACCTAACAACACCTTCACGGATCAGAGAGGGTTTTCTTTACATATTGTATATTTATCTACTATTCCCAAAAAACATAATCAATAAATTAAGTGGGTACAAAAATAAAATACAATCAAAAAAATTTGAAGATAATGTCGCTTCATCAACCCACACCTCTCAGATTGATCAATCACTTCAACACAGAAGTGTCCAACTTATCAGCAATCATATTAAAAGATGCTGCTGCTACTCCACCGCACAGAACTGACGCGGTTTTCTTTCGTATTTCACATAAAAGTCATATTTCTAAGTAAGATTTTTACCGAAAGAACAACTAAGAAGCTATCGAAACGCGAATCAAAATTTTGAACAAGATACAACCAAACACTGAACATTGTAAAACGTTATAGAAGCGTTATTTAAACGTTATTGTAAAATGTTAATACAATTAAATTTCCCGGGCTACAATACTGTAATGATTTTGTTTTTGTAAAATAAGTAGAAATAAGACTCATCATAAGCGATAGATGGCGCTAGTGGTTGCATGTAGTTTATACATCCTTTTAAGATAGTATTATATTCATTTGTAAAATTATTAATAAATCAATACCGTTTATATCTCTATTTATAATAATTATTGTTTAAGTCGTTATGTTTAGTTTCATATATTTTAGTGAAGTAATTTTAATATTTCCTGTTTACTCTGATTGGTCGAATGGTCGGCTGAGTGTTCACTTCCTTTAAAGGCGGGAAACATTCGGTTGGCAATTGATTTGCTTGAACAGACCGAGTCTCTTTTTTTTTTGGCCAGAAGTCGAACTGTAAGCATGTCTTACGGTTCCGTGCTACATTTATTATATCTTGCTGTGTAATATGTATGTGTATGTGTGTGTAAGTGTATAACCTAATTGTGTGGAGAGAAAAGTGAATAAACGTTATTAAAGCTGTACTTGAGGTGTATGATTTCTTCACATCTCAGAAGTGGGATTTACCTACATTTATAGTGAAAATAAAAATAGTTTAAAATTGCTTAAAGTAAGGCTAAGTGGGCTAAAGTAAATCCAAGTACGTTAAAGTGAAGCCAAAAGTGTTAAAAGTGAAGCCAAGAGTGTTAAAAGTAAAGCCAAGTGTACTAAAGTGAAGCCAAGTGTTCTAGAATGAGGCCATGTGTGCCGAAATTTATTTATTTATTTATTTATAATGAGGCCATGTGTGCCGAAATTTATTTATTTATTTATTTATAATGAGGCCATGTGTGCCAAAATGAGGCCATGTGTGCCAAAATGAGGCTATGTGTGCCAAAATGAGGCCATGTGTGCCAAAATGAGGCCATGTGTGCCAAAATGAGGCCATGTGTGCCAAAATGAGGCCATGTGTGCCAAAATGAGGCCATGTGTGCCAAAATGAGGCCATGTGTGCCAAAATGAGGCCATGTGTGCCAAAATGAGGCCAAGTGTGCCAAAATGAGGCTATGTATGCCAAAGATAGCTAGAAGAAGATAAGATAGAAGCTAAGTATACTTTCAAAAGTTTTCGTTTGCAATAATTTGATTTTATGATTTCTGATTTTTGATTTTTCCGATTTCTAGTACCCAATGGAATCTGATGGTGTGAAATTGCAGAAGGAAAGCCGGGTAGATCCTGTGTCGAACAAGGCAGAGGCAAAGAAGCGATCTTAAAGGGAGCACAGAATCTCTATTTCGACCTCTTCATCTTTAAGCAGGACAACTATGCAGAAGAGAATCTCGGGAGAAAAAAAAAATGAGGTACTGAATCTTTTAAATGTTTTTCAAGGAGCTCCAGCTTTAAATTGTAATGAACCGGAAGACTTGTTAAAATTTTCTGAGTTCCCGGCGTGTTTCTTCGGAAACTGACACACAAAAAAAATAACGACGTGATCATTCCACAACATTAACGTCAAATGATAGCTCAATGACTTGTTTTAACTTTCGTAGTAAAGGACGCCATTAGATCAAATGCCCCGAACCTCTTGTGAAGTGTCACAGAGTAAACGATAATATACTTAGTACTCGAAATAAAAAGTTGCTTATACAAGTCTAAAAGATCCACCGAGCTTTTAGAGTGCGTAGATTTTCGCAGCGAGTGCAGTCTTGTGTGAATCTGACGCAAATAGTCTTAATCCCTCCATAACTCTATGAAAACTCCACGCTCCTGTATACACTTTATTGTACACCAAAAACATACAATGATTAAAAATTTGTTAAAAAATATATATATAGATATATATATATATATATATATATATATACATTGGGCGGACTTATCGCTAATGTAATTTCTTCCGGGCCACCAAGGAATGGACAGATTCTCCTCAACGATAGATGGGACTGTCTTTGGTGTATACATTATAAATAGATTACACTAAAATACCACAGATACATACATATCCAAAATCATACATACATAAATAAACACATATACACTGAACATAATAGGTTAGCGAAGTAAATAGGCACTTTGGTAAAATTGATTTGATTAATTTGATAGAACCTTAAAATTGATAAAATTGAATCAAGTATAGAGGTACTGATTGTTAATGATGACTTTATGCTGACAACTTCACTAGTTGTTCAAAATTTTACTGGATTACTATTAGTATCTGTGTATAAAGACGATAGTTCGATATTCTTTTACAAACCTCCTGGGCTGCGTAGTAAAGCCAGTGATTTGAATTCCCGAAAACTTACTGACGCGACTGCACTGTTGGCACAGTGGTTGAGCGATTGACTGCTGCGCTGCATGTCGCGGGTTCGATTTCTGAGCGGATGGATGTTTATGGGAGTGGGTTTAGATGTTTGTAAATGCACCGACGATGCAGGACTGAGCCCTAGAGTTGCGAAAAAAGTAAATAGTAAATAGTACCTAACAGCCAGAAACAAATTCGAAATCGTTGAAAGTTGAGTCTCTGCTTTAGGTTCATGTTCTGGAGTCATTTATATAGAAGGTTATTAAGAATATAATTCACATACATCAGTGTAATTATAGTACAAATGCTGGTAAATAAAAAAAAAACCTTGTTCTGTCAAATCTTTCTGAATCCATGGTTAAAAAGAAATTTTATATAAGCAATATTGGCCGAAAGAACATTACTAGTTTCGTTCTCGATAAATTTGAAACTAAAGTCGGTCCACAAGTTGGCGACAAAACAAAGGACTATTAAGGACTCTACGGACTATTGGAGTTGTATCGTGATCGTGGTTTTGCGTTTCATTTGAGTGCTATAGATTAGAATGACTCTATTAAAATGAACATAATTTACTTGACGATAGACCTGTCTCCTATAGTCCTTATCGTTTATCATATCATAAATAAAGAGAACAGGTCCATCCAAAAATTTGATGACTTATTGTAAAGTCATCATTAGTTATAATAAAGATGACGTAGGACACTAAGGAATTCCTACAACTACTGACATAATTCATTCTCAGTTTTGGTTTCCAAAGTCAAGGCGGTTGATAAAGAAATATTTTGAATTCAGTGTTTTAGTATTTTCTTGTATTCTGTGTGCTTACAATAAAGATGATGTTTCTAGGCAAAAGACTGGACAATTATACCCTATAGATAAAGTGAGCACCCTGTTTCATATTAGTCATTGATCATCTTGTCCAATTTGTGAAGAGTAGAAAGCGCAACATCCTTACCATAGTTGAAGGTTTCACTACATAGTATGTTTAAATCTTTAAGACTACGTAATCCATTTTGATGCGGTTTTTTTAAATAAAGTGACTAAAGAGGAAGGTTTTAATGTATGATAACATCCATTAAATCGTGGAAAAATGCTATTATCGAGGTTTCTAATGTGATGTCGTAAATAATTACATTTATGCGCATTTCCAGTGAAACGCAGGTTGAACCCTACTAGATTTATCATAAAAGTATTGTACACATTGAAAAGGTCTACAAAAAAGTCGATGGTATATGTCTATCTATTATGAATATCCCACAATTACATTTTTGTTGGCATTCACTTTTTACGACAAATACTGGCTATTTTTCGAAGCGATTTTAACCAATACAGCATTATTCCTTATCCAATTTATAACCTTAAATACATTGTTGATTTATTATAGATCTATATCGCCTAATGCATAATATGATTTAAATGAATATTTTCGAAGATATTACAGATTTGAAACTGCGGCGTGGGAGCAGTGTGCCGATATGTTGTTTATGCAACGTTCACAGTTTTTCTGTAGTGTATTTAGTATCTGCATTGCACCCGTGCCAAGACGGGGCGGGTCGCTAGTCATTTAAAAAGCACATATTTGTAGAAGTGGTAAAGGATACGAAAACTAGGTTCGCTATAGGCGAAGGTTCTTGAAAATACATTTTATGACTGGTTTATCATTTGGAAACATACATATGTGAGCGCGGTACCTCTTTAACTTCAGCTTCTTTCAAGAGTGTTTGCGTAAGTCATTATACGCTGTAACATATCCCAGGGCCAAGGGCCAAGTTGAAAGGTATAACCAGAGTATTTTGAATGCTTGGCAAAACATAATGATGGACCTGGGACATGCACACGTCTTTTTACCAAAATTCAGTGCGGTATAAATAATTCCATTAGTTCCTCCACTGGATTGACTACTGGGACTAGATTCAAAGACAGGTTATATAAACAAATTGTATGTTGAAGCTGACCCCATACCAGACACGTTACGAACCTCATTAGACGAGGTCAGCACCAATATCCACGTTGACAAAAAAAAAAAAATTGATTATGATGCCGGTAGGATAATTGCTAGTATTTACAAAGGCGATTTGGTCAAGATTACTAGAACTTATTTCAATTACAAAGCAATACTATAGCTACTTTCAAAATATTTTGTCATATCCGTACAAAATTATACAAGTTTTGGGTAATGACCGATATAAAATTGCTGAAATTCCGAGTTTTAGTAAACGGAAAAATAGAGTTAAAATAGACCGTGTAAAACCTTGAATAAGTATTCATTCCCATGATCATAATTTAATTTCATTAGATAAATGTTTGTACAATGTATCGGAACTAAGGTCACAAATTAATAAATGTTTTTTTTTTCTTTTTTTCTGAATCTAGAAACTTTTGACATATAACTGTTTGACATTATACTGTAAATTGCTTTGACATTAAATTGAAAACTATTTGACATTTTATTTAGACATTAGTACATATGATGTAAACAACTTTTGAAATTCAATTAGTAACTGTTTTTGACTTGTATAATTGTATTTGATTTTGGTTGACATTATATTTAAAACTGTTTGGCACTATATATAAATTTCGCTTATAATGTATGTAAATGAATAATTCTCAGTTCTTTATATTTGTGTGTAGGTTGCTTAAGTAGATATTCAACACAATGTAAATTGTTTTTATGAATGAAAATAAATGAAATGAACTGCTCATCTTCTGGTACTGAAAGTATTTACGATAACGACAAAACATATACCGGGATCGTATCTGAGATCAACAAATAGCCGAATGTAATGATTGTAAAAATGTAAGGCTGATGTTATGTAATGGTCATTCAGAATATTGTAGGATCGTGCGTCAGGAGATCGCACGATGTCGGATGGCCGAATGTAATGATTTTGTTTTTGTAAAATAAGTAGAAATAAGACTCATCATAAGCGGTAGATGGCGCTAGTGGTTGCATGTAGTTTATACATCCTTTTAAGATAGTATTATATTCATTTGTAAAATTATTAATAAATCAATACCGTTTATATCTCTATTTATAATAATTATTGTTTAAGTCGTTATGTTTAGTTTCATATATTTTAGTGAAGTAATTTTAATATTTCCTGTTTACTCTGATTGGTCAAATGGTCGACTGAGTGTTCACTTCCTTTAAAGGCGGGAAACATTCGGTTGGCAATTGATTTGCTTGAACAGACCGAGCCTCTTTGGCCAGAAGTCGAACTGTAAGCATGTCTTACGGTTCCGTGCTACATTTATTATATCTTGCTGTGTAATATGTATGTGTATGTGTGTGTAAGTGTATAACCTAATTGTGTGGAGAGAAAAGTGAATAAACGTTATTAAAGCTGTACTTGAGGTGTATGATTTCTTCACAATACGGTACTTGACTAAAAAAACCTAATTAGTCAAAGGAGATGTTTCAGAAATGTATGGAGCCTGGGCCAGCACATTGTACACTTAATGCTAGGTATAGTTAACTATTTTTAATGTTAATTTCCTATATTTTGGCTTAGTTTTTATACAGATTCAATTGAACTCGACCAAGGAGTGCAACACAACTACTAATAAATATGGTGGTCAGCAATAAGCGAAATATGATTTTGACAGTGACATTTGATTGACGTATCATGTATCTAAGGCTATCGTATCTATATTATGTATCATATGACTGCGAAAAAAACAAAACATGAATTCCGAACATACGGCCCATTAAATAAACACAATCAACTCAAATCAACAGTTGACACGAACACAACGGGAAAATAGAACTGTCAAAGTGACGCCTATCAAACGTCATAACCACTGTCATGGCTACCTTAATAAAGGGTTATCTCACTAAAAACATTTCAAATAATTAATTATATATACTTTTATTTTTATTCAAATTAATTTAGTAGTATTTTTATGAAAACCATTTATTTTTTTCCTTTTTATCTATATAGCGTACATAGTGGTGGCCCAAAATGAAACATCTCCTTTCCAAAAAATACTATAGTTGGGCCAAATTCGATAAAGAATAGAGGTAAACAAACCGTTGCTAGGCAACAAGTAGTTTACGCCTAAAAGACAGATGTTAACAACCTTTTCTACATAGATGATTTTCATAAATGTAATAATCCTACTTCCTGCTAATGTTTAACTAATGTTAAACTATTTATGTTTAGATATTTACTATTTGCATAGAACGCTTAACCGATTTGAATGAAATATGACACACATGTAAGCTAATTTCTTAATAGGTAAAATTTTTTAGAAGGTACATGAATATTATACTTAGTCCATACTTGAAACTATTACAATGCATGTACTATGCAGTTGATTTGAAAGTAATTAAAATACGCAAAATTGTATTGACAAATGCCTCCACAAAATGTGTTTAATACCTGGATTTCATCCCCCTTTCTTTTTTTTGTAGGGCTATCGCGTAAAATTAATGTCGACTTTTTAATGGTTTTTCGAAATACCAAGTTATTATGCATGCTATTTTAGTGATTCTATTGAAATATGCTGCAATAGAAATTGTTATTAAATAGTTAGCATGTAAAAGTCGATAATCATGTAAATAACAGGAGATTTGTAAAACGGAGTTGTGATAACCCTAAATTGGTTTGTTTACCTCTATTCTTTATGGATCTTGGCGAGAATATAGACACGTATTTTTTTCTTTTTTCATATAAACAAAAAATGAAGACGACACAGTGCGTTGAAAACTCGTGTGACGTCACTGCACGCTACACTTTTTAGAGAGCAGTGACGTCACCAGCCACCACTCCTGATTTTTGATGTCTTTTATTTGTCCATTTTTATTGATTTGATAAAACAAAATATACGTATCCAATATTTTTGTATAATCTGAATGACGGACTATAAAGGGTGTATCTGACATCGACGCACAAATGAGTACCATGGATTCAGTACATGATTCTGAGCCCCCCAGTGGTGGAATTTTTCGTCGGCTTTTTCATGATTAAAAAAAAAATATGTAGTTTTTTTTTCACTTCAGACCGTTCACAATTGCTATACTTTTATAACCCAATAATATTTTAAAGTAAAAATTAAATAATTCGCTAATTACATAAAAAAGCGCAATGAAAACAAAACCCGAAAAACTATCTTATCAGCTGATTTAATAGAGTTCACATCAGGGATCAACGTCGTACCTACAAACCCGCACGGCGGCACGCTTGCAACGTTCAAAACCCAAGCCGACACTTTTTTTTAAACAGTGTGTATTCTGTAACCGTTCATTAACGACATAAATGACTATCATAATTTTATTAGTGGCATGCGGTCTAGCCTTTTCACGAAGTTTGCGTTACGATGTCAGATACACCCTGTATAGAATATTTTTTTTCTTATCCAGGAAACATCCCTATTATGCATTTACTTTAAACGGTCCTAAGTAAACAAAGTCTACTGTCGCTACTCTAATATCTGAGAACCCTATTACATAGAGGCGTTCCTAATCCTGATAGCTTTAATTAATTACCACTTTCTATGTAGGTACCCGGTTTAAAGGGAACTTCGGAAGGTGCTGCGGTGAAACGGGTTGGAAGTGCTCGTATGGAATTGAATTTGAGAACTGTTACATAAATTATAAGCTTTCGACTTGGCGGTACCTTCTGCAATGTTACACCTGCCACTAAATATTTATTAGTTAGGACTGAGTTTAATTCCATAAAATGGAGTAACGCGCCATGTGCCTTGAAATTATGGTACTTTATACCTACTGAAGTTTTTATCAAGTTATGCGGCAATATATTCAAATTTGCCAGGTCACTTAAAATGTTCTTACTCAGTAGTCTGTAAGCAATTCTGTAAGACCTGATATTGTTGATGTAACTTTTTTGTTAGTAATAATTAATTATTGCTGATGCACTGTTTGTTCCGTTCCCACAGACAAACGGTTTTGCGGGGCATAGCTTTTATCTCAATGTATTGTACACTAGGCTAAGAAAATAAATAAATTATAGTAATAATCAAATCAAATCATTTATTTGCCAGAATGCGGGTATACAAATAAGGTTGTGAGAAATTCAAGTTTATCATTATTTCAGCTGAAAGATGTTCAATGCTGGAGACAAGCCTCCTCCAAGCACCTGAAAGAGATTTCTAAAAGTATTACATTCCATTGTGTTCCATCATCTTTCAAAAAAGGTTACTCCATAGAGGAAAGATTCACGGTTTTGTATTATCCCGCGGTGAAGAGGGTCCAGTCAGCAATTTTTGCAACTTGGCTTATAACCGAGGATGGGACATGTTTAAGTATCACACATTGGCACTCAAGGAAAGTGTCCTTCGGTCACCAAGCTGATCGTGTGGACCTAACATAACACATGGAAAGTGAACCAGATTCCCTTATTCAGAAACTGAACTTAAATTAATTTCGTAATAAATGCGTCTTTTCCTTTTTTTCTTTGGACGGTTCATTGAGTCCAAGGCCAAGGTGGCTGCAGGAAACTTGGCGTTATCGCAAAGGTCCGGCAGTACTTCACACCTGGGCCGCTTCTAATGTTATACAAAGCACAGGACCGTTCGTGTGTGGAGTACTGCAGCCACATTTGGGCTGGTGCTGCCAAATGTCACCTGGCCACTTTGGATTCAGTGGAGAGACGTGCAAAGAGGCTGATTGGTGACCCTGATCTAACTCGAGTTGGTCTCCAAAGCCTAGAGCACAGGCGTAGAGTAGCCAGCCTTTCGGTGTTCTATAGGATGCATTTCGGGGAGTGTGCGAGGGAATTGCATGATTTAATTCCCCCATCTCCGTTCCACCAGCGGACGACCCGTCGTACGGCTGGTTTCCACACTTACGTTGTTAACACCACTACTATCCGGACGAAGCGTTTCGCCTCCTTCTTTATACCGCTTACATCGAGGGACTGGAACAATTTGCCGGCGGCGGTGTTTCCGTCGGACTACAATTTGAGTGTCTTCAAGGCTAGAGTGAATAGGCTCTTTATCAACTAGTGCGCTTTACCATCAACGATTGCGTCACTGCTTAACATCAGGTAGGATTGCGGTCAAGCGCTAGTTTATAATATAGATAAAAAAAAAAAACATTAAGAAAAGGACAAAACATAAATACTGATTTAGTCCTGTCAAATTAGTCCGCGTCTGACGTAAATTGACGTATTCTTAGTTGCTATATTATTAATCGCGTCCAAATTCTCTATGGAGTAACTTCTGAAGACGAATCGAGAATGAATTTCATTATAATCTGCTTGGTAATTACGTAACACACTCATCATCTCAGCGTTAATCCCAGTCGCATCCACAACTTTTTCAGCTTTGGAGTCTGGGGTCCGCTTTACCAGTCTAACTGCTGATTTTGGCTAATCTTCGATATTTTCCGTGAAGCGACTGCCGTCTGACCTCCACGACCCGAAGGCGATATCTAAGCATTGCAGTTAGACCAATTGTTAGACTTTTGAGGGCTCCAACAACCCGTAACGACTGCCATTAGATGTTCGTATGGCAACCGGGACCAACGGCTTAACGTGCTTTCCGAGGCACGACCAGACCAGTGCAAATATTCATATTCATGCATAGAAACATTTGCACTGTGCGGGGATCGAACCCGCGCCTCCTTGCGCAACGGCCGCGTTCGCTACTGATACGCCACGGAGGCGGTCAATTGCGTAACACACTGTCAGTAGCAATGGGTTTAATTTCAACAGTTTAACAACATTCATTGCGTTATTAACTTTGTTAAGATGACACATTTCTCGAACATTTGGAGCAATGGATTTAGAATATGCTTCAAAATGAATCAAATTGATAACAATTATAGTGTGTTATTCAATTAATAAATAATAATAATAAATATACAGACAAATCACACAGATTGAGCCAGCCTCAAAGTAAGTTCGAGACTTGTGTTATGGGATACTAACTCAACGTTACTATATTTTATAATAGATGCATATATAGATAAACATCCAAGACCCAGGACAATTAGGAAAAGATCGTTTCCCATCATGACCTGGCCGGGGATCGAACCCGGGGCCTCCACGTCGCAGGCAGGCGGGTTGATCGCTGCGCAATTAGGGTGCTGTATTTATATGGTACGGTGTATTTGGTGTATACGGTGCATAATCCATGGTGAAGCTCTCTTCTTAGACAAGGAAGCATCGAACACGAAGCTTTGTCATTTCTATAAGCCTTATTTACATTTCCATTTTAATGACATTTTATTTTTTCGTTGTCATCATCATCATCATCATTTCAGCCGAAAGACGTCCACTGCCTCCGCAGACTGCGTCCTCCCCCAAGGTTCTCCACGCACGACGCGACGACCGGTCCGGGGGGTTTTCGTTGTGCTTTGCCTGTATTTTGGCGTGGCTAGCTGGCATATGATAAATAATTTCATTGTTGTTGTGTTCATTGCTGTACCTGCATAGTATTGTATAAAGGCCTTTGTTTAAATGAACAGACAGCTGTGCTGCTGGGGAGTTTGTTCCGCTACTTCTTCTTCCTAGCGAAAGCACTAGGAAATGCGCTTTGGGGGACTGTCTTATGTGATATTGACGTTCAAAAAGTGCTCATTCTAAGCCTAATTTGATTACATTGATTTTTGATTTTGAGCCATCACATTAAAGCTCAAATGATTTATAGCAATATTTTAAATCCACAGATATAACATAACGAAGAGGGTAAAGTACCGGGCGCCGATGTCGGTGAGAACCTACGAGTGGTGTTTCTCCATGCCACCGAGGTGCTCCAAGTGGAACACAGAGATGAGGGACTTAACCAGGCTTGAGGTATGTTTTTCATTAAATCCATTTGAACAAGGGTGAAGGCACATGCATCTAATAAACTTGACGGCACTGACATACGTTATATACGTTTACGATATACGTTACTCTGATTCTGATAAACAGAGAAGTGGATTTTTTACAAAATATAATATAACTAGCTTTCCGCCCGCGGCTTCGCCCGCGTGGGATTCGGTTATATCGCGTTTTTTAGATTTCTCTCGGTAATAAAATTAATTAAATGACGATTGATCAGTTTTCGAACGGAAATAAAAAATGATAAAATCACTAAAATAACTATTAAAAAATAAGAGTTGATCGTAGAAGGGTGAAAATTTAGAATTGTATGTATTTTTGTATGTTGTATCATAAAAAAAAATAGGGGTGCAGTACCCCTAACATTTAGGGGGATGAAAAATAGATGTTGGTCGATTCTCAGACCTACTCAATACGCTCACAAAATTTCATGAGAATCGGTCAAGCCGTTTCGGAGGAGTATGGGAACGAAAACTGTGACACGAGAATTTTATATATAAGATTACTGTTGGGTTTTATGGATATGTCCATCTCCTCTTGAGACAAAATAATCTTTAGATAACAAAGGGAATAAATACTAAGAGGATGTGCAGCAGCTTTTTCCTTTATAATATGCTGATATCAACTCTGGTGCCGCTATAAAATTTAAGTTAGTGTGTACTTTGTAAATTTCTAAAAACACATCTTAAGGCAGAAGTTACCACCCGCCAGACAAAGTCTTGCCGCCAAGCGATTCGTCGTGTTCCGGCATGATGTCTGGTGAAGCCGTACGGAGGACGGGTCTGAGCAGTTGTGTTGCGATGTGTGCCGGGTACGATGCGTCAAATGTTGTTGAAAAAAATTGTTGTGTCGGGAGTTTGGTCGTGGAGGGTCTCCACATCAATCTCCCTCTGGCGCAGCATCGTTGGTCGTGTTGTTGGGTTTAACATTGCACCACCTCGCTCAACTGCCGTCTTCCTTCCTATTCACTGTCTTTTTTATGTGAATGGGATTAATAAACTAGCGCGCTTTACCATCATCGCTTGCATCACTGCTTACCATCAGGCGGGATTGCAGTCAAGCGCTAGTTGATAATTATTAAAAAAAAAATATAGAAATATATACCTAGTACTAAACTAATGAAGGCAACAAGAGCTAGAGCGTCACATCAATTAAATTTAAATATTCCTATGACATAATGAGAAAAATATACAGTTTAGATGTCAACAACTTATTACCTAGGGCTATCCTTGAGAAAAACTAGATCGGTTGCGAAGTGACTGTCCTTACTAGCCTTAATTATATTATTGCATTCTTATTACACAGTACAGTTTGTATCTTCAGATAGATCTTTTGAATTAATATATTTTTCATCGAAAAATATTGACTGGAAATAACACAAATTTAATCTAAGCTTATCTTGAAAACTGAACCTCTAATTGAATAACTGTGCTGTGTTTTTCTTAGATTCTAAATTGTAGCCATCCCTAAGTTCACCGTCCACACACCATGCGCGGTTGAATCACTCCTGTGGTTTTATTTTATAAGAACAAAATTCTCACAGCTTTTGAACCGAGGGGCAACTCACAGATCACAAGGCAGATCACAGTCTCATTCTATCAAAAATACCTCCCTATTTCCATAAATTTTGGACATTAACTTTTTGTTGCCGAGATGAGACTTCGTCTAGATTTTTACGTTTGATGCGAATCGACCTTCTGTTTATCAGATTCATCGTCATCAACCTTTTCATCGTCCCACTGCTGACATTGCATCACCTCTCTCAATTGCCGTCTTCCTTCCTATTCACTCAGTTTTTTTTTAGTGATGGGATTGATTGATTTACTGTATACGTATACGTATTTATCGTCTTACTGCTGGGCACAGGTCACCTCTCATACAGAGAAAGATTGAGCGTAATCACCACGCTTGCTCAATGCGGGTTGGCGATGTCAGTCTTATAAAGTCCAGGTTTCCTCAAGATGTTTTCATTCAGCTTCAGTCACTGGGTCTCCAAGATATACTTAGAAAGTACATATAACTTTAGAAAAGTTACATTGGTACTTACCTGACCTGGAATCGAACCCGCGCACTCACACTTGAGAGGCTGGTGTTTTAAGCACTAGGCCACCACGACATTTTTATCAGATTAAATCCCCAGATTTATCTCCTGATAAAGCTGTAGATAACCCATTGCGTGTGTGTGTACCAACAATCATTATATTTACACGATCGTGGATTATACTATGGCTTATTCTAATGAGGACCTTTTCTTAAAGTTACTTGAAGTTCACGTTTTGTTTATACATTTTATTTCAAACAGTTTATTATTAACAAGGTAACACAATAGATGAATAGAAAGAAATAAATGAAAAGAAGTGGTCTAACTGCAATGCTTCGATGTCGCCTTCAGGTTGTGGAGGTCAGACGGCAGTCGCTTCACGGAAAATGTCGAAGTTTAGCCATATCAGCAGTTGGACTGGTAAAGCTGACCCCAGACTCTAAAGCTGAAAAGGCTTCGGATGCGACTGGGATTAACGCTGGGATGATGATGATGACAATAGATGAATAATATATCCAGCGTAAACACACTATTACAATAATAATAATAATAATTTATTGACACAACGACACATACATTAGTATATACAAATTAACTAAATGCTAAACAATGGTACAAAAGTCTGTATACAGATATTGCGAGCCCTGCCTCTTAATCTAGGGTGACCTGTATCTTAAGAGACAGTGTTGAGTACTTAGGTTACTCACAAAAGGATTTATACCTACATACAACTGTGAATTGCGCCACTTATGAATCATCTTGAGGCCTTGCTAATCCATTGCACCATTTGTCCAAAAAATGTGTCTACTCAACAACGTAAATAACGGAATGAATGTTGTTGAACTGTCATAATGAAACTCATTGCTACTGGCAGTGTGTTACATAATTACTCTGCTTATCTAATTGTCAACCATGCGTTAACGAATTCCAGGTTTCTACAACATGTAAATTAATTAACACACTTCCTGAATCCACAGCTACTGATAGTGTCTTAGGCAATTATTACTCTGCTGTTCTAAAATCACGGCACCAGACTACTTTATCCTCCGTT
The DNA here is from genome assembly GCA_017933935.1 of Sesamia nonagrioides. Classification (NCBI taxonomy): domain Eukaryota; kingdom Metazoa; phylum Arthropoda; class Insecta; order Lepidoptera; family Noctuidae; genus Sesamia; species Sesamia nonagrioides. The sequence goes on from JADWQK010002063.1 coordinate 973,587, forward strand.
TTTGTTAGCTCAAAGCTCATATTTTTCACCCATAGGTATCAAATTGGATATATCAAATCAAATCATTTATTTGCTAACACAGGTAAATATTTACAAATCTTACAGAGAATAACGCGCTGTGTTATGCCAGTAGGCGTACAAAAATATAGTGTCCATGTGGCTCATCATAACAAAATTTGAAACACTAAGAATATACTTTTAGAAATCATGAACAATTACTCTTTCAATTAAAGTGACAGGCCCAGATGTGAGATGAGGAACAATTTCTCATTAATTTAATGTAAAAAAAATCTAAGTCAAAATAATCAAAATCATCAATATAAAATCATGCATAATTACTATTTAAATTAAATTGCAGACCCAAATGAGGAATTATTTCTTATTATATAAATATCAAAACCTAAGCTTGTATTTATTATACGTTAAAACACAGAATATTTTTACTGTTTATCTTTTTGTCCGAAGGTCTGCTTAACTTGCTACTGCAGTCGTCTTGTCTGAGATTTTTATATTTATTCAAATATCAGCATAACTATTCAAAACCATTTGCCTACTGCGAGTCTTATAAACGAGTCTCAGAAATGCAAAATCCGAAAATTTCTGCAACAAATGTTAAGACAATCACTATTCTTACGATGGTTTCAGAAAACAGATAACCGACAATGTATCATTTTCGACTCAGAAGCCCGTCGAACGGTTACAAATATGTAGTTGCGCTGGTAGATTTTCGCTAGTCACACCAAATTTGATAAAGATACGAATGTTATAATGTTGCAGACAGAAGAAAGGACGGCGGAGGTAGCGGTGTGCTGCCCGGGGTACAAAATGAGGGATGTCTCCTGTGTCCCTATCTGTCCATTGGGAAAGACTGGCGTTGGATGCTCGGAAGGTAAATTATCATTGGAACTGATGTCCATGGCAACAAAAGAATGTTTCTTTTAAACTTTTAATTTTTTAATCTAAAATGTGTAAATTTTGCTATGATCCATGCATTTGCTATAGTCTACCGACTATATTAAGTGCATGGATCATGATCATGATAGCAAAATATGTTTACTAATTCATATTCCAGACTGCCCGGACAACAAATGGGGTCCAAACTGTATCAACGAATGTAAACGTTGTAAAAATGGCTTTTGCTCACCCGTCACGGGCGAATGCGAGTGCTTGGACGGATGGCAAGGTGAGAGGTGGGTGGCCACTTTGATATGCCTAGATTTAATATTTACTGAAGCCAAGAACTAGCCCATAGAGGCTAGACAATAGATCAATATTTTTTTCTTTTTCATACATTTTAATGTTGAGCATAACAAGCGTATATTTAAAATTATATTAACTACTTATGTAATATCTAAGAACTATTGTTATATTCAAATTATTATTTCTTTAATTATTTTATTTGGTATGAATATCATCACAAACAAAATACCTATTGCTGGTTCTTAGTTTAAATAAGTACATGTACTTCATTGTTGTAAATATTTTAAAAAATATTTTATAGTATGTATAAAAGTATTTTCTATTTCATTTTTGCAGTTGTGATGCGAGCATGCCACCAACGACAACTACACCTTCGTTAGAAGAAATACTAACAGCACTGACTACTAAAACTACAACTCCTGCTACACCTAAAGTAACACCTTCCAGTACTACAATAACTACCCCCAGTACTACAGTAGCAACTCCTAGAACAATAGTAACTACACCTAAAACTACAGTAACAACTCCTAGGACTACAGTGACTACGTCGAGTACTACAGTATCTACGCCTAGAACTGCAGTAACTACGCCAAGAACTACAGTTACAACCTCTGAAACTACAGTTACAACGCCTGTAACTACAGTTAAAATTCCCATTGTATTACTTACCACTTCCACTGCTGCTGCCACTACTCCCGCGACTACAGCAGCTCCTACAACTGCAGAAACAGCTACGACTAAAGGCACAACAGCAGCTACTTCTAGCGCATCAACCAAAACATTTTTGAATACAAATACTACGTCTATTTCTAAAATCCTTACTACGAATAATCAAGAAAAAGCTGGAGAAATGATACCTATTTACACTTCTGTAGAAAAAACAAAATTAGTTAAAATGTATGATAATACAACTTTTGTCACGACAAGTAATTCAATTAGCGCCAGAACTACTACAGAATCAGTAACAGAAAAGGTTAACATTGAACAAATATTTAAGAAAGAGGATACTTTGGAAACTACTACTGAACCTGTTATAATTGTAAAGACTGTTCCTAACGTACAACAGAAACCTACTGAAGTTGTAACTATGACTGAAATGTTAACCACTATACCTTCAACACCGCCTGTGGAAACAATATTAAAAACAGAGACTACGAAAAAAGAAACCACTATAAGAATACTGCCGACTACAGTAAAATTTAAACCAAAGGAAATATGGATAAGACCCGCACAAAAAGGTGAATCCTCTATAGTAGAAACAAAGATTAAAACCACTCATGAATTTCCAAGGTACAGAAGTGCTAATAACAAAGAATTGACACCGACTGTTACAACACCAAAAACGATTATTGTATCTATAATCCCAACATCAGTGTCTTATTCAACATTCAAAAAGATTGCTTTAACTTCGTCGTTCATATCATCAAAAAACAGTTCGACAGCTCAGTCGTATAATAAAACTGAAATTGAATCCACAAAACCAATGATGACTGAAACATCAACACCACCGGTTAAGTTGAGTCCTTTGTCAAGAAAAGACTTGTTGGCTACATCCTACTTTATAAATAAAACTCTAGTACCAAGCACTTCTGTAACTCCAAAACAAACAACTTCTTCAATTAAACCGACTACTTTAGTAATGAAATCTACGGAAGTTACTAAAACTATGCCTCGTATTAATAGAACTAACAGCATGACGACTGATATTAACAAGAATGTTTCTACTTCTATAACAACTACTTCTTCTACAACAAGAACTACACTGAAACAGAATGATTTACTTACGACTTCCACTAATAAATCTATAAAAACTTCAAGTGCTGCACAGTCCTCAACGGAGACAACTACAAAGCACTTGATAAAATATGTGATTCCTAAAAAAGTGAACGTTGCACCTGTGTCAAAAACGTATAATAAACCAACTAACCCAACAGTGGGAGTTGACAAAGAGTTTAAAATGGCTAACGTTACTAAAAGTATTACTAAAGTTACAACAGATGGACCGACGGATGATGAAGAATTTCATATTTTGACAGAGCCTGAACATATAACTGCCGTTATGGGAGAGAAAGGATCTGAGAGGTCGTCAGTAGACTTGGTATCGGTGATAAGTATAGCAGGAGGCGTGATGATGGCAGTCATCACCGTAGCAGTGGTGATTGTGATGATAGAGAGGTGCAAGAAGCCGAGGTACGAGGACGTGAGGAAGATCAATGATATTAGAATGCAAGTTATGATTGATAATAATGATGTTCCGCCGCCGTATGTGAGAAGCATTTTCCACACACCATTACCCGGTAAGTAGTTACTAATATCATGGTAATAATCCCCCATTCTGCCGAGGCACTTCGCACTAGGTAGGTCCTGAGTGGCTACAGAAAAACTACATAGTCAGACCAAGAACACGTAGGTTAAACTGGCTAAAGCTCAAATTGCAGCCGAGAGGTTGTTGTTCTGCCAGAGCCGATGGAAAGGAACAGATGCCGTGTTTGAAAAAGTTACTAGCGCACAGGCAAGTGACGGGTGGGTTTTAGTCAGTAAAATTCTGACAAGCTCTTCCGCTTCGCACAGAGCGAAAGATGGACCTGATGATTTCCTACCCAAACAAAAAGATAACCTTTTTGTTTGGTACTTACCAATTCTTAGTCTATTGCCTTAATTGGACATGCCTTTAAAATTGGAATAAGCTCGTTAGCATGGATTCTACATTATTTAAAGTAGTCTTGGGAAGGTAGGCCGTATTTTCGTCAGGAATTTCAATGGCCCATTAGCTCAGTTGGTTAGAGCGTCGTGCTAATAACGCGAAGGTCGCGGGTTCGATCCCCTCATGGGCCACGATTCATTTTTGTAATTCGTTGCTTTTTTTTTTTCTAGATCCGCCTACTTCCGAAAAGTGTCACTATCAACCAATATCAACGTTGGATCGTAATCTGAAACAGTTTATGAGGCCTGTTGTGGTACAAACTATTTCTCCTATCATGCTGGAAAATTTCAGAGGTAAAAACAGAATAAGATAGTTTGTTTCTTTATAAATAAGATGTTTATTTTTGTTCTTAACAATTGTTTGTTATTTCAGGTATTTTAGAATGTCATTACGATCATTTACCAAGAAGAAGCAATGATTTTGAAACACAAATTCGTTCCTCTATAGCGCCATCTATGAGCGACTGTAGTGAACTACGTCAACTTCGAGCCAGCGTAACTGAGTCCACAATCGAAGCGTTGAAGTGCGAAGCTAAACTCGACATAATAGATCATACAACATCGGAACCACTATACGCTGAAATTCCTTGCTGGAGACCACCTTCTGAACATGCAGTTGAAATCATGAACCTGAATGGGGAAGCAGTAACTGAATTATGACTGCAATGTTTACGTCAAAGTATTAGTTTTGTCAGTACTTCTAAATTGTTGTAATAGATGGCGTTGTATGAAAGTTTGTATTAAAATTACCAAAGATTTTGCGTGAATTATTAATTTTATGTATTAATGAATGTAACAGGAACGTAATGAAATAAAGTTAAAATTATATTTTGTTGTTCTTTTTTAAATTTTCATAAAAGGAAAATAAATAGGCTATGGAAGTTGTTGTGTACAGCCAAGACCAGCTGCTGTTTCGTGGAACCCGTTTAATATAGAGATAAACGTTATCAAGGGTTAAAGTGCGTGGGTATTACTGTTATCAATTGACATCCTATGATTCGTGTTGGGACAGATTTCGCAAAACACAAATTAATTATTCAATTATCTTTAAATGTAGGAAGGTATTAAATAGGTTACCGCTGTTTATAGACTGGTAGCTACTACCATCGATATTAAACTTTATTGCGAAATTGTTAAGGTAAATTAAAGCTTGACACAGACAGCTTCAAGTAGTTTGGCCAGCAGGGTGATTACGTAACACACTATCAGTAGCAATGGGTTTCATTTTGACAGTTCAACAACATTCATTGCGTTTTTTAGGTTTATGAGTAGCGCATTTCTGGATCATATAATACCTATAGCAATGGATTAGCAATATGCTTAAAAAAAATTCTAATTGATAGTAACTTAATAGTGTGCTGTTGGCGTTTGTACAGATGACAGCACATTAAGCTACTACAATCTGTCAAATTTCTTTATTAGATTTTCAACTTTATAGCTGAAGTACTAAGGCTCAAAGTTATTTGAGAATATTTGGCAGTTTCAGTTAGCTCGGCCTGCTGTCGTCCGTATCTAACTAAAATAAGACATCTGCAGCTGGTAGAGAGAGACCTTTAGTTTTCATGATATGGTACAGCAGAAATTGCAATGGCTGTTTGACATGAAAAGGTGAAACTTAGTCGCCTGATAGGATAAGTATTTAAAATTTTCTTTCGCTTCGTAGAAATGATTATTAATTTAGTGTAGACAATCATGTTCATGTCTCAGTTAATAAATAAGACGTAATGTAATGTAGGTAAATATTAATTGTAAGTACCTACATTAGACCTCCTAAATGGGTAATCATTTATTGACAACACTTCCCAATAAATTGGAACTATCTGACTGAAAACGTCACCGTCATCATCATCATCCTGTGGTAAGAGCTTGTTGGCACGCATGTCATCTCTTACAACGTCAAGCCAGCACTTCTTTGGTCTACCCCGCTTGTTCCGGCCCGGCGGAGGCGCCATGGCAAAACATTAGTTACCCACGTAACATGCCGGTTTGCGTAAGACGTGGTCTTACCAGCGTAGGCGACCCTCCTGCATTTTGTCTGCAATGTCACGGACACGAAGGCTGCCCCGGATGCGGGAGTTCCTGATGCGGTCTTTCTGAAAACGTCACCGTGTCGGTCTGAATACAGGACTAGACCTCGAAACCAATACCGCTGCAGCGTGGTGTCAGAAAGGGAGATGTTATCTCCCCGAACCTGTTCACCGCTGCATTCATTACTTCTTTCTTCATTTTTCTGTTCATTACTTCAAGGTTCTGTACTGGAATCGACTGGGAATCAACATCAATGGCGAGTTAGTTCTGTTTGCTAATGGTATCGCAGTCATAGCTGAGCAATTCTCGAAGACCTCAGTAGAGCCTATGAGCGAGTCGGTCTTAAAATGAACTCCTATGAAGTCCTATAAAGATTGGAGACTTTATTCTCGAAGATGTTGACAGTTACGTATACCTGAGACAAACTATCCAGTTAGGAAGGTCCAACTTTAAGAAAGAGGTCAATCGTCGAATCCAACTCGGCTAGGCTGCTTTTGGGAAGCTACGTAGAATCTTCTCGTCCGAAATACCGCAGTGTTTCAAGACAAAAGTCTTCGACCAGTGTGAACACACACTGGTCGAAGACTTTTGTCTTGCTTTTGACTTTTGTCTTTTGGCTTGATTTTTGTTTTGCAACAGCCAGTGATGACTTATGGAACTGAGACGTGGTCGCTAACAATTCGTCTTATAAGAATTCTCAAGGTCACTCAAAGGGCTATGGAGAGGGCTATGCTTGGGATTTCACTGCGTGCTCGTATCAGAAATGAGGAGATCCGCAGAAGAACGAGAGTAACCGACATAGCCTGAAGAATTGCAACACTTAAGTGGCAGTGGGCCGGGTACATTGCCCGTAGGACCGATGCCCGATGGGGCGACGGTTCTCGAGTGGCGACCACGCACCGGAAGACGCAGCGTGGGTAGGCTTCCTGACAATGTGGACCGACGACCTGGTGAAAGTCGCAGGAAACCGCTACATACGCGAGACCCAGGACCGGTCGTCGTGGTGATCTTTGGGGGAGGCCTATGTCCAGCAGTGGACGTCTTTCGGCTGAAATGATGATGATGATGATCTGACTGTAATTTAATCGTAAAAGTAACCCAGCAAAAAAGCTACCATGGATCAAAAAGACGACCCGTGTGGGTGTTATTTTCCCAACTATCCTACGGTCAGATCCCAGTCTAACCAGATGCAGCTAAATTCCTTTATTTTACATAGAACTGCCTATATAACTTCCACACTCCAGTTACTCAGTAATACGATGTAAAAAGTCGGTATTAATTTTACATGATAGCCCTACAAAAAAGAGAGCTGGATGAAATCCAGGTATTAAACATAGTTTTGTGGAATTCAGCGACTGAATGAAGTTGAGTGCCTCAACTGAATTCCACAAAATAAGTATTTTAAAATACACACAAATGCCTCAACTTGAGGCAAAACAAACCCTAAATTGGTTTGTTTACCTCTATTCTTAATCGAGCTTGACACACATATAAACATTAATAAACTATTTACATTCGTTGGAAGTAGGATTATTACTTGTATGTAAATCATCTCTCTTGATAATGTTTTTTTTTTCTTTCTTTTTTGGCTTGCCACAGTTTGTGCATTTAGCCAATGTCACGTGATGAATTATTCATGTCGAAAAAGACGGCTGCGTGAACCGTGTTACGAGGGAGATTTTAGACAAAGTCATGATGTGGTTACTATGCTGTGATATATCATTGTTCTTTATGAATTATTTACTGAATGCACTATAATCACGCATTTTTATTTAGTAAACCACACTAAAAAAATATTTTAAAAGTCCAATGAAAAATGGGCGTGACAGCTCGACTTTCCCGCCAAAACCCCCCTAGATAATGTTATTAACATCTTCTTTTTAGGTGTAAACAATTCGTTGCCTAGCAACGGTTTATTTACCTCTATTCACTATCGAATTTGGCCCAAATATAGACATGATTATTTACTGTATTTTCATTGAATAATCATAATCAAAACAACAAGATAACAAAACCCGAGATCTTGACCGAACACCTCGTTCAATGTTACTGAGATCATAAACTAGCTTTTGTCCATTTAATTTCATTTTATTTATAAGATAACTGAGATCCACTGTGTTAGTAACAATAAATCTGCACCCATGTTAGTACCCAATCAATACAAACCTAAACAGACGATTTATTAGCTAGTTCCATCCCTGCTTAGTATGCTCATCGGTCTCGCAACACATGGAGTTCAGTGAACCTACTGAGCAGAACTGTGTCAGTTCCGCCAATCATCCTTTTATTTTGTTTGGGATGGGAAATCATCAAATGACCTCTCCCGCTCTGGGTGGAGTGGAAGGGCGTGTCAGATTTTTACCGACTAAAATCTATTCCTGTTTCTTTACTTGCCTATGCTATGATTTCTTTTTTAACCTAGCTGCAACCCTGACCTAGGAGGCATCAGTCTTCGTGGACCCCGTCACGATGTGCTGACATTCCTTTGGGGCGCGCGTGAAACACAAGGCGCCGTCGACTCGGGCTGGTCCTTACCGGGTGGTGAACAGTGGGCAGCTCGCCGCCCGGTAAGGACCAGGCAAGCCCGCGCCTACGGTGGCTGGAAGTTCGATGTCGTCTCCCGACCAGGGCGTCTCCTGCGGTGGCGTGAGGGTGCTGGGATTCACGCTGCCTCACGCGCTCCGCCTCCTCCTTTGCCAGCATCACTGCTTCGCAGAAGGAGGTGACGGCCTGCCATACACTCTCGCTTCGGACCATGGCCTGAAACCACGCGAACGAAGTCGCTGGCGGCCGCTAGTTTATTAATATGCAGTATATTGATCACTGGAAAGACATAATGACGCCATTTTGTTAGTAGATTACGAAACTTGTGAAAATCTATCATTATGAGATGACTGATCGAACATTCTGATACTATTGTGATATCAGACAGGCCCCAGGAGTAATTCCTAGTGTGGGGTAACTTTTTTTTTATTTAAAAAGCAAGGTTTGGGTGCAAATGATTTTAAGGAAAAAGAAATCCCGAGGTAAAAAAAAAATATCCGTCAATAAAGGCAAGTAGGTATACCTACTTAACTAGACACTTATGTATGAGGCCAAATACTTCTTTGTAATCTCCGTCTCCATTATTGCGTGAGTCATGGCCACAAGAAAAAAACAATCTGTATAATAATGCCAAAAAAATATATTCAAAAAATATTATATTTTCCTTATAGACTGCTGAGGAAATTGGTAGACTAGTCCAATTCCTCGAAGAGAAGATGATTCTTGATCACTTATATTAGTAATTACTTAGTTATATATTCATTTAAACATTTCAAAACATAACATTATCTCATCGTTTCCGACAACTGACGATATCTACTGAATTGGGGTTCAGTGGTGAAATATTTAATCTGTGCAGTTAGGAGTTTTACTGTTGTTAGTTCGTTCTCTGGTTCACAAATTAACTAAATTTAAGTTCTAAACTCATTAAAGTTAATCTTCTTCTTTATATTTTATCAGGAAATGGACAGAAGATATAATAACTGAACAATTTGACAGGAGTCAGGACTACACTAATATGTATATTTGCACTGGTCTGGTCGTGCCTCGGAAAGTACGTTAAGCCGTTACTCCCGGTTGCCACCCGAACATCTAATGGCGTTTGTTACGGGTTGTTGGAGCCCTCAAAAAGTCCAACAATTGGTCTAACTGCAATGCTTCGATATCGCTTTCGGTTTGTGGAAATCAGATGGCAGTCGCTTCACGGAAAATATCGAAGTTTAGCCAAAATCAGCGGTTAGACAGGTAAAGCGGACACCAGACTCCAAAGCTTAAAAAGCTTCGGATGCAACTGGGATTAACGCTGAGATGATGATGATGATGATAACGTATTTTAAGTATCCAGTAGAAATGCTAGTTTAGTTCTAGAGGCACTTACACGATGAGTTTATTTTATTTCATTTTATTGTGTTTGAGTAACTTGGAGGAGGCCTTTGTGAGGCCAGCAGTGGACCTTTTTAGGCTGAGGAATAAGAAGAACAGCTATCAACTATAGATAGTAGTATAGTGAGGTGATTGACGAATTAATCAATTAAAATATAAAGAAAATTATACTGAAGACAACACTGATTGGGTACACGAAGTGAATAAATTTAAGATATTCCGAACTTTGTCATGTATGACAACGTATTCAAGTTATCGCAAGAATTGAATAGCTAATGCCCCAGAGGAGCTCTGAGTCAACAGTCAAAACAAAACTTTATGCAGAACCCAAAGTTTCAAACCCATTCTCGCCTACATATTCTAGTACAGCAGTGTGTGCTAATTTTAGCGGCAGTGTGCCATGAGGACCAGCGGGATAAACAAGTAAGATACGTCGGTAAGTCAAGCTCGTTATGTCATACTTTAGTTTATTTTAGTCTCGAATATTTATGTAGCAGTACTAAACAAAGAGATAGCGGTCGAATTTGCACGATATGTGATTTTTATTGATGTTTTGCATGTAGTTTTGTTGGTGATTTTACGAACAGTATATGACTATATGTGCTTCAAATGGTATTTTAACGTATTCGTCAAAACTGTAAACAAATATGTGTTTATGGAAAAATAACTTTAAGTCTAACAAAATATACTTTAGCTTAGGCTACAATTTCTAATATTTTTTTTAACTTTTTCAATAGTGTTAGTCACTCTAAAATAAACTCAATTGTCATTAAAATCAAGTTGATATTTGTTTAACTAGAAATAACATCAGTAAGTATATATATCCAAATATTATTTTTGTTTCATTGAAGTTGTTTTTTTTTTTTTCGTTTATTTGTTATTTTTGTTTTAAGTTGATTACAAAACTTTCTAGGATGTTCACTTTGTTCACCTGTTTTGGAACAAACCAGTATTTTCTTTTAATTTTCTTTAAGTATATAGTTAGTTAGTGTTACAAGTTGAAGCCTTAGTAAAATTGTATTAGTTACTAAGATCTGCTCGCGAAACCCTCCTTGCGAAAATTACTTTCCCCCGTTCCACCCTATCACATCGGAGTGCCAGCTCGCCTAAGTACTTAGTTTTCAATTATATTCCAACTTTTTTAGTTTTTGCTTGGCTCCTCAGACTTGAGCGGGACGTTGAACAGCCAAAGGTCTTCCACAAGTATCAGACTAACAAAGGCAAAATGCCGCCATCAAATCCGACTGGTACTTTCTCTCAAAACTCTTCCCCCCATAATACACAATGAGTTCTAACTTTAGTTCCATGCTTCTTCTCCTTTTTTCAAGGTGAGATTCAACCTCAACTCTCGATCAATGGCCTCTATGGAAAATATACCACAATTTTGCCAATAATACGTGTAACAAATTATAGAAATTCTTTGATGATTTTATTTCACAATAATGGCGCATATCGCCAATTACAGTTGAAAAAGACGGCCGCGTAAACCGTCTATGAGAAAGGCTTAAGGCAAAGTTATGATGTGACCACTATGCTGCAATATTTCAATGTTTTTTATAAATTATTTACTGAATGCACTTTTTACTACATAAATCACGCGCTTTTATTTAGTAAACGACACTATAAATAATTGTAAAAGTCCAATGAAAAATGCGCGTGACACTCAGCTTTCCCGCCAAAACCATAATGAGTGCTGTTTCAAGCCAAAACAAGCTGTCTAGTTCCATGTTATTTATTTCTTTATTTTTTTGGCTTCGCACGGTTTGTGCATTTAGCCAATGTCACGTAATTATGAATTATTAGGTATTCATGGCGAAAAAGACGGCCGCGTGACCCGTCTTACGAGTGAGGTTTGTGAAAAAGTCATGACGTGGCCACTATGCTGCGATATTTCACTGTTCTTAATGAATTATTCACTGAATGCACTTTTTAGTACATAAATCACGCGCTTTTATTTAGTAAACGACACTATAAATAATTTTAAAAGTCCAGTGAAAAATGAGCGTGACACTCATCTTGACATTCCCGCCAAAACTCTAGTTCCATGTTTAAACTTTGAGTCAGTATTTGAATTTCGAACTCTGATAAGTCAAAGTTCTTAACACAAAAGTGACAACTAATATAGAACTGAGTTGGCATTTTATATAAAGAACTGCATTTCTATGCCGATTAGGTGCATAATTTAATAACTATTAAGGTGGTTTAAGCGTGATCTAAATAAAATTCCTGTATGCTAATAAGGGGGTTTAGGTTTATAATTAGTAGTAGGGGAGGGTGGGGAAATTATGGACGCTGAAAGTAAATCATACACCACCGCTATACTCCTAGCAATAATATAATCAGTTAATTAATAAAGTAATTAATTACTAGCTGCGCACCGCGCTTTCACCCGCGTAGGTTTCGATATGTTTGTTTTATATGCTCCGCTCCAATAGAAGCAACACGCTGCGACCTATTGGTCAGCGTCAGGTATATATTATAGCCTTAAGCCTTCCTGGATTAATGGGCTATCCAACTTAAAAATATTTTTTGTAATCGGTCCACTAGTTCCTGAGATTAGCGCGTTCAAATAAACACTTCAGCTTTATACAGTATGTTAACTAACAGAGGGCGTTCCCGTTAACCCGAAATAGCATACATACATGCTAAAAAAAATATTTCCATTCGAAAACAAAATGTTTTAAAAAATTTTCCAATATGAAAATATTCAATAAAAATTTTAAATTGACATGTAAAAGAAACACACTGTACACGCGAACATGAAAGACGGCAACGTCGCAATTTATTTATACATGACGACTACTATTTTGATTTAAAACAGGTTTCAAATTTATTTCCAATTAGAATTTTTTTTTATTCGGATTTTTTTATGCTTATTTTTCTATGCTGATATTTTTATTTTAATCTATTAATGATATATATTAACGAGTTTAAGGGAACGCCCTCTGTTATTTAACATACTGTATATTAGTATAGATAATAAGTAATATTGGTGGCCCTTTAAGTTGTAACATTGTGTAAGTTGGAAAACCCTGAGATTATGCATGCTATGCTTTACCCTGACTGAACATGTTTTTGCCATAACAATTATACCTATTTAACAACATTGTATACCATTGTTTGATGTAAATACAAGATTTAGTCTTTATTCTTCTATCGTTATATGGTGTATTGTACGTGTCACAACACTCGTTTTAATATTACAACTGGCAACACTTAATGTTTCGTGCAAAAAGTACACATTACCCGCTTGCCGCCATCACTGCCAAAGGGTACAATAGATATATAAGTACGAGGTTACTAATTTTGCTCCTCCCCAACAGATCCTACGTATCACTGAACATATACACGCAGGATTCCTGCGTGGTATGTATACAGGCGTAGTTTACTTTGACGTAGCGAAGGCGTTTGATAAAGTCTGGCACAACGGCTTAATCTATAAGCTGTACCAACTCGGTGTGCCTGATCGTCTCGTCCTCATCTTACGGGACTTCCTGTCAAACCGCACCTTTCGTTATAAAATCGAGGGAGCACTCTCCTCCCCCCGCCCCATCCATGCAGGTGTCCCCCAGGGCTCTGTATTAGCCCCCTCATTTTCACGCTTTTCACCAGCGATATCCCGAAAAGCAGTAAGGCACAACTCGCTCTGTTCGCAGACGACACAGCCATCTACTGCTCTGGACTCAATCCAGACCGGATTCGCCTCCATCTTCAAAGAGCGGTCAACTACCTTGCTGACTGGTTTAAGAAGTGGAGGATCGAAGTCAACCCCAAAAAAAGCCAAGCGGTACTCTACATGAAACCGCGACGCAAAGTCACCCTTCCACGGCCCATCACCATGGACGGCAAGCCGATCCCTTGGGAGAAGCAAGCCAAATACCTAGGTGTGATTCTCGACCAACACCTCAACTTCTCAGAGCACATTAAGGCGGTCCGCTCACGCGCCGCCTTCGCTCTGGGTCGACTCCACCCCCTCCTCAACCCGCGTAGCAAACTGTCGCTCAGGTGCAAAATGCGCTTGTACACAGCATGCATACGCCCGATTATGACATACGCTTGTCCAGTCTTCGCACATGCCAAGCCGCGTCATATCCATAGGATGCAAGTAGTCCAAAACCGATTCCTCCGTAAAGCCACAAACGCCCCTTGGTCCGTCCGTAATGAGATCCTCCATCTTGATCTCAAAATCCCCACCATCCAGCAGTTCATGAAACGCCTCTCCAAGCGTTTCTTTGACACTGCTGCCAAGCACCGCAATCCTCTTATAGCAGCGGCTGCTAATTACACTCCCTCCACCATCTCCCGCCTTCGCCGTCCACGGCATGCCCTCACAGACCCCGATGACCCCATAACCTTCCTCCAAGAGGCCAATAGGGCCACCAGCACAATACACAAGAAAAGACCGACCTACCGACCTCGCCGCCGAGGTCCATCGCGACGCGCTCAACGTAGTAGCCCCCTCCCCCGTCCCTTGTCCGATGACGGCCAGCCCGCGCCGCAGCTGAGCCAGTAAATATAAACTCCCAACTATGACCTCTGAGTTTGTTTCGGACGTTTCTTCTCAGAGCTAGTACTAGGAAACGCCGCGGTCATCAAACCGAATCAAATATAAGAAATCGATCCAGCCGTCCCTTGCTGTTTTTCTAGTGACACCCTAAGCCGAGATTCGTACCCCACTATGGGGTGCCCTTAGCGTAGTCGCTTAGCTTTTAATAGCCCTGGCTGGAGGCTTTAAATTCATTTAAGGCAGCCACAGGATAGCCCGGTTAAATAGTGACGACCTCTCTAGGTCAACTATGAGATGCCATATCAAAAAAAAAAAAAAAAAAAAATTTTGCTCCAGTAGACTTCTGCCCTCACAACTGATCTCAGTGTTTGCTCTAACCCTCACATTATTACCTGGCGGTATGTTACGACTATAATTACCTATATTGATAGTGAAGATTAAACTATTGTTCCTGTCTCCACGATTTTTATTTAGGAGTGTACGGACGACAGCACTTCAATCTGTCAGATTTTTTATTGGACTCATTATGACTTTGCCTCAAACCTCCCTCGTAGACGGTTCACGTGGCCGTCTTTTTCGACATGAATAATTAATTACGTGACATTGGCTAAATGCACAGACCGCGCGAAAAACTAAAGAAAGAAAGAACAAAAGGCAGACTTATTATTATTTTTTTTTTTTTGTTAATTCTCACTTGGTTACAATTTGTTTTTGTTAAATTGAAGTAGGTATTAGTAAAAGTTCATCGTCAGAATCCCTCTTATTTATAAACATTACTTAATTAAAGATATGAGACGTTAAAATATCAAAACATTTACCAGTACTGCGCGCACACAGCGCTGCAGCACTGTATATGTCATCAGCTTATCAGCAAGCAACGTTTTCGGTTAAATGATAATACTTAATGCTCACAATATTATAAAATTACGCTGTAAGCAAAGACTTCAATCATCATCATCATCATTAACCTTTTTATCGTCCCACTGCTGGGTACAGGTCTCCTCTCATACAGAGAAGGATTGAGCGTAATCACCACGCTTGCTCAATGCGGGTTGGCGATTTCAGACTTAGGTCCGTATTACAGAACGTCACTCAAGCATTGATCTCTGCTTAAGCATTACTTAATTCTAGTTTTAACCAATCAAAAGGCTTGAAACGAGACTTAAGTAGAGCTTGAGTTTGAGTGACGTTCTGTAATACGCACCTTAAAGTATAATCCCAGGGCTCTAACGCCTCTAGCAGTCAGGAAACAACATCGAACTCCCGGCCACCGTAGGCGCGGGCATGCGCGCGGTGAACAGTAGATAGCTCGCCGCCCGGTAAGGACCAAGCCTGGGTCGACGGCACTGCGTACCATATAAATCACTCGTGTAGAAGAGATAATGAAGAAACTACCTTTTCTTCAACGTAGTCTTTAATCTTAAAATGTACTTAATCTTGTGTTTCAGATCAAAATGCGTCTATTAATCCTAGCGCTAGCAGTGCTTTGCGCAAGCGCAACCCCTCAGTATACGAAGACTGCAGCGGGTGTGAAGGGTGGATACAGTGGTCAGGCGCACCAGTACCAGGGTGGGGAGAATCTAGCCCGGTGAGTGTTTAAAACCGGAGACCATTACATTTTGGTCTGGGTATATTTAGTTCAGTGCTTCGTGTTCAGTCTTTTTGCTTCATGAACAAAGGACAGAAAATAAATATTAGTTTATTCTTCAGCCTAATAGAGGTCCACTGCTGGACAAAGGCCTCCCTCAAGGCATTGGGGGAGACCGGGTACCACACGGGTTAGTTCTGAGTTTACCTTGTTCCCAAACTAAACTGAATTTAAGTGCATCTTTCTTTTTTTTTTTTTTTTTTTAATAATTATAAACTAGTGCTTGACTGCAATCCCGCCTGATGGTAAGCAGTGATGCAATCGTTGAGTGTAAAGCGCACTAGTTTATTAAGCCTATTAATAAGCCTACACTTAAAAAAGTTAGGAATAGGAAGGATGACGGCAGTTGAACGAGGTGATGCAATGTTAAACCCAAGACCAACACGACCAAACGATGCTGCGCTAGAGGGAGATTGATCTGGAGACTCTCCACGACCAAACTCCCGAGACAACAACATTTGGCGCAGCGTACTCGCCACACATCGCAACACAACTGCTCAGACCCGTCCTCCGTACGTTCCGTCCGTTCATTAAAGAAAAGAACAGAAGATATAATATTAGTTCAATTTAATCAAATAAGGCCGTCCCGTGTGGTACCGGGCTATGAATAGTACCAACCCAGAACTCTCAGCAGGGAAGCGGGCAGCAGCGCTTCTTCTGTGTAATAACAAATTACTGCGATACTCAACCCGCCTGCTAAGCGTGGGGATTATGGCAAACCCTCCTAATGGAATGAAAGCCTTGGGGGAGACCTTTGTCCAGCAGTGGACCTCTATAGGCTGAGAAGAAGAAGAAGACTCAAATAAGATATTCCATAGACAGTTTAGACATGAAAAACATGGGACTAAAAATACGTCACGATACGATTTGACAGGACTAAAGTAACAATTATCTTCCGTACTTTTCGAAAAAGAAAGATGCACTTAATTTTAATTTAGTTTTTGAACAACACTGGCGAAACTATCACTAGGAATGGCTTGTATATACAGTATGTTAACTAACAACACAACATTAGAAGCTCAGCAAACCAGATTTTTAAAACTAATAGTAAGCAAGAAAACCAAAAACAAATGTAAAGATGATTACAATAAGTTGTCTAAAATATGTAAAATTCTTCCTGTCAGCCTAAAGCATAAGTATCTAGTTCTGGTCAGCAGTTATGGTAGCTGGGAGCGTCACTCGCTAATAACCCATAACTACGCAACTAAGATGGTGTCAGCAGGTAAATTTAATGTACCAAGAGTCAGTAATTATTTTGGCGACCGAACGCTGGTCAAAAGAGTACCATACTGGCTCAACCAATTGCCTGCTGACATAAGAGGTCAGAAAACAAAACGTAAATTTGCAAGAGCACTTAAAATGTTCTTACTCAGTAGTCTGTAAGCAATTTTGTAAGACCTGATATTATTGATATAGCTTTTTTTTTTATGTAATATTGTTGCATTTTTAATTATTGCTGATTAAATATTGATACACTGTTTGTTCCGTTCCCGCAGACGTGAAAACGGTTTTGCGGGGCATAGCATTTATCCTATTGTACAAGTGGACATTAAGAAAATAAATAATAATAATAACAGAGGGCGTTTCCGTTAACCCGAAATAGTATAGCATACATACATGCTAAAAGAAATATTTCCATTCGAAAACAAAATGTTTTAAATTTTTTTCCAATATGAAAATATTCAATAAAAATTTTAAATTGACATGTAAAAGAAACACACTGTACACGCGAACATGAAAGACAAACGTCGCAATTTATTTATACATGACGACTACTATTTTGATTTAAAACAGGAGGTTTCAAATTTATTTCCAATTAGAATTTTTTTTATTCGGATTTTTTTATGCTTATTTTTCTATGCTGATATTTTTATTTTAATCTATTAATGATATATATTAACGAGTTTAAGGGAACGCCCTCTGTTATTTAACATACTGTATAACTAAATTAATACCTTTAATAGTTGAGTAAGTAGATGTAAGTGAACAGGTAGGCAGTAACTTCCTCGAGTGACGTAACCTCTTGTAAATATATTCTAGTGATCACTCACAGCACTGCCTATTAGATCATAGATAAAACCACCACAATGCCATTCATCGTTCAGAAGACATACCTACCTAACTAGGCTAAGGTCTCAATCGAGCAAAAAATATGGTAGGTACAGAAGCCAGTACATCAAGCTCCTCAATCTGTAAAATAATAGAGTTTTAACTAAATTATTAAAGTTCGAGGTGGATTGGGAAAATTTGAAGGTAGCTTGACCTGCAGACGTCGTACCCTCCCAAGGTGGTTCTGTAAATTCTGTTCAAAACATTTTTTCATTACTTACAAAGTCCTGCCTTTAGAACTATGAGGAACAGCGTGTAAAGTTCACCCATCCTCCATAGAAAAGGTGGGACCCCCCGTGCAGACCACAGACTGTGTGTGGTGACGGGGAAATATAAACACAAGGGGTCTACCAATACCTTCTTTTCTATATTGGCATCTGTATTTGTATTATTGTAAGGGCGGTAAGTATATACGTATCCCCGAAGTGTATTTTCATATCCGTTTTCTTCAACGTCCACAGCAATTATTACAACAATAGCACCCAATACCAAGGCTACGGGGGGTATTCAGTGAGGACCAACCAAACGGAGTCGATCAACTATGAAAAGGGCGTCTGTTACATTGAAGTCCCGTAAGTAATATCTTAAAATCCCTTTTTAGAGTAGAGTAAAACCGGGAACCTATTACTAAAACTCCAACGATTGTCTATCTGTCTGTTTGTTACCAGGCTGTATCTCATGAACTGTGACAGCTTGACAGTTGACATTTTCATAGACATGTATTCCTGTTGCCGCTATAACAAAAAAATTGCTACTAAAAAGAATTTTTATTTCTTTAAGCGCGGATTCAACTCTCACTTGGCCGGTTTTTTAAAGAGTAATATAAGAACAGTTCAAAATTTAATTTTGCTTTTAGGTATATAATGTTGTTATATTTTTACAGAACAGCCAGCTTGGTCAGGGATCCTACTCATGTTCCGGCTGGCAACGGCGTAAGTATTCTCTGAGACAGTAGGTAATTTGAAATCGATTGTAAATTTCGTCGGTCTTTATACTAGCATCAGTGAATTCAGTACCTGCATTATCACGCCGACCCCTTACTCCCTCTCTTTCTGGGTCAGCACCTAACCATGCTAAATCATAGCCATCATAGGTTGCCTTAACCACATTCCATAACTTAAAGGAAACATACCAATGCAAGTGGAAAGCCTTGGGGGAGGCCTTTGTCCAGCTGTGGACCTCTATGGGCTGCAGAAGAAGAAGAAAGGAAACATCAAGGTCTTTTCTTCAACGTTATCTCTGTATCCATTTGAGACATCACTGATAGATCAAATGCCTAGAGCTGCACTAAATGTAACATATATTTATATATACAAAATCCCCAGTCTCGACCAGATTTGAGCCGCATCAGAAGCTGCTGCAGCGGCTACACCAGGAACATACACAACTTCCGAATCTGTGACCCAGTATGTACTAACGAGTGCATCAATGGACTCTGCGTTGCACCCAACACGTGCACCTGTTTCCCTGACCATGTCAAGAACTTGGCTGGGATTTGTATACCAACTTGCCCGATTGGATGCCAAAATGGACAATGTTCCGGAGGCGAATGTATTTGCAAGGATGGCTACAGATTGGATTCCGAAAGCAAATTTTGTGTGCCATATTGTCGGGAACAGTGCGGTGGATCAGGACGAGGTAGGGATCGTTATTTGTTTTACTATAATTTTAGTCATGTAGCGACATCTATACTTGAGTATAGCAGTAATTACCGACGGATAGAAGGCAGATTCATGGGCGTACCCAGATCTGGCCTAGGGGGTGGCAAGTGAGTCCTAGGAGGGGGCAAATCAGGTCTAGGGGGGCCAAGTCAGGCCTAGGGGTGGGCAAGTCAGGCCTAGGGGTTGGCAAGTCAGGCCTAGGGGTGGGTAAGTCAGGCCTAGGGGCGGCGAGTTAAATTTGTTAAGTGATTGCTTGCTGTTTTTGGCAATTGGATCGTAAATTTTGTCAGTGTTTACTTCGTGGTTTATTTAAAAGTTAGAGATAAGTCCTCGTTTATACTTTGTTTAGTAATCAGGAGGGTTCAGACAAGCGAAATTTCGAGGGGGGCGCCCGGCCCCCTCGGCCTCGGTACGCCAATGCATAGATTTACTATTCTATAATTAAATATGATCATTAATCAGACGTCTCGTTGAACTCTGAACTTATTGTTTGGATTGGTATTATTAATTTATTCCACTTTAGCAGTCATGCTTTGGATATTTTATATTATTATCTACTTACTTATTAATTTTGATTTATGTTGTTTTGATATACGACTTGTATTTTTTGGTAACCCACTCTAGGATATGATTGCTACCGAGGATATCAAAGAATCAATTCGATACCTTAATTCGCAAATCGGCTAATTTAAGCAATTTTTTCAAGCAAAGTTTAAAACTGTATATTTTTTATACAATATGTAAAGAAAACCCTGTCCGACCCATAAGGATAGCAAAGGTTAGGTAAACACTTGACCAAATATAATATAAAATTTTACATAATCATAATAGTAACAATACTAATGAATTTTGAAATAATCCTTTTTTCCCGGGAATTAATTCCAATTTCCCCGAAATTTGGTAATTTTAAAAAGTGACAACACCGGTATTATTATAAGCGAATAGCGACGCGACCACGTCACGTATTAAGTTACCTCTTTTTGCGAAATAATATTTATTTTTTTAGGGGGAATTTTTTTTTTAAGTTTAGCCCGACTTTGTAGGCATTAGTAGAATCAGTTATCGATACCTTACAATACCTTCATGGATCGGACAGGGTTTTCTTTACATATTGTACAATCTAAAATACTGTTCATAAAATGATATTATTAGTTAGTATTTTGCGAATTAAGGTATCAAATTGGCATCATCATCAACCTTTTTATCGTCCCACTGCGCTGCTGAGCACAGGTCTCCTCTCATACAGAGAAGGATTGCGCGTAATCATCACGCTTGCTCAATGTGGGTTGGCGATTTCAAACGTAAAGTCCAGGTTTCCTCAAGATCTTTTCCTTCACCTTCAGTAATTGGTGTTCAAGATATACTTAGAAAGTACATATAACTTTAGAAAAGTTTCATTGGTACTTGCCTGACCTGGAATCGAACCTGCGCACTCATACCTGAGAGGCTGGTGTTTTAACCACTAGGCCACCACGACATCAAATTGGCATATCGATACTTTGATTCGGAAATCAGCTAAAACCACATTCTGTTAAAAAACAATTATGTTTAACTCTTATAGTACTATAGTATTTTATTTAATAGATGTTTAACAAAGAAGTCTACATTATTAAAAATACTAACTTACGGTTTTATCTAACAACTGTATTTTAGGGTTTTTCATAAGTGATATATATACAATATGTAAAGAAAACCCTGTCCGACCCATAAGGATAATAAAGGTTAGGTAAACACTTGAACAAATATAATATAAAATTTTACATAATCATCATAGTAACAATACTGATGAATTTTGAAATAATCCTTTTTTCCCTGGAATTAATTCCAATTTCCCTGAAATTTGGTAATTTTTAAAAAAAGTGACATCACCGGTATTTTTATAAGCGAATAGCGACGCGACCACGTCACAGGTGCCGCGTGTCCTGCCCCCCGCCGCCCGCGGAAGGGGTTGCTTATCGCACATGTATTAAGTTACCTTTTTTTGCGAAATAATATTTATTTTTTTAGGGGGATTTTTTTTTAAGTTTAGCCTGTCTTTGTAGGCATTAGTAGAGTCAGTTATCGATACCTAAAAATACCTTCACGGATCGGACAGGGTTTTCTTTACATATTGTATACTTACAATATTCGAAATAAAAAAGGTACCAAAGGTTCTCCTGAGCTGCCAGTCAGAATAGAATAATAATCCAACCAAAATAGTGAAGTTAAAAATATTCAAATGTCTTTCATGCCTAAGCATTAGCAACCTCCTCTCTTTAATCAAAAACTCCTTACTCTTCAGGTAACTGCACCGCTCCAAACACGTGTCAATGCAACAATGGATGGAAATCAACTCCCGAAGGTTCATGTAAACCATCCTGTGATCGTTGCAAGGATGGCGAATGTGTGGGTCCTAACGAATGCCGTTGTTCTTACGGATACTCGAAGAATCAGTACGGAGACTGTATCCCACATTGCTCGATGTAAGTTGTTTAGGCCACTGACCTTGCATAAGCTTTAAGTTTATTTTAGTACAGTAGGAGAACTCAACTCTATTGAGTTTCATGAAGAAGTTAAAGGTACGAATTAGGTATTAAACATGTGTGGTGGTGTCTACATCGTCACATGATAACTACATATGCATCATCCTGACGTCACATGAGTGACATGCATTTTAATTTATGAGTTCTAAGCAGACGAGTTCTCTAGTGGCGACCACGAACCGGAAGACGTAGCGTAGGTAGGCCCCCGACAAGGTAGACCGACGATCTGGTGAAGGTCGCGGTAATCCGCTGGATGCGGGAGGCGCAAGACCGGTCGTCGTGGAGATCCTTTGGGGAGGCCTATGTCCAGCAGTGGACGTCTTTCGGCTGAAATGATGATGATGATGATGATGGAGCAGTAGTGTCGGTGTAGCTACGGAGCCAAACCTACGTTCCGTACTTCTACACTCTATTAATATTTATATTTATTTTCCAGTCCTTGCACGGCGCCAAGCCGCTGCATAGCCCCAAATGTGTGCGACAACCCTTCAAACCCTTCCACCACTACCACCATCTCCCCCTACGGTCAATATCCTAGTCATTACAATCACACTCCAAATGGAGCCCCCTATGGTCAGCGGCCTCAATATCCTAACTACCCTGGCAATCAACCACCGAACTATCCCGGCAGTCATCCATCGAACTATCCTGGTAATCAACCATCGAACTACCCTGGCAACCAGCCATCTAATATCCCTGGCCATCCACAACAGTACTACCCTGGCTCTCAACAGCCTTACTATCCTGGTAGTCCACAGTCAAATAACTCTAGTAGCCCTCAGTCAAACTACCCTGGAAGTCCCCAATATAACTATCCAGGATATCCTCCTTATCCTAATACTCCAGGAAATCAAAATCAGTACCCTGGTTATCAGCCAACTAACAATGCTGGATATCCACAAAATATCCAACCTGGGTCACCTAACTACCCAGGTAATCAGTATAACTCGAGCAACCAAAATCCTTCTAACTCGAGTCCAAGACCGCAATATACTCCAGAAGGACAACTTATTTACGCCCACATTCCTGGTGTCCAGCCATCTCTGTACCCTGATAGCCAACACCTCGGCCCAGACCAACGTCCCATTCCGGGCAACCTGTCCCCCAATTCTAGCCAGCCAAATGGTGGAGCGTCCTATCCCAGTAGTCAATACTACCCAGGCAACCAATATTACCCAGACCAACAGCGTCCCAATTCCAACACAGCTTATCAACCTGATCACAGGCCGAACAACGCTGAACCTTTATCCCCAAACAGCCAGTACTACCCAAGTCAGCAAAACTATCCCTATAACCAGAACACCTATCCGAATCAACCGAACCAGCCTTACAATCCTTCGCACACTCCAGGATCGGAACAGCAGCATATTTACCCGGACATCCAAATGTCAGCGGTGGAACTGTTGTGTTCAGTACCCTGCATTAATGGAACTTGTGTTGGAAGAGACATGTGTGCCTGTAAAACAGGATATGTGCCCATAGATGGAGATGTATCTAGGTTGGTATACGTTTTTTTAACACTAGTTAACGCATTTACTCACTCAGCACTAATATCATAAAACAGTTTAAATTCTTGGCCCCCTATTGATACCTACTAGATCGCAATTCCTTTCAATTTGACAATTTCTATTGTGTTATTTCATGTTGTCGATCCGACTCAATTAGGAATTTCATTGAAAACCCGTAGCAATTGTTTAAAATTTGACAGTTCAACTTAATTATTTACGTTATTGAGCCGACAGATTTGTGGAGCATATGATGTTTCATATGCATATATGAATTATCAATATCAGTGTGTTAAATACGGACGACAGCAGATCAAGCTACCCTAAACTGTCAAATATTCCCAATCAACCTCGAGCCTTAATACTTTGCCGATACCGTTGAAAATTCAATATAGCCATGACAGACTGTAGTATCTCGTGCTGTCGTCGGTACCTACCCAATTCAGACTCTAGTCAGCAGTTTTTGACCGAGAGACCCAAGTAATCAATTTCCTTCTAATTCTTCAACTACGACTTATTCAACTTGTTTCCCAGATGTGAGCCCCACTGTTCGGGCTGTTCAAACGGAGTCTGCGTGTCTCCCTACGTCTGTCAATGTAATCCTGGCTACTACAAAGACTTCAGTGTCAAAGGCAGAGCTTCATGCGTGCGCCGCATAAGGCGGTCAGTAGACACGTCGGAGCCCATCAATGTTGCTGATCTACTTGTGTTTGAAATACCTGATGATTATATTAATTAATTTTTAGTTATTAAAGTTAAATCGCTCATTTAAAAATATTTTATTTTCGTAATCTTTAAGTTGACTCCACTCACATCCACTTAACAGTAGGTAAGTAATTCAGATCAAACTCAACAGTCAACACATTGACTGTGTGGAGGTAGGTAATGTACGTTACCGGATTCCTAATCCTTCCTCCAACGTAGCAGCATCCACGGTGGCAAAAATGAGAAGCAGCAGCGGATAGCGAAGTCAAGCAGAAGAGGTGAAATGATGAGTAAGGATGATAGGATAAGATAGGTAGTGGTTGTAGAAATAGCAGTTTATTTAGCAACACTGTTTATTAGGGATCACTATTCTAACAGAGTTCTTAGTTCTCACACTTTATTAAGTCTACTAGACGAACACACAAGAAACAGTTTGTATTAAGCCGAAATTATAGCTAGGTAGCCGGAGGAAAGCAACGAGCGCGCGCGGCATAGACTATTCGTAAGGAAGATATTTTTCGACTGCCGGGGCGCTGCGGTAGGCGATCGCGCGGAGCCAGCGCGCACGCAGACATTGCGTCACACCGATGAGGCACGGTGCCTTAAGCGGAGCGGATAAAAGTGGCGGGCGACGATGGACAAGATATCCGCCACATCACTCCCCCGGCCAGACCGTAACTACGGTTGATAAAAGTCCGGTAGTCTGACTCTTCTGCCGCTCCGAGTTCTTTTTTCTTCTCCGCGCTCTTCCGTCTCAATTGAAGTACTCGTCATAGAATGTATGGGAACTTCTCTAGACAGGTAAGCTGGTTTCAGCCTGTCTACAGAGACATTAGTAGTTCTGCCTCGAACTTCAATTTTGAAAAATTTTGGTTGTCTTCTTAAAACCTTGAAGGGGCCTGCATAAGGTGGTTCGAGTGCACCACGCACATGATCTTGACGGAGGAAGACATGAGAAGTATTGTTAAGATCACGTGGTATATAAAATGGCACTTGGGCGTGCCACGAAGTAGGTTTTGGGGACAATTTTGCCATGTGTGCTCGAAGACGTGTCACGTACTCAGTTATGTCCGCTGTGGTGTAGTCGTCTACCGGAGCAATAAACTGGCCAGGCAACAGGAGAGGTTCGCCATACACGAGCTCGGCTGGGCTCGCCTGCAGATCTTCTTTCCAAGAATTTCGAATGCCTAGAAGTACCAACGGAAGTGATTCTGTCCATTTTGACGAGTCGTGGCACATTATAGCTGCCTTCAGCTGTCGGTGGAGGCGTTCGACGATGCCGTTCGCGCATGGATGGTATGAAGTTGTGCGGAGATGTCGCGCGCCGATCATGGTAGTGAGCGCTTTGAAAAGATGGCTCTCGAATTGGCGACCTCTGTCGGTGGTCACTCGCGCGGGACAACCGAACCTGGCTATCCAACAAGATACGAGAGCAGCTACGCAGGTCTCCGCTGTGATGTCTTGTAGTGGAACAGCCTCAGGCCATCTGGTGAACCTATCAATGATTGTGAGGCAGTATTTGTAACCGCACGACAACAGTAACGGTCCTACGAGGTCGATATGGATATGGGAGAACCTCGCAGAAGGGGTAAGGAATGAGGAGGGGGGAGAACGTGTGTGACGGGTAGTTTTACTTATTTGGCAATTTAAGCATTGCCTAGACCACTCTCTGCAATCCTTACGTATCCCTGGCCACACAAATTTTTGTGCGACCAGCCGTGCAGTAGCTGAACTTCCAGGGTGATTCCAGCCATGAATCATGTCGAAAACTTGCCTTCTGAGCTTCGGTGTGATGTACGGCCGTGGCGGATGGGTAGCAGTGTCGCAGAAAATCGGTAAGCCGCAATGTATCGTTGACAACTTCGTTAATTTCAGGGCCGAGCCGCGGAGGAGAAGTTCTTGCAGTTCTGGATCGTTTTCCTGAGATCTTGCAAGCTCTTCGTAGTCGAGTGGTACGGCAATTTCACTCACACGTGAGATAGTGTCAGCGACGACGTTTTCTGGCCCAGGTATGTATCTTATATCAGTCGTAAATTGCGATATAAAATCTAAATATCGGAACTGCCTAGGTGAACAATTCTGTTTAGTAGTTGAAAAGGCGAAAGTCAAGGGCTTGTGATCGGTATACACAGTGAAGGTTGCGGTTTCTACCATGTGTCGGAAATATTTTATAGCTTCGTATATGGCTAACAGTTCTCTATCGTATGGACTATATTTCTTTTGACTTTCCGACAGCGTGTGGGAATAGAACGCCAGAGGTAACCATACGTTGTTCTTACGCTGTTGTAGTACTGCTCCAATCGCAGAGTCTGAAGCATCTGTAACTATCGCGAGTTCTGCCGTATA
The DNA here is from genome assembly GCA_017933935.1 of Sesamia nonagrioides. Lineage (NCBI taxonomy): Eukaryota > Metazoa > Arthropoda > Insecta > Lepidoptera > Noctuidae > Sesamia > Sesamia nonagrioides. The sequence continues at coordinate 1,000,448 of JADWQK010002063.1, forward strand.
GTCTGGGTGAGCAAGAAGTGTAGCTTCAGACAATGATGCCTTACAGTCCTCAAATGCCTTAAGCAACTCTGGAGTGAAGGTCACTGGGTGAGAACCCTTGATTTTAGGTCCCTGTAGAAGTGAGTTTAGCGGCGCCTGTAGTTTTGCAGCGTTAGGGACGAATCTGCGGTAGAAATTCTGCATCCCTAAGAATCGTCGTAGTTCTTTCACCGTCTTTGGGACAGGAAACTCATTTACGGCTTGGACTTTCTCGTCGAGGGGTCTGGAACCAGCGGCAGATACTTCATAGCCCAAGAATTTTACGACCTCTTGGCCAAATACGCATTTCGATGTGTTGGTGAGTACACCGTATTGCTTGAGACGTTCGAAAAGGTGCCGCAGGTGCTCTTCATGTTGTTTTCTGTCAGAGGAAAACACGATTATGTCGTCGAGGTACCCGTAACAGAAATCCAAGCCAGACAGTACTTCATCGATGAATCGCTGGAATGTTTGAGCCGCATTTCGAAGTCCGAATGTCATAAAAGGAAATTCAAACATTCCAAACGGTGTAGTAATCGCTGTTTTCAGTATATCGTCGGGATTTACACCGATTTGATTGTAAGCTTTCACGAGATCTACTGTAGAGAAGATTGAGCAACCTGAAAGGTGATGACCAAAGTCCTGTATATGGCGGATCGGATATCGGTCAGGTATAGTCCTAGCATTAAGAGCTCTATAGTCACCACAGGGTCTCCAGCTGTCATCTTTCTTCTTGACCAGGTGAAGAGCGGAAGACCAGGGACTCTCTGAGCGTTGGGCTGTGCCAGCCGCCAGCATTTCCTCGAACTCCTTTTTGGCAGCTTGAGCGCGAACTGGCTTACATGAGACTGGCTGTCCTGGCGTGGTTCTAATATGGTGCAGCGTAGAATGTTTCGCTACACATCTCATACCTGCTGGTCTGGCAATCTCTGGGAACTCGCGTAGTATTTCGTGGAACTTTGTTTCGCCAGTCACTGCTTTAACTGAAGCAATGTCGTCTGAAGATCCCAAATGCTCCGAGATTGCAGCTACATGTAGGGTGGTGGTACCGTCGACCAACTGTCGCTTCCTACAATCAACCAGTAGATTATAGTGTCTCAGAAGATCTACGCCTATAATGGGTTTCGATACGTCGGCCACGGTGAAACTCCAAGAAAAATCCCGTCTAAGTCCAAGATTGGATGCAGTTGTATTGGTCCGTAAGTATGAATGATGCTACCATTTGCCGCGATGAGATCGAATTTTGATTGCGTAGAGGGCGTCTTTACGGCTGATCGTGGGAAAACGCACAAGTCTGAGCCAGTGTCCACTAGGAACTGCATTTTCGAGACACGGTCGGTGACGAAGAGACGGCCTATAGAAGGAGGGCAGTCGTTGGCCGCTATTTCCGACCGCCCTGAGCGTTTTCCGTCGGGAATGTGCAAGGTTGCCTACACTTATTTGCCTTTGATCCGTATGTGTAGTGGTAATAACAATGTGGGTGGTCCTGCGGTGGCTGTGGTGGTCTCGAGCGGCTGCGTGAGCGGTAACGCTTGTTATGACGGGGCTTAGTATATGCACGGGCCCTATTATTCGTATTGCTGCTTAGGGCAGCCACTTGCTTAGTAAGTTCACTGACCTGCCTTGCTAGCTCGTCAAAGTTGTTGCCGGTGGAAGTGCTCGCCTCGGAGACTTGTGGCGTAGTAGGGGCGATCTCGTGCACCTTGTCCGCCAACTCGCCCAGTTTATCTATTGAAAGATCCGTTTGTGAAACAATAACTGTCTGTATATTTTGTGGTAACCGACTGGTCCAAATGGTGATAAGGAAGTCCATGGGAACCGAAGGGCCAGCCAGACTCTCTAAATGGCGCAGTAATTGCGAGGGCTTCCGGTCACCGAGCTCCTCGTGCATCAAAAGTTGCTTAGTGCGTTTCTCTTTTGACGCGGACAGCCTTTTGATCAGTTCAGTTTTTAATTTCGTATACTTGTCCTTCTCCGGGGGTCTAGTTATGACGTCCTTAACCTCTATGGCATACTGATGATCTAGCTGTGCGACAAGGTAACTAAATTTAGTATTTTCAGTGGTCACTCTCGAAAGCTCAAATTGACACTCTAATTGAGCGAACCATAACGCCGGTTCTTCAGGCCAAAATGGCGGAACACGTACACCTACGCGCCATACTTCCGAATCAGTCATATTGAGAAAAATAAAAATCGCTGACCGCTTGTAGTCAGTGGGGCCTCACCCTTTTTTATATTTTGTTCGTCGAAGGTAGGTGCAAAAATTTTCTCCTAAGTCGAAATACATGCACTCTTTGTACAATTTCTAGGACGTGGAAGCTGAAGAAGAATACAGAAGATGAAAAGATGGAAGTTTTCTTCTATGTTTAAAGCGGGGTCACCAGTGTGGAGGTAGGTAATGTACGTTACCGGATTCCTAATCCTGCCTCCAACGTAGCAGCATCCACGGTGGCAAAAATGAGAAGCAGCAGCGGATGGCGAAGTCAAGCAGAAGAGGTGAAATTATGAGTAAGGATGATAGGATAAGATAGGTAGTGGTTGTAGAAATAGCAGTTTATTTAGCAACACTGTTTATTAGGGATCACTATTCTAACAGAGTTCTTAGTTCTCACACTTTATTAAGTCTACTAGACGAACACACAAGAAAAAGTTTGTATTAAGCCGAAATTATAGCTAGGTAGCCGGAGGAAAGCAACGAGCGCGCGCGGCATAGACTATTTTCATTTATTCATAAAAGTTGCGTCAAATTTATAACCTTATTTACCATCATCATCATCATCTCAGCGTTAATCCCAGTCGCATCCGCAGCCTTTTCAGCTTTGGAGTCTGGGGTCCGCTTTACCAGTCCAACTGCTGATATGGCTAAACTTCGACATATTCCGTGAAGCGACTGCCGTCTGACCTCCACAACCCGAAGGCGACATCGAAGCATTGCAGTGCGACCAATTGTTGGACTTTTGCGGGCTCCAACAACCCGTAACGACTGCCACTAAATATTCGTATGGCAACCGGGACCAACGGCTTAACGTGCTTTCCGAGGCACGACCAGACCAGTGCAAATATTCATATTCATGCATACAAATACTTGCACTGTGCGGGGATCGAACCCGCGCCACCTTGCGCAGCGGCCGCGTCTGCTACCGCTACGCCATGGAGGCTGAGATTGGAGTAGCAGTACCTAATAGATTTTGTTAAGTAAGGTTAAAAAAACCTCAATTAAACGAACATGTCACTTAATTTAGAACCGTATAAAATCATAATTTAAAACAAAAATGTGGACATCACTGGTTACACACTAATCAACATATTAAACCCGACCCATCCAGCGCTTTAAATTTTCCAGAACTGTAATGCTGAGCCTTTTTTTTAATGTAGGTATTGGATGAAATGTGTGAGAACCCCAGCTTCCTCATAATGTGATAACATAATTTTACGCCGTGTGGTGACGGCCTTAGAATACATTTTGTCAAAACTCCAATACTTGCCCGGGATGTCGTAGGAGGCGACTAAGAGGCACTTATGCACTTACATCTGTGCGAGAGAAGGAAAACTCGAAACAAAACCCTCTACCAACCCGAACTTCATGACAGGCACAACGAATCGATGGCCCCCAGTTCCCGGCGGCCTTGATATCCCTGGCCAAGGCGGCGGCCATGGCAACGTCAGGGCAGGGGGTGCTAGGAATCCCCGGGTTACGGCAGACCGCCAAACCCAAAACCAACTGACCCTGGCAACATTTAACGGACGCACGCTGCGGCTCGATGCCCACCTCGAGCAGTTAGAGGAGGAACTGAAGTACATAAGATGGCATATCCTGGGATTGTCCGAAATCCGAAGAGAGGGGGAGGATACGGTCACATTGGACTCAGGCTATCTTATGTATTTCAGGGAGGGAGACCAGCCATCACAGGGAGGTATAGGATTTCTGGTCAATAAATCTATTTGTGAACAACGTTGTCGACATCTCGAGTGTGTCGACGAGGGTAGCGTACCTTGTGCTGAGTCTAACCAAAAGGTATACCCTGAAGGTAATACAAGTGTACGCACCAACGTCGACACACTCGGATGAGGAAGTAGAAGATATGTATGAGGACATATCCAAGGCCTTACACAACACCACAAAGGCCCACTTCAACGTTGTCATGGGAGATTTCAACGCTAAAGTGGGAGTACAGACTTGCGGCGAGTCGGTAGTAGGATCACATGGTTTCGGTATTAGAAACCATAGGAGGCAAATGCTCGTTGACTTTCTTGAAAAAGAGGGTCTTTTCTTGATGAATTCTTTCTTCAAGAAACGGCCCCAGCGAAAGTGAACGTGGCAGAGCCCCGACGCTATGGCGAAAAATGAGATCGACTTCATCATGACGGACAAGATGTGGATATTCAGAGATGTCTCTGTGATCAATAGGTTTAAAACCGGAAGTGATCACCGATTAGTTCGAGGCACTCTGAATATCAACTATAAGCTTGAACGTCTCCGTCTGATGAGGTCCACGCTCCGACCCAACCTGAACCGAACCATTGCTCGATCTGAAGCGTTCCAGCTAAAACTGGAGAACCGATTCGCAGCCTTGGAAACCACAATTGACGTTGACATTGACCAGGACCTCGATCGGGTAGTTGGAATCTTGCGGGAAGAAGGCGCCAATTTCAGCGGGATGAAACGAACTGGCAGAGGGTCTAAACTTTCACAAGAGACTCTCCGGCTTATGAAGGATCGACGAGAAAATCCACCATCAACCTCGTCAAAACTCAGGGCCCTCAGGGTAAGGCGAGACCTCCGGAGCTTCAACACACGCTCCATAGAGGAAGCGATAGAGCTAAACCGGGGGTCGAAAGTCTTCGTACAAAAGCTTGGGAGGAGCCATCTGACGAGGCTGACAACATCGGATGGGAGAGTCGTTACTTTGAAGTTGGAGGTACTTGCGGAGGTTGAAACCTTCTATAGTCAGCTGTATACCACGCAAGCGCCTAAACCAATTCCCCGCACCGAAGATTCCAGAGCCACTTTCACACGGCACTACACCGAAGACCTCCCTGAGATCAGCCTAGCCGAGATCGTGATGGCTCTTGGACAGCTTAAAAATGGGAAGGCCCCGGGAGAAGACGGGATTACCTCGGATCTCTTGAAAGTTGCAGGTACGCCTGTGCTAAAAGAGCTTCGGCGTATATTTAATTCTGCTCTTTTTTCGGGGAGAACTCCTAAGGCATGGAACAGAAGCGTAGTGGTTCTGTTTTTCAAGAAAGGTGATAAAACCTTATTGAAGAACTATAGACCCATTTCACTTCTGAGCCATGTCTACAAGCTGTTTTCGAGAGTGATCACGAACCGACTAGCGCGCAAACTCGACGAATTCCAGCCGCCTTAGCAGGCCGGGTTTCGAGGAGGATTTAGTACCATAGACCACATACACACAGTGAGGCAGATTATGCGGAAGACCGAAGAGTGTAATCAGCCCCTGTGTCTAGCATTTGTGGACTATGAGAAGGCCTTTGACTCCATCTAGACCTGGGCTGTTCTGGAATCTTTGCAGCCAAGTCGATTGGCGATATGTCCAAATGATGAGATGTCTCTACAATGCCGCCACAATGTCCGTCTAAGTCCAGAACCAGCAGACTAGACATATCCCTCTTAAGCGAGAAGTGACACAAGGGGACGTTATTTCCCACAAATTGTTCTCCAATGCCCTCGAGGATATGTTTAAGACGCTGGATTGGCAGGGTCGGGGCATTATCATCAATGGTGAGTACATCTCACACTTGCGATTTGCGGACGATATCGTCATCATGGCGGAAACGCAGCAAGAGCTGGAACAAAAGCTGGCCAACTTAGCTGACTCCTCCCAACGCATCGGTCTCCGGATGAACTTAGATAAGACCAAAATTATGTTCAATGAACGGGTCACTCTGGGACCGGTTGCCGTAAACGGAATGCCGCTATTAGGGAAAAACAACTTCGAGAAGGAGACAAATAGAAGGATCCAGCTGGGATGGGCACACCGAGCTGAGACGTGGACACTAACGGTCAGACTAGTCCATAAGTTTAAAGCCGCTCAGCGAGCTATGGAGCGGGCTATGTTGGGCGTCTCTCTGAAGGACCGCATCAGAAATGGGGTGATCCGACAGAGGACCAGAGTTACCGACATAGCTGAGAGGATTAGCAAGCTGAATTGGCAATGGGCTGGTCACATATGCCGCAAGACCGACAACCGTTGTGGTAAAAGAGTCCTTGAATGGAGACCACGTCTCGGCAAACGTAGCGTGGGACGCCCTTGGGCGAGATGGAGCGACGACATCAAAAAGGTGTCTGGTAGTGGCTGGCGGAGAACTGCTCAGGATCGAGCTTGTTGGCGTGCCATGAAGGAGGCCTATGTCCAGCAGTGGACGAGTAAAGGCTGATGATGATGAATTTTACGTACCTCTTTCTAATTTTTTGTTCCGGGGTGGAAAATCCTCAATCAAAAGGTGGGGTCTGTCAGACTTCTACTGACTAAAAACCACCCCGGTGTCTCTCCAGTCACGTGCGCGAGGCCGCGGGAGTCCTTGATTCTGCCGCGGCCCCACACTGTCGTGCAGGCCCGGTCTGTCCGGGCTTCGACTTCAGCACGGAGTAGGTGAGGTGTTAAACTACCCCATGCATCGCCTCCGCCTCGGGGTCTAACGAATAGAGGGCGGGGAGTTCCCCATGTCCCTCGCCCCTGGACTCATTCATGGGGACCTATGTCAACATCAAAAGTTCCCAGTCTTCATTTAGCTGCCAAAAAACTTTTTTTAATTAGTCGTTTTGTGTGTTAGCTCGTGTGACATCATTGCAGCTTCTTCACTCAATACAGCAAACCAGCGAGGTTAGCGTTTTGGATTCCAGTCAGAAAATTAAGCTCCATAAGAAAGGAAAATCTGAACGATAATACATGGGGAATTGTTGAAACTATATTGCTTAGTAGACTACATCAGAAAAACGCACAAAGATTGGAAAAAGTTAAGTTTATTAAAAAAAAAAAACGCTGCCCCATACTATACACAAACGGCCAGATCCGGGACAACTACCTGTGGGCCATACAAATATTTGTTCCGTGCGGGAATCGAACCCACGACACGCAGCGCAGCAGTCAATAGTGTCGGGACTCGGGGTACGTAGCGAGGTGTCAGTGTTTTTGAGGAGAATTAAATGTTTATGTTGAACACTATTTATTGACAGCCTCCGTTGCGTAGCGGTAGCGGACGCGGCCGCTACGCAAGGTGGCGCGGGTTCGATCCCCGCACAGTGCAAGTATTTGTATGCATGAATATGAATATTTGCACTGGTCTAATCGTGTCTCGGAAAGCACGTTAAGCCGTTGGTCCCGGTTGCCATACGAACATATAGTGGCAGTCGTTACGGGTTGTTGGAGCACTCAAAAGTCCCACAGGTGGTCTAACTGCAATGCTTCGATGTCGCCTTCGGGTTGTGGAGGTCAGACGACAGTCGCTTGACGGAAAATGTCGAAGTTTAGCCATATCAGCAGTTGGACTGGTAAAAGCGGACCCCAGACTCCAAAGCTGAAAAGGCTTCGGATGCGACTGGGATTGACGCTGGGATGATGATGATGATGATGACTATTTATTGACCAACTCACAAACTGTTCTTATACTAGTTAATTGTTGATTAGTGACAAAACTGCAACAAGAAGTCTGGTCTTCATTCTCGAAGACCACTTCGGGTTTCAACTTTGCAGCGTGGTAATCGCACCCGGGGACTTGTAGGCTCGAGAACATTTCGCATGAAGTGATGAGCAATGCTCCATAGTGCTTTTTTCTTCTTACCTAATCTCGGTTTGAATTTCATTCAGATTCACGAAGATTAAGACTTTGGCGAGTTCCTAGTAGACTAAACTTCTTCTTCGGCATCCACAAGAAATTCATTCATATCAAGGCGTTACTGTCATAGTATGTGCTGGTATTCGTATGGCTGCGCGTACCAATCTCCTTTGGATAAGAGAGAACATGAATGCATTGAAATACTGCAATGAGCACAGGTTCAATTGCGTAACAGTACCTACATCAGTAGCAATGGGTTTCATTTTGACATTTCAACAACATTCATTACAGTATTTGCGTTCTTAAGCAGACACATTTTTAAAACAAATGGAGTAGTGGATTAGGAATTGGTTCCTAAATGATTCCAATTGATAGTAGTGCTCATACCGCAGTTATATGGATAATGTTTATATGGGCCTTGATGCCTGAAATAAATGGATAAATAAATAAATTAAAAATAATAATAATTTGGAGCATGAATAACCGATGCCGAATACTAATTAATGTTAGGGGAGAAAATGCTGATTACTAAATTTAATTAAATTTCTTTTTGTTATTTTTGTTGTAATTCCCTATATAAAATCCATTATGTACAAAGTAAAAATTACACCCAAAAAAAATGTTTAATAATCTATTGCAAGCATAAACCATAATGTAATTTCTATTTTCGCTCCAGAAGATCACAAATCCGCCAGTTTTAGCGGGAAAAGCGCCACCATTTTAGCGCGTTTCCCGCCAAAACTGTTTACTACAGTGGCTAGTTACATTCCGAATATTGATATAATCATTCACAGAACGCATAACGTTCCGATTTACAAGATTACAAATTACGACGGTTGACAATTCGGAACGATCATGAACGCGCTCACAGTGCTCGCTCAACATCTAAACTATAATACATAAAAATATATATATCTAAACTATAATACATTAAATTAATAATACATTAATACTCATTGTTGGTGTTTAGTGTTGCCATACTAATTTATAGTATTTACATTCATCTCTTTCTTACGAGCTGTCTAGCTCTCTCTCTCTGGTACAGCCATACAACATACACGCGCTCTGCAGAATAATTAATGGAATAGTGGAAATAATCGACGTATAATAACATTGTGAAGTGTCATTAGTAAGCTATATAAATAAAATACCCAAGGGTATTTTATTTGATTTGCAACTGATGGATCTATTGAAAATAACTCAAACTTTCAGTAGCGCTTTCAGGATGGAATTTAGTGCGGATAAATGTGCAGTCATGCATGTAAAGCGATTGTGGAATCCCTGGAGAGCTCAACTCTCTGATTCCAATCACCTTAGAACTCCGCAACCTATAAATATTTGGGTATGTTGGAAGCGTTGGGCATCAAACTGATATGAAGCAATCGTTGAAGGACTGTTTCGTGCTTCTTCTTCCTGTGCCTCTTCAATCCTGAAGTTTGGCCCTTAGCTTCTTGTACTCGGTCTTGTCAACCGCGAGTCGGAACAGTTTTTCGACGTAAAAAACTCAAAAGAGATGCATACGTTCTATATTTAAAATAAAACCTACCGATAGTTGCGTTCCTTGCTTTGAAAGATCTTGTGTCTTTACATCTTAGAAATGGCGATTTTTGTTAAAAGTAATCCTCATCGTTTCAAATTATTAAATGAAGTAATTCCACGAAACAGACGCGACAATGGAAAGATATGCCTTCGAGCTGCGGGAACAGCACTTATGCGCAAAAGTGTGTTCTGTATGGCTCCGATCATATTTAATAAACTGCCTAAAAACTGGAGAGAACTGCCATTGCCACTGTTTAAAAAAATACTGCAGAACTTTCTTATTCGTAAAGTATATTATAATATTTTAGATTTCCTTAATGAGAAAGATTTTAATGTTCCGACTGCATACAAAGGGATGAACCACAATACATATTCCTAACAAAATGTAATTCTTTATTCTTATTTTTATACTCAACAATTTTTATGTACGTTTGTAACGCTCAATTATAATATATTGCATACCGATTGGTAAAATATGGCTGATCATACTACCTTTATTTATGTAACAGCATTATTGTACCCATATTTGCAAAATAAATTGTCTTTGTCTTTGTAAAGCCGGTCGTCTCCCTGATATTTCCCAGCCACAATTTTCTCTTTCGTCCAGCATGCCTCTTCCCTTTTACCTTCGCCATCATATTCAGTTGGAGTAGCGCACATCTATAGTGTCAAAGCACGTGGTCGAGATATTATATTTTGCGTTTTTTTTTATGGTGAGCATAAACTTTCAAACGCGCTGAAGGACGGTGAAGGACTGCTTCTTTAGCAGCCTGAAAAAAATATTTAATAGTGTTTTGCCGGGCTGAAACAAGGTAGGCACCTTCAACGGTTGAGCCATGTCAGTTTTAATTTGAGAAAGAAAGAAAGAAAGTAGAAGTATTTATTGTAACTCTTACAGCATAAGTACTCAAATGGACTCGGACCAAACTCAACGTCCTGGACAAGAGCATACGTACCGTACTCTGCAGACTGCAAATCAGATATCCATAGTCATCGGGAGTGAGGCTGTATATTCGACGAAAGTGTGGTGGTGTAATGTTCGGAAAAAAAGATTATAGGTTTATAGCTAAATTTGTTTTGATCTCAGTTTTTGGTATTTTGACACCGGGTATTGTGATTTGAAGGTAGGGCATTGCCCTGTAATGTCCATCCCTAGCTACGGTCCTATACCAGTAAGGGACTTTCAGCACTCCAACAATTGTTTGATGTACCAGTATGGACACTGAACACTCCAACAATAATTATTGCTGCAAGTGGTTACAGGATACCTAGTTTTTTATTTTTCTTTTTTTTTTAACAAATAAAATGTTACCACACACTAGGAATTTCTCTTGTATCGTGAGTGCGCTTACAAATATATTAACTGACATACACAAACAGGCAGACCCAGAACAACTACTTGTAGATTACACAAATATTTGTTCCGTGCGGGAAGCGAACCCGTGACACGCAGCGCAGCAGTCAATAGCTTAACCACCGCTCAAACCATGCAGTCTGGTCAGTGCAGTTGGTTGCAGTATAACAGTTTGAGTAGTTCATCAGTTATTGTTGCCAGTAGCTGCCGAGGATCGAGTTGTACCCAGTATGGACACTTTGGATAACTAAACAGATAATTTAACTAATTGGCTGCTACATGTATATCATGATAAATTATTTAAAAAAAAAACAGATCTTCTAAACTCATACTTAAAATACTGGTTTTCCGACCCCAACATAGATGGGAAAAAGTTAAGCAAATGATGCAGATGATAACTTTAAATAACTGCCCCATCGCCAGCGGCCGTTCTTCTTCTTCAGCCTATAGAGGTCCACTGCTGGACAAAGGCTTTCCAAGATGACCGGTCTTGTGCTGCCCGCACCCATCGGGTTCCCGCGACCTTCACCAGATCATCGGTCCACCTTGTTGGGGCCTCCCTCCGCTGTGTCTTCCAGCGGTCGTTGCCTCTATAAAAATCATGACTAATAACTGCCTTATTTTAGAGGTACCCATTACATGTTTCAGAGTTTCACTATCCGATTGAACTTGACCGTAGGTACTTTAAAAAAATTAAAACAAATATTGATAGACATAAAAGTGTATTAACGCAAACAACTGTATAAGCATAAAGTAAGACAAGATAATAGGGAATGACAGACAAGAGAACAGTCGCAGCAATTCAGGCAATGTCCGACGCAGTCACCGCAACACTTATTTTCACCTTGGACGTCTAAATCACCCGATACGATGGAAATTTCCTTCACTAGGTCGTCCAATTTATCAGAATCATTAATCGAATCTATCTCTTTTATTGGTACTGATTCTCCACTTCTTGGATCGTTGGTATATCCCACTGAATTCTCTGTAGTTATGATTCGTGCTCCTTCCATCCTACTTCGAGAATTGTTGTAACCTCCTCAACCTTTAGTTTCAATTACAATCAATTATCTATTTGTAGCCTGTCTGTGAGCAATCAATTGTGTCTGGCTTCTCAAAACTTAGCTACTAATTCGCCGTATTAGGTAGATATAACTGCTATTAATTTGGAATAAAATAACTAGAGTTGGTACTGATGACAGCAGGCAAAGCTACCCCAAACTGTCAAATATTCCCAATCAACTTTGAGCCTTAATATTTTGTAGATGATGTTGAAAATCGAATAAAGATATCTGACAGATTATAGTAGCTCGATGTGCTGTCGTCTGTACCTCTGCTAATCTGGACTGTACGAAGTACATAATGTAAACTATGAGCGTACACAATACCATGCAAATATTCAGTTGTTTGAACACAGATACGGCGAAAACCTCAGACAAAAATGATAGGATTCTGGTCTGGTTGGTACGTCTCGCGGCGCACGCGTCAGTGAACGTACTAAATGAAGTTGAGGTCATCCCAGCTGGGGCCTTTTTTTGTATGACACAATACACGAAACCGCGCGGACTGGAGGCGAGAATTAATTAGCTAAGGAATTGACGTGGTTTCGACTAAAGAATCGTTTGACCACTTAGTCGTATTTTAGGGCTGTGATGCGCCTGTTCATTTAGAAAGTAAAGAAAGAAAATATTACGCACAATAAAACAACTACAAACACAAAAAAGAAATAAAAGTTGGAGGTAGGGGAGGTAAGCCTAAAACGGGTATCCATTTTAAATTGCGCGCCGTTATTGCTAATAAGAATGTGTACGTGCGGGGTACGGCGCCTACCACTCGCCAATCACAGGCAGTCAGCGCACTTCTCTGGCGGACACTAGTTCACGGTAAGTTAAGAAAAAAGTTTTTTGCTATTCCCACTAAAAAAAAATGAACTACATTACTTTTGATTACTCGAAAATGGTCTACAATATGTTCTTACTAGTTTTCTGTTGTTATTTTGCAATAAACAGACGTTTTATTTTTGCAATAGTCTGGCGTTTATTATTTCGACTTTAAGATTATGAGTACATTGAAAAAAATACATGCTTTTGGGCAAAAAGGGTAGGGGTAAAGTGGGTACCCGTTTTGCCCATACCCGATTTGCCCGGTATAATTTCATTGAGTGTTTATTAGTTCTTTTACTTTTGCAGATGGTTAAGAAATATAAAAGCTGATGGTTAATAAAAATAAATATAAAAATAAAAAAACTGCAAATGCATCGCGGGATGAGGGAGTTATGAAGCTTGCGATAGAAGAAGCTCTCAAAACTTCCATCAAAGTTGCAGCCAAAAAATATGGCATCAACCTTTCGACATTACAGAGACACGTAAAGAAGGGATGTCAAAAAAAAACTAGGAAGATTCACAACAGTTTTACAGCAGCTCAAGAATTGGAGCTAGTTGAGTATCTATTTTATATGGACAATCTGTTTTTTGGACTGACCAAAACCGAATTTTTGGACCTATTGTACCAATATGCTGAGAGAAACAATATTACGCATCCTTTTAAAAATGGAGCCGCAGGGGAGGATTGGTGCGCTGGCTTTAATATGCGTCACATTGATGTTAGTCTGCGCCGTCCAGAACCGACATCAGTTGCTCGCGCAAGAGGCTTCAATAGACCTCAAACAACAAGCAACAAACCTCCAAGAGTCTTATGTAGGTCTGGAAAAAAACAAGTTGGCGTCGTACGAGGAAAACTGACGACAGTTGTATGCTGCTGTAATGCAGCAGGTTCTTTTGTACCTCCATTTCTCATCTTCGGTCGAAAACGAATGGTAGACAGGCTTTTAGATGGAGCTCCACTAGGATCGTAGACGAAGGTCGATACCAGAAAGAAAAATCTTAAAACGAGGTCCAAAAAACATTAAAAAAGATAACGGGGAGTATCGGTGCTTGGTATGTACCTAGCGAGTTTTACAGTAAGCTACCAGCAGAAGACTGGATTAAATGTGATGATTGCGAGATTTGGGCTCATGAGGCCTGCACTTCATAATCTGGCAGAGGTTCATATTACTGTGTGAAGTATGACTGAGACTGCAAAATATGTTAGAAGACTGATTAATATGGTTGTGAACCCTAACTGTTAATTATTACAAGTGGATAGTGTAAGTTTTAATTGTTATGGAACAATTCCAGTCATTGATTGACGTTGATCTCATTTAAATTAGTCCCTACCCGATTTGCCCAAAAGCCGTACCTGCTTTAGGCCCCCCCTACGGGCAAAACGGGTAATTACAATGTTGAAGTTTTTTGTTCTTTTTTTTATTTCTAATGTAGAAAACTGTTAAATATGCTATTTTTTAAAGTCATTGATAACTAAACAATTCAAAATGTAAAAATAAAAGCTCAATTTCTATCTATATGTATATAGTTTTTTTTTATCATTAACCTTAGCGTACCCGTTTTGGGCTGGTCTCCCCTAAACATGCGCCCCATACACGCAAAATGGTTTTCGCTCAGCGTAATGCTAAAAACCTTTAAGAGATGGTTTTAAACGGCAGCAATTATGGTAAATCCATAGGTACATTGCCTAGCGCTCTTAAACATGCAAATACCTATTATCATATCATCATTAAATCTATAGCAGTCTACTGGTCCTCTCATCCAATAACTACCGGTCATCATTTTTTTAATAGATAGTTTGATTAAAGAGGAAGGTTTATATGTATAATAACGTTCATTAAATAGTGAACAAAATACTATTATTTTTGAGGTTTTTAACACATGTCGCAAAATAAACCCGTTTTTTTGAGCTTTCATTGAAAACGCTGGCTGAACCCTATGAGATAGATCAAAATAATGTACTACAGTATTGTAGACCTTAAAAATGCCGACAAAAAAGTCTGCGACACTATATGTCTATCTACTATAGTTTTTTCATTGTGACTACTTTTTATGTTTGAAAAGTTAATTAAAATGCCAGTCAAAATCAGAGCCCACTATTTGTTCCTTATTATTAATCCTTATCGAAATAAATTACGTCATATCAAAGGTAATTTCAGTAGCAGCAGATCTCTTTTTGAATTATTGGAATTGTTTGTTTGATTCAGGAGATATCACGATTTATTCAAAACTAAACACCAGAAAAAATACGCGTGCCGCTCGCGCCCGTGCCGGCCGCCTGCTACTTGATTATTTCTCTGCCTAAACCGCAAAGGGAGTGGGCCAGAGCGGGGGAACATTATTTCGAACAAACTTGTTACCCCAGTAGGCTTTCATTCTGTTTGAAGGTGGTAGAACTGGCTGTCCATGGACTATAAGGTAATGTATCTTGCAGAGTCAAATATTGGCGGATGGGCGGCACAATAGACATTATTTTTATTGAAGGGCCACCGTTTCTTGAGGAAGGCTTAGGTACCTATATCATTTGTCCACATGCGAAGTCGGGGCGGGTCGCTAGTATTAAATAATCATATCATAATTAATTAATTTTTAGCAGTTTTTTCCTTTTCGTTAATTGCAGAGAACTGTATGTCCTCGAATGGGCGCTGTCCATTACTGTCCACAGGATCACCTAAACATAATAAATATTTCCAGTAAATAAATAGGTAAATTATAATAAAGTATCTGTATATTTTTAAAAAGAAAAAGAAAGAATAGCTATCACTATTCATGAGATCCAGCCGGAGATAGACAGACGGACAGTGCAATGGTATCTTGTAATAGAGACCTGCACCCTAATTACGTAACCCACTATTAGCACATTAGTATCAGTTGGAATCATTTTGAAGCATATTGACAATCCATTGCTCGATATGTTCAAAAACGTGTCTACTGAACAACGTAAATAACGCAATGAATGTTGTTGAACTGTCAAAATGAAAGCCATTGCTATTGATAGTGTGTTACGTAATTACCCAGCGGTTTTTAACTTTTGAGTATTGAATACTAAAAAATATCATCTTACCTTCTACAACATAACTTCTGCCTTTAAAGAAAATGATAATAGGTGCCCAACGCCACACTAATAGCATTATTACTGCAGCCGATACTATGACCAATACTGGGATGAAAATTGACACCCAATGTTGCTGTAGCCTGGAAGACAGTAATTAACAATTCATTTCAACACGCCTACATTTCCCATAGAGCAAAAAAGTCAGTCGTGGAACTGACCGATAGAAGTGACAACTGATATCATTGAACAATACAGAATACACAAAAGTAAAAAACAAAAAAGCCGGCCAAGTGTGAGTCGGACGCGCGCACGATGGGTTCCGTGGCGCAGCGGTCATCACGCCTGCCTGCGACGTGGAGGCCCCGGGTTCGATCCCCGACCAAGTCATGATGGGAAAATGATCTTTTCCTGATTGGCCTGGGTTTTGGATGTTTTATATGTATTATAAATATAGTATCGTTGAGTTAGTATCCCATAACACAAGTCTCGAACTTACTTTGGGGCTAGCTCAATCTGTGTGATTTGTCCGTATAAATTTATCTTTAAAAACGGCAAAAAATCTCACGTTTTTTGTATGGGATACCCTTCAATATTTATTTTATTTTAATTTAATAGGGATGTATCCAAGGTATGAAAATCAAAAAAATAATTAGACCGTCTTATAGATAATGAAAAAAATTAAGACCCGTATTTTTTATTTTGTCGAAATTACCAAAAACTACTGAGATATAGCGTATTGAAGTTAGGGAGTGGGGGCTAATTACGTCACGCCGTGGTATATTTTGTACCACGGCGTGACGTCATGCGACATTTCAAATCAATATATCTTCTTAAGTAATTGAAGGAAGAAAAAATAAAAAATACGTGTTCAATATTTTTTATAAATCTATCTGATGGACATTAAATTATTTTTTAGGATACAACCCAATTGCATATTTTTCAATAGCGTTCCGCCCGCGTAGAATTCGGCATTTTTGTTTTCCCTCGGGAATATCAAATTTTTCAGGGATATAAAGTACCCTATTATTTAAACCGGACTTCTAACTTTACGTCTGCAGAATTTCAAAGCAATCGGTTCCATAGTTACGGCGTGAAAGCGAAACAAACAAACAAACAAACTTTTCGATTTATATTAATAGTAAGGTTTTTAATATAAACTAAATATTTTATGAACATTTCAAGCGTCTATTTCCGTTATTCATATGGAACAAAAAACGGCAAAAAAGCACGTTTGTTATATGGGAGCTCCCTTAAATATTTTATTTTTTTAGGCAACATATATACATAATTTCGGAAAATTCCAAATGTATAGCTATTAGGATGCATGAGATACAGCCTGGTGACAGACGGACGGACGGACGGACGGACAGACAAAAAAACGGACAGAGGGACAGCGAAGTCTCATGAATATGGTTCCGTTTTATCTTTTAGGCACGGAACCCTAAAAAACGATCACGTGTCGGGTCGGTCACGTTCCCGCGAATTCAATGCTTTTTCCGGTCCAACAAAAGTGCTCAACATCACTAAAGAAAGTTTTCACTTCAATAATCAGAAGTTTATAGAGTTGAAGGGCGACCAATTGCGAGGAGAATACACAACATTTAAGTATCATCATCATCATCATTTCAGCCGAAAGACGTCCACTGCAGGACATAGGCCTCCCCCAAGGTTCTCCACGACGACCGGTCCTGCGCCTTCCGCAGCCAGCGGTTTCCCGCGAGCTTCACCAGGTCGTCGGTCCACCTTGTCGGGGGCCTACCCACGCTACGTCTTCCGGTGTCCAGCCCACTGCCATTTAAGTGTTACATTTAAGTATGAACAGTTTATATTCAGCATCATAGTCACACTGATAGCTGAGACCAGCATAGTTGGGAAAATGCTTAGCAGATTGTGATGACTTTATGATTTAGGTGCAGATTATTTGTAGGCTCCGATTCTATTGCCCTCAAACTAAACTAAATTTAAATTTAGTGCAGCTTTTCTTTACATTTCAATAAAAATTAAACAGAAGGTAAATATTTATTTAGTTTTGTCAGATTAAGATACTCCATAGACAGTTTTTAGGGTTCCGTAGCCAAATGGCTTAGCGTTCCGGCAAAAAAGGGAACCCTTATATATAGATTCGTCATGTCTGCTGTCCGTCTGTCCGTATGTCACAGCCATTTTTAGGGGGGCTCCCTATACTTAGAACTGAAACTCAATTTTATTTTTCTTCAGGCACGTGTGACCCTACACGTGCTTGATGAAAAAAAAAAATATGGATAGGTCTTCAAAAATCAAAAATGATATCGAGGTTTGAAAAATATTTTTTTTTTTTTTTTCTAAACGGAATAGTTTGCGTGACAGACGCTTCCAATGTGAAAAAAAATTAAATATGAAACAAGAAAATGAAACATCTAAAAAAACATGAGGCACATTACTATAAAAACTACCAACGAAAAGTGTTTTGAACGAAATCTAGTAAGCAGTTTTTTTTAATACCTCGTAAATCGTAAACCGCTTATAACCGCGTAATCTTTCATACAAATACCTTAAATACTTTGATTTCATAAATCAATGGTACAGAACCCTTTGTGCGTGAGTCCGACACGCACTTGGCCGGTATTTACTCCAGAGAGCCACCGCTGGCATAACAGTATCGGCAGCTCATAGAATAATCAAACTGAAGTATCAATGGGCCAGCCATATTAGCTGCAGAACGGATAACGTCTCCACTCATGAACTCGTAGTTCATGAGTGGAGACCGTAAATCGACGATCTTCGCAGGATCATCATTCATCATCATCATTTCAGCCGAAAGACGTCTATTGCTGGACATAGGCCTCCCCCAAAGATCTCCACCGCGTCGACCGGTCCTGCTTCTTCCGCACCCAGCAGTTTCCCTTACTTACCTTCTTACTTACCTTAGTTACCTTCACTAGAACGTCGGTCCACCTTGTCGGGGGCCTGCCCACGCTGCGTCTTCCTGTGAGTCGCCACTCGAGAACCCGTCGGCCCTAACGGGCATCGGTCTTACGGGCTCGTTCTTCTGCGGATCTACTTTTTCCTGATTCGATCACACAGTGAAACCCCAAGCATAGCCCTCTCCATTACCCTTTGAGTGACCTTGAGCCTTCTTATAAGGCCCATTGTTAGAGACCACGTCTCAATTCCATAAGTCATCACTAGCAACACACACTGGTCGAAGAGTTTTGTCTTGAGACACTGCGGTATAAATACCGCAGTGTCTTCGCAGGATGACTGGTAGTAAATGGACAAGGGATGCCGCAAATTGAGTTGAATGGCGTGAGATGGGAGATGCTTATGTCCAACAGTGGACTGCTATAGGCTGATGATGATGATGACAATGATCCTATTTTCAGCGGTCCATAAATTATAGGAAACTGGGAAAACCTACAGACATAGCCGGGCAGGAAGCTTATTTTAACTTTCTAGCCTCTTGGCTAGGAAAAGCAGAGCTTAAAAATAGCTAAAAATTTAAAAGACTGTTCATGGAGTTTCTTGCCCGTTCTTCTCCATAGGTACCTACTCTGTGGAATGGGCGACTAGCTTCATCTTATTGACTGACCGACCTTCTGACAATTCAAAAGTGCCTGTAACTGGTTTATTTGAAGTATATGATTTGATTTGAGAGAACTGAGATCCACCCACCTTTTCAGATATTCTATACTACTGAACAATTCACTTACCATGGCATAGATGTTCCCGAAGCAGTATTCATTGTGTCATCGGCGTGTGTACTTGTATTATTAAATTTTTTTGTTGATCCTGCAACTGTAGTTGTTTCATACAAACGCGTGCTTGTAAGAAAAGTATGGGTCGTGGATTTGCTACTTGTAACATTTTTTATTAGCGTCGTATTTAATTCATCTGTAGTGCTTGGTTCATATAACCCCGTTGTATCAGTGTTTGTGTCATCGGGACTTGTACTGCTGGGACTATTTATTGATTCCGTATTTGTTTCATTTAAAGTACTTTTATTCGTGAGACGTTTTTTGGTCTCGAAGTGCGAATTTAAAAACAGGTCAGGATAATAATCATCATAAATTTCGTCGTACTCACTATAGTAGTTCCCTTTCTCCAGTAATTTGCGGGTAGGTTTATTGATTTCTACGGGCAGACATTGGTTTGGGGCAATACAATCTTCATCTTTGCAAAGAGCACAAGTTGGAATACATACTGGTGAATGGGAATCAGGAAATAATTTAACTTCCGTATTAATATGGTATCCAGGAAAGCAAATGCATTTTTGAGGGGCTATACAAGTTCCGTTGCCACACGGAGGTGAACATTCCGGCTCACAGATACCGCTCTTCGATTTTCTGTACGAAGGTTTGCATTCGCAAGTTTCAGGGGCAATACAGGTTCCGTTGTAACAAGGTTCCGAGCACAGTGGTTCACAACGATTATTTAGAACATCTGGAATATACCACCCAGAATTGCAGCGACAAGTTTCAGGTGCGATGCAGAATCCATTGTCGCAGCCATTAGAACAATACGGCTCACAGAGATTCTTCTCAGATTTTCTGAAGCCAGAAAGGCATTCGCATGTTTCTGGTGCTATGCAGGTGCCATTGTGGCATGGCTCAGTGCAAACAGGTTGGCAGGTGGTGTTTACAAGCGTGTATCCGAAGTCACATCGGCAAGTGTCCGGAGCTACGCAAGCACCGTGGTCACAGGGTTTCCCGCACGAAGGCAAACAGTTGTGGCTATCTTCAGGGTCGGGAATGTACCCAGTGTTACAAGCACATTCACCAGGTGCTCTGCAGTGCCCATTTTTACAGGCTGGCATGCAGATTGGCTCGCATACAATGTCGCTGAAATTATAAATGATACAGACGGCATTAATAGAGTCGATTGAAAGTCACCCTTGTAGCAAGTTTTGTACAACAGTTTAGTTAAGTTAACTTGGCTGAGTTTTATTAGGACATGGTAGGTTTATGTACCTGTCATTAGGTGAGTCATCTGTCCTTATGTAGCCGCTGCAGCAGTATTTGATGGTCTTCCGTTCTAGTTTCTGAAACACCAAAATCAGATTTATTTATTTGATTTTCAACTTCATCTGTAAGGCTAAAGGTTGGCTGGGAACATTTGACAGTTTCGATCTTTCAGGTAGCTTGAACAGAACCCAAATTGCGTAACACGTTATTACTATGAATTGGAATGCTCCATTGCTCAATCTGATATGATCGAAAAATGTATCTGCTTATCAACGTGAATAACGCAAGGAATGTTATTGAACGGTCAAAATGAAACCCATTGCTACTGATAGTGAGTTACGCAATTTCCCTGCTGACATCTGTACCTATCACCAGTGCGTTTCTGTAACTATCTCACCGTGACAAAGTGAGTGTGGAGTGAGTTGCCGAGGTTACCCCACAGAGAGTGCCCTTAGCGTGTTGTCGTAGGCTTTAAATTCAATTAAGGCAGTCATAGGATAGTTCGGTTAAATAGTCACGATCTCTCAAGGTCAACTACGAGATGCAAAAAAAAACATTCCAACTAATTCTAGAGATACACACTAGTGACAACTCACTTTTTTTTTTGTTCCGGTTTGGACAAATACTTATGCATGTCCGCCGCCCTGGGGTGGGCGACGGGGTCTGTCAGACTCCTTCTGACTAAAAACCACCCAAACATTCTGCCGCGGCCCCACGCTCTCGTGCTGGCCCGGTCTGTCCGGGCCTCGCCTCCTGCACGGACTCCGTGAAGTGAAGTGTTAAACTAACCCGTGCATCGCCTCAGGGGCAACAACATTCGCGCGCGCCTCTGCCTCGGGGTCCATGGAATAGGGGATAGGACTTCACCATGTCCCTCGGCCTTGGATCCATTCAAGGGGGCTGGAAAAGTTTTCCGCCCTTTCCCTGCGCCCGGTGCGTCTTCTGCGGCCCGGGAAGGGAGTTGAGATCTAGATCTCCCTTTCCTGTTCCGCAGCTTCCTTCTGCCACATACGTCCTCGTAGAAGGACACCACCGTGTCCCACGACTTGGCGCTACCGACCGTCCTCCGCACTTGAAAACTGGTTGTCAGGCATTGGTGCAGCCACGAGGCACACTTTGCTGCTGTTTTTTACATAAGGGTTTTTTACTTTTTATTTGTTTTTTTTATTTTATTATTTCGTTTTTATTTTATGTTTTTTTTTTGTTGCTACCCGATGTGTGTTTATGCTATATGTATTGTATTGTGTGTCAAGTCTGTGCTGAATAAATGTATTTTCTTTCTTTCTTCTTCTTCTTTCTTTCTTCTTTCACTACTGCCAGCAGCGACAGATCGCCTCCTACTTCATTTGTGACGACACGGCGCTGCTCCTCCCAAGCTACACACTCGAAGAGCGTGTGCTGCGCCGTGTCCTCCCCGCATTGGACGCCGTGGTGGCACAGAGCGTCCGGCTCCCTATCTATACGACACAGGTACTTGCCGAAGCAGCCGTGCCCCGACAGTACCTGCGTTACCCTGAACGACAGGGAGCCGTGCCTTCTCCCGAGCCAGTCGTTGAGAATGGCCGGATCGCCTCGACGGTTGGGAGGCCGGCGGAACGGCGCAGACAATCGTCAAATGACATCTCTCGCTCTGGACGGAGCGGAAGGGCGTGTCAGACTTTTACTGATTAAAACCCACCCGTGTTTTTTCACTTGCCTATGTGCCAGGGCCACGGTTTCTTTTTTACCAACCCGCAACCCTGACCCCGGAGGCATCAGTCTTAGTGGACCCCGTCACGACGTGCTGAAATCTCTTTGAAACGCGCGTGAAACACAACGCTTCGTCGATTCGGGCCTGATCCATATCGGAGTTCGATGTTGTCTCCCGACCAGGGCGTCTCCTGCGGCGGCTAGTGGCGTGAGGTCGCTGGGATTCCCGCTGCCTCACGCGCTCCGCCTCCTCCTTAGCCAGCATCACTGCTTCGCAGAAGAGGGTGACGGCCTACCATGCACTCTCGCTCCTCGACCTCCACCGTATGCTCCACCGTGTCCTCAGGGCGATCCACACAATGGAGACACCCTGGTGTTTCCTCCCGCCTTATCCGGAATAGGAACCTCCCGAATAGGCGCCGATGCTCCTGTTCAAAAACTAAACTAATTTTAAATGAAGTGCATCTATTTATTTTTATTTAATTAAGAAAAGGATAGAAGTTAACATTTTAGTTTAAAAAAATACACCAATTTATGTCAGGCGCGGACTAATTTGACAGGTCTTAACTAACATATTATCTTCTGTCCTTTTCTTAATCTATATGTACTACTAGGGTTGTAGCGGAGCTTCGCCTCCGCTTCCATTACTGCGGAAGTTCCGCAAGAAATCGTATCTTCGCTTCCGCCTCCGCCTCCGTACAATTTTTAGCGGAGTTATAACGGAGGTTTATTTACGTATTTATAAAATAAATAATGCGCAAGCTACGACGCTCGACAACCGTCCGGCCGCGTTTGAGCGCGAAATGGTCAAGAAACAACTAGTGCGAGGCGGGAATGCGGCAAACACAATTTGTTTCTCCTTAATTTTTAATAAAAGAAGGTAATTTTTTTTTACCAAGTATACTACTATTAATGTACGTATTTAAAATAAAAAAAAATTGGTTGCCTGTAAAGTCGGTATACGGGCGAAAGTTTTACGTGACAACGACTTTGAGTGGTAAAATAATTTTAATGTGAATATTCATTCGTATAGTAGGAAGAAGGATGAAATAATAGTAACAATTTAAAACATTTATTTATACAAAGGGAAGGGACGCGTGCCTTTCACTTTTTATTTATGTCTGTCTCTCTCGCTCTTAGGCGGGCTAACCATGCCCGAGTGGAAGGGACGCGTGCCTCTCACTCGCTCTCATTGTGAGCGCATAACATGAGCGGAGCGTAACGCAGTTTCTTGAAGTGTCACCCGGCAAACCAATTTATAAGACGTTGTCACGTCAAAAAATGTTTTAATTAACCATAAATTTCAATTTTTTCTATATGTACTTTCACCTCCGCCTCCGCCTCCGTTAACCTCCGCATCCGCGGAGGTGAGACTCGTCGCCTCCGCATCCGCCTCCGCCTCCGCTAACAAGCCTCCGTTACAACCCTATGTACTACTATATAAAGCTGAAGAGTTTGTTTGTTTGTTTGAAAGTGCTAATATCAGAAACTACTGACCCGATTTGATCATTTATTTTTGAGTTGTATAGCCCATTAATCCAGGAAGGCTTATAAAAAAGAACATATAAAAAAAAGAAAATCATATAAAAAAACGCGGACGAAGTCGCACGCGGCCGCTAGTGAAATATAAAGAAAAAGATGGCACCTATCTTAAAATTAGTTTAGTTTGGGAACAAGCGAATCCGGGCCAATATCAAATAAAATAGATACCAAATGTCATTTATCGCTGGTAGCTCCCACTTTACTTGTGGAACCGGCGTCCATTATGTTTAGACCAAGATTTAATTCTTGGAAAGTGTTACATATTACTCAGCTACTTACAGGAACATATCTACGATTTACAGAAGTGGCCCATCGTGTTTTAATGCACGCATAATAACACTGGCCATAGTAGGTCGTAATGTAGGCAGTACTAAAGGTGACCTCCACCATCCTCGTTACACTGCAAAAAAGAAAGAAATAATTAACAACTTTTGCATACTTTTATATAATTGTCTGTAAAAGATTGAAACGTCCACGCAAAACGGCTGTCGCTCAGCATTATGCTGCAACGGGCAACCCTATGCAAAACAGAGCCCAGCGCTCAGTGGTCCCGAACCTACCGAGTCTCTGTTCTACCGAACTACCGCAATGCAGGATTTTTCTACCGATTTTACGCTTGTGACATGGCAATCTCTTTTATTTCTGAATTCTGTTAAATATTACTGCGTTATAGACGGACTTAATGCAAAATGTTTTGGAAAACACCCTATCAGTGACTTTTCTAA
The DNA here is from genome assembly GCA_017933935.1 of Sesamia nonagrioides. Lineage (NCBI taxonomy): Eukaryota > Metazoa > Arthropoda > Insecta > Lepidoptera > Noctuidae > Sesamia > Sesamia nonagrioides. The sequence continues at coordinate 1,024,990 of JADWQK010002063.1, forward strand.
AGAGTGCCTACAAAATGTCATCTGACGAGGAGCTAAAATACCTAAAAGTATACCTATATAGAGGAAATACCGATTTAAGGTAGTAATCTACCGATTTTTACTCTACCGACCTCGCTCTTTGACGTTCGAACAGAAAAGAACAAGGGAATCGGCGACATTATTTAAAAAAACAAACCGGCTAAGAGTGTCGGGTCACGTTTGGTGTAGGATTCCGCAGTTTCTCGTCATTATAATATGATGGATAGGCGACTGCACATCAAGCTACTACAATCTGTCAGATTTCTTTATTAGATTTTCAACTTTATCTGTAAAGCATTAAGACTCAAGGTTGATGAAAGAATATTTGACAGTTTCGGGTAGCTTTACCTGCTGTCGTCCCTACCTACTTATTAGAATATCTCTTGTTCAGCGTTTCCCTGCGATTTTGATCAGGTCTTCCGTCCACCTAATCGGTGGATGTCCGACGCTGCCCTTGCCGGTATGTGGTCGCCATTCAAGAGCCTGTTGGCCCCAACTGCCATCCAAGGGCGGATCCAGCTTTGGTGCCAGGGGGGGGGTCACATAGTCGTGGTCAAGTCATAAGAAGTTTTAGTTAAACTGATAATAATAGATACAATTAAAAAGAAGGTGTTTTATTAATAAGTAATAAGTACTGAACTTAAAACACCTTATTAAATAACGAAATCAATTTCTTTTACGTCTTCTGCCGAACCATGTTATCATTTCATCTACTTAATGGGTAAGTTTTTATGGACGTGGAGAAGTGTCAGTCCAGTGTGACGTTCTTCAACCATTGAAGCCCTTTACCATACTTTTATTTTTCGTAACGTAGACGACGTACCACTGGGTGCTGAGAGGCGAGCTCAGACTGGGGGGAGACCTGACGTGTTATACGAACGACACGCTGGTCACCGCCCGGGGGAGCTCGCTCAGGGAAGTAACGTTGCTGGTGACGGCTGCGGTATCACAGGTGGTGGGTACGTCACCTAGGCCTGGGATTGGCCCTCAACAAGTCGGAGGCCATGGTTTTATGGTCCCCGGCAGGCGCCTCCACCCGGCTCACACATCGTGGTCGTGGAGTTCGAATCGCTGTCGAGTCCACCATGAAGTACCTGGGATTGGTGCTCGACAGCCGGTGGGACTTCGGTCCCCACTTCCGGCGGCTGGCGCCCAAGTTGTTGAGGGCGGCTGAGGCGCTTTCAGCGTTGCTTCCCAATCTGGGGGGCCCGAGCGCCGCCTGCATGCAGCTCTACATGAGAATCGTGCGATCGATGGCCGTGTATAAGGCCCCAGTTTGGGCCTCTGACTTGGCGGCCGGCAGTATCGCTGTACTGCGACAACCGCAGATAGCTATGGATATCAGAGTCATACATGAGTATCGCACGATCTCCTATGAGGCGGCCTGACTACTGGCTGGATGCCCGCCTTGGGAGCTGGAGGCGAAAATCCTCGCGTCACTGGACCGGTGGCGTAAGGAGACGCAGGAGCGGGGCGGACGGCCGATGCTGCGTCGGCTCGAGCAGCGTCGGTCGCAGCTCCGAGAGGTCCTGGTGGTACAAAGGCGGGATAGGCTTTCACACCCTACCGCCTCCTCACCATCGAGGCGATCCGGCTGGTATTAGCGGACTGACTCGAGAAAACGCAGGGCTACCTGACGTTTCGGATGACACAGGTACTCTCGGGGCATGGTTGCTTCGGAAAGTGCCTGTGTCGCATAAACAGGGAGCTGGACGCCCGGTGGCACTACTGCGTCGACTGCCGGGAAGACACGGCGTGACATACGCTGGCAGAGTGTGCCGCGCGCGAAGGAGCTGCGCCGTGCCCTCATCTCTGAAATAGGTAGTGACCTGTCGCTGCCAGCCGTAATCGAGTCGATGGTCGGCAGTGAAGAGTCCTGGGATGCGGTGGTTTTCTTCTGCGAAACACTCGTCTTGCAGAAGGAGTCGGCGGAAAGGGAGAGGGAGATCTCGTCCTCTCACCCGACCCACAGCAGGCGCACCGGGCGTCGGCGGAGGGCGGATAACGCCCTCTTCTAGTCCCCCTAAATGGGTCCAGGGCCGATAGACTCGGGGACATCTGTCGCCCCCTAAACATCAGGACCCGAGGTGGAGGCGCGAACTGTTCCACGCGCGCCACTCTTAGACGTTACGGGAGGAGTCGTTCACCTCACTCAGTGGCCCACAGTGGCGGGCCAGCACCAATCTGGGGTTGCGGAAGCAGTGATCGTTCTCGTAACCCCCGGTGTAGGTGTGAGATGGAACACCGGGGTGGTTTTTAGTCAGTAAGAGTCTGACAGACACCATCGGCCGCCCCGGGGCGGCGGACATCCATTAGGTTTTTCCAACCAGGAAACAAAAAAAAACGCTTAGACCTTAGACTTACGAAGCTTAGGACCTTCAAATTCCCCCACCCAGTAAGACCGAAATGTGACGAACAACTGGGAAACAGTAAATTCGGATTTGCTCTGGTGTCGGTTTTCGTGAAGCTCTTTTTGCCCTCAATGTTCTCGTACAAAAATGCAGGGATATGCAAACCGACGTACTGCTGTGCTTCATAGATTATGAAAAGGCATTCGACCGGGTTAAGCAAGCAAGGACGTCAGGATTATCCATAATCTATACGAGAACCAAGTAGCTACAATCAGAGTTGAAAATGAGGAGACCGAGGAAATCAAGATCTGTCGTGGAGTTCGGCAGGCCTGTGTGGTGTCTCCGTTGCTCTTCAATATTTATTCCGACGCAGTGATGTCGTGGGCTCTTGAAGGTCTGGAAGCCGGAGTGAAGATCAGCGGCAAGGTCGTTAATAACCTGCGTTATGCGGATGACACTGTTCTCATTGCATCCTCTGAACAAGACTTGCAAACCATTGTAGATAAAGTCAATTAGTGCAGCGAGAAGGCCGGTCTGTGGATGAACATCAGCAAAGACAAAATTTATGGTGGTCTCTAGAAACCCAGACTTACTCCCTAGAATATCGGTGACAGGTAAACAACAACAGTGAGCGGGTACGACAGTACAAGTATCTCGGTGCTTGGGTAAATGAAGCATGGGAGTCCGATCAAGAAACGACAAAGAACTTGCCCGAGAACCTTTTAAGAAAATGAAGAAAGTTCTGTGCTGTCGTAAACTCCACATAAAGCTCCGAGTCCTGTTGTGCTATGTATGGCCTGTCGTCATGTACGGCTGCGAAGCATGGATACTGAAAGAGGAGACTACACGACGCTTGCAGGCTTTTAAAATGTAGTGCTATCGTCGTATGCTGCGCATAAGCTGGACCCAAAAATTCAGAAATGACACCGTCCTTCAGCGCGTTCTAATGCCTCGAATGTTGTTGCCCACCATAAGGAAACGGAAAATAGATTATCTCGGCCTCGCGCTCCAACACGATAGATATACGCTACTCCAACTCGTTATGATGGGCAAGGGAGAAGGAAAGAGGCGCGCTGGACGAGAAAGTCGTGGCTGCTGCGAAAGATCAGGGAGTGGACCGGCATTACTCCCGTCGAAAAACTGTTGCGTCTCGCGGTTGACAAAACCGAATACAAGAAGCTGACGGCCAACATTCAGGATTGAAGAGGCAAAGGAAGAAGAAGAAGAACGTACAGACGTCAACCTTATTGCTAAACTATGAAGGCTCAAAGTTGATTGGAAATATTTGACAGTTTCCTATAGCTTGACCTGCTGTCGTCCGTATATAAATCCCCCTCGTTCAGTAAGTAGGCATCCATTTATCTACCTACGAGGTGCTTTAAGAACATTCATTATCAACCTTTATATCGTCCCACTGTTGGGCACAGGTCTCCTGTCATACAGAGAAGAATTGAGCGTAGTCACCACGCTTGCTCAATGCGGGTTGGCGATTTCAGACTTAAAGTCCAGGTTTCCTCAAGATGTTTTCCTTCACCTTCAGTCATTGGTGTCCAAGATATACTTAGAAAGTACATATAACTTTAGAAAAGTTACATTGGTACTTGCCTGATCTGGAATCGAACCCACGCACTCATACTTGAGAGGCTGGTGTTTTAACCACTAGGCCACCACGACCACAAACATTAGAACAATAATATTTGAATTTGAACACACACACACTGCCTTAATGAAGAAACTGATTAAGAAACAAAGTGCGTGTAAATAACATACGAAATGTGACATTTGAATGTTGGCGGCCGTGGCGGCGGTAGCGCGGTAAAATTCAAATTTTGGAAGCTTTCCGGAATGATGCGTTTGCCGTCAAACAAAGTACTTAAGTATTATATAAATTGATTAAATATGGAAGTACTTAAATAAAATCCTCCTGTTCTGGGTGCTCCTGGACCCAGCCCAGGGGGGGTCATGACCCCCATGACACCCCCCCTGGATCCGCCCTTGCTGCCATCGTCACTACGTGCTCTGTGCCCCGCCCACTGCCAATTCAATGAGCTATTCCGCTGGGTTATGTCGGTGGCTTTCGTTCTTCGTACCACGAGAAATATCAGTACAATTGCAATTCAGTAACACACGAAACACTCCATCGATCGACATAATTTACATAAGAGATATTCTAATAAGTAGGTACAGACGACATCAGGTAAAGCTACGCGAAACTGTCAAATATTCCCAATCAACTATCGAGCCTACCTAAATGCCTTAGAGATAAAGTTTCTGTTGTTGTTCGTTGTTTCTCTGTGGTAGGCCATAACATCGGCTGCCGGCAGAAGTTACCACCCACCAGACAAAGTCTTGCCGCCAAGCGATTCGTCGTGTTCCGGCATGATGTCTGGGGAAGCCGTACGGAGGACGGGTCTGAGCAGTTGTGTTGCGATGTGTGGCGGGTACGATGCGCCAAATGTTGTTGTGTCGGGAGTTTGGTCGTGGAGAGTTTCCAGATCAATCTCCCTCTAGCGCAGCATTGTTTGGTCGTGTTGGTCTTGGGTTTAACATTGCATCACCTCGCTCAACTGCCGTCATCCTTCCTATTCGTTAGTTTTTTAAGTGAATAGGCTTAATAAACTAGTGCGCTTTACCATCAACGATTGCATCACTGCTTACCATCAGGCGGGATTGCAGTCAAGCACTAGATTATAATAATTAAAAAAAAAAGTTGAAATTGTAATAAAGATATCTGACAGATTGCAATTCGACTATCCCTATTAACATTGTCGTATGTGCATTTTTGCCATTTCCTTTTTATTTCATTAATCACTCTAAAAAGACCCTTCTTTTAGTAGATAAAACGAAAAAAAAGAAAAATATTAGTAATTTTCAAAATAACCACGTTAACACTGTCGGATATTGTCATAAACGCCAGTTAAAAATGACGGATCTCAACTTGCGACAATGTTTGCGGGGCACGAGGGGCGGCGGCGCGTGCGGTTGTGCCAGTACAGACCAATGACCATGTTACACGCACGTTGTGTGAGATTGGGTGGCTAAAGATATTTTTTATTTTACCTTTATTCTTTATAACAATCATAATGTGTACAAGGTCCGCCCGCTTAATAAAACTAACCACTTAACAATCTGAACAACATTATGTGGATAAAAACAAGAGTATGGAGTTAAATATTTTGAGTAACTGCAGATGAAGATGAAAAAATAGGCACTTAAAAATGTATTATTATTTTACTACTAACATAGCTTTCTGAACATGATACTAATTATTAAAAAATAAACTATTTAATATTAATTTTTATATTTAAAGTAAATATGTAATTAGTTCAGTTAAAATTGTAGGAAGTGACATAACCAACATTGCTAACTGTCTTATAAGAAGTAAAATATGTCTGTAGTGTCACATCCAACATTGTTAATCGTTTTTTGTGAGATAAAGTATGTCGGTAGTACCAGATCCGACTTTTTTGGTAGTTTTAATTTACGTTCTATTTGTCGGAGGTGTTACTTCCACCTTTGTTAACGGTATTTATTTTAAAACGTTTTGTTGAATGTGGTATATTATTATGGTATATTGTTTTATTCACCGGTTTATTATAATGTTTTTAAGTTGCTGGTGGGTATTTTAATGATGGTTTTATAAATAGTCATTATAAAAATGTATTTTGTCGCGTTTGTGTCACTTAAACTGGTTTAGTTCTACTGATAGATATATTTTTTATGAGACAAGGTACATAAAAATGTACATAAAAAATGTACGTACTATTTATTTATTGCTATATAAGTGTCTAACTTCTTTTTCAGTTAATAGAGAATCTCCATTACCAAGTGGTTTCCAAAATTAGTTCATTAAGTTGAATAAAAATATGTTTGGTGACGTTTTCAATGAAGATGCAATTCTTGAAAGAGAAAATAATGAACCGACTGTTTCCCACCACAAGCCATCTGAACCATCTGCTTATTTTGAAATTCCTACTAAAAGTAATGTTGCTGTTAAACACGAAAAAATATTGAAAACACCAATACCGTCCCCATCTTCTCATGAAAATAGCAATGACGCCTTCAGTGTCGCGTATTCTCAAACTGAGTTCACAGTTTCAGAAAACGTGGCACCACCGCCACCAAACTTGACCAACCACGACTTATATGGACACTTACCTACACCTTTAGCAAAACGTGGCGCAAACGAAGTATCTAGTTGTCTCTATCAGTTTATTTATAAAACATTTCGGTTCTGGTCAGATAATTGTGCGGGGCAAAACAGGAACCGCATTGTTTTTGCTATTTACCTTATAGCGGCGAAAGAATTTGGAGACACAATCACCCATCGTTTTATGGAGAAGGGTTACACCCAGAATGAGGGTGATAGAGTCCATTCAACTATTGAGCTTGCTAGTGATCGCAGGCTGATTTATGTGCCAGAAGAATGGGTCTATCTGGTTCGCTGGGCTAAAGTCAAAAGTAACCCTTATGTAGTGAAAGAGATGGCAACCTCTGACTTAATTGACTTTAAATCACTGCTAGCAAAAAAGAATTGGTCAATAAACAGTGACAATGAGAAAATTCAGTTGACTCGCTTAAGAGAGGTGACCGTACATGTACAGTAGTATGATAGGATTGAATATAAGTATAATTTTGAAGATAACCCGTAAACTATAATAGTGTTGAGATCTGGTAACCGAAACACTGAAAGGCTGTCTCGTGAATTTCAAATCAAGCAGGGAATATTTCTATTAGTCGTAATAAATATAAAGATTGAATTAACATGTGTCAAAGTGTAGTAGTTTGCTCGATGGTAGGCCATAAAATCGGCTGCCGGCAGAAGTTACCACCTACCAGACAAAGTCTTGCCGCCAAGCGATTCGTCGTGTTCCGGCATGATGTCTGGTGAAGCTGTACGGAGGACGGGTCTGAGCAGTAGTGTTGCGACCTGTGCCGGGTACGATGCATCAAATGTTGTTGTGCCGGGAGTTTGGTAGTGGAGGGTCTCCGCATCAATCTTCCTCTGGCGCAGCATGATTGGTCGTTTATTGGGTCTAACATTGCACCACCTCGCTCAACTGCCGTCTTCCTTCCTATTCACTAAGGTTTTTTAAGTGAATGGGCTTAATAAACTAGCGCGCTTTACCATCAACGAATGCATCACTGCTTACCATCAGGCGGGATTGCAGTCAAGCGCTAGTTTATAATTATTAAAAAAAAGTGGAGTAATTCTGGAGAAATATCACAATTTTTAACAAAACTTAAAATTTGATCAAAATGCCCACAAGTCATATGAAGAAACTGATGAGGAAGATTAATTAAAGTATAACTCTTAAGACTTATTCTTATTTTGTTCCTATGTTATAATAATAAAACCTAAAATGTGATAATAATGTGCCATTGTTAAAGTAATGATAATTGTTACTTATTAAGACTGATTTTTTAATTTAAATAGTTTTTAGTAAGAGTTAATAGAGTTGGTAATTTTATAAACTTTTAACTGGATCTAAGATTGTTATGTAAGTTATGCCGATTTTATTCCTTATGCTCATAATAATAAGGTGTTTTTGGCAAAGATTATGTAGGTGAAGAATTTTATAAGTTTTTTGTTTCGTCTGTGTAAGTCACACGATTTTTATTTTTATCCTTTTGACGGTTTTTATTAATTACTTACAAAAGCCTTTTGATACTTTTAAGGCTGTGTTAGCTGTGTATTGTGAAGTCAGGTTGTTTTATTTTTTATTAAACTTCTGGAGTTTTTTTACTGATATTAATTTGATAAGCTTTTCGTTCTTTAAAAGCTCGTATAAAATTGAAGTTGTTTTTTATGGTCCTAGAGTTTTGTTTTGATTGCTATTGATTTTTGCAATAAATGTCTAGTCACAAAGACATTTAAAAATTGTTTTATATATAATTTTGATTTAGATACGACAGACATTGGTCTAGAATTTTCAGTTAACAGTTAGGGGAGAGCAGGTAGGATTCGTACAACAGGAGCATTCGTACAGTAGTCATATCTCCACTACCAAATACGTCGGAACGTTTTGTGTCTTTGTGCGTAATGGCCCCTCATATGCTCAGACTTGCAGTGGAGCGAGAAGTCAGTGCAGACATTGTGTTCACCGCAGCCAGTTGATAGGTGTTTTCGCTCGACGTAAGTAATTTTTAGATACCTATTTAAAATTGTATAATTCCGTAAGTAATGATCAAACTATATAAGTTATTTATTATGCATAATGAATTAATGTTGTAGTTTGCTTTTTTAACGTGAGTTTGGGGATTAACAAGAAGGCGATTTTTATTTTGGTATACTTTTTTGAAAATTTAGGTTGGGGTACCTTCGTACAGTTGCAGGTGGGGTGGATTCATACTGTACGAATCCACCCCGATGTATGTACGAACCTAAACAATCAAGAAGTGGTATGAAATTTACTATGGTTTGTTGCTAAAACTCTCATTATTGTATAATTTCAGAACTATGTCGCGAATATATGTATAAAAAAGGGGACCAGAACGGGATATGTAGATGAAGAGGCTATGAAATCTGCAATGAAGGGAGTATTGAAAAAAATAAATATTGATTAGCATGGCCGCTCAAAAACATGGACTTAAACCAACGACACTTGAAAGCCAAAATACCACAAAGAAGCTCAAAAGGAAGGTAATACTCCAGTGCGCGTTTCAGTTCAAAGCGCGCATCAAATCAAGTATTCACTCCTAGAAGAGGCTCTTTTGAACAAGTACATCTTAGACTACTAAAAATGCACCATTGATTGACAATTTTGACAAGTGAGGAGACTGGCTTATGAATTTGCGAAAGGAAATAAACTGTATTATCCACCTATCTGGGATTATAATGCAATGGCTGGTAAAGATTAGGTGGAGAGTTTCCGTAGACGAAACTCAAATTTAAGTCTCAGAAAACCCTAGAATACCAGTGCAACGAGATCTTATGGATTCCGAAGTTCTTTTCACCAAGATCAGCCATCGATGTCAGGGCCTACGTCTCCCTGCTGATTTACCATCTACCTCAAGTGTGGGAATGATAACGCCAGAAATTATTCGTCCATATCCAAAAGTGGATAGAAGTACACTTGATAAGGCCAAAAATGAAAAACACCCAGAATATCTAGAATATATACGGATACTCCTGAAAAAAATAGACCGGTAGATATAGAATAAACCAAAGTAAAAAAAAAGCATAAGTAAAACAATTTCCTTGGCCCTCAAGGAAATGAAACAAGCTTTAAAGTTGGTGTCAGAGAAAAAGAGAATAGATAAATATACAAAAAAAAAGAGACAAAAGAAATTAATTGAGACTGATAGCGAAGATGAAGATGATTTAATAAGCTTAGAAGAAAGTTCTTGTTCTCCTGGCGACAAGTTGTCTGACGGATCTGATGCTGAAAAGAAAGTACCGGTTATGGCAGAAAACATAAAAAGGCAGCTTCGTGTTGGTAAAGTTTGAGAGGAAAAATCTGTTAAACATTATGTTGGGTAGGTAGTAATCACATACAGTCCCACAGAATACAAAATTTCCTTTATGAGAAAGAACAGGGACCAGAACCAGAGACATAGAAATGTATTTTTCCCGATTTTAAAGATAAAGGGACAGTTTATATATCGGACGTGGTTTCTATACAACAATGTTGTTTCTGAACAACCAGCATCTTTAAATTCGAAAATGATCTCTTTGAGTACCTATAATGTGCAATAAAAGACTTACCTATTGATTACAATTAAAATTTGCTAACCTAATTATTAGAAATCTAGATTATAAAGATGCTTTGTGCCTTTGAGGGTCTCAATAAATGTTTAATTTTCAGTAAAGTCTAGTTTTTATTACTGTGTACGAAGGCTCCCCGCTACGTACGAATCATCCCCATGCTGTGTACGAAGCTACCCCGCGTATGGGGAGCTTTCGTACGAATTCCATTTTTTGATAAAATCGTTATATCGCGGTGGTAATTACTTCTATGAAAATTTAACACCACTACATTTGAAGCCTGATAATGTAGCTATACAAGGGAATTAAAATCGTTTTGCAATTGTTACTCGTTTTTCTTTTACAAGGCTTAGAATAAAAAGTGTACGAATCCTACCTGCTCTCCCCTACGTATGTGCCACTTCCAACAAATAATCAATAATTTTATACACGTAACAATGTAGTATGTGGCACTTCCAACACATAGTCAATTTGTTTGTACATGTAACATTGTTGTATGTGGCAGATCCGACAAAATACACTTGATTTGATACGGTTAAAAAAGTCTTTTCTGACTTTTAACATACTTAGAAAAGCAATAATAGTAATTTATTATCATATAAATAAACTTTTAAACTTGTGTTATAATTCTGTTAGTTTCTGTTAACCTAGTTCGTATAATAAAAAAAATATCAACAATTCAAACTTTGTCGCGCTCTCCTGTAAAGTAGTCGATTTTCACATCCGACAATGTTAATAGGGACCAACGAATTGTTTGATGTGCTGTCGTCTGTACCATAAGAAAAGACTTACGATTCAAATCGCTCACAAATCTTTGCATCTACTCCTGTTATGAAGTAAGCAATAGCACAATAGTAAATCATAAACCATTTTTCCATCATTTTTTGTTGTTAAACATTTACTCACTGTGAACTTATTATTAAAATTTATTTATAACTGGCCATAATAATTTATAATGACCGAACAAATATATGCATAGATAAAGGATAGCAACATAGGGTGACAAGCTTGACGTACTTAGGTGTACTTACTCAAAATGTTATTAATAACCTTTATTTCTAAATAATATTCCATAAATTTTCTGTAAATAATTTTTTAAACTATGGTACTAAAATTTAAACGATTCATGCCCTGATACCTGGTATACCCCTTCTTTTCTTGTTGGGAAATCATCAAATGACCTCTCCCGCTCTGGGCGGACTAAAACCTACACATGTTTCTTCACTAGCCTGTGCGCCAGGGCCACGGTTTCTTTTTTACCCAACCCGCAACCCTGACCCAGCAGGCATCGGTCTTCGTGGATTCCGTCACGATGTGCTGACATTTCTTTGAGGCGCCGGCGCCGGTGAAACACAACGCGCCGTCGACCCGGGCCTGGTTCTTACCGCTAGCCCGCCCTTACGGTGGCCAGAAGTTCGATGTTGTCTCCCCTCCAGGACGTCTCCTGCAGTAGCTAAAGGCATGAAGGCGCTGGGATTACCGCTCCCTTACGCGCTATGCCAGCATCACTACTTTGCAGGACGTGACGGCCTGCCATTCACGCGCCTGAGATCGCCGCCGATCGCCGCTACGAGGACACGGCGGTGCTCTACCTACTCAAGCCGGGCAGACCTCCACCATGTCCTCAGGGCGATCTCCACAGTGTTTCCTCCCGCCTTTTACGGAATTGGAACCTCCCGAAACAGCCGTGTTCGGTGGCAACCTGCGGAACGATCAGGCGGAAGGTGAGGGCGCCCTGGCGTCTCTCTAGCCACTCCTCAAAGAGGCGACTTACCGCCGCTATTGTGGCGTGCCCAGCACAGGGTTGCGACAATCGCACTCTCAATGTCGCCATGAGATCCCGCCGGAGCTCTATCCGCCGTACCGCGATTTCTCGCCGCGGCGGAATTATGCGCCGGCGTTTCCCCTCCTTTCGCCACTTCCACATGTGGGTGATGTGGGCGAGGGATTTCGCCTCCAGATCCCGTAGCGGCAATCTAGCAAGGAACCTCGCTGCCTCAGCTAGTATTGTTGCTGGTATCAGTGGCTTGTCCCTTGTTTATTTATTCTTTCGCTAATTAATTGTACAGAGGCGGACTTAATGCCTTATGGCGTAATTAAAAAAAATAGGGCGACAAAAAATACGTTAAACAAACGTGATTACTAGGTATAGTACTCCATGACCAGTTTTAGGTAGCTATGGAGTATCTTATTTTGACAGAACTAAACTAATATTTATCTTCTGTCATTTTACTTCGAAAGAAAAAGATAAACTAAACTTAAGTTTAAGTAGTTTACCTAAACAATATAATTTTAAGTTCATGTTCTTTCTATTTAATTAAGAAAAATATTAAGTATTTTAGCCCTGTCAAATTAAGGTATTCATTCCATAGGTAGTTTAGACGTTAAAATATATATCGGCTAAATGACGTCAATTTTAGCTTAGGCACTGACTAATTTCACAGGACTTTTTCTTAATGTACCTACCTTCTTTCATTCCTAATGGAAAGAATATGCACTGAGCCTAAATTTAGTTTCGTTTTTGAACAAAGGTATTTATAGCATTTTGAACAAAGGTATTTATAACATTTTGAACAAAGGTATTAATAGCATTTTCGTTATTTATATGGAAACAAGATGCCTTAAAGTACTTACAATAACTTTGTCTCTCTCACTCTTTCGTTACAGCCAAAATTACTGTTTTCTAAAGCCAGCTACAGGACCTACATTAAAAAAACTATACAACGTTATTTTTTTTAATGCGAAACCTTAATATACATAGTTTGTTCAGAATAAGCAACTGAATCGATTCCAATCATTTTTACACCATCTTCTTTCAACAATTTCTAAATGTATTTGGGAAAACACATAGTTTTCCCAAATACATTTAGAAATCCACAAGGGAGGAAACACTGTGGAATCAAGGTAGTACTCAAGCGCGTGCGCCACAGCTCACACCAGAGATCAATGCTCTGTGCTCGCCCGCCTAAACCGAGCTTTGACCATATTTTTGTTAGGACAACCAAGTAGAATAGCAAGCTTATAACTGTGTGGTTTTTCATTATATCTTTTTGAAATTTTGTCCAGACACATTAAGCTACTACAATCTATCAGATTTCCTTATTTGATTCTCAACTTTATCTCTAAAGCATTAAGGCTCAAGGTTGATTGGGAATATCTGACAGTTTGGGGTAGCTTGACCAGCTGTCGTCCGTATATAGATTCTTTATTTAAAAAATACTGGACACGTGTTTCGGCTTTCGCGTAAACAAAACACAATGTTGTTTATTTACCGAGTACCTATTCAGGACGGTCCTATTTTAGCAGTCGAGCAGTGGTCACAGTAGTTGCAAACATCATACTCATAATACAAAGTGTGTAGGTACCTACTCACAATGATGACGAACCACACTTCCGTTTCAAGCTACAGCATCCATAATTAATTGTGAATGTGTTAAGTGATAACGCTGTAAGTACCTACTTTAACAGACTTAAAAAACCAGGTCCAATATAATATGGGTCATTTCCACGGACGAATTTACCTACGCTGCATTATGTACCACGCTTTGCACGACGCGTTTTTGTTTAGTTCAAATGGTAAATAAGGTTATAACACAGCCTCTGTGGCGTAGCGGTAGCGAACGCGGTCGTTGCGCAAGGAGGCGCGGGTTCGATCCCCGCACAGTGCAAATATTTGTATGCATGAATATGAATATTTGCACTGGTCTGGTCGTGCCTCGGAAAGCACGTTAAGCCGTTGGTCCCGGTTGCCATACGAACATCAGATCTAGTGGCAGTCGTTACGGGTTGTTGGAACCCTCCAAAATGCTAACAATTGGTCTAACTGCAATTCTTAGATATCGCCTTCGAGTTGTGGAGGTCAGACGGCAGTCGCTTCACGGAAAATATCGAAGTTTAGCCAAACTCAGCAGTTAAACTGGTAAAGCGGACCCCAGACTCCAAAGCTGAAAGGGCTGCGGATGCGACTGGGATTAACGCTGAGATGATGATGATGATGGTAAATAAGGTTATAAATTTGACGCAACTTTTATGAATTACTCCATTTTGCCCCGCTAGGCCGAAAAGTTCAGACTTAACCAAAGAAGGCAACGTGGGCCGACAGAAGTTCCCTTCAACCAATTTGGCAAGGGACCAGAAAGATTTGCTACCAATTCTTGCTTCGACCGATTAGGTAGGTACTCATTTTGGCAACAACCAATAAGAAGATGAGTAATGCGGTCGTACTGAACCTTCTTGACTGCCTTTTTGTAGGATTTGGCAGCACGGTGGAAGTCTCTTCTTTGAACTTACATAGACTAGATCCGCAGCTCTGCGGTCACGAACCCAGGAGAGAAATGCCGTATGCTTATGCTGTTCAGCTCGAACACAATCGGCGTTGAAATATGGGCGAGCTGAACCACCGACGGACACATCACTAAGGGGGATAAAATACTCCATAGCTTGACGCACCACATCAGAATATATAGCGTCCGCAGAATTAGACGGATTTTCAGAAGAGAAGCAGACGGCAGTCCTGCTCCCAAGGATAGGACGCAAAGAAGTGGCGCATCTCATCCCAATCTGCTGACTTGTATCGGCACAATCGCCGTTCATCACGTGAGTCTCGATCTGGTGGGGAGAAGGGCGACACAGACTTCACCAAACATTGATCTGAAGTTCCTAGCAGTGAGGAAACTGTTACAACACATCTGTTCAGCACAAGGTCCAGACAATTGGCGGTATGACCGGCTACATCAGGCACCCTATTCGCTTGTCTTACCAACTGGGAAATCCAGTCTTGGTGGCAGGCGTTGCAGTCCCCTAGAGCGACGAAATGCGCGTCAGGCCGCCGGCGCAGCGCATTGTCTTCAGCCTCACTGAGGTGGTAAAACAGTCGAGTTGTCTCCTGGTCACCTCTTTGCGGTCGGTAGACACACGTGTACCTGGATAATTTTGTCCACACCAGTATCAACCAACAGCCATAGCGACGAAAAGTTAAGGTCTTCAAGGTGACGGAGACTATGTCAATAGGTATCATTGTGGACATACACACAGACCCGGCATGCTGCAGGAAATGATGCTCCATTGAGTATCCCGGGTAGTTGAGGTATGCCGCATCTGACGAAAATGTAATATGGGTCTACTTCACGAAAAGCAGCCTCTAAGATTTGAGAGCAGACCTCGAATATTACAGAGGTTAATGAGAGAACGTGCTTCCGCTGTACCTACACATCCTCTTTTCTTTATGCTTTTCATTAAGAGGAATTTAAAAAAAAATTAACTGAATAGGAAAGAAGACGGCAGTTGAGCCAGCAGATGCAATGCTAAACCCAACCACACGACCAGCGATGCTGCCCCAAAGGGAGGATTGATCTAGTCTAGAGCCTGGGGGTACGCAATCGCCATCAGGTCGTCTCGTCCGGTCACCAACTGGCATGATGGCGCCACCCTGGGATTTTTCGTAGTTGGCGGGGTAGCCTTTCGTGTGTGGCTACCCAACTACCTGCGGTCGGGAAGCGGAACACCGTGCTTCGAATCCCGCTACGCTCCACGACCAAACTCCCGACTCAACAACATCTGTCACATCGTACCCGGCACACATCGCAACACAACTACTCAGATCCGTCCTCTACGACGACGAATCGCTTGGCGGCAAGACTTGGTCTGGTGGATGGTGACTTCTAAGCCGCTAGCCGATGTTATTGTACTGCTTGTTTAGCACAACCCAGGGGACACGTGTAAACGTCCAAGCCGGGACACAACATCGAACTCCCGGCACCGTAGGCGCGGGTTTGCGGGCGGTGACCAGCTCGCAGCTCGCCGCCCGGTAAGAACCAGGCCCAAATCCACAACGCCTTGTGTTTCACGCGCGCCTCAAAGAGATGTCAGCAAATCGTGACGGGGTCCGTGACCCTAGCCTACAGGCCAGTGAAGGAACACGGGTGGGTTTTAGTCAGTAAACCTGTAAGCCTGACACTCCCTTCCGCTCCACCTAGAGCGGGAGAGGTCATTTAATGATTTCCAAACAAAAAAAAGGGTCATCACCGTCTATCATATTGTACGTGGAGATACATATATATATATATATATAAAATCGGCGTTCAAGTGCATCCAGTTAGACGGGACGCTGATCTCAACATAGTTGGGAAGTTTGGCAGAATGATTGATTAATAAAAATAATAACAATTGTAACAAACTCTATAATTAACTAAAAATTAAGAGTATTAAAAAATTGATTCTCGTGATTTGTAAGATTCAAATGTGTCCTCCGCTTCTGATATGACATTAAATATTTTTCTTTTAACGGTGTACTGTAACCATGTCGGGAACTGTTTGGTTGTCTCACACATGCTGTCAAAGAATGAATCTAAGGGATGTTTGTTTTGCTCGCCATATCGACAATTGCTTCTATCATCCATATCAATCATTATTTCACCAATTTCGTTATTAATTTTTCTTTTTTTGAACATCTGTTCAGATTGTAGGGATGTGTCCACTTTGTTTGTTTGAGATTCTGATGTGAAATTCAGTGAGTCAGTATTAGAAGTAGATGGTTGAACTTCCAAAAAACAGTCTGAAGGTGACGGTGATGAGTCTTTGTTATCATCACTGGACATTCTAAGTCTTCGTCTTTTTTTCCTAGTTTTCATGAAGGGGAGAAGAAAATCCATTATCTCGGCATACTTCCACTTATTATTGATAATCATGTCCTGTCCATTGGCCACTGCTCTGGCTCTTTTTAAAGAATCTCTGTGACTATCCCGCAGTTTCTTCCACTCAGCTTTTGCAGCTTTAACTGAAAATCATAAGACCAAGAAATTATTATAATGTTTCTTTTTTTTTGTTATTTTGTCACTTATATTTTATGTTTTTAATTGACACTTGACTTTACTAGTCTGTATTTATTTGATGTAAGTACCAAACTATTAATCAGGAAGCCTATTTTTTTTATATATTGGATTACACTACACAGTAAAGTTTAAATTATGAAAGTGATATTTTACAGTAGTACTTATATGTTAAAAATATTTTATTTATTTAAAGTTAGATACATTGGTGTCTGATTATAATCAACCAATGAATAAAGTTGAGGCATTTGTCAATACAATTTTGCATATTTTAATTACTTTCAAATCAACTGCATAACACATGCATTGTAATACTTTCAAGTATGGACTATGTATAATAATATGTATCAAAAAATTTAACCTATTAGGAAATTAGCTTACATGTGTGCCATATTTCATTCAAATCATAAATAAACTGTTTACATTAGTAGGAAGTAGGTGATAGGATGATTTTCATAAAATTAAATAACTTTTATGAAAAATTATCTATGTAGAAAAGGTTGTTAACATCCGTCTTTAAGGAGTAAACTTCTGGTTGCCTAGCAACGGTTTGTTTACCTCTATTCTTTATCGAATTTGGCTCAAATATATGCAAATTAGAGTTGTATTATAAGGGAGAACACCTAATGACAAAGAGCTTTACATGAGTGTATAGGACATGAATTGTTTACTTGATACCAAAACTAATTCTACCTAAGTACTAATATTGATGTTTACAGTTTTTTTTTTCTTTGGCAACTGGGCAGATGTTGGCTATTCTGGCAGTATCAAAAGTTTACTATTTTTATTCTGTTGTCAGTCAATGATGATTTTTCTATAGACATGGTAGGTTTTGTAAAGTGTTCAGAAAAGTATAGATAAAAAAAAATATTCAGTGTAACTTACCATCAGGTATGTCTTTGCATTTTAATTCAGCTACAATTCTTTTCCAAGCCGCATCTTTTTTTCTTATGTCGCGATAATCTCTGCATCCTGTATCCCATAAACAAGGTACCCGTCGAATCAAGTCGATAAACTCCTCCATGACAAGGAATGAACTGGAATAATATTGCCACACGGTTTTACTAGCGGTTTTTATTTTGAGCATGTGTTATGCCACTGCAGGGCAGTTTCCTATTTCCACTTTTCTCGGTACCGCGATTGTGTGCCAATTTTATGCATCTCTTCACTTTTTACAAAGAAAATTCTTAATAAAAACTTAAACTTTACGTAAGAATTATTGTTGTCATGAATGGTACATCAACATACATAGTTTCTTTTATAATGAATTGTGCACGATAATAAAGGGAGACGTTCTTTGTTCCTTTTATTTTTATTGCTTTACAGCTTGTCCAAAACAATAGCTGAAATCTGAATAGCAACAAACAATTAGCTTCGGTGGGCTGCCGAACATTGACAAATGACAGAATGCCGAATGGCATTGACATTTTTTTTTTTTTTTTTTTTGTCTTCGCCCTCTTTGGGCAGGCTAAGATCATAGACCATACCGCCTCGTCATCAGTAATCCTTTTGCATAAAAGTAAGGCCAAAGCCTTGTCTTCATCCTTCTTGTCCAAAAGTAAATAAGGCCTTAGCCACTTCTTCGGTTCCTTCTTTCTTGTCCAAAAATAAGTAAGGCAGAAGCCTCTTCTTCGGTTGTTTCTTTCTTGTCCAAAAATAAGCAAGGCAGAAGCCTCGTCTTTAGTAACATCCATCTTGTTGTAAGGCCAAAGCCACGTCTTGAGTGTTCATATTCAATTAATATTCTAATTCAAAATAATATGGTGTCATATTCGTGTAGCCGTCATAATCCGTGTAGTAATGTTAAGTCCGGGTAATCATATCCTTGTAACAAGACGGCCCAAACTGTTATATGGACCATCCAATGCTGTTAATAAATTTATAGAGTGCTGTATACGTATTCTGATTTTCCAGCAAACCATGAGTGTTGCGCGGGATGCTTGCTGGCGTATTATATATTTCCAGTAATTCACCAATTAGGGGAATTCTTTCCAAAGCATATGCAGGGCAATTAAAAATTATGTGATCAAGGGTCTCATCACTTCCCGAGTTACAACTGGTGCAAGTAGGCGATGCTATTATATTCATCCTGGCTAAATGTGCATTAAATCTGCCATGACCAATTCTAAGACGGTTTATAGTGGTAAAAAATTTCCTGCTCTTCGGAACACCAGATTTCGTGAACCAGGCCGCAGAACCGACTGTTTGATTAATTTTATAATACCATTTCCCTTTAGTTTTCAATGTCTCTTGCCAGTTCTCATGCCAAATACAGGTGTATTTTTCAGTAAGTTTGCCAAGTAAGTCAGAACTTGGGATGGCAACATGTTTTGGTACAGCAATGTCATTGTCAATGTCAACAATAACTTTTGCGAAGTAGTCTGCGTTTTCATTTCCTGCAACTCCTATGTGAGAGGGAGTCCAAATTAAACTAATATTAAATCCTCCAGAACAAAGATCAGCATATAAAGTCCGAATCTCGTAAATAGTATTCCTTGTATTGGCGTCTAGTTTCGGATTTTGTAAGGCCATAAGAACACTCATGCTGTCTGATATTATGAGCCAACTGGTGTGCTTATGATTCTTTTCAGATATATACTGCAGAGCTGATAGAATTGCTAGTGATTCTGCTGTAAATATAGTCATGACTCCAGGCAACCGAACTCCATGTCCAACAGCAAGATGAGGTAGATATATAGCTAATGAAACATTTCTGTTGTTCTTAGAACCATCAGTAAATATATGCCTGTGCCCAGGGAACTGTGCAATTAGCTCGTACACATCTTCTTTACTCTTAATGTCACGGTTAATGTAAATATCCATAGGCCAGAATTTGCTTATATAATTACCAGAATAACATGGCCATTTGCCTTTACATTTTTCTATTTGATATTGATCATCAATACTAATTAAATTGCAAAAGTCATGAAGTATAAAGGGGACATTTACAGAATTAGAGGGACTGTACACTCTATGATAAAATATTATTTTTTTTAATAAAGGATGATTTTCAAAAGATAAAAGCTTGAGAAGATATTTTGACTTTAAAAACTCAAATCTTATATTCAAAGGAGAAGTGTTACACTCAATTTGGAGTGAATTAATTGGACTAGTCTTCATTGCACCAGTTATACATCGAAGATTGTGATTCTGAAGAATCTCCAATTTGTGTACCAATCTCTGATCAGACCCAAAGCACAAAAAACCATATTCGAAGTGACTACGAACTAAAGATTTATACAACATAAGCAAAATTTTAGGATCAGCTGCAATTGACAGTGACTTTATAAAATTAAATGCTCTATTAGCTCTACCTAGCATATAATCAATGTATTTATTCCATGAGAGGTTGCTTGTAAAAATTATACCCAGGAACTTTACTTCGTTCACTATGGGAAGAACTTTATTATTGTAATAAATATGTAAGTCTATTTCACACTGTCCAAACACTATAACTTTAGATTTTTCAGGACTAATATCTAAATTAAGATAATGAAAATAGTTGTTTAACTTAATCAAAGCTTTGTTTAGAATAGTTTCAACCGAATTTATATCTGAACCTGAAGCATAAATAACCAAATCATCTGCAAACTGTAAATTTGTCACTTCTGAACCCAATACAATGTTTAATCTGTGTAAATAAAGTAGATAAATCAATGGACTGAGGATGCCACCTTGACATACCCCCTTAAATGAAAAACGTGGCCCTATTAAGCATTTATTTACTTTAACATATACTTCCCTGCCATGTAAAAAATTAAAGATCCATATTATAACTTTTTCAGGAATACCAAGGGCAGAAAGTTCACCACACAAAACATGTAGGTTGATGTTGTTAAATGCACCCACTACATCAAAGAAGACACCAACAAAATAATTGTTCATCTTATTAGAATTGTATATATCTAATTGCAAATGAGAAATGCTATCACGAGTTGAGCAACCACGTCGAAAGCCAAATTGATTGGATGGTAATAGACTATTACTTTCTATGTAAAATTCTAGCCTTTGTTTAATTAATTGTTCAAAGGTTTTTCCCATGCATGAAGTTAATGCTACTGGCCTATATGATTCTGCTTTATTTCTCACTTTGTTAGGTTTAAGTACTGGAATGAGGCAATCTGTTTTCCATTCATTAGGGATGATTATTTTCTGCCAAAGTAGATTAAATACTCTTAGTATGTTAGAAAGTGCGTCAATTGATACATTTTTCAACATTTTATAAGGTATTCCATCAAGGCCAAAAGCTGAATCACGCCTAGAAGATATTGCAGATTTTAATTCCTGGAGAGAAAATGGATAAATCAAATATTCATAATGCGCTGAAGTAAGTACTTCATGAGGAATTGATTGATTTGGCCTCTCTACTGTATCTGGAGTATATTTTTTAAGGAAATCAAATGCCCAACAAGAAATATTATTACTAGGAGGTGTAAAAGTTTTATTAAATCTTTTTGAGATTTGCCAAACTCTAGATAATGAAGTAGTTCTATTAAATGACTCACATAGTGAAATCCAACTTAAATATCTTTCTCTTTTTAACACTAACTTTTTATGTGCTTGTAATTTTTTAAACTCGATATATTTTTCTAATGTAGGATTGTGCTTGAATTCTATATAGGCATTCCTAGAGTCTTCTACTGCTTTAGTGCAATTTAAATTCCACCATGGTAGAGGGATGCGTTTTTTACGATTATTATTTATTAATACTGTACCAAATGATGTAGCAGGCCTTATAGTTGATGGTAGCGATTTACTAACAGCTAAATTTAATAGCTTTATTAAGTCACTATATGACTGCAATGGGTTCTCCAGATTAATTACAAAATTTATTAACAAATTATCAACACTCTTCTTATATATTTTCCAATCAACCAAGTTAAAATTAAAATTTTGGGGTAAATTTGAAGTTATTATATTATGTGAATTATTGTAATTGTTATTAATAAGTAATCTTGTAATTACAGGTAAATGGTAACTACCTAAAGGATCATTATAAACAGTCCAATTACAAGATAATGAAATTGAAGGAGATACTATAGTTAAATCAAGTGCATTTCTCTGCCACCTATCAGAACCTACAGTAGTCATTTCTCCATCATTTAATAAAACCAAATTATAGTCATTAATGACTTCAAGCACCTCACGACCTCGGATGTTCACACTGTTACATCCCCAAGCCGAATGATATGCATTGAAGTCTCCACCCAACAAGAGAGGAACAGGAATACTACGAATTAAATAATCAAACTTAGACTTTGTAAATGAACTATTTCCAGGACTATAAAAACTGACTAATGAAATTTCTTTATTGTTGCTATATTTTACACGAATTGCTATATTTTGTATGGAATCATCAAATAAAGTATCTAATTTACTAAATTGTAAACTGTTATGTATCAAAATGGCTACACCATTGTGTGCATTACCTGAATCTAATCTAACTATGTTATATCCTTTAATACTAAATCTCATGTGAGGCTTGAGCCAAGTCTCACACAATAGAGCTACATGTATGTTATTCTCATATAGAAAATGAGTAAAAGCAAGTTTGTTACTATTGATGCTCTGAGCATTCCACTGTACAATATTTAGCTGATCCATAAAATTAAGGTTTACTTATATTATTCTGTAGTTTTGATAATAAAACTTCTTTTATGCTTTGAGTGCAAATACTCTTCTCATTATTTTTATTTTGAGAAATTAATGTTACTATTGTCTGTACTAAAATATTTAAAATTGGTTCTGTTTCAATAAGTGACTGTAATTGTTTAGCAGGACTGAATTTTGAAAGAGATGGGAATGACTTTTCATTAAACAAATCTGCATATGCTTTTTTATTAATTTTATTTTTGTTTTCTTCTACTTTTTGTTTCTTGACTGGGCACAGTGCTGAAATAGCTACATGCTTACCTTGGCAGTGGCAACATATCGCTTCAGTTGATGGTATTAGGCAATCTTTATAATTATGGTCCTTAGAACATATGGAACATCTTTGAGTATTTTTACAAAATTTAGCTATATGGCCATACCTTAGACACTTCAGGCATTGTTTTACTGGCGGAATATATGGACGTACTTCAAATCGCCAGCTGTTCAAGTCGACACTATCGGGTAAAGCTGCACACGAGAATGTGATGGACACCGTCTTTGTAGGCTGAAAGGACACCCCCCCACCTTCTGAAACAGTGCGACGCATGAATCTTCTAATTGAGATAATATTTTTGGTACTGGAAATTGCTTTATAGATGTGTTCGTTGCTCAAGTCAATGGGGACATGCATAATAACACCTGTATTTTCTGTGGCAGCTGCAGGAATACTGGCTTTTAATTTAAAACTGTCTAGAAATTTTCGGTTCATTAAAGCTGCATTGGCTAAACCAGGCCGTTCGAAAATGACACCAATTTTATAACGGTTCATGCGTAGTAGTTGTTTGACACCCTTGTTGTATTTTTTAATGTTTGTTGATAGAGACATCATGTCTCTATCACCAATCGGGATTGCATCTATACTTTCTAAAAATACCACATATTCAAAATTTCCTCCGTTCTCAGGGTATGAACGAATATATTCTGGTATCCTGTATTCACGATATTTGTTTTGTTTTTCGTCGGCTACAGAACTTTCTGAAGAACATGAGTCTCCACCATCGTCTTCAGAGCCCAATGATGGAGGAGAAGATGAGTTATCCTCCTTTTTTTTCCTTTTCTTGGGGTTCCCTTTCGCACCCATTTTATACAATTATAAACTTTTAAACTAATAAAATTAATAATTTGAAAATTTATTTTCAAAAAAGGCGCCCTCTCTATATGAATTTCCCGCGCTTTTTCCGACTGGCATTGACATTTTTTTTTTGGTTCAATTCTTTCCGTTCTTCTGAACGGAAAAGGCAAAGGCATAGTACGCCATACAGCCTAGTCTTCATTAAATATATTCTTGAGTAAACTTCTATCCTAACTTATCCTAATTAATCCTAACTTATCCTAGCTTATCCTAAACTTATCCTAACTAATCTAACTCCTTTCCTTTCCCGCGTTTGGACGATAAGGAGCGGTTAGCGTAAAGACATGATGCGGCCACTATGCTACAATATTTCACTGTTCTTTTTGATTTATTCACTGAATGCACTTTTTACGCACTTTTATTTAGTAAAAAACACTATAAATAATTTTAAAAGTCCAATGAAAAATGAGCGTGATCACTCAGCTTGACTTTCCCGCCCAAAAAACGATTAAGATTTGTATGTTTTTGGACATTTCTCCAAAACTCCCAAATGCAGTTTCATTTACATTATGTCATGGGGTCCCAACTCCCATCTCGTACAACAGACTCTCAGTTCTTATCAAAAGATAATAGATGGCAGCCTAGGTTGCGGTGTAAAACTTAGCAACGATTTTAAACCTCTTACGTGCAGTCGGTGGAGTTTATAGCCTTTTTAGTATTTTTAACAATTTGAATTTACTTATATAATGCTATTCCGTGTATTTACACGTATAAATAACGTAATTAAAGAAAACGGTAAAATGGGCTCAGTAGTGACAATGTTTTTTATTTTACTCTCGGGACAATAGATGGCAGTGTTCTCAATTAATCCTGTCATAACATATTCTTTTTTTAGGTTAAGATAAGATGTCTTCTAACCATTATATTGCTGTTATCTTCTTTTGGAATGCGTATTTCTCGATGCACGACGACAGCACGACGCATGGATGTATATATGACAATATAGACAAGACATAGATGGCGGTAGTGGCCGGCCGGTCAAGCGCTCCAAGTGATCTCTTTAAGAAACTTTTTTTGCTCGACAGTCTGCCCGAATTGAGCTCACGGGTCTGGACTCATTTTGTTGTTCACCATTGGGTATCTGTATGTAGTATTCTGTGATTCTGTTAACCAAAATGCTTACCTAGTGATTTTTAGGGTTCCATACCTAAAAGGTAAAACGGAACCCTATTCATGAGACTTCGCTGTCCGTCTGTCACGAGGCTGTATTCATGAACCGAACAAATTACACATTTGTCATTTTTGCCGAAATTCTCCGAAGTCATCTACAACACCTTCGGATAATTTCTCTCTTAGGGAGGGAGGAGTTAAGGAACCCCCAACCCTCCAATATTAGCTTCATCAGCTAATGCATATCGGAGTGGCGTGAGGCTGGCTGGGATAAGATGCTGGATGAGTTAGAGCCCACCCATCAAGCCTTCTGGAACCTTCAGAGGAAACTAAAATCCAATGAAGTTGTGACCATGCCTCCCCTAGTTCGTCCTGACAATTCCATCGCCTTCGATGACGATGACAAGGCTGAATGCCTCGCCTCCTGCCTGGAAGCCCAGTGCTCCCCCAGCCTCCTACCAGTAGACCAAGCTCATCTCCTTGAGGTTGACGCTGAAGTCGAACGTAGAACCTCCCTCCCACCCGTTGACGATCCTGAGGATCCCCTGCCTCCCATCACCCCTGATGAAGTGCAGGACATCGTCAAAGGTCTTCAACCCAGGAAAGCGCCCGGCTCTGACGGCATCACTAACAGAGTGGTCCGCCTCTTCCCTGCCCACCTAATCATCCTCTTGACCACCATCCTCAATGGTGCACTGGGGAATAACATTTTCCCACAAACGTGGAAAGAAGCCACTGTTATAGGCATTCCCAACCCCGGTAAGCCTAAAGCCGAACCGTCTAGTTACCGTCCCACCAGCTTATTCAAAGTTCTCGGTAAGATCTACGGGAGGCTTATTATTTTTGGGACAAAACCCGCCACACTGTTCCCAACCCACTGCAACTCCTGAAAGCCAGAATCAACAGTGGAGACCGCCAGAAAAACGCCGAGCAATGAAGCCCGACGAGTCCCGGAGAAAAGTTTCAACTGTCTTGGGTCCCGCAACGAAATTAATCAGAAAAGAATAGCGGAGGAGTAAGAAAAAAGATATTTTTTCCACTTCCCTCCATAATAAGCAGGAGACAGAACAGAACTAGGCCAATCGGCACAAAGGGACATTATTGCAACTGGGAGAAGCCCAGATTGCCAAGCACCACGGAATAACATTTGATCAAGCTAATGGGTCCTAAGTAGGTATTTGCTGTTACAATTGATTCCAATAATAGGTATGGCAAAAGCGCCTGAACGCACGGAAATTAGTTCTAGTTTCAACAAGGTCCGTATAATAAACAACTCCGGATGTAACTTGTACACTATCCAACATAATATTGCGTTCATTCTGCCAAAGAATACACTCCCACAAGATGTGATGTGCGGACTGTTCAAATTCACAGTTCGATGTAGAACACTGACACAAAGGCGAAGGAACAAGTTTAAAAGAATACAGTTTACTTTTAAAGTTGCCATGACCTGTGAGAAATTGGGCAACGCAGTGGTCAACCTCCAGCCATGTCTTAGCCAGCCGATCGCCAACGGATGGAAAGAACAGATGGAGGTGCCGGCCCTTGATGGAATTATCCCACCTACTTTGCCATTCGGATAAGAGGTCCTCCCAGACGTCAGTCTGAGGTTTAAATAATCTAGAAATTCTATTGAGGTCGCGTTGTGTAACAAAGTTAGTGTCCATGGCCTCCCCCCTCGCGGAGTAGTACATTGAAGCACGTCGCTGTACTTCAAGATCGACTGGAAGTACACCTGCCAGAACGGGTAAGGCTTCAGTACTGACTGTTCTATACGCCTTGCATAAAAATATCAATGCCAAACGTTGGCTTTGAAGCAGTTTACGTCACGCCGCCCCTATGCTGGCCCTATCGGCCCAAACAGGTGCACCGTAGCACATACATCCTAAGTAGGTAGCTCCATATATAGTTTTTAAAGTTAGGAATGATAGACCCCAAGTTGCTTTGGATATTCTAGTTAGGGCATAAAAGTTCCTTTTAGCTTTTTCGCCAACTATTTTTATATGTTCGATAAATGAAAAATTCCTTTCTAAGACCATACCAAGGTAGCATACGGATTGCTGTTTTTTAACGGGAACGTTATTAAATTTAATAGTAGGCAATGATTTAAGATTACCTTTTAGTAGAAGTTGATAGGTTTTATGCGGCTACGGCTACGGGAGGCTTATTTATAAGCGACTCAGAGCTTACGCCGAGAACAAGGGCCTCATCCCCAACGAACAATTCGGGTTCCGTACCCAACACTCCTGTCCCCATCAGATCCTACGCATCACGGAACATATTCACGCAGGGTTCCTGCGTGATATGTACACAGGCGTAGTTTACTTCGATATAGCGAAGACGTTTGACATAGTCTGGCACAACGGCTTAATCTATAAGCTGTACCAATTCGGTGTGCCTGATCGTCTCGTCCTCATCTTACGGGACTTTCTGTCAAACCGCACCTTTCGCTATAAAATCGAAGGAGCGCTCTCCTCCCCCCGCCCCATCCGTGCAGGTGTTCCCCAGGGCTCTGTACTAGCCCCACTCATTTTTACGCTTTTCACTAGCGATATCCCGAAAAGCAGTAAGGCTCAACTCGCTCTGTTCGCAGACGACACAGCCATCTACTGCTCGGGACGCAGTCCAGACTGGATTCGCCTCCATCTCCAATCCGCGGTCAACAAGCTCGCTGACTGGTTTATGAAATGGAGGATTGAAGTCAACCCCCTAAAAAGCCAAGAGGTACTCTACAGGAAACCACGGGTCAGTGTCACCCTTCCCCAACCCATCACCTTGGACGGCAAGCCGATCCCTTGGGAGAAGCAAGCCAAGTATCTAGGTGTGATTCTCGATCAAAACCTCAACTTCTCAGAGCACATTGAGACGGTCCGCGCTCGCGCCGCCTTCGCTCTAGGTCGACTCCACCCCCTCCTCAACCCGCGTAGCAAGCTATCGCTCAGGTGCAAAATGCGCTTGTACACAGCTTGCATACGCCCGATTATGACCTACGCTTGTCCAGTCTTCGCACATGCCAAGCCACGTCATATCCATAGGATGCAAGTAGTCCAAAACCGATTCCTCCGTAAAGCCACAAATGCCCCTTGGTTCGTTCGTAATGAGATCCTCCACCTTGATCTCAAAATCCCCACCATCCAGCAGTTCATGAAACGTCTCTCCAAACGCTTCTTTGATACTGCCACCAAGCACCGCAATCCCCTTTTAGCAGCGGCCGCCAATTACACTCCCTCCACCATCTCCCGACTTCGCCGCCCTCAGCTTGCCCTCACAGACCCCGATGACCCCATTACCCTCCTCCAAGAGGCCAATAGGGCCACCAGCACAATACACAAAAACAGACCGACCTACCGACCTCGCCGCCGAGGTCCATCGCGACGCGCTTCCCGTAGCAACCCCCTCCCCCGTCCCTTGTCCGATGAAGGCTAGCCCGCGCCGCAGCTGAGCCAGTAATTATCATAATGTCCCAACAATGACCTCTGAGTTTGTTTCGGCGTTTCTTCTCAGAGCTAGTACTAGGAAAAGCTGCGGTCATCAAATCATTAAGTTTATCTTTCGATCCAGCCGTCTCTTGCTGTCCTCTCTAGCGACGCCCTAAGCCGAGGTTCGTACCCCACAGGGGGTGCCCTTAGCGCGTAGTCGCCTAACTTTAATTTAGTTTTAAGTGCCCCTGGCTGGAGGCTTTAATTTTAATTAAGGCATCCACAGGAAAGTCCGATTAAGTAGTTCCGGTCTCTTAGTAGCCACCTACGAGACGCAATATCGAAAAAAAAAAAAAAAAAAAAAAAAAAAAAAAAAAAAAAAAAAAAAAAAAAAAAAAAACAGCTAATACTTGGGGGAACATGGGGCTCAGTGGATCAATTTTTTTTCGAAAGGCATTTCTGGTTTCATTTGTGCTTTATTAACTGAAGTTTTTACACAGTGGATCTGAGTTTGAGTCACAGTGGATGAAATGAACTATTAAAAATCACGAGTGTTTAAAATAAAAAACACATATTATATTAACGAAACTCTTTATTTATTATAAATCAAATATAATTATCAGTCATTGCTTGAATCAGCCTTATTTACAAAATCACAATATAATAGTTAGAATTAATAATATTAGCCCACTAAAATTAGCAAGAGCTAGAACAAAATCTCGGAATGCAAGGTAATAAGCTGGAAATTTGTACACGCCTTCGTTTTGCCATTCTACACGTTCTTTCAAAAGTCTCATATTATCTCATCTCCGCGTCGCGAGATATTTTATTAAATTTCTCAATTCCTATGCTCCATACCTACTTAATTACTCTTTTAAGAAATGTTATAGAGCGTAAAATTCTCTACAAGTCAGTCCTGAAACATATTTTTATACATCGTACCGTTTTTGAGATAGAGGGTGGAGAATACGCAAGGACGACAATATGGTAGTCACGTAAAGGCGGGAATGCTAATGTTTCAACTTCTAGAGCCTAAACCACTCAATCTAGAAAGATGAAGTTTGGTCAGTAGATACCTTAAACGATGTAGACTTTTACAAAAGACGTTTGTTTCGGACTCCTGCCTCCTATAGGGGTAAAAACCAATTACAGTGGTTTATAAAAACACTTTAGTTATACAGCTATATTTTTTCTCCATTTATCCCCATTAAAAATTGTATTTCATGTATTTGGTTGATGTCTACTTCACATAACGTAGGTATCTACTGTTCAAGTTTAATGTTTCTAGGTTGGTTTAATGGTTTAGGATAAATTTCCAGCTTATTACCTTGCATTCCAAGCAAATTATGAAGGAAACCAAAATTTGAAACTTTTACTATTTTTGCTTAGTTTTACAACATAAAATACACCTTCTTGATTTTTAAAGCGTTGCACATTTATTCTTCTGTGTGAAGACCAATATCAGTCTTCCTTTATCAATCCCGCGGCATGTTGACCTGTAAACAAATAAGAATACTTTATAACTTGAACCTCGGGGAAACGGTTTTCGGGGAACAGTGGATCATGATCCAACGAACCCCATTACCACATTATTCACTGTAACCCATTTACTAATACAAAAATAATAATTTTAGAAAAATATAAATTGCTCACCACTTTAAACAATTAGAGACATTAATGAAAAATATACAAAGGCTTTAAAACATCTAAATAACTTTAAGCCAAAGTAATTTCAAACATAACGTAAATTAATTTTTTCGTACCTATCTCCTGACTGACGCGCCGTCGCACGTCCTCCCGTCGTGATTCGGTGAGGACGATTGGTTGGGTGGCGCGGGGTAGGGATTACTGGGATAGGGTTAGTGAAGCTGACGCGTGTATGCGTGAGTATAATAGATACAAAGTTTTAACAAATGATACACCGGCGACCTTAACTGTAAGCACCCGGCATGGAACAGCGGAACCACCAACCCGGGGGGCCGACGACTCTTCGCCGACGCGGAGGCCAAAGGGTACGACGTGTCCGGACCGGAAACGCCGACCCACTACCCAGACAACGTAGCACACACACCCGATGTGCTGGACATCGTCGTACACCAGGGCCTCGCCTGCCAGACCGCGCAGGAGGTGCTGGACGACGAGCTGAAGTCCGACCACCAGCCAGTGCTCGTCCGCCTGACTGACCACACCACCAGAGTTGCCCATCCGGCGCCACGTCGACACACGGATTGGGACAAATTCAGGAAGGTAATGGAGACCACCACGCCCACTCGGCCCGTCGCCGACGCCTTGGACGTGAACGAGTTGGCTGAGGGGCTCACCGCCAGCATCAAGTGCGCCTTGGAAGCGGCGACATGCACATCCACCGCGTCACAGGGGCGCTACCAGAAGCTCACACATCGCAAACATGATCGCCGACAAGACGCGTCTGCGCAGGCGGTGGCAACAAACAAGATGCCCCACCATTAAGAACCAGCTCAACCGTGTCACGGACAAGGTTAAGGCCGAGCTACACGCGCACGCATGGGAGAGCTGGGAGTACATCATAGACTCAGCAGACTGCGACTGGGCGTCGGTACACCGGCTGTGCCGACGCCTAAAGAATACCCCAGCCCCGGTGCGCCCGCTACGCAACAGCGACGGGGCGCTACGCTACACGGCGGCCGACCGGGCCGAAATATTCGCCGAACACCTGGAGCGTCAGTTCACGCCGAACCCGACAGACGCCCTGGACCATGTCGCAGCAGTGGAGCAACACCTTGGAGAGTACTTCAAGACGCCGGTAGCTCCAGAAGAAGACCCCATATTTTTCTCCCCGGGCCAAGTACTGGGGGCAATAAGGCGCACCAAGCCCAGAAAGGCACCCGGTGCGGATGGCATCACAAACACCGCCCTCCGATACCTGCCACCGAAATCGGTGGCGGCAATAGCGCGCCTATACAACGGCATACTCCGCACCGGAACCTTCCCCAACTGCTGAAAGCAGGGGAAGGTAATCATGTTGCCCAAGCCCGGGAAGAACGTGTCAAAGCCGGAAAGCTACCGGCCGATCACGCTCCTCTCCACAACCTCCAAGGTGTTCGAGGCACTCCTGCTGCAACACCTGCTGCCGCACACCACGCCCCGCCCGGAACAATTTGGCTTCCGGGCGGAACATAGTACGACGCTCCAGTTGTCGAGGGTACTGCACACACTCACCGCGGCAATGAACAAAAGGGAGTACGCCGCTGCAGTATTCCCCGACATGGAAAAGGCATTCGACCGGGTCTGGCACGCCGGCCTTATTTACAAGCTGACCAAGACCACCGCGCCTCGTCGCTTGATTCAGGTGGTCTCCTCCTTCCTGCAGGACAGGACCTTTCAAGGTTTCGGTGGAGAACGTGTCATCAAGCGCGCGCCCCATTGGAGCGGGCGTGCCGCAGGGAAGCTGCGTCTCGCCTGCGTTGTACTCGGTATACACCGACGACATCCCCGCCACGCACTCTGCAACCCTCGCGCTGTACGCAGATGACGTAGCGTACATCAGCACGTCGCTGTCAGCCGACCACGCGGCCATCAAGATGCAGCGCGTTCTGGACGACCTCCCCGACTGGCTCAGCAAGTGGAGACTGTCGGTGAACGCAGGTAAGACGCAGGCTATTATAGTCACGGCACGAGGCGGACTTCATCCACCGAACCTTCAGCTCATGGGGACCGAGGTCGAGTGGACCAGGACCGCCAAATACCTGGGGGTCACACTCGACAGCCGGCTCACCATGGGCCCGCACGTCTGCGACACCGTCGCGCGGGTAAAGGTAAGCAGGAACCTTTTACGCCCGGTGCTCTCGTCACGCCTCTCCATGAGAGTCAAGCTGGGGATCTACAAGACTTACGTGCGGCCGCAGCTTACATACGCTGCCCCGGCTTGGCTCACCCTCACGGCCGAGACCCACAGGAAGAAGCTCCGGACGCAGCAGAACATCACGCTGCGTCAGATCGTCCAAGCTCCCCGGTACGTGAGGAACTCGGTTATTAACAGGGACCTGCGAGTCGAGAGCATCGATGACTTCGTCGTCCGCCTGGCGAAGGGGATGTTCTCGCGTGCCAGCACCTCCGAGCTCCACCACATTAAAGACATTGCGCCCTGGCACGCGAGGCCTCCCGATAAGAAGAGATTCCCGCGCGACCTCATAGCAGACGTCGCGATACCGGACATGACACCCGGGTAGGTCACAAACACAAATACACGTGACCTACTCAGACAAAAATATACACTACACATTCGCAACACGACACCGCCGTGCGCATTGCGGACTATATTTATATAGGCGCTATGCGCGCGATGAACACACATGCACCACATGTAGGTACACACTCAGAACACCACACGAGCGGTGAACACACACCCACAAACCGCTCGTCACACACACTACCCCCCGCACCCTCGCAGCCTACTGTACATAGCTGGTTGTGCTGTTAGGGGGTCGGGGTAATCACCCACTGTAGCGGAGCGCCAACCAAAGCCGACGCCCTGTTGCTGATCGACTCTTGCTGGGCCTTCACGGGGGCAACCCGTGATCCAACTTGGTAGGGGTCTGGTCGCACGGGCGTCGTGAAACACTTCGGGCGCTCCTACAGTCACACACAACAAAAGCACACCGTCCACCGCCGGAGGGAAGGCACACCCTCGCGGCGTCGACTTAGGTGTGCGAAGACAGAAGAACAGCACCCCTAGGGTGCAATCCAAAGACGGGTCTC
Organism: Sesamia nonagrioides; assembly: GCA_017933935.1. NCBI lineage: Eukaryota > Metazoa > Arthropoda > Insecta > Lepidoptera > Noctuidae > Sesamia > Sesamia nonagrioides. The sequence goes on from JADWQK010002063.1 coordinate 1,057,944, forward strand.
CAATTTTGGAGACCGAGAGACCGACCCCACGGTCATGGGGCCATAAAGGAGCCCCCAAACCGTCTCCTCGCGCCCCCAACTCGGGGTCGCAGAGAGGACCACGAACGAACGAAATGATACACTGTTCCCTGTGATCCACTGTTACACATGTTCCCTATATTATTTAGCATTTTAACTAGAATTCAGCAAACGTTATCTAGGACATGCGTCACTAGGCATGTCCTAGATAACGTCTGCTGAATTCTGCAATTATGATAACGTGTGCATAATTCTCTAAGTTAAGGTGGGTTGGGAATGTTTGACAGTTTCGGGTAGCTTGACTTGCCATCGTCAGTAGGTACCTACTTATTAGAATATCTCATATGTACAGACGACAGCACATCAAGCTACTACAATCTGTCAGATTTCCTTATTAGATTTTCAACTTTATCTCTAAGCATTAAGGCGCTGTGCTCGGTAAAAATAGGCTTCAAAAAACAGTTTTTTAGCCAAATGTATACATTTCAGAGCAGCCAAAAATTTATATGTTAATCTTGATTATATGTAGCAGGAAACCATTGTTTTCAAAACACGTTTTGAATTAATTTTCTCGATAGAAAAAAATCCTAAAGTAACCCCTAAAATTGAATTTATAACAGTTATAACTGTATTATTAATCATCAAATCTTGATAAAATTGAGAAGAGCGATGTAAAATATAAAAGTAAATGAAACCATTGTTTTTGTTTATCGATTTAACTAAGATATTCTAAAATAAATAATGTATTTAATGATAAATAACGTGAACGAAACGTCGCTCCATCGCGGCGTCCATTGCCTTCTCTTTCACTTCTATGCTTAGCGACAGTGACCGCTGAGGCGCGCTGCTTGTCGGACCTATGTCACTTTTTGCTTTACCCCGCACAGAAAATAATTATATTTACGTGTCTGTTTGTTGATGAATAATCATATTTCGTTTTTGCCCGGGTTCAAACCCCAGGTTTACATTATATGCTTTTTGTAGATTTTAATTGAAATAAATGCTTTTTAATTTACTGTTGTATTTTTGCCGATATTTTATTTGATTTTTTTCTGTAATTATTCTTTCTTTTTACTTTTTCGTGGCAAATTTTTCTTCACCTGTATGTGTTCGGGTTCAAACCCCAGCTTTACATTGTATGCTTTTTGTTGGATTTCTTATTTGCAATTGTTTTTTTTTTAATTATTATTAATTTATCCGATTTTCTGTATTTTTTGTAGTAATTGTTCCATCTTTTTAAATATATTCTTTTTGTAACAATTATAATGCAAACTAATATTTAAAATCAATTCGTTATAATTTTCTTTCTACAAATTTCTAGAAATTAATAATAAATAATAATAATAAGCCTTTATTTAACCATGAATTTCTTAGTTCATAATATAATTTAACAAAAGAAAAACAATAAAAATAACAGTTAATTTGATAATAGTTCAAAACAGTAAATTTAGATTTCATTTTGTTGCATTATTCATGGCCCCTTTCAGTATAGGCCTCCTCCAAGTGCCTCCATCTATTTCACTCGTACAAACCCGATTTCGATAAGAGTTGCAGTTTTGAAGAAAAAGTCTTTTATTTTTTTTAAATATCCGAAAATGCATTTTTTTTAACAGTTACTCTAAACAGCTGTTTATAAATAGTAATTTCTAGAAATGATATATTTCTAACAGTTTCATGAAAAAAGGACATAACACAAAAAATTTAAGCAGAACGGACAAAGCGCATTATAAAAATAAAAAAGAAAACAACAGTAATAATAAAAAATGAAAATATGTATAAAATATACATTTTCGAAAATCGCAAGGTAAAGTAAAAGGATGATGGGATTCGAACCTGGGACTCGTCTAATGCGAACCGGGACTGTGACGCACAGAGCCAGCCATGCTCCGCGGTTGGGTGGTGAAATTACGCTTCTAAATGTAGATGGAATAGAGAATGGTTGGTATAGATTTAATAGAACGTGCGTATTTCTCGATGCACGACGCCTCACGCATCGATGTACTCGCGCGGAGCGCCCCGCGCCCCGCAGTGGGCGGGGCTAGTCGTGTCCCACTTCGTCTGCTTCACCCCCTCAAATACCTAAAAGTTTGCTATTCACAGCGTCTTAAGGCTCAATGTTGATTGGGAATATCTGACAGTTTGGGGTAGCTTGACCTACTGTCGTCCGTCCTTAATTGTTTATTATGCCATTTTCTGGTCTGATTTTGCAGAAGTTATTTCAGACATTCGCAGAAAGTCGTGGTGGCCTAGTGGTTAAAACACCAGCCTCTCAAGTATGAGTGCGCGGGTTCGATTCCAGGTTAGGCAAGTACCAATTTAACTTTTCTAAAGTTATAATATGTACTTTCTAAGTATATCTTGGACACCATTGGCTGAAGGTGAAGCAAAACATCTTGAGGAAACCTGGACTTAAGTCGGAAATCGCCAACCCGCATTGAGCAAGCGTAGTGATTACGCTCAATCCTTCTCTGTATGAGAGGAGACCTGTGCCCAGCAGTGGGATGATAGAAAGGTTGATGATGATGATGATTCCAGACAGTAAAATTAAAAGATATCGATATAATTTGGGAAAGAAACCTAAATACCAAAATGTTCGTTTTATGTTTTGTTTGATTTATTTATGTTATGCTCTAAAATAATAATTACCTAGGGGAGGTAAGCCTAAAACGGGTGTCCCTTTTAAATTGCGCGCCGTTATTGCTAACTAGAATGTGTGCATGCGGGGCGCGGCGCCAACCGCGCGCCAATCACAGGCAGTCGGCGCGCTTCTTTGGCGGACACGAGTTTACGGTTTATGCTATTCCCACTAAAAACAATTGAATTACATTACTTTTGAATAGTCGAAAATGGTCTACAATATGTTCTTACTAGTTTTGTGTTGTACTTTTGCAATAAACAGACGTTTTATTTTTGCTATAGTCTGGCTTTCGCTAGTCTGTTTTTGCTATATTATTGCGGGTTTAAGTTTATGAGTAGATTGAAAAAAATACATGCTTTTGGGCAAAAAGGGTAGGGGTAAAGTGGTTACCAGTTTTGCTCATACCCGATTTGCCCGGTATAATTTCATTGAGTGCTTATTAGTTCTTTTACTTTTGCAGATGGTTAATAAATATAAAAGAAAAACTGCAAATGCATCGCGGGATGAGGGAGTTATGAAGCTTGCGATAGAAGAAGCTCTCAAAACTTCCATCAAAGGTGCAGCCAAAAAATTGTTGGAGATGTAAACTTCGCCAATATCAAACCAAAGAGGATTGTAATTAGATATTTTTATAATTCTCTAGATTGTCTGTTCGTGACTGACTTCTCGTTGTCATGTGAACGATGGTGTCGTCTAATAAATAAATTCATTAAAACATCTCCTGGGTAATTACTTTTTTTTCCATCATAACCCAACAGGTTATGGGCCCAGGACGTTAGTCTCGCGTCGAAATTATTATTTTCGCGTGTTTTGGTGGAAATAAGTATTATTTCAAAATTTCACGTCAGTTACGTTTTTCAACAAAATGGCTTCAGGGGTTTCAGGATCTTCAGTGGGCATTCCAATAGACAAATTAAAAGGGATGGAGGATTATAATAATTGGAAATTTATTATGAAGATGATCCTAATACACGAAGACCTGTACGAAACCATTGAATCGGAAGATTGCAAAGATGAACGTAAGAAACAAAAGGCACTCGCGAAAATTTGTCTGACTGTTGGACCGTCTGCTTTGCAGCATGTGCGCAACGCTAAAACTGCTTATGAAGCTTGGACATGTTTGCAAAAAGCTTATGAAGATAGGGGCCTATGCAGAAGACTAGGGTTGCTGAGATCGCTTTTTGGGGTGAAATTGAAGGAGATGGAAGGCATGCAAGCGTACATAACGAGAGTCACAGAGTTAGCACAACAATTGGCTGATATTGGTTCACCTTTAGATGATGAGTTTGTTGCTGTCATTTTATTAAGTGGGCTAACAAGCGATTTTGACCCACTAATAATGGCTCTAGAAAATTCTGACAGTAAGTTGACCAGTGAAGTCGTGAAGTCTAAACTGATGCTGGAACAGTTGCGTAGGGATGACAAAGAGGTACCAGATGTGAGCGCATTGGCTACAAAGAAAGTGTACAAGTGCTTCAGATGCAAGAAGGCAGGCCATATGAAAAAGGATTGTCCCATGAAGGGTTCATATTCTGTTGGAAAAGATAAGCCGAAGAAGGATAGCAGTACTCTTTTGACAGCATTGTCAGTGTATCCAAAACGTCAAATTTGGTATGTTGATTCCGGTTGTACAAACCATATGTGTAACAGCAAGGATCAGATGATGGACTTTGAGCGATCCAGGTCTACAGAGGTGAATGTGGCTAACGGAGAGAGCATATTTATGGAAGGAAAAGGCAGAGATTGTGTAAATTTAAAGAAATTTGGTTACAAAACAATAAGTAATGTGTATTATGTTCCTGCATTATCTACCAATTTGCTATCTGTAAGTGAATTGTCTAGAAAGGGATATAGGGTAATATTTACTTCTACAGAATGTAGGATTTTGGATGGAGGTAGGGTTGTAGCCACTGCTACATGTAACAACGGCCTATACGAATTGGATTGTTACAAAGCAGGCAAGCGACAGTCAGAGAGGGCCATGACTTCTTTCTGTGTGGATGGGGAACCGGATGCTGGCTTACAAGGTGGTCTGGAGGCGGCATGGGGCATCGGACATAAAGTAAGTCAGGAGATTTGGCATCGGAGACTGGCACATCTCAACTCCAGAAGTATGAACCTAATGAAGAATGGATTAGTCACAGGTATGGATTATGATGTTTCTACTTTTAATCCTTGTGTTCCATGTATTGAGGGCAAACAACCTAAGCTGCCGTTCTCTAAGAAAAGTTATAGTAGGTCAAAGGAGCTATTAGGGCTTGTACATACGGATGTATGTGGACCTATGCAGGTACCATCGCTAGGTGGGATGCGTTATTTTGTAACTTTTATAGATGATTTTTCTAGAAAAACATTTATTTATTTTCTAAAAAGGAAAGTTCAGGTTTTTGAAAAATTTAAATTATTTAAGGCTTTAGCCGAGAATCAGACGGGAAAGAAACTAAAGGTCCTTAAGAGTGACAATGGGGGTGAATATGTCAATCATGTTTTTCAAGAGTATCTAGAAAACTGTGGGGTAAAACATGAAACTACAATACCCAAATGCAGTTCACAGAACGGAGTTGCTGAGCGAGGCCACAGATGTATCATGGATAAGGTTAGGTGCATGCTGCAGGACTCAGGGCTTGAAAAACATTTTTGGGCTGAGGCGGCAAACACAGCCGTGTACCTCAAGAATCGCTCACCCACCAAAGCCGTCATGGGACTAACTCCAGAGGAAGCGTGGACTTCAAAGAAGACAAACGTAGCACACTTACGTGTCTTTGGTTGTCTGGCATACGCTGTGTCTGATAAGTGTAGGAAACTAGATCCGAGAAGTAAGAAGTATGTATTTGTAGGATACTGTGATACTAGTAAGGGCTACAGATTAGTAGATCCTTCTTGTCCTAAGACTTGCATAAAGGCTAGGCACGTCGTATTTCTCGAGAATAGTTTCATAAACAAAAATGTGTCAAATGGTGATAAAGTGGTATCTGACAGTATTGGTATAATACCAATGGAAAATAGTACTATACCGTTGAATACTTCAGTGACTCCTGGTGAGTCAGGAGAGCAGTCGCTGGACACATCTGTCCCGTTGAGTGATGAAATGTCGGGTGACAGAAATCTTCGCAGGCAAACTGTATTTAGTCTGAATGAAACCGATGATTTTCAGGTCACAGACCACTCATCCGATCATAAATATATTCCAGGTTCCTCCAGCATTGATTCTGATGAGTCAGCAATGACATTTGAAGATGCTGATCAATCCGTTGAGTTTGCGGGGCTCGTGGGGACTACGGGGGACGATGACTTTCCAGTCACGGCAGAGCAGGCATTGAGTAGTGGTGAAGCTGCACACTGGCGTAAGGCAATGATAGATGAGTATGATTCGTTTATACAAAATAAGTGTTGGTCATTAGTAGATCTTCCTAAAGGGCATAAAGCTGTAAAGTGTAAATGGATCTTTACTAAAAAGAGGGGTTTAAATACTGAATTATTACGTTATAAAGCTCGCCTCGTAGCAAAAGGGTTTACGCAAAGGTATGGGGTAGACTACTATGAGACATTTTCACCGGTTGTTAGATACTCAACTATTAGGATTTTATTGGCCTTAGCTGCTCAGTATGATATGGTGATAGAACATCTTGATGTCAAAACGGCATTTTTAAACGGTGACTTAACAGAAATTGTTTATATGGAGCAACCTGAAGGCTTTATTGATAGGAAAAACAGGGAAAAAGTTTATTTGTTACATAAAGCAATTTATGGTCTAAAACAGGCAGCAAAAGCTTGGTATGAAAAGATAAACAATGTTTTAGTCAATAAATTAGGTTTTCGAAGGTTGTCTTCTGAACAATGTGTTTATGTCTATAATCAAGATGGAGAAATAGTTTTCATTGCTTTATATGTAGATGACATATTGTTGTTCTCGATTAAGAATTCTCGAAAACGAGACATTTTTAAGAAACAGCTTAAGGATGAATTTAAGATGAATGACTTGTGTCCAAGTAATCACATTTTAGGTATGAAAATTACCAGAAATTTAGATGGAAAGTTTACTTTGGATCAGTCGTCTTATATTAAGAAAATTTTAGATAAATTTAATATGTCAGATTGTAAACCATGTCAGACTCCAATGGAGGTTGAAATTAGAAAAGTCAGAAGATAATGACTATAATAACAACTATAGAAGTATTATAGGTTATGTAATGTATTTGGCAGTCTGTTCCAGGCCTGATATTGCTCATAGTGTATGCTACCTCAGTCAATTTAACAATTGTAATTCAGAAAGCCACTGGAAAGCAGCAAAAAGGGTACTGCGGTATTTAAAAGGGACTTCTGGGTATCATTTGTCTTTTGAAAAGGGTAATCTAGAGTTAGTGGGATATACAGATGCCGACTGGGGTGGAGATCAGTCAGATCGCAGGTCATACACGGGTTACTGTTTTTCTCTTAATAAATCTATTATATCTTGGGAGTGTCGTAAACAGCGAACGGTAGCCTTGTCTAGTGCAGAGGCTGAGTACATGGCAATCTCTGACTCTTGCAAGGAGGGTTTGTTTTTACAAACGTTTATTCGGGAGTGTACTGGTGTTGAATGTAGCATAAGTTTATTCAATGACAATCAGTCAGCTCAAAAGATTTGTTGTAACACTCTATCCCATTCTAGTACAAAACACATAGATATAAGACATCATTTTGTCAAAGATTTAATTAACAAAAATGTTGTAAGTGTTAGTTATGTAAGTACTGAAGAAATGGTGGCAGATGTACTAACGAAGTCGTTATGTAAAGATAAACATATGAAGTGTATATCCAAGATGCTAAACATAAGCTAGGATATAGGTTGCGCTTTGATTATGTGTACATAACAGTATAGGTTCTTTGTTACGTGTTTTATTTATCTGCTGTAAACTATTTTTATTGTACTGTTTATATAATATTTATGTCAGAGGCACTATGTATAACAGAGTTGTTTTAATTAGACTTGTGGAAGTGGAGCCTACATGTAACTTAGGTTTCATGATTGTTTAATTTTCAATATAGTGTGTTCTTTGGATTAAGGCCTAGAACTTAGAAGGTTAGGTAACTGATATTGTCTTAGTTTAAGGCCTAGTGTTGGAGATGTAAACTTCGCCAATATCAAACCAAAGAGGATTGTAATTAGATATTTTTATAATTCTCTAGATTGTCTGTTCGTGACTGACTTCTCGTTGTCATGTGAACGATGGTGTCGTCTAATAAATAAATTCATTAAAACATCTCCTGGGTAATTACTTTTTTTTCCATCATAACCCAACAAAAATATGGCATCAACCTTTCGACTTTACACAGACACGTAAAGAAGGGATGTCCAAAGAAAAATCTATGAAGATTCACAACAGTTTTCACAACAGCTCAAGAATAGGAGCTAGTTGAGTATCTATTTCATATGGATAATCTGTTTTTTGGACTGACCAAAACCGAATTTTTGAAACTAATGTACCAATATGCTGAGAGAAATAATATTACGCATCCTTTTAAAAACGGAGCCGCAGGGGAGGATTGGTGCGCTGGTTTTAAGATGCGTCACTCCGATGTTAGTCTGCGCCGTCCAGAACCGACAACAGTTGCTCGCGCCAGAGGCTTCAATAGACCTCAAACAACAAGCAACAAACCTCCAAGAGTCAAGTAGGTCTGGAAAAAAACAAGTTGGCGTCGAATGAAGAAAACTGACGACAGTTGTATGCTACTGTAATGCAGCAGGTTCTTTTGTACCTCCATTTCTCATCTTTGGTCGAAAACGAATGGTAGACAGGCTATTAGATGGAGCTCCATCTGGATCGTAGACGAAGGTCGATACCAGAAAGAAAAATCTTAAAACGAGGTCCAAAAAACATTAAAAAAGATAACGGGGAGTATCGGTGCTTGGTACCTATACTATTATATATATTGATGTTTACTGTTTTTTCTTTCTTTGGCAACTGGGCTGATGTCGACTATTCTGCCACCCCTTTTTGCGAAATAAAATTTATTTTTTTAGGGAGATTTTTTTTAAAGTTTAGCCCGGCTTTGTATCCATTAGTAGAATCAGTTATCGATACCTAACAATACCTTCACGGATCGGACAGGGTTTTCTTTACATATTGTTTAAAGCAATAGTCATGGAAGTAATAGGTACTACGTACAACTGGAAGGCTTACTTGCAACCTTTCAACATATCAAAATGAACCATAAGTCTATACAAGTAAAAGTATTTTTTATATAACCAATATATACTTAGAGAAGTGAGCTCAAGTGAGACATATATTTTCTTGGTGTGTCTCTTTCTTTCGCACAATTGCGAAAGATATATATATATATATATATTTATACAATATGTAAAGAAAACCCTGTCCGATCCGTGAAGTTATTGTTAGGTATCGATAACTGATTCTACTAATGCCTACAAAGCCGGGCTAAACTTAAAAAAAAAAAATCCCCCTAAAAAATAAATATTATTTCGCAAAAAGAGGTAACTTAAAACATGTGCGGTAGCCCATACAGGTGCGGGCGAAAAGGGGCGGGGCTCGCGGCACGCGGTCGCATCGCTATTCGCCCAGAATTATACCGTCAAATATAATAATGTGGAATTAATTCGCGGGAAAAAAAGATTATTTCAAAATTCACTAGTATTGTTACTATGATAATTATGTAAAATTTCATATGTTATTTGGTCATGTGTTTACCTAACCTTTATTATCCTTGCGGGTCGGACAGGGTTTTCTTAACATATTGTATATTACTGATGGTCTCACTCGGCGCGTGCTTAGTCGCACAGTAAGCCTTCCAGTTGTACGTAGTACATATTACAGCTATAGTAATAGTATAATCTATACTAATATTATAAATGCGAAAGTAACTCTGTCTGTCTGTCTGTTACGCTTTCCCGCCTAAACCTCTCAACCGATTTTGATGAAATTTGGCACAGACAATCTTTAGACCCTGAGAAATAACATAGGCTACCTTTTATCTCGGAAAATTTGATATTCCCGAGGGAAATCTAATAAACGCGATATAACCGACCCCCACGCGAGCGAAGCCGCGGGCGGAAAGCTAGTGATGTATGTTAACTAACAGAGGGCGTTCCCGTTAACCCGAAATAGTATAGCATACATACATGCTAAAAAAAATATTTCCATTCGAAAACAAAATGTTTTAAATTTTTTTCCAATAAGAAAATATTCAATAAAAATTTTAAATTGCCATGTAAAAGAAACACACTGTACACGCGAACATGAAAGACGGCAACGTCGCAATTTATTTATACATGACGACTACTATTTTGATTTAAAATAGGAGGTTTCAAATTTATTTCCAATTAGAATTTTGTTTTATTCGGATTTTTTTATGCTTATTTTTCTATGCTGATATTTTTATTTTAATCTATTATTGATATATATTAACGAGTTTAAGGGAACGCCCTCTGTTATTTAACATACTGTATAAACGATAATATTGACACTTGAAGAGAGAGTGTGACCTAAATAATAATTAAATGGGTCTTGCATTCTCGGTATTATCATCACTCTGTTTTTGTTATTAATTATTGAAAACAAAGTATTTACGGAATTAAAATAACTATTAGTTTTAAACTGATACTATAAAAGGGTGGCTTATTCTTTTGCTAAAAATAGAGCAGCCCTCTGGTTACGTGAAAAGTCAATCAACCGCTTGGCGATGTCTCGAAATACAAATAGAAAAGTATTTTATTATAAACATCTGGAATTTGTCGTTTTCTTTCCAGAACGTGAAAATGTATCCGACGAATACATTTTATCCGATAAATACATCCGACGTAGCTTAAATTCAGAATCGAGAAAAACTAAGATTTGTATGTTTTTGGAAATTTCGACGAATTCGTCATTGAATATCACATATCTCCAAAACTCCCAAATGCAGTTTCATTTACTTGTGAATAAGTTAACAACTAATACACAACTACTACAACAGCCACTAATACAACTAATTCTAGTTGTTCAAAAATCACTAGATTTTTAGGGTCCCATACATAAAAGGTAAAACGGAACCCTATTCTTGAGATTTCGCTGTACGTCTGTCCGTCATGAGGATGTATCTCATGAACCGTGGTAGCTAGTTGAAATGTTCAGAGATTAAGTATGTCTGTTGTCGCTATAACAACAAATACTTAAAATAAAAAAAATAACAGGGCCTCCCATACAACAAACGTCATTTTTTGCAGTTTTTTTAACATACCATACATATTATACCTACAATACATGCCATATTAATAACGCAAATAGTTGACAGCCTCCGTGGCGTAGCGGTAGCGAACGCGGCCGTTGCGCAAAGAGGCGCGGGTTCGATCCCCGTACAGTGCAAACATTTGTATGCATGAATATGAATATTTGCACTGGTCTGGTCATGCCTCGGAAAGCACGTTAAGCCGTTGGTCCCGGTTGCCATATGAACATCTAGTGGCAGTCGTCACGGGTTGTTGGAGCCCTCAAAAGTCTAACAATTGGTCTAACTGCAATGCTTAGATATCGCGTTCGTCGCTTCATGGAAAATATCGAAGTTTAGCCAAAATTAGCAGTTAGACTGGTAAAGCGGACCCCAGAATCCAAAAGCTGAAAGGCTGCGGATGCGACTGGGATTAACGCTGAGATGATGATGATGATGATTAATAGCGGAAATAGAAACATTTTTTCCGTTTTTTTAACCGACTTCAAAAAAAGGAGGAGGTTCTCAATTCATCGAAATATTTTGTTTTTTATGTATGTTCCCCGATTACTCGAAGATGCTTAGAGCGATTTGCAAAATTATTTTTTTGTTTGAAAGGGTATACTTTCCAGCTGGTCCCAAATCAAGGGGGAACTTTCAAAAATCGTATGGGCGACTAGTGCATTTCTAAGTATTTTCATTAAGTATTTTAAAGCACTACGATGTAATAAAGATCTGGGGTAGATCTGACGATCGAGCCGGAAGACAGTCGAAGGAACTCCTCAACGATTCACAGCAGCTACCTAATGTCTGTGCTTGATTAATTTGTATTGAGAAGAACTTTACACCTTGGTGGTTGTGACTGTCATAAGGGCTCTGATGATGAAGACAAAGGCCAGTTCCGGGAACTCCACAGGGGTTTGCAGTAGCTACTTTGTGTTTGTATTTAATTCATTTATATTGATGAGTACTTTACAACCGTGTGAGTCAAAATCAAGATCTGCAGTAGATCTGGTGATGAAGACCCTAGACATTCGAGGGAGCTCGAATGACCCTAGACATTCGAGGGAGGAAGCAAACTAGCTGTTTGAGTGTGTACTTGATTAATTTGTATTGATAAGAACTTTACACCTTACTTTTACAGTTACTTTTTTTTGTTGGGGTGGGAAATTATCAAATGACTTCTCCCGCTCTGGCCGGAGCACTTTTACTGACTAAAACCCACCAGTGTTTCTTCACTTGCCTGTGGGACGGCCAGGGCCATGGTTTCTTGTTTAACCAACCCGCAACCCTGACCCAGGAGGCATCGGTCTTCGTGGACCCCGTCACGATTTGCTGACATCTCTTTGAGGCGCGCGTGAAACACGACGCGCCGTCGACTCGGTCCTGGTCCTTACCGGGCGGCGAGCTGCTCACTGCTCAACGCCCGCAGGCCCGCGCTTACGGTGGCTGGGAGTTTGGTGTCATCTCCCGACCAGGGCGTCAGGCGCTGGGATTCCCGTTGCCTCACGCGCTCCGCCTCCTCCTTTGCCAGCATTACTGCTTCGCAGAAGGAGGTGACGGCCTGCCATGCACTCTCGCTCCGGACCATGGCCTGGACCAGGGTCGGACGCGAGAGATCGCCACCGATCGCCGCTACGAGGACACGGCGGTGCTCTACCCAAGCCGGGCAGACCTCCACCGTAACCTCCACCGTGTCCTCAGGGCGATCCATATAATGGTGACACCCTGGCGTTTCCTCCCGCCTTATACGGAACAGGAACCTCCCGAAACAACCGTGTCCAGTGAGGAACTGCATCAGGCGGAAGGTGAGGGCGCCGTGGCGCCTCTCTAGCCTCCTTAAAGAGGGGACTCACCGCCGCTATTGCGGCGTGCACAGCACTGGGTTACGACAATCGCACTCTCCGTGTTGCCATGAGATTCCGCTGGTGCTCTGTCATGGGCATTATGCCCCGCCGTTTTGCCTCCTCTCCCCACTCCCACATGTGGGCGAGAACTTTGACCTCCAGATCCCATGGCGGCAATCTGACAAGAAGGCTCACCGCCTCAGCGAAGACCGTACGGTATCCCCGGATCAGCCGAACGGCCATGACCGGGATCTGGGACGCGGTCAGGCATCGGGCTGGTCGTTTCTTTAGCGACTGCGCTCACACCAGTGCCCCGTAATGGGCCCCCGTGTAGAGCCTCCGGCAGGAGGCGTTTGGTCTCCCCAGATTGGGGAGGAACCGCCTCAGGGCAGCCCCGGCCCGTTCCAGTCTGGGTGCCAAACGTCGGAAGTGCTCCTCGAAGTTCCATCAGCTGTCGAGGACGAGTCCCAGGTACTTCATCGTCGACCCGACGCCACATAACGGTAGGAGTCCTATCGTTATGTGGAAACCCGACGGTGGCGCATTCCGAAGACCATGAAAGCACATGGCCTCGGACTTCTGCAAGGCCACCTAGAGTCCTAATTGCCGGATCCTGTTGACGATTGTCACAACCCCGAGGGTCGCTGCGTCAGCCGCCGCCTGGTGCGACCTACCTTGTGCCAGAACTAGAGTGTTGTCAGCGTAACAAACTACGCTGATGCCGATAGGGAGGTCGGCGCGCAGCACCCAGTCGTACCCGATGTTCCACAGATGCGGTCCCAGGACAGATCCCTGTGGAACACCGCACGACATCTCTCGCCGGTTCCACACTCCTTGGTGACCGGGGTAGATTATGGCCCTGTCAGTCAGATAGGCCTCGACCGCTCGACAGAGATAGGTCGGCATCCGGTGATACCGGAATGCCTCCCTGATGCAACTCCAGGGTACGGTGTTGAAGGCGTTGACGATGTCTAGAGACACCGCCAAGACAACCCCACCCCGGGGTTGTAGTAGTTACCTTGCGTTTAGACTTATTCATTTATAGTCATGAGCACTTTGCAGCCATATGAGTTATAATGGTGACCCGGTTGATGACCTGTAACACAGGCTTCTTCAAAAGCCTACTTCAGGTACCAGTCTCTTCCAATGGTAAAATATAATTAAAAATATTGTTAAACCAATATTGTGAAGAGAGAAATAAATAAATAAAATAAAATTAATGAAGGTCAGCAGTAGACTTGATGATGGAGTTGAGAGACATTAGAGGGAACTCCTCAACGATTCACAGAAGGTACCTTGTATTTGTGCTTGATTAATTTGTATTAATAAGTGCTAGCGGCCGCCAGCGACTTCGTTCGCGTGGAGTTAGTTATGCTCCGCTCCTATTGGTCGCTGCGTGATGTTATATAGCCTAAAGCCTTTCTGGATTAATGGGCTATCCAACACAAAAATAAGTTTTCAAATCGGGTAGTTCCTGAGATTACCGCGTTCAAACAAACAAACAAAGTCTTCAGCTTTATATATTACTTAGTATAGATGTATTGTGATTGTTATTAGGGGTTTTATGATGAAGACAAAGGACAGTTAAGGGAACTCATCAACAGTTTACAGTAGCAACATAATGCTTGGAATTAATTCATTTATATTGAAGAGAAGTTTGCACCTATGTGGGTTAAAATGATGGTTTGCAATAAATCTGATAATGAAGATCATAGGCAGTTGACGGAATTCCTCAAAAATTTACAGCATTGAAACAAAGGACAATCAGTACCCGCTCGTCACGCTTATGCAACAATCAATTATAATCAAGAGACTGAATTTAAGTTCCGTAATCGCGTCATGTCTAGCATTGTTCATACTTTCATTTTGGTTTCATAGGAATTTTTAAGAAATCGGTTCAGTGGCTCCATTTTTAAACTAAAATTACGAGTAAAAATGAAAGTAAACAAAATTACGTCGTTTGCTTTTCCCAACAATTTTAGCGTCAGCATCCAGTCTAACCAGATGCAGCTGAACAGTACTATTTACAACTAAAAAGTGTAATATAAAAATATTTTTTTTCAAAAAAAAAAAACGACCGGCTTCCAAATAACACTACAAATTGAAAAATAACTAATTTCGGAAGTCGGTGGTTTTTTTTTTGTAAAAGTGTTTTAAAGATAATGGTACGGAACCCACAGTATAAAAATCATAGAGGAGGTCGACGCCTTTGATCTCGTGTAAAATGCCGACATCGTCTAGACAGTAACGTGATGCGTTACTGTCTAGACGATGTCGGCATTTTTTGTGCCAGGGTTGTCACAAATAAACAATATTTATGAAATTATTTATTTATTGCAGATCAACATCGATAGCTGTATTAGATTTAAATAATTTGCTTATTTTACTAAGGGAACAACTCGAGACAGATTTAAGTTATTTAGATGGCATTTTCGTAACCAGCATCCCAATCGAACTTAGAATTAACACCCATATCATAATTAATATACATTTAAATTGGAATCCGCCATCTTGGATTTAAGAAAGGATAGCTTTTTCGTAACAAGCACCACAAATATATTTACTTAATTGACACCCATATTAAATTATAAAAGAATGACGTCCATTGCCATTTTGCCACGCCATTTTGGATGTCAAAAAGGATTACTTCTTCGTTACAAGCACCCCAATTATACTCAAAATTGACACTCATATCAAATTATAAAACAACCAAATAAAAAAACAAACACGTGTTGGCCCTTAATGATAGATACCGAGCTACGAACATCGTTTTGTTCGCAGCTCGGGTGCCGCTAACCCGCGTCTCGTCCCTCACACCCCGCACGATTGCTCTGTCTAGACGTCTTCGTCGGACGACTGTATGATTTTTAGACTGTGACGGAACCCTTCGTGCGCGAGTCCGACTCGCACTAGGTCGGTTTTTTTAAATCGTCTATACAGACGCGCACATTCAGCTACTAGTGTATTATGCCGATGCCCAATTTCAGACTCAGTTAATTAAACAGACGGTCTAACACAACATAAGTAGGTACCATTTGGCAGTTCCTAAATTATTTTTACAGTACTAGCTGATTATATATGGAGTTATTAACCTACTAATCCACTATCATTACTTGACTCATCGTATTGGAACTACGCTTACATGGTAATAATTATCGCAATGCTTCCGGTAGAAACAATACTGTGTGTTAATTTTTATGTATGTCTATCTAAATCACCGACACAAAAAAATAATGTCTGTCAACTATCAAACCGAAGCTTTGGATGTCTATTGTTCTGTAATGCTTGCCAAAAGGAGTCGTAAAAACTTACATAATAAAAACCCCACGCGATATGGTCCACATATCGACGCTGAAAAGCGATTTTGTCGTATCTCGAAAAATGGCACTTTTGTTTTATTGCATAATTGAATTCAGAAAAAAATACTACGTCGGAGAGTCTGGTCAACGTATTCCTACGATGTTTCTTTTTTTGATACGACGTTACCTTTTTCTAAACTTTATTCTGAATTCAATTATGCAATAAAACAAAAGTGCCTTTTTTGGCGCTAAGACAAAATCGCTTTCCAGCGTCGATATGTTTATAAAGACCTAGCAGAAAACGTCTTGTTCATCCGTCCATTGTCATTTATGTACATAATCACTTTCAGACTATTGGGCATATTTATATCGACGTACCTCTGAAGACAGATGTTTTCTAACTGTGATCATTTAGCAGTGTTAAATGGTTTAGTGAAATTAAAGCTCATTGTTTTACTTAACTTAATACTTTATATATTCTGTACTTGTATATATCTGGTCCAAAATAAGTAATATACATAGACATAAATGTATACTCTTCTTCTTCATCCTATAGCAGTCCAAATTTGGACAAATGCCTCTCCCCCAAGACTTTTTACAATGACAGATCTTCTGCTGCCTGCATCCATCGGCTTTCTGCGACCTTCACCAGGACATCGGTCCACCTTGTTGGGGGCCTCCCTACGCTGCGTCTGCCGGTACGTCGCCGCCTCTCCAGATTCTTACTGCCCCATCGGCCATCGGTTCTACGAGGGAATCGACGGGGTACGTCGGTGACTTTTTCTTTTTTTCTTCTGCGGATCTCATGAAATCGCCCTCCGTCACTATCGGTCGCTTCTGAAAACAGTAAAAGAATTCTTACCTATTCTTCCGATCTCCGACATGTTAGCTCTCGCTTGGATTCGATCCCCCTCCTGCAGATGGAAGACGTCCGTCGTGAATAGAGTGAGCCACATTCAAGATATTTCACCTGGCGCCAATTGGAATCACGTGCCGTCAGCTGATAACCCCGCTGACGTCGCCTCTCGTGGTCAGGCGCCCGCTGCACAATCCGTTAGGGTGGGCAGGGCCCCGTGGCTCTCTGGAACGTCAGATAAGTAGCCAAGCACTGTTGGTGAATTGCGCGATGACGTGGTTCGTGAGGAAGAAAAATTTCCATTCCAATCCCAATCCCAAAGAAAGAGATGTCCATTTCATAGACTATCTTTTCACAAGATATTCTTCTATTCGTAAAATTCAATGTATCTTGTGCTACTGGATTCGGTTTGCTTACTACCTGAAACATAAGAAGAAAGATATTTGCACGCCATGAGAAATGGCAGACATGTCGTCAGCCACTGTTTCTCAAGATCCTACATGCATGAGTTTTTTTATTCTGTATGTATACACAAGTTTGGGCAAATAAAATTTCTTATTATTATTCTTAAAGATATTAAACTTCCTTTAAGTAAAGCGAACCTTCATCATGCTTTATTAAATATAGTCACTCGTGTTCAAGCTTTACATTTAGAAAAGGAAATATTTTCACTGAAAGAACGTAAGCTTCTCCCAAAACCATTACGAAAACTCTCACCGCTATTGGATGATCGTGGAGGTCTCAGGGGCTCTTGCGATCTGGTCTCGAATTCGAACACAAGCACCTAGCTTTATTACCTCGTGCTGATCGACTCACTTATACGATTATTGAAGCCCTTGATACGGAGAATAGTCATCCAGGAGTGAACACGTTGTGGTGTCTTGTAACACAACAGTTTTGGCTTTTATCAGCAAAACGAGCGATATGACATTGTTTGTCTAGATGTCTTAGGTATTATCGAATAAAGCCTGTTCCACTCACTCCTTATATGAGTGACTTACCTGCGGTTCGCGTTAACCATGTAAAGCCGTTCTCAATCGTAGGTGTCGATTACGGCAGTCTGTTCGCATAAAGCTTGGGCCACACCGTGGCGCAAGGATTGGTAAAGCATATCCTTGCTTATTCGTCTATATTACGACAAAGGCAGTTCACTTAGAGACCGCATCTGATCTCAGCACTGACGCTTTCTTAGCCGCGCTTCGTCGCTTTGTTGGTAGGCGTGGTCGCGTCGCTAGTATTTATTCAGACTGTGGAACAAATTTCGTAGGCTCCGACAATCAGTTGTCTGCCTATATGCAAAATGCTCCTATCGCGCATAAAATCGAATTTAAATTTAACCCTCCGTCGTACCCACATTTCGGTGGTGTGTGGGAAATACAAATCAAACTTGTTAATTAGTTATTACACTGTCAAGCAATGATAGCTATTGTAATATGAGTGCTAGTTGGCACAATAGATCAGCACGAGTATAGCAATAGCTGTTTGCGACAGTGGCATATAAAACTTTTTCTACGACCTTGAAATAAATAAATACATAATTTTGGTAACACTTTTCATATTTCTTCCTTGATTTTTATGGTAGCAATTCTTTTGTAGTCTCCATAGCTATTTCTCTCATTTCAGATATTGTCCATTTCGATTTCGCTATTATCACTGATATCACTCATTTTCAAAACTATTTTATTTATAAATGCAGATAAAAGTTAACAATGGCGCGCGCATTGTTATTTTGTTGTTATAATCCCACAATTCATTCATACAGCCTAATGATAATAATAATTTATTTTA
The DNA here is from genome assembly GCA_017933935.1 of Sesamia nonagrioides. Lineage (NCBI taxonomy): Eukaryota > Metazoa > Arthropoda > Insecta > Lepidoptera > Noctuidae > Sesamia > Sesamia nonagrioides. The sequence continues at coordinate 1,076,574 of JADWQK010002063.1, forward strand.
GGTAAGATACCCATAATTTCACATAAATACAAATACCCAGCAGACATGAAACACAAACCAAAATAATATATATTATACTAAAAAGTTTCATTAAATCATTATAATAACATGCGATGTTTAGTCGTGACGGAAATACGCGCGCTTTTTGGGATAATCATGTTTATTTTTTGATGCCATAGCCATTAAAAAATAGTATATTTCATTACAAGTGCGGAAAGCCTGTCATTACAACGAGTTCCGACAAATGTCGACCCGAGCCGAGGCGCAGCCGAAGGTGAGGGTTGACAGTCGGAACAAGTTGTAATGACGGTTCCGCACGTGTACTGAACAACTATTTTTAATACAGTTGCGAAAAAATTAAGCAATTTATTAAAATAATAAAAACACAATAAACTCAACTAATTAATAATTTATTTCTTAGAAAAGTTATAATTCACATATACATTGAAATTGGTACAGTTTTTTATACTAACTGGGGAAGTTTTAGGTTGCATATTTACTGTTTGAGACAAATTATTATTAATTTCGTAGGATTGTTCATGTATATTTGTCAAAGGTGTTATACAATGGCGTTTGCTAGTTGATGCAATTGGATCTAATGACTTATCATTATCAACGAAGGTAAATGGACGAACTTTCTCTTCACTATTGTCATGTGAAGGTGACGGACTGGACTTTAAATTAATGGATTGTGTGATTTTATTCCCAGTTTCTAGTTTGTTGTGTAATGAATCAGCAATATAGCCTTCTGCAACTTTGTCTGACTTCCAACCTCCTAGTCGCTTTAAGGACGTCAAATTGACTCCTGAATCTGCCAATAATGTAGCAGAGGTCCTCCCGAAGCTGTGCCCATAATACTACTAATAATACTCTGCATCCGGCAGACCAAGAAACGTAGCTATTTCTTTTGGCATATTACCAAATTTGTTTATCCCGATTGCTTGAGATGTACACTTTTCTTTTTGATAATTTTGGAAAAAACGGTCGGGTTCCTTTTTGGGACCGCTGATTCATATATTTTTGCACTATTCTAAGAAAATCTCCTTCAACAACAAAGCTTTTCGGTATCTTATTTTTTGTATTCGGAATCTTGATTAGTAGCATTTTTTCATGGGCTTCAATATCTTTTAAAGTAATATTGGATAACTCCTCTCTGCGGCAAGCACCAACAATGCCAAAAATCAGCGCAACCTACAAAAAAAAAGGATTTAATTAATATTTTTTTTAAATAATTTAATGACTGTATTTTGCGATTTCGTAAACTGAATACTAAAGAAAAATATAAGTACCTATTAATTAATTACCTTTGTGGCTAAATAACGATCATCGGGAGCTTCGTTTAAAAACCTCTCCACGTCATTCGATGTTAATATTTTCGACTTTTTAGTTGTAAAACCGTCTGATTGTCGTTTTAAGAAAGCATTTAGTTTTGGGTATTGACTTATATCCACGTTGTTTCTTATTTTCAGCATACTTTTTATCATCGAAAACCTCGACCATAATGTAGAAGGTTTTAATTTTGCTGACAGTTCGGAGAAATATGCCAACATAACATTTTCTGAAAAACTATTTGCCTTTTTCTCTTCTCTCCACGCAATAAATTCGTTGTATATAGATATGTAGCGACTTTTTGACTTTTCCGGTAAAATGTTCTCCGAAGCATTTTGTGCAATTATACTGAGTTCCGGTGGTGTTAATTCAAATAAAATATCGTCGAAATTACTCATTTTGTGCAACAAACAACTAAACCCGCAAAGAAAATTTTTGAAAAATGGCGCAAACCGTAAAAGAATATAAGCAGAGATTTTTTTTCTTCACCCATTCGATTAGGCAAAGGGAACTATGCCCATACAGCAAAGTCTTCAGTAGAATTTTTTTATTAATATGAAATGAAAATGAAATGAGATGAAATTAAATAAAACCTAACCTAACTCATTGAATTAAATCATTAAATCTGATATTGAAACAAATTAGTAGCTTCTAATTTCATATAAACTTCTATGATTTTTTTAAAGTAAAAACTTCATGGTTGGTTTTTTTATTTTTAATAGACAATATTTTGACAGTTGGGAAAGAGAACGCACTAGTTCGGAAAAGGTAAAGAAAAAGCACGAATGTGTAATAGCCCACTTTCCGAACGCTATACGTCCCTGTAATACATCACTTTTTGAGCAACTGTATTAAAAAAAACAGTTTCATTGTAGTACGGCTTACCCGTGTGGGAATGGTCATTGTAACACGACTTGGCAGGAATGAGCACTATTGAGATATGACTTATGGTTATGTATTAAGCAAATTACCAAATGGTTGTAGAAAAACACATTTGTATCGTATCTTTGGTTTACAATCTTTAACACTCAAAGAGTTGTCTACCTTATTCATTCAAATTGAGTCGATGCTCAATTCTCGACCTCTCTACCTTCCTTACCTGATTAGTTTCGATCCCAACGACTTTACTGTTTTAACCCCAGGATATTTCCTCACGTTAGAGCCTCTAACTGCCGTACCAGATGTAGATCTTTCTACCTCAAATATTAATCGATAGGACGTTGGCAGCTGATCCAACGCTTCCAACGCGACTTGTGGGTACGATGGAGGAATGAATATTTACAATCAATGACTCAACGCGCAAAGTGGACATCGAAAGACAAAACGTTAGACGAAGGGTTAGTAGTTCTTATCAAAACCACAGTCCAAAAATCATACAGTCGTCCGACGAAGACGTCTAGACAGAGCAATCGTGCGGGGTGTGGGGGATGAGACGCGGATAAGCGGCACCCGAGCTGCGAACAAAACGATGTTCGTAGCTCGGTATCTATCATTAAGGGCTAACACGTGTTTGTTTTTTTTATTTGTTTGTTTTATAATTTGATGTGAGTGTCAATTTTGAGTATAATTGGGGTGCTTGTAACGAAGAAGCCATCCTTTTTGACATCCAAAATGGCGGACGCCATTTTTTTATAACTTAATTTGGGTGTCAATTAAGTAAATATAATTGTGGTGCTTGTTACGAAAAAGCTATCCTTTCTGGAATCCAAGATGGCGGACGCCAATTTAAATGTAGGTATATTAATTATGATATGGGTGTTAATTCCGAAGTCGATTGTGGTGCTGGTTACGAAAATGCCATCTAAATAACTTAAATCTGTATCGAGTTGTTCCCTTAGTAAAAAAAGTACAGCTATCGATGTTGATCTGCAATAAATAAATAATTTCATAAAATTGTTTATTTGTGTCAATGTGTTACTATCTAGAAGATGTCGGCATTTTACACAAGATCAAAGGCGTCGACCTACTGTATGATTTTTATACTGTGTCAAAACGGACTCAACCGAACTTTTTTTTTTAATAATTATAAACTAGTGCTTGACTGCAATCCAGCCTGATGGTAAGCAGTGATGCAATCGTTGATGGTAAAGCGCGCTAGCTTATTAAGCCTATTCACTCAAAAAACTGAGTGAATAGGAAGGACGTCGGCAGTTGAGCGAGGTGATGCAATGTTTAACCCAACAGATAGATTTCCTCGGTTAGATTTCCTCGGACCTTAACTTTGGGCGGTTCATTGAGTCCAAGGCTAAGGTGGCTGCCAGGAAACTTGGCGTTATCGCAAAGGTCCAGATAGATGCCGGGCATCAGCAGATCGTTAATATGCAGCAGGAACAGAGTTGCAGAGAGAACAGACCCTGAGGAACACCGGCATTAGTTGACATGGGCTCAGAAGAGCATCCATCGACAACTCGGAGGGACCGTTCAGTCAGGAAGTCTTTCACCCAGCCAGTCAGGCTAGGGGAAATGCCGTACGCTGGAAGCTTACACAAAAGGCCAGCGTGCCATACCCGGTCGAAGGCCTTCGAGACATCAAGGGAGACAGCAATCGCTTCTCCATTCTTCTCGAGGGCCTCGCCCCACAAGTGAGTGGCATACACTAGTAGGTCTCCAGTTGACCGATTGCTGCGAAACCCGTACTGTCGGTCACTGAGGGGATCGTTACCTTCCAGGTATGCCAAGAGGCGCGAGTTCAATACGCGCTCCATAATTTTGCAAAGTATGGAGGTGATCGAAATCGGCCGATAGTTGGCAGGATCGGCACGACTACCCTTCTTGGGCACGGGCTGCACGTTAGCAAGCTTCCAGGACTTGGGCACAATACCAGTCCTAAATGAGGGGCGATACAAGCGCGTCAATACAGGAGACAACTCGGGCGCACAAGCTTTAAGAACAATCGCTGGTATACCATCCGGACCACTAGCCTTATTCACGTCCAGAAGACACAGTACTCTCAGAACCTCCCTGTTCCTAATGCGAACCTCAGGCATTGAGGCTCCGCAATGAGGTAAATTAGGTGGAGTAGCACTGCCAGTATCAAGACGCGAATTATGGGCAAAGAGAGAAGCAAAGAGACCTGCTTTCTCTCTCGCCGTATGAGCCAGTGTTCCATCAGGCCTAACCAGCGGAGGCAGTGAGGGCCGACAGAAGTTCGCCTCAACCGATTTGGCAAGGGACCAAAAAGATCTGCTACCGGATGGCTGCGCAGATAACTTGTTGCCAATATGGGTGATGCGGTCGAAGCGAGCCTTCTTGAGCGCCTTCTTGTAGGACTTGGCAGCACGGTTAAAAGCTCTCTTCTTTCAGCTTAGATCCGGAGCTCCGCGGTCACGAGCGTCAACCCAAGCGAGAAATGCCGTGTGTTTACGCTGTTCAGCTTGGACACAATCGGCATTGAGCCATGGGCGAGCCGAGCCACCGACGGGCACGTCATTGAATGGGATAAAATACTCCATAGCTTGACGCACCACATCGGTTATAGCGTCCGCACAGCTCGACGGATTGTCAGAAGAGAAGCAGACCTGCTGCCAAGGATAAGACGCAAAGAAGTGGCGCATCTCATCCCAATCCGCTGACCTGTATCGCCACAATCGCCGTTCACCACGAGAGTCGTGTTCTGGTGGGGAGAAGGACGACACAGACTTCACCAGACAGTGGTCTGAAGTTCCCAACGGTGAGGAAACTGTTACAACACATCTGTCCGGATCAGTGGTCAGCAGAAGGTCCCAACAGTTGGCAGTATGGCCAACTACATCAGGCACCCTAGTCGCTTGCTCTACCAGCTGGGAAAGGCCCATAGAAAGCGCGATGTTTCGCGCTTCTCTCCCAGCGTGGTCGGTCCTCTGGTATGGGAAGAGCCAGTCCTGGTGGCAGGCGTTGAAGTCCCCCAGAGCGACGAACTGAGCGTCAGGGTGCCGATGTAGCGCATTGTCAGCAGCCTCACTGAGGTGGTCAAATAACCAAGTTGTCTCCTGATCACTGCTGTGCGATCGGTAGACACAGGTGTAGACAATTTTGTCCACACCGGTGTCAACCAACAGCCATAAGGACGAAAAATGAGGGTCCTCGAGGTGACGGAGGCGCCGGCAACAGATGTCATTGCGGACATACACACAGACCCCGGCACGCTGCAGGAAATGATGCTCCAAAGAGTATCCCGGGTAGCCGAGGTATGCCGCATCAGACGGACATCTGATCTGGGTCTCCGTCAAGAAAAGTAGATGCGGCTTCTCAGTCTCAAGGTGATAGTGTACTGCTAAGAAATTGGAGTGCAGACCTCTAATATTAGAGAGGTGCACTTTGGAAGAGAGGACGTGCGCCCGCTGTGCACACCTACTTTTCATTTTGGACCTTTTCATTGACTTGTTTTGTTGTTTTTTTTGAGTGAATAGGAAGGAAGACGGCAGTTGAGTGAGGTGATGCAATGTTAAACCGAACAACGCGACCAACGATGCTGGGCCAGAGGGAGATTGATCTGGAGACTGCGGGGACGCCCGAAGCCCCCCAGGGATCGCCATCGGGTCCTCTCGTCCGGTCGCCAACCGGCACGATGGGGCCACCCTGGGATTTTTCGCAGTTGGCGGGGCAGCCTTTCGTATGTGGCCGGCACACTACTTCGGCCCCCAACTACCGTGCTTCGGATCCCGCTACCCTCCAGGACCAACCTCCCGACACAACAACATTTGGCGCATCGTACCCGGCACACATCGCAACACAACTACTCAGACCCGTCCTCCGTACGGCTTCACCAGACATCATGCCGGAACACGACGAATCGCTTGGCGGCACGACTTTGTCTGGTGGGTGGTAACTTACGCCGGCGGCTGATGTTGAGGCCTACCACCGAGAGATTACCTTATAGTAGAAGTTGATAGGTTCCGATCACCCCAGTGAGATGCTTTCAGTGACTCTTTCCGACAACTAACTTGACACCTAACTCATTCCGTAGTGTTGTAATTTACAGGTAAGTGTTTTTGGTCAACACTGTGAAACGCTTTTGAAAGGTTACAAAACGCCAATTTCTTTTTGAATCTTTTCCTAGGAATCTAAAATCTCACTGATTAGATTTAATCCCACGTCAGTTAAACTTTAGTTAATCCGTACTGGAGACTATGTAAAATCCTATGTGTGTTAAAAAGTGACAACATCTGGTCTAGCATTTTTTTCCATTTATCAATATTGTTTTTACTGAATACAAACTTATTTTTACTCAAGTGCCTACCAACAGTCGGCAGAGGCATTTTTTCTTATGTTCCTATGCTTTTGGAAATATTGACAATACACATTATTTTATTCGGCGTTAGTTAGAAAGAAATTATGAGCCATAAACAAATACGGGTAAACGAATTCTTAGGTATAGCGATAAATGAGGTCCCTGTTTAATTGCGCATCCCCAATAATTGTGTACAGGAAGATGATAACTTCAGTTGATTGCACCATTAAATCCCATCATAAAGCATTATTTATCGCAGAATGTGCGCGAGAATGGGGTCTCTGTTGGAATTGTTAATAATTGCATTATTACAATTGTGCAATGTTACATTTACAACGTTACATTACAGGACAGGAAGGGGGCTTTGCTCCCATTCAGTATGGTGAGTATTACTAATTTAATTTGCTGTGAAAAGCCGAGTATTGCTTTTGATAGTTCTAACCGTATTGATATTGGCTGATGATGGTATGTGACGTGGCGATATAAGTAGTGAAATAACGTGTTCACTTAGTGTTGAGGTGGGTGAACGATATTTGTAGCTGTGCTATTCTTTAGAATAAGAATAAGAAATTTTATTTGCCCAAACATGTGTATACATACAGAATTTTAAAAAAACCCATGCATGTAGGATCTTCAGTAACAGTGGCTCGTGACATGTCTGCCATTTCTCATGGCGTGCAAATATTTTAGGTACATACATAATTATTACAATTGAATACAATAATTTTACACTTATTCATTAGATATCGATCGCAACTCAAAAAAAAATCAAATATTTATCTTAGTCATACTTACAGTTACTAGAATTTTAAACAAAAAATATTATTTATTTACCACGTCCGTATACAATACCATGTCAATATTTCATAATACAACATTTAAGATTTACAACAATATTAATACTATTCAACTTTAATAAAATTTATAATATCTGCATTTTTAGTTCTCCACTACTACAGGACCAAAATTGCTGCAATGTTAATTATACTTCTTTATTTATAATAATACTGTACCGTTTAAAAATTCATTAATGCTAAATAATGTTTGCAGCTATCAATAATTTTGAGATTATACAAAGATCTCAAGCAGAACTTTTGTCTTTTAAAGATAATATCTTTATCGGTTGAGTTACCCCAGAAGATTACACCATTCCGAATGACAGATTCAACAAAGCCATTAGAGCTTCCATATTTAAAGTACGTGATAATTTATATAAAGCGTATGCACTACTGCTTATTCTTTTTGCTAGAGTCTCAATGTGCGCTTCCCAATTTAAGTTTCTGTCAATTGTTAGGCCTAGAAATTTTGTACTATTAGCTGTCTGTATTTTATTATTATTATATTCGATGTCATGACTAGAGAATAATGATGATCGTTGGCTATAGTGCATAATTAAAGATTTATGTATATTAATTTGTAATTTATTACCATCCAGCCACTTCACCGCTTCAATTAAAGTATTTCATACGGTCGTTTCATATGTAGGTACTTTTGTTATGGCATGGTATAATTATCGTACTGTCATCCGCAAACAACGTCATGGGATGGTTAATAGACTTAGGAAAGTCATTAATATAAAGAGTTAACAAGAGTGGTCCAAATAACTCCATGAGGGACGGTACGTTCGTATGACGTAAAAATATCTTCACGTTTTGAGCTCATATTTATTTTACTAATTTGCGTTACTTTTGTTCTGTCATATAGGTATGATTGTATTAGATTGAATATGTTTCCTCTTATACCATATGCATCAAGTTTATTAAGCAATATATTATGTTGGACATAATCAAATGCCTGTGTCATGTCGCAGAAGATAGCACAGACTGGTGTGTTTTTATCCATGTTTATCATAACTGAAATTAATTGACCAAATTAACCAAATTAATTGTTTTTTTTTCCTAAATCCTTTCTGTTCATCACATACCTAGTATATGATTTTTTCCAAATATTTATTTTAATTGGTATTAATGAGATTGGCCTGTAAAATTCTATTAGCTCCATATCCTGCTTCTTAAATAATGGGTTTACTATGGATTTTTTTAGCGCATTGGGAAACATACCTTCACTGATGCTTAAGTTAATAATGTAGCTTATGGGCTCACATATTTCATGTGCTACAGTTTTACCAATTTTTGTACATATGTTATCTTATCCTACACTGTATTTTTAAGGCTGCTACACTTACTTGATAAACTTGGTGCCATGAACATTGAGTCTTTTGTGACTAAAATATGTTTAGTGGCTGGTGTTTCCGAGCTAGTCATTTCAATTTTATCAATAAAATAATCGTTAAATATATTTGCAATAATTTTTGGGTCAGTTACATTATTAGGTATATCGTATTTTGTCTATCGTGTTTTTTGGAATATTTAGCTTTGATTTGTTTATTATTTCCCAAGTAGACTTGGATTTATTATGTGATTTATTAATCTTATGTATTTTTGTGCGCGTTGAGTTAAATAGATTATTTTTTTAAGCAATTTTGAATAGCACTTAAATTTATTTTTATTAATTATTGTAGGTTTTTGTCTATATAGTCATGATAAATGACGTTTATTTTTGCTACATATATATAATAATACAATAATATCTGTATAATACCACGGGAGATCCAACTAAGCCCCCTTTTTACCTGTACAGAGGTGAGAGTTTCAGGAAAGCACTGTTTATATAGAAAAGAAAACATCTCTGTGAAGGCATTGTAATCAATGTTTGGGTCTATAGCTTCATAAACGCCAACCAACGATAGGCTGTTGAGGTAGGATTTAAATTTATCTATATTGTCTCGACTATAGGCCCGTCTAGTGGTCCGCCAACGATTTCTAGTGGTTGCGTTTCTAATCGGACAATTGATTAATTGTGCCGTATGGTCAGACAAAGCTAGTTCCAAAACCATAGCCTTACAACACTTGTTGAAATTGTGCGCTAAATTGTCGATGCACGTCTTGCCCTTTAAATGAGTAGATTGACGAACAGATAACTTTACACCAAAATTTAATAATAAATTCCAGTGTCTGTTTGTTTTTCTTCAGTATATCTATATTAAAATCACCCGCCAGAACAACATTTATAAATGTTTTTTTTTTTTTTATATCAAAGCGCGTAATAATAAATAAATAAATGAATTGTTTATTTCTCAAATTTGTACATAATTTTTACAATAATTTTCATAACTCTAAGTAGCACTGATGTATAATTTTCCTGAACTAGGTAGAACCTGTGCTTCAGGCGTAAAAGTGCTTATTGTATTTTTTTATTTCGCAATAAATTAACAATAAAAGTAGTACGTAAAAATCTAGGACACAACGGAAGTATACAGTGTTATTATTAGTATCCAATTGCTTACATCATAGTAATATTAGATAATGCAATGATTATATAATTATTATTTTCTAAATTTATTTACATACTGTAAGTAGGTCTTCAGTCTGCTCATATGATAAACCTTGTAGATAATTAAAAACAACATTCTTACAGCTAAAATAATTCAAATTATAAATATTTAATACTCTATTTAACCTATTGTATAAAAAGGGCCCTAAAAACGTATAGAATTTGTGTGTAAATGCATATTTAGAGGTAGAAGTTCAGGTGCACACCATATCATTCCGCCTTTTGGTAATTATATTAGCGTTGTAAGTAAGCGTAGCATGCTTTTTTAGTGTTATGTGCAGTATATAAATTTGCCGAACTGACAAAATTTTGCAGGAATTGTATAACTGGAAGGTAGGGAAAAGGAAAGGCAGAGAATGTGCTACTTTTAGAACAGCTCTTTGCGCACGTTCGAGGGAGAGAGGGATAGATTTTGATGTTCCACCCCATGAAGTTATGCAATATTGAAGTATAGATTGACATAGAGCAAAATACACTTGTTTCACTAAGTTGGCGTCTGCAATGGAGCGCAGTTTTTTGAATACAAACATCAGTTTACGTACTCTTGTAACCAAACTTTCAATATGTTGTCTAAAGGATAGTGTGTTGTCAACAAAGACTTCAAGATATTTTAGGCACTTTGTTTCAAGGATTCTAGGACAGGTACAAGAAGTGATAGACGGTTTGTTACAGCGGTGAGCGTATAAATGGGAATCAATTGTTTTGTTATCAACATTGCGCATTGTGAAATGAATATATTTTGTTTTCTCAGCATTCAGTGTTAATAAATTACAACGAAGCCAGTTAAGAACGGAGTTAAAACCTGCCTGTGCTATGCCATACAACTCGGAAATCGTTTTTGCGGTGAAGATAATCGCAGTGTCGTCGGCGTACGATATTATTTTGCCATTTACTACATTTAAGTTACATAAATCATTGATGTATATAAGAAATAACGATGGACCAAGGTTGCTGCCTTGTGGAACTCCAAAACCTAGAGTTTTTTCTTCATCACTAGTCATATACTCGATTCGAACACATTGCGATCTATTGCTTAAATAATCTTTGAAGAGTTTCAGCTGTGTACCTCTTATTCCTAAAGCCTCCAGTTTATTCAAAAGCAAAGGAACAGATACGGTATCAAAAGCTTTTACTAAGTCAAGGAAGATAGTTAAGACCTGGTTTCCATCACCGAGTTCTTGTGCAACGTGGTCTGTTAACTTTTGTACAGCATTCGCTGTTGACAATTTGCTTCTAAACCCGAACTGTGAAGAAGACAATAAGTTGTTCGCTTCCAAGTAACTGACTAGTCTTTTGTTTATAATTTTTTCCAATATTTTAGACAGTTCAGGCAGTATAGATATTGGTCTATAATTATTCACTACATCTCTACAACCACTTTTAAAAATAGCGATGACCGTCGCTTTTTTCAAACTTTTAGGAAAAATGCCCTCTCTGAGGCATATCTGAAATATATACGTTAAAGGGCGTACCAAAATGTGTCTAAAACGCTTTAGTATTTTATTGTTAATATTGTCCCAGCCCACCGCACAATCATCCTTCAGCTCTGAGATGATTTGTTCAATTTCAATTTCGTCCGTGTCCAACAGTGCAAAAGATTTTACGCAGCTCTTTAGAGATGTCTGATAATGGGCTGTCTGGTCGCCAGATTGGTTCAGAAGTGGTTCAGCGAGGGATTTCCCTACGTTCACAAAGAAGTTATTTACAAAATTAGCTGATGCTAGCGGTGATGAGTTAGTGAGCAGTAAACTTGAAACTGATTCCCGTGGCTTATTTCTGTAAGTCAAGTTTTTAATATGTTTCCATATCTGTTTACTATTATTACCTGCTTTCTGTAATTCGTTTTTATCGTACTCAATTTTAAGTTTTTTCAAGAGATTGTTACAAAAGTTCCTGTATCTCTTGTATGTAACAAGAAGCATTTTATTGTCAGGAAAAAGTTTGGTCTTTTGATGTAATTTAACTCTGTGCCTTATACATCGGACAAGGCCCGGATTAATCCACGGTTTAATATTAAAATACTTACGATTTAATGTTGTGACGGTCGTATTATGTAATATTGCTTGCTGGACATTTTTAATTAAATACGATAAAGACGACTCAGCGTCAGTCGAATTGTACACAGAGCTAAAATCAATGTTATGCAGGTCATGTTCCAATGTATTTATATTTAATTTGGACTTTGACACAGGGCGATTTTGCTTAGGTAGCGTTAAGTTCATTATTAATAGGACGGCGTTATAATCGGTTATTGTTGAATTAGTAACTAGGGTAATATATGGTAAGGGAGTTTTTATCATCATGTGATCGAGACATGAGCCACTTTGATGTGTGCGTATGACCGGTGTGAAGCCCATGGTATGAACATAAATTTAGGTAATTTTGAGCACCTGTATCGCCGTTTTCTGCTCTGATGTTTATGATGTTGATGTGCTTAAAAGCGGAAAGACTTTGACAAGCCTGGTCTAAGAAATGGTGAAAGGAGTCCAGATTTCTAAACGATGGGGATCTATAGATAGCTATAATTGCTATAGTTGTACCTAATTTAATTATAAGGCAGTTACAGTCTACTTGATTCTGTTCTTCGACTGAGGCAATTATTGATTGTTTAGCGTAGACCACGACCCCATCGTTTTGATTCTGGTTATTCGTGCTATGGAAAGAGTTGTATCCCGTCATAGTAGGGATGATATCTTGTCGTTTTGATAACCAACATTCGGTTAGTATTATGATATCGCATGCTATGTCCAGTCTATGAAGAAAAATGTTAAGGCTGTCAAAGTTCTTACAGATACTACGTATATTCTGTGTTAGAACTCTATATGGCTTTTGATATCCGGAAAGATATTGTTTGCAATTTTCAACCTCACATGTTTTAGATTCTGACTGAAAAGTATTGTCTATTTCTGTAATTAAATTATCCATAACTAAAATATACCTATACAAACTATGTACTTCTGTGTATAGATGTAATCAGAGCTAAATATAATTTAGTGTTTGGCGCTCTTAGGCGCCTTCATAATCTACGGAGTTGATATACCTGAATTCAGCGGCCTTTCTTGCTGGGCAATCAGAATCTCCCGTCTTGTGGTTGCTGGGTTTTTTATAGCGCTTGCAGGTTGCGCATTTCGGCGAGTCTTCTTTCAAAGAGCACTCTTGAGCCGCGTGACCATCTTGTCCACAATGGCAGCAAGTTGAAGTGGTGGATTTGCAGGTCTTGGCTGCATGACCGTACTGCTGGCACTTGAAACACCGAGTCACAAGGGTGAAGTCTCGTAGGGCACGATGTCCAGTTAATGTAAAGTCTGTTCTGAGACAAAAGGGCTTTCCGTACGCTGGCTGGTACTTCAACAACGTAGTTGCAGCTGTCAGCATCCCTTTTCCCTGACTTATGGCTTAATTTAATTGAGGTCAAAAAGGCATCTTTGGTCAAAGTAGGTAATTTGTCCACAATATTTTGCTCAAAAATGTATTTAAAGACCTCTTTTTCTTCCATATTAGTCGGGACCCCAATAATAACAATACGAGGCTTCCGCTTTCGAGGCTCATCGACAGTAAGTATAGAGGTGGAACGCTCGACAGTCTGCTTTAATTTCTGGATGTCGTCCTTGGTCTCCGTGCTTATTATAACACCTCCGTTTTTTGTTTTTCGAAGTCCACGCACCTTCAGCTTCATTTCTTCCGGGCATACAATTTTTTGGACTAAGTTTATGGTCTCTTCGCTGGTCTTCGTATTGTCACTAGGATAAATAGGGACTGAGCTAATTGGATGAGGGCGAATAAGGCTTTTGGTCCCCTTTACCATGTCTGCAAAAGAGGTGCTTTCCTTGTTTTGTTTATAAAGGGTCTCTTGTAATTGCTGCTTGATCTCAGTCAAACTAGCAGATAGGTCTTCATTTTCCTTGAAGTTTTGCAGGGTGGCGTAGTTTTGGAGGGCTTTATGTTTTAATGACTGGTATTGCACAGCCATTTGAGAGACTCCGTGTCCGACTTTACGGCAGAGGCTGCTGATCCTTAGTTTCTGTTCGGAGTTCATCTTGCCCTCCGAAGCTATGGTGCAAACTTCATGCAAGCACTACTCAATGCTGGACATCCACGACTGGATTTCTGGAGTAGAAAAAATTGTTTCATCCTGAACTTGACTTCTGGATGTTGCTGCTGATTGTGAAGAGCGTGGCGGTAAACCGCCCCGAACGGAGGGGCTACTATCCATGTTTACGAAAAAATATCACTTAGTTTTTGTCCATACTTGCCATATAAATCGTTCAACTACACAATAAAATGCTATGATTCTAAAACTAGGTCACAATTAAAAACTGTTAATTTATGCAATTATTAAATTGATTTGATGAGCACGTCCGTATGTACTAATGGCGTAACATCCAATTGAATAATGTCTCTAGTCTATTCATAAATTCATCAAAATGACATGGATTTGGTACACGATCTAAGCATACAATTACAATTCTATTTTCTATAAGTTCTACGGCGCAACATTCAAAAATTCCTGTTATAGACAATTTTGCGATTCTCGGTGATTCCCTCCACTGATGACCGTTTTTTATGAGTATACAAGCCCCGCCTCCTTTATTTCCTTTGCGACTATAATATACAGCTAAACTGTAGTTAGGTATATTGGGATGGACTTCATAGCCTTCCATCAAAAAATGTTCCGTAATTTATAATATATCCACTTGGATATTTTTTTCGACTAATCCATATAGACACACTGAGTAACTCAGATTTTGCTAGGAGGCCTGCAATATTTTGGTGCATAATATATACATTTTTATTAACGAAAAAGAGAATTCGTAGGTGTCTTGATTTCATCTGTGTGATCATTACCATCTAGTTTATTGGCTACCTGATTGTCTGAATCAAAGTTAACCTGGACATATTTGTTTACAAAAGTCTTTTTAAATTTATTTTGAATGGTTTGTTCATACTGAAATTGTTGGAAATGATAATTCACACATAATATTTCTTTTAACAGTGATCTTGCAAGGTTTACTACAAATTTTCTTCCACTTAGTAATACTCTAGTGTAATTCATATCCATGTACATTATTTATTTATTCTTTCGCACACATGACATGTACAGAGGCGGACTTAATGCCTTAGGCATTCTCTACCAGTCAACCCCAGGTGGTGAAGAGATGAGATGGTAGGTGCTTTAGCTATACTTATTACAAATAAACCTTAGTAAGTAGTTCAGCTTAGATTCTTGTAAAAACCTGTTATTGGGTACTTCCGAGATGATGACATTTGTATTCGAAGTTAATGCTAGCTAATGGTGTAGATGTATATTTATATCATAGGGATCTTTGTCACTGCACCCGCCTAAAACAATGACGTAGTCGTTTTTAGTCATATTGCTGATTTTGGTTTTATGGCCTTGCAGAATGTTACTCAAGGCTGCAGCTGGTTTTAGATAGGAGACCACAGCATACTCAGGCCCTAGAAGATCCTGCAGTACGTCGCGTAACCCACGTCCTTGACCATCTCCCAGAATAACCACTCTGTGGCAGCTGCTCCGATGTTCAACCGGATGACCTTCCGATGACCGATGCTGAATCCGCTTACCATTTTCTTCCTGACTACAATGAAATGGGGTGTCCGTTTTGAGCTGAGCATTGCTCTCCAATTGATGTTTCTGTGTTACATGTCTGCTGGATTGGTCCGATGAATTTTTTTGCAGAATACTTCTGGCTAGACGTAGAGGAGAATGATGGGCAGTGTTTACTCTCATATTCAATAGTGTTCTTGAGATTGGTGTCAGGTTGCCTCTTTTGAGTTGTTGAGGGGAGTTGGTGACTTCTTTTAATAATTCTATTTGCCGTTTCTGATCCTGTATTTCTTGTTTCAATTTGGTAGTCTCATAACTAAGATTATCTATTTCTTTGTCAGTAATTTTTAGTAATTTTTCTTTAATTTCCTTCAATTCCTGTCTGAAATCCTCCACAAATGATTGATTAACAATATGTGTAGCACTTTGTATGCTCATCATACTAGAATCTAGCATAATGGAGTTCAATATGTCTTGACTTGAATGCGATAAGTTAGTTTGTGATTGCGACCTGGCTAGTTTATTTCTGTATGTAATAGTTTTATTCTTTAATAACTTCTTCAAACAAATACAAAACTAAATGTTACGTAACTATTATTTTACTTTACTACTTTTCGATAAAATATGTATTTTGTAATCGTATTTTCGATAAATTACAAAAATATATCACAAAAAGTACACCGATTGCGTCGGGTTCGATCCCACGACGAAGAACTTCGTAGGTACAGTCTTTAAGTTTTACGCCACACAAACATTAGAAGACAATGCGAATGTGTACAGTGGTTGCTCCGTATTTTTTTTTTTATTGTAAAAATTAATAATATCGTTATTATGATTCATGCTGCATATTTTTAACTACTCACAAAAACAAAAGTCATTTGTTTTAGTTTTTTGTTAACTTTTTGTTGATATTCTAGCTATTCACTGCATCTGATTAGTTGGTTACGTTTGTTTAAATGTTTTTTTATTTTTTTTTTTATTAGTTATAAACTAGTGCTTGACTGCAATCCCGCCTGATGGTAGGCAGTGATGCAATCGTTGATGGTAAAACGCACTAGCTTATTAAGCCTATTCACTCAAAAAAGCTGAGTGAATAGGAAGGAAGACGGCAGTTGAGCGAGGTGATGCAATGTTTAACCCAACAACACGACCAACGATGCTGCGCCGGAGGATGATCTGTAGACCCTCCACGACCAAACTCCCGACACAACAACATTAGGCACATCGTACCCGGCACACATCGCAACACAACTGCTCAGACCCGTCCTCCGTACGGCTTCACCACATCGTGCCGACATCATGCCGGAACACGACGAATCGCTTGGCGGCAAGACTTTGTCTGGTGGGTGGTAACTTATGCCGGCGGCTGATGTTGTTGCCTACCACCGAGGCGGCGTATTTGGCGTATGATACACTATTTTACAATTTAGGTTTATATTTAGAGTACGATGTTAAATATGATTTTGTTTGATTGTGTCTGTAGAACAATTCTTTTTTTTTAATTTTTCTACGTAGTCCTTGACCGTAATCCCGCCTGATGGTAAGCAGTAATGCATAGCCTTGAAGACACTCAATTTGTAGTCCGACGGAAACACCGCCGCTGGTAAATTCTTCCAGGCCTTCGATGTACACACTATAAAAGAGAAAGCGAAATGTTTCGTCCGGATCGTAGTGGTGTTAACAACGCAAGGGTGGAAACTCGCCGTACGATGGGTCGTCCGATGGTGGAACGGAGATGGGGGAATTAGATCATGCAATTCCCTCGCACCCTGACCAAAATGCATCCTATAGAACACCGAAAGGCTGGCCTGGCCTGTGCTCCAGGTCTTGGAGACCGTTTTGAGTTAAATCTGTATTCGAATTAATGATATTCGTATTCGAATACGACGTTACGAAAAATCAAAGCATGGTAAAGAGCTTCAATGGTTAAAGAACGTCTAAGCGGACTGGCACTTCTCCACGTCCATAAAAACGTACCTATCCATTGAAGTAGATAAAGTGATAAGAGGTTTCGGAAGAAGACGTGAACGAAAAATTGATTTCGTTATTTCATTAGGTATTTATAAGTTCAGTACTTATTACATATTAATTAAATACCTTCTTTTTAATTTTCCCTATTATCAAAGTTTAATTAAAAGTTACAACTTGACCACGACTATGTGACCCTCCCCTGGCGCCAAAACTGGATCCGCACTTGAATCCCAGTCGCATCTGAAGCCTTTTCAGCTTTGGAGCCTGGGGTCCGCTTTACCAGTCCAACTGCTGATATGGCTTAACTTCGACATTTTCCGTGAAGCGACTGCCGTCTGACCTCCACAACCCGAAGGCGACATCGAAGCATTGCAGTTAGACCAATTGTTGGATTTTTGAGGGCTCCAACAACCCGTAACGACTGCCACTACATGTTCGTATGGCAACCGGGACCAACAGATTAACGTGCTTTCCGAGGCACGACCAGACCAGTGCAAATATTCATATTCATGCATACAAATACTTGCACTGTGCGGGGATCGAACCCGCGCCACCTTGCGCAGCCGCCGCGTCCGCTACCGCTACTCCACGGAGGCTGTCAATCTGGTAATAATATTGCTGCTAAATTCTTAAAGTGGCTTTCATAGCAGCAGTCAAACTTGTGCATCTAAACAAGTATAATATTTGTTATTAAAAGGCTTTGAAACCCTGTTATAAAAGTAGTAGGAAGACAATATAGACACAAGTACACACTTACATTTTTAAAAGAGCAAATTCCTGTTAACGAGCTGGCATAAAAAGCGACTATTACTCTAATTAATAATAACCAAGTCATTTTATATTTTTTGACAGGAGATCACACTATGTTAAAGAATCTAAGTTTGAACCATACTACAAGATGGTGGATGATCCCGACTGTTGGTTTTGGTGTAAGAAGATAGAAAAACGACATTGGCGTATAGTTTTCAATGATGTTCCCGTGAGTTGAACTAGTAAATAAAAATAAGTATATAGGGTTTTTCTTTCAAGGGTCGGATCGTCCGCAGTTGTTTACCCACCCAAAAACATCTACAAAAAAGATTAGGTATTTGTAGTGTAGTATGTAAGTCAAACGTCGTGGTGGCCTAGTGGTTAAAACACCAGCCTTTTAAGTATGAGTGCACGGGTTCGATTCCAGGTCAGGCAAGTACCAATGAAACTTTTCTAAAGTGATATATACTTTCTAAGAGAGTTTTAACTATGAATGTTGATGGCTATAAGAGTAGGGGAAGACCAAAGAAACGATGGATGGAATGTGTGAAGGATGATTTATAGCATTTAGCGAGGATAATATTCGTAAGTCACCCAAATATTTTTGGTCTTTCGTAAAGTCTAAATTACCAAATAGCCAAATTCCCATTACAGTAAAATATAATCAACAAGTTTCTAGTTCTGGTGAAGATATTTGTAAACTTTTCAATAAGTATTTTTATTCAGTGTACGTCCATTCATCAACCTTTCCCATAAATTTTGATCAAAATAACCTCCCGTTAAACTGTCCTGTAGAAATAGGAAAATTAATCATAAATGACAACCGTATACATAAAGAGCTTAGAGGTATTGACATTAAAAAAACAACCGACTTCTAAAAACCACTACAAAGTGAAAAATAACTAATTTCGGAAGTCGGTGTCTTTGGTTTTTGTATAGGTATTAGTTTTTGACACCGACTTCCGAAATTAGTTATTTTTCACTTTGTAGTGGTTTTTAGAAGTCGGTTGTTTTTTTGTAAAAAAGTTTTTATTTTACACTTTTTAGTTGTGAAAAGTAAGTACTATGTATTCAGTTACATCCGGTCAGACTGGAAGCTGACGCAAATATAGTTGGGAAATGACGTAATTTTGTTTACTTTAATTTTTACCCGTAATTTTGAAGAATTCTCTCGACTGCCTATGGTCTTAATCATCAGATTTAGGTACTGCAGAACATTATTTTAACCCAATGGGTGCAAAGTTCTCATCAATATAAACGAATTCAAACCAAACACAAAGTAGGTACTGCAAACCGTTGAGGAGTTCCCGGAACTGGCCTTTGTCTTCATCATCAGAGCTCTTATGACAGTCACAACCCATCTAGGTGTAAAGTTCTTATCAATACAAATTAATCAAGCCCAAATACAAGTTAGCTGCTGTGAATTGTTGAGGAGTTCCTTCGACTGTCTTCCGGCTCCATCATCTGATCTACTCCAGACCTTTATCAAATTGTAGTGCTTTAAATACTTAATGAAAATACTAAGAAATGCATTAATCGCCCCTACGATTTTTGAAAGTTCCCCTTAATTTCTCTGGTCTTCCATCATCAGATCCTGATGTCCTTATCATGGGACCACCTTGGGAATGTCTTCTTTCCAACAAAAAAAGAATTATCAAAATCGGCTCATAAACGACGAAGTTATGCGCGAACAAACATAAAAAAAAAAAAAAAAAAAAAAAAAAAAAAAAAAAAAAAAAAAAAAAAAAAAAAAGCATATATACGGTCGAATTGAGTAACCTCCTCCTTTTTGAAGTCGGTTAAAAAGGAGCTGGCCATGATGGCATTCATCCACTATTTATTAGCAGATGTGCCGCTCAGCTAACTATACCACTGAGCATTATTTATTCCAAATCGTTAAGTGATGGTGTTTTTCCAATTTTATGGAAACAGGCTTTAGTTACCCCAGTCCCAAAAAATGAAAAAAGGGATGACGTGACCCAATATCGCCCTATTAGCAAACTTAATATATTTGGTAAAATACTAGAAAAAATTGTTACGTGCGAGCTCTCTCGTGTGTTACAACATCACATCTGCCCTAACCAGCATGGTTTTTGTAAGGGTCGATCTGTAGAGTCAAATTTGCTCAATTTTACTGATTACCTTGTCAATGCTATGGACAAGCGCCTTCAGGTGGACGTAGTATATACCGATTTCTCGAAGGCGTTTGACAAAATCAACCACGATTTACTTATTGAGAAGCTTTGGAGAATCGGAATACATGGTGATCTGCTTCGCTGGATAAGTTCATATATAAAAAATCGCTCTCAAGCGGTATCTTTGAAGTGTTACACATCACATTTCTTGGAAATTCCATCTGGCATTCCCCAGGGATCACACTTAGGACCATTATTATTTATCTTATATATCAATGATATTGGAAATATCCTTCAAAATTCTAACTTTCTCTTATATGCGGATGACGCAAAAATTTTTAAAATTGTTTCTGGGGTTGACTGCTGCTTGCAATTACAATCTGACCTTAACAGACTATTTAGTTATTGCTCTAAGAACCAACTTTACCTATATTTTGAGAAGTGCTCTGTTATCACGTATACACGAAATCGTAAACCTATAGACTATAATTATCATATAAATGACAATCGCCTTAATCGAGTCTATTCGATTCGCGATTTGGGTGTTTTAATTGACTCGCAACTTTCGTTTAACTTACATATTGATAATATAATTAAGAAATCGTATCGACAGCTTGGCTTCATTACAAGGATCTCCAAGCCGTTTAAACGAGCTTGTACCTTAAAACTGCTTTACTTTAGTTTCGTGCGTTCTATCTTGGATTTTGCATGTTTTATCTGGAACCCATTCTATGCATGTCATTCTTCTCGAATTGAAAAAATTCAAAAGAAATTTGTCAGAAGTCTAGACTATCGTTGCAACCACCCTCATATATCTTACGAGACCTCGTTGAAACGTTATGGATTATCTCTGCTCTCCGACCGAAGAAATTTTTTTGATCAAACGTTTCTTTTCAAAATCATCAATAATCACATTGATTCACCCTCGCTATTAGAAAAAATATGTCTAAGAGTACCCCGATGTAATTCTCGCTTACGAACATTGTTTTCCGTGCCCTCTTATAGAACCATATACACTAGTAACAATTTTTTTAAGCGCAGTGTTAGCACTTATAATGAGGAATTTAATGACTTGGACATTTTTAACACTAGTTTATGTGTCTATACATCTAAAATTAAGAACAAATATCAAATATTGTAAACTTTAGCAGTAAAATACCCATATCGGATACATTTTGAACCCTCATTTGTGCATTGCCATGTTGTTGTAAAGGTCTTCTGTTGTTTCTTTTTCTTTTGTTACTATTAATATTTTTAACTTTACTTGCAACTACAGAATAGGCTACTTAAAATTGGTGCCTGCATCCTGTTATAATATTAATGTTATGGAACTCTAAGTCCATATGTATCTAATTGAATTGTAATCATTGATTTGTAAGAGACTGTTTGTTTCCTAAATAAAATAAAATAAAATAAAATAAATAAAAATGATATGGTTAAGAAGGGGGTGACTGCCGAGATGGCTTCTGATAGGGATGTATGGAAGAAAAAGACATGTCGCGCCGACCCCAAATAAATTGGGATAAGGGCAGGAGAATGATGATGATATATACTTTCTAAGTATATCTTGGACACCAATGACTGAAGGTGAAGGAAAACATCTTGAGGAAACCTGGACTTTAAGTCTGAAATCGCCAACCCGCATTGAGCAAGCGTGGTGATTACGTTCAATCCTTCTCTGTATGAGAGGAGACCTGTGCCCAGCAGTGGGACGACAAATAGGTTAATGATGATGATGATGATGTGTAGGTCAAACACCCGCAAATGATCCTGCTTTAATGTAAGTAAATTTGTCTATGCATGTAATTATTTTTAAATTATAAACTCGTGCTTGACCGCAATCCAGCCTGATGGTAAGCACTGATGCAATCGTTGATGGTAAAGCACGCTAGTTTATAAAGAACCTATTCACTCTAGACTTGAAGACACTTAAATTGTAGTACGTCGGAAACACCGCCGCTGGCAAATTGTTCCAGTCCCTCGATGTATAAAAGACGAGGCGAAACGCTTAGTTCGGATCGTTGTGGTGTCAACAACGTAAGGGTGGGATGGGTCGTCCGATGATGGAACGGAGATGGGGGAATTCAATCATGCAATTCCCTCGCACACCTCCAAAATGCTTTAAATTTGATTAAATCGCTGCTAATTAAAGTAGTCTACGTTTGCGTAGTTTAAAATAGTAGACGTTAGGTTTTATGGACATTAAGCAAACAAAGTCTATTTAACCTGTCTTCAATTATTGTAGATCTAAGCCACTTCACTAAAGTAACACGTAAAATAAAATAAATGCCAGTCTTTCGAACGCTCGGCTAGAATTGACAACCTTTGAGCACTACTGTCGTACACGGTTTTTTGGCAATTGCACCGTGCATTTTGCCAGTGTCTACTGCGAGGTTGATTTAAAAAATAGAGCATAAATCCCCGTTTATACTTTGGTTGGGCGGCTGAGGGTACGCCCATGCTAGTTGCACTGTTGTGTTGTGGTAGTTGCATTTCAAAACCCAGATCTGTACAACGTAGAACTTTTACAAATTGGTACGCAATGGCAGCATAGTTTTTACCTTAGTATTCTGTAATCTGTGCTATTACTAATGCCCATGCGATACATCGCTAACGTCCCAACGTTTTATTATATTTATTTCAGATACATGAGAGCCAAGTGGAAATGCAATGCTGTACTGGTTATGAGAGAGATTATGATTATTTATCGTAAGTACCTTAATAATAATATGTTCTTTTTATATTCCAATAAAATAAACGGCTTGTGACCTCTTTGCTGAAATCCGAGGTCACAAGCCGTTTCGTAAGTCGCCGTCATCGACAAGTCTAAAATAAGTTTGGTGATTACTAATCACCAAACTTATTTTAGACTTGTCGATTACCAGCTGTGTTGGTACTTGTAATCATGAAATATAAGAATAATAAGAGCATGAATACTGAAACATAATTTTCAGATTAAGCTGTAAACCGAAATGCTCAAAGCCTTGTACACATGGCTTCTGCAGTAAGCCAGATGAATGTGAATGTAACAGCGGTTATGTGTTAGACCGCAAAAATAAATATAATTGCCTGCCTATATGCTCTAAACCATGCGGAAATGGTACCTGTATAGCGCCGCAGAAATGTCTGTGTAACAAGGGATACACATTTACAAATGGATCTTGCCAACCAGTTTGCAGTAAACCCTGCGAAAATGGTACATGTATCGCCCCAGACACATGCCAATGTTTGGTGGGTTATCAAAAATCAGATGAAAATATCTGCAAGGCTTACTGCTCCAGTGGATGTCCTCATGGAAGTTGTGTTGGACCTGAAACATGTGTTTGTGACTCAGGATGGAAAATGATGGAAAATATTTTTACTGGGAATAAAACATGTGAACCAATTTGCACAAAACCCTGTATCAAAGGTACGTGTGTGGCGCCAGAAAAATGTTTGTGTAATAAGGGATATGTGGAAAAAGATCAGTACAGCTGCAAGCCTTATTGTTTCAGTGGATGCCCTCATGGCATGTGTATTAGACCTGAGTCATGTATGTGTTACGCAGGATGGCGATCGGGGCAACTAAATGGCACTGCGAATTACACATGTCATCCAATTTGCACGAAGCCTTGCATAAGTGGCACGTGTGTGTCCCCAGAAACTTGTCAGTGCACAAAAGGCTATGTGAAGTCAGATCAATACAGCTGTAAGCCTCACTGCTCCAGTGGATGTCCTCATGGCAGTTGTGTCGGACCAGAGACATGCAACTGTAGCTCAGGATGGAAAATGGTGCAATCATTTAGCACTGCGAATAAAACATGCCAACCGATTTGCACGAAACCTTGCATTAATGGCACGTGTGTGGCCTCAGAAACCTGCCAGTGCACTAAAGGCTATATAAAGTCGGATAAGTATAGTTGCAAGCCTCATTGTTCCAGTGGATGTCCTCATGGTAGTTGTGTCGGACCTGAGACTTGTAACTGTGACTCAGGATGGCAAATGGAACAATCCCTTGGCACTGCGAACAAAACATGTCAACCAATTTGCACAAAACCCTGTATCAAAGGTACGTGTGTGGCGCCAGAAAAGTGTTTGTGTAATAAGGGATATGTGGAAAAAGATCAGTACAGCTGCAAGCCTTATTGTTTCAGTGGATGCCCTCATGGCATGTGTATTAGACCTGAGTCATGTATGTGTTACGCAGGATGGCGATCGGGGCAACTAAATGGCACTGCAAATTACACATGTCATCCAATTTGCACGAAGCCTTGCATAAATGGCACGTGTGTGTCCCCAGAAATTTGTCAGTGCACAAAAGGCTATGTGAAGTCAGATCAATACAGCTGTAAGCCTCACTGCTCCAGTGGATGTCCTCATGGCAGTTGTGTCGGACCAGAGACATGCAACTGTAGCTCAGGATGGAAAATGGTGCAATCATTTAGCACTGCGAATAAAACATGCCAACCGATTTGCACGAAACCTTGCATTAATGGCACGTGTGTGGCCTCAGAAACCTGCCAGTGCACTAAAGGCTATATAAAGTCGGATAAGTATAGTTGCGAGCCTCATTGTTCCAGTGGATGTCCTCATGGTAGTTGTGTCGGACCTGAGACTTGTAACTGTGACTCAGGATGGCAAATGGAACAATTCCTTGGCACTGCGAACAAAAAATGTCAACCAATTTGCACAAAACCATGTATCAACGGAATTTGTGTGGCACCAGAAATATGTATGTGTACAAAAGGATACGTGGAGAAAGATCAGTACAGCTGCAAGCCTTATTGTTCCAGTGGTTGCCCTCATGGCAGTTGTGTTGGACCTGAGACTTGTGTTTGTGATATAGGATGGCAAATGATTGCAACAAATAAGGAATTGATGCACAGCTGTCAGCCGATTTGTACCACTCCCTGTGAGAATGGAACATGTGTAGCTCCAGAAATATGTCAATGTTTGCCAGGTTATAAAAAAAATGAAAATAATGTTTGTAAGCCTTACTGTTCAACTGGATGTCTCCATGGAATTTGTATTGCACCTGAGATTTGTGTCTGTAATTCAGGATATCAATTGGGAAATGATAAAAAAATATGTCAACCAATTTGTTCTAAACCTTGTGTAAATGGCACATGCATCGCACCAATGGAATGTAATTGTTTACCCGGTTATAGAGTATCCGGGAAGTTTACGTGCAAACCACACTGTTCTAGTGGATGTTTACATGGTACGTGTATAAGCCCAGAAAATTGCGCCTGTAATTCGGGATGGCAAATGATTCAATTAAATAACACTAAAGCTAAATCTTGTCAGCCAATATGTACCAAACCCTGTAATAATGGCACATGCGTAGCCCCAGAGACCTGCCAATGTTTTGCCGGCCATGTAAAGTCCATGGAAAATGTTTGTCAGCCACACTGCTCAGATGGGTGTCCTCATGGCGTTTGTGTTAGCCCGGGGACATGCATTTGCAATTCCGGGTGGGAAATGGTACAAACTAAGGACACCATAAACAAAACTTGTCAACCAATATGTACAAAACCCTGTGTAAATGGCACTTGCACAGGTCCAGATACTTGCCAGTGTTTGTTAGGTTATATAAAATCTGAGAACAACACATGCAAACCTCACTGTTCAACTGGGTGTCCTCATGGAACTTGTGTTGGACCAGAGACTTGTTCTTGTAACTTAGGATGGACAATGATCCAAGCCAATAGCTCAATCACTCAAACTTGTGAACCAATATGCAGCAAGCCTTGTATTAATGGCACTTGTATAGCCCCCGACACTTGCAAATGCCACTCTGGTTATGTAAGATCAGAAAATAATGTTTGCCGGCCACATTGTTCTAATGGGTGCCTTCATGGTGTTTGCATGAGTCCAGAAACGTGTACCTGTGACTCCGGGTGGAGAATTCCTCAAACACAACTCAGCACAAATGTGAGGATGTGTCAGCCAATATGTAGCAAACCCTGTGTGAATGGTACATGTGTTGCTCCAGAGACTTGCAAATGTCTTGCCGGGTATACAAAATTGGAGAAAAATATTTGCGAGCCACATTGCGCTGGCGGGTGTTCACATGGCAGATGTGTGAGTCCTGGCACTTGTATTTGTGATCCGGGATGGTACACTAGTAATCTCAATGGTACATGTGTGGCTGATTCGATTAAATTCAGTGAAAGTACTGGAGGAAAGAATTGGTGAGTAGCTATATATTTTTAAATGTTTTCAAAAAGTCATTATTATAACGTTGGTAACAGTGGGACCTTTGTGTCTGATTGAAGCATATTATATACTTAAGTTTTTCACTCCTGTATGCAAATTTCCCATACCTCTGTTCTTTTAAAACAATTTCTCAATTTATTTGCCTGTGCAGCTGTGATAGAAAGCATTTTACTACCGTTTTCAGGATGCAGTACAACTGGATGTACATCCTAGCCACCATCTGCCTTTTGATGCTGTTGATGCTACTTATTATCATTTATATTAACCCTTTCAAAAGAAATGAACCCCTCGATGATGGTAAGCATTAGTAGTGATAGTGTGGAAGGGTGAGAGCCTTCATCATCATCATCATCATCAACCTTTTAACGTCCCACTGCTGGGCACAGATGTCCTCTCATGCAGAGAAGCCTAGCCTTGGGTAGTAATAATTCATAGCAGTCCATGTCCTCTATACATACTTACTAATATTATAAATGCGAAAGTATCTCTGTCTGTCTGTCTGTCTGACTTTCACGCCAAAACTACTGAACCGATTGTAATGAAATTTGGTAGGGTAAGGATGCCAATTATGAGATACCATTTCTATTTTTGACTGTAAAAACAAAACTCTCACACTTGAAGCATTCTGAAATATAATTTTAGATAGGAAATTTAATGTACTTTAAATATGTAATAGCTATTTAGGGCTAAATATAATATTTTTTTGGCTATGCTGTAAAAAGTGAAAAATATCAGAAAACCAGGTCATAGCAAATGGTCTCCTATTATGAGATATTAGGGGTTTCTAATATAAGATAGTATCTCATATTAGGTTTCATAAACTTTTAGGGGTAACAAACAAAATAAATAATATTAATGTCATTATAATCTCATTTATATTATTACTTATTAATGAAATATTAAAAAAACATCAGTGTTAACATTTTGGTACTTTAACAATGAAACTATAGATGAGTATCAGTATTTAAAACAAAGATTTGAACTTTTCTCACTTATTATAATCATATTTAGCATTCTTGTGAAAAGTTTCCGCTGCAGTAGGGACATTCAGCATTATATTCATCACCACTGCTATATGCGAGCTTAGGCATATCATCGTCTTCGGAGGTGGAACTAACTTTTGCAACTTTTTTCTTTTTCAAATGTTTTTTTCCTTCTCTGCGGTTTTTATTTGACCGTTTATTCTGTGTTTTCTTATTTTCTTTTTCTCGCTTTTTATTCAAAGATTCTACTAAGTCTTGGTGTAAGACAACTTCGAAGATACCAATCCTTGAGGCTCATCAGGAGATTCATCTACTAAACGGCGTTCTCTGATTTTCTTCTGAATTTCCGCTATTGCTTAAAACAAAAATATGGTATATAAAAAATATATAAATTAACCCAATACCTAAAACCATAAAAATTGTTGCTCTTTTTGAGTACCACAATATGAAAGATCTCATTTTAGGAACCCCAGCATATCTCATATTAGAAAAGCAACAATTTTAGATAAATAGATGCCTTTAATATTGTGTTTCAAAAAGAAAACACATTAAAACTGCATTTACATCTTAAAATTGATCATATAAGTTACACACCAAATATACAATATGTAAAGAAAACCCTGTCCGATCCGTGAAGGTATTTTTAGGTATCGATAACTGATTCTACTAATGCCCACAAAGACAGGCTAAACTTAAAAAAAAATCCCCCTAAAATAATAAATATTATTTCGCAAAAAGAGGTAACTTAATACATGTGCGGTACGCAACCCCTTCCGCGGGCGGCGGGGGGCAGGGCACGCGGCACTTGTGACGTGGTCGCGTCGCTATTCGCTTATAATAATACCGGTGTTGTCACTTTTTTAAAAATTACCAAATTTCGGGGAAATTGTAATTAATTCCCGGGAAAAAAGGATTATTTCAAAATTCATTAGTATTGTTACTATGATGATTATGTAATATTTTACATTATATTTGGTCAAGTGTTTACCTAACCTTTATTACCTTGCATACGTTCAAAACATTAAGGTCAATGATAAGCATACCACGGGCATAGAGGAAACAACAAAAGTACTAATTAATACACTTATCCCTGATGATTCACCGGCTAACGATAGCGACTACCACCAACAGATTCGAGCGTGGGCTCCTGTGCCACCTGAATCACCAATGTCAGACGTACCATCTAATGACGAATTTATAAATATTGTTAGAAAACTACCGGTCAACAAATCATCAGGGGAAGATAAAATATCTAATAGGATGATTAAAGAAGCGTGTAAAACAGCGGGTGATGCCATCTTAACTGTATATAACCGATGCATTGCTGAAGGCGTTTTTCCTCGTAAATGGCGACGCGGTTTCATACGAATAATACCAAAGTGTGGTGATAAACCACCGGATGATCCGAAGTCATATCGGCCTATCACGCTTCTACCATCTTTGGGGAAACTTCTTGAGCGCCTCATCGTTCCACGTTTACTACCGAACGGTCCAAAATTTCATAGTAATCAATATGGCTTCACCATCGGTAAATCAACAGTCGACGCGGCGCTTTCTGTCAGAAGAACCGTTAACCAGTCGGAACACAAGTACGTGATTGGTATCTTTTTGGATATTTCTGGGGCTTTTGATAACGCTTGGTGGCCTATGCTGTTGTTAAAATTAAAAACCGCGGTTGCTATAGAAACATATATAATCTCGTTTACTCGTACTTTATAAACGGTTCCGCGGTACTTAAGCTCGGTCATTTTTCTAGTAATAAAGCACTAACCATGGGATGTCCTCAGGGTTCAGTTGTCGGTCCTTATTTATGGAATTTGGGTTTTGATGATTTTCTCGCGATCCCGCTTCCTTGCGGCTGTTCACTTACTGGTTACGCGGACGACGGCCTACTGCTCATTCAGTCAAGTACCCGAGCCGGACTTGAGAACTTGGCCCATACTTGCCTAAATCTAATATCTCAGTGGGGTGATCGTAACCGCCTAGCGTTTGCGCCGCATAAAACCTATCAACTTCTACTAAAAGGTAATCTTAAATCATTGCCTACTATTAAATTTAATAACGTTCCCGTTAAAAAACAGCAATCCGTATGCTACCTTGGTATGGTCTTAGAAAGGAATTTTTCATTTATCGAACATATAAAAATAGTTGGCGAAAAAGCTAAAAGGAACTTTTATGCCCTAACTAGAATATCCAAAGCAACTTGGGGTCTATCATTCCTAACTTTAAAAACTATATATGGAGCTACCTACTTAGGATGTATGTGCTACGGTGCACCTGTTTGGGCCGATAGGGCCAGCATAGGGGCGGCGCGACGTAAACTGCTTCAAAGCCAACGTTTGGCATTGATATTTTTATGCAAGGCGTATAGAACAGTCAGTACTGAAGCCTTACCCGTTCTGGCAGGTGTACTTCCAGTCGATCTTGAAGTACAGCGACGTGCTTCAATGTACTACTCCGCGAGGGGGGAGGCCATGGACACTAACTTTGTTACACAACGCGACCTCAATAGAATTTCTAGATTATTTAAACCTCAGACTGACGTCTGGGAGGACCTCTTATCCGAATGGCAAAGTAGGTGGGATAATTCCATCAAGGGCCGGCACCTCCATCTGTTCTTTCCATCCGTTGGCGATCGGCTGGCTAAGACATGGCTGGAGGTTGACCACTGCGTTGCCCAATTTCTCACAGGTCATGGCAACTTTAAAAGTAAACTGTATTCTTTTAAACTTGTTCCTTCGCCTTTGTGTCAGTGTTCTACATCGAACTGTGAATTTGAACAGTCCGCACATCACATCTTGTGGGAGTGTATTCTTTGGCAGAATGAACGCAATATTATGTTGGATAGTGTACAAGTTACATCCGGAGTTGTTTATTATACGGACCTTGTTGAAACTAGAACTAATTTCCGTGCGTTCAGGCGCTTTTGCCATACCTATTATTGGAATCAATTGTAACAGCAAATACCTACTTAGGACCCATTAACTTGATCAAATGTTATTCCGTGGTGCTTGGCAATCTGGGCTTCTCCCAGTTGCAATAATGTCCTGTGCGGGACAAGATGGCCGCGCATAGGTTTTTTCTTAGTGGACTGTAGATTTTAGGTGCGGTGCCGGAGAGACTGCCAGGAGTTGGGAATGATAGTCGTTGTATGTTGTTGTGCACACCGTTTATTGTTATCACAAGACAGTTTATTATAATATAATCACTTACAGCACTAAGCGAATGGACGCGTGCGTTTCGGTTGAAGGTCCGCAGTAAGAGAGTGAAATGTTGCAATGTCAAATGGAACGAGACGGCAACGCAAGCCAAAGACAACATTTTTATACTTTTTAATTTTATATCGGACTTGGTAAGACGATCCTTTTATGTTGTTCTCAACATAAGTTGCGGCCTCGGAGACAAAGGGTACAATGGTTTCTGAGCTATAACGCTCGTATGAAGTTACTGTTCCAAAAATTACAAAAGTATATAAGTATTTAGTAGTAGTATATAAGAGACAATGCTCTTGAACATTATTTATTATTATATATTGCTTATGTACAAGATTCTGTGAAGCTCTGTAAAACTATGACAATATACAACTTAAGATAAGTATTTTAAACAAAGTTATAACTTTGTTTAAAATACTTATCTTAAGTTGTATATTGTCATAGTTGTATATTGTAAATGTTGTAAATGTAAACATAGTTGTACGACATTCACTATAGTGAATGTCGTACAACTATGTTTACATTTACAACATTTTTAACTTAATTCTATAAAATAAAAGAATATAAATGAAATAAATTTACAAAGTTATAACTTTGTTTAAAATACTTATCTTAAGTTGTATATTGTCATAGTTGTATATTGTAAATGTTGTAAATGTAAACATAGTTGTACGACATTCACTATAGTGAATGTCGTACAACTATGTTTACATTTACAACATTTTTAACTTAATTCTATAAAATAAAAGAATATAAATGAAATAACTGCCTATCTAGGGCTAGCCTATGAGATAGAGATTTAAACAAAAATAGAAAATAAGACTGAATAAACTAACTAGTTATCTAGTGGCAATACACATATTTTTGTAATAGACCTATTGTGCCTGTGGCCATTTGCTGTCTGAACTTCGACAGCACGAACCTTTCCGTCTTTGCCCGGAAATAGGTTTGTGATGCGAGCCATGGGCCAATGTAAGGGAGCAGCATTATCATTTCTTAAGATTACTAAACTACCCATAGTGACATTGGGCATGCTATCCCGCCACTTAGGTCTACTTTGCAACATAGTAAGATAATGTTTGCTCCAAAATTTCCAAAAGTTTTGCTTCATGCTTACAGTTGTAGACCAGAATTGAAGTAGAGACTTAGAACTAGCCAGACCATGTTCTGGAATAGTATTAAGAGGTGCACCAGTTAGAAAATGGCCAGGAGATAGATAAGAAAAATCGTTAGGGTCTGAAGTTACAGCAGTTAATGGTCGAGAGTTTAAGACTCCCTCAATCTCAACTAAAACAGTATTGAGTTGTTCATATGTTAACAATGCCTTTCCTATAACCCTTTTTAAATGGTGCTTTACACTTTTGATACCGCTCTCCCAAAGCCCACCGAATACAGGACTATAGCTTGGTATGAAATGGAACTGAATGCCTTTCTCAAGAGCATAAGCCTGTACTGTAGTCTGATGGCTTCGAGAGGCATGTAAGCGATACAACTCATCTAACAGATTCCTTGCCCCCTTATATGTAGAGCCATTATCACAGTAAACATCGCTGGGCAAATTTCATCTAGCAATGAATCGCTTAAAACAAGCTAAAAAAGTCTCTGTAGTCAGATCAGAAGCAAGTTCTAGATGAATTGCTTTAGTGGTGAAACAAACAAATAAAACTATGTAACCCTTTCCTATGATTGGTTTCCTTATTCTGCTGTTTTTGACTGAAACAGGCCCAGCGAAGTCAGTTCCAATTCTTTGGAATGCTCTGCCTCCAGCAGTGACTCGAACAGAAGGCATGGAACCCATCAGCCGAGTTGTCGCAGCAGCTTTCAGTCTGAAACATATTATACATTTATGTAATATTTTTTTTACTGTCCGTAGACCATCTACGATCCAAAATCGTTGTCTAAGAGAGGTTAAGACTAGTCGTTGACCAGCATGGAGCAGTTTTAAGTGTTCATCTCTCACTATTAGGATAGTGATATCAGAGTCCTTAGGTAAAACAATGGGATGCTGTTTGGCATATGCAATAGGCGCATGATGTAAGCGCCCTCCCACCCGTATGAGACTAATATCGTCTAGAAATGGAGAAAGAGGCTTCAGACTACCACTAACAGGAGTAAGAGATGTTAAACACTTTATTTCATTAGCATAGAATTTTTTCTGCTCATGCTTTACAATCATGTGCAATGATCTTTCAGTTTCAATTGAAGACAAAAAGCCTGTGTGTTTATCTACTTTACATTTTGTATTATTGTAAAATCTCAGTACATAAGCCAGTATACGAATTATTTTATTAATATTTGAAAACCTTTTTAAATATTCAATGACATCAAAGTCCTGACTACTGATAGTTGCACATACAATCTTACTATCAATATGTTTTAATTCTGGCAGGACATCAGGCAGGTCGCACTCTGATTGAAAAGTACAAGTCCTACCTAACAAGAAGGATGGACCGTGCCACCATAAATCAAAGTCTTTGAGCTCAAGTGGCTTGAGACCCCTGCTGAGACAATCGGCTGGGTTATCCGCAGTATTTACATAGTACCAATGACAGCCATGCGCAGACTCCAAAATCGCTCTGACCCTATTCCCTACATATGTCTGCAGTTTTGTAGCATCGGTCTTTAACCATGCTAAGACAATCTGAGAGTCGGAAAAGAGAAATGTGTCACTAACTTGAATACTTGTGGCTAGTGCTTGTGATACCTTGTGTGTCAAGCGGGCAAGTAGCAAAGCAGAATTCAGCTCCAGTCGTGGGATGCTTAGCTGCTTATGGAGGGGATTGATCCTCGATTTTGAGCAAAGGAGTGAAACATGCACTTTACCATGGGAATCAATGGTGCGTAAGTATAGAGCACAGCCATATGCCACTGATGATGCATCAGCAAAGCCAACTAGCTGCACCAGGATTGCATCGTGAGGCTTAACACAGCGGGGAACAGAGATCTGCCTCATTTGGGTCAAATTCTTTATAAAGTTCTCCCACATAGCCTGTATATTTTCAGGTGGAGCAGAGTCCCAGGTTGTGCTAGTGGACCAGATTTGTTGCATGATGATCTTGGCAGGCACAAGTATAGGCCCAATTAAACCCATGGGATCAAAAAACTTGGAGATATAGCTCAAAATATCACGCTTCGAGTTCGTACTACTAGCATAAGGTTTAGGAGTAGTTGTTGTGAACATGTCTTCCTCTACATTGAACTGTACCCCCAATGTCTTGACTGACATATCATGTTTCTGCAAGTCAATCTCCCCAAAGTGATGGCTATCCCTATGAACGTTTGAAAGTACCCTACCACAGTTAGAGGCCCATTTGTGTAACTGAAATCCTCCAAGAGCAAGCAATTGAATTAGTTCAGACTGCATTTTAAGTAATTGTTGTTCCGAGTTACTGTTCGATAGGATGTCATCAACATAAGTGTTATTTTTTAAAATTGATGATGCTAATGGGAATTGATCTTGATACTTATTTGCTAACTCAATTAGGCATCGAGTCGCAAGGAAAGATGAGGACTTAAGACCATATGTGACAGTGTTTAACTGGATGCATTTCACATCTTCATCAGGGAATTCACGCCACAAGATGTTCTGTAGTGACCTCTGTGAGGCGTCCAAATCAATACATCTAAACATCATTTTTATGTCGCAAATGAAAAAGAACTTTTCTAATCGAAACAATAATAAAATCTCAAATAAATCCCTCTGAACCACTTTACCATTCATTAATATATTATTTAATGAAACGTTGTTGGTAGTGGGCATGGACCCATCAAATACTGTCCTAAGTTTTGTTGTTTTGTTGGACTCCTTTATAACTGCATGGTGAGGCAAAAAGTAGACTGGGTCCTTTGACAAATCATAGCTACCTATGTCACGATATTGACCATGCTTCAAAGAAATATATTGGTTAATAAATTTTGTGTATTCTTTGTGAAGCGTCGCGTTTTTATGCAATCGCTTCTCTAGGTTGTAAAACCTTTTAAGTGCTAATGGAAAAGACTCCCCTAGTTCAGAATTGACTTGCTCTAACGGAACTTTAATAGGCATTGTTACTGTGAACTTATTGTTTTCAAGCACTGTGGTGTCTTTGAAAAGGGTCTCGCAGTATTCATGTTCCGGTAGTTGCTCTGGGAAGATTTCAGGCACTGCTTCTGTTTTCCAGAAGACTTTTAAATCATCACTAAGACTAGAATTACATTTATTATAAGACAATACAACCTGATTGTTTGTTCTTGTGTTGCTGCGGCCAGCGACGATGTCCCCGAATGCGGTGTGCACTATAGATGGTTGCTCGAGGGAGGCTGAACTTGTTGCAGGCTGTTGGTTGCTCGCAGTAGGTGATACCACCACATCAGGCTGCGGCAACAGGACCTGGAAAAAAATGTCAGCTCCAAGCAAAACATGCACATCACCTGGCACATTGAATGTTGCGTCAGCTAGCTTACAATTGGCAGGGAATGTAATTGATGACACATCGAAATGATGTTGTGGTAATTTTGTAGTGATGGTGTCGACAACATGACAAATAACTTGAATCTTGAATGGGTATACAGTAGAATATATAGTTAAGCTTACACTGTTATTGACAGCTTGCTTAGTATTTGTGATGCCTATAATATTTGTTTTGGTGTGAATTGGTGCAACACCCAGCATGTCAACAACCCTGCTTGTGACAAATGAAGCTTGTGACCCAGAGTCAAGAAGACATCTCAGATAAATGTCAGTACCTGAGCTTGTTATTAGCTTGACCTCAGCTGTAGGCAACAAAACTTGAGCTTGTGCATCATTCTGATTAGAAAGCAAGGTAACCGGAGGGCTGGGTTGCTCCGACTCAATTCCATGCAAAAGCGTGTTATGATCCCCTTTGCATTCTGTACATTTAAAATGAAATTTACATTTGCGCTTGTGTAGTGATAAGCAAACCCTGCATAGCTTGTTTGAGCGTGCAAATTCCAAGCGCTTGCCTTGCGTTGCAAGTTTGAAAGTGGGGCATTTAAACAATCTATGATCAATAGACTTACAGAATATACATGGTGATGATGAGTTGGCAGCTACCGTGTGTGCTGCAAACCGGTGAGCCTGTGGTCGCTGGTTAACATCCATTGACTCCATGGCAAGCGCACGCTTCTCCAAGTACTTTATTAGCCCTTGAATGGTTGGAAGCTCCTTGCTGTCCCTATCAAGCTAAAAAGCGCGGTTCGTTACCAGGTCCAGCTTCCGCATGATGATGCAGACGATGACGCTGTCCCATGAATCCACTGGCTCACGCAGGTTCTTGAGCGCGGCTAAGTTTTGTTTAATATCTGAGATCAAATTGCGTATATTAGTTGAAGTAGACTTTGTTATATTTGGTAAGTCTAGAATTGCACAAATATGTTCATGAACTATTTTGATTTTGGTATCATAACGACCTTTCACTAATTTTAGGGCCTGCCCGTAACTGTCATCTGTTAATGGTAGGTTACTAACTAAAGACTGCGGTTCACCCGTAAGAAAACTTTTTAAATAGTATAATTTTTGCACTGGTGCCAGTGAACTGTCCTTGTGAATCATAGCAGTAAAAACATTTATGAATTCATAGTACTCAGTGTACTTTCCACTAAAACTGGGTATTGACACGTGCGGCAATTTTATTCTTGAATTATTACTACTAGCGATATGACACGTGCTCGCCTTATTAAGGGCTTCATCTATCGTAGCTATGAGCTCGATATAGTGCTCCTCGAGCTCGCTGGGGTCCTCAGCGTCTTTTTCACTAACCATGCTGATGGCGACACATAGCCTTGTGTACTCAGAAAATACCTCTTTAAGCCTTTCACTTGTACTTTTCAAACGAAAGATTGACATACCTGTGATTTCCGGCGACGAGAGCATTTTAGTAATGCGAGTAAAGCTAGCCTTTGCATAGCCGCGTGAGGCTATGAGACCTTTGAGGTCTGCCATTTTTGAACAAATCACAATAATTACAATTATACGGCACTTAATAATAAATTTAAATTCTACTGTCTCTAAAACCCGATTTATAGCAATGGATGTTGATGGATGATTATGATTTCACTGCAAATATTTGGTTTAACACTTGTATCACGAGATAAAAAAATAAAATGGCGTGCGTAGTTGCGTAGCGTGTCTTGCCACCGCGGCGCTCGCAGACTCGTTGTGTTCGCGTGCCTGAAGGTGGCGCCGCTGTTGCTCGCTCGACGAATGGCGCTCGCGCCGAGGAGAGCGCTACCAACGTTGCAACAAAAATTTTTGTCTTCCACCGTAGACTCTTCCACTGCTAACTTCAAGTTGGTTTATGTTGTTCACTTCAATATTTTGATGAGTCCAAAATTGATTGGAGCCGCTGGGAACCTAACACGACGCCCTATTTGTGGGATATTGTTCCGCTGCCAGCACGCCAATGTGAAATGGGGTAATGGCCGGCACTGCAAGGGTTGAGCGGAAACCACTTAAAATGGCACGTTCGTGTGTTGTGTAGGTACCTCTTTTAGTCTCTGCGAAATCCAATGGGGCTCTTTTTGATGCTCTTCTGCTTGCCCTTATGTAGGTACGGCAAAGGATGGCCGTCCACGTGGTCGAAATAGCCCACTCGTACTCGTTGTGCTGTAGCTTGCTGAATGTGACGCGACGAGCGACGACAGGTAACAACGGAGAGATTCACTTTTCAATCACTCACCAACTCCGGCAAGGCTCACGAGATGTTGCATAACGGCGATGAAAGGACCATTATGTGCGGGACAAGATGGCCGCGCATAGGTTTTTTCTTAGTGGACTGTAGATTTTAGGTGCGGTGCCGGAGAGACTGCCAGGAGTTGGGAATGATAGTCGTTGTATGTTGTTGTGCACACCGTTTATTGTTATCACAAGACAGTTTATTATAATATAATCACTTACAGCACTAAGCGAATGGACGCGTGCGTTTCGGTTGAAGGTCCGCAGTAAGAGAGTGAAATGTTGCAATGTCAAATGGAACGAGACGGCAACGCAAGCCAAAGACAACATTTTTATACTTTTTAATTTTATATCGGACTTGGTAAGACGATCCTTTTATGTTGTTCTCAACAGTCCCTTTGTGCCGATTGGCCTAGTTCTATTCTGTCTCCTGCTTATTATGGAGGGAAGTGGAAAAAATATCTTTTTTCTTACTCCTCCGCTATTCTTTTCTGATTAATTTCGTTGCGGGACCCAAGACAGTTGAAACGTTTCTCCGGGACTCGTCGAGCTTCATTGCTCGGCGTTTTTCTGGCGGTCTCCACTGTTGATTCTGGCTTTCAGGAGTTGCAGTGGGTTGGGAACAGTGTGGCGGGTAACCTTTATTATCATTATGGGTCGGACAGGGTTTTCTTTACATATTGTATATTAAGAGCTTTTAAGGTAATTATAGAGTTGTTACATACCTTGTGAACATTTGACGGAAAATATTTGGTTTTACGATAATGGAATAACGTACATACATGGACACCTTCTTCGATCGCCGGTGGCTGGCATGCATTGGCAGACGTTTAGCGGTGTTGTTGTGTAGTGTCGAGTGACACTAGCACCAAATGGCTGATGTGAATAGTTTGACCAATACCTTGCTATCTCATATTAAGCGCCTATCTCATAATAGGCATCCTTACCCTACACAGATTTTCTAGAGCCTGAGAAAGGACATAGGCTATATAACATCCCGCTATGACCAATAGGAGCAGAGCAGTAACAAAAAATGTTGCGAAAACGGGAGTGAACGCGGGCGTGCATATTGCTCCCATTATTTTAACAGGCGCCTATTTTATATCAACTGAGCTCCTGTAAACTGAAGTCCACGCGGACGGAGTCGCGGGCAACAGCTAGTATTATAGTAATCTATATCGCCATTACAATACAAAACCACTTTTGGTTTTACCTCAAACCGACTTTGCCTCTCTTTTTAATATATATATTTTTTATTGCACTTATGAAGCGTGCTCCCTGCCTAATCTTTATGATGCATTTTACATTAAACGGGATAGATATTTCTTGTTTGGAAATTAGGCACACCAAAAACTGTATTTTTGTGAATTGTTTTGCATGATTTTTAGAATACAGTGGTAGCAGTAATTAAACTTCGTCTAACGGGCTGACACTAATACAATCATAACCTAAATAAAAACTTTTTTACAAAAAAAACAACCGACTTCCAAAAACCACTACAAAGTGAAGAATAACTAATTTCGGAAGTCGGTGTCAAAAAACGAATATACAAAACCAAAGACACCGACTTCCGAAATTAGTTATTTTTCACTTTGTAGTGGTTTTTGGAAGTCGGTTGTTTTTTGTAAAAAAGTTTTTATTTTACACTTTTTAGTTGTTAAAAGTACTATGTATTCAGTTGCATCCGGTCAGACTGCAAGCTGACGCAAATATAGTTGGCAAACGACGTAATTTTGTTTACTTTAATTTTTACCCGTAAGTATTCCCTCAGCTGCCTTGGTCTTCATCATCAAATTTACTGCAGACCATTATTTTAACCCAATGGGTGCAAGGGTCTCATCAATATAAATGAATGAAGTCCAACCACAAAGTAGCTACTGTAAACCGTTGAGGAGTTCCCGGAACTGGCCTTTGTCTTCATCATCAGAGCTTTTATGACAGTCACAACCCATCTAGGTGTAAAGGTCTTATCAATACAAATTAATCGAGCCCAAACACAAGGTAGCTGCTGTGAATTGTTGAGGAGTTCCTTCGACTGTCTCCCGGCTCCATCATCAGATCTACTCCAGACCTTTATTAAATTGTAGTGCTTTAAAATACTTAATGAAAATGCTAAGAAATGCACTAGTCGCCCTGCAATTTTTGAAAGTTCCCCTTGTTTTCTCTGGTCTTCCACCATCAAACCCTGATATCCTTATCATGGGACCACCTTGGGAACGTCTTCTTTCCAACAGAAAAAGAATTATCAAAATCGGTTCAAAAACGACGAAGTTATGCGCGAACAAACATAAAAAAAAAAGCATATATACGATCGAATTGAGTAACCTCCTCCTTTTTGAAGTCGGTTAAAAAATACTGAATGAGAAGTTTCTAAATAAACAATTTATTAAATAATAAATTATTTATTATCTATTAAAAATAATAATTAAGAATGCGAACATATTTAAAAAAAATAGAATTATACGTATCAGTTCGCTCTAACAATTTATTTATTAAATTTTTCAAACGATTATTGAATGAAGGTACTGGAAGCAAGAAATATCTTCTCTAATTGCTGCTTAACGAAATACCAGCCAATGACGACAATGATTCTTATTTCACCGACTCTAAATGATTCTTTGAATATTCTCGTTGCAGATTGCGAAGAGATTCCAGCGCAGGAAATAGCTCCAAAAGTTTTGAGCAAATCGAAACATCAGTATGACGTTTTCAACAAACAGTCAGAACTTTGAACTCAAAGGATTCTGATTCCTACCTAATTAAATTAATTTAGTATAATTATATTACTAGCAAAAGGAGTTTCCTTTTAATTTTATTAATTGTATTTGTGTATATAAACCGATTTTTATTAGTCCGTAAAATGACTTCAAAAAGCAAGGTAATTAGATAAAAAATCGGCCAAGTGCGAGTCGGACTCGCACACCGAGTGTTCCGCCGTACAAACGTAACAACAATGGGGTCATAAATTTACAATTTAGGACCCTAGCGTGTGTCGGAAATTCGTCTAAAGTGTCGGTATAAACTGCTGTATCTTTTGATCGCGTTAACTTAGAAGTTTGATTTTTTCACTGCTTAAATAGACAATAGACCTAGGTATTTGGTATAAATTTCAATTTGATAG
Source organism: Sesamia nonagrioides (assembly GCA_017933935.1). Taxonomy (NCBI): domain Eukaryota; kingdom Metazoa; phylum Arthropoda; class Insecta; order Lepidoptera; family Noctuidae; genus Sesamia; species Sesamia nonagrioides. Next base: position 1,117,114 of record JADWQK010002063.1, read on the forward strand.
CTTTATTCGTTCGTGAGAAATAAGGTAGTAAGTTTCATTTTATTAAAAAAAAAATTATTACATTATATAACTTAAAAAATGTGATTTTCGAAATTTTTCCTATATTTGCATTATATGGCAATGCTTCATGCCAAATTTCAAGATTCTGAGTTTATTGGAAGTACCTTATAGGTTTTGATTCCCTAGCGTGTGACGGAAATTCGTCTAAGGTGTCGGTATAAACTGCTATATCTTTTGATCGCGTTAACTTAGAAGTTTGATTTTTTTTCACTGCTAAAAGGGACAATAGACCTAGATATTTGATATAAATTTCAATTTGATACCTTTATTCGTTCGTGAGAAATAAGGTAGTAAGCTTAATTTTATTAAAATATTTTTATTATATTATATAAATAAAAAAATGCGATTTTCGTAATTTTTCCTATATTTGCATTATATGACAATGCCTTATGGAAAGGCCGCAAGGGTTCCGTAAAAAATATTATCCCACGTGTTTCGAGACCGACGTTGTTCGGGCGCACCGATTTGTTTACGCATAAGGGAGGGGCAGGGCGTGCGGGCGGAGTAGTACAGCGCGCACACCCTCCCCAACCCGCGCGATAAGTTTCGGTAAGAAAGTTATACATAATAAAGTCAATACAATATTATTATGACATGGAGCTGATCTGATGATGGAGCTGGAAGGTGGCCATAGGAACTCCGTGAGTAAACGACGCAACCCGGTCGAGTTTGGGTTCGTTTGATTCGTCTTGACACTATGTGGTAACCAGGGTCTGATGATGGAGCTGGAAGGTGGCCATAGGAAATCCTCCGTGAGTAAACGACGCAGCCCGGTCGAGTTTAGGTTCATTAGATTCGTCTTGACAAGTACTTTGACACTATGTGGTAACCAAGGTCTGATGATGGAGCTGGAAAGTGGCCATAGAAACTCTGTTATTTAATGTCGCAACCTGATCGAGTTTAAAGCAGCGAAGAAAGTGTCATCAGTTCAGTGGTCAAATAATGACATTTCAGATCGAATTCATAAGATTTCTGAACACATTCAAGGTGAATTAATTAGTAGATTGAAGGCCAGCGAGATGTTTGCAATGCAACTGGATGAAAGTACAGATGTCGCTGGGTTATCAATACTGCTTGCTTTTGTGAGATATCCCTTTGGAGGATTTATTGAAGAGGATTTGTTTCTTTGTACTCCTTTAGAAATCAACACAACCGGAGAAGAAATTTTTAAAGTTATCGATAGTTACATGACTCATATTCTTCTTTACTACTACAACTACTACTACATACTACTTCAACTCTTCAATGGCTTCTGTGGTTAGATACCACAATTTTGCCAATAACACGTGTAACAAATTATAGAAATTCTTTATAAAATTTATTTCCGACTCATATTGATTGGAACAAATGTATTAACGTGTGTAGTGATGGAGCGGCAGCTATGGTTGGCAAAATAAAAAGCACTGTAACGAGAATCAAGGAGGTTGCACCTAAATGTAGTAGCAGTCTTTTAAAAGCAGCAGCAGCTTTTTAAAAAAGTGTGTGAGTATATAGGAAGTTAGCACCAATCACTTCTTCTTCACACGGAAGTAAGGTGGCTTTCAAGACATTCAAACAGCCTTAATAGAACTCTGCCGTTCTATTATGGCTGTTTGAATTGCGCGATGAGCTTAAGATATTCTTTACCAAACAAACTGTTTCTGCACACGTTAATAAGCTTGTTGAACTGCTGCATGATGAGCATTGGTTGATGCAATTGGCTTATTTAGCATCAGCTAAATAAGACAATTGCATCAACCATGTTTACGTTACGTTAAGCTTATCGAATATATCAATATGCGATAAGCTTAACGTAATCTACAAAGCATTACAGGGACGAGCTACAACAAAATTTACAGTAAATGATAAAATGTCTTCACTGAAAAACAAGCTTGCGTTCTGGATTGAATGTGTTGAAAAACATAATTACGAATGTTTCACAATATTAAATGATTTTCTAAAAGAAAATGAGCTGCGGGTATCTTCAGACGTGGAAAATAATATACAGGAAGGAGCATTTGACAAGCCTTACAAAATCTTTGCATGAGTATTTTCCGGAGCAGTTGCAGGACATGGACTGGGTGCAGAATCCGTTTGCAAATCACACCAAACCTTCGATGCTGTCGGTGTCAGAGTATGAGAATTTGATTGATATTAAATTTTCATCAACGCTAAACAGAAACTCGTAAAAGGAACTCTCGATTTAAATGCCTTTTGGATTGGACTCAAAGATGAATAAGTACCCAGTAATTGTTAATAGAGCCATCACACTACTGTTACCATTTGTGACGACTTACCGATGCGCGATTGGTTTTTCCGCATATGCTTACACCAAAAGCAAGTACGCAGAAGAACGAGAGTAACCGACATATCCCGAAGATTTGCAAAACTAAAGTGGCAGTGGGCTGGACACATTGCCCGTAGGACCGATGCCCGATGGGGCTGACGGGTTCTCCACTGGCGACCACGCACCGGAAGACGTAGCGTGGGTAGGCCCCCGACAAGGTGGACCGACGACCTGGTGAAGGTCGCAGGAAACTGCTGGATGCGGGAGGCGCAGGACTGGTCGTCGTGGAGAATCTTGGGGGAGGCCTATGTCCAGCAGTGGACGTCTTTCGGCTGAAATGATGATGATAATGATGAAAAGCATGTACAGTAATAGACCGGATGCAGCTCCAGATCTTCGCGTTCAACTGTCGGGCATTAAGCCTAATTTTAATCCTATTTTAAGAAAATACGTAAAGAAATTTCATTCGTCACATTAAATTCACAAACGTGTTTTTATGAATTTAATGTGATGAATGTTTTTGTATGTTTCATTACTGTATGTACCTACTTATATTCACAGTAAATGTATAAAACTAATTGCATAAAAAGTTTATTGTTTTTCATTTAAATTTCCATTTTTCAAAGTAGGGTTCCGCTAGGAAAAGTATAATCAATTAGGGTTCCTTGGCAAAAAAAATTGGGAAATCCTGCGCTAGGGTCCTAAATTGTAAATTTATGACCCCATTGTTGTTACCTTTGTACGGCGAAACCCTCGGTGTGCGAGTCCGACTCGCACTTGGCCGGTTTTTTATTTATTAGAATATATGCCCCTAAGTCTCTTCTTATTTGTCCTAGCCACTTCCCATTATTTGGGGTCGGTTCTCCTCGTTCTTATGCGCCAGGATAATCTGCCCTGGGTTGTCGAGATGTTTAGTTGGGCATGCTCTAAGTCCTTGGTTACTGTGGACTACCAGGTGGTTAGTAAGAATACATGCCCCTAAGTGAGACTAGGAAAATAAGAAGATTCAATTGACAACTATTGTGTAGAATGTTTTGAAAAATATTCATCAACAAAATCTAAATGATTGCATGTGCTAAATGTCAACATGAAAATTGCACAAGATATCAGAATTATATTTTTATTGCACAAGATATCCCACAAGATGTGGGAAATTGAAAACACATGCTTCAAGTCACAAATGATATACAACTGAATTATATGCCTATTCTAAGAATAATTTAATCTGATAGGTACCTACCAAAGCTAATCGCACATTTGAAAAAGTATTTAAGTTACTAATCCATATTAATATTATAAATGCGAAAGTAACTCAGTCTGTCTGTCTGTCTGTCTGTTACGCTTTCCGCTTAAACCTCTCAACCGATTTTGATGAAATTTGGCACAGACAATCTTTAGACCATGAGAAAGAACATAGGCTACTTTTATCCCGGAAAAATTATATTCCCGAGGGAAATCTAAAAAGCGCGATATTACCGAACTCCACGCGGGCGAAGCCGCGGGCGGAAAGCTAGTATTGAAATAATCATGTGATCTTTGATAGATGACAATATTTATTTGTGTTAAAACACCATAACTAAAGACTAATTTCAGACCAAATCTATTACAATGTTTGACTAAGTCGTCAATCCCCACCACGGGCATCTATCCTCAAAAGCTTTTTCATGATAAGTCTTCTATCCGCCATAGTAAGCATCTATCCCATTTTTTAGAGGTCCAGAAAATTACAATTTACACAAAATCTACACATAGTCTGTGAAAATTATAATTTTATCGAATCAGAACGATTCAAATAATTTAATACATTAAGAAATATATTAAATATCTCTTAAAAAACAATTCTCTAAAATTATAAATTTCGGAGTTATTAATCATTTTCGAAAAGTGGGGCATCTATCCTGAACTTACCCTAAACATCATTATCGCCCAAGTCACGATCGATTCGATCGAGACTTTGGTGGTGCTACAGTCTCTCCAGCTGTAGCAATTGACTATCGACACATCGAAATGACATTGTACAAAAACGCCACCATGTCAGTCCACCTCCAGGATCAGGACTCGAAACCGATCCAACTGCAGCGTGGAGCGAGACACGGAGATGTCAAATCTCACAAATTGCTCACTGCTGCGTTGGAAGATCTCTTCAAGCTCCTGGACTTTAAAGAACTCGGCATCAATATCAACGGCGAGTATATTAGTAATCTCAGATTTGTAGATGATATCATGGTCATGGAGGAGACCCTGGGCCGCTTGGGCAAAATGCTCGATGGCCATAGCAGAGCTTCCTAACAAGTGGGTCTAAAGAGGAACGTGGATAAGATGAAGATCAAGTAGAACTCCTATGTCGCACCCACTCCAGTTCTAGTTGGTTAATCTGCACTCGAAGTTGTTTTAGTATAGTTTTTAATGATGAGTTTGTTCTTCTTTGTATTTCAATTCAATTGTAACTGCCTTTACGACATGTTTTTATTCGTTATGATAATCATTTCGTTTTCTCGTTGTCGTTTTGACGGTTATAATTTTCTCCGGAAAACATAATTAGTACATAAATTTGAAATCATCCATGAAAAAATAAAATTATTTATCATCAGAAATTTCTCTAGGTACATCACAGAAATCTGAATTCTTTATTTGCTTTTTAATGATCTACCTCCTACTTTCCAACTACCTCGAAACGTGTGAACAAAGTGTTCCCATGTTACTTCCAATCGAGTGAACACCTACTAAAAGGATAAATAAGTAAGTAGGTACTGTGAGTTTTGAACTCACAGCTCACTGATTCACATATGTATCTATCGGCACACGCCTCATCGCTGGACCATCTTGACTTACCTATACCGTCTTGATAGATTTTTGAGTATTTATATTTCCAACTTTATTTAGATTTATGCAAAGTTCTTAATACTAAAGTGACAACTTCATCATAATCGGCCTATAATGTTTCCACTCCTGGGACACAGGCCTCCTTTAAGTGAAGTAACAAGTTACTACAGAACTAAGTTGTCATTTTATTCAACGGTATTTTTTGTATACGCGAACCCGAAACACGTGTCCAATATTTTTAAGTAAAGAATCTGTGTAAAAAATTTCAAAAAGATATCATGAATAACCACTAAGTTATTAGCTTTTTATCTTAACTGGTTGTCCCAACAAAAATATGGTCAACGCACCGTTGACCGTCCTTGTCTCACTATGCTACTGTAGCTAGCTATCTATCGTCAGCAGCTGTGAGCTCGGTAACCACACTGCAACAATTTCTAAATGTATTTGGGATAAATATAACATGGTTTATTCTGAACAAACTATATTCAGGTTTCGTATAAAGTAAAAATAATGTTGTATAAGCAACTATACATATAGTTCTATAAACTATAAATGTAAAGAAAACCCTGTCCGATCCGTGAAGGTATTGTTAGGTATCGACAACTGATTCTACTAATGCCTACAAAGCCGGGCTTAGAAAAAAAATCCCCTTATAAAATAAATATTATTTCGAAAAAGCGAGGTAACTTAATGCATGTGCGACAGGCAACACGGTAGGCATACATGGGCGGGCGAAGGGGGACAGGGCACGCGTTACGTGGTCGCATCACTCATAATAATACGGTCCAAAATGGTGTTGTCACCTTTATAAAATTACTAAATTTGGGGGAAGTTGGAATTAATTCGCAAAAAAAAGTTTATTTCAAAATTCATTAGTATTGTTACTATGATGATTATGTAAAATTACATATTTTATTTGGTCATGTGTATACCTAACCTCTATTATCCTTTTGGGTCCGACGGGGTTTTCTTTACATATTGTATAAAAATGACAGCTTAGTTAACCCAACTAGTTTTTGTTGTGGTTGGGTTCATAATTATAAAACTATTTAGGTTATTTAAACCTTGTCTAAACAAAGTGTTTGTTTTGTAATGAGCGGGATAATGTTGTAATTATAAACTGCAGTCACTTGTTGAGGAAAATACACTCATCGCTCACTTAGTAATATGCACATATTTTATTACATAATTTATATAATACAGAAACATGGATCAGAGATTTTACAAATTTTTAAAATTAATTTATGAGTTTTTTTTTTTTAACATTGATGTCTATACCAGTAAACAAACGCATTGTTTAACGGGTTCGAGGTACCTACTAGTATAGACTCTAATAAATATTATGGATGCCAGGTCACTCAGAAAGTATTGCGACAAAACGTTTTTGTGTAAGAGAAACTGGCCAGTTTTAATAGGTACGTTCCAAATTCAAAACTACCGTCCAATTTTCTGCAAGCTAACTAAAATTATCGTGTCTCCTTGAAAAATGGATTTGCCTGGTTTCAGACGACATTTGAATTTTTACGATTTGATTGTCGCTTGAAACCAGACGAATCTTACAATAGACGTCAAGTGGCATTCATGGATGAAGACCTTTCTAAGGCAACAGTATATCGGTAGTATAATGAATTTCAGCGTAGTCGACTAACTTTGGGGGATGAAGAAAGAAGTGGTCGCCCTTTGACAGCAGTTACAGAAGAAAACGTGCTACCAGTGAAAAGTTTAATCCAAGACAATAGACGAATTACATACGAAAAAATTCAGCATAAACTGCAGATTGGATCATAATAAAAAAAAAAAACAAAATCACCGAGCCTTCACGAGATTTTACACGTGCATCTTTGGTTGCGGAGGATAGTTTCACGCTGGGTGCCGCACCATCTCACCGATGCTCAGAAGCAGGCACGGGTGGAATTTTGCCATGATATGATAAACAAATTTAAAGCAGGCTTGTCTTGGCATGTTTACGACATCGTTACAGGTGATGAATCTTGGATTTATCAATACGATCCAGACGCGAAGCGCCAGTCGACGGTTTGGGTGTTTCAAAACGAATCAACACCTACCAAAGTGACGCGATCTAGAAGCGGGGATTAGATTTTAATTGCGAGCTTTTTCAGTTTGACTATTTGGGGTCAATTCCTTTACGAAACCAAAGAATTAATGCTTCTTTGAATGGACACCGAATGGCAAACTACCGAATGCTTGACAGAAGTTTCCTCTGTTCTGAGCAACAAGCACCAAACATAAGGTTCCGCGGGTTACTGCTTCACCACGACAATGCGCCCGCCCACACCGCAATATAGCCCTGGCCTAGCACCGTCTCACTTCTGTTTATTCCCAAAAATTAAAGATCAGCTCAAAGGGATACAATTTTCGTCGCCGTATGAATCGTATGATGTGCTGTCAGCGTTCTAGCAGGCTATCAACGAGGTGTCTGCAGCGGACTGGAAAAAGTGTTTCGAAAACTGGTTCAGACGAATGAATCTTTGTATAGAGGCTGGTGGAGAGTACTTTGAAAAGATGTAATAAAAATAAATGTACCTATAGAACATTTTTTATTATTATCGCAAAACTTTCTGAGTGTCCCGTGTATGTAATAAGCTCAGTTCCACATTTCTTTCAGATGTGCCTATATAGTTAGTACTAGGTGAGCGCTATGTTTATTTTCTTGAAACTAGAAGTATATGAGTCAAACTAAATGTCAAGCTTTAAGAGGTTGCCTGTGGACTTTTGGGCGACACTATATAGTATAATAATATAATGCATGAATATAAATACTTGCACTGGTCTGGCCGTGCCTCGGAAAGCACGTTAAGCCGTTGGTCCCGGTTGCCATACAAACATCTAGTGGCAGTCGTTACGGGTTGTTGGAGCATTCAAAAGTCCAACAATTGGTCAAACTGCAATGTTTCGATGTCGCCTTCGGGTTGTGGAGGTCAGACGGCAGTCGCTTCACGCAAAATGTCGAAGTTTAGCCATTTCAGCAGTTGGACTGGTAAAGCGGACCCCAGACTCCAAAGCTGAAAAGGCTTCGGATGCGACTGGGATTAACGCTGTGATAATGATGAAATGATAACTATATCGTATAATTTAATCACAATATTAAAATGTGAGGGAAATCTGAGCGAAGTTGGAAGTGTTAATTGTACTGCAGTGAAAAATAAAAGATATAAATTTTTTATGTGTTTTATTCATGGCTGGTAAACGAGATGTACGGAAATCGCCTGTCTGTGAAGACAACCATGTCTGATAGCATAGTGTCACCCATAAGTTATCTGACGTGAGGGAATGGTAGTTACAACATTAAAATTGTTATTGTATGGTTTAGTCACCATCTGAGGTATTTTTGGCCCCATGGTTTTCATCACGTCATCGTTAATCCTTAAACACTGTGGTGTTTAATTATAAACGATGATTTAAGTTAAGTGACGTTAAAAGGTCAAAAATGTATGGTTAAAGGATTGCTAATCACTCGATAGCTTTAATGAGGGGGTTAGTCACCTTTTTAATCGCGTCTAAACTGCCTATAAGATAAGGTAAGTATCTTAATTTGAGATTTAATTACTTATAAAGTTACATACGTATAACGATTTTAATTATCATACGGTGGCAAGCATCTAAACTATATTTTCGATGAGGTACTCGTTGATAATACAGTCAACTACAAAAGGTAAAGTAAAAAGTTAGTAAAAAATAAAAAATAAATAAAAATGTCAATTTTTATTTTAGTTTCCTACATAGTAAGCCCGATTGCCTTGTTCATAAACTAAATAAACTAAATTTAAGTTCAGTACATCTTTTTATTTCTATTCATTAAGAAATGGACAGTTAGTTTAGACCTGTCAAATTAGTCCGCGTCTGACGCATATTGATGTATTTTTGGTCACCGTGTCTATAATTGCGTCTGAACTGTCAATAGAATATCTTAATTTAACAGGATTGAACTAAAATGTTATCTTCTATCCTTTTTTTAATGAAATAGAAAGAAAAAGATGAATCTTAATTAAAATTTATTTAGTTTGTGAACAAGAGAATAGGCGCCACTGCCTTATTGGTTTAGTAATCGTAAGCACTACAGCGGGCTTTTAATAGGCGCCACTGCCTTATTGGTTTAGTAATCGTAAGCACTACAGCGCACTTTTAATAGGCGCCACTGCCTTATTGGTTTAGTAATCGTAAGCACTACAGCGGGCTTTTAATAGGCGCCACTGCCTTATTGGTTTAGTAATCGTAAGCACTACAGCGGGCTTTTAATAGGCGCCACTGCCTTATTGGTTTAGTAATCGTAAGCACTACAGCGGGCTTTTAATAGGCGCCACTTCCTTATTGGTTTAGTAATCGTAAGCACTACAGCGGGCTTTTAATAGGCGCCACTGCCTTATTGGTTTAGTAATCGTAAGCACTACAGCGGGCTTTTAATAGGCGCCACTGCCTTATTGGTTTAGTAATCGTAAGCACTACAGCGGGCTTTTAATAGGCGCCACTGCCTTATTGGTTTAGTAATCGTAAGCACTACAGCGGGCTTTTAATAGGCGCCACTTCCTTATTGGTTTAGTAATCGTAAGCACTACAGCGGGCTTTTAATAGGCGCCACTGCCTTATTGGTTTAGTAATCGTAAGCACTACAGCGGGCTTTTAATAGGCGCCACTGCCTTATTGGTTTAAGTAATCGTAAGCACTACAGCGCGCTTTTAATAGGCGCCACTGCCTTGTTGGTTTACGTAAGCACTACAGCGCGCTTTTAATAGGCGCCACTGCCTTGTTGGTTTAGTGATCGTAAGCGCTACAGCGCGTTTTAATAGGCGCCACTGCCTTGTTGGTTTAGTGATCGTAAGCGCTACAGCGCGTTTTAATAGGCGCCACTGCCTCGTTGGTTTAGTGATCGTAAGCGCTACAGCGCGTTTTAATAGGCGCCACTGCCTTGTTGGTTTAGTGATCGTAAGCGCTACAGCGCGTTTTTAATAGGCGCCACTGCCTTGTTGGTTTAGTGATCGTAAGCGCTACAGCGCGTTTTTAATAGGCGCCACTGCCTTATTGGTTTAGTGATTGTAAGCGCTACAGCGCGTTTTAATAGGCGCCACTGCCTTGTTGGTTTAGTGATCGTAAGCGCTACAGCGCGTTTTAACAGGCGCCACTGCCTTGTTGGTTTAGTGATCGTAAGCGCTACAGCGCGTTTTAACAGGCGCCACTGCCTTGTTGGTTTAGTGATCGTAAGCGCTACAGCGCGTTTTAACAGGCGCCACTGCCTTGTTGGTTTAGTGATCGTAAGCGCTACAGCGCGTTTTAATAGGCGCCACTGCCTTGTTGGTTTAGTGATAGTAAGCGCTACAGCGCGTTTTAATAGGCGCCACTGCCTTGTTGGTTTAGTGATCGTAAGCGCTACAGCGCGTTTTTAATAGGCGCCACTGCCTTATTGGTTTAGTGATCGTAAGCGCTACAGCGCGTTTTAATAGGCGCCACTGCCTTTGATCATCGAAGATCTTATTCGCCCGTATCAACGACTAGTCGGGAGTATTTTTTGTAATAAAACAACGCCACGTACTCTGAACGAAGACATTTATTAATAATGTTTTGAGGTCTATTATAGTTTGCCTGGTAACGAAACCATAGTGAGATGTAATTTGACGCCAACGCCATCTCGATAGATGGCGAACAAAATGATGATGAATGGTGGAACAAATTTTGTTGGAAAAGTTTGCCTGGTGGCTCGATAGCCACCAGGCAAACTTTTCCAACAAAATTTGTTGAAGATAAAAAAAACTAGATATTACAACGTTAACATACCGCCCACCAAGGACCTAGTCCTTTCAAGCCGCCCACCATGGCATTTTTGAAACTATACACATATATTGAAAACTTCAGTGTTGTACTTAAGTCCTTTGTGTTCGGAAACTACAATGTACAATATCTTATAATATAACTAACGTAAAATAGAGACTATGTTCAAGTTTACAACAGTATGACATATGACATGTGCTTCTTTATACAATTCTAAAATAAGCATTTAAGTGGACTGTATATTATAAACATAAAAAAAGAAAACAAGAAAAATCAATAAAATTACACAATTATCATTCATCGTTGACAGGCAAAATACATAGCTTAGAAGTTGGACGTTTGACTCGGGAGTCCTTACATTGAAGAGTAACCACGCGCACTAAATTATCCTTGCCAGGGTGTAATTCAACTACCCTTCCGTACAACCACTTAGCAGGTGGTAAATTGTCCTCTTTGATGAGGACAACATCACCGACCTTCGGATCGCGCGTACGTCTGGCCCACTTGTGTCGTTGAAAAAACATAGTCAAATACTCCTGAGACCACCGTTTCCAGAAGGATTGAAGCATTCTTTGTGCTAATTGCCAACGTCTCAAGCTACTGACTGCAACTTGGTCATAATCATAATCTGGCACTGTTACTAGTGGTTGACCGACCAGGAAATGTCCTGGTGTCAATGGAATAGAATCCGACGAGTCCACACTAGACTGAGAAATAGGTCTGGAATTCAGACACGCCTCAATTTGGGATAAGACGGTACTGAGCTCCTCAAAAGTCAATGTCGATTCGCTAATCACCCGTTTGAGGTGATGCTTGGTGCTTTTAATCCCAGCCTCCCATAAACCTCCAAAGTTAGGAGAATGAGGCGGGATGAAATGCCATTCGGTTCCATTATTTGCCAATACAGGCGCAATTTCGCGAGGAAGAGATGCGCGTTCATCGCGAAACATGGCTTTAAGTTCTCTTGAAGCCCCTACAAAATTGGTGCCATTGTCGCTGTAAAGGTGACTACAATGACCCCGTCTGGCTACAAAACGCTTAAATGTAGCAAGGAAGCCTTGAGAGGTCAAATCAGAGACCGCATCTATATGCACAGCACGGGTTGCCATGCATACAAAAAGACATATGTATCCTTTGTAGGACTTGTGTCCACGACCTTTTGCTGTTCGTATTTGAATCGGTCCCGCGTAGTCGACCCCTGAATGGAGAAAAGGCTTACTTGGCGTTACTCTGTATGATGGTAACTGGCCCATCAATGGATTTTTTGTTACGGCTGAATGACGAATACACGGTACGCAATTGCGAATGTAAGCCTTGATCAAACTCTTTCCACGAATCACCCAATATTTCGACCGAAGAAAATTAAGTGTTAATTGAGGTCCACCATGTAGTACACGCTCATGAGCATCTGCTATAAGTAATTTTGTTAAATGAGATTGATGAGGAACAATGATAGGATGCTTCATATCATCGCTTAATTGAGAATTTTGGATCCTACCGCCAACTCTCATCAAGTCCTTATCATCCAAGTAAGGATTCAAAGAAGACAAACCGCTGCTTTTGCTGACGTCTCTTCCGGCCTGTATTGCCCTCATTTCTGTTTCGAACCACACCTTTTGACTCTGCTTGAGGCAGCAATGCATGGTGTCTGCAATCTCAGAAGTTGTAAGGTAAGGTGGCAACTTTGTCCCTGATTTACTGGCAATCTTTACTTTAATGAATCTCCTGCAATAAGTGAGAGTCCTGATCAACCTACGGAACGATGAAAATCTGGACCACATTAGTTCAATCGGGTGATCGTCTATCTGTGCTGCATGAACTTTGACAGATTTTAATTCCAGTTTAGTCATTATAGCCTTGGGTCTGCAGTATTCTATGGTATCCGCAAGCAACCACGACGGTCCATGTTTCCAAAGAGGATCGTCCAGCAAAGATGCAGGTGTTGTACCCCTCGAAGCAATGTCAGCTGGATTGTTTTTCGTATCGACATAATGACATTGACTAGAATCGATGGAATTAAGGATTTCGGATGTCCGGTTTGCGACGAAGGTTTTCCATCTACTCGGATGATCGCTCAACCAAGCTAGCACGACCGTTGAATCTGTCCAAGCGTGTAAGTTGGATTTTTGGACATTCAAGACACAAGCCACCTCTAAAAGCAATTTGGTAACTAACACTGCTCCACACAGTTCCAATCGTGGTATAGAAATCTGTTTAATCGGAGCCACCTTCGTTTTTGCAGTTACCAGATTACAGTGGACCCGACCTGCAGCATCGATGACTCGGATGTACACCACCGCAGCGTATGCCATGCTTGACGCGTCAGAAAAACCATGCAGTTCAACCGTTTGATCATCGCTCTTTCGTTTCAACCACCGAGGAAGTCGGAAATCGTCGAGGACGTGCAACCCATTACGATAAGACTGCCACTCTACTAACAGATCCTCAGGCAGCTTGTCATCCCAATCTAAACCAGCAATCCATAGTTTTTGGATGAAGATTTTAGCGCTAATTATACATGGTGCAATCCAACCTAGGGGATCGTACAAACGCGATATCTTAGATATAACGCTTCTTTTAGTTTCAGATGCTGACGGCGGCTTCGACGACTGTATTGAAAAAGGTAAGTTAACAGTATAATGAAACTCATCGGAATTACGATTCCAGGAAAGTCCTAGAATTCGAGTGATTTCATCTTCCCTTATTTCTAGATCTCTTCCAGTATCCAGCCCTACCTGATTTAGCAACTCTTTTCGGTTACTAGTCCATTTCTGCAAAGTGAAACCCGTTTTTTTCAATAATTCATTAAATTCATTATAGATTTTTACAGCTTCTTCATCAGTCTGGCCACCTGTCATTAGGTCATCCATGTAAAAATCTGTCCTAACTCTGCTAGCAGCGTATGGATATGATTGACCTTCATCGCTAGCGGTTTGCTGCAATGCCTTCACTGCCAGGTAAGGTGCACTAGATGTTCCAAACGTAACTCTCAAAAGCCTGTATTCCTTCATTTCAGAATGCACGTCATCCCGCCTTTAATCCTTTGAAAGTCCACATGATCCTCAGCTATCTTAACTTGGCGGTACATTTTTACGATATCGGCTACCAAGCATACTGGGTGTTGTCGCCATCGCATAACTGTATGACGCAAATCAGCCTGCAAGAGTGGTCCTACCATTAAAGTGTCATTCAAGGAAACACCATCGGATCCCTTAGAAGACGCATCAAACACTACTCTTAATTTTGTAGTAGCCTTATCTTCGCGTATTACAGCGTGATGCGGTAAGTAAACAGCGCCTACTTTATTCTTGTCTTTTTCATTTGAAATCTCTTCCATATGACCTAGTGATAAATATTCGTTTATTACCGATGTATATTGACTTTTAATTTCATTGTTTTTTGCTAGCTTCCGTTCAAGACTGTAAAATCTTTTTAACGCTATTTCGTTTGTGTTACAGGGCGTTTTATTGGATCGAAAAGGCAGTTTTACAATGTAGCGACCATGTGCATCCCTACATGTGGTAGCAGCAAAGTAATCTTCACACGCTTGCTCTTCAGGACTAAGAATTGACTTTTCAGAGCATGATTGCTCTGCCTCTAGTTCCCAAAATCGTTTTAGGATTTCATTTTCTTCGACCTTACTGTGCATGCTTAGAATTACATTATGACAAGACATCACTCTATCTTCATCGCTGACTTCTCCCGATATGATCCAACCTAGGTAAGTATCTTGAGCCATTATTTTACCCTTAGGGTCCTTCATTAAGCCTTCCTTTAAGACTTTAGCATAGGCTCCCGATCCTAACAAAATATCAATTCTGTTAGGCTTATTGAAATTTGGATCAGCCAACCGATTAATATTAGTAAGTTCTGGCCAATCCACCAACGTGAATTTCCTTTCAGGTAACATTGTAGTCACCTTACTCAGCACATAAGCTTTTATTTGCAGGGTGAAGTCAGGATCCCATAACGACTGAATGTTAACTCTTACCATAAACTTCGACGTTAAATCGCTCTGACCTCCCCCTACGCCTGAGATAGACGTTTTAACTGCTATCTTTTTAAGTTTCAATAGCTGAACCGCCGATTCCGTAATAAAGGAAGCTTGTGAACCCTGGTCTAATAGGGCTCTCAAGACTTGTGGATACCCATTTTTCGATCTAGCCTTAATAACGGCTGTGGCAAGTATGACCTGATTGTGAATGTCTTTTGCAAAATGGATTGAAATATGAGGTTCAGTCGTGGTCTCGTTCTGTGGCGTTTCGTTTTGACAAGAGATGCTCCTCGGAACAATGTGGACAGGATATTTTTGAAGCTACATGAAATGTTTTTGTACTAACTTTAGACTTATTACTTTGAGATTCTACAAATTCAAAGGCCCGAAAACGTCTGTCTAAAAAGTCCTGAAAATCCTTGAAGGTAGGAAGTTCCTCGCAAGATTGACTAATCTGCAATTCCCACTGCTTCCGAGTCTCAACGTCCAACTTGGAGCTTATCAAATAAATAACAATAATATCCCAAGCGTCTACTTGTACCCCTAGATTTGACAATTCATGTAAGCAATCGGTTGTAGTATCTAACAGCTCCTTGAGAGCAATCGATGACTCAGCCGTCATTTGTTTTTGGTTTAGTAAGCGCCTGAGGATACAATTAGCTAAAAACCTCTTATTATTGTAACGACTATTTAACAGAGTCCAACATTTCTTATAATTTGCATGCGTGATCGGTATGTGCTTTATGAGTTGTGATGCTTCACCCGACAACTGAGACCGTAAATAATGTAAACGTTGTACATCATCTAGCAACTGATTACTATCAATTAGTGACAAAAACAAATCTCTAAACGTTGACCATTCCTGATATTTACCACTAAAGACAGGGATTGTTATTTTGGGTAATTTAGCAATTGACATCATTCTCGGTTGGCTATGGTCTGGTGAGACATCATATATTTCAGAAAACTGAGATTTCGGTAAAGCATTTTTTAATTCTACTTTATACGTTATAAAAGTGTCTGTAACGGCATCAAACACATCATTTTTCATGTAACTTGTTGCACTCAATTCACTTTCCGTGTAGTTGACTAACAATTCCTCATGTTTTCTTGTGAAATCTTCAAACTGTTTATCTAAAATTTCCAAACGCGAATCCACATATGCCTGATTTATCCTGTCTTTCGGTGATTTTTTGAAATTAATAAGCCCTTTCTGAATGCGGACTCTTATATCTTCCAATAGTCTTAACTTAGCTTCCATGATTACGTATTCAGAAATAATTCGATGTGTTAAATTTGCTAAGTGACAGTTTAGAATTTCACAAGTGTTTGAATGTAGAAATTTTTCTAAGTGTTTGAATGTAGAAATTTTTCTACGTGTTTGAACTGTACTTTAATTCTAAGTGAAATCGGGCATAGATTCGGGGTCTCTTCATTTTTTGACGAATTATTGTAAGTCCCAAGTTTCTAAAATTTTCTAAGTCTTTGGCACTTGCAACTTATAATTAAATAAATGTACTCACAGTTTTGAAGCTGCACTTTGGTCACACACACTTCACTTTGTTCCACTTAAGGGTCCGTCCTGTTAATCTGCTCATTTTGATCCATTTTGTTCCCAGATTGTGAGAATATGTTACATAATATTAGTAAAATTATGTATGATATGGATAGTACAACTCTTCATCTAGCTGCTAGCTTGACAACTTTTTTCAAGAAACTTCATAATTAGTAGTAAATCTACAATTACGAATACTCTTTTTCTCAAATTTCACGTTCGAGTGAAGTTTGACCATAGTTTCTGAAGAAACTACAAGCGATTTTGCCGATATAAAAGTACTATTCATATCAGCATATAACTATCTTGCTGCTAGCTTGACCACTTTTTCGAGTTTATTTCATAATTCAGCCAAAAAAGAAGACAGAAATTAAGAAATTCAAGGGAAAACTGCAGCCAAACAAGTATGTTTTTTCTATAATAAAGCAACTTTTTTAAAAATTAAAAAATGCCTCATTAATTTTAAGGTATTTTTATAATAGAAACAAAAGTTTATTTTCTAAAAAAAAATTTTTTTCATCATGAAAATCAATGTCAAAATCTACTATATTTACGAGCGCGCAAACGCCGCCGGCTCAGTGGTAACACGGCTAGCGCAAAGAGAGGACGTATCACTTTGTGTCGCCAAGAGCTCGCGAGGTTTACGTAGGTTTATGTAAAAAATATACTGCGACTACCACAACTTGGTCCTTTAATTATTTTTCTTTCTTAGTAATATTATATTAGTTGTGAATTATATTAGGATATTTACGACTTATCCCTTGGATTGCTTTAACTAATTTTTAACCGACTTTAAAAATGAAGGAGTATATTTTTTTTGAGTTCGTAGATTTTTCCATCATTTGTGAACCAATTTAAAAATATCTTGGGTTTTTAGTTCTCTATTAAAGTCAATTCACATAATGCTTTTGTTATACCTAAACTCATTTTTTTTTTAAGATAATGGGGCGAAACAAGGGAGCACATTACCAATGTATCAATAAAAGAAAGAGGAATAGAGAGAGAATGGCAAGAGCCAGACAAGTGCTTAAAGAACGTACTTTTAATCAACTGGATACCACTTCGTCATCTACTATGAGTGTCGAAGTTGATGTAGGCTAGGCACAGTACGTTTCTGCTATCTCATTTTTTTAATAGCCTACTGTGTGAACTGTGTCTCCCTCTTCTGGGCAAAGGCCTCCCCTTTTTACTTCCAAACCAACCATAACCTACAACCACCAATACCCCAATAACCTACAATTATTTATTAATTTTATTTCACAAGTCTTTCAATCAAATACAGCTTGTTACTGTTTTCTTTATATAATCATATGCTATTTATTGCAGAGTAAAGAAAATAATCCAAAGGAAGTAAGTTATTTATTTAGAAACACAATTATAGCACTATTACAGAGCATTCCAATTCAGTGCTATAAGTAAGAATAAATTATACAAAACAAAAAAAAAACATTACATACATAAAGTCAGAATAATTAGTAAAGAAACATTTATAATATATTTACATTATATACTTAGACTATAATAAACAGGAACAATACCTATATCATTAATTATTATTAGTTGTTTGGCAACAAATTTATTTTCAAGCGATGTCTCTGAAATTGAGTCAAACAAGGTATGTACTGGATGTACTAACTATGCTGCATTTAATGCACATTAAGCAATAATAATTAATTTAATTCACCAGAAACACACATAAGTTTGAATTTTTGTTGTTTCAGCAGTCACCAGTTTCGTCGTTGGTTATAGAAGGACGAAGAGTAGTTGATTTTCAGTATTTTTTTGACCAATTTATTAACATATTAAGTCACAATTCAAAATTTGGATGCAATGCATCAAACCTCGTTATAATTGAAGAAAAATTGCAAGGGTTTTGTTCAACATTTTCATTGTCATGTGCAATGTGTGGAAGTCAATTCCTGCTAAAGACGTGTCAAATTAAAACAAACAAACTGGACGTTAACCAAAGCGCTGTTTCGGGAGTTATAAGTATCGGATGTGGTCGAACCAACTTAAATGAGCTAGCTGCTTCCATAGATTTGCCACTTATGAATAAATCCATTTATGAAAAATGTCACGTCAATTTATTTAACTGGTGGAAAACTACAGCCGAAGCCACAATGATAGAAGCTGGTAAGGAAGAGGCTTCTATAGCTCTCGAAAGTGGCAATGTAAGTCCATCAGGTATACCAACTATAGCCGTAACAGCTGATGCTGCTTGGGGAAAACGTTCATATAAAACAAATTTTTCTTCCGCAGCAGGCGTTGGAGCTAGCTAATAGGGGTGAAAACTGGCAAATTATTACATGTTGGTATTAAAAATAAATACTGTGTTACATGTTCCCGTGCAGCTAATAAAAATATTACACCCCTGAAACACCGGTGTAATAAAAATCATACTGGCTCTTCCACTAGTATGGAGAAATCAATAATCGTTGAGGGATTTAGAGAATCTGTGAAAACACATAATTTAGTGTATGCAAAACTTATTGCTGATGGTGACTCAAGTGTGTATAAAAACATATTGGAAAGCAGGCCATATTCAAACGTTACGGTTGAAAAAGTGGAGTGTTCCAATCACTTAATGCGCAATTATAATGGGAAAAATTTAAGTTTGATGAAAGATACGTCCATCCCATTAAACGAACGCAAGCTACTACATTCTGATCGAGTGAACCGATTACGCATTGCTGTGAAAGCAGCAGTAAGATTCCGAGGAACTCAAAATGTTCCATTTACTGAGCAAATCAAAAACTTACAAAAAGACATTATCAACAGCCCACAACATATTTATGGAGACCATTCACAATGTGAAAACTATTACTGCACAGACGAAAAACCAACTTTTGCCTATTGCCCGAAATTGTCGATCCAAGAAAATCTCGTTCAATGCCTCTACGAGACACTTCATTTTCAAATAATAGGAGGCTAATGCCGGCAGCTAGGTCCTGAAGTTCATCTAAGAGATTTCTTTAAGGTATTCTTACGGTTGCTTTAAAATTCTTTGATAAATAATATTTTAAACATGTTTTTGTTTTATATATCGTTTACCTAAATACTGGAAATCTGTCTAACTGGAGGTATTTATCGTAATCCTAAATGCTGCATCCGGTTAGACTGGAAGCCGGTCCGAACATAGTTGGGAAAAAGGCTAGGCAGATGATTATGATATTGTATATGTAGGTACTTACACTACACTTTAATATTAGTATCCATAAACTAATTATTTAGTTATTGCAAAAACTCAAAAGGAAAATTAATTTATTTATATATACTTACTAGAGTAGGTAGGACATAGATATCGACGCTTGAAAGGCAATCATATCTTCTTTCTTCTTCAGCCTATAGATGTCCACTGCTGGACAAAGGCCTCCCCCAAGGCTTTCCACGCTGACCGGTCTTGTGTTGCCCGCATCCATCGGCTTCCCGCGAATCTTCACCAGGTCATCGGTCCACCTTGTTGGGGGCCTCCCTACGCTGCGTCTTCCAGTACGTGGCCGCCACTCCAGAACCTTACTGCCCCATCGGCCATCGGTTCTACGAGCAATGTGCCCTGCCCACTGCCACTTAAGTTTAGCGACTCGCAGAGCTATCTCGGTGACTTTGGTTCTTCTGCGGATCTCCTCATTTCTGATTCGATCATGCAGAGAAACTCCTAGCATAGCTCTTTCCATTGCCCTTTGTGTGACTCTGAGCCTTCGTATGAGGCCCATTGTGAGCGACCACGTTTCAGTTCCGTAAGTCATCACTGGCAACACACACTGGTCAAAGACTTTAGTCTTGAGCCACTGTGGTATCTTGGACGACGAGAAGATGTAGCGTAGCTTCCCGAACGCTGCTCAACCGAGCTGGATTCACCGAGACACCTCTTTCTCGAAGTTGAACCTACCTAGTTGGACTGTTTGTCCCAGGTATACATACTCGTCAACAACTTCGAGTGCAGAGCAGCCAACTACAATTGGAGTGGGTGCGACATGAGAGTTCGACATGATCTTCGTCTTATCCCTGTTCATTTTTAGACCCACTTGTTGGGAAGCTCTGCTGAGGTCATTGAGCATTTTGCTCCAAGTCTTCCAGGGTCTCAGCCATGACCACGATATCATCTGCGAAACGGAGATTATTGATGTACTCGCCGTTGATGTTGATGCCAAGTCCTTTCCAGTCCAGGAGCTTGAAGACATCTTCCAACGCAGCAGTGAACAATTTAGGAGATATGACATCTCCTTGTCTCTCTCCACGCTGCAGTTGGATCGGTTTCGAGTCCTGATCCTGGAGACGGACTGACATGGTGGCGTTTTTGTACAAACACTTTATCACCTCAATGTATCGATGGTCAATCTGGCACCGCTGGAGAGACTGTAGCACCGCCCAAGTCTCAATCGAATCGAAGGCCTTCTCATAGTCCACAAACGCCAGCATAGTGGTTTGTTATACTCCTCGGACTTCTGTATAACTTGCCGCAGCGTATGAATGTGGTCTATGGTGCTAAAGCCTTTTCGGAAGCCTGCTTGTTCGGGAGGCTGGAAGTCGTCGAACCTGCGAGCAAGACGATTCGTGATGACCCTAGAAATCATATCTAAGCGACAAAAGTTCGTAAATTGAGTTATATACACCATACGAACCGCCAGTTTTTTCTGCGTCGTTTGGTGTATAATTGTATATAACTCAATTTACGAATTTTTGTCGCTTAGATATGATTGCCTTTCAAGCGTCGATATATTATCGCGTAATAATTATGTTAACCCTAAAATTTTGTTAATAGATTTTAGATTGTTTGGGGTTTTTAGATTGTTTTTTTTTTTTGTTTTTTGTCGACCTCCGTGGCGCAGCGGTCAACACGCCTGCCTGCGACGCGGAGGCCCCGGGGTCGATCCCCGGCCATGTCATGATGAAAAACGATCTTTTCCTGATTGACCTGGGTCTTGGATGTTTATCTATATATGTATTTCTTATAAATATAGTATCGTTGAGTTAGTATCCCATATCACAAGTCTCGAACTTACTTTGGGGCTAGCTCAATCTGTGTGATTTGTCGGTATATATTTATTTATTTATTTATTTTAGATTTCTAAATAATATTATATTAAAGAAGAATATTAAATTAAACTGATTACTTATTCTAATATTTCATTTTACCGTATATGTTTTATTTCTTAAATTGCCTATGTAATAAACTATCATTACACCATATTTTTTTAATGTCAAAATGTATCAATATTCATCTAAATTGTGATAAATATACAATGTGCACTCGTTTCCCACTATTCACAAATCATACTTTATATAATTTAGAATAATATCTAAAGGATCAAAAATGTTTAAGCGTTCACTAAGCTCGATATTTACGCGCGTGTGCGTCTAGCTGCTAGAACGATGCACACAAAGATAACATCGCAACGATTTTACCTAAACTGTAGCGAGAGAATTTTGTGCACGGACTCTTAACTCCGTCGACTTCGCTCCGCTCCGCTCCGCTCAGCTCTGCTCCGCTCCGCTCAGCTCTGCTCCGCTCCGCTCAGCTTAGCTCCGGTCCACACCGCTCAGCTCAGCTCTGGTCCACACCGCTCCGCTCAGCTCCACTCCGCTAAACTTGCGCCAATTCTGCTCCCAACTCAGACACCAGAGGGCGCCTTTGGCTTTTCTCAAAAAACCGTTCCGGATCGTAGGACCTTATGATCATCGAAGATCTTATTCGCCGTATCAACGACTAGTCGGGAGTATTTTTTGTAATAAAACAACGCCACGTACTCTGAACGAAGACATTTATTAATAATATTTTGAGGTCTATTATAGTTTGCCTGGTAACGAAACCATAGTGAGATGTAATTTGACGCCAACGCCATCTATCGAGCCACCAGGCAAACTTTTCCAACAAAATTTGTTGAAGATAAAAAAAACTAGATATTACAACGTTAACAGCCTTGTTGGTTTAGTGATCGTAAGCGCTACAGCGCGTTTTAACAGGCGCCACTGCCTTGTTGGTTTATTGATCGTAAGCGTTACAGCGCGCTTTTAATAGGCGCCACTGCCTTGTTGCTTTAGTGGTCGTAGGCGCTACAGCGCGCTTTTAATAGGCGCCACTGTCTTGTTGGTTTAGTGATCTTAGGCGCTACAGCGCGCTTTTAATAGGCGCCACTGCCTTGTTGGTTTAGTGATCGTAAGCGCTACAGCGCGTTTTAACAGGCGCCACTGCCTTGTTGGTTTAGTGATCGTAAGCGCTACAGCGCGTTTTAATAGGCGCCACTGCCTTGTTGGTTTAGTGATAGTAAGCGCTACAGCGCGTTTTAATAGGCGCCACTGCCTTGTTGGTTTAGTGATCGTAAGCGCTACAGCGCGCTTTTAATAGGCGCCACTGCCTTGTTGGTTTAGTGATCGTAAGCGCTACAGCGCGTTTTAATAGGCACCACTGCCTTGTTGGTTTAGTGATCGTAAGCGCTACAGCGCGTTTTAATAGGCGCCACTGCCTTGTTGGTTTAGTGATCGTAAGCGCTACAGCGCGTTTTAATAGGCGCCACTGCCTTGTTGGTTTAGTGATCGTAAGCGCTACAGCGCGTTTTAATAGGTGCCACTGCCTTGTTGGTTTAGTGATCGTAAGCGCTACAGCGCGTTTTAATAGGCGCCACTGCCTTGTTGGCTTAGTGATCGAAAGCGCTACAGCGCATTTTAATAGGCGCCACTGCCTTGTTGGTTTAGTGATCGTAAGCGCTACAGCGCGCTTTTAATAGGCGCCACTGCCTTGTTGGTTTATTGATCGTAAGCGTTACAGCGCGCTTTTAATAGGCGCCACTGCCTTGTTGCTTTAGTGGTCGTAGGCGCTACAGCGCGCTTTTAATAGGCGCCACTGCCTTGTTGGTTTAGTGATCTTAGGCGCTACAGCACGCTTTTAATAGGCGCCACTGCCTTGTTGGTTTAGTGATCGTAAGCGCTACAGCGCGCTTTTAATAGGCGCCACTGCCTTGTTGGTTTAGTGATCGTAAGCACTATAGCGCGTTTTTAATCATTGCTAAAATAAAAAATCAAACCATAATAGGTTAATAAAAATAAGTATATATGTACTTATATAAGGCTACATGCACGGCTACACATCAAACTATACATAACCAGTATAAGTTGATATCTAATTGTACCAATAACCTATACAATGCGAAGTCAGCTCAATCTGGAAATGTGTAGCGAAATCATTAGAAAGTGGCAAAAGGCTGGTGTTTTAGGGGGTCTGTCTTGTCTAATACTACAAATTGGTTGTTCACAAAGTGCCGATTCTCAGCCTAATTTGAATAAAATAACGCCTTTTGATTTGATTTGTAGCTTGTTGTGTTAACTGAAAACACTTATTCTATAAATCATTTTCAATGGTGTTTAAAAATACACATCTTTAAAATATAAAATTGTATAAGAATATTTATTAAGAGAGATCTACAAAAATACTTAACTGACAGATAACTTTATTTTTATATTTAAATAAGAGAATAACGAGGACGCGCAAAATGTTTATAAATTGAACCAAAGATGTACTAGAAAACTTTAAAGCGCAGAGTTCTTATTGCAGACATCGTAGTCGCCTTTCGCTGCTACAATGAACATTTTCGAACTAAACTCTTGTGCTGGAACGGCCACGACACCATCTGTAAGAATAAACTTTTCAGAATTATTGATTTCCAGTAATCAAAAAACACTTCTACCTAGCAGTACCATCCAGCGTGTGATAACGGATAATTATGACTGTCCATTCTTTAATAATCATATGCATTTTTTTTTGCTCAGTTTTATGCTGCCTTATTTTTACCACTAAATGAATGGATTGTTGTATGAAATAAATATATTATTTAGAATAATCCTAAATTCATACATTCACTGACAGACACCGCACAGCCTTAACCACTGGGTCTAGGAGCTAATTTACTTTGGGCTCAGGACAATACGTCTTTTTCTTCTAAATACTTCTCCAGTAGCCCTAATTTTGGTAGTCATCTCTTTTCTAACCTTCACAAATCGTTCTTCTACGTACGTTTTCCTCACTTTCATAGCTATCGAAATTCATACTTTAAACTTTCATCTGTTGGTTAAAATGCAACAGCTTTTTCTTCATTTGATTTATGGTGTCAAATGCTCTACTCACAAGTCATTAAATTAAGCCAAGCTCTAGTCGTTTATGTAATAATCTAGAAATAGAACTTACCATGTTCCCGAGACTTATTCCTTTTACAGCGCATTATAATAATTATAAAAATTGTCATCACTAACACGCCGATTGCAGCTGCTAAGACATATATCCAGTTGGACTGCAACCTGAAATCGTGAAATAGCACCGCTAGAGGTAATAAGCTCCAATTAAACTACCGAGTTTTACCATCAACGGTTGCATCACTGCAATTGTATGCAGGCGTGATCGCAGTCAAGCACTAGAATAATCTAGCAAGTAGGTAACAACATTTAATAAAAGTTGTTACCTACTCGCATATATGAACTTGTACATAGGTACTGGAAGGAAACGAAAACGCATCCGAACAAAATAGGATGGGATCAACTAGTCTCGTTTTGAAAGGGGTGATACACAATAACGCCTAGTGGTTAAACACCAGCCTCTCAAGTATGAGTGTGCGGGTTCGATTCCAGGTCAAACAAGTACCAATGTAACTTTTCTAAGTTATATATACTTTCTAAGTATATCTTGCACACCAATGGCTGATTACAAGGTGAAGGAAAACATCTTGACGATACCTGGACTTTATGTCTGAAATCGCCAACCCGCATTAAGCAAGCGTGGTGATTACGCTCAATCCTTCTCTGTATGAGAGGAGACCTGTGCCCAGCAGTGGGACGATAAAAAAAAGGTTGATGATGATGATGATCCACAATAATATTAAACTGAAGTACTTTTTTTAAACGTATTAAATAATTAAAAAATGATTTACAAACAATATAAAAAGCTTCTACTTACCAACCATTCACGTCAGTATCAAATTCCATAGCATCAGCCACACAGGTGATATTAGGACCACGTTTGTACCATCCCGGATCACAAAGGCAAGTGCCAGGGCTCACACATCGACCATGTGAACACCCGCCATCGCAATGTGGCTCGCAAATATTTTTCTCTAAAGTTGTATACCCGGCAAAACATTTGCAAGTCTCTGGAGCAACACATGTACCATTCACACAGGGTTTACTACATATTGGCTGACACGTCCTGTTACTTGTGCCGAGTTGTGATCGAGGAATTCTCCAACCGAAGTCACAGATACACATTTCTGGACTCACGCAAACACCATGAAGGCACCCATTGGAACAATGTGGGCGGCAAATATTATATTCTGATCTTACATAACCAGAGTGGCATTTGCAAGTGTCGGGGGCTATACAAGTGCCAATGATACAAGGAATGCTACATATTGGTTGACATGTATAATTAGTGCCATTTGTTTGGATGGTCCACCCTGAGTTACAAGAACAAGTCTCTGGTCCAACACAAGTTCCATGAGGACACCCAGTTGAACAGTGAGGTTTGCATGTGTTGTTCTCAGATTGTTTATAACCTGGCAAACATTGGCAAGTATCTGGGCCTATGCAAGTGCCATTTTCACAGGGTTTTCTACATATTGGATGACAAGTCTTATTCATGGTACCGTTAATTTGTACCATTTCCCACCTGGAATTACAAATGCATGTCTCCGGGCTAACACAAACGCCATGAGGGCACCCATCTGAGCAGTGAGGCTGACAAACATTTTCCACGGACTTTACATGGCCGGCAAAACATTGGCAGGTCTCTGGGGCTACGCATGTGCCATTATTACAGGGTTTGGTACATATTGGCTGACAAGATTTAGCTTTAGTGTTATTTAATTGAATCATTTGCCATCCCGAATTACAGGCGCAATTTTCTGGGCTTATACACGTACCATGTAAACATCCACTAGAACAGTGTGGCTTGCACGTAAACTTCCCGGATACTCTATAACCGGGTAAACATTTACATTCCATTGGTGCGATGCATGTGCCATTTACACAAGGTTTAGAACAAATTGGTTGACACATTTTTTTATCATTTCCCAATTGATATCCTGAATCACAGACACAAGTCTCAGGTGCAATACAAATTCCATGGAGACATCCAGTTGAACAGTAAGGCTTACAAATATGATTTTCATTTTTTTTATAACCTGCCAAGCATTGACATGTTTCTGGAGCTATACATTTTCCATTCTCACAGGGTTTGGAACAATATGGTTGACAGATTCCTTTCATTATGGTATTTGTGGTATTCATTCGCCATCCTGCGTCACATTTGCATGTTTCAGGTCCAATACAACTTCCAAGAGGACATCCACTGGAGCAATAAGGTTTGCAGATGTTTTCGTCTGATTTTTGATAACCTACCAGACATTGGCATGTGTCTGGGGCGATGCATGTACCATTTTCGCAGGGTTTACTGCAAACTGGTTGGCAAGATCCATTTGTAAATGTGTATCCCTTGTTACACAGACATTTCTGCGGCGCTATACAGGTACCATTTCCGCATGGTTTAGAGCATATCGGCAGGCAATTATATTTATTTTTGAGATCCAAGATATATCCGCTGTTACATCCACATTCTTCGGGAGAGCGACAAAAGCCATTCGTGCAAGGCATTGAGCATTTTGGTGTACATGTGAGTCTGAAATATGCAAATACACACTTTTTGCATTTATTGAATATTTGAAATTAAATTTAAAAAATAATCGATTATTCGCTACATGGAGATATCCCAATGCGCTATTTTTAAAAATGGATGTATTATATTATAGTACTAGCTGCGTCTTGCGGTTGCAACTGTAAGTCTCTATCCAGTGGGAAAAATGGCATAATAATCCTACATATTAACTCTGGTTATAAGCCAGATGTTACGGACGACGAATGACTTTATGTGCAGTGTTGATGTGTACAAGTGCTTACTTAAGCGTGTGCCTAGCGCTATTATTAAAAGCAAAAGTGTTAGATATAAGTCAACTTAGAATTTAATAAGTTTTGTTATACTTTGCTAAAGTTCGTCGCCCCGTTATAGCATCGCCTTATCATATGTATAGCTCGCACTACGTAGATACCTTTATCTGTCCGGGAGGGCAGAGGGGCGCGGGCGGGAGTACAGCACCCTCCCGAACGTCGCCATATAAGGTAAGGAAAGCTTTCACGCGTTGCCATTGGCTATGGTTTAGTAAGCCGTTTTTTACTATATTTGGTAAGGTGCTCGCGAATCCGCTGAGTTTATAAGCGGGTCAGCCGGCGAGGCACTCTCAGTTCTGTCTGGTCCTGCTATGAGTTAAGTTCTGTTTTGTTCTGACGTGAGGTTAGTTCAGTTCTGTCGTGAGACTCTATCGGGCTTACGTGAATGAAAGCTTTCCACGCTGTTGCGTTAAGTTCAGTTTATCTTGCTCTGTTAATTATTGTGTAAATAGTAAGTAATTGTAAAGTAACTTGTGTATTCCGTTTGTGTATAGTTTAGTGTTAGGACTTTGTGTTGTGGTGATGTAAATAGTTAGGTTAGGTAGGATAGTTCGGTTGTCCGTGTGCAGTTTCTGGCCTGCCATCGGACGCGTCCCCAGGTGGCGGATAGGGGAACGGCCCCCAGATATGGGGGTTACCGGTTTACCGGCGTGGACCAAAACCAGATGCGGGGACCGCTTCGGCGGTCACACGTGCGGCGGGTCGGCCACCACTTAAGGTGGCTGACGTGACCCGAACTCCGGGTCACCGTCGGGCAACCCGGTCTCCTCATTGAGAGGAGCTGGGGCCCCGTTTGCCTCCGGGCAAACGAGTGGGGCTAAGAGGAAGGACACCTCGCTAAAAAACCCTTGGCTGCTGCGTCTTCTCGCACTAGAAGACGTACCCAGTCCGGCCCCTCCTTATGGGGGGACCATTGTGGGCCCGCCTTTTGGCGGGAATCGCTGGCGGGGGATTGGTTGTTCAGGCTGTGCCGATTTCCCATAACCCTACCACTCAGGCGATGTCGTTGTGCCGCTGTGGGTTTAGTGGGTATTCCCGGCTTCGGCTGGGCGAGTCCCACACACGCCCTTCGGGGTACGGTGCGTAAATGCATTAACACAGCGTCAAAAAAAAAAGGAGAGTTCGGTTGTAAATAAATTACTGTACAAAAAGGTCAGTGATTTTATTAAACCTAGTGAAAGATAGGTCCTGTAGGTTGGCTAGGGACGCTAGGTTAGGCCGCAAGCTATCCCCCGCGTCATCAACAACACCGCCGGCGCAGAAGGCCGGCAAAAGTCCACCCCGCTGTTGGCTCCCCACCAAGAAATCCCGGCCTCTAGAGCCGGAACCCCAAGAGCTCCTGGTTCTTCGAGGTCGGGTCATCAATAGTTTCTGGTTCTTCGAGGCCGGAACGTCAACAGTTTCTGGTCCTTTCGAGCCATAAGGTCAACAGTTTTTGGTCCTTCGACCCAAGATCAGAGAAGAGGCCAGATCACCAATAGTTTCTGGTCCTTCGATCCAAGATCAGCGAAGATGGTCGTCACACGCAGCCAGTGTGGGGAGGAGCGATGTCAGCTCGAGGAGGCACCAAGGTCAGCAGAAACCACGTCGGCTACCACTGTCAGGTATGATCGGCGAGGTGCTATCACGACAACAGGAAAAGAACAAGCACCAGCAGAACTCACACAGCTCGCGCCAGGTGGTACGCACGGTCCATGTACGGGGCTGCGTAGGACACCACCGGCGCCAGTATCGGTCAGGTCGACCGCCAGCACGGCGCTACAGGTGCGCCAAGCAGAGCTCCCGCCAGGTGGTACGCGCGGTCCATGTAGGGGGCTGCGTAGGACACCATCGGCGCCAGCATCAGTTAAGTCGACCGCCAGCACGGCGCAACGGGTGCGCCAAGCAGGGCTCGAGGCCGAAGAGCGGCTTATGGAGATTCGACGACGTGAACTCCGTAGAGAACAAGAGCTCAAGAAACTCCTGATGGAACAGGAGATGTTGCATCAAGAACTCCGCATGGAAGAGGAGTTTGTAAAGAAGCAGCCTTGAGTTGAAGGTCATGGCTATCGAAGTAGAAGGTAGTCAACGAGACCCTGTTGAACCCCTCGCAATTGACCCCGTGGAGGACAGGGTCAATACATGGCTTACGAAAAGTGAACAATATGCTCCCAGCACGGAGCAGGCGCCGCCGCCACCCTCCGCGCACTCCGCACAGAGGCGGACGCTGCCGCAGCCGGAGCGGGCGCCGCAGATGCCGCTGCCAAACCCCGCGCGCCCCGCGGAGAGGGCGACGCCGTCCCGGCCGGCGCGCGCGCGTTCCTGTCAGTCGCTCCCGGAGCCCGCACGAGACGCACGCTGTAGCGAGCGCGCACACGTCGCTGATAAATTATTACGCGTACGTGAGTGTTCCCCGACACCAATGCAGCAGGAAAGTTCACCTATCGAACAGCTAGCAGAGGCGATAAGAAGTATGGGACACCACCGGCCACCGCCACGACAGGTGATTGATCTACCGGTATTCAGCGGATCACCATCAGAATGGCTTGCATTTAAATCAGCCATGAGAGACAGCACACGACTGTACAGCTTCTCACCAATAGAAAACATAGCACGCCTTCGTAATTGTCTACGGGGGGAGGCTCGCGATAGTGTAGCGGCCTTATTACATACCACGAGTGATCCTGAGATCGTGATGAGGGCACTGGAACAGTCCTTTGGAAGGCCAGAAGTCATCGTGGATCGCGCCCTCGACGACATAAAGAAATTACCGCGCCCAGGAACGTCCAGTGTCGAGTTAAATAGTTTTGCAGTGAAATTACAAAACATTGTGTGCGTGTTACAAAACATTGATCAACGTAACTATCTAAATAATCCAATGTTAGTGCGTGAAGTTGTAAATAAACTTAGGCCGCATATACAGTCTCGGTGGGCTGATTACGCGGAAGAATTCGGTTGTTTTGAAGTGCCGGAGATAGTGACCTTGAGTGACTTTCTGACGCGCGAAGCGGACCGCGGACTAAAACATGCATATTCTAAACCCACTACGCAAGATGATAACGCGCGTAAGGACTGTATGCAGATAAAATGTAAAACAAAATGTAATGACAGTTCGAGTCATTTACGATTGAAAACTCTCGCTAAACGTGCGAGCTTTAACGTCACCGCGAGTGAAAAACTGTGTACATTATGTAAACAGGGTCACGAATTGCCCAAGTGCGAACAATTTTTAAAAATGAACACTAGTGAACGTTGGAAATTAGTGAAAGACAATCGTGTGTGTTACAAGTGCTTAGTGAAAACTCATTGGCGCAATGAGTGTAAAGCGAAAGGATGCTGTGTACAAAATTGTGACCGGCCACATCACAAACTCCTTCACTACGTAAGTAACCAACCACAATTAGATGCACCAGAGTCGCCCGCAGCCCAGGAGACAGTAATGACTGCTACCATAAGTTCTAGAGTCTTACTGAAAGTCTGTCCGGTAAGATTGTACGGTCCGCGCGGTGAGATGAGTACGTATGCCTTGCTTGACGAAGGATCGACAGTCACGCTTATCGAACAGGATACAGCCGCCGCGATAGGAGCTGATGGACCTACCAGCAAGCTCACCATCTACGGGGTAAGCACAGCCGCGGGAGAGGTCGACAGCAAGGTGGTTGAGGTCAAGGTCAGAGGTCATGCATCCGACTCGCATCGAATAAAGGCTCGCACAGTGAAATCATTGACGAACTATAGTCAATCAGTGCCAGCGAGTGTTTTAGAGTTGCCGCATTTACGTAAATTACGTCACACAGAGGTATGTTATGAAAACGCACGCCCAACTATATTAATAGGTGCAGACAATTGGTCTCTCATTGTGACCCGACAGCTGAGACACGGAAAGAAGTCGCAACCTGTCGCCTCACGTACCACGCTCGGGTGGGTGGTACTAGGTAATTTACCTACGAGTATTATCGACAGTGAAAACAATGGAGTTCATCATACACATTTTAGTCACTCAGCAAATGACCAATCATTAGAAGAATTAGTAAGAAGCCATTTTCACATCGACTCACTCGGAGTTAGTACTTTAACGAAAGTACGTACGAAAGATCGACGCGCTGTCGAAATATTCAACAAAACAGTAAAACGAGCAGAAGGTCAATATCACGTGGGACTTCTATGGCGCGAAGAGAGCGCTAAAATGCCGGCTAATTATGATTACGCATTCCGCCGACTAAGGGCAATCGAGAGAAAAATGGATAAGAATTCGGAATTTGCAACTAGCTACCAGAAGCAGGTAAGCAACCTACTAGAAAAAGGTTATGCTGAACCCGCGACCCACGAAGATATGCAATCAGATAAGGCGTGGTACCTACCGCATTTCGCGGTAACCAATGTTAACAAACCTGGCAAGTTTCGATTAGTTTTCGACGCCGCAGCTGTGTGCAACAATGTTAGTTTGAACAGTAAGTTATTAGAAGGACCTGACCTTCTGAATTCACTGCCTAATATTTTATTTAGATTTAGAGAAGGCAGAATAGCAGTGACTGCAGATATTGCAGAAATGTTTTTAAGAATAAAAATATTACCACGTGACCAACCTGCTCAAATGTTCCTGTGGCGGGGCAATGACCGCGGCAACCATCCGCGTAAGTACAAAATGACGTCTATGATATTTGGCGCAACAAGTTCGCCATTTCTAGCGCATAGTGTACGGAATAAAAATGCTCAAAACTACGGTGAGTCTCACCCTATGGCTTTGGAGGCCATACAGAATAATCATTATATGGACGATTATTTAGACAGTTTTGACTGCGAAGAAAGGGCCGCCGAGACGGTGCGGCAAGTTGATTACGTGCTACAAGAAGGCAAGTACATACCGAAAGCGAGTCGATTGTACAGACTCGACCCATTTGTAGGCAAGGATGGCCTGCTGAGGGCGCGCGGGCGTATTGGAGCCGCGCACCTGCCCGAAGAAATGAAGTGCCCTATTATTTTAGATGGGCGAAATCCAGTAATACAAAAACTTATTGGGAAGCATCATGAACTCGCGGCTCATGCGGGCAATGAACGCGTGGTCAATGACCTCCGACAGTTTTACTGGATACTGCATTTGCGACCGTCGGTAAAATTTGTTGCAAGAAATTGTCAGTGGTGTAAAATAAGAAAGAGTAAACCACTGATACCTAGCCTGGGTGACCTACCCAGTGCCCGTATTAATCCTTTTTGTAAACCTTTTACAAGTACAGGTGTTGACTACTTCGGGCCGATGTTAGTGACCGTCGGCCGGCGCCACGAGAAGAGGTGGGGCGCACTATTCACGTGCCTCACGACGCGGGCAGTCCACCTGGAGCTGGTGGCCAGCCTGTCCATTGACTCCGCGATCATGGCGCTGCGGCGGATGGCGGCGCGGCGCGGCTGGCCGCGCGTCATCTACAGCGACAACGGCACCAACTTCCGGGGTGCCGACGCCGAGCTACGAGCCGCAACTCTAGAGTGGGCAGAAGCATTGAAGAGCTTCTGCCTCTCGCGGCAGGTCGAGTGGCGATTCATCCCTCCTGGCGCGCCCAACCAAGGCGGCGCGTGGGAGCGACTGGTGCGCTCAGTGAAAACAGCACTGGGCGCCGTACTACACGAGAAGTATCCGCGCGATGAGGTACTGCACACACTACTGACTGAGGCTGAGCACACTATCAACGCTCGGCCTCTCACCCACGTGTCAGTAGACATCAGCGATCCTGAGGCGTTAACCCCAAACCACTTCCTGTTGGGGTCATCATCGGGCCTTCCTGTCACGGGGCCATGCCAGCCGAGCGACAGACGCGCTTGGCGAGCGGCGCAAGCGCTGGCCGACGAGTTTTGGCGGCGCTGGGTGCGAGAGTACCTACCCACTCTCGTGCCCCGAGGAGACTCTGCGGCGGGACGACGCCAGCTTCAAGAAGGTGATCTGGTCGTCGTGGTCGACGCAGCCCTGCCGCGGAACGTGTGGCCTAGGGGAGTGGTCGAGAGGATCTACCCCGGGCCTGACGGCGAGGTGCGCAGTGCAGACATCCGCACGAGTGGGGGTGTCTTCCGGCGGCCTACGAGAAAGGTCGTCGTCCTCCCGGTTAGAAGTGAGGCTGCGACTGGGAGTCTTCGCCGGGGGGAGAATGTTACGGACGACGAATGACTTTATGTGCAGTGTTGATGTGTACAAGTGCTTACTTAAGCGTGTGCCTAGCGCTATTATTAAAAGCAAAAGTGTTAGATATAAGTCAACTTAGAATTTAATAAGTTTTGTTATACTTTGCTAATGTTCGTCGCCCCGTTATAGCATCGCCTTGTCATATGTATAGCTCGCACTACGTAAATACCTTTATCTGTCCGGGAGGGCAGAGGGGCGCGGGCGGGAGTACAGCACCCTCCCGAACGTCGCCATATAAGGTAAGGAAAGCTTTCACGCGTTGCCATTGGCTATGGTTTAGTAAGCCGTTTTTTACTATATTTGGTAAGGTGCTCGCGAATCCGCTGAGTTTATAAGCGGGTCAGCCGGCGAGGCACTCTCAGTTCTGTCTGGTCCTGCTATGAGTTAAGTTCTGTTTTGTTCTGACGTGAGGTTAGTTCAGTTCTGTCGTGAGACTCTATCGGGCTTACGTGAATGAAAGCTTTCCACGCTGTTGCGTTAAGTTCAGTTTATCTTGCTCTGTTAATTATTGTGTAAATAGTAAGTAATTGTAAACTTGTGTATTCCGTTTGTGTATAGTTTAGTGTTAGGACTTTGTGTTGTGGTGATGTAAATAGTTAGGTTAGGATAGTTCAGTTGCAAATAAATTACTGTAAAAAGGGTCAGTGATTTTATTAAACCTAGTGAAAAGATAGGTCCTGTAGGTTGGCTAGGGACGCTAGGTTAGGCCGCAAGCTATCCCCCGTGTCATCAACAACACCGCCGGCGCAGAAGGCCGGCAAAAGTCCACACCGCTGTTGGCTCCCCACCCACCAATTCCTGGCCTCTAGAGCCGGACCCCAAGAGCTCCTGTTTCTTCGAGGCCGGAACGTCAACACCAGATGTGTGCCAAATTTCATCTAAATTCTATTCAGTAATTTTGAATGAAGTAGTAACAAACATCCATACACTCACAGTCATACCTACCAACTTCAACGTTTTTAATAATAGTACGATTAGTTTGCCGTAAAATAAAAGAAGTCTACGTATTGACTTACGGATTGTCCTTGGTTTTGTTATAAAGGGGGCAGCAGAACTGTATTGTTTTTCCTGGAATATATTTCTGAAACAGATTACAAGAAAAAACATATGAATTACTAATCAGATTACATATCTATATCTATACTAATATATAAAGCTGAAAAGTTTGTTTGTTTATTTGTTTGTGCGCCCTAATCTCAGGAACTACTGGTCCGATTTGAAAAATTCTTTTTGCTTTGCTTAGCCTATTAATCTAGAAAGGCTTTAGGCTATATAACATCACGCTGCGACCAATAGGAGCGGAGCATAACTAAATTACGCGGACGAAGTCGCTGGCGGCCGCTAGTCTAATATAAATCCAGACCGGATTTGTGTCAGATAAGTAGATGAGTAGCTTGACCACAAGCTTCAGTCCACACAAACCCCCTTATTTATAAACGTTGCTTAAAATAGAGTAGTGATTAGCGATTGTTTAAACATACATTTTAGACGCTTGCACGTCACTTAACTTTAATCATTGTCTCTGAATAAACCTCTTAAACACTATGGTGTTTATTCATAAACGAACGAGAAAAGTTAATTGACATTAAAAGGTCAAAAATGTATGGTTAAAGAATCGCTAATCACTAGTTAACTTTAAGCAACGTTTATGAATAAGGGGGAAAATGTTAGACGTGATTTAATATGGCCTTCAAGCATTGGCTCCGACTCTCTTGTTTACAAACTAAACAAATTTTAAGTTAAGTGCAACTTTTTGTTTTTATTTGTTTAAGAAAAGAATAGAATATACATTTCAGTTTAATCCTGTCAAATTAAGATACTCTATAGACAGTTTAGACGCGATTATAAATATGAGAGCAGCGGTGGCCTACCGGTATCTGCCAAGACTGATCAGTTGTAGGTCGTAGGTTCGAAGTTTCGAACCCCATCAGGCGCTTTCTCTTCTTCTTCTTCAGCCTATAGCTGTCCACTACTGGACAAAGGCCTCCCCCAAGGCTTTCCACGCTGACCGGTCTTGTGCTGCCCGCATCCATCGGCTTCCCGCGACCTTCACCAGGTCATCGGTCCACCTTGTTGGGGGCCTCCCTACGCTGCGTCTTCCAGTACGTGGCCGCCACTCCAGAACCTTACTGCCCCATCGGCCATCGGTTCTACGAGCAATGTGCCCTGCCCACTGCCACTTAAGTTTAGCGACTCGCAGAGCTATGTCGGTGACTTTGGTTCTTCTGCGGATCTCCTCATTTCTGATTCGATGAGGCGCTTTATTTTGTGTAAATTATTTCATCACCACTGCTCTCAAAACGGTGAAGGAAATAATCGTGAGGAATCCGACATGTCCGAGCCAAAAAAAACTTTGAAGACATGTGATATGCGGGATTAAGGCCGGTCCATCTCAACAAGATGAGGCCGGTGTCGCAACAGTGGAGACATTATAGGCTGATACAAAAAGAAACATGGTGACCAAAAATACCTACGTCAATTTATGTCAGGAGCGGACTAATTTGACAGGTCTAAACATTTTATCTTCTGTCCTTTTTTTAATAAACTAGAAGGGAAAAGAAGCAGTAAACTTTAATTTAATTTATATCTTGAAGAAGGGAATCGGGGCCATTGTCTGTATAATTTTACAGAGATTAGGTTCACCGAAAAAGAAAAAAAAATATTTAGTAGAGATATAATTTAAAAAATAATGGTAGGGCTTCATAAAATCTGCCACATTTAGACTTCGAGTCTATTAGTACAAATACTCTTAAAAGATAAACTTCATACTTCTCGGTCGCTTATTGTGGTTCACTCACAAGGATTGCTAACGACAGCTTCCTTCCTTCAGTAGTTAACTACTGAAATATAAATATATTAATAATAAACTTAGGGAGTTTGTTTATTTGAGCGCGTTAATCTCTGGAACTACTTTACTTAATAAGTATTTAAGTCTGGACTTCTTACTTACTAGACTTACAAAACTCCAGTGGATTTTTGATAAAGAGAAAGAAAAATGATTTATTGTGACTCACACAGGAAGATAAAACTAAACTAAATTAAA
The DNA here is from genome assembly GCA_017933935.1 of Sesamia nonagrioides. Lineage (NCBI taxonomy): Eukaryota > Metazoa > Arthropoda > Insecta > Lepidoptera > Noctuidae > Sesamia > Sesamia nonagrioides. Next base: position 1,153,767 of record JADWQK010002063.1, read on the forward strand.
CATAATTAAAAATAACAACGACTTATACAAAGTGGTGCTGATAATAATACGGCAATAAATGAAAACACGGGCAATGCTGGTTCATAGGAATAATCCTAAACCATAGAAACAAAACCTAGCATTACAAAAAAAAAAAAATCGGACAAACTGAATCGCATAAAATTGTAAACGGAATATCCTTTAAAATATTGGTTTCTTGACCTGCGATCGGCGACAGCGCGGTCCTGCATCGATTTGTTTTTTCGCGCCATTATTCTTAATTAAAGTTTAGTATCTACTGCTGGATGCGGCGGTCATAAACCTGTAAGCGCTCCCTTGTCAACATGTACATTCATGTAGAAAATGTGAAAAATGAAAAATAATTTCCTGTGACTAAAGAAATGGATGTGTTGAACAAAAACAAAGAAAAAACAAATGTGTTGAATTTATTGTCATATTGTCATCATCACTTTGTATAATGTATTCAAAAAAAAATGAAACTCAGAAAGTCCCTTACGAGGTCAAAAGGCTCCAAAAGGATCCCAGCATAATGCTTCGAAATTATAAAAGAAAGCAGCCTGGTGTGATGTCACGGGTAATCAGAGCAATTAATATTTAGGTATTCCGCGCGAGACGTGCCCTTAATTGTCTAAAATGTCATATGCACTTAGTATATTTTTATTTGAGAGCTTCCTGTACAGCCTTTCTTATGTAAAGTACCTTCCTTACTCACATTCATGAAGCCGCCCTGGATGGTTACAGATCTACGGCGGCCATTGGACCAGACTGTACGCCATCCAGTCCTGGGAACACGTTGGTAACTTCCTCTGTAAAAAGGAACGTTGCATAAGTTATAAGCAATTCATTTTATCTTCATTAGCAAAAAGGCTAAATATTGTTTTTTATCATGAGTTAGCGATGACAATTATATATATATAAAGGGTGTATCTGACATCGACACACAAACGAGTACCATGGATCCAGTACGTTTTTGAACCCCCCAGTGGTGGAATTTTTCGTCGGCTTTTTCATGATATAAAAAAATATGTATGTAGTTTTTTTCACTTTAGACCGTTCATAATTGCTATACTAAAAGTATAGCAATTATGAACGGTACCCAATAAGATTTTAAAGTAAACATTAATTAATTCGCAAATTACACAAAAAAGCACAATGAGAACAAAACTCGAAGAACTATCTTATCAGCTGATTTAACAGAGTTCACATCAGGGATCAACTTCATACCTACAAACCCGCACGGCGGCACGCTTGCAACGTTCAAAGGCCGAGCCGACACCTTTTTTTTAAACACTGTTAATTATGTAACTGTTCAGTAACGACATAAATGACTATCATAATTTTATTAGTGGCATGCGGTCTAGCCTTTTCGCGAAGTTTCCGTTACGATGTCAGATACAGCCTGTATATACAATATGTTAAGAAAACCCTGTCCGACCCGTGAAGGTATTGTTAGGTATCGATAACTGATTCTACTAATACCTGCAAAACCTGGCTAAACTTAAAAAAAAATACCCCCTAAAAATAAATAACTTAAATAAAATAAATAGGTAATTTCATGGCAACACAGGCACAGGTCATGACCGCAGTTGACCTCATGCTTGTAGATATAAGGTAGCTTGTCCACGTTTATCGACTCTCGAAAGAAACAATGATACTTAGGCAGCTCGAGAAAAGAACTTTTTTTAAGTAGGAAGGTCGTCTGACTCTCCGAATGTATCATTTCATTGGATGAGCACAATGGCTGTGGCGGAGATGTTCCATATTTCGTCGCACGAGATTAGCACGGACATGCACACAAATAAAAATCAAGTGGTGTCAAATCCGCGCTGGCCACAGTTGGCCCCTGAACTGATAATGGACAATAATGATAATGTACTCACGTACAGGTCGGCAAAAATATCGTGAGGCACCGTCATGCTGGAACCCTCGTGCATTGACCGATAAGTACCCACTTCCAAATCGTCTAACACCTGATCACAACACAGCTAATTGCAGTTACTACCTCCATCAGCATGTTACATTACTCTACGTTAGAAAACGACATGATCACACAATACACGAATAGTGTACACCAGCAATCTTTACGCGCAACTAATAATTTTAAGTAAAAATTATTTTTATTTTATAAAAATAGGTACCTACACGGCTAGCGGCGGCATGCTTTGGTAGAGATGTGTAAGTAATCAAAATATTGTTTTTTTATCGATTGATACTCGTCTATTTTTGGTATCGATTTAGTATTGTAGTTTCTCATTCTTATTCTCGATTCAACATCGCATGGAATTGTTTAGAACTTTTACAAAACTCAAGTTAGCGAGGTACACTGCTGTAAATGAAAATCATGCCAAAATTTTAATTTCAGTTTCTGTCTCAATATCGATGATATTAACCGATAAAATATTTGTAAAACTTTACTAAAATTGTGTTTCATAAGTCTTTCTCGTTTCTGTTTACTAATACTTGTGTTATAATAATGTTATTAGTAATTAATCGATAAACAAACAAAAGTACTTTTACCATTGGGTAATCTGTGTTTTTACAACAAATCCTTCAACCAGATACAAGTTTCGATTAATAGCAATAAAAAAGGTTATTACGCAAAAAATAGTACATCCCTAGTTTCACCTACTTTTTTCTTTGAGGAGACCGACAAACTCGCCGCGCGCCGGCATCACAAAGGGGCCGCCAAATATTGAACATAAATTTATACATTTAATATCCAACAATAAATCAAACGATGATACCGCCGAAAATGGTGTTGTCACATTTTAAAAATTTACCTAAATTTGGGGAAGTTCGCGGGAAAAAAAGATAATTTCAAAATTCACTAGTATTGTTACTATGATGATTATGTAAAATTTCATATTTTGTTTGGCCATGTGTTTACCTAACCTTTATTATCCTTACGGGTCGGACAGGGTTTTCTGAACATATTGTATATATTTTTTATAAATATTAACTAGTTCTTGACAGCCGTCCCGCCTGATGCTAACAAATGATGCAATCGTTGATGGTAAAGCGTGCTAGTTTATCACTCTAGCCGCTAAAAAACATATTGAAACTAGCTTTCCGCCCGCGGCTTCGCCCGCGTGGAATTCGGTTATATCGCGCTTTTAGGTTCCCCTCGGGACTATCAATTTTTCAAATCCGGACTTCTAACTTTACGTCTGCAAAATTTCAAAGCAATCGGTTCAGTAGTTACGGCGTGAAAACGAAGCAAACAAACAAAGTCACTTTCCGATTTATAATATTAGTAAGGATAAGGACAAAAGCTTTGAATCTCATAAATCCTCAAATTTTTTGAAGAAGCAGTAAATTTCTCTGCAAAAAGAAAACACGTCTCTCCCGTATGATACAGGCGTAGCCCAGTTTAGGGGATACGGTTAAACCTTACTGTAACCTAACTTACTGTACTTACAGTAAGTAAGGTACCTACGTACGTCACCTAATGCTGAATTAAGTGTAATCTATTCTGTATACAGTGCAATGTATTTGAATCTTTGTGGTAATGAACAATTATTATTACATTTACAGACGACGGCACATCAAGCTACTACAATCTGTCAGATTTCTTTATTAGATTTTCAACTTTATCTCTAAAGCATTAAGGCTCAAGGTTGATTGGTAATTTGACAGTTTCGGGTAGCTTGACCTGCTGTCGTCCGAACATAGATCACCTGCTTAACCTTTACCCAAATATGTTGGGGTCGGCTTCCGGTTTAACCTCTGACCTCTAGAATCAAGTAAATGGGTGGTAGGATACTCCTTATTAGGACTGACCTTAAGACTTTAAGGTTTCGGTTTTAGCCTTAAGACTTTTAGATCCACCAATATAAGTCGGAATTTGTTATGTTTTTTCGATCCACAGATGGAGCCGACCGTAGCAAGTTCAGCCTATCACGATCGATCTACCTGTACGACTGTTATTATTTAGCCACGGCATTTAAGACTCTAGTGGTGCTTGCTCTATACAAACGTATTCCGCTGTTTTCTTCCTGGATAATGCTTTTAGAGCAATTATTTTTATTCTACAATTTTATCCCGTAATTATACGTGCCCCTATCATTTGATTTTTTCCAAAACTTAATTAATAAAAGAAATACGATACTTCAAAATCGCGAATAAGAACCCATTTTTATCGTGATGTTCAGATGACTATTAGACACACGTGATAAGTTTTTGACAAAAAAGAAAATAATAGAAGCATAGGGCACTTTTCTTCTAAATTTTGATATAAAACTGATTGAGATCTGTCGTGTTTTGAAAGAGAAAACAAAGACATATGAAACGTCTTTTGGTCAACGTTTTTTTAGGTAAAATCGGCCTGAGCTCTCCCGATAAAGTGCGAAAAGGACACTATCAGCGCGACGGCAATAGTTCTTCAAATACCTATTTTCCAAATTCCTCGGCACTAGAGTCCCTCTTAAAACTGGTTAAAATTTAAACAACTTACCATCAATTAGTTCTTAGGAAACAAGTTACCATTAATTAGTTATTAGAAATAGAGCTACGGCTTTCGATGGCGACTATGGTTTAGTATTGTTTAAATAGGTGCTACGCACTTGGTCGATGGTAGCGCCATAACATCGGCTGCCGGCAGAAGTTGCCACCCACCAGACACAGTCTGGTGAACTCGTGTTCCGGCATGATGTCTGGTGAAGACGTACGGAGAACGGGTCTGAGCAGTTGTGCTGCGATGCGCCTAATGTTGTTGTGTGGGAAGTTTGGTAGTGAAGCGTGTGCAGATCAATCTCCTTCTTTCGCAACATCTTTGGTCGTGTTGTTGGGTTTAACATTGCATCACCTCGCTCAATTGCCGTCTTCGTTCCTATTGACTCAGTTTTTTTTTTTTGAGTGAATAAGCTCTTCATAAACTAGCGCGCTTTACCATCAACGATCGCATCATTGCTTACCATCAGGCCAGATTGCGGTCAAGCACTTGATTATAATTATAAAAAAAAAATGTTGGTTGCTGACGGACTGAGTCGCTGGCGACCAATAGACAGTACGTAATAGGCCTTAAGTGGGTGATAGAGTACGAACTTAAAGTACGCGGTTTTTAAGATCGTGAACTTACTCGGCTCGCCGTCGGTGACACACGTGAAGCTTGCTCATACTACATCGTGAAGTCGTCGAGAGAAGAAGCTTTGTATTATGTGGGAATTATATCATATCTACTAACTACATTTTGAAAATCTAATATGAAGTCGAAATCGACAAGTGTGGATAAAGCACTGCAGTACGAAAAGAGAGCATTTATCTCATGTAAATTTAGTAAGAGCATAGGCGTGTCGAGGGGGGGGGGGGGCTGTGGGATAGCTGCGCCTGGAAATCTCTCAGAAACATGTACGAACTCCCCTGATTTCTAAACAAAGAAGTCTATATGAGACTTATCTCTAACTTTTAAATACACCACGCAGTAGACACTGACAAAATGTACGGTGTAATTGCCAAAAAACCATGTCCGACTATAGCGCATAAAGATTACTCAATCAAAAAATTACACTCCGCCAATAGGTCGGACTTGCCCACCCCTAGGCCTGACTTGCCCACCCCTAGGCCTGACTAGCCCACCACCTAGGCCTGACTTGCCCACCCTGGCTGACTCCCCCACTAGGCCAGAAGCTGGGTACGCCCATGAGTAAGAGAGTTACGTGAAGAGAAGGAAGATTTCCAAAATTATTTCAGAATGCCTGAACCGCTGTATGAAGAACTTTTACGGCTCCCGGCTCCCAGCGCTGCCACACGTACGAGCCCAGACGAGCTACGAGAAAGATTTCAAACAGGTTGGATCGCCGGCGAACTTGCTCGGCAATTTTAAAGTACGCGTTTTTCACTTAGAAATAGTGATTTTACAATTTAGTCAATGGCGACGAGATGTCGAATAGCGCATTTATTATCAATCGGTTTTATGTTTGATGCTGTATAATAAATCTCCCGAAAAGTGTTTGAATGTCTGGCTGTGATTTTAAAAGCTGCATGCTTGCTGAGATCTTTATTACCTAATTAATATTGAATAATAACTAAGGTCTGTTTTTGAAGTCGTTAATAATTAATTCATCTCTGTTTCACTTATCATAAAAAAATATCAAGAAGGTAAATCCATAAGGAATACCGAAATCTTAGACTATTATTATCAATTGGAATTATTTTGAAACATATTGCTAAACCATTGCTGCAAAGTTCCAAAAATGTGTCTGCTCAACAACGTAAATAACGCAATGAATCTTTTTGAACTCTCAAAATGAAACCCATTGCTACTGATAGTGTGTTACGTAATTACACTGCTGTTTATTTTTAAATTTGGAATCACAATGTGACATCACAGCTGACCATTATATTGATGTTTAACTAACCCGATGGGGACGACTCGGGGAATTCCTATGACTATTAATTTGCAATTTCCCAGAATCTCCCGGATACGTGGCCGCTAGATAACGCCCTGATACAAGTCATAAACTAATACCGATTTAATTGTTCACAAACTAAAGTTATTTAATTTTGTGCATCTTTCCCATTCTATTTTTTATTTTATTTTTTTATTTTTCATATTTCTCTACGCAGCTGAAACATGGAGGTTACGAGAACTGGAAAAGAAAAAGATAGACGCTCTAGAATTGTGGTGTTGGAGAAGAATGAACGAACGTTTCTATACTCCAAAAACTCGGCATCCAACACCATCTTTCAGAATTAGTACAGTCCCGTATACTCTGATTTTTCGGTCACGTGTCAAGGCGCAATAATAACTCCATAGAACGTTTAGTCGTCCAGGGCAGAGTAGAGGGGAACAGACCTCGTGGAAGGTCACTGATGAGGCGGACCGACCAAATCAAGTCGGCAGTGGGCGGCCCTGTTAATGCATGCCCCAGACTGTCGTGCAAGAGGGACAGATGGAGAGAGATCGTGCGGCGAGCTACATCAATGTCTCGAATTCAGTCATAGTGACTACAACCGTTCTGTCAAGAGAGAGAAGAAGAAGAAGAGAGGATTGAATATATTCTTTAAGTCCTGTCAAATTATGATAGGTATTCCATACACACTTTAGACATGACAAAAACTATGGCCGCCAAAAATACGTCTAGAGCCTATTCACTCAAAATAAAACTGAGTAAATAGGAAGCAAGACGGCAGTTTAGCGAGGTAATGGAATGTTATAACCCAACAACACGACCGACGACGCTGCGCCAGAGGGAGATTGACCGGAGACCCTCCACTACCTGCTGACACAACAACATTTGGTGCATCGCACCCGGCACATATCGCAACACATCTGCTCAGACCCGTCCTCCGTACAGCTTCACCAGACGCTTGGCGGCAAGACTTTGTCTGGTGGGTGGTAACTTCTGCTGTTACTTAAACCTACTCGTTTGTTTTTTTCCTGACAATAGATACCTAAACATTCTTTTAAGTCGCAACATTTTCATATCACATCAATAAAGCAGCGGTACCTATACAAAACTCCACAAATAAACAACGCGACATACTGACATCACTCGAATTCTACATCTCACTAGTAGAGTTAACCGTGCAATTAGCATACATACAATTTCCATTTTTTTTTTCAGGGTGGAAATCATCATAGGATGTCCGCCGCCCTAGGGTGGGCGACGGGGTCTGTCAGACTTTTACTGACTAAAAGTGACGGTGTCTCTTCTGTCACGAGCGCCCGTGGGGCCGCGGGAGTCTAAATTCATCCGCAGCCCCACACTCTCGTGCTGGCCCGGTCTGTCCGGGCCTCGTCTCCGGCACGGGGTAGTGGGGTGTTTGTTTACCCCGTGCATCGCCTCAGAGGCGCGCGCTAAGACTCGCGCGCGCCTCCGCCTCGGGGTCCATCGAATAGGGGACGGGGACTTCCCCATGTCCCTCGCCCCTGGACCCATTCATGGGGGGCGGAAGAGGGCGTTGTCCGCCCTTCTTCGGCGCCCGGTGCGTCTTCTGCGGCCCGGGAAGGGAGTTGAGATCTCCCTCTCCCGTTCCGCAGCTTCCTTCTGCGACATCACGTCCTACCACTCTGCGCTGCCGGCCATCCTCCGCACTACTGCCGGCAGCGTCAGGTAGCCTCCTACTTTTATTTTGTGAGGACACGGCGCTGCTCCTCCCAAGCTACACACTCGGAGAGCGTGTGCTGCGCCGTGTCCTCCCCGCATTGGACGCAGTGGTGGCACCGAGGGTCCGGCTCCCTGCCTAGGCGACACAGGTACTTGCCGAAGCAGCCGTGCCCCGACAGCACCTGCGTCACCCTGAACGACAGGGAGCCGTGCCTTCTCCCGAGCCAGTCGTCGAGTACTGGCCGGATCGCCTCGACGGCAGCGAGGCCGGCGGTAGGGCGCATAAGCCTCTGCCGCCAGTCCGCCACCAGGACCTGACGGAGCTCCTCTCGTCGCAGCTCGATCTGCCGCTGCGCCGGGCTGGAGCCCAGTGTCCGCTCTTCCTCGCGTCATTGTACCGATGCCGTACTTTCGCCTCTAGGTCCCAGGGCGGGGATCCGGCCAGGACGCAAGCCGCCTCGTAGGAAATCGTGCGATACCCGCGGATGACCCTGACGGCCATCGCCCTCTGCGGCTTGCGCAGAATGGCGAGTGTTCCGGCCGTCAGGTCCATCGCCCACACAAGGGCCCCATACAGGGCCATGGACCGCACGATTCCCACGTATAACCGCCTACAGGCGCCGCTCGGGTCCCCCATGTTGGGAAGCAACGTTGACAGCGCGCCTGCTGCATCCATCAGCTTGGGCGTCAGCCGCCGGAAGTGGGGTCCGAATTCCCATCGGCTGTCGAGCACCAATCCCAGATACTTCATGGTGGACTCGACAGCTTTCCGGGCACCACTGACCACGATATGTGATCCCGGCGCAGGCGCACACCGGGGGCCATGGAAAACCATGGCCTCCGACTTGTTAAGGGCCACCTCCAGGCCCAGGCGCCGGATGCGGGTCACCACCTGTGACTCGTCACCTCCCCGATAGACGACGCATCTATCCTCCAGATAAGCCCCTACTATGCGGCGGAGGTAGGGAGGAACCCGATGGTATTTCAGGGCCTCCCTAATACAGCTCCAGGGTAGGGTGTTGAAGGCGTTGGAAATGTCTAAAGACACCGCCAACACCACCCCACCCTGAGATACTGTATCCTCCGCCAGGGTTCTCACGCGCATGATTGCGTCTATGGAGGAACGCCCCCGACGAAAACCGAACTGGTTGTCGTCCAGGTTCGGCCCGTCTCCGCACAAGTGGCCGATGAGGCGATCTGCGATTATACGCTCAAAAAGTTTGCCCGCCTCGTCGAGCAGCACTATGGGCCGATACGCGGACGGCGAGTCCGCGGGGCGCCCCTCCTTCCTGAGCAGGACCAGCTTCCCCTCCTTCCACACACTGGGAAACTGACCCTGCCCGAAGCATGCCGTGAAGAGCCCCCTCAGGTGGGGCTCTAGCTCCATCAGAGCCAGGATTAGAGCTCGGCCAGGAACTCCGTCGGGTCCGGGCGCTTTATTCTTGGCCCGGAGCCGCGACACGGCCGCTCCCGTCTCTACTTGCGTCACCTCGGGGACATCGGTGCCCTCCTCTTCTGGAGAGTCTGTGGCTGAGGGTGAGACCATCGCCGGGGGAACATGTCCCGCCCGCTCAGGGAAGAGGGTGGATACCACCGCCTCTAGCAGCTGGGGTCGCATACTTTGCACCAGTGGGGGCGGCCCAGGGACGCAACTTGCCCCGTACACAACGGTAGGGGCGCCCCCACGGGTCCCGATCTAGGGACCCCAGCAGCTTCCTTCCCTGGCCCGCGACTTAGAGTCGCCGATGGCCAGCCACAGAGTCTCCTGGGCCGCGCGGTACACCCCATACCGCGCGGCTTCCTTGACGGGATCCCGTTGACGTCGTCTCCGGTAGCGCGTGTACTGGCGGCGAGCCGCGACGCACTCGACGCGCAACCGCGCAATGTCATCGTTCCACCAGTACACGTTGCGCCTTGCGGACTGTTGGCGGACGCGGGGCATAGACGCGTCGCAGATCTGCGTCATCGCCCCGCGAAACCGGAGCGCATCCGCTTCGACGTCGACGGGGTCGTCGGTCGCCGACTCCACACAACAACAACACACAACATAACAAAAACAATTTCCCTACTTCAACCGTTGGACAATTGTCGGTGGATTTTCTTTTCTATGGAATCCTCCATAGAAAAGGGAGGAACCTCCAAGTGATTTTTACAGACTGTTCCTCATGGCTCTAAATCATTATCACTCTAATAAAACGACCCACAAACCCCTTATTTAGAGTGTTCAACTTTCACGAAACAACTTTTTGCCCAGTCTGCCACACCCAATTTTAAATTCCATACACGCTTTGATATAGTAACCAATTTGAACATCTACTTATTGCCGCAATATCATACATTGTTTATTCTTTTTCTCGTATTCGCTCTCTTCTTTACATGCTGCACCAGACTTTTGTAGACTCACTAAAGAAACACATTCACTTCTTCCACATTTCTGTCTCCCCGATGCATTCTCTTCTCTTTTCGCATTTGATGTTCCATATTACAGTTTACAGTTAGAAACTATATCTTGCATTCGAGTACTTAATCACCTTGCTTAGAGCCCTCTCTTGAGATACAAAACTTTTTCGAATATATTCCAATAGTCCTAATGCATGGCTGTTGTCAGAATTCTATGCCCGCAATAAGTATCATTGCACACCACACAGGGATTGTGTCTACCTTGACCCCTCCACAAACTATTAATATTATAGGTCTTCTTAGAGTCTTCGAAAGCAGTAGACTTCCATATGTTTACCAAAAGTTTTCGGCGTTGCTTGAAAGTGCGCCACGATCACTTTCTTGTGCCCATTATATATATGAACATTGTTACTTATAACTAAGCATTTTTATCTAAATTAAGTATTAGGTACGTGAATCACAATAAAACACTTACTTTTGCCACTTTGTACAAATACCATTAATATTTTCCGCTTGATGCACATTAAACAATTGAATTAAAACAATTAAAAATAAATAGACGAACAGCGATGTCCTCATTATCACGTATATTATAGTGATACTGATGGCGCCCGAGCTAATTTAGGATTTTATGTCAACTGAAATTATCATCGTCGATGATGAATATTTTGCGTCAATATTTTTTTTTTTTTTTAACAGGATGTTGATAATAACAGAATTATCCGCAATCACTGAAGTACCGGAATTAACATATACTATTAACAAGCATTAACAAATCAAAGGGAAAAATCTGTTAATAAGTTTATATCTCCTTTATTTCAATATAATATATAACGGAATACCATGGTCATTGGAATTAGTAGAAACCATTGTCTCCAACACTAGGCTCAGATGTAGCAAAAATAAATACAACTAATTGTTTTTACATACATTTTTATTGTTCTCGCTTAACAGCGATCACAAACACTATAAAATAAACTCTGACATCTTAATGAATAATAACAATTGTACTTACAAGATATTTTAGTGAAAAACAACATATTCATCAAATTCTCGTTGACAATCTGTTCTCTCAGCCGCTAGGCTTTTTCTTTATGAAATACGTCATGCTTAACATGTTTTAAACATTTTTACATGCGCCATGCTTTTTCGTTTTATCAAAAGTATTTCTATTAAACCATTGTTAATCCAAATCCATCCAGCGACATGCTTTACAATACGTATCATCATCAACCTTTTTATCGTCCCACTGCTGGGCACAGGTCTCCTCTCATACAGAGAAGGATTGAGCGTAATCACCACGCTTGCTCAATGCGGGTTGGCGATTTCAGACTTAAAGTCCAGGTTTCCTCAAGATGTTTTCCTTCACCTTCAGTCATTGGTGTCCAAGGTATACTTAGAAAGTACATATAACTCGACCTGGACCTGGAATCGAACCCGCGCACTCATACTTGAGAGGCTGGTGTTTTAACCACTAGGCCACCACGACTTACAATACATATGTCGCTTATTAATCATGAAATGAATTAACTATAGATAACTATTTTATTAGACCTCAGTTTGGATAAACCCTCAATTATGGGTTGCTATCAAAGCAACCGGAAATCCTAACCTGGATTTCTACATTGAAAAAGGAGCAAACTGACAACCACAAATACATCTAAACCAATTTACAGCTAGCCAGTCATATTAACTGTGAAATCTGAACTTAAGGTTAATATCATAAAGGTTTAAGTTAGCCTTGCGCCGACATATACGTAAAACAATATGTAAAGAAAACCCTGTCCGATCCGTGAAGGTATTTTAAGGTAACGATAACTGATTCTACTAATGGATACAAAGACGGGCTAAACTTTAAAAAGAAATCCCCCTAAAAAAATAAATATTATTTCGCAAAAAGAGGTAACTTAATACATGTGCGGTAACAACCCTTCCGCGGGCGGCGGGGGCCAGGGCGCGCGGAACCTGTGATGTGGTCGCGTCGCTATTCGCTTATAATTATACCGGTGTTGTCACTTTTTTAAAAATTACCAAATTTCGGGGAAACTGGAATTAATTCCCGGGAAAAAAAGATTATTTCAAAATTCATTAGTATTGTTACTTGATGATTATGTAAAATTTTATATTATATTTGGTCAAGTGTTTACCTAACCTTTAATATCCTTATGGGTCGGACAGGGTTTTCTTTACATATTGTATATTGAAATTAAAATATTTATTTTATCACAATAAATGCTCAAATTGCTTCCTTTTTGCATATTCCTAAAAACCTGAGCTTTTCTCAGGCTTATTTTTCTTGCTCCAATGTTAACCTATTGCTGTCAATATACTATTACGAATGGATCTTATGTCAATGGCATAAGGTTCAATATCGCGTGACATGCAGTGTGTCACCTTTAAGCCCTATTTCCCCAGATCTACACATTTTCTAGGTACAATATAAAAACGCATTGCTAGACTTAGGATGGCCTATCGAATGGTACAGGTCTCAACAGTTTTGTCAACAAAGTGTCGACATCGAAATTTCTAGAAACCCGTTTCCGGGAATTACCGTAGGTACTTACTCGGGCGGTGTCCTCGAATTTATGCGGTATTATTATTACGTCTAGAGGAATCTGGAATGTTCGATCAGCTGGCCTATATATAGCGCCGTGACGCCGGCGCAGAGTCAGTCTGAATTCGACTAGCGATACGAGAACAAGCGACAGTTAAGAAGCGATCTTAAAGAAGACCTACTGCGACAATTATAACGAGAACTTCGTGTACTACTTGAAGTAACATCTGTAGTGTTATTCTGCGTTTACAGCACGGATTTTGTGGACATAAGGGAAGACTTCGGTGCAACGTCAGCGACATTCTACTTGTCATTGCCTACAATCGACTGTACTTTCGTTGCCAATAAACTTCGTAACCCTTAACCGGCGTTTAAGTACCCCCAGCCCGTAACAATTGGTGTCAGAAGCGGAATGCCGGTCACGCCAAGGGAAGATGAAAGAGTTCGCACGCGACAACAAGCAGCGATGGATTTGGCGCGTCAAGAGGAAGAATCGCTTAGTGTGCCTGCACCCGTAGAAGATGCGGCCGTCGTAATACCGACGAATGTGAGTACGCCTACTACCACCACTATTACTGAAAACAGCGGATCCGATTTATCGGCGTTACTGTCTCACTTGACGGCGCAAATAAAGCTGAGCATAGCAGAATCCCAGGCAGAAACCCAGGCACAAATAATTAAAAGCGCCGCAGAATCTCAGGCAAAATCCCAGCAACTGGTATTAGAATTAAATAAAAAATGGGAAAAAACCAAAGAAGAAGTCAATGAACTCAGAATAAAAACAGCTCATCAAGATGCCCAAAAAAAAATAACAACTAATTGTTTTTACATACATTTTTATTGTTCTCGCTTAACAGCGATCACAAACACTATAAAATAAACTCTGACATCTTAATGAATAATAACAATTGTACTTACAAGATATTTTAGTGAAAAACAACATATTCATCAAATTCTCGTTGACCAGCAAGATACGCGCATAGACCAGCAAGACGCTTGTGTAAACAAATATGATGCGCGTTTCGATAAACTAGACAATACCATCATGGAGTTGGGGAAGGAAGTAGAATTTTTGCATGAGAAGGTACAAAAAGGAGTTATTAAAGGTGTGGTAATCCTCCAAATCCTCGAAAATATTTCCGGCGATTGTAATACCCTAGCCTGTTTGTTGGAAGCGTTAGAGTCTAGATACGGAGAGAAACACCTCGAACATGTCTTCAAGGCTCAACTCCGCGACCGGACACAGAAGAGCAGTGAGGGTTTGCAACAATGGGCTACGGAAATAGAACGCATTGTTCGAAGGGCGTATGCATCAACACCGGGATTAATTGATGCTACTACGGTGCAAGCTTCTACTGATGGAATCCGAGATGCAGAAGTCAGGGCTGCAGTTCGTCTGGGTCACCATCAGACTCTGAAGGCAGCCTTGACACACGCTCTCGAGGTGGAAGCAGTACGCCAAGACGGCCGACAACACCACCGTATTCGTGAGGTAACCGCACAAATGAAAACCTGACAAGGGCCAACATGCTATGAATGCGGCGAAAAGGGGCATATTCGGATCGATTGTCCCAGAAAGGTTAAGGGAAGAAGCACTTCTGGGAGACAGGTGGAAGCTGAGGATTTAAACTAGGAGCCGCCAGGGCTATGGGGCGAGTACTGGCTGATCGTCACAAAGCCCCCATTATAACAGTATCACAAGTGGGTGACGGAAACAGTCTTATTATAGAAAGAGAACTGAATGGTAAATCATGCAGTTTCTCATTGGATACTGGTGCATCAAGAACCATTGCACGACTGGAGCTATTTCCTCGCACCATTGCATGGAAAAGAGGATCTTCACAATGCCGATTACAAACCCCCACCGGCCAACCAGTACTCGTCCTTGGTGAAACGAATGTGACCTTGAAAATGGGTGATAAGACATTCACGCACCCTGTTTTAGTAGCGAATATTACAGATGATTGCATAATAAGACTGGACTTTTTGAAGAAACAGCAGTGCGTCCTTAATGCAGCAAAAGGAGTATTAAGTTTTCCAGAACAAGAAGTATTTCTTCATCATCATCATCCCAGCGTTAATCCCAGTCGCATCCGAAGCCTTTTCAGCTTTGGAGTCTGGGGTCCGCTTTACCAGTCCAACTGCTGATATGGCTAAACTTCGACATTTTCCGTGAAGCGACTGCCGTCTGACCTCCACAACCCGAAGGCGACATCGAAGCACTGCAGTTAGACCAATTGTTGGACTTTTGAGGGCTCCAGCAACCCGTAACGACTGCCACTAGATGTTAGTATGGCAACCGGGACCAACGGCTTAACGTGCTTTCCGAGGCACGACCAGACCAGTGCAAATATTCATATTCATGCACACAAATACTTGCACTGTGCGGGGATCGAACCCGCACCACCTTGCGCAGCGGCCGCGTCCGCTACCGCTACGCCACGGAGGCTGTCTAAGTTTTTTAAGTGAATAGGCTTAATAAACTAGTGCGCATTACCATCAACGATTGCATCACTGCTTACCATCAGGCGGGCGGGAGGGAACAAGAAGTATTTCTTCAAGGTGGAAAACAAGGGTCAGTGTACTGTTTAAGGAGAACGGTATTACCACCAAGATCAGAAACCTTAGTAGATATTAGACTATTACCAATAGGATGCCGTAAACGTTGCATTATAATAGAAGATTCTGGAGATCACCCAGACTGGATAACAGCAAGGACATTGATGATGATTTCCGATAAACCAAAAGTACGCATTATTAACGTTAGTAACAAAGAAATAATTCTTGAAAAGAATTGCATGGTAGGTGTGTGCGATCATGTAGCATCTTTGAGAAAAACAGAGGCGCACGAAAAGGAACGTGACAAGAAGTGGCAGGAACATGTATCAATACTACTCGAAAATTGTAAGGGCAATTTAAACAAGTTCGAAAGTCACAAAGTTAAGCAACTGTTGCATAACTTCCACGTCATCTTCTCTAAGACCGACAGTGACGTGGGAAGGACCGGGCTCGTCAAACATCATATAGATAAGGGCGATACACAGCCGATAAGACAGAGACCACGTCGTATCCCCTTTGCAAGAGAACAGGAAGTGTCGGAAATATTAAGAGATATGGAGAAAAATCGGATTATCGGAGCGTCTACCAGCCCTTGGTCATCTGCAGTTGTCCTAGTCAAGAAAAAGGATGGCAGTACAAGGTTTTGCGTTGACTACAGGATGTTGAATGATGCCACGAAAAAGGATAGTTATCCTCTGCCACGTATAGATGACACTTTGGACTTGCTAAGTGGCATGAAATGGTTCTCCACAGTTGACCTCAAAAGTGGATATTGGCAAGTGGAAATCTGTCAGCAGGATAAAGAAAAGACCGCTTTCACCACTGGTCCTGGAAACGGTCTCTGGCAATTCAATGTCATGCCTTTTGGACTGTGCAATGCTCCAGCTACATTTGAGCGCCTAATGGAGCGCATCTTGGTGGGGTTGCTTGGTGATGCATGCCTGATCTATTTGGATGACATCATCATTATGGAACGAAACTTCGCAGAGCACCTACGCAATTTGGAGAAAGTGTTCCAGAAACTGCGTTGTCACGTAACAAAAATATAGCAGCAGGCGACATCTCTTGGACTCGGGCTAAACTCGGGTCACATATTTTGCATTGAGCCGAGAGATGGCGTTGCGCGAAAGGACGGTCGTTAATATAATAAATAAATTCAAATAAAGAACGACCGGGTTAAATAAAATAAAAAAAAGGACTTAGGATAAAGAGATATTAAAAAAATAGGAACCAACTCACGAGTCAGAAGTTAAAATACAAGTCGCGGAAGGCACTAGTCTATGGTTCAGGAAAAGACAATTGGGAGCGGTTGATCGCAGGGCTAGGAAGCTTCCAGAAGAACGACCGAAGTTTTCGCGGTCCTCGTCCGCGGGGCCGCAAAACCCCCCACGGTTTTGCGGACGTAGCTGGTACGCAAGGTTGGCGTGTGTGCGCAATAAACCCCATGGGGTTGTGCGCCTAGCAGTTTGGCTCATCTCTCTGTGAGTATTCATTTCTGTACCCGGAATATTTCTCCACGTGTTTTCTTGTTCTTTAATGCTGACTTAGGTTAAATGTTGTTCTAGATTTGGCTCCTTTGGCGGGCCTAGGGTGGGAACCCGTGTGGAGGCGTCGCGTCATGACTTACCTCAGGTGGCTTTGATTCCGATTGGATCAGGCTTGTTTGGAGTGGAAGTGTGCTGAATCCTGATGGTACGGCACATCTAATTCTCTTTCGACGACGACTAGACAGGTATAAGCTGTCATGATTACTTTGCTCCGGGTGTTCCCGAAATACCTAATCCCGCAGGCCGCGTTCAACCGTGCATTAATCTGACACCCGTCAGTTAGTGAAGCCAAGGGTCTTTGTACCGTAATCCAGAAGCGTTAGTCAGGAGAGCTAATCCGAAACGTAGACTCCCTGTCCTTGTTTTTTTTTGTTTTGATGTATCTAGTGAGTGAGAGTGGGTGGGAGTGGGAGAGCGTGTAAGTAGGCTATTGGCTTGATATTGTGTGCATAACCTGAGATACTTTTATAACGACTGAGCCGTGATCACAACGGTTCACCTTACGAATCCTTCATCAAGCGACCCTGAGCTTGCTGAATTGTCTCATGTGGATTCCCTGTCCCACTCCGACCCGAGACGGAGTGAGTCAGGAAATCGACACAGGGTAATTATAAAATAAATTTGTAATTGTATCCATTTATTGTTTTATTTAATGCTCCTAGCTACCAAGTATTTACATAATTAAATTTAATGTAACTGCCGGGTAAGGGTGGAGTTAGCCACCCTGAGTTTATTTAAACTAAAGAGGAAGCGTTACAGCGTGAAGCGAATTTAAAACTCAGTCCTAGTAAGTGTACACTATTCCAGAAAGAGGTTGGATACTTGGGACACATTATTTCGACGCCAGGAATTCGAACAGACCCTGAAAAAATAAAAGCCGTGTCGATGTGGCCTACGCCTCGTAATAAAACTGAGGTACGCTCTTTCTTGGGTCTGTGTGCATATTACCGTCGGTTTGTGAAGAACTTCTCTGAGTTAGTGAAGCCGTTTCATCGTTTAACAGAGGAAAAGTGTCAATTTGAATGGAACTCTGACTGCGAACAGGCATTTGCCCTACTGAAAACTCACTTGTGTGAGGCTCCTGTATTAGGTTACCCTAGTCGGGAAGGTCGATTTTTGGTAGACACGGATGCCAGCAATGTTAGTATTGGAGGAGTTCTCTCTCAAACACAAGGAGATAGGCAGGTCGTGATTGCATATTTCAGCAAATGCCTTTCCAAGCCAGAAAGAAATTACTGTGTTACCCGCCGAGAACTTCTAGCCGTTGTTAAGACCTTACAACACTTCAAGAAATATTTGATTGGGATACAGTTTACACTTCGTACCGATCATGCTGCCTTACAGTGGCTCCTTCAGTTCAAAGACCCAGAAGGACAAGTAGCAAGGTGGATAGAGCAGCTGCAAGAATTTGACTTTGTCACTGAACATCGAAAAGGCAAGTCACACAATAATGCTGATGCTTTGTCTAGACGACCTTGCGAAGAATCTTGCCGACATTGTACTAAACAGGAAAAGAATGAGAACGTGAGGATTATCCAGGTGAACGCTTTGGATGAAGACTGGGATAATCAATCATTGGAAGACGCACAAAAGAAAGATAGTGACTTGAAGACAGTAATCGAATGGAAGAAACGTGGCCAAAAGCCCACTTGGAGTGAAATATCAGCGCTTAGCCCAATAGCGAAAAGTCACTGGGCTCAATGGGATAGCCTGATAATTGATAATGGAGTTCTCAAGAGGAAATGGAAATCACCTAGTGGACAGGAGGTCACCTTACAGATAGTTGTCTCCTGCGATAAAGTCGCGTCAGTGCTAAGACAGGTGCACGACGGAGTATCCGGAGGACATCTAGGTGTAAAGAAAACCCTGGAGAAGGTGAGAAAAAGATTCTATTGGGTGCATTGCCGTGAAGACGTTGAGGACTGGTGTAGAAAATGTGTAGCTTGCTCCTCAGTAAAGGGACTGCAAACGAGAGCCAGAGGTCGGCTGAAAGTGTATAATGTTGGTGCACCATGGGAAAGAGTTGCTGTCGATATAGCTGGGCCATTCCCTGTTACTGAAGAAGGGAATAGGTATATCATCGTCATGCAAGACTATTTCAGCAAATGGCAAGAAGCTTTTGCAGTACCTAACCAAGAAGCTCATACAGTCGCCAAAAAGCTAGTTCACGAGGTGTTCTGTCGATTTGGCGTTCCCTTGGAGTTACACTCTGACCAGGGTAGAAATTTTGAGTCTTCACTATTTCAAGAGGTTTGCCAACTACTCGGGATACATAAGACTCGTACAACACCATATCACCCTCAGTCAGATGGAATGGTCGAAAGATTCAACCAGACGCTAGAGAATCATTTGGCCAAAGTAGTGGAAGAACACCAAAGGGATTGGGACCAATACATTCCACTCTTCTTAATGTGATACCGCTCTGCAACACATGATAGCACAAATTGCACACCGGCGAAAGTCAACTTCGGCCGAGAAATTAGACTACCCATAGATGCACTAACCGGAACACCCCCCGATACTCCCATCCTAGCCGTCGACTATGTGCCCGACCTACGGCGTAAATTAGATGGAATACATGAGCTAGTGAGAGAGAGCGGTCTCAAAACCAGCGAGAAAATGAAAATCCGATACGACCGCAAAGCTAACGTACCCGGATTTGATGAGGGAACTTTGGTATGGTTACATAATCCCATAAGGAGAAAAGGAAAGAGTCTGTCTGAGAGTCTCGATAGTAACCAGGATAAACGATGTCACCTACCGGATAAAGAAAGGACCTAGAGGGAAGCTGAAGATCGTACACGTAGACCGCTTAGCTCGCTATTATGGATCAAATCATGCTCGGGACGAGCATGACTAATAAGGGGGCAATGATACGAATGGACCTTATGTCAATGGCATAAGGTTCAATATCGCGTGACATGTAGTGTGTCACTTTTAAGCCCTATTTCCCCAGATCTAGACATTTTGTAGGTACAATATAAAAACGCATTGCTAGACTTAGGATGGCTTATCGAATGGTACAGGTCTCAACAGTTTTGACAACAAAGTGTCGACATCGAAATTTCTAGAAACCTGTTTCCGGGAATTACCGTAGATACTTACTCGGGCGGTGTCCTCGAAGTTATGCGGTATTATTATTACGTCTAGAGGAATCTGGAATGTTCGATCAGCTGGCCTATATATAACGAATTCGACTAGCGATACGAGAACAAGCGACAGTTAAGAAGCGATCCTATAGAAGACCTACTGCGACAATTATAACGAGAACTTCGTGTACTACTTCAAGTAACATCTGTAGTGTTATTCTGCGTTTACAACACGGATTTCATGGACATAAGGGAAGACTTCGGTGCAACATCAGCGACATTCTAATTGTCATTGCCTACAATTGACTGTACCTTCGTTGCCAATAAACTTCGTAACCCTTAACCGACGTTTAAGTACCCCCAGCCTAAACAATACTATCATTTTGGATGAGTTTTTCATAGACGAAGTCTTCCATGCTACTCTAATAAAAATCTAGGGGATTTGAATCCGGTAACCTAGGTGACCACGATATTGATCCTAGTCGCCCAATCCACTTGCCTGGGTTAAGTTTCGTCTAGGGAGGCCCATACCAGGTCACTCAGAAAGTATTGCGATAAAAGTTTTTATTTATAAAAAACTGGCCGGTTATAATTTATTTAAAAATATGATTATTTATAACTAATAATAGATATGTTCCAAACTCAAAACCTCCCTCCACATTTGCGAGCTATGTAAATATATCGTGTCTCTTTGAAAAATGTGTTATCAGTGAAAAGTTTGATCCAAGACAGACGAATTACAAAACAAGAAATTCAGCATAACTGCTGTTACGGAATTAAACGAATAACCAGAAATTATGGCTTTTATTAACTTATAAAAGTTACAGAGGAATGACAGATAGGTAATAGAGTTTTAATAAATGCCAGGGCCGACATGTGTAACTATAGAGGAATCATTCAGCCAGTAGGTATACCGCCTCAACTGCAGATTGGATCAAGAAGCCTTCACGATATTCTACACGAGCATCTTCGGTTGCAGAGAATAGTTTCACGCTGGGTGCCGCACAATCTCACCGATTTTCAGAAGCAGGCACGGGTGGAATGGTGTCATGACATGATAGACAAAAAAGCAGGCTTGTCATCATCATCAACATCTCAGCGTTAATCCCAGTCGCGTCCGAAGCTTTATCAGCTTTGGAGTCTGGGGTCAGCTTTACCAGTCTCACAATTAATTTTGGCTAAACTTCACACACCACTCCACAACCCGAAGGTGATATCGAAGCATTGGAGTTAGACCAATTGTTGGACTTTTGAGGGCTCCAACAACCCGTAACGACTGCCATTAGATGTTCGTATGGCAACCGGGACCAACGGCTTGTCGTGCTTTCCGAGGCACGACCGGACCAATGCAAATATTTATATTCATGCATACAAATATTTTCACGGCGCGGCGATAGAATCCGCGCCCCCTTGTGCAGCGGCCGCGTTCACTACGGCTAAGCCACGGAGGCTGTGTACGAAACCAAAGAAGCATTAAGGCTGAATGGTATTCTACCAAATGCTTGACAGAAGTATTATCTATTGTGAGCAACAAGCGACCAAACACAGGTTTCCGCGGGGTACTGCTTCGCCATGACAATGCGCCCGCCCACACCGCAATCAAAACGAGGGACTTCCTGGACAGTACATCGGTCAAACTTCTGGCTCAGCCTCCTTACAGCCCTAACCTAGCACCATATGACATCTTCTTATTCCCAAAAATAAAAGAATCAGCTCAAAGCGATACAATTTTGGTCCCGGTGTTTGCGGCGGATTGGAAAAAGTGTTTCGAAAATTGGTTCAGACGCATGAAACTTTGTATAGAGGCCTTTAGAACTTTTTTCACAGTCCCATGTATTTGTCGGCTATAATAAACAGCACACCCATCATTTTGAAGTCACTTCACGTCTCCTAGCTCATTTCGGAACAGTTTCTAGGTGATTACTGCTATTTACTGAAAATTAAAGCTCGACGGGACCCACAATCTGGCCATTAAAATTTCGCTGTAAAGAAACATCTATATACGGATTTTATAACTTTCGACCTAGAAACTGTTCCGAAATGAGCTAGGAGAAGCTCATTTCGGAACAGTTTCTAGGTGATTACTGCCATTTACTGAAAATTAAAGCTCGACGGGACCCACAATCTGGCCATTAAAATTTCGCTGTAAAGAAACATCTATCTACGGATTTTATAACTGTCGACTATGAAGATTATGTAAGTGCAAGTACTCGTCATTTCTGCAGGTTAACTCATCACTCTATAGAAACTCATTTAAAAATTAAGGTTCTCTCGATACATTCCAAGCATGAAGCGGCAAAATTGAATTCTCGACGCGGAGTCTCCTGTTAAAAGAGTTTGCACGCATCATACGTGAAATGCATAGTTTCCATAATCCCTTGAACACTGAGTGAAAAGTGATTTTCTTTATTCCTTACCACCGCTGTATCACCTCCGATGTTGTTGGACCTTATTCTCATTCCTGAAGCACTATGACTAGAAAATCTGACTTCCGTGTAGGGTTAATGAATTCTGGTAAATATTTTATGGTGTGAAAGTCTCCTATCGGGAAATCTTTCCCTCTAGAGGGCTGCAGCAGCTCTGGAAGCTTTCTGCAACTTCTTCATCGGTCAGGTTACGGTAGGCGAAACGTGTACCATCACTGCGTCCAATGCAGGGAGGACACCGCGCAGCACACACTCTCTGAGTGCGTAGCTTGGGAGCAGCAGCGCCGCGTCCACACAAATGAAGTAGGAGACGACCTGACGCTGCCGGCAGTAGTGCGGAGGATGGTCGGTAGCGTAGAGTCGTGGGACGCGGTGGTGTCCTTCTGCGAGGACGTGATGTCGCAGAAGGAAGCTGCGGATCGGGAGAGGGAGATTTCAACTTTCTTCCCAGGCCGCTAAAGACGCATCGGGCGCCGGGGAAGGGTGGATAACGCCCTCTTCCGGCCCCCATGAATGGGCCCTATTTGATGGACCCCGGGGCGGGGGCCGACACTCGCGCGCGCCTCAGAGGCGATGCATGGGGTAGTTTAACACCCCGCTACCCCGTGCAGGGCGAAGCTTGGGCAGACCGGGCCAGCACGAGAGTGTGGGGCCGTGGAAGAATTTAGACTCCCGCGGCCCCACGCGCGCTCGTGATAGAAGAGACACCGGCATGGTTTTTGGTCAGTAGAAGTCTGACAGACCCCGTCGCCCACCCCAGGGCGACGGACATACATTCAGAGTTTTCACACCGGAAGAAAAAAAAAGGCGAATCGTGTAGGAGCAGCTGTTAATTATCCTCGTAGTGGTTTTGTCAAAATTAGGTTAAATATTTTTTTAATAAAATTAGCTACCCTTGCAACTAGGACACCATTTTTTTTTCAATGAATTTGCTTATTGTTACTTTTTAAGTTTTTGAATAAAACTGTTACATACATTTAATTTTTTCACCACTGTAGTTTACAGTTAGTAATAATAAAATTGTTCTGCGAAAAATTAAACAAACTAGAAAACATTCCCGTTATTTTTTTTTAATAAAAAGGATTTTGTGAATAAGTTTTATTGTACTTATTGATAAGAACTTTTACCAACAAACAATTTCACTACTTTCATGAAAATCGGTTTCAGAATAGAGATACAAAATTTTGCAAAATATTATAATTTTGAAAAATTTTATATAACTGTAAGTAATATT
This sequence comes from Sesamia nonagrioides, assembly GCA_017933935.1. Lineage (NCBI taxonomy): Eukaryota > Metazoa > Arthropoda > Insecta > Lepidoptera > Noctuidae > Sesamia > Sesamia nonagrioides. Next base: position 1,177,624 of record JADWQK010002063.1, read on the forward strand.
AAACCACAGTATTTTGCGGAACGTTGCTATGGTATGTATCGAAAAAGCTATCAGCCACTATACCATGTCATATTATTTACTGGACACCCTGTATGTCGGGAATGCCACTGGCCGAGAAGTCAATCAGGTATATTTTCAGGTGTGTTTTGTCCAGCTAATGAGAACTTACATAGATTCCACCTTGTACCCAGGATAATCCATTAGCAATGCAGAGAGCATTGCTGATGGATAGCTTGTGGATGCGTGTCAGACTTTAACTGACTAAAACCCACCCGTGTTCCTTCACTTACCTGTAGGCCAGGGTCACGGCTTCCGGACCCCGTCACGATGTGCTGACATCTCTAAGAGGCGCGCGGGAAACAACGCGCAGTCGACTCAGGCCTGGTCTTTACTGGGCAGCGAGCCCACTGCTCACCGCCCGCAAGCCCGCGTCTGCGGTGGCTGGGAGTCCGATGTTGTCTCCCAACCAGGGCGTCTCCTGCGGCGGCTAGAGGCGTGAGGGCGCTGGCATTCCCGCTCCCTCACGCGCTCCGCCTCCTCCTTTGCTAGCATCACTGCTTTACAGAAGGAACTGATGGTCTGCCATGCACTCTCGCTCCATACCATAGCCTGGACCAGGGTCGGGAGCCACAGATCGCCGCCGATCGCTGCCACAAGGATGCAACGGTGCTCTATCCAAGCCGGGCAGACCTCCACCGTGTCCTCAGGGCGATCCACACGGTGGTGACATCCTGGCGTGTCCGCCCGCCTTATAGCGAAGCGATCCGTTTTATCATTGGGCTGAACTCATGATGTCCATTACCAGTATGATAGTTAGATGTACGCGAACTTTTGAAAGAGTGAAGAGTTTTTGTTTAATTACTTACCGCACTAGGGCATTTCTAGCTACATATATTATTATGCTATAGCGCTAATCAGTCACCTACGAGTCCCATTTGGGGATAATAAGGAGCTACTTACCGAATATGGTTTAAAAAAATTATAATTTATATCAGTATGTATTGAAGTAAAGGAGATATTAACTTATTAACAGATTTTCGCTCTTTGATTTGTTAATGCTCGTCATTATTTCCGGTATTTCAGTGATTGTGAATTATCCCCCGTTATCACTCATCCTGTAAAAAAAAATATATTGACGCAAAGGATTCATCATCAATTATGATAACTTGAGATGACATTAAAAACTGAATTAGGTCGCCCTCAGTATCACTCAATGTTCGTGATAATGGGGACTCCACTGTCCGTATTTTTATTTTTAATTGTTTTAATACAATTACTTAATGTGTATCAAGCGGGAACTTCAAATGGTATTTGTACCAAATCGCAAAAGTAAGTAGATTAATTTGCTTAATTTGTGTTTATAATATATTCTTTATTGCCACAACAAAAAAAAAAATACATTTTATACTTTTAAAATATATGCTTTACAAAAAACGTGTACACTTTTTCTACACGGTTATGGTCTCGTATTGGTTAAAGTTTTTCTCCAATTTTCCGCCACCAATTTTCTCCAAGTTTCCCTGTTTCTGGCTTTGACCATCCAGTCTTTGTTTATGTTTTTATTATATCTACGCAGCGTTCTGGTGGACACTCCGTGGCCCTTCTTCTTGCTGGTCCCGACCTTGTCGTGGTTCTATCATCATTATTTAATTTTTCATAACAATAACTTCTTACAAGTGTTGAATATTGCATATAAATATTAAAATAGAATTGCCACGCACGGAAAAAAATAAATATAATAAGACTTTATAAAATATTGAGTTAATCAATTATAAATATATCGATTGGTATATAAACTAATGTCAGATGTTATGCCGAAAATAATCTCAAATGTTTAGCTACAGCCAAAGCATATTATTTCAGTCAAAATTAATTAATTCAGTTGAATGCATTTTCACTGGTATTATAGCATATTATTTATTTTGCATCAGTTAGCATGAAATCTGATACTAAGTATCCAGAAAAAAGGTTTTTAATTTGTTTTTAAATAAATGAGTAGTATTAATTAATAACAGCAAATCAGTTGGTAACCTAATAAACAATTTGATTAACTGCTTGGCGAAAGACATCAACAGAGCCCTTCTGACAATCACAACCATCTAGGTGGAAAGGACTTATCAATACAAATTAATTAAGCACAAACACGCGGTAGCTGCTGTGAATCGTAAAAGAGTTCCTTCAACTGTGTCCCGGCTCCATCATCAGATCTACTCCAGACCTTTATTTAATTGTAGCGATTTAAAATACTTAGAAATGCACTTGACGGCCCTAAGATTTTTAAAAGTTCCCCTTTATTTCTCTGATCTTCCATCATCAGATCTATAAAAAATTTTGAAATCGGTCTAAGCGTCTTCGAATAATCGGGAAACAAATGAATTGAGATCCTCCTCCTTTTTTTGAAGTCGGTTAAAAAGTAGAGGCCCTAATACGCTACCTTGGGGCACCCCGTATTTTATAATTATTGTTTGATAACTCTTGGTTACTAAATTCCTTTTTTTGCATAATTGTGAGAGTCCAGTGCATTGAGATCTATTATTCAGATATGACTCCAAAAGTTTTAAATATTTCCTCGAATTCCATATCCATACAGTTTTTTTTTTAGCAAAATCTTATGATTTACATAGTCAAAAGCTTTTTTCATATCCGTATATATAGCACACAACGGAGCTCTTTCATCGATATAAGTCATAATATAAGAAAGGAGGTCGAACAATGCCATATTATGATTATAGTTTATATATTATACTAGCTGTCCCGGCGGGGATGTTCGGTTCCCGGTGAAAAATAGATGTTGGCCGAACCAAAAATGCCACTTATTTTTATATATATATATATATATATTCAATTTACACTTCAGTCTAAGTAACACGTGGCCGGCTATGCTAACAGCAAAAATTTAAAAAGTGGAAATAATTGAATTATACGGTAGTTCGTTCACTACAAAATAAATTTAATTAATTTTATAGCGTCAACAACCGTGGTAATTATGCTGTTAAAATGTAGCTTATATGACACGTTCATAGATTTACCATAGCAGCGCCATCTATTGATTACTTACTCAACCCAGTCGAAAGAATCATTTGGAGTTAACAGATAATTGTGACTGTCAAATAATAACAGACAAATGATTAGCAATAAATTAAAATTGCGACTATAATTTGAGATTTAAACTATCCTATCTCTCAAGTTGGATCGAACTGCACATGGTGTGCGAATTTTATTATAATCGGTTAAGTGGTTTAGGAGTCCATTGAGGACAAACATTGTGACACGAGATTTATATATATTAAGATTATAATTTTTGACATCTGAATTATCATCTCTTTTAAATAAGGGCTTAATAATTACTTTTTTTAGAATGTTACGAAAAACACCATTTTTTATGCATAAATTAATAATGTGCGTTAGTCATGGTGCTATAACTTCTTTAACATATGTCACTACTTGAGTACTTACTCCATCATAGCCCACAGTATTTGTATTGTTAAGGTTATTAATAATTTTTATTATATCTTTATATACATAATTCTGCTGTAGGTACGTGTGTATGTCATTGGACTCCTCCTAAACGGCTTGACCGATTTAAATGAATTTTTCTGTATGCATTTGAGTGGCAATCTTTTAGGTTTAGATTCACAAATCAGCACGGCAGATGGCGCTGATCACTTGAAGAAGCATGTGATCTCGGAAACGGCCCTAACGATTTCGCTGTAATTTGATATGTGCGGGTTTTCGGGGACAAGAAATCGATCTAGCTCAGTCTTATGTCTGGGGAAGCGCGTGTTTTCGAGTTTTCTCTTTCGCAATATTTCACGCATAATATGAGCGCTAATTTCGCGCGGTTTGCCATAGCGCCTGTGGCGTAGTTGATAGTGGTATGCTCTACTCGCGATGACTGGTGTTCCTCGGTCCAATCCCAGGCAATCACAAGATTTTTTTTGTTTTTAGGCAAGTTTACACTTTTTTTTTTAATTTTTGGAGTCACTTAAAAAGAAAATTGTACATAAGAAATAAAAGGGGAAAAATATATACATTTTTTTTTTAACTAAAATTGTACTTAAGAACTAAAAGAGAAAAAAATAAATAGAAATAAATAAATATTTAATTTTTTTTATTTAAATTTAAGAGACTGAAACAAGAGCTCTAGGGGTAGAGAGAGGTATGATATCTTTGCTACAAATGTAGATGACAATGCTTTCCATGGGTATATTCCTTAATCTGCTTTACGTGTGTACGTCACTGAATTCCTCCTAAAGGGCTGGTCGATTTAAATGAAATCTATGTATATAAAAGAAAGTCGTGTTAGTTACTCTATTTATAACTCAAGAACCGCTTAACCAGTTTGGCTCAAAATTGGTAGGGAGGTAGATAAGAACTGGGAGAAGGACATAGGATACTATTTACCCCATTTCCGTTGTTCCTGTCGTTGCCGTGTGACGTGAAATAAAACGTGGTATAACAAAACGCAACTGACATGGAATAACATCATTCACGTTCATTTGCTAAAAATGGTACAAGCACACTGTTGCATTCATTTAAAGCAATGAATGCCCAAAAAAAGTGCATAAGGGCAATGTGCAAGCTAGATCAAATGGACAGTTGTAGACCATACTTTCAAAAACTAAAAATATTGACAGTACCGTGTCTGTACATATATGAGTTGGCGATGTTTGTCAGAAGTAATTTTACGATGTACGAAACTTATAAAAGTAAACGTAACAATTTAAAAGTTAATTGTCCTCAACACAAAAGTGCATTAATGAAAAATAGCGTACTCTGTATGGCGCCACGCGTTTACAACAATCTACCAAAACAATTATTAGAATGCCAAAGCTGTAATATATTTAAACAAAAAGTTAAAAAATTTCTCGTGGAAAAGGCCTATTATAGTGTAATGACATGCAATTTAATAATAATGACATTATTGTATTTGGTACTTAACTAATTGAGTTGACTTGTTTTAATTATTGTTTGACATATTTATGAATTCTGAATTGACCTGTCCATGACAAAATTTCTTGACATTTATCATTTATTATTTTAATGACATCTTTTTCCCTTTTTTATTTTATTTTGAATGAATTTATAAAATGTATAATTAGTAATGCAATAAGTAGAGACAAACACCAATTAAAATTGCATGCCTTCAGATGGAGATGCCAAACTATCTTATATATCAATGTTAAATCTGAATTACCGCTTTTCGCAATAAATGAGTTTGAGTTTGAATATAAATACTCTCTGCTGGTTTAAATTTTTTAATAAAAAGCTCCAAAGCAAACATCAATTTAAAAATTTCTAATATCGTATTGCTGTGCCATTTACCACTTCACTACACACTATAAAACAAAGTTACTTTCTCTTTCCCTATGCCCCTTTGTATGATTAAATCTTTAAAATTACGAAACCGGTTTTGTTGAAGTTTCATTTTATAGATAGAGTAATTAAAAAGAAACGTTTATATGTATAATAACATACATTAGATTGTGGAGAAACACTATTATTTTTGAGGTCTCTAATGTATAAATAACTACATTTATTCCGCGTTTGCACTGACTCTTTGCACTCCTAGCTGGATTGCCGCCATGGGATCTGGAGGCCAAAGCCCTCGCCCACGTGCGGGAGTGACGAGAGGAGGCATAAATCTGTTGCCGCGAAAAATTGCAGTACAGCGGACAGAGCTCCGGCGGTATCTCATGGCGACATGGAAAGTGTGATTGTCGCAATCCAGCACTGGGCACGCCACAATAGCGGCGGTAAGTCCCCTCTTTGAGGAGTAGCTAGAGAGGCGCCACGGCGTCCTCACCTTCCGACTGACGTAGGTGCTCACCGGACACGGCTGTTTCGGGAGGTTCCTGTTCCGTATAAGGCGGGAGGAAACGCCAGGGTAACCACTGTGTGCATCGCCCTGAGGACACGGTGGAGCATATGGTGGAGGTCTGCCCGGCTTGGGTAGAGCACAGCCGTGTCCTCGTGGTGGCGATTGGCGGCGATCTCTCGCGTCCAACCCTGGTCCAGGCCATAGTCCGGAGCAAGAGTGCATGGCAAGCTTTCACCTCCTTCTGTGAAGCAATGATACTGGCAAAGGAGGAGGCGGAGCGCGTGAGGGAGTGGAAATCCCACTACCCTCACACCTCAAACCGCCGCAGAGCGGGAGAGGTCATTTGATGATTTCCCATCCAAAACAAAAAAAAAAGAACTGTAGAAGAGCAAGAATTTGCACGTGAAGAGCGGCGCCTTAGTATGGCTCGACTTCGTGCTTCTCACTCACCAGAGCAAAGGGAAGCAGCCCGTGAAACGGCTCGGTTGGCAATGCGAAATCATCGAGCAACCCTCAGGAGATCGCGCGCTAGATAATTTACGAAGCACAAGAAGAAATTCATCAAATACTCAATAGCGCAATGGCGTTCGCATTGGGCCAATGAACGTTGTTTGCGAGTATTGTAGCAAATTAAAGTTTTCCGGAGAACCGCCAGGATTGTGCTCCCAAATAAATAATCATTGAATAATAATACTTATTTATTTACAATTATCCTAATTTAAAAAGTAGAAAAAGTAGTCATGTGATATTGCCTTTAAGGCGGAACAAAGTTCGCCGGGTCAGCTAGTACAAATATATATATATATTTAGGACAGAGAATCACGTTCAAGGAGTAAACTGCAGGCGAAGTAGAGCGCAGAATAAAACTTGCGTGGAAAAGATATTGGTTATTGAAGCACATGTTCAAATCCAAACTTCCAATCAACCTTACGAAAAAAGCGTTTGAAACTGTTGTGGCTCCCACACTACTCTACGGATGCCAGAGTTGGGCACTAACAAAAGAAATTCTCTCCAAACTCCAAGTCTTCCAGCGGGCCGTCGAACGAAGTATGTTGGAACTGAAACTGAGAGACAGAATCCAAAACTCTCAAATCAGACTGAAATCCAAACTGATAGACGTGGCAGACTTGGCCTGTAGGTTAAAATGGCGTTGGGCAGGTCACGCGGCGCGCTCAGAGGACGGACGCTGGAGCGAGCGTGTGCTGTACTGGTGGCCGTGCGGCGAGCCGCGGCGCCGCGGTCGTCCGCGCCGCCGATGGGGCGACGTCATCGCGCGAGTCGCGGGACCCTTTTGGACTAGGATCGCTAAAGATAGGAAACTATGGAAATGCATGGAAGAAGCCTTTGCTCAAAATTGGGTAACCCAAAATAAAAATAGATTATATGCTTTATTTATATCTTTTTACATATAACATCAATTTAATTTTTGTGCCTATACTAATTTATTGAATTAATTGTTACTAGATACATAACTACAAATTTTATTTTATTCCATTTCTTATTAAACTAACATAATCATATTTAATATTTTATTATAATACTCAATAGCAATACTATAAATTGTTGTCTAATTTAAATTGTCATTTGCTAATTCAAGATAATGTATAGGTAAATAAATAACAATTTTACACAATGAATCCAAAATTATGAATTTAGAAATGAGTACTACTGTATCTAATAAGCAATTTTCTTTTGTAAAATTTAGTATAGTGCTGATTTGTTGCATAATATTTTCTAATAGAGAGAATGTAATAAAATTATAATATGTTATATTTGGGAATAAAGGGCTTTTATTATAGAATCAATATCAGGAAAACCATTAGCAATATTACAAGAAGTGGCTGGATTTTGATTAAAACCGAAACAAATTGATCAGCAAAGAGGTTAGCAATTTTCGGACCATTGTTAGCCACCATATCATTCATAAACATGTCTGCATGTATACAAGATTCTTCGTGACACTTATCTTTAATGAATCGCCAGAAAAATTTTGGGTTTTTGGGAATGTCGTTTTCAATTTTACATTTATATGTATTACTAGGTTCTGCCCGCGACTTTGTCGGCGGAAAATTTCTTGTTTTAACATAAGATTACACTCGATTGATATTACTCTATTTAATTTTATTAGTAAAATATTTTTTGGAATCAGATCAGTAACTTCAAAAATTACCAACGTTCTCTTTTCTGCTCAAGGTAACTTAACCCTTAGTCGCCTTTTATTTATTTATTTAAGTTAGGTATCTATTTAATTTAAAGCTTCTCTATATACAATGTTTGAAGTTGTTTTATTTTCCGGTAACAGAATAATCTGCTTTTCGGATAATCCCACTCTTGATAGAGCAACATATAATTGCCCATGAGTAAAACATTCTTTTCGTAGGTCAATGCCAACCAAAGAGAATGTTTGTCGCTGGGTCTTATTAATAGTCAGGGCAAATGATGTTTTTATTGGAAACAGGACACGTTTAAACGGCATGGGTAGGTCCGTCGGAATTATTGGAAATCTTGGGATGTACGCCAACTGGGCAGCTCCTGGGCCGATGAGAAGGGTCGCCATAACTAGGTTGTCTTTCAAATCTTTTATTTGTAGCCTTGTGCCGTTGCACAGGTTAGGTGGGCTTAAATTTCTTAAAAGCATGATAGGCGTTCCGGATTTCAACAGCAGTTCGTGAGGTGGGAGACCAGGTGGTTTAAGGGAATTTAAAAATTCCTGCGGATAGTGGACTGCATCCTCGATATTACACACTGTATCAATTGACTTGTAGATTTTGCCGGGAACTTTTTGTAAAATTAGATTATTGATTTCATTGGCTGTATTGTTCCTTGGTGAGACGATAGCCCTTGAACAAAGTCAATGAATGTCTCTATCTAGTAAATATTCGTGGTCAGGATATACTGCGTCTATAAGATGCTGCAGATTGTGAACTGTATGACCCAGAGTCTCATTTATAACGATTTCCAGAGAGAACGCAGAGTTAGAGCCCAAGGTTCGAGAAGAAAAAGAAAAAAAAAATGTTCGTACGTAAATTCAAAGTTTGGACTATACTCCATAGGGGCGTTGGTTTTAGACATGCCTTTATGATATCCGCACGTGTCCCTCTTGTGACGACGGGAAGTGTCTGACGAAAGTCACCTGCAAACACAAAAGTTACACCACCCATGACAGCGACTGAGATTCTCAAGTCCTTAAGTGTTCGATCCACTGCTTCAACATGAGCTCTATGACTCATGGTATATTCGTCCCACATTATCAACGACGTATTCTGTAACAATTGACTAATGGGCCCATTTTTGCGTATCGAACATACCGACTGTTGCTCCAATGAAACTGTCAATGGGAGTTTGAAGGTAGAGTGAGCAGTTTTACCGTCACTCAATAAAGTAGCCGCAATCCCAGAAGAAGTCACTGCCAAAGCTATTTTTCCGGATTGCCTAACATGTGCTAATATTAAATTAGTGAGGAATGTGTAAAACGTCTGCACAATGAATGTTATGTTAGGGGCATTTTGTGTTTTAGTAATTTTATATTATCTCCGAAACTGTATGACCAATTGATATACTGTAAATGGCAAATCTTATCTGTATGATGTTCTTGTGATACTGAAATAATTTATTGTCATAAGAATTAATATTTTGTTGCTCAAATAATCAACCAAATGTAAATATGCCGAAAAAAAATTTTTTCAATGCAAAAAAAAAATAAAAGACAGAGATATGTTATCGCGGACTTTTTTGTAGAAATAATTAAGACGAACCAGGTAGCCATACATTGTTTTTAATTTTAAGCAACTGTTTATGCAGCGCACGCGAAAAATTCTGTTTTATGAGGTATTTTTTTTCGACTTGCTAGACAAAAGTTGTGATAGCTCGGTTAATATACATGTTATAGAAACACTCATTAGCCTATAGCACTCAGAAATAATATAGCTTTCTGCCCGTTAAAAAAATTTTAGAATTGGATTATGAGTTCCAGAGATTACCCCCTACACACAAATATACAAACTTAAAAATTTTACCTCTTTTTAATATTAGTATAGATATATAGCGCAAACGCAGATATTGCCTTCAAGTAGACATGAATTATCGTAGATGATTATTTTAAACGCTGGTACAAATAAAAGAAAAAATATCAATTTTAGCGTGTGGTTGATATAATAATCCATACATTCATCCCAGAGTACACAACAAGAAGGAACTTGGTTATACGTTAAATTAGCAGTATTTCAACAATTTTGACCGTTCTTAAGGAATAAAGGGCACGTTTAATGGTGCCAAATGCCTACGCATTTCATCCGCGACAATCCATCTCTTACCATATTCACATGATCTAAAATTACTTTACTACATAGTTTAAAACGAAGTCGCTTTTTCTTTCCCTATGTCCCTATGTATAATTAAATCTGCAATGCGAAACTGTGCAATGGATTTTTATGCGGTTTTTTAATAAATAGAGCGAATAAAGAGGGAGGTTTATTTGTATAATAATATCCATTAAATAGTGTAGAAATGCTAATATTTTTTAGGTTTCTAATGTGATGCCTTAAAATTTTTTTCCGTGTTTTCAGTTAAACGCAGGTTGCACCTTACGAGATTTATAAAATAATGTACTGAATATTGTAAACATTGAAAAGGTCTACAGAAAAGTCCATGATGGTATATGTCTACTTCTTATGGATATCCCACAATATCATTTACTTTTTGCGACAAATACTGACTAATTTTCGAAGCGATTTTAACCAATACAGCATCGATCTTTATCCAATTACTACTTTCCAATTACTCCAATTACTACAAATACCTTTAATACATTATTGATTTAATATAGATCTATACCGCCCTTTACAGCATATGATTTAAATGAATATTTTCGAAGATATTACAAATTTAAACATTGTGGGGCGTCGCGTTTGCTGCGGTACCGACCGGCCAGGACGGCGGGGGCGGCGGGCCGGTATGTTTTTAATACAACGTTCACAGTTTTCTGTAGTATCAGCATTGCACCTGCGCGAAGCCGGGGCGGGTCGCTAGTAAAATATAAAACGATACCGAAGTACGTATATTTTAATTTGGTGGACCTATTCAATTTCATTATGAATATATAACGTGTATATTTTATCATTCTACTGCCCTTATCCCAATTTACTTGTCATCGACGCAATATGTCTCTTTCTTCTAATAGCCCTTTTTGCATTTTTTTTTATTTTGTAATTCTTAAATACTTCCGTTATCGTATTAAAGCTTTTACCATATAGAAAAAAGTGTTTTTATAATTAAAATACCTCAACAAGCGTGTTATTGTAATTGTCCCCAATAATTTGGCAACCCACTGTATATTTGTTTAAGTATATAGGTTTTTTTAGTCTCTCTCAACCAATGTATGTATGGTATTCGTAAGCGGGTGAATAACGATATCATATTCATACATTCCATCCATAGTATCTTTGGTCTTGACATTCATACTCAAAACTCGCCTCTCAACATTTTCCTCATTTCTGCATAACACATGCCACACCATCACATCTGATTTCCACATAACAGTTCAGTTACTGGTGCCACTTTCTTTTGATAATTAATAATGAGCGTCATTTATATAATTATAACCGCAAATGTCGGTCAGCCAGGTTAAGCTATGCTTGGCGCGGTACGTACCCAGATCTCTCCTTGCTCCAAATAACACATTAAGCCGACGGTCTCGAGTTTCATTAATAAATCTCTGACAGTTAATTAGTACTGAGTAGTCAGACTCATAGTGTAAGTCAGTGTCAGAGAGTTGTCAGACTTTCGGGTTTAATCAAAATTCAATGATGCAAATTAGGCTGAGATTCAGCACTTTTTGAACGTCAATATTACATAAAACAGTCCCCCAAAACGCCTGCCCTTCGCCAATTCCTAGTGCTTTCGCTGGGAAGAAGAAATGGCGGACAGACTCCCCTGCAGCAGAGCTGTCTGTTCATTTGAAATACGTGTTTATACAATACTAACACTGCTAACACAGAGCATTGAACTATACTGTCTACCATATGCCAGCTATCCACGCCAAAATATCAGCGAAAAAAAAACATTAAATTAATGACTGTGAAAGGTGTACGAATGACAGCCGAGACCAACGGCTTAATGTACCGAGGCACGGAGAGGTATGGTCGATATGTAACGGATGGTGACCCGTCCATGAACCGACATCGGCAAGCGTAGCTTAGCCTCCGATCGACCAGTGTGACACAATTTTAAAACTTGTTTTCTAAAACTGTCTCAAAGCTACTCAGTCTATCTTGTAATGATACTTATGTCTTGTATTGTATACAGGTATATAGGTATTCAGGTTTTTCAATAACTCAGCAGACCACTGGGGTGCTTGTCGCGCCCGTAGGGTTCCCACATAACGCTAGGAGGGGTTCAAATCAGAGTTGGGTCGACGATGTAGTACATGGGACTTTTCCTCGACAGCCTGGGGAACTTCGAGGAGCACTTCCGACGTTTGGCTCCCAGACTGGAACGGGCCGGAGCTGCCCTGAGGCGGCTCCTTCCCAATCTAGGGGGACCAAACGCCTCCTGCTGGAGACTCTACGCAGGGGCCGTACGGTCCATAGCCCTTTACGCGGCACTAGTGTGGGCGTGGTCCCTAAGGAAGCGACCAGCCCGATGCCTAACCGCGTCCCAGAGGGTCATGGCCATTCGATTGGTCCGGGGATACCGCACAGTATCCGCCGAGGCGGCAAGCCTCCTTGTCGCCATGGGATCTGGAGGCCAAAACTCTCGCCCACATGTGGAAGTGGCGAGAGGAGGCAAAACGCTGGGGTATAACTCCGCTGCCGTGAAAAATTGCGGTAAGGCGGGCAGAGCTCCAGAGAGAGTGCGATTGTCGCATTCCAGTGTCGCATTCTAGTTTCCTCTTTGAAGAGTGGCTAGAGGGGCGCCATGGCCTTCCGGAGAATTCCAGAGGGAATCCCAGCGCCCTCACGCCACGAGTCACTGCAGGAGACGCCCTGGTCGGGAGATGACATTGATCTCCCGGCTACCGTAGGCCCAAGATTCCGGCGGGTCGTCGGCGCCTTGTGTTTTATGCGCGAATTAAGTGATGGAACTCGGATTTAAATAAAAAAATACTTTATTTAATTAAGACAGCGTAACAGTATGATTAGAGTTAACAATAGTAATCGCTTATAACTAGACTTACATCGATATTTATAATAAATAAATGCTAATTTGACAATAAGGCTATTTAGGGCATTTGGTGGTGGCAGATGTGCTGGCGAAGCTAATATTGCTGGGTTCAGCACACTTAACTCGCGCTTCAAAAAGATGTCAGCACATCGTGACGGGGTTCACGAAGATCGATGCCTTCTGGGTCAGGATTGCGGGTTGTTTAAAAGAGAAACTGTGGCCCTGGCCTTCGCACAGGCAAGTGAAGAAACACGGGTGGGTTTTAGTCAGTAAAATGAGAGGTTATTTAACGATTTGCCATCCAGAATAAAAAAGGGTGCTTGTCCAGCCACTTGGCGGGTATTTCTGAAAGGTCTTTTTAAAAAGTGGTGATTCTCAGCCTAATTTGAATAAATTACTTGATTTTGCTACTTAACTTAATAAATGGTTTATAAACGCGTGTAACCTTTAACAAGTGATTTTTATTTTTACAGAGGAAGTTTCCAGCGTATTCCTAAGACTGGATGGCGTTTAATCACGTCTGGTCTGAAGATTAAAAAAGTTACCACCCAGGTCGGCACGACGAATGTTAGTATTTAATAATTAACATAACAAATGCTACATAACGCCTAAAGGCTAGTTGGCAGCAAAAATAATATTGAAGTTTAATTTAGATAAAATTACAATTTCTGATTTTTGTAAAATCATATATTAGCAGGCATATTGTCTCTGGGTCTTCTCGTCTAGCTAACGGAGAGTACTTGCATAGACACAACCTTTTAGTCAGGAAAATCCATCAGAAACTTAATCTCAAATATAATCTTGTGGAATCAGAAGCGCCATACTACAGATATGGACCCGGTTCCCGAAAATGGCAATATCACATTGTACTGGAATGGATCCGTCATCACTGACAGGAATATTGTTGCCAATAAGCCTGATATAGTGATGGTGAATCGATCAAAGCTGCATGCAATGATTGTTAATATAAGCATCCCGCATGATGAGTACCTCATGAAAGCCGAGAAAGATCTTAATAGGCAAGAGCCTCTATCAACAACCTCAGGAGGCTCTCATCATCAAAGCTTCTTATTATAGTAACATAGCTTCCATGTGAAGCATAGCAATATTGGTTATTTTTATGATTAATGTCTTCTTCATAGACACATGTATATAAATATATCATCATCATCATCATCATTTCAGCCGAAAGACGTCCACTGCTGGATATAGGCCTCCCCCAAGGTTCTCCACGACGACCGGTCCTGCGCCTCCCGCATCCAGCGGTTTCCTGCGATCTTTACCAGGTCGTCGGTCCACCTCGTCGGGGGCCTACCCACGCTACGTCTTCCGGTGCGTGGTAGCCACTCGAGAACCCGTCGGCCCCATCGGGCATCGGTCCTACGGGCAATGTGTCCAGCCCACTGCCACTTTAGTGTTGCAATTCTTCGGGCTATGTCGGTTACTCTCGTTCTTCTGCGGATCTCCTCAGTCCTGATTCGATCGCGCAGTGAAACCCCAAGCATAGCCCTCTCCATTGCCCTTTTAGTGACTTTGAGCCTTCTTATAAGGCCCATTGTTAGCGACCACGTCTCAGTTCCATAAGTCATCACTGGCAACATACACTGGTCGAAGACTTTTGTCTTGAGACATTGCGGTATTTCGGTCGAGAAGATTTTACGTAGCTTCCCGAAAGCAGCCCAGCCGAGTTGATTTCGACGATTGACCTCTTTCTCGAAGTTGGACCTTCCTAACTGGATAGTTTGTCCCAGGTACACGTAACTGTCAACAACTTCGAGAACAGAGTCAGTACAGTCGTAGGATAGTCATAGGAGTCGGTACAACAAGGGCATTAGACATGACTTTCGTCTTGTCCATGTTCATTTTAAGACGGACTCGCTCGGAGGCTTTAATGAGGTCTTCGAGCATTGTACTCAAGTCGAGAATTTCTATGGACAGCTCTACACTTCGACGACAAAACCCGCATTAAATCTTGCTGAAGACCCTAAAGCAAGATTAACCCGACATTATACCGAAAATATCCCGGACGTCAGCCTGCAGGAGATTCGATTGGTTCTTAAACAGCTTAAGAACAACAAGGCGCCGGGCGATAACGAAATAACGGCTGAGCTATTGAAGGCGGGTGGTGAACCGATCCTTAGGGCCCTTCAGAAGTTATTTAATTCCGTCATAGTCGAGGGAAAAACGCCACAGGCACGGAACAGAAGTGTGGTGGTACTCTTTTTCAAAAAGGGTGACAACACCCTTTTGAAAAACTACAGACCCATCTCTCTTCTAAGTCATGTCTATAAGTTGTTTTCGAGACTCCTCACGAATCGTCTCGCCTGCAGGTTTGACGACTTCCAGCCTCCCGAACAAGCCAGTTTCCGAAAAGGCTTCAGCACAGTAGACCACATACATACGCTGCGGCAGGTTATACAGAAGACCGAAGAGTCTAACCTACCCCTTTGCTTGGCGTTTGTGGACTACGAAAAAGCCTTTGATTCGATCGAGACCTGGGCTGTACTGCAGTCTCTCCAGCAGTGCCAAGTAGACTATCGGTATATTGAAGCGCTGAAGGGTTTGTACGAAAACGCCATCATGTCAGTCCGAATACTAATAGGGAGATGTTATCTTCCCGAAACTGTTCACCGCTGCATTGGAGGATGTCTTCAAGGTTCTGGCCTGGAAAGGACTGGGCATCAACATCAATGGCGAGTACATGACACACCTTCGGTTTGCTGATGATATCGTAGTCATGGCTGAGACCGCGGAGGATCTGAGTAAATAACATTAAGACTCTTAAGGATACAGCAAAAAAAAAACTAAGGAACGCCAAATTAGACTTCAAGTATTGCACCGCGCGCCTTGGTAGGTCGGGGAAGCAAGAAATTTACCGAGGCCGAGGGTGGAAAATAGTTTTTTTCTCGGTAGTAGGCCATAAAATCGGCTGCCGGCAGAAGTTACCACCCACCTGAATATATGTATATATGACAAAAAGGTGCCATTATGGATCAAACTACATGCAAAATTATTTTGAAATATATTAAAATTCAAAGCCTCCGCAAGACCATCTAAGTTTTAGAAAAAAGTAATTTTTATGATATACTTCTAGAACATGCGAGAGAAACATATAGCTTTAAAATAACTTTTTATATGATTTACATTACGGTAATAAAGTCAACTAATAAATAAAAATGTATTCATAATATAAAGTACTGCCATTCCCGAACTATTAAGGGGACTGTGTGACGTGCGGAGAAGGCGCGCTGCAAGCAAATTAGGTGGGCGAGCGATACGCCCGCTAGTGCATTTTTGTTACCTAGTGAAGGTGAAAGGTCTCACTATTTCTTAGGAAATTACCTCAAAATTTAGAATAAAACTGTTAAAATATCTGGATAAGACGCGTAGCTCCTGGAAATGTCCGCTTTTTGATGACACGAGTGAACTAAAACTAAATGTTTTGCTGACGTTTGAAAACGTTATGAAATTTTACGTTTGGATGAGATATCATTAGAAATCTCAGCAGGAAAAGCCCAAAGAGCTCTCGCTCTTTGCAAAAGCAAAAATAGTGGCTTCCAAGATAGAAGTTTGGAAAATTATGTGCATCCGACAGCAAGTCATACAAGCATAATACGAATGTTGTGTGTTGTTGTGTGTGAACCTTAAATGCAAAAACTTAGAAAAATCTCTAGAGGCTTACTGACGATAAAACGTGTTCTTTTCTATATATCATAGTGCAAGTGTAAAAACTTGTGGTTTGAGTACAGATCAACTTTACTTATACTGTATACAGAATTGTTTCAGCTGTAATAAGTGGGTTTGTTCCGGATAACTTGGCTCAGAAATGACCTGGAAATCTTTCATATGCAAGGTGGCTGACTGGGGCAAATCTAAAATTGCGAGTCTTTATGTAGGAACAAAAAACCCGATGAAAATTTAATGTGTTAGCAACGTTTGTGGTAAAAGTTTATGCACCGACTTGGTTTGACATTAAAAACTATCCAAGCTGCAAAGACGGAGCTCGTTACCTTTTCAAACTGATTTTACGTTCGAGATATCTACCAAAAATCTAAAAAAATTGTAGATGATTTGGTACAAAGAAAAAGTTATTTCGTTATGGCGAAAACCTGGTACTCGCTATGTTGACGGAAGAAAGAAAACATGATCGGGAACTAGATGCTCGGCGAGTTTCGAAGTCACGTTCCATAACTTCATCGACAATGCCAACATTATTTGAGGTCCAGAAAATTATAAGTTTTGCCGCTTTGGATTACATAAATTTGATCGATTAGCACTATTGGCAGTGTGAGATTACCGAACCACTACTATTGAAACATCTGATAGAACAAGAAATCCGTTTTTTGTAGACAATGGTGGAGAAGGTAATTAATAGACACCGATATATACAACGGATAGTAATTTTCTACAAATTCCGTGTTATACACAAGCTAGAGAACGAGCAGTAAAGGTCACTACAGAGGCACCTACTGCTCTTTATACAAGAAAAGCTAGGATTGAGTTGATAAAATCAAAACTAGAGTCACTAGCAATCATGCCTAAATTTAAAACAAAGAGGGAGTTTTTAAGGTCGAATAAATCCTAATTTTATTCAATTTCCCAACTCACCATTCATAGTTTTGTTAATGTTTATTAAAATATGCTTTCTAAAAACGTGTTTCACTACATTAAATATAAGAATATAGTTATAACTGAGGCACTTGAACCCTTTCCAAAATATACGTTTTTTTGGTATTTTCAATAATTTTCGAAGTCCATGCGGAGGCATTAAACTTAATTTTAAAATTACGAAAAACGTGTATAGCAATATTTTATAATAATGCAACTTTTCCGCACTATTAGAAGTCGAAATTTGAGAAAAAAAAATCTGCCATACTTGTACGCTCCACCCTAATGTATATATATATGACAACAACACGACCAACGATGCTGCGCCAGAGGCAGATTGATCTGGAGACCCTCCACGACCATACTCCCGACACAACAACATTTGGCGCATCGTACCCGGCACAGATCGTAACACAACTGCTCAGACCCGTCCTCCGTACGGCTTCACCAGACATCATGCCGGTATACGACGAACCACTTGGTGGCAAGACTTTGTCTGGTGGGTGGTAAGTTCTGCCGGCAGCCGATGTTATGGCCTACTACCGAGAAAAAAACTATTTTCCACCCTCGGGCTCGGTAAATTTCTTGCTTTTCCGACCTACCAAGGCGCGTGGTGCAATACCTAAAGTCTAATTTGGCGTTCCTAAGATTTTTTTTTTGCTGTAGCCTTAATAGTCTTAATGTTATATATATACCTTTCCGCAAAAATGGTGTCAATCAGTCAACTCAGCCTGTCGCTGTACCTATAGATCTCAAAGGCTATGCCACAACTCTAAGTCCTCCACCTTCCGCGTCCAGTTTGTCCTCACCACCTTCCATTTATTTCCACCATTTTTCATGAATAGCTTCGAAAGTATTAATAAATCTAATGTCTATTATGGTATTTTTTTATGTTTGTCGGTGAACCTGATCTCTGTAGAATTACTTTGAAATCTTTTGCGTGGGCACGATGTGAGGCTTCTGGCATCGAACTAACTAGAATTATTTGACATAAATCTCACAAATATTTCTTTAAATCTGTTTCAGAGATATATTCCGGGAAAACGGATACAGTTCTGCTGTCCCTTATACAATAAAATTAAAGATAATCCGTAAGATTTTTAATAGTATTAATATAAATGTACTTTGAAAACCAGATCGCTTATCGCAACAAAAATGTTGCGAATGGCGCTTAATTATTTATTAAAAAAATAACAAAATTAACGAATGTAAATATTTAGCTACTGTATTTAAATTTTTCAGACTCACCTGTAAACCGAAATGCTCAAAGACTTGTACGAACGGCTTTTGCCGCTCTCCCGAAGAATGTGGATGTAACAGCGGATATAAGTTGGATCTCAAAAATAAATACAACTGCCTGCCAATATGCTCTAAACCATGCGGAAATGGTACTTGTATAGCGCCGCAGAAATGTCTCTGCAAAAAGGGATACACATTTACAAAAGGAACTTGCCAACCAATTTGCACAAAACCTTGCATACATGGCACGTGTGTGGCCCCAGAAACTTGCCAGTGCACCAAAGGTTATGTAAAGTCTGATAAGTACAGCTGCAAGCCTCACTGCTCCAGTGGATGTCCTCATGGCAGTTGTGTCGGACCAGAGACATGCAACTGTAGCTCAGGGTGGAAAATGGTGCAATCCCCTGGCACTGCGAAAAAAACATGCCAACCAATTTGCACGAAACCCTGCATACATGGCACGTGTGTGAGTCCAGAAACCTGCCAGTGCACCAAAGGCTATGACAAATCAGATAAGTACAGCTGCAAGCCTCACTGCTCCAGTGGGTGTCCTCATGGCAGTTGTGTTGGACCAGAGACATGCAACTGTAGCTCAGGGTGGAAAATGGTGCAATCCCCTGGCACTGCGAAAAAAACATGTCAACCAATTTGCACGAAACCCTGCATACATGGCACGTGTGTGGCTCCAGAAACCTGCCAGTGCACCAAAGGCTATGACAAATCAGATAAGTACAGCTGCAAGCCTCACTGCTCCAGTGGGTGTCCTCATGGCAGTTGTGTTGGACCAGAGACATGCAACTGTAGCTCAGGGTGGAAAATGGTGCAATCACCTGGCACTGCGAAAAAGACATGTCAACCAATTTGCACAAAACCTTGCATACATGGCACTTGTGTGGCTCCAGAAACCTGCCAGTGCACAAAAGGCTATGACAAATCAGATAAGTACAGCTGCAAGCCTCACTGCTCCAGTGGATGTCCTCATGGCAGTTGTGTCGGACCAGAGACATGCAACTGTAGCTCAGGCTGGAAAATGGTGCAATCACCTGGCACTGCGAAAAAGACATGTCAACCAATTTGCACAAAACCTTGCATACATGGCACGTGTGTGGCTCCAGAAACCTGCCAGTGCACCAAAGGCTATGACAAATCAGATAAGTACAGCTGCAAGCCTCACTGCTCCAGTGGATGTCCTCATGGCAGTTGTGTCGGACCAGAGACATGCAACTGTAGCTCAGGGTGGAAAATGGTGCAATCCCCTGGCACTGCGAAAAAAACATGTCAACCAATTTGCACGAAACCCTGCATACATGGCACGTGTGTGGGTCCAGAAACCTGCCAGTGCACCAAAGGCTATGACAAATCAGATAAGTACAGCTGCAAGCCTCACTGCTCCAGTGGATGTCCTCATGGCAGTTGTGTCGGACCAGAGACATGCAACTGTAGCTCAGGCTGGAAAATGGTGCAATCACCTGGCACTGCGAAAAAGACATGTCAACCAATTTGCACAAAACCTTGCATACATGGCACGTGTGTGGCTCCAGAAACCTGCCAGTGCACCAAAGGCTATGACAAATCAGATAAGTACAGCTGCAAGCCTCACTGCTCCAGTGGATGTCCTCATGGCAGTTGTGTCGGACCAGAGACATGCAACTGTAGCTCAGGATGGAAAATGGTGCAATCACCTGGCACTGCGAAAAAGACATGTCAACCAATTTGCACAAAACCTTGCATACATGGCACGTGTGTGGCTCCAGAAACCTGCCAGTGCGCCAAAGGCTATGACAAATCAGATAAGTACAGCTGCAAGCCTCACTGCTCCAGTGGGTGTCCTCATGG
The DNA here is from genome assembly GCA_017933935.1 of Sesamia nonagrioides. Classification (NCBI taxonomy): domain Eukaryota; kingdom Metazoa; phylum Arthropoda; class Insecta; order Lepidoptera; family Noctuidae; genus Sesamia; species Sesamia nonagrioides. Next base: position 1,198,289 of record JADWQK010002063.1, read on the forward strand.
CAGTTGTGTTGGACCAGAGACATGCAACTGTAGCTCAGGGTGGAAAATGGTGCAATCCCCTGGCACTGCGAAAAAAACATGTCAACCAATTTGCGCGAAACCCTGCATACATGGCACGTGTGTGGCTCCAGAAACCTGCCAGTGCACCAAAGGCTATGACAAATCAGATAAGTACAGCTGCAAGCCTCACTGCTCCAGTGGATGTCCTCATGGCAGTTGTGTCGGACCAGAGACATGCAACTGTAGCTCAGGGTGGAAAATGGTGCAATCCCCTGGCACTGCGAAAAAAACATGCCAACCAATTTGCACGAAACCCTGCATACATGGCACGTGTGTGGCTCCAGAAACCTGCCAGTGCACCAAAGGCTATGACAAATCAGATAAGTACAGCTGCAAGCCTCACTGCTCCAGTGGGTGTCCTCATGGCAGTTGTGTTGGACCAGAGACATGCAACTGTAGCTCAGGGTGGAAAATGGTGCAATCACCTGGCACTGCGAAAAAGACATGTCAACCAATTTGCACAAAACCTTGCATACATGGCACTTGTGTGGCTCCAGAAACCTGCCAGTGCACAAAAGGCTATGACAAATCAGATAAGTACAGCTGCAAGCCTCACTGCTCCAGTGGATGTCCTCATGGCAGTTGTGTCGGACCAGAGACATGCAACTGTAGCTCAGGGTGGAAAATGGTGCAATCCCCTGGCACTGCGAAAAAGACATGTCAACCAATTTGCACGAAACCCTGCATACATGGCACGTGTGTGGCTCCAGAAACCTGCCAGTGCGCCAAAGGCTATGACAAATCAGATAAGTACAGCTGCAAGCCTCACTGCTCCAGTGGATGTCCTCATGGCAGTTGTGTCGGACCAGAGACATGCAACTGTAGCTCAGGGTGGAAAATGGTGCAATCCCCTGGCACTGCGAAAAAACATGTCAACCAATTTGCACGAAACCCTGCATACATGGCACGTGTGTGGCTCCAGAAACCTGCCAGTGCACCAAAGGCTATGACAAATCAGATAAGTACAGCTGCAAGCCTCACTGCTCCAGTGGATGTCCTCATGGCAGTTGTGTTGGACCAGAGACATGCAACTGTAGCTCAGGGTGGAAAATGGTGCAATCACCTGGCACTGCGAAAAAGACATGTCAACCAATTTGCACAAAACCTTGCATACATGGCACTTGTGTGGCTCCAGAAACCTGCCAGTGCACAAAAGGCTATGACAAATCAGATAAGTACAGCTGCAAGCCTCACTGCTCCAGTGGATGTCCTCATGGCAGTTGTGTCGGACCAGAGACATGCAACTGTAGCTCAGGATGGAAAATGGTGCAATCACCTGGCACTGCGAAAAAGACATGTCAACCAATTTGCACGAAACCCTGCATACATGGCACGTGTGTGGGTCCAGAAACCTGCCAGTGCACCAAAGGCTATGACAAATCAGATAAGTACAGCTGCAAGCCTCACTGCTCCAGTGGATGTCCTCATGGCAGTTGTGTCGGACCAGAGACATGCAACTGTAGCTCAGGGTGGAAAATGGTGCAATCCCCTGGCACTGCGAAAAAAACATGCCAACCAATTTGCACGAAACCCTGCATACATGGCACGTGTGTGGGTCCAGAAACCTGCCAGTGCACCAAAGGCTATGACAAATCAGATAAGTACAGCTGCAAGCCTCACTGCTCCAGTGGATGTCCTCATGGCAGTTGTGTCGGACCAGAGACATGCAACTGTAGCTCAGGCTGGAAAATGGTGCAATCACCTGGCACTGCGAAAAAGACATGTCAACCAATTTGCACAAAACCTTGCATACATGGCACGTGTGTGGCTCCAGAAACCTGCCAGTGCGCCAAAGGCTATGACAAATCAGATAAGTACAGCTGCAAGCCTCACTGCTCCAGTGGGTGTCCTCATGGCAGTTGTGTTGGACCAGAGACATGCAACTGTAGCTCAGGGTGGAAAATGGTGCAATCCCCTGGCACTGCGAAAAAAACATGTCAACCAATTTGCGCGAAACCCTGCATACATGGCACGTGTGTGGCTCCAGAAACCTGCCAGTGCACCAAAGGCTATGACAAATCAGATAAGTACAGCTGCAAGCCTCACTGCTCCAGTGGATGTCCTCATGGCAGTTGTGTCGGACCAGAGACATGCAACTGTAGCTCAGGCTGGAAAATGGTGCAATCACCTGGAACTGCGAAAAAGACATGTCAACCAATTTGCACAAAACCTTGCATACATGGCACGTGTGTGGCTCCAGAAACCTGCCAGTGCACCAAAGGCTATGACAAATCAGATAAATACGGCTGCAAGCCTCACTGCTCCAGTGGATGTCCTCATGGCAGTTGTGTCGGACCAGAGACATGCAACTGTAGCTCAGGATGGAAAATGGTGCAATCACCTGGCACTGCGAAAAAAACATGTCAACCAATTTGCACAAAACCCTGCATATATGGCACGTGTGTGGCTCCAGAAACCTGCCAGTGCACCAAAGGCTATGTAAAATCAGATAAGTACACCTGCAAGCCTCACTGCTCCAGTGCATGTCCTCATGGCAGTTGTGTCGGACCAGAGACATGCAACTGTAACTCAGGATGGAAAATGGTGCAATCACTTGGCATTGCGAACAAAACATGTCAAGCGATTTGCACGAAACCTTGCATTAACGGCACTTGTGTGGCTCCAGAAACCTGCCAGTGCGCCAAAGGCTATGTAAGGTCAGATAACTTCAGCTGCAAGCCTCAGTGCTCCAGTGGATGTCCTCATGGCACTTGTATCGGACCAGAAACGTGCAGCTGTAGCTCAGGATGGAAAATGGTGCAATCACTTGGCATTGCGAACAAAATATGTCAACCGATTTGCACGAAACCTTGCATAAATGGCACATGTGTGGCTCCAGAAATCTGCCAGTGCGCCAAAGGCTATGTAAAGTCAGATAACTTCAGCTGCAAGCCTCATTGCTCCAGTGGATGTCCTCATGGCAGTTGTGTCGGACCAGAGACATGCAACTGTAGCTCAGGATGGAAAATGGTGCAATCACCTAGCACTGCGAAAAAAACATGTCAACCAAATTGCACAAAACCCTGCAACAACGGCATTTGTGTGGCTCCAGAAACCTGCCAGTGCACCAAAGGCTATGTAAAGTCCGATCAGTACACCTGCAAGCCTCACTGCTCCAGTGCATGTCCTCATGGCAGTTGTGTCGGACCAGAGACATGCAACTGTAACTCAGGATGGAAAATGGTGCAATCACTTGGCATTGCGAACAAAACATGTCAACCGATTTGCACGAAACCTTGCATTAACGGCACTTGTGTGGCTCCAGAAACCTGCCAGTGCGCCAAAGGCTATGTAAGGTCAGATAACTTCAGCTGCAAGCCTCAGTGCTCCAGTGGATGTCCTCATGGCACTTGTATCGGACCAGAAACATGCAGCTGTAGCTCAGGATGGAAAATGGTGCAATCACTTGGCATTGCCAACAAAACATGTCAACCGATTTGCACGAAACCTTGCATTAATGGCACTTGTGTGGCTCCAGAAACCTGCCAGTGCACCAAAGGCTATGACAAATCAGATAAGTACAGCTGCAAGCCTCACTGCTCCAGTGGATGTCCTCATGGCAGTTGTGTCGGACCAGAGACATGCAACTGTAACTCAGGATGGAAAATGGTGCAATCACTTGGCATTGCGAACAAAACATGTCAAGCGATTTGCACGAAACCTTGCATTAACGGCACTTGTGTGGCTCCAGAAACCTGCCAGTGCGCCAAAGGCTATGTAAGGTCAGATAACTTCAGCTGCAAGCTTCAGTGCTCCAGTGGATGTCCTCATGGCACTTGTATCGGACCAGAAACATGCAGCTGTAGCTCAGGATGGAAAATGGTGCAATCACTTGGCATTGCGAACAAAACATGTCAACCGATTTGCACGAAACCTTGCATTAATGGCACTTGTGTGGCTCCAGAAACCTGCCAGTGTACCAAAGGCTATGTAAAGTCCGATCAGTACAGCTGTAAGCCTCACTGCTCCAGTGGATGTCCTCATAGCAGTTGTGTTGAACCAGAAACCTGTTCTTGTAACTCAGGATGGACTAATGTCCAAGCCAATGGCACAATTTACAAAACTTGCCAACCAATATGCAGCAAACCTTGTATCAATGGCACTTGTATAGCCCCCGAAACTTGCAAATGCCACACTGGTTATGTAAGATCAGAAAATAATGTTTGCCGGCCACATTGTTCCAACGGGTGCCTTCATGGTGTTTGCGTGAGTCCAGAAACGTGTATCTGTGATTCCGGGTGGAGAATTCCTGAAACACAACTCAGCACAAGTGATAGGACGTGTCAGCCAATATGTAGTAAACCCTGTGGGAACGGTACATGTGTTGCCCCAGAGACTTGCAAATGTTTTGCCGGGTATACAACATTAGAGAAGAATATTTGCGAGCCCCATTGCTCTGGTGTGTGTTTAAATGGCCGATGTGTGAGCCCTGGCACATGCATTTGCAATACAGGGTGGTACAAAAATAATCCTAATGGCACATGTGTGGCTGATGCGATCGAAACCGATACAAATAAAGACGTGAAACACTGGTAAGTACAAGTTTTAAATTGTTCAAAATTAATTGTTTTGTGTTGCCCGACGCTAATATTTTTCAAACTATTTTACTAGATTTTTGTTGTTTTAGAATATGCAAAAACAGAAATAACTTTACGAAATTTTAATGGCAGCGTGTGACTTTTGTTCATTGAAAGTATTTTTAATGAACAAAAGACTACTAGTAAATCTTTTTGAAATTCGCATTAATTGCGCTCAGTACTCATTTTCCTGGAGAGGAACTGATTTGAAAACTGAATATATTTGTAAATCAAATGAAATATAATAATATAATATATAAACAGAAAATATTATATAATAGTTTAGTGATAAAAATATATAATTTGTTGAAATATAGTGTTTGATTTATCAGTTTTTGTTTTCACAAATTAGTTTTGTCATTTAACTACATACATGAAGACTTTCCCCCACCAAATCTGGTGTTACCTGATTACCTAATTATAAAACAATATTAAATTAATATTATAAGATTACTGTTATTTTTGTTTTTGTTGTATATACACAACACACCGTTCGTTTCTTACTAGCATGTATGAGTATAATTAAAAGCATTTTATGTTACGTTTTCAGGATCCATTCCAACTGGCTATACGTCTTGGCAACTGGAATCAGCGTTGTGGTGATGCTACTTATAATAATAATTATTATAATGCGCTGTAAAAGGAATAAGGCTCATGTAGATAGTAAGTTCAATTTTTTTAAGAAAAATGTAAAACCTTAGCATAAGTCTTGATTTGATATCTTATAAGTAAGGCGTATATAAAACAAAATCAAAGGAGAACACTATTGATTTTTTACCAGCAGATGAAAGTTGTAAGCGTGGCTATAAAGATGAATTGATAAATTGTGTAAAGGCTAGCAAACTAGCTAAGGTGACTTCTGAGATGACGACTAATAGTAAAAGTATGAAAGTAGGAACATGTCACTTCTTTTCATTCTTCTTTACATGTGTACTTCTTCTTCTTCTCCTTCATTTTCAGCCTATAGAGGTCCACTCTTGAACAAAGACCTCCCCCAAAACTTTCCACAATGACCGGTCTTGTACACTTATACCAAATAAATTGGGTTAAAAACAAAATAATTTTATTTATTTATTCATTAATAAATAATTTATGTATAGCAAAATTAAGTGGCAGTGGGCGGGGCACATTCATCGGTCTTGGGACATAATAACTATTTTTTTTTTTTTTTTTGGGAATAAGTTATAACCTCCTTGTTGCGGACAATGCTCGTATAGCAACTAGCATGAGTGTGCTCAATGAGACAACCCATTGGCAGAAATGGCGAAGTTCCATTAATTTATCTCCCATTTAGTATTTTTATTTTATTTTTATTATATTTGGACTTCTAACAGAGAAAACACCTTAAATGCTAGAAAATATAAGTAACAGGATATGGCCTTGTGCTTCTCCACTTATAAGAAGTCACAGCATGCAAATAATAATATAACAGTAAGAATACAAATTGTTGACGTTGTATCAAATTAAATTTAATACAATGTTATATAAAATTAGGTTTTAAGGCAATGTCATATTAATTAAATTTTAAAATAATGTTACATTAAACTAAATTTTAAGACAGTGACAACAAAATTATATTAGATAATGGAATTACAAAAATACAAAATTATTTTAGTATCAGGAATGAATTCTGAACAATCCTTCATTATTGCTCATTTCCGTTTTATAAGTAAAGTTTCATGCTTTGAGACCCAGCGGCTCACAACTGTTTGTGGTTTGTCAATGAAAGAATGAATTTAATGTTGTTATATGTATGTAATAAAGATGTGTCGTTTGATGACTGATAATTAATAATTCTTAAACTTTTATTTTTACAGAACCCGACGTGACAGTTCCAGCCCAAGAGTTTAGCGCGTTCAATAAAGCGAAAGTCGAGTACGATAGCACTATCAAAAACTCAGTACTTTAATATTTTCTATTATGAGTTGATATTTGTATTTATTTACGATTTTGTACATAAATAAATTATTTTTTAAACAATTCATGCAATTGTTTTATTGAAATAAAATTGATGTTATTTTCACCATATTTGTCAAATAATCTAGTAAAAAGTGGTACCCTGATACTTTAGCCCACAAATTTCAAAACAGTACACTAATTTAGATGTGGCAAAAAAATATGTCAAGAGCTTTATTTTTCTTATTGCCTATGCAGCTGAACATAATTTACCTGAAACAGCTCTAATGTGTGCGCCCCGTTGTAGTTAATAATTCATAATTCATTTATTAGTGTGATTTTTGGTAAGTACATTTTACAATGTGATCTTAATATCTAATAAATCAGTTCCTCAAAAATCTACCATAAAGGCATAGGTACACTCTTTAACAGAACTTAAAATCATGAAAAGGATTATCAATATATTAAAATGATGAATAATTTAATGAATTTGGAATATAATACTATGTAATTTTTTTATAAATATTAATGTCAAATAACTTACAATGTCAAAATACAATACAATGTCAAAATTAAATAGATGTTAAATAAGTTATATAATACAATTTCAAAATTAAATAGGTGGCAATGTCAAGTTTATTTTTAAGAAATAGTATAATGTCAAAATTAAATGGGTATCAATGTCAAATAACTTACAATTTGCCATTAAGGAATTCCTGAATTGTATAATAACTTTTCTCCAATAATAGACGTCTTAATTTGTTTTTAAATTGAATAATATTTAGGTCCTTAACGCCATTTGGTAATTTATTAAATATTTTTGGGGCCATACAAAGTATGCTTTTGTGCATCAAGGCGGTCTTTGAAGGTCGACCGCATAGTTCATGTCTGTATTTAAGAATCTAGAGTATACAACGTGTAACATAAAGGGTATATACATAACAAAGGCATGGCATCTTTACATGATATTGGAAGGGTTTTTTAATCCTATCTCTTTATGTTAGGAAGTTATGAGAAAAAACACCGCCTGTGATAGGCTACTATCATACTAGTCGCACAGAGATATTGAAGACATTTATCGGATTTTGGCAAGTAACGTGACGGGTAACGAGTAGTTATTAACGTATGTAGTGTGCTGCCACGTTTGTTATGATTTGATTTTAAGAAACACATGAAACCGAAAATTTGTTACCAATTTTTTGAGTATTTTGTTTTGAGTTGAAACCCTGCCGATATCGTTTGATATCATCTAAAGATGCCATGCCCTTGGTATGTATATACCCTTTTTGTTACACGTTGTATAAAGAAATCTAATTAACTATAATTCCTAGAAATACAGTTTCCGTAACAGCATCTAATTTCTTGCCATCAAGTTTTAGATTTAGACCAACTTGAGGTATATTCGGTGAAAGATAATTGGCTATAAACCATTTCGAAAGGACAACCAGACTATGTATAACGATTCGGCAAACCCCCGGCGCCTATCAGTGTCCGGGCTGGAAGGTGTGCAATTTGCTACCGAAGACTCCACGCGGGTGGGTACCCAGGCCCCCGTGACAGTAAATGCTACTGGTCAAAACAAAAGATATGTGCAGCAAGCCTTTCACCCAAGTCTTCTCCAAAGGCCAAGAAGTGCCTCAGTTGGAAGCCAAACACATGCTACCAACAGGGAACAACAAAATCCCCAACAATCAACATCCAGTATAGAGATTCTACCAAGCACCAGTATAAATACTGAGGTACATATCATAGAAGATTCTCCTACTGAAGCAACAACCCCAACAAATAACCATGAAAAAGATTGGGTACAAGCCACGAATAAAAAACGGCAGCGAACAAGCCCGGAACCGCCTAAGTCACAAAAGTTGAGCAAACTCGATACATATTGGCTTTCCCAACCCACACCAATCTCAACTTCCAACAGCTTTGCCGTGCTGGAAAGTGATCAGTTGCAGGAAACAAGCAAGCCTCCATCTCTATTAAGACCTAAAACTGATAAGCCACCCCCAATTTTCGTTGATAGAGTTAGTAACATTCAGCCGCTTATAAACCTCTTGGAAATACATGCAAACAATAACTATGATCTAAAAGTACTTCGTAACGAACAAGTAAAAATACAAACTAAATCGTCTGAAGCTTACACCGCTGTGGTCAAAGAATTAGAAAAAAAGAAAACTGAATTTTATACATACAAACAAAAACAAGACAGGAGTTTTAAAGTAGTCCTAAAAACATACACCCTTCCACCAGCATAGAAGATATAAAAGATGCTCTAAATGAGCTTGGTCATGATTGCACTAACATCTGGAACATCAAACAGCGCATCACTAAAAAAGCATTGCCAATGTTTATAGTGGAGTTAAAACAAAAAGAAAATAATAAAACTATTTTTGACATAAAATGTCTTCTCCACTGTAAGGTAGTACTCGAACCACCAAGACCTAAGCGGGAAATCCCCCAATGTGGAAACTGTCTTCAATATGGACATACAAAAACTTACTGTAGGAGAAGCCCAAAATGCATTAAGTGTGCTGGTGATCATTTGTCAGTGGACTGTCTACGAAAAACTAGATCTGAAAGCGTAAAGTGCGTGCTGTGTGAAGGCAATCACCCAGCAAATTATAAAGGCTGCAAAGTTTACAGAGAACTTCAGAAAATCAAATTCCCTCCAGCACCCGCTAAAGTTCAGAAATCCAAACAGCCACATGATAGGACAAAACAATTATATGGTCCATCAAAAACTGGAACAACATATGCCGAAATAGTGCAAAACAAAACATCATTGCAAGCGAATGATCCTGACAATACAACGAACAGTGACCAAAACTGCGACATAAAAGAATTAATGATATCAATGAGACAGATGATGGAACAATTAACAACAATCACTAAACTAATCCTGAATCTTACGACCAAACTAACTGAACACTGGACTCCATAAAAATGGTGCTCTGGAACGCCAATGGGCTGTCACAACATACCCTTGAGGTTAAGAAATATATGAAATTAAACAACATTGATATCATGTTAATCTCGGAAACACATTTTACAAGTAAAAGCTATTTTGACATACCAGGATACAAATTATATCACACCATGCACCCTGACGGAAAAGGCTATGGAGGAAGTGCAGTTCTGATTAAGACCAATATAAGACACCACTTAGCTCACAGCTATTGTACTGAAAAAATCCAGGCTTCAAATATTGTGATTGAGGACTGGTTGGGACCAGTCACGGTATCAGCAATATATAGCCCTCCAAAGCACGTCATAAAGCAAGAGGAATACGAAAAATACCTTAAAACATTAGGACAGCGGTTTGTGTCTGGCGGTGACTTTAATGCCAAACATACATTCTGGGGTTCTCGGACCATAAATGCAAAAGGCCGACAGTTATTCTTAGCGATAAACAATCTCCGACTGGGCGTTATCTCAACAGGAGAACCAACATACTGGCCCACTGATCGAAATAGGAGGCCAGATCTGATTGACTTTTGTGTTACCAAAGGTATTAGCAACACCGACTTCAGTTGCAACTCCAGTACTGACCTGTCCTCTGACCATTCTCCTGTAGAAGTATTATTGAGTCGAAGAATTATGAAAAAGGAAACACCTTGTCGACTACATACCCATAGAACCAACTGGGAATACTTTCGAGAATTAATAACTAAATCCCTTGATGTCAAAGTACCGCTACGGGAGGATGAAGACATTATAAGCGCAGTTGAGCATTTTAACAATACAGTCCAACAGGCTGCATGGGAAGCCACGCCTCCACCAAAGCCCATAAATCAAGATGGACTCCAATGCTCATCATCTATAAGAAAATTACTAGATGAAAAGCGTAAAGCAAGAAAGAGATGGCAAACCACTCGGTACCCAGGGGACAAAACGACATACAATAGATTAGCCAAACAACTCAAGCAACTATTAAGCGATGATAGAAATCAAAAAATCGCAACTTACCTGCAAAATCTGGATGCTACATCATCTACAGACTATTCATTGTGGAAAGCGACAAAAGGCCTCAAACGCCCAATAACTTACCAACCACCTCTGCTCAAAGCAGATAATTCATGGGCTAGGTATGATATCGAGAAAGCCAACGTATTCATGGAGCATCTGCAAGAAGTCTTTCAACCAAACCCCGATACTGGTTCCACAAAGTCGGAAATGGTTGTAGAACTGCTGAACCAGACGCATCAACTAGAGTTACCCATCCAGAAACTTAGCAAAGGAGAGGTCAAATCTGTAATCAAAAAACTGAAAGTAGGGAAAGCGCCTGGATACGACTTAATTACATCAACCATTCTAAAGGAACTACCAGAGCGGGGCATTATATTCCTGACGCAGTTATATAACGCTATTCTTCGAAGGGAATATGTACCTCCACAATGGAAAGTAGCTAAAATTATAATGATCCTGAAACCAGGCAAGAGTCCAGAAGATGCCAAATCATATCGGCCAATTAGCCTACTCCCAATTACATCCAAAGTAATGGAAACATTGATCCTTGGAAGGCTAAATCCAATTATTAAGGAAAACAACCTCATACCCGACCACCAATTTGGATTCAGGGAAAAACATGGTACAATCGAGCAAATTCATAGACTCGTTGATGGTATATCAAAATCATTCGAACAAAAAGAATATTGTACAGCTTCCTTCCTTGATATATCACAGGCCTTTGATAGGGTCTGGCATGATGGACTTTTGTATAAAATCAAAAAGACACTGCCCGCCAACTTTTACAGCCTAATAAGATCCTACCTGCTTGGCAGACACTTTTTCGTTAGTCACGGTGAAGCAAATACGGAACTTAAAGAAATTCAAGCGGGAGTGCCGCAGGGTAGTGTAATGGGACCTGCTCTGTATCTTCTTTATACCGCAGACTTGCCAATATCTGACAATGTTGTTATGGGCACGTTTGCTGATGACACAGCTATCATGGCATCAGATGACTCACCAATTCAAGCTTCTCGCAAATTACAGAGCAGCCTGGATAAGATCACGGCATGGCTAAAGGACTGGCGCATCAAAGCCAATGAAACAAAATCACTTCAGGTAACATTTACTACCCGGCGACAGACTTGTCCCCCAGTCACACTGAATGCTGTCCAGCTTCCACAATCTGACGAAGCGAAATATCTTGAAATGTATCTGGATCGACGCCTAACTTGGAGAAAACACATTTTTACCAAACGCCTAGCAATGGGACTACAAGTGCGCAAGATGTATTGGTTGATGAATAGAAACAGCCAGCTCTCAATGGAAAATAAACTTTTGTTATACAAGAGTATAATAAAGCCAATATGGACATACGGAATACAACTATGGGGCACGGCTGCCAACTCCAATTTGGAAATCCTACAAAGGTTTCAATCAAAAATGCTAAGGATGATAGTAGACGCACCATGGTATGTCACTAACGAAAGACTTCACCGAGAGCTTGGCATCAAAAGTGTAAAAGAGGAAATAAAGGAGAGAGTCACAACATATAAAGACAGACTGCAGCAGCACCCTAACATATTGGCACACCACCTTATGGACGATTTACTTCCAAGTGGAAGGAGACTAAAGAAGAGAGTTCCTCAAGACTTAATTGTTTAAAACACCATTTTGGAGGGCTTGTCACTGGACCTGTACCTCACATATCCTACATCATTTCTGAAGTATTGTTGAATGTCTCCCAGACAGATTGCAATAATAAACAAAGAGAAAAAAAAAAAAAATGTATAACGATATTCTAAGTTAACATGTAAGATATCCGTATCTTTTCTATCTGTTTTACCATTGTAAAACAGATAGAAATGATACGGATATCTTTGTACGGGGAGTATCATCAGAGAATAAAATAATGTCCGATAAGTTAATCATTATGAGGTTTTTGTTTAATAGTGGAAATAGAAAAGGGCCAAGAATTGAGCCTTAAGACACGCTCATCTTAACCCGAGGAGATCGCTCCGTAGAGAAGCAAGATCAGCAGCTTGTCCACGAATTCCATAATGTTGTAATTAACAGATCAGTGGCTTGTGGTCAATGCAGTCAAACGCTTTTGAGTGGTTACTTATAATGCCAATTGGTTCATGGGCCTTCTCCCAGGTTCCTAAATGTGACTGTTAACATTTACTCTCGCGTCTGAGTTCGACCTAACTTTTGTGAAACCAAACTGCCATATAGTTTAGCATGATTTTTACTTAATGCAGATACGGTTGCGAATATTTGCAACATCTCTGATAGCAGTAAATTTTAACTCAATTTATATTATGAATAGCTTTCCGCCCGCGGCTTCGCCCGCGTGGAGTTCGGTTATATCGCGCTTTTAGATTTCCCTCGGGAACGTCATTTTTTTTCCGGGATAAAAGGTATCCTATGTTCTTTCTCAGGGTCTAAAGATTGTCTGTGCCAAATTTCATCAAAATCGGTTGAGAGGTTTAAGCGGGAAAGCGTAAGAGACAGACAGACGGACAAACAGACAGAGTTACTTTCGCATTTATAATATTAGTATGGATTATAGTTATCATTCTGAAAAGTCATATTTGATTCGGTTGGACACACAATGGGCGATCTTATCGCTAACAGCGATCTTTTACAGACAACCTTTGGGTGGTATACCAAGTGGAAGGAGAGAGAAATAGTGTAGAAAATCTACGGTGTACTAATTATATTTGACATTAAAAATGCACACATAATTTATCATACTAATATAAATAAATATATTCATCTATTGATAAACATAAAACAAGAGCAAATAATATATGATGATAATGTTTGTTGTTGTTGTTTATGTTTGTGTTTCTGTTTGTTTGTGTAGGCCATAATATCGGCTGCCGGAAGAAGTTACCACCCACCAGACATAGTCTTGCCGCTAAGCGATTCGTCGTGTTCCGGCATGATGTCTGGAGAAGCCGTACGGAGGACGGGTCTGAGCAGTAGTGTTGCGTTGTGTGGCGGGTACGATGCGCCAAATGTTGTTGTGTCGGGAGTTTGGTCGTGGAGAGTCTCCACATCAATCTCCCTCTAGCGCAGCATCGTTTGGTCGTGTTGGTCTTGGGTTTAACATTACATCACCTCGCTCAACTGCCGTCATCCTTCCTATCCCTAAGTTTTTTTAAGTGAACAGGCTTAATAAACTAGTGCGCTTCAACATCAACGATTGCATCACTGCTTACCATCAGGCGGGATTGCAGTCATGCAATAGTTTATAATTATTACAAAAATAAGTCATAGTTATAAAAATGGAATGGAAGTTTGAGCACGTCGCGCTGGATGCGGGAGGCGCAGGACCGGTTGTCGTGGAGAACCTTGGGGGAGGCGTATGTCCAGCAGTGGACGTCTTTCGGCTGAAATGATGATGATGATGACAACATCTGGTTTAGCATGATTTCTCCATAGTTTTTGCTTAGTGCGGATGTGGATGTGAATAATTTGGGGTGTTGCACCCCTACCTACTTGTGGTAAATTTTAACTCTTTGATTTATATTGCATAATCTTATTTTTATTTATTAAGGGACAATAAACAGCTACAATATAAAAAATTTACAAACAATATATAACATTATATGTAGTATAACAATTATGCAGCCCACTACATTATCCGCATGTTAACAATACAAGGAATAAGGTAAAAAGAGCGCCACTAGATGAGCATTATTCAGCATAAGCAATATACATATATATATAATCAAGAACACCTGAACACAATAAAAAAAAAAATACAAATTTTGAATAATACTGGAATTAATTACAAGGGTTTATTCCCTATTAACACAAACAAGAATTAAGACCAAAGAAAAAAAAAACAAGAAAATAATTAAGGAAATTAAATAAGTGAATTATTACAATTCTAAATATCATCATCATCATCATCATCATCAACCTTTTTTTTTCGGCCCACTGCTGGGCACAGGTCTCCTCTCATACAGAGAAGGATTGAGCGTAATCACCACGCTTGCTCAATGCGTGTTGGCGATTTCAGACTTAAAGTCCAGGTTTCCTCAAGATGTTTTCCTTCACCTTCAGTCATTGGTGTCCAAGATATAGTTAGAAAGTACATATAACTTTAGAAAAGTTACATTGGTACTTGCCTAAGCTGGAATCGAACCCGCGCACTCATACTTGAGAGGCTGGTGTTTTAACCACTAGGCCACCACGACTTTACTTTATTCTAAATATATTGAAATTAAATAAAAAGGTTGAAATTAATTAAATTATGAATAATACATACACTATTTCTCACCATCATTAGATAATATTTTCAATACATTAGATTTAAATTTCGATTTGGAACATACAAAAATATCAATATCAATGAAGCTGCGATTATAAGTTTCCGCCATACGACGGATAGGACATCGCAAACCTGAATTTGTCCGACAGGCATTTACAGCAAATAATGTACCTGCATGGACACTGCGCTTATTTACTGTACGAGGGACCACATAGCACAACCTACTAGTGAGATCCATGCAATCAAAGTGATTATGAACAATACCATGCAGTATGCTGGCTTCCAGAAACTTACGCCTAGACTGTAATGGTAACATATTATATTTTCTTAGTAGCTGCGAATATGACAAATACCTTTTATGGCACCTATAGTGCATGGCGCGAAGAAATTTACGCTGGACCTTCTCAATCATATCTACATATTTCTCATAAAATGGATTCCAGATTGGGACCGCGTATTCAAGTTGTGAGCGTACAAGCGTATTATATAAGTAGAGGTAAGTGGTAGGCCGTTTGAAGTCAGCAGATGATCTCATGATAAAACCATACATCTTAAATGAATTATTAACAATGCTTTCTACGTGTTGATTAAGCGATAATTTACTGTCCAGTAGAACACCAAGATCTCTTACAACGGAAGTGTTACTCAGCATGGCTTCATTTAGAGTATACCTAAAATTCGTAATAGATTTATTTTTTGTGAAATTTATACAATGACATTTGGAAATGCTTAAATGGAGTTTGTTGTCAGTACAGTATGCTGAAAGCCTATTCAGATCTTCTTGAAATTTTAAGCAATCTTCTATAGTGGAAATAGTTTTAAAGGCTTTCAAATCATCAGCATACATAAGAAATTTAGTGCTTAAGAAACATTTTCCAATGTCATTTACATATATGTTAAATAAGAGTGGCCCCAAGATTGAACCCTGTGGAACACCAGAAGTTATAAACACTGTATCAGACTGATGGCCACTCACAACCACCTTCTGTGTTCTAATAGTAATGTAAGATGAAAACCACCGAAGCAAGTTGCCGCGAATGCCATTAAATGCAATTTTATTCAGTAAAATTTCATGATCCACCTTGTCAAAGGCCTTTTTGAAATCTGTGTAAACAGCGTCCACCTGCAAACGTCTATCCATGTTTTCAAAGAGATAGTTAGTAAATATTAGTAAATTGGAAACAGTAGATCTGCGTTTAACAAAACCATGTTGTTCAGGAATCAGTACGTTATGCAGGATTGGATAGATTTCGCTATAAACAAGTCTCTCAAACAACTTCGACAAGGTTGACAGAATTGAAATAGGTCGATATTGCTCAATATCATGTTTCGAGCCTCCCTTGTGTACGGGCATTATATTGGCCCGTTTCCATATTTTAGGAAACACCCCCTAACACAGGCATTTATTATAAATTATATGAAGCGGCCCACAAATGCTATTAGCAGTGGCCCTAAAAAACAAAGCCGGGTATCCGTCTGGGCCGGCCCCCTTGGACGGGTCGAGGTTTTCTAACTCTCGAAGTAATTTAGATTTCTCGATATATATGGTGTCGATTAAGATGTTAGCGTCACATTGGGATGGTTCGGTCCACGTCGATAACGTGGACGATGCAGGTTCAAATACCGATAGAAAGAAATCAGAAAACATATTGCAAACCAAATCCGGAGCACTAGACTTAAGGCTATGGTATTGCATCGTAGATGGGATGCCTGATTTATCTTTTCGATTAGATAAATAAGTCCAGAAGTTTTTAACATTGGAGGTAAGATTATCTTCAACAGATTTAATGTACGCAGAATAGTTACGGTTACAGGCTTCTTTAAAAGTTGTTCGGTATTCAGAATACATGTTATAATCTTTAATATTTTTAAATTTCTTCCACTTAATCCAAAGACGCTTTTTCTTTTTAAAAATTTTGATCAAGTGTGGAGAAAACCAAACAGGAAAGTCAGGCGCACGAGACCTCAATAGAGGAACGTTTGGTGAAATAATACCGCTCAGCACATCATAAAATACGTCAACCGCTTCCTCGGACGAAAGATGATCCAATAGGACCGACCACTCGACTTCGTTGATTTGTTCATTAATGACATCGTAATTGTCCTTACGGAAATTGTATTTCTTCATGGGTTTTCTTTTAATGGTTTGTATTGATACACCTACGGGAACAATTGCAACAAACGGAGGATGATGCGGGTCTACAGGAAGTAAGGGATCTATTGGAGGACTTAAAGTGCTAATTATATTTGAAATAAACAAATCGAGAATTTTACCATTTCCATTACATATTGTATTATATTGGTAGGCATCCAAGGTTGACATTAGTTGTAGTAGTTCCAAACATACAGGGTAAGTCCCAGTGCAAGACGTACCAATGGTTCGATTCTGATTATCGGTTAAGGCCACCCGCCATGTAATATCCGGAAGATTATAATCTCCAACAATGAATGCAAGTGCATTACCAACCGTTTGTGGTAAGTATCACATCAGGTACATTTAATAGGTCGTGCAGTGTGTCGAAATGAGAGTTATATACATCAGCAGTCGCCCAAGGTGGTATGTATGCTGCACTAATAACATGCATTTTAGAATTATCTCCTTTACTTGGAAATCCAACCATAAGATGCTCAATGCTGGTGGTGGAGCTATTTTGCGAGCGACAAGAGATATTAAGGGAACACGACCGAAGTTCCCGTAACACTGCAATGAGGACCCCGCCGCCATCCCGCTTTTTTGTTGTGTTACGATCCCGATCGCATCTATAAACAACATATCGAGGGTCAACGAGCTCAACACTAGCAATATCAGGCACAAGCCATGTTTCAGTAAGAATAATGACGTCATATGAGAACGATAAAATGTTCACAAACAAGGTGTGCAATTTGGTTCTAACACCTCTACAATTTTGATAATATAATGATATTTGTTCGCTGCTATCCATAAACACAACACACAACTTTGAATTCATATAAAACAATTATTGTTGTGCACGCTAGTAATAGCCAAATCATACCGGAAAAACCTAGCAAGATATTCCCATATGAGATAGGACTGAGAAAGGTCATCGATGCAGTTAAACAAAATCGACAATTGGATAAATCATACTCGCAAAATACAATCAGACTCAATTCGGGTAGATATTGTATTGAAATATTATGCAATAAAAAAATAAATTTTGTGTCCCAAACAATAACAATAATAATTAACATTAAGAATAAATAACTGGACAATGGTGAGAAATTCAAATCATTTAAAATTTCAAGAAATATTAAATAAAATTGGTAATAATAAGATAAAATTGGTGATAATAAGATAATTAAAATTAACAATACATGCAACATTAAGAAAGCAATATCATTTAAAAAACATTGACAACAAACAGTGATTAAGCAGCGGATACCTTTAAAGAAGAAACATTTATTCAGCTGGTTTAGTTTTGGTTTTAATTTTATTGAGATCGTTTTCTCCACGTATGGCAAATGCATTTTGACCCTCATACTCGCGCACCAGTATAGTTCCATTTCTGATCCATACGAATTTGTGGTTATGGTTGTTAGCAGCTTCACGGGCTTTACGAAATAACTGTTTCTTCCGTAAGGTCAAGTGCTCATTAACGTAAACAGATGTGGTAGTGCCAGTAATACCGATTTGGTCAGTCCTCAATGACTTAGCTTTACGGAACGCGCTAAGCATATTGTCCTTCTACAGGCGGGTAGCGAATTTGAGAATTATATTTTTTGGTCGTGTGCTTTGTTGGTGTGCGTGGGGAACCCTGTGCACCGAAACAATGTCACTTAACAAGACCGGAGATTTAAGTGCACTACCTATAGCCTGGACAACAACTGATAAGTCTTCATTGCGCCTCTCGGGTACGTTACATATTTCCACATTACACTGCCTAGCCTGCTGTTCCAATACGTCGATCTTAGCTTCTAAGTTGCCAATTAATAGCTCCGACACAGCTGGCGCGTGCGTACTGCTCAGTTCGTCAACACGCTTTTGCAGTATATTGTAGTCCACTGACTGACTCTGGGCACTAGTCTGAAGTATTATTACGTCCTCACGAAGATTAGAGACTCGCTGGTTTAAGAGACAAAATTGTGCATGTCTTCCCGACACGGCAAGTCATTACTTATCCGGTCTGCTTGAAGACTAAAAAAATGTCACAGACACTGGTACAATGCATGATATCCAGTCTCAAATTTTCCGATGGACTCAGATATCTGTTATGTGTGTCATGAAGGAACTTGAAACGTTCTTTAAGATAAGAGCGGTTTTAGAATTAAATAAAATACGGTAGAACTAAATTAAGATATAAGAATTCCGACGAAAAGACATATTTAAAAAAAACATTGGCTATGATTTACAAAATAAGTGTTTTCAGTCAACCTCACGTACGTAGGACCCTTAAACAAAACGTGATATTTACAAGTACAGTCGGCACTGTTAAAATGTAGTCGTAACTTGTCAAACATAATGGGAAATTATAGTTCATTTTGACAAGGTTAGAGGGGTAATTCTCGTAATTTTAAAAACGTTCAGTCTGGTCTCAGTGTCAATCTGTCACATAATTACACGACGTCATTTTTTTGATTATGCAAAACCTGAAAATAGTTTGTTCAAAATAAGAAACTGAATCGATTTCAATCATTTTTACACCATGTTATAATTTTTTTCCCAAATGCATTTAGAAATTGTTGCAGAGTGTGTACGAGTCAGCCATCGTACATGACACGCGCACATTACTTACATTATGTACATCAGCACTATTCCGTCGCCTTGCACAAATTATAGCGTAAGGCGACAGTACACGATCAGCCTTCAAAGACTGTACTCATTTACACTTTCATGTCTATATTAGTTACGAGTTAGTTAAATAATCAATAAATCATCATATTTGGCTAGCCTCGACTATTATTGAAGTGTATAACCAAGGTGTGTGCGAACCATTCAGCAGCGCATACATCTTTATGGTCCTTCGAGCTTCAAGATCATAATTTCGCGTTCTTTTGTGTGGTGGCGATTTGTTTGGGCCGGTCGACCAGAAGCAGCATTGAACCAGTTCAATATAAGAAGCATCACCTGCACAGAGGATACGGACCGCGAAGATCACTAAGCAAGCAGCAGCAAATACAAGGGATCACTGAAGCACGCCAGTAGGATCGGCAAACAGATAAGGTGACTCGAAGTATTTGTAACAAATTTTTCCATCATGGAGGGAGTTATCCAAACTCAGTATCAGATTATGGAGGCAATGCAAAAACTCCTCATCAATTTTAAAAAAGAAGAAGAACAGCCAGCATCACCCTTATTAAAGCAGTCAGCCTTCGAGTTCGAGTTAGTACCGTCGCCCTCGCAGTCAACGGAGCCAAAACTAATTCAAGAGCAAGGTGCAGGTGAAACTGGACAAGGTAACCAACCAACCCTTTCAATAAAGGTACCTGAAATAGCTGAGACTGCGAATAACAGCAGAACAGATGAGATGCTACGCAAACAAAGGAGCAATATCAAAGCGTTCCAAAGAACTGCATCAAACATCAATGTGGATCTCCTCAAAGAAAATTGGCAGTTTAAAGACGCCTTAAAGGATTTAGAGTCAAGGTGGACAGCAGTTGATTCACTTTATTGGGAAATTGACAGTTTACCCAATGAAGCCAACATACAATATGAGATGTCTTACACTACGTGCGAGCTTGTTTACAACCAAATGAAAGAAACTATCAACTCCAAAATGTGGTCAGTTACACACCGGGAAAAATCGACACCAGTCATCGAAATCCCAACCTTTGGTGGTAGCTCCGAACACTGGACAGGAAAATTTACATCATGGGAATCATCTCGTCGTAAACCAGAAACAGCAAAACCATCTCAGTCAGAGTCTACACAAAATAACAAGAAATTTCATTCGTATAAAGCATTCAGCGCTAATCAGAACAAAAATAACAAATATAGATCAAATTCACCGACAAAAGACAATGCAAATTCAACGAACTGTCCACATTGCAACCAACACCACAAGTTGTTTTTGTGCAAAACATTTCTTGAATTACATCCGGTTGCAAAACGGCAAGCAGTTTCGAAATACAATTTATGTAGAAACTGTTTAAATGCACATACAAACAAACAATGTCCGTCAAGAAAAACATGCCGCGTCTGCAACTCAGATCATAATACATTGCTTCACGACGCTTATGGCAAATGGAGTGGACAGAAATCAAACAGCAGTTTGCTAAGGTCGGGAGGTTTTAACTTACGGAAATGGTTGGCTAACAACGAAGAATTACTTCAAAACGTCAGTAAAGCGTCTTCAAGTCAAGCATCAGTCGATTTCAAGCAAGCAGAATCAACGAAGACGCTCGGGCCGAAATGGAACCCCAGTGAAGATACATTCTCGTTCGAGCTGAAAATATGCAAAACAGAACCAACCGAACAACACACAAAGCGTTCATTACTATCAGATAATTCAAAGATATTTGATCGACTCGGGTGGTTAGCTCCGGTTACAACCACATTAAAACTTTTATTCAAGCGAGTTTGGCTCTCCAACATTCAGTGGGATGACCAGCTTCCGGTGGAAATAAGTACCGAGTGGGAGCAAATTAAAACAGAGCTTCTAAACATCAATCAGTTTAGAATCCAAAGATGGTACCAGATAGAAGAGCAAGACACAATTCAACTGCACGGCTTCTGCGATGCCTCAGTGAAAGCATATGCATGTGTTGTTTATTGTAAAATTGGTACCAAAATTTCACTCGTCGCTGCAAAAACAAGACTGGTGCCAGAATACAAAAAGCTCACGTTACTGCGTCTAGAGCTGAGTGGGGCGCATTTACTTACAACACTTATGCGAAAAATTCAACAAGCTCTCAATGGACGTAAATTCGAAGTTTTTGGTTGGTGTGACTCCACTGCAGTTCTCGGTTGGAATCATGGCAATATAAATCGCTGGACACCATTTGTATCGAACAGAGTCAAGCAAATAAAGGACGTAATACCATCAGATAAATGGCAATACGTAAAATCAGCAGAAAACCCAGCGGATTGTGCCAGCCGCGGCATTACAACAGAGCAACTGAAGCAACATAATTTGTGGTGGAGCGGCCCGCAATTTCTCCCTGGGTTCGAGGAGTCAACAATCACAGAGAAGTGCATCTACGTCACGGATCAAGAGGAACGAAAATCAAAACAAAGCAACGTCACTATTCGTCAACCTCATAGCGATGATGTCATACAATTCATACTGCAAAGACACAGTAATTTGACACGCGCCGTGCGCGTGCTTGCTTGGGTGCTACGTATCACACGACGTCACAACGAGCACACTGCTTACTTGAACGGAAGTGAATTGGAAGCGGCAAGACACAAGATAATTAAATATGTACAAGAATCTGAATTTTCGGAAGAAATTAATATGCTGCGAAGACAAGAACAAGTACATAAGAACAGTAAAACTTTGTGCCTCAATCCATTCTTAGACAAGAATGGACTTCTGAGAGTGGGAGGCAGACTCAAGCATGCGAATATTGATGAAAATATGAAGCATCCACTAATCATACCACACAGCAGCCACGTTACTGACCTCATTATCGATCAAGCCCACCGCCGCACGTTTCATGCGGGGGCCCGGACGACGCTCGCTAATATCAGACAAAACTACTGGATATTAGGCGGAAACAGAGCTGTAAAGAAGCGCTTACATACATGCGTTACTTGTAGAAAGCATAAAGCTGTCATACAAAAGCAACTGATGGGGGACTTACCAGAGTCTAGGAGCAACCCGTCGCGTCCCTTTCAACACACCGGCGTTGACTTCACAGGATACGTTGACGTGAAACTCAATAAAGGGAGAGGAGTCAAGACTACCAAGGGATACATTGCAGTATTTGTGTGCATGGTGACAAAAGCAGTGCACCTCGAACTTGTATCAGACTTGACCTCATCTGCATTCTTGGCTGCCCTAAATCGCATGTCCTCACGTCGGGGTAAACCACATCATATCTACAGCGACAATGGTACCAATTTTGTTGGGGCCAACAAAGCACTGCAGCAAGAACTGGTAGAACTACGCAAGACATTCAACGATGAGTTCTATACAGAGATCAATGAGTTGGGAATACAGTGGCATTTTAATGTCCCCGCCTGGCCAAGCGCAGGAGGCCTTTGGGAGGCAGCAGTAAAAAGTCTCAAGTATCATCTCCGACGTGTTGTTGGCGAGCAAAAACTCACGTTCGAAGAATACAATACTTTACTGGCTCAACTCGAAGCATGTCTCAATAGTCGGCCACTGTGCGCATTGACAGAAGACCCAGACGATTTGAATTATCTTACTCCATCACACTTTTTGAGCAGTGGACCCATACTGACTATTTTAGACACTGAAAAGATTTTCATTCGCCACGAATGCAAACTCATCGTGTATTACGACATGAACCCTTATTGGGACGGCTCGGCAACCTTCGACAAATACATGAAACAAATAAACAGCGTATGTGAAAGAGAAACAAACAAAGTTCTATGTGACATCATCCTACAACAGCTACGTCACTCTCATGACGAACTGGCGTACTACAATGTAATGTTACTTAATCAGCATTTCGAAGAACGCATACGTCGGCGGCGAGGCCTCATCGACGGTGTGGGTTACGCTGCCAACAGTTTATTTGGAGTTCTAGATCAACGCTTCGCAGATCAATACAAGCAAGATATTTCTCTTATACAAGAAAATGAAAATCACTTGGCACTCTTGTGGAAAAACCAGACCTCAGTAGTAGAAGCAGAATACAATCTACTCAAGAGAACCGAAGAATCAATTAATCGGCAACACAAGGCCATCAATCAACATTTAAACATTCTTACAAACGCCACCAATAAATTGAACAAAAACTTGCAAGAACAAGAAGTCAGGAACGAGCTAGCACTGTCCACCATCATAGCTACAAATATGCTCACGAAGCTAAAATCAATACAAGATACAATAATCGACACAATAACAGACGTCCATCATGGAATGTTCAGCGCTCACTTACTATCGCCGAAGCAACTACGAGTTCAACTCAGCATAATCTCAGGACAATTATCGCGAGAACTATCCTTGCCGATAGAAAACATACAGACAGAACTTCCAAAAATTTACCACCTTCTGAAGGTTAAAACACGGATAACACACGAGTACCACATTTTTGAGATTAGAATACCTCTGGTCAACAGAGAAAGTTATGACGTATATAAACTCATATCAATACCACAACAACATGGTAATATAACAATCGCCGTCGTGCCGATATCAGATTACATCGCGATAAACTTACGCAAGGACACCTATCTGACAATGACGGCGAGAGACATACAACAATGTTTGGAGTACGACGAGTCTAGTCGCCTCTGTCACTCCCGAAAACCTATTTTCCAGTTTAAGTCAGAAGACAGCATGTGCATTAAGGATATGGACACAAACAGATGTCTTACAAACACAGCAGCATGTCGCAATAATTGGTTAAGAATAGATTTAATTTTTGACATGTAACTTGGGTGAAATTTATAAGTTTAGCATTTAAGCATTTTGTAAACTCATTATCATCAACCACTCATATCTCTCTCGCCCGGGAATATGTACGAGTCAGCCATCGTACATGACACGCGCACATTACTTACATTATGTACATCAGCACTATTCCGTCGCCTTGCACAAATTATAGCGTAAGGCGACAGTACACGATCAGCCTTCAAAGACTGTACTCATTTACACTTTCATGTCTATATTAGTTACGAGTTAGTTAAATAATCAATAAATCATCATATTTGGCTAGCCTCGACTATTATTGAAGTGTATAACCAAGGTGTGTGCGAACCATTCAGCAGCGCATACATCTTACCGAGCGGTTACGATAGATCATAGTACTTTCGCCGAGCGCCACAGCTGACGCCAGAGGTGTTTCCGTCTGACTACAATTTAAGCGTCTTCAAGGCCAGAGTGAATAGGTTTTTAATAAACTAGCGCGCTTTACCATCAACGATAGCATCACTGCTTACCATCAGACGGGATTGCGATCAGGCCTAGTGCCTGACCGCAATCCATATCCGCTGTCCATGTTTTATAGTTATTAAAAAAGACTCAATTCAGTAATTTTTTTTTTTTTGCTTATTTTATGTAGACTGACTATTATAGTTTGCTTTTGCAGTTGAGTGTAGTTTAATTGTTTTTGTTTAAGATAAATCGGGTTAGAATTTATATCACAGGTACTATTTTATTTAAAAACAATGATCTAAGCATCTGTGTGGTTATAGGATTTTGCTTTAGCGCCTTTGCTAGCGGTTGGTTGTTGGTGAAATAGAACGTAGGACGAATTTTCCACGCGGCGATAACCTTTCATTTTTAATCCCGAATAACACTCTTCATTTTCAAATAAATTTGGGTTTTTAGTATAAGATAATATTATACCTGTCAAAATTGAAAACGTAATTTAATTATTTTTTGTAATCATGACTGGTAATGTTTTCAACATAATACTTTAATGTGTAGTGTTTTTTTTATTTTTCATTAACTGTTTTCGAAATTATTCAAAATGATACAAAAGGCTGATATTCAAGGGATTTTAGTTTGGTATATTATTATTATACAAACAAAAACATTGGGTCAAGTATGTGTGGAAACGAGAATGTGAGTACATACCTATCATATTTTTATTTTCTAAAATTAACATGTTTGGAAAAAACAGTAAGCAAAAAACAAAAAAAATATTTTAATCATAATTGTATCAGCTTGCCACGGGACTACTAGGAGTGTGTAGTCTAAGGTACGGACGACAGTATGTCAAGCTACCCCTAACTGTCAGATTTTACCAATTAACCTTGAGCCTTAATGCTCTAGATATAAAGTTGAACATCTAATAAGGAAATCGGACAAATTGTAGTAGCTGGATATGCTGTCGTCTGTACTTTCGCCTTAAAAGAAACAGTATACCAGACGTAGCGACAAGATTTGCCGACAAGACATGAGAATGGTACCACTGGGGATACATCTCAGCTGATTCACTTCCTCTGATGTAAATCTGACAGCAATTTAGATTATTGCTTCTGTAGAAACAGATTGCTAAGTCGCAGGATAGAAAAAAAAAAACTAACTGTTTACTCATGATTTATGAAAGAAGATAGATATTACTCAGCAACTATTGTAATTAACATTTTTCATTTATACACGTGCCACGATCTTCGCAGGACGACTGATAGTAATTGGATGAGAATTGTCGGAAATCGAGTTGAAAGGTATAAAATAGGAGAGGCCTATGTCCAGCAGTGGACTGCTATGATTTGTTCTCAGTTACATTTTATCATCTTATTTCCTACTAGGGCTTACCGCGATGTTCCTGAAACCTTCTTGTATACTTACATGGAGGCTTATGAAAAGCCAGATTGTCTTTTCTGGTGCACCAAGACTAGAGTGGCAACGGCGATGGGAACCAGGACAGTTCGGGTGAGCTCAAATTAAAACACTTAAAACATAAAATATCAATATATAACTAAGGCACAATGCGCCATGGGCATGCCACAATAGCGGCGGGAAGTCGCGCCACGGCACCCTCGTCTTAAGCCTGACGCAGGTCCTTACCGGACACGGCTGTTTCGGGAGGTTTCTGTTCCGGATAAGGCGGGAGGAAACGCCATTGTGTCACCACTGTGTGAATCGCCCTGAGGACACGGTGGAGCATACGGTCTGCCCGGCTAGAGCACTGCCGTGTCCTAGTGGCGGCGATCGGTGCGATCTCTCGCGTCCGACCCTGGTCCGACGCGACGTCGGCGCGGCCGCGACGAACTGCCATGCACTCTCTGTCCAGACAATGGCCGGACCGAGAGTGCATGGCAGGTCGTCACCTCTTTCTGTGAAGCAGTGATGCTGGCAAAGGAGGAGGCGGAGCGCGTGAGGCAGCGGGAATCCCAGACACCCTGGTCGGGTAACAACATCGAACTTCCGGCCACCGTAGGCACGGGCTTGATAAGGACCAGGCCCGCGTCGATGGTGTGTTGTGTTTCTCACGCACTTCAAAAAGATGTCAGCACGTCATGACGGGGTCCAAAAAGACCAGTGCCTCCCGGGTCAGGGTTGCGGGTTGGTTAAAAAAGAAGGGAGACAGTTGAATTTTCGTCAGTAAAAGTGGGACACGCCTTCCGAGATAATAAACCATTTAATAATCCGAGAAAAAATATTTGATGAAAAAGATAATTTTCAGCTGATTATCAATATTTTGTTTTCGAAATTTTATAAAATATATGGTTAACATAGAAACTACATGTAATAAGTTCATATAACTTCTTCTAATATATCATTATTTTCAGAAATTAATGCCAGAACAAATCAACGTTTGTTGCGACGGCTACATTAAAGATGAAAGCAGTGACGGAAATAGGTATATTACCAATTTACATTTCACATTACATTCATCATTCATTTTCATTTGTACATTTCTTCGGAACTCCTCAACTTACTTACTGATCTTACTATGTCAATTATTTTAGTATTCACTGCAAGCCGGTTTGTTCACCGTCTTGCGTGAATGGCTACTGCAAGTCTCCTGGAGCGTGTGCCTGCAACCCTGGCTACCTACCAGACGTGTTTAATACCCACATCTGCTCAGCACTGTGTATTAAAGGATGTGACCACGGAATCTGCATTACACCAAACACGTGCCTGTGTGATTCAGGTTATAACCTCGAAAACGGAGTGTGTGAACCAATCTGTTCCGAACCATGCCTCAACGGCTCTTGTGTAGCCCCAGAAACCTGCCAGTGCCTTCCAGGTTACAATAAATCAGAAAACAACACATGCGAACTTTCGTGCTCCGATTATACTGAAAGTGGCGAGTGTATAATTACCATGACTTGTGAGCCCGGATGGACCAAAGTTTACCAAGGTCCGATGGAAATATGTGAGCCAGTGTGCTCAGAACCTTGCTCCAATGGTACTTGCATAGCACCAGATACATGCAAGTGTCTAAACGGATATGAGAAGTCCGCAAATGATTTATGCGAACCTTACTGTTCTTTTGGGTGTGTGCATGGAAGCTGCATAAGTCCAGAAACATGCGTTTGCGATCCGGGATGGTATAAAATGGAGTCAAGTGGCACATGCCTGGCACACTGCGACTTCAATTGTGGGAACGGCTCATGCGTTGCTCCCAACATCTGCGCGTGCCATTCCGGTTACGTGCTTGATAAATCGGAAGGAAAAGATGCTTCATGCGTCCCAATTTGTAGTGATTGCGAAGGTACCTGCGTAGCTCCTGATGTATGCATATGTGGGCCGCATGAAGAAATGATATCAGTTACCGCAGATGGCAGGCCATGTGACTGTATAGACAATTGTACCGATGGTGCAAATAAGTGTGAAAAAACAAAATGTTTGATGACTACTACTTCAGCAAGTGTAACTAGTTATTACATAGACGAGACCTCTGAAGATGCAACAGTGTCAAGTGTCAATACAACTAATGTAGTTTTCGATGACAATAGTACTGTTGAAAATGGTCACAGTGACCATATTGAATTGAAAATTGAGAAAGCGTCCTCATGGTGAGTAAACTAGTAGTTTTCAGATTAATCTGTTATACTATATCCCACCAAAAACATTCTGTAAAAAACTGGCCAAGTCTCGATAGAGCTGCTTATTTTAGCGACACTCACTGTCGTAAACATGAAACTTTACTTACGCTTAACTTTGGAAGTAACTGACCTACTGGCTTAAAATGTTGTATTTTAAGTATGTCATTATAGCTTACTGGTTAACGACAATCTCTGCGTTCTATTCTTATCCAAAGGTTCTCAAATAGATGCCTAAAAATGGAGCGAAATGGTTCGGGTAAAGGATGCTACGGCAGTGTTTGCTTCGCGCTCGACTTGGAGATCCCCATTATAAATTCCAACTATTACTTCATGATTTCACTTTGACCTTTTTTTCTCCTTTAAGGTATAACTCCAGCTGGTGCTACGCAATGGGAGCTATTTTGATTTTTATTATTCTAATTCTGGTGGCCGCTAGCATTTTGAAAAAGAAATATTCAAAATCGTTGAACAGGAACATTTTTAATGCATATAGTGAGTAACGAATATTGTACCTGTATTTATGAACAAGTTAAGTATACTTTGATGGCACGGCTAACACAGTGGTTAAGCTATTGACTGCGGCGCTGCATGTCGCGGGTTCGATTCCCGCACGGAAAAAAATACTTGTATGATCTACAAGTAGTTGTTCGGTTCTGGCTGTTGGTGTTTGTGAGTTTATATTTTTGTAAACGCAGCCACGATACAGTAGAAAACCCGAATGTGGGGCATCGTTTAAAAAAAAAATACTGTGGCAGATGTACAGGTTTCAAAAAATCCGCCGCTCCATATGACCATATTCTCATAACTTATACGATTTTAACCCTTTCACGGACGGTACTCGATCGCGTGGTATATGTAGAATGACACATCAATTCTTCATACAAAATAGTTAGACGTTTATTGACGTCGAGTCGTATTTTTTCGATAAATTTGGGCAATAGCGGCATTATCGTTATTTAACGTCAACGTTTATAGACGCTCAGTCACTGCCTGTACAGCAGGTCATTCTCATTGGTCCTCAACGTTTATTGACGTCGCATAGAATGTAATGCAGATTTGTCCTTGTAGTCGTTTTGAAGTAAATTTGTTACAGTATCATTAGATTGCCTTTTTAGTCGTTTCATAATCAGATTCATCATGTTCTTCGTTAGTACCCACAATATTCTCTGTCTCAGATAGATTGGATAGAGAGCCTTGACAACTAGAATGCTAAAGTCTTTATCACTGCTGTCTTCAAGATTTTCTGAGGCCTCTTAATCCAATTCTGAGCTCTGACTATCAGTACCACTTGAAACAGATCGGAAACTGGAACCATTATTAGTATTTTTAGATAGTACCCGCTTTTTTACCTTACCATGGCGTGCATGGGGTTGACTTTTTCGGGTCTTTTTTCTTATCAGGGCACCACCAACTCGTAATCTTTTTGTTGGTAATACGAAAGACTGGATCCATAATCACTGGATTCATAATTATTGTCCGAACTGGTCCTGAGCTATTTCATCTGATGACCGATGTTCAAATATTTTCATAAACTTTTTTTGCGTTTATCCATCTAAACAAGCAAAAAACACATTGATTAGATCCTTAGATAATGTACATTATCTTTCTGCTAGACAAAAATCTAGTTACAACGTAATTTAGGTAGGTACCTGCGTAAAAAATCAAAGGAGCTAGTAGGTACTTACATTTTGTTATTACTCATTTAGTCCGTTTAAAAAAATAATTATAGCAAAATACAGTATGTTAAATAACAGAGGGCGTTCCCTTAAACTAGTTAATATATATCATTAATAGATTAAAATAAAAATATCAGAATAGTAAAATAAGCATAAAAAAATCCGAATAAGAAAATTATAATTGAAAATAAATTTGAAACCTCCTGTTTTAAATCAAAATAGTAGTCGTCATGTATAAATAAATTGCGACGTTGCCGTCTTTCAAGTTCGCGTGTACAGTGTGTTTCTTTTACATGTCAATTTAAAATTTTTATTGAATACTAGCTTTCCGCCCGCGGCTTCGCCCGCGTGGAGTTCGGTTATATCGCGCTTTTTAGATTTCCCTCGGGAACATCAAATTTTTCCGGGATAAAAGGTAGCCTGTGTTCTTTCCCTGTTGTGGGTCTAAAGGTTGTCTGTGCCAAATTTCATCAAAATCGGTTGAGAGGTTTAAGTGGGAAAGCGTAACAGACAGACAGACAGACAGACAGACAGAGTTACTTTCGCATTTATAATATTAGTATGGATTTTCATATTGGAAAAAATTTTAAAACATTTTGTTTTCGAATGGAAATATTTTGTTTTAGCATGTATGTATTGTTGTAAAACTACTTGGTCTTTTCAGTACTAAGTACTTTTTGATATTTTGTTCTAATGTCAATATTAAAAGAAACAAATAAAATGACTTACTTTCGAATATAGCAACCATCATAAACTGTTTTTACTGTTTTTATTATTTTCAACATTAATTAACAATACCAGAAATTACACAGATTCCAACATACGTTATCAGCACGAAGCTCTGTATATTTTACAATCAAATTTAAAAGGAGATTGGTGGTGGAAAATATACCTAGTAACCATGTCTGCTGCAGTTTCTGGTATGTCCCTAAATGGTATTCCGATGCTTTGTAACAGAGAAGGATACACAGTGTGGAAACTTAAAATGCGAATGTTGTTAATGCATGAAGGATTATTGGAAACAGTAAGCGGAACATTTGAAGGGAATAAGACGCCCGACAATGTACGTAAGGATGAAAAGGCTCTTTCTAAGATATGCCTTACTGTAGATGGTGCTGCTATTTCGATTGTTCGACCAGCTAAGACCGCAAAAGAAGCGTGGGATGCTCTTCAAAAATCCTACGAGGATCGCAGTTTGGGTCGTAAATTGTCACTGAAACGCAAGTTGTACAGGTACTCCTTATCTGACTTTTCTGACGTAGAGGCTTACTTAACCGCAATAACTACAACAGCACTAGACCTGATCGATATTGGCAAGACCATAGAAGATAGTTCTCTGGCAGCAATTATATTGGGAGGTCTGACGTCTCGTTTCGAGCCCATGATCATGGCGCTTGAGAATGGGAGCATCGAAGTCACAACAGATTTGGTGAGGACTAAGTTGTTGAGCGAAATGACGAAGGAGACTAAAGATGATGTGACTGCGTTGCAAACAAAACAAGTTATTTGCTTTAGGTGTTAGAAGCCTGGGCACAAGAGCCCTAATTGCCCTCTCAAAAAGAAGGAGAAAAAGGCAAAGGCGAGTTGCTCTACAGAAAGTTGTTCTAAGGATAAGGGATTAGTTGTTTCAAGTTCAGGAAATGTCACGAAATTAGTTTTGGATGGTGTCACGGAACTGGCTTTGTCTGCACCTAATGTTCAGATATCTGAGAAATGGATTATCGACTCTGGTGCGACTACTCACATGACTCCACATGCTGAATGATTTAATAGTTATCAACCCCATGATGGGAAGATAACTGTCGCAAATGGTAAAAGTTTGCCGGCTGTGGGCTTAGGAGACGTTGCGATTGACACAAATACCATTTACAAGAAGATGTCTAATGTTGTACATGTTCCTGATCTAGATTGTAATTTACTGTCGGTTAAAAAAGCAGTAGAGAAAGGTCTCTCAGTTGTTTTTGATAGTAATGGCTGTAATTTTTATAATTCTAATGATGTTTCTTTTACAAATGGTCCTGTTTTACATGGTTCTATTTGTGGTGGATTGTACACTTTAGATTGTACAGTAAAGCCGCAAAGTGTTTCAGCTTATAATGTTTACACTAATTTGTCCCAGTTTCAGCTTTGGCATAAGCGTCTAGGGCACCTCTGCCGTATTGGTATGGATCTACTCAGAAAAGGTCTAGCTGTTGGTGTGGAGTATACTGAGGTTGACAAAGAACCATGCGTACCTTGTGTAGAAGGTAAGCAGGCCCGGAAGCCTTTCAAAGGGATAAAGAATAAGAAGGCTTCTTCACCATTAGAATTGGTCAATACGGATGTTTGTGGACCCCTGTCCACTGAATCTTTTAAAGGCAATAAATATTTTATTATTTTTGTAGATGATTATACACGTTTTATAACCCTATATTGTATGTCATCTAAGACAGAAGTTCAGAAGTATTTTTGTGTTTTCCAAACACTTGTTGAGAGACAGACTGGCATTAAAATTCGAACCCTTTGGTCAGACAATGGGACTGAGTATGTCAATAAGGAGTTGAAAGACTATTTGCAGGCTCAAGGGATTCGACATGAAACGTCTGTACCATATAGCCCTCAACAAAATGGGGTAAGTGAACGTTGCAATCGTAGTATTGTGGAGAAGGCCCGTTCCTTGCTGGCACAGAGCTCTCTGTCGAATGCTTTTTGGCAAGATGCTGTTGAGACCAGTGTTTATTTAAAGAATAGGTCACCTCATCGTGCACTTCATGGTAAGACGCCATATGAAATGTGGTGCGGGAGTAAACCCAACCTGTCTCATTTAAGGGTGTTTGGTTGTCGAGCTTTAGTTCACGTGCCTTCATGCCAAAGAACTAAGCTAGATATGAAAGCTTCTGAATGTATATTTATTGTATATTCAGACGATCCAAGAAGTTATTATTTCTGTAGCGCGGAAAACCCTCGGAGATTGATTAAGTCACGGGATATATACCATATACCATACGATATACCATATCGCCACTGGCAACTTCTATCTCATCTGCTTCTACTTCTTCTTCACCTACTTCAGAAGACGTGGAGATGGCCCCGGTAGAGCAAGCTGAGGTTTTTTGTGGACGCGACTGATGAAACGGGTGATGTAGGTGACGTGGAGTCTTCACAATCGGGTGAACAAACTGATCTGTCTCTGGTTCCTTCAAATGAATCCAGATGTTTATCCTGAAAGACGATATCCTATACGAGTACGTAAGCCTCCAGATTATTATTCATACGGCACTCTCAATGATGACTTGTTATGTGAGGATCCGAAAAGTTATCGTGAAGCTATTAATAGCGTTGATAAAGATAACTGGATCTCCGCAATGAATAATGAGTACAATGCCTTGTTGAATAAGCAAACTTGGACATTAGTGTATAAACCAAGATAAAGAGAGACGCGCACGGTGCAATAGTCAAATATAAGGCGCGACTAGTTGCGAAAGGTTTTAGTCAAGTTTGGGGGACTGACTATAATGAAACATTTGCCCCTGTGGTTCGAAATTCATCTCTGCGTACCCTTATAGCGTTGGCGGCAGAAATGGATTTGAAAATACAACACATGGAGGAGGAAGTGTACATGCAACAGCCTGAGGGATTTGCTGAGCACGGGGCAAAAGGTAAAGTCTGTTTGCTCAGAAAATCCATTTATGGGTTGAAGCAGGCAGCTCGAGCCTGGAATATTAAATTGCATCAAACCCTATCAAAAATTGGCTTTGCACGAACATCTGCGGAATCATGTGTTTATTTGAAAAAGTTTGGTAGTGAAACAATAATTCTCGCAGTCTATGTCGATGATCTTATTGTCTTTTACAAAGAAAAAAGTTCATTTGACATTGTCAAAAATGACTTGGAAAAATTTTTCTCAATAAAAGATTTGGGACAATTGTCGTATTGTTTAGGCTTAAATATTATCCGTGATGACGATAAAATCGTGGTCAGCCAGAAGAACTACATTCAGGCAGTGTTGGAGCGGTTTAATATGCGAGATTGTAAGGAGATGTCTACACCTTTGGAGAATAATAAGTTAGAGAAAGGCAAAGACATTAAAATTATATTTTAAATCTCTTTGGAGAAAGGTAATCCAACATCTCTTGGCGAATATCCTTACCAAAACTTGATAGGATGTCTCATGTACCTAGCTGTGAATACGAGACCCGATATAGCTTATACCACAAGCTATTTAAGTCAGTTTAATAGCTGTTTTGATAAAAGGCATTGGTTGGCCGCAAAAAGGGTGTTACAGTATTTAAAAGGTACTGTGGATTACTGTATTACTTACAGGAAAGTTGGTGGACATTTGTGTGGATACACGAATGCTGACTGGGCGAACTGTGTGCATGACCGCCGGTCGTACACCGGTTACTACTTTACGCTAGCAGGTGGACCTATTAGCTGGGAGTGTAAGAAACAGCCGACGGTAGCCTTATCTTCTACAGAAGCTGAGTATATGTCCTTGACCAGTGCTGCAAAGGAGGCTATTTTCCTCAGACGGTTAGTGTGTGACATTACTGATTTTGCTGATTGGGTGTTGTTATACAACGATAGTCAAAGTGCACAGAAACTTGTGCTCAATCCAGTCCACCACAATAGAACCAAACATATTGATACGAGATATCATTTTATTCGTGAAAAGGTTACGGAGGGTCTTATAGACATAAAATATATACCTACGGATAAAATGACAGCCGACTTTCTAACTAAGCCCTTAAGGCGCGTAAAACATCTTAGGTGCGTTGTTAATATGGGTTTGATAATAGGTAAAATAATTTTCTATTTATTTTTGGTCGGTTTATATTTTGTATCTATTTAGTCTGGTAGTAATGTTTTATTTTTGTATTATGTTTAGCATTACTACTTTGTCTTTTTTATTTCCATTAAGGGCGGATGTTGTAAAACTACTTGGTCTTTTCAGTACTAAGTACTTTTTGATATTTTGTTCTAATGTCAATATTAAAAGAAATAAATGGATATGACTTACTTTCGAATATAGCAACCATCATATACTGTTTTTACTGTTTTTATTCTTTTCAACATTTATTCAACAATACCAGAAATTACACAGATTCCAACATTTATGCTATACTATTTCGGGTTAACGGGAACGCCCTCTGTTAGTTAACATACTGTATAACTCTCTAAGGATAGTTCATCTATTTTTACATAACGTATAATAAATAAACAGTCATAATACTTACATTGTATGCAAAATCACTCTCAAAAACAACAGTAAAATCAGCCGGTTCTTGACGGTGCGCGCACGTGTATCCCTAGGTTGACACTATGTGACTGAGGCAACGGGAATGTAGGGAGACACGGAGGCGTATCATGACGTCGTGCGTGTTCTACGTACCACCAGCGCACGAGCAGGACGTCTTCTTTTTGAAGCACCAAAAATCATATGTAATGTGACAGAACAATTTTGAAATTTTCATGCGTTGTGGCGGAGAGACGTAACTAGTACAATTTTGTATGGCGAGTCAACGTAAGCATACGGTCTGCTAAAAACAAGTAAATTAAAATAGACGTGTTAGTACGTTGTGTCATAAAACGTATATACACGCCACCGCCCGTGAAAGGGTTAAGGGTTGGTTCCACAGACTTCTTCCCATGTTATCTATCATTAAAATTACATCTTGGATATCATATTTACTATATTAAATGACTAGCTTCTGCCTTTGTCTGAAACTGCTTGTTTCACCACACACCGTATTTTTTTTTTTGTAATTGTAAACTAGTGCTTGACCGCAATCCCGCCTGATGGTAAGCAGTGATGCAATCGTTGATGGTAAAGTGCGCTAGTTTATTAAGACTCTATTCTAGCCTTGAAGATACTTAAATTATAGTCTGACGGACATACCACCGCTGGCAAATTGTTCCAGTCTGGAAAGCGAAACGCTCCGTCCGGATAATAGTGGTACCAATAACGTCAGGGTGGATACTCGCCTTACGATGTAATGCCTGCCTGCACTTATTACTTTGCTAACCGTTCTTTTCGACTATTTGACATGCTCAGCTCCTAAGCGTCCTTGTTTGATGTTAAATCACCTTTTTCATGTTTTTTTAAAAGTTTTTCGCCCACTAGGTTTCACTCCTTTAGCGTGGGTGCCTTTACAAGCTTTCAGAGTCACACACAAAAACAGCCAGACCCGAAACAATATTTGTTTCGTACGGGAATAAAACCCGCGAGCTGCAGCGTAGTAGTCGATTTCTCAGCCATTTCTGCGCCAACTGTGTCGTCAAAGAAATGGGCTATCATATGCTAAAATATTTTTTCCTTATCCTACTAGTGGTAAGTGGGCTTCCAAAGATCTTCTTCAGCCTTTAGAGGTCCACTGCTGGACAAAGACCTCCCCAAGGCTTTCATTCCGTTGAGGGGCATTGCCATAATCCCCGTGCTTGGCAGGCGGGTTGGGGATCGCAGTAATTTGTTATTCCACAGGAGAAGCGCTGCTGCCCGCTTCCCTGGTGAGACTTCCCTTAGTCGCCTCTTACAACATCCACGGGGGGATATGGCTTGGTACTATTCTAGGCCCGGTACCACACGGCACGTCCAAAGATCACATTATTTTATTTCTCATAAAGCAACATGAGCTCTTTTGATAAGTCAGAAGCTAGGTGCACGATTCGATTTGATGATTTCCTATAACCTTTAACCGACAAGAAACCTCACTCTAATATTAGTATCAATTATAAAATAAAAAAGTCATTGTATTACATAAATTGTACAATGGTAGCCTAGTAATATCGGCCGCGACTTACCTACTACTTTTAGGTCGTAGGTTCGAACCCTAGCAGGCGCTTTACTTTGTGTAAATTACTTCATCACCTGCTTTCAAAACGGTGAAGGGAAACATCGTGAGGAAATCGGCATTTCCTAGAGTCAAAAACTTCAAAGACCTGTGACATTTACCAACCCGCACTGGGTCGGCCTACTCCATCTCATCGAGAGGAGGCCTGTGCTCAAACAGTGGAAACAATATAGGCTGATTATGAATAAGTTGATTATTAATTAAAGTATCCACACCAAAGTATTCTTCCAATTTGTTTACCAACTGTTTCTAATGTCTAACTTGGCTTCTTTAGTTGGAGTCTTCCTCAATAGAAATAAGCTTAGGTAGGCATAACCAGCCAATAGGCTGGTTATGCCTACCTAAGCTTACACACAAATGAGGACTGTGTTCTGAGTGCGAACGTAATAATGTTCGCACTTAGGACACAGTCCTCAGTGGTAAAGCGCACTAATTTATTATTAGCCACTTTTGCAACACTAAGCCAATATATATGTATAAGCAGAGTCATAATAATATGCTTTATAAGCAAGTTCTAGAGACAGCATCGGCATTTATACTAATGTTATTTTTTCCAGTTTCAGAAACCGAGGAATCAGCGGCGGCTGTGCATTACAAACAGAGTGCCGCTGTGCTTTAACAACGGTTAAGAATTAACAGTTTTAAAAATGAATATAGTATTTATTTATTTACGACGATCTTCGTACGCTCGCAAATATTTTATGTAAATTTAAATTCTCAGTAAGTGAATTAGTGTTAATTCTTAATGAGAAATAATAAAGTTCTTAAATAATACGTACACCCATATTTCACCATTACGTTAATATTCCGTTGACACTTCTATTGTAGACCCACGATCCCCCCAGCAACCGAAACCAGGACCCCATCCTCAGTGGTAGCACTCATGACCTCTAAACCGACTAGCCTATTTCTGAGCACGATATTCCACATTTCATCCAAGAACTCTTTGTCCAACCCAGAGCACGGAGACGACATTACTAGAGGTGGCATTGTCAACACTTTCTACTATTGTGTTTGTCTCATCTATGATATAACATATAAAGAGATTTTATTAGAATATCATTCAGTGCAACGCAACTACATCAGCAAGAAGCTTTGGGTTGCACATTAATCAAATCAAATCATATATTTCGGAAAATATCCATAGCTAACAACAAACGAAACTTATAAACAAAACACAAACTTATAAACTAATATACCTGACAAAAACAAACAAAAACCTCCCACGGCAGTAATATGTCTGCCGCAGCATTGCTGGATGTAAAGACAATCCAGTCGGTTGGAAATCATCGCGAGGACGGTGTTGTCGCTGCTCCGTACTCTATGCACCAGAGATGCGCACCGCTTACGCATTGCGGTGTGAAAGCAATCGGTACGAGCCTCTGCGAACATGCCCGAGGCGCTGCAGTGGCGGGGCAGCCTTAGCACCGCCCTAAACGCATTACTGAACTGGACGCGGAGGGCGCTATATGCTGCACGAGTATAATCAGCCCACAAGCTGCACATGTAGACGTACACGTACAGTAAGCTCTAAAGAACGTTATCCTCCCTCGAACAACGCACAAACCTACGCGCTATCATATTACCCCTAACTGACAACGCCCTCCGCTTCCGCTCAATGTCCAGATCATCTTTCAGGTCAGCTGTAAGAATATGGCCTAAGTATTTAACTTGCATCACCTCCTCAAGCGGTGCTTTATCTATAAATACAGGAGGCACACTCTTCAACAAGCTAGCACCGAACACCTTGAATTTACTTTTACCTGCATTATATTTCAACCCATGGATTGAGGCATACTCTTCACAGGTCCCCAGCATTTTCCTAAGACCGCAGACCGATGCGCTCAGCAGCACCATGTCATCAGCATAGTTCAAATTATTGACGCATACTCCGTCTACATGGCAACCAACATGTTGACTGCTCAGCCTAACGATCAGGGCGTTCATATAGAGGTTGAAGAGCGCAGGAGAGGTCAACCACCAAATGAATACCATAACAATGGTATACATACATACTAGGACTACTTACTCGAGGCAATTAAAGTCCGGAAGCAGGTTTGTACTGACTACTCTGAGCATAAACACCGAAACAAACTCATTAGGCCAACTTCAAAAGAGAATGAGTGTGAGTTTCTTTTAAAATCAGCCATAATCAAGGTCAAATGATGAAAAGACTATGCAGATTGATATCAGGAAAGAACCACGTAGATTGACTATTGAGAGCCCTACAAATGATATTATATAAAATCGTCACACTACTGTCGGCTTCATAAACACTTTGTTAAATAAATATTATGCATTATTTGTTTATCTTGTTAAATAAATGTTACTTAACTCGTACTTTTTATTATGCACTCGAAGGTAGGCCACAACATCGTCTGCCGGCAGAAATTACCACCCGCCAGACAAAGTCTTGCCGCCAAGCGATTCGTCGTGTTCCAGCATGATGTCTGGTGAAGCCGTACGGAGGACGGATCTGAGCAGTTGTGTTGCGATATGTGCCGGGTGCAATGCGCCAAATGTTGTTGTGTCGGGAGTTTGGTCGTGGAGAGTGTCCAGATCAATCTCTCTCTGGCGCAGTATCGTTGGTCGTGTACAGAGATTAGGTCTACAATAGAGCAGGTTTTTTTTTTAAATTATAAACTAGTACTTGATCGCACTAGTTTATAATTTAAAAGACGCAAGACGACTGTTGAGTGAGGTGATGCATTGTAACATTGCATCACCTCACTCAACTGCCGTCTTCCTTCCTATTCCCTCAGTCTTTTGCGTGTAGCAATGGTCGCAGTCGCTACAATACAACAATGACAACAAGGGATTGTCCAACTATTGACGTCCCAACGATTGATGACTTTCCGCGAAAGGGTGCACATGAATCATACCAGTGTCAAACAAGGATCTTGGAAGACAAAGCGCGTATGTAAGACAAAGCGCGTGGGTCCTGACCGCCTCAGCGAGGGTGCCGCACATCTGTTAGTTAACCCATTGTGTGCGGGAGAAAGCGCGGCGGACAATATCGAACCGCCTTGCACATCTGTTAACCCATTGTGTGCGGGAGAAAGCGCGGCGGACAATATCGAACCGCCTTGCACGTGGACCGAATTCGCGGGCACTGTCCACGGGCCAATCGTACGGCACGTCCTCCCATGATCAACGAATCAGCATCAAGAACGCCGATTTGTCAGCCCCACTCCGGTTTAGAGATAGCTGTATTATTGTTTAGTATTTAAGATTGTGCATAGCTTGTAAGACAACACATTATTATCAGATATTATCAGACATTTTACATTGTACATTTTACGCATCCGCTGTACATTCTGTAGTAACTTAGTCGCGTCTCTCCTCTTGTAATTAGGTAGCTTATAGCATACATTGTACTCTAGACTTACGTGCAATATACAACGTTCTATCAATTTTAATTACATAACACGCCCTACGCGCTAAATGCGCTTTACCATCAACGATTCCATCACTGCTTACCATCAGGAGGGATTGCGATCAAGCACTAGTTTATAATTTAAAAAAAAAACCTGCTCTATTGTAGACCTAATCTCTCACAAACAAGGAACTTACAACTAAACTGGAATGTGCACTATCATTCAAAACGCGGGCCGAGGGAGATAGCTTCACAGTACCCCTCTGTCTTTGTTGTGTATGGTGACTATTATAATGGAATTTATAAGGAATGTACGTAAAATATTTTTTTTATAATGAATATTTAGGTATGGCTGCGAACTTTTTAATTTTATTATTCCAAAAATGAATGAATAAATTGATAATATACGGATGACAGCAGGTCTTAAATAAATATAATATCTACAAGAAAGCAGAATTTAATGTCAATGTAAATACCTAATAAAAGCCACTTACTTATTATGTACACAATGACTAAGTGCACATTTATTAATTATTCCGAAATTCATGGGCACCCTACATACAAACAAAATAACTTTTATATGATTACCGCAAAAAAACTTACTTAAAGAATGATATTCCGCATCCAGAGTATGACTCACTATTGCAGCCATTAACGGCACCCTTTTTAATATGTTTTTCTAATCGAAATTGTTGGTTTCAAACAAAATTACGAAAAATAAAGACAGATAACACTTAGGAAGATACAGAGGGCTACTGGGACGCTTTGTCTCTCGGACCGTGTTCTCTTCAAATAAGGTTTCATTTCCGATCGACCTTATTGCTCCTGCGATAGAGGCTTCTTTTAAATAAGAGACTTATGCAAGGTGACATTCCAGTTTAGGTATAATTTCCTTGATCACAAACTATATCTTGCAATTTTAATTTGACAGTTGTGCCATAGTGATACCATAATTATAAATTATTAGACCGGGGTTAAAAAGTTACTTATTTAGCATGAGCTTTTCATGCTAATTATGTAACTTTTTAAGTCCGGTTCAGAAAAGTTTAGGGCATCACGTACTCGAATTTATGGCATTTGTTTTGTGCAAAAGTTTGCTTTACACTAGGAATTTCTCCTGTATCGTGGGCGCGTTTACAAATATACAGAGCGGTGCTGATAATACGACAATAAATGAAAACACGGACTATGCTCGTTCATAGGTATGTACGTTCCTAAACCATAGAAAAAAACCTAGCATCAAAAAGAAAAAAAAATGAAAATTTCAAACAAACTAAATCGCAAAAAATTGCAAACGGAATAGAACATCCTTTAAAATATTGGTTCATTGACCTCCGATCAGCGGGCGACAGCGCGGTCCTGTATCGACTTGCTTTTTTGGCGCCATTATTATTAAAGTTTAGTACCGCTGGATGCGGCGTTCATCAATCTGTAAGCGTTTCCTTATCAACATGTACATCATGCAGAAAATGTGAAAAATTAAAAATAATTTCCTGTGATCATACTAATGGATATATTTATATGATTTTTTATGGGTAGACTGAGAATGTGTTGAGGTACACAACGTTTAATTTATTGTCGTATTGTCATCACCTTTGTATAAAGTCACATATTACACAAACAGCCAGACCCAGAACAACTACCTGTAGGTCATACAAATGTGTGCTCCGTGCGGGAATCAAACCCGGGACACGCAGTGAAGCAGTCAAACACTGCGACTACCCTGTCGTCCGATTTTACATGGCAGCCGACTACGACCTATGGAAGCTCGACTCTATTTTAAATTTAACTGCAACAGGTATCTTCCATCACTGAAGTAAGTGATGAAATTCCTTTTTAAGTTTACTTGGTCACATATTAACAAGCAAACTTCCTTTTCTCTCCAGTCATATTTATTGCAAATAACGGCCTTCTTTTCATAACCCAAAGACGTCTTCTCTCACTTTTGTACCGAC
Source organism: Sesamia nonagrioides (assembly GCA_017933935.1). Lineage (NCBI taxonomy): Eukaryota > Metazoa > Arthropoda > Insecta > Lepidoptera > Noctuidae > Sesamia > Sesamia nonagrioides. The sequence continues at coordinate 1,240,483 of JADWQK010002063.1, forward strand.
GACAGCACGTCAAGTTACTACATTCTGTTATATTTCAGTATTAAATTTAATTATTATAGCATCAAAGCTTAAGATTGATTTGGAAATATATGACGGTTCAGGGTATCTTGACCTCCTGTCGTTCGTATATCGAAGGAAGGCAAACCGACATGTCTAGGGAGAAATCAACTGCTTTACATTCAGACCACCACTTTTCAAACTCCGTGCTGCTATTGAGAAATTCCTGATGGAAAAACAACTGCGATGCAGTCTATTTAAGATGTATTGATTGGTATTTTTGCTGTGTCTCATATTAACTCTATACGTATATCATAATGCACTAAAGCTTATACAAAACTTCTGCGAAAATGGGAAAAATAAAATAGAGTACTAAATTCATCATCAAATTACTTATTTACATGCACATTTAATTCTTAAATTTTATAACAAATTAGCTAATTCCTATGCACGGGTTATTTTATTACTAAAACTAAACTTTACAAAAAAAATTACCCGTCATTACACCTTTAACGTTGTAGTATAAATAGATTTAATCAAAATCTGCATTTCAACCCAGTCTACAGTTGCATGCCTTGTTCCGGTGGAAGAACTGAAACAAAAGGAAAGGTTATCATAACAATAGTTATGAGGAAGTGATCGAATCAAATGTAACTAACGATAGAGATGATCGAGTGGAAACAGAAAAGACATAGGACACTGCTTCTGATGACGAATTAAATGACGGATATTAAAACATATTATTAGTAATTACAAGGCAACATTAGAAAGTGCCATAAGCCCACATGACCCATGTATGAATTCGGAGCACTGAGAAAATTCGCCTTCGGTTTAATGCCTATTCAACTCAAATGGACATCCACACTAAATTTTTCATCGAAACTATGCTAAGCTGCTTAGCAGCATCAACTAATGAGATTTTTGTAGCTTAGCTTCAGCTTCATGAACGCAAACTTTAACTTTGTTCAAATGCATTCATGACAACAGTTGGTTTTTTTTTTAATTGTTGAAAGATTTCAGGTGACATAACATCTTTCATGATGGCAGGCCACTATTATCAACAAACCCTTATATAGAATTTTTAATTTATTATAGAAAGCATTTAGAATTCGCTTGTCAACAACGCCACACAAATACAGGATTAGTCAGTCTTTCCGAGTTCATGTAAGATGTAAACTTTTATGATAATTATTCGTAGTAGTTAAGAGGCGATAATAGTAACAGTAAATAAATATAATAAAAAAGTACAAAATGCATTTTCATAAATATGGTTAATTATCATACCGTAGGATCGTTTCCTGTAGCGATCATATGCTAATTTTGCCGCAACAGCAAAAATAATACCAGCACCAAATGAGCAGAACAGTATTGCTAACAAAGTTGGTAATGAATACATTTTTGCTTCCTTTTTAGACGAGGTTCTCAAATGATCTGTATTCGTAGCTCTGTAAAAAAATAACACAATTGTTTGAGTTAATAAAAGAGTAATAACAAATAATATAAGTTTGATAAATAAACACTAAACTAATCTCTGCTATGAACAAGGATTACTAAATTTATAAAGTAATGGATTTCCCGTCCTCTAGATGAGTGAAATATAAAAAAAAGCATATTAGTGAAACTGCAGCTGTTAACTGGTAAGTATTTATGGCTGAAGATCCAGTAGTTGACAAAATCCTAAGTCAATGCCAATGTGGGCTTCCTTGTTACATTTTTTTTTCTATTGCTTGTTGTATCTAATAATAACTTACGTATGTCCAACTTCTTTGACCGTCTTAGTTGTATCCTTGTCATCTCCTCCTTTAGCCGGCGTCTTAATTTTATCCTTGTCATCTCCTCCTTTAGCCGGAGTCTCTATTTTATCCTTGTCGTCGCCTCCTTTAGCCGGAGTCTCTATTTTATCTTTGTCATCACCTCCTTTAGCTGGCGTTTCGATTTTATGCTTGTCATCTCCTCCTTTATCCAGCGTCCCTATTTTATCCTTGTCATCACCTCCTTTATCCGGTGTATCGATTTTATCCTTATCATCGCCTACTTTAGCTGGTGTCCCTATTTTATCTTTGTCATCGCTTGTTTTATCCGGCGTCTCGATTTTATCTTTGCCATCACCTCCTTTAGCCGGTGTCTCGATTTTATCCTTCTCATCACCTACTTTAGCTGGTGTCCCTATTTTATCCTTGTCATCGCTTGCTTTATCCGGCGTCTCGATTTTATCCTTGTCATCAGCTCCTTTAGCCGGTGTCTCGATTTTATCCTTGTCATCGCCTACTTTAGCTGGTGTCCCTATTTTATCCTTATCATCGCTTCCTTTGGCTGGCGTGTCAATTTTCTCCTTATCATCGCCTCCTTTAACCGGAATCACTATTTTATCTTTGTCATCACCTCCTTTAGCTGGCGTTTCGATTTTATCCTTGTCATCGCCAACTTTACCCGGCGTTTCGATTGTATCCTTGTCATCGCCTCCTTTAGCCGGTGTCTTTATTTTATCCTTATCATCGCTTCCTTTAGCTGGTGTGTCAATTTTATCTTTATCGTCGCCTTCTTTAGCCGGAATCACTATTTTATCTTTGTCATCAACTCCTTTAGCTGGCGTTTCGATTTTATCCTTGTCATCGCCAACTTTAGCCGGCGTTTCGATTTTATCCTTATCATCGCCTCCTTTAGCTGGAGTCTCTATTTTATCCTTGTCATCGCCTCCTTTAGCCGGAATCATGATTTTATCCTTGTCATCGCCTCCTTTAGCCGGAGTCCCTATTTTATCCTTGTCATCACCTCCTTTATCCGGTGTCTCGATTTTATCTTTGTCATCAACTCCTTTAGCTGGCGTTTCAATTTTATCCTTGTCATGTCCTCCTTTATCGGGCGTCTCGATTTTATCCTTGTCATCAGCTGCTTTAGCTGGCGTTTCGATTTTATCCTTGTCATCGCCAACTTTAGCCGGCGTTTCGATTTTATCCTTATCATCGCCTCCTTTAGCTGGAGTTTCTATTTTATCCTTGTCGTCGCCTCCTTTAGCCATGTCGGGTTTAGCCGGCATATCAGATATACCCCTATCTCCTGGTGAGACAATGTCAGCGATTTTTCTGCAAAAAGAGATTGTTTTGGATACTAAATATCGTTTTAGTTTCATAGAATAGTAAAAGAAAACTTAATTATATTCTTGTACTTACCTCATATTTTCACAAAGGTCATCAACTCTGCGTACTCTGGAAAGATTTTGATTTCTGTATGAATTTGTATTATTTTGCTTATTGTTAGTTATTGTAAAAAATCAAAATCAAATCATTTTATTTGTTACCACAGGTAAATAAATATTTACAAATTTTACATAGAATAGGCGTACAAAAAATATAGTGTTCATGTGGCTCATAATAACAAAATTTTAAGCACTAAGAATATACTTTTAGAAATCATGCACTAGTAATATTTCCAATTCAAATGACAGATCCAGGTTAGAAACAATTTCTTATTAATTTAATGTCAAAAAGTCTAAGTCAAAATAATCAAAATCGTCAATTTAAAATCATGCATAATTACTATTTAAATTAAAATGTCAGACCCAAATGAGGAACTATTTCTTATTACATAAATTACAAAAAAAAATCTTATGTCAGATTAATTAAAATGTCAGAAAAATATTAAATTATCATCAATAATATAATTCGAAAGTATAATTATATACAATATTACTTTCTTTACATTGAGCGATCATTCAAGAATTCGTCGTCGTTCGTCGTGTAGTAACATTTTTCAATAAGTAATTTATGAAGTGCGTTTTTAAATTGTATCAGTGGCATATTTTTAATGTCATTTGGTATTTTGTTATAAATTTTTAGAGCATTGCCATGAAAACTTTTACGTATTAGAGCTGTTTTACATTTAACATTGCATAGATTATGAAAATATTGGGTACGTAATGGTTTTTTTCTGGCTTTAAATAAGCTGAAGAATAAATGCAGGTTCTTCTTAACAAATAATGCCGTTTCGATTATGTATATTGCTGGCAGTGTCAATATTTTTAGTTTTTTAAAGTGTAGAATACAGCTATCTGTAGTTTTTAAACCACACGTAGACCTCACACAGCGTTTCTGCTTCCTAAATACAACCTCCCTATTAGCTGACTGCCCCCAGAACATAATTCCGTACCGTAAAACAGAAGCTATCTGTCCGTGGTAGGCTGTTAGCAATGTCTCAATGCTAACCTTTTGTTGATGGTTGAAATAGTGCATACGCCTACCTACCCAGTCGTTTACATACGATGTCAGTATGAGCATTCCATGTCAGTTTATTATCAATAATGATTCCCAAAAACTTAGCATTATCAACTTCCTGTATTTTATAATCTTTTAATGGATATTCAGTTTATTATTTTTACAACGTTGATGATATTGCATGATGCTGGCTTTAGTTAGATTAATTTTCAAATTATTGTCATCAAGCCAGTTTATAATTTTACATAGAATCATGACATTAGTCATTTTCATAATTATTTATGTCATTGCATTCTATTATTGCGGTGCTGTCATCTGCAAAGAGAACCATCTTATACTTAATTATTTTAGGGAGATCATTAATATACATATATTACAAAAACCGGCCAAGTGCGGGTCGGACTCACGCACAAAGGGTTCCGTACCATTGATATACGAAATTAAAGAATTTAAGTTATTTGTATGAAAGATTACGCGGTACCTAATAAGCGGTTTACGATTTACGAGGTATTAAAAAAAACTACTTACTAGATCTCGTTCAAAACAATTTTTAGTAGGTAGTTTTTATAGTAATGTACATCATGTGTTTTTTTTTATATTTTTCATTTTCTTATTTTAAAAGTTAGAGGGGGGGACCAACTTTTTTCTACTTTGGAAGCGTCTGTCACGCTAACTATTCGGTTTAGAAAAAAATAATGGGGTTCACAGAATACATCTACCTACCAAGTTTCAACAGTAGGTATAGCTCTTATAGTTTCGGAAAAAAATGGCTGTGATATACGGACGGATAGACGGACAGACAGACATGACGAATTTATAAGGGTTCCGTTTTTTGCCATTTGGCTATGGAACCCTAAAAAGCGGTGGTGCCAACACGCCACCTTAGGGCACGCCATATTTTATAAATCTTTGTTTTGAAATATATAGGTACTTTTTTTTATTTAGTTTTAGTGCATAATCGCGAGACTTCGATCCATTGAACTCTATCAATTAAATATGATTGTATCAATTTTAGGATATTTCCCCCCACCGTAGCCATATAACTTTTGCAACAATATCTTATGGTCAACATAGTCGAAAGCCTTCGTCATATCAGTAAATATAGTACAAATTGGATTCTTTTTGTCAGCTGATGTCGTAATGTTATTAATTATGTCAAATATTGCCTATTTCAGCTCTACAGCACTTTGTTTAATCCTAAAACCCCCACTTATCTTAAAGAACGATTCAAGTTCCTTCATGACACACATAATAGATATCTGAGGTCATCGGAAAACCTGATATTGGACATGCCGATGCATTCCACTAGTTTTTACGATAAATCCTTTACTGTACAAGCAGTTCGGCTATGGAATGACTTGCCCGTGTCTGTAAGGCATGCTCAAACTCCGTCCACTTTTAAAACCATGGTAAAAAAGCATTTCCTCTCTCTTTAAACATGTCATTATTTTTTATTTGCTTTTGTATGATTTTTATTAATTAGATGTATACACTTACACTATGCACTTAACGTGTATATAAACTATGTAAAATTGTAAATAGTACACTGTAGACTACCTACATTATTTCTCTCTCCTTCCCCTTACTATTCCATCCAAAGGTTGTCTGTAAAAGATCGCTCTTAGCGATAAGACCGCCCATTGTGTCACCCTTTGTAAAATTTTTATATTTATGTTTTTGTAATCTATATGGTGTACATAATAAAGAGTATTCTATTCTATTCTATTCTATTGCTGAGTTAATATTTATGTTTCTACAAAAACCTTTCTCTTCATGTCAAAACAAGTTACATTTTTCAAAATATGCATATAAGGAGTTGTGTATAACTTTCTCAAAATTTTTATAAAATACTGAAATCTTTGCAACGGGTCTGTAGTTTTTCATATCTGCTTTTTCTCATTATTTAAATAAAGGTTTAATAATAACTTTTTTAAGCTATTAGGAAATATACCATCAGCAACACAGAGATTGATAATGTGAGTCAATGGCAGTGCTATATCTTCGTTAACATATTTTAGGACCCTCGTACTAACGCCATCATAACTAACGGTATTCGTGTTTTTAAGGTCAGTGATTATTTTTATAATGTCATTATTCGAGACTGGTGACATAAATAAAGATGGAGACGAAAGATTATCAAAAACTTTACCATTAGTCTTATTAGAATTTATATTATTTTCAATTGTATTAATATAGTAATTATTAAATTCATTAGCAATGTCAATTGGTCGTGTAAAAGTCAAGTTATCTCTGTTTATAGTCATAATTTGTTGCTGTGGTAAGCACGTTTTAGATTTATTAATAACTTGCCAAGCCACCGTTGTAAGGCTACGCTCACATCAAAATATGAAGTTGTTAATTGACTACATGTTTTGCTATGAACGCGGCTTAGAAACGTTTTCAATTTGTCGAAAATGTCCTCTATGGTCGGTAAACGTATAGGACATTTTCGGTTTAAACATATGGAAACTTTCAAATTGAAAATACTCATTTTTCACATAATTTTTATCATATGAAGCTATGGATTAGCAAAATGGTTCACATTATTTATATATTTATGATTTTTAAAAATGGCGAATTGTATTTGAAGCAAAATTAATGAATTTAGACGCCGATACGAGATATTTAATTGAGTATGACATAGTATTGTCTAGTAAGCGAAGACACTAGCAAAACATAGCTTAAGTGACAACGAGGCTATAAATCTCAAATAAAAATTGTTAATAACATCAAAATTGTTGTTGATAATACTCACTGCGCTGAACCCAAAGCTGTAGTTGGCATCGAAACATTACACTGAAAATAAAAAAAAAAAATAATAATTCAAAAACATGTTTTTGGTATTCAAACTTTTTAGGAGAAATATTTTCATTTTTTTTTTTTAATTGAACAAAGGTTTTGCTTTTAATTTGCGTCTACGAGTCACTTATTGACTTTTTAACGGTCATGAATGTACCAAATGTGCCTAGGATTACTCTCAGTTTTTGTTTCTCAGTCATCATAATTTGTAAGGCATGTTTTTCAACTTAAACTCACTAAGGTCTATAACAACAAATAGGTCCAGAGATCTGACCGGAAAACCTCAAAATCCAGTCAAAATTGCAGAGTTTTATAGTATTGGCTTGATAATGGTAATTTCTTTTTGGATTGGTATTGTTCATCTTCGTATATTAATGACGTAGCTAATACAGTAAGATTAGTCAATGTGAGTCATTGTGATATGGTCATTTTTCGTACTGGTTTATATGTTGGTTGTTTCGCGTTTTGTTCCTTCTGCTTTATTTTTACCAAAGAAGGAAGGACATTGTTTTCACCAATACATGTTAGTAAATCTGCATCTAAACTAATACGCGTTTGGCGGTTTTTAACCTTTTATATCGCGCAATCTAATTATAAAAAAAAATAGTCTAATGGCGTCATTAACGGTCTGCATTGTTTGGTTATCAATATGAGGAAATTATTATGATTAGTCTACTACAATGTTAGGCGCGTTACTCATGTGCGTTACAATTATTTTGTGCCTTCTATAATGGTTTATTGCAACATGCGTCCATATCACGATTGTATTGTCCGAAGGAAAGCATAAGGATACGGTACCTTCACCATAAATGACTACAACTGGCTCATCATTAGTATCAGTCTAAGTAAATCAATATTTTTTTTTTTTTTATAATCATAAACTAGTGCTTGACTACAATCCCGGCAGATGGTAAGCGGTGATGCAATCGTTGATGGTAAAGCGCGCTAATTTATTAAACCTATTCAGTTAAAAAACTTAATGAATAGGAAAAAAGACGGCAGGTGAGCGAGGTGATACAATGTTAAAACCAACAATACGACCAATAATGCTGCGCCAGAGGGAGATTGATCTCCACGACCAAACTCCCGACACAACAACATTTGATGCATCGTACCCGGCACTCATCGCAACACAACTACTCAGAGCCGTCTTCCGTACAAGCTGTACGGAGGTACGACTTGAAATTTGGAACGAATCCTTAGATTATTTTACTTTAAAGTGAAACTCTTCCAATTTGATCTTGGTATCATCAGAAAAAACCGTGCCTTTGGTATATCACTATCATGTGCCTGCTTTTCCCCATTATGTTGTGGACTGATTCCAGTCTGATCGGATTCAGCTGAATTCCAGTATTTAACAGGCTCCACAGGCTTTAAACTACTCGTAACGACAGTCAAAGATTTACAAATGACAGCCGGGCTATCTAATGAAATATCTAAGATGAACGACAGAAGTAAAAATAATTATACAAAAGATATTGGACTTACCTTGTCGAAATCAGGAAAAGGACGGCTGAAACATAAATAAGAAAGATTAATCATATGATTATTATTCTGGTAATCAGAAGTTAAGTTGTAAGTAAACTCAAAGATTCTTTTGTTTTTGCAGTTGCTTGTGTCAAGTTGTGTTATTTTAAACATAACAATTATTCGCGACAGAATTAGAATCATATAAACAACTTAATAAGGCTTGAAAATGGCTTCTTTCGGGCCAATAAGTACGAAATATTTATTTTTAAAGCCATTTATTGCTTATTTTTTTTTTTTTTATGAAATACTTACTTTGAACAGGAGCAAAGTGTTTTAGCTGAATATAAACTGTAAAAGAAAATATAAAACACATTAGTAAAATACAAATTTCCCAAATGTTATGTTACAATTATTGGAAAACAAAGAAAACTTACAGTTGATTCCAATTTTCGTCTGGGATGTTTATAGCTAGGACATCATTAGCTACCTGAAATAATATAATTGTACTAGTTAATTATGAGTATTCTGAGTATGGAACTAACAGAGCGGCACCCAAATTGCATAACACATATGTCTCAAACTGAATCATTTTATATGCGGCCGCCAGCGACTTCGTTCGCGTGGAGTTAGTTATGCTCCGCTCCTATTAGTCGCAGCGTGATGTTATATAGCTTAAAGCCTACCTGGATTAATGGGCTATCCAACGCAAAAAGATTTTTTCAAATCGGACCCGTAGTTCCCGAGATTGGCGCGAACAAACAAACAAACATACAAACAAACTCTTCAGCTTTATTATATTAGTATAGATATAGGTTATATAGTCATTATATAGACTAGACCATTGCTCCTTAACCCCCTGCGCCCACTATTTGTGGGCATTGGTGCGGCTCGGTACAGCTAGAGCGAATTACGGCGGCTTTGGGCGGCTTCGGGAGCTTGAAAACTGCGTCGGGTGACTTCGGGCTGCCTCTGCAGCCATAATGCTAAGAACGCCGAGGCTGTCTTCGGGTAGCTCGGACAATGAGAACTAAGTCCCAATCCACCATTATGAATACACACGCCCAACTGTTCTCGTTCTCGTAACGTTATGACTGCTCTGTGATATTTGTAACTATTCTGAGGCTACCAAAAATCAGCTACGGCGTCCTTAGGTGTGCTTACCACTGCCGAGGCAGCTCTCAGGCGCCCGAAGATGCCGTAAGGTGCCCGGGCTGTACCTAGCCGCACCGATGCCCACCGATAATGGACGCCGGGCCTAAGTTGATAAAATGTGTCTGCTCAACAATCTAAACAACGCAATGAATATTCTTGAACTGTGTGTCTCAAAGACAACTAATGTTAAATGGAAAGCTGACATTCTAAAATAGAATTGGGCTAGATAAATACGCTATATATACATATGAGACGAGGTTGAGGCGTAGAGTAACCAGCCTTTCAGTGTTCTATAGGATGCATTTTGGGGAGTTGCGAGGGAATTGCATGATTTAATTCCCCCGTCTGCGTTCCACCATCGGACGACCCGTCGTACGGCTAGTTTCCACCCTTACGTTGTTAACACCACTACGATCCGGACGAAGCGTTTCGCCTCCTCATTTATACCGCGTACATCGCGGGACTGGAACAATTTGCCAGCGGCGGTATTTCCGTCGGACTACAATTTGAGTGTATTCAAGGCTAGAGTGAATAGGCTCTTAATAAACGAGTGCACGATTGCGGCGGGCGGCGAGGCGGGATTGCGGTCAAGTGCTAGTTTATAATTTATAAAAAAATGTCAGTAGATGAATGGACAGAATGAGATGCAGGTTGTTTTTTTTTTTTAAATCTCACAGAGCAAAGTTAGGTGAATTGATTAGATTGAGCTAATAGTGTCATTCTTTGGCTTAAGTTGGAATGACACTTCTCTTCACCCTCACCTTTTTTTTTTTTGTTTCCGTGGTTAAAAATCGTCATGAGTGTCCGCCGCCCTGGGGCAGGTGACGTGGTCTGTCAGACACTTAGGGGAGGTGTATGACTCCCCTTGTGACGTCTAAGAGTGGCACGCCTGGAGCACTGCGCGTCGCTACCTCGGGTCCTGGTGTTTGGGGGACGACAGATGTCCCCTCGGATGTCGGTTTGTCGGCCCGGGACCCATTTAGGAGGGCTTGAACCTCTTCAAGCGGCAGGCAGCGGAGAACAGATGGCGGATAACGCCCTCGCGTTATCCGCCATCCGCCCTCCGCCACCTGCTGCGGGCCGGGTGAGAAGACGAGATCTCCCTCTCCCTTTCCGCAGCCTCCTTCTGCGTGACGACTGTTTCGCAGAAGGAAACCACCGCATCCCTGGACTCTTCTTTGCAAACTATCGACTTGATTACATCGACAGGTCACTGCCTACTTCAGAGATGAGGGCACGGCGCAGCTCCTTTCAACCGGCACACTCCGCCAGCGTATGCTGCGCCGCATCCTCCCTGCAGTAGATGCAGTGGGGACACCGGGCATTAGGCTCCCTGTTTATGCGACATAGGTACTTTCCGAAGCAACCATGCCCCGAGAGTACCTGTGTCACCCGAAACGTCAGGGAGCCGAGCCTTCTCCCGAGCTAGTTCGCCAGTACCGGCCGGATGGCCTCGATAGTGGTGACACCGGCAGTAGAGCGTGACAGCCTGTTCCGCCATTCTGCCACCAGAACCTTTTGGTATGTGAACCTTGTCATCTGTCATGTTATGTTGCGAAAGTATTTCTCAAGAGAGTACTATCCAAAATGAATATGAAGTTAAGTAAGAAGCAGTTGTTTACTTTTTTTTACTAAAACTGCAAGTACTATATTCGACGTTAATTATTATTGCAGTTCATAATTAATATTTTAATTTTAATACTGCTCGTTGTGTGTAAAGAATGACAATTGTATTATTTATAAACCGCCGATCACAGGTAAATAAATCATATTGGAATTATTGTTTTGTGAAACATAATATTGTTTTTAAACATAAACTCTAATAACTATATTTGGTCTTTTTCCTTAAGTCAAGTGAGTCAAGGTCTGGAAACGATTTAATTATAATAGATGAGAATGCTGATGACATAATTTACAAATTTAATCCGCATTAGTTATATAGGGAATTGGAACACATAATAACTATGTATATAATTATATTTGGTTTTTAAAAAAAAGCTGTTCTCTTGGTCTCGTATGATATCAAACGCGACTACTGAACGAGGGGTTCAATATTATAAGGTTTTCCATGGGAAATTTCTTATTGATCTTTTTAATAAGATAAGTGACAGGCACAATTTTAATACTAGGAATAGAGACAACTTAGATCAACCTCGGTTCAGACTGGCTAAAGTAAATAGTTCTTTTATGGGATACTGTGTAAAATTTTATAATAAAATACCGCTAGCGATTCAACAACTCAATGAGTCTAAATTTAAAACATGCATTAAACGCACGCTGTGTAAACAAGCATATTATAAACTGGAAGATTATATTCTTGATAAAAATGCTTGGCTAAATGCCACTCCTGCTCCACAGCCACAGACAATTTTGTAGGTTTGGAAGAGATACCATTCCCCTTTTTTGTTGTTTTACAAATATTCCTTTTTTATTTTTATTTGTTTATTTCAATTGTGCACGGGATTTTGCTGCCATGATTTTGCAAATAATATAGTATTGTATAATGTAAAAGCACTTTCCAAGTTTGTGAATGCGAGGCACCATGGACTATGGTTTGTTTTTTTTATATATATATATAACTTGTTTGACATTACGAGCATGGTAGTTGAGAGTTTGTCATGCTCACTCACATGTCTTGCTGATGGTGGCACGTGTTGTTGGGTCATTTGGTTCCCTTCAAAATGGTTGAGCTAAGTGGGGCTGATGCGCGCGTCATGCTCGTGAACGGGGGCCGTCAGTGGAGACTGGTCATCTCTTAGCTGCCAGTGGGCTTGATTAATTTTCTATCTTTTCGTTATTTTTTATAATTATACATTGTGCTCACATGATAGAAACAACAGAAGTATGGAACGAAGACATGTAATCCATATTATGATTTTAAAAGAGTGTCCATGGAGTTTCTTGCACGTTCTTCTCCATAGAGACCTACGCTTTGGAACGTGCAATTTAGCTTCACTTTTCTTGGACTGACCGACATTGACTATTCAAAAGCACCAACTGTTGGTTAATTTTTGAGATTTGAGTAATAACCGCAGTTTGTTTTGGTGGGCTGTTTAATATCTCATATCTCTGTTAGTATGTAAGGCCATTGATCTTGCACAAGATCTCTCCCTGGTCGTGTCGGATTGGCGTTCCATCTGACTATAACAGTAAAGGAGCAGAGTGCATCTGCGTTCACGCATAAACTTTGTGCACTATAGATAATATCTGCGTACTTAAACGGCATCCATTCTTCTTATATCCCTACAATCTCATTTGAATGGATGGTTTCACGAACAGAATATTCGTGGAAATGCAGGTATATCAGTTATAATATTAGTCTATAGGGTTAACTGGCGATTTACTCTTACTTCACGTGAAGTCGTATACTTAAAAAGTATACAATATATATTATATGATAAGTATAATCATGGGATGACCCAGGGGCAACTGCCCCCCCCCCTCCCCCCACCCTCTTCTGGAAATCTTGCAAAACATGTATGAACTCCGCTAATTACTAAACAAGGTATAAACGAGGACTTATTTCTAACTTTTAAATAAACCACCCTGTAGGCACTGACAAAATGTACGGTGTAATTGCCGAAGTAGGGCACAAACATTACTCACTCTAAAAATTTGACTTCCAATTTGCTCAGCAGTCATTCACATCGCTCATAGATATCAGCATTCTGACTTTCTAGAAGAGGTTGGAATTGGAGCTTGAGACCAAATTACAGAAGTGCTCACTATCCATCATCTCAGCGTAAATACCAGTAGTATCCGAAGCTTTTTCAGCAGTCAACAGCAATTTATACACTTCCCAGCAATTTCTGTGCTACGATACTTAGTTTGATATACAGAATTAGTTGTCTAATTTTCGTTTTATCTTTTTACATCCTGTATATTTATATTTATACGCAAACTGTTAGTCATCATTATTAGCCTAGCCTGTTTAACCTACTTCAAGAAAAGGAGGAGGTTCTCAATTCGTCGTAATATTTTTTTATGTTTGTTCACCGATTACTGTAAGGCAATCAAATAAATTTTGACTACTATAATTAATGGAAATTGTACATGAACCTATCCTACCATACGACGCAGGAACTCCCCGGAGACCTTCCTACTGAAATTTGACCACGCCGGCTAATCTGAAGGATAATGAATCATGTGATATTAAAGTGCACAAGTATGAGCATCCATACAAGTGCTGCACACTGTTTCATTGCACTCAAAATCCGATGGTAAGGCAATCCGATAGGACCGGGGCCAGATCAGGCACATTAAGGTGGTGCCACACTACCGTCTTCTCAACTCCCAGCTAAGAAATTCCTAAAGAAAAAACAACATTATGCAAGAGCCGCGATTCGGACCACGCACTCCACGAAGCCAACGGGCAGTAGATGTATAATCCATGCCCGTACATCATCAGTCATGCTTCAGACATATGAATTAGGGTGTGAAACTAATTTGATTAACTGGGTACTAATCCTGACACCGGGCCTTTAGGTACTAAGAAATTCTTAAATGAAATCCCAAAAACACTAAAAAATAAGCAATAATTTAGTCAAAAAAACGTAAAAGCTCACTCACCAAACCAGATATTAACACAAATATAAAATTTACTAAATACATTTTGATATATATTTATCTAACGACTAATTGGGTCGAAGCCGTTATACGAAATGAAATCAGTACGAATGTGTTTAATACAATGCAGCGCCTGAGCGTGCTTATGTGCTTACAGTATTGTGATAACAATAGTAAAAACCACAAATTATATATAAATAGGTGTCAAAACCCACATTTTTCCTGGATTGATATCTCGATAAGTTTGCACTTGTTTCAGTGTTCTACAAGGTCACTGATAATTTAACGTATTTCTTTCAGTGCGTCACAGTGGGATACATTTGCAACAATTAAGCACCCCATAATTCCCAGGCGAATTTTCACCAATTTAAATTTATTTTTTACTAGCTTTCCGACCACGACTTCGCCCGCGTGGAATTCGGTTATATCGCGCTTTTTAGATTTCCCTCGGGAACATCAATTTTTTCCGTGATAAAAAGTACCTGTTATTTAATCCGGACTTCAACTTTACCTCTGCAAAATTTCAAAGCAATCGGTTCAGTAGTTACGTCGTTAAAGTGGAACAAACAAACAAGAAAGAAAGAAAGAAAAATGCATTAATTGACATTACAGCAAAATACATAAATTTAAAACTATAAAACTTGACTTGTAATGCCAAAAGGGCCTCAGCTCAGCATAATGTCAGATGACAACACAAAGTGTACCATCTGACGCTGATTTTCAGCTGCAACCCACGAGTGCCATTCGCTAGAATTACAAAAACACAGGCCGCAATAATATAAATGATATATTATAATAATAGAACATTACTCACTTCCCGATTTTTAGAAAGGATTTTCTTTGGCAAATTTCTCAGAAGTTTGCACTAAATATCTCATTGATTTTCATTGACGCGCATTTTGGTGTTTTTTAAAACATCCAACAGTTATCGGCCACACTGAGGGAACACGAACTCATCTTGTAAAATGAAGGCTCTAAGATTAATAAAAGAAGAATAACAAATTAATAATTAAGGAATTAATATTTTTTTTTTTTATTATGTTACTTTAACTTTTTTAATTCATTACTATTAACTTCTTACCTTCTGTTCAGAAATAAAAGGCTTTTTTATTTTTTTATTTTATTTATATAACGCTATCTTCTTCTTAGTGTCAGGTCAGTAGCAACCTAAATGGAATCGGCCCAAAACTCGACAACTTTATTGGTGCCATCACCAGTGTCTGTTCCTGTAGCTTGCAGCTAACAGAACACGCAGAGTCCTATCGTTTGTGGAACAGCTCCAAATTACATAACACAAAACCTTTTCACAAAGCCTTTTCACAAAGCCTTTTCGGGCAGTCCCAATTTGGAATGTAGGGAATCCTGTGGACGGGTTTCACATTATTCCGTCGTATTTTGTTCAGTTTTGTGTATTTAATTGACACACTATGCGGTTCTTATAACTGTCTACATATCTAATTAGTTTATGTGTATCTCATAATATTTATCTTCCAACTATAATCTTACATATACTGCTATTTTTATTTGTGTTTTATTTTTATTTATTTGTTTATTTTTGGTGATTTTTGTTTAAATTTATGCATCAACATGTTTGAGTCTACTTTCCGGACCGGCCGTTCCGACGATTCGCTCGTTCGGCCCTTGGACGGCCAGAGACCAAAGTCGGCAATGAAGAATTGAAGGTTATTATGGAAGCGGATCCATAGCAAACTACGTCGGAGTTAGCTGCAGGCTGCGGTGTTAGTGATAAAACTGTTTTAATCCACTTGAAACAAATTGGGAAGATAAGAAAGCTCGAAAGGTGGGGTAACTCATGAATTGAGTGAAGCAAACCGACAAACGCGCGTCGACTGCTGCTTACATTACTGAATCGGCACAATAATGAAGGGATTTTAAATCGAATCATTACCTGTGATGAAAAGTGGATACCCTGCAACAATACGAAACCTACAATAATAAACGGTGAACTCCAATATCCAAATTCTGCCCCAAGAGAAAATTGACTAGAGAAGTCGGTCAGGTCAGCGTTTGGTGGACTAGTGCCAGTGTGGTGCACTATAGTGTGGTGACGATTACTGCATACGATTGATGATTACTGTGAGCAGCTCCACATAATGATGAATAAACTAACCGCTAAACAACCGAGACTGGTCAATCGTATAAGGCCACTGCTGCTTCAGGACAACGCGAGACCACACACTGCACAACAGACTGCTACCAAATTAAAAGAGATTTAATTGGAATGTTTAAGACATCCACCATACTCCCCGGACCTTGCTCCAACAGATTACCACTTTTTTTTTTTTTCAATTTGGGCAACTTTTTGCAGGAGTAAAAATTCAATTCCGATGAGGTAGTCCAAACCGCCTTCAAAGATTTTATTGATTCCCGTCCTAATTTTTTTTTTTTTTTAGAAAAGGCATAAACTAACTACCTATGAGATGGCAGACGTGCATAGATAGCAATGGATCATACTTTGATTAAATAAATATATTATTCTAGCTGACCCGGCGAGCTTTGTTCCGCCTTAACGGCAATATCACATGATCTTATTTTTTACTTTTTACATTAGGATAATTAGGGTAGCACAAAAGTGTAGGAGAAGTCGAAACAATGAAGCTCATCATCATCATCATCAACCTTTTTTTATCGTCCCCTGCTGGGCATAGCTCTCCTCTCATAAGGAGAAGGATTGAGCGTAATCACCACGCTCGCTGAATGCGGGTTGGCGATTAAAGAAATTCCTAAAAATTAAAATTAAAGTCCAGGTTTCCTTAAGATGTTTTCCTTCACCTTGTAATCGACTTTTAACATATGAAATGTTACAAGTCGATTTAAATTACAATAATACATAGAATAAATTTCATTTTCTCTACTTTGTGCAGGGTACCAGGGTAGCAAAAAGTGTAGGAGAAGTCGAAACAATGAAGCTCATTCATTCCCATGGGAACGACGGGAACGGGATAAAAAGTATCCTATGTCCTTTTCCTAGTTCTTAGCTACCTTTTTTTTTTGTCCGGGGTGGAAATCCTCAATGGATGTCCGCCGCCCTGGGGTGGGCGACGGAGTCTGTCAGACTTTTACTGACTAAAACCACCCCGGTGTCTCTTCTATCACGAGCGCGCGTGGGGCCGCGGGAGTCTAAATTCTCCCACGGCCCCACACCCTCGTGCTGGCCCGGTCTGTCCGGGTCTCGTCTCCTACACGGGGTAGTGGGGTGTCAAACTACCCCGTGCATCGCCTCAGAGGCGCGCGCCGGCATTGGCGCGCGTCTCCGCCTCGGGGTCCATCGAATAGGGGGCGGGGACTTCCCCATGTCCCTCGCCCCTGGACCCATTCATGGGGAGCGGATGAGGGCGTTATCCGCCCTTCTTCGGCGCCCGGTGCGTCTTCTGCGGCCCGGGAAGGGAGTTGAGATCTCCCTCTCCCGTTCCGCAGCTTCCTTCTGCGACATCACGTCCCCGCAGAAGGACACCACCGCGTCCCATGACTCTGCGCTACCGACCATCCTCCGCACAGTTCTTAGCTACCTGTCCCAACCAATTTTCAACAAAATGGGTTCAGCCGTTCTTGAAAAATAATGTTGGATAATCATCATCATCAAACATGTCAGCGTTAATACCAGTCGCATCCGAAGCTTTTCAGCTTTGTAGTCTGGGGTCCGCTTTAAATTATAGATAAATAGAAAAAAAAATGTAAATAAATAAAAAATAAATAAAATCACTTTTAATTATACATGGAAGAAGTTTTATTTTGCCTACTTTGTGGAGGTGCAAGGTACCAGGGTAGCACAAAAGTGCAGGAGAAGCCGAAACAATGAAAGGCATTCATCATTAAACCATAATAATTACATGGAAGAACTTTTATTGTACCTAGTTTGTAGAGGTGCAAGGTACCAGGGTAGCACAAAACTGTAGGAGAAGTCGAAACAACGTTTCCGAGATCACATGCTTTTTCAAGCAATCAGAGCCAACTGACTGATTTGTGAATCTAAACCATCGAGGGCGCCACTCAAATGCATACAGAAAAAATAATTTAAATCGGTCAAGCCGTTTAGGAGGAGTTCAATGACATACACATGTACAGCAGAATTATACTATATATAAAAAGATTAAAAAAATAAACGACGTTTATTCCTCCCATACAAAACGCCAATTTCATATGTAAGGACCGAAGAAGAATATTAATAAGCTCTTTGGATCACAACGGTATAATAAGTTCATAATTAAGGTTACCAGCCCTTAATTTGCTCATTTTATTTTGAACCCGGTGTGGTCCCTAATACCTGGTAACACAAGCTGTACCTCACCAATGTGCCACCGACAGCCGCGCCAGCGCGTCCTACTTGACGCGTACCGGTTACTCGCTGTCGAAGGCATCGTGGTAAATTTTTACCATCTTCGCTGACAGGCAGTTGTGGCAACGCGGCACCTCCACAGCTACATGCGACGGACAGTCCGCCCGCAAGTGGGGGTCGCCGCAGTGAGTGCAGAGGTCAGCAGGCCGCGTGCACAGTTTCCTACTGTGACCAAAGCACAGGCAGCGAGTGCACTGCACCAGTGGTGACTGATCCAGTACTCGCACTCGCTGCAGGTCAATGTGCACGCAACCCGCCTTCGTCAGCATCTGCCACACAGTAGAGGACACCTGTAGGACTACATGGCACATGTGGGGGTTCCTCGTCCTACGATGGTACTTCACCCCATCCTTAGTTCCTCCGCAGGGATGTCCCCGACTAGATTGATGTTTTTCCGCTGCAATAATGGGATTAATTCCGCATCTGTGTTGCAAGCGAGGACGTCCTTGATGATGACAATGGGGTCCTTATTTTTCATCTCTTCCACGATACTCGGTCACGTTATTAAAAGATGTAATCAAAATGCCTTCAGAGGCGCTAATTGAGGCAGAATGAGTAAATCACAACAAAATACTCAGCACAATGAAATAAGCTTAGCCAGAGAAGCTAAAACACAAAAAACTTTTGAAATGCACATAACTGTTGAACTTCACATAATTCATTTTATAATTAATACCTACCCAATAAAACTTATCTCCGAAACCAGGAAACCAAGCGAAAAGGTAAAACATAATGTTTTTTCGTCTTTTATTGATACCTTATCTTAGTGGGTGTAATAATTATTTTCAATACTACCGAGTATTAGGGAAACAGGAAGTCAGTAGGTAGATGCTTATAACGGCGAAAAACCAAATTGTGAACAATTCCTTTACTAAAATAAACAAAAGTTGTTCTTGAAACAATATTTTTCTTTGGAAATTTTTAGACATTTTTAGTAAAGGTGTTTGCAAAGAAGTGCTGATAACTGAAACTTGCCATGCTTTTTTATGGACATTTTATATAATTGTACCAAAATAACTCTTCTTAAATACTTATCACAACTAATTGTGCAAAAGCGTTTAAGAGGGAAACTGTTTTCATCGTGGATAATGCTTTTAGAGCATTTTTTTTTTCTACAATTTCCACCGTGATTATACGTGCCCCTATAATTTGATTTTTCCGAAACTTAATTAATAAAAGAAATACGATGCTGCATAATCGCGAAAAATAACCCATTTTTATGGTGGTGTTCAGATGACTATTGAATAAGTTTTTGATAAAAAAGAAAATAATAGAAACACGACAGATCTCAATTATTTTTACATCAAAATTTAGAGGAAAAGTATTAGCCTAATACTTTTCCTCTAAATTTTGATGTAAAAATAATTGAGATCTGTCGTGTTTTGAAAAGGAAAACAGCGGTATACGAAAAATCTCTTGGTTAACATTTTTGTAGGTGAAATCAGCCTGAGCTGCAACTGTCGTTTTGGCACTTTACCGGAAGAGGTTGGAAGCAGCGTGACGGCAATAGTTTCTTCAAATACCTATTTTCCAAATTCCTCGGCACTAGAGTCCCCTCTTAAGCGGACCTGGGCTTCAAAACGACAGCCGTGGATGCCACCGGGATAAACGCTAAGATGATAATGATGAACTAATTGTGCAAAACTTGCTTCGCTCGTTGGGCTCGCAGTCTGTTGCGGCGGTTGCCGATTGTTCTTACCTCGGTTTTTTTCTTTTGTTTATGTTTTGATTTGTATTATTATTTTAATTTAATTATGTACCTATTTGTCTTATTCAATTTTGTATTGATAATGTAATTGGCTTTTGGAAGCCGTATCAACATAAATAAATAAATAGGGTGCCTTAGCTTAGTTACTGCAACCATCTCGGCTAAGATGTAGTTGGTCATAGATCTAGCTTTTTTCGGGGTTATAAATCCTCATGGATTTCCGCTGCCCTTTTTTTTGTTCTGGATGGGAAATCATCAAAAAACCTCTTCCGCTCCGAGCGGAGCAGAAGAGCGTGTCATACTTTTACTGACTAAAACGCACCCGTGTTCCTTCACTTGCCTGTGCACCAGGGCCATGGTTTCTTTTTTAACCAACCCGCAACCCTGACCCAGGAGGCATCGGTCTTCGTGGACCCCGTCACGTTGTGCTGAGATCTCTTTGAGACAGGCGTGAAACACAACGCGCCATTGGCTCGGGCCTGGCCACTAACGACATAGCTCGCCGCGCCGCCCGGTAGTGGCGAGGCCCAGGGCAGTCCCTGGGGCGGGCGGAGGAGTCTGTCAAACTGTAAGGAGAGTCGCTCATACTAGCTAGTGTCGGGGCGGCGTCAAAGCGCGGGCGCATCACCGGTGTCTCGATTCTACGTTTTATGTAGGAAAAGATGGCAGTATGCTTACATATTAAAGTGGCGGCATAGGCGAGGCGCATAGATTTTGGGATGTTTTTGCATTTACAGAGTTAAAATTTACGAAGGAAGCATAGCCGCCTGCGCCTCGACTCGACTTAGAGACAACGCCTGGACAGTGCCACGACACCACTCGACCTTGTCTTTTTATTTGTATCCGGGGTGAAAATTCCTCATGAATATCAGCCGCCCGGGGGGAATTGCGGGGTTTGTCAGAGTCTTGAATAATCAGCCTATAATTTTCCCACTCTTGGAAGACAGGCCTCCTCTCGGTGAGAGGGAGTAAGCCACAATACCCTGGTACGCGAGCCCAGTACAGGTTGGTAGATGTCACATGTCTTGGGAAGTTTTTTTGCCTCTAGGATGTGCCGGTTTTCTTACGATGTTTTCCTCCACAGTTTTGTTTTTTTTTTTTAATAATCATAAACTTGTGCTTGACTGCAATCCCGTCTGATGGTAAGCAGTGATGCAATCATTGATGGTAAAGCGCACTAGTTTATTAAGAGCCTATTCACTCTAGCCTTGAAGACACTCAAATTATAGTCCGACGGAAACACCGCAAGCTTATTAAGCCTATTCACATAAAAATCGTAGTGACTAGGAAGGAAGACGGCAGTTGAGCGAAGTGATGCAATGTTAAACCCAACAACACGACCAACGATGCTGCGCCAGAGAGAGATTAATCTGGAGACTCTCCACGATCAAACTACACGAGACAGCCCCCGTGGCGTAGCGGTAGCGGACGAGGCCGCTGCGCAAGGTGGCGCGTGTTCGATCCCCGCACAGTGCAAGTATTTGTATGCATGAATATGAATATTTGCACTGATCTGGTCGTGCCTCAGAAAGCACGTTAAGCCGTTGGTCCCGGTTGCCATACGAACATCTAGTGGCAGTCGTTACGGGTAGTTGGAGCCCTCAAAAGTCCAACAATTGGTCTAACTGCAATGCTTCGATGTCGCCTTCGGCGACACGCCTTCGCCTTCGCCCTCGCTTCACGGAAAATGTCGAAGTTTAGCCATATCAGCAGTTGGACTGGTAAAGCGGACCCCAGACTCCAAAGCTGAAAAGGCTTCGGATGCGACTGGGATTGACGCTGGGATGATGATGATGACTCTCCACGATCAAACTCCCGACAGCACATAACATTTGGCGCATCGTACCCGGCACAAATCGCAACACAACTGCTCAGACCTGTCCTCCATACGGCTTGATTGCAGTGGTGATGAAATTATTTACACAAAGTAAATCGCCTGACGGGGTAATAACTAATTTCGGAAAAATAATGTCTTTGGTTTTTAAATATATTCGTTTTTGCTAACAACTTCCGAAATAGTTATTATTCACTTTGAGTGTTTTTGGTTCCGTCCACTGGAAGGTTAAATTGAGTAACCTCTTTTCCTTTTTGAAGTCGGTTAAAAATAAAGTTACAAGGGACACATAAATTTTGCATGATCGGCAACAGTATATTAACAGTCATTGGTAAAATAACTATAGAAATAAACTTTGAATCAATTTATTGATTAAAGTCACACGTGCTCAAATTCCGTGAGTACCTACCGTTTTTAACGAGGCTAATTAAAAAGGCAGACCTATGCTATAGGCATTATATTATAAATAGTTAGCTTACATCAGTCCTCTGTAATGCTAAAATTGAGTTATCATTTTCCTGGAACGTGGTAGGAAAATCGTCCTATACCTAATTAGTCTAAATATAAATATGAAATAATTAGCTGCTGTTGAAATTCGTGGTAAAACCTTGACTTAGTTGGTTTTCGTTTTAATTATAATAAATATTTTGCTCTGCAGCTTATCTAGAAGGGGTTCTATATTTGAATTTCTAACTGACTATTTTATTCTGCATCCTTCATAAACTCAGCATTTATGGGCAAAAACGAATTTTGAATCTCGATTAATTCTTCAGGGTAATTAAACACATTGTCAGTAGCAATGTTTTTCATTTTGACAGTTCAACGAAATTCATTGCGTTATTTACATTGTTGAGCAGACAAATAATCGAACATGCGAATCAATGGATTAGTAATATGTTTCGAATTGATTCCAATTGATGTATAATATGGTGTTACGCGATTATGGTGCTGAAACCCGATGAAATAATGCAATGTCACCTTTACTTATCAAGCGGGGTTAGGGTCGCCATTTTTTTTATATCAAAATATACAATATGTAAAGAAAACCCTGTCCGATCCGTGAAGGTATTGTTAGGTATCGATAACTGATTCTACTAATGCCCACAAAGACAGGCTAAACTTAAAAAAAATATGCCCCTAAAAAAATAAATATTATTTCGTAAAAATAGGTAAGTTAATACATGTGCGGTAAGCAACCCCATTCCGCGGGCGGCGGGGGGCAGAGCACGCAGCACCTGTGACGTGGTCGCGTCGCTATTCGCTTATAATAATACCGGTGTTGTCACTTTTTTAAAAAATACCAAATTTCGGGGAATTTGGAATTAATTCCCGGGAAAAAAGGATTATTTCAAAATTCATTAGTATTGTTACTATGATGATTATGTAAAATTTTATATTATATTTGGTCAAGTGTTTACCTAACCTTTATTATCCTTATAGGTCGGACAGGGTTTTCTTTACATATTGTATAACGTTACTTTTTCTATATAAGCAACTGAATCGATTCCAGTCATTTTTAGACCAAGTTATATTTTTTCCGATATACAATAGGTACCTATGTAAAGAAAACCCTCTCCGATCCGTGAAGGCAATGTTAGGTATCGATAACTGATTCTACTAATACCTACAAAGCCGGGCTAAACTTAAAAAAAGCCCCCTAAAAAAATCAATATTATTTGGCAAAAGGAGGTAACTTAATACATGCGCGGGCGAATGGGGCATGCGGCACGCGATCACGTCGCTCATAATAATACCGTCGAAAGTAGTGTTGTCACTTTTTAAAAATGACCAAATTTTGGGAAAGTTGGATTTAATTCGCGAAAAAAAAGGTTATTTCAAAATTCGTTAGTATTGTTACTATGATGATTATATAAATGCTCATATAATTATTATTTGGCCATGTGTTTGCCTAACCTTTATTATCCTTATGGGTCGGACGGGGTTTTCTTTACATAATGTGTATTGCCCGAAGAATTGCAACACTGAAGTGGCAGTGGGCTGGACGCATTGCCCGTAGGACCGATGCCCGATGGGGCCGACGGTTTCTCGAGTGGCGACCACGCACCGGAAGACGCGGCGTGGGTCCTTGTCCCCGACAAGGTGGGCCGACGACCTGGTGAAGGTCGTGGGAAATCGCTGGATGCGGGAGACGCAGGACCGGTCGTCATAGAGAACCTTGGGGGAGGCCTATGTCCAGCAGTGGACGTCTTTAATAAGTACATTTTATTTTATCACTTACGGCTGAATTTACGGGTCAATAATAATATTTATTTATGCACACTTACGCACATGAAATTTACAGTAATGGCCAAAAGTGAAGTACCACTTTTGACACTTATTGTTATTGCAGTAAAGTTCAAAAGTGGTAATGCACTTTTGACCCTTACCAAATAAAGGCGGACTTAATGCCTTAGGCATACTCTACCAGTCAACCACAGGTGGTGAAGAGATTAGATGGCGCGAATTTAATCAATGCGTTGTTTGATCGCTGCAAGTGTGATGATAAATGTTATCACTGGTTAATTCACGGAGACGGAAATTATTATACAATAAACGAAAGACGACGCCGCGTCGAAACAGGCGCGGGCGGGCGAGCGGTGCATTTACCATGTTTTTCTTAGGATAACGAGGAGGGTAATCTCGCTAAATAAAACAATAGAATTTAAACTCTTGTAAGTATCTATTCTAGTTAAAGTTGTGGTTTAGTTTCTATCCCGTTTCGTATCGCGCTAAAGTTGAGTTGTTGTAGAGTAGTTGGTTTGAACTTCGATTGAAGCAAAATCAATGTATGAGTGATACATTTCGTCGGATATAATAATTAAACCTAAATAAATTGTAAGTAAATCCAATCGTTTCGAGGTTTTTTTTTTTTTGTTCTGGATGTGAAATGATCAAATATTCTCTCCCGCTCTGGGCGAAGCGGAAGAGCGTGTCAGAATTTTACTGACTAAAACCCACCCATGTTTCTTCACTTGCCTGTGCGCCAGAGCCACGGTTTTTTTAACCAACCAGCAACCCTGACTCAGGAGCATCGGTCTTTGTGGAATCCATAACGATGTGCTGACATCTCTTTGAGGCGCGCGTGAAACACAACGTGCCATCGACTCGGGCCTGGTCCTTACCGGGCGGGTAGCTATGTCCGCTGCCCTGAGCTGGAAGGTGGAGTCTGTCAAACTGTAAGGAGTGTCGCTCATGCGAGCTAGTGTCGGGGCGGGGCCAAAGCGCGAGCGCATCACCTGCGCTTTTACATTTTATGTAACAATAAATGGCAGTGCGCTCACATACTAACAAATACAACACGCCGTCGACCTGGACCTGGTCCTTACCGGGCGGCGAGCAGTGGGCAGCTCGCCGCCTGGCAAGCCCTCGCCTACGGTTGCTGGGAGTTCGATGTTGTCTCTCAGCCAGGGCATCTCCTACGGTGAATAGAGGCGTGAGGGCGCTGGGATTTCCGCTCCCTCAAGCGCTCCGCCTCCTCCTTTGCCATCATCACTGCTTCGCAGGAGGAGGCCATGGCCTGCTTGTCTGCGTAGCAGCAGAGTTATACCCCGAAGTTTTGTCTCCTCTCGTCACTCCCAAATGTGGGCGAGATCCAGATCTCATAGCGGCAATCCACCAAGGAGGCTCTCCGCCTCAGCGGAGACCGTGCGATATCCGCGAACCAGCCGAACGGCCATAATCCTTTGGGACGCGGTCAGATTAAGGAAAAAGTTAGCTTTGTTTCAACTTATTCATTTGATAGCGGTGACGTTTAAATTGATATCCAGCCCCTTAATTGCGTAACATACTCTTATTATAAATTGGAATCATTTTGAAGTCAATTGCTAATCCATTGCTCCATATGTTCGGAAAGTATGTCAGCTCAACAACGTGAATAACGCAATGAATGTTGTTGAACTGTCAAAATGAAATCCATTGCTACTGATAGCATGTTACACAATTACCCTACTGCTACGGCTAACCCACCGCAAAGGTTAGCGCGATACGAAACATAACGAAAGTTTTAATTTGGTTGCGATGCAATTTTGTTTTTGGTTGAATTATATTAACGCGATTTCGCCCCTGGTAACACAATAAGCTCATAACTTTGTGGTTTTCACGATATCTTTTTGAAATTTTGAACATAGATCCTTTTCTTAAAAATACTGGATACGTGCTTTATTTTTCACATAAACTTACAAAAAATAATGTTGTATGGTTTCGAAACCATTGCCTGTAAAAATATAGTGAATGACGAATATTATGTCAAATTAAATCAAAATATTTTTTTGCGTAAACGGTTCGGCACGGTTCCTCGCCGGTGGCCCGCCTGACAACCAGTCTGGTCTGAGGAAGCTCCCTTTTCTATGAAGGATGAGTGAGCTTTACACGCTTGTCCTCTTACTTCCAAACTGGTGACCCCGACGTGATCCCTAATTGATCACCACGAACCGAACCGATCTCTAAATGATCCCGACGAACCGAACCGATCCCTAATTGATCTTGACGAACCGTCATGATCCACCAAACCGATCCCGGTCCGATCGATGAACTATACCGATCTCGATCCGATCCCGGTCCGATCTCGACGAAAAACGAACAGAACCCTCAGCCAGAGGGGAGTAATGTAGCGGTACCTACAACGCTACATACGAACAACGCGTCATACTGACGTCACGCGAATCCTGCATCTCGCAATCAGAGTTTTCTGTGCAACTAGCACGCATACAAGATCGCGACATCAACCGGCGGGCAAGTGAAGCATGGGCAAACCTTTTCTATGGAGAATGAATGAGCTTTACACGCTGCTCCTCTTACAAATCTGTGTTACTGCGCGCTCAAACGCAATTGACGAAATAATATCCGGCAGTTTTGTGAGAAGCGGTCGTTAAAAAAAACTCTTGAGAAAGATCCTTGAATGATATCTTCAGAGGTGAGGGGTCGCCTCTCATAAGCAGCTTTTAACATATCTGATCATTTAGCTCGGCGGGTGAGTCGCAGCACTATTGACCCATACAGTTAGTGCATCGACCTGTACGGTAAACCTCGTCAATGTCATTTTCTGACAGCTGTACGCTGGTTTTCCTCGCAGTTACCATTGAGAGGTGAATAAAGTTTTCGTTTTGTTCTTCCGGGATTCCTGTAATATCAAGCTCGGACTTTATATTTTCTTGTTCTGAGATGTTCAGCTTGTGCTGGAGATGAGCAGTTGAGTTTTTAGCAATAGGATTTCATTATTTCGAGCATTAATTTTTCTCTCGAAATCGTCTAGTTTTTGGTGGAGAGCTTCAGAAACATCAGATAGTTTAATCCTGATATCCGTGTTTTGTTGCTTGGTGGTAACCTCAAGCAATTGCGACTGATTCTGACACTTCACTCCTACTATCCGAAATCCGGCTATTAAGGCAGGAAGTATGTGAACCTGAGACTTGTTCGTGTTGTCATTAGCAGTATTCGTGTACTTTAGCCCGTTGTTAACAATAGCCATCGTGGTGCGTCAGTTATCACCTTTGGGTTGGGAGCATAGGCAGGTTGGTCCAATTTTGTTTAAACTCAATCGTATATTTCTCGTAATTCCATACTGATACATTTAGACAGTCAAGGTCGAAATATTCTTTACATTCAGAACACTCCATGTCCTATTTTGATGATAGAATTTATTTGCAGAAGCATTGAACGAGTTAGGCATTTTAATTTTCGCGGAACTCATTTTTTTGAGATGTAAAAAGTAGAGGTTCTTGGTTTAGTCACGCGCTGGCGCTTATGTCGCGCGGTGTCAGAAGTCTGCGGCGCGAAGCACCGTTGGGGGCGGGACTTAGCGGTGCGCGCATGCGTAATAGCTAGGACGCCGCAGGCAACATGCGCGTCGAAGAGCGGTTTTTTTTTTTTGTTCTGGCACTCCACGGTTTGTGTTAGCCAATGACGAGTAAAAGGTAGGGAAACGGAGTAAAGGTAAAATATAACGTAAAATTTGGATATTTATCTGTAAGATATAGGATCAGTAGGAAAAAATATTTACACATATTACAAAAGAGGATGAGGATATGAAATGGATGGATATTTACAGTTTTATTTTATTTAATGAGATGAATGTAGCTATACTTTTATATACATTGATGTCGTTAGTGTGAAGTAAGGCAATAATGGAAGTTGGAAAAGGAATATTAAGAGATAAAAGACTATCTATAAAGGAAGTGCGATCATAAAGAGGACAGGAGAGGATGATATGATTTAGATCACCAACATCTGTTCCACACACACAAACAGGGTCGTCAACAATTTTCAGCCTGGCGAGATGAGCTGGGGAACAAACATGTCCTAATCTCATGCGCGTCAAAGTTGACGTCTCAATCTTACTAAGTTTTGCTTTTATGAACCACGGCTTTGCAGGAAGTTCTGGTTGAATACGGGCATAATGTTGCCCCTTTGATTTACTGCCAGAATCCCATTCCTCCTGCCAGGCGTTTTTTAAAAAAGATTTTGGTAAAGCCACAAGGTCTTGACAATAGTTTTCATATGGAAAGAAATCACCGCCTTGCACTGCATCACTTGCTAGTTTATCCGCCACATTATTACCATGGATGCCAGTGTGACTTGGTATCCAAATAAACTGTAAATCAAACCCCTGCAGCTGAAGCGAGAATGCTATTTCCCTTATTTTAAAAATAATATGTAATTGCGATTTTTGTTTGAATGGAAATTTGGCAATTGCTTGAAGAGCGCTTAATGAATCTGTGAAAATTATAGCTTTTTTAATGAAAATTATAGCTTTTTTTTGGCTTGTATCTCGGTAACCCGTGGATGAATTATAATATCACTTCAACACTGGAGAGAGAGAGTACACTATATTGGTAACAGTTTAAGCACCCATTAAAAACTTTTGACTAAGTTTTAGAATTAAAATTTGCGGAAAAAGTTAAACATGACCTCTCACAATAGTCACAAGGAATACCGTTCAATACCGGTTTACCGGTTTTCATGTTTACCGGTAAATCGCCTTTTTTCGTCATCATAAAATTACCGGTAAAAAAAATATAAAACCGGCAATTTACCGGTTTTATGTTTTTGAATAATGTTATCGATGGCAACCACTGAACTAATCACGTGAATGTTAGGAATTTAGTGACGTGTCAGTAAATTCACATTTAACCCGTAACTGCAGCGTGCGGCTTCAAGGTGCCAACTTACCAATAATATTTATGATCTAAATCCACTTACATAACTCTAATCCATACTAATATGACAACACTGTTCATTTATTCACTATACGTCAAACTTTCCATTATAAATAATGTTTGACACTTGACAGTAGCTTTGATGTAAGCGTTGTGACGTTTCGTGTCATTCATTAGTTTGTATAACTGTACTGTACAACGACTACCTATCGAACTCATGTCAAATTTTTCAATGACTCCAGAGCTAGACGAACGTAACCAGTCTTACGAGCATGACAGTGCAGGATTGAATGCCGTATTGGTGGGGCTAGAGCACTCATTGGTAAACTAATCTGCTTCAGTTTTCAGGAACAAATATCAGCCTACAGGATTATACGACCCGTGTCAGGAAGCACATTGACTTCCTGAAGCAGAAAGTGTACGGTACATCCAGAATCGCACTTTCCAGAACAATGAAAGGTGGGTTTATAGGGACTGCGAACGACAAGACCAAGATGTGGCTGACACTTACCTACTGGATGATGATGCCAAGTGTTCATTCTGGCGCAGTATCTGGTTGGTGCCTGTCGATCACTTTTTTGGATCAAATGGTTTTCAAGGTTCCACGCTCGCTTAAGTCTGGTTTGCTACCTCAGTTCCTAACAACTAGAGTAATCCACCTGGTCCGTAAATCAGGTAGCACCGCGCCCAAAAATTATAGGTCGATCACTTGTTTACCTACGATCTTTAAAGTTCTTATATCCATTTTTAAAATTTAAAATTAACAAACATATTGACAGCAACTCATCATGTCTGCCTCTCAAAATGGATGTAGGAGCGGCTTCCGTGGTACTAAGGAGCTACTTCTTAATAACATGGCCAATACCCAACAAGTTCTGTTTCATTACTTGTAATGCTCGGTCTATCTAAGTATTCATTTGAAATTATTAAACATGCTTTACATCACTCTGCCCAATAGGCACTGGGCATTATTCATAATACCCGGGCAATGTGATAAATTGATTGATTATAATCACATTACCCGCTCATATTGGGCAATATGCAAATAGCAATAGTTCAGCAAATCAGATTTTAAAAACTAATAGTAAGTAAGAAAACCAAAAACAAATGTAAAGATGATTACAATAAGCTGTTTAAAATTTGTAAAATTCTTCCTGTCAGCCTAAAGCATAAATAACTAGTTCTGGTTAGCAGTTATGGTAGCTGGGAGCATCACTCGCTAGTAACCCATAACTACGCAACTAAGATGGTGTCAGCAGGTAAATTTAATGTACCAAGAGTTAACAATTATTTTGGCGACCGAACGCTGCGCTGGACAGAAGGGTACCATACGATACGATCCGGACGTAGCGTTTCGCCTCCTCCTTTATACCGCGTACATCAAGGGACTGGAACAACTTGCCGGCGGCGGTGTTACCGTCGGACTACAATTTGAGTGTCTTCAAGGCTAGAGTGAATAGGCTCTTAATAAACTAGTGCGCTTTACTATCAACGATTGCATCACTGCTTACCATCAGGCGGGATTGCAGTCAAGCACTAGTTTATAATTATTAATAATAAAAAAGTAAAAAAACTAAAACCCAACTACGACAAAAAACGACGCTGAAAAAGTATCAAACAAGATTTTCAGAATACTGAACTGAACAAAGTTGCTAATGTAGTTGCAAGTAAATGGACACAGTAGACTCTACCAAGATACCTTCGTTGTAAATTGACAATAATGTCATACAATACTATTCTGAAGTTTCAGCGTCGTTTTTTGTCGTAGTTGGGTTTTAGTTTTTTTACTTTTTTATTATTTGTACTATTTTGGTGTTAAAGTGTATTTGTGGCGCATAATATTAACAAAAGTTAAACTGATGAACTAAAAACTAAGTACTTGACATATTACATCTACACGCAGATATAACAACATAAGCTCGAAGGCATATAGTGCAGAGGACATTTTTATGGGAGCTTTAGCCAGTTATCAAACTGTTTCCGCCTTCACCGCGTGGAGTTACTCCCAGCTTATGTCGTTTTCATCAGGGCCGCGCCGCCCCTGTGTGCGAAGTGTGCGGCGCACACAGGCGCCAAGTCAATAGGGGCGCCGCGCCGCCTTTGCCACCTAAATTATTTTTGTTTCCTAAATTATTGTTTTTTGTCGTAGAGTATCGATAAGTAAGTAGATACAATAGGCGCAACATGGGTCTTGTGTAAACAACAAGACCATAGAATAAAGAGGGACATACCTACTTATACACATTACGCTTATTGAACAAGTCTCTCAGTGTTCATATATTTATTAATATTTACGTTTATGGTTTCATTTCACACTTAGGGTTTTAGTTTACATTACATACGATCTCAACTTTAAAAGGGCGGCAGTTCTTTTGAACCTCAAACCACACTCAAACAAAGTATTAGTTATTTTGAAGCGTTTTAACGAACGAGATAGCCAAAATAAAACAATTGATTGAACAATCATTTGAATTTTGATTGAAAGTGTGTGTAAGGGTGCGCATTGAATTTTTATAATAAAATAATAGTTTGTGTATTACTTATTGTTTTAACGTGTTTTCACGATGAGTGATAGTAATCATGATAAAAAAAAAGAAATTATCTGGTCACCAGAATCTAATAAGGAAAATTAAACAAGAAGAAGAACGTAATAGAAATGCAATTAAAATAAGTAAATATTTTACGGCACTACCATCCACTTCCACACAATCATTAGAGACAGAAACCAGTCATGTTATCGATAAGTGTTATTAAATCTGATTCAAAAAACGCTTCATGCAGTGGTATGTACCTTTTATGTGATTTTATATACAAATAATTATAACTTCTATTTGGGATATTTAAAAAAAATGATATTTTTTTTCAATTTTGAATAGAAAGATTGACTTTTTTCCGACCGGTTTAGAGCTTAGACGCAAGGAACAGACATACAAAAATTGTTCACGTACAAATGATAGGTACCGATTTCAAAAATATGCCGACTTATCTTGGAAATAAAAATCAAAATGAAATAATTTGCATACAAATACAATACTACATTGCAACCAAATTCAACATTTTATTTTAAATTTATGTCGAATTAATAAATATTTTTCAATAATACTAGATTGTACTCCTGACGTTTCACAAGTAGAACAAATTAAGTAGTATAAGATTTGTCAATTTTAACACAGAAACTAGAAAGTTAGAAACAAGAGAGCATTTCCTAGCTTTCTGCCCAATTACCGATACAACTGGCGCTGGATTAACGTCATTTATTATAGAAAAAAACTTTTTTTAAAAAAAAAAAAAAAAACAACCGACTTCCCTGTATATACCGGTTCATGGTCATGGTGTTTTTGGTTTTTGTATATTCATTTTTGCCACCGACTTCCGAAATTAGTTATTTTTCACTTTGTAGTGTTTTTTTTTTCTTGTGGAAGTCGGTTGTTTTCTTTGTAAAAAAAAGTTTTTATTTTACACTTTTTAGTTGTGAAAAGTACTGTTCAGCTGCATCCGGTTAGATTGGATGCTGACACGACGAGCAAACGACGTAATGTTGTTTACTTTAATTTTTACCCGTAATTTTAGTCTAAAAATGGAGCCATTGAACCGATTTCTATAAAATTCCTATGAAACCAAAATCAAAGTATGAACAATGACGCGATTACGGAACTTAAATTCAGTCTCTTGATTATAATTGATTGTTGCCTAAGCGTGACGAGTAGGTAGTGGTTGTCCTATGTTAAAGTTCAATGCTGTAAATTTTTGGGGAATTGCCTCAACTGCCTATAAAGTCTTCATCATCAGATTTATTGCAAACCATCATTTTAACCCATATAGGTGCAAAGTTCTCATCAATATAAATGAATTAATTCCAAGCACAATGTTGCTACTGTCAACCGTTGAGGAGTTCCCTTAACTGTTCTTTGTCTTCATCATAAAACCCCGAATGACAATCACAATACATCAAGGTGTAAAGCTCTTATCAATACAAATTAATCAAGCACAGACACTAGGTAGCTGCTGTGAATCGTTGAGGACTTCCTTCGACTGTCTCCCGGCTCCATCATCACATCTACCCCAGACCTTTATTACACCGCAGTGCTTTAAAATACTTAATGAAAATACTTAGAAATGCACTAGTCACCCATACGATTTTGAAAGTTCCCCTTGATTTCTCTGGTCTTCCATCATCAGATCCTGACCTGGTGACTATGGGACCAAGTGGAAAGTATACCCATACAAACAAAAAAAGAATTTTGCAAATCGGCCCAGCTGTCATCGAGTAATTGGGGAACATACATAAAAAATAAAATATTTAGACGAATTGATGACCTCCTCCTTTTTTAGAAGTCGGTTAAAAAGAGGCGCTTCATAGGTTCCGCACACAGGCGCAGCCGGGGGTCGGCGCGGCCCTGGTTTTCATTAGTGCATTACATATTCTATTAATGTTAAATATAAAATAAATAAATATATACGGACCAATCATACAGATTGAGCTAGCCCCAGTAGTAGTAGTAAGTTCGAGACTTGTGTTATGGGATACTAACTCAACGATACTATATTTATAATAGACACATATATAGATAAACATCCAAGACCCAGGCCAATCAGGAAAAGATCGTTTTCCATCATGACCTGGCCGGGGATCGATCCCGGGGCCTCCACGTCGCAGGCAGGCGTGTTGATCGCTGCGCCACGGAGGCCACACTGCTTTACATTGCATAAAGCGATTCATAGTTCCCGTGATCCGCGCTTTACTCTTATCGCTCATATTTAACATCATTAAAGCATTCTTGTAATTATGTACAAGCATAAAGTACTCGTGAAGCTCTTTCACGTGATACTAAACACGGTATATTTATTTTAATTTTATATTAACATAGAACTCTTTGTCCGCTAGAGGGCGCTATACTAAATTTGGTGACAAGCTTTATAGCTCATAACTAACAGAATATCAAGGCCCTTCTAAAGGTACTGCAGTGGTCTTATTCTGATAAATAGTAAAGAACCTATGAACGAAAAGATGTGAATTATATGCAACCAGCCCATGAATACAGGTAAAGTCACAAGCAAATGCTAGCAATATATATTTATTCAAAATGTACAAGTAAAGCGCTTTCAAATGATACCAAACATGGCATATTTATCTTAACTTTATTTTTTTACTCTGTATGTTTTGTCCGCTAGAGGGCGCCTCATTAGATTTTGTGAAACCCCATATAGCCTATAAGCAGCGGACAATTAAGACGCTTCTAATGATATGTCATTTGTCAAATTCTGATAAGTAGTTTAGAAGTTACGAGGGAACAGATGAACATACATACATACATACATACATACATACATACATAGCCTGTCAAAATCATAACCCTCCTTTTGCTTTGCCGTAGTCGGGTAAAAAAAAAATACACTGTTTGTTCCGTTTTCACGTATTGTTTTTTTTTTTATATAAATTATAAACCAGCACTTGACCGCAATCCCACCTGATGGTAAGCAGTGATGCGATCGTTGATAGTAAAGCGCGCTAGTGTATTAAGAGCCTATTCACTCTAGCCTTGAAGACACTCAATTTGTAGTGTGACGGAAAATTGTTCCAGTCCCTGTACACTAGGTTAAGAAAATAAATAAATAATAATAATAATTACTGGACAAAACTACTATGTACAAAAATAAAAACAGTTTTAGTACTTAGTAACTTCTTTATCTCCCTTAGAACCTAAATATGTATTAACTAAGTCACCGATGTCGTCGATGAAACCAGGTACATTCTAAGGTAGTTGAGCTTCGCTCCGTAATAAAGTGTCGGTCGTGGTTTGCTCGTCGGCAGAGTCTCCGCCACCTGTCGTTAAGTAGTCTCCACTCGTTCTCGGATAGATCAGGGTGTTAGCGGCCGTGTGATGGTATAATACACTGCCATCGCCAAACGGTGAACCTGGAAATTGACAAGATAAATATTTAAAAAACATTATTTAGAAGAAATAAAATACGTTTTTTTTGCAGCAGTGATGCAATCGTAGATGGTAAAGCGCGCTAGTTTATTAAGAGCCTATTCACTCTAGCCTAAAAAACAGAGTGAATAGGAAGGAAGACGGCAGTTGAGCGAGGTGATGCAATGTTAAACCATACATCGCAACACACCTCCTCAGACCCGTCCTCCGCACGGCTTCACCAACATTCGATTCAATCAATCAATCGGAACACGACGAATCGCTTTATTTACGGTAACCATGACACAAAATATCCTAAACAAAAATACAGATGGTTGGTCATATGCACCCAAAACGGCTGTTGCTCAGCATTATGCTGCAAGACCAAGCGTCAGCGCTATTTTTCAGCAACAGCCTGTACTGACGTAATGATATCACCGGTACCGCATATCATACATAATCAGCCTATAATGTTCCCAAACCTGGAACACAGGCCTCCTCTCGGTGAGAGGGAGTGGACTGCAATCTACCACGCGGATCCAGTGCGGGTTGGTGACTGTCACATGATTGTCTTCGAAGTTTTGCCTCTAGGACATGTCGGTTTTCTCACGATGTTTACCTTTACCGTTTACCGTATAGTGTGCTTAAGGAAAGAAAGTATAATGTGCCATATCAGCAGTTGGACTGGTAAAGCGGACCCTAGACTCCAAAGCTGAAAAGGCTTCGGATGCGACTGAGATTAACGCTTTGATGATGATGATGATGAGTATAATGTGCTTGCATTATATAAGTAATCTGTACAACTCAGTTATCGAACATGGCACGCGCGCATTTGTTAGACTAGCCCTTTTGCGTCGCCTTGCACAAATTATAGTGTAAGGCGACAGTACACAATCAGCGTTTACACACTGTACGTGTCTGTGTGTGTTACGTGTTAATTAAGTATATTCAACAAAGCATCATCTTTGGCTATCCGTGACTATCATTCAAGCTAACATCCAAGGTGTGTATGTACCCATTCGCAACGCCTACATAATGTTTCCTACTTACAGCAAGTCTTTAAACAATAAGTAAAGAAAACCCTGTCCGATCCGTGAAGGTATTGTTAGGTATCGATAACTGATTCTACTAATGGATGCAAAGCCGGGCTAAACTAAAAAAAAAATCCCCCTAAAAAAATAAATATTATTTCGCAAAAAGAGGTAACTTAATACATGTGCGGTAAGAAACCATTCCGCGGGCGGCGGGGGGCAGGGCACGCGGCACGTGGTCGTATCGCTATTCGCTCATAATAATACCGGTGTTGTCACTTTTATAAAAATTACCAAATTTTGGGGGAAGTTGGAATTAATTCGGGGGAAAAATATTATTTCAAAATTCATTAGTATTGTTACTATGATGATTGCGTAAAATTTTATATTATAGTTGGTCAAGTGTTTACCGAACCTTTATTATCCTCATGGGTCGGACAGGGTTTTCTTAACATATTGTATATGTATTATACAATATGTAAAGAAAACCCTGTCCGATCCGTGAAGGTATTGTTAGGTATCGATAACTGATTCTAATAATGCCCACAAAGACAGGCAAAACTTAAAAAAAAAAATCCCCCTAAAAAATAAATATTATTTCGCAAAAAGAGATAACTTAATACATGTGCTGTATGCAACCCCTTCCGCGGGCGGCGGCGGGGGGCAGGGCACGCGGCACCTGTGACGTGTCGCGTCGCTATTCGCTTATAATAATATCGGTGTTGTCACTTTTTTAAAAATTACCAGATTTCGGGGAAATTGGAATTAATTCCCGGGAAAAAAGGATTATTTCAAAATTCATTAGTATTGTTACTATGATGATTATGTAAAATTTTATATTATATTTGGTCAAGTGTTTACCTAACCTTTATTATCCTTACGGGTCGGACAGGGTTTTCTTTACATATTGTATGATCAACCACTAAGGGTCGTGACCTTTTTCGAGAATTTTGCTATAAATCACAACTTCTATTATAAATTTTCTATTATCCGACTGGTATTTATTATCCAACTAGCTCCAAACAGCTGAATGGATTTGGACGAAATAAAAAAAAAAAATAGCTCTAGCTGTAAAGCTAGATATATAAAATTATCATCTCAGCGTTAATCCCAGTCGCATCCGAAGCTTTTACAGCTTTGAAGTCTAGGGCCCACTTTACCAGTCTAACTGCTGATTTTTGACTAAACTTCGATATTTTCCGTAAAGCGACTGCCGTCTGACCTCCGCAACCCAAAGGTGATATCGAAGCATTGCAGTTAGACCACTTGTTGGACTTTTGAGGGCTCCAAAAACCCGTAACGACTGCCACTAGATGTCCATATGCCAACCAGGACCAACGACTTAACGTGCTTTCCGAGGCACGACCAGACCCGTGCAAATATTTATATTCATACATACAAATATTTGCACTGCACGGGGATCGAGACCGCGCCTCTTTGCGCAGCGGCCGCGTACGCTACCGCTAAGCCACGGAGGCTGTCTTATTAATTTTTTTTTCCTTCAAATATTCATCATAACTAAAAGGGCGCCTCCGCCGGGCGGGAACAAGCGGGGTAGACCAAAGAAATGCTGGCTTGACGTTGTAAGAGATGACATGCGTGCCAACAGGCTCTTACCACAGGATGCTAAAGATCGTACGAAATGGAGGAGAATGTGCAGGAAAGCGGGCCCCGGCCTCCAACGCGAAAGCCGTGGATGCGACCGGGATAAACGCTGAGATGACGAAGTGACAAGAATTGCCCCTCTACCTGAATATATATTATGACTTTTATGAAATCAATTTTCCATTGGCCATTAAAACACTTGCTCATAATATTATAGAGAAAACAAACTTAGTTCCTTGATTAACGATGCATCGCCAGCCCCTGTTGTCGTGAGAAGTATTATGAATTCACATAATTAAGCTCAAAATGTATGAATACGAATAACGCACGTTCCTGACGCGAATGTTTTATCGAGAACATATCCGCCGGTCTCCTATCAGTGATGGAAATGACTTTTCAGTTTTAATATATTCGCCGTAATGATGTAGAAATTAGTAGTGCTTATGATGTGAAAATTTTGTTGAGAGCCTGTAGGCACCAGTGGCGAAGAGTCCATACAAGCCGATTCCCACCGGGTTACCTTTCAAAAATCAGTTCCATATTCATACAAAAGTATTTACATTCTATTTCATTAACAAAGTATTATTAATTAAATGCCTGCGCGATTTACAATAGCAATAGTAATTCTTAGCAATACCCTAAGTATCACATTTCATTTTATAGTCGTAAATTAATCAGCGCTTCAATTTTTCGTACCTAAATTACATTAAAGGTAACTCGACGAATTACAGCTTATCTCGGCCAACGTTTTACTATGAGGCGAAAAGAGACAGCGTGTCAGACCATCTCTTTCTAATGCTCGCTAACCGTACGTAAAATTTAAAGAAAGATAGGCTAATGGCGACCGGCTTGCAGTTCTCTCCTCTCCTCTATTAGAAAGAGACAAAGAAACCACGGCACGGGAGAAAGAAAACACGACAAAATTAAAAAGAATTAGCGTTATAATGAAATCCTTCGCAAGTCATATTCTTTTTATTTTGGCATATTTTCGTGTTTCATTTCGTTTGGTTGAAAATAAATTATTGTTAGAATGTGACATGTGTTGCTATACCACTGGTGCGTGATAATTTTGTTTGTTATATTTTAATATTTGTGTTATTTAAACTGTGACTGATTCTGTAAGGTAATTTAATCGCAGATTTGGTTAAATACTGTGGATTTTGTTTGTTATTATGGCATATATTATTCTACCGGCAATATTATTCTTATCTGAAGACCTCCTCCAAGATATCCTGCAGTAGGTAAGTGTTTAAGTGTTTATTTTTTTGGACCGGCTTCCCTTTGTCAAAATTTCACCCTTCGCCACTGGTAGGCACACAATCTTTGGATTGATATTAACAACTCACTTAGAACTTACGTCACATCTGTCGAAATCTGTATACAACATTATTTTTTGTGTATTTAAATCCGAAACACGTGTCCAGTATTTTTAAGTAAAAATCTATGTACAAAATTTCAAAAAGATATAATGATAAACCACAAAGTTATGAGCTTCTTATCCTACTTGGTTGTCCCAACAAAAATACGGTCAACGCTCCGCACGGGCGGGCGAACGCGATGAGTTGACCTCTGGCGTCAGCCGTTGCGCGCGCACAAGTACATACTATGATCTATCGTAAGCTGCGTGGCGGGCTCGGTAACCACACTGCTTATGAGATTCTCAACAAACTATATTGAGGTTTCGTATAAAGAAAAAATGTGTGTCAGAAAAAATGTGTGGCGGTAGGCTTGCACCAGGGATCGGCTTTAAGTCCGTACCTCTTCCTGTGGATTATGGACGCTCTTACGTCGGACATCCAGGAGGAGGCACCCTGGTGCATGATGTTCGCCGCTGACATTGTTCTCGTCGGTGAA
The DNA here is from genome assembly GCA_017933935.1 of Sesamia nonagrioides. Taxonomy (NCBI): domain Eukaryota; kingdom Metazoa; phylum Arthropoda; class Insecta; order Lepidoptera; family Noctuidae; genus Sesamia; species Sesamia nonagrioides. Next base: position 1,280,133 of record JADWQK010002063.1, read on the forward strand.
GATGGACCTGAGATCCAGAGCAGATTGGAGAAATGGCAACAGAAGCTGGAGAATGTTGGCTTGAAAATCAGCAGAACCAAAACCGAATATATGTTCTGCGATTTCGGCGGTCTCTCCACTTCTGGAGCCATAGCGCTTGATGGCGCACTTCTCCCAATCTGCTCCGACTTTCGGTATCTCGGTTCACTCGTGCAAAGCGATGGCGAAATAGATCGTCCGATCTATTTCGCTCCTAAGCAAGTTAAGCACAGAATTAACATTGGGTGGATGAAATAGCGGCAGGTCACGGGAACAATCTGCGACTCCCGCATTTCCCTTAAACTTAAGGGGAAAATATATAAAACCATGATCCGACCTGCTGTTTTGTATGGATCAGAATGTTGGGCTACGAAAGGGATGAATGAAAGGCAATTGCATGCAGCCGAGATGATAATGCTAAGAGGGATGTGTGGTGTTACACGAATGGATAGAATAAGAAATGAGTACATAAGAGGAAGTCTGAAAGTGGCACCGGTAGCTGAAAAGTTGTGTGGAAATCGGTTGTCATGGTACTGGCATGTGTTACGGAGAAATGAGGAGAATGTCGTGAGGAGAGTTTTAATTATGAATGTTGATGGCTATAAGAGTAGGGGAAGACCAAAGAAACAATTAATGGAATGTGTGAAGGATGATATGGCTAAGAAAGGGGTGACTGCCGAGATGGCTTCTGATAGGGATGTATGGAAGAAAAAGACATATTGCGCCGACCCCAAATAAATTGGGATAAGGGCAGGAGAATGATGTATAAAGAAAAAATAACCTGGTATAATATACAACGTACAAAGCATCTGAATCGATTTCAATCATTTTTACACCATGTTATATTAGTTCCCAAATACATTTAGAAATTGGTGCTGTGTGGTTACCGAGTGCACAAAACAGCTCACGGCAGATCAGTAGTGCTAGGTGCGTGCGCAAATCAGGACTCCCAAATATAAAAATAACGTTGTATACAGATTTGGACAAAATACAACGACGGACGTAAAATAAAATAATTTATTCTTGTACACTTCAAATTATATTTAAATACAAAATAGTCCAAGAGCGACTCTGCCTCGCGTACGAAGGATTCTCTACAAAAATGTATTGTCCGTAAATATTTATTTTAATACGATACTAATGATAACACTGTATATTTTCATTGCTACCTAGATTTATTCGTTCTACTTTTATTGTTAATTTATTGCAAAATAAAAATTATGTATGCACTGTAAGTAGCTGTATGTACTTTTACGCCTGAAGCACAAGTTCTACAGTAGGTACCTACTTTTTAGAATAAAGCAAAATGTTATAAAAAAAATTGTGTACAAAACTGAGGAATTAACCCAACCAAACTGAGAAATTCCGCCCGCGTCTTCGCCCGCGTGGAGTTCGGTTATATCGCGCTTTTTAGATTTCCCTCGGGAACATCAAATTGTTCCGGGATAAAAGGTAGCCTATGTCCTTTCTCAGGGTCTAAAGATTGTCTGTGCCAAATTTCATCAAAATTGGTTGAGAGGTTTAAGCGGAAAAGCGTAACAGGCAGACAGACAGACAGATATATTTTCGCATTTATAATATTAGTATGGATTTATTATTTTATTTAGTTTTTAGTTTTTTTTTTTATGCGGTGACGCAATCGTTGATGGTTAAGCGCACTAGTTTATTAAGAGCCCTAGCCCACTTCAAAAACTTAGTGAATAGGAAGAAAGACGGCAATTGAGCGAGGTGATGCTGTGTTAAACCCAACAACACAACCAACGATGCTGCGTTTGAGGGACATTGATCTGGAGACCGTCCACAACCAATCTCCCGACACAACATTTGGCTCATCGTATCCGGCACACATCGCAACACAGACCCGTCTTCCGTACGGACTGGTCCACTCAAATTTATAAATTACTTTCTCCAAAAGACTTCTCCCTCTCTCTGTTCCAATTCTCTGACCAAGATTATGTTTTGACTTCAAAAGACATTCTGACCTCAAAGTCTATTTTCGTCTTTTTTTTAGAGTATTATAATGTAGTAAGTAGAGCTTGTTAGGCTTCCATATCCAACGGCTAAGAACGGAACCGTATGACTAAGACACCAATGTCCGTCTGTCTGTCACCATGATGTATTTCTGTTTCTGATATCCCAATCGCATCACTGCTTACCATCAGGCGGGATTGCGGCCAAGCACTAGTTTATAATATTACTAGCTTTCCGCCCGCGGCTTCGCCCGCGTGGAGTTCAGTTATATCGCGCTTTTTAGATTTCCCTCGGGAACATCAAATTTTTCCGGGATAAAAGGTAGCCTATGTTCTTTCTCAGGGTCTAAAGATTGTCTGTGCCAAATTTGATCAAAATCGGTTGAGAGGTTTAAGCGGGAAAGCGTAACAGACAGACAGAGTTACTTTCGCATTTATAATATTACTAGCTTTCCGCCCGCGGCTTCGCCCGCGTGGAGTTCGGTTATATCGCGCTTTTTAGGTTTCCCTCAGGAACATCAAATTTTTCCGGGATAAAAGGTAGCCTATGTTCTTTCTCGGGGTCTAAAGATTGTCTGTGCCAAATTTCATCAAAATCGGTTGAGAGGTTTAAGCGGGAAAGCGTAACAGACAGACAGACAGACAGAGTTACTTCCGCATTTATAATATTAGTATGGATATAGTATGGATTAAGAAAAAAAAAAAAACCAAAGTCCTGTCAGGGCAGGTATTTGTCAGTAATCTCATACCATACTTTTTTTTTTAATCATTTTGAAGATATATCAAAACTGGCTGCGTCTCGCGGTTTCACGATTGTATTGCGATAAAAATAAAATACCCTATGTGTTATTCCTGGTTATAAATTATCTGTTTGCCAAATTTCATTTAAATCCATTAATGTTACAAACAAACATTCTCAAAAAATTTCCCATTTATAATATTTCTAGCTGCGCCTTGCGGTTTCACCCGCTTTAGTTTCGATATGTTTTTTTATCTACTCCGCTCCTATAGATCGAAGCGTGATGTTATATAGCCTTAAGTCTTCCTGGATTATTGGACTATGCAACGCAAAACTTGCAAAACAAACAGATTTTTTCTAATCGGACCAGTAGTTGCTGAGATTAGCGTGTTTAAACAAACAAACTCTTCAGCTTTATATATTAGTACTAGCTGTCCCGGCGCGCTTCGCTACGCTCCTGTCCCGGCGCGGATGTTCGGTTCCCGGTGAAAAATAGATGTTGGCCGATTCTCAGACCTACCCGATATCCCGTCTAAAAAATCTCCATTAACAAAATGCCATTTATTAAATTCATTTGTTACAAAAAATGTGATAAATGAAGAACCACTCGACCCGTTTTGTGCAAACTTCACATAAACCATCTACTAAATAGTCCGAACAAACCCTGAAAATTTGGTTTGGATAGGTGAGCCCGTTCTTGAGTTATAAAGTGACAACGAAAAATGCCACTTATTTTATGTTGTTAAAATGTAGCTTATATGACACGTTCGTAGATTTACCATAGCAGCGCCATCTATTAATTACTTACTCAACCCAATCGAAAGGTATCGACATCTGTTAGAATCATTTGGAGTTAACAGATAATTGTGACTGTCAAATAATAACAGACAAATAATTAGCAATAAATTAAAATTGCGACTATAATTTGAGATTTAAACTATCCTATCTCTCAAGTGGGATCGAACTGCACATGGTTTGCGAATTTTATTATAATCGGTTAAGTGGTTTAGGAGTCCATTGAGGACAAACATTGTGACACGACATTTATACACCATGATTTTTTAACCGTCTTACAACGGCAGCCCACACCATGTATCCAATGATTAGTTAACGTTCATAAAATAAAAATATGTATTTATGAGATTTCATTAATTTAAAAATAAAAATGTTGTTCATTATTATCACGCGGTTAAAAACAATAAAAACACCCTGTCGCGAGTGCGCAGGTATCAATGTAGCGGCTCGCGGTCGAGGGGCGGGGCGTGGCGAGTTCATTCAACCAGCGCAAGTTAGGTTTCTTACTATCAGTGCGTAAGTCAGTTTGTAAATTAAAATCAACTTAATTCCAATTCTCCCTTCATACTTTTACGGGTTTAGGACCGTCAAAAACTTTTTCGTGTTAAAATCGAATCAAAGTGATGGACTGAGTACTCGGTTGATACTCGGTGGGGTTTTTGATATTCGTACTCGGTATGAATGCCGAGTGTACTTACGCCCAAATTAGGGATCTTTTACGTAAAGGCATTACCTATGTCAACAATCACTGATCAGATCGGGTACGATGCGCCAAATGTTATTGTGTCGGTAGTCTGATCGTGGAGGGTCTCCAGATTAATCTCCCTCTGATGCAGCAGCGTTGGTCGTGTTATTGGGTTTAACATTGCATCACCTCGCTCAACTGCCGTCTTCCTTCCTACTCACTAAGATTTTTAAGTGAATAGGCTTAATAAACTTGTGCGCTTTACCATCAACGATTGATTATTTATTTACTATGACGCGCAAGTGAAAATTTGTTTGCAAACTATCAAGCGAATGATAGTTGAAAGGCGCGGGCGCGGGCCGGCCTCTCGACCGCAGTCGCGACCTGTTTGTACTTGTTCTCGCGCCCGAAATGCGAATTTGATTGACCATAGTTACCTAAGTACTTACGTTTCTTCCCAAGAAACATACGGCCGATTTCAATAACTTATCAATTTGCTAAATTGTCGTTGTAATTTAGGCAAAATTCCACCAAAATTGTTTACGCACATTTTTGTTCACAAACAAAAAATGTGTACAGATGATAGTACATCAAGCTACTACAATCTGTCAGATTTCTTTATTAGATTTTCAACTTTATCTTTAAAACACTAAGGCTCAAGGTTGATTGGGAATATTTTGCAGTTTCGGGTAGCTTGACCTACTGTCGTCCGTACCTACACCATCCTACACTACAGGTCGGCGCGAGTCCACAACTAACATGTAGGTACCTATTTACGAGTGCGAACATTTTTTGTTACTGTTTGAGTGTTTGCTAGAACGAGTGCTTTCTACATTGCCGCGCACCTGTGTTTCTGGCATATTTAAAGAATGGGAATAAACTGATTTATTTACACTAATTACTAATTTTGTCTTTACAAATTATGTAGATAAATAGCCTTTACCTGTATCCGCAACTGCTATGCACGCTTTTGAATACTGTCTTTTAATTTATTTAAAGTCACTCTGTCTTGTTTCACTGTATCAAAAGTAGAACTATTTGCTATTTTAATTGCGTGCGATTTTAAACACTGCGCGCTCCTTTGAACTCCATCACTAGTCCCTTTACTTCAGACCACACAAACAGCTGACAGGTACATCTTCCATTAATTCGGGAACATTGAGCTATTATTACTACGTATAGAGAAGACGCCACTCATCGCTACTGTGTTCCGTTCAATTGCGGCCAGCCGGCCGCACTTCATTTAGTCGTTCGGTAGTTCTTCTGCGCGTAACACTTGTTTGTTTGAAAACGAAAAAAAAAGAGAAAATTGATTAAATATGCCCTCGTGTGTGTTACGATATTGCACTAATAATTCAAGTAATACAGCAAAGTGTAAAGGAATAACTTTCCATCGGTAATTAACTTGTTAATCATTTTAAAACATAATTTGAGCAAAATATTTAGTGAAGACGCCATGTTGCGCCTTTTGTCATAGAGTAACGAGTTAAGATGTGACATTGTGCATGAGTGAAGGTAGAATAGGGATGTTTCCTGGGTAAAGTAAATTGATTCTATTTAGTCCGTCATTCAGATTATAAAAAAATATTGAATACGTATATTTTGTGTTATCAAATCAAAAAAAAATGACAAAAATGTGTGGTTGACTGGTAGAGAATGCCTAAGGCATTAAGTCCGCCTCTGTACATTTTATTTGTGCGAAAGTATAAATAAATGTGGAGTTGTGGCTGGTGACGTCACTCCTCGCTAAATTGTGTAGCGTGCAGTGACGTAACAAGAGTTTTCAACGCACTGTCTCGTCTTCATTTTTTGTTTATATGAAAAAAGAAAAATACGTGTCTAGTGTTTTTTGGAAATCTGACTGACGGAATATTTTTTTTTAGTCATATAAACCATTAATTAAATTTCTTTTTATAGCTGAAAATAATAATTTTACACATATTTAGAAAAGCACTGACTGTGGTTTTTGAAAGTTGAAAAACTATTCTTGAATTATGTTAGAGATAATTTGTTAAGTACTTACATTTTGTTTATTCAAGGTTCCCACGTCCGGGCCGTTAATTAAGTTATAAACATATTATTTATAATACAACATTTGTGTTTCATTCATTTTATCAAACCCTACTCTAATCTAAAATATTAAATTATGAAATAAGTTTAAATTCTAATGAATGGTAGGTAGAACGTAGAAAACACTCACAATAGCCATGTCCACTCTGTATTGTACAATCTATATTTCAGTTGCACTGTTGAAAATGGAAGAACAAAACGCGTAAGCGCCGAGCAAACGGCGGCGCTTTCGACCTTTTGATCGCGAGAAAACAACACTCTAGTAGCGCTTAAGCGCTTTACACTTTATCGTATAAAAAGACGATAAATAATTGTTTTAGCGCTGCAGCGCATTTTAGTTCTAACTCTAAACAAAATGGACAATATAAGCCCCGCACGATGATATTGCGATGGAACCTTGTCACAATAACAGCTTTGTGACGTCATCTGTCACGCAAAAGGACAGCTAGCAAAAGAATGTTAAATGCAAAATTAATAAACTGGGGTTAAGGGTTTATTTGTATTTTATAATTTTATTATACATACATTTTTTATACTTACTCATCCATATTCTGACAAATAAACTTTCATTATTAAAAATTTCAAGGAAATAATTCTTGTAGACGTAAGAAAAATATACCTACTTATTCATATATTTTTCTTACATGTATACTAATTTTTACCCGACTGCCAGGAGGGTTATGTTTTTAGCTCCTATCTTGTATGTATTATTCTTTATTACCTAGTATCTCCAGAACCGCTGAACGGATTTTCATATTTGAGGTAGGTATCGTTAGATTTGCCTTCATTGCCCAACTGCTACTAGATAGGTGACATTAACAAAAAACCAAAATGGCGGATGTATGACGCCATATTGTGAGGTATAAAGAAATAAATTTCTACTAAGCATATCGAGTGGGATATCAAAATGAGGGATTTTAAATACTGATTCTAAAAATGTATATAACTTAATATTAAATGGAACAAAAAAAAATAATTACATATTTTTTTCTACCTAGCATATGTTTCTACCTATTCAGTTCGTTAGAGTTTTATGCAGGCGGGTTTTTTGTTTCTAAATAACATTTTTTATTATTAGGTAACTACATTTCTGTTAATTTGCGAGCGGGAATTGAACCAGAGTCCACTGTGTAGTAGTCATGTTTTAATTACTACCTACATCTATCAGCTTATAAATAAAACCAGGATAGTATGTAAAAAAATGTTTATATGTAATTCAATATAATCTTACCCTATTTATTCAATTCCACTCATATAGTCTTCCAAATCAGAACTGCTTTCTGTGTCTGTCGTATGATTCACTGTCGTCTGCCGTATTTATGACAAATAACTCGTCAGTTATTCGATCTTTATTCCAATATTCCTCTTCAAGCCGTTTAACATGATTAACTTCCTTTCGCCAGTCACCTGGAGTTATTGACGCCAACGCCTCCAACGTCAGAGCTTCAATGCGACTTTCCAACTGATCCACATTCTTTTCTGACACCCTCATCTTTACCAGGTTCCAGATGTACTCAATGGGGTTGAGGTCGCAGTTGTAGGGTGGTAATCTAACGACCTCATGGCCATTGCCAGCTAATAAATTGTCAATTTTATGATTTTCGCCGGTCTGTGCCGTTTAATTAATAAATACAGTTCAGGTTTTGTACTGTCGTTGGGAAAGTCGATGTCGTGAGCTTGTAGCCATTCAACCATCAACTGTTTTTTATTGTTCATACTTGGTGGCCTATTCTCTTCCCTACTGTGATAAGGGGCGTTGTCCATCACAATTATGGAGTTGCGTGGTATGTTGGGTACTAATTTTTCTGTAAGCCAGTTGATGAAATTCTCAGCATTCATTTGATCATGGTAATCCCCCGTTTTGGTGTCTGCTTTAAACATTAAAAGGGCATTGTAAACAAAACCGCTTTAACTTCCCGCATGAACTATTATCCATTGGCGGCCGGGGCTGTCGTTCCATCTCACTCCGACATCGGTTGCTGTTTGCCAACATTTTTTTACCGTGAAGTGTGCGTGTATCCACGTTTCGTCGAGATAAATAACGGGTCTTTTGTTAGTACCAAGCGAGTCATTTTCTTTCATACGTCGTAAATATTTAGCCCTCCACGCTTGAATTTGGGGTCTTTCAATTAGAGCTAGTCTTTTTTGGTAGCCTAAATCACATTTAATTATTTTTCTTAATGTAGTTTCACTACCAGTATAATTAAGGTCTACTTTTGATGCCGCCAATATTTTGCGCATTGTGGGTATTTCTCCCCTCACCGTATACATGCCGAAATATTCCTTCTTTTGTCTTTTTCCTTTAGTAAGAGTTCTCATTTTGCTGCCACTGGCTGTTTCTGACACATGCTCTCGTCGCAATTTTGTCACAGTATTTTTTGCAACGCCTGTGGCACATGCCACACGCTCCGTGACTTGGTAGAATTTTACAAAATATTTTTAATAACTATTAGTAGTTGCTTCGGTATTAAAATGTCCTCAGTAGTGTCCGAAGCATTTTTTAAAGCACGGTTTATACTTTCAAGAACTAACTTACAGTCCTTTTTCTCTTTAACAAAATAATTGTCCACTAAAGTGGACACTAATAAAAATAATGGATAATTAAATTATAATTTCACGAGCACGACTGTTAATTAATTTCTTACTCATTTAAACGAGTAACAGCTAACAAAACTAAACAACAAAACTCAAGAACAATAATAAAACAGGATAACAAAAACAAAAAGCTAACAAAAATATTCGATGTGCGTAAGTGGATAAGCGCGGACTGAACTTGCTAACGGTACCGACGGAGCGAGTTCGCTACGTCACCAAGATGGCCGCCAATCGCAATATCATCGTGCGGGGCTTATACTTCTGCTTTGGATAGCTCCTCTATACGTAGTAATAATAGCTCAATGTTCGGGAATTGTGTTCTGTATCATATCTACGTAAGTTCCACCGCTGAGGGGCCACTCGATATTCGAGTAAGTACTGATAGTTTCTATCACTCATCATGAAGTAGGCAGACAACCTAATTAATCCTTGTGCACTAGGTACTCTACACTCGTACTAACGATCGACGTGTGATACCTAGTCGCCCGCGCACAACGTTTGGCTTCCGGGGTTAGAACCCAACTGAACCCAGCTAGTTTTTTAGTGTCGCGCGCGCTGCGTTCCTTGCAAAAAATGATGAATGAGATGGGATTGACCAATAGAATTTTGCGCGGAGTGGGTATTGTGTCCGTTTGATATGTAAACATTATTAACAGGATGTTTCGTATTTCTAATGTATTATTTATTTTTCGTTGTACCTATTATCTTAATTAAAGGTAGAAAACAAATAATCGCGGCTAGGCGTATAGAAGGTCGGATACAGTCAGTGAAACATTTTTGTAAAACGATTAAAATGTCATACTGTATATATTAAGACTAGCTGACCCGGCGAACTTCGTTCTGCCTTAAAGGCAATATCACATGACTACTTTTTAAATTAGGATAATTTTAAATAAATAAATATTATTATTCAATGATTCTTTATTTGGGAGCACAATCCTGGCGGTTCTCCGGAAATTTTTAATGTGCTACAATACTCGGAAACAACATCCATTGGCCCAATGCGAACGTCATTGCGCTATATTAAATGCGTATAGATACGCTGCCCCATTCAAATCAGTATTTGATGAATTTCTTCTTGTGCTTCATAAATTATTATCTAGCGCTTGATCTCTGAGGTTTGCTCGACGATTTCGCATTGCCAACTGAGCCGTTTCATGGGCTGCCTCCCTTTGCTCTGGTGAGTGAGAAGCACGAAGTCGAGCCATACTAAGGCTGCGCTCTTCAAGTGCAATTTCTTGCTCTTCTTCAGTTCTTTTTTTGTTTTGGATGGGAAATCATCAAATGACCTCTCCCGCTCTGGGCGGAGCGGAAGGGCGTGTCAGACTTTTACCTAGACTAAAACCCACCCGTGTTCCTTCACTTGCCTGTGCAACGGCCAGTGCCATGGTTTCTTTTTTAACCAACCCGCAACCCTGTGGACCAGTCCTCGTGGACCCCGTCAAGGTGTGCTGACATCTCTTTGAGGCGCGTGTGAAACACAACGCGCCGTCAACTCGGGCCTGGTTCTTACCAGTAGGCGAGCTGCCTATCGCTCGCCGCCCGCAAGCGCGCGCCTACGGTGGTCGGGAGTCCGATGTTGCCACCCGACCAGGGCGCTTCCTGCAGCGGTTTGAGGCATGAGAGTAGTGGGATTTTCACTCCCTCACGCACTACGCTTCCTCCTTTGTCAGCAACAATGCTTCACAGAAAGAGGTGAAAGCTTGCCATCATGCACTCTTGCTCCAGACTATGGCGCGGACCAGGGTCGGACGCGAGAGATCGCCGCCGATCGCCGCCACGAGGACACGGCTGTGCTCTACCCAAGCCGGGCAGACTTCCACCATATGCTCCACCGTGTCCTCAGGGCGATGCACACAGTGGTCACCCTGGCGTTTCCTCCCGCCTTATACGGAACAGGAACCTCCCGAAACAGCCGTGTCCGGTGAGGACCTACGTCAGTCGGAAGGTGAGGACGCCGTGGCGCCTCTCTAGCTACTCCTCAAAGAGAGGACTTACCGCCGCTATTGTGGCGTGCTCTGTGCTGGATTGCGACAATCACACTTTTCATGTCGCCATGAGATCCCGCCGGAGCTCTGTCCGCTGTACTGCGATTTTATGGATTGGATCCATTAAATTGTGTCCATACACAATTTAATGGGTGTTATTATACATATAAACGTTTCTTTTTTAATTACTCTATCTATTAAAAGAAACCTCATCAAAATCAAAATCTCCTGAGTAGTGCAGCAGTGTGTTTGTACCATTTTTAACAAATGAACCGCTAACTTATATTTTGACTGAGTTGTTTTGTTATTCCATGTCACGTCACACGGGAACGACGGGAACAACGGGAACGGGATAAAAAGTATCCTATGTGATATGTCCTTCTCCCAGTTCTTATCTATCTCCCTACCAATTTTGAGCCATACTGGTTAAGCGGTTCTTGAGTTATAAATAGAGTAACTAACACGACTTTCATTTATATACATAGACTTCATTCAAATCGGACCAGCCCTTTAGGAGGAATTCAGTGACGTACAAAGGTACAGCAGATTTAGGAATATACCCATGGAAAGCATTGTCATCTACATTTGTAACAAAGATATCATACCTCTCTCTACCCCTAGAGCTCTTGTGTCAGTCTCTTAAAGTTAAATAAAAAATCTTAAATATTTATTTATTTCTATTTACTTTTTACTCTTTTAGTTCATAAGTACAATTTTAGTTAAATAAAAAAAATGAAAATATTTTTTTTATTTTTTCCCCTTTTAGTTCTTATGTACAATTTTCTTTTTAAGTAACTACAATATTTCCATTTTTTTAACAAAATTAAATTAAAAATAAACATTTGGAAGTTTATTAGTTTTGTTTAAGTAACTACAAAAATTAAAAAAAAAAACTATAAACTTGTCTAAAACAAAAAAAAAACTTGTGATTGCCCGGGTTTGAACCGAGGAACACCAGCCATCGCGAGTAGATCATACCACTATCGCCTACGCCACACCAGCCATCGCGAGTAGATCATACCACTATCGCCTACGCCACAGCCGCTATGTCAAGCCGCGCCCATATTATGCGTGAAATATTTCGAAAGAGAAAACTCGAAAATATGCGCTTCCCCAGACATAAAACTGAGCTAGATCAATTTCTCGTCCCCGAAAACCCCCACATATTAAATTTCAGCGAAATCGTTAGGGCCGTTTCCGAGATCACATGCTTCTTCAAGCGATCAGCGCCATCTGCCGAGCTGATTTGTGAATCTAAACCATCCAGGTCGCCACTCAAACGCATACAGAAAAATTCATTAAAATCGGTCAAGCCGTTTAGGAGGAGTTCAATGACATACACACGTACAGCAGAATTATATATATAAAGATAGATAACATGATATAATTTATATCGTTAGGAGTAAAAAGGAAATAACAATAGTAATAAATCAGAAATGATTCGCAATATAACACTTACTATCATTAGTAGTTTTCCTGTCGCTGTAATAGTTCCTCTTGTGATAGATGCGCTGCATGACGACCACCACCAGTATGAGGAGAAGCAGACACGCGCCGCCTATCACAATCAGCGTCATATTCATGGAAGCCATTCTGAAAATTGTAACATGTCACATCTTAGTATCTTTATAGGCTGAACATGTTAGTCAGAAGTAGGTTATGCACCCCTTTATTCCTAAACGTTGCTTAAAGTTAACTAGTGATTAGCGACCGTTCTATCATAGATTTCTGACGTTTGCACGTCACTTAACTTTAATCATCGTTTATGAATAAACCCCCTTAATTCTATGGTGTTTGTTCATAAACGATACTGCTCCGTCCAGAGCGGGAGAAGTCATTTGATGACTTACCCATCCCTAAAAAAAAAAAAATTCACTCTGGGATTGCCGCGGTAAAGCTATTGAATAGCATTTTTTATCAATTTAAGCAACTAATATTAAATATTATAATTATTGATTAAGTGTTTTTCTTTGATAATAATTCAAGTTTTCTCTTTGATATTAATTCAAGTTACACTTTTTGAGCGTGGTGACCGATAAGAAAACATTTTTTTTTCTTATATTGAATAAATGAAAAGTTAATATTATTTAAAATATTTTTATTTCATTACAATACATATGTATAGATTACTTAGTCGCGGGCTCGAACCCATTCGCGGACGCGTCCAATAAGCACACTGTCTCATCTAGCATCGCGTCTAAAAGAAATATTTATTATCAGTTTTGAGCAGTTAGCAGCTAGTCTACACGCATACGTCTAGTCGCACGCACACAAAAACCGTGCCAAAGTCTGCCGAACTGAAACGATGTTAGACAGTGCACGGCTTTCAACGCCGCGCTGCTGTGCGTGTCGGAGTTTTAGGTTTTATTTACGTTACGAAATTTCTTGATTCAGTTGCCACGCACAAAAAAAAGCTATGCAATAGCTTAAAACGCTGACAATCAGCACTTGTTGAAACAAGTACTAATTTTTGTGACGCCATTTCTTTGTCCTAGCTTAAAAGAAATGGCGTTACAAAAATTAGCTCTTATAGTAGACCAGTTAACTTCGTTGCTGGTGTCCTAAAATATATTATAACAATTATGTCTTACTTGACGTCCGAAACAATCCCCTCTGGGGGAAGCTCAGCACTTCCAAACGTGCAAAGAGTCTTGTTTTCACATCGACACACTTTCTTCTCATCATCTCCAGAACAATGGTAAGTGCCATTGCACAAATCGCAGTCGATCCTGTAATAAAAAACTTCTCATATATCAAATTTATTATAACCACAATGTTTGGAGTGAAAAGGGAAAATGTAGTCTACTTACGGTTTAACAGCTGTACATAACTTTGTCTCGTTACTATATTCGAAGTCAGTAAAGCATTCACACACTCCGTGCAAATTACAAATGCCATTCAAGCATTGGTTCTCACAAGGTTTGTAGCACTTGCTATGATCTAAGTCATCCTTTTGGTAACCATCGATACAGGTGCAGGAGTTAGGAGATAAGCAGTTCCCGTTAATACAAGGACTGGAACAATAGGGCTGGCAGCCTGTTTCTGTCAGTTTATAGCCATCATTACAAGAGCATTGATTGGGTTTCAAGCAGCGTCCATTAGTGCAGGGTGGAGAACATTTTGGTAAGCAGCCATCCTTTGTTAGGACATATCCCTCATGACACTCACACTTTCCAGGCGCAACGCAATCTCCATTTTGACATGAACTACACTTCGGCTTGCAGATGGAGTCAATTCGTTCGTATCCTTTAAAACAGGAACAGTTGTTCGGGGCGATACATTCTCCGTTAGTGCAAGAGCTGCATTTGGGCTTGCAAGTATTGTTAACTCGTTCATATCCTTCAAAACAGGCACATAGGTTTGGCGCGACACAGTGGCCATTACTGCATGAATCACATTTTGGCACACAGGTTGAGTTAATGCTTTCATATCCGTCATGGCACCGACAGTTGTTTGGCGCGACGCAGTCTCCGTTATTGCAAGAACTACACTTTGGCTTGCAGGTGGAATCTGTTCGTTCGTATCCTTCAAAGCAGGAGCAGTTGTTTGGCGAGATACACTGTCCAAAACTGCAGGCAACGCAAATAGGCTCACAAACTGAACTGATTTTTGTTTTTTGATATCCAACATTGCAAATGCATTTATTATGTGCCATACAGAATCCATTAATACACTGCGGGTCGCAAATTGGTTCACAATTAAAAGCATCAGTAGGGTCAGCTTTATAGCCATCATTACATGTGCATTTGTTAGGCTCGGTGCATTGTCCGTTCACGCATACTTTAGTGCAAATCGGTGTGCAAGTGTCATTCAATCTCATGTAGCCTTCATGGCACCTGCAGTCGTTCGGTGCGACGCAGTTTCCGTGTTCGCAGTTGGAGCATGTGGATGGCACGCAGGTGTGGTCGACGAGTGTGAGCGGGGGCGTGCACGTGCAGGTGTTGACGTCAGTGCAGACGCCGTTGATGCATCCCAGGCTACATATCGGCAAGCACTGGTCCAGATCCACGTCGTACTCGTATTGGTTGCAGCATACAGCTTTTTTTAAGTTCTGTAATATAGATTGAAACAGATTATTTAATGACTTATCACACAAAAGAAGACTACGTTAAGGCCCAACTAACATTTTTGTCATATAATCAAACAGTTATATGACCTTGAGTCTTATTAAAGTTGTTTTACAGTACATTTTTTAACTCTTTGTCATGTACTGGTGCATTATGTGACCGAATAGTCATATACGTTTTTCGTCGTATAATAATGTCGTGTAGACGTTATTTCGACATTTTTATACGATCGTCATATAATAGCGTCTACGACGACTTCTATAAAACTTACTTATACAACTTTTCGTAGTGTAAACGTTTTCATCGTTTAAACGACGTAATACTGTCAATTTTGTCATATAATTACCTTTTTAACAACGCTACACGGATAATTGTTGTTTACACGTAGTATTTGTAACCATTATATACAATATGTAAAGAAAACCCTGTCCGACCCATAAGGATAATAAAGGTTAGGTAAACACTTGACCAAATATAATATAGAATTTTACACAATCATTACAGTAACAATAATAATGAATTTTGAAATAATCTTTTTTTCCCGGGTATTAATTCCAATTTCCCCGAAATTTGGTCATTTTTAAAAAACTGACAACACCATTTGTGACGGAGCGAATAGCGATGCGACCACGTGCCGCATGCCCCGCCCCCCTTCACCCGCGCATACATGCGCGGGTGAAGGGGGGCGGGGCTATCGGGTTGTCTACCGCACATGCATTAAGTTACCTCGCTTTTTCGAAATAATATTTATTTTTTTTGGGGGATTTTTTTTTAAGTTTAGCCCAGCTTTGTAGGCATTATTAGAATCAGTTAACGATACCTAACAATACCTTCACGGATCGGACAGGGTTTTCTTTACATATTGTATAAGTCGAATAAGTATTACGAGTGCGACCTGTATACACCCTAAAGTATTACAAACATGATAATACGACCGCTATATAATTATTACTCATAATAGAGGTTTATAATCACCTTATATACAACTTCCATCATTTTGAAATCATATTTATTTACTGTTTGGTACAACAAATGGATCGATAAAAGTGGAAAAGTATTAAAAGAAGTGGGGAATTCAAAAGAGGGAAGTTAAAAACAAGTATCATTCGCTTCAAGCACGTCCTTTAATACAAAGTAATAGAGCTCAAACTGATAGTGAAGAAAATGAGAAGGGTTCCGTATCACATTTAACCAAAATTCTACGAGTAGGTACATCTTGCAGTTCATTTGCCGACGTTCAGGACTCTTGTTCGCTTTCCGAACTTGAAGATAGTTATTCATCATCCGAAAATGAACTTAACGTTTATAAAGGCACCCACAATGACGACTTCAGAGACCATTATAACAAGTGGGGGCTACTGATTTTAATATCCCCCAAATTGCATAAACCAATTGAATAACTTGAAACTTAAGGAATGATGTTTTGTTCTTCATATCCGAATATATGAGAACGAAATCTCGCAAACTGAAGTCATACCTATATTATTTTACTGATATAAAGTGTCAGTTGGTTAGTGTGTTATTCATACATTTAAGAAATAGGTAATAAAAAACGCAGTAAAAATTGTTTCATTTTTTTTTATTATTCCCACGAACGTAATTAACATTTCAAGTTTGACGACACTTATTAAATAGAAATAAAAGCAAAGCTTTAAAATATTGCTAGTTTTGGAAAAACTTAAATGGCTTTTTGATCCATAAATGTAAAATACGAAATATTATACAAAATCAAACATTCGTTTATTTTGCCACATTGAAACATTTTATATGTAGCTAGTAATCTTACAATAAAACATACAAAATTACTACACAATAGGCAACTTAAACATAACGTACGAACGACAGCAGGTCAAGCTACCCGAAACTGCCAAATATTCCCAATCAACCTTGAGTCTTAATGCGTAAAAGATAAAGTTGAAAATCCAATAAAGAAATGTGACAGATTGCAGTAGCTTGACGTGCTGTTGTCTGTACATTTCTTTAAAACTATTTAGTAAGTTATCGCGTTTAAATCCGATAATGTGCGTCAATCGACACAAACCTATTTTAACCCTTCGATATTAGGAACTTTTATATCTTTTTGAAACTTGATTTTTTTATGTTGAGATTTTGTATGTTCTAATACAAAATTTCAACATAAAAAAATCAAGTTCAAGCACTAGAAGTAAACAAAATCCTTTTATCACTTTTTAATTTTATAAATCCAATCTAACTGGCAATTCAAGTGGCGAAGCATTTTCTTTCTGATGTGGTGTATTTTCTAGCTCTACATTCTGGACATTGCATTGCTCTTCAACTGGCGGTTGATTATTTTCGTGCAACACTTTTGCATTATTTGGTAAAAACTTATCATCATCCTTGTGGGGTTTACCTAAAACAAAAGTATTCTAAGTTGTAGGTATGTCACGCAGATTGGTTCTTAAAATATAAACGCCTAGCTAACTTAGTTCAAATACATCCTACCTATTTGAACTATGTTAGCTAGGCGTTCATTATTTTACTATTGATCCCTAAATCAACTGTCATGGCGTACTCGAATGAATAAACATGCAGTTATACGTCGGGAAGTTATGTAGTTGTCATATAACGCAGTCACATTGATAATAAATTAATAGAAATATGTGAAAACATTAATATTTTAAAAGCGCGTAAAAAATTTGTTAGAAACTTACCTCACATTAATCAGTAAACTTGATTGCGCAATGGTTGACAACTGATGAAATAGTTTTATCAACTCAAATAACAAAGAAAATATACAATATTAACTCTGCTGTCAAAAACACAGCCATATTATATTCACGTGATATGTTATAGAATTCGTTCAAATAAGCACACCTTTAAATGACAATAATATAACTATTACATTGGATAAAAGTCATATTGTGAGCCATTACTCGACACGAAGTCGAATACACGCCGCTACAGTTGTCATTTACATGACATGCAGTCAAATCGGCGACGTAAATATGACTACTACGCGACTATATAGGACTATATATGACTATTACACGACACTCTTAGGGCCTTAAGTTGTATAAAATGGGCCCTAATGCCGTCGAGTAAACGTCCTTATGACGGTTATACGATTATATTAAATAACATTAAGTTGCCAACAAAACGTCTACTCGACGACTTAAATGTTAGTTGGGGGGAGGCACACATCTTCAAAAGTTTTTCTGGGCAAATAATGAGACAATAGCGCCTAAGTATAGAAATGCTTTACTCAATTCTCGAAATAAATTTCCATACGGCTGGACATGCTAAAATTGATACATCATTTAACTTTGATCTATCGATGAACATGATAAACGAGGAAATTTAATATGAACCTACCTATCTGATAAAAATATGAGGAATATGAAACTTAAAGCTAGCTGACTGCATTGTAGATGCAATTTAACTTATAAGTATATAAACCAAACATACCTTTATTCCATGTTTCGCTTTAACCCTGGAAAGGAATAAAACCGTGTATTAGACATAGTGCTAAAAAACAAAAGCTCACATACAGGATGAAACAATTTCAGGAAGAGGACCTTCTTTTCAACGGCGTCCTGAAATACATGGGGGGGGGGGGTGATCATGATCTACTTTCGGGCTCATTGCCACAGGCCTTTTGTATTTTAAAGAACAAAGAAACGAAAGTGAGTTTTCCTTACGAAACTATTAATTAACAACATGAGGAAATAATAGCTACAGCTTTGGTAAACGTGGCTCCACGTGGATAATGAGGACTTTACCCAGTGAGATACTGAAATTGTTGATTTGATAACGCATTCCCAGAGGTGCCACATTGCTTGAGCATTTTCCCGAACTGCTTCAAAATTCCAGATACTTAAATTCCGGAACTCGACTATGAATTAATTCGGCGTTAATGGCCACGGGAAATTTTATTCAGATGTCGGTAAGCGCTAGCTATGCAATTACCAATATTAAAATCTGTGAACATGTAAGTCATTGGAACGGCCAACTGAACTGTAAATATTATTCAATGAGAATTTGAGGCGTCACTAATTTATAACAAAACTAAACTAAATTCCATTCATAACCCGAATCATTTTGAAGGATAATCCACTGATTCATACCTAAGTTGCAAAAATTGTCTACTTAACAACGTAATTATCGCATTGCTGAATTGTTAAAATCAAAGGCAATTAATATTGCCCCACAGTAATCTGGGTGGCAATCACTAACTATGAGACCTCGCAGGTACCACATACCAAATAACGATTGGCCTCATCTGATGACCAATCTACAGGACTTTGACTCCCTGTACTGACGTAGGTACCATTCTTATCAACATGCGAATTCAGATATGTCATGGAATATTTCACAAAATAAAACTATGTTATCGTTATAATAAATAGTTCTAGTTATGACATTGGTCTATATCTCTTAGTTGGACAAACGGATGTACGACACTGCGCCATACTAACCAACAATAATGCATGCAACTGGATGCATCTGAATACATAGGTAATACCATCCACCATAAATGTATTGAGAATCGAGTCTATACAACATATCCGAATCCAAAGCCTGATGTTGTCTACTTAATAAAAATACTTATCTTTAGTACTGCATAACACTTGTATGTACATACTTCCTGCTGTTTGATATATCTCTTACAGTTTGGAAACACCGGGCTATTATTACATGCTTACAAAAATTCAGATAAGCAGTACTGTGCTATGTAGTTCTGATACCTATATACAAACTGAATTTAATTTAAAATGAAATCGAATATGTGATAAAGACTAACTCGGGTTCGCATGGTATTACAACCCAATCGCTTTGAAAAGATAGTTCTAATCAAATAGAACCTAATAACCCGCATATCATCCAAAAAATCATCTATCAAAGCCCAAATTCCAGTTCGATTGAGAATATTCGAGATAGGATGCTAGTAGGTAATATAGTAATGTTGTAGGTAAATATACTAAAGGAGCTTTTTCCTGAAGTAAATCACTCTTCCTGAAATAGGTTACTTTTTCCTGAAATAAGACATTTTTCCTTAAAGAAGTCACTTTTTCCAGAAATAAGACCCTTTTTCCAGAGATAATTTACTTTTTCTTTGTGTTTCTTTGAGTAAAACATGTCTTACTTCCGTACTGGTGTACAAAAAGTTTCAAAATATGTCAGAAATATGAACCATTCGAGCGATAATAATGTTGTTCATGTTGGTAATGATGAAAGAAAGAGTGCGAATATGATGTACAGTGTGGGCGTGTGCCATGAATATATCGCAATAAAACAGCCAATCCTACCCTTCAGCACTTACTTCACGTCAATTTTTGAAGTGGAAACTTCTTCATCGACGATAAGCACTTTTATTGGATAGGGAAATAGCATTAAATTCGCGTCAGTGCGATTTACCCGACACCATGTTTGCTTTTTCTCGTCTTCCTCTCAGCCCATAGAGGTTCAATGCTGGACAAAGGCCTCCCCCAAAGCTTTCCACGATGACCGGTCTTGTGCCGCCCGCATCCATCGGCTTCCCGCGACCTTTACCAGGTTATCGGTCCACCTTATTGGGGGCCTCCCTACGCTGTGTCTTCTACTACGTGGCCGCCACTTCAGAATCTTACTACCCCATCTGGCATCGGTTGTACTAGCAATGCGTGTGTGCTTTTTTTTTCATGTTTTAATGATTTAAGTGTGGACTTTAGTGCCGAGGAATTTGAGAAATAGGTATTTGAAGAAACTATTGCCGTCGCGCCGCTTTCAACCTTTCCCCGTAAAGTGCGAAAGGGAGTTGCAACTCAGGCTGATTTTACCTACAAAAACGATGACCAAAAGATGTTTAATTCCGCTGTTTTCTTTTTCTAAATACGACAGATCTCAATTATTTTTACATCAAAATTTAGAGGATGAGTATACCTATGCCTCTGTTATTTTCTTTTTTGTCAAAAACTTATCACATTTGTGTAATAGTCGTCTGAACATCGCGGTAAAAATGGGTTATTTTTCGGGATTTTGAAACATCATATTTCGTTTTAGAAAAAATTAAATAGTAGGGGCGCGTATAATCAAGGTGTGAAATTGTAGAAAAAAATCATTACTCTAAAAGCGTTAACCACGAAGAAAACTGCGGAATACGTTTGTATGGAGAAAACACCACTAGAGTCCTCTCTTAAGTTTTCAATTCCGTCGGTCAGTTCCACGACTGCTAATTGTTTTTTTTTTAAACGTAATGCATAATTGGATATTGAAAGATAAGTGTTACTAGGTTTAGTAAAAAAACTAAGCTATGTTTTTGCGCCCAAAGCCTCGGGTTATATTTCCTCGGGTGAAGATTTTTGGTCAGATTGGTTGTTTTATTGTGATTAAATGATACTGCGGTGACCAGGTGACTGTTGCTTACCTCTCCTCAGCTTGCTTAATTTCACATTCTGTCTTATTTGCAGTTAGTTCACACGGGGCATTACTAAGGGAACAATTTATTGGTTTTATTTTGTGTGCTGTGTGTTTGTGTATGTTTTAACCTACATCCTAACTTGTGTTTTAAAACAATATTGTTAATATTTATATAATACATATCTAACTGTTCTATGTAAATTATGTTTATAGATAAATGTCTATATTTTTGGTACATAAATATATAATATTCTAATGTTGATTCAGTTATGTTCAACTATCTGCATATTCTTTTGGTTAGAACTCGGAAGATTCTGCAGAATTACAATCTCCAAAAAAATAAATAAAGAAATCGTCTCACCGGACTTCTCCGTCACAAACACCTTTGTCTCCCCGATTCAAAGATTCACAGAAGTCAAACAACTGAACAATTAGCACCACTAAGACCACAACACGTACGGGGTAACGTTCCAACATTTTGCTCACATATGGATTATCTTACGTCCGCGGTTCCTATGTAACTAGAAGTTCTTGTTCTATTTCCCTTATTTTATTATAACTCATGAATGTACCACTCTGTTCAACACTGAGTAATTGGTGATAACAGTAATCGCTTCCCACGGCGTGCTTGTCCACAACGTCAGTCTATTAAATAATTTGCTTAAACTGTGATTAGATGAATTTGATCAACAAGTCTTCTGTAACGATAAACGAGCAACTATGAAGTTAAAAAAACATGAAATCAAAATCCCTAATTAAAGTTTTAAATGCTATTGATATACAGGATGATTGTTTTGTTGTAATGACGTATTTCCGATAATGGCTGAATGTGTGTGATGCGCGCACGACGAAAGCTCACGAATGTAATGCGGTTAATGCTTGATGTCGATTACTTTTACATCTTAATGCGGAGTGCGAGCGAACAATGCCATTTTGCATAACATTGGACAGTTTTATAGACGTCCGGCACTTTGTAATAAATTTTCGTCGTGACGTGCTTCGGGATAAGAATACATAATTTAAAAATCACAACGCAATGTTAGTAAAATATAAACGCACTATGTATCACTATTGTGTGGGGGTGAAGACTGAATATCACGTTTGCTCGCCGCTACGGCAAATGACACTGTGATTTTAAACTGACGAATTGAATTAATATTCTTATCAGTCTCTGCTTTAATTGTACACAAGTATACATATATTTACAATTCAAAGTTATATTTGTAGTGGTTAAATAATTCATGTAAGCATTAAAAGGACAACGGGCAATAATTCACATTAACTTAATGACAAACAAATAAAAACTACGTACAATCGATTTCTAACAATGGGTTAATAGAAACTAATGTTAATAAAACAATCAATCTATAATACTCACGTAGGTATCTATTGCTTTTCCTTTCTCTTATTCATAATCTTTTAAGAAGCGGTATCTTGTGTAAGCTTATTAAGGACATTACTCATAGGAACTATGGAGCCGATTCTTCCCTATTTCATTAAGAAAAGGGCAGAATATAACTGTTAGTGTAGTCTTGTCAAATTAGTCCGCTCCTGACGTAAATTGACGTATTTTTGGACTCCATGTTTATAATCGCATCTAAAATGTCTATGGAGTATCTTAATTTGACATAATTAAACTGAAATGTTATCTTCTTACCTTTGCTCAATTACCTTATCTTAATTTTACTTAAAGAGCGCCTATGTGTGTCTATTCCAGAGCGCACTCTCTATGTTAGGGCTAAATTCGATAAAGAATAGGGGTAAACAAACCGTTGCTAGACAACAACTTGTTTACGCATAAAAGGAAGATGTTAAGGACCTTTTCCAGGTATATAATTTTCATACAAGTAATAATCCTACTTTCTACTAATGTAAACAGTTTATTTATGTGAGATATTTATGACTTGCGTAGAACATTTAACCGATTTCAATGAAATATGACACACATGTAAGCTAATTTCTTAATAGGTTACATATACAATATGTAAAGAAAACCCTGTCCGATCCGTGAAGGTGTTGTTAGGTATCGATAACTGATTATAATAATACCTACAAAGCCGGTCTAAACTTTAAAAAAAATCCCCCTAAAAAAATAAATATTATTTCGAAAAAGCGAGGTAACTTAATGCATGTGCGGTAGACAACACGTTAGGCATACATCCGCGGGTGACGGGGGGCAGGGCACGCGGCACGTGGTCGCATCGCTATTCGCTCCGTCACAAACGGTTTGTCACTTTTTAAAAATTACCAAATTTTGGGGAAGAATTAATTCGCGACAAAAAAAGATTATTTCAAAATTCATTAGTATTGTTACTATGATCATTATGTAACATTTAATATTTTATTTGGCCTTGTGTTTACCTGACCTTTATTATACTTACGGGTCGGACAGGGTTTTCTTTACATATTGTATAAATATTACCTATACGTAGTCCGTACTTGAAAGTAGTGTTATGCAGTTGATTTGAAAAATAGTTAAAATACGCAAAATTGTTGTCAATTTTCTTCATTGTATGAATTTCACAAAATGTGTTTAATGCCTGGATTTCACCCATGTTTCTTTTTTTGATCGATATCACGTAAAATTAATGTCGACTTTTTAATGGGTTTTCGAAATAGTTAATATGCATGTTCTTTTAAAATAATTCCTATTGCAGCATATTGCAAATTGTTAGCATATAAAAGTCGATAGTCATGTAAATTATAGGAGATTTGTAAAAAAAAAGTTAAAAAACTAAAACCCAACTACGACAAAAAACGACGCTGAAAAAGTATAAAACAAGATTTTCAGAATACTGAACTGAACAAAGTTGCTAATGTAGTTGCAAGTAAATGGACACAGTAGTAATGTCATACAATACTATTCTGAAGTATGGCGTAGGCGTAGTCACACGTTACATATACCTACCGTAGCACCTTGACAACGTGTGACTACGCCTTTCCAAACATGAAAATTTATCTCTACATAGTGAATGTTGCATACTTCAGAATAGTATTGTATGACATTACTACTGTGTCCATTTACTTGCAACTACATTAGCAACTTTGTTCAGTTCAGTATTCTGAAAATCTTGTTTTATACTTTTTCAGCGTCGTTTTTTGTCGTAGTTGGGTTTTAGTTTTTTAACTTTTTTTTATTTGTACTATTTTGGTGTTAAAGTGTATTTGTGGCGCATATTATTAACAAAAGTTAAACTGATGAACTAAAAACTAGGTACTTGACATATTACATCTACACGCACATATAACAACATAAGCCCGAAGGCATATAGCGCAGAGGCCTTTTTATGGGAGATTTAGCCAGTTATAAAACTGTTTCCGCCTTCACCGCGTGGTGTTACTCCCAGCTTATGTCGTTTTCATTAGTGCATTACATATTCTAATAATGTTCACACTGCTCTACATTGCATAAAGCGATTCACAGTTCCCGTGATCCGCGCTTTACTCTTATCGCTCATATTTAACATCATTAAAGCATTCTTGTAATTATATACAAGCATAAAGCACTGGGGATGTCGTGGGGAATGTCGTGGTGGCCTAGTGGGGACTGTCGTGGTGGCCTAGTGGTTAAAACACCAGCCTCTCAAGTATGAGTGCGCGGGTTCGATTCCAGGTCAGGCAAGTACCAATGTAACTTTTCTAAAGTTACCTATATGTACTTTCTAAGTATATCTTTGACACCAATGACTGAAGGTGAAGGAAAACATCTTGAGGAAACCTGGACTTTATAAGTCTGAAATCGCCAACCCGCATTGAGCAAGCGTGGTGATTACGCTCTATCCTTCTCTGTATGAGAGGAGACCTGTGCCCAGCAGTGGGACGATAAAAGGTTGATGATGAATAAAGCACTCGTGAAGCTCTTTCACGTGATACCAAACACAGTATATTTATTTTAATTTTATATTAACATAGAACTTTTTGTCCGCTAGAGGGTGCAATACTAAATTTGGTGACAAGCTTTATAGCTCATAACTAACAGAATATCAAGGCCCTTCTAATGGTAATGCAGTGGTCTTATTCTGATAAGTAGTAAAGAAGCTATGAACGAAAAGATGTGAATTATATGCAACCAGCCCATGAATACAGGTAAAGTCACACGCAAATGCTAGCAATATATATATATATTCAAAATGTACAAGTAAAGGGCTTTCAAATGATACCAAACACGGCATATTTATCTTAACTTTAGTTTTTTACTCTGTATGTTTTGTCCGCTAGAGGGCGCTACAGTAAATTTTGTGAAACCCCATATAGCCTATAACCAGCGGACGCTTCTAATGATATATCATTTGTCGAATTCTGATAAGTAGTTTAGAAGTTACGAGGGAACAGATGAACATACATACATACATACATACATAGCCTGTCAAAATCATAACCCTCCTTTTGCTTTGCCGTAGTCGGGTAAAAAAACGTAAATAGAAGACAACCGAAAAGGATAGTAATTGTTGGTGGAAACCAGTGCCGAGGAATAGCATCAGAACTAATGATATATCATTTGTCGAATTCTGATAAGTAGTTTAGAAGTTACGAGGGAACAGATGAACATACATACATACATACATACATACATACATACATACATACATACATACATACATACATACATACATACATACATACATACATACATAGCCTGTCAAAATCATAACCCTCCTTTTGCTTTGCCGTAGTCGGGTAAAAATGTAAGCTGTGATAGCGCTAAATTGGTTTGTTTACCACTAATATTTACCGAGCTTGGCACAAGTATAGGCTTTTACACTTAGGTACATAAAACCCGCCTTTAACATGACGATAATTATGGTACATAATCGTCATTTCTCTCTGATTCTGTTCATTTATTCTCACAACATTTTTAGGCATGGTTTATTTCTGTATCAATCTTAACTTGAATGAAGCTTTTAAGAGCTGAAACATTGCCGGATGGAGATCATTTGGTCTTATTTTTTTAATGTGATATCGACTTCAGACGTTATGAAAATCAAAGCTGTCCAGAAAATTATACACAAATAAGTAAAAAGATTTCTTGTAGGTAAAATGGGACTGGAAAGGAAAACTAACAAAAAAATATTAAAGCACACAAGCGCAAATTAATTCAGCTTGAAGAAAATACTTCTGAAAAAAATAGCTTTTTGCTCTCACAAGCTAATCGCAGATCTGTACTATGCAGTCCAAATCTGCAATTAACTATCAAAACCAACTATCTAATAAACTCTCTTGACTATGCAATCAAGAGAGTTTATTAGATAGTCGTTTGGATACGTACCTACTTGAAAAAATGATTTTCAAGTTTTTGTCTTCCTTTCGTTAGTTATTCATTTAACGCACATATTGAGAAAATAAATGAAATGCAAACCTTTGAGGTGGCGGCCATCTTAGATTTGAATCTGATATCGGTTTCAGACATTATCAAAACCATATCTGTCTAGAAAATTAAACAGGAACAAAAAAACGAATGATTATCAAGTTTCTAGACTTCCTTTCATTGGTATAATCCGCGTTCCCTTTCAATAATCAAATAAATCGTAATAATATCATGAACCTCAGACTGAAGAAGAAAAAGAAAAATATCATGAACGTGAAAGTTTATATGTATACTAGCTTCCGCCAGCGACTTCGTTCGGGTGGAGTTAGTTGTGCACCGCTCCTATTGATCGCAGCGTGATGTTATATAGCCTAAAGCCTTCCTGCATTAATGGACTATCCAACGCAAAAAGAATTTTTCAAATCGGATCAGTAGTTCCCGAGATTAGCGCGAACAAACAAACTCTTCAGCTTTATACAATATGTAAAGAAAACCCTGTCCGACCCGTAAGTATAATAAAGGTTAGGTAAACACATGGCCAAATAAAATATTAAATTTTACATAATCATCAAAGTAACAATAGTAATGAATTTTGAAATAATCTTTTTTTGTCGCGAAATAATTCCAACTTCCCCAAAATTTGGTAATTTTTAAAAAGTGACAACACCATTTGTGACGGAGCGAACATCGATGCGACCACGCGCCGCGTGCCCTGAGAATAGTTTGGCCATATTGCCTGAAAAGATGAAGGTTACCTCGAACATCTGATGGTTACTGTGAAGAAGGATGGACGACGTTCTAGAGGGCACAGTCCAAATTCGTTCATCTCTGGACACCTGGACACCGGCCTGCGTTATGATATACTCGCGGCCAGGGATCGTAACAGATGGCGAACTATCGTAAAGAAGAAAATAATTCCACAGGGACATCACGACCCTCAGTAACGAGAAGAATGACTTGAGGAGGAGGAGGAGATTTATAATTAGAAGTAATAGAAAATAGGATACTTATTGTCCCGATATTTTCACGAAATGAAGCCGCGGGGTGGAGCTAGTCAAGCCCTTTGATTTAATAGGTACCAATATTGAGGGATTCGTGATAAAATATATAAACCGGCAATTTGTGGCGGCAGTCATCTTGAATCGATTTTCATCAGACATGACTAAGAGCACTTTCCAGAACTAATTCCAGTTTCAAACATTAAAAATCAAAATCGGTTCATCCGTTCGGGAACTACGATGCCACAAATACACACGCACACGAACATACATATGAAACCTATACCTGAACCGGTAATTTTTTTTTTTTTTTTGGGTAAATTATAAAAAAAAAACATTATAGTATCACATGTACAGACATACTCATTCATTTTCTCTTCAAATAGGTAGTAACGAAACTAAATTACTAAACTTTCCTTTTTTTTTTAATTTTCTATACCTACTAGCTTTCCGCCCGCGGCTTCGCCCGCGTGGAGTTCGGTTACCTATATCGCGTTTTTTAGATTTCCCTCAGGAACATCAAATTTTTTCGGGATAAAAGGTAGCCTATGTTCTTTCTCAGGGTCTAAAGATTGGCTGTGCCAAATTTCATCAAAATCGGTTGAGAGGTTTAAGCGGGAAAGCGCAACAGACAGACAGAGTTACTTTCGCGTTTATAATATTAGTATGGATAGACATAGAGCAACCTGTATATCCATTTCAGTATCAGCTGCACTACAATAACGATTTCCTCGTAACAGTTAACTACATAGTTTATAACAAGGTATGACTTTAGTTTAATTAACTATTTATCAAAGTTAAATAAATTTAATGTTAATATTGGTTAACATTCTGCATCATCCTTTTGTTCGTATCCCAAATTATTATTAGCAATAAGCATCGCGATTTGATCTTCCAGACATCTGTGTATGCAGTCATCTCAGAGTTCACTGCCTTTTTAGGATTATTCTTTAGATCCTAAGGCCGAAACCCTATAACTGCTGAAACTCCACTGTGTGTCTGCCACCAGGATACCACGACCGTGATAGCAACACAGTTGAAAATTATAGAGATGATGTATTTTTTATTATTATAAACCAGTCATCATCATCATCATTAGCCCCTGCCCGTCCACTGCTGGACATAGGCCTCATTCATGGCACGCCAACAAGCTCGATCCTGAGCAGTTCTCCGCCAGCCACTACCAGCCACCTTTTTGATGTTGTCGCTCCATCTCGCCCAAGGGCGTCCTACGCTACATTTGTCGAGACGCGGTCTCCACTCCAGGACTCGTGTCCGTCCAAGTCCAGAACCAGCAGACTAAACAAATCCCTCTTAAGCGAGGAGTGAGACAAGGGTACGTTATTTCCCCCCAAATTGTTCTCCAATGCCCTCGACGATATGTTTAAACCGCTGGATTGGCAGGGTCGGGGCATTAACATCAATAGCGAGTACATCTCACACTTGCGATTCGCGGACGATATCGTCATCATGGCGGAAACGTAGCAAGAGCTGGAACAAATGCTGGCCAACTTAGCTGACTCCTTTCAACGCATCGGTCTCCGGATGAACTTAGATAAGACAAAAATCATGTTCAATGAACGGGTCACTCCGGGACCGGTTGCCGTAAACGGAATGCCGTTCGAAGTTGTTTCAGAATATGTATACCTCGGGCAAACGTTGCAATTAGGGAAAAAGAACTTCGAGAAGGAGGCAAATAGAAGAATCCAGCTGGAATGGGCAGCATTTGGTAAACTTCGTCGTGTATTTTCGTCGCCCATACCCATGTTTGACGACTATAAACCAGTGCTTGACCGCAATCCCGTGTGATGGTAAGCAGTGATGCAATCGTTGATGATAAAGCACGTTAGTTGATTAAGCCTATTCACTTAAAAATCTTAGTGAATAGGAAGGAAGACGGCAGTTGAGCGAGGTGATGCAATGTTAAACCCAACAACACGACCAACGCTGCTGTGCCAGAGGGAGATTGGTCTGAAGACTCTCCACGACGAAACCCCCAACACAACAACTTTTGGCGCATCGTGCACACATCGCAATACAACTGTTCAGACCAGTCCTCCATACGGCTTCACCAGACATTATGCCGGAACACGACGAATCGCTTGGCGCTAAGACTTTGTCTGGTGGGACTTTTGCCGGCAGCCGATATTATGGCCACCACTGAGAAATTTTGGTTTCCGCTATAACAACAAACACTAAAAACTTTTTTCCATATAATTTATACACATCGATGATACGGAATTCTTCGTGCGCGAGGCCGACTCGCAGTTTTCCATTTTTTTAAGCATATATCATCTTACACAAAATCCAAACGTTTCTTGTTTGATACTTCTTTTTTCTCAACACACACTAAACACTGTTCTTGCTACAAGCGTCTCAGTTATTCCTGATGTTTGAGTCATAATTTTTGGAATCTCTTATTTTTAGTCAGGTCAGTTTAGGCGCCATTAGTGTTACAGTCCCGGCTAACAGTCGTAATTTTGAACCCAGGCACGTGCTTTTTATTATTAGTCGTTATTGTCATACTACAGGGCATCATAATCAACTTTTATTATCGTCCCACTGCTGGGCACAGGTCTCCTCTCATATAGAAAAGGATTGAGCGTAATCACCACGTTTGCTCAATGCGGTTAGCGATTTCAGACTCAAAGTCCGGGTTTCGTCAAGATGTTTTGCTTCACCTTGTAATCAGTCATTGGTGTCTAAGTTATACTTAGAAAGTACATATAACTTAGAAAAGTTACATTGGTACTTGCCTGACCTGGAATCGAACTCGTACGCTCTTACTTCAGAGGCTGGTGTTGGGAGGTGGTGGTAGAGGGTGGTGCTGTTATAACATACAATGCTCCTAAACGACAACCCTAAGTAAACTGCTGACCATGCATCAGTTGTTTACTTGGTTTTTACTAAGAATCGGCGAGGTACTGACGTCAATCGAATGTTTCGTAAGCATTTTCCGTCGATGCGAACAGTCAGTTCGGCTTAAGGGTTTGATGTGGACATATCCTATTTTAATCGGCCAATTTTGTAATCTTTTCTTTAAAATATATTTCCAGTTTGTAAGAAAAGTGTTTTTTTAAAAAGACTCCATCATCCCACCCCATAACAGTGGTGTCAGAAGTGGGATGGTGGAAGAAAGGCGCGAAAAATATTACGCACATTAAACTAAATTCTTCAAATCTATTTGTCCACATCGCCGATACTCGTTAAAAAACCATCTCGTGCGTGTGAAACCTAAAAACTCTGTATCAAAACTTTAAGAGTGTGATCTTCTTTCTACATCTCCTATACCACGGACTCGTTAGTGGTAAATAAACTATTTCGCTGTGTTATTGGTGTTTTATGAACTTTATAAGTACTATCGCTGTTTCAAAACTAAGTTCCTGAACTTCTTTCTATATCACGAACTTGTTAACCAATAAACTGTTTCGCTGTGTCACGGATGTTTTACGAAATCTGAACTGACTGCCGCTGCTTCGAAAATATGTTCCTGACTCTATAAATTCACCGCGTTGTGCCCTCCATCTCGACGACGCTGCACCTGGTCTGAGGAAGGCCAACTCCAGTTCCTGCCGCTGATCTCTACAGTGATGTCACCAAAGTTGATCGTCCTATTGTGAGTTAAATATTTTGTTTCTTGTTGTTGCCAAATCTGTTTATACTTTTATTCCCATTGTACTAATCCTATAAATTTATATATACAATGTCCATCCAAGGCAAACCTGTACTACTTTCCGAGCAATACCCCATGAAAGTTCTCTGCGATTTCATAGATACTTACAGCGGAGAACGTGATGTGTTACCAGCATTTCTAACAAATTGTAAGAATGCACTAGACTTAGCCTCAGACTCACAAAAAGATTTACTTTTAAAATTTATAATATCTAAATTAAGGGGTAAAGCTCAAATTGCGTGTTCTAATCGGCTTTTTGATAATTTTGATAGTCTTAAAGATTTCCTGAGACAAAATTTTGGAGAACGTAAACATTATAATCATCTTTTACTGGACTTGCAGTCTTGTAAACAAGAAACAAGTGAGACTGTTGCCCAATATGTACTTAGAATCGAAACATGCCTTACAAATCTTCAAGCTGAAATTCATAATTCAGACACTCTAAAAAAAGAGTTAGCAGGTCGCATCGCCATGACCGAAGATCTAGCTCTTTTTACGTTTATTATCGGCTTGCATTCGAATGTTAGTAACATAGTACGCTGTCGCGATCCTAAAACTTTGAATGCTGCTGTCAATATTGCGTTGGAAGAGGAAAAGATTTTAAATACCCACAAAAATACTACTATTTCCGAAAAAAATAAATATTGCAAAATTTGTAATAAAAAAGGACACTCGGAGTCGGAGTGTTACAATAAAAAACGTGCTGACACTCGAAACCGTGCTCAAGTTCCGCGCACTCAAAGTAATTCTACTAACTCAGCTCCTATTGTATGTAGATATTGCAAAAACGTGGGACACGATATATCGGATTGTCGCAAACGTCAATATAATAATTCTTTAAAAAAACAACTTTATCAACAACAACATTGCATCGAGACATCCGAAATGTCGTCACCACCGCAAATTCGAGAATTAGAAAATAACGACGATTTAAACTAAAGGGCGGATTCGCGTGTAAGTGCCAGCGCGATATCCAAGTCAAAGGCACTAACACAAAAAAGTATATTTCAAGTTCTACCAAATCTAATATAAATCCTATCTCTACTAAATCTACTAAATCGAATACTAATCCAAGTTCTACTAAGTCTAATTCTAAACTGTTATCTTCTATTTCGGACTCAAAGTCCATCGATAACAGTAAGAAACAATCATTGTCTTCTACTTCGGACATATTATGTCCCATTGGCAATGAAAATAATCTAAACCCAAAAAACATACAACCTACTATTTCCACTGCTTCACATACTAAGTCCAACCGAGATGTCATTAACGACTTGTTCGATAGTCTTGAAGAGTGTCCTACTGTCTACGACATATCTCAAAATAAAAGGACTTCGTTACCGTTTATCGAGGTTAAAACGTCTCATTCCAAAAATTCATTAAAACTTCTAGTCGACACGGGTAGCTCAATATGCTTAGTGAAGGATACGTGCTTATCAGAAATTCCAAGTCTCGATTCAGAAAAAGTCAAGTTCAAAGGCATAAATGATATAGAGTCGTTCTCCGTAACCAAAGGTAGATTTATCTTGTCTATCATACACGATAATAATAACGAATTCCCTTTTCATTTTCACGTAGTTGACAAAATAAATCTTGACTATGAGGGAATCGTTGGAACAGATTTTCTTACAAAATATTGCGCCTCTATATGTTACAAAACATCTCAACTACAAATACCGAATAATCCACCTGTTAACTTTAAACTAAACCGCAAAATAAGTTATATTATTCCAGCGCGAACTGAAATGATGATCGAGTGTGAAGTTACTAATCCAGAGTTAAAAGAAGGCTTATGTTTAAATACACAGTTAACAGATAATCCGCGACTTCTTTTTTCCAAATGTCTTACTAGCGTCAAATCAAACAATAAAGTTAATATTTCCGTGCTAAATACGTCCCATGAAGACATTATTCTAAAACCAATTAAAATTACACTAGAACCTGTATCAATTATTCTCGAAACGAATCCTACTATCTCTCCGGGCATAACCGAAAAAACCTTTTCTTGTTCACCTGCACCCTCATCTGACCTAGAACATGAACAAAAGGTACAAGAGGCGTTAAGGTGTAGTCATTTAAATGAAGAAGAAGAGTTATGTTTACGCAAATTATGCTCTGAATTTCATGATATTTTCTACCTAGAAGGTGATATGTTAACGGCTACCAAAACAATTCAACACGAAATTCGTACTACGTCGCAAACTCCTATCCATGTCAAAAGCTATCGTTTTCCTGAATGTCACAAAGAAGAAGTTAGTAAACAAATAAAGAAAATGCTGGAACAAGGCATTATCAGTCCGTCAGTATCTCCTTGGTCAGCTCCTATCTGGGTGGTACCAAAAAAACAGGACTCGTCTGGAAAACCAAAATGGCGAATAGTTATTGACTACCGAAAACTTAACGAGATCACTATCGGTGACGCTTACCCTATTCCTAACATTACAGACATACTAGATCAGCTTGGACATAGCAAATATTTTTCAACTTTAGATTTAGCATCTTCATTTCATCAGATTATGACCAAAGAATCGGATGCTGAGAAAACAGCTTTCAGTGTTCCCGGGGTATCAGGTCAACCGGGTCACTACCAATTTAATAGAATGCCTTTCGGCTTAAAGAACGCGCCATCCACCTTCCAAAGGCTCATGAACGTCGTATTATCTGGGCTACAGGGTATTCACTGTTACACGTATCTTGACGATATAGTCATCTTCGGGCACGATTTAGCTTCTCATATATCAAAACTTAAATTAGTCTTTGAAAAGTTACGCAATCATAACTTAAAATTACAACCCGATAAAAGCGAATTCCTTTGCAGAGAAGTTCAATATCTAGGCCATATAATAACTGAACACGGCGTGAAACCTGATCCCAGAAAAGTAGAATGTGTACAAAATTTTCCAGTTCCGAAAAACCCTCGAGATATCAAATCATTCCTAGGGCTAGTTGGCTACTATAGACGTTTTATAGATAACTTTTCTCATATTACTAAACCGCTCACTAGTCTTTTAAAAAAGGATATTAAGTTCCAGTGGCTTTCTGAGCAAGAAAAAGCATTCGAAACCTTAAAATATAAAATTACTACGGCCCCAATTCTGCAATATCCAGATTTCTCTAAACCATTCCTCCTTACAACAGATGCTTCGAACTACGCTGTCTCTGCTATCCTTTCTCAGGGAGAAATAAACAAAGATCTCCCAATAGCCTATGCTTCTCGCACTCTTAACAAATCTGAAGGAAATTATTCCACAACAGAGAAAGAATGCCTAGCTATAATATTCGGCACAAAAGTTTTCCGACCGTATTTGTACGGTCGCAAATTTAAAATAGTCACCGATCACAAACCACTTCAGTGGTTATTTAATTGTAAAGACCCGAGTTCCAAATTAGTTCGCTGGCGCCTAAAACTCGAGGAATTCGACTACGAGATAGTATACAAAAAAGGAAAGATAAATTGCAACGCTGACTCCTTATCTCGTAACCCAATCCTCGCTGTGTGTCCCAATTCTCCTTCTACTTCCGAAACGTATGAAAAATATCTAGAAATCAGTCAGAAACAAAGCCTAACTTATGACACGATTATAGATGAGCATAACGAATCACTTCTCAAAACGAAATGTAAAATGATAACTTATCCTTCCGCAATTGATTTAGACGACTCAATCCCATATTGTTCTGAAATCATTCAAATGTCTAAATTCAATGAAGACATTCCCGACATAAGAACCGTAGAACGTGAACTATTCACCTTTCAAAGTACGTCTAACGAAAAACATACATTCACACATTTATTCTTACGCGTACATCATTACGACGACATAACTTACAAAGACGTTTTTAACATGTTGCGAGACTATCGAGATATGTTAACTACATGGTACTCGGAGGAAAAAGAATTCGCGATATCCGATTTCCAAGACCCATTCGCTAAGGTATCATTCACAAAAATTTATAATATGCTAGGGTTTATCTTCAACAATACGGGTATTAAAATACACATTTATCATAACAACATCTTATTTCCAACTCCAGTTGAGGTGCCTCGTATATTAAAAGAAAATCACGACACACCCTCAGCAGGCCACCCGGGTATCACACGTATGTATGATAGGCTGAAACAACTTTACTGGTGGAAAAACATGCGCCAAGACATAGAAAGTTATGTCAAAAGTTGCAAATCGTGCCAGATAAACAAACCGTTGCGCAGTTCTAATAAGGCTCCTATGATAATAACATCAACAGCCACTAAACCGAATGAAAAACTATATTTAGATATTGTAGGACCTCTCCCAGAAACCAGGATCGACCAGTACAAATTTATACTCACTCTCCAAGATGACCTTACAAAATATTCGCAAGCATATCCTATGCAGACGTGCTCTGCTCAAGAAACCGCGCAACGCCTGGTTCACTTCATTTCGCACCTAGGGATTCCTCGTACCGTTGTTACGGATCAGGGCACTAACTTTTGCTCAGATGTTTTTAAACAGCTAGAACAACTATTTGGCATTAAACATATTTATGCATCGCCATACCACCCTCAGACTTGCGGAGCTCTAGAAAGAAGTCATTCGACCTTAAAAGAATATCTTAGATCTTATATAGACGAAAACTCCCACACATGGGACCTATACTTAAATACCGCGATGCTAGCCTATAATTCCAATGTTCATTCAACTACGGGTTTTGCCCCATTCGAACTCATATTTGGTCATAAACCTTACATTCCAAAATCAATAGATTCCCTCGAGAGTAACACCTATACAGATTATGTGCGAGCTCTTAATCATAGATTATATTACAGCCGACAAAAGGCGCTGCAAAACATTCAACATTCCAAAGAACGCTCCAAACAATATTATGATTCCCACTCCAGGCCTACAACTTACAATGTCGGTGATATGGTATACATTCGTTGCCATCATAAACAAAATAAGGCGCTATCTCCGGTGTGGAAAGGCCCTTACAAAATTATAAAAATAAATGGCAATCATACTGTTACAATACAAGTCAATCGAAAACATGTTCGTCATCATTATGATGAAATTAAACCGGCCCACGAATAACAAAATAATTTTATAATAAATAACATGCATTTTTCTGTCCATTGTTTCCAGGTGGCTGGTGTCAGCTTACGCAAACCAATTCGTCACACAAATTGCTAATAGTCCTGGATTGTATTTCGATCAGTTATTAGATGTAAAATTTACAAGCGATCATTGGAATGTAATAACCTACGTAGATCTTAGTCATATACAACCACATTTAAAAAACATAGAATACTTATTCGATAAAACATCTAAATTATGCGACTCTGTCTCTTCGTCTCAAGTTAAAATTGATTGCTTAAACTCACTGAATTCTCTACAACTACAACATAGTAACAACGTAAAGAAATTTTCATCTATTTCCTATTTAGTTCAAGTAAACGAAGTTAAACGTTCTAAACGCGGCCTAATTGATGCAGGCGGATCTCTATTAAAGACTTTCTTTGGAACATTGGATTCCGATGACGCATATAAGTTCACAAACGCTATAAATAAAGTACAGTCAGACGAAAAACAATTAACAATTTTAATGCGCGATAATATTCATGTAATCAAATCTACTATTTCTACATTCAATAACACAATGTCTAAAGTAAAAGAAAATGAAAACCGTTTAAACCAAAATCTAAATAAAATCGAAAAAGCTTTTAGCAATCTTATTAATACTAATGATAAATTGGAAATAAAATCTCAATTGACTCTGCTGCTTAGTTCTTTAGAAAGTATTATTATAACATTGTCCTTCGACATTGACGATATAAATAATGCTATATTGTTTAGTAAAATAAATGTTTTGCACCCGACTGTACTAAGTCCTATGCAATTGTACAAAGAGCTTGAGTTACATGCTAATCAGTTACCGCGACACGCTGAGTTGCCAATTTTATTAACGCTACAAAACATTAATGCAATTATAAATATATCGGACATCGTATGTTATTATCATGACAACAAGCTGATAATAATTTTGAAAATTCCATTAGTACTTTCTCAAGTTTATAATCTCTTTCATAACATCCCATTACCTATTTCCTTAGATAATAAAACCCCTGATACGTATGTCCTAATTGCTCCCAATAAACAGTTTCTGGCAATAACAGTAGATCGCTTATTTTACTCACAATTTGATAGTGTGAGTGAGTGCAAAATAATAAAAAATCAGTGTTACGTGTGTGTTTTAAACAATGTGTATTCGACCATCGCGAATCCTACTTGTGAAACGACCTTATTAACGGATGTAATTGATAAATTACCAAAATCCTGCCAAACAAGAATTCTACGTGGCTCAATTGACTTATTTCAAAAGATTTCCAACAATCGTTGGATATTCATTCAATCAGAACCTAGTAAAGGTCATATTATGTGTAATGGAGACTTGAGAGATCACGTGGAAATCTTGCTAGGCACAGGAATTCTTCATCTACCTAAATTTTGTAAAGCATTTTATAAAACCCTTACTTTTGTACCATCTGATAATATTAGTTTTAATTTTACTACCACTGTATCTAATTTTAATATATTAAATGATGACTGTTGTGATAGGGTGAAGTTAAACAAAACATTAC
Organism: Sesamia nonagrioides; assembly: GCA_017933935.1. Lineage (NCBI taxonomy): Eukaryota > Metazoa > Arthropoda > Insecta > Lepidoptera > Noctuidae > Sesamia > Sesamia nonagrioides. Next base: position 1,318,006 of record JADWQK010002063.1, read on the forward strand.
ATGAAGTGCCTCTGATTAAATTAAACGAATTCAACAGCTTTGATTCCTTGTTAAAGGCAAGTACTCACCTTGATGATTTTGAAAATCAATTAAATCAAATTGAAGAGCCTTCTCATTTAGAAAAATATAGCACACATTATCTTTCGCTTATATATGTAATCTCAACTATATGTTTTATATACTTTTTGTACAGACTAAGAAGATCTATTTGTCCTAGAAATCCAGGTTGTTGTATCAAGATATATAATAAAAACTATAACAAGTCTAGAGGCTCTAAAACACATGTTACTAATGTTGCTTATACTTCAGACTCTTCCGAAGTTGAAAATGATAACATTTCTGTAAAATCAGTGCCACTTCCAATAAAACGTAATACAATCATGTAAATCATTTTAATTAGTTTATTTCCTAAATTCTTTTCCTTATAATCTCTACATTATTTAACTATCTCTATTTTATAATTACTTAGTAATAATTTTTATTTCTGCCTAACTCTTTAAAACTATAGGCGTAATACTATGCTATTTACTATTACCTCTAACTACAAACTCTGTCAAGTTTTCTATAAGTTTCTATTTCTAGTTAATAATTTAATTTTTAATAAGTTTTTAGTAAAGTAATAAAAATTGTCAAGTCCACATCAAAGTCCTAGATAATTCGGTTTTCCTAATTCTCATCACTTAATCTGTGATGATCATTCTTATCGGGGGGGCTGTTATAACATACAATGCTCCTAAACGACAACCCTAAGTAAACTGCTGACCATGCATCAGTTGTTTACTTGGTTTTTACTAAGAATCGGCGAGGTACTGACGTCAATCGAATGTTTCGTAAGCATTTTCCGTCGATGCGAACAGTCAGTTCGGCTTAAGGGTTTGATGTGGACATATCCTATTTTAATCGGCCAATTTTGTAATCTTTTCTTTAAAATATATTTCCAGTTTGTAAGAAAAGTGTTTTTTTAAAAAGACTCCATCATCCCACCCCATAACAGTGCCCACCCTTTAGGTTACCACCCTTCCGTTGTTAACACCACTGCGATCCGGACGAAGCGTTTCGCCTCCTCCTTTATACCGCGTACATCGAGGGACTGGAACAATTTGCCAGCGGTGGTATTTCCGTCGGACTACAATTTGAGTGTCTTCAAGGCTAGAGTGAATAGGCTAGACTAGTGCGCTTTACCATCAACGATTGCGTCACTGCTTACCATCAGGCAGGATTGCGGTTAAGCGCTAGTTTATAATATATATACAACGTGTAACATAAAGGGTATATACATACCTTTTTGTTACACGTTGTATAAAAAAAAAAATGTTACACACAAAAAAAAATACAATTCTATTCAAAGAATTGTATTTTATTCTATAAATTGCATAAGCATCAAAAAAAATATTAAATTATTATTCGTATTATTTTAAGTTAAGTTAATGCTGAATGCTATAAGTATACCCACGATTTAAATATTTAGAATATGGTGAAACCCATATGCGCAGTTTGAGCCTGCGTTTAATGAAGTAATTTTACGTGTTTTCAAATCAAAGACGCAATACAAATCTGTCTTAGAAATATATTGATGATTATAATTCTATAAATACGTACCTGTTGTAGTTGTGAATAAAAGAATACCAACAGCCTGACACCGAACAGAAAACAAGATACCTACAACCTGATGATAAACTGAAAATTGCAAAAAACGTAAGAAAAAATTTAATTTCACGAAGAACTGCACATTCATTTATAAGAACTTATTTTAGCTAATCATATTTTCGCCAATAAATATACTTATACATAGAATTATATTATTCAGACGTCTTATTCCTTTGGGGTTATCCGATAGCAGTACTCACATAATTAGTACCTACGTTACGAGTAGATATGTGTAAAATGTTAGATCTTAGGATAATGAATGTCCACTTTGTGCCAACGCAATCACACACAATCAGAAGAGGCTCTAATTTAAGTCCTAAGTTCCACGACACTATCAGACACATTCTAGCATGATTACTTAGTTTTTGTAAGAAAAAACACTATAATGTCATATGTTATGTGTAAATAAGTATAAAATACATCTTAATTACAAATATAAATTGTGTTTTTTGTGTTTAAATGTTAATGTTTGTGTGAGCGTAGTTCGGCTTGTTTAAAATTTCAAAAAACACTGTATATCCGCTACGTATCACCAACTTAAGGATAATGTCGGTTGTTTGTTAATTGGCCTGAATTTTAGGAGTCGCATACCAAGTGGCCTACTAATTTAACGTACTGTGGATTCCGTAGGTACTATTTGTTAATTAAGGCATCCTAAATGTAAATTATAAGATTTTTCAATTATGTCTCTAAGTGGCTCTGAAGAGTCTGTGAGATGCAAGGTGTCGATGGACGTGGCCCATGAGGTATTAGGTTGGTTGAAAAGTCTTATCGCATTATAGTATGTATGAAATAGTAATACAATCTCTTTGGCTATACTATTTGTCTGGTTTTGGTATTATTGAAAGTTTAAATTTTAATGAACATAATTCTAAATTCAAATTGGGATAATGTGTGATTTTCATTTGTTTTTCGTACCGTCAAGATGAGTGAATCCAATGAAGAAATTCGATAATTTCTTCGATTATTCGAAATTCAAAAAAATTGCGACGTTTATGAACCTAGTGCAGTTTTTGTAAGAGTAGTACAAATTTGGTTTAAGGCAAAAAAAAAAAAAAAATTGGTTTAAGCGTTTTGACAAAGATGCACGTCGCTCCGGTCGCCCTATTAGAGATAAAATGGATGCCGTTTTTGAAAAAGACATCGTAGCTGAAGAACTGGGTATTGACCATAAAACAGATCTGGCGCATTTGAAAAAAAATGGGTACACAAAAAATGACGATATTTATGTGTACCTCACGAGCTCACTGGAAGAAACCTAATGAACCCTGTACTTAATTATGATTCTTCTCTACGACGTAATGAAACCGAAAAATGTTTGAAGAAGCTGATAATTGATGATGAAAAGTGGATCACATACGACAATAACGTGCGAAAAACTTCGAAGTCAAAGGTCGGTCAGGCTTCACAGACTGTGACGAAACACGGGTTAACTCGCAACAAGGTGATGCTGTGTGTGTGGTGTGATTGAAAGGGCATTATTCATTATGAGCTGTTACTACCAGGTAGGAACATTGATTCTGAACTCTACTGCGTACAACTGATGAGACTAAAACAAGAAGCTGAGAGGCAGCGGCTGGAATTAATCAACAGAATGGGTGTGGATTTTCATCACGATAACGCTAGACCTCACACATCTTTAGCCATTCAGCAAAAGTTAAAAGAGTTTGGCTGGTAGATGTTTATGCATCCGGCCGTATAGTCCTGACCTTGCGCCTTCAGATTTCCACCTGTTTCGTTCACTGAATTATATCTGAATTATATAATAGGCAGTGTCAGGGTAACATCACGAGAGGACTGCCAAAACCACTTATCGGATTATTTTGATTAGAAGTCCCAAAAGATGGCAAAAGTTATAGAACAAAATGGCACCTACATACTTTAGGTATGTAAATAAACTATATTAAAAATGTTTTGAATTTTCTTAAAAGATGCGAAGAAACTATTTCCTCAACCTATTATTTCGGCATTAGGCACTATCCGCAGGTCGGACACATGACAAAAAGCAGACCTTTATGTGCAATAAACAGACAACCAAACGTAACGCACAAGTTCAAACTATCGTATGTAACGGATTTATTTATTTATTCTTACGCCCATGAATTGTACAGAGGCGGACTTAATGCCTTAGGCTTTCTCTACCAGTCAACCACAGGTATTGAAGAGATTAGATGACAGGTGCTTTAGTTGCAAAAATTATAAGAAAAAAAAGCTCTTAACACTATTTAAATAAATACTTAAATAAGCTATATACACATACATACTATTACCAAAATATATACTTATAATATATACATACAAAACTAAAAATTTCGGACAGAGGTGTTGAAATGACTACCCTAATTATTGCGGAAATAACTCTTGCAATTTCCGCATAAATGCAAACCGACTGGCGGCTATCCTGATATCAAGAGGAAGCGCATTCCACAGAAAAAAAGAGTGAATATGAAACGAATAGTGAACAAAGTCAGACGAGGATTTAATTTTGACAGTCAATAGGTATTATTCATTCACACACTATCGCATGAATGGGTTCCATTTTAACAGTTCAACAACTTTCATTCATAGACATCTTCAGCAAGGAACGCCTAAGATCCGAATTTCAACATTGAGCACGATACATAATATACTTTTCATGTAAAAACATGAAGTTTTTTTATAAAAACCTGCCTAGCCATGTCGCAAGCATACTGGGGTCGCCTTTCAGTGGCCTATCTTAAAGTGCTTTCTGAGGCACAGAAGTCACCCATCCACAAAATAGCCGCGGCAAACGTAGTTTAACCTGATCGATCGACCTGGGCGTCTGTTATTATTAAGACACAGACACTAAGTATTGTCTTAATAATAAAATTTAAAATATTTTGCGCATTAAATAAATGTTGGGTATCGCCAGATTATGTAGGTACGAATTGACCAGGAAGTTACAAGGAAAATACCATATTGTTTAAAAGTTTCCTCTAATAAAGCTATAGATACTATCAGCAAATATTTTACACGTAATTATTTGCTAACTAGCGACCGCCAGCGACTTCGTTCGCGTGGACTTAGTTGTGCTCCGCTCCTATTAGTCGCAGCGTGATCCACCATCACTATATCAGGCTTAATGACAACAATAGACCTGTCAATGATGATGGATCCATTCCAGTATAATGTGATATTGCCATTTTCGGGAACTGGGTCCATACCTGTTGTATGGCGCCTCTGATTCCACAAGATTATATTTGAAATTAAGTTTCTGATGGATTTTCCTGACTAAAAGGTTGTGTCTATGCAAGTACTCTCCGTTAGCTAGACGAGAAATAATACCCAGACACAATATGCCTGCTTATATATGACCAGCGGCCACCAGCGACTTCGTTCCCGTGGAGTTAGTTATAATTCGCTCTTATTGGTCGCAGCGTAATGTTATATAGCCTAAAGCCTTCCTGGATTAATGAGCTATCCAACGCAAAATTAAGAATTATTCAAATTGGACCAGTAGTTTCTGAGATTAGCGCGTTCAAGCAAACAAACAAACTCTTCAGCTTTATAATTATATTAATTTAGATTATAAATAACAAACGGAAGTAAGAGAGCAGCGGGGAGAGTTGTAGGTTCGAGCCCCATCAAGCGCTTTACTTTGTGTAAATTATTTCAGTACCACTGCTCTCAAAAACGGAAAAGGAAAACCTCGTGAGTAAACCGCCATGTCCTAGAGCCAAAAAAAAACTTCGAAGACATCATTCTACCAACTTGCACTGGGCCTGCGTGGTAGATTAGATTATCTCTTCCAGGCAACCAAAGACTGGACAGATTCTCCCAAACCACAAATGGAACTCTTTTGATCAATTAATACCTAAGTAGGTAGCGAAAATTCACAAGCACATGAAACACAACGCGCCATCAACCAGGGCCTGGTGTTTACCGGGCGACAAACTACCCGTTCGTAAGCTACCCATTGTCATCATCATTTCAGTCGAAAGATGTCCACTGCTGGACAAAGTCTCCACGAAGACTGGTTCTTCTCCTCCCGCATCCAGCAGTTTCACGTGTCCTTCACCAGGTCGTAGGCGCACCATGTCGGGGGCCGACCTACGCTGCGTCTTCCGATGTGCTACCCAAGTAGTTAAATAATATAGCTCGAAAACGTCTCGAAATGGTGCAACAGAAACCAGGATAAACCAGCACAAATAAGACAAAAGGACAAACATGTAACGGTAAGTTATAGGAAAATAACAAACAAATCAATCCTAGTACCCTCCATCCTGTCACGTGTTAGCTGCGCAGGAGTCGTTATCGATGAACTAGCTGCATATAACCGCATTCATTACAGGGAAATAACTAGAAACTAATGCATATTGTTCCTATTTACTGTAAATAGCTAGGCTTCAGGGTGATAAGCGATGGCGTCAGAAGGACAAACCCATAAACATGAAGTTCTAGTTCAACTAGGAATATATTCCTGAAAGTTAGTTATTTTTTTTTTTATTATTTTAAACTAGTGCTTGACTGCAATCCCGCCTGATGGTAAGCAGTGATGCAATCGCTGATGGCAAAGCGCACTAGTTTATTAAGCCTATTCACTTAAAAAACTTAGGAATAGGAAGGATGACGACAGTTGAGCGTGGTGATGCAATGTTAAACCTAACAACACAATGAACCAACGATGCTGCACCAGAGGGAGATTGATCTGGAAACCTCCACGATCAAACTCTCAACACAACAACATTTGGCGCATCGTACCCGGCACACATCGCAACACAACTGCTCAGACCCGTCCTCCGTACGGCTTCACCAGACATCATACCGGAACACGACGAATCGCTTGACGATATTTATATAGATATTTATATATATTATTAGATATTTATTCCTATAGATATTTAATACAATGTTATTTTTTATTTATGCCAAACCTGAATATTGCTTGTTCAGAATAAGCAACTGCATCGCTTCCAATCGTTTTTACACCATGTTATATTTTTCCCAAATACATTTACAAATTGTTGCAGTGTGGTTACCGAGCGCGCCACGCAACTTACGGTAGATCATCGCCCGCGCAACAACTTTGTGGTTTATCATGATATCTTTTGAATTTCTGTACATAGATTCTTTACTTAAAAATACTGGACACGTGCTTCAGGTTTAGCATAAACATAAAATAATGTTGTATAGGTATGAAATCTGAACAGTGGTTTATTCACGAGAAATCAAATCTTGAAGAAACAAGAATCAGGAGAAAGTCTTCAATGTAAAAGACGAAAAACTGAAGACTTCCCTAATTTAGAATAATATTTGTTTGCGTGAAACAAAAACAAGTTTTGGTGGACCCATACTGAAAGAATAGCTAAAGAGTTCGCTAATTCGCTGAAAATCTAAAATTTTAATGCCAGCAATAGCTGGTTAGAGTACATACATACATAATAAGTACATACCTCTATATTAACCTTTCCCTAACATAGACCCATGATAACTTAAAACCTCTATAACTTAAAATATTTTTCATCCCACCATCTCGGAAAGAGTATTTTTAATCTTCAATATCTGACTGGAAAAGCCGTTTTTATTCTCTAGAGGATAAAGTAAATTGAATTTAGAACATCGTGTGCACTAAGTTTGTAAATTAAAAAAAAACATTAAACCTATTTACTGTTACCTCTATGGTGCCGAATATATCATACAACTTTTTTTTAATTTGTTAAAAACTCAGACTCGGAACCTTCTTGGTGTTCTTTTTTCAATTTTCTTTGTACGCGGTTCTTTACGCGGCATTTTTTCACGTCATTGTTAAACCTTATATTAAAAAAAAGAAACTTGAAAACAAGTGAAAAACTAAAATGATTGATTCTAGCGACGAGGAAGTTTGTTTGACGCCAACAGAATTGACTGAAACTGTTAATAATGCGCAAATGAGCTTTCTACCTCAACAATCACGCGAGAAGTATTTAAAACAGTACGATATGTTCAACACGTGGCGACTAGCAAAAGGAGCCAAAACTTTCTCAGAAAACGTTTTGCTGGCATATTTTATAGAATTATCCGAGAACAAGAAAGCAAGCACTCTATGGAGTACGTATTCGATGCTAAAAGCAACAATAAAGATGAAAAAAGACATACATATCGATACCTATCCTAAATTAGTAGCATTTTTAAAAAGAGACTCATCTGGTCATCATCCAAAAAAAATCGAAGGTTTTCACAGTATCTGATATTGAAAAGTTTCTTAACAAAGCACCCGATTCAGTATATTTATCATCCGGCAAAAGTAAGTCAGTTGCACATTCAGTATCTACTTAAGTACATATACTATACTGGTGGTGGTGGTGGTATACTGGTGAAGCCGTACGTAGGACGGGTCTGAGCAGTTGTGTTGCGATGTGTGGCTGGTACGATGCACCAAATGTTGTTGTGTCGGAAATTTGGTCGTGGAGTCTCCAGATCAATCTCCCTCTAGCGCAGCATCGTTTGGTCGTGCTGGTCTTGGGTTTAACATTGCATCACCTCGCACAACTGCCGTCATCCTTCCTATTCCTAAGTTTTTAAGTGAAAAAAAAAAAAAATCATCCAAAAAAATCGAAGGTTTTCACAGTATCTGATATTGAAAAGTTTCTTAACGAAGCACCTGATTCCGTATATTTGGCGGCAAAAGTAAGTCAGTTGCACATTCAGTATCTACTTAGGTACATATATTAATCTCAATTAAATAGTATACTTAGTAAATGTTGATAGGCATAATTATGCGTTCATATAAATTTTATTCATTTATCTACTACAATACTCTTTACATTGCAGGTTGTTCTTATTATTGGAATAAACGGAGCATGTCGAACTAATGAACTAACACAACTTAATGTCAAAAACATTAAGAAACATTCAGATGACTTACTATTAATTAATTTACCTAATACAAAGACAAAAAGAGACCGCAACTTTGTCATTCGCAAGGAATACGTAACGATTGTTGAGAAATATCAAGCCTTACGGCGGCCTAACACTCCAATCAATCGTTTTTTTCTACAGTATCGCAATGGAAAGTGTGTTAGATAGCCTATGGGTACTAATAAAATTGGCAGTATCCCACGAGAAATAGCAACATTTCTTGAACTTCCAGAACCCCTGTTGTACACGGGTCATTGTTTCCGACGAACTTCAGCCACACTTTTGACTGATTCCGGAGCTGATCTCCTGTCCCTTAAGCGCCACGGAGGCTGGAAGACCAATGCAGTTGTAGAGGGATACATAGAGGATTCCATCCAAAATAAGTCTAAAATATGTGAAGGCATCGTAGGAGCCATTACACTGAAAGAGCCTCAATCGGAAACTTGGACTGGCCCTTCTACATCAAAAATAAGCCGTTATGAAACACCTAACCATCTCCCTCTCTCTCCAACATTCACGCCAAGGGAATCCGATGAATCGGTACAACTATTAAGTATGACAGACAGTTTACCGAAAAACAGTACACAAGTGACTAACACCAATATTACAGTACCAAACAAAAATATTACACTCAATTTAAATAACTGTTGCAACGTTACTTTAAAATTTTCTTAATTATACTTTAGTATTATTTTATTATAATTTAAAGATTATTCTGTAATACTTACCTGTCATAATGTAGTAATTAATACCTAAACTGAAATAAAAGTGTACCTATCTTGTGATTGTAAACATTTTTTTATTGCATTTAGTCATTTCCTCGCTGAGGTGGAATGAAAAGTTACGTGTTGCACTCGAGTGCAAAGATTTTTCACCTCGTGTCCTTTTGATTCCCTCGCTAACGCTCAGGATTCTAATCTTGAATCACTCGCTGCGCTCGTGATTCAATTTTAGAATCCTTCGCTTGCTCGGTCATCAAAATTGAACACGCGGTTAAAAAGCAACTTTGCACTCTTGTATAACAAATAACTATTGTTAAAGTTCTGCTGTATTTTTGAATTTAGTACACTAAAATACTATGCACGTGACTGCCTAGTGTAGTAACTACACTAGGCAGTCACGTGCATAGTATTTGGCACTGACAAAATCTAGGCATCATACTTTCTTCGTAGACATGAAAGTGCGTGACAGGAAGGTCAGTCCTTGAATAGCTCGGCTTTATTACTTGCTGTTGCAATTTTATTGTCTGCCTAACAGTATATGCCACCCTGGTGCTAACGGCGATTAGATTTACATTTAAATCTCGACTTGTTTTATCATGGCCTTTTTTTACATGAAACTTTGACAGTTATTATTTTTTTTTTTTTTTTTTTTTGTTCTGGCACTCCACGGTTTGTGTTAGCCAATGACGAGTAAAAGGTAGGGAAACGGAATAAAGGTAAAATGGAACGTAAAATTTGGATATTTATCTGTAAGTTATAGGATCAGTAGGAAAAAATATTTACACATATTACAAAAGAGGATGAGGATATGAAATGGATGGATATTTACAGTTTTATTTTATTTAATGAGATGAATGTAGCTATACTTTTATATACATTGATGTCGTTAGTGTGAAGTAAGGCAATAATGGAAGTTGGAAAAGGAATATTAAGAGATAAAAGACTATCTATAAAGGAGGTGCGATCATAAAGAGGACAGGAGAGGATGATATGATTTAGATCACCAACATCTGTTCCACACACACAAACAGGGTCGTCAACAATTTTCAGCCTGGCGAGATGAGCTGGGGAACAAACATGTCCTAATCTCATGCGCGTCAAAGTTGACGTCTCAATCTTACTAAGTTTTGCTTTTGTGAACCACAGCTTTGCAGGAAGTTCTGGTTGAATACGGGCATAATGTTGCCCCTTTGATTTACTGCCAGAGTCCCATTCCTCCTGCCAGGCGTTTTTTAAAAAAGATTTTGGTAAAGCCACAAGGTCTTGACAATAGTTTTCATATGGAAAGAAATCACCGCCTTGCACTGCATCACTTGCTAGTTTATCCGCGACATTATTACCATGGATGCCAGTGTGACTTGGTATCCAAATAAACTGTAAATCAAACCCCTGCAGCTGAAGTGTGAATGCTATTTCCCTTATTTTAAAAATAATATGTAATTGCGATTTTTGTTTGAATGGAAATTTGGCAATTGCTTGAAGAGCGCTTAATGAATCTGTGAAAATTATAGCTTTTTTAAGTTTACACATACGAACATATTCGACAGCCCTAAGAATTCCGAAGCATTCACCCGTATAAACAGAAGTCTCGGGAGGAAATTTAATTTTTTGAACTATATCATATTGTGTATGGTAAACCCCTACACCTACACAGTCAATTGCAGCAGGTTTAGAAGCATCAGTGTAAATGCAATGGAAATCAATAAACTGCTCAGATATTAATCGGTTAAATTTTAATTGAACACGGGGATCAGATTTACTAACAAAATTATATATTATACTGGGAGAAAAGTGTAAACTGTCATAACTGACGCAAAATAAAGGGAGTTTATTTGAACGGTGCGTAGGGGAAGAAAGGGAAATGAACTTCTTATAACTAACAACTAAACAGGGTGGAGATTTATTGGACCAGTAGCATGAAGATTCAATTTCAGACAGTAAAAGTTGCAGTTTAGGGATGAGAGGATGACTAGAGAACTGTAGAATTCTGAAGAAATACTTGTCTGAGAGAAACTGTCTCCTAAGACGTAACGGCGCTTCGCCGCACTCCACTTGGAGTGCATTCACTGGACTGGACTTCATTGCACCCGAAATAACACGTAGCGCTTTAGATTGTATTATATCTAATTTTTTGAAGGCCTTGACACTACCAGGTTCTACAATAAATAGACCGTAGTCTAAGAGGCTTCTAATAATTGCATTGTAAATCAACTTTAAGGAAGAAGGATGTGCACCCCACCAAACACCTGAGAGGCACCTCAACATATTTAGGTGTTTTTCACATTTATTAGCTATATAATCGCAATGTGGGATACTACTCAGTTTGGAGTCTAAAATAACACCCAGGTATTTAAAGTTGTCTTTAATAGGGATTTGGACGTCTTTATAAGTAAGGTTTATTTGAGGAATATTTCTTTTGCGGGTAAAAACAACAGTTGCGCATTTAGAGATGGATAATTCCAAACCATTTACATGTAACCATGACGATAATAACGATAAAGCAGAAGTAATAACAGAGCAAGCTTGTTCTATGGAATTACTTGAACAATAAAACAGTAGATCATCGGCATACTGCAGTATTTTTACTTCATTGTTTATGGATAAATCTAAATCAAATGTGTAAATGTTATATAAGAGGGGACTAAGCACAGATCCCTGCGGGAGGCCTCTCCATACCTTGCGAGATAAGTGATGATCTTCAAATGGCATATATAATGTACGGTCTGTTAAAATGTTCAATATAAAGTTGGATAGATTGTGTGGTACTTTTAAAACATCTAATTTGTTTTTTAATACGGAAAGTAAAACGTTATCATAGGCCGCGTTTATATCTAAGAAAACTGCAACTGTAGACTGATTTTTGGAAAATGAGGAACGGATATCTGTGGTAAAAATACTTAGACAGTCAGTGGTACTTTTCCCTTTTCTAAAACCGTATTGCGAACAGCTCAGTAGGCCTTCGCTTTCAATGTGCCATTCTAGACGGTTTTTTAATAAATGTTCTGCTAATTTAATTAACACTGAGGATAGAACTATGGGTCGGTAAGAAGAAACGTCCGAAGGATTTTTATTCGGTTTTAAAAATGGCAACACCATTTGACATTTCCATTCGGATGGAATGTTTCCCGTTTTCATGATAGAATTGATTACTTTTAAATAATAATTAAGAATATTATCACTTAGATTGGCAAAAAATGAGTATGGAATGCCATCAAGACCTGGAGCAGAATCTACTGCATTTAGTACTACGCCTTTTAGCTCATTTAAGGTGAATGGGAGATGCAAAGTCCTAGGAGAATCGGCCGTAACAGATTCACATGATGTGTTGTTAATATCTTGGGGAACCCACGGTGGAGCAAGTTTATCTAAGAATTCGGTAGCTAGGGAATTGGGAATAGGAGGAGATGGCTGTGTAAATGCAGACCTATATCTACGTATGTTTTGCCAAACTATAGTTGGGTGAGTATTGGGAGATATAGTTGTGCAGAAACTCTGCCAACCTGCATATTTTTTCGTTTTCAAAAATTTCTTAGTTTCTGTATTAATAGTGATTAGGGCGTCAAAGTTAGCATCGGACATGTCAAGATTATAATTGAATTCTGCTTCTTTACGTTTTTTAATGGCATCTGTACACTCTGAATCCCACCATGGAGGCCTAGGAATTGAATGAGAGCTATTATTTTTAGCAGGGAACACTTCATCTGCTGCTGCCATTATTAACTTGGTTAAAGACCTAGCACACGCATTTTCATTACCATTAGAAATAGGTGGTAGAGAAGAAAAGTTTGAGTCAGTAGCGGTTCTATATTTTTCCCAATTGATGTTATTCCTATCAGGGACTTTATGTTTAAGGTTTGATGTTTTTCTAGAAATGGTTGGTTTGGGGAATGGAGTGGACATAACTATTGGGAAATGGTCACTACCATAAGTAGAGGATAGTGTATACCAAGTTAGTGAAGAGGCTAAGTTAGGAGAACAGATAGATAGGTCAATAGCACTTGTACTCTGATTAGGAGCAGAACGACGTGTAGGAGCACCTGTATTCAGGATACATAGGTTTAGATGGTCTATTATATCTAATAATTCATCCCCATGGTTATTGGAAATTGAACAACCCCATAATTGGTGGTGGCAATTGAAATCTCCCAATATTAGTAGGGGTGTTGGAAGAAGAGAAAAAAGATTGTTAATCTCAAGAAGTAAAGAAGAAGATGGATGAGGAATATATAAGGAAATAATACAAATGTTAAATACATTAATAGCTACAATTGAAATATCCTCACTATGAGGAGGTAAAGGGATAATAGAGAAAGGAATAGAATTCTTTATGAGAATAGCTACTCCACCATACCCATCAGATCTATCATCTCTTATGGTATAGTAATTATTTATTTTAAAAACATGATTTGGCTTGAGCCAAGTTTCTGCTAATGCAAAAACTGAGGGTTCATATTTATTGAGTAAGTGAATTAAATCACTTTTTTTGCTTGTCAGGCTGCGGCAGTTCCACTGCATTATTTTGGAGAGTCTGTCCATTGTTAATGGCAAGAGAGAAAAGGTTTAAATAAGAGGCAACGTTGGACGGTGAAATATTATACTGTGAAAGAAGTTGAATTAATGCTGTAATAAAATCATTAGTTGACAAATTATTTGTTTCACTATCTTCTACTTTTCTTAAGGCACAACCATTAGCTGGCTGTGGTGCATTATATTCCTGGATTAAAGCATTATGAGAATTTTTATCATATCCATATGAAGGTCTTGGAGGGGATCTAGGTTTTAAAAATGTTGTCTTTTTGTGGCTAGTAGTGGGGGAATCTATATTATTGGGTATTCTGTTAAATGATGGAAGAGCAGGTTTACTGGAGAAGTTATTGGATGGGGAAGAAAGAAGCGTCTCTGCATAGGTTCTGCTTACTGGAGGGTGAACTTTCAGGGCTTCAGCGTAGGACACAGAATTTTGAGCCATGTATGTCTTGATTTGTTTTTGCCTAGAAAATTCAGGACAAGATTTACTTGTGGCAAAATGATAACCTGAACACATGCAGCAAGAAGGGTCTTTATCTCTATTACAGGTATCCCCTGTGTGATTCTGACCACACTTAAAGCACCTAGGCTTAGACCTACACTGTACCTTTGTGTGACCATATCTACAGCAATGGAAACACTGGATAGTAGGGAAAATATATAAGTCTACTGGAAGGGCATTGTAACACATAAATATTCTTTTTGGCAGGACCTGGCCATCAAAAGTAATGACAATTGACTGTGTAGGTTTCCAAACAACAGAACCTTCAATTACGGTTTTAAAGTTCAGCCGTCTCACTTTCAAAATAGGGCCACAGCCAATAGGTACTGAGATGTTATTGACAATTTCCTCTGGAGACCATTCTGCCGGAACCCCTCTAACTAACCCCATACGAGTAACGTTGAATGTTGGAATGTAAGCTTTCAATTGTTCTGCTTCAAGATTACCATTATTTATAAAAGAATTGGCGTCTGCAAAATTTGAAAAAGCTAACGAAATTTTGTTACGCCCTATGCGCTTCACACTTCCGTTGATGATATTGGGAATGTTGTTTTTTTTCAGAAATTTCCCAAATGTAATGGGGTGCAAGGTTGTGCCATCGTTTTGTGACAAAGTTTGTTTTTGCACATGAATAATGTAAGGTGCACAATCGGTTTTATCATATGTGTTCCGTCCTACAGGGGTGGAGGGACTCTGAGAGGTAATAGTTTGGACCGTATCGATAATTTTGTTTGTAGTATCCGTGTTAATAACTTTTTGTTCATTTTCATTTAAGTGAGCATCCTGACAACCACAACTAACTGTATCTGAGCCATGATGTCGACGACGACGTTTGTTGCAGTGTTTGCATACAGAAATGCGGCATCTTTTTAAAGAACGGGTCGAGGTGGACCCATCGGTGTCCATGCCAGACTCATTGGACTGTATGGTTACGAATTGCCCTGCCGGTGGGACAAAGTCCCCCGGATCGGGCGGCTCATTCATACTTAGTTTCTAAAACTGATAAAAGTTTGACTTACCAAGTGATGAAATGTACAAAACTAAACTAAATTTATACTAATTAACAGAATATATACAATACACTACAGCTACTGATCTTATATATACTTAAAAATTATTTTATTTTATAAAAACTCAAAGGACGCGTCCGCCAAGTTTGAACGTTTCCCGCGCTTTTTTTCCAGTTATTATTTAAGCTGGCGGGAACATCGACGCTCTCTGTCACGGATTTAGTAAGTACAGACGTCAGCAGGCCAAACTACACGAATCTGTTAATTTTTCCCAATCCAATTGAATCTTATCGCTTTACAGATAAAGTTGAAAATCTACCAAAGATATTTGAGAGATTAGTAGCTTAATATGCTGGCGTCTGTACTTCCGGCGCTGAGATTTCGTCGGTTTCTATTACACCAAAAATCAGCGGCTTCCCCAAAAAGTGGCCGCGTCTTAACTTACGAAAATAGGGAACGAACGAACAGTGATGGCACCATTCGGTAATCCCTACCCTGAAAACTTAGGTTGGATGGAGGTGACAATTCACTAGAAGCTCACTTCACATATGAGGTAAAAGAAAAAAGGAAGAACGAAAAAGTACAATCAAAAATAAAAACCAAATGATATACATAAAAAAGTAATCAAAGGAAAAAATGTCAGAAAGTCGTGAAAGATTCTGTGCTTTCGTACCGATGCCAGCTAAGGTAAATGACCAAAGACCAACAAGATAAGCTGCAGGGCCTTCAAAATTTTTGTGTAAGGTTCATATTCGGTTTGCGCAAATATGACCATGCATCCGAACTACATGTGAAGCTCAAGTGGCTACCAATTTGACTTCGCTAGAATCCTCACACTCTTTCCTTTCTTATTAATATGCTCAAGAAGCGTCACCACTTTCTTGCGACATAACTAAATTAATATTTGTCTTCTGGTCTTTCCTTTATGAAATATGAAAAGAAGACATTGAACTTTAATGTAGTTTTTTAATTAGTGGCCTCCCACCTTAAAAAAACCACCTTGAGACTGAAAAGCCTCACCTACTTTTCTTGACGGAGACCCAGATCAGATGTCCGTCTGATGCGGCATACCTCAACTACCCGGGATACTCTTTGGAGCATCATTTCCTGCAGCGTGCTGGGGTCTGTGTGTATGTCCGCAATGACATCTGTTGCCGGCGTCTCCGTCACCTCGAAGACCCTCATCTATCGACCTTATGGCTGTTGGTTGACACTGGTGTAGACAAAATTGTCTACACCTGTGTCTACCGATCGCACAGCGGTGATCAGGAGACAACTCGGTTATTCGACCACCTCAGTGAGGCTGCTGACAATGCGCTGCATCGGCACCCTGACGCTCAGTTCGTCGCTCTGGGGGACTTCAACGCCTGCCACCAGGACTGGCTCTTCCCATACCAGAGGACCGACCACGCTGGGAGAGAAGCGCGAAACTTCGCGCTTTCTATGGGCCTTTCCCAGCTGGTAGAGCAAGCGACTAGGGTGCCTGATGTAGTTGGCCACACAGCCAACTGTTTGGACCTTCTGCTGACCACTGATCCGGACAGATGTGTTGTAACAGTTTCCTCACCGTTGGGAACTTCAGACCACTGTCTGGTGAAGTCTGTGTCATCCTTCTCCCCTCCAGATCACGACTCTCGTGGTGAACGGAGATTGTGGCGATACAAGTCAGCAGATTGGGATGAGATGCGCCACTTCTTTGCGTCTTATCCTTGGCAGCAGGTCTGCTTCTCTTCTGACAATCCGTCGAGCTGTGCGGACGCTATAACCGAAGTGGTGCGTCAAGCTATGGAGTATTTTATCCCCTTCAGCGACGTGCCCGTCGGTGGCTCAGCTCGCCCATGGTTCAATGCCGATTGTGTCCAAGCTGAACAGCATAAACACGCGGCATTTCTCACCTGGGTTGACGCTCGTGACCGCAGAGCTCCGGATCTAAGCTCAAAGAAGAGAGCCTTTAACCGTGCTGCCAAGTCCTACAAAAAGGCGCTTAAGAGGGCTCGCTTCGACCGTATTACCCATATTGGCAACAAGCTATCTGCGCAGCCATCCGGTAGCAGATCTTTTTGGTCCCTTGCCAAATCGGTCGAGGCGAACTTCTGTCGAACCACACTGCCTCCGCTGGTGAGGCCTGATGGAACACTGGCCCATACGGCGAGAGAGAAAGCAGGTCTCTTTGCATCTCTCTTTGCCCATAGTTCGCGTCTTGATACTGGCAGTGCTACTCCACCTAATTTACCTCATTGCGGAGCTTCAATGCCGGAGGTTCGCATTAGGAACAAGGAGGTCCTGAGAGCACTGTGTCGTCTGGACGTGAATAAGGCTAGTGGTCCAGATGGTATACCAGCGATTGTTCTTAAGGCATGTGCACCCGAGTTGTCTCCTGTATTGACGCGCCTGTATCGCCTCTCATTTGGGACTGGTATAGTGCCCAAGTCCTGGAAGTTTGCCAACGTGCAGCCCGTGCCCAAAAAGGGTAGTCGTGCCGATCCTACCAACTATCGGCCGATTTCGGTAACCTCCATACTCTGCAAGATTATGGAGCGTGTATTGAATTCGCGCCTCTTGGCTTACCTGGAAGGTAACGATCTCCTCAGTGACCGACAGTACGGTTTTCGGCGCAATCGGTCAACTGGGGACCTACTAGTGTATGCCACTCACTTGTGGGGCGAGGCCCTCGAGAAAAATGGGGAAGCGATTGCCGTCTCCCTTGATGTCTCGAAGGCCTTCGACCGGGTATGGCACGCTGGCCTTTTGAGTAAGCTTCCAGCGTACGGCGTTTCCGCTGGCCTGACTGGCTGGGTTAAAGACTTCCTGACTGAACGGTCCCTCCGAGTTGTTGTCGACGGATGCTCATCGGAGCCCATGTCGACCAATGCCGGTGTTCCTCAGGGGTCTGTTCTCTCTGCAACACTGTTCCTGCTGCATATTAATGATCTGCTGATGCCCGGTATCTATGGGTATGCAGATGACAGCACAGTTGTGGAGAGATATCTGCCGGAAGCTCGGGCTAGTAAGGAAGCAATCTGGTCCGAAAGAGAGGCTATGGTAGAGCGTACGAGTGCTGCACTACAGGCAGTCTCCGAATGGGGCAAAGCCAATCTTGTAGCATTCAATGCCGCCAAAACACAGGCGTGTCTTTTCACCGCCAAAAGGAGCCCGTTCACCTTGGCTCCTACTTTTCAGAATGTATCCTTGGAGTGCACCAACCGCCTTCAGCTTTTGGGAGTAGAGATTTCCTCGAACCTTAACTTTGGGCGGTTCATTGAGTCCAAGGCCAGGGTGGCTGCTAGAAAACTTGGCGTTATCGCAAAGGTCCGGCGGTACTTCACACCGGGGCAGCTTCTAATGTTGTACAAAGCACAGGTCCGCTCGTGTGTGGAGTACTGCAGCCACATTTGGGCTGGTGCTGCGAAATGTCACCTGGATACTTTGGATTCAGTGGAGAGGCGTGCGAAGAGGCTGATTGGCGACCCAGACTTAACTCGAAACGGTCTCCAAAGCCTGGAGCACAGGCGTAGAGTAGCCAGCCTTTCGGTCTTCTATAGGTTGCATTCTGGTGAGTGTGCAAGGGAATTGCATGATTTAATTCCCCCATCACCGTTCCACCATCGGACGACCCGTCGTACGGCGAGTTTCCACCCTTACGTTGTTGATACCACTGCGACCCGGACGAAGCGTTTCGCTTCCTCTTTTATACCGCGTACATCGAGGGACTGGAACAATTTGCCAGCGACGGTGTTTCCGTCACATTACAATTTGAGTGTCTTCAAGGCTAGAGTGAATAGGTTCTTAATAAACTAGCGCGCTTTACCATCAATGATCGCATCACTGCTTACCATCAGGCGGGATTGCGGTCAAGCGCTTGTTTATAACTTATAAAAAAAAAAAAAAATTGTTTAGTTGATGAGCAGGAAGGGAATCGGCGTAAAATATATTATTTCAACTTATCAACAGAGTATTCCCCACAAAATAGCTATAAAATCCCTATGAACTAGAAACTTTCCAATGACCTTATTAGAGTGCATTTTTTTATAATTGTTAACAATTGTTTATACATTTTAATTGCTATTACTATGTAGCGTATAAAACGATAACATTCTATTGTCGATAGGAACAAAGCTCCGGTGTGAAGTTATCGAACAAGGATAGTTATTTATAACCGTAAAATGTGGATAAAATAACTCTATTTGTGTTTGTTGAACCTTGCTGTGAGCCCTTGATATCTTTGTAATAAAAGGAATTGAATGACATCCTTTGTTTCATGCTATTATTGTAGAGACTACAGCACATCAAGCTGCTACAATCTGTCTAATTTCTTTATTAGATTGTCATCTCTATCATTTAAACATTAAGTTTCAATACCTACTGTCATCGGTACTATCAAAATTTTCCCAATTAATCATCATCATCTTAGTGTATAATCCCGGTTGCATGCGCGGCTTTCGCGTTGGAGCCCTGGGTCCGTTTTCCTACATATACGCCTCCATTTCGCACGATCTCTGGCATTCCGAGGTGTGAGATTATTGGCACGCATGTCATCTCTTACAGCGTCAAGCCAGCACTACCTTGGTCTACCTCGCTTGTACCGGCCGGCGAGGCGCCATAGCAAGACATTTGTTACCCACATAACATGCCGGTTTTCGTAAGACGTGACCGCACCAGCGTAGGCGATCCTCTTGCAGTTTGTCTGCTATGTCACGGACATGAAGACTGCCACGGATGCGGGAGTTCCTGATGCGGTCTTTCCGCGTAACTGCACACATCCACCGCAGCATATTCATTTATGTGACACGCAGCTTATGCTTGTGTCGCTCAAGCACAGGCCACACCTCATTGCCATACAGAAGAACAGGTCTAATGATGGTCTTATAGACCTGTGCCTTAAGCTTAACCGGCATTTGAGGTCACAAATTACACCTGTCACCTCACGCCATTTTGCCCAAGCTGCGGGAATGCGTGCCTTGACGGCGCAATCAATGTCGCCGGACGCGTGGAGTACAGACCCCAAGTATTTAAACTGGTCTGTGCACTCGACCATGTCTCCGCCTATGCACACAGACCAACAGAAACAAACATACACAAAACAAAACAGAGAGAAGTATGTCGTGTAGCAACACGAAAGACCTCCGTTCTCAATCGAGTTCTTCCACGCAATCACCCGTCGCACCAACCGTTCCCTGTACGCGTCTGCCAGCGCGATATCATCAGCATACATGAGAAACCAGAAAGGTTGCTCATGTATGCTGATGAGAACAGGGGTCTTAAACTCGCCGCCTATGCACACAGACATAGGGTCTGTCGTGTTGCTGAATCCTTAATGCTGTCTGACAAGACGTCCAATATCACACTAAACAGAAACGGACTAAGGACGGATCCCTGGTGAACTCCGACGGTGATGAAGAAGGGTTTAGTGTCGCCAACAGCGGTCCTAACAACGGAATCGGAATTGAGGTACATGTCTCGAATTATGTCAACGCAGGCATTTGGACCTCAGTGCTCACGAAATCACCCTCCGGAAGGCCTTATGCATGTCTAGAAAGAGCATATGCAGAGGCGTGGTCTTCGATCTGTATCTCTCCATGGTGATCCTTCGAGCAAAGATAGGGTCCGTCTAATATTATTGTTGCTTCTTTTTATATACATAATGTAAGTAACAATTTCAATACAAATACATTTTTGTTATGAAATAAACAACTTGCACTAATTCATTTAGTCCTGTCAAATTAGTCCGCGCCTGATGAGTGATGAATCCTTAGTTGCCATGTCTTTAATTTTAATCGCACCTAAACTGTCTATACCTACTATATCATAATCTGACAGAACTAATCTAGTAGGTATATTCTTTCCTTTTCTTAGTAAAATAGAAAGGAAAATGTGCAATGAACTTAAAATTATTTTAGTTTGTACGCAAGGGAATCGGAGCCACTTTGATGATAAAAGTCCTATGAGGGCATGCGGCCCCGTAATATATTCCATACCCTACGTAAGGGGTCATATTAAGGTAGTGGGCCACTACTGCCCATGGCGGAAATGATGCCACACGACTCGAACAGAAACTACTGATTACAGTTCCATTATGTATAGGTATTGCGGCCACGCGAGTCACAGCTGACGCATCAATGCGTTCTCACATCGAGAGTCAGCGATAACATACTATAAACGTTGCAAATTTAATCAAATATATTTTTGGTAAAATCATTACCTATGGGTAATTTTGAATAATTCCATCATAGTGGGCAATGTTTATTTAAAAAAAAAAACTTTGCCCCACACTAGGAATTACCTCTGTATCGTGACTACACAAACATGTAAACTCAACCACAAACGGGCAGACCCAAAACAACTATCTGTAAGATATACAAATATTCGTACCGTGCGGGAATCGAGCCACTGCCCCAACCGTGTCATCATTTAAATTTCGTGTCGTTATTCTGAAGCACACTTCGGATGATTTCAGTTACAATCTCCCGTCAGTACAATCCATACTAATATGTATTATAAATGCGAAAGTAACTCTGTCTGTCTGTCTGTCTGTTACGCTTTCCCGCGTAAATCTCTGAACCGATTTCGATGAAATTTGGCACAGACAATCTTTAGACCCTGAGAAAGGACATAGGCTAGCTTTTATCCCGGAAAAAATTGATATTCCCAGGGAAATCTAAAAAGCGCGACATAATTATAACTCCACGCGGGCGAAGCCGCGGGCGGAAAGCTAGTAATTATTATAATTACAATCTAGTGCTTAACCGCAAACCCGCCTGATGGTAGGTAAGCAGTGATGCAATCGTTGATAGTAATGGATGCATTTATTCAGAGCCTATTCACTTACATAAAACTGACTGAATAGGAAGGAAGAGGAGAGTTGAGCGAGGTAATACAATGTTAAACAAGCAATGATGCTGCGCCAGAGGGAGATTGGTCTGGAGACCCTCTACGACCAAGATCCCGACACAACAACATTTGGCACATCATAACCGGCACACATCGCAACACAACTGCTCAGACCCGTCCTCCATACGGCTTTACTAGACATCATGCCGGAACACAACGAATCGCTTGGCGGCAAGGCTTTGTCTAGTGGGTGCTAACTTCTTCCGGCAGCTCATGTTCTGACCTACCACCGAGTTGTCCATAAATTGCTGGATGGAATAAACTAATATTTTATCTTCTATCCTTTTCTTAATGAAATAACTAAAACTAAACTGGACTTAAATGTAGTTTAGTTTGTGAATAAGGGAATCAGTACCAATATCATAGAATAAAGAGGGGAAGTAGGTTATCTGCGACCCAATCCGCGATTTAATTGCCTACTGTCTTAGGGTTGACGACTGTCCGCGCTTCGTCGGTTACGGTTGTCGCCCAAACCGCTAACAAATAAAGTAAGAGCTTATGTTTAAATTATTTGCTTAGTATTTAGTTTACGTATACTAGTCAGTTTTTTTTTTTTTAATTTTTATTTTTAGTTTTGTACACATAAAGAACCATATTTATTTTTATTTTTAATTAATACAAATATAAATAATACAAACATAACATCTATTGAATCACACATTTAATACAAAATTACAAATTAGCTACAGAAAAATACCTACTTTCTTCGGTTTCGACTATTACGAAACGCGTTGTTATTAAACTTTAATGTGTAATATATCCGTATCCTTGTAAATAACTTTTAGAAATATAATTTGAAAAATATAAGTCTTTTATTTGTTCATAAATAGACATACCAACTTTGCAGTTTATGTGATCATTTTTTAAAAGCTAATATACCGAAAAGCCGTAACGCGCGAACCTCGTTCCATACTAACCGCGACTAGCGCAGTCATAGGCACTCTAATATTGTGTTTAGGTGTGCGTGCGGCGACGCATAGATACTATGGCGCACACATACAAGCCGCGCGCGGTCCGTTTGTATGAAGATAACGTACTTCCCTCTCTTTATTCTATGCCAATATTGTGTTTGTATGTATGTATCTGCAGTGGCTTCTGCGACCTTCATGGGTCAACGGTCCATTTAGCACGGAAGTCCTCCCACACAACGTTGTCGGTTTGTGGTCAGAGCTCACATGTAGTGTCAACTATTTACATGTTTATGAAACTATTGACACTTCACGACACTTCACGACACTTCTGGCCTGATTAGACCGCCGCTATTGTGGTCATTAAAACAGCAAAAAGGAATTAAATTACAAAGCCACCATCAACGCCATCTAGCGGTGAACTGAAACAATTTAGTGTTGTAAACGTAGGTTATGTATCTGTAAAATACTAAATGTTCCACACTTAAAAAAACAAAAAACATTTACGGGTCACATACTGTTTACTCATTAGTAGCTACAGTTACCTCCTTACATAGTCAGGGCTGATAACAACACAAAATCCTGGCTATTGTTATTTATTATTTATAGAATTACTCCTTTATAGAATTACGCTGCTCTTCGCGGCTCCACCCAAGTAAGTAGTAGTAATATCAACAGCCTCCGTGGCGTAGCGGTAGCGAACGCGGCCGGTGCCAAAACAGCGCAAATATTTATTTTATTTATTTATTTATTTATCACTTTTACAACTATCTATAACTATCCTTACAGGCTAAGGCCTGTAAGGATAGTTGCCTAATGCGACAGAGTAGATTTGTATGCATGAATATGAATATTTGCACTAGTCTGGTCTGGTCGTGCCTCGGAAAACACGTTAGGCCGTTGGTCCCGGTTGCCATACGAACATCTAGTGTCAGGCGTTACGGGTTGTTGGAACCCTCAAAAGTTCAACAGTTACTCTAACTGCAATGCTTCGATATCGCCTTCGGGTTATGGAGTGCTTGACCGCGATCCCGCCTGATGGTAAGCAGTAAGACAATAGTTGATGGTAAAGCGTGCTAGTCTATTACTCACTCTAGCCTTGAATATACAAGCGGGAAGACCGCCGCAGGCAAATTGCTCCAGTCCTTCGATATACGCGATTTAAAAGACGAGGCGAAACGTTTCGTCCGGATCGTAGTGGTGCCAATATAAGGATGGATACTCGCCATACAACGGGTCGTCCGATGATAGAACGGAGATGGCGGATTTAAGTCATATAATTCCCACACACTCCCCAAAATGCATCCTATGGAATACCGACAGGCTGACTACTCTACGCCTTTGCTCCGGGCTCTGGAGACCGTTTTTATTCAAATCTGAGTCGCCAATTAGCCTTTTCGCACGTCTCTCCACAGAATCCAAAGTTGTCAGGTGACATTTTATAGCACCAGACCAAATGTGGCTGCAGTACTACACACATTAACGGACCTGCGCTTTGTATAACTTCAGAAGCTGTCCCGGTGAGAAGTATCGCAGGGCCTTTGCAATATTGTCAAGTTTTCTAGCCATACCCATCTTGACTTTGGACTCAATGAACCACCCAAAGTTTAGGTTTCAAAAAATCTCAACTCCCAAAAGCTGAAGGCGATCGCTGCACTGCAAGGATACATTCCGAAAAGCAGGAGCCAAGGTGAACGGGCTCCTTTTGATGGGTAACAGACACGATTGTGTTTTAGCGGCGTTAAATGCCACAAGATTGGCTTCTCCCCATTAGGAGACTGCCCGTAGTGCAGCATTCGTACGGTCTACCATAGCCTCTCTTTCGGGCCGGATTGCTTCCTTACTAGCCCGGGCACTTGGCAGGTACCTATCCACAACTATGATGTCATCTGCATACCCATGGATACCGGGCATCAGCAGATATGCAGCAGGAAGAGAGCAAAAAAATATTCCTGGAGAGATAATTATCAGCGTTCATATTTTATTTTGATTGCCAACCTTGTGACTATCCCCCGTTATTAATTTGGAACGACACTACACGATTTAAATAATAAAAACAACATACAGTTATTGTTTTAATTATTTAAATGCTGCAGTGGTATAGGCAAACCAAAAATTCTGGCAACAATACAAAATGGGGGGATTCGCAAATTGTTATTCATTCACATGGCTTATCGAACCTAGCTTTGGTAGCTAAATATGGAGTCCACGATTTAAACATCGCGGAAACATGTGCATAAATGGAACGGTAGGTACATAACGACATAATTATTATTTTGGCAATGCTATTAGTAAGTATGTAGTATACAATATGTAAAGAAAACCCTGTCCGATCCGTGAAGGTATTGTTAGGTATCGATAACTGATTCTAGTAATGCCCGCCCACAAAGACAGACTAAACTTAAAAAAAAAAATCCCCTAAAAAAATAAATATTATTTCGCAAAAAGAGGTAACTTAACCCATTTGGCGCCGCTGTACCTTATCAGGTACAGCACTAAAAATGAAGGTAGCTCTTAATGTTTTATAACAAACATATATATTAGACTGTTGTTGGTAAGAAGACATACAAAGCTAACAATCAATTACTAATATTGGAGGGTAGATACATTAAAACTGTTAGATCGAGGATTGTATACTTGGAGTTTTGCGGCGATAACGAGTAAGTAGTGATCCAATTTATATTTCTATTGTTTTATATAAAATATTTGTACTTAAATGTATGTTTTTTGGAAGAATATATACCTGCCTATAAAATAAATATTGGATACGAGGTCTCAAACTTGTTTTGAAAAAAATATATGCTCAGATATACTACTGTACCTGATTGTGTACAAGGCGGAATCCATCATCCACAGAAACTATTTTGTTTTCTAGATTTCACTACAACGAGATCTAAGAAATTCAATGTGTCTACAGATTACAATAGGTTAGAAGAAGCTGTGAATGCAATTTTGTGTGATAGTGACAGTGAGGCCGAATACGATTTTGCAGTTATACCACCGGAACCTAGCGTTTTGACGGATGAAGAAGAAGGTTCCGACGAGGATATGCTATTTGTATCCTTACCCAAAGATGTACCAGGTAACATAGAGGTATTTAGCTGTAATTCAGACGATTATGACAGCAGTGATGATGAACCTGTAGCTGAAAAAGCTAAACGAATGCCTCGTCAACAACCAAATCAGCCAATTTGGCGATAATGTGCACCTGTTTACTCTTTTACTATGCAGGAAACATCTGATATGGAAAACACAGTGCGACACGAAAGAAAATCTAGTAAATTTTACACTTGTACATATATTTGAGAAAATATTTGATGAGGAGCTTGATAATTACAAATACTGTTATACGCCACGCAAAATAACAGACACTCATTCCAACTCGACTCGAACGACTTGAAAAACTTTATAGGCATTATGGTCTTGTCTGGATATCATAAATTACCACGAGAAGATTTACTGGTCCTTAGATGAACATGTGGGTGTAGAAATCGTATCTAGAGCTACGTTAGGACGAAGAAATCTCCATTTCGTGAGTAACGACGAAGCTACCAGTACCAGCGACACGAAATGTTCAAAGTGCGGCCATTAGCAGATATTCTCATGAAAAAGAACATGCAGTGGGGTGTGATGCATGAACACATTTCAACAGACGAATCGATGGTAAAATCCCTCGGTCATCAACCTGCGAAACAATTCATCCGAGGAAAACCTGTGCGATTCGGCTACAAAAACTGGGTAGCAGCGAGTTCTTCGGGATACTGCTATGTGTTTGATTTTTACTGTGGAAAATCCACCAATGCTTCTTCAAATCCCCTAGGTTCAAGAACAGTCAAGATACTACTGATGAAATTGGGGACGAATTCATCAAACTACCAAGTTTTTTTCGATAACTTTCACGCCCTTCTTCCTCGTCAGTCCCAAGTTTACCTACAGACGGAGTAGGTAATTTCCCTCAAAAGTTAGAAAAGCCACTCCGATGCGTTTTATGTCATGCACGAGTTCGTTAGCAACGCAAAAAGAGCTAAAAAACATTATGTGTTGAAAGACAATGTTTCGAAAAATATCATACGTAATACGCCGCTGTACCCATTTGTGTACACCCCCCTCAAAGGAAGCCTTATCATTTTTTAATTTTTTTTTTGTACTTTTTTGTTCTTTTGGTTTGTAAACAATATAAAAATAAACATTTCTTTAATATATTATGGCTAATTTCAATTTGGCGGTTAATGGGTTAATACATGTGCGTTATGAAACCCCTTCCGCGGGCGGCGGAGGGCAGGGAGGGGGGCAGGGCACGCGGCACCTGTGACGTGGTCGCGTCGCTATTCGCTTATAATAATACCGGTGTTGTCACTGTTTTAAAAATTACCAAATTTCAGGGAAATTGGAATTAATTCCCGGGAAAAAAGGATTATTTCAAAATTCATTAGTATTGTTACTATGATGATTATGTAAAATTTTATATTATATTTTTTTTTTTTTTTTATAAGTTATAAACCAGCGCTTGACCGCAATCCTGCCTGATGGTAAGCAGTGACGCAATCGTTGATGGTAAAGCGCACTAGTTTATTAAGAGCCTATTCACTCTAGCCTTGAAGACACTCAAATTGTAGTCCGACGGAAACACCGCCGCGGGCAAATTGTTCCAGTCCCTCGATGTACGCGGTATAAAGGAGGAGGCGAAGCGCTTCGTCCGGATCGTAATGGTGTTAACAACGTAAGGGTGGAAACCAGCCGTACGACGGGTCGTCCGCTGGTGGAACGGAGATGGGGGAATTAAATCATGCAATTCCCTCGCACACTCCCCGAAATGCATCCTATAGAACACCGAAAGGCTGGCTACTCTACGCCTGTGCTCTAGGCTTTGGAGACCAACCCGAGTTAGATCAGGGTCACCAATCAGCCTCTTTGCACGTCTCTCCACTGAATCCAAAGTGGCCAGGTGACACTTGGCAGCACCTGCCCAAATGTGGCTGCAGTACTCCACACACGAACGGACCTGTGCTTTGTATAACATTAGAAGCTGCCCAGGTGTGAAGTACTGCCGGACCTTTGCGATAACGCCAAGTTTCCTGGCAGCCACCCTGGCCTTGGACTCAATGAACCGCCCAAAGTTAAGGTTCGAGGAAATCTCAACTCCCAAGAGCTGAAGGCGGTCGGAACACTCCAAGGACACATTCCGAAAAGTAGGGGCCAAGGTGAACGGGCTCCTTTTGGCGGTGAAAAGACACGCCTGTGTTTTGGCGGCATTGAATGCTACAAGATTGGCATTGCCCCATTCGGAGACTGCCTGCAGTGCAACACTCGTTCGCTCAACCATGGCCTCTCTTTCGGACCGGATTGATTCCCTACTAGCCCGAGCATCCGGCAGGTATCTCTCTACAACTGTGCTGTCATCTGCATACCCATAGATACCGGGCATCAGCAGATCGTTAATATGCAGCAGAAACAGAGTTGCAGAGAGAACAGACCCCTGAGGAACACCGGCATTAGTTGACATGGGCTCAGAAGAGCATCCGTCGACAACAACTCGGAGGGACCGTTCAGTCAGGAAGTCTTTTACCCAGCCAGTCAGGCTAGGGGAAATGCCGTACGCTGGAAGCTTACTCAAAAGGCCAGCGTGCCAAACCCGGTCGAAGGCCTTCGAGACATCAAGGGAGACAGCAATCGCTTCCCCATTCCTCTCGAGGGCCTCGCCCCACAAGTGAGTGGCATACACTAGTAGGTCCCCAGTTGACCGATTGCGGCGAAACCCGTACTGTCGGTCACTGAGGAGATCGTTACCTTCCAGGTATGCCAAGAGGCGCGAGTTCAATACACGCTCCATAATTTTGCAAAGTATGGAGGTGATCGAAATCGGCCGATAGTTGGCGGGATCGGCACGACTACCCTTCTTGGGCACAGGCTGCACGTTAGCAAGCTTCCAGGACTTGGGCACTATACCAGTCCTAAATGAGAGGCGATACAAGCGCGTCAATACAGGAGACAACTCGGGCGCACATGCTTTAAGAACAATCGCTGGTATACCATCCGGACCACTAGCCTTATTCACGTCCAGACGACACAGTACTCTCAGAACCTCCTTGTTTCTAATGCGAACCTCAGGCATTGAAGCTCCGCAATGAGGTAAATTAGGTGGAGTAGCACTGCCAGTATCAAGACGCGAATTATGGGCAAAGAGAGATGCAAAGAGACCTGCTTTCTCTCTCGCCGTATGAGCCAGTGTTCCATCAGGCCTAACCAGCGGAGGCAGTGAGGGCCGACAGAAGTTCGCCTCAACCGATTTGGCAAGGGACCAAAAAGATCTGCTACCGGATGGCTGCGCAGATAACTTGTTGCCAATATGGGTAATGCGGTCGAAGCGAGCCTTCTTGAGCGCCTTCTTGTAGGACTTGGCAGCACGGTTAAAGGCTCTCTTCTTTGAGCTTAGATCCGGAGCTCCGCGGTCACGAGCGTCAACCCAGGCGAGAAATGCCGTGTGCTTTCGCTGTTCAGCTTGGACACAATCGGCATTGAACCATGGGCGAGCCGAGCCACCGACGGGCACGTCATTGAATGGGATAAAATACTCCATAGCTTGACGCACCACATCGGTTATAGCGTCCGCACAGCTCGAAGGATTGTCAGAAGAGAAGCAGACCTGCTGCCAAGGATAAGACGCAAAGAAGTGGCGCATCTCATCCCAATCCGCTGACCTGTATCGCCACATTCGCCGTTCACCACGAGAGTCGTGATCTGGTGGGGAGAAGGACGTTACAGACTTCACCAGACAGTGGTCTGAAGTTCCCAACGGTGAGGAAACCGTTACAACACATCTGTCCGGATCAGTGGTCAGCAGAAGGTCCAAACAGTTGGCAGTATGCCCAACTACATCAGGCACCCTAGTCGCTTGCTCTACCAGCTGGGAAAGGCCCATAGAAAGCGCGAAGTTTCGCGCTTCTCTCCCAGCGTGGTCGGTCCTCTGGTATGGGAAGAGCCAGTCCTGGTGGCAGGCGTTGAAGTCCCCCAGAGCGACGAACTGAGCGTCAGGGTGCCGATGCAGCGCATTGTCAGCAGCCTCACTGAGGTGGTCAAATAAACGAGTTGTCTCCTGATCACCGCTGTGCGATCGGTAGACACAGGTGTAAACAATTTTGTCCACACCAGTGTCAACCAACAGCCATAGGGACGAGAAGTGAGGGTCTTCGAGGTGACGGAGGCGCCGGCAACAGATGTCATTGCGGACATACACACAGACCCCGGCACGCTGCAGGAAATGATGCTCCAAAGAGTATCCCGGGTAGCCGAGGTACGCCGCGTCAGTCGGACATCTGATCTGGGTCTCCGTCAAGAAAAGTAGGTGTGGCTTTTCAGTCTCAAGGTGGTGATGTACTGCAATGAGATTGGAGTGCAGACCTCGAACATTTGAGAGGTGCACTTGGAATGAGAGGACGTGCGCCCGCTGTACACATCTACTTTTCTTTATTAACCTTTTCATAAAAAAAGAAATGAGTGAATAGGAAGGAAGACGGCAGTTGAGTGAGGTGATGCAATGATAAACCCAACAATGCGACCAACGATGCTGGGCCAGAGGGAGATTGTTCTGGAGACTGCGGGGACGCCCGAACCCCCCCAGGGATCGCCATCGGGTCCTCTCGTCCGGTCGCCAACCGGCACGATGGGGCCACCCTGGGATTTTTCGCAGTTGGCGGGGCAGCCTTTCGTATGTGGCTGGCACACTACTTGGGCCCCCAACTACCTGCGGTCGGCCAGCGGAGAACCGTGCTTCGGATCCCGCTACCCTCCACGAACAAACTCCCGACACAACACCAACTGGCGCATCGCACCCGGCACACATCGCAACACAACTGCTCAGACCCGACCTCCGAACGGCTTCACCAGACATCATGCCGGAACACGACGAATCGCTTGGCGGCATGTCTTTGTCTGGTGGGTGGTAACTTATGCCGGCGGTTGATGTTGTGACCTACCACCGAGAAAAAATAAAAATTTAAATTTAAAAAAAAATATTTGGTCAAGTGTTTACCTAACCTTTATTATCCTTATGGATCGGACAGGGTTTTCTTTACATATTGTATACCTGTATGGTCTTGGTATAAAATCGAAAAAGAAGAAAAAAATATTCCGAGTTTCATAAAATCCAACCTACCTACCCTACGTACCAAACAAAAAACAAAATTTTGTAAATGAATCATACCTCTACTAGACTTGTTTATTCTTATGGATTTAAAATTAACCCCCTCATTCTTAAACGTTATTTAAAGTTAACTAGTGATTAGCGATTCTTTAACCATACATTTTTGACCTTTTAACGTTGGTGAACTTTAATCATCGTTTATGTATAAACACCATAGTGTTTAAGGGATTTATTCATAAACAATGGTTAAAGTTAAGTGACGTGCAAACGTCTAAAATGTATGGTTAAACAATCGCTAATCACTAGTTAACTTTAAGCATGCTTTAAGCATATTGTTGGGTTTAACGTTGCACCACCTCGCTCAACTGCCATCTTCCTTCCTATTCACTAAGTGTTTTTTAAGTTAAACTAACGCGCTTTACCATCAAAGATTGCATCTCTGCTTACCATCAGGCGGGATTGCAGTCAAGCGCTAGTTTATAATTATTATTTTTTTAAAAAAGCACCGTTTTTGAATAAGGGGGTAAGAGTTTAAGACAAACGTATAAAATAATAATATTTTGCAATGGATGTGCATAATCGTTAACAAATGATCACCTCTAAGCATAACACAAAACAACGCCTTTTAGGGGTCCGACACCAACTAGTGGAAACTGTCCAAGAGTTGGTCGGCTTTCCACTGGAAAGCAAAGCAAAATTTTTATGTGACGAATAGAAAATCTTCTAATATATAAAATTCTCCTGTTACAGTGTTTGTCGAACTCCTGCAAAACAGCTGAACCGATTATAATTAAATTTTGTATATACATTCGTTAGGCCTGAGAATAGGTTGTGCCGTAGAATTGGGAGAACCCAGTACCCTGGAAAGGCAGATGACGAACGTTTAGATGTTTTTTTAGCCGGTAAGAGTCCGGCACACCTCTCTGCGTCCCCGAGAAGAAAGCCCATGAGGATTTTTCCACCTTCAGAAAAAAAGGCCCGAGAATAGGTATTTCTCTATTTTTTAAATAATCGTACTACTAGGTACTACTTACAAGGGTGTAACCGCGGGTGCAACTAGTATAATATAAAACCAGCATACCGCGACGTCTTGGTCATCATCATTGATTTTTTTCTCATTTTCTTACCAAGTCACCGCATAGGTATCATCGCCAAACCACAGTAACTAAATAATAATTATTACCATAGAGCCAAATATAAACTGATACTACTAACGCCATCTAGTACCTCACCCAGGAATTTGTGTAAACTTTGTCTAGACTGATCTTGACTGTGTCTAACACCAACAATATAGATGGCGCTACTTATATTAATTGGCAAAACGGGCACGGTATCTTATTGGTATAATTATTCTTAACTATTATTTTTTTCAGTAGGTAATACAATGTAATTAATATAATATATCATAATAATCTAATGGAAGAGTATCGACACAATCATCATAATACTTAAATACTAATATTATGTGATTAGGGGTAATGTATAGGTATACATAATTACATATTATTATAGGTATGTATCTACGTTTAAGTTCTCGTATTTTTAAGAGCTTTCACATTTTAATCATAATGTCAAATCTGTCAAAACTAGGACCTAACAAGGCAAGTTTTTGACAATAATTGGCACTGCAATGAGATTGCTACCGATTTTTTTTTTTTTTTTTGACAATGGGAATTTTGAGAGGAAAGCTAAGATGAGTGTCACGCGCATGATGAGTGTCGTTTACTAAATAAAACCGCGTGATTTATGTAGTAAAAAGTGCATTCAGTAAATAATTCATAAAGAACATTGAACTATCGCAGCATAGTGGCCACATCATGACTTTGCTTCAAACCTCATGGTCATAGTCAGTTCACGCGACCGTCTTTTTCAAATGTCATTGGCGATATCCGCCATTATTGTGAAATAAAATTTCCAAAAAAATTCTATAATTTGTACACGTGTTATTGGAAAAATTGTGGTATCTATTCCACAGAGGCCATTGATCACGAGTTGAGGTTGAATCTCACCTTGAAAAAAGAAGAAGAGATTCCTATCGGCACCCTTATTGCGCAACACATTATTACTCTCAATTTTAATAATTTTAAAGCTTATTTCTAATCCATTGCTCCATATCTTACAAAAATGTGTCCGCCCAGCAATGTAAATAACGTAATGAATCTTGTTGAAGTGTCAAAATTAAACCAATTCCTACTGATAATGAGGCAATTAATAAAGTAAACGCAATTACTCTGCAAGTTTTAATCGTTCTTAATTACGGGAATTGATCTTCAGCAGCATTTCGTTTAATTTGCAGGGTAATTACGTCACACGCTCATAATCATCTCAGCGTTAATCCCAGTCGCATCCGAGGCTGTTTCAGCTTTGAAGTCTGGAGTCCGCTTTACCTAACTACTAACCTAACTGCTAAATTTGGCTAAACTTTGATATTTTCCGTGAAGCGACTGCCGTCTGATCTCCACAACCTGAAGGCGACATCGAAGACCAATTGTAGGAATTTGAGGGCCCCAACAACCCGTAACGACTGCCACTAGATGTTCGTATGGCAACCGGAACCAACGGTTTAACGTGCTTTCCAAGGCACGACCAGACCAGTGCAAATATTTATATTCATGCATACAAATATTTGCACTGCGCGGGATTAGAATCCGCGCCTCCTTTTGCAGTGGCCGCGTTCGCTACCGCTACGCCACGGAGGCTGTCAAATTACGTAAAACGCTTTTTTTGTGAATTATAAACTAGCGCTTGGCCGCAATCCCCCCTGATGTAAGCAGGTATCGTCAATCGTTGATGGTAAAGGTAAAGCGCAATAATTTATTAAGAGCCCATTTACTCTAGCCTTGAAGACACTCAAATTGTAGTCGGAAACACCGCCGCTGTCAAATTGTTAGAGTCCCTCGATGTACGCGATATAAAAGAGGAAGACCTGTAACAATGTGTTTCATTTTGACAGTTCAACAACATTCATTGTGTTATGTACGTTGTTGAGTAGACAAGTTTTGGAATATACGGAACAATGGTTTAACAAGACCTATACTTATGCTTCGAAATGATTACAACTGATAGTAATAATGTGTTACGTAATTTATTTATTTTTTAACACCCTTGCTCGTAAAGCTGATGTAATCCCACCGGTTTTAAATATGTAAAGCGGGCCATAACAAACGCGTGTGTTATCAAAGCAAATAGTTAAGTTATAGTCCATACAAATTCCATAACAGCATTATTTGTCATTTCAAATAATTATGGAACTGATCGCCGCCGCGTGGCTCTAGCCAGTGAGCAGCGCGCTGTTCCATATTTGAAATGGCAAATAATAATACTAATGGCGGGAAAGCAACAGTGTGCATTCACAGATTCAGTTTATTTAAAATAACTGATGTCCTATTTGAAATAAACAAATTTGTATTTGTTTGTATTTAAATATGTATTTGTAAAAAAAAAAAATACAGTTTATTCGGTAAATTAAAAACTTGACTGCATGCTCTAGCATCTTTGCCAAAATTTTCACGCAGCTACGGCAGAAAATAAACCTCGCGCCATTTTTCTCAAATTTTCTTTTCTTTGTACTTGTATTCTGAATATCTTTTTTTCTGCTTCCTCGCAAGTGTGTTAAAAAATGTCGTACGATATACGTGCGTATTGGTTATAACGCACTAATATCGTAATGTACTATATTAAAACTTTATGCACAAACATTGCACGATGGCGGACTTAATGCCTCAGGCATTTACTACCAGTCTACCTTAAGGTGATGCAGAGACAAAACATGGTAGGTACAAATAAATTAAAGTAAAAAGAAAAAAAGAAATATAATAAATACATAAATGCATACATACAAAATATAAACAGTCGGGAGAGATAAAAAATTATAAATAGAGAAAAAGAATAAATTATACGTGGGGTGAATCTGCCAATTTCTTGCGTAAATATTCTCGAGCTTTAACTTTAAATGTGTACCGACTGGTCAACCTCCTGAGTAAGATCATTCCAAAGGAAAACCGCCTGGACAAGAAGTAAAGACTTAGAAAACCAGAGCGGTGAGAAGGACATCGTAGAAGACAATAATTATTGGAAGAACAAAGATTCTTATCATGCGCAGAGCATGAATATTGAAAAGTAATTAGGGTACTGATCTATTAATAACAAATAAGGAAAAAATAGAAATAACATCAAATAAAGCGGCACACACAAATATTCAAAATGTGCGTGCACTTCCTTTCTTGGCATCGAATAAAAATGCAAGCGCCGCCGCATGTTGACGCTAGGGTACACAGTCACCGGACCCGCGTCATACGTGGCCATGCATACAATATCGACTGACGTCCTGCCAAGCGATAAATCTGATATGCACTGATGAATGAACCTGTCACTGCACTTCCTAATGTGTGCAGTGCTCGCCTTTGATTTGTTCTGCTATTACTATGATTTACGATCTCCTATCTCGTTCGTCTCATCTTTGCGTTTTGTCGCCGAGATCGAAGTTCGAAGACAGTTCATTCATGATAGGCATTCGTGACAAATACGTTACTTACTGCAATCTTATCAAAAGATAGTTACATTACTAACTTAAATTACTAATTTTGACCAAGGAACAATACAGGAGTATCAAAATTATATTCTGTTTTTATATTTCATATTATAAAGTAGTGCTTGACCGCAATCCTGATGGTAAGCAGTGATCCAATCGTTGATGGTAAAGCGGGCAAATTTATTAAGAGCCTTTTTTTTTTTTTTTTAATTGGGACAAAACCCGCCACACTTTTCCCAACCCACTGCAACTCCTGAAAGCCAGAATCAACAGTGGAGACCGCCAGAAAAACGCCGAGCAATGAAGCTCGACGAGTCCCGGAGAAATGTTTCAACTGTCTTGGGTCCCGCAACGAAATTAATCAGAAAAGAATAGCGGAGGAGTAAGAAAAAAGATATTTTTCCACTTCCCTCCATAATAAGCAGGAGACAGAATAGAACTAGGCCAATCGGCACAAAGGGACATTATTGCAACTGGGAGAAGCCCAGATTGCCAAGCACCACGGAATAACATTTGATCAAGTTAATGGGTCCTAAGTAGGTATTTGCTGTTACAATTGATTCCAATAATAGGTATGGCAAAAGCGCCTGAACGCACGGAAATTAGTTCTAGTTTCAACAAGGTCCGTATAATAAACAACTCCGGATGTAACTTGTACACTATCCAACATAATATTGCGTTCATTCTGCCAAAGAATACACTCCCACAAGATGTGATGTGCGGACTGTTCAAATTCACAGTTCGATGTAGAACACTGACACAAAGGCGAAGGAACAAGTTTAAAAGAATACAGTTTACTTTTAAAGTTGCCATGACCTGTGAGAAATTGGGCAACGCAGTGGTCAACCTCCAGCCATGTCTTAGCCAGCCGATCGCCAACGGATGGAAAGAACAGATGGAGGTGCCGGCCCTTGATGGAATTATCCCACCTACTTTGCCATTCGGATAAGAGGTCCTCCCAGACGTCAGTCTGAGGTTTAAATAATCTAGAAATTCTATTGAGGTCGCGTTGTGTAACAAAGTTAGTGTCCATGGCCTCCCCCCTCGCGGAGTAGTACATTGAAGCACGTCGCTGTACTTCAAGATCGACTGGAAGTACACCTGCCAGAACGGGTAAGGCTTCAGTACTGACTGTTCTATACGCCTTGCATAAAAATATCAATGCCAAACGTTGGCTTTGAAGCAGTTTACGTCGCGCCGCCCCTATGCTGGCCCTATCGGCCCAAACAGGTGCACCGTAGCACATACATCCTAAGTAGGTAGCTCCATATATAGTTTTAAAGTTAGGAATGATAGACCCCAAGTTGCTTTGGATATTCTAGTTAGGGCATAAAAGTTCCTTTTAGCTTTTTCGCCAACTATTTTTATATGTTCGATAAATGAAAAATTCCTTTCTAAGACCATGCCAAGGTAGCATACGGATTGCTGTTTTTTAACGGGAACGTTATTAAATTTAATAGTAGGCAATGATTTAAGATTACCTTTTAGTAGAAGTTGATAGGTTTTATGCGGCGCAAACGCTAGGCGGTTACGATCACCCCACTGAGATATTAGATTTAGGCAAGTATGGGCCAAGTTCTCAAGTCCGGCTCGGGTACTTGATTGAATGAGCAGTAGGCCATCGTCCGCGTAACCAGTAAGTGAATTAAAAAAATATTAAGAGCCTATCCACTCTAACCTTGAAGACACTTAAATTATAGGCAGACGAAAATCATACCAGTATCAGCCTTTATTTTCCCACTGCTGGGATACCAGTCACTCTTAGTAAGAAGGAAGCCTGGAATCCGCTACTTTGAGTTATGGTGAAAGTTACATCATCACATAGTTTGGAAATTTTGGAAGAAACTATTTCCAAATATACTTTTTCCCGAAAATAATAAAACCCTACTCACCGAATCGGCGTTGAGGAGCAGTTCCACTTGACACACCCACCATCGTCATCACAATACCCCTTACAGTTTTCATCACAAGGTATCACACAGACATTGTCACTGTTATTACTCTTCATGTAACCGTTCTTACACGAACAGATATTTGGCGCGGTGCAAAAACTATTAACACAGGTCTTTGAACACTGGGGCTTGCAAACACCTTTGACTTTAACATAGCCATTATGGCAGGTGCAATTATTAGGAGCAACACAGTCTCCATGGGAACAGCTGTCACACTTTGGAGTACACACAGTCTTGTTTTTAGGCACGTAACCCTTGTGACAAGAGCAAGTGTTGGGAGCAACACAGTCGGCATTCACGCAATCACAAATCGGTTCACAGACGGAACTGTTCTTTTTTCGGTAACCGTTAGAACAAGTGCAGGTATTCGGAGCAGTACAGGTGGAATTGATGCAGGTCTGGTCACATATAGGGACACAGTTGAGGTTCTCATCTGCAGTGTAGCCCTCATCGCATTTGAAGCAATGCGTTGAGTTGTAGGGCTTGTAATCCGGCTTGCAGATACAGGTGTTGTTGGCATGACAGTCGGCGTTGACACAAGTTGGGTTGCAGACGGGGGTGATACAGGTGTTCGGTCGTTCGGGGTCGAGGTGCGCGGGGGGGAAACACTGGCACTGGTCTGGGGAGACGCATTTGCCTCCGTAGCAGCCAGTGCTGCAGATGGCTTCGCAGATGTCCAGGTCACTCTCATGCTGCCAGCCGTTACAGCAAACCGTGTGGTTCGTCCAAGTTAAATATGTCTAGAAAACAAAAGTAATATATGGTAATCAAAGTAAAATAGAGTAATCAAAAATGTTTAACAAATGTGAATTTTTAGTATAAATAACTTTAAACCCTACACAAAACAGTTTAATTTACGCTAAATTGGTTACGCTACAACTTTACCACTTAATTACCATTAGAATTATGTAAAATTTATATTGCTGAACTTATTATGGATTTGAAACATTAGTTTAATTGGACTATAATTATTATTACCTCAAATCTATATTTCTTGACGACACACTTTCTCCGTCCACACCACTTGTTGATGGCCACATTGTAGGGCCTTTTTCGTCGGTTTCGAGAACTAGAAAAAATTGAGTAGGAAGTTAGTACCTCTAATACATTATTAGTAGTGAGTATTCGAACTTATAAACAGCTAAAATTTTTCATTGTTTCGCATAAAGCTTGCACTGTCGCAAGCTCCAATATTTTTTTAAATGAAACCAGTACATTTATTTATGTAAATTAAAACAAAAATATTGGAATGAAACTCACTTAGCTCAAAAAAAAGCCCTTGTCCAGCTGCATAGACAAGATTTGTTGTTTAAAACAATCAATAAAACACTTGTAACTCAACATTACAACAAATAGTTTTTCAAAACAATTAATTTTAATATACCCTTTCTAATCTCCCAACCACCAATATTTACCTGAGCTTGACTATACACACTCCATCACCATTTTCATCTAAAGCTTCCGTATGGCTAACAAAACCGAGTAGCAACACCACTAATAAACAAAACACTATCGTTTTCAAACACATACTTGCAACGTCCCTAATTTTATTTTATACCAAAACAATCTTTTTGTTTTTAATCTTAAGGGTGAAATTTTTTTGCCCAATCGTTTCCACACCACTGTGTCAGTCAGTCAACTACGATATAATGATGTGCGCTATCTCCTAAACTATACACAATACTTGGAATATCAGCGCAGGCGCCATTGTGAGCGATTTAAACATAAATAACTTCAAGTGGAACTCATAATTATTCAAGTTTTACAAAACTGCTAGTCAGGCAGAAACTAATTAATTAGTCCTATAAAATTATATGATTGTTAATTGGCATGCCTTTTTTGAAGTTAAAGAAGAAATTCTTGTCTTGAAATGCTTTCAAGAAAAGAATTTACCGATCAGCTTATCTTAATGGCATTGGTTCGTAGTTTAATAGGCACATAATTATTTTAAAACGATTCTACTTTCGTGATGTATTTGCCGAAAATGTAAATGAATATGAATTAATGAAAAAAATGCTTTAATTCCTACACAATAAACTTCAATTTATACGACAACTTCAAACGTTTTTGTAACAACCAAATGAAAACTTAAATTTCATTTAAATAAAGCTGATATTTGTTTAACATAATGTAGCATATAGCTGTGCAGCACTGCGAACTTTTATGATAGATGGCGCTCTTTCTAACTGATCTATGAGAAGAATTGCCAAAACAAACTCGGAGCTCATAGTATCTTTGGAAAGCCTAACCTTCTATGGAATATAACAATGCATGGCCTTGTCTGGAAGAAAAAACCATTGCAGCTTTGAGTTGATCTGTACTGAACAGACGGCTTATATCCATAATCATCATCATCATTTCAGCCGAAAAACGTCCACTGCTGGACATAGGGAAGCCCAAGAATCTCCACGACGACCGGTCCTGCGCCTCCCTCATCCAGCGGTTTCCCTTGACCTTCGCCAGGTTGTCGTTCGTCTTCCGGTGCGTGGTCACCACTCGAGAACCCGTCGGCCCATTCGGGCATAGGTCCTAAAGGCAATGTGTCCGCCCCACTGTCACTTAAGTGCTGCAATTCTTCGGGCTACGTCGGTTACTCTCGTTCTTCTGCAGATCTCCTCTTTTCTGATTTACATTCATCAGTCATTACAATAACTGATACAGCTCCAACAACCAGTCATACGATGCTTCTTGTCGCTCACAATGGCGCATGACCTTCAGTCATTATGATTATTAAAATTATGATTTGTAATTTGCTAATTTGCGCCCTATATCGCTTAGTCATAAGGCTCTTATTATCATTAATGACACCGTGCCTGACAATGAGTGTGCGTCCTGTGAATTTGCATGTAAGCCATTATCCTTTTGTTCTTGTCTATTAATAGAGTTCAAAAGAGAAATTAAATTAACAGGAGTCAGTAATTAACATTTTGGTAGGTTTTATTTATCGTTTATGTAGCCACTCTGTGGCCTGTATTGCCCAACAGTAGAACAAAAGTCTACTTTTTTTTGAAACTTTGTCCCACACTTAGAATTACTCCTATAGTGGTATATACAACCGCCACATGCAAACAACGCTTCATAATGACGTCACACGAATTCTACATCTCACAAGCAGAGTTTACCGTGCAACTAACATACATAAAACTTCTCAATCAAAAATCAACCGTTGGGTAAGTGTCCGCCAGACATAACACCAGTCTGGTCGGGGGATCCTTCCTTTTCTATGGAGGATCAGTGAACTTTACACCTTGTCTTCCTCATACCTCCACACTCCTATATCGTCGGTGCATTTACAAACATTTAAACTCCAGCCTGACCTGAGCAGTTAGATTGGTAAAGCGGACCCCAACTCCAAAGCTGAAAAAGCTTCGGATGCGACTGGGATTAACGCTGAGATGATGATGATGACACAAACAGCCTGACCCGGAACAGCTACCGGTAGGCCATAAAAAGGGAATCCAAGCCGCAACACGCAACACAGCAGTCCTCAGCCACTGCGCCAACCGTGTCGTCAGTTAGATATTTAACGAAGGGAAATGCACAGCAATGCAATTCTGTAATCATCTCACCGTAAAAACTTAGGTGAAGTCAGAGCGTAGTGATGTGTCATTCCAACTAATACTAGCGACACTATTGA
The DNA here is from genome assembly GCA_017933935.1 of Sesamia nonagrioides. Classification (NCBI taxonomy): domain Eukaryota; kingdom Metazoa; phylum Arthropoda; class Insecta; order Lepidoptera; family Noctuidae; genus Sesamia; species Sesamia nonagrioides. The sequence continues at coordinate 1,359,328 of JADWQK010002063.1, forward strand.
CGTCTCACTCTAAACTCACTACACCGAACTTATCACGGTCTCGATCGGCAGATGTTCCATAAAAAAGGGCCAAATATTGTAAATTACTTTTACTACTGTCGATCCAGCCACGGGCGGCTGATGATGCATGGACTGATGGTACGGCGGCTGGGACATACCTAGCGGACCAGACCAGACCAGACCACATGGCCTGCCATCCTTCACCAATACCAGCCACCCTCCGCGGTGTGTTCAGCTGCCCTACATTCAAGTCATGAGCTCCCTTCTCCTGAACCACCCTCTTAGACTTGTACCTGTGGTTCTGGAAACATATTTTCACTTGCATCATTGTCAATCGTATCAAGCTGCACGTACAACAACATAACCACGTGACCGTTCACTATGCGTATTCGCACATAAAGTGACGTTTCGCGAGAGCATTGACACGCTCAGTGAAATGTGACGGATGCTGCTGATAACACACATATTTATAATATTGATGGTCCTGTGAAATGCGTGTTTGAGTTAATGTTAATGGTGCTATCGAATTATTTATCCTACTAGCTATTCGGGTAATCATCTTCCTCTTTCATGTGAACCGATAATCATCAGGAAGCATAACCACTTTAGTGACGATTATATTTATATAATAAGCAATATACAGTCGGCCGTAAAAATTCCAGGAAGCTTATAAAAAGTGTGATAGGTTCTTAAATACACAAAACTTATCGGTGAAAATGTAGTATGTTATGATGACTGACTTCTACATGAAATAAAATATATAACATGTTTCTAAACTCAATCATTTTATATAAATACAAAAAAGTACTTCTAGCTTTTGACAAAAATAATCAACACATTTAATCTGCAAAAAGAAAGCTTTTCTAACATTTTAATGGCCCGTATTTCTTCCACGAATCCGTATCACTTCATTAAGACGATGTGGGATGCTGTTAACCGGTTTTGCTCTATGTTCGACCATTCTTCCTCTAGCGCACTCCTTAACTTACGTAACGTAGCTGCAGTTGGAGAGCGTTGTTAGACGCATCTCCCGAGCGTATTTTGTTTTGGGTATGCAGATATCAATGGCCAAGAGTGAATTTATTACAGAAGTTAGCCGGAGCAGAAAATTGTAGTAGCGCACGTAGACTTCGACTTTGCGCATCATAAATCCGAAGCTATTGAGAGGTATATGTCCGGATCGGATCCTCAAAGCCGTCACTACTTCTTGCCTGCTCATCCTACCCTCGCTGAACTAGAGTCTCTGAGGAAGAGATGGTTGAATCGTTTTGTACAAAATACCCTTAGTTAAAGACCTTTCATTAAAATATTCTGCCCATGATTGCCCATCTGGCCCTAACCAAGGGTAAGAGCTCAGTGTGCCAAGGAATAACAAGGATGTATTTCTCCATCAGACCCCGATTCCTTTGCCAAACGATCAACCATCTCATAAATTCATATTTCACTCTACTGCTTTCCGTTCAATTCAATAATAGTTATTTGTTATACAAGAGTGCAAAGTTGCTTTTTAACCGCGTGTTCAATTTTGATGACCGAGCAAGCGAAGGATTCTAAAATTGAATCACGAGCGCAGCGAGTGATTCAAAATTAGAATCCTGAGCGTTAGCGAGGGAATCAAAAGGACACGAGGTGAAAAATCTTTGCACTCGAGTGCAACACGTAACTTTTCATTCCACCTCAGCGAGGAAATAACTAAATGCAATAAAAAAATGTTTACAATCACAAGATAGGTACACTTTTATTTCAGTTTAGGTATTAATTACTACATTATGACAGGTAAGTATTACAGAATAATCTTTAAATTATAATAAAATAATACTAAAGTATAATTAAGTAAAATAAAGTATAATTAAGTTAAAGTATAATTAATTAAAGATCGTGCGAAATGGAGGAGAATGTGCAGGAAAGCGGACCCCGGGCTCCAACGCGAAAGCCGCGGATGCAACCGGGATAAACGCTGAGATGATGATGATGATGACTAAAGTATAATTAAGAAAATTTTAAAGTAACGTTGCAACAGCTATTTAAATTGAGTGTAATATTTTTGTTTGGTACTGTAATATTGGTGTTAGTCACTTGTGTACTGTTTTTCGGTAAACTGTCTGTCATACTTAATAGTTGTACCGATTCATCGGATTCCCTTGGCGTGAATGTTGGAGAGAGAGGGAGATGGTTAGGTGTTTCATAACGGCTTATTTTTGATGTAGAAGGGCCAGTCCAAGTTTCCGATTGAGGCTCTTTCAGTGTAATGGCTCCTACGATGCCTTCACATATTTTAGACTTATTTTGGATGGAATCCTCTATGTATCCCTCTACAACTGCATTGGTCTTCCAGCCTCCATGGCGCTTAAGGGACAGGAGATCAGCTCCGGAATCAGCCAAAAGTGTGGCTGAAGTTCGTCGGAAACAATGACCCGTGTACAACAGGGGTTCTGGAAGTTCAAGAAATGTTGCTATTTCTCGTGGGATACTGCCAATTTTATTAGTACCCATAGGCTGTCTAACACACTTTCCATTGCGATACTGTAGAAAAAAACGATTGATTGGAGTGTTAGGCGGCCGTAAGGCTTGATATTTCTCAACAATCGTTACGTATTCCTTGCGAATGACAAAGTTGCGGTCTCTTTTTGTCTTTGTATTAGGTAAATTAATTAATAGTAAGTCATCTGAATGTTTCTCAATGTTTTTGACATTAAGTTGTGTTAGTTCATTAGTTCGACATGCTCCGTTTATTCCAATAATAAGAACAACCTGCAATGTAAAGAGTATTGTAGTAGATAAATGAATAAAATTTATATGAACGCATAATTATGCCTATCAACATTTACTAAGTATACTATTTAATTGAGATTAATATATTATGTACTTAAGTAGATACTGAATGTGCAACTGACTTACTTTTGCCGCCAAATATACGGAATCGGGTGCTTCGTTAAGAAACTTTTCAATATCAGATACTGTGAAAACCTTCGATTTTTTTGGATGATCACCAGATGAGGCTCTTTTTAAAAATGCTACTAATTTAGGATAGGTATCGATATGTATGTCTTTTTTCATCTTTATTGTTAATTTTAGCATCGAATACGTACTCCATAGAGTGCTTGCTTTCTTGTTCTCGGATAATTCTATAAAATATGCCAGCAAAACGTTTTCTGAGAAAGTTTCGGCTCCTTTTGCTAGTCGCCACGTGTTGAACATATCGTACTGTTTTAAATACTTCTCGCGTGATTGTTGAGGTAGAAAGCTCATTTGCGCATTATTAACAGTTTCAGTCAATTCTGTTGGCGTCAAACAAACTTCCTCGTCGCTAGAATCAAGGCGGAAACATACTTACGTGTCGTGGCGTGTCGTGGCGCGCCAGGAGCATATCGGTTTCATACATTTAATATGGTTAGGGACATATTTGCGTGTCGTGTCGTGACGCAAAGCGTTCTGTCGTGGCGCGGACTGCTCGCCACCGATTGCGCCAGAGCGGTGGTGGGGGTTATGGCGCGACACGGCACAACAGACAAATGTGTTTCTATACGGCGCGTGGCTCGTGGCGCAAACATCTAGCGGTTATTAAATTTTAATTTAAAAAATGACTGACGATCTCATAGAACTCGTACGCCAAAGAAAAGTTATATATGATTCTAAGTGTAAAGATTACAAGGATCATTTCATGAGAAATGCTGCTTGGGAAGAAATCGCTGAAATCTTAGAAAAACCAGGTAAGTCAATAAAGTTGTATTTTACTTTATTATTTATTTGAAAAGAGATAATGAATAAATATACAAAATTAACAATTAATACTATTTAAGAATTTTGTCTACCTCGGCGAATAATTTCTATTTGCCATGGTACTCTCCCTTCTGGACTAATAAAATACTCTTTGTATTTCTCTCTGACATAAACAGCGTTTTTTGATGGGTTTCTTGGTAAAGATTCAATATTAATTAGACAGTCGATGTTGCTGCTATGGTCAGTAGAATCCATCAAATTTTCTTCAGGGAGCAATGTTTCTGTTCTTAAAAAATTATGTAAGCAGCAGGCAGCTAGCACAATCTTGTCTACCATGTCCGGTTGGACTTGCATAGGTCCATGAAATACACGAAATCGAGCCCGTAAAATACCAAACGCATTTTCTACACACCGGCGTGCACGTGATAAGCGGTAATTAAATATTTTATTTGCATCATTGTTAACTAGCTTGTCTTTGTGATAAGGTTTTAACAAATATGGTTTCAACGGGAATGCTGCATCAGCAACAATAGTGTATGGCATAGGTTGTGAGTTTACACTCAGTGGTTCATCCTGTGGTACATTTAATGCTTTCTGCTCAAATAATTTTCCCATCAAAGATTTCTCGTATATGCCACCGTCACTGTTTCGACCATACGCACCTACGTCAATCATGATAAATTTGTATTGAGCATCAACTAATGCAAGTAAAACTATGGAGTGTTCTTATTTATAGTTATAGAAAGTAGAACCTGCGTTTATAGGACAAATTATGTTAACGTGTTTGCCATCTAATGCTCCAATACAATTTGGAAAATGCCAAAATTGTTTAAAGTTATTTGCAATATCCTTCCACATTTGTTCAGAAGGTGTAGGCATTACAATAGGTGCCATATTTTTCCAAATGGCTTCACACACTTCTTGTACTATAACTCTCACAGTAGAAAATCCCATTCGATAGTTGAAGGCCAATGATCGAAAAGTGTTTCCAGTAGCTAAAAATCTGAAAAGAAATAAACAATTATTATTATTTGTTACAGTAAATAAATGCAAGGATGACTGGGCAAAACTAAGGAATGCTTTCGCCAGCGCTTTGAAGCGACGAAGGAATAAGAAAAGTGGGCAGGCTGCGGCGGCGTTGGTGCCCTGGAAATATGAAGAAAGCATGAGTTTTCTTCTTCCTTATATGGAATGTAGGAGTACAAAAACAAATGTGACAACTACACCAGAATCACCACCCACAGAAGAGTCTCCCGACGAAAGTCTTCCAGAAAGTCCCAGTACTTCACGCAGTCAATCACAATCCAGTTCCTCACGTGGAAAACCTAATAAAGAACCCAAATTACAAGAGTTGTATGATTTGATGAAATCTTCCCAAGATTTAAGACGTCAGAAGCAAAATTTTAGACAAGACATGGACGAAACTGATCTATTTTTCCTTAGCATGAGTAAAGAATTAAAAGTGCTGCCAAAACTTGAACAAACAAAAATGAAATTAGACTTGCACACCGCTATTTCCCAAGCATTAATATGGCAATTGGAACACAGAGACAAAATTTTAAAAACGCCTATAAAAATAACAACTCAAAGATTCATCCCATCAACTCCACAACATCAGTCCTCAACATACATCCAAACTACTGCAAACGCTGAATTACCAACATACAACCAGTCACCCTCACACGATCAGTCACCCACATATATCGAGTTATCAATTCCTACTACATCTCGCGCACAAAATCATGCTGATTCTTCAACATACATCCAAACTACTGCAGACGTTCATCAATCACTAACATGCACCCAGTCACCTATACACGCTCAGTCACCCACATATATCCAGTCATCATCATTTCCATCCGGATGACACTCAAAACCTGTTGTTTCAGATAACATGAAAGCATAATATGACAGTATAAATTTTGAAGATGAATAAATTCAAAATAATGGTTAAACTAATGATTTAATGATAAACAGATAATTTTTTAACTAATAAATAAGACAGCAGGTTGTGATTACTTAAACGTTGATTTCATATAAGTTAGTTTCATGATAAATGATTGTTAACCTAACTCGTGCAACAGCACAGTCAATTATATTTTTCAAAGAAAATAAAACTTACCTTAAACATAACGCAAGTCTTTATTTAGTACCTATGGGTTCACGAAATTTCGTATGTACTTTTTTTATGTCTCCTTCAATCAGCGAATGGATTTCCTCATATTGTGCTTGGTTCATCCTAAAGTACTGATGAAATTTCTCATCGTCACTCTCCAGTTCTTTAACAAGACGATGAAATTCACCTTTGTCTTGTCTCCCTCTGTTTATAGGGTGAACCCAGTATCTTCTTTTCTCTTTTTTTGCTCTTAAGAAGTTTCATTGCTAAGAGAAATTGAAGGTCTTCATCAAAATCACTATCCGAATCAGAAGAAAACATTATTTATGTTTGAACGCTGCAAAGGTTCGTCAAGTACTGTTCAGAAATAAAGCCAGAGTACGCCACGACACGACACTTTAGTGTGCACACTCACCGTCACGACAGTAATCGTCACGACACGCCACGACACGTAAGTATGTTTCCGCCTTCACTCATTTTAGTTTTTCACTTGTTTTCAAGTTTCTTTTTTTTAATATAAGGTTTAACAATGACGTGAAAAAATGCCGCGTAAAGAACCGCGTACAAAGAAAATTGAAAAAAGAACACCAAGAAGGTTCCGAGTCTGAGTTTTTAACAAATTAAAAAAAAGTTATATGATATATTCGGCACCATAGAGGTAACAGTAAATAAGTTTAATGTTTTTTTTTAATTTACAAACTTAGTGCACACGATGTTCTAAATTCAATTTACTTTATCCTCTAGAGAATAAAAACGGCTTTTCCAGTCAGATATTGAAGATTAAAAATACTCTTTCCGAGATGGTGGGATGAAAAATATATTCATTGATTAATGGACTACATGTGGATTGGTTGTGTTCTGAATTTTTGGAGATTAGCTGGTAAGAATGGGCTTGTGAGACCCCTTCTTCCTTAATCCATTTAAAGGTGATAAAAGATTGCTTTTAGCGACAAGACCGCCTATTGTATCACACCTCGTAAAATTATAACATTTCTATATATGTAATATATGTAATTTATACGGTGTAAAGTATATTTTTACGAACGAAAAAGGGATTGTGTTAAAGATTATTATCAAAGAGGGTTCGAATACGGAAATGATAACTAATAAATCTCTATTAACTGTCATTTCAGCGTGCATTATCATTCCTGCGTATCTAGGCAGGAAGTATAAAATATATGCTGTGAACACCCAAAATTATATTAGGATGAGGGCAAGAAATCGTTGATTATGGCTGCGGTGCCGATAAAGTAATAGAAACACGCACATTATAGTACTGTTACTGAATGGAATTTCTGATCGTAGTCTGGGTTTCCAAACAGATATCACCTGGGAGTCATCGAATTCGAAGCGAGGTAAGCGTGACAAGTGCTCATCGTCGACCGCCTAATCACCAACTATAAAAAACTAAACATTTTATTTTTATTTATTTAATTTATTCTTTATGTATTTTTATTTATGTGGTTATTTCTTAAGAAATGATTTGCGAAAGGAGAAGTAAAACAGATACTTATGCGAAAACAGGGAGAAAAAAATATATTATTACCCGACTACGGCAAAGCAAAAGGAGGGTTATGATTTTGACAGGCTATGTATGTATGTATGTATGTATGTATGTATGTTCATCTGTTCCCTCGTAACTTCTAAACTACTTATCAGAATTCGACAAATGATATATCATTAGAAGCGTCTTAACTGTTCGCTGGTTATAGGCTATATGGAGTTCCACAAAATCTAATGTGGCGCCCTCTAGCGGACAAAACATACAGAATAAAAAAATAAAGTTAAGATAAATATGCCGTGTTTGGTATCATTTGAAAGCGCTTTACTTGTACATTTTGAATATATATATCTTACTAGCATTTGCTTGTGACTTTACCTGTATTCATGGGCTGATTGCATATAATTCACATCTTTTCGTTCATAGCTTCTTTACTACTTATCAGAATAAGACCACTGCAGTACCATTAGAAGGGCCTTAATATTCTGTTGGTTATGAGCTATAAAGCTTGTCACCAAATTTACTATTACGCCCTGTAGCGAACAAAAAGTTCTATGTTAATATAAAATTAAAATAAATATACCGTATTTGGTATCACTTGAAAGAACCTCACGAGTACTTTATGTTTGTACATAATCCCGAGTAATGCTTCGTAGAAATTTGAATGTAAACCAGGGTTTGGTAAATGGAGCGATGGGAGTGGTGAAAGCCTTCGAATGGCCTGCTCTTCGGCGCGATCAGTTAGAACAGAGAGAACAGCCAAGCGCTGTTCTCATACAATTTGACGACGCATCTATAAAAGCAGATATTAACGGACTTAGCAGAATCGAGCCTTGCCTCACTGAATTTGACGGTGTGAGGGGGTCTGGGCAAATTCAGTGTAAAATGCTCTCGCCGAGTCTTTCTTGGGGTTGTACTGTACATAAATTACAAGGTTGTACTCTGGATAAAGCAGTTATCGATCTAGGAAAGTCATTTTTTGGTAAAGGACAGGCCTATGTCGCTAGTAGAGTCAAAACCATAGAGGGATTGTTTATAAGTGTCTTGGGTCATAATGAATTACTTAAAAATCCACATGACAGTCGATCGTTATCAGAATTAGATAGATTAAGAAATCTTCGCAGGTCCTCTTAATATGTGAAACATCCAATCTATTTATACTAACGACCTCATCCACTAATTCATGATCCATTCGCTGCCATCAACGCAAACGTGCGTCGCCACTACGAAATACTGGGAGCTTCATACGGGGAAACCGTTGCTATACGCGCTATGATCCACGTGCTACGAAATAGAAAATAGGATATCTCTACATATTACTATACGCCGATTCATAAGTCAAAAGAGATGTCGTATGTTAACTACCTAGTTTTTAGTTCGTCAATTTAACTTTTGTTAATATTATGCGCCACAAATACACTTTAACACCAAAATAGTACAAATAATAAAAAGTAAAAGAACTAAAACCCAACTACGACAAAAAACGACGCTGAAAAAGTATAAAACAAGATTTTCAGAATACTGAACTGAACAAAGTTGCTAATATAGTTGTAAGTAAATGGACACAGTAGAGTCTACCAAGATGGCTTCGTTGTAAATTGACAATAATGTCATACAATACTATTCTGATATGCAATATTCACTATGTAGCGTAGTCACACGTTACATATACCTACCTACCGTAGCACTTTGATAACGTGTGACTGCGGTTTTCCAAACATGAAAATTTATCTCTACATAGTGAATATTGCATACTTCAGAATAGTATTGTATGACATTATTGTCAATTTACCACGAAGCCATCTTGGTAGACTCCACTGTGTCCATTTACTTACAACTATATTAGCAACTTTGTTCAGTTCAGTATTCTGAAAATCTTGTTTTATACTTTTTCAGCGTCGTTTTTTGTCGTAGTTGGGTTTTAGTTCTTTTACTTTCTTTTGATAAGTATAAGACAAAATAAGAATAGAAACTATGAAACTGACATCCCAGAGTCATTGCAACAACAGACACAGTAAACAGAAACATGTCCCTGAGCCAAAAATTCAAAAACATGTGACATCTTACCAATCCGCTCCCTTGGTAGATTCCCACTCAAGTAGAGCAGCCCTGTGCCCCAAAACAAACTGATTTTGCTATTGCCATGACAGTTTTACTTTCTAAGTATATCTTGGACACCAATGACCGATTATAAAAGTGAAGGAAAACATCTTGAGGAATCCTGGACTTTCAAGTCTGAAATCGCCAACCCGCATTGAGCAAGCGTGGTAATTAGGCTCAATCCTTCTCTGTATGAGAGGAGACCTGCGCCCAGCAGTCGGACGTTAAAAATGTAGGCCATGATGACAGTTTTATTTCCATACCTGACCAGCCGATTAGCTAACAAGGTTATAATGTTAAGGAAACTGAAAAGGAAATCACTTCAGTGGATTTATGTACATGTTATTTTGACATATGTATGATGAATCATATTGAAGCATTGTGTCAGAAACATCGACTGAATAACAAGTAAATTTGTTACAATGTAACTATTGATTTAAATATAATATACTCTTAAAAATTTCTTTAACTATCGTGGTGTGTGAAAACGGTGTGGTTTAAAATGAAAATGAGTGGAATCTGTTTGGTTTTTTGCTTAATGGTAATTGAACTTACAATATTTATCTAAATATACAATATGTGAAGAAAACCCCGTCCGACCCAAAAGGATAATAAAGGCTAGGTAAACACATGACCAAATAAAATATGAAATTTTACATAATCATCCTAGTAACAATACTAATGAATTTTGAAATAATCTTTTTTTCCGCGAATTACCAAAATTTGGTAATTTTTAAAAAGTGACAACACCATTTTAGACAGTATTATTAAGAGTGATGCGAGTACGTGCCGCGTGCCCTGCCCCCTTCGCCCCCGCATGTTTGTCTACCGCACATGTTAATACATGTGAAAAAGCGACGTAACTTAATAGTTAGGTTTTTTTAAGTTTAGCCCTGCTTTGTAGATATTATTATAATCAGTTATCGACCCGATAACCTAACCTAACCTAACAATACCTTCACGGATCGGACAGGGTTTTCTTTACATATTGTATATTCGTTACAATTTACAATAGAATAGAATATCCATTATTATGTATTTACAGATACACCATATAAACTACAGAACATTTATGTAATGATTTAACAAAGGTCGTTAAGTTGCTTGGACACTGTTCCTGAAACCGGTAGACTACCGTTTTTATTGTTTTTTTTTTTTATTTACGTTTATTAGCCGTTTAGGTACGGAATCCTAACTAGATTATGCAGGCATTTTATAGTTGAACTATAGAAGGAACCTCAAAAATCCCTTTTAAAAATATTTTCTTTATTCTTCTTTCTAAAGTCCATGTATTACTTGACTTTTAAATGTAAATCTTAAACTATTTATACCAACTACTACTGTATGTATAGATGATAAGGAATATTGTGCATATGTAGATGACCTGTTTCTTGGTGTGGCTATTTATGGAATACTAGCTAAGCCTTTTGGTTTCACCCGCGTAAGTTTTGATCCCATGGGAACCTCGGGATTTTGAATCACTTTGAAGCATATTGCTAATCCGTCGCTCCGTAGGTTCGAAAAATGTGTCTGCTGAACAACATAAATGGCCCAATGAATGTTGCTGAACTGTCAAAATGAATGAAATCCATAGCTACTGATAGTGGGTTACGCAATTACCTTGCACCCATGTGTCAAATGTCATCTGTAAATCCATCTACCCATCTGTACAAATTTTCACTTTTATTAGTAGGACAAGTACGTAGTAATATGATAATAGGAAACTGATCGAAGGGGTTTATGACAATTGTTTGTATTTTTGATAACTCAAAATGGGCCATACCTATCATTAGTAGAAAGGTTTTGCAAGCATTCTTCAACCACCATCAGTGAATACCCTGTGTTTAAGGCCCCTGACTTATAAGCGTGGGTTTAAACTCAGTCAGTCGCGTTACTTTGTGTAAGCTCAATTCGAGGCCGGCAGAAGTCACCACCCACCAGGCAAAGTCGTGCCGTTAAGCGATTCGTCGTGTTCCGGCGTGATGTCTGGTGAACCCGTACGGAGGACGGATCTGAGCACTTGTGTTGTGATGTATGCCGGCCGGGTAATGTTTTTGTATCGGGAGTTTGGTCGTGGGGGGCCTCCAGATCAATCTCCCTCTAGCGCAGCATCATTGGTTGTGTTGCATCACTTCGCTCAACTGCCGTCTTCCTTGCTATTTACTCAGTTTTTTGAATAAATAGGCTCTTAATTAACTAGCGCCCTTTACCATCAACGATTGCATCACTTCTTACCATCAGGCGGGATTGCGGTCAAGCAGCAAGTAAAAGTTACATATAAATAGAAATGAGCAACGCTGCACCCCGCCAAGGGTGGCAGTTCGTACAGAGCATTCCGCAATTTTCTTATTAGAAACTTAAAAAACCGTATGCGGAATAATTGTGGCTAACAAAAAAATTGTGCACCATTTCTTTTTTTGGAAATCCGCCCCCATCTCCTTATTAATGTCATCTACAGTAGCATAATAAAATAATATTCTGTTCCGAGTTCTCTTCTGTATTTATAAATCAGGAAAGGGAAACCGTGTTACCCCGAAATTTAACGCGAGCGAAGTTCCGAGGGGAAAACTAATTAATTTATATATTTTACACTAAAGTAATTAATAGTAGTTATTAATATAGTATTTATCAACTCATTTATTTACAGATCATGACGTACACAGTTGCAGTTTGTAACGCGTACTTTGATTGCGACGAATACTTTGTTATAATTGAAGAAACATCTTGTTTCGGTCATGTTAGATTGAGACCTCTAAACAAGTAAGTTATCACTTTCAAAACTTTGAATTGACATGCAACCGTTATCAGCCCCATTTTGATTCGTCCTTAGCATTTTCTTGTTATAATGAACAACGAAACGATTTCATTTTTAGCACATACGAACGACAGCAGGTCAGGCTACCCCAAACTGTCAGATATTCCCAATCAATTTTGAGCCTTAATGCTTTAGAGATAAAGTTGAAAATCTAATAAGAATTGCTTCTGACGAATTATAGTAGCTTGATGTGCTGTCGTCTGCACATGTCCTGGGGTCAATTACGAGGTCACGCAGAAGGTTTCATATATTCTTTTATCAAGAGATTCACTTCTCCCTTTAATCTTTGCGGTCCAGTATATGAACACATCACATATGCCTGTGTATTTAAAAAAACTGTTTATGAAACATTCAAAAAAACTTCATTCAAAAATAAAGTCCTCCTGATCCTTCAAATCCTTCAAATCTTTCAAATCCTTTGATTAAATCTGCGTCTATACATACTTTGTCCGTGACTGCACACCCACATTTTATTTTTGTTTTCTATAAAGGGTTGCCTCCCACTAGAAATTACTTCTGTATCATGAGTACGTTTACAAACATTGAAACTCGCATATACAAACACATTTTTTGTCATATTCTATATAAGATTTTTATTTTAGACCAAGCATAAATTGGGATAAGGTGACTGACCCCTGCAATTCTACGGAAAAAGATCCAGGGAAGAAGAAATGCCTTGTCGACTTCAAATGTATGGGTACCGTGACTAATTGCCAATACCACATTAAAAAAGTAAACCACCAATCCCATACCTTCATAGACGACCGCACAGTGAAACCGATAACAACCACAACTGAAGCAATCCATGTACCACAAGGCAATATTACTGTAGACGAGAAACCACACCACACGATGAATGAAGAACTCACTGCTTCAACGTATGATGTTAATTTAATTTATATCAATGACAGTGTCATGCAGGAAAGCTCAAAGTCTAGAGGAGAGAATTGTACAGTGGTCTGTGATCATGCCGAAAGTGTTTGTATTGGTGGAGAAAAATCCGAAAATGATAGCTTAAGTGACATCAAAAATATTCACACACTTGAAATAGAAATAAATCGTGATGAAACCAGTCCAGTTCAACCACTTTTTACTGGTCATTTTCCAGAATCGTCAAAGAACAAAACTAAAAATTATAAAAATCATTTTAAATACTTAATAACTGGATCCTTATCTTGTTCATCTCTAAAATATAAAAATTGCAAGAATAATTCTTCGAAACAATTTAATGTATATATTAAAGCAAACTGTATCGAGAATGACACAATCACGAAATATCCTAACTGTACAAAGAACTTGATAACTGCAGAAAATGTAAAGAACCACGTTTACTTGAAATGCGAAGATATATCATTTGCTAAACATAATCTACGTATTGTACAAACTCTGCCAACATCGTCACCAAAACTGACGACTTGGAACTGTCAAATTACAGAATTTAATACACCGTCCTCTAAAGAACAACGCATTGAAAACAACAAAATACACTTTTACAATTGTTCCAATAAAACAAAAATAATTTCTAATAAAAATAAATACAAAGATATTAATATTACACCAATTTTGGATAATAAGACCATAAATATTGATAATTTTTCAACAAAGAATCACATTGAATTGGAAAAGACAGACATTTCTATTGGAAAAGGAAAAAAAAGTAAGGATCTTTCATCACAAGCAAATCCAGAAAATATTATAACAATTCTCATAACAGAACAACCAAATAATTGTAGTGACATCTCAAATTTTAATATTAACGAAGGCAAATTCATTTACTTGGGCACCAACAATAATACCGAGAAAATTGTACAAAATAATCATGTAGAAATAATACTATCTAATTGCATTAATGTTAGCTCTTCTACCGTTAACGAAACGCAACCTCCCTCCAAGGTGGACCTAAATATTATTTTGATAAATGAGTCCTTAAGTACTTCAAATCTTAAACATTTCAATGGAACTCCGAAAGATTTAACTGTTAAACGTGGAATACTACTAACATGTGACCATACCAATATTGATTTAGATAATAACAAAACAGTATTAAACTGTAAGTCCATAGATTTGAATTTGTATAACATAACAGGCATAGAAATGACACCGCTAAATCAAACATCTGACGATACAACTGCAATAGCATCTAAAACAAAGCAAGAGGTGTCGAGTTGGAACTGTCAAATTTTTGAATCAAATGATACGTTATCGTCCAAAGAACAACACAGTGAAAAGGGCAAATTATATTTTAAAAACTGTGCCAACGAAGTAAATAGCAATGGAAACAATAGTGTAACGCCTATTTCTGATATTAAGAACAGAACTTTTGATAGTTTTATTAATAGCAGTGAAAGGATTGATAGTATTAAAAGAAACGAGATGGAAATACCGAGTGGAAAACTAGTCTTAAACACAGATATTTTACCACGCGTAAGTTCAGAAAATATGATTAAAATTATCGTGACGGAAAAAGCAGATAATTGTAGCAACAACATATCATTAAATATTGATGGAGGTAAAATCATTGACTTAGGCACAAACAATAATGAAAAGAAATTCCTACAAAATAATATCTTAGAATTGAAACTCTTCAGCTGTATAAATATGAATTCTTCCATCAATAATGAAACACAACCTAATCCGAAGGTGGACCTGACAATTATTTTAAAAAATGAATCCTCAAGTGATGCAATTTTAAAGCAATTCAATGGAACTGTGAAATTGGGGAGTATGAAACAAAGATTACTCCTACAGTGTGATTACCCTAAGTTTAGGTCTAATACAACGGTATTACACTGTGAGTCAATAGATTTGCAGTCCCATAATATAACTGGTATAGAAACTACTACCAATGCAAACCAGACATCCAAATTGAATCAAAATAATACTAAGGAGAAGAAGAAAAATAATAATATAAAAATGATCCAAGAAAATCATAACAAAACCAAAGTAAATGAAAACAATAATTTCAGTACAAAAACACCAGTAGATAAGAATGAAGATACTATTAACAAAGACAGCAATGAAAATAACACGAAAGTATTTAGAATCAAAGAAGTGCAGAAAAAAGAAGAAAAATCGAATAAACTTATTTTCAATAGAAAAAAAGACATTCCTGATGATGTGGGGCATAACGTCCTTGCTCTGGCAAACCCTGAAACAGAAAGGATATCGCTAATAGTACTGTTGACAGTCACTTGTATCGCTATAGTGATAGTAATCGCGCTTAGAGCGTGCCCCAAAAGGAGAGAGTACAGTAAGTAAACCTACCAAAGTACTATACAATTATAGAATCTAAGATTTTTAGATCACGGAAAACTTTCGGGAGCACAGTTATCAGAGGTAACGCTCTGGCCTAGCATTGTACGCAGTTTCAATGGAATAAGAGGCCAGCCTTTGTTGTTTTTTTACTGACATGCATGCATGACTACCCCGTGTTGCTTGAATTTAGTTTAAACACTTACCACCTATTTACCTCGCAAATGTTTAGACTAAATACTACATATCAATTCTGGCTAATCTTGTCTTTGTTTAAATGGACATGGTTATGCCCAATGCATTGCCCTGTTACGTAATACACTATCAGTAGCAATGAGTTTCATTTTGACAGTTCAACAACATTCATTGTATTATTTACGTTGTTGAGCTGACACGTTTTAGAACACATGGAACAATGGATTAGGAATATTTATTTTTTATCCATACTAATATTATAAATGCGAAAGTAACTCTGCCTGTCTGTCTGTTACGCTTTCCCGCTTAAACCTCTCAACCGATTTTGATGACATTTTGGCACAGACAATGTTTAGACCCTGAGAAAGGACGTAAGCTATGTTTTATTGGAAAAAAAATGATATTCCAAAATTAAAATGATATTGACACGCGGGAGAAGCCGCGGGAAAGCTAGTAAATTATAAAAAAAATCCAACTGAGAGCAATAGTGTGTTACGCAATTAGGATGCTGCATAGTATCCTTCTCTGTATGAGAAGAGACCTGTGCCCAGCAGTGGGACGATAAAAAGGTTGATGATGATGAAATAAAAACACATACAATATTATAGTGAACCAGCCTGCTCAATGCGGGTTGGCGATTTCAGACCCAAAATCCAGGTTTCCTCAAGATGTATTCCTTCACCTTCAGTCATTGGTATCCAAGATATACTTACGTGTTATTATTTAACTTTTAGGATTCCGTAGCCAAATGGTAAAAAACGGAACCCTTATAGATTCGTCATGTCTGTCTGTCCGTCTGTCCGTCCGTATGTCACAGCCATTTTTTTCCGAAACTATAAGAGATATACTGTTGAAACTTAGTAGGTAGATGTATTCTGTGAACCGCATTAAGATTTTGATGCAAAAATAAAATAATAATAATAATAAATATTGGGGGCTCCCCATACTTAGAACTGAAACTCAAAAATTTTTTTTCATCAAACACATACGTGTGGTGTATCTATGGATAGGTCTTCAAAAATGATATCGAGGTTTATAAAATATTTTTTTTTCTAAACCGAATAGTTTGCGTCACAGACGCTTCCAAGGTGGAAAAAAGTTGGTCCCCCCCCCCCCCTAACTTTCAAAGTAAGAAAATGAAAAATCTAAAAAAAACATATGATGTACATTACTATAAAAACTATCAACGGAAATTTTTTTGAACGAGATCTAGTAAGTAATTTTTTTTAATACCTCGTAAATAGTAAACCGCTTGTTACCGCGTAGTATTTCATACAAATAAATCCTTTAATTTCATAAATCAATGGTACGGAACCCTTTGTGCTTGAGACCGACATGCACTTGGCCGGTTTTTTTAAATTTGATGTCCGCTATGATCCTGTGTCGGTCGAAATAAACGTTTTATTATTATAACAGTTGTCAGAAAAGTATCTCATACTAATTGTTGATTCCAGGTCCCGCTCCTACGAGAGAACCTCCAAATGAAGAAGACACACCGTTATAACAAGTATTTTAAATACTTAGATATTTAATTAATTAATGGAAAATTGTACTGAAGGTACTTTTTAACTACATTGTTATTATTTGTCATATACCCTAGCTCCGATTAAGTGTAGGTAGTGTATAGTTGTGTACTGAGAGTATGTATAATATAAATAGTTCTAAATATTTATATTTATTATGTTTTCTTGGTTTATTTTATGCATTTTTAGGCAATAGACACGAGATTTAGGTAAACGGCTCAAGTTTTGTAAAAAGATCACCCGTCAAAAGTACCCTAGTAGTAGTAGGCCTTTGCGGAAAGTCCTACAAAAATATCTTGTAATGAACACAGATGTGTTTATGCTAAAAGAAATACAGGATATTTCTGAAGCTTATTTTTGTTTGAAATTTGAATTAATTCAAATAAAAAAACAAACTGAAAATCGGTTCATCCGTTCAGAAGCTACTATGCCACAAACAGACACATTCACACACAAACACGCCAAACTTATAATACTCTTTTGTTTTTGCGTAGGAGTTTAAAAATAAACTTTAGCATAAAAATAACCTAAGGACGTCATTGTATTCGTCGGTATTTAGGCCAACTTAATCAACAGAACATTCCTGTTCCATTTCCATTCCTGGAAACCCTTGGAGCAGTTGCCAAGCAAAAAATAAATTTACAGAGGTGAATTACCTACGCGATAAAATTTTCTTGAAACAACTACGAATAGCAATAATTGTGTGTCATGCTTCGGGTTATAAAATCATTTGTTGGTTCTGCTCTTGATGGATTCTTTCTAAAGTTATAAGAAATACTAAAATTTAACCTTATCCAAATATGATTATGCTTAAACACAATAAACGACTTGTATTCTGCAAACACCTGGCTTCACCCGATCCATCGATGTACAACGCGCATGCCCCGTTGTGCCTCACCACGCTAAAAGGAACTCTAATGTCAAATATTATTACGTTCTTAGCACCTTATAAAGGAGATGTTAAGGGCGGAGTAGGAGTTGAACTTACACTGGGTACCGTAACAACTTCAGACAGGTCGGACTTCGGCGACCCTCGGGAACGTTCGGGCTTTTCCGTTTGCAAGTGGAACCTCGTAGTTTTTCAGACGACAGGGGCCCAACTTGGAGACGCAAATGTACATC
The DNA here is from genome assembly GCA_017933935.1 of Sesamia nonagrioides. Lineage (NCBI taxonomy): Eukaryota > Metazoa > Arthropoda > Insecta > Lepidoptera > Noctuidae > Sesamia > Sesamia nonagrioides. Next base: position 1,377,672 of record JADWQK010002063.1, read on the forward strand.
CTTACTAAACGTTTCAAATGTTATGTAATAGAAACCGTATTTTATTAAATTTGGTCAAATAATTGTTTTCTCGTGTGGGTATACAATTACATATAATAATAATAAATAAATAAATTAGCCATTTATTTCTTGCTTTACATATTAAATATTACAAGATTAAATGCAATATGAAAGTATCTATAACTATATAAGAAAAAGAATAATATTATATATTTGGTTAGTAACTCTAACTCTAAGTTTGTTAGTTTTAGATTTAACTTTTTTACAAAAAGAAAAACTTGTTATTTTTATAGTAAATAGATATAGTCTGCAAGAACTTTGGTAAAGGCCTCCTCCAAAGATGCCCATACATCTCTATATCTTGTTAAGACAGTCCAGTTTGGCCGGCTGTCCGTCTGAGTTCATCTTCCCATCTAGTTAATGGTCTCCCACGACTTCTCTTGCCCGTCGGGCCCTTCCACAATGTCACTATCGCGGTCCATCTTTCATCTCTATATCTCGCGATATGGCCACAATTACCTAGATATAGTAATGATTATTTTACTACGAGAGGCCAATGATAGCCCAAGCCCAGTCTGAATCTGTCAAAAAACGTCATGATTCTGTACATTTTGACAAGTTTTTGACATCTATGTATTTGTTGCTAAGATGACTAGATTTCGAACGTTCTAAATTACGACAATTTGTCTTTCTATCTGACATGTGAGGTCCACCAGCACAAAACCGTTTTGGGCCCGCGTGGTGTATTATGGCCCACTCTCTCTTGAAAGGAGGCCTTTGTCCCAGTAGTGGGAACATTAAAGGTTTGTTTATACTACAAGACGCCGGGAGAAACAGTAATAATGAGAAAGAGCTGGAATGCCAGAAGTAATGAAAGATGACACTAACATTATATAAGATGGCTTTACAAAAAAATAAACATTATCATACGTTTCTGAGTTACAATGTCATAGACAAACAGTAAACATTAGAAGCCGATTCAGCATAGTAATTAAGAAATAACGAACCAGATGAGAAATTATCTATGAAGCAAACCATACTAACAATTAAACCTGCAAATGTATGTCACTCAATATCGCACGAATTTATGTTCGAGTCCGTCCCTGCGCGTAGGGGTGCAACGCCCGCGCCGGCGCGCCCTGTCGATACGGCCGCCACACCGCCGCCCCTGCCCGAGCGGCCGAATGCACGCGCTCCGCACAACGCCGACAACCAACATTCACACAAATTAATTTAACGAAAATACACTCAAAATCCCAAATTATAACAACCGATCACAAAAACTCGCGCAATTTTTCAATAAACAAAGTGAAACCGCCATCTTAGGAAAAGTTTTTAATTTTCGAATTCGTAATTTTTGTTCGTGTGCCAGTGACACAATGACTGCATAGTGCTGTGATTATCAAAATTGGAATTATTTTTTTAAGAATCAGTGTTAATTTTGATATCTACGACTTCTATTGAAATAGACTTTAAAATATTAGTAATTTAGGACGCATAAATAAATTGGTGATGTGATAAGCTTCTTGCGTAACCAATCAGAAAGTAAGTATCGTTTTTTTTTTTTTTATTTAAATTATGTGTACTTCTGTTATCCATAGAAACAGGTCACCGTTCGATTTTGATTTAGAAGAATATTAGCAGATTTTCGTTGGATATCCATAGCTAAACACAGACAAAGTGGAATTGACTATATTTGAATGTATGATTAATGAATGTGGCCACCTATTGAGCTCATGCGATATAAAATTAAAGTTCAATCGACACAAAAAGTAGGTAAAGAATGAATTAATTAACTCTACGAAGGGTATTGGGGTTGGAGTCGGCTGCCATTTTAACGAGGTGCATCTAAATACCAGCCCCGTAATCGGCGAACACTTTTTTGTCAAATGATTGCGACTAGTTGGGATCGTTTGGACCGGACGGACCAATGGGCGGCCCGAACGATACCAACTGATCCCAATTAGTCGCAATCATTTGACAAAAATGTGTACGCCGATTAGGGGGCAGTATTTTAAATGAAGCGTCTGAATATCTGAACACCACGACCCAGTTACAGGGTATGGTTTCCGCACTCAATCCCTCCAGTGCAGCATTGTGCGTGGGTCATGGCGACCTTTGGCGGTTATTCCAACCAGCCCAAGTCCCTCCAGAACCCCATTAAGTCTCCTGACCTGTTGAGAACGTCTGTGTAAGATCTTCGTGCCCCTATGGTTTTGCTTCCAATTTGAGTGACGCCTGTACATTCGAATAGTACATGCGCAACTGTCTCATCAGCCTCTATTCAGGCTTTGCACAGAAGGCTGTTCGTTATGCCTATTGTATGGAGATGTTTATTCAGCAGGCAGTGATGATCCCGTGATGATCCCCGTCATCAAACGCAGGCCTTTCCTATTCAGGTGCAAGAGTCTTTTGGTTAGCCTGTCGTCTAGGGATGGCATAGCTTCCTTGGACTTGGACGAAGACCACCAAATCTCCGCTTGTATACGGCGGGTATACCTCTGTAGCCATCTGCGTATTTGAATAAAGAGGGTAGGTTATGTCACGATGCTCTTGGTAAGACTGTTGTCATACTTTCGGGCTTCTGACAACCCGTTACGACTGCCAAAGATCCACATATGACAGCGGCATGATAGGGTTGTGATATATATTTTTTTTTTTAAATAAAAATCGTTTCCCCACTCTAGTAAGTACATAAAGTGAAGTCAAAAGAATAAAATACGGAAAAAAGAATATGGAGACCCCGTATCCTTTATTTTTGATACTACTTGTGTCTTACTAAAGCATTGCAATTCTGTTAGCTTCTTACCATGAAAACTAAGGTGGAGTAAGCGTAGAGTAGTGAGCTGACATCCCAACTAATACGAAGGATTGACACTAATGACAGCTCACTCTTAGCTCATGTAACGTTTCGCGGTGACTTTTTTACAGAATCAATCAACTGTGTTACCTTTAAGGACTTTAGCCCCTTTATTCATAAACCTTTCTTAAAGTTAACTAGTGATTAGCGATTGTTTAACCATAAATTTTTGACGTTTGCACTTCACTTAACTTTAATCCTACCCCCTCCCCACTACTGCCCCTAAATGTTCATCAAACTACACACACATACACAAACGTTTTTATTTTCTCCTACTTATCTTACCAATAAAGAAAAGGTTCCGTTTAACACCTTCAACTGTCTGCAGCTTTACTCGATCATTACCTATCAATTCTTGCATTTGCCGTGTTCAAAGACTGCTAATGTTATGATTATCAAAACAATCCCATTGATTTTCGTTAGTGAATTTGGCACAGTTCTAGATCAATTCTTGCAAACATAGGCAAATAGTTATAGAAACTGGGGGAATCTTTGGGCGACCGTGTAGTAAAGGCTAATAACATTCATGTGGGTATGGGAACTGGATTTATATATGAAAGTTGGAGAACTCTTAGAAAATCTAAACGAACGCCATAATAATAACTATTATTATATTATTGCAATCGCGGAACATACATGTGGGTGATTCGGTACCCCCAATTGGAGCTCTGTTTTTTGGACTTCCGCTTGAGAAAATATTTTCGAACAGCTTTTCAACGGAATTTACTTGCATATATGATTGCTTTGCGCAAAAAAATTAGACGTGACAGACCGACTTTTTTACCATCTTTGTCGCTGCTTGTATGTCACTTTTTAGATATTCAGGGTCCCTGAATAGATCCCTAACTGAAGTTCTAGATCAAAATCAATCAATCTGCTTAGCCAGGAAGGCGTTGTTGCGTTATAATTCCATTTTATCCAGATGGATCTCAATATCAGTATAATACCAGTATTTTAGTACCGACTGCCCTCCGGACCTTCACAGCCTAGTTATTCTGTAACTTAGTTTATTTGCCAAACATGTAAAAAAATATGAATTTAGGGAAAAACAACTTTAATTCCCACATAATAAAATACAGTTTCTGCTACAAGTTCAAACAATTATCTTTCAATATCTTGAAAATACATTAAGTATACTTAGAACATTATTTTTGTATCTAGAAAACCCGAAACACATGTCCAGTAAGTAAAGACAAGTTAAGTAAAGACAGACTCATACCCTGTAGGCCTGTACATAATATCCAAATAATATCATGAAAAATCACAAAGTTATGAGTTTGTCATCTTACATGGTTGTGTACCTACAAATACACACACCGGCACAATTAGGGGAACATAAAAAGAGACAGATTATTTTTTAAATAATAGCTTGTAATGCATGTTTTTCACTTAATTTGAGCGTATTTACTCGATATGAGTATGACACATCCAAAACAAGGGTTATTTTTTTTAATTGATGATAATACAGAAAAATGCTAAAAACGAAGTACTTTAAATTTTCTGCACAATTTTAAAAATTTAATTAGTGTCTCTTTAAAAAAAAACATCCATATCTTGTATTGCCTCTGCGGGCTCTTATTAGAACTTAGATACGTCTGCCCATGCTCCTAATAGCATTTACAATCATTTCTTGGGGCAAATTGTCATACCCCTCAAACAGCGCCAATTTTAACTCTTCAACATTCCTAGGAACTGGAATCTTCACTTGTACCCTCCGGTCAATCATGTCCCAGACATGCTCTATTGGATTCATGTCTGATGATCGTGCTGGCCAGTTCATTTGGGTTATACCGATTACGTTAAAGTAATCAGTAACCACGCGAGAAGTATGGAGTTTTGCGTTATCGTGCATAAATACAAAATTTGGGCCTTTAAATGGGGCAAAAGGCATTACATGGGGTTCTAAGATCTCTGTTATGTACCTGTGAGCTGCCAAACAACCCCCATCAATGATGACTAAAGCGGTGCGTGCTGTCAAAGTTATGCCACCCGGCACCATAACGGACCCTCCACCGTATGATACTGTTTCGGTGAAATTTGCTTGATGATAGCATTCTCCTCGACACCTCCACATCCTTTCCTTGCCGTTGATGAAATTTACACAAAACCGGCTTGCGTAAGAGAATAAGACGTGGCTTCATTCATCAGACCAATCTTGGTATTGATGAGCGAACACTAATCTTGCTACTCAAATCAAATCAAATCAAATCATTTATTTCAAATAAACCAGTTACAGGCACTTTTGAATTGTCAGAAGGTCGGTCAGTCAATAAGATGAAGCTAGTCGCCCATTCCAAAGAGTAGGTACCTATGGAGAAGAACGGGCAAGAAACTCCATGGACACTCTTTTAAATTTTTAAGCTATTGTTACAAATATTTGATTACATCATTCATGTTGAAATCAACCGCGTGAGAACGATGCAGAAATATATTGTACGCTGAGAGCGTCCATTATGGAAAACATACAAAAATCAATTCAGAAATTAAAATACGCCGTGGCAGCTAAGAGATGACCAGTCCCCTCCGACGGCGTCCGTTCACGAACATGACGTATGGATCAGCATCATTCAGCTCAACCATATCGAAGGGAACCCAATGACCCAAAACACACGCCACCATCAGCGAGACATTTGAGTGAGCATGACATACTCTCAACAGCCAGAGCACAATTAAGTCAATAAAAAAGACTAACCCAACAAATAAATGCCTTACAGCACATTCATACATTGTGCTCACACGTTTGCCATGCAATTATACAATACTAAGAAATTGAATCTACACAATGCTAAGATAGTTTTGTCCAAGGTTCAGCAGCTCCAACAGTGTTCCCGAATCTGTGGAAAGTTTAACTCCTGTGCAGCTGCAGCTGCACAAGTGCCGAACACCTCTGTCAGCGATACAATTCCGTAACGTACAATATGCTTGGCTACATAGTGTGTAATACAGGCTTTGACTAAATAACATAAACAATTACATATTAAAACTACAAGAGGAAAAATCAAAGAACAATCATTGTATAGAAATCGGACGCAGCTCAAGCCCAAGCCTTTTTGTCCTCAATATAATCCTTCACACTATAAAATGCTTTCTGACACAACTTACGTTTAATGAAGGATTTGAATTTATTCAGGCTCAGATCTTGAACCACCTCTGGAAGTCCATTGTAAAAATGTATACATTGGCATCTGAAAGAGCCACCTATTTTCTTGAGCCTTGTTGTAGGTACAATAAATTTGTGCCTGTTCCTAGTATTTATATCATGGACATCACTGTATTTTTTAAACAATTTTATATTTTTATGAGCATACAAAAGATTTTCATAAATATATTGAGACGGCACGGTCAGTACATTAATCTCTTTAAATTTTTCTCTGAGAGAGTGTCTCGGACTTAATTTATAAATTGCACGAACAGCTCGTTTCTGCAAAACAAATATTGTTTGAATATCGGCGGCATTTCCCCACAACAGAATGCCGTACGACATTACGCTGTGGAAATAGCCAAAGTACACTAAACGGGCCGTCTCAACATCAGTCAAATTACGAATTGTTCTAACTGCGTATGCAGCAGAACTTAGCTTTTTTGACAATTTTTCTATATGTGAACCCCATTGAAGCTTAGCATCCAGAGTTATACCCAAGAATACTGTGCTGTCGTCAGATTTCAATTCTTCGCCCTTTATCAACACTTTAGTTTCCACCTGCCTCACGTTAGGTAGAGTAAACTTAATGCATTTGGTTTTTTTCTCGTTTAAGAGTAAATTATTAACATTAAACCAATGGACTACTTTGGAGATCGCGCTATTTACATCATCAGTAACCTGCTGCTGACGTTTCAGTTTAAATAAAAGTGAAGTGTCATCTGCAAACAACACTATATCGTGGTTATCCTTTATTAGGTACTCGATGGCATACCTCGAGCTTGGGCGCTTTAGCTGGCACGTACGACTTTAAACCGGCTTCGTTTATCCTTCTTCACACTTTTCGTTCACTAACACACACTATACGCACTTCTTCCAAGAGATTTCGGGTCTAAACGACGATTTCTCCAAGTTTGCACCCTTATACAACGGTCCTCTACGGCGCTGGTTGTACGATTTCTGCATTGTCTCGGCCTCCGCACTTAAGATCCTGTTTGCCTGTACCGTTTTACACTACGGTGGATCACAGATACTGACACACCTAACCTTCGACTCACTGAACGGTATGAGTGACCTTCCTCGATCATTGTCACAGCTCTGGCGACTTCTGTTGCGGTCAAATCACTCATTTTCTATGCGATACAATGTTAATACTCCGAACAACAACAAAAAAATAAGCTAGGCCCACCATGGACTGCATAAACAAATTTCTTATCGAAAACACTTAAACGCAGTAATTGTCAACAATCACTTACGAGGGTCTAATTTCCGTCAAATGATTGAAGATTAAATAAAGGAGCCACTTGTCCAAATTCACATAAGTTTCAAAAAAAAACCGGCTTTTTTTTGTGTTCCCCTAATTGTGCCGGTGTGTGTATTTGAACAACGCACCGCTCGCCCGTCCACGCTTGTAGCGTAGCGGCGCGGCGTCGTCTTGCGTTTATTGATGATAATTTCTGTTTTTTGTTTGTAATTAAGTAGTGATAACATTTTCCATCACATTGGTCTAACTGCAATGCTTCGATGTCAGACGGCAGTCGCTTCACGGAAAATATCGAAGTTTAGCCAAAATCAGCAGTAAGACTGTTAAAGCGGACCACAGACTCCAAAGCTGAAAAGTTTCGGATGCGACTGGGATTAACGCCGAGATGAAGAAAAGATGAACATTCTCCATCACACTTGCAGACTTTGGACTGTTGCAATGGTCAAGTGTAGGTAGATATTATTATGTACTTTACTACTCACTAAATAAGCCGTACCTAACTGATAAAATAAAATCCATACTAATATTATAAATACGAAAGTATCTCTGTCTGTCTGTCTGTCAGGCTTTCACGCCAAAACTACTGAACCGATTGTAATGAAATTTGGTACACAGATAGTCTAGAGCCTGAGAAAGGACATAGGCTATAAAACATCCCGCTATGACCAATAGGAGCAGAGCAGGAACACAAAATGTTGCGAAAAGGGGAGCAAACGCGGACGTAGATATTGCTCCGCTTATTTTATATCAACTGAGCTCCTTCGGTTCGAATCTTACGCGGGTGAAACCGCGGGGCACAGCTACTGTAGTATAATTTACTTAAAAACATGCCGCAACAATTTCTAAATGTATTTGAGAAATAGAACCTACATATATTTAGGTTTCTTATAAAGAAAAAATAACGTTGAACAAGAAACTTAACATACAACCCCCAGCCTTAAATACGTCTCTAACTTTAGGAGACTATAAATAACTTCACAACATCACAGTCACTTTATCTGCATACTTGCACAAGTATACTTTAAAGGTGCGGCAAACTTGTTAAACGACGTCACTCACAGCTCGAGATAACTTGCGAGCAGAGACATTAAAATTATTTACCTTGTGAGCTTCAAGATCGAGCATACTTGTCATTTAAATATAGACGCAAAAAACTGTTACGGAAACTATTAAGAAGCGTATTATTATGACATAGGGTGCATTATGACATAAGGTGCATTTCGTGACGTGGAATCCATACCAACATTGGGAAAGGGTGTGTGTATGTTGTTCCGTCTTCACGGCAAAACGAAGCGACGAATTGACGTGATTTTTAAGGGGCGTTAGTTGAAGGGTTGGAGAGTGACACAGGCGACTTTTTGTCACTTTCTAAACCCCCACTTTCCTAAAATGGGCTGTGGAAGCTTGTATGGAGCATTTTGCAATTTCCAAGATAAAAACATATATTTGGAAAAGACTTGTGCATATTGTTTTTTTTTCTTGGAAATCCGCCCTTTTAACTTCTTAATCGTGTTATCCCGAATTTGGCGAAATTTCGGCAAAAGCTAGTGGTTTTATAAACGCTATAAAAGTTTCTTAATGTTTCTTAGAACTTACCCTCGTAACGAGAATAAATATAAAACCGTAGGAGCAATATGCTTCTAATAGAAGAACGTTTGATGGGTTAAAATACTTAATCTATAGTACATTACGATATTAGTGCGTAATGATGGTTATAACATGCGAGGCGGAATTTCAGCCCGAGCCGAAGGCGAGGGTGTAATTGAGCCGAGCATGTTATAACCAATACGCACGTATATCGTACGACGTTTTTTAACACACTTGCGAGGAAACAGAAAAAGAAGTATTTTATATTTTGTTCATTTTAAATAAACTCAATCTGTGAATGCACACTGTTGCTTTCCCTCCATTAGTATTATTATTTGCCATTTCAAATATGGAACAGCGCGCAGCGCGAGCCGTGCGGCGGCGATCAGTTCCATAATTACTTGAAATGGAAAATAATGCTGTTATGGAAAATAATGCTGTTATGGACTATAACTTAACTATTTGCTTTGATAAAACACGCGTTTGTTATGGCCTGCTTTACATATTTAAAACCGGTGGAATTACATCAGCTTTACGAGCAAGGGTGTTAAAAAGTATACTAACACAATCGTAATCTAGGTATATTAATATTTGGGTCACGGGGTCACCGATGACTTAACTGACAATGTAAACAAAGGGAAAACAGGTCGCTGGGTGTCCATTGTAACATGCTGACACGCGCTTAATAATGAAGTAGACGGAAAAAGATATTTCTTCTTCTTCAGCTTCAGCCTATAGAGGTCTACTGCTGGACAAAGGCCTCTCCCAAAGCTATCCACGATGACCGGTCTTCTGCTACCCGCATCCATTGGCTTCCCACGACCTTCACCAGGTTCTCGGTCGACCTTGTTGGGGCCTACGCTGCATCTTCCAGTACGTGGCCACCACTCCAGAACCTTACTAACCCATCGGCGATCGGTCTTACGAGCAATGTGCCCTGCCCACAGCCTCTTAATTTTAGCGACTCGAAGAGCTATGTCGGTGAGTTTAGTTCTCCTCCTCATATTTCTGATTCGATCGCGCAAAGAAACTCCGAGCATAGCTCTTTCCATCACCCTATCGCTGAACTTAAATGTAGTTTAGTTTTTGAACGGTGGTGTTTCGTTCTCAAACTCTGCTGCGTGTTAGGAGATTGAGGGCTTGAAATGAGTAGGCGACACCAGGAATTCCTTAAAACTTGTCTGTATTTAGAGTATTACAATGAAATAATAATGTTAAGTATATGTGATACGTAGCGCGTGCAAAGCAGTAGTAGTTCTAGAAGAAACATTTTATACGAAAAAAACCGTTGCCGCGTAGCTCGGTGGCTATTGGTCGATCGCATGCGTAGACGACCAATTGCTGTTAAGGAGATGGTAGCTACAGTTCTTAAGGCGAAGTTCTGCTATTAAGGCGAAGTCTGAACATGCCCCCGGGCTTGGAAGTAGGTACCGACGTCCAACACCTTTTCTTCATCTTCATCATAGAACAGAGGACAGATTCGAGGAAATGCACGTCTGATGATTCCTGACTTCGTTTGGATATCAGCCACTCGAGAGATTCCATCCTTTCCTGGTATTGTCGAGATGACCCGCCCCAAGCTCCATTTCAGTGGCGGCGTGTTGTCCTCTTTGATGATGACCAATGTGTTCGGCTTCAAATCACGCCCGTGTTGTCTCCATTTGGTCCTGGTTTGCATTTCTGAGATGTACTCTTTAGACCATCGTATCCAGAAATGTTGTCTTAGCTGCTCAAGCCTCTGATAGCGTGTCAGTCGGTGAGCAGGGACATCAGTCAGCTGTGTTGTTGCAGGCGCTGTTAGGAGACGACCAACCAGGAAGTGAGAGGGACACAAAGGAAGGAAGTCATTAGGATCTGCGGATAAAGGACTAATGGGGCGGGAGTTGAGGACAGCTTCAATTTGCGATAACACAGTACTATATTCCTCGAATGTTAGGTGCGCACTGCCAACGACTCGTAACAAGTGGTGCTTGCACGACTTTACTCCCGCTTCCCACAATCCACCAAAATGAGGTGCATAAGGCGGGATGAAAGAGAATTTAATGTCCTGACTAGTCGCATATTCAATTAAATCGGAGGAGCAAGTGGATAAAAATTTTGAAAATTCATTTGCGAGACCTACAAAGTTTCTACCGTTATCCGAAATTATTTCGTCAGGTTTACCACGTCGGGAAATAAATCTCCTTAACGCAAGTAGATAAGTATCAGAAGAAAGGTCACTGACTAGCTCTAAATGTATTGCGCGTGTAACTAAACAAACAAATAGGCAAATATAACCTTTGATTAATTTAGAACCCCTACCCTTACGATTCAGTACGAGCACTGGCCCAGCGTAGTCTACACCGGTACGTAAGAACGGAAAGCTTGGAGTGATTCTCTCTTCCGGTAAGTTGCCCATGATAGGAGACAAAGATGTACCTCTCAACCGTGTACACGTAACGCACTCATGGACAATGCGCTTGGCCAAGTTCCTACCCCTCACCGGCCAGTGGGACTCGCGTATGTTGTACAGTAATGTCTGCGGCGCAGCGTGCTGCAGTCGCTTGTGCTCGTGTCGGAACAATAGCACTGAAAACCAGTGGTTGGAAGAAATTAGCACAGGATGTTTCTTATCATAATTAAAATCAGATGACAATTTTATTCGTCCACCGACTCGTAAAATGCCATCACTATCTGCAAAGACATTTAATTTACTTAAATTGTGTTTATTTTTAAGAGATTTGTTACTTCCTAATAATGTACATTCTTCAGGAAATGATTCGCGTTGGGACAACTTCACTAAAGTCATGCGCGCGTTTCTCAACTCATCAACAGTAAAAGGGCCGCGACGAATGTTGTTTCTATTACGAATATTAAAAATAAAACGTAATACATACGCACAAGCGCGTTGCATGCGATTAAATTGAGAGAATCTCTTAAATGGAAACAATGAAATATCCGTAGTAGATACGAATGCGTGAGTTTTGACTGGCTTCATTTCCGGTAAATCAGTCTGGGCTGCACACCTAGCCAAGTTAGCTTGACTACTATCAAAGTCCGAATGTCGTAAAAATTCTGGGCCCTCCCACCATAGCGTGGAAGATTGCAGATCTGCCAGTCTGACTCCGCGAGACACCAAATCAGCTGGGTTATCTTTCCCGCTAACGTGACACCACGGAAGTTCTTTAGCGATTTCGTGAATTTCCGCCGCTCGATTTTGCACGAAAGTTTTTAATAAATTGGGAGCCATGCGTAGCCAGCCCAACACAATGGTGGAGTCACACCAGAAAACTATGTGATTAAATTGACAGCGCAGTGATTCGCGTACTTTATTAAATAGCCTAGCACCTAGCAAAGCTCCGCATAGTTCTAGCCTAGGTATGCTCACAGGATTTAATGGTGCGACCTTGCTTTTCGCACATCACAACCTGACAGACACCGAGGAATCCTGATTTATAGTACGAACATAAATACATGCCCCGTACGCGGATTCCGATGCGTCGGTGAATATGTGCAGCTCAACAGAAGCCGGGTCACAGCCTATGACGTGTCGCGGTACACTTATAGTGTTGAGTACCAGCAGAGAACTAACAAAGGTTTCCCAAGTGCGTTTAACGTCACTGGGAACTTCATCGTCCCAGCCAAGCTTCACCAGCCATAATTTTTGCAATAGAATTTTAGCCGTTGTTATCATAGGGCTCAATAACCCCAACGGATCGAATATCTGTGAAATTGTTGACATAATATAACGTTTGGTAACTAATTGATTAGAGTTAATCTTAAATTGTGTATTAAAATAAAAATTATCGTTTATATTATGCCAACCCAATCCTAAAGTTTTAGCATGGACGTTATCGCCTAATGACAATTCCTTGACTAAGGCGGATTCATTGTTTTCAATGTTGAAATTAAACATCCACTTACGTAGGGGAAAACAACCTGACTTTAAAACGTCTGCAACGTTTTTGCAAACATCTAAAAGTTGCTGTTTATTATCACAACCCGTAATCATATCGTCAACGTAAAAGTCTTCATTAATGATTCTTGTGACGTCACGATCCGTGCAATCAGCTGCCAGCTGTTTAAGACACCTACAACTTAGGAACGGTGCGGACGCGGTGCCGTAAGTGATCGTGTTCAGTCGGTAAACATCCAGTGGCTGCGACGGATCATCACGCCACAGTATCAGCTGAAGATCACGCTGATCTTCGTGAATGAGACATTGCCGATACATTTTTTCAATGTCTGCGCAAGCCGTGTATTTATGTCGCGTAAATCTTATTAAAATAGACAACAAATCGCCTTGTATCGGTGGACCTACCATTTGTATTTCGTTGAGCGAGATGTCATTGCTTGCTGCGGCGCTGGCATCAAACACCACGCGTAGCTTGGTTGTGGTACTCTGTTCACGACATACTCCGTGGTGTGGTAGGAAATAGTTAGGTGTCCCGACGCGCTCAACACGACTCATGTGACCTAATCGAATGTACTCGTGAATGAAATCGGCATAAAGTTTTTTATAATTAGGATTGCGTACTAAACGTTTTTCGAGGGCAAAAAACCTACGTTGTGCCTGTGAGTAAGTTTCACCTAAGGTATCGGGTGATGATTTAAAAGGAATGCGAACTTTGAACCTTCCGTCACTATTGCGCGTAGTAGTATTGACGAAATGTTGTTCACAAGCACGCTCCTCATCTGTGCGCGTATCCCGATACGCAGACATGTCCTCCAATTCCCAGAATTTGCGTAGCTGGGAATCGATAGACTGAGAAGAATTACACTGAATGTACCCATCATAACGCGTAAGAGAACAAATTGGGCCGGAAACAACCCATCCCAATTTTGTGTCTAATAAGAAAGGCCCACTAGGTAATCTTATTTTATTAGAATTAATTAAATCCCAAAATTTATCCGCACCGATTAGGATATCTATATTTTGAGACTCATTAAAATGCGGGTCTGCCAAAACAAAATGATCGGGTATATTGAACTGCTCGCTTCGTTGCGACAAAGCAGGCAATGCCGATGTAATGTTAGGCAGAACAAAACATTGTAAGCGCGTAGTGTATGGATGGTTGCGCGATTTTAACTCGATGTCACATATTTGCGTGGACTTTGTGACCGAGTTCCCTACACCACGAATTTCTTGTGTGGACTGTATTACTGACGCTTGAATTAAATTGCATAAAGATTGAGTTATGAAACAGCGTTCACTACCGCTGTCAAGGAGTGCGCGCGCTAAGTGATAATTCTTATAACTATCAGCTACCTCCACTAACGCAGTCGATAGTAGAACCGGTTTCATAACAGGTGATTGTGTGGATGTGTTTATGTGCGCTTTATTCGCATAGATTCTTGTAAATTCCGTAGAGAAGGCGGGCGATGCCGGTGTGGTGGCCGCGGGAAGGAGCGGGGGATGCGCTGCCGTAGACGTGGCCCTCGCAGTCGGCGTCTCATTAGCGTGCGCGACATGCATTGCTACAGATTGATTAGTATGATTATCGGAATGTAGTAACGAATTATGTTTTTTGTTGCATAATCTACACGGCCCGAACCTACAACTGTCCAAAGTGTGATCCGAGCGTAAACAATTGGTGCAAAGTTTCTTTTCGTGAACAAACTTAAGTTTAGAATCTAAATTAAAATCAAGAAATCTTTGACACGCGTAAAGTGGATGATTTGAGTTGCACAATAAACAAAGCCTTTTATTTTTTGTGGATTTTTGTGTCTTTTGACTCAGTGGCTCATTGGTGGAAACATTGCAGTGAACTTTAGACTGATTAATTTTAGTGTTTTGATTTTTATTATCTTTATTTCGTTTGCTATGTGTCATATGCAATGTTTCCAGCACGTCAGCTCGGTCTTTAAGAAAGTTCATCATATCATCCAGTTTAAGCTTTCGCTTAGGTCCAGAATCGCCGTTTCTAGATAATCCTTGTGCGCGTTTGTATTGTTCGGTGACTGCATTAAATTTAAACATAATTAAATAGATAATTAATGTATCCCACGCGTCAGTTGGTTCGTCAAGCATTTTTAATGCCCGTAAATTCTTTAACACAGTATCCATTAACTGTCGAATTAGATCGGGCGATTCCTTGCTCAAGTTTGGCATAGTGAATAAAGACATGACGTGATTATGCACTAACAATTCGCTATTATTGTACCGATTGAGAAGTAAATCCCACGCAACCGGGTAGTTGGCACTAGAAAATTCTACGGCATTAATTACCAGCTCCGCGCTTCCTTTCAATGAGGATTTAAGGTAGTGAAACTTTTCTATATTGCATAAATCATTAGAATTGTGCACCAATGAAAGAAAAGTATCCCTAAACTCTAACCAATGCTCGTATGAACCGTCAAAGGTGGGCATAGAAATTGTGGGTAATTTAACGGCCGGTCTGTGGTGATTACTACATTTAATAGAACCGTCAGTAACCTCACTCGGATTTAAAAGACATTCAGCTTGAGATAATAGAGTGTAATATCTATTTTCCATTAGTTCTCTTTGCGTTAACTGCTCATCTACGTCGGAGACTGATTCCTCGATTTGTCTTTGTATGTCACTAAATTCATCGAACAATTTACCAGCTCCTTGAATCCGTAATTTGAGATCTACACGTGTTTGACTTGACAAAGCTCCATCAGCAATGCTAGACAAGAAATTTGAGAATTTTGACAATCTGCCTTTTACTATGCCACGTTTTTTAACTAGTTCCCTAATAAGTGGACAATCGTCGTTTGGATTGTATTTAAAAGGAGATTTATCGCGAGGCTTATTAGGTACTGAGATCTCTGACACACTAGGCTGACTCATTTTGGTGGAAAGCAGAGAGAAAGGTGTACTCACTTTTGAATTTGACGGTTACGATGAGATTCGCTGGCAGCGCACAACCTCACACCAGAACTTCACTGAAATTACCTAAATAGCACGGTATCACACAATTGAAATGGAGATGAATAGGGCTGGGCAGGATGGCTGGACGTACCTGATATGCGCGTTTTCAGTATTATACGTACAGCACTCCCAAGTCCAACGTTCGGTTCGAAGGACCAATGTTTCGTTCTCAAACTCTGCTGCGTGTTAGGAGATTGAGGGCTTGAAATGAGTAGGCGACACCAGGAATTCCTTAAAACTTGTCTGTATTTAGAGTATTACAATGAAATAATAATGTTAAGTATATGTGATACGTAGCGCGTGCAAAGCAGTAGTAGTTCTAGAAGAAACATTTTATACGAAAAAAACCGTTGCCGCGTAGCTCGGTGGCTATTGGTCGATCGCATGCGTAGACGACCAATTGCTGTTAAGGAGATGGTAGCTACAGTTCTTAAGGCGAAGTTCTGCTATTAAGGCGAAGTCTGAACAGGTGGTTTTGGCACCAATATGTTGTAAATCCTGCACTCCAAAACAAAGATGGCTGAAGTGGCTCAAAAGTCTGCCCAACATAAATGAAACTGTGCAGGATAAGTCCGCACCATGCTGGACTAATTGTATAAGACTTGGTGCTCTGAGACAGCGAGCGGAGATCGCGGAGATCACGGCTGGATAGGTAACGTCAAAACTGGAATGCTGACGTGGGAACTCCAAAGGATGGAAGAAGTCCGGCCGTTCAAAATAATAGTATCTATATATTTCTTTAAATTTATTTATTATTTATACAAAACAATACAGGATTGTTAATACTAAATAGCAACCAAAAACCGCTAAGGTTTAAACTTGTGCCATCAAAAGTCTACCTCAATATAGAACTAACAATCAGGCATTTTATATGTTGGCGTTATTATCGATACAATTAATAACATCTCTAGGTCTTAAATCTAATAATCATTAAACGACTACACTTAGTATCTAATTATACCACAATAGGCTTGTTAATTGTGGTATACATATTATTAAAGACTAGCAGCCGCCAGCGACTTCGTTCGCGTGGTTCAGTTATGCTCCGCTCCTATTGGTAGCAGCGTGATGTTATATAACCTAAAGCCTAGGAAGGCTTTGAAATTTCGATTGCAATTGGTGATTTCAAATCTCTTTTTGCGTTGGATAGCCCATTAATCCAGGAGGATTAATGGGCTATCCAACGCAAAAAGAATTTTTCAAATCGGACCAGTAGTTCCTGAGATTAGCGCGCACAAACAAACAAACATACAAACAAACTCTTCAGCTTTATAATTATATTAGTATAGATTTTTCTTCAGAATTGTTTACCGAATCGATTTCTGTCATTAATAATGTGGGTACTTTTATCCCAAAAATAATTGAAACTACGTAAATTACTGCCACATTTTTGCTGTAAGTACAGTTAAAACGAACCACGATACTGGAGAAATTCCTAGTGTGGGACTTCGTTACACACTTATCTATGTGTGTATGACTGTGTGCGTGCATAGATTTTTATGTGACAATTTTCTTCCACAAACAGTAAGTAGCCTATAATTTCCCCGCTCCTGGAACACAGGCCTCCTCACGAGAAGAGGAAGTGGGCCGTGATCTACCACCCAGGCACAGTGCAGGCTGATAGATGTCACATGTCTTCGAAGGTTCGACTTTAGGTCATGGCGGTTTCCTCACTATGTTTTCCTTCACCGTTTTGAGGGTAGTTATGTTTTTTTTTTTTTATTAGTTATAAACTAGTGCTTGACTGCAATCCCGCCTGATGGTAAGCAGTGATGCAATCGTGGATGGTAAAACGCACTAGCTTATTAAGCCTATTCACTTATAAAAACTTAGTGAATAGGAAGGAAGACGGCAGTTGAGCGAGGTGATGCAATGTTTAACCCAACAACACGACCAACGATGCTGCGCCAGAGGATGATCTGGAGACCCTCCACGACCAAACTCCCGACACAACAACATTAGGCACATCGTACCTGGCACACATCGCAACACAACTGCTCAGACCCGTCCATCGTACGGCTTCACCAGACATCATGCCGGAACACGACGAATCGCTTGGCGGCAAGACTTTGTCTGGTGGGTGGTAACTTATGCCGGCGGCTGATGTTGTTGCCTACCACCGAGAACTAATGTTGAACTAATTTACACAAAGCAAAGCGCCTAATGGGGTTCGAAACTACGACCTACAACTTGCAAGTCGCAGCCGATACCACTAGCCCACCGGTGTTCTTATTTAATAACAAATCAACCCATACTAATATTATAAATGCGAAAGTAACTCTGTCTGTCTGTCTGTTACGCTTTCCCGCTCAAACCTCTCAACCGATTTTGATTAAATTTGGCACAGACAATCTTTAGACCCTGAGAAAAAACATAGGCTACCTTTTATCCCGGAAAAATTTGATATTCCCGAGGGAAATCTAAAAAGCGCGATATAACCGAACTCCACGCGGGCGAAGCCGCGGGCGGAAAGCTAGTATTTATATAAAACTAGCTGAGCCCTGCGGTTTCACCCGCGTTGGTTTCGATAAGTTTTTTTTATAAGGTCCGCTCCTATTGGTCGGAACTTTATGTTATATAGCCTAAAGCCTTCCTGGATTAATGGGCTATCCAACGCCAAAAGAATTTTTCTAATCGGACCGGGACCAGTATTTTCTGAGATTAGCGCATTCAAACAAATAAACAAACCAACTCTTTAACTTTATATATTAGTATAGATAGTAAAAATTCATGATGTTACGATTATAATATAACATTCAATTAGTGGGTGTCGTAACAGGCGACTAAGGGAACTCTCACCAGGGAAGCGGGCAGCAGCGCTTCTACTCTGAAATATCAAATTACTGCAATCCCCAACCCGCCTGCCAAGCATGGGGATTATGGCAAACCCCCCCAAAGCAATGAAAGCCTTGGGGGAGGCCTTTGTCCAGCAGTGGACCTCTATAGACTGAAGAAGAAGTAGATTCTAATTGCCCGAGTGTGTGTTAATTCAGGTACTTCTCGTATATCCTGTCTGTCTAACCACTAGAAAAACATTAAATATTCCGTTATGTAAAATATCAACATCAATCTGCAAATAGACAACAGATAATGCTTGACCCAATCTACCCTAATACTAGCACAAAATATTCCAACTTGAATCAGTCAGGTGTAGATACAAAACGTATAGACAGACAGCCCGCCACTCAGGCCGTGAGGGAATATTAATCTAACCTGGGTTTTTTTTGTTTGCGCCCTAGAAACTATCGACCCAGTCTTTTGTTGCACCTCCGCTGAAGGCCAACAAATTCAATAGTTACTATTTATTGATCCCTTTTCCGTATCTCTATTTGTGTCATTTATAATTACTGTGTTGAGAATCCTAAGAAGTCGGTGACGCTAATAGATATTTTAGAATAAAAAATCAGTAAGTACCTATACAGTGTGACGTTTAGGTTTCCGCATCAAATGAAACAAAAAAAAACATTATTAACAATTAACATTATAACCGTGCCACCTTATTTTGTATTAACAATATTAGACTTAACTTTGTAAATATTTGTTAACAATACCATAAAGTTTTGTTGAATTGGTGATGCAATCTCCTTGCTTGTTTATTTGGTGCCAATTTTTCACTGAAGTATTGTAATATAGTTCAATGCAATTTTTACAGTTTTTTTAGTTTGGACAATTCAAACATATTTGGGGTTAAAGTTTGAAATTGCCGTTTTGTTGCAATAGGTTCTTTGGATTGACATAGAATCTTCATGGTTTGAGGTTTTCGAATGAAACTTTTTTCACATGGTTTCTATAACGTTCTTCTTTTAAAAAATATGAAATATTTGATTGGCGCCTTTCAAATGTTTTCGTTATTCAACTTGGAAAAGAAAGATGGATACTGCGAAAATTTGAGTGATTTTTATACGCGTTCCGAGTTTCCGACACGATTTTAATGCGGCAGAAACAGCCCGCAATATGAATGTTGCGTTTTTAGAATTAGGTGAATAGTGGATAAGTGCCTGTAATGTTTACAATAATTATTTCACTATGAAAATAATGCCTTGCAAGTTTCCATTGCATTATTTGCATATAAATCTATACTAATATAAATAAGACTGAAGAGTATGATTGTTTGAACGCGCTAATCTCAGGAACTTACTGGTCCGATTTAAAAAATTCTTTTTGCGTACAGCCCATTAATCCAGGAAAGCTTTAGGCTATTTAAAATCACGCTGCGATCAATAGGAGCGGATCGTAACTAACTCCACGCGAACGAAGTCGCTGGCAGCCGCTAGTAGAACTATAAACACAATAATTTCTTACTTTTTACACATCATAATCATCATGTCAACCACATGAAGTCCACTACCGGACATAGGCCTCCCCCAAGGATTTCCAAGAAGAAAGGTTGTCTGCATCCAGCGCTTCCCTGCGATTTTGGTCAGGTCATCCGACTACCTTTTTTACACACTTTTCACCTAATTCTAAGTATATAAAACCGCGAAATATGACACTAAATTCGAGACGTTGCCAATCATGCATAATAACGCGCTTAGCCGCTTAAGAGTGATTATCACTATTGAAGTGTGATAAAAATATTCGAAGTTATAGCGTAAACTGAACTTTAATATCTATACTAATCACAAAAATCGTAATAACAAATTACGATTTCTGTGATACTAATATATAAAGCTGAAGAGTTTGTTTTCGCGCTAATCTCAGGAACCACAGGTCTGATTTGAAAAATTATTTTTGCCTTTGATAGTCCATAAACCCAGGAAGGCTTTATATAAGATCACGCTGCGATCAATAGGAGCCGAGCATAATAACTAACTACACGCGAACGAAGTCGCGGACGGCTGCTAGTGTAGGAATAAAAGTTAATTTTCCATAAAATCACATTTGTTTACATTTTTTGCGAATAGTAGTATTATTTTATAATAACTGCGTCCCGCAGTTTTACCCGCGTAAGTATTGATCGCGTGGGAATATCGGGATAAAATAATACTTATGTATAACTTATCTGTGAACCAAATCTCATCCAAATCCGTTCAGTAATTTTCGCGTAAAAGAGTCACAAAGATCCGTCCATACTCACAAACTTTCGCATTTATGTTAATAGGATTGGAGGATGGTTTTCTTTCCAGACTATAAAGAATTCAACCTTGGTTTCCAAACGATCACGATCTAGTAAAGAATATCGTTCTAATAAAGGATATACGATAGCATCACATAAACTACCGTGCTAGGTATATCGCTACCTATTAGCTAAATAGCTTTTCTACTAAATAATATGTATACTGCTGTTATTTCATGGTAGTCGAAGTTGGTATGCTTAAAAGGAGATCGATTTTCCTCACTCCTACTTGTATCATAACTTTTATACTTTGTTTTGGTTCATGTTTAAAAGAGTAACGTGGAGTTTCTCGCCGGTTCTTCTACATAGGAAACGACTACCTGGAACCAAGTACAGTAAGGGTCAAAAGGGGAGTACCACTTTTGACACTTATTGTTATTGCAATAAAGTTCAAAAGTGGTAATGCACTTTTGACCCTTACTTGTACAGGTCTTAACGTTACATAAGTGTCCATGTTGGTTTAAGTGAACTTAAATATTTTGATCTTGTGGCTTAGTGGTTAAAACACCAGCCTCTCAAGTACGAGTGTGCAGTTTCAATTCCAGACCAGGCTAGTACCTTTTCCCCCATGTAACCAATGTAACTTTTCCAAGTTGTATGTACTTTCTAAGTCTATCTTGGACACCAATGACTGATCAAAAGGTGAAGGAAACATCTTGAGGAAGCCTGGACTTTAAGTCTGAAATCGCCAACCCGCATTAAGCAAGCGTGATGATTACACTGAATCCTTCTCTGTATGAGTGGAGACCTGTGCCCAGCAGTGGGACGATAAAAAAGGTTGTTGACGATAAAAAACCATAGGATGCATGTACGAGTCAGCCATCGTACATGACACGCGCATATTAGCTACATACATAGATCAGCATTATTCCGTCGCCTTGCACAAATTATAGCGTAAGGCGACAGTACACGATCAGCCTTCAAAGACTATATATATATTATATAGATATATATTAGTTACGAGTTAGTTAAGTAATCAATAAATCATCATATTTGGCTATCCGTGACTATTATTGAAGTGCATAACCAAGGTGTGTGCGAACCATTCAGCAGCGCATACAATGCATTTTGGAGACTTACGCGGGAATTTTATGACTTATTTCGCCATCTCTGTTCTATCATCAGTCGACCCGTTGTACGGCGAGTCTCCACCCTTATGTTATTGACACCACTACGATCCGGATATTTAGCCTCGTCGTTTATATCACGTACATCGAAGGACTGGAACAATTTGCCTGTGGCGGTCTTCCCATCTGATGACAATTTAAGTATCTCCAAGATAGTGAATAGGCTCATAATTAACTTGTGCGCTTTACCATCAAAAACTACAGCAATGTTTACCATGGCGGGATCGAAATCAAGCACTAGTTTTTAACATTTAAAAGAGCAAAAATGTGGTTTAATTCCACGCAAAACGGTCACATAATACTGTGACATAAAACAATGCAAAAAAAAACTCCGGGCTGGAGTAGTTCGTAGAGCGGTGGCAAGTTACCGACACTCGACACCGTTTGCACCAATCTAGTTTTATGCCACAAAAGCGTAAACCGAAACAGTTTTTTAAAGTGCGTCGTCCCACTCACTGACAAACGATCGCAAGTAAGGTTGAAGCTGTGGTAAGACAGTGCTACCTTACCCAAATCTTTTATTCCACTCGCTGAAGACTTCCCACCTGGAAATGAAGAACCTTGATTAACAGAAGTTTAGGAAGTTTTTAAATAAACCTCAGACCTAGGTCGGCCGAAGCAAGGAAAACCTGTTCAGGTAGGCATTTATAGACGACTCGGCCTTAGAGTATAAATGTGGTGGTATTCCATAAACCATGGGAGACTTAATAACGTGCCCTGCGTGTACTGAGAGCTGCACATTACCAGAACTGAGGGACTCTGGTGATAGCGACAAACGAGTAGTCAAATTCTGGGCCGAGTCCATTTAGATTGGTAACAACACGCTAAGAAGAAGATGGAAGGCAGAGCTGATAATATATCCGCAAATATAATGACAATACAGGTTGTATCTAACGTTGTAACGCAAACTTCGCGAAAAGGCTAGACCGCATGCCACTAATAAAATTATGATAGTCATTTATGTCGTTAATGAACGGTTACAGAATTCACAGTGTTTAAAAAAAGTGTCGGCTCGGCCTTTGAACGTTGCAAGCGTGCCGCCGTGTGAGTTTGTAGGCATGACGTTGATCCCTAATGTGAACTTTATTAAATCATCTGATAAGACAGTTTTTCGAGATTTGTTTTCATTGCGCTTTTTTATGTAATTAGCGAATTAATTAATTTTTACTTTAAAATCTTATTGGGTTATAAAAATATAGCAATTATGAGCGGTCTAAAGTGAAAAAACTACATTTTTTTTTTAATCATGAAAAAGCCGACGAGAAATTCCACCACTGGGAGGTTTAGAATCATATACTGGATCCATGGTACTCGTTTGTGCTTCGATGTCAGATACACCCTTTATAATATGTCCGCAAGTTATAAGAAGCTCCGGACTGCACCGCACTTCAGCGGGGACTCGACAGCATCGCGTGCGTATCTAGGTTAACGGTGCGCGCTAAATATTCATTCGCTTTAGAAACGCTATCGGAAACGGGTGGCAGTGTTAATTGTATGTGATTAATGTCAAACTTCATAGCGTATTGGACTAATAATTTGATTGGTTTGAGGATTATGTAACGACTAGTCATTGTCCGCGGGTCGTACTCCCTAGGGTACATGCATAAATCAACTGTTTTTTCATTACGCTGCAGATTGTACAAAAATATACGGTATAATTTAATATGTGGGTTTTTACTTTAGTCAAAAACCTGACTGTTTTCAATTCTTTAATCTTTTTTTATAATTATAAACTAGAGCTTGACTGCAATCCCGCCTGATGGCAAACAGTGTACAATCGTCGATGGTTAAGCGCACAAATTCAATAAGAGCCTATTCACTCTTTTTTTTGTGAATAGGCTAGGAAGACGGCAATAGAGCGAAGCGATGCAATGTTAAGCCCAACAACACGACCAACGATGCTGCGCCAGAGAGAGAGATTGATCTAGAGACCCTCCACGACCAAACACAACAACATTTGGCGCATCGTACCCGGCACACATCGCAACACAACTGCTCAGACCCGTCCTCCGTACAGCTTCACCAGATATCATGCCGGAACACGACGAATCGCTTGGCGGTAAGGCTTTCTCTGATGGGTAACTTCTGCCGTTGAGCACTTTTGTTGGATAGGGAAAAGCATTGTATTCGCGTCAGCGTGACCGACCCGACACCCCAATCGTTCTTTGTTTTTTACTTTTTGTGTATTCTGTGTTTTTTTTTTAGTGATTTCAGTTTTCACTTCTATCGTTCACTATTTTTTTATTTTCCGCCTTACATACGTCTAACATTTAAGGTACACCTTTTTTCCATTCTCATCACAACCCCTTTCTATATTTCATTTTCTTTCACTCCTTGACTGTTTGTACATTTGTCTCTGTCATTTTGTTATGCTTCACGTCCGTCATTTATCTCCAATTATACTTTTATCTTTACGTAAATACGAGGTTATTATGGATTTTTACCGACTTGTCTTTATTGGGAACTAACGTTTTGACCAGAATCTCCCCTATGCACAGCAGCGTGATCACTAAATAAGCCACCGTCTTCCCTGGGCTGACATTAGGAACACGTGGATTGTTTCTGAATTCATTGTCATTGTGGCATTCTCCTAAGTTCTTTTAGTTCTTTTTGATATTCTCTGACCGTCAATTAGCAGATGATGAAGGGATATGGTATAAAAAAGCATTTTTACAGTAATAAACTGTATCT
Organism: Sesamia nonagrioides; assembly: GCA_017933935.1. Classification (NCBI taxonomy): domain Eukaryota; kingdom Metazoa; phylum Arthropoda; class Insecta; order Lepidoptera; family Noctuidae; genus Sesamia; species Sesamia nonagrioides. The sequence goes on from JADWQK010002063.1 coordinate 1,402,330, forward strand.
AATAAGGACAATGGTTACATCGATGTTAGAGACGCAAGCACGGGACCGAACAACAACAATTGCGACTTACTTCTGAAAGGTGGCACTGCTCACGCTCTTCGTATTACCTTGACAGATGACATCATCATCACTGCTGAGTACAGGTCTCCACTCATACAGAGAAGGATTGAGCGTTATCACCACGCTTGCTCAATGCGGGTTGGTGATTTCAGACTTAATGTCCAGGTTTCCTCAAGATGTTTTCCTTCACCAAGATATACTTATAAAGTACTTACATATAACTTTAGAAAAGTTACATTGGTACTTGCCTGACCTGGAATTGAATCGAGGCTGGTGTTTCAACCACTAGGCCACCACGACTGACAGATACAGAACTGATGACATATAGTCTCATAATCAGTCATATTTCCAGTGCCGGGACACAAGCCTCTTCTTTCAGTGTGCCGTAATCTTCCACGCGCGCCCAGTGTAAGATGATTGATGTGTTGGTGTTTGGTTCTAAGACATACCGGTTTCCTTACAATATCTTCCTTCACTGTTTTGAAAGCCGTGGTAATGAAGTAGTTTACACAAAGTAAAGCGCCTGCTTGGTTACGAATCCACAATCTACAAGGCTACAAATCATTGTTTGCGGCCGTTACCACTTAACCGCCACTGTTCTGCCAGTATGGTGGTTTTGTTTAACGAAATGCGTTGAGTGTAGTAGGTATTATGTATATTTAAACTAGGTTAGTGTAAGCTAAGCAAACGAAGATGAATGGGTTTCTTTTACTACTTCTCGCCACGTAACAGCTTGTTCTTTTGAATATTTTTACTAGTTTTCTAATAAACAGCTCTCATTTGTAGGTTATTCTAGTCTCCATTTGTACTAAATTCTGTTTATTATTTCTATGTGAACATAATAATTAATTATTATAAGCTCAACACAATATACATAATATAGCACACTAATATGTATTTATCGTTTTTTCGCGGTATATTGTGTTATTGACCATTTTCATTTTATAAAATAGCTCCAAAATTCAGTAATTTCAACTATATTACGAAATAAATGTCGCTATATAAATGGATGATAGGTAGTTATAGTCAACAGCTTGTCAATGGAATGTCTTGTACAAGGAAAATCATCCATACTGTACTGCTATGATATAAAGGTCATTCTGAAATCTGGCGGCATTGCCATACAACGTGGCAATGCCGCCAGTCTCTTGGGTGTATTATAATAACGCATTCAGGGTGCTCTTGGGTTGCCGTGGCGCTGTAGCGCGTCAGGGATGTTCGCGGAGGCGAGGGTCGACGGGTTCGCCGCGATCATGCGGAAACGTTGTGCTTCCATGATGACGTGCTTACGCTCTTCCTCCAATGGCATCCTGAATGTGTTTTCGGATCGGTGAGACTCGCCCCTCTTACGTAGGTGGATGGGAGAAGGACCCACTTTAGTTAATTTATTACTAAAACTAGGCTAAGCTTTACTACAAGTAAAGCTTAGCTTAGTTTAGTAGAGTCTAACACTATATGGATAAATATTAATTATGTTTTTTAATCCGAAATAAAATATTTTGAATATGAATTTAAATTACTAGTCGACAGCGATGCCGAAGAATTTTTAGACGCTGTATTTTAATTTTAGTTTAGTTAGGGCAGGTTATAATTTTCATTTAGTTTTATAAGTTTGTCAATATTATCTGTAATATATATTTTAACTTAAGGTAAAGTTGATTAGGCGGTAGGTTAGTAGGCGTGAAGTACGAGCAACCCGCCTGTTCTACATAGAGCAATGTAGAACAAATGCTGGGCAAAGGGCTCCTCTTCGCCGATTATTAGAAATGTACAATTCACATTTTGCAAATTTAGATATTTTCGCTCTTAACCAGAACAAATTTAGAAAAGTGGCTATTAATTTACTTTCAGGTAATCCTTAACTGTTACTGCTTCTTCCTCTTTATTCTTCTTCATTTGGTGTGACGTGATTGTGCCCACAGACCATATCTGAACGGGGCACGCTATCTTGAATTGGTTTGTGTGATTTTTAGGGTTTAGTGTTAGTTTTATCATTCGTTACTTTCTCACTGTCCCGTTCTGTATGCATCCGTTTCCTTATGTCTTGAACAATCAATGTGATTCCGTGGACATTGGTGTGGGTTATATGTTTGTTTACTATGTATTATACCTTAGCCTACTATTGATATTGATATAACTGTTTTTTGTCCCATATAAATAAAAAATAAAATAGTACATTTTCCTCAACCTAAATTTAGAGTTGTTTTGGCAGGGCGAGGTACCTAAATACATGTGTGTTTCAAAATATATTTTGAACGTGTATCCTTATGCGTCAGTGGTTGTGTGGTACCGCGATAAGCATAAATAATGAGAGACTTTACTTTAAAATATGGTCTATCATGTCAGTTATAATGCTACATTATAGAAGAACAAATCATTTGGGTGACTTTCCCTCCAAAATAACAATTTGCTCTCGTATGTAATATATTAGGTAAATGATTTACAATATCACTTCATATTATAAAACAAAGTGTTTTTTCCCTATGTCCCTTTGTATGATTAAATCTTTAAAACTACGAAACGGATTTTGATGCGGCTTTTTAATAGACAGATTAAAGACTAAAGTTTATATGTATAATAACGTCCATTAAATTGTGGAGAAACACTATTATTTTTGAGGTTTCTAATGTGATGTCGTAAATAATTAAATTTTTCCCGCGTTTACAGTGAAACGCAACCTGAACCCTACGAAATTTATCAAAATAATGTACTAAATATTATACACATTGAAAAGGTCTACAAAAAATCTATCTCTTAAGGATATCCTACAATAACATTTTTTGTCATTTACTTTTTACGACACATACCGGCTAATTTTAGAAGCGATTTTAACCAATATAGCATTAATCCTTGTACATTTTAATACCTTAAATACATTGTTGGTGTAATATAGATCTATATGGCCCTTTACAGCATATGAATTAAATTAATATTTTCGAAGATATTACAGATTTGAAAATGGCAAGGTGACGCGTTTGCGATGTTCGCGGCGGTTTTTAAAACAACTTTCAGAGTTTTTCTGTAGTACGCTCGTGCGAAGCCGGGGCAGGTCGCTATGAAATGAAATGAAATCGTTTATTAAGCAAGTAGGATCACTGATCACTTTTACACGTCATGTTTATTTTTTATTTTATTTTTTTAACTAGATGAAGCCGGCATTTCCTAACTGACTACCTCTGAGAAGAAATAGCCGAAACAAACTCAGGGATCATCGTCTTTTTTCAAGTCCAGACATTAAAAATGAAAATGTTTACAATAATTTACCTTATAATTACGCATATTGCTTAATAACAATGCTTAACAGAGCGAGCAGCTCAGTCCCAAGCTTTTTTGTCTTCTAAATAATCTGTGATTTTATAATACCCCTTTTTGCAAAGTTTGGCCTTTATATGATTCTTAAATCGTTTAATGGGTAAGTTTCGAATGTCCATGGGAAGCTTGTTGTAAAAGTGTATACATTGACCCATGAACGAGTTGCCTACTCTGTGGAGACGAGTGTGATGCACAGCAAGATTGTGTTTGTTCCTGGTATTTATATTATGAATATCGCTTATTTTCTTAAAATTCGAGATATTTTTATGAACATACATAAGATTTTCAAATATATATTGTGAAGCTACAGTCAGAATGTTCACCTCTTTGAACTTTTCCCTAAGAGAATCTCTAGGACCAAGGTTGTAAATGGCTCGGACAGCCCTCTTCTGTAAAACAAAGATGGTATTGATGTCCGCACAAGTTCCCCAGAGAAGAATCCCATAAGTCATAAGACTATGAAAATAACTAAAATAAACAATTCTGGCTGTATCCACATCAGTTATCTGTCTAATTTTCTTAACAGCAAAGGCGGCAGAACTGAGTCTACCCGACAGCTTCTCAATGTGAGGACCCTATTGTAACTTGGCGTCAATAGTTAATCCAAGAAAAACTGTCGACTCGACAGGGATCAACTCTACTCCATTCAGTTGAACATTGGTACTTAGCTGCCTGACATTTGGCGTAGAAAATTTAATGACTTTAGTTTTTTTTTTCCATTTAAAAGGAGGTTATTTACATTAAACCAATGGACAACTTTAGAGAGTGCATTGTTAACTTCGTCAAAATTTGTTAGCTGACGCTTGACTTTAAAAATAAGAGAAGTGTCATCCGCGAACAATACTATGTTGTGATTATCCCTCACGTGATGAGGAAAGTCATTAATATAAATTAAAAACAAGAATGGACCTAGAATCGAGCCCTGCGGAACGCCCATGGTGACCACAGATCCTGCAGATCTCTTGCCATTAACATCAACCCTCTGAATTCGATTATTCAGATAAGAAGTCAGAAGGTCGAGAGCTCTGTCCCTCAAACCATAATGGTACAATGTTCTGATAAGAGTATCATGATGTACGCAATCAAAGGTCTTGGACAAATCACAAAAAAATACCAAGAGCATCTTGCGATTCCTCCCAGGCCCCAAATATGTTCTTTAGCAACGCCACGCCCGCATCCGCAGTTGAACGACCCTTTGTAAAACCAAATTGTTTCACGTGCAATAAATTGTGTAAGTTAAAGTGCCTCAACAACTGTTTCAAAATTAATTTTTCAAAAATTTTGCTCAAAGTTGGTAATATCGATATTGGCCGAAAATTCGTGGGATCAGTTGTACTACCAGATTTGAACAGTGGAATTACTTTGCTTAGTTTCATCAAATCAGGAAATACACCAGATGTGACACAAGAATTAAAAACAATTGCTAAGAAAGGTGCGATAACATCTATTATTGAAGCTACAGTGTATACTGACAAACCCCAATGATCGGCAGTTTTTTTTACATCAAGATCCTTAAAAGATTCTATAACGTCTTTAGCAGTCACAAATGTAAATTCAAAGTGATTGTCACATTCTGGAACACATTCTTTTAGTACGGCATAAGCAGAAGTGGAGGAAGAAGACAAAGTTTTTGTTGTCATTATTGGAATATTAGTAAAAAAATTCTCAAACTCAGTTGCTACCTCCAAGTCCGCCCTTATATCTTCATCGTTAATTTTAAGATGGAAATCGCGATTTTGTACTTTGGTTCTTCCAGTTTCAGAATTTATAATTCCCCAAGTTGTTTTGATTTTATTGCCAGAAGATTTTATTTTTAATGTGTATGGCTTTTGCTGAGGAACAGGCTCTTTTAAAAGCTAGTTAGAGATAAGAAGAGGACAGCAGTAGGAGAGTCGTATATTATACCTATTGAACACCAACATTTCGCGCATTTAACTCCCATTATCGGCATCGGCACGGCTGCTTGTGCACTTGCAAGTGATAAAAAATACACATTAGTAAGTATACATTAATTTCAGGGCAATAATTAAAATAAAAATAGTCAATATAAAAATAGTTTCAGTATGTTTTAGGCTACTGTATCGGCAGCTTTCAGGATGTTTCGGGATCTTTCGGTACGCCGTCGACCGCTGCTCCGCTAGCGCCGAGGCAACACTCTGGGATAGCTCGGCATGCTTAAGGATGCTTCCTTATTCCTAAGAATCTTGCAGCGTGCCAATGCCTAGTTGTCGAAAGTGTGCGCTTGCTATTTATGGATGCTCTGGGAGGATCCTTTTCCTTGGCGATGCCGATAATCAGCGCCGGGCCTATATCTGATGAAATTAAATTAAATCGTTTATTAAGCTATTCGGATCACTGATCACTTTTACATGTCATATTCTTTTAAACTAGATGGAGCCGGCATTTCCTAACTGACTACCTCTGAGAAGAAAAAGCCGAAACAAACTCAGGGATCATCGTTTTTTTCAAGTCCAGACATTAAAAATGAATTTTTTTACAATAGTGTACGTGATTACTGATACAAAAAAAAAAAACAATGTTTAAAATGTTATAATTGTAGCATAATATTGCTTAATAACAATGCTTAGCAGAGCGATCAACTCAGTCCCATTCTTTATTAGATTACTAGCGGCCGCCAGCGACTTCGTTCGCGTGGTTTAGTTATGCTCCGCTCGAAGAAGAATTTTTCAAATCGGAGCACTAGTTCCCGAGATTAGCGCGAACCAACAAACAAACATACAAACATACTCTTCAGCTTTATATATTAGTATAGATATAGATTTCATGGGTAAGCGTATTGCCATCAAACCAGCATAGATCCAGTCACCGGAAAGATAGTGAGAAAAAGAAAAGAAAATGATCTCAAATCGTTTATTGCAGTCCATATTCAAATTAACTCAAAATATTTTATTCGACCCCATCCGTGTTTTGGTTAATATACCCACGACTAAGAAACTTGTTTTAGTACCAGAAAAATAACACAAATTATTCATTAATACGCCACAGTGGCATGTAGGCGTATCCAATGTTCCAGTACGGGGCTGTCAAATATAATCGCGATATTAACCGCATAGTTAGAGTTTTAATTGCTGACGTGTTTACAATTATTGTAATACGGAACTGTAACTGAAATATACCCGAAAGTTAAGTATTACAAGCTATTATAATATTATCGCCACGTAGTCATGACATACTACCCTGGGTCACGCATGGGGGTGGAATATTAATACGGATTGAGTTTTTTAAACTTGGGACGTTTTTGTGTATAAATTTAGAAATCTTCTTACAGTAAGCGGTTTGAAAATATCCCATTTTAATATATATAGCTATACTCAGAAAGTCTAGTGGTTAAAACACCAGCCTCTCAAGTATGAGTGTGCGGGTTCGATTCCAGGTCAGGCAAATACCAATGCAACTTTTCTAAAGTTTTATGTATTTTCTAAGTATATCTTGGACACCAATGACTGAAGGTGAAGGAAAACATCTTGACGAAACCTGGACTTTAAGTCTGAAATCGCCAACCTGCTTTGAGCAAACGTGGTGATTACGCTCAATCCTTCTCTGTATGAGAGGAGGCCTGTGCCCAGCAGTGGGACGATAAAAAAAAGTTTGATGATGATAGTCAGAAATCGTCTAGACTACAATAAATCGTTTTATTTACGACCAGCGGCCGCCAGCGACTTCGTTCGCGTGGTTTTGTTATGCTCCGCTCCTATTCGTTGCAGCGTGATGTTATATAGCCTAAAGCCTTCCTAGATTAATGGGCTATCCAACGCAAAAAGAATTTTTCAAATCGGACCCGCAGTTCCCGAGATTAGCGCGTTCAAACAAACAAACAAACAAACAAAAAGCTTTATATATTAGTATAGAGTAATAGATAAATACAGAATCAAGCACTGAGAATTATTGGTGGTTTCATAAAATCTACGCCGATATACACCATGGAGAGTGAGCATGTATTCCGTCATTGCATATAAGAAGAAAATTCCTAACCTAAAAATATGGTTTAAAATCCTTATCTAAAACTAACTATGTACCTAACGATATATTTATTACCAAAATTTGTTGGACACGAAAAAAGATTCCATTACTTATTATAAATGAAATTGAAGATATTCAGGTTGCTTCGTCTTCATTATTGGAGATGTACACCTTAACAACATGGGTCACTTAGCATGCATCGAGCTAAAGAAGTTGGGTAATAATTTACACAGGTGGTTCTTTGAGCAAAAAGTTTGGGGGGGCTTCATTTACACATTCAACTACATTCACTTATTGCTATATCAGAAGTACTATCATATATCAAAAGAATTGATGACAATAAAGCTATTATATGTTATATGAACATATATTATATGTTCAGACAGTAAGAGTGCCTTATATCATTTAGCTCAATGCACAGCTCAATGCATGGTCGCAGAGGTACACCGATAGCTTATGAGATACTGTCTAAAATAGAACTAGCCGTGAAAGAAGTGGATCTGAGATTGCAGTGGGTTCGTAATAGTAGTTGGGATAGATGTCGAGGCGGATAGATTAGCGAAAATTGGGAGTACAGAAGGACAAGAAATTATGTGAAACAACAACAATTACTCAGAAATATTAACAAAATATAATGGGCAATGTCATGATTTATGGAAGGAATATTTTAATCAGAAATCATTGGAAAAGAGCATAATTATGGTAGATATAAAACTATCCAATGTGAGCCTCGTATACCTTGGTTTACGTATAGTCGATTAAGTAGGAAAATGATTATATTTATCCATACTGATCCATACTAATATTATAAATGCGAAAGTAACGCTGTCTGTCTGTCTGTTACGCTTTCCCGCTTAAAATTCTCAACCGATTTTGATGAAATTAGGCACAGACAATCTTTAGACCCTGAGAAAGAACATAGGCTACCTTTTATCCCGGAAAAATTTGATGTTCCTGAGGGAAATCTAAAAAGCGCGATATAGGTAACCGAACTCCGCGCGGGCGAAGCCGCGGGCGGAAATCTAGTAGGTATAGAAAATTTAAAAAAAAAAAGGAAAGTTTAGTAATTTAGTTTCGTTACTACCTATTGGAAGAGAAAAAGAATGAGTACTGAAGTACTGAGTCTGTACATGTGATACTATAAAGTTTTTTTTTTTTATTATTTACCGGTTCTGAGAAAGGACATAGGCTACCTTTTATTTTGATATTCCCGAGGGAAATCTAAAAGCGCGATTTAACCGAACTCCACGCGGGCGAAGCCGCGAGCGGAAAGCTAGTAGCGCATAAAATCAGAACAGGATATAATCCATTAAAACGATTTTGCCTTTTTTAAGGGGAAAAGTTTCTTCTCCAAAATGTAATACTTGTGGAATAGTAGATGATGTACACCATATGTTGATGGGATTACAGAGAGAGAGGAATGGTTTGAAAAATTTGATTTAGACAAATTACAGGTCGGAGTCATGAATTCAGTACTCTCGAAACCTAATAGTGAAGAAGCTCGTATTTAAGCTAAGCTATTATTTGTAAATTAATGATAGTAATCGGACTGACATATACCTACCAACATGTAGTATAAAAGTTCAAAAACAGAATAAAAAAAACCGGCCAAGTGCGTGTTGGACTCACGCACAAAGGGTTCCGTACCATTGATTTATGAAATTAAAGGATTTAAGTTATTTGTATGAAAGATTACGCGGTAATAAGCGGGTTACGATTTACGAGGTATTAAAAAAAAACTGCTTACTAGATGTCGTTCAAAACAATTTTCGTTGGTAGTTTTTGTAGTAATGTACATCATATGTTTTTTTTTTAGATTTTTCATTTTCTTAATTTAGAAGTTATAGGGGGGGAGGGGGCAACTTTTTTGTACTTTGGAAGCGTCAGTCACGCAAACTATTCGGTGTAGAAAAAAAGTATTTTAGAAACCTCGATATCATTTTTGAAGACCTATCCTTAAACACGTATGTGTTTGATGAAAAAAAAAAATGAGTTTCAGTTGTAAGTACCCAATATATTATTTTTTTTGCATCTAAATCTTAATACGGTTCACGGAATACATCTACCTACCAAGTTTCAACAGTATAGCTCTTATAGTTTAGGACAAAAGACTGTGACATACGGACGGACAGACGGACAGACAGACATGACGAATCTATAAGGGTTCCGTTTTTTTGCCATTTGGCAACGGAACCCTAAAAATACCGAAGTTTATGACTGATCTCATCACTGCTTTATGTAAAGTGACTAAGGGATTGTGACTTCATTTTTATTATACCGAGTTTAATTTCAGCTACTTGTATTCCTTTTTACATTTGTGCAGCATACATTTTACTTATTTCTTTCATAGCCGTTTTGATAACTTAAGAAGAGAGTCCAGTGCTTTTCTTTTTCAGTTGATAAGTAAACATTGTGATAAATCCTTTACTGTACAAGCAGTGCGTCTATGGAATGACTTGATGACGTCCGTATGGCGTGCTCAAACTCTCTCTGCCGTCTGACCGCCACAACCCGAAGGCGATACCGAAGCATTGCAGTTAGACCAATTATTAGACTTTTGAGGGCTCCAACAACCCGTAACGACTGCCATTAGATGTTCGTATGGCAACCGGGACCAACGGCTTAACGCGCTTTCCGAGGCACGGCCAGACCAGTGCATATATTCATATTTATGCATACAAATATTTGCATTGCGCGGGGATCGCACCCGCGCCTCCTTTGCAGCGGCCGCATTCGCTACCGCTACGCCACGGAGGCTGTAATTTATGTGATGTACATAACAAACACTATTCTATTCTATTCTTTCTGTGTATATTTTAACTGTTCCTCCATATGTCTGTAGTTTAATAACTGCACCTGTATTTAAGCCACAAACCTCAATAAATAACATTAGTTAATAACGCGACCAACAGGTTGGCGTGAGCAAACTGTTCAAATGTTTGTTGACAGTTTTTTGACAAATAGAAGGCTATCCATCCGCCTGTCAACTGTGGTTAGCATAAAAGTTTGTGCTTCAGAACGATCACAAACTCAAACTTAGAGCATTTATTTCAAATAGAAAAATTGCGTATTAATTATATGCAATTACTGTTGAATTGCCAAAGTTCGCTACTTACTATTTGCCTCTTCAAGTCGTCCGATTTTCGGTTGTGATGATTACAAGTGGGTGTGCAGCCATAGGTGCACCATCTCTTCCCTAAAGGTCATAGCCCACTTACACAACTCTGCTCCCACCGGGCAAAAAAGAATATCATTTAAATATGGGCTTTAAATATTTTTCATTAGATATATTTTACACTAGCTTTCCGCCCGCGGCTTTGCCCGCGTGGAATTCGGTTATATGGCGCTTTTTAGACTTCCCTCGGGAATATATATTTTTTTTAATTAAAGGTAGCCTATGTCCTTTCTCGGGGTCTAAAGATCATCTGTGCCAAATTTCATCAAAATCGGTTGAGAGGTTTAAGCGGGAAAGCGTAACAGACAGACAGACAAAGTTAATTTCGCATTTACTTATAATATTAGTATGGATTAGTGTGGATTATCGTCATAAATTACCAAACTGCTTGCTGTAAGCGAGCTTACCACCGTCAGGCTGCTCGGCAGTTGACGCCTGTCTGGCCCCACGTTGCAGACGAACGGTCAGTGCGGTGTCCGCGCGCTCAATGCTAGCAGTCGCCACGACGTCGCCTCTAAGTCTTCTATGCTTTCAACATTTTATTCATCCAAAATCTTCATCTGTTATTCTAAGCGCTGCTCTCTTCATCAATAATTTCTAGTTCGTGCGTTGTGAATTTGTGACATAGGTCGGAAAAAATACGAGTTGCTTTAATAGAAACCGATCGCGGACTATGTCTATCTCGAAAAGCGAGAGCGGGCCGTCTGCTAGCTGTCGCCGCGTGGACTGCGAGTAGTCGTCTTAGTTTAGGGCGGTGTTGGAGTAGAGTCGCTTATATGTGCTATGACCCTTACTTTCATTGTTCAATGATGGATGACATGATCGAAAAGAGATCAGGCGCAGGTTAAGCGCCTTAACGTGCCGTCTGAGGCATGTGGGTATCACTCCAACAATTATGTTGACGGTTTTATAAAAAAAAAAACATTCTCCGGGCTGTTGCTAAGAAACTCCCAATGGAAAAACCCAGTAACACTTTTCCTGGCCCGGAAAGATTAACAGGGCCGTTTAGGTTTTATTTATGTACCTGAGCTTGACAAGAAAATCTAGTTATTTAGAAAAGTTAGATTTGACGTAAAATTTCCATTCCCACCCTATCAAGTATTCTAACACCTAAACTAGATTTTAACGCTGACCTAATGTGGCGGGTAAAAAATGTAGTACACGTTACGAGTAAAGTATACACTCGGCTTTGTTCAAAAGTGATTTACTCTTTTATTTTTGAACCTGAAGATTTCGATGTTTACATTTGAATGTTGCGTTGCATTTATTATTTCACGAAAATAATGCAATTGAAAATTGCCAAGTTGGCCTATAGGTGTTCGTGACTGCACTGTATTACTATCTATTAAGTACGGTCTATAAATAAATAAATATATACGAACAAATCACACAGATTGAGCTAGCCCCAAAGTAAGTTCGAGGCTTGTGCTGCGGGATACTAACTTAACGATACTATATTTATAATAGATACATATATAGATAAACATCCAAGACCCAGGCCAATCAGGAAAAGATCGTTTTCCATCATGACCTGGCCGGGGTCGAATCCGGGGCCTCCACGTCGCAGGCAGGCGTGTTGACCGCTACGCCACGAAGGTCGTCAACAAATACAATAGATATGATTATACAAAGATGAAATAAAGTCAGAATAATATCTATGTTGTCGATCTAGAGCGCCCCAGGTAGCCTTCATAGAGACACGTTCTATTTCTATACAAATTTAACTACAATAAACTGTGTAAAACCATCTAAATAATTATAATCCCTTACATCGATCACTGTGAGATCCGGAAAATCATCATTGTCGTCTTTGAAAACGGAAGTCTGATAGCTACCTTTGGCTTCCGGCCCCAAAGGCTCCGGGCACAGTCGTATTGTCGCCAACAAATTGACAATTTAAACATGATATCTCCCCCGACCTTTTCTGCCCTCTGTGATTATTTTTTTCCTCGTTTTGTGGAAATATTCATTGAGATTCCTCTTTACGTAATTTGAAAATGATGTTATGATAAATACGGGGAGCGATGCCCGGGCCGTGATTGGATGAACGGAAAAGTTTTTAAATGGAATGTTATTGGCTGGACGTGGGCAATCAAGAAATAATACAATAAAGAACGAAAGATAATATTTATTAGTTGTTGGTGTACTTACCTACATAATATTTGTTCTTCGAAACTGTTTTCTGGCTTCTACTGTGTGTACACGGAAGGTTCTAGACGTGAAATTTTCTGTGGGTTTTGTGATAAAAAGGCATCTAAGTAATGCCTCTTTCAAGATTAAATTTATATCCAAGCATTCAATAATTCAAATTAAACCTTTTTATTTCAGTTCAGTAAATCCATATAGCGTTAGTATGAACTTATCCTATGTTAAAAGCTAATAAATAAGAATAATATAAAAAGAACTCTCATAATTGGAGAATTGAAAATGAACACAGACATGTCCGCCATCCCAGAACTTAATAAAAGGTCCGTCAATCCTGTAGGACAGTATAGCTAAAATTTAATACTTAATAAACTAGTGCGCTTTACCATCAATGATTGCGTCACTGCTTACCATCAGGCAGGATTGCGGTCAAGCGCTGGTTAATAATATGTAAAAAAAAAAAAAAAAAAAAACTTTTAGAGCTACCCCAAAATCGCCACAACATCGAAGCACGCCGTGAAACCGCATAATGCTTTTAGAGCTAATTGATACTACTGAAGCCTTGTCTAACTATATCGAGTCATTAGACGGTGATCGGTTCGTTGTCTACACTGATTTTAAAAGACCTCCATTTCATGAGCTGTATGAACAATTCAATCATCAGTAGACGTTCGTGTTGCGGTCCACAGGCATCAAACTTTTGATGTGGACTTCTATAATAGCGTTCTGGCTTCACTCTAGTTAGTTAAAGCTAACAAGCTGTATCATATTATTATTGTGGCTATCGTATGCAAATTACTCGCATTGTATCCAGTACATGCAGTGCGATGCGTGCAGTGTGCTAGTATCTACTCCTACGTTGTCTAAACTGCTACGATCTGGACAAGCATTTCTTCTCGTAATTTACACCTTTCCTGAAAGGATTGGAATAGTTTGCCTGCAGCGGATTTCCCGTTAGTTTACAATGTAAGAGAGGACTCTAGTGGCGTGTTCTCCATACAAACGTATTCCTCTGTCTCCTTCTTGGATAACGCTTTTAGAGCAATGATTTCGTTTTCTGCAATATTGCACCTTGATTATACGCGCGCCTATTATTTGATTTTTTCGAAAACATAATTAATAAAAGAAATATGATGTTTCAAAATCCCGAAAAATGACCCATTTTTACCGCGATGTTCAGATGAATATTACACAAATGTGATTAGTTTTTGACTGAAAAGTAAATAATAGAGGCATAGGTATACTTACGGTATACTCACCTCTAAATTTCGACATAAAAATAATAGAAATCTGTCGTGTTTTGAAAAAGAAAACAGTGGAATACGAGACATCTTTGGGCCTTCAAGGCGAGAAACTAGCGCGTTTTAACATCAGAGATTGCATCACTGCTTACAATTAGACGGGATCGCGGTCAAGCACTTGTTTATAACATTAAAAATTGCGTGGTTTTACGAACACCAGCCCGTATTACTTATTACCTAAGGCTGTGGATAGATTTATACACAACATTATCTTTTGACCCGAAACACATGACCAGTATTTTTAAGTAAAGAATCTATGTACAGACGACAGCACATCAAGCTACTACAATCCGTCAGTTTTCTTTGTTAGATTTTCAACTTTATTGCTAAATTATTAAGGCTCAAGGTTGATTGGGAATATTTGACAGTTTTCGGTAGCTAGACCTCCTGTCGGCCGTACAAAATTGCAAAAATATATCATGAAAACCACAAAGTTATGAGTTTGTTATCCTACTTGGCTGTCCCAACAAAAATATGGTCTACGTTCCGGGCGAGCCGTGTGTTGACCTCTGGCGTCAGGTGTTGTGCGGGCGTGCGCAGTACTATGATTTATCGTAAGCTGCGTGGCGCGCTCGGTAACCACGCTGCAACAATTTCTAAAAATATTTGAGAAAAATAATAACATTGTGTAAAAATGATTGGAATCGATTCAGTTGGTTATTCTGAACAAACTATATTCAGGTTTCGCTTAAACAAAAAATAACCTTGAATCATTATCCTCATCATCACCTTTTTTATCGTCCCACTGCTGGGCACAAGTCTCCTCTCAGACAGAGACCGAAACCCACCCACCAACCAACCAACCAACCTTGACTACCTACCTAGGCAAGCTTATATAATATGTATTTATAACTTAGTTGGATTTAGTAACCGGGGCGAGATATACTGTAAATCAGAAACCCAACAAACAAATTTAGTTAAAGAAGGATATCGTATGTTACCGTGGTTCTCAATAAATAGGCCATTAGCCGTCACGCCATTCCCAGTAGGATACCCTTAGGTTATCGAACCTACATGGACGTATCACCAGCGTCCTTTAATACGTCATATTGATGTACCTACTCAGATATGTAAGAGACGTGCCCATTGCCTTTATCGGACATTACTCCAATCTCAGTCCCTGAATAAAGGTTCCCTTCCCACAAAAGATTCCTCTTCCTTGTTTTAATATAATGCTTGGAGAGCTGAATTCTTTATCGATGAATCCCCCGCTCTAGGCATTTGTAATAATGTGACTTTGGATAAGAAAATTAATTCATTTAAATTTAGACACTAGTGATTCAGAGCATGTTTTTTCTCTGTGTTAAGAAAAAGATTTTAAGAAAATGATAGAAGATAACTTATTACTTTAGTTTTGTCAAAATAAAGATAATCCATAGACAATTTGGATGCGATTAAAAACATGAGAAATTAAAGTGCATTTCCGTGAGGCGCGGACTAATTAAACAAAATTAAACTAATATTTATCTATTCTTAATCCATACTAATATTATAAATGCGAAAGTAACTCTGTCTGTCTGTCTGTCGGTCTGTCTGTCTGTCTGTCTGTCTGTCTGTCTGTCTGTCTGTCTGTCTGTCTGTCTGTTACGCTTTCCCGCTTAAACCTCTCAACCGATTTTGATGAAATTTGGCACAGACAATCTTTAGACCCTGAGAAAGAACCTACCTTTTATCCCGGAAAAATATGATGTTCCCGAGGGAAATCTAAAAAGCGCGATATAACCGAACTCCACGCGGGCGAAGCCGCGGGCGGAAAGCTAGTGAACTATAAAGAAAAAGATACTCTGAACTTAAGTTTATTTTGTGGTCAAGAGAATCAGGGTCAATAGGCATTTTAATTTTAGTGTTAGGTATGTAGGTACAGGTAGAAAAGCTGTTCTTACAGTATACCGATTACTATAACATACCCATAGGGTGTACAATATGTAGTAGTCATTCAATAGCCACTGTCAAGCAATGATAGCTATTGTAATATGAGTGATAGTTTGTGCGAAGATGCGAGAGAAGTAGATCGCGAGTTTGTGCCGCGAAGCGAAACTGAGTGGCACAATAGATCAGCACGAGTATTTCAATAGCTGTTTGCGACAGTAGCATACAAAATTTTTTCTACGACCTTGAAATAAATGCAAATAAAAGTTAACAATGGCGCGAAAAAAGCGCGGCGCCCAATGTTGTTATAATCCCACAAATGAAAGGCAAAGGCAACTCATCCATACAGGCTAATAACGCATAATAATAACGCTTTTTGGTATATTTATATGTTGATTTTTTATGTCACAGCCATAAAAAAATTTAAAAGTGTCATTGTAGTACGGTTTACCCGTGTGGAAATGGTCATTGTAACACAACTTGGCTGGAATGAGTACTATTGAGATATGACATTACCAAATTGTCGTAGAAAAAATTAATTTTTATATTACTCATGCTAAAATAAATCAACTTCAACTTCAATTCTTGATCAATAGCCCCTGTAGAATAGATACCAAAAATATGCCAATAACACGTGTAACAAATTATTTGAAAATTTTATTTCACCACAATGGCGAATATCGCCAATGACTGTCGAAAAAGACGGCCGCGTGAACCGTCTACGAGGGAGGTTTGAGGCAAAGTCATAATGTGGCCACTATGCTGCGATATTTCAATGTTCATTATGAATTATTTACTGAATGGACTCTTTACTACATAAATCATAGACTTTTATTTAGTAAATGACACTATAAATAATTCAAAAGTCTAATGAAAAATGAGCGTGACACTCAGCTTTCCCCCCAAAACTCTCCTAAAATCAATCTTACTACCTTTGCAAAAATCCTCATAAGGTTGAGAATTCGATGGCAATAAAGTACACACGTACAACGTTATTTTTTCTTTATAAGATACCTGAATATAGTTTGTTCAGAATAAGCAACTGAAGAATAATCGATCGATTTTTACAGTATGTTATATTTTTCTCAAATACATTTAGAAATTGTTCAGTTTGGTTCGCTCATAACATAGTTCACGGCAGATCAGTAGAACTAGTGCGCACTACAAGACAAGGACCCCCGCCCCCCCTGCCTGCGACGTGAGGCCCCGGGTTCGATCCCCGGCCGGGGCATAATGGAAAACGATCTTTTCCTACTCCTGCGGCCTGGCTCTTGGATGTTTATCTATATATGTATCTATTATAAATATAGTATCGTTGAGTTAGTATCCCATAACACAAGTCTCGAACTTACTTCGGGGCTAGCTCAATCTGTGTGATTTGTCCGTATATATTTATTTATTTATTTTACAGTTTAATAGAGGACATCAATAACTAAAAAATATCCGTAATTAATGTCTAACTATTATATTTCTGTCAGTATTAATAATTTTTACTTTTTAAATGTTGATAAAAATGCCGATCAAAATCAGACAATGTTATCCTTACCTTTGTATTAATTCTTAGTCAAATAAATGATTTCGTATTCGAGACTGTTTCAATAGGTACCTGTTGATTGTGGAATTATTGAAATTGGAGATTCCATTAAAAACATATTATGTTTCTGCTTTGGTTATTCTTCCCAACCGCCAGAACCAATAAAAAGTCTCTTTACCAAATTAGATAATTATATTAAACTAGCTGCGCTTCGCGGTTTCACCCATGTAGGTTTCGATATGTTTTTTTATATGCTCCGCTACTATTGGTTGCAGCGTGATGTTTATAGTCTAAAGCCGTCTGGGATTAATGGGCTATCCAACGCAATAATAATTTTTAACATCATACCCAGTAGTTCCTGAGATTAGTGCGATCAAACAAACTCTTCAGCTTTATATATTAAGTAGTATAGATTAATAAATAAATCCACTATTCTCGCATTTTTAGAATATCCTACGTAAATACAAGAATCTTTTTCAGATTACTTTCTTTGGGATGTAAGAAATTAGAGAGGGAACTTTTATGTTCATTTAAAGTTAAGAGGACAAGTTTATCATCTCATAGATTCCCTGAACCTTCTAATATAATCAGTCTATAATGTTCCCACTTTTGGAGACAGGCCTCTCGTTGAGAGGGAGTGTGCTGTTATAATCTACGATGCTAGCCCAGTGCGCAGTGACGGATTAACCCTTAATCAAATTAAGCAATTGCCTAGGGCATCACGTCTGGGGGGGCACCAGAAGGGGCATGAGGCTCTCACTCTCACGTCACCAAAAACCACACAAAAAAAAGTTTCTAGGACTAATTTGAAATTCGCGCGTTTTAAGGCCGTACCCTCACCAAATGACCTTGAGCATTTGGTCCCTCTTCACCGCGCTCCACCTCTACAATACTTCGCAAAATATTACTAGCGCCGTCTGGCGGACGAAGTACTTACAAATACAAGTTAAATTCATAGACCACAGATGTAACAGACATGGCGCTTTTATTTTTGTTTATTGGTGCGCCCAAATACTTTTGGTTATTATAGACTGAAACAACTGTTGACGATACTTCATAATAAAAATTTGCCTATTTTATTTTTTAACCTACTTCCCAAAAGTGTGGTTCTCAATTCGATTTATTTGTGCTCGCTGATAACTTTATCGTTAATGAACCGATTTTGACCATTCTTTTTTTATATGAAAGAGTATGCTGCCTATGTAATCTCATTGTTACCACGTCAGTGTCGATAATGGAAATTCTAAGAAATTTAGGCCAATTATCGAAAATTGTAGGCACGCTTCGGGTGAAAACTTGATACTCGTATTTATATCGCATCATACTATAAAACCGTGAAGATTTGGGCCTGACCTGATGTTGGAGATGACAGAGAATCAAGGGAATCCACATCGGAAGCAACTGTCATGTGTTCGGGCTTACTTAATTTGTATTGATTAGACCTTTACAACTAAATATGTTATGACTGTAACTTCAGGGTTGGAGGTTAGTTTTGTAGATTGAAAGTTAGCTAAGTCAGATGGTCAAAGGGATAGAAAAATAATATAATAAAGGTTAATTTATCATTATTTATTATTTTAAGGGAAAACGTAATCAGGGTCAAATAAATTTCTGCAGACAGGAAACCTACATAAAAAAAAAATTATGTTTTTTTTGGGCTCAGGCAAGATTGAAATTATATTATTATTCTCGTTTAATAAAACAAATACGTAAATTGTAAAAAATAAAACTATCGTATATAAAAAAAAAACAAATACATATACTATAATATTATTTACACAAAGCTTCCTTTTGCAGAAAAATAATAAACATCTGACTAATACAATATCCGGTCAGACTGGACGCTGACGGCAGCATATTTGGAAAACGCCTGCAAGCAAACGACGTATTTCGTTTGCTTTAATTCCTATAAGACCACGCTGAAAGTATGAGCATTTCTAGAAATAACACAATGAAATAACACAACTTAAATTCAGTCTCTTGATTTTAATTGATTTTTGCATAAGCATGACGAGTAGGTAGTGTTTGTACTATGTTAAAGTACAATGTTGTAAATTGTTGAGGAATTCCCTCGACTGTCTATGGTCTTCGTCATCAGATCTATTGCAGACCTTCATTTAAACCTATATGGGTGTAAAGTTTTCATCAATATAAATGAATTAAGTCCAAACACAAGGTAACTATTGTAAACCTTTGAGGAGTTCCCTTAACTGGCCTTTGTCTTCATCATCAGAGCTTTAATGACAATCACAACTCATTTAGGTGTAAAGTTCTTATCAATATAAATTTGTTAAGCACAAACACGAGGCAGCTGATGTGAATCGTTAAGGAGATCCCTCGGCTGTCTCTCGGCTCCATCATCAACTCCGAACTTTACTAAATTGTAGTGCGTTAAAACACTTAATGAAAAAAACATAGAAATGCCCTAGGCGCCCCTATGATTTTTTTAAATTTCTCCTAGGTTTCCTTAGTCTTCCATCATCAGACCCTAATTTCCTTAACATGAGACTACCTTGAAGATATAATCTTTCTAATTAAAAAAAAAAAAAAAAAAAAACATGTGGCACTCGGGAACTGCCGCGGTAAAGCTATTGCATATCATTTTTTTATCAACTTATGCAATAGGGTATTTGACCAAAAAAGCCTAATTAGTCCGTCGATCATTTCAGCCGAAAGACGTCCACTGCTGGATATAGGCCTCCCCCAAGGTGCTCCACGACGACCGGTCCTGCGCCTCCCGCATCCAGCGGTTTCCCGCGACCTTCACCAGGTCGTCGGTCCACCTTGTCGGGGGCCTACCCAAAAAATACTAGACATATATTTTTTTCTTTTTTCATATAAACAAAAAATGAAGACGACATAGTGCTTTAAATACTCGTGTAACGTCAGTGCACGCTACACTTTTTAGCGGCCAGTGACGTCCCCAGCCATCACTCCTGATCTTTGATGCCTTTTATAGTTGTCAATTTTTATTGATTTGATATAACAAAATATAGGAAATGTAAAACTTATATAATAAACCTATCCAATATTTTTCTATAATCTAAATAACGGATTAATTAGTTTTATTTAGTCAAATACCCTATTATTTATATTATAGTAAAGTTATCCGCAAACAAACAAAAAAACATATAACCTCCTTCCTTTTGAAATCGGTTAAAAAAACGAACACCAAAATGAACATCAATAACAGAGACACTTTATGATAGTATTATACTTTAGGCGACATGCGGTGCGTGAGCGAGCAAGCTGACGCTTTCTCGCTCACGCGCCGCCCGCTATGCTAGCGGACCGCGCGATGACGAACGACACGGGTTCCCCCTTCGAGAGCTTGTGGCATACTGAATCTCAATAGCTCGGGCAAGAGAAATGATGAGGAATACGCTCAGATTGTTGAATAAAATTTTTGTTTTGGTCGTTTTAAAAAAATATTTCTACAATAACGTTCGTCATGAAATTGCCTATCTATTAGTGTAAGAATGCAATCTAAATAATGCTTACTTTTCGAGGAGATGCACGTTTATGATAATTATTTCTCTTGTCAGAGGTTTCCTTGTGAAGGAATTATTTAAACATGCTTAGTAAAAAATAAAAAGTCTACAATTTTGGAGCCAAGATTATGGAGAAATTTTATGTATTTTTAATAAGTTGATATTTCTTTTGGATAAAGAGTTGATAGCTCCGAAAAACTACATAAAAACGGCCAGCGGTGTGTTTTTCCCCTGGAACCGCCATAGGTTGACATAGAGTCCGACCTAGATTCATAACCCCACTCCCGCTTGCCCACTCGCTGCCCGCTAGTGCATTCGGCAGTTCGAATGTACCGGAATTAACACCGAATTAATAACAGAAATTCAACAGTTTCATTTATATGTAGTAAAATAAGTCCCAGACCCAGTGATTCGACTCGCACAAGTTTACATCAAACTCATGCATAATTGTATAAAATAATACATGATGATAAAATTGAATCAGCTTTCTCTGATGTGGAAACAGCTCTGCGTATATTTTTATCGCTTATGATTTCAAATTGCTCAGCGAAACGTTGTTTTTCAAAATTATAAAATGAAAAAAGGACAAAGATGATACAAGAAAGGCTCGATAATTTATCAACATTATGCATAGAGTCCGATATGTTAAAAACATTAGAATTAGACGATAATACTATCTTGCGTGAATTCAATGCCCGAAAAAGCCGCAAGGCGCAGTTCAATAAATAAATAAATTATGCTTTGTTTTTAGGGTTCCGTACCTCAAAGGAAAAAACGGAACCCTTATAGGATCACTTTGTTGTCCGTCTGTCTGTCTGTCTGTCTGTCTGTCAAGACCCTTTATCTCAAGAACGCGTAGACGTATCAAGCTCAAATTCACATGAAATACTCGGGTCTATTGTCCCTTTAAGCTGTGAAAATATCAAACTTCTAAGCCAAACCAATCAAAAGATACAGCCGATTATGTCGATATTTTCAACAAATTTTCGACACTCGCAAAGGAATCAAAACCTACAGGATACTTCCCGTAAACTCAGAATCTTGAAAATTGGCATGAAGCATTGTCATATAATGCAAATATAGGAAAAATTGCAAAAATCACATTTTTTTATTTATATAATATAATAAACATATTTTAATAAAATGGAACTTACTACCTTATTTCTCACGAACGAATAAAGTTATCAAATTGAAATTTATACCAAATACCTAGGTCTATTGTCCCTTTAAGCTGTGAAAATATCAAACTTCTAAGCCAACCCAATCAAAAGATACAGCCGATATGTCGATATTTTCAACAAATTTTCGACACTCTCAAAGGAATCAAAACCTACAGGATACTTCCCGTAAACTCAGAATCTTGAAATTTGGCATAAAGGATTGTCATATAATGTAAATATAGGAAAAATTGCGAAAATTACATTTTTTTAGTTATATAATATAATAAACATATTTTAATAAAATGAAACTTACCTCCTTATTTCTCTCGAACTAATAAAGGTATCAAATTGAAATTTATACCAAATACCTAGGTCTATTGTCCCTTTAAGCAGTGAAAAAATCAAACTAAGTTAAATCTAATCTAAGTTAAAGCGATCAAAAGATACAGCAGTTTATACCGACACCTTAGACGAATTTCCGTCACACGCTAGGGAATCAAAACCTACAAGCAAAGACATTAAAATTATCTTAAATCTCTTTGCCTAGAAGGTACTTCCCATGAACTCAGAATCTTGAAATTCGGCACGAAGCAACGTTATATTATAGTACAGACAGATAAAGGAAAAATTGTGAAAATGATAAATTTGAAGTTACATAAAATATTAAAATATTATTTTTGCTTACATGACATAAAATATTTTTTAATAATTATAAACTTACTACCTACCCTTTTTCACATGAACGCGTAGAGATATTAAAGTTGAAATTCATATCAAACACTTCTTAAATCTAATTGCCTCTAAACTGTGAAAAATTCTAAATCAATGCTAGTATTATAAATGCGAAAGTAACTCTGTCTGTCTGTTATGCTTTCCCGCCTAAACCTCTCAACCGATTTTGATAAAGTTTGGCACAGACAATCTTTAGACCCTGAGAAAGAACATAGGCTACCTTTTCCGGAAAAATTTGATGTTCCCGAGGGGAATTTAAACATCGCGATATAACCGAGCTCCACGCGGGCGAAGCCGCTGGCGGAAAGCTAGTACGTCATAAATTGTAAACCGCTACGTTTGTACGGCGGAACCCTCGGTGTGCGAGTCCGACTCGCATTTGGCCGGTTTTTTTATGGTTGTCGCACTTACTCCACTTCTATAAAAAACTAATGTTTTTAGGGGGTAAAGCATTGGGTAAAGGTTTAAAGACCGATTTCAGTTGACATACGGATAGGGGGGCCCACAGGTGTGGATTGCTTAGGGCATCAAGTAGTCTTAATCCGTCACTGCCAGTGCGGATTGCTAGATGGCACAAGTCATCGAGTTTTGCTTCTAGGACATGCCGGTTTTTTTTTTGTTTTTTTTTTGGGGTGAGAAATCATCAAATGACATCTCCCGCTCTGAGCAGAGTGGAAGGGCGTTTCATACTTCTACTGCCTAAAACCCACACGTATTTCATCACTTGCATGTGCGACGGCCAGGGCCATGGTTTCTTGTTTAACCGCACCACCCGCAACCCTCACCCTGGAGGCATCGGTCTTCATGGACCCCGTCACGACATGCTGACATCTCTTTGAGGCGCGCGTGAAACACAACGCGCTGTCGGCTCGGGCCTGGTCCTTACCGGGCCGCGAGCTGCCCACTGCTCACCGCCCGCAGGCCCGCGCCTCCGGTGGCTGGCAGTTCGGTGTCGTCTTCCGTCCAGGGCGTCTCGGCTAGTGGCGTGAGGGCGCTGGGAGTCCCGCTGCCTCACGCGCTCCGCCTCCTCTCTTGCCAGCATCACTGCTTCGCAGAAGGAGATGATGGCCTGCCATGCACTCTCGCTCCGGACCATAGCCTGGACATGCCAGTTTCCTCACGGCGTTTTCCTTCACCGGAGAGCAGTGGTGATGAAATAATTTGTACAAAGTAAAGCGACTGATGGGGTTCGAACCTACAACTTCTAAGTCGCTGCCGATACCACTAGGCGATCACTGTTCTCGTCTCCTTCTACCATCAGTTCAAAATCTTCAATTATTGCAAAAAAAAAAAATTTTATCACATGCTGACCAATTATCCTTGTGATCAAAGATGGGCGCATGTTAAAACTAGATTAGGAAAAATTTCTAAAAGTAGACAGTGGACAAGTCAATTGAGTGTTTAAAGCGAAAATGTAGGTTGGCGTCATTTTGTCAAATTACGCCACTCTGCGTAAACGACATAGTCGCGTCAACTCTGACGTTTGCTATTTTCATTCGCGGCCGAATTAAGTCGCCATTTCTAAATAATCCCCACTTCGAAATGGAACGCTAAATTCGGCCATGATGGTTGAGATTTTAAATTAGAATAAAATTCGTTACTGACATAAAAAAAGTTTTTTTTAATTTACAAACTTTTCTACGAAATAAAATAAATTAATGGCATGGTTGGCGCAGTGGTAAAGCGATTGACTGCTACGCTGTATGATGCGGGTTCGATTCTCACACGGAACAAATATTGGTACAAATCGTTGTTCTGGTACAGCTATAAAATATATAGAATACATTGGAATACGAACATAGAATATTTATTATATTCCAATAAGATTCAAAATATAGGGATTATGTGTGCCTTACAGTCGCGAGAAATAGGTAAATACATTTTAGTAAAAATACCAGAGGCATGAGATGCGGCACTCAAATTGCATATTGCAATTGCATATTCTGAAAACCATACCGTGAACCATGCTAACTTTGCCCACCCTCTTTCGAATAATTATAATCAATCCAAAAAAATAAGAAGTGAAAACTGAAATCATTCATCATCATCAACTTTTTATCGTCCCACTGCTGGGCACAGGTCTCCTCTCATACAGAGAAGGATTGAGCGTAATCACCACGTTTGCTCAATGCAGGTTGGCGTTTTCAGACTTAGAAAGAACATATAACTTAGAAAAGTTACATTGGGACTTGCCTGACCTGGAATCGAACCCGCACACTTATACTTAAGAAGCTGGTGTTTTAACCACTAGGCCATCACGACATACATCTATTATAAACACGCAGTATACATAAATGAATATCTCGTTGTAACGATAGCGGTGTTGGATCGGTCACGCTCACGCGAATTCTATGGTTTTGCCCATCCAACATAAATGGTCACCGTCGCTAAAGAAATTTTCTCTTCAAATAAAAAAATGTATATGGACGTAAGTACTTTCTCTTAGCATCTGCAATTCTAAGGTCCGTATTACAGAATTAGGTCCGTATTACAGAACGTCACTCAAAACTCAAGCTCTACTTAAGTCTCGTTTCAAGCCATTTGATTGGTTGAAACTAGTTTTAAGTAATGCTTAAGCAGAGATCAATGCTTGAGTTTCCTTCTGTAATACGGACCTAAGATAATGCATATATTATTGTTGTAGCAGATTTTATTATTATTCCATATTTTATTGAGTGTTTTTCTATCTATTTTGTTGGCTTCAAAATAATCTAGGTTTCTAGGCTAATTGTCAAAATTTTCTAGGATTTTATCCAATATTGTATATTTAAATTAGAGCGATACATTACCTAACCTTTAACAGTATTTTTAAAAGGAGCTTTTGCCCGAAAGTTTGACGAACTCCAACAAACTTACGGAACATTACACGCTTTTTTTTAAAAAAAAAAAAAAAAAACCTTTTAAACTATTGCTTGACGGCGACCTTGCCTGATGGTAAGCTGTGATGCGATCGTCGATGGTAAAGTGCACTAGTTTATTAAGAGCCTGTTCAGTCTAGCCTTGAACACCCCTTGAGATTGTACTCAGACGAAAAGACCGCCGTAGGCAAATTGTCCCAGTCCTTCAATGACGAGGCGAAACGGCAACGGTGTAAATACAGTAAGGGTGTATATGGAACACAGAAGGCGGAATTAAGTCACGCAATTCCCGTGCACACTCCCTAAAATGCATCTTATAGAATATCGATAGGCTGGCTACTCTGCCTGTACTTATGTCTGGGTGCCGTCTTTACGCCGGCGCCGGCTGTCGCTGAAAACCAGCGCTAGGCTCTGTTTTGCATAGAGTCGCAGCATAATGCTGAGCGATAGCCGTTTTGCGTGGATGTGACGCATGTTCTCTCAACTATATCTTATACTAGCCTCCGCCAGCGACTTCATCCGCGTAGAGTTAGTTATGCTCCGCTTTGACTTCAGTTTTCGCAACATTTTTTGTTACTGCTCTGCTCCTATTGGTTATAGCGGGATGTTATATAGCCTAAAGCCTTCCTGGATTAATAGGCTATCCAACGCAATTTTTCAAATCGGACCAGTAGTTCCTGAGATTAGCGCGCACAAACAAACAAACACACAAACAAACTCTTCAGCTTTATATATTAGTATAGATAGATAGATTGTATTTTTGTAAATTTTGCGTCATGTTTACCGCAAATGAACGATCTTTCTTTCTTACTTAGTGCCAAAGGATTGGCCAAAAGTGTATTTTTTTGTACCCATATTTTGCCCGTTATGAAAAAACCCCCTGTAATAAGCGCCTATTAGCCCGGCAAAAATCTTGACCAGGATAATACCGAAAAAACGCTGATGAAAAAACACAGTAACAACTTCACCTGGGGATTGAGCCCAGGTAGAATCCTTTTGGCAATATGTTGTGTGTTAGTCATAATACAGTTTATTTCCTCGCTCCATCAGCATGCAATTTAGGCGATAATAATTACAATCAAACATGGGTGCGGTATGCTTGACGTCATGTTACCCAGTGAGGTTCAACGTCAGCCAAACGTTACGGCGATCAGTCGGCGTGTTGAGGCAGGCGGTCGGCACTTTGTCGATGACGTCAGGTAAATCTATCGCTAGTCGTGTGATATGCTTTGTTAGATTGAGTGAGGTTAGCGTGTCTGCGCCAGGAATTACCTGTGGTATGGATATTACATCATGATTTGTAGTTTTTTGGTCTCGTAGGCAATCGCGTATTTCGCGAAGAAAAACTCAGGAGTGTAGCGAAGGAATACACGCAAATTTAGGCAGTTATTTGTAGTAGTTCGTTTCGTGATATAGAAGAAGCTGCCTTATGTTGTTAATAAAAACTTTTGTATTAGATTGCTCCTACGTTTGCTTGTCTATATTGTAACTTATGCACAAAACGCCATTGTAGGAAGAAATCCCTTCAGCGGAAATTACATGCCATAGACATAGGCATGTGTCGTTTCCTTTCTATGTTTCTCGACACACTGCACGTGTCTAAGCGCACGTTCTCATAAGCCGATATAGATGTTGTTTAGGAATGCTATTGAAGACTACAGACAAGTCGGTGAGGTAGTTAATCGGTGTCTGTTAAACAACGTAAATAACACAACTAATGTTGTTGAAATGTCAAAAATAAACCCAAATAAACCCGCTCCTATTGGTTGCAGTGTGATTTTATATAGCCCAAAGCCTTCCTGGATTAGTAGGCTAACCAACGCAAAAAGAATTTTTCAAATCGGACTAGTAGTTCCTGAGATTAGCGCGTTCAAACAAACAAACAAACTCTTCACGTTTATATATTAGTATAGAGTATAGATTTGGTACTCTTTTCCGCAAAAACTATTTAACTAATATGGATGTTAACCATAAAATAAGCTTATCAGATAGAGAAACGAAACGACCAGCTTTTGAATGATTGATGTGGGAATTTAATTTAATCATTAAAACTGTGGTGCGTTACAATACAAATAGAGGTGTTAAATAAGGTACCTACATACCAATTAGTAATCTTGTTCGATCAGAACGACACGCGATACCTGTGTTAACTAATTTTAAGTACTTGTCTTACTAAACGTACTAAGTACCCATTACTACTAATTAAAACAAGGATTATATACATATTTCATGTTAACTACAGGAATATCAATACATATTATAGTATGACCAATATTCATCATCATCGTCATTATCTCAGCGTTAATCCCAGTCGCATCCCAAGTTAATTCAGCTTTGGAGTCTGGGGTCCGCTTTATCGGTCTTAATTGCTGATTATGGCTAAACCTCGATATTTTCCGTGAAGCGACTGCCGTCTGACCTCCGCAACCCGAAGGCGATACCGAAGCATTGCAGTTTAACCAATTGTTGGACTTTTGAGGGCTCCAACAACCCGTAACGACTGCCATTAGGTGTTCGTATGGCAACCGGGACCAATGGCTAACCGGTTGTATGGTAGAAAGACTTGATAAATATTTTGTTCTTGTTATATTTCATAATATGAAAAGTTCAATGACTTTGTCTGGGGAGTCATAAATAAATAACAAGAAGTTGGAAGTCTCCCATAGAATTATCACATTCATAATAATCTGATACCTACTACATTAGTGCCATATATTTAGATTTCTGTGTTACTTGCCAGATGATGTCTTAAAGTACTTTCCGGGGTACGACCAGACCAGTGTAAATTTTTAAATTCATGCATATAAATACATATTAGCATTGCGCAGGGATCGAACCAGCGCCTCCACTCTCTCTCACACTCCAGCGACAGTCTTTTGTGAGATTATTAGTTTTTTTTTTATATAAAATTATAAACTAGCGCTTGACAGCAATCCCGCCTGATGGTAAGCAGTGACGCAATCGTTGGTGGTAAAGCGCACTAGTTTATTAAGAGCCTATTCACTCTAGCCTTGAAGACACTCAAATCGTAGTCCGACGGAAACACCGCCACCGGCAAGTTGTTCCAGTCCCTCGATGTACGCGGTATAAAGGAGGAGGCGAAACGCTTCGTCCGGATCGTAGTGGTGTTAACAACATAAGGGTGGAAACTCGCCGTACGACGGGTCGTCCGATGGTAAAACGGAGATGGGGGAATCACTCCCCAAAATGCATCTTATAGAACACCGAAAGGCAGGCTACTCTACGTCTGTGCTCTAGGCTTTGGAGACCGTCTCGAGTTTAATCAGGGTCACCAATCAGCCTCTAGATTCTAAAATTATAAATGATTTTTAATCACCATGTTGTTTAGTCACCTTGTTCCCGGTGATGACGGTGGTGGACAAACGTCCTAAGGTTAATTGTCACTTGTACATGTTGTACATCATAAAACTACAAGGTGAAGAAGCAAAAGGTCAAGGACAGTATATTTGTCAATGTATAACAATTTTAACCTTAACGACGTTTCTTAAAGTAGCAATTATAGTCATAAAGCACTTACGACGAGGTCAAGTATACGTAATCTACATTTGGTATTAGTTAGCCTAAAATGTTAACAAATATCATTATCATCATCAACCTTTTTTATTGTCCCCCTGCTGGGCACAGGTCTCCTCTTATACAGAGAAGGATTGCGCGTAATCACCACGCTTGCTCAATGCGGCTTGGCGATTTCAGACTTAAAGTCCAGGTTTCCTCTAGGTGTTTTCCTTCACCATGTTAACAGTCATTGGTGTCCAAGATTTACTTAGAAAGTATGAGTGTGCGGGTTTTCGGGGATTCCAGGTCAGGCAAGTACCAATGTAACTTTTTTAAGCTATATGTACTTTCTAAACAAATGTACATAGTTTTATCTAAAAATAACTTTTATATCTACACAATAAAACTCAGTTTAAGCTACAACTTCTAATTATAATTTTAACAATAGTGCTAGTCATTCTAATATCAACTACCATACTATTAGAATAAAATTGGTATTTGTTTAAATAACATCAATTTTTTACCTTACTATGCCCGCTACGCTATATACAACGTTATTTTTTGTTTATACGAAACCTGAACACAGTTTGTTCAGAATAAGCAACTGAATCGATTCCAATCATTTTTATACCATATTGTATTTTTCCCAAATACATTCAGAAATTGTTGTACCGTGGTTACCGAGCGCACAACTCAGTTGACGTTAGATCATATTTATCAGATGTACAAGGCGCGTAAGACAGCGCCCCCCGCATCGCCCGCTGTGTTATCCATATTTTTGTTAGGACAACATAACATGCTCATAACTTTGTGATTTTTCATAATATCTTTTTGAAATTTTGTACATAGATTCTTCACTTAAAAATAATGGACACGTTTATCGGGGGTCGCATAAACAAAAAATAACGTTGTAAATATTTCTTGTAATGGTTAATGTGGCTAAGTATATCTTGGACACCAATGACTGATTACAAGGTGAAGGAAAACATCTTGAGGAAACTTGGACTTTAGGTCTGAAACCGCCAACCCGCATTGAGCAAGCGTGGTGATTACGGTCAATTCTTCTCTGTATGAGAGGAGACCTGTGCCCAGTAGTGGGATGATGAAAAGGTTGATGATGATGATGATGATGAATGGTTGTTTAGCTTACAATTTAAAGTCTAAAGTTTTATTATATTTATAAAAAGTTAAAAGCACGGCTATAATTGATCGTATGTAACCCACGCAGCAGGAGCGATGAGAATTCTACGGTTAGTTTTAAATAAATAATTTGCTTTCACAATGTTTTCAGATTACACTGTGACTTATGGGACAGTCGCCTGTCAACAAGTACCAGCTTTAATCACTAAAAGAAATAAGTGACCTGGTTACTTATCCTCTTTGGTGACAGTACATAACAAAATACAAAACAATCAACAAATCGAAGTGTCTAAAAGTCTCCAACTTCTTAAAACATCAATGACAAACCCTATTTTTTTTAATTGTAATTATTTTTTATAATTATACATTGTGCTCACATGATAGAAGCAACATAAATATGTAACGAAGAAAGTAACCCATATATTATGATTTTAAAAGAGTGTCCATGGAGTTTCTTGCACGTTCTTCTCTATAGAGATCTACGCTTTGGAACGTGCAATTTAGCTTCACTTTTCTTGGATTGACCGACATTGACTATTCAAAAGTACCAAGTGATGATTAATTTGAAATAAACAATTTTGATTTGACTTGATTTGACCCTGCTACAACAGCCTGTGAATTCTTTCATTCTGCAGTACTCGACTGACCTCCTCGGGTGCGAACCAAACATTTCATATTCTCAAGCGGTGTCAGCGTAAAGGGACGTTTTCTTTAAGATTCTCTCCAATTAGCGAGACACATTTAGAGCACGCTTTATAGCCTGGGATTGGATTAAACAGGGTTGGGGTATTTTGAACGGAGGCTATAGCTTTTTCTCTTTTTTTATTAACCCGCATCTGATGTTCATTTACTACATGTTCGCCCGGAATGTAAACAAATGTAAGTTTATAGAAAAATAACTGTAACTACTATATAATAAAGTTGAATTTACGCTACGTCACTCGTACAACTATTTTTTATAATTGTAAACTAGTGCTTGACCGCAATTCTGCCTAATGGTAAGCAGTGATGCAATCGGTGATGGTAAAGCGCGCCAGTTTATTAAGAGCCTATTTACTAAAAAGAATGAACTGAGTGCATAGGAAGGAAGACGGCAGTTGAGCGAGGTGATGCAATGTTAAATCCAACAACACGACCAACGATGCTGCCCCAGAGGGATATTGATCTGAGCGCATCATACCCGGCACACATCGCGACACAACTGCTCAGACCCGTCCTCCGTACAGCTTCACCACACATCATGCCGGAACACGACGAATCACTTGGCGGCAAGACTTTGTCCGGTGGGTGGTAACTTCAGAATAATAGTCACTCTGAAATCAACATCATTATTTTTATTAGGACTTTTAGGCACACATTGTAACAACTGTACTTTCACAACACCGGGGCCATGAAACTTAATTGTCATTGCAATAAAGTTGAAATTTGTTCAGCTTGAAAGGGGATGAATTCCTAATACAGGTACCCATGCAACCACATCTGCATACAAATTGGGAACACGAAAGCAGTAATCTCTTTTTCCAATCATACTAAACTAAATAAATGGAAGATTGTCTGCTACGCGTTCAGACTCGTAGCAGTAAAGCGCGTAGCAGCGACGCACGTAGCATTGCTTTGGGGATGATCTCGTAGCAATCTGCTACGAATTGCTTTATTAAAATATCTTGAGGTGCCAACTGATGTAAAGATCTACGAAGGTTGTGTCGATATAATTATGTAAATGTTCCGTCGGTTCCAAAATGTATAACTTACTTTATAGTTCACGGTCATTATTAAAGGATTTCTTATCATATTTTGAAGTTCAAATTAAAAAGTGATCACAAAAACTAAAACCCAACTACGACAAAAAACGACGCTGAAAAAGTATAAAACAAGATTTTCAGAATACTGAACTGAACAAAGTTGCTAATGTAGTTGCAAGTAAATGGACACAGTAGTAATGTCATACAATACTATTCTGAAGTATGCAATATTCATAATGTAGAGATAAATTTTCATGTTTGGAAAGGCGTAGTCACACGTTGTCAAGGTGCTACAGTAGGTAGGTTTAAGTAACGTGTGACTACGCCTTTCCAAACATGAAAATTTATCTCTACATAATGAATATTGCATACTTCAGAATAGTATTGTATGACATTACTACTGTGTCCATTTACTTGCAACTACATTAGCAACTTTGTTCAGTTCAGTATTCTGAAAATCTTGTTTTATACTTTTTCAGCGTCGTTTTTTGTCGTAGTTGGGTTTTAGTTTTTTAACTTTTTTTTATTTGTACTATTTTGGTGTTAAAGTGTATTTGTGGCGCATATTATTAACAAAAGTTAAACTGATGAACTAAAAACTAGGTACTTGACATACCTATTACTTCTACACGCACATATAACAACATAACCCCGAAGGCATATAGTGCAGAGGCCTTTTTATGGGAGATTTAGCCAGTTATCAAACTGTTTCCGCCCTCACCGCGTGGAACTCCACGCGGTGAAGGCGGAAACAGTTTGCTGGGAGCTGGGAGCTGGGAGCTGGGAGTAACTACTCCCAGCTTATGTCGTTTTCATGAGTGCATTACATATTCCAATAATGTTCACACTGCTCTACATTGCATAAAGCGATTCACAGTTCCCGTGATTCGCGCTTTACTCTTATCGCTCATATTTAACATCATTAAAGCATTCTTGTAATTATGTACAAGCATAAAGCACTCGTGAACTATTTTGGTGTTAAAGTGTATTTGTGGCGCATATTATTAACAAAAGTTAAACTGATGAACTAAAAACTAGGTACTTGACATACCTATTACTTCTACACGCACATATAACAACATAACCCCGAAGGCATATAGTGCAGAGGCCTTTTTATGGGAGATTTAGCCAGTTATCAAACTGTTTCCGCCCTCACCGCGTGGAACTCCACGCGGTGAAGGCGGAAACAGTTTGCTGGGAGCTGGGAGCTGGGAGCTGGGAGTAACTACTCCCAGCTTATGTCGTTTTCATGAGTGCATTACATATTCCAATAATGTTCACACTGCTCTACATTGCATAAAGCGATTCACAGTTCCCGTGATTCGCGCTTTACTCTTATCGCTCATATTTAACATCATTAAAGCATTCTTGTAATTATGTACAAGCATAAAGCACTCGTGAAGCTCTTTCACGTGATACCAAACACGGTATATTTATTTTAATTTTATATTAACATAGAACTTTTTGTCCGCTAGAGGGCGCAATACTAAATTTGGTGACAAGCTTTATAACTAACGTAACTTACAGAATATCAAGGCCCTTCTAATGGTACTGCAGTGGTCTTATTCTGATAAGTAGTAAAGAAGCTATGAACGAAAAGATGTGAATTATATGCAACCAGCCCATGAATACAGGTAAAGTCACTCGCAAATGCTAGCAATATATATATATTCAAAATGTACAAGTAAAGTGCTTTCAAATGATACCAAACACGGCATATTTATCTTAACTTTATTTTTTTACTCTGTATGTTTTGTCCGCTAGAGGGCGCCACAGTAGATTTTGTGAAACCCCATATAGCCTATAACCAGTGGACAATTAAGACGCTTCTAATGATATATCATTTGTCGAATTCTGATAAGTAGTTTAGAAGTTACGAGGGAACAGATGAACATACATACATACATACATACATACCTACATACATACATACATACATACATACATACATACATACATACATACATACATACATACATAGCCTGTCAAAATCATAACCCTCCTTTTGCTTTGCCGTAGTCGGGTAAAAATACATTGTATAACTAAAAACATTTTTTTTCTATCTGACGAAGTTAGTAGGCGTCGCGGCAGAAGCCAAAGATGTTAGGACGAGCTGGACAAAAAAATACCAGTGGTCTACTTCTGCCCTGGATTGAAAGCGCTGGAACTTATAGGGCTAGAACTTAGTACTAGCATATGAAGGTATGTACAAAAGAAGTAAAAAAAGAAAAGGAAAACATATCTGTTTATTTCTCCTTAGCCGGGATTTACACTGGTATATACCCGATATTATAAGGAATATCTAAGACTAAACTAGTACTTTGATTTAAGAAAAAAAATGAGGGTACCGGGAAAAACAATTAAAACCTACGTATATCCGACTTCCAGGGGAGTGAAGAAGACATGCAGGTACAAAAAGTATCATCATCATATATCACATAGGCTTTTCTTAATTATGATGATATTATACTAGCGGCCGCCAGCGACTTCGTTCGCGTCGAGTTAGTTCTGCTCCGCTGCTATTGGTCGCAGCGTGATGTTATAACTAGTCTAAAGCCTTCCTGGAATAATGGACTATCCAAATTTTTCAAATCGGACCAGCACTTCCTGAGATTAGCGCATTCAAACAAACAAACAAACTCTTCAGCTTTATAGATTAGTATAGATGATGTGAGGTTGGCTTCTAGTCTGACCTGTTTACAGCTGAACACCTGTATTTTACATGAATCGGCTGCTTATCTGATCTCAACAACCCAGTGTCTGGTTATCACGACATCATTTGATAAGACTAGCACAAAAATGAATGTAAAAAATTCAAAGCACGGCACTTAGGCCTCTGCCTCGAATCTTGCGTGCAGCGGGGCGGTGGCGGCGGCGGCGCGGATGCGGGGCGGGCATCGAAGACCCCTTCTCGACAATAGCGGGTAGATCCCGCGTCACTATAGTCGCGTAGTGCTGTGTTCACGATTGTGTCGACGAGATATTTGTTTTTATTCGCGAAAGAAATTTATGAACAATGACGGCAACATCTTTTTGGTTCAAATTTATTCCTTACGCTCGATCACCGCTTGACTTAAAGTACACCGCTCGCTGCCCGCCCGTTGCCCGCAAGATTCGAGGCAGAGAAGTACACCGCTCGCTACCCACCACCGCCCCGCTGGCGCACTGCTGTTTTAGGGAACCGGTCCGTTTGATTTTACGCATTTAATAAGATCCTGCCGCTCCCGCGCCGCCGCCGTCGCCGCCCCGCTATTCGCAAGATCAAAGCAGAGGCTTTACGGTATGGTAGCGTGAGGTAAAGGGACCTATGGACTTTTTTATCGTCCACAATGATTAATAGTCTTGGCAAATGTTCGAACAGCTTAGTGCGGCTTATATTTGCGACGATCGGCTATTCTGTACATTTTATGGAAGCTACACAATAGGTAAAGCTGCTGTATTTTTTATATATGTCACTGTGATTGATTGCAATATTTCCTTTACTTGATTGTTTTTGCTTGATGGCTTATATTATTCAAAGGGTTCCTGTAGGTAAAATAAATACTGAAGATGTAGAGATGTAGTGTGTGTTGGAGAAATTCTTGTCCATTTATTTCAGGCATTACGGTTATCGAGGATCAGGATCAGTTATTCAGGATCGAGCTTGTTGGCGTGCCATGAAGGAGGCCTATGTCCAGCAGTGGACGAGTAGAGGCTGATGATGATGATGATGATGATTACGGCTATATAAGACAGCAGTATTATAAATTCTAATATAACAAGACATCCTTCTTGTTATTTTATTTATTTAAGAAATGAAGTAATAATTTTGTTAACCGAGAAGCGAAAAACTGTCACTAAAAATCTAAGTACAAAAAAGTGGCTACGCCTGAAAAAGAAACTGTTTTGTGATTTGGCTGAGGTCATAATTTCTTGAAAAATATTAATTCTGTGAATAAACAGTAAACACTTTTTATATAGAAATGAACAGAGGTTTTTTTTCAACCAAACTTAATATTAGTCATGGATGTATGGAGTATATTAGACTGTGGGCTTTACCGGTCTTTAACTACCTATTGTGACTAAACTATTGGATATATTTAACAATTTTTTTTTATAACGGTCTGAGAATCAAGGCTGGGGGTTCAGTAAGAGTTATTAAACAAATTATTAATAATAAACATTCTTCAATTGATTTGTTTGTAAGAAGAAGAGATTTTCGATGTTCACTCTAATATAAATCAGTATTCTGGCAATGAACTACAAACCTTTCCGGCGATTCAAGCACAGAAGCCATTCTTGATTTGAATCTAAAAAGAAGATTGGTTCGTTCTTCTTAAATGATCAAAATATAAACGCCGAACAAGACAATGTGTAAAAACGACATACCCTTAAATAGAAGTGATCAGTCTCCTGCGATTTGAAATTTGGAGTACAATGAGCATCTGTTCCATCGCATGGCAATGACGAACACAGAAGAGTGACTATGAACAAAATCGTACAGCAATGCTTCTAATATCATATACAATTATACAAATATACATATAAACATAATTCGCATTTCGTATATTTTTTTTTTAATATTGTGTTTAACTTCTCTTCAAAATAATATCCATCTCCCGAGTTGCATTATGAAAATTTGGCAATTCTTCTAGACGGGAACGGTAAATACAACACTTTCTCTCAAAGCGGCTCGAATTTCTTAGTATATTGAAAGTATAGTGTACTGTGGCCACCGGTGGTACACCTCGCCGAGTCAGCAAATACTCCGTGCTCCACCGGTGGTATACCTCGCCGGGGCAGCAAAGACCCCGTGCTCCACTGGTGGTACACCTCGCCGGGTCAGCAAATACTCTGTGCTCCACCGGTAGTACACCTCGCCGGGTCAGCAAATACTCCGTGCTCCACCGGTGGTACACCTCGCCGAGTCAGCAAATACTCCGTGCTCCACCGGTGGTACACCTCGCCGGGTCAGCAAATACTCCGTGCTCCACCGGTAGTACGCCTAGCCGGGTCAGCAAATACTCCGTGTTCCACCGGTGGTACACCTCGCCGGGTCAGCAAATACTCCGTGCTCCACCGGTGGTATACCTCGCCGGGTCAGCAAATACTTCGTGCTCCACCGTTGGTACATGCCGTTCTGAACGTGCTAACTTGCATAAAAGCGGAACGTCGCCAGTGCAAAGGCAGCTGTCATTAAAACTAATGCTAGGAATTGCTAACATTAATATCTCACTCTAAACTCACTTCTGATATTTTTTCATTGTGAGATTTTTAAAGAATCGAAGGGCTGTCCCACAGATATTTCCTAAACTTGCTTTTTTCTACATCGAGGATTTGATTTGTTATGTAAGTCTGCCAAAAATGACATATAGTTTTAAAATATGTGTTTCTTTAGGAAGGGACTGAAAACGGCATGTTTCATCCACTGATCACCTAGTCGAATTGATTCGAAAGAGGGAAGATTACTTCAGAATATCCTTATCGGAAGAAACGAGCAATATGTATGTTAAGCTAAAGCGTATAACTTTATAAGTTATTGCACAAACTTTATCCCGATCAAGTGTTCAAATCGAGCTTTAAACTTATACATTTTATATGAGAGGGAAGCGATGCACTCCATGGAATAACAATGAGGGAAAAATGGAGCGTATAAATATTATATCACTGCTGATTCAATTGTAAATACATATCTATATTATTATTACTTCCTTACTAATATAATAATTGCGAAAGTGAGTTTGTTCCGCTTTCACTCAAAAATTACTGAACGGATTTGGATGAAATTTGACACACAGATGGTTTATAACCAGTAATGACCCATAGAATACTTTTCATTCCGATATTCCTACGGGATCGGAACCAACTCGGGTGCATATAAAATAAAATTGCTAAATGTAAATTATTTTATTTTTACACATGTGGATTTGTCGTATAGGTTTTTATACATAAACATATTTATTTTCTTAATTATAAACTAGTGCTTAACTGCAATCCCGCCTGATGGTAAGCAGTGATACAATCGTTGATAGTAAAACACGCTAGATTATTAACTGCCTATTCACAAAAAAAAACTTAGTGAATAGGAATGAACACGGCAGGTGAGTGAGGTGATGCCATGTTAAACCCAACAACACGACCAACGATGCTGCGCTAGAGGGAGATTGATCTGGAGACCCTCCACGACCAAACTCCCGACACAACAACATTTGGCGCATCGTATCCGGCACACATCGCAGCACAACTGCTCAGACCCGTCCTCCTTACGCCTTCACCAGACATCATGCAGGAACACGATGAATCGCTTGAATAACTGATGTTATGGCCTACCACCGAGAAAATGTATAATATCTATTAGGCCCTATGTATATGGCATGGTTTCTGTACGCTATGGTATAAAAGCCGAACCGTAGAAAAACGTATCGGTGAACAAGCTTACACAGTGTTCCATACAACACCAGGATGGCCTGACCCGCGCGACACAAAAATTATCGTTATTGCGCTAAGAAAAACCTAAAAACATACCAAAATGCATTCTATAAAACACCGAAAGGCTGGCTACTCTACACCTATGCTCCAGACTTTGGAGACTGTTTTGAGTTAAATCAGGGTCGCCAATCAGCCTCTTCGCACGCACCACTAAATCCAAAATGGCCAGGTGACACTTTGCAGCAGAAGCCCAAATGTGGCTGCAGTACTCCACACACGGACGGACCTGCGTTTTGTACAACATTGGAAGCAAACTAAACCCAAACGAGAATATTTTAGTACTAATTTAGCTTAGATAGGTATATCATTTGATGATGATAATAAATAAAATATTTCGTATCATTAAACCTTTGGCCGTCTGCCGTCATCCTTCTTATTCCTAAGTTTTTCAAGTGAATAGGCTTAATAAACTAATGCGCTTTACCATCAATGATTGCATCACTGCTTGCCATCGGGCGGGATTGCTGTCAAGCACTAGTTTATAGTTATGTATAAAAAAAGAATCTAGGTGTTCCTTATGTCAACCCAGGGAAGACGGTGGCATACTGATCACGCTGCTGTGCATAGCGAGGTATAGGGGGAGTTCTGGTCAGAGGATGCTTTCAAGACGTTGGTTCACAATAAAGACAAGCTAGCATTAAATTTCACATAGTCCTTCGACCTGAATAAAATATTAAACATTATAATTACAAGCAGTTCAGTAACGATATTATGATATTAAATATTCTACGTATTTGGTACCTTTCAATCACAATTTTATAATTTAGCACGTCAACATCGTTGCTAAATCACCGCGTAGATCAACTAACACTGGAAGTAATGTATTAGGAGCCCGACCACTATATTGTGACCTGCCATATTGTGGATGGAACCGGTCGCATGTTCAGGAATGTAAGTAATAACACTCGACTTTGATTAATGCGACTGCGTAGGGCCGTGACGGATAGTAAAGCTATTGGTTAGGAAGATCTATTTGAAATGTTTTGTCGTTGCTCATAATGTTATGAGATGGTGTTTTAGGTTACTGCGCCTTCAGAACTTTGAATGTCAAGTCAAGGTTGCGAGGATATGATCGTCAAGAGTTCAAGGAACTCTTTGGCGATCCATCTGCAATATTATAGAACATTTTGACAGAATAAGAAGCTAACAAGCACGATGTCGGGGGATATCACTTCTCTCTGGCACAATATACTCCAGGTTTGATGGTAAACTCGATAGAGTATTGATTTTCATTATGGAAAGTCACGTATTCATTTCCAGTAAATCTACATCTACTACTATGTATACTACAATAAAGTTCTAATGCCAATCATGTTCGTATTTTTTAGAATAATAAATTGATATCTTCAATATACGTGCACAAGATCAAACATTTTTTTTTTAATAATTATAAACCAATGCTTGACTGCAATCTACTGCTGCACTAGTTTATTAAGCCTATTCACTTAAAAACTTAGGAATAGGAAGGATGATGGCAGTTGAGCGAGGTGATGCAATGTTAAGCCCAAGACCAACACGACCAACGATGCTGCGCCAGAGGGAGATTGATCTGGAGACTCTCCACGACCAAACTCCCGACACAACAACCTTTGGCGCATCGTATCCGGCACACATCGCAACACAACTGCTCAGACCCGTCCTCCGTACAGCTTCACAAGACATCATGCCGGAACACGACGAATTGCTTGGCGGCAAAACCTTGTCTATTGGGTGGTAACTTCTAACGGCAGCCGATGTTATGGCCTACTACCTAAATATTCAAATTTTGAGCGTTTTTTTCGTATATTTTAAACTGTACCAGCTTATTTGAATAACAAAATTGCACAGGTCTGCAGTGCGGTGTTAGTAGCGTAGTAGGTATATTTGCAGTCAAATGCCAGGAATTTTATGAAGTGCCCACTTTTACAAGTGCTTACACACTCATTTGAGGGCGAAATGTGAAAAATGCCCGAGCATAATGCCGCTACATTTCACTAACTCCGCTGCTTAAAACTAGTTGGGAATGAAAAGGCATAAAGCAACAACTACCTTTTGTGTTTTGGAACTATTTTGTTTGTGGCAACATAACGTTTTTTGTGATATTTGAGCGTGAAAAATGTACATTACGTTTAAATACATGTCTGCTCTCTTGCTTCATGGTGAGTCGTGAATATTTATCGAAGGAGACGCTATGTCAAAGTGCAATCTTCGCTCTGAGCATGTAGCCTTCAATATATTTTGAAACATAAGAAACCTATTTTAAATAAAAAACTAAAAAAACATGCTTTTATAAAATATCAAACTAAACAGTTTAAAAAAATTTAAAAAAAAGCGTGAGGCGCTTTGTGCCATAATTTTTGTATATTAAGCGCCTCATGCTTTTTTAAAAAATATTTGTAACTTTTAGTTTGATATTTTTTAAAAGCATGGTTTTTTAGTTTTAGGTATAAACTATATTTATTTTGAACATTTTAGTTCGATATTCTTTAAAAAAAAACGAACGAACGAACGTATTGAAAACGGTGGGACATTTTACAGTAATGAGCCGCTCATTCGTAGTCCAAAGAGTTAGAGACAGACAAACAAGCAAGCAAGCGAACAAACAAGTGAAGCTAATAAAAAGCATGTAAAAATACACAGACTGGTGATGTTTTTAGACAAAAGCATACCCCATGTAGATAGATTTTTTCACGTCGGAGTCAGCATTTCAAGTATTTCAAAATTCAAATATTTTGTTCAGATGTCTGTTACACTTATGTACCAGTTATGGAATCAAGTTAAATTAAACCTTTGTTTGATAAAAATGAAGTGGAGGAAGATGATAGAAGGAGGGAGGGGGGGGTAGGAGGATGATTTCATAAAATTTAAGCAAAAAAAAATGTTATGCAAAAGAGATGTTTTAGAATTTCGATCAATTAAATAAATATAACGAAAGTTTTCGAACAAAGATTCCACAGTGGAAATTATTCCTCAAATAAATTATTACTCAAAATATTATTATCAGATCGAAAAGTTCTCCATTTCAACTTTGAAATTCTTTTTGCTTTTGGAAATTATGGGAAAATAATATTATATTTAAGTTATACAAAAAGTTATATAATTGTTTAAAGTTGAATCGTAAACCTAACTTGGTTGTTTAGGAATTAAAATTATATTGCATGAACTCATTTGTTTACGTTTACGTAGACGATGATGTCAGCAAATCATGTTTATTCTAGTAACAAGAACAAAATATAACTAATGATGATGATGGTCTAAACATAGGTAGTACCTACACAATATCTCACAAATATTTAAAGCTTACTATGCCAATATAAGTTATTAATAGAAATGTGAATTACATTGGTAGATACTATCCTCAACACAGGTCTCCTCTCATTAGAGAAGGATTGAGCGTAATCATCACGCTTGCTCAGTGCGGGTTGACGATTTCCGACTTAAAGTACAGGTTTTCTCAAGATGTTTTCCTTCACCTTTTAATCAGTCAACCCTAAACAAAGCACCCTTGGGCGCTTGTTCAGTTCAACCATTTTTTTACGCTGATTGTGAATCTAGTATATATGTGATCGATGCCCTCATATCAACAACCAACCTACTGAAAGAGGTTTAACTATATGATACAAATTCTCGGCGGATAAGTAAAATTAATATGACTCCAGCCAGGTCAGTCGCCAAGTTGGAACGGTTCCGAATTGGACAGGTGTCAGAACCGCACGGTTGCCTTATAAGCATACAGAGTGCGTCCGTTGTTATGCTATGTTTACCATTCATAAATGTCTTGTATACAATAAATACAACGATAGATCTATAGACCTCGAGAGATTACGTTTATTAGTGTGCGTACACATGACTGACATATGTCAGCGACGGAGACAAACGTCGACGAGTGCCAGCGACATCCTTCAACCCCTCGCCCTTAAAGGTTATTACCACCCAAAGTTGGCGAGAAAAGACACATTCTTTTAGCGCACGACAGCTAGCTGTCAACTCTAGCGTGCGCAAATGTTGAAGATGCACTGCAATTACGTGTCGTATACAGCTACATACTGCAGCATAAATCATACATTTATAGCATACTAGCTACACCGCGCAGTTTCACACGCGTAGGTTTCGATAAGTTTTTTTTTTTATATGCTTCGCTCCTATTGATCGCAGCGTGATACTATATAACCTAAAGCCTTCCTGGATTAATGAGCTATCCACGGCACACACACGGCATAACACGGGAATAAAGGAACACTACATCCCGTAAAAAAAAATAGAAAAAGAAACATATGACGTGTAAAAGTGATCAGTGATTCTACTTGCTTAATAATAAATGAACGATTCTGTATAATTTCGATTTTTGATTCTAAATAATTAAATTTAAAAAAAGAATAATAAATTAGATATAAAAAATAACACTTCGCAGATTTGTAACAAAAGTTTTGGAAAATATATAGAATTTTTAACTGCTTATTCTTTATCTAATAAGTTGCAACTTTATAGATTACAAATTTAGATTTAAACAATTTCACATGTACAACTATCACAATTAATATTATGATTTAAATTAGAGATTAAATTAATCAGTCTAAAATGACAAATTTAAAATAAATAAGTATACCCGTGCAACTCGGTGAGGCGAAATCAGTAATAAATCCGTCTGCCATTCGGTTTAATGGCAAAGTAAATATCACTCAATTCTATTTTTGTTCACCACTCAAATATCATTTCCGATAAATCGAGATTAAATTACTATTCTTTTTCCTTAAAAGCGAAATTAATAAATTCCAACTCCATAATTTATAATTCCAGGTCTAAGTCCTCTTAAGAAGCATTAAAATAAATACTGTCGTTTTAGTTGAAGTAATTTATTTCATGCACGGGGGCACGGTTGATTGATTTCTTCCAATTCTAATATTATTTCACCTTAGCAGCAAAGTAAACTAGAAACAATTACTAAAATATTTTCAAGGCCATAGACTTACTTAAGAAATTCCGTACATAGCTATTTCCATCTCTATTTAAAATATGCAGTTAATAGCCAAAAGCGTTTGATTGTTAAATGAGTTAAAAAATGGCAACCAATAACATAATCTGTACTGTTTTCTTTGACTAAAAGTTTCATACTATCGGAATTTGTATTCAAAAGGTAAATATTAAAGCTTGGGCTACATAAAGCATCGGCTTTGTCTCTCAGTGCATCCAGG
Organism: Sesamia nonagrioides; assembly: GCA_017933935.1. Lineage (NCBI taxonomy): Eukaryota > Metazoa > Arthropoda > Insecta > Lepidoptera > Noctuidae > Sesamia > Sesamia nonagrioides. The sequence continues at coordinate 1,445,985 of JADWQK010002063.1, forward strand.
ACACTTGCACCAGACATCTTGGCTGTACGAAAAATATCCCTTGTACCCAACGTAATACACTTACTGACCATTTGCGGATACGAAAACGTTGAGATGCCATTAAAGTCTTTTCTTTATTTTTCTTGTGCGATAAAATAATGGCATTCCTACTGACTGGCTTTTATATACATTAGTTTACATATCAGTAATTGAATACATACAAAATTTTGCTGTCATAACAGCCAGGACGTAATCGTATATAATGTTGTGCTTTCAATAGATCTATAGTATCTGAGCCTCCTCATATACCATGGTTTTGTAATACTAGGTTAAATAGGCAGCTGATGGTGATCGCCCACAGACTTTTAGGTTCGGCAAGAAGTTTAGGTTTTTCACCTAACTGTGAGGTGTGCGCAACGCCAGAGGATGTCTTACACTTATTGACGGAATGTGTTAGAATGCAGCCTGAAAGAGAAAAATTGTTTAAAGAGTTGCTAGTCAATAGATATGATGTTGATACTTTTCATCACATATTGTCCACACCTACTTCAGAGGCCGCCTATAAAGTTTTTATATTTGTTGAATTAAGATTAAGTTTATTTAATTAGGTTAAGGTTTTGTTATGTGTTTGGGTTGGCTACGATGGCATACACAGTCGTGTAAAAGTCCCTAAACTAAATAATGAGAGAAAAAAAAACATTAACTCTTTGGTCACATTTTGTGGAACTTTTGTCGAATGTCGTAATGTCGTGTGTAATGTCGAATGAAGCAACTTTAAAAAAAATGGTATATGTAAGAATCTTTCGAAATAAAAGTCTTTGTTTTCCAGAAATAATTTTTACTCAATGTAATTAAGTTGTATGTACAAAATGTGTAGATAACGGCTATGCGTGCTTATGTGTGGAGTCTTCTTACATCCTGTCAATGCAGCCGTAATACTCTTCATAAGGTCGTATCAGACTAACCCCATCTTTCTGTCTCCAGCAGCGTCCGTGTGTCCTCGGTGCACGGTGATGTCGTCATGGAGGTTGTGCTGCCGCTGGCGGTGGTGTGCGTGCTGGTGAGCGCCGCCCCGAACGCGACGCGCGCGCGCCGCCCCGACGACCTGCCCGACGAGCCCATACTACCTGACGACGATGAGGAGCTGCACAAACTTGAATACTACGATGAGGAACGAATCAATATCTCAGGTCAGTCACTAGCTTAAAACAAGAAAAAAATATTATTAATTTATTTTATTTATTTATTAATAAAGGTACACCAACAGCTTCTGTATAAAAATTAACAAATAGAGTAGATATGAGTAAAAGGCTTATACAGTTGCCAATGACAGGTGAACCAACATTCACCAACATGAGTGATAACTTAAACTAGATAAATGTAAATACTAATACAAAATTAAATATGAGATCAAAAATTAGAATAAAACTTAAAAAACTTAAACTAAGAAACTTACAAAATTAAATACACAGAATAACTTAAATTATACAAGAAAAAAATTACAAATGTATAGGAACAAACAGACAAAACTATTATTTAAGAGCTTTTTGACTTAGAATAAAACGCTTGAAGGTTTTCATAGTGTTGTGGTTTATGTCAACATCTGGGTTTGATTTTATCAAGCAATTTATCTCCTTGCAGAGCCTATTGAGAGCTGTTAATTGTACATAAATAAATTATCTACGTTGTTGACACCACTACGACCCGGACGAAGCGTTTCGCCTCGCCTTTAATACCGCGTACATCGAAGAATTGAGGTAGTCGACCTTTTTTTTTTCTTGGGATGGGAAATCATCAAATGATTTCTCCCGCTCTGGGAGAAGCTCTGGTCAGATTTTTACCTACTGACTAAAACCCACCCGTGTTTCTTCACTTGCCTTTGCAACGGTCTGGGCCACGGTTTCATTTTTAACCAACCCGCAACCCTGACCCAGGAGGCATCGTTCTTCGTGGACCCCGTCACGATGTGCTGACATCTCTTTGAGGCGCGCGTGAAACACAAGGCGCCGTCGACTCGGTCCTTACCGAGCGGCGAGCTGCCCACTGCTCACCGCCCGCAGGACAGCGCCTACGGTAGCTAGGAGTTCGTTGTCGTCTGCCGACCAGGGCGTCTCCTGCGGTGCTGTACCCAAATGTGGTTCCAATCAAAGTATCGCACATTACCATCAACGATCACATCACTGCTTACCATTAGGCGAGAACGCCGTCAAGCACTAGTTTATAACATAATAAATAACCCATAAATTCGAGTGAAAAAGTATCGTATTCTTGTAGATACAGAAACCATGCATTTGGAGATTAGGAGAGGAAGATTTTTATTTGATATTTAATATCTACAGTTATTATACTTTTACTTATTAGCTGTTGGAAATGTAATTATCAGTATATTCATACTAATATTATAAATGGGTAAGTATCTCTGTCTGTCTGTCCGGCTTTCACGCCAAAACTACTGAACCGATTGTAATGAAATTTGGTGCACAGATAGTCTAGACTCTAGAGTCTGAGAAAGGACATAGGCTATAAAACATCCCGCTGTGACCAATAGGAGCAAAGCAGGAACATAAAATGTTGCGAAAACGGGATCAGACGCGGACGTACATATTGCTCCTATTTTTTTTTTCTTTTTTTTTTGCTCCCATTATTTTAATAGGCGCTTATTTTATATCAACTGAGCTCTTTAGGTTCGAAGCCTACGCGGGTGAAACCGCAGGGCACAAATAGTGAGGAATAACTTTTTGAGCATTTTTTAATATCCCATCGATGGTATGTATGTATTAAGTGAAAATTAGAATTATTGAACAGAATTTAATCAAACCCATGAAAATAAATGTTCAATTTATGTCTTACATTAGATCTACTGTCGTCCTCCGTGGCGCAGCGGTAAATACGCCTGCCTGCGACGTGGAGGCCCCGGGTTCGATCCCCGGCCAGGTCAAGATGGAAAACGATATTTTCCTGATTGGCCTGGGTCTTGGATGTTTATCTATATTATGTATCTATTATAAAATATAGTATCCTTGAGTTAGTATCCCATAACACAAGTCTCAAACTTACTTTGGGGCTAGCTCAATCTGTGTGATTTGTCCGTATTTATTTATTTATTATTTACTCCTAGCGATAAGACCGCCCATTGTGACACCCTTTGTAAAAACTTCATGTTCATGTTCTGTATTGCTAAGAGTAATATTGTAATGTCTTGTTCCGGTATATCCCACTTCAGTCGCACATTCTAGCAACACCGCAACACATTACAAAAAGTGCGTTGCGATGCGAATGTTAAGTGCGACGGTCCATACAAAATGTACTAAAAACATGAGGGGATTTTAGAACGCGACTCAGCCCGCAGTACTTATAAAGCAAACATAAAATACACACATTAATGTAATGTAGCTAAAAACCTTGTAAGTATTTGACTATTTCTCGGTGGTAGGCAACAACATCAGCCGCCGGCATAAGTTACCACCCACCAAAGTCTTGCCGCCAAGCGATTCGTCGTGTTCCGGCATGATGTCTGGTGAAGCCGTACGGAGGACGAGTCTGCAAAGTTGTGTTGCGATGTGTACCGGGTACGATGTGCCTAATGTTGTTGTGTCGGGAGTTTGATCCTGGAGGCTAGCGGGATCCGAAGCACGGTGCTCCGCTGGCCGACCGCAGGTAGCTGGGGGCCCAAGTAGTGTGCCAGCCACATACGAAAGGCTGCCCCGCCAACTGCGAAAAATCCCAGGGTGGCCCCATCGTGCCGGTTGCACAAACAAAAACCTAAGGATGAAAAGTAAAAATCTAAAGTCATTTATTCAAATTAGGCAGCAGCAGTTTTTATACGTCAATAATAAGACAGCCCCCAAAATGCCCACCCATCGACACTTCCTAGTACTTTCGCTAGGAAGAAGAAGACAGCCCCCAAAATGCCCACCCATCGATACTTCCTAGTACTTTCGCTAGGAAGAAGAAGACAGCCCCCAAAATGCCCACCCATCGACACTTCCTAGTACTTTCGCTAGGAAGAAGAAGACAGCCCCCAAAATGCCCACCCATCGACACTTCCTAGTACTTTCGCTAGGAAGAAGAAGACAGCCCCCAAAATGCCCACCCATCGACACTTCCTAGTACTTTCGCTGGGAAGAAGAAGACAGCCCCCAAAATGCCCACCCATCGACACTTCCTACTACTTTCGCTAGGAAGAAGAAGACAACCCCAAAATGCCCACCCCATCGGCAGCTACAAATGCTTTCGCTAGGAAGAAGAAGACAACCCCAAAATGCCCACCATCGACACTTCTTCTGGGAAGAAGAAGACAACCCCAAAATGCCCACCCATCGACACTTCCTAGTACTTTCATGGGAGAAAAGACAACCCCCAAAATGCCCACCATCGACACTTCCTAGTACTTTCGCTAGGAAGAAGAAGACAGCCCCCACAATGCCCACCCATCGACACTTCCTAGTACTTTCGCTAGGAAGAAGAAGACAGCCCCCAAAATGCCCACCCATCGACACTTCCTAGTACTTTCGCTAGGAAGAAGAAGACAGCCCCCAAAATGCCCACCCATCGACACTTCCTAGTACTTTCGCTGGGAAGAAGAAGACAGCCCCCAAAATGCCCACCCATCGACACTTCCTAGTACTTTCGCTGGGAAGAAGAAGACAGCCCCCAAAATGCCCACCCATCGACACTTCCTACTACTTTCGCTAGGAAGAAGAAGACAGCCCCCAAAATGCCCACCCATCGACACTTCCTAGTACTTTCGCTGGGAAGAAGAAGACAGCCCCCAAAATGCCCACCCATCGACACTTCCTACTACTTTCGCTGGGAAGAAGAAGACAGCCCCCAAAATGCCCACCCATCGACACTTCCTACTACTTTCGCTGGGAAGAAGAAGACAGCCCCCAAAACGCCCACCTATCGACACTTCCTAGTCCTTTCGCTGGGAAGAAGAAGTGGCGGAACAAACTCCGCAGCAGCACAGCTGTCTGTTCATTTAAAAAAACACATACATACATGATCAGCCTATATTTTTCCCACTGTTGGAACGCAGACCTCCTCTCGGTGAGAGGGAGTGGGCCGTAATCTACCACACTGGCCCAGTGCGGGTTGGAAGTACATGACTTTATACAATACTATACATATATAGTAATTACCACAAATTAGAAGTTCATTTCACACTTGCACCATTGAAAAATGTATGTGAAATGTTTGAAGTTGACGGCTGCACGGTTAGCGCAGTGGTTAAGCTATTGACTTCTACGCTGTGTGTCGCGGGTTTGATTCCCGTACGGAACAAATATTTGTATGACCTACAGGTAGTTGCTCCGGGTCTATGTGTTTGTGTATGTGAGTTTATATGTTTGTAAACGCACCCATGATACGGTAGAAATTCGTAGTGTTGAGCAAAGTTTTTTTTTTTTTTTTTTAAAAAGAAAGAAATATACTGAACTTTAATCCTGTAGGAATCTCATATTTCTTCACATTTTTTGGCGTATATGTGACATTATTTTAGGACCGAATCATCTAAAGTCCGTTAAGACTGCAAAACGCAGACGCAAGAAAGGACGACATCACTGTACATATTAGCACAATTTTCAATATTTTTTTATAGAAATTATTCCCTCTGAAATTTTCATGAAAATTGTTCTACCACCGCAACACGTCTTAAATAGGCAAATACGTATATTAGTAATTTATAGCGGGAGGTCTTACTAATATACGTAGAGGAAGGAAAATTATATATGTACACTATATATAGGTACATATATATATTTTTATACATATGCGTATTTTATAGGTAGGTAGTTTGCCCTATCAGCATGATGTAGGTACTTACGAACAGTGAACTGCGATCGAATGAATTGATTGATTGAAAACGTGTTTTAAACATACCTAGGCTTTGAATTTACGGAAAGTTTATTCATTTTTATTTCGAACAAAAAACTTCTGAAATGGTTTACTTATTATCGTAACGTATCCATATAGTATTATTAGTAACTCATAGAATTACGCACCATAATATTTAATACCTTTTACAAATAAATTCCCTACACAGGAAGCCAGCAAACGTCTTGTGTCAACGTCAAAACAGCACAAATGTAAACATATAAAATATTCATATACACTGAGTGCCGTAGAATTTCGTCCTCTCCCCGTTCCTCCTTCCTCCCTCCTTCACAAACTCTATGCAATGGCGACGTTTACAAGATATTAGTAAGTTAATCTGTTTAGTGCAATTTGTAACAATGGCACATTAACTAGGTCGTTTGAACTAAGTTGGGAGCTAGTTGTGACGTCTTTAATGCCATTTGTAGCTTTTTGAAAGGCTTTTCTCTAAAGCGTTGTTGGAGTTGGTGAAGGTCGTTGTATAGTGTTGTGTCATTTTAACTTTTGAATAATGTAATACATCCACAGGAACTATGATCATCATCTATCAACCCGCGACAGTTACTCTCAGTCTATCTATCCAGAAGTGAAAAGAGAATAAGGAGGACTTTGCCCAGCAGTGGGAGAACTAACTCCCGCATCTAAATAATTATTAAAACATTGTTCAGTTTTACATAAGGTACTGGGTCCGAGCAAGCGGGACCCCGGGCTCGAACGCGAAAGCCGCGGACGCAACCGGGATAAACGCTAAGATGATGATGATGATGATGACATAAGGTACTGGGTAAATTATTGGATCAATAAATTGCACCGATCTCAGCGTGGTTTGACTAGACTCGATTATGAAGACCAAAATTCGCACTAGCTCTTGCAGCGTTGCAGCCTCCGCCGGCCGTCAGCCGGTTGGACATGCTACAATAGTGAGTAGTAGTAAGTGCCCTCTTTAAAGAGTGGCTAGAGAAGCGCCACGGCGCCCTATCCTTCTGCCTGACGCACACGAGTCCTCACTGGACACGGCTGTTTCGGGGGTTCCTGATACGGGCAAGACGTGTATCTTCATGGCACCACTGTGGGGATCGCCCTGAGGACACGGTGGAAGTCTGCCCTGGGGGTGAAACACCACCGTGTCCTCATGGCGGCGATCGGCGGCGATCTCTGGCGTCCGGCCCTGGTCCAGGCCATGATCCGGAGCGACAGCGGATTTGCAGGTCGCCACGTCCTGCGAAGCAGTGATGAGGGAGCGGAAATCTGAGCGCCCTCACGCCTCTAGCCACCGCGAGAGACGCACTGGTCGAGAGGCAAGATCAAACCGCCGGCCACCTCAAAGAGGTGTCAACACATAGTAACGGTGTTCACGAAGACCGATGCTTGCCAGGCAAGTGAAGGAATACGGGTGGGTTTTAGTCAGTAAATGTCTGACACGTCCTTCCGCTCCGGCGGGAGCGGGAGAGGTCATTTAATGATTTCCCATTCACACAAAAAAGGAGTAGATCGGTTCTGTAGGGAGGACGTGATCGTGGGAAAATATAAGATTTAGAACCATAGCGGATATGCATCCTAGAGTAGGTAAACATTGGACTAATGGAGAGATGGGCAATTATTGTCTATGATCTATACCTGTAGGAATCTTAAGGCAGGCATAAGCTATTAAGTAAATTAAATTAAAAATACTATAGGTATATTTTGTGCTACACGTTGTCTTTTGTGTATTTTTCGACTGCAGCTGTACTAGAATATAATATTAGGCTATAATATTATTTCTTATTATATAATCTAAACTTTTTAATGCTACTTATTGTAAAATAAAAACAGTTACAGACAATTACGGTAAATCAAATGTAAATGCCACTAAAGTTTTTTCATTATATGTAATGGCCGTCCTGTCTTTATTACATGCCTACCAGCCAGGACGTAAATTTAATTGAATAGGTAAAAACTTTTTGACGGCATATGATGAACCTTTTAATTAAAAATCAGAATGGCATGTTAGTAATTTATTAAAGACATCAAGAAACTTTCTTAGGTCTGCAGGTTTTTTTTATCTATATGTAGGGGAAAATCGTCAGGAAGGCGTGGCCAAAGGTTCCGGAAAATTGAGTTGTCTTCTCATCCGCATGAGCATCCATCGTGGGCGGTATTTCGAGAAAACGTTGTACAATAACTATAGTGTGATGTTCGATTCTTATTATTTTAACTGTACAGACACTTAGATCACTTTAATATTAAGGGATTAGAATGATAATCTCAGATTAAAACAGATAAGAGCCAATAGGTTAGAGCGCGTGCTTTTCCGTCGGCAGCTGTCAATGATATGACAGTCGCCACCCCTTCAAATCACGCCTACTATTCGGGGTTACCCGCTCATAATAAAAATCATAATTTATTCGAATATCGACCGATTTATCGACAAAAAAAAAAGAGTGGAGTAATATTTACGGTCAATCGATACTGATACGATAAAACAGATCACAATATTCAAAATTAACCAGTCACGCGCTGTCATATATAACATTATTCATAGATAACGTAGTGAACAGCTTTTGAAAATGCTTATTATATCTTTAAGTTTGACTTTATTATAAAATAAAGTCAATTTCTCTTTCTCTATGTCCCTTTGTATGACTAAATCTTTAAAATTTCGCAACGGGTTTTTATGCGGTTTTTATTTATAGATAGAGTGATTAAGGAGGAAGGTTTATATGTATAATAACATCCGTTAAATTGTGGAAAAGTACTATTATTTATGAGATATGATGATCTAATATGATGTCGTAAATAATTACATTTTTTCCGCGTTTGCAGTGAAACGCAGGCTGCACCCTACGAGATTTATCAAAATAATGTACTTAATATTTATACACATTGAAAAGGTCTACAAAAAAGTCCGCGATGGTATATGTCTATCTCTTATGGATATCCGACAATAATATTTTTTGTCATTTACTTTTTACGACAAATATCGGCTAATTTTCGAAGCGATTTTAACCAATACAGTATTAATCCTTATCCAATTTAATACCTTAAATATATTGTTGATTTAATATAAATCTATATCGCCCTTTACAGCATATGATTTAAATGAATATTTTCGGGAATATTACAAATTTAAAATTCCGGGGCGTCGCTTTTGGTGACATTTCGCGACGGGAGCGGGCGTGGGCTATCCAACGCAAAAAGAATTTTTGAAATCGGACTAGTAGTTCCTGAGATTAGCGGGCACAAACAAACAAACAAACTCTTCAGCTTTATATATTATTATAGATTAAAAGGGAAATAAAGTTCACAATACAAGTACAGTTGACCGTTCGTGCTACTGGAAGAAGCTTTCGGATACTGTTTCAAATGACTATAACATTACTTTTGTGCTACACACCGTATTCCTTTGGACAGGAACAGGAATACCTTTTTTATGTCTTATCAGCCAGTGGAACAGAAACTATAAGGTACTTAATGGATTACAAACTTTTAATGTCATTTCTATTTTTTTTAAACCCGAACCCTTTTTGGTCTATTTGTCATAATTATAGATCAGTAGCTTTCCGCCCGCAGCTTCGCCCGCCTGGAGTTCGGTTATATCGCGCTTTTTAGATTTCCCTCGGGAACATCAAATTTTTCCGTGATAAAAGGTAGCCTATGTTCTTTCTCAGGATCTAAAGATTGTCTGTGCCAAATTTCATCAAAATCGGTTGAGAGCGTAACAGACAGACAGACAGACAGACAGATTGACAAACAGACAGACAGATAGACAGACAGACAGAGTTACTTTCGCATTTATAATATTAGTATGGATTTAAAATCATTTAAATTGTTTAAATCGTAAATTTCAAAATTCTCACTTATACATATATTATAAATAATTGTACTTCAGTGTTTTGTATAATTTACGTAAACTTCAACCTCAAATTCATATGAAATAATAAAACGGAAATAAAAATCACAGTCATACACGACACTGCACAAAAGGCTACAAACCCGGAGGGAAATGCAGAAGTTCACGATAGCCGGACGGGGCTTTTGGGCGATGCAGACATATTTCAAACATGATTGTAAAAGGAAACACAGAAGGTGAACCTTTTAGAACATGTACTGGAAAGTATATTATATGTATGTATAGTGATGATAATTGTTCCGACCGATTTCGATCATGGCTGTAGCCATACTACTACTACGTCATACTGATGTCACGCGAATTCTACATCTCGCAATCAGAGTTTACCGTGCAACTAGCATACATACAACTTCCCAACATCAACCATTGGGCAAGTGCCCGCCAGACATAACACCCGTCTGGTCGGAGGATCCTTCCTTTTCTATGAGTGAACTTTACACCCTGTTCCTCATGCCTCCACAATGGCTACTACTTTAACTCCTAGTCAGATCGTCGGTCATGTGCGCGAAGGTGACTATTCATTCTTCGCTGATAATACTCGTAGGCACTGGGTGCACGTAAGCATTCCGTTAACGCGTACTGTACTGAATGACCGCGGGTTGGCTGGATTTAAGCTCGTCGCGTTTAGCATCGAGGTCTGCTTTGCGCTGCTCCTGGAAATCGCTTACTCGCCTCTGCACCAGCTCACAACATTCTGGGCGTTTTTCCGACTTCCAAACATTCCCTGAGAGGGCTCAATATTACATCTTTTCATGTGACGCTTCCGAACGTCCTTGTACTTAAGGAGTTGTCCGCCATGCTTGCGCTTGCCTTCTCAAGTTCGGCGTAAAAGATGCGCTTCGCCACTCTTTCCTCCGCCATACGCGATACGTGACCGTGCCACTGAAGCTGTCAATGTATCTAGGTATGTATATACCTATGATAATATACATAATATGTATATTATCATCATCATCATCATCTCCGCGTTAATCCCAGTCGCATCCGAAGCTTTTTCAGCTTTGGAGTCTGGGGTCCGCTTTACCAGTCCAACTGCTGATATGGCTAAACTTCGACATTTACCGTGAAGCGACTGCCGTTTGACCTCCACAACCCGAAGGCAATATCGAAGCATTGCATCTAAAAAAAAAATATCGAAATTTACGCGGGTGAAACTGCAAGGCGCAGCTAGTAGTAAATACATAGCACGACTTTTGATGATAAGAAACGACATTGAAAACATTTTCTTTAAATCTTTCTATATGTCCAGAGTTATGGGAAAGTTCACCAGATCACCTGCAGTGGGCTACAGTGATACTAGGCGCGAAGAATTACGAAAGAGATTTATCGTAATGTTAGCAAGTAACGTAACATGACTTGTTTGTTATGATTTGAATTGAAGTGACATATGGAACCAAAAATGTAATAATGAATATTAAAACTAGCGGCCGCCCGTGACTTCGTTCGCCTGGGGTTAATTATTTGAACATTTAATTTTAACCCCAAAAGAGTAGATTTCTATAGATACATTATTACACTTCTAGATCATAATCTATACTAATATATAAAGCTGAAGAGTTTGTTTGTTTGTTTTTGCGCGCTAATCTCAGGAACTACTAGTCCGATTTGAAAAATTATTTTTGCGTTGGATAGCCTATTAATCCAGGAAGGCTTTAGGCTATATAACATCCCTCTATGACCAATAGGAGCAGAGCAGTAACAAAAATGTTGTGAAAACGGGGAGCTAACGCAGCCGTACATATTGCCAATAGGAGCTGATCATGACTAATTCCACGCGAACGAAGTCGCTGGCGGCCCTATTATACAGAATAAATACATTTAAAATTTTTGATATGCTCGCTCTATTGGTCGCAACGCGATGTTGTATAGCCTAAAGCCTTTCTGGAATAATGGGCTATCCAACGATAAAAAAATTTTCAGAATCAGAACCAGGAGTTCCTGATATTAGCGCGTTCAAACAAACTCTTCAGCTTTATATATATACAACCCGCCCGGCTTCGCACGGGTGCAATGCTAATACTAAATACGTTACAAAAAAACTGTTAATCTACATATACAGCTGAAGAGTTTGTTTGTTTGTTTGTGCGCGCTAATCTCAGGAACTACTGGTCCGATTTGAAAAATTCTTTGCGTTGGATAGCCCATTAATCCAGGAAGGCTTTAGGCTATATAACCATCACGCTGTGACCAATAGGAGCGGAGCATAACTAAACCACGCGAACGAAGTCGCTGGCGGCCGCTAGTGTTTTATAAAAAAACATAGCGGCCCGTTGCCCACCGGCTGGTACCGCCGCAAATGCGACGCCCCACAATTTTTAAATTTGTAATATCTTCGAAACTATTTATTTAAATCATGTGCTGTAAAGGGCGATATAGATCTATATTAAAAAACATTAGGGGTGGATTACCCTTAACATTTAGGGGAATAAAAAATAGATGTTTTCTCAGACCTACCCAATATGCACACAAAATTTCATAAGAATCGGGATAGCCGTTTCGGAGGAGTTTAACCGCAAACACCGCGACACGAGAATCTATACTAATATACAACGTGTAACAAAAAGGGTATATACATACCACGGGCATGGCATCTTTAGATGATAACAAACGATATCGGAAAGGTTTCAACTCAAAATAAAATACTCAAAAAATTGGTACCAAATTTTCGGTCTCGTGTGTTTCTTAAAATCAAATCATAACAAACGTGGCAGCATACTACATACGGTAATAACTACTCGTTACCCGTCACGTTACTTGCCAAAATCCGATAAATGTCTTCAATATCTCTATGCGACTAGAATGATAGTAGCCTATCAAAGGCGGTGTTTTTCCTCATAACTTCCTAACATAAAGAGATTGGATTAAAAAACCCTTCCAATATCGTTTGATATCATGTAAAGATGCCATGCCTTTGTTATGTATATACCCTTTATGTTACACGTTGCATAAAGCTGAAGAGTTTGTTTGTTTGTTCGCGCTAATCTCGGAAGCTACTGGTCCGATTTGAAAAATTCTTTTTGCGTTGAATAGCCCATCAATCCAGGAAGGCTTTAGGATATAGAACATCACGCTGCGACCATTAGGAGCGGAGCATAATTAATTCCATGCGAACGAAGTCGCTGGCGGCTGCTAGTTTTATATATTAGAGATAGGTTAAGTATTAAGTATAGATAATAAGTTAAAACCTTTCCAATATAGTTTTCTCTTTAAGTTACACATTGTTATAAGGAAAATAGAGCCAATTAAAAAAAAACAGCTTGAAGTTTTGGTATGTATGTTATGAGGTACTATTTGAATAATACTAACTGCATTCATTTTACGACCTCCGTGGTGAAGCGGTCAACACGCCTGCCTGCGACGTGGAAGCCCCGGGTTCGATCCCCGGCCAGATCATGATGGAAAACGATCTTTTCCTGATTGGCCTGGGTCTTGGATGTTTATCTATACATGTATCTATTATAAATATAGTATCGTTGAGTTATTATCCCATAACACAAGTCACGAACTTACTTTGGGGCTAGCTCAATCTGTGTGATTTGTCCGTATACTATTTATATTTATTTATTTATTCACAGATTTTGTAATAATGGCACAGTTAACTAAACCATGTCAATTTCATTGGTTTAATTTTAAGCTGGTCATCAATGCAGTTTCGTATAAAGATTAAAAAAGTCTTTTATGCCAACGTCTCCGAAATACACCTTTCATGCGTAAAATCCTAAGACTTTTAAGGAGAAAAGCGTACCTTTAAAAGCGTCTTAAAAAGTTTAAAATGATCCATCCACAGGCACAAGACATATGGCCGGTTACTAGGCTACTAACAATGGCCTTTTCATTTCCAAAAACTAAGCCTAAATTGTGGCTAGCGTTGTCTCCGTCTCGCTAACCTCGCTTCATGCTGTCCAAAGCTATCTAAACTTAAGCGAATGGTTACCGAACAAAGCAGTCTAACACTGCATGCATCCGTGGGCTATTTACCAGCCATTGTTCAGACTCGACCTTCGATACCTCTGCATTTAGTGGCGGTGTTCGTTCGAGACATTATGCAATCGGGTTGGCGGCACGCCAGCCACGAACAAACAGCCTTCCAATCATGTATAATGAAATTGCTGAATTGATGTAACCCCACCCTTTTGCCCTCGCCCCTCCGAGATCCCGTGACTTGGGTAAAGATTGATGCTTTTTAAATTGTAGACGTCTCAGAACTTTCAAAATTTGCTCTTTTAAGTTGTAGTTAGTGTTACCATGGCGGTGCAGCGTGGTACTTATTTGATATAACTGACAAGCAGATGATAAACCGACAATTACTATTGTACTGTGTAAGTTGATTTCATATCACAATAATCAGCATATAAATTACCCTTTCGAAAGGTGGTGGTCTAAATCCAGCACGCGAGCCAAATTCGAGTTGTTAGATGTCACAAATATTCGAATTTTTGATTTGACGGTGTGTCTTTTTAATTAATGACTATAAACTAGTGCCTCATCGCTATTCATAAAAGGTAAGCAGTGATGCAATCTGTTCAATGCTACCTTTGAACATTGATTCAGCATTTCGGCAGCTGACGCGCGGCCTACTTCAAATATTGTTAAAATTGTAGATTTCACGTATAGAATACCGAGACGTTTGTGTTGGTATATAGATGTAATATTATGTAAATAAATCAGATTAGAATTTATTCTTGTCTCATTACCCCTCACTGTGGCCAAGACACCCTTAGCCATCTCTGATCAGTCCTGTGAGTCTGCTGGATTGGTAGTGAGTTTACCCTTCACCCTTACCTGGAAATCCTACCCACTATCCGTCTGTTACCTTAAGTCTCTTGGTGCAGACATCCCGCACTTATTTATTTATTTATTTATTGCAAACTATATGGTAGGTCAGGGCTGTAGGGCTTATAGGACTTAGGGTCGTAGGAACTGTAGGGCTTATAGGTCTTAGTTTAGGTTCTGTAAACTTGCCATATAGGTGCATGTACTGCCGCTATTAAAGGTGGTCGTACACAATCGTTTATGGTAAAGCGCGCTAATTTATCAAGAGCCTTTATACTCAAAAAAAACTGAGTGAATAGGAAGGAAGACTGTAGTTGAGCGAGGTGATGTAATGTTAAACCCAACAATACGACCAACGGTGCTGCGCCAAAGGGAGATTGATCTGAAGACCCTCCACGACCAAACTCCTGACACAAAAACATTTGGCGCATGGTGGATGGTTACTTCTGCCGGCAGCCGATGATTGGAAGAAGTGGCGATGTAATCATTCATACAAACTAAGTTGCCTAGCTAGGTTCAATCCCTTTCTATAGCTCAAAGTCAGGACCATTACCATTAGCCACAGCAACTCTCTGGTTTTTTAAACCTGCCGTGAGTTTTGTCAGGTTTTGATAAATATGTCGTTTTGTTATTAAATAGACCACTGTGACCTATACTGGTTTTAATACACGTGTTTATAGTAGGTAAATGACAAAGTGAAGTGTGAAGGTCATGAATTATAAGCAGCAAGGAATCTGCTTCAAGGTATAATTGGAAGTTGTTGCATCGACAGAATGGTAGTTTATGAAGTTTACATTATTGTACAAGCAATGATAACACCGAGATTAAACAAAGTGCTGCTTTAAAAACTTCCGGGGTGTCGGAAATTGGATAAAGAAAATCTTTCAATCCAAAATGCACACTTACGAGAGATAACTTACATAATTTTATATTCGAAAATAGGTATAAAATATGATAATTTAAACATCAGTTCGGCCAAATTATACTAAGCTAGTAAAAATATTACAATTTCTCTTTTACTCTTATCTGGCTGAAAATATTCAGAATCCTCGAACGGCTACTGATATTTGGCTTTAAGGTTCAGTTAGAATTTCAACGTTTCTATGATTTGTCCAGTGGAACTTACTATTGCCATAATCGATAACAGCTACGCAATTGGACCAAAATTGAGGTAGGTGTACCCTTCTCATACTATACATGGTAGGTACCTATCTACTTTTTGGAACGGGCCACTAGCTTCAACTTTCTGATTAATTGAGAGACTATTTAATTTTAACAGTTCTAAAGGGCCTGCTGTGAACATTTTAACCAAAATAAATACTTTGAATTTTATAGTTTAGTTTTAAACTATGTGTGCTGTGGAGTTTGTGGCTGGGGCTTGTTTTCTGGCATATGTCGGCAACATTTTGCGGGCGGGCTAGGTTGGGGGCTTCAGTCATTGCAAGTCGTAAAACTTTGCCGGCGACATGTCGGCGGGTCGACATCAGAAACTTATTTGGCAGTTAAAATACTAGCACATCACTACAGCTGAAATGTCGCCGGGCAACTGAGCGCTTGAGTACGCTAGCCGGTAAGCCGCCGGTGTGTCGGCGGACAACACGCGCGGGCGAAGGTTGCCAACATGCTTCTTACAACACACCACACACCACACACTAAACACAACACATCACACACCACACATGAGCATGCAATTAATTTAATGTTATCCATGTTATTTTAATACTGTAGCATAAAAATATTGTCCAAATAACGAGTGAAGACACTGACTCCTGTAACACAGGTACCACCTAGCACGGGAGTCCGGGCTTCAAATTAAGTGTAACTCCTTTTTATGTCAATAAAACTTTATTATTGTTATTATTATTAACATAAACAAGGTTGTGTCGGCGGGGTGTGCCGCCGGGCGGCGGCGACGGCGGCGGCTTTGGTGTGTAGAGCGCTTAAAATTGAGTTGTATGAGACAAGTAATACCACCAATGTAGAACTTGAAATGATTATCCAATCAGAGTGCAGCTGTGGCCTAGTGGTACCTATCAGCAGCGACTTACAAGTTGTAGGTTCGAATCCCATCAGGCGCTTTACTTTGTGTACATTATTTCACCATCACTGCTCTCAAAACGGTGAAGAGAAAGAGAGGGGTGAGATCTTGAGGAAACCGGCATGTCCTAGAGGCAAAAACTTCGAAGACATGTGATATCTACCAACCCGCACTGTGCCCGCAGATTACGGCCCAGTCCCTCTCACAGAGAGGAAGCCAGGGTCCCAGGAGAGGGGACATTATAGGCTGATGCACGAAGAGTTCCGTACGATTCGAACATAACGATTCTATCAATATTCTATTAAACTGTTGTAATAGCTTTATAATAACCAACCTCCCCGTCTTCGTGGTCCAAGGTCAATCAATCAATCATTTATTTTGTTATGATAGGAATCCAGTTACCCCACATCGGTTACTTGTTAGCCCTATCCAACAATGGGGTAATTAATTAATTAATTAATGATTTAATTCCCCCATCCCCGTTCCACCAGCGGACGACCCGTCGTACGGCTGGTTTCCACCCTTACGTTGTTAACACCACTACGATCCGGACGAAGCGTTTCGCCTCCTCCTCCTTATACCGCGTACATCGAGGGACTGGAACAATTTGCCAGCGGCGGTGTTTCCGTCGGACTACAATTTGAGTGTCTTCAAGGCTAGAGTGAATAGGCTCTTAATAAACTAGTGAGCTTTACCATCAACGATTGCGTCACTGCTTACCATCAGGCAGGATTGCGGTCAAGCGCTGGTTTATAATATGTAAAAAAAAAAAAAAAAAAAAAATTATCTATTGTAAACAAACTCCAGTGCCATTATAATGGTAAGAGGTATCGTACCCTGCTATCGTTAGCTATACGACACATCACATGTTGGCATACATAAATTACACACATCTTCTTCTTCAGCCTATAGATGTCCACTGCTGGACAAAAGCCTCCCCCAGGGATTTTATTGCTTTGGGGAGGTTGCCGTAATCCCCACGCTTGGCAGACGGGTTGGGGATCGCAGTAAGTTGATATTCCACAGGAGAAGCGCTGGTGAGAGTTCTCTTAGTCGCCTCTTACGACATCCACGGGAGGATATGGGTTGGTACTATTCTAACCCGGTACCACACGGGCAACACCTTCCAATTATACACGTACACACACACAAATATTGTATGTTTATCCAATAATATCTGATCTGGAAAAGCGCCTGCATAAGCCACGGGTTGTTGGAAAGAGAAACCGTGGCCCCTGACACACAGGCAAGTAAAGGGTCAGTAAAAGTATGACACGCCCTTCCGCTTCGCCTGGAACGGGAGAAAAAAAGACAATAAAATCTGAAAAATCTAGGTCTGCAAACACTTATTGTTGAACTTAAAATTACCATCATTGTTACTGTTACGCAATTGTATTAGTATTGTGTTATTTTTGGTATTAACTTGTAACGCAATTTCCCCGCTGGACTAATATACATAGTTATAAGTGCTTATGTATATTAAAATAAAGTAAATAACTAAACAGTACTGGCTAAAAGTGGCTGTATTAAAAAAGATATACCTCTGTCCAACCTTATGGAACACAAGCGTACTTAATTAAATATGTAAAAAACAACTATTGTTGGTAAACAATCACAAAACAAAAGAAAACTGAAAAATAATGTTCGTTGCAGTAACTGGGAATTGTTTTATTTTAACAATTAATTTAAGAAAATTGATTATGAAAATAAATCAGACATGCTCTAAAAATTCGTTGTTAACTTAAAACATAGAAATAATATATCATCACGCCATCACAAGAAAGTTTCGAACAAAAAGAAAACATTTCCCTTCCTTCCGTTATTCAAAATGTTTATTCGATTTTCAAATAAACACGAAAGGAAATCAACGTCGACATACTTTCTTGAGAGTTCAAAGAAGTACGGTTTCTTCGATGTTATTTCAAATTATCTCATCATACAGCAGCTCTTAGCAGTATAGTTTTATAAGTACACTATTATTCATTTTCCCATACCATTGATTATAATAGCAGATGGTGCGACTATCTTTTATTAAGTAGAACATAAATAAAAATAAGTGCCAACTGGAGCCTTCACCGAAGTTAGAATACAACTTCAGTCCGCTAAAAAATGTTCATACTGGCTCTGAAAACTAATTAAGCTTGGAATCTTCCAGATAAGAGAAGAAAATGGTACCGAAGTAACAATTCAGTATTATGCAAATGATCTAAAGTGCATTTTAGTCTCGTATTTCATAATTTGACATAACATTTTTCCGTTTTATTTGCCGCTAGCAACTTGTATGCAATACAGCGTTATTTTTTCTTTATAAGAAACCTGCATACAGTTTGTTCAGAATAAGCAACTGAATCGATTCCAATCATTTTTACACCATGTTATATTTTTTCCCAAATACATTTAGAAATTGTTGCATACATACACATGTAGTAAATATACATACAAACTACATCTCTTGAAAAAGCACACCTATGTTTACCCTGAAAAGCATTGTTTGTAATAAAATTATTTTTTTAAACTCTGCTATCATGTTTTCATCTCACGAAGCGATGCGCGCTTTACTCGTGGTCAGGGGTTGTAAAAAGGTCACTTTGGCAGAATGTTAATAGGATATTTTAAATATGACGCTCACACATTTTTAAACCGCTACGATCCGGACAAAGCGTTTCGCACTGTCTTTTATACCGCGTACGTCGAGGGATGGGAACAATTTGCCTGCAGCAGTCTTTCCTTCTAATTACAATATTAAGTGTCGTCAATGCTAGAGTGAATAGGCTCATCATAAACTAGGGCGCTTTATCAAGTTTATAAATCTAAAAATTGTTACAAACTGACTATTAATGGATAAGAAACAAAAACTAAACTTTTGTTTTCGAAATACAGCGCAAAATATTAAAAAATAATCTAGCTAAATCTGGCAATTACCTACACTTTAACTTATTATGCCCATAATATTAGCCGTTCGAAATGAATGGGATTTTTGCTACAAATCCTCACCGGATTTAACAAATAGGTTTGTGTAACGCGACTAGGGTGACACGGCGGTTTGTATCACACGGACACTTTTCTATAGGCAACCGTTTTTGGCACGTGTCAAAAAATAGAGGAAAAGTTGCTTTTTTAAAAATGTTTTTATCGACATGTTTTTGTCCTAGGTATATTGTCGAATGTGAGTTATGTAACATAGCTTTTAAATTAATGTCGCCTCTTAAATAAAGCTGTCGCATTGCGTCTTCCGCATGAACAACGGCTGACTAAGTGGCTCAGTCTACCTTTTAAACCTGATGAAATTACTGCTACATTTCTACTCGAATAAATAGGCAGAATGCCTATTATACCACAGGTTCGGTTCTTTTATCGAAATTTTCTTGTATTGTATTGTCTAGAATTTCAATCAGCGTCTACTAAATTTTAGGTTACGTACGTTGTACATTTATGTTTAATTTGAGTGAATGAATAATCATTTTAGCAATAGGTACGAGTTTCTTCTCCCTTCTTCTCCATAAGAACCTACTAAGCTTTATAATGAGCAATTAGCTTCAATATTCTAACTGACCGCCACGGAAATAAAATACACAGTCATACACGACACTGCATAAAAGACTACAAACCGGGACGGAAATGCACGATAGTCGATCGTTCACGATAGCCGGGCGGGGCATTTGGGCGATGCAGACATATTTCAAACATTATTGTAAAGGGAAACACAGAAGGGAAACCTTTTACAACATATACTGGAAAGTATATTATATTGTCAGCCTCCGTGGCGTAGCGGTAGCAAACGCGGCCGCTGCGCAAGGAGGCGCGGGTTCGATCCCCGCGTAGTGCAAATATTTGTATGCATGAATATGAATATTTGCACTGGTCTGGTCGTGCCTCAGAAAGCACGTTAAGCCGTTGGTCCCGGTTGCCATATGAACATCTAATGGCAGTCGTTACGGGTTGTTGCAGCCCTAAAAAGTCCAACAATTGGTCTAACTGCAATACTTCGATATCGCCTTCGGGTTGTGGAGGTCAGACGGCAGTCGCTTCACGGAAAATATCAAAGTTTAGCCAAACTCAGCAGTTAAACTGGTAAAGCGGACCCCAGACTGGACCCCAGACTCCAAAGCTGAAAAAGCTTCGGATGCGACTGGGATTAACGCTGAGATGATGATGATGATGATGATTCTAACTGACCGACCGTTCGAAAACGCAAAAGTGCTTGTAATTCGTTTATTCCAAATGCATTAAGTGTGGATTAGATATTTTTGGATAGTAAATAGATATAGTCACAAGACTTAGTATCAGATTTAGTGAACAACCAGCCAGTAACTTGTACATTATAGACGTTCATACCTTGCATTAAAACTTTTCCCGATAAAATATACTACAGGCTCATCCATCATCGCGTCTTCAGGGTCGCACTTGGCCGACGAACGCCCGTCCGCACTTTTATTAAAGGGAGCTCACTCTACGGCACCATTCAGTCATTTTGCGATAGAATTTAATAATATAAGTGGCTATTTGGAGGCGGCAATCAGTGGTGCTGAGACATCTTGCATTATACCTACCGCTTTTCACTCACGAAAATTTGGACACCTAATGAGCCCCGTATTGCATAGTATATTAAAAGTCACCCTGCCTGGATAGAAAAGATAATACTTAAGTTCCTCATCATCAACCTTTTTATCGTCCCACTACTGGGCACAGGTGTTCTCTCATACAAAGAAGGATTGAGTCTAATCGCCACGCTCGCTCAATGCGCGTTGGCGATTTCAGACTTTTAGTCCAGGTTTGCTCAAGATGTTTTCCTTCACCTTGTAATCAGTCATTGGTGCCCAAAATATACTTAGAAAGTCCATATAACTTAGAAAAGTTACATTGGTATTTGCCTGACCTGGAATCGAACCCGCGCCCTCATACTCGAGACTTCGAGAGGCTGGTGTTTTAACCACTAGAACACCACGACTACGATAATCTAGTACTAAAATTAAATGTATTAAATTTGAGAAACGATTACTATAATCTTACTTTGCAAGTAGCACTGCAATATGCAAAAAATATGATACTTGGTAGGTAATTCATAGTCTACAAGACTTTCAGTAATAATTTATTAAACTATTCCTGCTACAGTAGGATTTTGCAGAAATATTTCTTCCGAGATTTGTGCAGTTATCCGGTGAGATATATGTATATTAAAGTACATTTAACACTTACTCCCGGGAAATGCGAACGTGGTTTATCTTTTCGAGCATTTCCAAGATTTACTGTAGCATGGTATCCTTAGTCGCTAGGGAAGCGACGACCCAGTCTGTTTTACGGCCAATAGCAAAACAGATATGCTATCGAAGCGACCCGAATAGGACACGTTCTATTTACAAAAAAATATTCGTGAATTTGTTCGTATTTATTTTAGAAAACATGTTGTTCATTGGAGGATGATAAATGAGTCTTTTTTTTTAATAAATGTTCTTATCTGCAGCAAATGACCTGTTTCATCACCAGTTTAACTTATTCGGCTAATAATTCAAGAATACCTCAAAATACATATCTACCTGGTGAGACCACATATTTCGGCGTATTGTTGTTTACCTGTCGGTTTTATACAATCTATATTTCGGAGTGTGCTTTTACTACCGAACTGTCAGGCGTACTTTAGGGAACCATCCACATTTGGTTGGTGAATGGAAGCGCTCTTCCTCTTCTCATTTATTATTCGAAAAGCCAAAGTGTTGCTTTCAAATTCTCTGCCAGCATCTGTGTTCCCTTATACAAACAACACGTTTTCTGTCATCAAGCAGAGTCTAAGGTCCGTATTCCAGAAGGACTCTCAAGCATTGATCTCTGTTTAAACATTACTTAAAACTAGTTTCAACCAATCAAATGGTTTGAAACGAGTTTAAAAGTTATGCTTGAGTTTTGAGTGAGCTTCTGGAATACGGGCCTAAGAGTGATAGTGTATCTTCTGTACATTCTTCCCTTTATCCATCTTTTTTTGTGATTGAGGTTGAGAGCTAATTCTATCAAAAAAAAAGGAACCTAGTAAACAGGAAAAGTCACGTTTAAAATATTTTACGCATCGTTTTGTATGCGTAATGAATACATATTTAGAAAGGTAGATTACGCTCTGGAAACCTATTTCTTATTTCAGAAGGTAACATGTCGGTTCAGCTCCCGCCTGCGCCCTTGACCTGACCTTTTACCTTGGCCTGTCATCGTGAATATTGGTGTCTTCTAAATATTGATCGGATATCAGAGCCGAATACGACTCGCAAAATGATTGGAACGGGGAAATTATAACTCACTTAAAATACCAGTTTGATGTTGTCTCCTTTGATTCTCGTTGATTGGTATTGAAGATGATTGGGGAACTTTCTTTATCAGTCAGGCTAGGTTATTTAAAGTATGTACAGTAAGAGTCAAAAGTGGAGTACCACTTTTGACACTTATTGATACTGCAATAAAGTTCAAAAGTGGTAATGCACTTTTGACCCTTACAATAAACGCATGGGTGTACCCAGATTCTGGCCTAGGGGGGGCAAGTAAAATTTTTAGAGTAATCTTTGTGCGCTATAGTTGCAAACGGTTTTTTAGCAATTACACCGTACATTTTGTCAGTGTCTAGGTATTGCGGGGTTTATTCAAAAGTTAGAGTTAAGTCCTCGTTTATACTTTGTTTAGTTATTAGGGGAGTTCATACAAGTTCTGCGAGATTTCCAAGGGGGCAGCTGCCCTCCCCTGCCCCCACTTGGGTACGCCCATGTGTACACGGAATTAAACTTTTTTTTTTTTTATAATCTTAACGTCAGATCACATCATCATCATCATCTCATCGTGTCATCATACACTTTTATGCTTATTTCATAGATCTAGAACGTGGACCTGGAACCTGAGACCTTCCACTATTGGAAAGTCGTATCAAAATTCGTAATGAACGTCCCCGTTTAAAATTATATGGCCTTTAGCTGCTAACTGGTCCCCGAAGCGTTTAATTTCGCAAAAAAATTATTTCTGTGTACGAAATTGGTTTGGACCGGCTTTTAGAAGCCACCCACGCATGAAAACTGCCTAGCTGGCTAACAAAATTGGGTCAAACATTAAATATTCATCATTTAATTTGTTCGTTGATACGAGTACCTTGTTTACCATTAAGAAATTATAATCATTTTAGTTTTTTAATTAATTATGTCCTGGTTGCTTATGAGAATTATTAATGGTTCTCGTGAAACAACAACGGATTTTGATAGTAAATGAATTATTAGGAAAAAGGGGCTTTGATGGCGGAACAACAAATTTACAATGTGTTATTACAAAAGTATAATGTTTGTGATTTTAACTTTACAATTATGATTAACTAGCTGTGCCCCGCGGTTTCACCCGCGTAAGCTTCTAGCCGAATGAGCTCGGTTGATATAAAATAAGCGCCTGTTAAAATAATGGGAGCAATATGTAGTACGTCCGCGTTTGCTCCCGTTTCCGCAACATTTTTTGTTCCTGCTCTGCTCCTATTGGTCATAGCGGGATGTTTTATAGCCTATGTCCTATCTCAGGCTCTAGACTATCTGTGTACCAAATTTTATTACAATCGGTTCAGTAGTTTTGGCGTGAAAGCCGGACAGACAGACAGACAGAGATACTTCCGCATTTATAATATTAGTATGGATTATTACTGTGAACCTTATTTCTGAAGTTCCTTTGAGAATTAGCTTTTTGTCGAGTTGACCTGAGCTATATATACGAGAATAATCCAGTTCTTACCTTATATAACAAGATTAACCTTAGAGTCGTCAAGGTGAACTGAGGCTAACTGGTAAAATTCCCCGCGAACTGGAGGAGCGTAGGGCCTTTACGGAGGCCCCTCACCCCGCCAGTGAGCCAGATGTAGAATATCAGTGTCTGGAGAATATGCTCCCCGAAACTGTGGCTCAGCTACAGCTGCCCGCTCATCTGATTTACACTGACGGTAGTAAATCGGATGAGGGGGTCGGGGCGGCATATTCATACTGGCGGGATGGATCCGAGATTCGGACCAAGCGAATGAGGTTGGAGTCGATGTGCACCGTCTTTCAGGCGGAGCTGCTCGCGATAGCCAGGGCTACGGACCTGGTTGTCTTGAGAGGCTTCGACTGCGCGGCGGTGCTCAGCGACTCTCGGTCCTCGCTCGATTTGATCCGAAACTCGGAAACGCTCCATCCCCTTGCTACCCATATTCGTGAGAATATAAGGGAGCAAGAGCGGAGAGGTAAAATCCTCCGGTTCTTTTGGGTGAAAGCTCATGTCGGGATCCGCGGCAATGAGCGCGCCGACAGATACGACTTGGAAGTAAGCACTGGACGCACTTTGACAGAAAGAACCATAGCCGAAATCATGGCAGATAAACACTCCAGGCCGTATCTGGAGCGGTTTTGCCTCAAGGTTGCAAAAGCTTCGATAGAACGCAATAGGACAAGGGCGGCACAGCCAAGCACTTTGCCGTCGGCAGGAATAGGTTGACTATACCTGAGAATTAATATTAAGTAATATTACTATGTCTGTAATTGGTTTTAATGTAATAGTATTAGAAATAAGGATTCAATAGCGTTAAGATAGAATAAGAGAAAATTGTAACAATAAAAGACGCTAAAAGAATACGGGAAAAGAGCGACCCGAAAAAACCACATGCCGCAATAAACTGCTCACTGAAAAAAAAGGAATAGTCGAAAAACATTAAAAAACAGACAAAGATTCTTGCCATGCAAGAAGGAGACGAAGACGGCTATAAAAAAAAAACTGGTAAAATTGACTTGTTAGGTATATTTCTCTGATTGAACATTTGGCAGGAGTGGAATACTTGTTTAGAATAGCTAGAATCTCTCGAAATTCGAAGCTGTCAGTAATATATTTTACCGATATGGGTCCTCAGATGGCCCTTTAGATATCCCAAGAAGGGGTGAGAGAAGAGAATGGTGGAGAATGAGCATACTAGCGGCCGCCAGCGACTTCGTTCGCGTGGAGTCAGTTATGCTCCGCTCCTATTGGTCGCAGCGTAATGTTATAAAAAAAGCCTTCCTGGAGTAATAGCCTATTAGCTACTCAAAAAGAATTTTTCAAATCGGACCAGTACTTCCTGAGATTAGCGCGTTCAAACAAACAAACTCTTCAGCTTTATATAGGGTGGTTAAATTTTAAGGGCCGATGTTGATTTTGAATAAAACACATGATATTATTTAGGAAATTATTGTAATTACTTTTTATTATGACAACATGGTATAATTCAATTATGTATGGGACCAAATATCGGCCAAATGACCGCCGCGACCTCGGCGGTACATATCCATCCGATGGTCCTAATTTTCGATGACGCTAAGGCATAATTGATGTTCTAAGCCGTTAATGTGCCGAATTATCTTATTCTTTAGCTGTTGAATTGTTGCTGGCTTATCGACGTATACCTTTTCTTTCAAATAACCCCAAAGAAAGAAGTCTAACGGTGTCAAATCATATGATATTTTCAGCCAGTTGACATCGCCACCACGTGAGATAACACGGCCATTGAATTTGTCGCGCAAAAGAGCCATTGTTTCGTTAACTGTATGGCAAGTGGCACCGTGCTGTTGAAACCACATATCGCCCACATCCATAACTTCCAATTTGGGCCATAAAAAGTTTATTATCATCTCACGATAGCGAACACCATTTCACCATTGATGTTGACGGCTCTTCAGCCACACTATCGCGAACAGCAGCAATAGTTTCTGCAGTAAGAGCTGTACGAGCATGCACTGGTGCATTCGAATCTCCTACAGACACGGTTTGCTCAATTTTTTTGCACGATTTTTCCAATTGTACGCACAGTTGGACGATTAAATTGACCGAAAAAATCACGAAGTGCACGATATGCATTTTGATTTGAACGTCCATTTTCATAATAAGCTTGAATAACTTTAACGCGTTGCACGATTGTGTGTCTTTCCATGGTTCAAATTGAGTTAGTCTGAAATTGAGAAATGTCAAATGAAATGTAGAAAAAATCTTGGGTTTTAGTTGTGGTCCACATTCAACATCGGCCGTTAAAATTTAACCACCAGTTATATTAAAACAGGTAGCTTAATACCAATACCTTCTCAAACGTCGTCTATACAATATGTAAAGAAAACCCTGTCCGATCTGTGAAGGTATTGTTAGGTATCGATAACTGATTCTACTAATGCCCACAAAGACAGGCTAAACTTAAAAAAATATCCCCCTAAAAAAATAAATATTATTTCTCAAAAAGAGGTAACTTAATACATGTGCGGTAAGGTAAGCACCCTTCTGCGGGCGGCGGGGGGCAGGGCACGCGGCACCTGTGACGTGGTCGCGTCGCTATTCGCTCATAATAATACCGGAGTTATCACTTTTTTAAAAATTACCAAGTTTCCGGGAAATTGGAATTAATTCCCTTGAAAAAAGGATTATTTCAAAATTTATTAATAGTATTGTTACTATGATGATTATGTAAAATTTTATATTATATTTGGTCAAGTGTTTACCTAACCCTTATTGTCCTTATGGGTCGGACAGGGTTTTCTTTACATATTGTATTTATAAGTACATCTTACTATTTAGTAAATCTTTATATTAAAAAAAAACCTTTTCTACATTATATTCTAAAACTCCTAGTCTATCGTTGATACCAGAGATATTTTAGCTTTAGTGATTTAAACCATATTAAATACCGTAGTAATTGTTATCGTAATAAATGATTAGTAGATACCTACTACGTCACGTGGTTTCTCTCGCATAAGTCTCAGTCTCGTGGGAATATCGGGTTAAAAATATTCCATATTCTAATGCAAGACATGGTCTACCCACGTGCCAAATTGCATCAAAATCTGTTCAGCCGTTTTGGCGTTAAAGCATAACAAACAAACATTTTATATTAGCTTAGATATGGTAGAAACTACTGCTTCTGCTCAATTTAATTATAATCTATGGTATATGTACAATGAGATACACAGTGACAAACACAGCAAAGATAACCCAAAAAAATCTAACAGAGGAAGTATTATGTCGAAATAATATACAACGTTCCTGATCTATTTGCTAACAATGTAAGTATCCACATAGATATGAATTAATGGAAAAATAACTTTAATTGCTTTTTTTTACAGAATTATAAACTAGTGTTTGACCGCAATCCCGCCTGATGAAAAGCAGTGATGCAATCGTTGATGGTAAAGCGCGCTAGTTTATTAAGAGCCTATTCACACTAGCCTTGAAGACACTTGAATTGTAGTCCGACGGAAACACCGCCGCTGGCAAATTGTTCCAGTCCCTCGATGTACGCGGTATAAAAGAGGAGGCGAAACGCTTCGTCCGAACCGTAGTGGTGTCAGCAGCGTAAGGGTGGATGCTCGCTGTACGACGGGTCGTCCGATGGTGGAACGGAGATGGGGGAATTAAATCATGCTATGCCCTCGCACAATCACCAAAAAGCATTCTATAGTACACCGACCGCTGGCTACTCTTCGCCTGTGCTCGATACCGACCGACTTCTTACACAGACCTAACTCTTAAAACAACTTGATCGTTATTGGAATAAAGTCCCTCTTCCGCCCCCCATGAATGGGTCCAGGGGCAAGGAACATGGCGAAGTCCCCGCCCCCTATTCGATGGACCCCGAGGCGGAGGCGCGCGCGAGTGTCGACGGACGCCCCTGAGGCGATGCACGGGGTAGTTTAACACCCCACTACCCCGTGCAGGAGACGGGGCCCGGACAGACCGGGCCAGCACGAGGTTGTGGGGCCGTGGAAGAATTCAGACTCCCGCATCCTCACGCGTTTGCTCGTGATAGAAGAGACACCGGGGTGGTTTTAGTCAGTAAAAGTCTGACAGACCCCGTAGCCCAACCCAGGGCGGCGGACATCCTATGAGGATTTCCACCACGAAAAAAAAAAAAAAAGTAGAATATGCAGCACATTGCGCACTTTTACTATATATCAAGTTCTATAAAAATAACCTCGCCCAAGACTTGAAAATTTGTCGGATTCCGGATTCCGTCGACCATTGAAGCTTGTAGCACTTGCATAGTAAACGGAAGGACTTCAGGGACGACTACGTCATCGTTGACTAGTTACTATGTATATAGTTAGAATGCTATTTCATTCGACGGGAAACGTTTATGTATGAGAGTAACCTACTT
Organism: Sesamia nonagrioides; assembly: GCA_017933935.1. Taxonomy (NCBI): domain Eukaryota; kingdom Metazoa; phylum Arthropoda; class Insecta; order Lepidoptera; family Noctuidae; genus Sesamia; species Sesamia nonagrioides. The sequence goes on from JADWQK010002063.1 coordinate 1,474,680, forward strand.
CCCACGCCCGCTGTAGGTAGTCTGCAGGCATACCATAGTTGTTACGCAATTGTTTACATACTGTCTGATAGGTACTGTGGTCCTGACTTCGATCCTCTGCTAAAGTTTGAAGCCTATATACCACATAAGCAAATGTCAGATTCATTCAAAATTGTAAATACAAAAATTACTCAGAATTTTAGTCTATTTTTTACTATTGGCTTCTTAATTTAATTAGGTATATTTAATGTTTAATTGTATTGTACAATGTACCTTCAAGCTTGGAAAACTTGAAGGTACATGAAGCTCGCCAGGGCCACGGTATCTGTTTCAAACAACCCACAGCCTAGCAGGCATCGGTCCTCCTGGAACCCGTAACGATGTGCTGACATCTCTTTGAGACGCGCATGAAACTCAACACGCCTCGACCCGGGCCTGTTCCTTATTAGGCAGCGAGATGCCCACTGCTCGCCGCCCACCAGCCCACCTACGGTGGCCGGGAGTTCGATGTTGCCTTTCGACCAGAGCGTCTCCTGTGGCGGCTAGAAGCGTGAGGACGCTGAGTTTCCCGCACCTCACTCGCTCCGCCTCCTCCATTGGCAGCATTACTGCTTCACAGAAGGAGGTTACGGCCTGAAATGCACTCTCGCTCCGGACCATGGCCTGACATGGATCGCCGCCGATCGCCGCCACGAGGACACGGCGGTGCTCTACTCAAGCCGGGCAGACCTCCACCGTATGCGTGGAGCATACAGTGGAGTCCTCAGGGCGATCCCAGTCTATATCACCTTTTATGTAAATAAATTATTTGATTTAATTTAACTCTTAACTTGTTTTTTTTTTTTTTTTTATTTGTATACTATAACGAAATTAACGCACATGTAGACCATTACTAGGACTAAGATGATGAATACTGGTGGGATTTAGACTTTTTATCCAAATAGTCCACTCACCAAAGGAAATAAGTAAGCAAAGCTAATAGATATATGTAATTACCTATAGTTTAGTAAGAAACCGATTAATGTTTTCGAATCCATTTTCCCTAATTTATTTAATAGATAATAACTATTATCAAATTAAATCTCACCAAAAAAACGTTCATCGGTTTCTTACTAAACTTTAACTATATCCGACTATATAAGAAAGAAGAGCAAAAAGAAGGATAGAAAGGAAAAAAGTAAAATAAAGTGTCTGACTACCACACCAGAGGAAAAGCAGAGAAAAAAAAAACTATATCCGACTATCCTGGTTATTTATCACTTTTCTCGACTGTACTTTGCCGTGGGTTTACTTCACTATGCCTAGTATGAGTTTACATTACGTGACTCGATCGTCGATATCGAGCGCGTTTGGCGCTCTCATTGGTTGAGAGTTCTTACAACCATGAAGCGGGCCAATCGATGAATCAAACGCGCTCGATATCGACGATCGAGTCTCGTAATGAAAACTCATACTAGGCATACTGAAATGCGATTCTGTAACCATCTCACCGTAAAAAACTTAGATGGAGTAACCGTGGAGTGAGGTGTCATTCCAACTAATATCTACTAGCGACAAAATTGACATCTTACTCTAAACTCACTGCACCGAACTTATCACGGTGAGATTATTACAGACTCAATAGCTGACCTCTGCGAGCGCAAAGCCGCGAGCACAACCTAGTCTAAACTAAAATACAAGACATACCTTGCAATGGACTGACAAAAACAGAAAAATTCAACATCTTACAAGCGCCCTCAAAACATTTTTCATTGTTCCTAAGGGGTGTTCCTCCCTGTACACCCTCGAGATCCGCTTCCATTGCAAAGTCAATTATTGTCGAGAGGACACCCTCCACCCATCATACATACAGTAACACGATACATAGGACGCGCCTGAATATCACACTAAAATTATAAAGGCGAAAGTTTATGAAAGAGTGTGTTTGTTATTTCTTCACGCTCAAACGGCGGGACTAAATTTGATGAAATTTGGCACACAGTTTATAACCTGGATTAACGGATAGAATCATCATCATTTCAGCCGAAAGACATCCACTGTTGGACATAGGCCTCCGCCAAGAATCTCCACGACGAACGATCCTGCGTCTATCGCATCCAGCAGTTTCCCGCGACCCTCACCAGGTCGTCGGTCCACCATGTCAGGGGCCTACCAACGCTACGTCTTTCGGTGTGTGGTCGCCACCCGAGAACCCGTCGGCCCTATCGGGCGTGGCACTTAAGTGTTGCAATTCTTCGGGCTATGTCGGTTACCTTCGTTCTTCAGCGAATCTTCTCATTTCTGATTTGATCACGCAGTGAAACCCCGAGCATATCCCTCTTCATTGCCCTTTGAGTGACCTTGAGCTTTCTTATAAGGCCCTTTGTTAGCGACCACGTCTCAGTTCCATATGTCATCAGTCGAAACAAACATGGGTCGAAGACTTTTGTCTTGAAACACTGCGGCATTTCGGACGAGAATTATATTCTACGTAGCTTCCCGAAAGCAGCCCAGCCGAGCTGGATTAGGATAGGATGCTTATGTCGATATTCTAAACTTAGGCGAGTGAAACCGCCGGTTGCAACTGGTAAACTAAGAATCTATACACATCTAAATTTTTCGTAGTAAGAATTGATCGTGATTATCTGAGGGTCACCAGATGTCTAGTGTAGCCATACGGAGAACGAGTCTAAGCAGTGTTGTTGCGATATGTGCCGGGTACGATGCACCAAATGTTGTTTTGTCGGAGGTTTAGTCGTGGAGGGTCTCCAGATCAATCTCCCTCTGCCGCAGCATCGTTGGTCGTGTTGTTGGGTTTAACATTGCATCACCTCGCTCAACTACCGTCTTTCTTCCTATTCACTTAGTTTTTTTTTTGAGTCAATAGGCTCTTAATAAACTAGCGCACTTTACCATCAACGATTGCATCACTGCTTACCATTTGGCGGGATTGCGGTCAAGCACTAGTTTATAATTATAAATAAAAGATATATTAAAATTTCTGAAAAATCAAGATCCCAGATTTTTTGCGCCAAAAGGAAATACCTCCGATTCTTGATTGTAGATACGTCACAAGTACCTACATAATACATTTGTTAATACATTTGTATGCACGATACCTAATGTCAAACGATAATAAATAAAAAAATAAAAATTGCTATTTTTACCTACACATTTAATTTATGGTTAGGTATATTTTCGCAGTCAGGTAATTAAGTTAATCATGTTTATATACATGTAAGTACATATTTTATTATTATTTTAGTTTTTTAACGTATACGTAAGTAACATGTTTTTTAAACCTTCTCGATAAACGCGTCGTTACGAAAATACCAAACAGCTATATAGATGGCGTGGACTGCTTTCATCTGTCCCTAAATAAAATATCATACCACTTACAAAAAGAACTGAAGTAGATACTCAAGGTAGGTACCTACTCTTAACTACAAACCTCACGAACTCTCAAAGTATCTTAAAAAATATTTCTTTGACAAAAGTACAGTAGGTATCTTATATCTCAGTAGTACGTCGATCTCTTCAAAGCAATTAATACAAATGTTCAAAAAACGTACGCGGCGGCCATGTTTATTATTCAAAGACAAGATAGACGAAGGTGTTGAGCTGGAACGTCAGGTGGTTCGTTAGAAGAAGTCATTTATTTGCAGACTTATTTGGTACTAGCTATTGCCCGCGACTCCGTCCGCGTGGACTACCGTATACAGTGCGCGGTGGTTCCTGTAAATTAAAAAGAGCTCAATTGATATAAACTAAGCGCCTGTTAAAATAATGATAGCAATATGTAGTACGTCCGCGTTAGCTCCCGTTTTCGCAACATTTTTTGTTACTGCTCTGCTCCTATTGGTCATAGCGGCATGTTACATCGCCTATGTCCTTTCTCAGGCTCTAGACTATCTGTGTACTAAATTTCATTACAGTCGGTTCAGTAGTTTTGGCGTGAAAGCCGGATATACAGAGACACTTTCGCATTTATAATATTAGTATGGATTGAGGTTTGGCGGGAAAGCTAAGATGAGTGTCACGCTCATTTTTCATTGGACTTCTAAATTAGTTATAGTGTCGTTTACTAAAAGCGCGTGATTTATGTAGTAAAAAGTGCATTCACTAAATAATACAAAAAGAAAAATGAAATATCGCAGCATAGTGGCCACATCAAGACTTTGCCTCCCACCTCCCTCGTAGACGGTTCACGCGGCCGTCTTTTTCGACTGGCGACATTGGCGATATCCGCCATTATTGTGCAATAAAATTTTCAAAGAGTTTCTATAATTTGTTACACGTGTTATTGGCAAAATTGTGGTATCTATTCCACAGGGGCCATTGATCAAGGGTTGAACTTGAAGTTATTAGGTATTCCAATGAAGGAATATGTTGGAGATTTTATGATGTTTACCTAATATGGTATTACCTTATAAATACTTAAAAATATTGCTCTTGTAACAATATTAAGGTAGTGTTCGGCAGAACAGTGTTATCCAACGAAATATACTAGCCAGTTATAGTACGCTTTCAAGCAGGGTAGATATGAAAAAAAAAACAAGGAAAAACGAGATACGTGTATCGTTGTTTGAGACTAATTATTTGCTTGTGATTGGTTAGGGTATATAGCCTTTAAATTAATATAGATTTAAAAAACTAAGTGATTTCTATCACAATTTGAGATTCACTACGTGATTGAACACATGACATTGTCATGGTCTTCGTGTATTATTGATCTTTCATTATACATAACGGGCAACACGGAACGTCTGTTTTACGCAATCCTAATTAAATAAATGACATGTTAATTATTATGTGGAGCTCAAATAAAGAGATAAAATATGCTAGAATCATCATCTCAGCATTAATCCCAGTCGCATCCGAAGCTTTTCCAGCTTTGGAGTCTGGTGTCCGCTTTTACCAGTCTAACTGCTGATTTTGGCTAAGCTTCGATATTTTACGTGAAGCGATTGCCGTCTGACCTCCACAACCCGAAGGCGATATCGAAGCATTGCAGTTAGACCAATTGTTGGACTTTTGAGGGCTCCAACAAGCCGTAACGACTGCCACTAGATGTTCGTATGGTAACCGGGACCAACGGCTTAACGTGCTTTCCGAGGCACGACCAGACCAGTGCAAATACTCATATTCATACAAATATTAGCACTGCGCGGGAATTGAACCCGCGCCTCCTTGCGCAGCGGCCGCGTTCGCTACCGCTACGCCACGGAGGCTATCGATAAAATATTCTAGAATATTATCGTAAATTATGTGTTAATAAAAAATAATTTCACAATATCACAATAGAATGAAAACCTTGTTGAGTTCTTAGTCCAGCAGTGGACCTTTATAGGCTGAAATGAAGAAGAAGAAATATCAAAGTACTTAAATAAAACATGTTAGCTTTAGTCGCGTAAATGTGAAATAAACATTTCTTACTTATTATAAACACAAAAAGTATATGTACTTTAAAAAAAAAATGTGTCCACTGAGTTTACACCGAGTACAGTGGCAACACTGAGCAAGTAAACATTCACCAATGTAACAATTATTTAAATAAGATTATAAAGTTATCATTCGTGGATAAAAATAGAAGAAACTACTACATAAAGTGACGATATAGTGCTGTGATTGTTATCGTCAACAAAAACCTGGTGGAATTCAAATGAACCACTTTTCCACAAGGCACAGGAAGAGCCGTTGAAAATTAAAGTGTGGACATAAAACTGTAAGTTAACTAAACAATAAAGCTATCTGCAACCAAATACGGCCATCACATTTAGTCAGATACTCTTTGTCGCTCAATACATTAATAAAAACGAACTGTAAACCAAGATTATATTACGAATCCGTTAAAGTTGAACCCATAAAACAAACAAGCGCCATCTAGTGGCAAGAGCAAGTAGTTAAAAGTTTTTCTGTTTTACCGACAAAGCAATCACCAATTGTTGCCAGTACTAAAACTCTGTTCTGTCCTGTTCTGTGAGAATCTTTCTTTAAACAGTGTTTTATCTGTGGTTGCTATTCATCTGTGGTCTAAAAAACAATAACCATAAATATCAGGGAGTTAATTTGTCATGGAAAATATAACTTTTAGAAACAAAAGACAGAACACTATCAGAAGAAATAAATCTGAATGCGATCTATCAAGAATAACCATGGATCGCACACTGCTTAGCTCAACTTTATCTGAAGGATCTGATGCTGAGGCACTGGATGTGTCGACGAAAAGTGTGCCTACAAATGCCGGCTATAACTTAACTGACTTTCAACAGCTAAACGAACAGGTTATGGATCTTCGTTTGGAACTTGCTACAGCCCATGACGAAATAACAAACCTCAATTACGAATGCAACAACCTTAAGCAAAAATTGGAATACAACAACAAGCAAATACATCTCCTCAAAAAAGTGTCAAGTGAATCTTTAACAATGAACCCAGTGTACACGCCATTCACACCTAGAAACAAGGTTTCCACACCGCTGCTAAATAAGCTAACAAATGTTAAGATACGCTTATCCCGTAGCCAAACGAATCACTCGGCAATAATAACGAATACTGAAACACCTAAAACTCATGTTAACAGTATTCCACAACGGTTAGTCAAACAAATGTCGGATAGTATCGGAAAAGACATATTATCAACAAAAAACTGTAACAACTCTGAGCAAATACGTTTCAAGAACTCGCCTAGCCAATTGACCTGGACCCTACCCACCATAGTTGGAAATGACTACGAACAAAAATCTATGAAATCTAAAGGCTTAACTAAAGAGGTAAATAAAAATACAGAAAATAACAACAGTGAACAAAGAAGAATGATTTACATCATTGGGGATGAACAAGCACAAAATCTTGCTGGAAAAATGCTTAAAAATAGGCAAGGAAAATGGAATGATGACTATGGCGTCTTCGGAATGGTAAAATCATCCGCCAATAGCAGCGAAATACTAAGGACGTGTGAAAATATGTCAAAAAATGTAAAACAAAAAGATATTGTAGTACTATGTTTTGGTATATGGGACAACAATGTATACAAATATATGTCAAACCTATGTAATATATTGTACTTATTTCGAAAGCAAAAGGTCTTCATAACAAATGTACAATACAACCCATATCTTAATGAATACATGCTTCATAAACAGTTGCATCTGATTGTAAAAAATTATAGTAACTGTAAATTAATCCACCTGACTAATATAAATGTATTTATGAATAAAAATAATTATTTTACGACTATGTTAAGTGCTAAGATTAGTTTAGAAATAGATGCTATGACCTACAATGAAAAATTTTTGACTTTTCCGAATAAAACTAAATATCAATTACAGTCCGACGTTTGCATTGAAAATAAGCCGTCCCGATCAAAAATGCCAGATAATAATAAAAAGGGTACCATTCTACACTATTTCAACCCTAAAAACCAAGCGCAACCCAATGTCAAACCAAAAATGCCATTTAAAAAAGGAACTATCCCTTATCTGTTCCATAAAATGAATGCTAATCAGTCAAGTGTCAAAGAAACGTCCCGTAAATCAAATACGCCATTTTTTCGTTCCTCACAATAAATCCAGTCTGATACTGTTTCATCAAAACATTGCAGGTATTTTAAATAAGGTAGACGAAATAACGGTGGTAGTTAGTGAATTCTCTTTAAATTCTAAGGAAATTGATGTCATTTGTCTAAGTGAATCTTTCATTAAAAGTAAATCGGAATCACTTTTAAAGATTCCTGGTTACAAACTAGTTGCATCATACTGTCGAAATACTAAACGAGGTGGTACATGCATTCTTGTTAAGAATGACATGACCTGTATTAAATTAGATAAGTTTACAAATGACATTGCATATAATTTTAATTTTGAATGTACGGGAATAGAATTAACAACGAATCAAATCATCATTATTTGCATTTATAGAACACCAAATAGCAACCCAAAAGTTTTTCTAGAAAAATTAGAAATGTTACTGACTAGAATCACAAAGAAATCTAAAAAGATAATTATTTGTGGTGATTGGAATCTAGATATAATTAAACCAAGTAAAAGTTGTCAAGAACTCTTAGGGTTACTAAAAAATTTCAATATTAAATTGCATATAAAAACACCAACACGCAAACAGTCATGTTTGGATTTATTTGCAAGCAATTTCGGACAAGCTAAAGGTGAAGTTCATCACCTGGCTCTGTCTGATCATGAAACAGGACAAACCCTGACTGTGACGACTAATAAACCCAAATCTGTGCTAAGTTGGTTTGAGTATAAAAGGGACTATCATGAAGACAACATACAAAAGTTCTGTGAATGTATTTCTGCACTTTCATTCTCTGACGTCTATAGTATGGATAATATGGAAGATGCATTTAGGGTATTTCATGAAATATTACAACTGTTTTTAAACTATGTTTTCCCATTCAAAAGGTAAAAAGGTCGACCGGAAGAAGTAATACTCTATGGCTGACAAAAGGTCTAAAAAAATCATGTATACGGAAACGCTATTTACATTTAAAAACTATTTATAATAAAACAAACAAAAACAAATTAACAAAAACGTATAAAAAATATAGTGGCATACTTAAACGTTGTATTAACAAATCTCAACAGATACACAACAAAAAATATATAGAAAACATGAAAAACAAATGCAAGGCTACTTGGGAGATTATCAATAAAAAAATTGGTGACGTACGAACAAATATTGACATAGAACAAATTATAACAAAAACCAACAACGTAATTGACCCTCAAAATATTTGTGACATGTTTAATAATTACTATATCCAATTGACAAATAATAATGAATTCACTTATAATATAGACGCTATAAATAGAACTATGGACATTAATCAGAATAATTCTATATTCCTAAATCCTACTGATGCAGTAGAAGTGTTCAGGATAATACAAAACCTAAATAATACTGCGTCTGTCGGTTTTGACGAAATAAGCACCAAAATTATAAAAGCTTCTGCTAAGAACTTATGTGAACCACTGAGCTACTTAATTAATATGTCGTTCTTAGAAGGTAAATTCCCAAGCACACTCAAGAATTCAATAGTTAAACCAATTTTTAAAAATGGTGATAAATCTGACATGGCGAACTATAGACCTATAACCCTAATTCCAATAATATCGAAGATAGTTGAAAAAACAATGCTAAAAAGGCTATGTGACTATGTGGACAAGCATAATTTGCTGAAACGAGAACAATTTGGATTTAGAAAAAATAGCACCACATCTTTAGCTTGTTTTAATTTAATAAAAATAATAACCGAGGCTATGAATGATAACATACCTGTAGTAGCAATCTTTTTAGACATGAGTAAGGCCTTTGACTTTGTTGACCATAAACTATTACTAACCAAAGCAGATAAATAAGTGAAAGACGTCAATGTGTGCAGATATCAAAAGTAATTGATGGAAACAAAATAGATTATACATCCAACTATAAGACTAATGCTGTTGGAGTACCCCAAGGCAGCGTGATGGGATCATTCTTATTTTTGCTCTATATTAATGACCTTCCCAACGCAACTCGCCACGAAACAATCTTATTTGCTGACGATACGACACTAATAATAAAATGTAATGACAAAAATAGGTTTGAACAGGAAATTAATGAAGCAATAAAAGATATAATAAGTTGGCTTAATAACAACAATTTAAAGATCAATATAAATAAAACAAAACTAATTCAATTTCAAACTTATAAATCAAACTTTCATAGTCTTAATATAAAATATGACGACAGAGTCATAGAGCAAGTAGTAGAAACAAAATTCTTGGGCATAATATTGGATCAAAACTGCAATTGGAAATCACACATCAATTACGTATGTGATAAGTTAGACAAATTCGTATACGCAATAAAACGTCTTCGATCAACAGTGTCCGTAGCCGCAGCAGTCACTGCATATTACGGATACGTATCATCTGTGTTGTCATATGGTCTGATACTATGGGGCAATTCAGTTGAGGTTTTGATGGCATTTCGGGTACAAAAGAAGTGTGTTAGGGCAATATCTGGCGTCTGGTTTTTGGACAGCTGCAAACCTTTATTTAAAAAACTAGGCATTTTACCATTGCCCTGCATGTACATTAAGGAACTGTGTATGTTAGTAAGACAAAATCCTCACTATTTTCGCATGCAATCAGAAGTGAGCAAAAAAAAGGCTTCAGCTCGAAATAAGTACAAACACGAATTAAATGTACCTCAATGTAGATTACAAATATTTAGAAGAAATGTATATGTCAGTGCTATTCAGGTATATAACAAGTTACCTAACTCATTTAAGGAACTTCCTATCTAAAAAAAAAAGAAAAAGCTGACAAGTTGGTTATTAGATAATTGTTTTTATGACATTGGCGAATACATGGAATATTGTAAAAATTCAAGATGACATATTATATTTACTATTATTATTTTAATTTCTGACGTTATCTACAATCTGACATTTTCTTAATATTTTGATAATTTTTTTTTTTTTTTGTAGTATTTGCAATCATATTGGTAACTGATGTAATATGACAGCATAAATTTCAATGAATTATAATGTATTATAAAATTAAATATTTGCACACCATATGTCATGGTAGAATGTAATTGGGCCATATTTATATTAAGATCATACTACTTTGTACACCTACATTCTGGCAAATAAAGTCTTATTATTATTATTATTATTATTATTTGTTTTTGCACATTTTCGGAAACTAGTCAGACAGGAGCCGCCGATATCAACTATTAAAAAATACTACTGCAAACCTGCTTACATAATAAAATTATTCAGCATAAATATTTTTGTAACCACTAAATCTGGAAAAGCGGAAAATCTAGTGCTTATCTAAAGGTCTTCCCACGCTTTACATTATTATTTCAAAGTTAGGGAAATTCATTATTTGTCAATTTAACACGCTACATGAATTTGCACGTGTTTAGAATATATTAAATAAATATATAATAAATAAAATAAAAATAAAAAAGCCTTTAATTTCTAAACAGAAGGTAAGTACATAATAGTAGGTAATTAGTTGTAAGTAATAGGTAATTGTAGTAAAAGAGGTAAAAGTAACATAGTAAGTAACTAACAAATAAAAAAAATAAAATGTAACATAAAAAAAAACAAAATATTAAATAAAAAAAAAGTAATTATAGTCTACGGTTTTTTTTCTGCTAGAACCCCTCTTCAGGTAAAGGCCTCCTCCAATGACATAAAATTTGTTTTTTGAGTAGGTACTATAAATTCTGTTGTTTCCTTTGGAGGGTTTTGGTCATAATCTCCCACGGTGACCAACCGGCTTGGGAGATATTTGTTGTTTAGTTTTTCAAATCTTCTTTTGTTATCTGTGGCAAAGGGGAGGCTCGTTGCTATATATTATTGTTCTTATTGTCTTGCTGAGCTGGTGTTTTATGTGGGCCTTTCGTTGTCAAGAAGTTCAAAATTCCGGGTTTCAGGACTCCATCTGACAAGCTAGAAGTTCTTTTTAATGATGTCTGGGTTTTATTCCTTTTACTGGCCTGTGATTTCTTTCCAATATTGGTAGTCTGATTATTTTCTGGAAAAGTTGAAAGCATTATTTTATTGTTAGTCATTGGTTCTTCCTTTTTTTCCAGTATAACTAATTTGTTGTATTTTATAATAGCTAGGTTTCCTTTTTCCTTTTCAATCCGAACCTGTTCTTGTAGGCTTTTCTTTTTTCTAAAATGTTTAACGGGTAATCTTCTTGAATGTAGTAGCCGGAGTATTTTAATGATTTTTTCTGTTTAAGGATATACACTTTCACGCTAAGTGTAGAAAAGGTGACGGTTATTGGTCTGGCTTTATCTCCTATTATTCATCATATTTTTTTCCAATTCTTCTAGTTTCTTGGATATCTCTTTGATCTAATTCTAGAGAAAAGTGCTTTTTAATAAAGTTGATTAACTTATGTTCCAAATTTAAATATGAGGTTTCGTTTTCTTCTATTCCAAAGAAAACATATTTCTCTGTCTTGCTTGTTTTTCTAAAAAATATAACCTTCTTTCTTGATTTTCTAACTTTTCTTTGAAGTTTTCATATTTACCTTCCAGTATTGCAAATTTTTCTTCTAAGAAACCATTTATGTTTTGGGTAACTTGCTCGGTCACCTTTTCTCCGTTTTTCAAAATAGTGGTTTTTTGTTAATCAAGTTCGCTTTGAATTTTTCTTAACATATTCATAACTTCTTCCATGATGAACAATAAGTGACGATTGATAGAATTGATACCAGCGGCCCTAGCCAATGTAACATCGCTTCGTAGCGAAGCGAAATCGAATACCAAACCAACCAATGGCGGGAACGATTGACCACGTGATTTGTCGCGTCGCGTGGTCAATCGTTCCCGCCATTGGTTGGTTTGGTGTTCGATTTCGCTTCGCTATGAAGCGATGTTACATTGGCTACAGGCCCAGTAGTGCGTAGTGCCTGCTTGTGACTATTTATCGAATAGGGATGTTTCGACCAAGCGTTTAGATAGCTGCGACGCCTGAGTTTCCAAGCAGCTATGTGGTTCGCGATTATTGTAATAGATGGCGCTGTTTACTATTAGACGTAGATATTTTGCTTACTCATTATAACAGTTAGGTTATGTTTTTACACTTTTTTAAAATCAGGTAATTTCGATTAAATGAATTGTTAACCTAATTATCACGCGTTGATTTTGTCACCAGTCAGTGTTTTTTTTCGCGAGATACGTTGAATTGACACAATAAAGTTGATATTTGCACTCAAGTTCTTTCTGCGTTTTATGCGTTAAACAGTTTTAGTCTTTAAATTCCCACACTGTATGTTGTATGTTAGTTCATTTGTTGACGTTTTAAACACTTAATTGTCCAATTTAAGCACTTTTATTATTTTTAAATTCACAATATGTCAGCAGCTCGATGTAGTCAGTAACACCGCAGTCTACCCTCTAGAATATATTAATATAATATAAATATTAAAGTTGGTATTCAATATGCTAAACAATAAATTTACCAAACTTTACAAATTCCTACGTACTTTGAACTTCACAAATTTTTAATATGTCTGCTTTTATGGTTGGAAGCAAACAAACTCTCTAAGTCTAAACCCACAGGAATGTAAAGAAGCCCGGTATTTTCACGTTGGTTACAATTTTCAAGTGAACTCGGGCCCTTGTGGCCCACTTTTGTATACACAGCATTTTCTAAACCTTTTACTTCCACAACAATGTCAAGCGAGCTTTTTACACTGCTTTTTCCGCTCCAGGGGCCTTAACTCATTACGTTTTTTATAGGCAAAGTGTTATTGTGCCCACCAGGGCAAATGTCTCTTTTTTAACAAACCAGGAAAGGGCATTTATCATAGCACGCTTTGCTTTTAATGATTACAAAATAATTTCATAATTCTTGGTTTATTCACGATTTCCTCCGTCATAATTAGCCCCTTCTTCGTAAACGTATTTGTTCCTACATCTTCTATTAATCTTTATTGCTTTCCATGTGTTAGATACATATCTATGTAGGTAGTTTATATTCATCATCATCATCAGCCTGTAGCAGTCCACTGCTGGACATAGGCTTCTCCAGTTTCACGCCTTTCAACTCGATTCTGGGCAATTCGTTGTTAACACCACTACGATCCGGACGAAGAATTTCGCCTCTTCCTTTTTACCGCGTACATCGAGGGACTGGAACAATCTGCCAGCGGCGGTGTTTCCGTCAAACTACAATTTGAGTGTCTTCAAGGCTAGAGTGAATAGGCTCTTAATAAACCAGTGCGCTTTACCATCAACGATTGGGTCACTGCTTACCATCAGGCGGGATTGCGGTCAAGCGCTAGTTTATAATTTATAAAAAAAAACTCTCATCCAGTTACTACCAGCTATCCTGCAAAGATCGTCGCTCCACCTAGCCTGAGGAGGTCCCACCTCACGTTTACCGATTCGCGGTCTCCACTCTAGAACACATCTACTCCAACGGTCAACGGTTCTACGGTTAATATGTCCGGCCCATTGCAACTTCAGTTTGCTTATTCAGTGAGCTATGTCAACAAGTGTGGTTCTCTGCCGGATCACCTCGTTGCGGAATCGATCAGAGAGACTACAAGCATAGCCCGTTCCATAGCTCGCTGATCGACCTTGAATTTGTGGACCAGTCGTACCGTGAATGTCCACGTTTCTGCGTCATAGGTCAAAACTATCAGGACGCACTGATTGAAGACCTTAGTTTTTAGTCTCTGTGGAATATGAGACGAGAACTGACTGCTAGCCTCTGCTAGATGGTATGAAATATTTTCTGTGCCCCCTGCACCCTGTCAGGCACAGCAAACATTTGGAGAAAAGAAGCTTAGTGGTAATTCGACCAATCAAATATCATAAATTATGAGAAGTGCTTAATGTATATGTATTTATGTATACCTATCGTTCTCGCTATAAACCCTTTTTTTATCGTCCCACTGCTGAGCACAGGTCTCCTCTCATACAGAGAAGGATTGAGCGTAATCACCACGCTTGCTCAATGCGGGTTGGCGATTTCAGACTTAAAGTCCAGGTTTCCTTAAGATGTTTTCCTTCACCTTCAGTCGTTGATGTCCAAGATATACTTAGAAAGTACTTATAACTTTAGAAAAGTTACATAGGTACTTGCCTGACCTGGAATCGAACTCACGCACTCATACTTGAGAGGCTGGTGTTTTAACCACTAGGCCACCACGACTATTTTATTATTATCATTTATGTATACAATATGTAAAGAAAACCCTGTCCGATCCGTGAAGGTATTGTTAGGTATCGATAACTGATTCTACTAATGCCCACAAACACAGGCTAAACTTAAAAAAAAATCCCCCTAAAAAAATAAATATTATTTCGCAAAAGAGGTAACTTAATACATGTGCGATAAGCAACCCCTTCCGCGGGCGGCGGGGGGCAGGGCACGCGGCACCGGTGACGTGGTCGCGTCGCTATTCGCTTACAATAATACCGGTGTTGTCACTTTTTTAAAAATTACCAAATTTCGGGGAAATTGGAATTAATTTCCGGGAAAAACGATTATTTCAAAATTCATTAGTATTGTTAATATGATGATTATGTAAAATTTTAAATTATATTTGGTCAAGTGTTTACCTAACCTTTATTATCCTTATGGGTCGGACAGGGTTTTCTTTACATATTGTATAAGTTATTTATATGTTGCGTAAGAGTAATGGGGTTAATCACTATGCAATTCATAGGTGTAATTGTTGTGTATTACGCACAGTAAATATATTATGTGCCTCCACCCTTAAGGTATCGATCACTCATCACGTCTGCGAGTTTCGTTTAACTAATTTTATTTGACTATACTGCTGACCGTTTTGACACGGGTCGTAAAAGGCTTCGAACAGACACAGACTCATATAAGCCTTTTACGACATGTGTCAAAAATGGAAATGTAATGTCGGGGTTGTCCCCACATGTGCAGAACAAGTGTTGAAGATAATAAATACTTGGGTATTGTTTGTAATAACAGGAATATTCTAATTACTTTTAACATTTTCCTCCTTACAAAGTTACAGGAATAGGATTATTATGTGATGTTGCAAGAATCTTTAATGATATGTCGTCACGTCATTCTGCAGGAGGTTAGCAGCAGTTTAATGTACGTCGAAGTCACTGAATGTGCTCGTGACATTCAAAGGTCATTTCGTCAAGTAAAGAAAAAATATCTGGCCAGTCTATGAAGAAAGGCCGAAACAAAGAGGTCACAATCTCTTTTAAAGCCCAGATATCTTTTTCAGGCTATAGAGGTCCACTGCTGGATAAAGGCCTCCCACAAAGCTGTCACTGCATTAGGGTGGTTTGCTATAATCCCCATGCTTGGCAGGCGGTTTGGTGATCACAGTAATTTGTTATTCCACAGGAGAAGCGCTGCTGTCCGCTTCCCTGGTGAGAGTTCCCTTAGTCGCCTCTTAGGACACCCACGGGTGGATATGGGATGGTATTATTCTAAGCCTGGCGCTACACGGGTGTAGTCCGTAAGCCCAGAGATAATCTTGGTCAAATAAAATGAAGACCATTTAAATAGATACCGTCTCTATCTGTGGGAAGTTTTCTTCTTTCGGAAACAGCCCAGTTCAGTAGTAATGTTTAGACCTACATCATCATCGTCATCATCAGCCTTTACTCGTCCACTGCTGGACATAGGCCTCTTTCATGGCACGCCAACAATCTCGCTCCTGAGCAGATAGACGTACATGGACGTTTGAAATCATTATATTTAACAGTTAACTATCGCAACATGATAGTGTTTAAATTTATAAGAATATTTTAAACTAAAAAATCTGACACACACACACACACATACATACACCAGACATACGCAAGTGCAACACGCACATTAGGAATGATTGGTTTATAAAACAGCGCTGTCATTTGCAAAGAAAGTAAGAAATTTTGGATGTAATCTTCCGCTAGTCTTCAGTTTACTGGCCTGGCAATATTTTTCGTCTTTTAAATCATCATGACTATCACTAAACCCACCCCGCTGGTCACCATTTGCACATGGAAAGGCCACCGGAACCGCACTAACCTCTAGCATTGCAAAAGTTTGACAGGCAGCTAGGTTTGTAGCCGCTTATGACTCTTTTAATGGGCACTTAGCGTGACTTTATAAATTATAAACTAGCGCTTGGCCGCAATCCCGCCTGATGGTAACCAGTGACGCAATCGTTGATGGTAAAGTGCACTCGTTTATTAAGAGCATATTCACTCTAGCCTTGAAGACATTCAAATTGTAATCCGACGGAAACACCACCGCTGGAAAATTGTTCCAGTCCCTCGACGTACGCGGAATAATGGAGGAGGCGAAACGCTTCGTCCAGTTCGTAGTGGTGGTAGCAACGTAAGGGTGGAAACTCGTCGTACGACGGGTCGTCCGATGGTGGAACGGAGATGGGGGAATTAAATCATGCAATTCCCTCGCACACTCTCCAAAATGCATCCTATAGAACACCGAAAGGCTGGCTATTCTACGCCTGTGCTCTAGGCTTTGGAGACCATCTCGAGTTAAATCAGGGTCACCAATCAGCCTCTTCGCACGCCTCTCCACTGAATCCAAAGCCAGGCCAGGTGACACTTAGTAGCACCAGCCCAAATGTGGCTGCAGTACTCCACACACGAACGGACCTGTGCTTTGTACAACATTAGAAGCTGCCCTGGTGTGAAGTACTGCCGGTAATCAGTTGGTGATTACCTGGTAGACCCTCTATTCCACCTGCTTTTTTCTTCGGGGAAAAGCTAACTTTCAATTCTTGTTTCCCTTTGAGATTAAACCAAAGATACAGTTATTTATAGTCAAGATACGCTCAAGATCCTAGTTTCGACGATCTACCGCAGCCATATTTTATGGGTTGTTATCAAATAAGGTCATTACACCCATCTTCGCTGATGTAATCTCGACCTCAATAAACTGATGTAGGCCCGATAATAAATTATTTAATAATACAATTGTCCTCTTTATTATTATGGGGTCCATTTGGCAGGTCCGACCGTGCCAAGGATGTTGGACTGGCACGATGCCAACCATGCCAGATGTTACCAGCATATTTTGAACGCTTAAATTTTGTTTGGCTGAATTTTTGGCAGTTTCTCGAGATTGCTATATTTTATGTGGTTAAGTTACAACGCCAAAAGTGGGGTTAATGGGTTTTGTTACATGTTTTTTTAATGTCTGGTTAATGTAAGTTTTACACGGACGCGCAGTGATGGCAGAAAATAATGTGAACTTTTTTTCATTAATTTCGTAAGTGCTAAATATTATCTTCCTTTGATTGCTAAATAAGTGTTTTTTTCTAACAGTACCTATCGAATTCTCAGAAATCGTAACTACGTAGAATCTAGACGTTAATTTAATTTCAGCTTTCTTGATTCATTCAAAGATTTTCCTTCGTTCATAACTTGTTCTTTGAGCTCTAAGCAAGTAATTAAATTTGCGCTTAATCCACAAAATTGCTCTTGCCTCTGAAATGAGGTAAACATAAACTAAAATATATTTAGTAAGTATTTTCACAACTGTCGCGGCACAGTATTTGCTTTGAACTGTGGGGCTTCATTCGAATGGTTCCAATCGTTCTCGAAGGCTTCCGTTAACATCTATTAATTTGTGTACCTGGTTTTATTTTATTGCGGCATACGTTAGGTATTTATCGATCTTTCGCTACAGACTCAGTTTTAATCTCGTATTCGAATCTCAACTCAAAGATACATTAGCAAGTTCTTATATAGCAGCAGACGTTACAATTTCTACATTGTTCCACGACTCGCCGAAGATGATTACTTTAAACTTCCCCCCTTATACTTGGCAAAGAATTTATAATAACAAGCTCGACTTTTTTAAATAACACACGTGTGTTCTTATAGAATACCTTAAATTTTGTCCCCTCGAAATGTAAAATGTTACTCTCCTACATTGCGAATTTTTCGTCTTCCACGTAAATTAACTGACAGTTCCCGACATATATATCTCCTTTCTTTCAGCCAAAGAACTGTGAACTTTATGTTTGTCTGTTAAAGCTTGTTTTCAGTAGGCTTGTGTAGACTCATTTGAGGGTGTTACGAGAGACGATGCCTTTCTTTTATGAAACTGGAAAAGGCTTGATGAAGAAAACTTGGCTGTGTTTGGACGTCTGTATGTGTACGGTGAAGTATTGTAACACTGGATACACAATCTCTAAGGTTCGCAAAATCTTTTGTATTTAAGCTACGTAGTGTTGATAGTTCCTCGTTATGAAAATATAGGAAATGTAACCAACCAAAGGGTTGACTGACTCTACTCTTGTCTTTCATTGCGATACATATGCAAAACGCATTAGCGTTTTCAAATAACTTTCAAAGTAAAAGTATATGTAGGTACAAATTCCTAGATTTTTCCTTTTAATTGGCATGAAATATAAATTGTAGGCTACACAAAGCGGCTGCGATTAAGGTAGCACCAAAAGTAGGCTAATGCAACTAAATCCATGTAAGTACCTATACCTAATAAATACATTTAGGTGTCTGACCAAAACAGGTTCTCAAATATTACATTTCTCGACAATATTTTTCCTTTTTCCTGTACTCAGCTAGTGTAGAAAAGAAAAGGGCTATAAACTTAATTTGCCACCGAACATACGATTAAAGCAGGCAAACGGAACGCCTACATAAAATTTTATAGCAAAATCGCCGTTACGAGGATCATTGCGCTTATCTTTTTTGCAGTCGCTTTTAAAAATAATACGTACATGCATCGGTTTTAAACAAGAATGTTGTTATAAAGAGTTGTTTACTTTTTCCTAAATACCAAATAATAGTTAAAACTATTTGACAACAATGATTATGTAGCTGTTGCTTTAACACAATAATTATTGTCAAATAGTGATGGTGTTAAATGAAAGTGTTGGTAAATTTTCATGTAGTATCAAAAGTATCCATAATCTAAGTGCCGATAGGAATCAGCTAATAACCTTAACAGTTCCGCAGCAGGCGCCGGGTATGACAGGTGACCTCGCGGTCTGATGACCTTGCAATGAGCTACACTACAGCGCTGTAGTCAGGGCAGCTAAATCAAAAAATAGATTAGTTGTCGGCACAAATTTGTAGAAGAAATTATGCTTTTGTTTCAATTTTTGAACTGCATAGTCAAATCAGTGAGTTCTGACCCTTCGCTGCATTTAAATTAGATTCTAAAAGAATTAAACGCTAAAGCTTTATGAGATATGCAATTACCACTATAAAAATGCATCCCGTATTGTGCCATGACGCGTCTCTTTTGGTAAAAAAGTCTCTTATGATATAAAAGAGCAAATATTTGGTCTTTATTTACTCAGGACAGGATTGGGCTTACACTGTTACTTAAATTGTACTTTGTTACATGTTTTTTCCTCACTTTTCTCACTAATATTCCCTAAATAGACTGATTTGGTGACCCATATCCCAAGGCTACCCTTGGGGGACTATAAAAAATGGTCAGCGTACTGGTACGACAAGCTCTATTTATAGAACCTAATTTGGGGAAAGTAAGTTCAACAAGGTGGACCGCCGACCTGGTGAAGGTCGCGAGAAACCGATGGATGTGGGCATCACAAGACCTAGTATGAGGCTAGCTGAGGCTGGCTATAAGCTGAGAAGGAGAAGAAGAAGAATTTGGGGTAGCCAGTCGGGTTTTAAGCATCTTTTTGAAAAGGTAGGGCCATTTGAACATAATGTTGAAAAAGTATTTCTTTGACTTAAGTATTGGAAGAGGTCTCATAGCCTAGTTCTTTGGCATGGCATCCCGGATGAAAACCTAGGTCTAGCTAACTATAATAATAGTTAGATAGGTTTGGAATGGACTCACTGCGAGATTCTCAGTAGCGGCTCAGAGTTACTATTCTTGCGTGGTCACTGGCAATTGGATAGGTTCACTCATCCATCAATCATCCATCGGACTTAGACATACTCGTACTTAAGTGCAAAGTGTTAATTTAGGTACCTACTCACTATACAGATGTTTATGTATACTATGTAAGTATGTATACAGATGGCGGGGATATCGACGCGCAAACTTTTTTTTTATCCTTTTAACTAATCAGCGATTTAAATACTTAGGTATAGCTTAATATTTTACGTGATAATTACTTAAAACTAGAATCTTGTTGATTGTATTTTACACAAGTCCGTTATACTTCCTTAGCGTCTGATTATGATGATGAATTAATGATGATGATTATGATATAAGCACTTTGTTCGTGAAGAAAGAAGAATAAAAGTAGAAGAAGAAACAATAAAGAAGTGTTGTATGTGTGTCATTGTCACTATTATTTCAACACGAAAATTGTAAACATGATTTCAACACTTGATCAAGATCCCCCTGGCGAGTTTTTTTTTTTTTGTCCATTTAGCCCATGTCACGTGTTGGGATAATTAGGAACTATTTATTTATTTCTTTCTTCTTTGGCTTCGCATGGCTTGTGCATTTAGCCAATGTCACGTAATGAATTTTCATTCATGTCGAAAAAGACGACAGCGTAAACCGTCTGCGAGGGAGGTTTGAGGCAAAGTCATGAAGAGGCCACTATGCTGCGATATCTCAATGTTCTTTCTGAATGCACTTTTAACTACATAAATCACGCACTTTTATTTAGTAAACAACACTATAAATAAATTAAAAGTCCAATGAAAAATGAGCGATACACTCAGCTTATCTTTCCCGCCAAAAACTCAAGCGTGAAATTGCTTAAATTGTTTAAAAAAAAGTTTATAAAACAGGCTAATACTACCTACCTAGTCAAAAAGTATAACACCGCTTTTTCTTTAATTGCTACTGCCTAAAAACTTCTTAAATTAGTAACTCTACTAACCCCGTAACCCTTTGGATTAAGAAGGTTTAATTTACCTTATAGGGAAGTGCCCACAATAAGGATCTCATGGTTCATTGCAGATATTGTAACATAATCCATACCTACTGTAGTATTAATGTGTACCCGCCAGCCTTGCGGTGTTGGAACCTTGTACACACAGATATGGTCTGGTTCCTATGCATACAAACCTACATGTTTAATGACTACATTAGTTGCACCATATGGCTAGCGACCGCATCTGAACCATACGAATTTGTTGCAACGAATGCGTCTAGAATATAGAATGAAGGCTGACAAATATGGGAGAGAAAGTGATTCAAAATAATAAAAGACGAGTATGTGTGGAGTTAGTTATTTGAACATTTTATTATATACAGCATACATTTTAATTTTTTGTTATGCTCCGCTTCTATTGATCGCAGCGTGATGTTGGAAGCCTTTCTGGATTAATGGACTATCAAACGCAAAACGAATTTTTCAAATCAGACCAATAGTTCCTGAGATTAGCGCGTTCAAACAAACAAAGAAATTCTTCAGCTTTATATCTATTAGTGACAGAACGATTATAGCAACAGACGTAATTACAGAAGAATGTGCCCTCGTAGGTACCTGTATTTCAGGCACCACGACGCGAACATAACGCATAGTACATTTTGGAGAGTGTGCGAGGGCATTGCATGATTTAGTTCCCCATCTCCGTTCCATCATCGGACGACCGACAACAAATGAAACAAAAAATAACGTTGTTTAAGCACTTTTAAAGTTGTGCTTCTCAATGGGTAACAAATTAACAATATATCACCAAACCGCCTTTCCAGACTCTTTTTGTAGATGTGTTATTTTATACGGGGTGTAATAAGATTAAGGGTGAATATAATAGTTATGTCAAGTTTATATACAATGTTGTTCTTTTGTATGCGAAACCTTAATATAGTTTGTTCAGAATAAGGAATTGAATCGATGCCAATCATTTTTACACCAAGTTATATTTTATCACAAATACATTTAGAAATTGTTTTGGTGGGTGGTTACCGAGTGGTTACGTTACGATAGATCATAGTACTTGCGCCGCGCGCCACAGCTGACGCCAGAGGTCATGTTTTGAGAGTGTCAGCTTTGACCATACTTTTGTTGGGACAATCCGGACAACCAAGTAGAATAGCAAGCTCATAACTTTGTAGTTTTTCACGATATCTTTTTGAAATTTTGTACATAGATTCTTTACTTAAAAATACTGGACATGTGTTTCGGGTTTCACATAACCAAAAAATAATTTTGTATATCTCAAGTTAAGTGTAAACTTAGAAAGGTTGAACATAATCTGCCCAACTTGTCCGAAAAATGGGTCGAGTGTGTGTGTAGGGATTATGACACGTAATATGAGGAGCATTAAGTTCTATGATAAGAGGGGAGTTAGTGTAAATTTCGGATGTTTACACCTGAATTTAAACTCGCTGCATCTTTCTATTTTTATTTCATTAAGAAAAGGATAGAAAATGAAATATTAGTTTGGTCCTCTCAAATTAAGATACCACTTAAACAAATTGGACGTAATTAATAACATGGCTACTAAAAATACGTCAATTTACGTCAGGCACTGACTTATTTCACAAGACTAAAACTATTATTTATCCTCTGTCCTTTTCTTCATCCTCATCATCATTACAACGACCGGGCCTGTGCCTCTCGCATCCAGCGGTCCTTTTGTTAATGAAATAGAAATAAAAAGATGCATTGAACTTAAATTTACTTTAGTTTGTGAACAAGACAATCAGGGCAAATATCTCGATCTACAGTTGTGAACAAGACAATCAGGGCAAATATCTCGATTTACAGTTGTGAACAAGACAATCAGGGCAAATATCTCGATCTACAGTTGTGAACAAGACAATCAGGGCAAATATCTCGATCTACAGTTGTGAACAAGACAATCAGGGCAAATATCTCGATCTACAGTTGTGAACAAGACAATCAGGGCAAATATCTCGATCTACAGTTGTTGGTGAAAAGCTTGGACCATTTTATTTTGATCTTCTTTAACTTACTTTATTCAGCTTCAAGGACGAGGTGTTTCGACGAATCCGACTCCGCTGGGCAGCGTTCGGGAAGCTCCATAGTGTCTTCTTGTCCAAAATAGCTCAGTCCTTAAAGACAAAAGTCTTTAACCAAGATGTGTGTTACCGATGATGACAATATGGATCAGAAATGTGGTCCCTCACTATGGGCTTCATAAGAAAACTCAAGGTCGCAGAGAGAGCTATGGAGAGGGCTATGCTAGGTCGTTGTATGTTAGATGATCGAATCAGAAATGAGAAGATTCTTAGAAGAACGAAAGTCGCCGATATAGCCCAGCGGATTAGCTGTTTAAAGTGGCAGTGGGCGAGGCATATAGCACGTAAGAGCCGATGGCCGATGGGGCAGAAAGGCTATTGAATGGCGACCACGTACCGGCAAGCGTAGCGAAGGACACCCACCGACTAGGTAGCCGGATTACCTGACCAAAATCGAAGCGAAGCACTGGATGCAGGCCGCATGGAACCGGTCTATTTGGAAATCGTTAGGGGAGTCCTGTGCCCAGCAGTGGACTTCCTGTGGCTGATAGATTCTGATCGGATGGATGATTCGTGCAAACAGAATATTTTGAGCTACAAGTTATTATTTTATAAAAGTTGAAATGTTACATAGGGATGACGGGGGTGTAGCTATTTCACAATAGGCGGGCGTTATTGCTAAAAGCATTCTTTTAGTTAAGTCCAGTTTAAACCCCGATAAATGTTCAATCGCAGTGACATTTATCAGCCGACCTATTTGTTTCAAAACTTTCAACCAGTGAGAAAAAAAGAACAAATGGAGAAGTTCCAAGGCGAGGCGGCGTCCTCAATCGAACGTCGAGTTCGCTTCCGGTGGAGCCTACTTCCGCTCCCGCGCCGTTTCCGCCTTGCTTGTAACATAAGCTATGTTGAATTAACTTACCAATTGTATAATTATGAGTAGATATATAAGTGTATATAAGTAGTATAAGTGTTTTGTTTTTCTTTTGTTAAGTAAATGTTCATTTACTAAGATTTTTTGTACAGACGACAACACATCAAGCTACTACAATCTGTCAGATTTCCGTATTAGATTTTCAACTTTATCTCTAAAGCATTAAGGCTCAAGGTTGATTGGGAATATCTGACAGTTTGGGTAGCTTGACCTGCTGTCGTCCATACATGCTTATTAGTCATTAATGGAGTACATTTAACTTGGGTTTTTTTTACTCCTGTTCTCACGTGATCCCGTGTAATTTTTCGGGATCAAGAAGTATATATGACGAGATCCCGTTCGAGCTTAGCCGGCAATAGTCAGCGATGCTGCAAACATCCGCTCTAGAGATCAACAATTCAACACATCGCTCGGGACTCGGGATGAAAAAAGATATGGAATTATTTGGGCGTAGAGGAACATGGAGGAGATTTCTGCAGTTTGCATATAATGGGGTTAGTTACGCTGTCACTAACCGGTGTTAAGTCGGAGAGGCGTTCTCAGGAGATGGGGACATTGCAACGGACATTAAATCTCGTTTAGTAAATAGCACTCTCTTCTCACTCACTCGAGTCTTGCTACACTTTCTTTTTTAAGAAGATACTTTCAAAACCACCCTTAATTACGTTTTAATCTCCTTGAGCTATGCTAAGCTACGTATCTACTTTTTTGTTGGTTATGTTCATGTTAGTAAACATATTATGTTTTAATTAACCTCACTGTCACAAACAAACAATTTTCATATTCAGTCATGCGATTTATTTGCGAGCTCCCGAAAATTTCGGTATCCCGCGGTATAGACATGTCTAATCTCGATTTGGGATTGCATTCCTAGTGCGATGTAAAAGATCTTTTATTCTATATCAAATGAAACAGTCACAATCGGCGAAACTGTCCAAAACAGTTCAAACTTGAGACACGATTCAACACCCACTTTTGGTCCTAAGTTCCGAACGTACTATCTCTCCAATCCAAGGACGTTGAAAGGTCAAGCGTGACTCGGTTGCCGAATGTCACTTTTACGATGAGATTTCAGCTCTACGAGGGTAATAAGGAAAACTCCAGCTGGATGAATAGTTATATCAACAGTCTGGAAACTTTCAACAACAATTACTGGCCCATTATAAGTAGGTAGAACTCGTAAAATTAAGACTTTACAAGCATCAACCGCTCAACTTGACGATACAAGATCAAATTCAGAATCTTTTTTGAAGCCGTTTACAAAGGATTAAATACTAGCAAGGCGATCTAAATGCGGACAAGATCTAGAATAGAATCTGGGTAGATGCATTAATCCTGTTGAAATAGACCAAAGCACGTGTCTATCGATAGACGCTAACTCACAACTGGTCTTGGAATGTGTTTCAGGACCAATACGCTAGTTGAACGTCGAGTCCGGATTGGAATTGATGCTAAGGGAGGTGCAGACATGTCGATATTGACTTATACTTTAAAGCTATAATTTTAAGTTAAGTGCATCATTTTCTTTCAATTACGTTAAGAAAAGGATAGAAGATAACATTTTAGTATAATCCTGTCAAATTAAGATATTCCATAGACAGTTTAGACGCAATTAAAAACATGGCGACCAAAAATACACCAATTTACGTCTAGCGCGGACTAATTTGACAGTTCTAAACTGCCATATGAAAAAGGAGGCTTCCGTCGACTGGGACCGCAATTAACTCGGACCGCGGTCCCAGTCGCCGGATTCATAAAAATTAAATAATTTTCTTCCGGCGACTGGGACCACTCATTGGTGACTTAAAAAAGTCTACTATACAAGCCGAAATCGGTACAGTCAAACGAATTAACCATCTAAATTATTGATATGAATATGAATATCATTGACTCGTTCTAGATGATGTTCATGATTTTATCCTATGCGCTTATAAATTGACCTAGCCCGTTTTTATATAATTCACACATGCAGGTAAACACACACAAAGGCAATAGCATTGTATGATAGTATATTACTATTTCTTTCTAACTCGTAAAATTATTCATACAAAATTTACGTAGTTCGTATCGAGTATCGACGAATACTATTGCTTTAGGGCTATATTTGACCGGACACTTTAGAAAAAAAAAGAAGGATGTTATAAAATTATAACATTATTTTTAAATATTAACACAGTTAATACTGATTTTATGTGAAGCCATAACGGCCATTTTTAGGGTTCCGTAGCCAAATGGCAAAAAACGGAACCCTTATAGATTCGTCATGTCTGTCTGTCCGTCTGTCCTTCCGTATGTCACAGCCATTTTTTTCCGAAACTATAAGAGCTATAGGTACTGTTGAAACTTAGTAGGTAGATGTATTCTGTGAACCGCATTAAGATTTTGATGCAAAAACAATAATAAATATTGAGGGGCGGGCCCCCTTCCTAAGAACTGAAACTCAAAATTTTTTTTTCGTCAAACACATACGTGTGGAGTATCTATGGATAGCTCTTCAAAAATGATATCGACTTTTTTAAAATATCTTTTTTCTAAACCGAATAGTTTGCGTGACAGACGCTTCCAAAGTGGAAAAAAGTTGGTCCGCCCCCCCTCCCTCTAACTTTTAAAATAAGAAAATGAAAAATCTAAAAAAGCATATGATGTACATTACTATAAAAACTACCAACGAACATTATTTTGAAAGAGATCTAGTATGTTTTTTTTTAATACCCCGTAAATCGTAAACCGCTTATTACCGCGTAATCTTTCATACAAATAACTTAAATCCTTTAATTTCATAATCAATGGTACAGAATGTACTAGTCGCCTCTACGATTTTTGAAAGCTCCCCTTGATTTCCCTGGTCTTCCATCATCAGATCCTGACCTGGTGACTATGGGACCACCTGGAAAGTATACACTTTCGAAAAAAAAATCGAATTCTGCACATCGGTCTTAGAGTGATCGGTGAACATAAATAAAAAAAAAGATTACGAAGAATTGAGAAACTCCTCCTTTTTTGGAGTCGGTTAAAAAAAGATTTTTACTCAATTATTACTTTGTCGTTTGACTGTACATTACTTGATTTCAGTTATCATTTATGAGTGGTCCCAGTCGCCGGAAGAAGATTATTTCATTTTTATAAATCCGGCGACTGGGACCGCGGTCCGAGTTAATTGCGGTCCCAGTCGACGGAAGCCTCATATACGGCCGAATTGAGTAACCCCCTCCTTTTTGAAGTCGGTTAAAAAGTGACTTTATTTTATAATATGTAGTGATTATAAAAATGCTACTAAATACTTAGTAGTTTTAAATATACTCGTATACAAAAAATTGCAGGCATATTTTGTTAAATCTTGCGAGGTACGAAAAAACAAATTTAAAATACAGAGGAGAGTATGTAAGAAGGTACAAAGACAATATCGTTTACATTGCTGTTATAAAAAAAACTTTATTATAATTGCTTTTGTTCGCGACCAGTTCCACCGTGACAATACTATCACATTGCCGTTCTCCGTGATAAAAAAAAACTTCTTTCTTTGATGTTCTCATTTGACTAACCTTCAAACGACGCAGATAAGATACTGCTTGCTAAGTTTTTTCAAGGTTTTACCTTCAAGGTTATTTATAAAGATTCCTCGTTTTATCCCACTTCACCGTTAAAAGATTTCTCGGTGTAGAAGTTTGAACGGGTCATACATAACCGTACATCAAATCTTCTTGAACTACGAAAATAGCCCATAATGCTTCGTTGTATAAGGACGCTTTTTTAAGGTTTCGTATCCAAAAAGTAAAGATCGTATTAATCAAACTACACTGTCTGTCTGTCTATCACCAGGCTGTGTCTTATGAACCGTGATATCTAGACAGTTATTTTGCCGCTACAACTACAAATCCTAAATACTTTTTGTTTACATAATGGGGTTCCCACTTCTATTCAATGAATCTATGGGAACACAAACGTCTATTACAGTTCAATCCAGTATTAGATCATCATCATTTCATCCGAAAGACGTCCACTGCTGGACAAAGGCCTCACCCCAAGGATCTCCACGATGGCTGTATTAGATCAATTTCCATATTCAAATTCAAATTGAAAATTTTTATCTATACTAATATATAAAATCTCAGGAACTACTGGTCCGATTTGAAAAATTCTTTTTGCGTTGGATAGCCCTTTAATCCAGGAAGGCTTTAGACTTGTATATAACATCACGCTGCGACCAATATGAGCGGAGCATAACTAAAGCTTAGTTTAAATATACTACTTACTACCTAAAGATACCTAATATACTACCTACTTCAAAGCCTAGCCAGAACTTAATTCTCGCCTTCAATCTTGTGTCGGGCGAGGCTATTGTATCCGCTAGAAGGACATAATCTTATTGCTTCAGCAGTCATAAAGGTAATGAAATTGCTAATGGAAAATAATGATTGAAATGTTTCGGAATTGTGTTTTATGGTGGCATTACAAATATAGAGTGAAGCTTTCTTAGAAGTTTCATAGTTTAACTAGACTATTTCAAGTTTCCATATGATTTCTTGTCTAACCAAACCCATTTTCCGTTTTCAGAAAAGGGCATGTACCTCGGCTCACCCTGCGAGTTCACCTGCAACCCCAAGCTCATGCACGTGTTCTGCGACCCCACCAGCGCCTCCTGCCAGTGTGACCCCAAGCACCCTGTCTCCGTCGGTGTGGCCCAGGGATGCGCTAAAGGTAAACAGTTTTATTGGTCCTTAGGCTTTACTTCAAACACCAGTACCACTATCCCTCGAACCTGTATTAATTTACTGCTAGAGTAGGAAAATAGATCAAATAACCATGAGCTGACTAACTAGTAGATATTGACTATTAATATAGAAAAGCTAAAATTATTATATTATTCTTTTATTAATGTCGCTATTTTTAAATTACCCGAGGCTGGTAAAATTTTCATTTTCTGTAATTGTGATAATATCACAGTTAAGATCCGCTCTCCCGTGGGAGATGGAGTACGCCCCATTCCGCTACGTGCGCCTGTAGGGGTTCGACACCTGATCTGGGCACCTTACTACCGTTATAAGGAATTTACTTGAACTAATATGCCTTAAGTTGTCCCTTACTTAGAAAAAAAAAACTTATTGCAACTTCCTCATCATCATTATCAACCTTTTTATCGTCCCACTGCCGGGCACAGGTGTCCTCTCATAAAGTGATACAGAGATGGATTGAGCGCATATTGCAACTTAAATGACATAAAATATTGCCTTCCCCTTATGGCTGGAATACCTGGAAATCCGTTTCCCATAAAATATAATAAAACTAGCTTTCCGCCCGCAGCTTCGCCCGTGTGGAGTTCGGTTATATCGCGCTTTTTAGATTTCCCTCGGGAATATCTAATTTTTCCGGGATAAAAGGTAGCCTATGTTCTTTCTCAGGGTCTAAAGATTGTCTGTGCCAAATTTCATCAAAATCGGTTGAGAGGTTTAAGCGGGAAAGCGTAACAGACAGACAGACAGACAGACAGAGTTACTTTCGCATTTATAATATTAGTATGGATGGGTGGGCGTTAAATGGGTGGGTTTAATATTGTTTTACTATGTTAAAAGAAATATAATATTTATATATTGATTAGGAGTTGAGGTGTCAGGCCATAAAATTGACAATGCGTTTCTGCCGAACAACTATCAAACACGTGCATAACATCGCGCAACTATTTTAGAATATAATATATCATAAGTGAGAGACAGACTATACACATTGATATCAGCTGAACTGGGATGCAGTGATCCAGATTTTAACAGCACGTTTAACGTTGCTTAAGGTATTTAAAGCTACCAAAGGACCACGAGACATTAGGACCAAAAACGATTTGATGTCAAAATAAATTTACTGATTAGAAACAATAGAACTGTGAATAAGTATGATCACTAGGACTTAACATGCATGTAAAGCATGTTCACAGTCGGTTATCACTCTAAACAAAGTTTTCTTTTGCTGTACATTTAAGATACCAACCTCGTCTGTGAGGTTAACGTTAATCAAACAGTATTTGCATACAATTTACATCTTTGAAGTTTGAATTCACGATATTATTGTAATAATTCCCAAGTATTCATATGAGTAAGAATAACATAGAATTTGTGACGTCTCATCGGCACAATAGCATCAAACATCACAAGATTGTAACAAAAACGATTTTGATATCTGACATCACGAATCCAGATACAACCTCCATAGTAACAGAGACATGTGTATCTTTGTAACTTAAACCTTATAATTATACTCATCTAGGTCAAAATTGTTCAATCGTTTCCAATATTAATACTCGTTCGAGTCGGGTGCTCTCAAGGTTTCCTTTTATCCCTTTTGGAGTGAGTTTCGAAACTTGGGTGAACAAGCGATAGACGGTGTTGTAGGTACAAGTATATCATGTTTTGTTGGATTCCGTCTAAACTTCTTTATTTTGTCATATTTAATATTTGTTTGGTTTTGTGTAAGGATATTAAGGAATGTGATGGGCTGTAATAGATCACTTATCTTTTCGATGATTACTTTTGATTTCAATGCTTCTATGGACTACCCAAATCTTTTGTTGTATTCACCATTCAAATAAAAGTATTCTATGAACTATTGACTCATTGGTCATCATTACCAGTCATAATTACAAATATACTCATCAGTTCAAAATATTATATCCTATTTTCTTCACGTTTCAGCTAAGAAATTGGGTGAGCAGTGCTTCTACCGGGAAACGTGTAAGGCATTCGACACGCACGCGTCGTGTGTGCAGGTCAACCACAATGCGTACTGCCAGTGTGATACCGGCTACCATCAGACTAGCCATACCAGGCCGACTTCCAGGATCTTCTGCACCGAAGGTAGTGGTTTGTTGTTTGTATAGATAAAACTTTAAACAGAGAAGTGAGAATAGTTAGAGTTATTGGAATAAATCTATTCGCTGAATATCTGTAATAGTTTAATATAATAACTGCGTCCGACAGCCTCCGTGGCGTAGTGGTACCTAGCGAACGTGATCGCTACGCAGGAGGCGCGGGTTCGATCCCCGCCCAGTGCAAATATTTGTATGCATAAATGTATATGAATATTACGGAAAGCACGTTAAGCCGTTGGTCCCGGTTGCCATACGAACATTTAGTGGCAGTCATTACGGGTTGTTGGAGCCTTCAAAAGTCCAACAATTGGTTTAACTGCTTTGATATTACCTTCGGGTTGCGGAGGTCAGACGGCAGTCACTTCAAAGAAAATATCGAAGTTTAGCCAAAATCAGCAGTTAGACTCATAAAGCGGACCCCATGCCTCCAAAGATGAAAAAGCTTCGGGTGTGACTGAGATTAACGCTGAGGTGGTGATGGTGTAATAACAGCATCTGTGCATATTCTGTTATTCAATAGAATAATGTGGGAATATAAAAAAAAATTGTCGCATGTTACGTGGGTAACAAATGTCTTGCCATGGCGCCTCCGCCGGGCCGGAACAAGCGGGGTAGACCAAAGAAGTGCTGGCTTGACGTTGTAAGAGATGACATGCGTGCCAACAATCTCACACCACAGGATGCTAAAGATCGCGCGAAATGGAGGAAATTGAGTAAGAAAGCGGACCCCGGGCTCCAACACGATAGCCGCGGATGCAACCGGGATAAATGCTGAGATGATGATGATGATGATAAAAAAATAATAGCCCTGGGATCTACTGCGAGAAACACAGATGCAGTCGGTATGGGTACGATTGGGTGCAATGTGGACATCTATCGGCTAAAATGATGATGATATTGAAAAGCTAGTAGCCGCTGAGGAACCGCGATCATCATTATCATTATGCTTGGATATTGGCTCAAGGTTAAAGTATACTCTGTATCTCTAATAATTGACTCTATAGCGGGCACTATACAATTCTTTAATTATAGAATAAGACTTCCAATCTTAAGTAGCATTAATTAGTCGATTATAATAACTAATTTCCGCTTTTGTGCACACCTTTGAATCCTTTTAAAAGAACTGTGAATAATAATAAAACATTAGTCAGGGTCTTTGGTTAAATGTCTCTTCCTTTATTTGCCACTCTCTTAAAGTCTTGTAAAGTTGCAACCTAATTTTGGACAGCCTTTTTTCGGTCTCGTCAACACATCTTCTTCATCAGGCATTGTCTTTTTATTGCTGGCAAAATTGATGCTGAAAGAACTGTTCGTTTTTATCTCTCTAATTAACATGTATATTTTCCTAATTATTAACTGTGAAAAGGACTACCGCTGCTATTTCTACTGTAGCGGTATCTAATACCGCCACATGCGAACAACGCGTCATACTGACGTCACACGAATTCTACATCTCACAAGCAGAGTTTGCCGTGCAATTAGCGTCATTATATACAACTTCGAACATCAACCGTTGACCGCCAGACACAACACCCGTCTGGTCGGAGAATCATCTCTCTATGGAGGATGAGTGAACTTTACTCCCTGTTCTTGCTACCAAACCGCTTTTAATATCATAACCTACTTTATTAATTTCGTTGGTTCCAGACCTGGTGTTGCTGACGGCCGACATGCCGACGCTGCTGGGCGTGGCGTCGGGTATCTTCGTGCTAGGAGGCTTGCTGTGCATGGTGTTGCACCTGTACACGAAGGCGCGCTATCACCCCACGCACCTGGCTGACGCGAGGCTCACCCCGCCTTGTCTATACTCACTTAATGACACAGGTATATTTAGATATTCTGCATTAGTATTGCTTAACTATTTATGGAATATGTTAAAAATTCAGCTAATTCCGTAAAAGAAACAAACTTCTGACTCTGCACACATCAGTCTTGGTGTTTACAGAGCTTGCTAACTAGACCAAAATATATGATTTAAGCGCTAAGTCGTCAAAACTTAAAAGTAGTATGCTGACAATATTCTATCGGTTTATGAACGTAACAGTAAGTTTTCCGCTATAAGCTATGTCGTGCTGCACCAGTCGCTCGTGTATATCGTGTTGCACCGGTCCTGTGGTCGCGCAGGTGGCACGCTGAGCGCGACGCGTGCGTCGTCCCGCGCGTCGTCCCGCTCGGGCTGCACGAGCGGCACGCTGGAGTTGGAGAGCTCGGGCGGCGGGTCCCGCGGCGGGTCGCGGCGCGCGTCGCGGCGCGGCGGCGTGGCGGTGTCGGCGTCGCGCGCAGGTGCGGCGCGCACCGCGGCCATCTTGCTAATCTCGCGCCACCTGAAGGCCGTAAGGCGGGACGGCGGCGCGCACCCGCCTAAGTGCGCCGCCAAAGGTGATCTGGATAATGTATGCGGCGCGCTCCCATCATCTGCACGTCTGGGTGTCCGGCCGGCGGCGCCTCCCGCGCCCGCCCGCAATGCAGGCCTGCTCCGCTTGTACGGATCCTGAATTATCAACTTTCTCAATTCAAAATTAGTACGCACATAAAGAATCAGGGGATACAGTGGGTGACAGCTTAAAGATGTCTACTGTAATTTTATCTCCCATAACCCCTTAAAGAAGTGAAAGCTTGGGTAGATTAAATTATCACTTATTCAATATTCTATCCAAAATGCCGGAACCGCAGTCGAACACAATGAAAGCTATCTAGGATGTTATAAGTATGAACCATAAAACTTTGTCTGTCTTTCCACATGTTCCATCAAATGCATAAGTATCGAGCGGAGCAGGCTGGCGTTGAGGAGGGTCGCGGGCGCATGAGAGGTCGTCGTCGGTCGTGTCCGTTAGATGTTGCGTGTCGGTGTTAGCGACCAGGACTGACTCCAGTCTGCGACTGATCCACCACTGTACCACCGAATATGCTGAATTTTTTCCGAAGATCCTATTAAGAGAACTATTCGCTACATCATCATCAACCTTTTTATCGTCCCACTGCTGGGAACAAGTCTCCTCTCATACAGAGAAGGATTAAGCGTAATCACCACGCTTGCTCAATGCGGGTTGGCGATTTCAGACTTAAAGTCCAGATTTCCTCAAGATGTTTTTCGCTACATGCTAAATCTTATTTCAATGATTTGTGACTTTGTCATTCCATTGGTTTTAAATTATGTGTAATAAATAAATCACTTCGAAGATAGTTAGGTACTATTTATCTGATATCACAATGAAAAGTTAGAAGTCCTTTTCAAATTTTGAAATTTCATCCATCCAGAATTTAGAATGACCTAAAACAATCAATTTCTAAAAATCCAAAATATTGCACTCTTATAAATATGGGTCATTAGCAATTGCCTAGCAGTTAAAAAGAAGAAAATGAAATAACAAAAAAAAAAAAAAGAAAGAAAAAACGGAAAATCAAAACGAATTGATCTATTTTGTTGAATACCTACGATACACCATTTTATCATTGCAATAATAATTACATGGAATATCCTGTTTATGAGTTTTATATTATTTAAAAATAATAAGACTTAAATCAGTGGACAATTCAATAGACGCTCCTACGAAATATCCTTTTGGTGTTTATTTCCCAGAAACATTTGTATTCATATTTTCCAAATTTGGTCCTTCCGCCCCCCAGTAAAATGGTCCGCAGTGTACCAAAACATTTTTAGAATGTATTTCTTTTTCCCAGTAGCTAGTTAGCTCCCTGTTCTCAGCACATTCGGTACCTGACCTTTCTGACGTAAGTACAGCTTACTGTGTGTGAGGCTTTACTCGTGATTGGCTGTGCTTGATGGAGACGTGGCGCGACAGTCGCAGGATGAAGTCTTTTGGCGGCGCGAGCAAGATGGCCATGGTCCTTTCTGTCTATCTCTTTCCCACACGCCTTGTTTGTATGTGCTAACGAAACTGAAGAAGCAAAAAACATGGGTTGAAGATGGCAGTGTATGCCAGAATTAAATGTATGTATTTTGAATTTGCTTAACACACCACACAGTGCTGCATGGAAGTTGATCGCTTCGACAAATTCCATTTTCTATTAACACAATGAATAAAAGAACACCCACATTTGTTAAAAATATTCCTAGCAAAGTTTATTAAACACATAAACACAATTTTTTGGCTTATTGAAACTCAACCAACCACACATCAACGCAGAGTCCAAAATCATGCAATCAATTCAGAAATACGTCACAGCTCACACGCTTAACTTTGCAGTTTACCTCAAAGATCACATTTTCTGCGATTGACATACATGTAGTACTGTCCGCAAGCACAATCGGAAGTGGGCGAAAGCTTCAGTTTCTTAGGCCCAGCTCCCCTGACGATCCAACTCTTCAAAATTATTACTGGTAGCAGAAATGTCACAAATTTATGAAAATATTCATATACTTTTGACGTTACTATACCGTTAATGATGGTGGAAAGTAGGGTCGTCCAGGTGGGCAGCACTGCTTCTTTGCTTATATCTATCAACACCTCACTGGCTGTGCATGTAAGCGTTTGCCTTCTGTCACCTTTATGTTATATGGAGCAACACTACAGCCTAACACAAATTGATTTCTTTGATGAATAATTTCGATGACGGTCGTCTTCCTTCTGGTTCCTGATGATTGAGTTTGAACATTTTACAAGAAACTATAACCACAAACAACTGACTAATTTTTAAATATTGTAGGCACATGTCATACATCAAACATCCTTTAACATATCAAACATCCTTTTGACAAAACTACTAACAATTGCCACCAAGATGACTTCTGAAAATGTAACAAGGTTAAAAAAGAGGGAAATAAATGCGAATCTAGCACACCTCCTAGATTCGCATTAATTTTGAAATTTTGGTTAATCCTCCGAACATTACGTAGGTAATTAATTTGATAGAACCTTGGAATGCGTCTTTCTTTTAAGTAGTTAGACTACACCATTTTTACAATCCCAGAGCTATTTAAATTAAATTGAAGTCTGTAGGTTTTGTTCCCGGTCCGCCCATTTAATAGTAACTTCCAAGACATAATGATTAGGTACTAAGGCACGTATTACAGAACGTCACTCAAAACTCAAACTCCACTTAAGTCTCGTTTCAAGCCATTTCATTGGTTGAAACTAGTTTTAAGTAATGCTTAAGCAGAGATCAATGCTTGAGTTTCCTTCTGGAATACGGACCTAAGTGTTGTCTCACAATATATATATATATATATATATGTATATTTAGATAGGTATTTTGTTCATTGCTACAATGCTTTGCTATGTCTGTTCGTACATGTTGTTATCTGTAAAATTAAGTTAAATTTAAATATTATGTTAATAAAACAATCCCTAAATTTAATCTAAACAACTTATAACGATGACAATAAGCTTCCACAAGTTTAATCTGCTATACTTATATTTTTAGAGTTCTGAAAACAACCTAGCAACCTCGCTTCTCACAATACACAAAAGGATGCTAAAATACATCATAGATCGCACGCATCACCTGGCCCTTTCTAATATACGTTAAGAAGTTCTAATTTTGTTCTTTTTGCGCAGGTTCGCGACGTCCAAGTCTAACCTCTGTGCAGAGCAGTTCATCGTCTATCCGAAGCTACAGCGCGAGGCGATGGGAGAGGGAGAGGGAACAGAAGGAGAGGAGACAGATGAGCATGCGTCTCGCTCAGTTGCACGACAAGATGGCGGCGGGCCGAGAAGTGCCGAAACATGCGCCCACGCCATCGCCGAGGTCGCCCAACAACTCTACAGATGGACTGCTACCGTCTGTATGTGAAATTAGAGAAGTATGATTATTCCTCTTGTCCTTAGTAGTGGAGACGACGAAACAAGGTTAGATAAAATGTCTAATTTCACGAAAAAGTAAATACCTAATCCTAAATTTCTTTACCTAAGTTAGCACAAGATGATGGAGAAGAACTCGTTGATCAGCATCTAACCATTGAAAAGCAAGTACATAATAACTATGTATTTCATAAAGCGTAAATAAAATATTTAAAAAATCATTGAACTTTGCAAAATCTTTTATTTATCGTTGAATATGAACTTGAATGAATACAGCAAACTTCGAGAAATTAGACATGTATGCCACATACACCACAAGTCCACAGTAGGTATTGACACCACAATTCCGTATAAAGCTAGTCCCTTGAATTACACAACGTTCACATTTTTGCTTCCATTTACGATAACTGAGTCATTATTTAGCTTGTCCTTGACACAGATTTAGTAAAAAAAAAATTGGTATTAAAAACCTTCTTGTAATTGTATGTACCTACAGCCATACCGTATGTTCCTGAAGTAAAAATTTAATCCACTTTTAGTAAAATCAGGCAAGTCATTGTATTGAGGCTTCGGTATCATAATAAAGTCTCCTATTTCTTCAGTAGCTATCAATCAATGCCATATATGAGCTTCACTCGACAAACGACTTGATCAATTCGTGCTCGTAAGTGACTGGAATTACCTAGGTAATTCCAGTCACTTCAATAACAATAATATTAATGCACTTAAATTGTATAACTAAAGGTACATTATTGTTTCCGTCACTAAACTTCCATTCTTGAGGTCCTTTGCAATTAAAGAACGTCAGAACCTTTCTTTAAATTTAGGAATAAAGTACTAACAAAACTGTTTCTCGAAATTCTCATTGCAGTTAATTACAAACCCGGAACCACAGTTGCAAGGAGTGGACGGGCCATGCTCCAGCTCCTCGCTTTACTGACACCAGGCCCACGGAAAGACGACCAGGAGGTCCCTGGATTCCCTGTCGTCAGACGGCTCACCAGCCATCGCCTGGATGTAGACCGTCGGAACATCCCAACTCAAGAAGTGACTGAACTGTATTGCCCATAAGACGTTTAGTTTATGACCATCGAAAAATCGTATGTAAATAGGAGACGTATTAAGTGTTTCTAAAGGACTAATGAATGATGATGACCCATAAAAGACACCCGCGTCAGGTATAATTGTAAGCCTTGATGACATCCCAGTTGTTGATATTGTAAGTAATCGCTTATTGCTTATAGTTAGAACAAAAGGAGTTCCCGGTACCCGTGATATGTTGTTTGATGTTGTGAGGTCTTATTAGCTAGGCATTTCGATTTTGTACAGAAATTGTTACCCCGATCAACTAATAAGAAAGGTCGGGGTAAGAAAGTAAATTATGAAGTAGTTTTACCAAGTGAGAAGAAAGTTTAGGAAATAGGCTCGGAAAATAGTAAGCATTTGCAAGTAAAGTTATGTAAGAAGCTTTCAAATCAGGGCCATGGTTCTTCGAAAGAGACCGTGACCCCTGGCGAAAAGGTGCTGGTTTTAGACACGGGTGGGTTTTAGATCCGTATTCCAGAAGAAAAATCAAGCATTAAGCTCTGCTTAAACATTACATAAAACTATTTTCAACCAATCAAATGGCTTGAAACGAGATTAAAAGTAATGCTTGAGTTCTGAGTGAGCTTCTGGAATACGGGCCTTAGTCAGTCAAAGTGTGACACGCTCTGTCGCTTCGCAAAGAGCACAAAATGACCACATTTGGTGATTTCCCACCCAAAAAAAGGCTTTCAAATTAATGTGAAATCAATTGACATATGACAGGACCTGGAATCCTCCATAAAATAAAATTATAAGACTAGGTAACGATAGAGTTGTAAAGATATAACAAAAAATTGTAATGTAAGCGCATTTACATGATTTGTATCGGTTAAATGTGAGTCTTTAGATTAATAGATAAATGTACGCAATAAGTTGATGTTAAAATGAAATATTGTCTGTATAATTTGTTAAATATTATCATAATATATTGGACGAAAGAATTGATTTGTTAGTGACAGAATTTTCAGTTAAACATATCTTTTTATACGTATAAATTGACTGTCAGGAACGGCTATAATAATTTTTATATTATATTATCTACTTTATTAACTAATGTACCTGATTGTTGGTTTTATTTATAAATAAATTCAGTGCATTTGTTTTTATTTATTGAATAAACTAGCAGAAAATTAGGCTTAATAAATGTCATGGTAAAAGTCAATAATACAGTTATTTCATGAATTAACCTTTTAAATATGCAGAACAGACAATGAATGAAACGTGTCGTTGGGCAAAGTTGTTACCTATATTTTGTACTACCGTTTAAAATGGACTGTATTATTGATTTTTGTGTTAAACGTGTACATTTTATCGTAATATAGTTTGGAGAGGTTGCGATGTGGCTCCGGCCAGGCCTTATAGTTCAGGAAACTGGAACACGGAAGTGTGTGCTGTCTGATGATGCATAGTAACAAAACATTTTGTACTCGTAATGTAAATAAATAGTCGAAACAAATAGTTAATTGAGTGTTCGCTTGCTGAAATTGGTTGTCTGCCACTGTCTGCTTCTAATTTGGAATATTTACATTTTTCGTTCATAAATTATGACTACATACTATTTAATAAACCATCAGGGTTACCCATAAATAGGCGATCAAGACTAAATACCTAGTGGAGGATTACCATCTTTTCATCTTCTCATTTTACGTCCATGAATTTTCAGTAATCATTGATTTTAACATGTTCTTTTTCCCTCTTGTCTTCAGACCAATTAACATTTAATTTCTTACTACCCACCTTATATTCTTGTTCCGGCATGATGTCTGGTGAAGCCGTACGGAAGACGAGTCTGAGTAGTTTGTTGCGATGTGTGCCGGTACGATGCGCCAAATGTTGTTGTGTCGTGAGTTTGGTCGTGGAGGGTCTTCAGAACAATCTCCCTCTGGCGCAGCATCGTTAGTCGTGTTGTTGGGTTTATCATTGCATCACCTCGTTCAATTGCCGTCTTCCTTCCTATGCACTTTTTTTTTGAATGAATAGGCTTAATAAACTAGCGCACTTTACCATTAACGATTGCATCACTGCTTACCATCAGGCAAGATTGCGGTCAAGCACTAGTTTCTCATCTAATGCACTTAGTAGTTGTTAAAATTCTTAATTTCCTGATTGTAAATCCCACCATAGCCGGGCGAACGTTTTTAAATGCTATTTCTTATTGGACTTAAAAATAGCATCGTTTCTAAAGATAGATCTGAAGATTATGGTTAAATTATCTTCTTATTGAATAAAATAATGGAGCTATTGATTTTTTATTTAATATACGTGAGAAATATTTATCATTCCCATAATAAAGAAGGATAATTGCATAACACACTGAATAGGAATGGGTTTTATTTTAATAGTTCAACAACATTCACTGCGTTATTTACGTTGTTCAGCAAACACAGAGTTCGAACGTATAGAACAATAGATTAGTCATAAAATTCTAAATGAATCGAATTGAGAGGAGTGGTGTTTTTCGTAATTAGGATGCTGGATAAGTGTACCTACCTAAGGGCTAAGGCTGCCCGTTTTTATAATACTTCCTCTCATCTTTCCACGTTTTCATTAGGAGCAGACGGTGAACGATGAATTCAATTAAATTTGATCAAATTATGTAATCGAGATAATAAATTGTAGTCATTTAACGATAATCCCGTTGTTTTGTAATAGCACAAATTGGACGCGTTTCTAATAACAATACTATGGATTCAACGTCGGGTATGTTGTGTTATCGCTGTTTGCATTGCCAAAATAAAAATGTCAACTGAAATAATGTGATTTTATTTCTTTTAGTACAAAAAGAAACGGACAATAACTGTCAGACACCGTAATTTTACAATAAATACATATATTTCAGTGATTAAGGAAGTTACGGGCTCCGCAAAGTGGGTAGTTGCAATACGTCTAAGGTTTATTGGGCTTTTTTTCTAAATATGATTATGTACCTACTTATGCAATTAGTTCGGTACTTTAAGCAGCAACCCATAAATATACCGATAAATAATATACTTTCTGGCGATTTTGTATAACAAAACCTAAGTTTTGGCACCATGTAACGGAAAAGTTATTATACCTACACATACCAAGGGGTCTAGATCTTGTATTACTAACGAAAGCAACAACATGCCATGCCCTTGGCTTTGGTCTAGCTGGCTAACTACATTGGAAGGGTTTTCTAATTCTATCTGCACCTACATGTTTAGAAACCGAAATGTTTAAAATTTCTTTCAGAAACACGTCACTTCATCGTGATACTGGCAAATAACGTGTTAAAAGTTATTGACCTACGTAGTGCGATGACACGTTTGTTAGAGTATTTTATTTTGAGTTGAAACTATGTGCAGTGATTCTATACCAGCTGTTATCTTGTGCGCTTGAGGACAGCAACATGGCTTCTGTTACACATTAGACAACGTTAGTTTTTATTTATGCGAAACCCGAAACACGTGTCCAGTGTGTATTTTTAAGTAAACAATCTATGTACAAAATTTCAAAAAGATGTCATGAAAAACCACAATGTTATGAGCTTGTTATCTTATTAGGTTGTCCCAACAAAACTATGGTCAACGTAATGCGGCGCGGCGCGGTGGGGCCTGTCTCACTGGGTGCTCGGTGCTCCTAGTACTATGATCTACCGTCATTGCGTGCGCTCGGTAACCACACTGCATCAATTTCTAAATGTATTTGGGAAAAATATAAGATGGTGTAAAAATGATCAGAATCGATTCAGTTGCTTAGGAATTCTGAAAAAACTATATTCAAGGTTGGTATGAAGTAAAAATAATGTTGTATAATGTAATATACAGTATATCCTATTTATCACCATAACAATCCTCAAGCAATAAATACCACGAAGGGATTCAATACATCGCTCGTCGGATTACTTCCAAGACGCTGTAGTGCCCTTCGTAGAACTCAAGCCTTTAGATACATCTTGGCGCGTATTCTACCTATCCGATATCTGTAGTTATGTAGTAAGGTTTTTCAAAGCCGGAAGTAAATCTTCAAGACACGCGGTTTGAACTGATTCACAGCGAGAA
Source organism: Sesamia nonagrioides (assembly GCA_017933935.1). Classification (NCBI taxonomy): domain Eukaryota; kingdom Metazoa; phylum Arthropoda; class Insecta; order Lepidoptera; family Noctuidae; genus Sesamia; species Sesamia nonagrioides. The sequence continues at coordinate 1,516,684 of JADWQK010002063.1, forward strand.
AACATGTCTGGTCGTCCGTCCTGGTTCAATGCGGAAATAGTGAGAAAATAACCAACTCATTTCCGAGACCATTCTAGTTATAATTACTCACTCATATAAAAATATCGTGAGATTCACCTTCAGAGTTTATCTGGACGCCCCGCTATACGAGTATCAGTTGTGTTGTGATTTGTGATGCGTCTGTGTTTTTTAAATATAAAGGTCGTCCCACACTAGGTATTTGTCCTGTATCGTGGGTGCGTTTACAAACATATAAACTGACATACACAAACAGCCAGACCCGGAAGAACTAATTGTAGGCCATACAAATATTTGTTCTGTGCGGTAATCGAACCCGCAGAACGGGGTGCAGCAATCGATCGCTCAGTCACTGCACCAATCGTGTCGAATCGTGTATTACTATGCTAAGTATATTGATAGAGGCAAAGACATTAAAATCTATATCTATACTAATCTATATATATAAAAATGAATTGCTGTTCGTTAGTCTCGCTAAAACTCGAGAACGGCTGAACGGATTTATCTTATCTTGGTCTTGAATTATTCGTGGAGGTCTAGGGAAGGTTTAAAAGGTGAAAAAATTCAAATAACTGCCGGGAAAATCCTCAAAACAGCATTTTTCTATTTCCCATACAAACGTTTTCTAAATAAAATGGAGAGTCAATTTGTAATTTATTACCGCTGCATAAAGTTCAAATTCGCGTGCGCGTTAGAGGATCTAATATCGCGTTCTGAAACTCAACAAAAGTGAAAGTGAATCGCGAACGCGACAAAATTGCATAGTCTCAAAATACATATAGTACCTACATAAATAGAGGTCGGCTTCGAGAAACTCAATTTTAGCTAACTTCAGTTGTTAATCTGTTAACCAGGGTAGCACAAAAGTGTAGGAGAAGTCGAAACAATGAAGCTCGGAGTTGCAAGGTACCAGGGTCGCAGAAAAGTGTAGGAGAAGTCGAAACAATGAAGCCTCATCATCATCATTATTAATCTAATATTACATGAATAAAGTTTCATTTTGCCTACTTTGAGGAGTTGCAAGGTACCAGGGTCGCACAAAAGTGTAGAAGTCGAAACAATGAAGCCTCATCATCATCATTATTAATCTAATATTACATGAATAAAGTTTCATTTTGCCTACTTTGAGGAGTTGCAAGGTACCAGGGTCGCACAAAAGTGTAGAAGTCGAAACAATGAAGCTCCATTCATCATTAATAATCTAATAAATATTACATGGATGAAGTTCTATTTTGCCTACTTTGAGGAGTTGCAAGGTACCAGGGTCGCACAAAAGTGTAGAAGTCGAAACAATGAAGCTCATTCATCATTATTAATCTAATATTACTTTTGCCTACTTTGAAGAGTTGCAAGGTACCAGGGTCGCATAAAAGTGTAGAAGTCAAAACAGTGAAGCTCATTCATTATTATTATCTATCTATCTAATATTACATGGATGAAGTTTTATTTTGCCTACTTTGAGGAGTTGCAAGGTACCAGGGTCGCACAAAAGTGTAGGAGAAGGCGAAACAATGAAGTTCATTCATTCACACAGGAACGACGGGAACGGGGTAAAAAGGATATCCTATGTCCTTCTCCCAGTCCTTAGCTACCTCCCTACCAATTTTCAGCCAAACGGGTTCAAGCGTTCTTGAGTTATTATTATTGTAATTAACTCGACTTTCTTTAATATATATAGATTATCCTAATTTAAAAAGTAGTAAATAAGACCATGCCATATTGCCTTTAAGGCGGAACTTTATTGATAAAACTTTTATTTTAGTTTCCTTTTGGCCAGTAATATCATAATGTCCCATCAATGACCTCTGAGTTTGTTCCGGCGTTTCTTCTCAGAGCTAGATGCATTTATGCAAGGTGAAGGAAAACATCAGGAAACGTGGAATTTACGTCTGAAATCGCCAACCCGCATTGAGCAAGCGTGGTGATTACGCTCAACCGAAATGATGAGCTTCATTGTTTCGACTTCTCCTACACTTTTGTGTTACCCTAATTTAAAAAGTAAAAAATTGGATCATGTGATATTGCCTTCAAGGCGGAACAAAGTTCGCCGGGTCAGCTGCCACTTTCTTTGTAATTTTATAACTCAGGAACGGACTCACCTATCCAAACCAAATTTTTAGGCTTTGTTGTGACTAATTAGTAGATGGTTTGTGTGAAGTTTGAATAAAATCCGCCGAGCGGTTCTTCATTTATCACGTTTTCACAAATGAATTCAATGAACGGTGGATCATCATCTCATCTTCTATATATATATAAAATTCAATGATAATTTCTTTGTATTTTTTTAAACAAACAAAACTGTTTAATGGCACCAGATTGACAGTGAAAAACTTATTGCGAAATTTAATTGAATCTACGATTTCAACTGGTATATCAAAAGGAGAAGTTTGTATGTTACGGAGTATCCCTATGATCCCAATTGATATGCCATTTGAGTTCAAACGATTACAATATCCTGTGCGTTTATCATTAATGAATGAACTTCATTGTTTCGGCTTCTCCTACATTTTTGTGCTACCCTGGTACCTTGCACCTCCTCAAAGTAGGCAAAATAAAACTTCATCCATGTAATATTAGATTAATAATGATTAATGAGCTTCATTGTTTCGACTTCTTCTACACTTTTGTGCTACCCTGGTACCATACACCGTACATCTTTAAAAAAAAAAAGTCTCACCCGTTGATGCATTCGGTTAAAGCAAGAAATCCATACTAATATTATAAATGCGAAAGTAACTGTCTGTCTGTCTGTCTGTCTGTTACGCTTTCCCGCTTAAACCTCTCAACCGATTTTGATGAAATTTGGCACAGACAATCAAATCTAAAAAGCGCGATATAACTGAACTCCACGCGGGCGAAGCCGCGGGCGGAAAGCTAGTATACAATATGTAAAGAAAACCCTGTCCAACCCATAAGGACAATAAGGGTTAGGTAAACACTTGACCAAATATAATATAAAATTTTACATAATCATCATAGTAACAATACTAATGAATTTTGAAATAATCCTTTTTTCCGGGGGATTCATTCCAATTTCCCCGAAATTTGGTAATTTTTAAAAAAGTGACAACACCGGTATTGTTATAAGCGAATAGCGACGCGACCACGTCACAGATGCCGCGTGCCCTGCCCCCCGCCGCCCGCAGATTGGGGTTGCTTACCGCACATATATTAAGTTACCTCTTTTTGCGAAACAATATTTATTTTTTTAGGGGGATTTTTTTTAAGTTTTGCCTGTCTTTGTGGGCATTATTAGAATCAGTTATCGATACCTAACAATACCTTCACGGATCGGACAAGGTTTTCTTTACATATTGTATAAAGCTGAAGAGTTTGTTTATTTGTTTGTTAGGACGCGCTAATATCGGGAACTACAGGTCCGATTTGAAAAATTCTTTTTGCGTTAGATAGCCCATTAATCCAGGAAGGCTTTAGGCTATATAACATCACGCTGCGACTGTGCGATAAAAAAGAACGCGGGTGAAACCGCGTGGCGCAGCTAGTTATTTATATCTTCGCCACCTTGGATTAAAAGGTCATCATCTGGCTGCATTTTCCCAACTATGTTGAGGTCAGCTTCCAGTCCAACCGGGCGCAGCTGTATACCAGTACAATACATGGAGCGACTACCTACTGACTTCCACAAGTAATGCGATGCCCTTTGGTAAGACTGGAGTTTTGGGCTTCTGACGACCCATAACGACTGTCATAGATCCACGAATGATATCCGGAACCATCGACTCGACGTGCTTTTCTAGGCACGGAGAAGTCTCGGTATGGAACGAGTAGTCTCGGTGAGTACCTCGGCAAGAGTAGCTTAACCTGCTCGATCGACATTTGTGGCCATCTTTATTTACCCACGGGCCTTTGCCCTGTCCCTCTCCTCCCTTTACCTACCCAAAGGTAAATAACCGATTTTAGATAATGTATGATAACCTAACTCAAATTTATTTTCCTAGGATAAATAAGGTACAGACCATAGCACATCAAGCCATTAGAATCTGTCAGATTTTATTATTAAATTTTCAACTTTATCTCTAAAGTATTAAGGCTCAATGTTGATTGGAAATATTTGACAGTTTCGGTTAGCTTGACCTGTTGTCGTCCGTCCATTAATAATACAATGCTTTGGTACAGTTTTTAGTATATTGGTGATGATGGCAATGCAGGCCAATTATAAATATCCACTGAGTAGTACCTACTACGTTCTTAAGTTGATAGTTCTTCAAGGTAGGTACTTATTATTTCTAGACATTCTTTCTATTAGTTGTAATACTGATTCGATTCAATATTATCCACCAATATTATCGAATCAGTCATCATCCTCATCATCTCCGCGCTTAGCCCCGGTTGCATCCGCGGCTTTCGCGTTGGAGCCCGGGGTCCGCTTTCCTGCTCAATCTCCTCCATTTCGCGCGATCTTTAGCATCCTGTGGTGACAGATTGTTGGCACGCATGTCATCTCTTACCGCGTCAAGCCAGCACTTCTTTGGTCTACCTCGCTTGTTCCGGCCCGGCGGAGGCGTCATAGCAACACCTTTGTTATCCACATAATTTGCCGGTTTTCGTAAGACGTGACCGTACCAGCGTAGGCGCCCCTCCTGCAGTTTGTCTGCTATATCACGGACACGGAGACTGCCACGGATGCGGGAGTTCCTGATGCGGTCTTGCCGCGTAACTCCCCACACCCACCGCAGCATCCGCAATATTATCGAATCAGTACCTAACTAATAAGTAAGTAGGTAGGTACCTACAAAATTTTAATACAATGCACATGTGAACTACTCTGCTGATATTCAATTATCATTGCATTTTATATCCACAAACAAAAAGAAGTTGTTTACCATTACCAGTAGCCAGTAGGTAGGTACCTACCTATGTTTTAATTCGAGCTGATAAAAAAAATATAAAACTTAATTGGACTGATATCAATACAAACAAATATTTGTATGGTGCCTGTTTAATTGAAGTACTTATATAACATGATTATTATTTTAATTCTGTCCAAACTGCATAGACAGTTTTCTTTTGACGGGATTAAAAATGGCGAATAACATTGATATAATATTAAATTATATATCAATGGCGAATAATAAAAATACTTCGACGTGACGTCAGGCACTGACTAATTTAACAGGACTAAATTCTTAATTAAATAGCAAAGAAATAGATGCACCTGAACTTCATTTAAATATAGTTTGTGAACAAGGGTGTCGGGACCATTAATTAATTAAGTTAACATAATATATAATTTTCATGTTGCATAATTATAATTACTATTAATTATTTACAGGGGCACACAACTGACACAACATGCGCATAATACAACGTAGCAGCATTCGTAAACGATATGAAACAAAAATATTAAGGTCGGATGCCACAAGAACGAAGTCCGTTTTGCTATGGACAAATGTGACAGTTGACAATCAGTTGATAGTTTTTTAGAATTGGAATTGTTGTTATACCTACTTAACTACTTATTTCTTATGGCGTATTACGTCACAACACTCGTTAATATTAATATTACAACTGTCAACACTTTCCGACACTAAATAAAAGAAAATGAAGACATTGGCAGAATAGTCGATATCGGCTCAGAAAATGAAAGCTAAATGACCAAGATAGGGACTCAAATGAGATTTCGTCCGTTTAAACTGAACTACTGAATTAACTAAAAAGTTGAACTGTCTGCTCAACTCACTCCATATCAAAATGGATTATGAGGTTTTTTTTTTAATATTTATAAACTAGCGCTTGACTGCAATCCCGCCTGATGGTAAGCAGTGATACAATCGTTGATGGCATAAGCGCGCTAGTTCCGGCGCAACTCCCGAGTATTATGGCTACACTTCACTGCCTAGTGAGCCATGGTTCGCGATAAACGTCTTTTCGCGAGAATGGCGTGATGAACTCCATCTCGTTGAGCCTTTCGGCCCTTCCGTGTACGAAGATGTTATTTGAAGTGGTCACCCACCCTTGAGGTACATTAGCGTACTCTCCAAAGTCGTAAACACACCAGTAGTTACGCTGGTTAAACGTGTTCTTCCTGCAACGGTAGGTCATAAGTAGACCCACTAGTGAAGCTCGAACGTCAAGCTGTTGTGACGCTATCTGCCTGACATTGCCCAGTTCTGCATACTGGGTATTTCTGATGAAGTCGTAGTTGCTGTGTTCGACATCAGTATAACTGATGATGGCTTGTGATCCAACACTGGTCGTCATGAGAACCTTCGACGTCTTGATGTTCTTCATTGTCTCAAGTGTGCAACTAACTCTACTCATGAGGTTGTTGTTCAACTTGAACCCTCCGTATCTAGAAGGGAAGTTATCAACTGTAATGTCTAGGTCTTCAAGGCTTGCGTACTGGTCTGAAGTGAGGGCTACACTGGGTGCCCATCCAAGAAGATTCTTAGTGGGTAGTCCTGCTGCCGCTTCGGCTGGTACGAGATCTTCCGGTAACTGCCAGTTAGCTGCTGTGTTGGGTACGATTGTGTATGCCAAATCCTGCTGAACTCTCAAAGCTGCAATCCTGGCTGAAGGTAGTGAAGCGTACATGAAATGAGTCTCTTCGCTTATGCGACCGAAGTCGCCCTGCCTATTCGGCCAAGCTAAGAAATCTATGTTGTACTCAATACCTGAGGCATCGGTGACGACACCTATCCCGTTGATGTATGCTTTAATGGGGTCAGGAACTGTATAGTTCCCCGAGTCGAAATACTCTAGGAACTGCTCCTCCGCAAGTGGAAGTTTGTCATGGTCGTTTTTCCTCAAATAAACTAAGCGTACATAAAGGTGTTGAACGCAATAGTATAAAAACATTGATTGCGAGATCATCTTTGCAAAATGAGATTCCTTTGTAGCAAGGATGTTATATTCCTTTTCTATCAATGGGATAAAACCTTCTGCCGTGATGGCAATTCGGCTTCGTCCGTGACAAGGCGTCACTCCGTTAAATCCCGCCACGTCAAGGTCGTCGAACATGGGTTTATTTCGCGGTTTGATGAATGTTGTGGGCTTAATAGTTTGGCCCGGTCTTGACATTCCCGCTCCCGCTTCTGCCGGTATTAGCGGTGCTACTGTGTTTTTTGAGCCACCCTTAGATTTTCTTTGGGTGTTCTTGAGCTTCGTTAGCTTTCTCCCCTTGTCGATGCTCGCTTCGGCGCTTTTACCTGAAATCACGCTTGCATCAGCCATTGTGAGAGTTGTGTTTGTCTTCGAGACCGAACTGCCAAATTACGAAGTTTATTATAGTTTGTCTATAAAGTCAATTTCTTTTTCTAAAAATTTTAAAAGTAGGGCACTAAATCTTAGTACATCGAATGTCATCGGCAGTCATCGATTTGTTTTGTGACTTAATATTTATGTAGTAATTTTCAATTTCTTCGATGTTTTGAAAATCGATCGAACGATCGCAGTCTGAAGTCTAATTCTACTAATTTTATGAAGGTTCGCAGTCTGAGAGCTGATTCTACTCACTTTAAGAACGTTCACAGCCTGAGAGCTGATTCTACTCACTTTAAGAACGTTCTCAGTCTGAGGGTTTATTCTACTAATTTTAAGAACGATCGCAGTCTGAGGGCTAATAATTCTACTAATTCTATGAAGGTTCGCAGTCTGAGGGCTAATAATTCTACTAATTCTATGAAGGTTTGCAGTCTGAGGGCTAATAATTCTACTAATTCTATGAAGGTTCGCAGTCTGATCTCAGACTTAATCTGTCAAATAATACTTCTAACTGACAAGTTTCCAACACTTTTTGTATGTCGCCGACATGAAACTACGACTAGATGTTTAACGTTTTAAATTACGAGAACTAACCTTCATGTCAGCAAAGAAAATTAATTATTCAGGGTCAGAAACTAGTTGGGGAAACTACACTGACGTAATAGGCGGGTATAAAAACGCAAACAGGTAATGATTAAACAAAATTAGATGGTTTATTATATCCCTTCTCTTCTTACCTCTTCTGGGAAAAAGCGTAGTTTTATGTCAAAAGAAAATATGACAGAGTTTCACAGTTTGTTCGATTACCGCATCGCAGTTATTGCATTATGAGCGAAACTATTCCGTACGGCGAGTAACGTAACAATCTCTAGTGATAGTGTACCTTGTGCTTATTTGAATAACACCATTTTGATTCGTAGTAGTAGGGGGCAGTAGGTGGCTTTACTCTTCACACGTTAGAAGTCAACTCGACAAACGGGATATTGTGGCTTCCGCTATAATGTTATAGTGTACTGTGTTAGGTCAACGACATGAGGGACTTACAACCGTAACCGCTTCACATGACACACGGGTGTGGCCATTTTGGGAATTCATGCCTATCCCAATATTCAACAGTAGGTACCTACATAGTAGTATTGATACACGAGGGTCTAAAATAACTCATTATATAAGAGTTTTACCCGAGCTTTTGAGAAGGAGTAAATAGAAACCAAGTTATAATATAAGTACAATTTCATTCCAAACAGTTCCGGTGTGTAATATGACGCAATTTTTTATTATTAATAATTTTTTAAAGGCAAGCCTTCTAGACATAAAATTATTATCAGTAGAAAGTTACTCGCAGTAAACGGAAAAATAAAAAAAAAACACCAACCTACATAAGTATTGAGATATCAAAATTATGTAGAAGTGGATTCTTACAGATTTAATATAGAAATATGCTGAAACCACCAGCTCTGGTACATAAATATATCTTGTAATCGCAATTTTGTACTGTTTTTAGACGACCCGATGTTTAAAGTTCTCAGATACCAGCTATACCTAAATAGTTACGTTTCCAGATGATTCCACTGATATTTTTATTTATACATTTTTAAACAACTACAACCTCAGGAACATTGTAGACGACATGACATCGCAAAATGAATGAATTTATTTTTGTAAAACCGCTTGTATTCTTCTTATTAAATGGCCAACAGATAGATATGCCTTGATGCTTTAATTTAGGGTTGTAACGGAGCTTCGCCTCCGCTTCTGTTACTGCGGAAGTTCCGCAAGAAATCGTATCTTCGCTTCCGCCTCCGCCTCCGCACAATTTTTTGCGGAGTTATAACGGAGGTTTATTTACGTATTTATAAAATAAATAACGCGCAAGCTGCGACGCTCGACAACCGTCCGACCGCGTTTGAGCGCGAAATGGTCAAGAATCAACTAGTGCGAGGCGGGAATGCGGCAAACACAATTTGTTTCTCTCATTGATAAAATATTAAACTAAGGTAGATATGTCACTAGCGCACTAAAAATGAAGCGTACAAAAGGAAGTAAGTCCTGTATCTCGCTTTAGTCACTCTCGATACACTCGTAAAAACAAACGACAAACACTAACAGCGCAAACGACAAACACTAGCCATCTTTTTCTTCTCTATGCTTTAGATTGCGCCCCATCTCACTCACACTGTACCAATGTATGCCGAATAAAAATATGCATGTGTGCTGCTGCTGTGTTCGGCACATTTTTTTTGGTCAGTTTGTTAGAATATATCGTATCTGTTTAATATTTTATCAATGGTTTCTCTTTAATTTTCATTACAAGAAGGTAATATTTGTTTTACCAAGTATACTCCTATTAATGTACGTATTTAAAATAAAAATTTTGTTTTAATTAACCAAAAATTTCAATTTTTTCTATATGTACTTTCACCTCCGCCTCCGTTAACCTCCGCATCCGCGGAGGTGAGACTCGTCGCCTCCGCATCCGCCTCCGCCTCCGCTAACAAGCCTCCGTTACAACCCTACTTTAATTCTAGTTGTGTGCACTGAGTACAGATGCCCACCAACAGTGCAAGGTTCATGGATATTACTTTGAGTCCGCCTAGAAATGGTACCCTTTTTTGTGGCCACACGGTTTTCCTGTCTTGACTTCTACAGTTGCCTCTGCATTCTACTTTCTAGTGGTCGCATCAACGGATGAGCATTATTTCAATTATGATGAAGAGATCAGAGTTATTCAGGTGCGATAATCAGCACACAAATTCAGACTACGACGTCTGCGAGCATGCATACTTGATAGTCTGTAAAAATCTCGAACATCCTCTTGACCTTGATTGTTGTTCTATTTATATTAATTTAATACTCTTTAAAACAATAACATTCACCAAGAGATATGTTATCTATTACAACACCTACGCCGAGATCTTCTACGTAGACACCACCGACTAAAAAATAATTTGCAAACGATCATTCTAATATCCAGACCTACATAAATGTCCTTAGCCACATTTAAGAAATAGGGAGAAAAAAAGCTACTGTACTTTTAGCGCTATTTCCTAACTTCATTCTCTAATAGTACAATGCAAAGCACTACAAAGCAACATGGCATTGACACAGGCAATAGGTAGTTACCAGTAGTTACCTATTAAAAATCAATACTCAACCCTAAAGAGCGACTTACCGAAGTACCTACCTATCTATAACAAACCAGAATCATCCAGAATTGTATCGAAGAAGAAAGGTTTGTCCAGACAATTAGCGGCGATAACTTTGTAATTATCCATGATTCATTGATGGATGCTACAATGACGGAAGTGAAGCATTACCGTCAAAGCGCCATCGACCTCACTAGCTATTTTATTAAATTAATGAGTTGCCTACCTGCCTAGTCAGTTGCCTCATCTCAAGATTGAAGTATGATTCATGGATGAGATCAGTGACTTGCCTTATTGATCTTATAGGACGTAGATGGTATGGATACCTACGTCCTAACCATTCAGTCTCGTTCATTGATTTAGAAAACGAGGACCATGATTGGTTATTTAAGAAAATATGTATTTACCACCTAAGCCTACATTGTGTAATACAATAAAGAATTGAGTAGGTAGGTAGGTACCTACCTATTGAATTTAGGTTTAACCTTTTGAACGCCAATCACTTCTATACAAGTTCGAGATTTTCGTGCCCTCAGCGCCACTACTTGATTAGAAGTAATCACAGTATAAAATAAATTTACGACTTTTACAAGACCTTTTATTTTGTTTTTATGGAAATTTGCCCTGTTATCAACCATATTTTTAACTTTTTCACGCATAATAAGTTCTTATTTGTTTAATTTTCAATAGAAACAAAAACGCCAGAAAATATTTTAATGCCCCCAGCGCCAATTACTTGATATCAAGTAAGCCAGTGATGGGACACGACGAAGACCTCGCTATATTTCATCTCGTCGAAATGATCATAAATACTATTATTGCAAGAAAATGACGTAAATATATAATATTTTGTAAATATTGCACACTTTAAACTAGGTTTTATTCACCTTAATCAAGAATTAATAGGTTTTCTAATCATTGTCGATAGTGAAACCCCGTTTGAAAAACCCATCCCTACAAAGTTAGTTAGTTAGCGGTCCGTACACGCCACCGACGTGTATAGAAGGAAATCTGTGACGTCATAAGCGGACGGGTTTCAAGGTCATAGTGACCTTGTGCATTTTAGTGTAGTGCAATGTTTACATCTCGAGTTGGCGCACGTGTCCTTAAAAAAAATTGTGACTGTGAATATGACGAATTATTGCGAGTTGTTCAAGTCTGAATCAGAATTTTGAAATAGTTCGTCGTCTTGACATTCCGTTAAGTCGTCAACTTCCGTTTCAGGAATTTTTTTCAGTTTTCTATTAGTTTCTACAAACCAGAAAAATTATTGCGAGTAGGTATTTAGCGACACCATTAAAAAAAAAGGTCTTGTGTAAAACAGACACTTACCCTCCATTTTATTTTATTTTTTAAATCGTAGAAAACCACGTATTTAGCTTCTATTAATTGTATTCGTTGTAAGTAAACGAAATAAATTATGCAGGAATCGGTTGAGTTTATGCACGTGTAACTCGACCACAGTGAATATAAAATATATACCATAGAAATCTAGACATCCCTAGAACAGAAAGGATTTTGACGCGCCTCGAGCGCCAACTACTTGATATGAAGTAGAAGGATTACATTTGGAGACAAATAGGGATGTGCCTTGTAGAACACACGTCTAATAAATTTAAAATTCTTTTCTTTATTGTGGGGAATATATCCAGGTTTTCATATTGTTTTTTTTATGAAATAAAATAAAATATGAAATTACGATTACAGTTTTTATTTAGCTTCGTAAATTGGTGAATAAACATTATTTTAAATGTATAATATTATTTGTCGATAGGACACTAATCTCATCCCTACGTTTTACTATACATACGTTATACATTTGTAGTGTGGCGCAGGACACATCGCGTATTATATAGATGGGCGTTCAAAAGGTTAAATTTAAATAGTTAAGGTGGCTGTTAGGTACTCTTAATAGGTAAGTACAACTTATGTTAAAAAGTTGCACTGACTGACGACAGTCTTGTATCTACCTATATTACGATAAGCAAGTACCTATTAAACATTTTATCTCTGTCAAGATAATTCTGTAGGTAAGTAGGTGGTGGCTATTTCAGATTCAGACGATATTCGTCCACGAAAATTCTGGACAGTTCATGTTCGTCTTCAAGTCTCGTCTGTAGGTGTGTACCATTGATAGTGCCGTGGAGTATAGGTAATTGCGTAGGTACCTACCTAATAGACATGCAGCAGCAGTGGCTATTATTTTTGCAGTATATGCATAAATTAACAATATACCTACCTTTTTTTTAATAATTATAAACTAATAATGCTTGATCGCAACCCCGCCTGATGGTAAGCAGTGATGCAATCGTTGATGGTAAAGCACGCTAGTTTAATAAGCCCATTCACACTCAAAAAACTGAGTGAATAGGAAGGAAGACGGCAGGTGATGCAATGTTTAACCCAGAGGGAGATTGATCTGGAGACCCTCAACGACCAAACTCTCGACACAACATTTCGCGCATCGTACCTACCCGGCACACATCGCAACAACACAACAGACTGCTCAGACCCGTCCTCCGTGCAGCTTCATGACTTCACGACGAATCGCTTGGCGGCACGACTGTCGTACGTGGGTAACTTCTGCCGGCAGCCTACCTATGTTATTATAATATGGCCTACCTACCACTGAGTAAAAATACCTAGGTACCTACTTTTGGTTTTTAACGCATAGTAGGTACCTAGAAACCTAAATATTCTTTCCTACCTACCTAATGAAAAAAAGGATTAGCCATATCCTTCAATAATATTCAGATTAATTAAGTAAATGAAGTGTGTAATGCAATCAACGCGCAAGACAATAATCCCTGTAAATGTTAGTTATCTGATTTTGCCTACCTATTTTACATTAATCTCTCGAATTGATAAGAGTACCTAATGACGTCAGAGCGACACATCAAGCGGATATACGTAGGTAATTAGACACCTACATTGGTAAAGTAGGTACCTACCTAAATTGAGTTAGGCATGTTATGCGTAGGTATCGTGGTGCCGTGTACATTCGAGAGGTTAGTGTACCGCGTTCGGCATTTCTAAACGAGAAAGGAATGGTACAGTAATACCATTCTTCTCTGGCATAGATATAAGAGATGAATGTAAAGTACCTAGATAGGTACCTGCTCTGGACTCCAGCCCAACAAAAAAATCATATGCTCACGTTTTATTCGTTTGACGATATCAAAATCCTAGTGTGTGCAAAGTAGGATTTTGATATCGACTACAATGTTTGCTCTAGGAAAGTTAAAGTATAAACAATAAAAATACTGAAGTCAGTTTCATTCATTTATTGGAGATACTGTACTGTAGTTGAATACTGAAATATCAGTAAAAGCATGCTGTATAATCTGTTGGAATGTTTAATCGACCTCTTCGATGGTAGGGCCGGCACCGCCACCGGGGGCAGCGCCTCCAGCGCCGGGAGCGCCGCCAGGGAAGCCGGGCATGCCACCGGGCATACCGCCGGGCATACCACCTGCTCCCTGGTACATCTTGGTGATAATAGGGTTGCAGATTCCTTCCAGCTCCTTCTGCTTGTGCTCGTATTCTTCCTTATCAGCCAGCTGATTGGAGTCCAGCCATTTGATGGTGTCGTTGCACTTGTCCAGGATAGTCTGTTTGTCAGAGTCTGAGATTTTGTCCTTGAGCTTCTCATCCTCCATTGTGGACTTCATGTTGAAGCAGTAAGATTCCAGAGCGTTCTTAGCCTGGATCGTCTCCTTCTGCTTCTCATCCTCAGTCCTGTATTTCTCAGCCTCGTTGACCATGCGCTCAATCTCCTCCTTTGAAAGACGGCCCTTGTCGTTGGTGATGGTAATCTTGTTCTCCTTGTTAGTCGATTTCTCGACAGCAGACACGTTAAGAATGCCGTTAGCGTCGATGTCGAAGGTGACTTCGATTTGAGGTACGCCACGCGGCGCGGGAGGAATGCCGGTCAGCTCAAACTTTCCGAGTAAATTGTTATCCTTGGTCATGGCGCGCTCGCCCTCGAACACCTGAATGAGTACTCCAGGCTGGTTGTCAGAGTAGGTGGTAAAGGTTTGAGTCTGCTTGGTGGGAATGGTGGTGTTGCGCTTGATAAGGGTGGTCATGACACCACCGGCGGTTTCGATACCGAGTGACAGCGGAGTCACGTCGAGCAGCAGCAGATCCTGTACCTCTTCAGACTTGTCACCGTGCAAAATGGCGGCCTGGACGGCGGCACCATAAGCTACGGCCTCGTCGGGGTTGATGGATTTGTTAAGCTCCTTGCCATTAAAGAAGTCTTGAAGGAGCTTCTGCACTTTGGGAATACGAGTAGAACCACCTACAAGTACGATATCGTGGATTTGAGATTTGTCCATCTTCGCATCACGGAGGGACTTCTCCACAGGCTCCATGGTGGATCTAAACAGATCGGCGTTCAGTTCCTCGAAACGAGCCCTGGTAATGGACGTGTAGAAGTCGATACCCTCGAACAGAGAGTCGATTTCAATGCTAGCCTGTGTGGACGAGGAGAGAGTTCTCTTCGCCCTTTCGCAAGCAGTGCGCAATCGCCTAAGGGCCCTCTTGTTGGTAGCAAGGTCCTTTTTGTATTTCCTCTTGAACTCCTGCACAAAGTGGTTGACCATGCGGTTGTCGAAGTCCTCTCCTCCCAAATGTGTGTCACCAGCGGTGGACTTTACTTCGAAGATACCATCCTCGATGGTCAGGATGGACACATCAAAGGTACCGCCGCCGAGATCGAAAATCAGTACATTTCGTTCTCCACTACCCTTCTTGTCAAGGCCGTATGCAATCGCAGCAGCAGTTGGTTCATTGATAATACGGAGAACATTCAAACCAGAGATGGTACCTGCATCTTTTGTGGCTTGTCTCTGTGAGTCATTGAAGTACGCTGGAACCGTGATTACTGCATTCTGCACCGTTTTGCCAAGGTATGCCTCGGCAGTTTCCTTCATTTTTGTGAGCACCATTGAGCTAACTTCCTCAGGGAAGAAGGTTTTATCTTCACCCTTGTATGCAACCTTGATCTTTGGCTTGCCACCATCACTGACAACCTCGAAGGGCCAGTGCTTCATGTCAGCTTGTACAGTAGCATCTTCGAATTTGCGTCCGATGAGACGTTTGGCATCTGTAACAAGCAAAAGATACTGTTTGAAGATACTATTCCACTCAATGTTTATTCTCTAGTTGTGAAATCATTTCTCAGAATACTTTTATCATTCAATATGTTCAGAGACTCTAGTCTAGTATATTGGATATCATCATTAAAAGGCAATAAGTATTAAACACATTTAATACCACTAACATACCCAAAAGATAATTATACCTAATGCATATTTTATCTGACCTTGAACTTCACAGGATGACCTTTCTAGACTTACCTACGCGAGGATACGTATGACTCATCAGGATTTACGAATCGTATACCTAGTTAACATCACAAGAAATTATTTCAAAGTCTAGTCATTGTTTATAAAGACAATGACTCATGCTTAACACCCACAAATCAATTCTATCTCATACTTCCTTATCTATGTAGGCTGTGTTAGAGGACATTAAAGTTTATTATTAACTAGTTAAAGCTAAACCCCTTTAATCTAAAACTTTTCTTTGTTCAAATGCAGGTGAACTAGAGTTGGCGATTCATCAGTGACGTCATAGATAGTTGAATGAACTAGGCCCTCTCTGTATTGATTGCGTGACCCATTTCCGGCCAGTCACGCGCGATTGACGTGTTGCCGAACTGACTGATTACTTTATCACTTCCTATGTAAAAATAAGTATTGGTATTTCAAACTGTTTTTTTTTCTTTCCTAGCTTCGACTTTATACAAACAATACAATCAATGCCTTCATCATCGATCAGTTCCTAACTTTTAAGCGACAACAGAAACTTACCGAAAATTGTGTTGTTGGGGTTCATCGCCACCTGGTTCTTGGCGGCATCTCCGATGAGACGCTCGGTGTCGGTGAACGCTACATATGAGGGCGTGGTCCTGTTGCCCTGGTCATTTGCGATGATCTCCACTTTACCATGCTGGAAAACTCCCACGCACGAGTAAGTGGTACCCAAGTCAATACCTACAGCGGGGGCTTTTGCTGCCATCTGAAACAAATAATATTAGTTTTAAAATACGCTGAATGACACACGACCTTTATATCGAAACAGATGGACAAACCGCATTTAGAGGTTAAGTGCCGCCATTTTGGTAGATGCTTATCTAATATGTAGGTACCAACGCTCGAAATTGGCACGTGGGAAACAAAATCAGTTAGGTATATACGAGGAATTTTGTGTTAAAAACAAACTTACATTTAGGTAGTACGGGTACTACTGGTCACATTACAATGCGGAAAATGCATCGGCGGCCATTACACGAAAAATCGATATGTTGCCGAGACGGAACGTTCCAGAACTTTGTGGAAATTTTAACGAGAATACAACATGTGGAAAACTCACTAACCTCGTTATTAGAACTTGAATAATACACATTAGAATATAACACATGCTAGTAGTCCACGTGCCTACTTATTCCTACTCTCGACAAAGAAACAGAATTCACACGCTCTGAACTTTGAAGTCTACGTTATTACTTACCAAATCACTTTACGTATTCTTAGCTCATTAATTAGATCCTATGAAAAACACAAATTATTTTAGAAACTTGGAGAAGGAAACACCTGCCGCTTAAAACCTCTCTTAACTATACGAACTTTACCACGGCAATTTAACATTTACACGGTTTTTATTTAACACACACGTACTATCTGTAAAATCAAAGATATTATCACGAGTACTTACTTTTTGATTTTCTATAACTATCTCAGTCGTTGACTTAACTCGTAGAGTAACTCGGCAAAGGTGCGCGATTGACGGCGTCTGTTCACGAAATAATATGGCGCCGGGATTTCACAAAGAAGTTTATAAGCGCGGGGATGCGTCACTCGACGTCACTCGGTTGTTCTGGAATATTCCCGCTATCAACCAATAGCATTCGCTCCCTCCTAGCGTGCTGCTCTGTAATTGGTTGGAAAATGACATCTGCAGCGTTTTCAAATTATATGTCTAGTGATGTGTATCGATGGGTGTGGTTAACAAATTTATCGACTTAATATTGTGCCAGGCCAGCAGTAACTTCTTAGCGATTTGAAAAATGTAATTACCTAAGTTTAAAAATCATATTTTGACTTCTCGTGTGTTATAAAAATTAATGTGTTTTACTATAAAACTCTAAAGCGCAATAAACTTTATATTCTTTGTAAATTTTGATTGTTACTTTCCATTGTTTCTCTCACGTAACTTTTCACGGTGACATTTTTACAAAATCGACAAGGCAAGGTGGTAAATTTTTATTTTTCTTTGAAGTAATATTTAATATTGCTTAATTATGTTGTAGAATGAAATTTTGTATAAGTAGGTTTAGAATCCCAACATTATTGTGGGGGACTGAACGTTTTGATTAGGACCAGAAATAATAATGATGCTTCCTGAAATCTAAAATTTCAATGATTTAATTGAGTCCGTTAGATATCTTTTAAATCTTTTCAACCAATTGTTCACCAATGCAATTGCACAGCTCAACGTGATATTAAATCGTCAATGATAAAGATGAATGTAAGCATGTAGTTTGGCTAAAAATGTGTTACTAATAATCCATAGAAAACTGTTATATTATGCTACATAATTGAAAACCATGAGTTGTACACGATAAAACAAAAAAACATAGCTTTATAAGTATTCTTTACTTCTAAATTCTTGTGTATCCGTAACAGTTCATCATAATTATACGTAATTGAACTATTACAATCAATCTTGTTAAAAAATAGAATGACTACTACATTAAGTTTGCATTTTATAATAATAAAATTATAAATTGTCGCTATCGATATCGATAAACATCAATCTAGCGGGCAACTGGCGCTGTATATCAGAGTTAGGGATGTGACATTAAGGAAAAATAATCGATTTAATAAAAATCGATTTTTTTTATTCAATATTAATCGATTTGTTTATAATCGATTTTAATAAAAATAAATAATCGATTTTTGCGAAAAAAAACTATTTTTTCTATGGCTGAAAATCCTATATGCTTTTCATATTCTAATTAAAAACAAAAAAATAATCCATAAAATATTCCTGTTAATAATTCATCATATTAAAATCAAATAAAAGAACATTAATTAAAAAATAACCAATTAAATATTAAAAAGTAAATTTTCAGTATCATTAAATGTGTTTTTATAATAATAAAAAAATGAACAACCCTACAAAATGACCATCTTGGTATCTCAAAAACTAAAATATAAATCAAATAAAAAACAAAATGTCCAATCTTATTTTACATTTGACTGGTATTAAAATAAAAAACTTAAAAAATTAAATGATGACGTTATGGTCTCAAAAACAAACACAATATTTTCGCCAGCCGGTTTAACAATAAAAATGTCTTCGAACCGTAAAAGAACTAAGGTCCGTATTACAGAACGTTACTCAAGCAATGATCTCTGCTTAAGCATTACTTAAAACTAGTTTCAACCGATCAAATGGCTTGAAAAGAGACTTAAGTAGAGCTTGAGTTTTGAGTGATGTTCTGTAATACGCACCTAAGGTGCGTATTCCAGAAGGAAACTCAAGCATTGATCTCTGCTTAAGCATTACTTAAAACTAGTTTCAACCAATCAAAAGGCTTGAAACGAGACTTAAGTAGAGCTTGAGTTTGAGTGACGTTCTGTAATACGGACCTTAGGTGCGTATTACAGAACGTTACTCAAGCATTGATCTGTGCTTAAGCATTACTTAAAACTAGTTTCAACCAATCAAAAGGCTTGAAACGAGACTTAAGTAGAGCTTGAGTTTGAGTGACATTCTGTAATACGGACCTAAGTCTTTTACAGTTCGAAGACATTTTTATTGTTGACCAACGACCACAGAGTACTATAATATAAAACCAACAACTACAGTGTATGTGTTTAGAGAGATCTGATATAATATCTCACTCACCACTCACGCATTGAAACTACTTTGCACACATACATACCTAAAGATGTCGTCGCTTTTCATTTAATCAACTTGTAAGTGTAAAGATGGTGCTATTTATAAAAGTCGATTTTATAGCGTGATTTATTTAATCGATTTATTAAAAATCGATGATTATGACTTTGAAAATCAATTAGAAAAAATCGATTATACGAATATAATAATCGATTAAAAGAAAAATCGATTATTTTTTAACATCCTTAACCAGAGTCCAAAGATCAGACATGTATCTAGTATGACTAGTATCAGTATTCAGTGTTACAAGTCTTTTCCTAATAAAATATGAAAGAATATTTAAAGAAAGAAGTAGATAGCAAACAAATGAGTCAATATATTGTTATTGCAACATAAAAGTATTATTTAGTCATTATTTCAACATTAAATCAATTTCATAATGAGGTTGCAATACCTGTTCCAGAGCAAGTACTCACTACGTTTTTTTTAATACACATACAATACGCGTCTTTTTGAGGTGAGGAATGTCAGTGAGTTTGAAAGTACGATTAGAAGATTCAGAATCTGAGGCCTTTTTCGGCCAGCTCGTGCTCCATAGCTGCTCCCACTGAACCGTAGAGCTAGACTTGCTTTTGCGCGAGAATGTACTGACTGGACTATGTAGGAATGCAAGGACATACTATTCTCAGATGAGAGCAGTATAGCCATAAGAGGTCCAAATGGACGTCAGCGTGTCTACAGGCGTCACGAAAGATTTGTTCCATGCGATATAATCGAAAAAGTGGGTTACCAGGGAGGGTCTATAATGGTATAGGGATGTATCTCTTACGAGGGTAGATACGATCTTGCAGTGTTCAATAGAGACAGTGTGAATGCTCACAGATACGTGGAGGAAGTTCTTCAAGAGCATGTAATGCTTTTCCAACATTCAGTGTTGACAACTTCTGATTAATGCATGACAAGATACATTACATATTATACCGCCAGATCGAGAAGTCGGGATTCAAGTTGTACCATGGCGACACACAGGCCGGTATTGAGTATATTTGGGACAACCTCAAAGGACACGACTCGGACTCTTACAACCCTAGGAGAGCTCAAGACGGCTGTGGTGAAGATGTGGCACAATATCGCCTAAGTAGTTCAAAGCTCGACCGAGATCTCCGTCTCTGTGTCAGTCTTGACATTCTCCAAATCCAACCGAGTTATCTCTCTCTCTCTCTCTCTCTCTCTCTCTATCTCGAGTCTCGATTTTCGGCAAAGTTAAATTACCTATATTCTGATTTTCGGCTAATTATAGCTGAGATTCTCGGTCATGATCGAGACTGTATGTAAGCTTTCTTATAAAAATAAACCAAAAACTACAAACAAATGCTAATATTTTTGAGTATTGGTTTTCTTCATCTTATAAGGTGCAAATAAATTTTTAGCTGCGCCGCGTACCTACTAGCGTAGCAAGTGAACAACTGTTCAACAAAGTGAGGCGACACTCTTTGAAGGGTGATAATGCCTAAAAATTGCTTTTTTTGTGTTATAATATAATGTTATTTAACTTTGATTATTCAAACAGGTAATTTAGTTAAACAGTTAATGCATTATTGACAGCAATAATTTTTTTCACGCTTTGCCTATTTCGATCTCTGCCGAGAACGAAAAACCTATAGGCATTGATATAATATTAAACAGATATGATATGCTCTAACAAATTAACCAAAATAAATGTGCCGATCGGAGCAGCAGCACACACATGCAATTTTTTTATTTTGCTTACATTTCACTCGTTGGCACAGTGTAAGTGAGATGGGGCGCAATCTAAAGCGTAGAGAAGAAAAAGATGGCTAGTGTTTGTCGTTTGCGCTTAAGAATCGACGAAAACTAAAGCGACTTGCTGGACTTACCTCCTTTTGTACGCTTCATTTTCAGTGCGCTAGTGACGTATCTACCTTAGTTTAATATTATATCAATGCCTATAGGTCTTACCCCCCAGTCATAGAGTAACTTATATAACTGAGTCCCCAGTTAGATAGCCAAGTTATCATGGAAGGATTGCCAAACCTGCTCAAAGAAATCATTAGAGCTATAGGTGAAGTGAATACCTATTAGGTATTGGTTTTGTTTTTAATTCAGGCTACTTTTTTCAACATGAATATTGATTCATTTTCATCAATGTTGTTTATAAAATGGATATTGGTATGAATCCTCTAATAATCAACTATTTTACAAAATCTAGGGTAGCTTTCAACGAACCTCCCATTGAATGTATTATAAAAACAATTTCTGCAAATTCAAAGAAATTTAAGGCGGGTAGTAAATTGTGCCTGTGTGTGCATATCCTTACCTAATATTATAAAACAGAAAATGAGTTTGTTTGTTTGTTCCACGCCATAACTACTGAGCCGATTGCTTTGAAATTTTGCAGACGTAAAGTTAGAAGTTCAAATTAAATAATAAGGTACTTCCTATTCCGCAAAAAATTGATATTCCCGTGCGAAATCTAAACAACGCGATGTAACCGAATTCGAGGGCAGAAAGCTAGTATTTATTAAATTCACTAGCTTTCCGCCCGCGGCTTCGCCCGCGTGGAGTTCGGTTATATCGCGCTTTTTTCCCTCGGGAATATCAAATTTTTCCGGGATAAAAGGTACCTAGCCTATGTTCTTTTTCAGGGTCTAAAGATTGTCTGTGCAAAATTTCATCAAAATCGGTTGAGAGGTTTAAGCGGGAAAGCGTAACAGACAGACAGACAGACATACAGACAGACAAGCAGACCGACAGACAGATATAAGCCCCGCACGATGATATTGCGATGGAACCTTGTCACAATAACAGCGCTGTGACGTCATCTGTCACACAAAAGGACAGCTAGCAAAAGAATGTTAAATGCAAAATTAATATTAGGGTTAAGGGTTTATTTGTATTTTATAATTTTATTACACTCTTTATAAAGAGTGTATCTATAAATTAATATTAGGGTTAAGGGTTTATTTGTATTTTATAATTTTATTACACTCTTTATAAAGAGTGTATGTATAATAAAGTTCATATTAATTTGGCATTTAACATTCTTTCGTAGGTATACCTACTCACCCATATTCTGACAAATAAACTTTCATTATTAAAAATTTCAAGGAAATAATTTTTGTAGACGTAAGAAAAAATATACTTATTCGTATATCTTTCTTACATGTATACTATTGTTTTCTAACTACATTTCTGTTAATTTGCGAGCGGGAATTGAACCAGAGTCCACTGTGCAGTAGTCATGTTTTAATTACTACCTGCATCTATCAGCTTATAAATAAAACCAGGATAATATGTAAAAAAATGTATATACTCTTCCGAATCAGAACTGCGTTCTGTGTCTGTCGTTTCCAATTCACTGTCGTCGCCGTATTTATGACAAATAACTCGTCAGTTATTCGATCTTTATTCCAATATTCCTCTTCAAGCCGTTTAACATGATTGACTTCCTTTCGCCAGTCATCTGGAGTTATTGATGCCAACGCGTCCAACGTCAGAGCTTCAATGCGACTTTCCAACTGCTCCACATTCTTTTCTAACACCCTCATCTTTACCAGGTTCCAGATGTACTCAATGGGGTTGAGGTTGCAGTTGTAAGGTGGTAATCTAACGACTTCATGGCCATTGCCAGCTAATGAATTGTCAATTTTATAATTTTTCGGCGGTCTGTGCCGTTTAATTAATGCCGTTTAAGAAAGTCGATGTTGTGAGCTTGTAGCCATTCAACAATCAACTGTTTTTTATTGTTCATACTTGGTGGCCTATTCTCATCCCTACTGTGATAAGGGGCGTTGTCCATCACAATTTTGGAGTTGCGTGGTATGTTGGGTACTATTTTTTCTGTAAGCCACTTGGTGAAATTCTCAGCATTCATTTGATCCCCCGTTTTGGTGTCTGCTTTAAACATTAAAAGGGCATTGTCAACAAAACCGCTTTAACTTCCCGCGTGAACTATTATCCATCGGCGGCCCGGGCTGTCGTTCCGTCTCACTCCATCGGTTGTTGTTTGCCAACATTTTTCTACCGTGTAGTGTGCGTGTATCCACGTTTCGTCGAGATAAATAACGGGTCTTTTGTTATTACCAAGCGAGTCATTTTCTTTCATACGTCGTAAATATTTAGCCCTCCACGCTTGAATTTTGGGTCTTTGAATTAGGGCCAGTCTTTTTTGGTAGCATCGTTTAAATTGGTAGCCTAAATCACATTTAATTATTTTTCTTAATGTAGTTTCACTACCAGTATAATTAAGGTCTACTTTTAAAGCCGCCAAGATTTTGCGCATTGTGGGTATTTCTCTCCTCACCGTACACATTGAATCTATAATATTTCTTAAAGCTGTTAAGGAAAACTCGTCGAAATATTTCTTCTTTTGTCTTTTTCCTTTAGTAGGAGTTCTCATTTTGCTGCCACTGGCTGTTGCTGACTCATGCTCTCGTCTCAATTTCGTCACAGTATTTTTTGCAAAGCCTGTGGCACATGCCACACACTCCGCGACTTTGATAGAATTTTGCAAAATATTTTTAATAACTGTAAGCAGTTGCTTCGGTATTAAAATGTCCGAAGCAAAGCTTTTTAAAGCACGGTTTATACTTTCAAGAACTAACTTACAATCCTCTTTCTCTTTAACAAAATAATTGTCCACTTTAATTATAATTTCACGAGCAAGACTATTAATTAATTTCTTACTCATTTTAACGAGTAACAGCTAACAAAACTAAACAACAAAACTCAAGAACAACAATAAAACAGGATAATAAAAACAAAAAGCTAACAAAAATATTCGATGTGCGTAAGTGGGTAAGCGCGGACTGAACTTGCGAACGGTACCGACGGTGCGAGTTCGACTACGTCACCAAGATGGCCGCCAATCGCAATATCATCGTGCGGGGCTTATAGACAGAGTTACTTTCGCATTTATAATATTAGTATGGATAATGATGTTGCAATACCTGAACCGTGCAATACTGTTCCAATATTAATAATGTAACCTAATATCTGTTGTGTAAGCGTATGAATCATAAATTATATTATTTTACCTGGCAATTTTTCTGCTATTTTGCCTGATAACTAGGAATGGAAACGGCAATCATTACTTCGAATTTTTGGTACTACCAGGATAGCAGAAAATGCAAAGAGTAAATTATAAATTATAATATACATAAACAAATATCCCAAATGCAGAACTTCCAAAGGGTCTGCTTTCCACTGTGCTACTATCGAAACGGAGAGTATTTAAAAAAAAAAATGATAATATTAATTTTTTGGTGCCTTAAAGGCAACACAGTTGGCGCAGTGGATGAGCGATGCTGCGCTTTGTGCCACGAGTTCGACTCCCGCACGGAACAAATACTTGTATGGCTTACAGGTAGTTGTAACGGGTCTGGCTGTTTGTGTAGGTATGTGTGACTTTAAATGTTTGTAAATGGCACCCATGATATAAAAATAATTCCTAGTGTGAGGCATTGGCCCCCGATTCCTTGTTCACGAACTAAATTTAATCCCAGTGCATCCTTCGTTCGCGTAGAGTTAGTTATGCTCCGCTTTGACTTCAGTTTTCGCAACATTTTTTGTTGCTGCTCTGCTCCTATTGTTTATAGCGGGATGTTATATAGCCTAAAGCCTTCCTGGATTAATAGGCTATCCAACGCAAAAAGATTTTTTCAAATCGGACCAGTAGTTCCTGAGATTAGCGCGCACAAACAAACAAACAAACAAATCTTCAGCTTTATATATTAGTATACATATAGATTAAGACAAGGACAGAAGATAATATGTTAGTTATGATGACCTATCAAATAAGTCCGCGCTTGACGTAAATTGATGTTTTTGGTCGCCATGTCTAATTGCCTCTAAATTGTCTATATCTTAATTTGACAGGAATAACCCAAAATGTTATCTTCTATCCTTTTCTTAATATAATTGGAAGAAAAACTGCACTAAACTTAAAATTAGTGAACAAGAAAATCGGCGCCAATGTTTAAAACATACCAGTCTATTATAGCCCCACTGCAAGGCAACTTCCTCTTCTAATACTAAGGTGCGTATTACAGAACGTTACTCAAGCATTGATCTCTGCTTAAGCATTACTTAAAACTAGTTTCAACTAGGGTTGTAACGGAGCTTCGCCTCCGCTTCCGTTACTGCGGAAGTTCCGCAAGAAATCGTATCTTCGCATCCGCCTCCGCACAATTTTTGCGGAGTTATAACGGAGGTTTATTTACGTATTTATAAAATAAATAACGCGCAAGCTGCGACGCTCGAGAACCGTCCGGCCGTGTTTGAGCGCGAAATAGTCTAGAATCAACTAGTGCGAGGTGAGACTCGTCGCCTCCGCATCCGCCTCCGCCTCCGCTAACAAGCCTCCGTTACAACCCTAGTTTCAACCAATCAAAAGGCTTGAAACGAGACTTAAGTAGAGCTTGAGTTTGAGTGACGTTCTGTAATACGGACCTAAGACAGGAGCATTAATAAAGTCTATCTATGAAGAAATAAATCATAAGATACATCAAATAAAACTCTAAATATAACTTTTCTCTATTTATTAGAAAACAGTCCAATACAATACAAAGAAATAAATAAAACATTCCAATATCAACATGCGCTTTAAATTCTATTTGTCAAATCTTATTTTATTTTCATTCTGGAAGCATTTTGTGCTGGTGTATAATATAATTCGAAATATTCAATAAATTTTCAGATGGATCGGGTTAAAAATGCTGTGGAATAATAAATTGATTGAATGAGGCATCATAATAAAATCTTAGCAGAATATGTATGATACATTGCGTCATGTTCAAAATACAAATCAACAATCTTATCTCTATAATAACTTCAGTATTTTTTTTTTTTTTTGGAACAAAACCCGCCACACTGTTCCCAACCCACTGCAACTCCTGAAAGCCAGAATCAACAGTGGAGACCGCCAGAAAACGCCGAGCAATGAAGCTCGACGAGTCCCGGAGAAACGATTCAACTGTCTTGGGTCCCGCAACGAAATTAATCAGAAAAGAATAGCGGAGGAGTAAGAAAAAGATATTTTTTCCACTTCCCTCCATAATAAGCAGGAGACAGAACAGAACTAGGCCAATCGGCACAAAGGGACATTATTGCAACTGGGAGAAGCCCAGATTGCCTTAACTTCAGTATCTAGAATATGTAAAGAAAACCCCGTCCGACCCATCCATACTAATCCATACTAATATTATAAATGCGAAAGTAACTCTGTCTGTCTGTCGGTCTGTCTGTCTGTCTGTCTGTCTGTCTGTCTGTCTGTCTGTCTGTCTGTCTGTCTGTTACGCTTTCCCGCTTAAACCTCTCAACCGATTTTGATGAAATTTGGCACAGACAATCTTTAGACCCTGAGAAAGAACATAGGCTACCTTTTATCCCGGAAAATTTGATGTTCCCGAGGAAATCTAAAAAGCGCGATATAACCGAACTCCACGGGCGAAGCCGCGGGCGGAAAGCTGTATATTATAAATGCGAAAGTAACTCTGTCTGTCTGTTACGCTTTCCCGCTTAAACCTCTCAACCGATTTTGATGAAATTTGGCACAGGCAATCTTTGGACCCTGAGAAAGAACATAGGCTACCTTTTATCCCGGAAAATATGATGTTCCCGAGGGAAATCTAAAAAGCGCGATATAACCGAACTCCACGCGGGCGAAGCCGCGGGCGGAAAGCTAGTAAGGATAATAAAGGTCATGAGTTTACCTAAAACACAATAAAATATGATATTTTACATAATCATCATAGTAACGATACTAATGAATTTTGAAATAACTCTTTTTTCCGCAAATTAATTCAAAGTTCCCAAAATTTGGTATTTTGTTTAAAAAGTGACAACACAATTTTGACGGTATTATTATGAGCGAATAGCGATGCGACCGCGTGCGCTGCCCCCATTCGCCCGCGCATGTATTGCCTATCGCACATGTATTAATTTACCACCTTTTGTGAAATAATATTTATTTTTTTAGGGAGATTTTTTTTAAGTTTTTTTTTAATTTTAGGCATTAGTAGAATCAGTTATCGATACCTAAAATATACGTTCACGGATCGAACAGGGTTTTCTTTACATATTGTATACTGATCCTTGTCTGATGAAGGCCAGCCCGCGCCACAGCTGAGCCAGAAAATATAAATTCCCGACTATGACCTCTGAGTTTGTTTCGGCCGTTTCTTCTCAGAGCTAGTACTAGGAAACGCCGCGGTCATCAAACCGAAATAAAAATAAGAATTCGATCCAGCCGTCCCTTGCTGTTCTAGCGACACCCTAAGCCGAGGTTCGTACCCCACAGGGGGTGCCCTTAGCGTGTAGTCGCTTAGCTTTTAGTAGCCCTGGCTGGAGGCTTTAAATTCACTTAAGGCAGCCACAGGATAGTCCGGTTAAGTAGTTCCGACCTCTCAAGGTCAACTACGAGATGCCATATTAAAAAATAACGCAATTACTGATATTTCATGGTATGTCCCTTATAGTCCATTGCAAACCATAGGAATTATACATCTGAAAACATTCCCCAACCCCTTTACTTACTACAATATAAAATGATAAATTATTGTGCAATGTGACTTAAATAACCACACTATAACTACTACAAAATTTGAACAGAAAAATAAAACAAAACATGGTAACATGGTAACAAACAAGCACATATTAAAATCTTTTACATCTTATAACTATTCATCGTTTATAATTTCTTTGAAGATTACACAACTCTCACTTTGCATTTTTTACACTGAAAAACTATTTACATTGTGGCATATTATACTTTTCATTTATTTGTCTAGATTTCACGTAACTTTATACATATTTGTACAGACGACAGCACATAAGCTACTACAATCTGTCAGATTTCTTTATTAGATTTTCAACTTTATCGCTAAAGCATTAAGGCTCAACATTGATTGCTAATATCTGACAGTTTCGGGTAACTTGACCTGCTGTCGTCCGTACATTACAAAAAAGATGAACCAACATAATCCCCCCCACTCACAAACGATGTTTAAAGTTAACTAGTGATTAGCGATTCTTTAACCATACATTTTCGACTGATCATACTAAACATGGGCTATGCTTGGGGTTTCACTGCGCGATCGAATCAGGAATGAGGAGATCCGCAGAAGAACGAGAGTAACCGACATAGCCCGAAGAATTGCAACGCTAAAGTGGCAGTGAGCTGGACACATTGCCCGTAGGACCGATGCCCGATTGGGCCGACGGGTTCTCGAGTGGCGACCACACACCGGAAGACGTAGCGTGGGTGGGCCCCCGACAAGGTGGACCGACGACCTGGTGAAGGTCGAGGGAAACCGCTGGATGCGGGAGGCGCAGGACTGGTCGTCGTGGAGAACCTTGGGGGAGGCCTATGTCCAGCAGTGGACGTCTTTCGGCTGAAATGATGATGATGATACTAAACATACATGATCGAATGAAAGTTAGTCTAAAATGTATGGTTAAAGAATCGCTAATCACTAGTTAACTTTAAACATCGTTTATGAATAAGGAGGAATGTTTAAAAAAAAAAAATTTTTACTTCACAATACACAGCAGATCATAAGGATTTAGTCTTACAATTACAACCAATAATTTGTTATTTTCCCGCTCAAACTTCAACTTGTGACTAGAACTTTAAGCGCCGCGGTGTGAGGGTATCACGAGATCCTGAAGTAGGTCTGGTAGCCGAGCCCCAGCGACGTGGTGAGGAACCACGCGAAGCAACACCACCACGTGGCGAACCCGAACACGCCTCGGTACACGTCCACTGTGAACACCTAACAGAAGGAAAGAAATACAGATATTAGGGTAGTTGACTAAAAAAAATTAATTAGTCCGTCAGTCAGATTAAAAAAAAAAAAAAAAAAAAACTAGGCACGTATTTTTTCTTTTTTCATATAAACAAAAAATGAAGACGACACAGTGAGTTGAAAACTTGTGTGACGTCACTCCTTGCTACACTTTTTAGCAACGAGTGACGTCACCAGCCACCACTCTTGATCTTTGATGCCTTCTATATTTGTAATTTTTTATTGATTTGATAAAACAAAATATGTATATGTATCCAATAATTTTCTATAACCTGAATGACGGACTCAATAGAATACTTTTTTTTTTACCCAGGTAACATCCCTATTATAAGAAGTATGAGTCTAACCACGTTTCAGTAGATCCAAAATAGGAGGAAAATATTACTAGAAAGGCGAAATGAGTTGGACTACTTAAAGGATCGGGTTAAAGGTGGGAAAGGAAAGCCTTTGCTGTGTAGTGCTTATTGTAACACAAGCTTATTTTTATAACTAGCGTGAAGTTATACAGTAAGTAACAGAAACCTATTGCAATCATTACATGGGCCGTGGTGAGGGTGTCCAGGGCTATTGGAGGGGGCGCAAGTTAGATTTTTAGGGTTGAATCTCCCCCGGCTATTTTGTCTTACAAACTACAAAAGTACAATCACCCCCGGCTATTTTGTCTTACAAACTACAAAAGTACATCTACATGAAACATTAGGTATTTGTAGTGTAGTGTATAGGGCAAATGATCCTGTATCCATTTATACTTTGACTAGCTTTCCGCCCGCGGCTTCGCCCGCGTAAATTTCGGTTATATCGCGCTTTTTAGATTTCCCTCGGGAACATCAAATTTTTCCGGGATAAAAGGTAGCCTATGTTTTTTCTCAGGGTCCAAAGATTGTCTGTGCCAAATTTCATCAAAATCGGTTGAGAGGTTTAGGCGGGAAAGCGTAACAGACAGACAGACAGACATACATACATACAGACAGAGTTACTTTCGCATTTATAATATTAGTATGGATTAGTAATTGTGCAACATGTTCTGCAAGACTACCGGGGAGTGGTTCTGTGATAATTAACGTATTTTTAGTTGCAGTGTTTTTAATCACGTCTAATTTTCGTGTGAAGTATATTAATTTGACAGGACAAATCTTTATCTTCTTCCCGTGTGGTACTGGGCTTCAAATAGTACCATCCCATATCCTCCCGTGGGTGTCGTTAGCGTTTTCCTGTGGAATATCAAATTACTGCGATCCCCAACCCACCTGACAAGTGTGGGGATTGTGGCAAACCCCTAACTTTGGGGAGGCTTTTGTCCAGCAGTGGAGCTCTATAGGCTTCTGTCCTTTTCATAATGAAATATTTAACGAAGATGCAATGAACTTTAGATTGTGAACAGGGGATATGCGCCTTTATGCTAACTAGTGTGTGAGTACTTCGCCCACTTTTTTTCCAAATTGCATTCAATGTTATTGTGTCTATATGATATCTGTATAAAATAGGTTAATAGAGTTGTACCATTCTTACAGAAAATCTAGTTAATATATTTTACGAACAGAATAACTTTTGCCACATTACCATTTTGAGATTCTCCCAAGCCAACTGGAACTGCTCAATACCATCACCGTCCACACTGTCTGTCACTCCAACTGCCTTGTCCTGCACACCACAAACCCCCTCCGTTTCATAGAACAGTCCTGTCCATGTGTAGCCGCCAAGGGTCTTGTACATGAGAGCCATGTAGAGGCACATTATTATGGGGCAGATGTACTGGAGAGCTACTACACAGAGGTAGTAGAACACTGAGGCGATCTGGAAGGAAGATGTGAGAATGTTATTTATGTATTTTTTTGTTTATATAACGGTATCGAACTTGTTTAGTTTTCGATTAATCCGGGCTCTGAGAACCAAATTATGTTTTTCCTCCAAATCGAGAACAAGCTATTGGATGAGATGGGATTTCAGGTACTTACGGAAGGGAACCAGGAACCAGGGGATCACTACACCAGGCCACAAATCTCGGTGGTAGGCCACAACATCTGCCGCATAAGTTACCACCCACCAGACAAAGTCATGCCGCCAAGCGATTCGTCGTGTTCCGGCATGATGTCTGGTGAAGCCGTACGGAGGACGGGTCTGAGTAGTTGTGTTGCGATGTACGATGCGCGAAATGTTGTTGTGTCGGGAATTTGGTTGTGGAGGGCCTCCAGATCAATCTCCCTCTGGCGCAGAATCGTTGGTCGTGTTGTTGGGTTTAACATTGCATCACCGCGCTCAACTGCCGTCTTCCTTCCTATTTACTCAGTTCTTTTGAGTGAGTAGGCTTAATAAACTAGTGCGCTTTACCATCAACGACTGCATCACTGCTTACCATCAGGCGGTATTGCAGTCAAGCGCTAGTTTGTAATTTATATAATAAAAAAAATAACAAAAAAGCAAATAGTCTTATTTTCACAACATATGTGAGTTTCCGTTTGTCCGTTTCGCCATTGATTACGAACTGGTTTTCTACTTTTCTTGTTGCGCCGTGTTGCCAGCGGCGCATAGATTTTGGCGGTGATTAGTGTTGCCAATTATGGAGGAATTGGATGGGATTAGGGAAGTATCTCAAAGCCTGTCCAGAACTCTTTGTGCGCGAGTCTGACTCGCACTTGGCTGGTTTTCTTACCTTCTTTTGAAGGTCGATGTTGGTGATCCTGCCAGCCTCTTTCTTCTGTACATCAAGTCGTCGCTGCGCCATGTCGAGGTAGGCCTGCAGCTGGCGCGGCATCAACGCCAGGCGAATGACGACTGTGCTCACCACGAGGATCAGACGGAGGGTGTCGTAGGCTTCTGAGGTCATGCTGCAAATAGAGGAAATGTAATGTTAAGATCTCTATTAGAGCTTAAAAATCTCATATCTAAGGGGTCTCATGACTGAAAAATTTTGATTCGCTGCAGACTTTTAGGCTCGTATTTTACAAGCTTACTCAAAAATCATAGCAGAGCCATGAGATTGGTTGAAATTAATTTTAATTAATGCTTTAGTCTTGAGTAAGGGTCTGTTATACGGCACTTAGTTGTTTCTCGGTGGTAGGCCATAACATAGGCTGCCGGCAGAAGTTACCACCCACCAGACAAAGTCTTACCGCCAAGCGATTTGTCGTGTTCCAGCATGATGTCTGATGAAGCCGTACGGAGGACGGGTCTGAGCAGTTGTGTTGCGATGTGTGCCGGGTACGATGCACCAAATGTTGTTGTGTCGGGAGTTTGGTCGTGGAGGGTCTTCAGACCAATCTCGTGTTCAGTGTAAATATGATTATCTATCTACTTAAGATATAAACGTGAAAGTTTTTATGTATGGATGTATATTTGTAACTGTTTTACTCATAGATTTAGATGAAATTTGGCATACAAATTATACCTAGGATTAACATAATCATATGAAAGATTTTGTCTAGACATTCTGGCATCGAAACTTATGCGACCGTGGGGCGTTGGGCGTTTCATTGAATCCTATTGAAGGACTATGCAGAGAAAAAAAATCAAAGTAACCAGCAAAGTGAAAGGAAATTTGAATTAGAATGCAAGAAGGAAGCATTAAGAGGGACTAAGCCCTTTTAATGCTTCCTAACACACTATCAATCTGATCTCTTCAATATAAAAAAAGCAATTAATATTGTTGAACTGTCAAAATGAAAGCCATTGCCACTTATAATGTGTTATGCAATTACTTCGCATGAAAGCCTCCGTGGCGTAGCGGACGCGGCCGCTGCGCAAGGAGCCGCGGGTTCGATCCCCGCACAGTGCAAGTATTTGTATGCATGAATATGAATATTTGCACTGGTCTGGTCGTGCCTCGGAAAGCACGTTAAGCCGTTGGTCCCGGTTGCCATACGAACATCTAGTGGCAGTCATTACGGGTTGTTGGAGCCCTCAAAAGTCTAACAATTGGTTTAATTGCAATGCTTCGATATCGCCTTCGGGTTGTGGAGGTCAGACGGCAGTCCCTTCACGGAAAATATCGAAGTTTAGCCAAAATCAGCAGTTTAGACTGGTAAAGCGGACCCCAGATTCCAAAGCTGAAAAAGCTACGGATGCGACTGGGATTAACGCTGAGATGATGATGATTGAAGTTGTGAAGTGTAGTGTAGTAAAGTGTAGTGTCTACTCACATTGGTTTCTCCATACCGCTGAATACTCTAACAGTGAGATAGTGCCTAGTAATGGGTCGCACCCACAACAGCACCAGTACAAACGGCATCGCGAAGTTTAAGTTGAGCAGCAAAGATTTCACTTTGTTGTCCCCGTAGTATCTGAGAAGTATAATGTTATTCAGAAGCCTTAAAAACATTTCTCATATTGTAGTTTTGGCTAAAAGCCGATGTTTCACGAGTTTATAAGCGATCGAGTAATCGTTTGTATAAGGCATCGTCCTAATAGAACGCGAATGCGCGAGCATCGTACGTTCGCGCGAATTTTACTCGTACGAATACACAATCATAACATATTGTACGCGAATAAGTGTCCTAACTGACGATCGCACGATGCGGTCGCGCGACCTAAATGTTCGTTTCTTCGTTAATTGAATATAATAAGTGTTCTAATTGCAATGCACGCGATAATTGCTTCGGCGGTTCACGGTCGCTCGCTCGTGTCGTCAAATCTTAGGACATTTTTTGCCATATGCCAGTTTTTTGCCATAGCGCAAACACGCGATTGTCGCGTCGATTATTCGCGGGATGTTCGCGCATTTGCGTTCTATTAGGCCGATGCCTAAAATTTAACGTACGTAACGAGTTATAATTGTAGCGATTAGGACTGAGGTAAGAGTAAGACTGACTACAATTGTATTCAGTTTAGCCTCGGCCACCAGCAATAATAAATAACTATCTCTGATTTCCGGTAAATGCATGGTTGTAACACGAAGCATGGCGACAGTAGCTGTAAACGGGTGTTACGATGAGTAAACTCACGATTAACGCGATTTTTTTTTTATTGACGAACGACGCGATCGCTTCGATCGCCAACTCGCGCGATGTTCAGTTTTGCTTAAAACGCGGCATTGGGCTTTTTACAGTGGCTATGGTGCCTTTACAAAAGTAGCGATAGTACAAGATTCTAAATGTACATAATTTAATAACTTTATAACCTGAACGGAACTTACAAAAGTGAATCCCAGTGCATTCTGGCCACTCTCATCCCGGGGAAAGTGAATAGAGTTCCAATGATAGCTGCCCACACAGCTAAGAAGAACTTTAATATCAGTTTTGAAGCTGGTCCCCTGAAAATTACAAACAAAAATGTGTTACCTACTTAAAAAAATAAATATGCATTCCTTATTTGAATTTCAAAATAAACTAACAACTTTTGATTTTATTTTTCAATTATTACATAAGCACTTTCTCACTGAATGAAGGTTAAATTTAGAACGAAAAATTATTAGGTCTTTTTTTTTGACATAGATAATTATTTTAATTAGAACTCGGCTCTTTGCCAAAATTCTCATCTGTAACAATATTAAAATTATTTATGCTCCAAATTGACGTTATTTCAAATTAAATAAACTTAAGCATTCATAGTAATCAAGTTGATTTCAGAGTGACTACCACTATTATAAGGATTCATAAAAATGTTTAAAGTTGTAGTACAAAGTTTGTAAAAATTAATTATTCTTTTACATGTTTGGTGACTATGTCAAAATATTATTTTAGAAAGTATTGCCTTACTATGCCAATGCAATGTTACTACCAGAAGGATTTTTACTTCAGTTTTGTTGAGGAGCTTTTATCAAAGATTATGTCACTCCCTTTTACACAGTTTAGCTTACTTAGACAATATTAGTTTACAATATTCTCAATAGTTTTTTTATAAATTATAAAGTAGCGCTTGACCGCAATCCTGCCTGATGGTAAGCAGTGACGCAATTGTTAATCGCAATAGTTAATGAACTAGACCTATTTTTGGAGCAGCATTAAATTTTAAATAACCTCTGAAGATGGCAGACTGTCCTAGTTAGCAAAAAGTCGAATACCGATTTAGTTCGAAATCCTAATTACTGAGCAAAATATTTTATTACAGTCAAAAACGAAGTGGTATTTAATTAAAGAACAGCACTGTGTGTGTTCTTCTCTCCCTGTTCTTTAACTCTTAGTTTCCATTATAAAATAACAAAAAGTACAATTTTGTGTTAATCAATATTGTTGCTAACCATAGTTCATACCACAAATATACAGATGCATCTAACTTCTACTATTTAGCCAAAAATACAATTACAAGTGTGGATATATCCCACCCATCCTAAAAAGAACTGAGGCTTACATAGCTTAACCTGTTTGAATGACTTATGCAGTGGTTATCACATGCCACACTGTACAAACCCTCTTAAATAAAGTAGTGTAGCAGTAAAAATCACAAAACTTACACAGAAGACAATCCTTGATTCTCAAGGAACTTGGAAGCATTTTCATAGAAGCTGTCATAAGCAGGATCTACTCCCACCTCCAGGTTGGCCTCACTCACAATGAGCACCATCATAGCTATCAGCAGGAACACACAGAAGGCCACGATGCATGTGGAACGCTCCCCGATGGACTCCTCACTTGTGAAGTACTGCTTCGTCAGGCTTAGGAGGATTTTGCTATGATATTTGATTTAAGGAAGACATAAATTGGTGTAAAATTGTGAAGCCCTGAATTTTGTGTATGTGCAAATTAATTAAGTACTTTCAATATTGAGAACTTTAACTATTCTAATTAACAATAATATATTTGTCAACATTTTCAATCGGTTTTTTTTTTTTTTGCAAATTGTTCATTGAAGTTGAAAGTTCCCTAATCGGCGAACACTTTTTTGTCAAATGATTGCGACTAGTTGGTATCAGTTGGGATCTTTCAGACCGCCCATTGGTCCGTTCTGTCCAAACGATCCCAACTAGTCGCAATCATTGGACAAAAATGTGTTCGGCAATTAGGGGGCAGTTCAAAATTTCATTGGTTGATCATCAAAATTCTGTGTTTTTGTTTAACCAAGCGGTACCCAAAATGACAAACTGAAATTCCCAATTGCTTACAAGCAGCAGAGAAAAGGGTTAGTGACCTTTCCCTGTTGTATTTTTGAAGTAAAGGCGATAGTGAAGGCTGTGCTATGAAAAACCTTGCTGTACATAAAAAAAAGTGTTCTTTGCACATATAAAATTAATCATATCTAGTCCTTATGAAGCTTTATGTAAACTCTTAGCAAAGGATACAATGAGAATAAAACAACCAGGAGACACCACACCATGCTCAAGTTGAACTCATCCTTTAATGGGAATATTGATGTGTACACCTGAAAGAATAAATTAAACAAGACATTAAAATTAAAGCTTAGAAATTGCTTGCTATTAAAAAAAACAAAACATGAGTAACAAGTTATGTGCCATACACTGAGATTTTGTATAAGTAAGTGGTTAGTTTTATTTTATCATAAGGCAAACGTGGTGATTACGCTCAATCCTTCTCTGTTTGAGAGGAGACCTGTGCCCAGCAGTGGGACAATAAAAGGATGACGAAGTGGTTAGTAGAATATAATATCACTACCTAGGGTAAGAAAATTTACACCTACCTCTGACATAATATACACTATAGCAGTGTACAGTGAGAAATCCACTATCCATAGATATTCAGTGTAAAACCTCAAGTGCACCACGTCTAATGCCGTCACGGGCGCTGTTTCCAGCTGAATGTCCAGGCTTCGAGGCACATGAAACGTCTCCGGCTTCCCATTCGATTCATGTTTACCGCCTTTCTTTCCCTTCGAAGTTTCCTTCGGTACTCCCGCCAAACTCTTCAACTCACTGTTAGTAGGGTACAGATACCTATACAGCTTTTGTGAACATAATAACCATCTCGCAAATGAATAACTCCCCAACTTCTGTATCACTGACACCATAATCAGTGTGATAACTAATTGAGCGCCGAGCAGTGCCTGGAATTTAAATAAAATCCTATGATCCACAAAACTGTGCACGGAATCTATCTTTAGATCTACAAGTCAAGTTTACGCACCATATCGCCTGGATTTTCATTCACATTTATGTCTATTCATAGTCGGTATTTGCTGAATTATTTTCGCTTCAAGCTGAATCTAATCTATAACCTCAATTTTTTACTCCCACTCATTACTATGCAGTAAAATTAGAAAGAATTTGGATCCACGAACGAAGGGATTCAAGGGAGAAAGAAATATATATACATACAGAAGTAATGAGTAAAGGAAAGATACATCTAGAGCCTGGTGTCAAAATCACACCTTTCATTTTAATCGGATTTTACAGTTTAGTAGGTTTGATAGTGTTCAAAGAAATAATGTCAAAATTCCATTACTACTACTACTAATTGTTAGCTTAATAACTAATTCTTATTAATTAAAAAACCGTCAATGCTTCGAAATTATGCAAAACTTTTACAAAATAGTAAGGAAACATAATGCTAACTTGTATTTTAAATGTATATTTATATTAAAGCGTTCTTCATAAATGTATATGTTTAATCAATGGTATGAAAGAGATGTAGACTCAAGAAGGGAGAAAGAAGTAAAATGTATTGCCATGTATAAATAGCATCCCTTATTGTCAGATAAAATACCTTCCTCGCCTTTCGTAGTTTGCTGTGTCCCGCACGGCTGTGTACGGGTCAAGGTCCAGAGTTCCAGATTCCTCAATGCGAGACCATTGTGATCACTTCGATCTCTTGTTATTGATCACAAGGTTTTACCACCTAAGTTCAAATAATAGAATGAGTATTGACTATTGAGATATTTGTGCATGATAATTTAAAGTATTTACCAAATTACTTATATCTCAAAACTTATTGCTATGTTAAATAAGACTATTGTCTATTAATGTTTTTTAAACTGACAAAATTACATTATTAAAGCTTAGATGTATGAAGTCGTACGCATGACAAAAAGTTAGTTCAACAAATTACAGTTTGATTTGACATTAACTCCTTCTTACGAAAGAAATCTCGTGAATATAGTGGGATGACAAAACTTCAATTTATTAAAACACACACCCGCTTGTTCATAAATACTGCTTAAAGTTAACTAGTGATTAGAGATTCTTTAACAAACATTTTTGACCTTTTAAATTCATTTCACTTTAATCATCCTTTATGAATAAATACCACAGTGTTTAAAGGGTTTATTCATAAACGGTGATTAAAGTTAAGTGACATGCAAACGTCTAAAATGTATGTTTAAACAATCTCTAATCACTAGTTAACTTTAAGGAGCGTTTATGAATAAGGGGGCATATTACAGGCTGTATAAAATACCTTTAAAACATTAAATTAATCTCAAATAGTCATAACCTTAAATAGTGAAAGATGTCTGTGGCCTTCTAGAAAATATAAATCTAACTCAGGTTATTGCAAGAATGTAATTGTCAACTTTATAATATTAACAGGATCCGTAAATTGCCCCACGGACTTCATTCATGTCATGTTTGTTTCCCTAGTATTATTAATTTAATATACTCTTTGAATGCTTTGATGTCATGCGTGATCAATGCGTGATACGGACTGTGACGTCTGTGACTGACTGTCACTGTGACAACTGACAGCTATTTAGATACAGGGAAAGCAAAATTTTTCGTCGGGTATCTCTAACCAGTCCGCGTTGCGCATGATGACTAATGTTCACTGAGAGTTATTCATATCGATTGA
The DNA here is from genome assembly GCA_017933935.1 of Sesamia nonagrioides. Classification (NCBI taxonomy): domain Eukaryota; kingdom Metazoa; phylum Arthropoda; class Insecta; order Lepidoptera; family Noctuidae; genus Sesamia; species Sesamia nonagrioides. The sequence goes on from JADWQK010002063.1 coordinate 1,555,540, forward strand.
TTTGTCTCTACACGTAATTTGGTTTCGTCGCTGCCAAAGTCTGCTCGCAGACTGCGACGGAGCCTTTTCTGTAGTTGATTAAATTTTTTATTTTGTGTTGTGTTTCAAAAACCGTGCAAGATGGGGTCGTTGTTTAGGAGTGAAGAAATGACATTATGTCAACTTTTCTTGCAGAGCGAAGCCGCGTATGCATGCGTGTCTGAGCTCGGAGAGCTGGGACTCGTGCAGTTCCGAGACGTGAGTAGTGCCATTAAGTGGATCCTGTTAAACGCCCCTTTTATTCAGTACCATATCTATCGTTAGAAAACCCTACATTGTTTCCCTATGGGTACAACTTACTAAGATATCTCTGACCTCGTTTCACTTTTGATCGAAGTTTCATGCCCTGATTTCGTGATAATACTGATTTATCTAACAGACCTTTTACAATACTTGCAAAATGACTTAGTTCTGAAGGTTTTTCATTAGCGTTTTTATTTATGAACGTCTTTTTAATTATTTTATAGCCATATATAGTTAGTTACTGGAATATTTAGCTCAGATACTGTTATATCAACACTAGAGAACATGATATCTTGTTAGAGTTGGTATGTATCTATTCATTGTTGCTTCTATGCACTATTATTTACTCTTCTATAGGAATTCTCTAAACAGTGGCATAGCTTATCAGAATAGAATATTGTTTATACAGATTCAACTATTTCCAGTTAGAAAGGCTCAAATTTTTGAGACAGTAGTGTCAAATTAAGGATAATGCTATTTTGAGTGTACTCATAGGAGTTTGCTTTATATGAGTAGTCTAAACAAGTTATGAACATACTCACACTAAGGACAGTACACAGACACATTCACAAAGTGCCACACCATTATCTTTGCCGAAAATAATAAGTAAATCCTTTAAATATTTAATGTTATAGTGGCAAAAGGAATAACATCATCTGTAAAAAATTCAATTGTGTAGCTATCACGGTTCGTAAGATACAGCTAGATGGTGGTGTACAGACAATGGAGTCTTAATAATAAGGTCCGGGTTTTTTACCTTTTTGGTAACCCTAAAAAATATTCATGCATTAAAATAGTCTGTCTACGGTAGTATAGGCATTTTGTTAGTTTTTTTTTTACAAAGTTGAGAATTTCATAGCTAAAATTGAACAACCTCTTGAAATATCTGTAGGTACCTAAATCTCCACTCTGTTTAAGATAGTAGCAAATCGCTAACATTTTAATAGTTAATGTTTTACCCCTTCATTTATAAACTCAATGGATAATTACTATGTCAGTTAAACAAAAAAAAAAAACTTGGGTTTCCTTTTAGAAAACCTATCAAACAATGTGTAGATGATTTTTATTAGATAACTAGCTATCCGCCCTCAGCTTTGCCTGCATGGATTTCAGTTATATTGCGTTTCCAAGAGAACTCTTTAAAAGTCCGGAATCAAAACTATCCTATGTTATTTCTCAAGATCAACACTATCTTTGTACCAAATTTCAATAAAATCAGTTCAGTGGCTTAGATGTGAAAGCGTAACAGACAGACAGACAGACAAAGTGAGTTACTTTCGCATTTATAATATTAGTAGGGATGGTATGGGTCCCTTCATTCGCTAGACTGATTTTTAAAAATGTTTATTACATAATTGATTCCATTGGTCATACTGCCAACATAAAATTTTAAATTTATAAAGTCATGTGAGTGATTAAAAAAGTGTGATTGTTATTACCTATGATTGATTACATTAATTATATTGCAATCTCTGATAAAGTGTATTATTTTGTTGATAAGGTCACACCTAGAAACATAACTGAATGTGTTGTAAATTATATCTTATCATTTATGAATTAAAGTATTATCTAAATACCGGGTTAGTTTATTCTAGGTATTTCCATTATCCTTTTGTAAAGGTAATCAAATAAAATTCGATTCTGAGAGAATATTGAGTTCACTAAATCATATGAGATTCATAGGCCAGGGAATGGGTAATACTAAGGTTCAGCTGAGACTGAAAATAAAACAATATCTCGGCCCTAGACCAAGAATAATATATAAAATAATACAATATTAACTATTTAACAAAATTTTTTACTTAACTATTTAACTGTTTTATTAATCAAAGTTAAAGAACATTAAGTATATCATAACAAAAAAAAGGTAATTTTTGGGCATCTTCACCCTTTAAAGAGTGTCACCTCTCTTCATACAATTGTCCAGCTTTGCAAGACAGTTTTCACTTGCTATGTTAGTTGGCTACGCAGTTATTTGCTACAGGCCCTAAGCACCTCGTAAAAACGACAGACCCAATGCTCAGATATATGAGCATTTCTGTGAATTTGTTGCCTCTCTAAGAAAGCTAGATACAATCACAACTGAGAATTTCGCTTATAATTAGCCGAGAACCGAGACAAACTCGGTTGAATTTGTAGCTGAGAATGCAGAGACTCGGTCGTCGACTATACCTCTGGTATTACATGGGTTCATAGGCAGATCATTTTTCATCAGGTGTGCCGCATGCTTCTTAACCACTCTAAAGGGTAAATGTTTTTGATCTGTAGTTAACTCAAACAATTGTTATAAATAGTAACTAATGATTAAATGTTGGCAAAATGTGTACCATTGTTATTAAATATCCAGTAATGTTTATTTTTTTCTAACTAAGAGTAAACTATTTGACCATTAGCTGTGGACATTAGATTAGATAAACTGAAAATTTATCAAAAAACAAAATTTTGATAAAAGTGAAATGTAACCATCAACTATTATTTTAACCATTGGTTGAGTATAGCTATGGATCTAAAAAACGACCTAACAATATTGATGTTTATTATCTTAAAAAGTATTTAATAATGCTAAGACACTAAGGTCCGTATTACAGAACGTCACTCAAAACTCAAGCTCTACTTAAGTCTCGTTTCAAGCCATTTGATTGGTTGAAACTAGTTTTAAGTAATGCTTAAGCAGAGATCAATGCTTGAGTTCCCTTCTGGAATACGCACATAAAACATTCTTAGCAAAATTTATCATAGATCTCTGTAACCCATTATTTTCTGACCATTAGAATGGTGGCGTGTTCTTACATAAGACACTGTTATCTAAATACTGGCCTAAGAAACGGTTTTTTTAGCAGGGATTACTCCTGCACAAATTGAGGTCAAATTCTTTACAAAAATTTTATTACCCTAAAGATCGCTTTGTGCAGACGACAGCGCATCCTTCAACTCGTTATTCAAAAGTCAAGTGCTCACTGGAGTTAGTTTCTTTTTCAATCGAATTGCCTATGATGAATGTGATGGTATTCGACAATTGGCATGCATTACGGCGCCTGCGCCAATTGTCCCACAACGCGTCGATACCGCGTTGCGGAACATCGTAACTTCACATATTGGCCACCCAATGCCAACTAATTGCATGTTCCACCCAATAAAATAAAATCTCTATTCAGAAAGAGTAGTATTGACTCACATTGGCGGACCAAAGTTTGCATTCCAATACAATTCGTAATAAGTATCTTGCCGTCGTCGGGAGTTTTTTTGCGGCGGCAAATAAACACATTTACAAATGACTTGATATCTTCATTGAACTTTCAAATCAAATTTTTTTATCCATACTAATATTATAAATGCGAAAGTAACTCTGTCTGTCTGTCTGTTACGCTTTCTCGCTTAAACCTCTCAACCTTTTGATTTTGATGAAATTTGGCACAGTCAATCTTCAGACTCTGAGAAAATGCATAGGCTACCTTTTATCCCGGAATAATTTGCTATTCCCGAGGGAAATCTAAAAAGCGCGATATAACCGAACTCCACGCGGGCGAAGCCGCGGGCGGAAAGCTAGTTTCATATAAACCAACATGACTTTTTGAAACGTCAGAAGCTAGGTGCACAGTTCCAATTATTGGTCGTTTCCTATTAAGAGCTGCACCCGAATTGGGTTGTATCCTAAAAAATAATTTAATGTCCATCAGATAGATTTATAGAAAATATTGAACACGTATTTTTTATTTTTTCTTTCATTCAAATACTTAGGAAGATACATTGATTTGAAATGTCGCATGACGTCACGGCGTGGTACAAAATATACCACGGCGTCACGTAATTGGCCCCCACTCCGTAACTTTAATACGCTATATCTCAGTACTTTTTGGTGATTTCGACAAAATAAAAAATACGGGTCTTAATTTTTTTTATTATCTATAAGACGGACTAATTATTTTTTTTTATTTTCTTACCTAGGATACATCCCTATTGCGGAACACACTATTACTATCAGTAGGAATAATTTTGAAGCATGTTGCTAATCCATTGCTCCATGAGTTCGAAAATACGTCTGCTCAACAACGTAACTAACGCAATGAATGTTGTTGCATTGTCAAAATGAAACACATTGCTACTAATAGTAAGTTACGCAATCACCCTGCTGGCTTACTCACTTTTAAGTACTCTTTTAAAATTAATTGACTTTTACAATATTTTCAAATCGCAGTAGGTTATGGAGAGAATAGGTCTGTTAACAAGTACCAAGTACTTAATAAAATAAGAAATGATCTACAGATCTAAAGTATACAAGGTCTACAAAATCGTCACATTTACAAAACGTGGAAGAAGCTATCAAAAGGATAAATAAAATATTACAATCTACTGACATGAATGTCATTATAGCCACAAATAATTCAATTCAATACTTGATTAATAGCCTTTGTGGGAGAGACGCCACAATTTTGCCAAGAAAGCCACAAATAAAGAGTTAAAATTTGAACTGTCAGTATATAGGTAATTTCAAATAATATAAAGATTCTGTGAATAAAATTACATCGTAATTTAAGAGCAGTTAATTTGGACATTTAAAAATAGTTTTGCCGTTAATGAGGTGCCGGGGACATGTGTACCTAGAAGGAATCATTCATTGTCTTCAATGAAGTATTTAATCCTTTAATGTACAGTCAGTCCGTCTTTGGGATATGCAGTCGGCAGTCACCAAAAGAGATAAGCAAGTAGGGTTAAGGGTATAGTTAAAATTTTGCAAGTAACCGGTGGATGTTTTCGAACAGAATTTATTTTAATTAATAGAAAACCAACAGATTATTTCTTCGTTTTCAGCCTGTAGAGCACTGCTGGACAAAGGCTTACCACAGTGACCGGTCTACAGATCTACAGATTATTTGCAAAATAAATTTCATTCGTAAATATCTATCGGTTTTTACTAAACTTTAACTATGTCCGACGATCTTATATTTACTTACTTATTTCCTTTGGTGACTGTACAAATATTCCAAGCTATAATGCTTGGTTCCACCTCCCCATTGTTCCCCAGTGGTCTACATTTCTTCAGATGACATAGTACATTTTTCATTTGAGTAAGAATGTATTGTTCTTCCACATCGGGTTGACCTCCAATACAGGAAGATGAATGCTTTCAGTGACCAAACCATTCCTTTTGTTCCTTTGTCTCGGCGTTACAGAGAAATGCAGTCAGCTAAATTTTAACCATTATTTGATTTAGGTTACACTATCTAAGTGAGAAGTTCTATTATTATATAATGGCGGGCGTTGCTTCGTACTTTCGTAGGCGTAGAATTAATTGACGTAACAGGGGCCCTAGCCAATGTAACATCGCTTCGTAGCGAAGCGAAAGCGAATACCAAACAAACCAATAACGAAAACGATTGACCACGCGACGCGATAAATCACGTGGTCAATCGTTCCCGCCATTGGTTGGTTTGGTATTCGATTTCGCTTCACTACGAAGCGATGTTACATTGTCTACAGGCCCAGATCTGTACTAGATAGTGTCCTTTCCGATAAACTCCTTTAGATAATCATTCGATTTACATCATTGGGGTTTTCATGTAAATACCATTATTGCGTAATGTAGAGGAGAATTTTATTGAAGTTCTAGACACAGGTGTTTGGCGTTTTGTCCGATGAAGGCCAGCCCGCGCCGCAGCTGAGCCAGTAATATCATAATGTCCCATCAATGACCTCTGAGTTTGTTTCGGCGTTTTTTCTCAGAGCTAGTACTAGGAAACGTCATGGTCATCAAACCATTAAGAACACATTCGATCCAGCCGTCCCTTGCTGTCCCCTTTAGCGACGCCCTAAGCCGAGGTTCGTACCCCACAGGGGGTGCCTTTAGTGCGTAGTCGCCTAATTTTAATTTAGTTTTAAGTGCCCCTGGCTGGAGGCTTTAATTTTAATTAAGGCATCCACAGGAAAGTCCGATTAAGTAGTTACGGTCGCCTAGTAGCCACCTACGAGATGCCATATCAAAAAAAAAAAAAAAAGTGTTTGGCGTTTACCTAAAAGTCAGACATAAACTCAAGTGGTTATAAATATAACAGATGATAATGACCTTATAACGTCGTAATCTAAAGTTGTTACGGATCCAAAATTCCGCAGATGCGGATTTGTGGTATATTAAAAAAAAAAAACATTTTTAAGTAGGTACCTATTGTGGACTGCGCAAAAAGTTAACACAAAACGTCAAATTTGGTGAATCGAAATTTTAATTCGTCTGTTTAAGCTTGTATTACATTACATTTTTATACATTTCACATATTTTATTTATTTGCTACTAAAACTGAGCCACTCGACATATCATCGGATACGGTCACTGATCAGTAAGCGAATAATGATAGCAATTAATAAAAACACATGCACAAACACGCGCCACTAAGGTTCCGCAAACTTCTTTTACATTTCACCTGTCAGTTTTAAATCCGCATCCGTTGAAGATCTGCATAAATTTGATGCAAATGCAGATGTCTGAATTGATGCGAATATTCCGCATTTGCGGTTGCAGAGGCGTATATCCGTAACACCCGTAATTATCACTATCATCGTCGCTTTTCAGTTAATGACCATGAGTACGCCATCACAATAAGCAGCGAAAAATTAAAACTATTCCTATTTCTCGCACGTGATTTCTGAAGGCCAGTGTCCTAATTAAAAATGTTAAAATCTAATCGTATCTCAACGACAATCAGTGTCCATAAACTTGTCGCAAGTGTAGGGAAATGTAGGTATTTTTGGCAGTGCAGCAATTAAGCAGTGATGCAATCGTTGATGGTAAAGCGCGCTACTTTATTATGAAACTATTCGCTATATTTGACTTGCAAAACTAAATTGTTTTAAACACAAACTTTAAAGAAAATGAGGATAACGATGGATCCTTAATTTGAGAAAAGCAGTTCGGATTTAAAAAAAGGATTTCATTTCACATTTGGTAGGAAAGCCGTCGACAAACGGCCATTTAACTATCCATTAAATAGAAGCCAGTTACCACTACATGGTAAAGACCACGTGTTCAATGAGATAGCGCTCAGGCCGCTTATGTCGATATTTTATTGAGAGGAGTTGTTGAAGGGAATTAGATAAGTATTACTATTTGATAGACTTGGCTTGGATCACAATGACCACTTAAATCAGACTGAAACTAGACAAAACTTAAAAAATATAAAAAACTACACCTCGAATTGTAGTCTCAGCTGTGAAGCCATACAACCATGAAGTATCTATATGACTTGCATTCATCCAACTTTCATAATGCCACTTAATTAAGTAACTTTAAAATACATTGAAGACAATACCTCATCCTGATCTTTCTCTCCTCAGTTAAACCCAGACGTGAACGCGTTCCAACGCAAATTCGTCAATGAGGTCCGTCGATGTGACGAGATGGAGCGAAAGCTCCGTTACTTGGAGAAGGAAATCCGTCGGGATGGGATCCCGATGTTGGAGATCCCGGGCGAGTGTCCCGAGGCCCCACAACCTAGGGAGATGATTGATCTTGAGGTGAGAAAGAGCTTTTTTACTACTTTGTTCCTGCTTTTTGAATGTGCCAACTTTGCCAGTTTGTGTGGACTTCGACTGCTGCCCAGATTTCATAGTTAAATATCCCAGTGTATCTATAAAATTATTTTCGTTTCATAGGCTACCTTCGAAAAGCTGGAGAATGAACTCCGCGAGGTAAACCAGAATGCTGAAGCTCTCAAGAGGAATTACCTTGAGCTTACAGAACTCAAGCACATACTTAGAAAAACACAAGTTTTCTTTGATGAGGTAAGTTCAAATTAAAGAGCTGACGAAACAACCACCTTAATTCTTGCCTTCAAACAAATTTATTGTAACACTAATCAGTTTAAGTATCAACCTAATGAGTATATATGCTTCGTCCAACGTATTGGAATCCAACGATAAGATAGCTCACTGCTAATTTCCTCGTAATTTTTTAAGCATAATGTGTAATGTCGATTAATTACTATGAACGTAATCTATTAATGTTTGACCGTTATTGCAGTCTTCTAATATACTGTGTCAATGTGGACTGCCATTGTAATTACTTGCTGAAGCTAGCTTACGAAGGAAATGTCAGCAATAGATACGTTCTAATCAATTAGATAGAGTTCAGCTTGAAAACACAATAGCAAAGGTTTGAAGCCGATACAAATTCATGCTGTTGTAGAAAAAAATAGCTCCACGATCAATGTTCAAGTCGTCCTTATTTATTTTATCATCGTTTATTATTTATTGATTTACCCTTTTTTTGGATCAGTGTCTCATTAAATATTATTATTTAATTTTATTTAAATAACTTAAAGCACAATAACAACAGTATCAAATACTAATTAATGTTCAACACTTTACAATATTATTTAAGTTAACATTTTCCTTAAATGAAGGTCGTGGGTCTTAAATTATTTATTTTATAAAACTATTTTATAATTATGTATTCGACGAAGTGGGCTTCGAAAACAACGAGCTTATGAATTGAAACGTTTAGATTCGGTATATTGTTTGAAATAATGACGTCGTATTGTCAATGTCACATTTTTGTTGGTATGTCTATTGTCGGTAGCTGATTGATCGCACTCGTACATTACTGTCTGCTTTGATTTTACTCGTACTAGGATATATAAACGATTTCTAATCTCACTCAAAAGTCAATTTTATCTGTGGCGTTATCATAGAAATGATTTCATGGTCACAAATAGAATCCTCCACGGTCGTAAGTCGTACCAAATGTGACATTGACATTGACGTTTGTCTGACCTTGACGCCATGTTGGCGTGTGTGTGCACAAGATGGCGGACCCGTCGCGCGAGGAGGAACAGGTGACCCTACTTGGGGAGGAGGGGCTCATGGCGGGCGGGCAAGCTCTCAAGCTGGGGTATGCTCCGATTGATTACGACGCGCTCGTTGGACCGTTTTGATTTCCATTTCTGTCAATGGAAATCAAAGCACACACATGAGCGTTATTATTTTTACAGCGCTTGTACTGTGACGCTGATTCTGGAGTCTACCGATCACCACTCAGGCAAGCATTGGAGTCGGCCGGTTTATAGTATATCATCAACATAACACCTCTCTTTGACTTCTTTGTGTGATGGAATGAGCTTAGTTGTAGCACCGCAACCAGTCCGGTCCAGACCGTGTCAGTCTACTAAAGCTTAGTGAAATACTCCTGACTCCCTTGCCGAGCGTGCTAACCAATTGCTGCCTGAGTGAGATTTTAATTTTAATTTTGAACTAACAATGTTTCCGACATGATTTATTTTTGAAGTCCATCTGCGAACGTATCCAGCTATCGGAGTCGACAAGGTTTACAAAATAGTTTATTTCCGTTATCATAAAGTCATCCACGCTTCCTGTACTTGTCATTTTTATGCATGCCATTATGATTTTATATGTTCATGTCATATGTAGATCACGACGAGTCACTTATAGAGTATATATTTTCTTTAGTTTATTATAAACGACACTGTAATTTGAACACAATACGAAGTAGTCACAAACTAACAATGCATATGAAGCTTATATATAATTTGTTGGTAGCTAGGTAATTACCAGCACACCACCGCGTAGAATGAGGTGATTGCAGTGACTCGATGGCGCTACTTTTTACTACAACAGGCAAGGAAACAGTGTGCATCGTGTGGTGTAAATGTCGTAACTGTCGCGTTCATTGTGACGTCATATGGGCAATGTTTGTCTACATGTTTATGTTTGTCCTCCGTGTAGCACGAGGGTGGTGCCAATACCACTGAGTCGATGACGCGCGCCCTCATATCCGACGACCCGAACAGACATATCGGCCACGTCCAACTAGGGTATGTATGCGTGTGTACATACGCACTGGAGTGACACTACCACCACCCGGTACTCGACGCGGCTGGGCTGTTCACCCACAGTTCAGCTGCTGCTATACTCTCTATTGGTTCTATTGGTTGCTCGTCTTGTATGTCTATCGTGTCAGAATGTATGTCCACTGATAAAACATCGTACGTTATTATCACGAAAGATACACATTTACTGCCTTACTAACTTTACTGATTAATCATATCTGCGTTAGTAATCTGCTAGCTACGAAGAATGACCCAGTGACGTACTACACGAAAGACGATGCAATCAATCACGTTGTTCACATAAACTTGACACTTTTATTATTTGACGAAGAATTTTGTAAATATTTACAATGTCAACAAATATATTGCATGAAGTGAGCCCTCAATTGCGGTTTATGTGAGCATTTTCATCGAACTCATATTGCACGTGAATTCAAAAAGAATATTTTCCGCTTAGTATAACAATTATAATCACAAGAATTTTGAAATTACAGATCGTGCGCTTAGCGCTCATAGAGTAAAAATTATTGTTGCAATTAAAAGTGATAAAGTCTCTGAGAATCCTTTTGTTAAAGTTAATGCATGTGAAATCCTCTTCCAAATTGTAAATCTAAAACATGTCCCAGAATATTACAAAGTTGTTGAACTAAATAACCAACACGTTGATGTAATATTAGACTATATTTTAACTTAGTCTTAACTGTACAGTATTGCTAAACATTTGTGCTTGATTTATTCCCTAGTTTGCGGGATAAACAAGAATCCCTGGAATTCCTGCCTTGGTTAGTAGTGTATATTTGTATTTTATATTGTAGATGGGTATAGAGGTACATATGGCTCGGGTATATGTTGTAAATGTATGGTTGCAGACTCAACAGTAACATTGTTTTAGACAACATTGAAATCAACTTGACTCATTTCAATGTTGTCGTCACTATTTGGGAACAAAATGAACAATAGTTCAATTTTAACACCCTTCACTTGCTTACTAACATTCACTTCAATATCACAGTATTGTTTTATTACAAGAACGTTAAATTTCATGTGCGTTGTCAAGGTAACTTGGACTTCAAGAATAGATAATGGAATTAGGTGCGAAAAATGTAAATGCTGAAACTTTACGGTACTCCGTGATCAAACTTTTCCTATTTGTTAAATATTTCTTATAATTATCTAAACTTAAAGATAATTTATAATATTCCATCCGTATTCTTATACTCAAGTACAAGTAATGAACCAAGAGGTGCTGCCTGCGGGACGCCATTCTAAAGTTCTATTAGATTCCGCGCGAATGGGAAAAGTTTCGTGATCGATGATATTTTTCAACATAGACAATCCTAACAGCGTCTTGGTACGAGTGTCTTAGATAATAATTTATGTTTTGTGTCATATTTTAGATTGATTATGAACTTGTGTTATTCATTTAAACCTATTATCAAAGGCTTAAAACGGCTTACTAAAGTCTACATTTAGTACAGAAGCTTTATTAACTTTAAAAGTATAATTAATTCAGGAATTTAGTATTCAGAACATGTTTCTAATACCAGACTAACTAATATCAAAGAAAACTTGTGCTTGGTTTAGAGCCAACAACCGCCTACCGCGTGCCAATACTTAATAAAAAGTGTTTATATTCAATCTTACGGTATTCGAAGCGACATAAAATTTGTGTCTAACAAGTCTAACAAAGACGGAGTTTCCGTATCAACCTTGAGTCGATCGAGTATGGTTGTGATAAATTTGCTTAGCCTTTTCCAAGTAGATACATTGTGTAATATAATACTGGCTGTCTAACACAATATGGGCTTGTTAGGTGTCAATTACGTCATTGAGGTTGTTTCTAATTGACTTTGTTACTGCAAAGTGTATCAACAGTTTACGAGCGAATACTGTATATTGAACGGCGACCTTACTCGAGTAATTTCGTATATTGCATAATAGGGGTTAAAAGAATCTATACCTTCAAATGCCAATAATAGTGTTGAATGTAGATCAACTAAGTTTCTATGTCCTAAATAGTGTTCTACTATTGTTTCGTTGTATTTCCGGTGTATCATTGTTTTATCAGTGTCCACAATTCTTCGTGTCACACCATTTCAATGGACGCCGTCCGTTAAGAACACATATGGTTATTAAACGCATGTTCTAACATCACAAAACCTGCTCAAAGATGTCACACTTCCTTGTCACTGATATCACACGGTGATCACGTCACAACCACCTTCCCACACTCTTAAAACAATATTTAAAAAAAAAACATTATTATTGTTAACGTTGAATTTCCTGAATTCAACACGTGAAACATTTTTACGTTTTTACATATCTGAGGATATGTTTTTGTTATGCCAACAACTTAAGCTTTGTCGAAGATAGATATTTCAATCAATAACAATACTTATCGAATGATATTAAGATGTCTGATAAGCAGAGTTTTGACTGGAGATTATTATAGTCTGAGAGGTAGTACTTTGACGAGATAAATTTTGGATTGCAATAAATCACGGCGATTAAAGCCATCAAAGCACAAGGTTGTGTACATGGGCGTAAACAGGGGGGGAGGGGGGGGGATTTACGAGGAAGCAATTAGGTTAGTCCCGGATTATCCAATGCCAAAATCTTCATAACAGTAAAGAAAGGTAAAATTACTGTCGTTACGTTTTATGTGTTCGTTGAGTTGCGTGAGCGCATAAAATTCATTGCTCCATAACTAATTACTGTGGCAGATCCCTCCGTACGAGTCAAGTAATGGATGTGAATTTACAGAGATTGGCTTGCTTTGTATAAGCAGTATAAGCTTTTGAACTGTGATGAAAATCTATTGCCTTTATTTATTATTTAATGTTTTAGAACGAAGCGCTTTTATCACTTCCCGAAAAAGATGCAAAGAGCGTTATATAATCGTGTGTTTCAAGCCTTCTTTATACCAAAACTGTAATAATTTCCTTCTAAGAATCATAATTATCTACCGCATTAACTTCGAATTTACCTAGGTACGTTTATTAGTTGGTCATATGCTTATGCAGCCATGTTTTTTAGTTTCTCTGCTTAGAACAAAAGAATATCCTTCTATGACGCATTCTGCATAACAGCTATCACATGATTCGACTAGGCTATGTGTTACACTCCCAAGTTTGTAAACGCAAATTTGTAGTACTCCCCCTGACTGAGTCATGGGCACATGAGCCAGCTTGTTACCATCCAAACTCCACATTGTTTCGTTGATTGACTAATTGTTTATTGTGCGAGTTTGATCGGTTTATGCTAGTACTGTTTTGACACTAGTAAATGCAGATGTTGATAGTACGATAAATATGCCATTCAGATAATTTGGTTTTAATCTAGTAACCAAGCAGTGTTTAGCTTTTTTCGTGTAAAATGTATTTTCCCTTGTTCATTTTAATTTAATATAATTTCTTTTTAACTTGCTGTTTATTTGAATGAGCGTTAAGGTATTGCTTCGTCAATTGTCGTTTGAATGCAATTAATGGCATTCGTAATAACCTTCCTTTTGTCTTTTTATATCCAATCGTCAATTCACTACCTAATAGCAAAAGGAAACAGGATCACTTACACATAATTACCTTAATTAACGTTTGTAGCTCTCGCACATCTGCTTTCTCGTAAACATATACTTTGATTGTATTTATATGTAGATGTACCGTTACTAGTACATCGACCCTCGAGCTCGTGACTGGCTTATTATCGCTGATGCGAAAAGTATCCACAGCCTGACAGATTTGTATCAAGTTCATGGTGACGAGAGCCTTTAGGCGACTTGTTAGCTTAGACAACCATCTGACTCGTTTGATGTTAAAACTGGTTGGTTGATCTTGAAATTAGAATATAAACTGGCCGGAGATTTGGCTATTCCTGAATTTGATGACGCTCTCGATGCATTTAATAATTCATATACAGTTTTTCGTCGAGATGTCGTATGTTTTGTTGTTTGGGTAAGTAATGGACTTAATACAAACTCTGACAATTCATTGTTTTTGAAAACTTTCGTTCTTACTAAGATTCGTTTTAGACTGGCAGCTTATACATATAACAAGACGCAAACCAATCGTCGGAACTAGGTCAACATGGCGTTTTACCGAGGGAAATGCCACTCAACACATTGTCAGAAATTGTGAAATCTTCTCAGATATTTCAACAAATCTTTTCTTCCTTTCTAATATTTTTATCGTTGTTCAAACAGTACGTTCCAGATAGCCTCGATTTGTTGACTATTGTTATATATCTATAGCGTAATAAATTGTGTTACAGAAGATGATGACACGGTAGGTCATGCGATTGACTACTGCGCTGCATTTTCGATTCCCGCACTGAACAAATATTTGTATGACCTATAAGTAGTTGTTCCGGGTCTGGCTGTTCGTATGTGTGTGTATTTAAATGTTTATAAATGCATCCACGAAACACGAGGAACTCGCTAGTGTGGGGCAAAGTTTTTTTTTTTTCTAATTGGGATGTAGTACAAATTACAAATCAGTTGTAATGGTTACGTTGATGACCCTTGAATGTGTGAAATACCTTGTTCCGTCCAGTTTGTGCTAGAAGTGTTAGATAAGTATTTTCAAAACAAACACTCAATTTCAGTAGAGTCAGTACTGTCAGTACAACTTTGGTGTCTTTCTTTTTTGATCCTGACTTTATTTAAGAGTGATTTCCTTATAATATCAGACCCTCGTTTGTCATACAGTTTTACTAAATTTCTAATATGTATCGAATGCTGAAATATTATTATTTTAGCATTCGATATACGAAAATGATATCGTTTTGAACTAATTTTCCAATGACACATTTATTAAAGTGATAGTTTTAAATATTTCAATTTACAGAAATTCAATTCTAAATTATGCAGTGTTCCTTTTCCTAGTATTGGTCGACCAGTCTGCTTCGACCAAGAATTTAATTATACTTTGCCCAGTATATTTCCAACAACACTTTTCAATAAGTTCGTTATGTATTCTTATTGTAGGAATTCAAAGATACAAAGAAATTAAACATTTGTTTTTCTATGTTTATAAAGAATACATCCACAACAACACAAAACATATAACTCATCCAAATGGATGAGTTATAAGAAATAAAACAATGCAACTAACTAGCTCGAGTGAATAGATCAGAATCAGATAGTTTTTGGCTACAGTTTAAAGAGTTTCTAAACATATAATTATAAAATACCTCATATTGATGGTTATTGACATCTTACTCTGCTCACAAATCCATCAGTAGAGTTCTTGTAATCACTTTTATACCAGGACCGTTCATTTTTAGCGGTCTCTCGCTATCCCTCATCGAATATACGATCCATTATGTATTTAATGAGTATGTATCGACCACGTTCAATAACTATTTACCTGCAGCCTGATCGTACTTTGTAAGGACACCATCAGACTTGCCTATTCATTGAAAAACCTTGACTGCCTATTACACACCTGGCTAAGATTGAATGTAACCCTCAATTACTGCTATAGTTCATGTAAATAACTTGAAATCACAATGCTACAGTCAGGCACATGTCCTGTCATTAATTACGTAATCGACTTATTTTATGGCTTATTTGAATAACACGAGTTTAAGTGTACCCCTATTTCAGTGTCAGTGCGGAGACATTGATTTATGTTTATTAATTTTAGATAATAATAAGCGTTCCTATGATAAATAAATGATTATTTAGCTTTAAGATTATTTTTGACAAGAGATGCATTTGAAATCGGTTGCGTTTCCCGTGCGTTTAACAGATGTCACAACAAAAGTAATCCATATTTATGTTGCTATCTGTACTTTTGTAAGTACAGTATATTTTTACCCAAGATTTTCTAAGATGCTATTATTTTTAATGAATATTTACTTACGTGTTTGAATTGTAAAATGTTTTTTTTTTTTTAATATTCAAGAAACTAGGATAAAAAACCGGGAAATCTAGCTGTTTTTTGTTACTATTAGGCGCCACGAGATTTCGTCGGGAAAAAACTCCATCTGCCTCAACCGTCAGGTATATTTGTACATCCTACATTACAGACAGAACTATAAATTACGTCGTTTACGTATACAGACGGACAGACGTTTTGGTATTCCGCCAAGGTGACGGGCGCCACTATCTCTTACATCATCTGAAAATATTTCGACTTCAAAATTATTCCTTGACACTTCACGATAAAATTCAATTTACGATAGCTTCTTATTCTGTGTGGCAGACACGGAACATCAAAATGAGTCCAAAAACGACTACTGGGTAAACGGTTTCGTAGATGCAGTCGTAATCAAAGTCTACTTTAAAGTCATCGTTTTTAGGTGCAATTTAAGTAGTTGTGAAATGTTTACCACTTGAATTACGCGACCGTAGTTTCCAAGTATATATTTGCAAACGTACTTCATTCATTTCACGTGATAGTGAATAAACGTGCTAATTACATGTTTATCCAACAGTCACCAACATTGTTGATGACAATGGTTTCCCTTGAAATTCTCGTTCCATTAGAAGAATCCACATGCTGAAAGAGTTTCCTCTTAAATTCGTTTATTTTGGTCTGTGAAAGTTGTAATTACACGACTAATATACAGACACGATCCATGTCTATAGCATTAGAGTAATTAGGTATCTATCTACCGTAATTGTATACAATAATAAAATATTTAATTGGAGTTTTTACGAATATAAAATACGTAATGTATTTATATATTATTTTGTTTATAAATTTCTGTGGGAAAATATGTATGACACAGCATAGAAATTATATGAACATTTCCTGAATAGAATACAGTTACTAGGTACCTAAAATAATGATAAAATACATTTCTCTAATACTTAACAAATGACAAAGACAAAACAAAGAGCAATGAAGTATTTACGTTCAATTGGACAATAAAAAAGAATATTGAGGTAGTTACTACACGCAAATATTGGAGAGGCACCGACACGATAAATGACGCCAGCGATTCTGGTAAAGGGGAATTCCTGGCAGTAGACATACTATCTAAAGATTTAAACCCACGCCTATAGACAAGCATAATACGAGTTAAGTTTCCTCGGAACAGTAAATGAACCAAGATGCGGATCTCTTGCACTTCTGGTATGATGCCAAACACACAAACAAGTATTCAGAAACTCGTTTAGACTACAAGCCGAGTTCTCGGAAATAAGAGACGCAGTGCCGCTTTAAATTTCCTACAATTTAAAATGCCGAATGAAAAACTAACATAGCGCTAATGAGAAGTACAAATTGTAGCAATTGTTCGGGAATTCACACGCCTGTTATTGAGTACCGTACGCCTTCTAATGATAGTGCGAAACAGTAATCATTTGGACATCTCATCATTTGGGACAATAGACAATTGAAAGGGAGAACCCTGAATTAACATTACTACTTATTTGAGTATGACTCTATGAAATGTTAGAGAATTAGCATTGTGTTTCGTTAAATGCTCCGTAATTATGGTTTCATATTTACACCACTAAAGTATTGCATAATCAGGCAGTCGTGTTCTAATCTTAACTACTTATGCTACGGTGGTCATGTCCATGATAGATGACAATACGGGTTATGGAACATCAATCGATTCAGCCCTGACCTGAACAACGCCAACATCAAGTGTATAGGCAATATTTTATCGACATAATGCATTTTAAAACATCATCAAGTAAATGCATATCTAAATTTAGTTTCGCAGTCATAGTTGTTGAGTTCTGTTCTGTTTTTACTCATAAGCATAAGTATATGTAAATCTTCGCGAAATATTTCTCTGTATTTTCCTTATATTTCATGACATCATGACTCTCAGGCCATAAATTTATACGAAAAGACCATGCTCTAATCACGAACAAGGAATGGGATACTAATATTTTTGAATATTTTTATATACTCACAGTAATAAATTCAGAATAGCCGGCATGTGAATAGAGACTTGTGCAAAATGGTAAATTCTTAATTGTGTGTCTAGGTTTGTTCAATTTGAAAACGAATTCGTAAAAAGTACAGTAAAAACTTCAAGGTGGTTAAGTATTTGTAATGACGACGACCTGCTTGATGAACATATGAATGATATACATAAATATACACATGTGTTATTTTATTCTGATGAGAGGTTCTTGTGATATTGAAGAAAATGTTATGACAGGCCTATGTCCTTGTCTGTCGGGAGTTATGTCAATTATTTTTTTATGACTAACAATTACCTTATTTATATATTTCCATCATCAACCGTATATATAATCTTTGGTAAAGAATGATTTTACCGCATAGTATTATCAGATGAATTGTTTGAAGATACGACGGCCATTATGAATGTTCTACAATATTATCGCTTACCTATATATTCGTAATGGAAAAATGATGACAGATGAGATTTGTATCTTATCTTTGAATTGTAGTTATTAGCACAACCCTGTTGCATGATAGTCTGAACAATGTCAGTGACGTCGAGTCCCTTGTTGACGAAACTAAAGAAAATTGCTTGAATATTGTATTGTTTGAATATAATTGCCGAAGTATTTATCAATCATAGGATCTCCTTCATTCTTAGTTCTAGCGGACACAACTTTTTTATGACATTATTAATATTATCGTTGATCCTTGACTCGTCCTTAAACAAATGAAGAAGCATATCAACTATTAACATTGTTAAGTACAATAGCGCATTTCTATGCAAAGTACAATAACGTTTTATTGCACTGATTAAACTTTACCACATCTATTATGAGGGTTATAAAAATACAACAAAAAGGTCATAATTCAATTGTACGAGTTATATTTAAAATGACCAGCTATGCGTAGACACGGAGAAGCGTCTGTGTTCAAAAATAGATGTGGCAGTAGACAATGGATTGTTCATATGTCATTAACACATAATAATAGTAGGCATAAGATTATGTGAGGCAGTAGTGGAGTATTCCACCGGGAATCCCCTCTATTATAAATAATCTTAAACATACATTTCATTGAGTTATTGATAATGGTATTATGTAGTTCCGTCTATTTTAAACGTCGTGTTTTAACTACCGCTTTCGTAACGAAACAGATGATACGGGCAAAGTTCGATGGAAACGTTTCAGTAAGCAGAGTAGGCTCTTAGGTGCGTATTCCAGAACGAAACTCAAGCATTGATCTCTGCTTAAGCATCACTTAAAACTAGTTTCAACCAATCAAATAGCTTGAAACGAGACTTAAGTAGGGCTTGAGTTTTGAGTGACGTTCTGTAATACGGACCTTAGTTTTCGTTCAGTTCTGGAACAGCTGAGACAGATACACATAACTTTTCCGTTGTTCGACATTGGTTTCCGCAACATGTTAAATGAAACACGTATGACCTATTTCAATATGCATCTCGTGATACGTGTGTTTGAACACTTTGTGTAATATCAACGTCTCCTGCTCGTGCAGTTTGTAAATAATTCACGTTACGTGAAGAGAATGTTTCACGTTTCAAGTACGTCATGACAAGGCGGAGTCTGGGAATTTGTATGAGGAGCTTCCTCCTACATACCTCTTGTCTAGCCAGACGCCGTCTTCTCTTTCGAATTTTATTTTTGTTTACTTTGCGTTCCAATGTTGTCACTAATTATTTACAGACTGCGTTTTATTTTTGTTTTTTTACCTATAGATTAGTCTTCAGTTTTGTCCTTGAAAATTCATTTAAACCACATTGTGGTCTATTGTATATTTGGGCGTAATTTTCCTTTATTCATTGCCATTTGACTCACATTCTGATGACAAGAGAATTTCTTTAATATTGCGCGTTTATTTAATTTTGTTAATTAGTCATTTCGCCAACCGTGAAAGTTACGATATCAACGTGTTTTCTATAATTAATGCTAATGACTTTCAGCTGTTTTATTTCTTCCATTTATTGTATTTATCTTCACTTTTAATAAAACTTTCGGTCTTTGAAATATGTATAAATAAGTCTGTGTTTATTATCGTTTCTGGAAACTCCTAACTACTTTGTGCTATGTGGAAAATTTTATTAAATATAATCAGTCAATGTAGCTTAGTATCGGTGACGTCTGTTACATTTTGACATTATCTTCTTGCACCAGTTTCTTTTCACGGAATTCTCTCGTCACAGATCCGTGATACCCTTTACTTAATCTGAGGTCGATAGTCGCTTACGAAATATGAGCCGTATCCACTAGACCGATGGTTGCATATTTCGAATCTGCAAATAGCTGTGGCTCCGCAGCAGAATTAGTGCTTTGAGTGTTAGCAAAATAATGTGTAAAGCGCTTTTTATGCTGCGACAACTATGGACTATTGCTAATTCGGTGTTTTGTATAGTTTCGTGGCTGGCGTGATCCTTCGTGAGCGAATCCCTGCTTTCGAACGCATGTTATGGCGCGCCTGCAGAGGCAATGTGTTCCTCCGTC
This sequence comes from Sesamia nonagrioides, assembly GCA_017933935.1. Classification (NCBI taxonomy): domain Eukaryota; kingdom Metazoa; phylum Arthropoda; class Insecta; order Lepidoptera; family Noctuidae; genus Sesamia; species Sesamia nonagrioides. The sequence continues at coordinate 1,576,024 of JADWQK010002063.1, forward strand.
AGGCCGAGATCGACACACCATTGGAAGACCCTTCTTCCGTAAGTATTTCAACCTTATAATTCTTAATCACGATTTAGCAAAAATTTTCCAGGTGGTATTTCCTGGCATATAATTTAGGAAGTTATTTAAATAGTTTTCCTTATCTATATGGATTTGTTATTTATAATGAGCTAATTAAACATTTTGCTGCTGTTAGATGTAAGCAGCTTCCTAGTTTGTTTGGCTTCGTCCTCGAACTTGTGCACCGTGTCAATTAATAAATGAAATTGATTCACAACGGAACGGATCTTTGTAAGAAGGATGTTTCCTCAATTACAGGGGCACTTAGCAGTTTATTTGCTACGGGTACAATTGTCAAGCTTAATGAGAAAAATGATGGGGAACCGTAGAATATGGTACTAACGGTACATATATTGTGGAAAACTTAATATCAGTAAGGCTATCGCTTAATTTGAACAGGAGTTGATGTTCAAGTTCTTAGACATTTTACGAACCACTACTAAACTCCTAGTTATGATGACGTCACACTGACGTTATAAAGACGACAAGTTTGTAACTGAGTGTGTGTGTTTGTTTGTTACTTCTTCACTCTGGAATGGCTCGGCCAATTTAGATAGACTGGGAAATTTGGTGTGGACGTAGCTGACACTCTAGTTTATCACAATAAAGTGTACCTAGTTTATCCTTTTATCCAGATTCTTCCACTTGATAGAAACTTATGTGGGTGAAATCTTGGGGCGCAGTTAGTTTTATAATTCTAGGACGGACTCCTGTATTTTTAAAAGCTTAATGCAGCTTTATGTATACAGTATGTTAAATAACAGAGGGCGTTCCCTTAAACTCGTTAATATATATCATTAATAGATTAAAATAAAATTATCAGCATAGAAAAATAAGCATAAAAAAATCCGAATAAAAAAAAATTCTAATTGGAAATAAATTTGAAACCTCCTGTTTTAAATCAAAATAGTAGTCATGTATAAATAAATTGCGACGTTGCCATCTTTCATGTTCGCGTGTACAGTGTGTTTCTTTTACATGTCAATTTAAAATTTTTATTGAATATTTTCATATTGGAAAACAATTTTAAAACATTTTGTTTTCGAATGGAAATATTTTTTTTAGCATGTATGTATGCTATACTATTTCGGGTTAACGGGAACGCCCTCTGTTAGTTAACATGCTGTATAGTTTACTTATACAATATGTAAAGAAAACCCTGTCCGATCCGTGAAGGTATTGTTAGGTATCGGTAACTGATTCTACTAATGCCCACAAAGACAGGCTAAACTTTAAAAAAATCCCCCTTAAAAAATAAATATTATTTCGCAAAAAGAGGTAACTTAATACATGTGCGATAAGCAACCCCTTCCGCGGGCGGCGGGGGGCAGGGCACGCGGCACCTGTGACGTGGTCGCGTCGCTATTCGCTTATAATAATACCGGTGTTGTCACTTTTTTAAAAATTACCAAATTTCGGGGAAATTGGAATTAATTCCCGGGAAAAAAGGATCATTTCAAAATTCATTAGTATTGTTACTATGATGATTATGTAAAATTTTATATTATATTTGGTCAAGTGTTTACCTAACCTTTATTATCCTTAAGGGTCGGACAGGGTTTTCTTTACATATTGTATATCTCCATTTTTCCTTCCAGTCGGACCAGGTGTACAAGTCGGTGTTCATCATCTTCTTCCAAGGAGACCAGCTCAAGACGCGCGTGAAGAAGATCTGCGAAGGTTTCCGCGCAACCCTGTACCCGTGCCCTGAAGCCCCTGCCGACAGGAGAGAGATGGCCATGGGAGTTATGACCAGGATCGAGGATTTGAACACGGTTAGAACTGCTTTTAACTTGATTTCAGGAGTAAAATCTTTGTAGGATTTTGTCAATACTACGAATGGGAATACACACTTAAATGTGTAGTTGACCTCATAATTGGTTTATCAATCTAAGGTTGACTGTCCCTAAGGACCAGGCCCGAGTCATGCCAGGACGATGTCGGTACATCGTGATGGGGTCCACGAAGACCGATGCCTCCTGTGTCAGGGTTGCGGGTTGGTTAAAAAAGAAACCGAGGCCCTGGCGCTCAGGCAAGTGAAGGAACATGGGTGGGTTTTTGTCAGTAAAAGTCTGACACGCCCTTTCGCTCCGTCCAGAGCGGGTCATTTGATGATTTCCCATCCCAAACAAAAAAAAAAGGTTGGCTGTCCCTTCTACATCATAAAAAACAGGCATATATTTTATGTAACAGATAGTTTTCCCTACCTTACCCTAGTGAGGTTACTATTTTATGGGAACTGTTGCCAAAAGTTACAAATCATTTAAGAGTCCCACTCATCCTGGATCATCCTGGACAGCCAGCTCCACTACCACGGTGTGAATTTCTTTTAACTCAGTACCGATGAGAGAGAATGCATATTTACAACAATTTCAATATATTTTTCCTTGTATCGTTCTAGGTCAAACATAATCATTGCACATTATCTATTTAAACGTTTCTCTTTATCGATTCTGTTTTAAAACTGCTAATAGATACGAAGGACAGGTCTGAGCAGTTGTGTTGCGATGTGTGCCGGGTGCGATGCGTCAAAAGTTGTTGTCGTGTTTGGTCGTGGAGGGTCTCCAGATCAATCTCCCTCTGACGCATCGTTAGTCGTGTTGTTACATTTAACATTGTATCACCTCGCTCAACTGCCGTCTTCCTTCCTATTCATTCATATTTTTTGTGAGTAGGCTTAATAAGCTAGCGCGCTTTACCATCAACGATTGCATCACTGCTTACCGTCAGGTGAGATTGCGGGCAAGCACTAGTTTATGATTATAAAAAAAAAAAAAATTGTTAATATTGGTTTTTAACTTTATTCCCCACTTATTTACTCATTATGAAGATATAATAAAATAATAATTAGGGGAATTAAATGGGTAAACCCTTTGGCAGATAACTGTGGGTCAAAGGACTCCCCCCTACATTTGTCCTATAGCACCGTTGCAGTTATGTTTAAACGTGTGCGACCCACTGATGGAGTTATTTATACCGCTGTAATAGGCTAAAGATTGCTATAATCATAGTAATGTGTACTTAGCGTTAATATAGACTTCACATAGCGTTGCCCGTTGAATGGAACGCGAATTGTGTCGTACTGATATTTGACGTCACTTTTGACAAAACGTTCTCCCTTTTCATATTTCTTTACCACATCTTTACATGGTCTTGCCTCGGAAAGCACGTTAAGCCGTTGGTCCCGGTTGCCATACGAACATCTAATGGCAGTTGTAACGGGTTGTTAGAGCCCTCAAAAGTCCAATGGTCTAACTGCAATGCTTCGATATCGCCTTCGGGTTGTGGAGGTCAGACGGCAGTCGCTTCACGGAAAATATCTAATAGTTTAGCCAAATATCAGCAGTTAGACTGGTAAAGCGGACCCCAGACTCCAAAGCTGAAAAAGATTCGGATGCGACTGGGAGTAACTCTGAGATGATGATGATGATCTTTACATGGAGTGACTGCCTCTCTGAGGGCCATAACGTAGTTACTGGGATTGCCCAGTAAAAGTCTGACGACCCGCGTGATGTTATATAGTCTAAAGCCTTCCGGAATTAATAAGCTATCTAACGCAAAAGGATTTTTTCAAATCGGACCAGTAGTTCCTGAGATTAGCGCGTTCAAACAAACAAACAAACAAACTCTTCAGCTTTATATATAAATATAGATAAGAGAAATTTACTTTTTGGTATACTAGTGCTACAATCTTCTGGCAGAGCAGCTCGACCTATCAGCAATATCTATCTTCGTGTATAAATCTGATTTCTCAGTAAAATGGTTTGGAGGAAAAGTTTGGGTTTTTTTTTTTGTAGAAACATGACGTTAAACGATGACTTCATGCAGCCTAAAGTGATATCTGACGCCAAACTTTAGAGAAACGTCTAAATAAACAAGTTTCTCTTAATAATCTTATCACAAATGGTGCTGCACTCTATGGCACTAACAATTTGCGTCCAGTTAATAGTACAACAGCAACACAAACCTTATCCATTGTGTTGGCAACACAGCCGTTATCTCAATTGACCTACTGTTCTGAACCAAGCTGGGAAAATGAAATAGGAAGAAAAAAACACTGAATTTAAATTTAATGAAGTTCATGAACAAGGCTATCGGCGCCACCCTAATTACGTAACACACTACTGCAGACAATTGGAATCATTTTGAAGCATATTGCGCTCAACAAAGTTAATAACGCAATGAATGTTGTTTAACTCTCAAAATGAAACCCATTGCTACTGATAGAGTGTTACAATAGGGATGTATCCAGGTATGAAAAAAATATTGGTCCCGTATTTTTATTTTGTCGAAATTACCAAAAACTACGAGATATAGCGTATTAAAGTTACGGAGTGGGGGCTAATTACGTGGTGGTAGGCCATAACATCGGCTGCCGGCAGAAGTTACCACCCACCAGATAAAGTCTTGCCGCCAAGCGATTCGTCGTGTTCCGGCATGATGTCTTGTGAAGCCGTACGGAGAACGGGTCTGAGCAGTTGTGTTGCGATGTGTGGCGGGTACGATGCGCCAAATATTGTTGTGTCGGGAATTTGGTTGTGGATAGCCTCCAGATCAATCTCCCTCTAGCGCAGCATCGTTTGGTCGTGTTGATCTTGGGTTTAACATTGCGTCACCACGCTCAACTGCCGTCATCCTTCCTATTCACTAAGTTTTTTAAGTGAATAGGCTTAATAAACTAGTGCGCTTTACCATTAACGATTGCATCACTGCATACCGGGCGGGATTGCAGTCAAGTACTAGCTTATAATTATTAAAAAAAAACCATCGTTTATTGTTATGTACTCTTTTGTGGTTTGGTGTTACGTTCACCATTGTTGTTAAGCCATAACGTTGACTTTTATGATCGACGCCGTCTATGTACTGTGCTAGATTGTGTGCCATATAGATACAATATATGGGATAATTTGTGAGGCACACATGATATGAGTTCATATGATCCACTGATAAAGATCGAAGAGTTTTGGTGATGTCATTAGGTTTCTATATATAAAAAAATGCAATCTTTTTTAACAGATATCTGTGTCAACTTGACATATAAATCAAATATTTCCTGGTATTTATCACGATAAATGCATGATGTAGTATCGGTGTGATTTTCTTATCAACACAGTGTAAATGTAATCCAAAGCTTTTAGATAAATATTTTCAAACATATACATAGGCGTAATGGGTGGGGATGGGGGGAAAATGCCCCTCCTTGAAATCTCGCTGAACATGTATGAACTCCCCTAATTACTAAACAAAGTATAAACGAGGATATATCTGTAACATTTAAATAAACCACGCACTAGAAACTGACAAAATGTACGGTGTAATTGCCAAAAAACCTCGTGCGATCACTCTAAAAATTTGACTTGCCCCTCCCTAGACCTGACTTGCCCCCCACCCCCTAAGCCTGACTTACCCCCCAGGCCAGAAGCTGGGTATGCCCATGGGCATATATGTAACCATGCTACGCCCCGCAATTTCACCCGCATAAGTTTCGATTCCGTGGAATTGTCAGGATAAAAAGTATAATACGTGCTAATTCCGGTTATAAACCATCTGTGTGGCAAATTTCATCCAAATCCGTTGAGGAGTTTTTGCGTGAAAGAGTAACAAAAGATCCATCCATCCTTAGAAACTTGTATTTACCTATTTTGAATTTCATTTTGGTAACGTATTAAATAATAAATTGCTGTCATCGTCCGCTATCAAATGCAATATCATGGAATATTTTAGAGGTCGTACCAAACCGGTATGTGCGTAGGTGGCGAGCTAGCGATTAGGTATTTTTTGTAACTTTAATAACATTTATTGAACAGAATAATAAACTTACTAGCAATTGAGATAACACATTATTTAAGTACACACATCAGCACCTTTATGCTGATCTGTTATTTGTAAAAGTCTTGTGATCAAACTTTTGTTACACCAATAAAATGGATAAATAAACAAACTGAGGTTAGGGTGTGGATGTAACATATCCTAAAATAAACAAAACAGCTGCTTTTTTATGATGTATCATTAACAAAGATGATTACCTGCTGAGTAACACGACGATTAAATAAGTCATTATCTTAATCTGCGGGGGATCATCAAGTTGTCGTTATTATACCGCCTGATGCATTATGTGTCTTGTCAATTGTAGCTTCGACTCAAGGTCACCAGGCAAGGTAAGGCCACAAGGAGGCTAGGTGTGCCATTTGTGGAATGCTTGAAAGATTTAAGCATGTTAAACCGTTGACCCCTAGAATGATTCCTCTTCGGATTGCCGTTCCATCGGATCATGACAGTAAGGGTAGGATGAGTATACCTGTTTCTATGCATACAATTGTGCAATACAATGTTTCCTGCTTAGATCTGCTGCCATTGCCAACATTCAGTCTAGAGGACTATCTGGAAGAATCTAGAAGGAAAAAGGGGTTGATTTGTGACATGAATTTGTACAATAAAGATTAAAAGACTCGAATAAAAATCTATAATTCCGAACACAAAAATAGTCATCGGCTGCATGTTGCGCATGCGGCTGGCTTTCGCTCAGCATTATGCTACGCTGTGGGTCACACAGCACAGTATTAGTTATCAGTATTCACCAGGAAACCATGCATAGAAACCAATTCAAGTTTGAAGGTGTAGGTTCTCCTTCTTCAGCCTTTATACGTCGACTGCTGGACAAAGGCCCCCCAAGGCTTTCATTCCTTTGAAGGGATTTGCCATAATCTCCAGGCTTGTCAGGCAGTTTGATATTTTACAGGAGAAGCGCTGCTGTCTGCTTCCCTGGTGAGAGTTCCCTTATTCGCCTCTTACGACACTCACAGTAGGATATGGGTTGGTACTACTCTAAACCCAGTACCACACGGGGCTAAGGTGTAGGGTAGAGGAGTCAAATTCTTCATAACATTTGTGTTCAGCTACAATTACTGAAAGTGACTCTCACCTACGTAAGAGTGAGTAAAAAATTAATCTTTGAACAAAACTAATTTATTCTTTTTTTATCCTCCAGGTTCTAGGTCAGACCCAAGACCACCGTCACCGAGTCCTGGTAGCCGCAGCGAAAAACATCAAGAATTGGTTCGTCAAAGTGCGGAAAATCAAGGCGATCTACCACACCCTGAACCTCTTCAATCTGGATGTCACACAGAAGTGTTTGATCGCCGAGTGCTGGGTGCCTGCACTTGACCTGGAGACTATACAGCTGGCTTTGAGAAGGGGAACGGTTAGTTCGACAGATTCTTTTTATAGGACATCCATTTAACAAAGACATCTCCTGCGGTAGGAGCTCGGTGCGGGAGGTGTGGTGACAGGATGGGAGAACTCAGTGATTCGTGACAACGATTACCCCTCCCGCCCCGCACAGCTACATCAGACAACGTCTCAGTTAGACGGTCGGCCTATAGATGTTTGTATTATTTTTACGGAAGGCTGTTGCTTGAGACAGTGTCCAAGTCAGGGTTTTTCCATATCCTTTCGACTAACCTTCATCACTAAAGGTAAAAAAAAAAAAACTATTTCATATAAATGCCTTTTATTATACTCTAACATATTTATTTATGCAAATTATTGTTACTCATAGTTAATATCATTTACGTCATTATGAACGGTAACGGCATAGCGTAGGATAATCCCAAAATATGCAAGGTGACACCGCATATAATCACAATCATGAGTCATTTGATTATATACTTTATTTCAAACTGAAGAAAGCATGGTCTAAAATACTGTTCGTATAAACCGTCTTGAGTCTGGTCTGAAAAAAAGGGATGGTGCTTTCGGTTATATGTATATAGCTCCGTCTCTCTCTTACACTGCAGTCATGATGACGTTAAACCGTCATGGGGATCAAAACATTTCTGATCGAAACGGGCACCGAACTGTTCATTTCGATATTTCAGTTTCTCGATGTCTCTGGATTATATTGAATACCTCAAATTGTGACTGATAGCCACATTTGCACTAGAAAGAGAAAATAAATTTATTGGTTTTAGACTTTTGGATTACTCACACTTATTTAGATCTGTTCAGCTTTTGTCCATACAAAACAATGATTTTGTATGTCCACAGAATATGTACGCGGCCTTTAAGTTTAATGGATGCAATCACATTCATATAATATTAATAAAAAAATCACAAAAAAAGCTGTTAAAATACTGCATCACCTCGCAAAATAATGACTAAATCATAGATGCATATTTACAAGACGCATTAATTCGTCGCACAGGAGCGCAGCGGCAGTTCCGTGCCGCCCATCCTGAACCGCATGGAGACCCTGGAGGACCCCCCCACCTACAACCGCACCAACAAATTCACGTCCGCCTTCCAGCACCTCATCTACGCATATGGAGTCGCCACCTACCGCGAGGTCAACCCTGGTATGTTGTGTTTCTTTACTATAACGTTACTTAGTCTTTAGTATGATAGATTTTTCTGTAAATATGAGAACTTTGTGGGTCTTTTATACTTCAAATCTGTAGACCATATCTTATTTTATCAAGTACCTGGTAGCTATTGAACTGCATAGGTTGCCCTCTCATACACACTGTGATTTGAAAACAATGTAAAAGCCAATTATTTTTAAAAGAGTAGCCATGGAGTTTCTTACCGGCTCCATAGGAAACGACCAATTAAAACCGGTTACCTAGCTTCTGGCGATTCATAAATGCCCATGTTGGTGTACAGACGCAAGCACAACAAGCTACTACAATCTGTCAGATTTCATTATTAGATTTCAACTTTATCTTTAAAGCATTAAGGCTCAAGAGTGATTGGAAATATTTGACAGTTTCGGATAGCTTGACCTGCTGCCGTCCGTACGTAAAATACAATATTCTAAAAGGATTTTACGATCATCGTATTCAAACAACATCTGTTTATAACACAAGTACTGATAGATCCCCTTTTCTCTCCATATCCGCAACCAAACTTAACAATCCTGGTATCCGCAGAATTTATCGGAAATCTTGCCTTGCATAGTTTACATTCATGAATATCATTAATTTTCCCAAAAAGTTACTTTGTGAAACGCCTTCTCTCCGGCGCATGCCGCATAATTGTACAATCTAGTTGCTATAATCACTGCGTTGGGAATTACATCCATCTACCACCATATTGTATTACTATACATAACATTACCATTGAGCAAAAAGATCTATTTATTATAATTTATCGTTATTTTTTTGTGTACAGCTCCATACACAATCATAACATTCCCGTTCCTGTTCGCGGTGATGTTCGGTGACTTGGGACACGGCGCACTGATGGCCATATTCGGATTCTGGATGTGCTACAAGGAGAAACCTCTGCAGGCTAAGAAGATCGATAGCGAGGTTAGATAAATAGTCTATTTTGTAGAAAGAGCTGTTGGTTAATTATGTGCTTTGAAAAGCTAAACCCTTTTGTGTACGAATATTGCTAAAAAAATAATATACAAGGTTATTTTTTGTTTATGCTAAACCGAAACACGTGTGTAGTATAATTTTTAAGTAAAGAATCTATGTATAAAATTTAAAAAAAAATATAATGTAAAACTACAAAGTTATGAGCTTGTTATCCTACTTGGCTGTTCCAATAAAAATATGATCCACGTTCCGTTCGGGCGGGTGAGCGGTGCGTTGACCTCTGGCGTCAGCTCTCGCGCGGGCGTGCGCAGTACTATGATCTCTCGTAAGCTGCATGGCGTGCTCGGTAACCACACCGCAACAATTTCTAAATGTATTTGGGAAAAATATAACATGGTGTAAAAATGATTGGAATCGATTCAGTTGCTTATTCTGAACACAATATATTCAGGTGCCGTGTAAAAAATAAATAAATAACGTTGTATATTAAAAAAAAACTTGGGAATTCCAAATGAACATTGCCACTGTCTAGATATCACGGTGAATGGTATACAGCTTGATGACAGACAAAAAGTGGAGTCTAGTAATGGGTTCCTAAGGTTCTCGTTTTTATCTCTTGGGGTACGAAACCCTAAGAACGTTTACAATATAGTAATCACACATTACCGAAAATCAATGTCAAAAATGTAGGTAATAGGGTATTTGACAAAAAAAAAAAAAAAACTATTTGTCCGTCAGTCAGATTTCCAAAAAATACTAGACACGTATTTTTTCTTTTTTCATATAAACAAAAAATGAAGACGACACAGCGCGTTGAAAACTCGTGTGACGTCACTTAACTACACGCTACACTTTAGTGACGTTACCAGCCACCACTCCTGATCTTTGACGCCTTTTATATTTGTCTATTTTTATTGATTTGATAAAACAAAATATACGTATCCAAAATTTTTCTATAATCTGAATGACGGACTAAATAGAATCATTTTTTTTTTACCCAGTTATATATTGTTAGGTATTGTTGACAGTTTGTGCCTTAAAAATACGAGTATTGATTGCTCCCCTTATCGTACTCACACGCCGTTTTTAATAAATTCCTCTTGCCACCACCAGATCTGGAACATATTCTTCGGCGGGCGCTACATCATCTTACTTATGGGCCTGTTCTCGATGTACACGGGTTTGATCTACAACGACATATTCTCCAAGAGTCTGAACATCTTCGGCTCGGCATGGCGAAACAACTACGATGAGCCTACACTGATAGCTAATAAGTTGTTACAACTTAACCCGGATTCCGAAGATTATGTGCAGACTCCGTATCCATTTGGTATTGATCCGGTTTGGCAGGTGAGAATTTTCCTTTGTATCTTAAAAAAAAATATATAGAGAGGTGCTGACGATGCGACAATAAATTAAAACAGGAACAATGCTTGTCCACAGGAATAATCCTAAACCATAGAAAATAAACCTAGCATCAAAAAAAAAAAAAAAAAAGAAAATTTCAAACAAACTGAATCGCATAAAATTGCAAACGGAATAGAACATCCTTTAAAAATGTTGGCTCACTGACCTCTGATCGGCGTCAGCGCGATCCTGTATCGACTTGATTTTTTCGCGCAATTATTATTAAAGTTACCGCTGGATGCGGTGGTCATCAACCTGTAAGCGCTTCCTTATCAACATGTACATCATGTAGGAAATGTGTAAAATGAAAAATCATTTCCTGTGACTAAACTAATGGACATATTTATATTATTTTTAATGGGTAGACTGAAAATGTGTTGAGGTACACGATGTTTAATTTATTGTCGTATTGTCAGCACCACTCTGTAGGTATATACTTTTCTCCATTAATGTAGCAAGCAACCTATAGTCCATCGGTTTAGATAGCTATGAAAAGGTCAAGAAAAAATCACGTGACTTAGATAACCGGCTAAACGTAATAACAGTCACTTCAGTTGTAATGCAACGTCACAGTTGTACTCCTGAATTTAATAATGTTAACTTTATTTAGTCAACTACCTAAATTAGTAAAGTATTAGAACTTTGATTTAAAGAGCTACTAAAGGAAACACTACCACACCACGATACTTATATTATAGACTAGCAGCCCGTTACTCCCGGTACCGCCGCAAACGCTACGTCCCGCAATTGGGTTGTATCCTAAAAATAATTTAATGTCTATCAGATAGATATATAAAAAAATATTGTACACGTATTTTTTATTTGTTTTTCCATTCAAATACTTAGGAAGATATATTGATTTGACATGTCTCATGTCGTCACGCCGTGGTACAAAATATACCACGGCGTGATACGTCACGCCGCGTTTTAAAGTTACGGAGTGGGTGCTAATTACGTTAGCACCCACTCCGTAACTTTAAAACGCTATATCTCAGTAGTTTTTGGTCATTTCGACAAAATAAAAATTACGTGTCTTAATTTTTTTTATTATCTATAAGACTGACTAATTATTATTTTTTTTAATTTTCAAACCTTGGAGACATCCCTATTCTTAAATTTGTAATATCTTCAAAAATATTCATTTAATTCATATGCTGTAAAAGGCCATATACATAGATCTATATTAAATCAACAATATATTTAAGGTATTAAATTGGATAAAGAATAATGCTGTACCTATTGGTTAAAATCGCTTCGAAAATTAGCCATTATCAACATATATTATTTCTCCAAGGGTCTGAAACCGTTTTCTCCCTTTTTCTCTCTTACTATCAAACCAATCTGAACGTCCGACCCACCAATCGACAGATATTCGTCCCTGGTACAGTCAGAAGCAAAAATATGTATACATTTCCAAGGCTCCAAAAATATGTAAACATCTTCGACTTTAAGACGAAGTGCTCAACTTGAAGAGCATAAAATTGTAGCCACTGGTTCACATCATAAATATGTATGCGCTCATTGCTTCATTAATTTATGAACGAACGCGTGAATACATGCTTTGATGGAAGCGTGCATACATAGTATTGTTCCTTTCGTGGTGGGCATAATTTAATGAAGCAATGAGCGTATACATATTTATGATGTTAACCGGTGGCTACAATTTTATGCTCTTCAAGTTGAGCACTTCGTCTTAAAGTCGAAGATGTTTACATATTTTTGGAGCCTTGGCAATGTATACATATTTTTGCTTCTGACTGTACCATGGAATACGATTCCGCTTCACTGTTTATTTATAAAAACGAATTTCCCATACTTTCTTTCCCCTCAAGCGGTGCTGTTAGTATAGTGCGAATTTTTCGCACAGGTCAGCTAGTTTGTCATAAAAAGTAAATGACAAAAATGTTACTGTGGGGTATCCATAAGAGATAGATACCTTTATACCATTGCGGAGTTTTCTGCAGACCTTATCAATGTGTACAATGCTTAGTACATTATTTTGATAAATCTCGTGGGGTTTAGCCTACGTTTGCTTATTTTTAATTATAATTATTTACGGCATCACAGCGTAGGACGCCTTTGGGCGAGATGGAGCGACGACATCAAAAAGGTGGCTGGTAGTGGCTGGCGGAGGATCGAGCTTGTTGGCGTGCCATGAAGGAGGCCATGTCCAGCAGTGGACTAGTAGAGGCTGATGATGATGATGATGATGACGACATCACATTCGAAACCTGGAAAATAACAGTATTTTTGATGGATGTTATTATACATTATGAATCTTCCCCTTCAGTTACTCTGCAAGTGCGCATTCAACTTTAGATATACTTTACTACAATAAAAAATTTAATTTTTCAACAGCTCGCAGAGGCCAATAAGATTATCTTCATGAACGCGTACAAGATGAAGATCTCCATCATCATTGGCGTGTTCCACATGCTTTTCGGTGTCTGCATGTCCCTCTGGAACCATATGTAAGTTATTATAATCAACCTGCAATAGGCTATTTGATAGATTTATAATTTTTATCTTGAATTACTTGGTTGCGGTTAAGAAGTTCACCGAAAGTATTTTTTTTTAAATTTTAAATACGTATTTCGTAAGAAATATGCAAATAAAAATTCAAAATTCAAATAAGTCGCGAAAACGATTTATTCAGCAATATGGCGTCGCTATTTGTAAGTGACGTCACAAGCGGTTTTCGGTTCTCAGTGGTATTTGTTTTTATTTATTATTTGTTGTTGTTATCTAATAAAATGGTTTACAAGTGGTGTACTGTACCGGGTTGTACAAATAAATCGATAAAAACAGTCTAAATACCTCGGAAATTGATTCTTTCCACCCTCGGTTAACAATCTATTATTTCTCATTTATAACGACAGCGGCAGCCACAACCCATGTTAGAATGAAGTTCTCATCAATACGAAAAAGATCCCTATCTCAAAAACTACTGAACCGATTTTGATGAAACTTGCAATATTCCCTAAGTTGTAAAGTAACAATACCTAATACAACAAAAAAAAAAATACTTAAATCGGACTTGCAGTTCCGGAAATATGCGCGCACAAACATAAAAACATACCTACATACATACACTTTTCATATTTGGTACATTTGTTCAGACGCTGATATAGACTAAGATATACGAAAACTGAGCAGTTCTGGAAATATTACATACATACGGGTGGAATTGATAACCTCCTTCTTTTGAAGTCGTTTAAAAAGGCGTGTAATATTTATTGTTGACTCCCCTCCGCAGCTACTTCAGGCGCCGCATCAGTATCTACGTGGAGTTCATCCCGCAGATCTTGTTCCTGGTGCTGCTGTTCTTCTACATGGTGCTGCTCATGTTCATCAAGTGGACTACCTACGGATCCACGCCGCCCTACTACGGAAGTCAAGACCCTGGTGAGCTGTGTTCAATAATCTATACTAATATACAGTATGTTAACTAACAGAGGGCGTTCCCGTTAACCCGAAATAGTATAGCATACATACATGCTAAAAAAATATTTCCATTCGAAAACAAAATGTTTTAAAATTTTTTCCAATAAGAAAATATTCAATAAAAATTTTAAATTGACATGTAAAAGAAACACACTGTACACGCGAACATGAAAGACGGCAACTTCGCAATTTATTTATACATGACGACTACTATTTTGATTTAAAACAGGAGGTTTCAAATTTATTTCCAATTAGATTTTTTTTTATTCGGATTTTTTTATGCTTATTTTTCTATGCTGATATTTTTATTTTAATCTATTAATGATATATATTAACGAGTTTAAGGGAACGCTCTCTGTTATTTAACATACTGTGTAAAGCTGAAGAGTTTGTTTGTTTGTTTGAACGTGCTAATCTCAGGAACTACTGGTCCGATTTGAAAAAATCTATTTGCATTGGATAACCCATTAATCCAGGAAGTCGTTATGGCGTAATGGCGAAGGCTATATAACTTGACATCACACAAAATCTCTCTAATAACACATTATTTCATCCACAGAGATCGTAAAGACCAGCGCATACTGCGCGCCTTCCATCCTGATCACGTTCATCAACATGATGCTGTTCAAAGAGGATGAGAACGTCCGCCCTGTCTGCGACCCAGTCATGTACGCGGGACAGAAGGGCATACAGAAGGTACGTTCACTTAATAAGACTACAGAAAACATATACTTTTTGTTACTTACTCTGAAGGTCTACATGTCTTGAATGTAACGAAAAGGCATTGAAAGTAAAGTCCCTGGGAAAGAACCCAATAAAGCATCAATCACAGTTTATTTATTTAGTACTAGCTTTCCGCCCGCGGCTTCGCCCGCGTGGAGTTCGGTTATATCGCGCTTTTTAGATTTCCCTCGGGAATATCAAATTTTTCCGCGATAAAAGGTAGCCTATGTTCTTTCTTAGGGTCTAAAGACTGTCTGTGCCAAATTTCATCAAAATCGGTTGAGAGGTTTAAGCAGGAAAGCGTAACAGACAGACAGACAGAGTTACTTTCGCATTTATAATATTAGTATGGATTACACAAACTATGGTTCATATCGCCAAAATATCTTAGATTTACAGATAGTGTTAAAACTCTGAGACAGAAATGTCTCGGATGTATGTTACCACCCTAACTGCGCTGTTTCGCATGCTCAGGTGACCCTGCAATATTATGCAGGTTTCTTATAATAAAAACTACTTTATACTAAAAAAAAAGTTAAAGTTTTGCTCGGTGGTAGGCCATAAGATCGACTGTTACCACCCACCAGACAAAGTCTTGCCGCCAAGCAATTCGTCGTGTTCCGGCATCATGTCTGGTGAAGCCGTACGGAGGACGGGTCTGAACAGTTGTGTTGTGATGTGTGCCTGGTACGATGCACCAAATGTTGTTGTGTCGGGAGTTTGGTCGTGGAGGCTATCCAGATCAATCTCCTTCTGACGCACCATCGTTGGTCGTGCTGTTGGGTTTAAGAGCGGACTCTAGTGGTGCTTTCTCTATACAAACTTATTCCGCTGTTTTCTACGTGGATAATGCTTTTAGAACAATTATTCTTTTTCTAGGATTTTACACAGTGGTTATACGTGCCCCTATCATTTGATTTTACACAGTGGTTATACGTGCCCCTATCATTTGATCCCCCCTATCAGTTATCCAGATCTTACTGAGGCACAACTAGATAAACTTGAGCGACTTCAAAACTTCTGCATAAGATTTATATTTGGCCTGCGCAAATATGATCACATATCTGAATTTCGTACAAAGCTTAAGTGGCTTCCCATACGTCTTCGCCGGAATTCTCATATCCTATTTCAGCTCTACAGCACTTTGTTTAATCCTAAAACCCCCACTTATCTTAAAGAACGATTCAAGTTCCTTCATGACACACATAATAGATATCTGAGGTCATCGGAAAACCTGATATTAGACATGCCGATGCATTCCACTAGTTTTTACGATAAATCCTTTACTGTACAAGCAGTTCGGCTATGGAATGACTTGCCCGTGTCTGTAAGGCGTGCTCAAACTCCGTCCACTTTTAAAACCATGGTAAAAAAGCATTTCCTCTCTCTTTAAACATGTCATTGTTTTTTATTTGCTTTTGTATGATTTTTATTAATTAGATGTATATAAGTATTTATTGGACTAGTATGATACACTTACCGTGTATATTTATTATATAAATTAAGTAAAATTGTAAATAGTACACTGTAGACTACCTACATTATTTCTCTCTCCTTCCCCTTACTATTCCATCCAAAGGTTGTCTGTAAAAGATCGCTCTTAGCGATAAGACCGCCCATTGTGTCACCCTTTGTAAAATTTTTATATTTATGTTTTTGTAATCTATATGGTGTACATAATAAAGAGTATTCTATTCTATTCTATTCTATTATACGTGCCCCTATCATTTGATTTTACACAGTGGTTATACGTGCCCCTATCATTTGATTTTACACAGTGGTTATACGTGCCCCTATCATTTGATTTTACACAGTGGTTATACGTGCCCCTATCATTTGATTTTACACAGTGGTTATACGTGCCCCTATCATTTGATTTTACACAGTGGTTATACGTGCCCCTATCTTTTGATTTTTTCCGAAATTTAATTAATAAAAGAAATATGATACTTCAAAATCACGAAAAATAACCCATTTTCACCGCGATGTTCAGACGACTACTAGACAAACGTGATAAGTTTTTGACAAAAAAGAAAATAATAGAAGCATAGGTATACTTTTCCTCTAAATTTTGATGTAAAAATAATTGGGGTCTATCGTGTTTTGAAAAAGAAAACAGCGGAATACGAAACGTCTTTTGGTCAACGTTTTTGTAGGTAAAATCAGCCTGAGCTGCAACTGTCCTGTTCGCACTTCACTGGGAGAGGTTGGAAGCAGCGAGACGGCAATAGTTTCTTCAAATAACTATTTTCTAAATTCCTCGGTACTAGAGTCCCCTCTTAACATTGCATCACCTCGCTCAACTGCCGTCTTCCTTCCTATTCATTCAGTTTTTTTTTAGTGTATATAGTCTCTTAATAAACTAGCGCGCTTTACCATCAAAGATTGCATGCAAGCACTAGTTTATAATTATAAAAAAATAGTATTCCAACACGTATTGAAGAAATCATCATCATTCTCCTGCCCTTATCCCAATTTATTTGGGGTCGGCGCAACATGTCTTTTTCTTCCATGCATCTCTATCAGAAGCCATCTCGGCAGTCACCCCCTTCTTAGCCATATCATCCTTCACACATTCCATCCATCGTTTCTTTGGTCTGAAGAAAAAGAAACCACATATCAATTAATATAATTATATTTTGTGCGCAGTTCTTCGTAATGTTGGCCCTGTTGTGCGTGCCAGTGATGCTGTTCGGCAAGCCGTACTTCATCATGAAGGAGCAGAAGCAGAGAGCTGTAAGTACATTTCCAATGTTATCGAAAATATTTGAACTAATAAGGTAATGTTTATTTCAAATTAGAGGACAT
This sequence comes from Sesamia nonagrioides, assembly GCA_017933935.1. Lineage (NCBI taxonomy): Eukaryota > Metazoa > Arthropoda > Insecta > Lepidoptera > Noctuidae > Sesamia > Sesamia nonagrioides. The sequence goes on from JADWQK010002063.1 coordinate 1,593,786, forward strand.
TTATATCTCAGGAATAACCCTTGTTATCGTTATGTAATGTGATCATTTTCAAGCAAATGTCAGTTTTTGGGATAAACTTGTTTTTGTAAAACTAATTAAGAAATACATTTTATTTGTTCAAATGCTCCTTCCACGGATAGCTGGCGGTAAGAATGAAACATTATTATACTTGATAGATGTAGACTGAGATGGAGTAGACTTGCCTAAAATATTTGTATCTCGAGGATGAAAAACAAAATGTAAATAATTCCTAATCTACTTGACTATACAGTGTGTCCGGGCATGGACTAGCGATATTTTATATAAGATTGGACTGGTAAAGCGGACCCCAAACTCTAAAGCTGAAAAGGCTTCGGATGCGACTGGCATTAACACTGGGATGATGATGATATTATATAAGTATATAATATTAGAAATACACACTAAACAAGGGCACAGGCTACTTCCCTTATATGTGGCAGCCAAATGGCTGTTTGAATTTTTTTCTATGTGTATAAGAAAAAAATCATATTTCAAAAATTTTTAGTGGTGCGGCGATAAAAATGGGCTTATTCCGAAGGCCAGTAATATTGTCCTATCGTGTATGTTACAAAATAGTGTTCCTATCTACATAATTTTATCAAAAAAAAATATTGCGAGCTAAATTGTACTTCATTGCTTAGTAGCAAGAGGTCTTATTTCTATTTCTTGTTGCCTGCGCTTGTATATGTCTGTTGTCCTACTGCTACAAATGTAACATGTGATTGTTCCGCAGCGCCAGACACATCAGCCCGCGGAGGGCACCGCAGAGAACGGCACCGCCGGCGGCGCCGCCCCACCAGCTCACGGACAACACGAGGACATCACCGAAGTCTTCATACACCAGGTACGTACCCACAGACATCACCGAGGTCTTCATACACCAGGTCCATACCCACAGCCTGATGTTAGAACGGCATCAAGCACGTTTAGAATATGAATTAAATTTAAAACTTTCTGTCTTTACTATCTTCAAATAATGAACAAAAAAAAAAGATATTTAAAAAATGCTAGGTTCATCCTTGTCCAATACTTTCATAATCATCATTTAGTGCTAATTAAAATATCTCATGTTGTGTATTAAAGACCTATAATCCTCTTGGAATACTTTCCAACGACAGCATCAGCTGTCCTTTGCTGATTTGCTAGACAAAGATTTCTCTGAAGAAATAGATAACTATGGACAGAGGCGGCGTAAGGCCTGGGCGACGTGGGCCACCGCCTACGGCCTTGCGGTACAAGGGGCCTCGCGCTTTCAAATATTTGTATGCATTGCTACAAACAAAAAAAAAATATGTATATAAATTAATTTTGTTGGGAAATTATTATTATTATTTAACATATTTAGCCTTAGACCCAAAATTAAGCAACAACATGGTTTTAAGTGACGAACATTATGCTTTGGCGCAATATCCCTATAAAAAATAACCACAAAATCAATAAATCAGGAACTGTCAACATTTTAAAATATGTTAATTTTACCGATGCATAGATCAATTTATTGGTATTGTCATCTCCACCTAACAACACGACCTTTGATTTTTCATTAATTTTAATCTAATTTATATTTCTATCAATAAAAACTTGGCAGTGTTGTTGTGTTTTTTTTTTTTAAATTATTATATTAAATCCGTCTTCAGATCGCCATGGAACAGGGCCTCGCGAATTTTTTCTTGCCCACATCAAATTTAGGTCTTGCCCTCCTCTGATTATAGACTATTTTATTGAAATCTGTAGGTACCTCTATTCCCTTCATAGTTCCCTGTCCACTGTTGAGTCCCACACTGATAATATGGTCTCCCCGCAGGGTATCCACACGATCGAGTACGTGTTGGGTTCAGTGTCCCACACGGCGTCCTACTTACGTCTGTGGGCCTTGTCACTGGCGCACGCGCAGCTCGCCGAGGTCGCCTGGAACATGCTGCTTAGGAAAGGTAAGATATTGGATCCATTTTTAAATACTACAGAAACATAATTTATATTAATGACATAAATCATCCCTTTATTTCATAGTATATACATATAAATTACATTTTTAAATATTTCTACATAAAAAACATTTAAAAATATAAAAAATAGTAGCTCACCGGTATCGGGAACAGGGTCCAAGCTACCGGCGGTCAGGGCTCCAGAGAGAGGAACTTCCTGATGATGTGAGCCGTGTCCAGCAGTACCGCTTTCTGAATCAAGCCCTTGATCCAGCTGCCTAACGAGAGCTTCCTGAGGTGTTGGTCGAGGCTCTTGGCTATTAAGCCATTGGCTGTCACAACTATCGGTACAATGATTGCTGAATCCACTTCCCACATGTCGACAACCTCGTGAGCCAAGTCCAGATACTTAATTTGTTTATCTTTCTCGGCTTTCACGAGGTTCTCATCGTGCGGGATGGTTATGTCAACAATCATTGCACGCCGCTCTGATCGATCCACCAGCACTATATCACTATAAATCATTATTATTATTACAACAACTTTAGACTATATTGAAGCTTTCACATGAAGAATTAACATCCTGTGTGTACCATTTTTCAAATACATTTACACAGAGTGGTGCTGATAACACTATAATAAATGAAAACACGAGAATACTGGTTCATAGGACTAATCATAAACCATAGAAAAAACCTAGCATCACAAATAAAAAAATAAAATTGTAAACGGAATAGAACATCCTTTAAAATATTGATTCAATGACCTCCGATCGGCGACAGCGCGGTCCTACTTGCTTTTTAGCCGCCATTATTATTAAAGTTTAGTTTTAGTACCGCTAGATGCGGCGGTCATCAACGTGTAAGCGCTTCCTTATCAACACGTACATCATATAGAAAATGTGAAAAATAAAAAATAATTTCCTGTGACTAAACTAATGGATATATTTATATGATTTTTTATGGATAAACTGAGAATGTGTTGAGGTACGCGATGTTTAATTTATTGTCGTATTGTCATCGCCACTTTGTACACTAAATTCCAAAATGGTTTCTGGATTGCTTCCATTATTCCAGTCATTGCTTACCTATTCGTAGTAGGTTTATTATGTTTAATCAATCCAATTGAAATATAAAATAAACTTTATCTTCACAAATGACACTATCACACAAGTGTTGTGGTTAAGCTATTGACTGCTGCGCTGCGGATTCAATTCCCGCACGGAACAAATATTTGTATGGCCTACAATTAGTTCTTCCGGGTCTGGATGTTTGTGTATTTGAGTTTATATGTTTGTAAACGCACCCACGATACAGGAGAAATTTCTAGTGTGCGGAAAAGTTTTAAAAAAGTACATATAGGTTACAAATGAATTTGATGAAAAGTATTTGTAGTACAGTCAGCAATGAAAGACATTCTACACTTTTGTTTTCGAAATCTTGATGAATGAGTAAAATATTTTATTAAAATTGCTACCCAAGAGACATTTAATTAAATAACTTCACTCTCGTTTCTTTTTCTCTCTTCTTTAACTCTTAGTTTCTATTATAAAACGCCAAAAAGTACATTACAGACTTTTGTTGCTGACTGTGGCACTTACAAATGATCGTGAAATTGTAATTGTTACTGCATGGTCAGCGCAGTGATTAAGCTATTGACTGCTGCTGCGCTACAAATAGTTGTTCCGGGTCTGGCTGTTTGTGTTTGTGACTTTATATGTTTGTAAACGCACCCACGATACAGGAGAAATTCCTAAATTTCTCCTGTATTGTGGGTGCGTTTTTGTTTTTTTTTTTTTTAAATCGATAAAGTATTTATATATTGGCCCCAACCAATTATGATGAGTTTACCTTGACAGTATAGTGGACTAAACTAGATAATATTGGTTACAGGTCTAATGTCATCGGATTTCCAAGGCGGTATCTTCCTGTACATCGTGTTCGCGGGCTGGGCAGCCATCTCGGTGTCCATCCTCGTACTCATGGAGGGTCTGTCGGCCTTCCTACACACCCTGCGTCTGCACTGGTTAGTACTAACGGGAAACCTATTGTAATTTAGTAGTCGTTGTTCCAGGTCTAGCTGTTTGCGTATGTGACTTTTATATGTTTGTAAACGCGCACACGACGCGCAATGTTTAAAAAAAATATATGTTCACGTATTGATGGCACAGTTGGTGCAGTGGTCAAGTAATTGACTGCTATGCTGCGTGTTGCGGGTTAGATTCTCGCACAGAACAAATATTTGTATGACTTACGAGTAGTTGTTCCGTGTCTGGCTGTTTGAGTATGTGAGTTTATATGGTTGTAAACGCACCCACGATACAGGAAAAATTACTAAAGTGGGGCAATGTTTTAAAAAAATATATTTCTTCTTTTTTGCTATTATATGTTTAGCTTTTCTGCTAATACGTTATTCTAATTGCATTTTATTCCGCAGGGTCGAGTTCCAAAGCAAGTTCTACGGAGGTGAAGGATATCTTTTCCAGCCGTTCTCGTTCGAGGTCATCCTGGACTCGGCCGGCACGACCGAAGAGTAAACACGACAAAATGAGACCGAGTAATTATGTACCCGTTTAACAGTTTGTAATAGAGGTTACGTCACAATATAATATTGACTGTGCAGCTTCAATATCTATGTATTTATTGGTCTTATTTGATAAATATCGTAATATATGTTCTGTATTACGTGAGTAAGTGTTGTTCTAATAGTAAGTGTTCTGTAGTGTAAGCATATTCCATGCTTTCTTGTGTCAAAACTTACTAGCCATGTAAATAAGAAAATTTCAATATTCTTCATCAAACTTTATTCACTACAACTTCAAGGGTACAAGTTACAAATAAATCATTTTCTTTTGTATTTTCCTAGCTAATGAATATTTTTATTTAATCCAGTTTTTTTATAAGTTATACAGTGTGAACGACCGCTTCGTCTAACCCAGTATAAGATTCAATTGTTGTACTTAAAATATCTTTATCTCGACCTCCGTATTCCGTGAACATTCGATCGATTTTGTATAATTACCTGCAGTGCTGGTAGATAGCAATTTTAAGTTAATTCTTATTAAATTACTTATGATAAAGTAGTTTTTTTTATTCAAAATATAAGAATAATTATTTATTTATGAATTTGTTTACAATAAGATTATCTAATTGCTGTGTTAAAATCTCCATTTTGTATAACTGTAGATCCAAAGTGTATAATTGTTTATGTGAGACGCTCTCTGTATTGTTACTAATTGTCATTCCAGTCTATTCAGTGTTATCAACTTGTACTTCGCTGAGTGTCGCGTTGCAAATAGTTTTATGGTGATGATTAAAGGTTTTAGTAGCATTATACTAGTGATTTTATTTTAAATTCCCGTAACGTCAAAGTATATCGAATGGTATACAATATGTAAAGAAATCCCCGTTCGGCCCATAAGCATAATAAAGGTTGGGTAAACACGACCAAATAAAGTACGAAATTTTACATATTCATCATAGTAACAATACTAATGAATTTTGAAATAATCTTTGTGTCCACGAATAAATTCCAACTTCCTCAAATAAGGTATTTAAAAAAAAAGTGACAACACCGTTTTTGACGTTCTTATTATGAGCGAATAGCGATGCGACCGCGTGCCGCGTGCACTACCCCCCTTCGCCCGTGCATGGGTTGCCTACCGCTTATGTATTAAGTTACCTCTTTTTGTGAAATAGTATTTATTTTTTTAGGGGGAATTTTTTAAAGTTTAGACCGGCTTTGTAGTACAGGCATTAGTAGAATCAGTTATCGATACCTAACAATACCTTCACGGATCGAACAGGGTTTTCTTTACATGTTGTATATAAATATAATACACACATAACAATTCGCTCAAATGCATTTTATTGTTTCAACCTCAATGCCTGGCGAAGCATCCAATCAGCATTAAGGAATGGAGAACGCACTAAACTCAAGTTTTTACTCTCACTCGTAAGTATACTTTTGCTTTCTATCTGTAACCCTGGTTTGTGAACAACATCAAGTAACCGAAATCCAAACCGCCACCGGCCGGTGAGCTTCTCGGTAAGTCTATAGCGCTAAGTGAACATCTGGTGGAGGCCTCCATCCACTCCAGCACCCCAGGAGTCCATCGACTGAAGCATCATTATTTGGCAGTTCTTGCTAGCGGTTTCTTCCCGTATTTCAATTTCAATACACCTAACGTGCGCCTATTTTACAGTCTAAGTACATATCGAGGGAATATGAAACCAAAACAGTATAGATATGCAGGCAAATTATTACCACGTATCATGATGTTATTACACATTTTATCGCCCGTTTTTTTTTAAATATTGTGTTTTAAAAATTCACAATAATGTGCACAATATGGAAGGGGTGATTTGCGTCGTGGAGAAATGCTGCATGTTTTTTCTTTTATTTTTTTTTTTTTTATTTGGCATCTCGTAGGTGGCTACTAGGAGACCGTAACTACTTAATCGGACTTTCCTGTGGATGCCTTAATTAAAATTAGAGCCTCCAGCCAGGGGCACTTAAAACTAAATTAAAATTAGGCGACTACGCACTAAGGGCACCCCCTGTGGGGTACGAACCTTGGCTTAGGGCGTCGCTAGAGAGGACAGCAAGGGACGGCTGGATCGAATGTGTTCTTAATGGTTTGATGACCATGACGTTTCCTAGTACTAGCTCTGAGAAGAAACGCCGAAACAAACTCAGAGGTCATTGATGGGAAATGCTGCATGAGCGTCATTCATCGCCACTCCTTCGATGTCCACCGCGCACAGGATGGATGGAAAGAAAGAGAAGCACATCAATTACTTTTCTGCTCCATTGTTGTAGTGTGAAAATAAATTTAGAAAAAATAGAAGACAGTATATTATTTTCTGGAAGGTCATTCTAAACCTTAGTCGTACTCAGCGCCAATGGTGATACTTATATCTCCCGGCAGCACGTTCGTCTTATGATACCACCGATTTGTGTCCACCACCACTGCAAACACATAGGAAAAATATTAAATCTAAGCAATATCTAAGAATGGAATCATTCGGGTGCTAAAATGAAACCAGATATATGATCATAGTAGCAAAGATACTGCTTCGGTATGCTCGAGGCTACTGCATCGGCAGTTTTGAGGACGCCGAGCCAACTTTCAGGGGCAGCTCAGCAATCTCAGCATGCTTAAGGACGCCTCGTCATCCTTAAGAACGTTGCTGAGTGCCAAGCTACATACTTATATAGTTTCCCGCAGTGAGTGCTTGTATGTAGGGATTGCCTGCCTTGCTTGATTGCGGACCTAAGGAAATGGATGGAAGGATGTCTGAAAATTCCCATAAGCCTATGAATTCTGGCTGTCACGGAATAACCCATAGTATGGATAAAAGATAAAAAATATTGCCTGAAATAAAGTTGATTTAGGGTTCGGTGTTAACTGGAGATACTGGAATAGTAAAAGTAACGTTATGTCACAACCGACTTACATATCTCTCCTGGTGAGACAGTGAATGTGATCCATCGACATTGGTACAGGCATTCTGGTGGAGGAGCCAGTTGCCACTGCTTGCGGCCGCGCACTTGCGCCTGCCACGACATATGCTTCACCGAGTCCACCTGGATACAAGCAGAAAGTATAGTTGTTACAAAAGATAAAATTGTAATGGGAATCATCTGTTTAAGATAGGCGCTCCTGACTTATGATTTAGGAACAACTCTAGGGTTTTAGTCAGTCTCCAGACAAAGTTATCAAAACATGTTTTGGAAATATTTATTATTTCGTAAATTCAAATCATCATCATCAACAACGAAACTGGTTAAAAAGATACCATCTTTTTAACTTTTCAGTCAGTAAAAAAGGTTTTTACCATCCCACTGCTGGACACAGGTCTCCTCTCATATAGAGAAAGATTGAGCGTAATCACCACGCTTGCTCAATGCGGGTTGGCGATTTCAGACCTAAAGTCCAGGTTTCCTCAGAATGTTTTTCTTCACCTACAAGGTGAAGGAAAACATCTTGAGGAAATCAGTCATTGGTATCCAAGATATACTTAGAAAGTACATATAACTTAGAAAAGTCACATTGGTACTTGCCTGACCTGGAATCGAACCCGCGCACTCATACTTGAGAGGCTGGTGTTTTAACCACTAGGCCACCACGACATACATAAATTTAATTTCAGATAAAATATATAAATATCCATGACCATATAGCTAATATATATATATATATCTATATCCATAGCTAATCTCGTCGACAAACTGTTACGCAGTTTGGTGGGTTTATTATTTATGTAAACAATTGGGTTGTATCCTAAAAAATAATTGAATGTCCATCAGATAGATTTATAAAAAATATTGAACACGTATTTTTTATTTTTTCTTTCATTCAAATATTTAGAAAGATATATTGATTTGAAATGTCGCATGACGTCACGCCGTGGTACAAAATATACCACGGCGTGACGTAATTAGCCCCACTCTGTAACTTTAATACGCTATATCTCAGTAGTTTTTGCTAATTTTGACAAAATTAAAAATACGGGTCTTATTTTTTTTATTATCTATAAGACGGACTAATTATTTTTTTGAATTTCATACCTTGGATACATCCTTATTGTTGGTCAAGATAAAGCATTTATTTATTTATTTTTTATATAATGTTAGTAAAAGTAAAGCTTAGCCTAATGTTAGTAATAAATTTACTGAAGTGGGTTTGGACTCTTATGCACCTACGTCAGAGGGGCGAGTCCCACCGGTCTGAAAACACATTCAGGATGCCATTTGAGGAGGAGCGCAAACGCGCCATCAAGGAAGCACAACATTTCTGCATGATCCAACGGCCAGCATGTTGCAATGGAGAGCCAGCGACCTGCGCTCCCAAACAATGTCCACATTATCCTTTAAGTCGTCAGTGACCCAAATACTCAAACATTGAGTACCTGCATTAAAGGAGAGAGAGAGAGAGAGATTTCAGGCAGCTGATTTAAAAACCAACCACTCATTCTTATCGGTATTGTATTTGAGTCCTGTGAGTCACTGCACACCTTTCAGAAATTGTAAGAAGGTTTCTTTGAAAAAATAAAATATTGCTGACATTACTTACATGCATATGAGCGCCCTGTCCTGGTCCGCCCATAAAGATCCAATCCACCATATCGCTTTCAGCAGTCCTAGGTAGGAAGTATGGCCTGTCATAGTAAGACCTCAGCTTCCTCGTCTCTTGGTCGTAGCAAGTGCTCCAACCCACGTACCAGGGTTCACCAGACAGGTTGGCTCTAGCCTCATCCATACTGAACACTTCTTGCAGTGAGTTTAGGCCCGATTTGTAAGCGAAATAGAAACAGTCGTTGATTTGTTGCCCCATTTTTCCATTTTTGTAGAAGTTAACAAAGAATTTAAAGTTGAATTCCTGTGGGATGAAGATGTCATTATGGGGTGTAATAAAATGGTGTAAACGAATTGGCGATAATAACTCAATGCTCTCTACCAACATACTGAATAGTCAACATTTTCACCACGGCGGCGTGAGTTTCGTTTTTTAAATACTAAGTTCATTCAGTTAAATATTGGCATTTTTCCATTTTTGTAGAAGTTAGCAAAGAATTTAAAGTTGAATTCCTGTGGGATGAAGATGTCATTATGGGGTGTAATAAAATGGTGTAAAGGAATTGGCGATAATAACTAAATGCTCTCTACCAACATACTGAATAGTCAACATTTTCACCACGGCGGCGTGAGTTTCGTTTTTTAAATACTAAGTTCATTCAGTTAAATATTGGCATAGGTAGCATTTTCTGTTACTCCACATTTGAGGAAGCTGGAGTACTATACACAGTTTGTTTTAGTTAATTTGTGCAGAAACCACTTCAAGCAACAGTAACATTATCGTCGTAACTAAGTTCTATTTCACTTAACATATTTATTGGTCAAATAAAATTCAGTTTTATGAAGCTTATATAATGCCAAAAACATTCCACCTACCGTCAACGCTTTCCATCCATGAGTAGCATCAGTAACAATGACCGGTGTGGTGCTGTACGCGTACCTGTCCTCAAAATCTTCGGCAGTAGTATTCGCGAGGCGCACCACATCATCAACTCCTATGCACATGGAACAGTCTTCAGGCGGACGGAAGACTGACTTGGAGAATGACGGTAGATCTAATATACAGTTCTGAAAGATTATGAAAAAAGAAATGATACACAGTCATTTCTTCGACCATTGAAGCTTAAAAGTATTGTATTTTAGTAACTTACTCTACTTCCTACTAATTCCATATAAACCCATCGTGCACTGATTGAAAATACAAATATTATAACTGAAGTCCACAAAATGTAACCCGTGGATTTCTTGGCGAAAACTTTATTTCCACTATTCTTAGGAATATCTAGGCGCGAAATATACGAATGGCTAAGTTTCAGACTGTCGATGTTATTAAGAATTTTCATTACTTTCAATTCAGCTGTTTTGTATGTTTTCGCGCATGATTTAGAGCGTATAGCTTGATTCATTGTGACTTGTTGCGAGTCCCGAGATGGAATGAAAGGGGTTTGTCGCCATCCAAGGGTTTTTATAGGGTTGGATGGAAATCATTTAGAGCTTGAGCGATATAATCGGATTTATAAAGAGTTCCTAAAATAGAACGTGTTAAAGTAAGCAAGTATTGGATATTCTAGTGAGTTGATAATCAGAAAACTTACTACGCCTCTCGGCCGGCGCTTACTTAGTGCCTACACTATTTACAAGAGCAATTTTCTTATAGCTGACTACTTCAGCTAAAACTTTTGAGCAGATGTTTTTTGTCTCATGTTGAATTGTAGCTGTCATGGTTCATTAGCAACAGCTTTGTTGACAGGCAAACAGACAGTGGAGTCTTTGTAATCTTCTTCTTCTCCTTCTTCAGCCTGAAGAGGTTCACTGCTGGACAAAGGCCTCACCCAAGGCTTTCCACAATGACCGGTCTTGTGCTGCCCGCGACCTTCACCAGGTCATCAGTCATCAGTGCACCTCGTTGAGCGCCTCTGTTATCCTACGCGTCTTCCGGTACGTGGCCGCCACTCCAGAACCTTACTGCCACATCGGCCATCGATTCTACGAGCAATGTGCCCCGCCCACTACCATTTCATTTTAGCGACTCGAAGAGTCTTAGGTACACAAAAAAGAACCCTGCATAATTAGACCGTGATCGTTATGATTTTTTGTCATTAATTATGAGCTAAGCAACGACGACAAACTGAGCGTCACAAATCAAATCAAATCAAATCTTTCTTTATTGTGGATCATAGGTTTGTAGGTACATAATACAGGTCTTAAAATAATTACATGGATCAGCTATGTCCCGCCCTTAGGGCATACAATAGTCACACTATAACATTAAAGGGCATACAGTAGTCAATAGTTTTAGTGGATTATATATTATTCTTAATTTTTTTTAAATATTTACTGAACTCACCATGACTGAGAGGGGCTATAATGGAGCAATGATTTGTCCAATAAAAATTCTTTTATAGAGTAGTAGCACTTGTCTACCAACAGATCATGGATGATGGAGTCACCTTGATATACAGAAAACCGTGCACCAGTATCAAGTCAACACGTATCTTTCTGTCTACGTGTTTAAAATTTAATAGTTTTCGTGTGAGCCACTCTATGTTTGTCCCCTTGTATAGGATAAGTAATGCGTTGTGGGTGCAATAGGTATGAAATTGAAATTCATTATCTGTCGCCGAGCAGCAACTGTGTCCTCGTTACACGCCTCATGCTTACGATGACACTATGGCGATTAACCTTTTTTTGTTCGATATTCTTTTGTGAATGATCGTTTCAAAAATCTTTGTGCTTGGTTTAAGTAGTTAGTTTGGTAGGAGGTACTACGAGGTATGGTAGGAGTTTTACACAATTTCGGGCCTTATTCATAAACGTTAAAAGGTCAAAATGTATGAAGAGAAGAATCGCTAATCACTAGTTAACTTTAAGCAACGTTTATGAATAAAGGGCTTTATCACCAGCCTACAGTACTGTATATTCCATCCACTCGGATAAAAATTACACTACAGAATACTTTTTAACAAATAACAAACAAACCAACCAACAAACCTTGTTCAACAGATCTTGACTTCCATTCTGTTGGCAAAAGGATGGTATGAAAGTGGTTACAATATCAACTAAGTATTTAGCGCGGCTGTCATTTGCCATACCACCATCGCTATAGATAGAAGATAAAATTGGTTGAACGGGCTGTAAAACAGGTTTGTGTTGACTGTTGTGTAATGTAGTGTAGGTACCGCTGGACATAAGTCTAACCGATTATTTTGACAACTCTTCTTAGACGACAGCACATCAAGCTACTACAATCTGCAGATTTCTTTATTAGATTTTCAACTTTATCTTTAAAATATTAAGGCTCAAGATTGATTGGGAATATTTCGGGTAAATCTCTGTTATCGGTCGGTCGGACAGACATCGGTTTTCCAACTAATATGGCATTGTCACTTCTGCTAAAACGTATAGAAGAATCAACTAGGTTATCCAGAATCTGCTGGAAATACTGCAACGACTAAGCCAATTTGAAGATGTCACTTGTAAACCTCAAATTCTCAAGTGTGCAATGTACTCGTTGATGAGGTTAATTCATACTTATAGTATAATAAAAAAGAGGGTAATGGCCATTTTTTCAGTTTAATGACTATTTTATCATGTCACTGAACTAAACAAGAATGAACTCGGGTTGATTTCGGGGCATTTCCGTCCCGTTTTTTCATTCGTCGACACAATTGACAATAGGATATATATGCTTAGTTCTTATTAAGGGTGCCATCTATACTAATATATAAAGCTAGAGAGTTTGTTTGTTTGTTTGAACGCGCTAATCTCAGGAACTACTGGTACGATTTGAAAAATTCTTTTTGCGTTAGATAGTCCATTAATCCAGGAAGGCTTTAGACTATATAACATCACGCTGCGACCAATAGGAGCGGAGCATAACTAACTCCACCCGAACCAAGTCGCTGGCGGCCGGTAGTAAATCATAAAGCCGAACGTCCACCGCCGCGCCGGCTAAACTAAGTTAGTTTAGCTTAGCCCGCATAGTTGGGCCAGTTTTTCATACATGTGAGTCCACGGAAAACTATGCCTAAGCTACGTGAAATGCCCGAGCTAAGTGGAACTAATTTAGTTGTGCGGCCGATCCGTAATTAACTTAGCTAAACTAAGCGACTCTCACCCCCTTGCCTTACCCCTCTGATGCCTGTCGATAGTGTTGTCCGAACGTGTTTGTACAGTATGCGAGAGTGAGCATTTACTGGTGGACGGATTCAAGGGCGGATCCAGCTTTGGCGCCAGGGGGGGGTCACATAGTCGTGGTCAAGTCAGAAGAAGTTTTAATTAAACTTTGATAATAATAAATACAATTAAAAAGAAGGTATTTTATTAATAAGTACCTACTGAACATAAAAATACCTAATTAAATAACGAAATCAATTTTTCTTTTACGCCTCCTGCCGAAATGTTTTATCCCTTCATCTATTTCAATGGGTACGTTTTTATGGACGTGGAGAAGTGCCAGTCCGGTTAGACGTTCTTCAATCATTGAAGCTCTTTCCCATGCTTTGATTTTTCGTAACGTAGACGACGTACCACTGGGTGCTGAGAGGCGAGCTCAGACTGAGGGGAGATCTGACGAGTTAAGCGGACGACACGCTGGTCACCGCCCGGGAGAGCTCGCACAGGGAAACAACGTTGCTGGCGACGGCTGCGGTATCACAGGTGGTGGGCCGCATACGTCGCCTAGGCCTGGAGGTGGCGCTCAACAAGTCGGAGGCCATGGTTTCATGGTCTCCGGCAGGCGCCGCCACCCGGCTCACGGCGTCAGCTCGAGCAGCGTCGGTCGCAGCTCCGAGAGGTCCTGGTGGCAGAATGGCGGGACAGGCTTTCGTGCCCTACCGCAGGCCTCACCACCATCGAGGCGATCCGGCCGGTACTGGCGGACTGGCTCGGGAGAAGGCAGGGCTCCCTGATGTTTCGGATTACACAGGTACTTTCGGGGCATGGTTGCTTCGGAAAGTACCTGTGTCGCATAAACATGGAGCTGGACGCCGGGTAGCACTACTGCATCAACTGCCGAGAGCGGCATACGCTGGCAGAGTATGCCACGCGCGGAGGAGCTGCGCCGTGCCTTCATCTCGGCCGGCAGGGAGCTGTCACTGCCGTAATCGAGTCGATGGTCGGCAGTGATGAGTCCTGGGATGCGGTGGTTTCCTTCTGCGAAACAGTCGTCTCGCAGAGGCTGTGGACAGGGAGAGGGAGATCTCGTCCTCTCACCCGACCCACAGCAGGCGCACCGGGCGTCGGCGGAGGGCGGATAACGCCCTCTTTCAGCCACCCTAAACTGGTCCAGGGGCGACACACTCGGGGACATCTGTCGCCCCCCAAACATCAGGACCCGGGGTGGCGGCGCGAAGTGTTCCACACGCGCCACTCTTAGACGTCATGGGGGGAGTCGTACACATCATTCAGCCGAGGAGGCCCACAGTGGTGGGCCAGCACCAATCGGGGGTTGCGGAAGCAGTGTTCGTTCTCGCAACCCCGGAGTAGGTGCGAGATGGAACACCGGGGTGGTTTTTAGTCAGTAGGTGTCTGACAGACCCTGTCGCCCACCCCAGGACGGCGGACATGCATGAGGATTTTCCAACCAGGAAACAAAAAAAAAAAAACGCTTAGACCTTAGACTTACGAAGCTTAGGACCTTCAATTTCCCTCACAAAAAAAAAAACGTAGGTATGTACAGACGAAGTGTTCTTACAGCAACAGAAACATCATACAGAACAGGGTAAGACCGAAATGTGACGAACAAACAGTCAATTCGGATTTCGCTCTGGTGTCGGTATTCGTGAAGCTCTTCTTGCCCTCAACGTCCTCGTAAAAAAATGCAGGGATATGCACTGCTGTGCTTTATAGATTACGAACAGGCATTCGACCGGGTTAAGCACCAGCACCTCCTGGGTCTATTAACAGATATTGAACTCGATGGCAAGGACGTCAGGATTATCCGTAATCTGTACGAGAACCAAGTAGCTACAATCAAAGTTAAAAATGAGGAGACCGAGGAAATCAAGATCTGTCGTGGAGCTCTGCAAGGCTGTGTCTCCGTTGCTCTTCAATATCTATTCCGAGGTAGTGATGTCGGAGGCTCTTGAAGGTCTGGAAGCCGGAGTGAAAATCAATGGCAAGGTCGTTAATAACCTGCGTTATGCGGACTTTGATGTTCTCATTGCAGCCTCTGAACAAGATTTGCAAACCATTGTAGATAAAGTCAATGAGTGCAGCGAGAAAGCCGGTCTGTCGATGAACATCAGCAAGACAATATTTATGGTGGTCTCTAGAAACCAAGACTTATGTCCTAGCATATCGGTGGCAGGCAAACAACTTGAGCGGGTACGACAGGATAAGTATCTCGGTGCTTAGGTAAATGAAGCATGGGAGTCCGACCAAGAAATTAAGACCCGGATAGAACTTGCCCGAGCATCTTTTAACAAAATGAAGAAAGTTCTGTGCTGTCGTAAACTCCACATAAAGCTCCGAGTGAGATTACTGATGTACTACGTATGGCCTGTCGTTCGTCATGTCCCGCTGCGAAGCATGGATTCTGAAAGAGGACACTACACGACGCTTGCAGGCTTTTGAAATGTGGTGCTACCGTCGTATGCTGCGCATAAGCTGGACCCAAAAGGTCAGAGTTAACACCGTCCTTCAGCGCGTTCTAATGCCTCGAAAGTTGTTGCCCACCATAAAGAAACGCAAAATAGATTATCTCGGCCAGATGCTCCGACACGATAGATATACGCTTTTTTTTTCCTAGTGGAAAATCCTCATGGATTTCCGCCGCCCTGGGGCGGGCGACGGGGTCTGTCAGACTCTTACTGACTAAAAACCACCCGGCTGATCCGTCTCACACCTACACCGGGGGCTGCGAGAACTAATACTGCTTCCGCAACCCCCGATTGGTGCTGGCCCACCACCGTGGGCCTCCTCAGGTCAGGGGGGGGAGTGAGGTGTAGGACTCCCCCCGTGACGTCTAAAAGTAGCGCGCGTGGAACACTTCGCGCCGCCACCTCGGGTCCTGATGTTTGGGGGGCGACAGATGTCCCCGAGTCTACGCTAGTGATATACGCTACTCCAACTCATTATGATGGGCAAGGTAGAAGTAAAAAGGCGCGCTGGACGAAAGAGAAAGTCGTGGCTGCGAAACATCAGGGAGTGGACAGTGGAAGAGAGAGTTGAAAAACTGTTCCGTCTCGCGGTTGAGAAGACCGAATACAAGAAGCTGACGGCCAACCTTCAGGATTGAAGAGGCACAGGAAGAAGAAGAAGAATGTACAGACGTCAACCTTATTGCTAAACTATGAAGGCTCAAAGTTGATTGGGAATATTTGACAGTTTCCGATAGCTTGAACTGCTGTCGTCCGTATATAAATCCCCCTCTATCAGTAAGTAGGCACCTACTTATCTACCTACGAGGTACTTTAAGAACATTACAACCATAATATTTGAGTTTGATTAATATAATAATATGATAATAATGAAGAAACTGATTAATAAACAAAGTGCGCGCAAGTAAAATGAAATGTGACATAAAAATGTGACATTTGAATGTTGGCGGCCGTGACGGCGGTAGCGCGGCAAAATTTTTGAAACTTTTGAATGCCCAGCGCATTCAAAAGTTGAATGCGTTCCCGAATAATGCGTTTGCCGGCAAACAAAGTATGTATTATATAAATTGATTAAATATTGAAAGTACTTAAATAAAATCCTTCTGTGCTAGGTACTCCTGGACCCAGCCCAGGGGGGGGGTCATGACCCCCATGACCCCCCCCCCCTGGATCCACGCTTGGGACGGATAACGTAATGGGTGCGTTTACAAACAGTATAGGTACTGGCAAACACAAACGGTTTTTTTTTTATTTAGGCATTCAATAAAGGCTGATTCTCAGTCCAAATTTAATAAATGACTTTTGATTTTGTAAGCGTCAATCCACAAATGAATAAAAAATACTGTTGTACCGTCTTCGGTTTATGTGTTTTCCATGCTCCATTGGTGTGGTGGTCTCAGCCATCACATATTCAAATGGACATGCCTTAGAGATGAGAATTGTGGCACTCCGAAAGAAAGAAAAGAAACGAAGTTTCAGTATATCTTTAACTCTCTCAAAATCATCAATCATCTATGAGGAAAGAGATAGTGCTAGATCGAAAGCATAAGCCATCTGTCTCACTTTTTGTCTTTGCATGTCCATTAGTATATTTCGATGGCCGTACGCGTATAATCTGCAGTATTTTATTGGTTTAAAAGAGTGCCTCCGCTGGTTAGGCCTGATGGAACACTGGCTCATACGGCGAGAGAGAAAGCAGGTCTCTTTGCTTCTCTCTTTGCCCATAATTCGCGTCTTGATACTGGCAGTACTACTCCACCTAATTTACCTCATTGCGGAGCTTCAATGCCTGAGGTTCGCATTAGGAACAAGGAGGTTCTGAGAGTACTGTGTCGTCTGGACGTGGATAAGGCTAGTGGTCCGGATGGTATACCAGCGATTGTTCTTAAAGCTTGTGCGCCCGAGTTGTCTCCTGTATTGACGCGCTTGTATCGCCTCTCATTTAGGACTTATAAAGTGCCCAAGTCCTGGAAGCTTGCTAACGTGCAGCCCGTGCCCAAGAAGGGTAGTCGTGCCGATCCTGGCAACTATCGGCCGATTTCGATCACCTCCATACTTTGCAAAATTATGGAGCGCGTATTGAACTCGCGCCTCTTGGCATACCTGGAAGGTAACGATCTCCTCAGTGACCGACAGTACGGGCTTGGCCGCAATCGGTCAACTGGGGACCTACTAGTGTATGCCACTCACTTGTGGGGCGAGGCCCTCGAGAAGAATGGGGAAGCGATTGCTGTCTCCCTTGATGTCTCGAAGGCCTTTGACCGGGTATGGCACGCTGGCCTTTTGAGTAAGCTTCCAGCGTACGGCATTTCCCCTAGCCTGACTGGCTGGGTAAAAGACTTCCTGACTGAACGGTCCCTCCGAGTTGTTGTTGATTGATGCTCTTCTGAGTCCATGTCAACTAATGCCGGTGTTCCTCAGGGGTCTGTTCTCTCTGCAACTCTGTTCCTGCTGCATATTAACGATCTGCTGATGCCCGGTATCTATGGGTATGCAGATTACAGCACAGTTGTAGAGAGATACCTGCCGGGTGCTCGGGCTAGTAGGGAATCAATCCGGTCCGAAAGAGAGGCCATGGTTGAGCGAACGAGTGTTGCACTGCAGGCAGTCTCCGAATGGGGCAATGCCAATCTTGTAGCATTCAGTGCCGCCAAAACACAGGCGTGTCTTTTCACCGCCAAAAGGAGCCCGTTCACCTTGGCTTCTACTTTTCGGAATGTGTCCTTGGAGTGTTCCGACCGCCTTCAGCTTTTGGGAGTTGAGATTTCCTCGGACCTTAACTTTGGGCGGTTCATTGAGTCCAAGGCTAAGGTGGCTGCCAAGAAACTTGGCGTTATCGCAAAGGTCCGGCAGTACTTCACACCTGGGCAGCTTCTAATGTTATACAAAGCACAGGTCCGTTCGTGTGTGGAGTACTGCAGCCACATTTGGGCTGGTGCTGCCAAGTGTCACCTGGCCACTTTGGATTCAGTGGAGAGACGTGCAAAGAGGCTGATTGGTGACCCTGATCTAACTCGAGTCGGTCTCCAAAGCCTAGAGCACAGGCGTAGAGTAGCCAGCCTTTCGGTGTTCTATAGGATGCATTTCGAGGAGTGTGCGATGGAATTGCATGACTTAATTCCCCCATCTCCATTCCACCAGCGGACGACCCGTCGTACGGCTGGTTTCCACCCTTACGTTGTTAACACCGCTACGATCCGGACGAAGCGTTTCGCCTCCTCCTTTATACCGCGTACATCGAGGGACTGGAATAGTTTGCCAGCGGCGGTGTTTCCGTCAGACTACAATTTGAGTGTCTTCAAGGCTAGAGTAAATAGGCTCTTAATAAACTAGTGCGCTTTACCATCAACGATTGCGTCACTGCTTACCATCAGGCAGGATTGCGGTCAAGCGCTAATTTATAAGATATATAATAAAATAAAAAAAAAGAGAGAGATGGCCTATGCTTTCGGTCTAGCACTATGTCTTTCCTCATAGACCGAAACTTCGTTTCCTCTCTTTCTTTCAGAGTGCTATCTAAGGCATGTCCATTAGTATATGTCGAAGTTCGGAAAGAAGTGAACCAAAAAAAAAAGGTTGATGGTCTCAGTTGTCACGGCTTGTCACGTAAATGCATCTTAAATGTCATCTAAATAAAATGTCAAATCATTTCCAACTAGAAATGTCAAAACAAACAAAACTCTGTTGTGGAAAGAATAGTGGTTCTGGTTAGTTTTAAAGTTTTCAAAAATATATTGTGTATTAAACCATGGCTGCTATATTAGGCGGAGGGCTAGGAGGCCTCTCTACGGGTTACTATTTACTAAAAAATAATTTGAATAGCAGCAATAAATTAAAATTATTTCTCTTCGAAGCGACTAATAACTGCGGCGGGTGGATCAAATCTATCCGTACCAAGGACTATATATTCGAACAAGGGCCGCGAACTATCAGACCCAAGGGCTTACAGGGACTAAACACTCTAAATATGATGCAAGATCTAGGTCTGAGCGAGCACATCGTACCAATCAAACCTGATCATCCAGCGGCTAAGAACAGAATGATATACGTGCGCAACAACCTACATATCTTACCTTCAAGTTTAATAAGTGTATTCAAGAAAAATAAGCCATTTTCAAAGCCTCTAATTTATGCACTGTTCAATGATATAAAATCACCTTACAAAGAATTACAGGATGATTCAATTTACAATTTCGTTGAAAGACGTTTTGGTAAAGAAATAGCAGACTACGCCATATCGCCAATGATATGTGGGATTTGTGCCGGAGATGCAAAGGAAATATCTGTAAAGTTTCTAATGAAAACATTGTTTGAGTATGAGCAAACCCACGGTGGAGTTGTGAAGGGGTTGATGAAATCTATGTTCCAATCTAAGTCTGATTCAGATATGGAGATAAGTGAGTTAGCTAGACAATCACAAGAAGAGAAATGGAACGTTTATACAATCAAAGGTGGCCTGGAAACTTTTCCCGACACTTTACATACCTATTTAATGGATAATAATGTGACTGTAAACATGAACACCAAAGTTGAAAAAATAGAGTTTGTAGATTCAAGCTCTGCTTTATTGGAAAATTCAGATGGAACTTCTTTAACAGCCAATCACATTTACTCTTCACTGCCTGCATATGCTCTTGCTAAGTTAGTGGAAGACCAACATCCAGAGCTGGCAAATAATTTAAATAACATTCCCTTTGTAACTGTTGGAATAGTTAACTTGTATTTTGATGGAGTAGAACCACTTATTCAGCCTGCTTTTGGATTCTTAGTGCCACCTATTGAGAACTCCCCTATCCTAGGAGTTGTTTTTGACTCTTGTTGCATGCCAGATCAAAATGGAACTGTTCTAACTGTTATGCTCGGAGGTAGATGGTTCAAGGAAAAGTTTGGGGAGGATGTCTCTGAGGGCACATTACTAGGAGTAGCCATGCGTGAAGTAGGGAGGATATTGAACATTAAAGTAAAGCCCACTGCGTCACATGTAAATATCTTGAAAAACTGTATTCCTCAGTATGTGATAGGGCATTATGAGAGGGTTGATAAGATTCGGGAGTACATTGCATCAAATAATTTACCGATATCTCTTGTTGGGTGTAGTTACGATGGTGTAGGTATGAATGACGTAATTTACTCAGCTAAGAAACAAGTTAAAGAAAATCCTTGCGCAGCATAAGTATTAACTTTGACAAAATTTAACTTAAAAAGAGTATGCTGTTATAGTATTTGAGCAGTTTTTACAAAATGGAGCATTTATTTTATATGGGTTTTGTTATTAAATGGATTTTTTCAAATTTTTTTTAATACTAATTCTAAGGTACCTAAATCACTCCAATGTCTTTCCAATTCCTGGTATGTTTTCGGCAGTCTGCTGCTGTTATTATACTGCAGCTAAAGGGCTGGTACTGTGAAATGAGAGGCGTGCGAAAAGGCTAATTGGCCACCTAGATTTGGTCAAAACGGTCTCCATAGCCTAAAGCACAGGCGAAGGGTAGCCAGCCTATTCGGAGTTCTACAGGATGCATTTTGGAATGTGCGCGGGAATTGCATAACTTAATTCTCCCATCTCCCTTCCATCATCGGACCACCCATCGTACGGTGAGTATCCACCCTTACGTTGCTGACACCACTACGGTTCGGACGAAGCATTTCGCCTCGTCTTTGCCAGCGGCGGTGTTTCCGTCGGAATACAATTTAAATGTCTTCAAGGCTTACGAGTTAATAGGCTTTTAATAATAATTAGCGCGCTTTAACATTTTTTTTTGTTCTGGATGGGAAATCGTCAAATGACCTCTTCCGCTCTGGGCGGAGCGCAGCGTGTCAGACTTTTACTGAATAAAACCCACACGTGTTTCTTCACTTGCCTGTGCGCCAGGTCCACGATTTATTTTTTAATCACCCCCAACCCCGGCCCAGGAGGCATTCGGTCTTCGTGGACCCCGTCACGATGTGCTGACGAGTTTGAGTGTATCACGCGTGCTCGAAAGAGATTTTGACGCGCTCGTGAAACACTCAAAGTCGGATGGCACGGCAATCAGAGTCACGGAGAAAAATCAGGCGCCATTGTCGCGCTTCTACGCTGATAACTTCCAAACACCAACCTGTTAACAACACTGCCTCAGTCACTATACGGTAATTAATCTCAGGAACTTGCGTTCGTCAGCCGCACTTGTGACCACCAGACCAATGGGACTGCTCGAGTAGTAAATAGATAGTTAAGGAAAAACGAAAATAATATTATGAGATTTTGTTCAAAATATTTTATTTCAGTTAACATATCCAACCAAGTTAATACTTGCAGTAGAATGTAATAAAAAAAATGTGCAAGCTTTGAAAAGCTAATGGTTATATGCACAATTATTTAGTAGTGAGAACTTCTTAACCTAAAGTGTATAATATATCTTACTCTTAATATACAGGCTCAAATTCAGTTAGCTAGTGAAACTCTGCAGAAGTGATTTTTTTCTTTAATCAAATGAACCTACTGAATTCTTGGATTTTGTATCACTTACCTATCCTCAGAGCGCATAACTCGTAAATTAAATATTTAAAAAAATATAACACAAAAGAAAAAACAACATACGTTCTCCGCTATACAGGATACAATTTTATCCAGTGCGCAAACTTTGTCAACTTATAGCTAAATAAGTTTTATAGATAAAAATATTATTACTTTGATATGTTTTAGTACAAAAAAAAATAGTTATTGATAACGAAAGATGTTTATTATCGCACGCGGTCCCATTCATGTTCGGCGGATTGGGGACGGCGGGAACATCACAGGCCCGCGCCGCCCGCATGTTCACTACGCGGCCATATGCTAATACTACGATATTGATATGAATAATTGGTGTCTCTCATTTGCTGATTTTGGGGTGGACAAAAACATGTTTTTTTTTTTATTTTAAACTAATATTGCAGATTTGTTCTGTTATTGATTCTGAGCCACCCAATATTTTTTTGCGCACTCGAAAAAAGTTTCCTTGTATAAATACGACTGAGGCGACACCAAAGAGGGCGACACGATGGCCGTCGAATTAGTTCGTTTAGCGCGGTCACTGGGTTAAAACATCTAAACCCGTCACATCTGTGGAATTTCTCTAATTATTTTTGACATTGAATTAGCCTAAAAAAATAAATAAATAAGGGCAAATATTTCCATCGCCAGACAACTTTTATTCGTGAAATAAAATTGATGTCGTGCCACTTTTTTTAAAAGAAAAGTTATCTGGTGTGGGAAAAATCAGCCCTAAATCTCCAAACACTGGAATTTCATGAATAATTTCATTTAGTTTCTAAAAGCATACTTTAGGCACATGATATTGTGTATCTAGCTGCTCTATGTATTACATATTCGATATTATACATAATAATTATCTTTTTGCAAGTGTTTTAGTATTCATTTTGTAGCATATACAGGTGATAATATTATTAGCTATGTTAGTGGTGATAATATTATTCCCAGTAACTATGTGTGTCATGTTCGCTCTTAACTTTCACATAATTATAGACGATACGACGATTTTTATTAACATTTACAAGCTATACTTCACAAGCAGAGATACATATGTTTGAATGTTAATGTTTCAAAAGCAAGCCTAGGCGGTGTTATTGATTTACAAATGTTTTCACAGCAATGCTAATCCATACTAATATTATAAATGCGAAAGTAACTCTGTCTGTCTGTTACGCTTTCCCGCATAAACCTCTCAACCGATTTTGATGAAATTTGGCAAAGACAATCTTTAGACCCTGAGAAAGGACATAGGCTACCATTTATTGAAAAAAAAAAATTGATATTCCCGAGGAAAATCTAAAAAGCGCGATATAACCGAATTCCACTCGGGCGAAGCCGCGGGCGGAAAGCTAGTCAATCATATATGTATATAATTGCAACCAAACTTGACACATCAGGGGCCCTAGCCAATGTAACATCGCTTCCTAGCGAAGCGAAATCGAATACTAAACCAACCAATGGCAGGAACGATTGACCACGTGATTTATCGCGTCGCGTGGTCAATCGTTCCCGCCATTGGTTGGTTTGGTATTCGATTTCGCTTCGCTATGAAGCGATGTTACTTTGGCTACAGGCCCAGGTATCAAATTGCATAGAATTTATCAGAGATTCTGCCTGCGTTTACATTCATGAATATCATTAATTATTCCAAAAAGTAACATTATAAAAACGCCCGCTTTAAAAGCAGGCCGCTCGTCTAACACAATGATAAAATTCTTTGCAAATATACATCAGTTGAGGTATTGGGTAGTACATTATCATTAAGTTTTTATATTAGTATTCCGTTATGACCATGGATATAAATCAAAAGTAAATTTAAAATATCTGCTTTTTTCAGTCCTCGATTCTTTGTTCGGTCAGGTAGTTCACATAACTATACATATACTCCTCTAAAAATGGACTAGTGGTTAGTAATAATAGATGATATTATTACAAAACAAATAATTCGTAATTTTGAAATTCCCGCCTGCGCCGCTTGTTAACAAAGGATTTTCTTTCTTTCCTTCAATTTGCAAACTTTGCTACATGTTACTCGTTTTAATTTCATTGGTGTGATGATGATTCTGCGTTACAATACTTAAAGTACAGGTTGTTTTAAGATCTTATAGAAAATTGAATAAAATTTAAAAAATGCAGAACCTTATACGTGTGTCGATTTAATTTGTGTAGGTACATTAAAGCGCCATTATGGCAAATTGGTTTTTTCAAACGCTTAACGACACTTTATTAACTAAACATTGCATTTTAGAATTAGAGTCGATGTCGATACTTCATTTGAGTTAAATAGTTCATTTTTATTTCATTCCACGCAGTGACGGATTAAGACTACTTGATGCCCTAAGCAATCCACGCCTGTGGGCCCCCCTATCCGTATGTCAACTGAAATCGGTCTTTAAACCTTTACCCAATGCTTTACCCCCTAAAAACATTAGTTTTTTATAGAAGTGGAGTAAGTGCGACAAGCATAAAAACCAAAGCATAATTTATTTATTTATTGAACTGCGCCTTGCGGCTTTTTCGGGCATTGAATTCACGCAAGATAGTATTATCGTCTAATTATAATGTTTTTAACATATCGGACTCTATGCATAATGTTGATAAATTATCGAGCCTTTCTTGTATCATCTTTGTCCTTTTTTCATTTTATAATTTTGAAAAACAACGTTTCGCTGAGCAATTTGAAATCATAAGCGATAAAAATATACGCAGAGCTGTTTCCACATCAGAGAAAGCTGATTCAATTTTATCATCATGTATTATTTTATACAATTATGCATGAGTTTGATGTAAACTTGTGCGAGTCGAATCACTGGGTCTGGGACTTATTTTACTACATATAAATGAAACTGTTGAATTTCTGTTATTAATTCGGTGTTAATTCCGGTACATTCGAACTGCCGAATGCACTAGCGGGCAGCGAGTGGGCAAGCGGGAGTGGGGTTATGACTCTAGGTCGGACTCTATGTCAACCTATGGCGGTTCCAGGGGAAAAACACACCGCTGGCCGTTTTTATGTAGTTTTTCGGAGCTATCAACTCTTTATCCAAAAGAAATATCAACTTATTAAAAATATATAAATTTTCTCCATAATCTTGGCTCCAAAATTGTAGACTTTTTATTTTTTACTAAGCATGTTTAAATAATTCCTTCACAAGGAAACCTCTGACAAGAGAAATAATTATCATAAACGTGCATCTCCTCGAAAAGTAAGCATTATTTAGATTGCATTCTTACACTAATAGATAGGCAATTTCATGACGAACGTTATTGTAGAAATATTTTTTTTAAACGACCAAAACAAAAATTTTATTCAACAATCTGAGCGTATTCCTCATCATTTCTCTTGCCCGAGCTATTGAGATTCAGTATGCCACAAGCTCTCGAAGGGGGAACCCGTGTCGTTCGTCATCGCGCGGTCCGCTAGCATAGCGGGCGGCGCGTGAGCGAGAAAGCGTCAGCTTGCTCGCTCACGCACCGCATGTCGCCTAAAGTATAATAATATCATAAAGTGTCTCTGTTATTGATGTTCATTTTGGTGTTCGTTTTTTTAACCGATTTCAAAAGGAAGGAGGTTATATGTTTTTTTGTTTGTTTGCGGATAACTTTACTATAATATAAATAATAGGGTATTTGACTAAAAAAAACTAATTAGTCCGTTATTCAGATTATAGAAAAATATTGGATAGGTTTATTATATAAGTTTTACATTTCCTATATTTTGTTATATCAAATCAATAAAAATTGACAAATATAAAAGGCATCAAAGATCAGGAGTGATGGCTGGTGACGTCACTGGCCGCTAAAAGGTGTAGCGTGCACTGACGTTACACGAGTATTTAAAGCACTATGTCCTCTTAATTTTTTGTTTATATGAAAAAAGAAAAAAATATATGTCTAGTATTTTTTGGGTAGGCCCCCGACAAGGTGGACCGACGACCTGGTGAAGGTCGCGGGAAACCGCTGGATGCGGGAGGCGCAGGACCGGTCGTCGTGGAGAACCTTGGGGGAGGCCTATATCCAGCAGTGGACGTCTTTCGGCTGAAATGATGATGATGAGTATTTTTTGGAAATCTGACGGACTAATTAGGCTTTTTTAGTCAAATACCCTATTGCATAAGTTGATAAAAAATGCTATGCAATAGCTTTACCGCGGCAGTTCCCGAGTGCCACATATTTTTTTTTTTCATTAGAAAGATTATATCTTCAAGGTAGTCTCATGTTAAGGAAATTAGGGTCTGATGATGGAAGACTAAGGAAACCTAGGAGAAATTTAAAAAATCATAGGGGCGCCTAGGGCATTTCTATGTCTTTTTCATTAAGTGTTTTAACGCACTACAATTTAGTAAAGTTCGGAGTTGATGATGGAGCCGAGAGACAGCCGAGGGATCTCCTTAACGATTCACATCAGCTGCCTCGTGTTTGTGCTTAATAAATTTATATTGATAAGAACTTTACACCTAAATGAGTTGTGATTGTCATTAAAGCTCTGATGATGAAGACAAAGGCCAGTTAAAGGAACTCCTCAAAGGTTTACAATAGTTACCTTGTGTTTGGACTTAATTCATTTATATTGATGAAAACTTTACACCCATATAGGTTTAAATGAAGGTCTGCAATAGATCTGATTATGAAGACCATAGACAGTCGAGGGAATTCCTCAACAATTTACAACATTGTACTTTAACATAGTACAAACACTACCTACTCGTCATGCTTATGCAAAAATCAATTAAAATCAAGAGACTGAATTTAAGTTGTGTTATTTCATTGTGTTATTTCTAGAAATGCTCATACTTTCATCGTGGTCTTATAGGAATTAAAGCAAACGAAATACGTCGTTTGCTTGCAGGCGTTTTCCAAATATGCTGCCGTCAGCGTCCAGTCTGACCGGATATTGTATTAGTCAGATGTTTATTATTTTTCTGCAAAAGGAAGCTTTGTGTAAATAATATTATAGTATATGTATTTGTTTTTTTTTTATATACGATAGTTTTATTTTTTACAATTTACGTATTTGTTTTATTAAACGAGAATAATAATATAATTTCAATCTTGCCTGAGCCCAAAAAAAACATAATTTTTTTTTTATGTAGGTTTCCTGTCTGCAGAAATTTATTTGACCCTGATTACGTTTTCCCTTAAAATAATAAATAATGATAAATTAACCTTTATTATATTATTTTTCTATCCCTTTGACCATCTGACTTAGCTAACTTTCAATCTACAAAACTAACTTCCAACCCTGAAGTTACAGTCATAACATATTTAGTTGTAAAGGTCTAATCAATACAAATTAAGTAAGCCCAAACACATGACAGTTGCTTCCGATGTGGATTCCCTTGATTCTCTGTCATCTCCAACATCAGGTCAGGCCCAAATCTTCACGGTTTTATAGTATGATCCGATATAAATACGAGTATCAAGTTTTCACCCGAAGCGTGCCTACAATTTTCGATAATTGGCCTAAATTTCTTAGAATTTCCATTATCGACACTGACGTGGTAACAATGAGATTACATAGGCAGCATACTCTTTCATATAAAAAAAGAATGGTCAAAATCGGTTCATTAACGATAAAGTTATCAGCGAGCACAAATAAATCGAATTGAGAACCACACTTTTGGGAAGTAGGTTAAAAAATAAAATAGGCAAATTTTTATTATGAAGTATCGTCAACAGTTATTTCAGTCTATAATAACCAAAAGTATTTGGGCGCACCAATAAACAAAAATAAAAGCGCCATGTCTGTTACATCTGTGGTCTATGAATTTAACTTGTATTTGTAAGTACTTCGTCCGCCAGACGGCGCTAGTAATATTTTGCGAAGTATTGTAGAGGTGGAGCGCGGTGAAGAGGGACCAAATGCTCAAGGTCATTTGGTGAGGGTACGGCCTTAAAACGCGCGAATTTCAAATTAGTCCTAGAAACTTTTTTTTGTGTGGTTTTTGGTGACATGAGAGTGAGAGCCTCATGCCCCTTCTGGTGCCCCCCCAGACGTGATGCCCTAGGCAATTGCTTAATTTGATTAAGGGTTAATCCGTCACTGATTCCACGTTAACAAGAATCAGACAAAATTACAAAGTAGTGAACTTTTGTAATTTTGTTTGTTTACAATTTTCATTTACCTTTTCGATCATATCGGCGGAGAAAATTCAATATCAGGAGATAAAAAGTGAAAAATTTAAGTGTATAGGTACCTATACACTTTTTGTGTTTATCTCAAAAACATTTCGCTTCGAGCGAGGAAAACAAAAATGAATAAAAAGACTAATGAAAGTTTATAGATAAATAAAGTATGGTCTAGTTGGAGCTGACGGTGTCGAGGTCCAGCAGCAGTACGGCGTACAGCGTGTGGTCCCGCGGCGCGGCGGCCGGCGTCACCGTGTTGCGGTACGTGTACTGGAGCGCCAGCCGGGCTCGAGCCGGGCTGTCGCACGTCGCCGACGGTGACGTCACCACCTCCAGCCGGAGCGCCAGCTTGTTCGACTTGCGCCACAGTATTATACTGGAAGAAAGATGGTTAAAAAAATATTAGGCCAACTTGAAAAAATACCTATTGTAACATTACTACATACTAGTGCTTGACAATCCCGACTGATGGTAAGCAGTGATGCAATCGTTGATGGTAAAGCGCACTAGCTTATAAGAGCCTATTCACTCAAAAAAAACTGAGTGAATAGGAAACAACAATGCAATGTTAAACCCAACAACTATCAACGATGCTACGCCAGAGGGACATTGATCTGGAGACCCTCCACGACCAAACTCCCGACACAACAACATTTGGTGCATCATACCCGGCACACATCGCAACACAACTGCTCAGACCCGTCCTCCGTACGGCCAAAGTGTAAACAAATATAAGTTTATGGAAAAAAAAAAATTAACTCCTACATACTAAAGTCCAATTTACGCTAAAACATTTTTAATTAGCACTATTAAAAGTCACAATGACTTAATTGTCATTGAAATAAAATTTATATTTGCTCACTTTAACAAGTTTGCTCCGTGAAGATTGCAATATTCATCGAAAACTATTTTAAACAATACTCAACCTTAATCACAGTCACATTTCGGGAATGTCTGATTATTCCCAAACGCAGTAGACTCTCTTATTCAAAAACTCTACACGCAGTGCACATAATACTTTACTTATTTAAATTAATTGTCCTGGGGTTAGTTTTAATATACCATAGTGGTTAAAAACTAGCAATTGTTTTGGTATTCTATAACATATTGAAGTTACAATAAATGATTATTTCCTGTAAGTAGGTTTATGCAAACACTTTTACAAGTCATTTTTTTAACTGCATGAGTTCAGCGTTTCTTGTCTGATTACTTTAAGAAGGAAAGCCTGGAACAAACTCTAAGACCTCTTTTAAAGTCCAGACATAATCCATATATCAAAGTCATATGATGACCATGTAGAATCTATGTCTGAGATGGTATTTTGAAGAAAGAGCTACGCAGGTTGAGTGGACCCGTCCAGTCTGTGCACGCATTTGGAAGAAGTCATGCAGCTGAACTCAAAACTTAAGTTGAGTTTATTTTCGACTAGCTTTCCGCCCGCGGCTTCGCCCGCGTGGAGTTCGGTTATATCGCGCTTTTTAGATTTCCCTCGGGAACATCAATTTTTTCCGGGATAAAAGCTAGCCTATGTTCTTTCTCAGGGTCTAAAGATTGTCTGTGCCAAATTTCATCAAAATCGGTTGAGAGGTTTAAGCGGGAAAGCGTAACAAACAGACAGACAGAGTTACTTTCGCATTTATAATATTAGTATGGATTATTAATTGTATTGTTTCACTTTTTGGTTGTATTACTGCTACACATCTGAATTAACTAGGTACTTAACTTAATATTATAAGGAGTTCAGAAACCTATTCTTGGGCACTACTCAAAGCGCATAAACGTAGGATTCCATTTTCCATCTATCTTTCTATTACCAAAGTGTATCAAGGTAAATTGAAACGACTGCACCTTATGTCGATGACGTAAGGTTCAATATTGCGTGACATGCAGTATTTAACTTTTAAGCCCTATATCTTCAGGCCTAGGCAGTGTAGAAGTAGGTACGATATAAAAACGCATTGCTAGACCTAGGATGGCCTATCGAATGGTACAGGTTTCATCAATATTGTCAACGAAGTGTCGACATCGAAATTTCTAGAAACTAGTCTCCGGTGAAGTACCTGTAGGTACCTGCTAAACGTACTCGAAATTATGCGCTATTATTATTAATTCTAGACAGATTTGGAATGTTCGATCAGCTGACCTATATAAAGCGCCGTGGCGCCAGAGTACAGTCAGTCTGTATTTGACTATTGAGGCGAAACGAGCGATAGAGAAGATGTGATCTTTGAGAACACCTACAGCGAGAACTGCAATGAGAACTTTGAGGACTACGTGAAGTAACATCTGTAGTGTTATTGTGCGTGTACGATACCGACTTCGTGGACGTAAGGAAAGACTTCGGTGCGACATCAGCTACGTTCTACTCGTCATTGCCTACGATCGACTGTACCTTCGTGGTCAATAAACTTCGTAACCCTTAACCGACATTTTAATACCCCTAGCCCGTGATAGTATAAAGGTTGTCTGTAAAAGATCGCGTCCTTTACAAAGGTCCGGTGGTAATTCAAGTATCTAGTAACTGGCGAAACTTCATAAATGAAGCTTGTTTAGTAAACTAGCTTCTGTGAAATTACGGCCCACCGCTTGGGGTTTACCGAGGCATGAAGAGTAGGATGTAAAGTTCACACATCCTCATTAGAAAAGGCAGGATCCTCCGACCAGACGGATGTTGAGTCTGGCGGGCAGCGGGCACTTGCCACACGGTTGATGTTGGGAAGTTGTATATGTATATGCTAGTTGCACGGTAAACTCTGCTAGCGAGATTTAGAATGGGTGTGACGTCAGTATGACGCGTTGTTTTTTACTCGCGCGAGTTAACTGTGCACCTCGCTGGCGACCCCTCTCCCGCTTCTCAGCGCGGCGCCCCGCATTCGCCGTAAGCGCAGTAGCGATAGCATCTTTGTTATAATTGTCTAAATACAGTTCAAATCCCCTGTTGTTTCTGTGAAGTTTTTGTTTTTTTAAGTTTTTGTTTTTTATATTTCCCACGCGTTAGCTTGTTTGTTGCACCAACATTATATTTCAGTCCATATGTATCAATTTAATTGCAAAACGTTATGAGTAAAATGACATATGTAGTATTATGACGCTTTATCATCAAAACGACCCTTTATTAACACACAAAAAAACGCACACGGTACCGTCCGAATGACGTCAGAGCGAGGTGCACAGTTAACTCGCGCGAGTTATATATGTAGCGTTCTTTCTAGCTTTTTACAATTAGTTCAGCTCCTAAAGGACGCAGCGTAATGTTCAAAACCAAATGCACAAGATTTTTTAAATTTGGCTGGTAGGTCAGGAGATTACCACCCACATACATACAAAAACAACAACTACAACAACTTTATAAGTATAGATAGATAACTAGCTTTTGCCTGTAACCTCGTCCGAGTAAAATTCTAAGATTAGAAAGATACGTGGCGCCATCTATTATCATAAAAACGTATGTTTGGCTGTGTTCCTAGGTAACTGCACTTTTTGGGGTCGAAGTTACCTTAACCTTTTGAACGCCCATCTATATAATACGCGATGTGTCCTCCTGCGCCACACTACAAATGTATAACGTATCTATAGTAAAACGTAGGGATGGGATTAATAATGTCCTATCGACAAATAATATTATACATTTAAAATAATGTTTCTTCACCAATTTACGAAGCTTAATAAAAACTGTAACCGTAATTTCATATTTAATTTTATTTTGAAAAAAAAAATCAATATGAAAACCTGGATATATTCCCCATAATAAAGAAAAGAATTTTAAATTTATTAGACGTGTGTTCTAAAAGGCACATCCCTATTTGTCTTCAAATGTAAAGAAGAAAGAAATATATTTATTCCGCACAAACAAAACGCACGTTACAATTAGATACCATAAAATATACATTAATAATAAAAGTTACGTCAAAATCCTTTCTGTTATAAGGATGTCTAGATTTCTATTGTATTTATTTTTATATTCACTGTGGTCGAGTTACACGTGTATAAATTCAACCGATTCCTGCATAATTTATTTCGTTTACTTACAACTTAAAAAATACAATTAATAGAACTAAATACGTGGTTTTCTACGTTTAAAAAATAAAATAAAATGGAGGGTAAGTGTCTGTTTCACACAGATGTTATAGACCTTTTTTTAATGGTGTCGCAAAATACTCGCAATTGTTTTTCTGGTTTGTAGAAACTAATAGAAAATGGAAGAAAATTTCTGAAACGGAAGTTGACGACTTAACAGAATGTCAAGACGACGAACTATTTCAAAATTCTGATTCAGACTTGAACAACTCGCAATAATTCGTCTTATTCACAGTCACAATTTTTTTTATAAGAACACGTGCCCCAACTCAAGATGTAAACATTGCACTACACTAAAATGTACAAAGTCACTATGACATTGAAACCCGTCCGCTTATGACGTCACAGATTTACTTCTATACAACTCGGTGGCGCGTGCGGACTGACAATTAACTAACTTTGTAGGGATGGGTTTTTCAAACGGGGTTTCACTATCGACATTGATTAGAAAACCTATTAATTCTTGATTAAGGTGAATAAAACCTAGTTTATAGTGTACAATATTTATAAAATATTATGTATTTACGTAATTTTCTTGCAATAATAGTATTTATGATCATTTCGACGAAATGAAATATAGCGAGGTCTTCATCGTGTCCCATCACTGGCTTACTTGATATCAAGTAATTGGCGCTGGGGGCATTAAAATATTTTCTGGCATTTTTGTTTCTATTGAAAATAAAACAAATAAGAACTTATTATGTGTGAAAAAGTTTAAAATATGGCTGATAACAGGGAAAAGGTCCGTAAAAACAAAATAAAAGGTCTTGTAAAAGTCGTAAATTTATTTTATACTGTGATTACTTCTAATCAAGTAGTGGCGCTGAGGGCACGAAAATCTCGAACTTGTATAGAAGTGATTGGTGTTCAAAAGGTTAAATCGGTTTCTGTATTCTGACAACGTATATGCACATGCAATTTTAGGATGATCGATTCAGTGGTTTAAGGGTGAAAAGTTAACAAAAAAATTAGTTATGACAAAGACTCACTCATTAGTGTCGTGCTGAGCGTCATCGTCGTACTCTGCGGCGTCGTCCCGCTGCGCCAACGTCAGCGTCACGTCGGGTGACGTCACGTAGCTGGTCGTCTCGTACACTGGCACTCGCTCAATGGCTTTGAAAGAAGATGTGTCCTGAAATAGTCATACGCGAAATGGATTTTAATGTCAACGACAAAATCCTTTGGTTTAATATAACCAGTCAAATGATTGCGACTAGTTGGTATCAGTTGAGATCGTTTGGACCGCCCATTGGTCCGTTCGGTCCAAACGATCCCAACTAGTCGCAATCATTTGATAAAAATATGTTCGCCGATTAGGGGCCAGATCTAATCACACAAGTATTAGTTCTGGTACATTACGCGGCTTGGCTCTACTATGTGCCCACAGCATGTCATCATCATCCCAGCGTTCATTCCAGTCGCATCCGAAGCCATTTCAGCTTTTTGGAGTCTGGGGTCCGCCACCACCACCAGTGGTACCAGTCTAACTGCTGATATGGCTAAACATCGACATTTTCCGTGAAGCGACTGCCGTCTGACCTCCACAACCCGAAGGCGACATCGAAGAATTGCAGCTAGACCAATTGTTGGACTTTTGAGGGCTCCAACAACCCGTAACGACTGCCACTAGATGTTCGTATGGCAACCGGGACCAACGGCTTAACGTGCTTTCCGAGGCACGACCAGATCAGTGCAAATATTCATATTCATGCATACAAATACTTGCACTGTGCGGGGATCGAACCCGCGCCACCTTGCGCAGCGGTCGCGTCAGCTACCGCTACGCCACGGAGGCTGTCGATATGTGCCCACAGCATGTATTAGAAAATAAAAAATATTTTATTGTCCAGGCAATGGTCTGGTCAATAATAATAATTAATATTTTCCATAAATATGTTTTAACCTATTCTGTTGTTCACTAACTAAATTAATTTTAAATTAAGTTCATCTTTGTCTTTCTTTTTTACTAGCAGCCGCCAGCGACTTCGTACGCGTGGAATTAATTATGCACCGCTCCTATTGGTCGCAGCGTGATGTTATATAGCCTAAAGCCTCCCTGGATTAATGGACTATCCAACGCAAAAAGAATTTTTCAAATCGGACCAGTAGATCCTGAGATTAGCGCGCACAAACAAACAAACAAACTCTTCAGCTTTATATATTAAGTATAGATTAAGAAAAGGATAGGGCACTCGGTGGTAGGCCATAACATCCGCTGCCGGCAGAAGTTACCACCCACCAGACAAAGTCTTGCCGCGAAGCCATTCGTCGTGTTCCGGCATGATGTCTGGTGAAGCCGTACGGAGAACGGGTCTGAGCAGTTGCGTTGCGATGTGTGCCGGGTACGATGCGCCAAATGTTGTTGTGTCGGGAGTTGGTCGTGGAGTGCCTCCAGATCAATCTCCCTCTGGCGCAGCATCGTTGGTCGTGTTGTTGGTTTTAACGTTGCACCACCTCGCTCAACTGCCGTCTTCCTTCCTATTCACTAAGTTTTTTTAGGTGAATAGGCTCTTAAACTAGCGCGCTTTACCATCAACGATTGCATCTCTGCTTACCATCAGGCGGGATTGCGTTCAAGCACTAGTTTATAATTAAGAAAAAAAAGTAGTTTTTGCGTAAAAGAGAAGATCCATCCAAACTGTATATTTAGTAGGAAGGAAATAAAATAGAATAGTAGGAATATTGAAGATGTATTAAACAACTCACCTTCTCCAAGTTCAGTGATCTTTCCAGCGACTTCTCAATACTCTTGGGTTCCTCCTTCTCCTCTTGAGGAGGGATGTCCTCGGGCTGCAGTAGTCGTAGCTGCATCTCATGTCCCGTGGGGTTGGTCAATTTCAGCAGGAGTGCTGACTTCTGTCCAGGTTTGACCGGCTCGTGCGAAATTATCTTTACTTCGGGGACGTGGTAGCTGTGGGCAAGAGCCTGTTTGAAGTTTCTGTAGATTTTATTTTTTGGTTTTCCTTGGTGAAGAAGATACCGATTCTTAGAAAACAACGTAAAGCTTTGTAAGAGTCAACTGTTGACACATAATGAGTATTTAAGTCAGTAAGTAACTCATGATATTAAAGGAAGAATGTCTTAATTTTGTCAGCACCATAGATTAGTTAGAAACCGTAGGTATTATTAAAGAGCATTCGGTTTGGCACTTGTTTCTTAAAATGAGATATCAGCTCGATAGAGATGTGAGGTTGTAATACTTCGGTTGAGAATGAAGAAAAAATAACCAACTTTTTTCCATTTTGGAAGCGTCTGTCACGCAAACTATTCGGTTCAGAAAAAAAATCTTTTAGAAACCTCGATATCATTTTTGAAGACGTATCCATAAAACTGTATAGTTTTTATTTCGAGACTGCTAATGACTTTTAATAACCGCTGTACTATTGAATGTGATAAACTAATCGCCACACTGTACATATTATGAGATGCTAATGCACCGATAATGCCCAGCAGCCTTTGATTATAACTTACTAAGCCAGCAGCTCGATCTTGAACTTGATGGAACCGGGGTTGTACTCGGGCTTGGTGAGATTGTGGTCGCAGGCGCGACAGCGCTGACTGCGCTTCACACTCAGCAGCTTGGCGAGCGGGTGCAGCCGGGACACCGACACCGGCTGCCACTCGGGCGACGCCAGCCGCTGTGGCATGCTCGTTACTGTTCATTAAACATAAGTCTTAGTTCAAGATTAACAAGATTTTTAAATCTATGGAATTCGTCATCGCTAGGTTACTTTCATTTGAGGAATAAAATTGACATTTAACAGATTTTAAGTGACAGAACGGATAGAACTTAGGCACTGGAAAAATGAAACCTTAAACAAAATTCAGTACGTACTAAAGCAAGTTCAATATTTCAGCGAGAAATTAAAATTTACGTTTCTAAATTATATTATTTCAAGTTAAGCAAATATCAACTCTGTTCTCATAACAATTACGGTGATTTCAGAGTGACAGCGTTCTTTAAATAGCCTTAAAAATGTTAGAGATATATCGTAATCTGATTAGATCGAAGAATATAACAATACTAACTCTGATTTAAGTTGACCTCCTTCGTGAAGATATCGTCAGGCAGTTCTTCGACCTCCTCGATGGCCTGACTGGGTACAAAGTTCGCGATCGCTGACGAGGAGCTCTCGCTGGACGGCAACCCAGCGATGTTGCGCGCCATCGCCCCAGTCAACCCCGTCTTGTCCTAAACGTAGTTGTATTAGCATTTAAATTGATTTTAGGGGCTCTAAAAAGAATTAATAATAGATTTGTGATAGATGGCTGGTGAAGTTCAATAGCATTTTAATGTTGAGATTGTAAGTCTTTAGGTAAAGAATTATTCTTTTCTATAATGTAGTTTGACAAGAATTTTAATCATTTTGAAGCATATTGCGATTTCTATCTATTTATAATCTATTGTTTTATTCGAAAAAGTCTACTGTATAACAACGTAAATAATGTAGGTGAGTAGGTAATGAATGTTGTTGATAAAATTCTAGAAATATTGTTAGCTCGTCGCTCGTCGTTTCTTTCAGGTCCATTTTTCAATGCTACCTCGTTTTAAAAAAATTATTAGTTTTTTTTTTTTGTGTAGCTTTAGGATCGTCTTCTACGAGTCCCAATAAATACTTTTCTTTCTTTAGCGTTTAAACACATTTAAATCAAATCAAACCAAAATTGTTTATTTCAAATTAACCATCATATTATCATCATTATATCACCGAACATGTTTCAAAACCTTGTTCTTGCTGGATTGATTAGCAGTTAAATGAATTTATATTGCAGTAAAAAAGTCGGCCTCGAGTACGAAGGGAGCGTACCTTTACATAATATGTATACAAAGAGGGGAAAAACCAGTTACTGTTTTTAGTATTTGTTGATATAGAAGAAACAGAAATAAATCTTCTGTGAACATTTCACTGATGACAGACAACATCTCTACTTTTTTTGACACATGATTCGCAATGCTACCTATTCCACTTACAGTAAGAGTGATATATTTCCCGCGGATGTTGAACTTCTTCCTCTCCCGCTCAATCTTCTCTTGTTTCTCCTGCAAAGCGATTGCTTTGTAGTAGTCCAGCAGTTGGTTGACACGTGCTGTGTGCGGGTTTGTACGCTCTGGCCAGCCTCCTGATGCTAAAAATATTATTTATTATTATTATGAGACAGACTCTTTTGTCCCACAGCAGGGCAAAGGCCCCAGACTTTCTGGGGGGCATTTGGCCTCAGACTTTCTGGGGGGCATTTGCCACCAGAAAATCAAATTAGGTATTTTATTTCACATAGGTTCACACAGGTTTCACATAGGTTTAGGTTCAATATGCACGTTATTTCGCATAAAGAAGCGTCAGAAGCTAGGTGAATAGTTCCAATTCGTCTTTTTCTATGGACAAGAGCCGGTAAAGAACTCCATAGATACCCTTTCAATCCTTTAAGAAAGAGTCTTGCTAGGTGGTAGTTCATAATATCGGCTGCCGGCGGAAGTTACCACCCACCAGACAAAGTCTTGGCGCCAAGCGATTCGGCGTGTTCTGGCATGATGTCTGGTGAAGCCGTACGGAGGATGGGTCTGAGCAGTTGCGTTACGATGTGTGCCGGGTACGATGCGCCAAATGTTGTGCCGCGAGTTTGGTCGTGGAGGGTCTCCAGAGTCCAGATCAATCTCTCTCTGGCGCAGCGTCGTTGGTCGTATTGTTAGGTTTAACATAGCATCACCTCGCTCAACTGCCGTCTTCCTTCCTATTCACTAAGTTTTTTCAAGTGAATAGACTTATAATAAACTAGCGCGCTTTACTATCAAAGATTGCATCTCTGCTTACCATCAGGCGGAATTGCACTCAAGCGCTATTTACTAATTATTTAAAAAAAAGTCCAGTTCAAACGGCTTGACCAATATTGATGAAATTTTTTATGGGCGTAACTAACATTTTGGATTTATATATACTTTTTATTCTATTACTGCCATAGGTTTGCAACTTCTGTGGATGAAAGCGCAGAATGTTGCTGTTGTTGTTAATGTTTATACATGAACAATAAAAAGGCT
This sequence comes from Sesamia nonagrioides, assembly GCA_017933935.1. Lineage (NCBI taxonomy): Eukaryota > Metazoa > Arthropoda > Insecta > Lepidoptera > Noctuidae > Sesamia > Sesamia nonagrioides. The sequence goes on from JADWQK010002063.1 coordinate 1,632,168, forward strand.
AATTCTGTTACTGTCAATGAAGCTGAATCGTGGGTTACTTTATACATGTATTATAAGCTTTGATCTTGATATCAGAAATGATCTGACTAGACTGTGCTGTCAGGACTAAGGACCGTATTACAGAACCTTACTAAAGATTTAAGCATTACTTAAAACGAGTTTCAACCAACCAAATAGCTTCAAACAAGATTTAAGTAAAGCTTGAGTTTGTAGTGAGGTTCTGTTATACGGACCAAAGAGTTTAGACCTAAGAGTATATCTAGACTACTTTATTACAATTTGTTTACTCTTCTAGGCATAAAAAGCTAACATAACATACAGCGTTGCCTTGAAATTTATAATATCTGTATGAACCCATTTAAAAAGGGCCTCACTTACCTACTGGCTGATCAGGAATTCCAACATCTCTAGAAGTCCACCTACAGTTAAAGCAAGACAAGTAGTACATCTTCTTGGGCTGCTTGCTTTCCACCTTGGCATCTCCAGCTGCTGCTGGATCCTGCAGCACTTGCCGAGGTTGGGCCATGGTGGCCCGTGTAGAGAGGGTGTGGAAACAGCTGGGGCAGTCGAAGCAACTGCTGCAACGGTTTTTCTTGAGACGGGCCTCAGACGAGGGCATGTTCTCAAGGCAATTTGCACAGTAGTGTGAGTCCACCTAGTAAAGAACATAGTGCATAAAATCTATCTGTAAAGTTTAGTGTGATTGACATTGATACACTGAAGACTCTGAACTAAAACTTTGATCAAATTAGTGAGATTAATTAATTTAGAATTAAATTTTAAATCACATCTAAATATTCTTTATCTAAAAATTAATTGGTTTACTTATTTAGATGTGTATTTGAAATAACTCAATAACACAGAAATGGTAATAATAAAAAAAAACATTACCATAGAATTAAATAAATCATAATATTAATAACAAATAGTTCAATAACACAAATTTATAATTATTATAATACTGAAAAGGTGGAGGAACAAACCAAAGCTATGCAACTGTTAGATTGGTTCATAATTCTCTCTTTTTTTTAAATCAATGAAGTGACAAGATGACATCTGGCTTATAAAACTCATATACAACATGAAATGTTCTATACATATGATTGTTATGATTACAAAATCATAATAAACCAATGTTCTACAAACAGAAAGAAAAGGTGGTAAATTTGAAGAATTTCACAATAAATACTCACATCTAACGCTTATGTTACGTTTAGTTGTAATAACCTACATAATCCTAATATTAAATTGCAAATTTTATTACGTATTTATTCAGTAAAATACATCAAAAGTGGGTTACCTCATGACAAATGCAGAAACCGCAACGTATTTTCAAGCAATGTCTGCAAAAATAAAGACTTGTAATGGGTTTTAGTTGTCCACACGAACAAATATACTTCACATAATCTGGCTGTGTTAAATAAGCCATGTTCTTCGATTATTTTAGCTTATGAAACTAAGAAAATCTAGACAAATACACAGATGACTTCAGCACTCAGTAGCCCAGTCAGTGATTCAGTGACATTAACATTTCAATGACAAGTTTTGACATTGACAGTTGACGTCATTGCTTTTAAGTTCAGAAACTAATTTTGCATTCAAAACTTCCTAACTTGGGGTATAATGTGCTTCACGTCCTACTTTTCTCGAAGACTATTATTGAATGTTTTTCAACTCGTGACGTGAAAATCTATTTTGCCACCATTTAACTACGTTAGTGCAACTAGGTCAACTATTAAAATTCACAACATAAAGTGTGATTGGTTTGCACCGGCAGCTCGCATTATACTGCAAACTGAACAATTTCAAATGATATACTGGTCGATAGGAGTGGTCAGGAATAAAAGAATTCACCAATTCATTTACTTATATAACACATCATTATAGTACCGAACACAGAAGGTTAAAGGAGGCCGCCCCTTTAACCTTTTTGTGTTCGTTATTCTTTGTCAAAAGTTATTCTTCCATCTATTGAATGAATGAAAAAGAGCTGAGTTGAGGTACTATATATTCCAGGCTATAACGCGAGACAAACTACATGTATAAAATTAACATGTTGATTAGGTAGGCCAGGGATGGGACTGCCTCTTATCCATAAGCCTGTATTTTTGTTATTTTCACCCATGTATTAGGTAGTACCCAGGTAACAATTGTTCGTACAGAGTTATCCAGTGGGTACCTTTGTACGAGCAGGTAGTGCCTATATTATGTACTGTCGAAAGAGGTTAAATGTTTTTGGCTGCTTTTACAAACATTTAAACTTGCATACACATTACACAAACAGCAAGACCCGAAACAACTATCTGTGGGTCATACAAATATTAATACCGTGCGGGGATCGAACCCGCGACACGCAGCGCAACAGCCGATCGTTTAGCCACTGCGCTGTGTCGTCTAACAAATGCAGCTAACTCGTCGTAATCTATTCGTCATCTTAGAAATTTTCGGTCACCGAATAAATTTCATTTTATTGGCTTCGCTTGCATAGATGTCGGAAAGTATTTTTCCACGAGAACGTACCTATTAACTTGTCTATCGAGTTTCTTTCCGTTGGTTTTCGTATAACTCAATTGTTCGCTTAAACTTTAAGCTTCCAGTCGACACGATTTTTTCTGAATTGATCAATCATTTATGTCATATTTTAGACAATTTACGAATTTCAAAATCACTATGCCCGATCTTAGAATAAAATCCAGGACCTTAAGCTCAGCTGTAGCTCTTGCAACTGATAGACTAACAAGGTAAGTCTGGAGTTGCTAATTATCACGATTCACAATTTCACGCTCAAATTAACAGAATCAGGCAAAAGGAAGTATCATATCCTGTGATATGAAGCAAGAAGGCTTCAGGTTGAACCAATGTCTAGGAAAATTATTGATTCACGGTCCACGTTTAACCTAGATATGTCAAGTAGTTTCCAAACAAAATGAATGAGTGGATTCTTCACACGCGAGGCCGTGGTGCGAATGTTAACAGACGAGACAGGGACGGATTGAGGACGGGCGGGACGGCTAATTGGGTTGTATCCTAAAAAATAATTTTATGTCCATCAGATAGATTTATAAAAAATATTGAACACGTATTTTTTTAATATTTCTTTCATTTAAATACTTAGGAAGATATATTGATTAGAAATGTCGCATGACGTCACGCCGTGATACAAAATATACCATGGCGTGACGTAATTAGTCCCACTCCGTTACTTTAATACGCTATATCTCACTAGTTTGTGGTAATTTCGACAAAATAAAAACTACGGGTCTTCATTTTTTTTATTATCTATATGACGGACTAATTATTTTTTTGATTTTCGTACCTTGGATACATCCCTATTAGGTGCCACAAGACATTGCCGCCCACTATTAATCCAGTCTACAGACGCCAGTACCTACATGTCTATAATAAATCCTGACAAGAAATGATTTCTTATTAGAGATTTTGTTAAGTACTAAAAAGCTGTAACAGACTTAGAATAGTCGTATAGACGATGTATAGACGCTAGCATGTCAGGCAATCCGATATTGGCAAATTTTCCAATCAACCATGAACAGTAACGATTTTGCGTTAAAGTTTATAAAATAAATTACTCAGATTGTGGTAACTTGATGTGTTGTCATCTTTAATTAGATCATCATCATCATCTCAGCGTTAATCAAAGTCGCATTCGAAGCTTTTTCAGCTTTGGAGTCTGAGGTCCGTTTTCCCAGTCTAACTGCTGATTTCGGCTAAACTTCGATATTTTCCGTGAAGCGACTGCCGTCTGATCTCCCCAACCCAAAGGCGATATCGAATTGAGGGCACCAAAAACCCGTAACGACTGCTATTAGATGTTCGTATGGCAACCGGGACCAACGGCTTAACGTGCTTTCCGAGGCAAATAATCTATACTAATATATAAAGCTGAAGAGTTTGTTTGTTTGTTTGTGCGCGCTAATCTCAGAAACTACTGGTCCGATTTGAAAAATTCTTTTTATATTGGATAGCGCATTAATCCGGGAAGGCTTTTGACTATTTAACATCACGCTGCGACCAATAGGAGCGGAGCATATAAAAAAAAACGCGGGTGAAACCGTGTGGCCTAGCTAGTTATTAATATTCATGTAAGTATACAAATATTTGACCTTCACGGGGATCGAAACCGCACCTCCTTCCGCAGCGGTCGCGTTCGCTACCGCTACGCCATGGAGACTGGCATCTTTACTTAGATATCACGCGTAAAAAGGCTTTAAAAAATCCACATGCGTTAATTCGTTTTAACTAAGAGGCCCTTCTCTGTGCGTGGTCCGATACGTGGTTAGCCGCTATATTAGGTAGTTCTCTAAATACCAACTTTCCTTGAAATACGATTCAGAATGCTCAAACAAACCAATGATTATTACGTACTACATAAACCGTTTTAGTGCCATTTATCTCTTCGCGATTGATTGGTTAGTTATGTAATTGGACATTTGCACTTTTGACATCATCATAAGTATTTAATCTAATAGCCATTTCATAATTTGTAGATATGAAAGATGGTTTGTGACCTATGAAATGAAATGTTAAAACTGTTGTGAATTTTAATAGCAGGTAATATGTACAGTAATTATCTTTAATGCCTACCACGATGTCATTTTTTATCGTACATAATACTCTGCTTAACCCAAATGATGAGCATATGATGAGTATTATGGACCTATTGCGGTTATAGTAGAGACTGTAACTTTTTTTTTATTAGTTATAAACTAGTGCTTGACGGCAATCCCGCCTGATGGTAAGCCCCGACAGCTGATGTACTGTGCTGTGCTGTATGTGTACTGTGCTGTGTTTTTGGTGCTACCATGTAACCGTGCTTCTAAAATCTATATGATACACCTCCAGAGGGCTCAAAGTTCACTCTTAAAAGTAATAAGTATAAGTAGTAAGTAGTTCAAGCTATACCGGTTCCCTGAACAAAAGCCCTGTATGAAAGTTGCCAAGTACTTACAGTGAGGCAACTTTACCTCCTCAATCTCATAATCCACCAAGAACTGACACCGGTAAGTTGCGCAACTGAACATAGGAGAACTATCCTTAGTGTATGTCGCGCAGTCAATTAAAAGACCTCATCCGCTCGACGACAACACCTTTACGTACCTACTTATATGTACAACAAAATAAACAAGGCCGAAGATGAAGCTAAATACATGGTTTCAAGTACTAAGTATATTACCTATAGACTGAAAATTCACTTGCACAATTTTTTTTTTTTAACGTTGCCCCACTTAATGAATTTCTTCTGTATCGTGGGTGCGTTTACAAACATATAAATTAACATACACAAACAGCCAGACCCGGAACAACTACTTGTAGGTCATACAAATATTTGTTCCGTGCGGGAATCGAACACGCGACAGCAGTCAATAGCTTAACCACTGCGCACACAATAGTAATGAAGGCAAACAAACTCAAACACACCCACAGATCACACACACGTCACACACACGCACACGCACGCACACGCACACACACACGCACACATAAACACACAACACGGTATCAAGAGCATGTATGCACTAAATTCATTTAATTTTACGGTTTTTTAATATTGTAGGCTGAAAAGTTATTGTGCAAAAAACTGACACGGGTACCACCTAAGACGGGAGTCAGGGAATCAAATTAAATGTAAATTATTTTTTTATGTCGATAAAATTATATCTTATCATTATATGTAATTAAAACTTTTTTATATAACCTCTGCGAATTTATCTAAAAGGGTTAAGTAAAAAGTTTAGAAGAGATTAGACTGATATGCTTTTGTTTTTTCTTATAATACTATTTTATATGAATAATTATTATGAAAGACAATGAGATAACTGTTCTTTGATTTTATTCTCCTGGTACCTTGTAGGACTTGTTTTGTTTTCCATAGTGTCTACCTACATATTTGGTTACAAAAAAAAAAAAAATTATACCTATCTAAATAGGTCCAAGAAAAAAAAAAACAAAACACTAAAACTAAACCGTCAGAGCACCTTTATAGAGTTGTTTTTAATTTGCGGCTATTATTCATGTCTTGATGCCTTTGAATACGTCTCTGCGTGAACTCTTTAGGTCTTTTAAGGTATGCCAATAGGAACCCCGTCCAGGTTGTCAGCTGCTTTCTAATGGCGTAATATATTGCGAAACTGATCGATGGAACACTTATGTCATGTATTAATTACTGGTATCACCGTTGTTTGTGATTTAATGCCCTTTTTCCGAATCCGGTTAAACTGCAGGTAAATAAATTATTAGTGGGATCGTATTTTTTCTATTAAGTAATAAGTAAGTCAGACGGCTTTATGGCAGTAGAATTAATTTCATACTTTATTTATTATACACATAACATCCGTGGCGCGGCGGTCAACACGCCTGCCTGCAACGTGGAGGCCCCGGGGTCGATCCCCGGCCAGGTCATGATGGAAAACGTTCTTTTCCTGATTGACCTGGGTCTGTATACGTATCTATTATAAATATAGTATCGTTGAGTTAGTATCCCATAACACAAGTCTCGAACTTACTTTGGGACTAGCTCAATCTGTGTGAATTGTCCGTATATATTTATTTATTACTCGAAGGGTTAGGTGGTGTCGTAGTGTAGGTCCCTTATTTTATTTTTGACCTCTGGAGAGCGAGATCGAGGTGTGTGGTATTTTTCCTTCACTAAAACCACACCGGTGATCACCATCAACACATTGGGCTAGTCTTAAAATACTTATTCAAAAATTCCCCCTTGAGCCTCGCTAACCACGGTAGCACATGATTCCGTTATCATCGTAGCATTGCGACAAATTCGTCAAACATGTAAACTATATTTGTTTGGAAAAATAAATTTAATTCTTACACAATAAACTCCTGTTAACGCCACAACTTCAAATGTTTTACAACTTTTCCATAGTGCTAGTGACTCTGAAATCAACTTAATAATTATTGAAATAAAGTTAATATTTGTCTACTTTGTCATAGTTTTTATATAGGTACGTCACTACTGAGTCATTTACTTGATAGACCCTCGAATAAAAGACTTGTATGCAGTAGGTAGAGTTGAATCACTGACCATCCTATCCTGAATGTAACCTACAGCGGAAAACATGGACACTCTTTTTTCGGTAGACATACCTAGAGGCACCCAGGCATGGTGGTAGACCTAGACCTCCCCTCTATTATACGAGATTTAAACATATAGTGTCAGTGTTAATTCAAAGTCTTTATAATTATGTCGTGTTTAAAAGACCTAAACAATATACTTACAACGTTATTTTTATTTTATACTACACCATGTTATATTTTTTCCCAAATACAATTTGAAATTGTTGCAGTGTGGTTACCGAGCGCACAACACAGCTAATGGTAGATCATAGTACTAACACAGTGAGAAAGAGACCCCGAGCCGCGCCGCTTCAGGCGCGGCGCGGGCGACAACCAAGTGAGGCAACAAGTTCATAACTTTGTGGTTTTTCATGATATCTTTTTTAAAATCTTTATTTAAAAATACTGGACGCGTGTTTCGAGTTTTGCATAAACAAAAAATAACGTTGTACTTATATCTAACTAGCGGCCGCCAGCGACTTCGTTCGCGTGGAATTAGTCATGCTCAGCTCCTATTGGCAATATGTACGGCTGCGTTAGCTCCCGTTTTCGCAACATTTTTTGTTATTGCTTTGCTCCTATTGGTCATAGCGGGATGTTAGCCTAAAGCGTTCCTGGATTAATAGGCTATCCAAAGCAAAAAGAATTTTTCAAATCGGACCAATAGTTCCTGAGATTAGCGCGCACAAACAAACAAACAAACAAACTCTTCAGCTTTATATATTAGTATAGATAAACACCGTTTTGTGGTAGTAAGTCTCCCACATGGTGAACCGATCACGTGGTGACGGCCGCAAGAATCTGCAGGACACTAGAAGCAGAGACCCGTTGAAGTGGTGTCGATTCATGATAAATCATAATTAGTGAGATGTGGGTCTAGGTAGATTCACTTCTATTCTACATAATATTTTGACGAAGTCAGGCGTGATGCTATAATAAGTCCAAAAACGAATTGTGATAGTCTGTCGGCCATGGTATGCCAAGGACCGACATTCAATACTTTTACATTCCCTTTAGTGGATACCGGTTACGAGTGCATGAATTCATTACATGAGTTTCAAATGCATTTGTATGCACCTGTATGCGAGAATACATTAATATTAGCTTGTATTAAAGTCCACAGTTGAACAAGAGATTCCTTATGTCCATGCCACAGCCGCAATGTTTACTGCCTAGCCTTTTAACCAAACGGCGGCCGTTGAATTTCTTCTTCGGCCTATAGAGGTCCACTGCTGGTCAAAGGCCTCCCCCAAGGCTTTCCACAATGACCGGTCTTATGCTGCCCGCATCCATCTGCTTCCCGTGATCTTCACCAGGTCTTCGGTCCACCTTGTTGGGGGAGCGATGGGAGCAACGTAGGCCTTGTTGGGGGCCTAACAAGGTGGCCGTTGAACGAAAGGCCTGAATTTAAGTATTCAATTAATTATAGTTTAGGTTGGATTATTTCAAACTTGAAGAGATGGATCAGCATTATTCTTTAAAGTGATCTGTGATTGATCTACGTAATTGAGGCGGCGTGTTTATTTACTAAGCTGGCCTCTTACTCTGCAGAACGTCGAACATCATGTTCCGGCATGATGTCTGGTGAAGCCATACGGAGGACGGGTCTGAGCAGTTGTGTTGCGATGTGTGCCGGGTACGATGCGCCAAATGTTGTTGTGTCGAGAGTTTGGTCGTGGAGGGTCTCCAGAACAATCTTCCTCTGGCGCAGCATCATTGGTCGTGTTGTTGGGTTTAACATAGCATCATCTCGCTTAACTGCCGTCTTCCTTTCTATTCAGTCAGTTTTTTTTTTCTTACTGAATAGGTTCTTAATACACTAACACGCTTTACCATCAACGATTGCATTACTCCTTACCATCAGGTGGGATTGCGGTCAAGCACTAGTTTATTATTATAAAAAAGAGCAGTAGTCTGTTCACTCCCTCTCACTCTCACATGAATAGGATTCGCCGACAGATGCATACCGTTAGCATCCCCAATGAGACCACCACTTTCCTCCAAGTGGTAAGGCCATCAGTAGTTCGAATTTTAACTATATCACCGTGAAAGTTAAAAGCTTAAATAAAAATAATAGGAAAGCCTACTGGCTGTGGGTAAATGGGAATCGGGCCTCTGGCTTCAGGCGCTACCGTCACCCAACGTAGGAACTTTGCTGGGTGACGCCACTTTCCGGCTCGCTACATGCCTGCGTCTGGGCGCCCCATGTGTGGCTCCGCATCGCTGCCAATGCGGTGAAGGTGTTGACTGCTTCGGACACCATGGCTTATCCTGTAGTAAAAGCGCAGGTCGGATAGCACGGCATGCCAGCATTAATGACATTATCCGCCGTGCTCTTGTCACCGCCGGTGTGCCAGCTGTTTTAGAACCTCACGGCTTGACACGCGACGATGGGAAGAGACCAGACGGAATGACTATAATGCCTTGGAAGGTAGGTAGGCCTTTGGTGTGGGATGCAACGTGTGTCGATACCCTTGCGCCATCCCATCTTCCAAATACGGTGAGTTGTGCCGCAGCGGCTGCTGCAGGTGCGGAAAACCTCAAACGGCGGAAATACTCCAATCTCATTGGAACCTATATGTTTGAGCCGTTTGGGGTTGAAACACTAGGGCCATGGGGTCCGAGTGCACACCAATTATTTCGAGAGATCGCCAATCGTTTAATCGACTCTTCACGTGACCAGAGGGCTGGGCTATTTTTTGGCCAAAGAATCAGCATCGCCATACAACGTGGCAATGCTGCCAGCCTTTTGGGCACGTTTCCTGTTGACAGCGATGCGGATGAATTTTTTGATGCCCTCTAGTTTTTTCAATTCCTCCTTTATATACTTGTACATAATTTTATTTTATTTTTTTACTTTTTAAATTATAGTAAAGTATATTTATAGCTTTTTCCATTAGGTAATCGCTAAGCCGACATCGTCGTGGCCTAGTGGGACGTCGTGGTGGCCTAGTGGTTAAAACACCAGCTTCTCAAGTATGAGTGTGTGGGTGCGATTCTAGATCAGGCAAGTACCAATGTAACTTTTCTGAGTTATATGAACTTTCTAAGTATACTTATCTTGGACACCAAAGACTGATTACAAGGTGAAGGAAAACGTCTTGAGGAAACCTGGACTTTAAGTCTGAAATCACCAAACCGCATTGAGCAAGCTTGTTGATTACAGTCAATCCTTCTCTGTTTGACACTTTTTTATACTTACTTAGAAACTAGTGCTTGACGGCAATCCCGCCTGACGGTAAGCAGTGATGCAATCGTTGATGGTTGACGCTATTTATAAAAAAAAAAACTGAGTGAATAGGAAGGAAGGAAGAGGAAGACGGCAGTTATAATAATAATAATTTCTATTCAAAAATCTTTACAGGATAAATTACACACAGTCTAAAATATAAGCTTAAATCAGAGTCTTACGTGCCTAAACTAGGATATCCTGTGTTTCAGACCAAAAGAGCTAAAAACAATATAAAGTTAACAAATAATCAAAAGGATTCTTAACAATACAAACGTGTAAACGATCTGTAAACGTGGGCAAGTTATCTTATACTATTCTAATATATATTACCAAAGCTTCTATTTTCTTAATTTACAAGATAGTTATTGAGTTAGTTGAGCGAGGTTATGCACGACCAACGCTGCTGCGCCAGAGGGAGATTGATGTGGAGACCCTCCATGACTAGGTACACTCCCGACCTTGTTTACCTCAAGATTTTTACAAAATTGATCGGCAGTACTCTTAGAAAGTAGGTACATACAAGTCCCGACAGCCGTTCTTTCGTCCTTGCTCGCGTGTCGTCGAGGTCCTTTGCGACGCTCCATACCATTTCCGCCCTGACCTTCGCTCGCCCAGACCCCGTCGATGTGCCTGTAGTTTTCAATTCATCCCTAAAAAATTCCGATCCATCTTGTCCCTTGCTGCCATCTTCCAGTAATGTCCTATGCCGAGGTCCATATGCCACAGGGGTGCCCCTTTTTGTTTTGGATGGGAAATCATCAAATGAACTCTCCCGCTCTGGGCGGAGCGGAAGGGCGTGTCAGACTTTTACTGACTAAATCCCACCCAAGTTCCTTGACTTGCCTGTGCGCAAGGGCCACGGTTTCTTTTTCAACCAATCCGCAACCCTGACCCAGCAGGGGGTGCCCTTAGCGGGTAGTCACTTAGTTTTAAAGTTTCGAAGCCATGCATGGACACCTTACATTATTGAGGCATCCAGAGACAAGCCCGGTTAAGCACACAACCACTTCCTAGGTTGAACTGCGAGATGCCATTTATACTTAAATTAAAATGCAGTATTACCAATCTTGGCGCCATGTCATGATCAAAGTATTACCACAGTGGTACAGCCTACAGTACTAAGGTGTTAACAGCCTGACCACCACCACACATGGTGAACTTAAAACATATTTACCTATTCTGAACGTTTATTACATAAATAATGCGTTAAAAAGTGTTTGTCTAGAGGTCGTAAGTCCGTTATGTTAGTGACATAATGTTGACATTACAACAATCCGGTATGTCCGCGATGTGACCCCACGCTTGACGCTTTTAGGATTCCGTACCCAAAGGTAAAACCGTATCCTATTACTAAGTCTCCAATATCTTTCTATTTGTTTGTCACCAGGCTGTATCTCACGAACCGTGATAACTAGAAATTTGAATTTTCAAATAGAGTGTAAGTAGTTCTGTTAACTTCTGTTACTCTTACTGCTTTATAGCCATGGGCGTAGCCAGCCATGGGCTCAGGGTGGGGCAACAGTCAACCTATCGCCCCCTTCTCCAAGTTTTTTTTTAACATTTTTAATTAGCCACCTTATAGATCAGAACCAGGGTGGAGCAAGCGCCCCAGCTTGCCCCAGTGTGGCTACGCCCATGTTTATAACAGTAACAGAACTAGCTCTAGCTAGGAATTAGCTCTTATGAGCTAATACTAAAAACAGTATAAAAGAGGATGCCCAATTGCCCATACAACGCGATTTTTGTAGGTAGTGGTACGGGGTCTTCGTGCACGAGTCCGCCTCGCACTTAGTCGGTTTTTTTATATTCAAGTATGGACCCGGCTAAGCTGGCACTGTTTGCCATACGTAATATAAATGAAAACAAGCAATTTTTTAAGAAAGAAGGAAATAAATTTATTTAGTACAGACTAAATGACACATAATACACCAGATACATATTATACCAGATAAAATCAAACAGAAAGGGTCAAAATCGATGGAAGAAAATAGCAGGAAAGTGTGCTTCGCGCCTGCACCAAAAAGGCAGCAAAATGCCAGACAACTAGTGCCAAACGCTGGTTCTTAACTGAACCTGATATGGTGGCGAATGTAAAACAGCTTTACTGACGACGTGACGGGTATATGAATATTTAAATAAAATCATGACGTGTCAGATAAAAATAGTAACGAATATGTAAATATATTCTGTGAGTTGAGTAAGGTTGCAGAAATAAGATAAAAATAAACCAATAATTTATGTTAATAATATATAGAATGAATAATATAATAACACCGTCACTTGACCTTCTCTTATATTTTATTCGGATGACAGCAGGTCAAGCTACAAGAAACTGTCAAATATTCCCAATCAACCTTGAACCTTAATGCTTTAAAGATAAACTTGAAAATCTAATAAAGAAATTTGCCAGTTTGTCGAAGCTTGATGTACTGTAATCTTTACAGGAATAAATTCATCGAAACGAACAATATAAACCTGTTGTAAACACGCTGTTAAAGCTCGCGGAACAATGAACACATCATCATCATTTCAGCCGAGAGACGTCCACTGCTGGACATAGGCCTCCCCCAAGGATCTCCACGACGAACGGTCCTGCGTCTCCCGCAACCGGCGGTTTCCCGCATAAATTAATTTTGTGTAAAATCATGATTTACTTCAACTGAAATAGAATACACCTATTGGTGTTGTTTACCAAAAGACAGACTGAAATTGACTGAAAAAAAATATTTTCTAGGTTGTTTGAACTTGCTGCCTGCAGCCCAGGAAGCAAATGAGTTCATTCAGCCAGCGTGATTAAAATTACCTCTTCGATTGTAATGTACAGAGCCCAAGATTTTTCGCTTTGGGTATCACAATTCACAACTGAGATGAGATAGTGATCCTTGGTTAATCCACTGTCGACTGCTATACCCAATCCAATTATTTGGCTTTTGCCAAACATTCAGTCGAGTCCTCTTACATTAGCGAGATCTTTTGCAAATTGCACTTATTTATATCTGTTTCATTCATCTCTAACGTATTTGTTTTGCATAAATATTTACAATGATCAACGATGATCATCTTTATATAAATAATTCATCATCATCATCCCACATCATTCATCGTCATCACCCTTTTATCGTCCCACTGCTGGACACAGGTCTCCTCTCATACAGAGAAGGATTGAGCGTAATCTCCCTCTAATAGACAGGCCTCCTCAAATAGAGGAGGCCTGTGTTCCAGCAGGGAGAACAATATGATGGGCAGTACTGGAAACACCCATTTACACTTTACCGGACATTGAGAACAGAAGCTAGACCATCAGACTGAACAGTAGCACTTGCAAAACCACTGGACCAACGAGGCACTCAAAATAATCATCTTCATCAAAAAAAAAAAAATGGTCTCCTCTCATACAGAGGATTGAGCTCAATCACCACACTTGCTCGATACGGGTCCTCAAAATGTTGTCCTTCACCTTTTAACCAGTCACTGGGATCCAAGATATACTTAGAAAGTAAGTACATACAACTTAGAAAAGTTACATTGGTACTTGCCCGACCTGGAGTCGAACCGGCTGAGAGGCTGGTGTTTTAACCACTAGGCCACCACCTCACCAAATAATTTAATTAGAGCATAGGATTTTTTTCTTCACTGCATGTGCTATCAGGAAGAAATAAGTGTATCTTTGTAACCTACTTTGAGCTAATATTTGCACACTCGAACCACGCGCAAATGTGCACGTGCTGCGACTGTGAAAAAGGACCCATGATCACGACACAGAGAATGTACCCAATGAGAAGTCCTTGCAATACAAAGTTGGTTCATGTTGGTAAACTCGCCTTTTTAATGGTAATTAGTTGCAACAGCAATATTTATCAACCGGACAGTTTCATTACCTACTAAGCATTTTATTAGTCCTGCACCCTAATTGCATAACACACTATTACTATCAATTGGAATAATTTTGAAGCATATTGCTAATCGATTGCTCCATATGTTCTAAAATGTACCTGCTTAACAACGTAAATTACGCAATGAATGTTGTTAAACTGTCAAAATTAAACCTATTACTACTGACAGTGTGTTACGTAATTACCCTGCTGTCTTTTAATACAATAAACAAATGACTGACAAGTAGAACTTGTCGACTTTGCCTGTAGTGGTCCTTCCTGCAGAGTCTATCCGCGAGGACCCCGTGCTCGGCTGAGCTGATGAGCTTGTGGTAAGTTCTCAAATGATTCTTAGAGAGGATTTCTAAACAAATTCTCATTACTAATATGCCTAAATCTTCAACCAGTGCGTCCTACCCGTCATAATTATGAACCGAGACGTGGACGCTAACGGTCAGACTAGTTCATAAGTTTAAAGCCGCTCAGAGAGCTATGAAGCGGGCTATGTTGGGCCTCTCTGAAGGACTGCATCAGTAAATGAGGTGATCCGACATTCCGGCAGAGGACCAAAGTCACCGACATAACTGAGAGGATTAGCAAGCTGAAGTGGCAATGGGCTGGTCATATATGCCGCAGGACCGACAACCGTTGGGGTAAACGAGTCCTCGAGTGGAGACCGCGTACCGGCAAACGTAGAGTAGGACGCCCTTGGGCTAGATGGAGCGACGAAATCAAAAAGGTGGCTGGTAGTGGCTGGCGGAGAACTGCTCAGGATCGAGCTTGTTGGCGTGCCATGGAAGAATGCTGGAGTAGTCCAGTGGACGAGTAGAGGTTGATGATGATGATGAATAAGCCTAGCAAGTAGCAACTCCGAATCTGGATTTACCCAGCTAGTATATTATATATACATCGCTATTAGCTAATGTATACCTACATCATATCTTCATATGCGCTGGAGCACAAACTCAGTGGCGAGTTTACGAACAGGCTGAGTAGACTTGAGCCTAAGCTAAATCTACTAAAATCTGCCCTAAGGCGGCAGATTTTTGTGGAGGCAAATTTTGGGACAATTTTTATTTTTTTGCTACGCCTCATAGATGCCAATAACTCAATAAGGTGTCTGCATGACGGTTTTTTGTTTTCTGATGTCTAACAGATAGAAGTCTGCAACTAAGTACGTAAAAATATTGTAGGACATTACAATTGTAGAGAAGGGCGGTCACAAACTTACCTACCTTGAAAATTTGTAAATCCGCCACTGGCTCTACTGGTGAGGTGAATGTGGGTGCTATCATGCTATGTATACCTAGCTTCACAACAAAGGAGGATTTAATGCGTGCACGAGTACTTAATACGTAGGCGTAGGTACGGACTACTGCAAGTCAAGCTACCCGAAACTGTCACATGTTTCTAATCAACGTTGAGCCTTAAGCCTTGCTGTCGTCCGTACATAATTAAGTAAATATGCCTACTTTTTCGGCGTATCGATGAACACCGAAAGGCTTGCTACTTTTCTCCTGTGCTCCAGACTTTGGAAACCGTTTTAAGCTAAATCTGTAATCTAGATCTGAATAATTTTCGAACCCATAAGTTGTCGTGTTAATATGTTGATGCTCGTCACTCTACTCTCACAATGCACTTACTCTATACCCGTATTTGATCTTATTTTACAAGCACCAATTTTATAGTTTATTTTTTATAAGACTGTCCGTATTTTCAGACAACGTATTATTTATGACAAACTTGTCGGGTAAATTCAATATGATTGAATAACAATGTTTTATCTAACGTGTCGGAAATAATTACCACATGTACGCGTAGATTGGTAAAAACCTCAAAACGCATGATTTCGTCATGTTATGTCTACGATTCTAGTCGATGATCGTTATGATGTTGTTAGCTAAGCAAAGATAAGGACGCAATTTTTTTCCAAATATCTACTTTCTAATATCGGTTTTCTAAAATCTAGTTGGCTAAATACAAGAAATTGTATTTCTTCTGAAAAATATGAACGGTGCTTCTGCCTGCATTCTCTACCAAATATTCTGACATTTTCTTCTAGGCTATCCTATCTAGATGTTGTAGGTGATTGATGATTTCAAAATACGAGAATATAGGTGCGTTTGTAACATTTCTTATCTTGAAAATTGCTACACGGAGACTACATAAAAAACCCATATGCATATCTACGCAACTAAGGATTATCCACCGCAAGGTTGGATGATTCAAACTCCGGTCCCTCAGTTGGGCTCGTTACAGCGATGACTCAATGGAGACATCCAAAGACGGCTGTAGTTACAAATGGCATAAGCGGATAAGGATTTAAGTTTCATGGCCATATTTTGAAACTATGTAACTTTCAAAACGATATAAATGTTAATTTTAATTAATAAACTGAATGACTCAAATTATTTTACGAAAAGTTACAATGTGGGTATTAGATGTCCGGTTTGGCTACACGTTAACATTGTAGATGTATTATATCATCTTATATGTGTGTAATAAACCAGTGACTCTCAAAGTTGACTGCACCGCGACCCACCGAACAAAAACTTTCAAATTCGTTACTTACCTCTTGGCGGCTCATTAAGATAAAATGGAGCATATCTAAAGGAGTGTGAAGAATGTCCTTGCTGTTACACGTTGCACAAACAGTCCTTTGTTTGTGCAACGTGTAACAGCAAGGACATATACTAGTACATGCCAAGGGCACAACTTCTTAAGATGTTATCAAAGTTATTGGACGGATTTTTTTAATCCTATCTCTACATGTTCAGAAGCTGTGAGGATATTTATCTTCTGCCCTTTTCTTACAAAATAAAAAAGATGCACTGAACATAAATTTAGTTTAGTTTGTAAACAAGGGAATCGGGGTCAGAATCAGGGCCCACCTAAAATTCGCTCAGGGCTGATCAGCGGGTCGCTACTCGTAGTTTGAGAAACGCTGATATAAACGATGATTATATTAATTCTCTCATTACCTAATTAAAGCGACACGATATTTTGTAACTAAACACTTATCGGAACGACCCTTAACAAGGAAGTTCATGTTGTGCTGTAGAAAGAATAAACCAATCCGAGGTAGTGGTAGGCCCGACTCATGTTATTGTGTTGTGTTGTTTCGTAATGCAGTTCTAGAGAATCATCAATCTTTTGTACTTGGCGAAGTCCTGAACATATTCTTTTGATTGGTTAACCCCAAGTCACGAGGCAGTAATGTTGCTGTTACTGTACTTGTTGGCAGAGCTTACTGGCTAGAGATTGATATGTCAAGCTCGACTAACTTTAAGTACAGTCGACAGCACAATTAGCTACTACAATATGTCAGATTTCTTTATTAGATTTTCAACTTTATCTTTAAAGCATTAAAGCTCAAGGTTGGTTGTGAATTTTTGACAGTTTCGGGTAGGTTGACCTGCTGTCGTCCGTACATAAGTAACATAACATACATATAACCTCACGCTTGTAATCTCTAAATACTTGTGATAAGGCCGCCCATTTTATATTTTGTAGTGTTGAATGTAATTTTCAATTAATCTATGTTTTAATTAATTTATGTCCGAAGGATTACGTAGATTACACACCGAATACTTGTAGTACGCCCAGATTTGGCAGTTATGATGATGTCCCAAGTAATAAGGGACGAGCTTATTGTCATCAATCGCACATAAATACTGTTTATAAAAATCCATGCCAACATTGCCAGCCACCTAAAAAAAAACCACATAAGTAGCTTAGATCCGGTAGTCTTTTCCGGAAGACTTGTTTATAGACGGCAACCATAGACATGAGTGGAGTTGGTATTGAATTACAGACTGGTTGGTTTGCTTAGGGCTCAAAGTAATCCGTCATTGTGTTCGAATTTCGAACTGGTTTTTCCCGCCAGTGTTTACTCACTACTTTACACCTAATCGTACGAAATCGTTAGTAATACCAGAATGCGTACAGTGGATGTTAGTTATGATAATTTTGGTGGTAAAAGTGGTGGAGTTATGTTACGATAATTTTCAAACTGTTACCCTGCCTAGTTATCGATCACAGTAAATTTGAAAAGATCTTTAGCCCTATAGAGACATCCATTTTGTAGCTCTGAAATAGTGAAACTAAACATTTAGTAGGTAATATCTTTTGGGTGCGTTCCTTGGGCTTTTTTTGGTTAGGTTATCAGGTGTCTTTACGTGTCTGACTTATACTGACTAAAACCTAGCTGTGTTCCTTCAGTGTCTTTTGCCAGGGGCCACGTTATTTCTTTTGAACAGTTCGTGGCCCCTGCACGCTTTGACCCTAACGGACCCCGTCACTATGTGTTAACATCTCTTTGAGGCGTGCGTGGATACACCGCTTGGGCCTTGGGCGACAAGTGGTAATTTTCAACAGAGGATACATGGAAACAATGACAAAGGTTAAGGATTGATTTTCAATTTTCCTAAATCAGAGAAATATGCTCTAGTTTCCCCGATTGCTGATTCAAGTAGACAGCCATGGCGTCTTATTTATTACATAGAATATAACAATTTTTGACAGCCTCCGTGGCGTATCGGTAACGAACGCGGCCGCTGCGCAAGGAGGCACGGTTACGATCCCCACGCAGTGCAAATATTTGTATGCATGAATATGAATATTTGCACTGGTCTGATCGTGCCTCGGAAAGCACGTTAAGCCGTTGGTCCCGGTTGCCATACGAACACCTAATGGCAGTCGTTACGGGTTGTTGGAGCCCTCAAAAGTCCAACAATTGGTCTAACTGCAATGCTTCGATATCGCATTCAGGTTGTGGAGGTCAGACGGCAGTCGCTTCACGGAAAATTATTGAAGTTTAGCCAAAATCAACAGTTAGATTGGTAAAGCGAACCCCAGACTCCAAAGCAGAAAAAGCTCCGGATGCGACTGGGATTAACGCTGAGATAATGATGATGATAATGATTATAACAAAATTTTATATTATCTTTTATAAAACAGTTTTATAGACCAAGAACAAAAGAAGTTCTAATTAATTTCCCACTTTTAGTTTACGTAAAAGAAATTAATGAAGAAACATTCTTCCACTGAAAACTTTTAAAAGTCATTTAATAATATAATTGACAAAAGTCATTAGGGATAATTATTCGGATCGTTTTAGTTATGTAGGTACCAACCTACATTATGATTTCCGCTCTCTATTCCCACTGGCACTTGCGAATTACATTGGTAGTAATTTTTTTAAAGCCGTGCGACCGGAAAGCCTATTCGTTGTTATATAATAATAATTAACACACTCACCCACTAATATTTGTCACTGTTCTTGTAAACTTGTATGAAATTGTTTAGGCTCTGTTTGAGATCCAAATAAATAGATACCTAAATAACAATTTTATGGCACTGTACAGACGACTGCACAACAAACTACTACAATCTGTCAGATTTCTTTATTAGATTTTGAACTTTATCTCTAAAGCATTAAGGCTCAAGGTTGATTGGACATATTAAACAGTTTCGGGTATCTTGACCTGCTGTCGTCCGTACTTTTACTTTGGTTAATTCTGATATGCACAAAATGTAATGCTTGTCCTCGTAACTCGTTTATGTACGTCGTAGTCGTAGTGTTCTACTACACAAATTACGATTATAACTTCTGTAAATTCAGTTCAATTTATTTAATTCTCAAATCATTAAATCCAATGTGTTAGTAGATACTTTGCATATCTACACAACTCAAATGATATTGGTCCTAATAATTAAATTTTTAGTTAATTAGGAAAACAATTTGCTTTATAGAGTAAAGTAGCTTTGCAGACCCCAGGCAGGCAGGCCTGCGACGTTGAGGCTCCGGATTCGATCCCGGCCAGCCCCCTAATCGGAGATCACATTTTGTCAAATGATTGCGACTAGTTGGGATCGTTTGGATCGAACGGACCAATGGGCGGTCCAAACGATCCCAACTGATTAAGGGGCAGGTCATGATGGAAAACGATCTTTTCCTGATTGGTCTGGGTCTTTTATGTCTATCATTAATATAGTATCGTTGAGTTAGTATTCCATAACACTCGAACTTACTTTGGAGCTAGCTCAATCTGTGTGATTTGTCCGTATATATTTATTTATTTTATTTATTAGTCAGTCGAATCGTTCCGCAAAACAGCAGAATAATTGCGTAACAAACTATCAATAGTAATAGGTTTCATTTTGGCAGTTCAAATACATTCATTGCGTGGTTACGTTGCTGAACAAACAAATTGTTCGAACTTATAAAGCAATGGAATAACAATATGCTTCAAAATAATAGTAATAGTGTGTAACGCAATTAGGGCGCTGTTCTTGGTAATCCAAAGTAAAAATCCTCTCGTATCCTCACATGCCTGTAAAGTTGTAGGATTTCACTCGTACACCAAGGACATCGTCAATGGTTTCCTCAATTCACAACGTATATAATGTCATAGTGATTGTTTATCATATCCTGTTTACTTTTTGACTTGCTGTAGGTAAGTAAGGACGAGTACCTACCATTCTCTAGACACTCGCAATGCATTTTTACTTCAAAGTAATTTACCCAATTAGTATGTTTTATTTGATTGCTATTAAAACTGAAATTAACATAGCAATGACATTATGAACTTATTTGTTCATTAGTATGATGCGCACATCCTGCGTGTGCGTTTCATACTAATGAGCAAATAAGTGTCAACAGTGGGCAGTTGTAAAATGTCAACGCTCTTATTGTAGATTGTACTAGAAACAGGTTACCACCCCGTAACTGGCGCTCCACATTAGTCAATCCTTGCGATTTCCTCCGCGGAGCCTTCTAGGGGACAAGTTCTAAGGTCGGCCTCACGTTAATTTATTGTGCAATATGAGGCGCGCGGTGCGCCGCCGCGCATGCGCCCACATTTTCCCGCCAAACTCCGCACGCGCCCAGACGCGTACGAAAAACTATAAACAAAAAAAAACTAATATCAAAATTTTTATTTATGGTTCAACAAAAGTCAAAAATGGAATTGTAGCAAAATTAAAAAAAAAGTTTATTTTTTTTAAATGAAATTAATCGTTTGCATCATAATGGAAGAATAGTTCTCTAATAGAATTCAGGGTAGTAATCAGGTGTGGTGACAGTGTGGTGTGGTGATGAGTGGTACGTGATGTGACCACGATGTGGTTGGCTGTGGTTCATCTGTTGCTGGTCAGCGAAGCCTTCGCGTTCAACATCAGCAACCTGATCGCGCCGTTCAGCGATGTGGTAAGTTACATTATGAATATACTTTCCTACGTTTTACGACAGAATTTGAATATATGTGCAGCTTTATTGCAGCTCTTTAGAAATACATAATATTTACGAGCAATAACCGCCGTCAATTAAGAGAAATAACCGACATTATCATATATTCCATCTTCACACTTGAGCGCTGTTAGCCGCTATTAATTTTAATTTGGTAGGAATATTAATTATTGTTTTTTTACTATTAATACTTTTTAAAATTAAAAAAAAAAAAACAGTAAAAAAGTAGCGAATAGCAAAATAAAAAATAATTACCGTTTTGTAACTTCTTACTTAAGTATAATACCTTACACATACCACATACTTAGGTACCCACTACATAATTCCATTGATTTTTAACGGAGGTTTATGTAATAAACCATTTCCAACACTGTCTTTAGAAAAGTTTAACTAAAAAATCTTTTATCAAACAGTGTCTTTAAAAGCTCTAAGTTTCGCAAGTATCACCTAACCGTATTTTTAAAATTCTAATGTAGAGCTATCAGAAAATATATCTATCTATTAGATCCTGAAACTATGACGAATGTTCAGCACTATTAATTGTTTGCCTTAAAAAAAAGAACTTTATGATTCATCATCGTCATCAACCCCTTTATCGTCCCACTGCTGGGCACAGGTCTCTTCTCACACATAGAAGGATTTATGATTAATCACATAAAATCCTAAAAATTCCCGAAGTAATGAATGTGTAAACGCATCAAAATTCGTTGCGAGTTTAAAATAAGAACGCGGTTACTTATACAAACATGAAGTGTTTTTTTATACTTTAGAATATACTTATAATATAAGTATCTTAGCATCCACACGTAATCAAAATACCTCAGGATATAGTGTTTATTAAGAAAAGTTTGCACTTTTACATTAAGAAAATGTGTACAGCTTAGGATATAAAAGCTTCAGATTCACATCTATATTCCCTGTGGAGTGTGGGGTTAGGCAGTGGCATAGGTGTCTATCCACGGAGGTTTTGTGCTCCATGAAAAGGGGGCAAACCATCAACCGGGCAGAAATTCAGACTGACAGGGAAGGCTACTAAAAAGAGATATTATATGTATTATATTACGCTTATTGCCATGGCTTATCAGTCAAGGTAGGTTGAAAAGCTGACAGCAACATGAAGTGACATAATACTTATATGTAACAGAACTTGTTAAATAGTATCAAAAGCTTTTAGCAAAACCATTATGATTAGGTTTGTACGATTTAAAATTATCATCATCTCAGCGTTAATCCCAGTCGTATCTGAAGCTTTTTCGGCTTTGGAGTCTGGGGTCCGCTTTACCAGTCTATCTGCGAATTTGGCTAAACTTCGATATTTTCCATGAAGCGACTGCCGTCTGACCTCCACGACCCGAAGGCTATATCGAAGCATTGCAGTTAGACCAATTGTTGGACTTTTGAGGGCTCCAACAACCCGTAACGACTGCCATTAGATGTTCGTATGGCAACCGGGACCAACGGCTTAACGTGCTTTAAAATGTCTCTACAAAAGTAGGTAAGTGTATTGGTACCTGTACCTGTCGGTTGTATTCTAATGTATATACTCATACTTATTTGCATTCATTTCTGTAGGTCAGAATAAGCATATATACCACTTAGTAACATATCTCAGCGTTGGGAACTGTACCCACACTAGATTGTAATACTTTTTCTTCTAAACACAATAAATACTCTTTGAGACAATATAACTTACGATTTCATTATATCAATAATATTTGTTACATTACAACAGTTTTTGACAACGCCGTTTGTTACGTCACCATGATAACCTTTCTTTCAATTTAATGATAGAAAAGCCTGTAATTTTAAGCTGACCAGACGTTCATACCTCTTTAAAATTATGCAATTTTTTTGGCCACTAACGTTTTTGAAATTTCGACGTATAGACGTTCTACGAGGCTTCATTATAAATTCACGTAAAACAGTGGCCAGTTCAGATTTCGCCTCTAAAAAGATGCATAGAAGAGACTTCGTGTTCAGGCCCTCCTGTCTCAATTAAAAACGATCTGCGCTAAAAGTTTCCCTCTCCACTGACCATCATCTACTGGATGCCGGATCCACATCGTGCTTGTCAAGCGGCCAGCGTAGATGATCGCCATCATCATTCAGACATAGCTGCGCAGCTCCTCCACATCCCCTAGTCCAGCTGTCTTCAATATACCTTCATCACCCATTTATCAACACATCATCTCTCCACTTCCTCTCCCCCTACAACTTCCACTGATCATGTCCTTACTTTTTTTTAGTTTAGTTTTCTTGTCGTTACAAGACACGGTACTTTAGGGAACCATTCTTTTAATTTCAGTTACAGTGACATCAATATTATCCAATTTTATCATACTGATACATACGATACCGGAAAACATAAACTTTCAACTTTGTTTACCTAAAGCTTTTTTGTTTACGAAATGTCGCTATTACATCGATGACTCGTTATTGAAATTAATTGCTAGACGTATAGCCGTAGAAAATGTACGTAAACCAACGTGCTGAGATTCACAAACTAATTTTTAGCTGTCGTAATTGTCACTGTACGAAGAACATTCACTATTTATTTACTTTGATGTCTTTCGTCAGCCATAACCTCGACATTTAGAATTAAAATCCTTCTTTTAATTACTATCTAGACGTCAATTAGGCAATTTGCATAAAACATCAAGAATATGAGGAAAAAACTGCATAAAAAAATCCAAAATTTTGCAATCCGTGTTTGAAGTACAGACCTAAGTATTCAATTATGTATATATATTGATCCACGACTATGTGGTAACCTGGCAAAAGTGTAGTTTAGCAAATAATTATACGGGTGGAGATAATAAATTTAAATTTTATGACCATGCCGACAATGGACCACGTAACTTTAACTGTCCTACAATTCGACGTGCGTTGGGCATCTTACGACACTGTCTTAGGGCTTGTCTAGGGCTGCTAGATCCTCTTCTTCATGGAAAAGTTTATACGCGTTGACACGTTGTTCCTTATCATCATCATATTTTATAGATATTATAAAATGATCCTCCTTACTCTAGCTTCACAATACATTAGAGAAAATTGATAAGTCTCCTTGAATTGAACTCTTCCAGAACTTCTTAGCCAATATTATAATGTTATGCTCGTACTCTGATATACCATATTTGTTTATTATGAAAGGTGATCGAAAGTTAATGGATCAGTCATGGTCAAAGTGATCTCGGAGCTTCGACTACTTATTGCAACACATAGGTTTTTCAAAGCAATCTTTACAATTTTTTTCACTTAGGATAGTATGAAGAAATAAGGCACTTTAAATTAAAACACACAGTATGTGGAAGCAAGCTTCACGTAGTGATTGATGAACAAAACGATTATTTTCTTAGCCTCCGTTTTGCGAGAGGGAGTGGGTGTCTCCCATTGGTGGTGGTCTTCGATTATTTTTCTAGAACATGCCAGTTTCGCCACTATGTCTGCTTTAACAGTTTTTGAGCAACGTTAATGAAATTAATTGCACAAAGTACCAATAAATATACCAATATGGAGCCTGGGCCAGCACATTGTACACTTAATGCTAGGAAGGTATAGTTACGCTATAGTTAACTATTTTTAATGTTAATTTTCTATATTTTGGTTTAGTTTTTATACAGATTCAATTTAACTCGGCCAAGGAGTGCAACACAACTACTAATAAAAATAGTGGTCAGCAATAAGCGAAATAAGATTTTGACCGTGGCATTTGAATGACGTTTCATGTATTTAAGGCTATCGTATCTATATTATCTACCATATGAATGTAAAAACACAAAACATAAATTCCGACCATACGGCCCATTAAATAAACACAATCAACTCAAATCAACCCTCGACACGAACACAACGGGAAAATTGAACTGTCAAAGTCGCCAATCAAACGTCATAACCACTGCCATGGATACCTGTAATAAAGGGTTATCTCACAAAAAACGTTTCAAATAATTAATTACATATACTTACAGTATTTTTATTCAAATTAATTTAGTAGTATTTTTATGAAAATCTTTTATTTTTTTTCCTTTTTATCTATATAATGTACATAGTGGTGGCTCAAAATGAAACATCTCCTTTGTGCCAATGCCACGAGGCCATCACTACTTCAATAATATTTCAGCAAGAACCGTCAACCATGAAGCTATCACTCAGACACTTTTGTTAAAGAAAGTATAGAGCTGTAACTGATTGGTAACTCAACACAGTAGTAGCCCCACTGTAGGTCCAGCGCCTAACAGCCTCCTTCGAGTTAGGCCGGCTGCTCGACCTACATTCTGACGTCCGTATTGGATGCTTTATCTAATGTAAACTGGTCCTACGTTACGTTATCGAACCGCGGATTAAACGTGTATTAGGTATAGGTCAATCTTTATTTAGTTATAGTCTGTCTTTAACAAAAAAGATTTTAAAGTATTCTGAAAGCTCTAACAAAGAGACTGCGTGTTTAACTAAAGAGAGATAGATGATTCCATGACGTAAAAGAATTGGGGATTAATAGGCGTTGTTTAAGTTCGACCATCTGGTTGGCTAGAAAGTAAAGAACAAATTACTTCTTGATAAACATTCTGTTGATGTCGATAGAATTATATTGATGCACAAAATAGTAGTAACAGCTAATGCTGCGATAACATCATAGAGATTTAAGATGCGGGTACATAGCAGCAATGGTTCAAGTGAGTTCAACGTAACACACAAGGTAAGATCTACTTATACATAAATGATTGATATGTTTGGACCCTTAACACTTTTACTCCTATAATTTACAATCATAACGAAATGCTACGTGGTGTTTTTAACTGCCTATTACAGTTTTATTACTCAATTAATGAAATAAGTTCCATCTTCAATGTTTCCACGCAGTGAAAGACAGGTGAAACGGGAAGTCTCAAAATAGATACCTATAATGGATCAACATTAATAAGACCAACAAACCAGCTTTTTTCGTAATTTTAAGCACGTATCGATAAAAATGCCGAGGGCTTGCGTAAGTACCGCGTCAAAGTTACGGAGAAATAATGTTACATATACCTACCAACATTTTGTATGTCTATCTCACTATTTGTACTTGAAAATCTAGCTGATAACTGCCTAAGACTTAGGTCCGTATTCCAGAAGGAAACTCAAGCATTGATCTCTGCTTAAGCATTACTTAAAACTAGTTTCAACCAATCAAATGGCTTGAAAGGAGACTTAAGTAGAGCTTGAGTTTTGAGTGACGTTCTGTAATACGCACCTTAGTTTGGTAAGTGATGCGGATTAACGGGCAATAAATATGATTTTGAAGAAGTCTAAAAAATATTTACTAAACTAACGTTTCTTCCATAAGCATCTGCGCTTGATGCCACATTACTGCCTACAAATTCCTATATTGACTTCTGCGTTGCGTGTCGTGGGTTCGATCCCCGCACGGAGCAAATATTTGTATGGCCTACAGATAGAACTTGTTCCGGGTCTGGCTGTTTGTGTATGTGAGTTTATATGTTTGTAAACGCACCCACGATACAGGAGTAATTCCTAGTGTGAGCCAATGTAAAAAAAAAAAAAACGAAAATAAAACGATAAAAGAAAAATATTGTATTCTTCTAACCAAGGTATTGGAGACTGTAGGCAGACCGAAGGGTGGGCGTTTTGGGGGGACTGTCTTATCTAATATTAACGTTCAAAAGGTGCTGATTCTGAACCTAATTTGGATAAATTTAATGTCTTTTGATTTTGATTTAATAAAACTGTTTTTTTTTCATTCTTAGTCCGTTTTTAGTTTTCCTATTACAGCATAGAATTCTGAACACCAAATACATATAAGCTTCATTCGTAAGCATATACTTGACATGCTTAATGAGTGTTTGGTCTAGAGTATACGCAATAGAGACATTGATCGTATATTTATTTTGATGTGGGGTTTCTATGCCATTCTAGTATTCAGTTATAGAGTTAGGTATAGAGCTCCCTATCCTATATATCAATAGGAGAAAATACACAATTCTCGGCAAATAGGAATGAATTATTATTAATACAGTAGAACCTCGATAAGTAAAAGTCCAAGGGAAACACAAAATATTTTAAGTTATAGAGGTTTTAAGTTATCAAGGGTCTATGTTAGGGATAGGTTAATATAGGGAACATATTATTTTTTGAAGTTATACAGGTTTGAGTTATTGAAGTTCTACTGTACCTCTACCTCTTCATCATTTTATTATACGTAAATTAAGATGCTGGACACTCTCAGAAACTATACATACATATACACCAGTGGCGAAGGGTGAAATTTTGACAAAGGGAAGCCGGTCCAAAAAAATAAACACTTAGACACTTACCTACTGCAGGATATCTTGGAGGAGGTCTTCAGATAAGAATAATATTCAAAGCCCCACCTTCACCATACAAAAAAGGACTGATGATTTGATAACAGTGTCTTTCAAGTATGATAAAAGCGGCTTAGTGAAAAGCCTTTTTCGACGTGCATCTCCATACCACACATGCATGCTTGTTAGTAAGTACTAAGTTAAGTACCTATTGTTAGGGAATAAGAGTCAAGAAAAAATAAAATAAAAAATTACAAAAATAATAAAGTGTTAAAAACCGAACCACACAAACACCGATCCAAAACCAACAAAAATATTAAGCAAAAATAAAGCAAATTATACACAATCATAACGTTATTTATATTGTAACGCAATGCGTCTGTTTTTTTTTTTAACAAAATGAGCTAAAATGTTGTTATAAAAATTCGGATTACTTTTCATTTTATTAAGCAAATTTTTTTCAATTGACATGATAGCCAAATCGGACAATCTCTGCTCTTTTTTGGCAGTTTCGCACATACGTGTGAATGCGTTTTAAAGCAGAAAATGACCGCTCAGCTGAAGCTACTGAAATGGGGAGGGTCAGAATTAAACTGCAAAGAGTCGAAACTTGAGAAAATGCGTCTTTCAAAGACGTATTCTGGAGCTGTAAAAAAGCTCATAGGTGTCCAATTTATTTAACGACGCTGACGTAAGACTAAGTTCATTCAGCAGGTAGTCTGTTGAGCAGCACTCTATATGAATTAAAGCCATAATAACAAACAAAATCCACAGTATTTAACCAAATCTGCGATTAAATTACCTTACAGAATCAGTCACAGTTTAAATAACACAAATATTAAAATATAACAAACGAAATTATCACGCACCAGTGGTATAGCAACACATGTCACATACTAAAAATAATTTATTTTCAACCAAACGAAATGGAACACGAAAATATGCCAAAATAAAAAGAATATGACTTGCGAAGGATTTCATTATAACGCTAATTCTTTTTAATTTTGTCGTGTTTCCTTTCTCCCGTGCCGTGGTTTGAGTGGTTTCTTTGTCTCTTTCTAATAGAGGAGAGGAGAGAACTGCAAGCCGGTTGCCATTAGCCTATCTTTCCTTAAATTTTACGTACGGTTAGCGAGCATTAGAAAGAGATAGTCTGACACGCTCTGTCTCTTTTCGCCTCATAGTAAAACGTTGGCCGAGATAAGCTGTAATTCGTCGAGTTACCTTCAATGTAATTTAGGTACGAAAAATTGAAGCGCTGATTAATTTACGACTTTAAAATGAAATGTGATACTTAGGGTATTGCTAAGAATTACTATTGCTATTGTAAATCGCGCAGGCATTTAATTAATAATACTTTGTTAATGAAATAGAATGTAAATACTTTTGTATGAATATGGAACTGATTTTTGAAAGGTAACCCGGTGGGAATCGGCTTGTATGGACTCTTCGCCACTGATATACACACAGTCTCTAAGATGCAATCACACGAATGTAAAAACAATCTAAACGCGATACAATCTCACGGACACAGCCGCAGCACACAGTATGTCTATCACTTATCTAAACTTGTATCTTAATTCTTATGCTAATCCGGCCCGCGTCCAAAGCACACTATGGCCAATAAAACATCTTATTCTCACGAGTAATGATTGTTTTCACTAGTCGTGCCCTTTCAATCCTAAATTTTTGATTGACCGAATGTTCTTTGACATTTGCCACACAATTTATATTAATAAGTACTTACTTTAATAAACAAACGAGCGTCATGATTGAACTTTCCGAACGTTATTTTTAGTTCTATTGGTTTGTTATATAAGTTTGGAATTCGATTTTTTTTTTCTTGTCAATCGTCGGATGTACCTATCCTATTTGTAACGTGTCTGCGGCTGTGGTCGTGCGATTGGAATTCCCGTTTAATCGGGTCATTAGTTCTTGTGACTGGTTTGCAAGACTTCATGCCTTATTATCTATATTTTAAATGATTTCAAGCGTGTGTAAAATTTGTAAGGCGTGACAGTTTACATTACGTTTTAATTTTGTAAACATCAAAAATTCAGGTGCAGAATGCATGTAGTGTTTTGAATCCTATCATAACTCGCAGGTACAAGTTAAGCCGTTTCGTCACTTCTGGATTGATGATTATTTTAATTATAATTAATATTCTAGTTTTTTTTATTGATAGCATATATATATATATATATATAGATATCCCTTTGGGCACTTTGTTGATCAGACGTGCCGTATAGGTAGTAATTTGTTGATCCATTTTCACTTGTTGATCCGGGGGCCTTTTCTTGATCCGTTGCTATCTGACCATAAATATGTGGCTCCCTTCGGAGCCACATTTGTCACGATGAATAATAATAAGTAATAACAATAATTAAGGGCTGTTTTATACAAATCCACCTTTTTGGCGTCTGAGCGGTTGTTGATCCAATTCAAATGGGCCAATCAGGGCGCAGCATTTACCAAGGGCGTGAAGCGATTGGATAAGCAGCAGTTACTTTTTTATGTATGTTCACCGATAAATCTCAGACGCCTAGACCGATTTACAAAATTCTTTTTATGTTAGAAAAGGTAAACTTTCTAAATGGTCCCATAGTCAGGATCTG
The DNA here is from genome assembly GCA_017933935.1 of Sesamia nonagrioides. Classification (NCBI taxonomy): domain Eukaryota; kingdom Metazoa; phylum Arthropoda; class Insecta; order Lepidoptera; family Noctuidae; genus Sesamia; species Sesamia nonagrioides. The sequence continues at coordinate 1,662,527 of JADWQK010002063.1, forward strand.
ATGATGGAAGACTAAAGAAATCAAGAGGAACTTCAAAAAATCGTAGGGGCGACTAGTGCATTTCTAAGTATCTTCATTAAGTATTTCAGAGAACTACAATTTGATAAAGGTCTGGTATAGCTGATGATGGAGCCGGGAGAAAGTCAAGGGAACTCCTCAATTATTCACAGCAGCTACCTTGAGTTTGTGCTTGATTAATTTGTGTTGATAAGAACTTTACAAAAAGATGGGTTATGACTGTCATGAAGGCTCTGGTGATGAAAAAAAGGCCAGTTCACGGAACTCTTCAACGGTTAACAGTAGGTACCTTGTGTTTGGACTTAATTCATTTATATTGATGAGAACTTTGCACCTATATGGGTTAAAATGATGGTTTGTAGTAAATCTGATGATGAAGACTATAGGCAGTCGAGGGAACTCCTCAACTATTCACAGCAGCCACCTTGCGTTTGTGTTTTTTTTTTTTCTTATATATTATAAACCAGCGCTTGACCGCAATCCTGCCTGATGGTAAGCAGTGACGCAATCGTTGATGGTAAAGCGCACTAGTTTATTAAGAGCCTATTCACTCTAGCCTTGAAGACACTCAAATTGTAGTCCGACGGAAACACCGCCGCTGGCAAATTGTTCCAGTCCCTCGATGTACGCGGTATAAAGGAGGAGGCGAAACGCTTCGTCCGGATCGTAGTGGTGTTAACAACGTAAGGGTGGAAACCAGCCGTACGATGGGTCGTCCGCTGGTGGAACGGAGATGGGGGAATTAAATCATGCAATTCCCTCGCACACTCCCCGAAATGCATCCTATAGAACATCGAAAGGCTGGTTACTCTACGCCTGTGCTCTAGGCTTTGGAGACCAACTCAAGTTAGATCAGGGTCACCAATCAGCCTCTTTGCACGTCTCTCCACTGAATCCAAAGTGGCCAGGTGACACTTGGCAGCACCAGCCCAAATGTGGCTGCAGTACTCCACACACGAACGGACCTGTGCTTTGTATAACATTAGAAGCTGCCCAGGTGTGAAGTACTGCCGGACCTTTGCGATAACGCCAAGTTTCCTGGCAGCCACCTTGGCCTTGGACTCAATGAACTGCCCAAAGTTAAGGTTCGAGGAAATCTCATCTCCCAAAAGCTTAAGGCGGTCGGAACACTCCAAGGACACATTTCGAAAAGTAGGAGCCAAGGTGAACGGGCTCCTTTTGGCGGTGAAAAGACACGCTTGTGTTTTGGCGGCATTGAATGCTACAAGATTGGCATTGCCCCATTCGGAGACTGCCTGCAGTGCAACACTCGTTCGCTCAACCATGGCCTCTCTTTCGGACCGGATTGATTCCCTACTAGCCCGAGCATGATTAATGCTTGATTAATTCGTATTGATAAGAACTTTGCACCTATGCTCGGTGCCTTTGCTCGGTGGTAGGCCATAACATCGGCTGCCGGCAGAAGTTAGCACCCACCAGACAAAGACTTGCCGCCAAGCGATTCGTCGTGTTCCGGCCTGATTTCTGGTGAAGCCGTACGGAGGACGGGTCTGAGCAGTTGTGTTGCAATGTGTGCCGGGTACGATGCGCCAAATGTTGCTGTGCCGGGAGTTTGGTCGTGGAGGGTCTCCACATCAATCTCCCTCTGGCGCAGCGTTATCGACGCTCAACTGCCGTCTTCCTTTCTATTCACTAAGGTTTTGTAAGTGAATGGACTTAATAAACTAGCGCGCTTTACCATCAACGATTGCATCACTGCTTACCATCAGGCGGAATTGCAGTCAAGCGCTAGTTTATAATTATTAAAAAAAAATATGTGGGCTAAAATGAATGTTTGTCGGTCGTGGTCTTCATCATCAAATCTACTACAGATTTTCATAATAATGCATATCGGTGAAAATTGCTCATCAATATATAATTAAATCCAAAAACAAGGGAACTACTCTAAACCGTTGAGAAGTTACCTGAACTGGCCTTTGTATTCATCATCAGAGCCCTAATGACAGTTACAACCCATTTAGGTGTAAAGTTCTTATTAATACAAATTAATCAAGTTCAAACACAAGGTAGTTGCTGTGAATTGTCGAGGAGTTCCCTCAACTGTCTCCCGACTTCATATCTACTCCAGATCATTACTAAATTGTAGTGCTTTAAAATTAACTTAATGAAAATAACTAGAAATGCACTAGTTGCCCGTAAAAGTTTTGAAAGTTTTCCTTGATTTCTCTAATCTTTAATCATCAGATCTATGGTGACTATGGGACCACCCTTTCAAATAAAACAAGAATTTCGCAAACGGGTCCAGGCGTCTTACAGTAATCGATGAACATACATAAAAAAAAAGATTGCGACGAATTGTGAACCTCCTCCTTTTTTTTGAAGTCGGGTAAACAGTTAAATTGCCAAAAGAAAATAATTTTTCTGTTGACAACTTTAACAACAAATTTAAATTTTATAGGATTTTGACAGTGATTACTAACTTTTTTATTGCTATTGCCCGAGGTCGAACCCTTTAGTCTCAACGCCCGCGCTGCTGCCGATGACAATAGTATCATACTAAGCAGTATACGGTGAAATCACGCAGGCGTTTACTAACTACTTTTCTGAAATAATCTGCGGAAATCAAACACATAATTTTCTTTTTTAAGTTCAGTAACGAATAATGGACAATGATATTTTTTCCCGCGCTATTATAATGTTCTTTCGTTTTTTTCAACAAACAATCTACTACTGTCTATTTGCAAGATAGTCCAAAATTTGAATAAAACCTTTTATTAGTTACCTCCTTGGTATTCCATGTTTCGAATGCAGTTTTTTTTTTTCGAAAGAAATTCAAACTAGGACGTTGGAACGAAACGCAAACTCCCTATTTCGAAATTGCGGCCGCTAAAGTTGACATTCCATGTGTCTAACGCGTTCCAGTACCTACCACAAACCGTTATTATTTATTCATCATATCATCATTATTCTTTGTAAGATCTGTCAATATTTACCTGTGTTAACAAATAAATGATTTAATTTGATTTGACTAGAGAAAAGCGCTTTCTTTCGCTAAAATATAACGTAACTAGGTAAGCGAAATTATTTTTATAACACACCTATGTATGTAACTTTGAGTAGACTGAGAAATCATCCACCAGATCCACAGATCTTTATTACCTTTATTAGTTAGTAAGTAGCAAATATGATTTTATTTCCACTAACGTGCGGTTGAGTTTATATTTTTTAATTTACAAAAATATTATAAATGGTACACATGTTTATTGTACACACTACGCTAGGATATCTCAATGTTCTTTATGAATTATTTACTGAATGCACTTTTTACTACATAAATCTCGCACTTTTATTTAGTAAAGAACACTTTAAATAATTTAAAACTCCAATGGAAAAATTGAAGCTCAGCTTAACTTTCCCGCCAAAACTCCTGACCCGGAATATAACATCAGGAAAACATTGTTTTATTTTGAGTACGAGGCTTTTTAGTAAATTATATTACTTTTTTTTTCTTTTTCTTTATTATGTGTTTATTATTTTTTAGTATTATTATTGTATGTGCGTATTATATGTGCGTTCTGTTTGGAAGGAGTAAATAATTTTTCTTTCTACCTGATTAATACCTAAAAAAACCGCTACGCAAAATTCAACGCTTAGAACTGAAACTTCAAATTTAATAATAATATGTATTCGCATACAATTTCTAGCAAAAAAGTCTATACAAGCAGTGTTAATTGCATTGAGTGTAACCGAGGCCGTCCACACGATATTTTCAGCCCAAAACATGCAGCGCCGATATCGTGTTTAGACTAATTAGATTGATTTCGATTAATAGAGTTTATAAACTTAATATAAATGGTAAGTTAGAAATAAAGTATAAAAACCCCATACGCAAAATTCAACCTCTTTAAATATTAATAACAATAACTTTGACTTCATACTAAACATAATTGATCGACCGGTACGGTATCAGTACATTTTCAGATCAAAATAAGTATTACGAAGTACGAGTAGCTATATGGATCAACATAAGACAATGATTTTTGAAATATATTCCAAGCCAAAAAGTCTTTGTGCATTTAAAAAAAATAGTCGTTATGGATCCACTAATGCATGGAATTGTTAAAAAATATATATAGATCTTACAATGTATAGAGCATTGCGAATATAAAATATCTAGATTAGCTATAATAAATTCCTATTTGATCAACTGTTACGGTATAGGTATCGGATCAAAAGATGTATTACTGGAAGTACGAGTATATAAATGGTTCAACACAAGTAATTGATTTTTGAAATATATTCAGAGCTAAAAAGTCCTCGTGGGTTCAAAAAATTTAGCCGTTATGGATCCACTAATGCATGAAATTGTTGAAAAAAATTTTATCGAGTATAATGTCCTATCGAGGAATATGTTTGGCAACATCGCTTAATGTGTTGCCACTCCGCCCGAGAAATACGCAACTGGATTAAAGTTATTCCGTGCTGGTGGAGTGTGTATATATATAAAGAGGTGTTTATATATATATATAAACACCTCTTTGCACACTTAGTTGATCCAGCCGCGATCCCGAACACAATAGACTCCACCTTTAGCACGGAATAACTTTAATCCAGTTGCGTATTTCTCGGGCGGAGTGGCAACGTCACATTCTTAAGCGATGTTGCCAAACATATTCCTCGATAGGAATTATACTCGATAAAAAACAATTTCATTGCATGGTGGATCCATAACGGCTAAATTTTTTGAACCCACGAGGACTTTTTAGCTCTGAATATATTTCAAAAATCAATTACTTGTGTTGAACCATTTATATACTCGTACTTCCAGTAATACATCTTTTGATCCGATACCTATACCGTAACAGTTGATCATATATATATATATATATAAACACCTCTTTGCACACTTAGTTGATCTAGCCGCGATCCCGAACACAATAGACTCCACCTTTAGCACGGAATAACTTTAATCCAGTTGCGTATTTCTCGGGCGGAGTGGCAACGTCACATTCGGTTAAGCGATGTTGCCAAACATATTCCTCGATAGGACATTATACTCGATAAAATTTTTTTCAACAATTTCATGCATTGGTGGATCCATAACGGCTAAATTTTTTGAACCCACGAGGACTTTTTAGCTCTGAATATATTTCAAAAATCAATTACTTGTGTTGAACCATTTATATACTCGTACTTCCAGTAATACATCTTTTGATCCGATACCTATACCGTAACAGTTGATCAAATAGGAATTTATTATAGCTAATCTAGATATTTCATATTCGCAATACTCCATACATTGTAAGTTCTATATATATTTTTTAACAATTCTATGCATTAGTGGATCCATAACGACTATTTTTTTTTAAATGCACAAAGACTTTTTGGCTTGGAATATATTTCAAAAATCATTTTCTTATGTTGATCCATGTAGCTACTCGTACTTCGTAATACTTATTTTGATCTGAAGATGTACTGATACCGTACCGGTCGATCAATTATGTTTAGTATGAAGTCAAAGTTATTGTTATTAATATTTAAAGAGGTTGAATTTTGCGTATGGGGTTTTTATACTTTATTTCTAACTTACCATTTATATTAAGTTTTTAAACTCTATTCATCGAAATCAATCTAATTAGTCCAAACACGATATCGGCGCTGCATGTTTGGGGCTGAAAATATTGTGTGGACGGCCTCGGTTACACTCAATGCAATTAACACTGCTTGTATAGACTTCTTTGGTAGAAATTGTATGCGAATACATATTATTATTAAATTTGAAGTTTCAGTTTTAAGCGTTGAATTTTGCTAAGCGGTTTTTTTAGGTATTAATCAGGTAGAAACAAAAAAAGTTTACTCCTTCCAAACAGAACGCACATTACAATAATAATACACTAAAAAATAATAAACACATAATAAAGAAAAAGAAAAAAAAGTAATATAATTTACTAAAAAGCCTCGTACTCAAAATAAAACAATGTTTTCCTGATGTTATAATCCGGGTCAGGAGTTTTGGCGGGAAAATTAAGCTGAGCTTCAATTTTTCCATTGGAGTTTTAAATGATTTAAAGTGTTCTTTACTAAATAAAAGTGCGAGATTTATGTAGTAAATAGTGCATTCAGTAAATAATTCATAAAGAACATTGAGATATCCTAGCGTAGTGTGTACAATAAACATGTGTACCATTTATAATATTTTTGTAAATTAAAAAAGATAAACTCAACCGCACGTTAGTGGAAATAAAATCATATTTGCTACTTACTAAGTAATAAAGGTAATAAAGATCTGTGGATCTGGTGGATGATTTCTCAGTCTACTCAAAGTGTGTTATAAAAATAATTTCGCTTAGTCGCGTTATATTTTAGCGAAAGAAAGCGCTGTTTTCTAATCAAATCAAATTAAATCATTTATTTGTTAACACAGGTAAATATTGACAGATCTTACAAAGAATAATAATGATATGATGAATGAATAATAATGGTTTGTGGTAGGTACTGGAACGCGTTAGACACATGGAATGTCAACTTTAGCGGCCGCAATTTCGAAATAGGGAGTTTGCGTTTCGTTCCAACGTCCTAGTCTGAATTTCTTTTGAAAAAAAAAACTGCATTCGAAACATGGAATACCAAGGAGGTAACTAATAAAAGGTTTTATTCAAATTTTGGACTATCTTGCAAATAGACAGTAGTAGACTGTTTATTGAAAAAAACGAAAGAACATTATAATAGCGCGGGAAAAAAAATTATTGTTCATTATTCGATATTGAACTTAAAAAAGAAAATTATGTGTTTGATTTCCGCAGATTGTTTGAGAAAAGTAGTTGATAAATGCCTGCGTGATTTCACCGTATACTGCTTAGTATGATACTATTGTCATCATAGCAGCAGCGCGGGCGTTGAGACTAAAGGATTCGACCTCGGGCAATAGCAATAAAAAAGTTAATAATCAATGTCAAAATCCTATAAAATTTAAATTTGTTGTTAAAGTTGTCAACAGAAAAATTATTTTCTTTTGGCAATTTAAGTGTTTACCCGACTTCAAAAAAAGGAGGAGGTTCACAATTCGTCGCAATCTTTTTTTTTTATGTATGTTCATCGATTACTGTAAGACGCCTGGACCCGTTTGCGAAATTCTTGTTTTATTTGAAAGGGTGGTCCCATAGTCACCAGGTCAAGATCTGATGATTAAAGATTAGAGAAATCAAGGAAAACTTTCAAAACTTTTACGGGCAACTAGTGCATTTCTAGTTATTTTCATTAAGTATTTTAAAGCACTACAATTTAGTAATGATCTGGAGTAGATATGAAGTCGGGAGACAGTTGAGGGAACTCCTCGACAATTCACAGCAGCTACCTTGTGTTTGAACTTGATTAATTTGTATTAATAAGAACTTTACCCCTAAATGGGTTGTAACTGTCATTAGGGCTCTGATGATGAATACAAAGGCCAGTTCAGGTAACTTCTCAAGGGTTTACAGTAGTTCCCTTGTTTTTGGATTTAAATAATATATGTATATATTGATGAGCAATTTTCACCGATATGCATTATTATGAAAATCTGTAGTAGATTTGATGATGAAGATCACGACAAACATTCATTTTAGCCCACATATATTTTTTTTAATAATTATAAACTAGCGCTTGACTGCAATTCCGCCTGATGGTAAGCAGTGATGCAATCGTTGATGGTAAAGCGCGCTAGTTTATTAAGTCCATTCACTTACAAAACCTTAGTGAATAGGAAGGAAGACGGCAGTTGAGCGTCGACAACGCTGCACCAGAGGGAGATTGATGTGGAGACCCTCCATGACCAAACTCCCGGCACAACAACATTTGGCACATCGTACCCGGCACACATCGCAACACAACTGCTCAGACCCGTCCTCCGTACAGCTTCACCAGGCTGGGACACGACGAATCGCTTGGCGGCAAGTCTTTGTCTGGTGGGTGCTAACTTCTGCCGGCAGCCGATGTTATGGCCTACCACCGAGCAAAGGCAACGAGCATAGGTGCAAAGTTCTTATCAATACGAATTAATCAAGCATTAATCATGCTCGGGCTAGTAGGGAATCAATCCGGTCCGAAAGAGAGGCCATGGTTGAGCGAACGAGTGTTGCACTGCAGGCAGTCTCCGAATGGGGCAATGCCAATCTTGTAGCATTCAATGCCGCCAAAACACAGGCGTGTCTTTTCACCGCCAAAAGGAGCCCGTTCACCTTGGCTCCTACTTTTCGGAATGTGTCCTTGGAGTGTTCCGACCGCCTTCAGCTTTTGGGAGTTGAGATTTCCTCGGACCTTAACTTTGGGCGGTTCATTGAGTCCAAGGCTAAGGTGGCTGCCAAGAAACTTGGCGTTATCGCAAAGGTCCGGCAGTACTTCACACCTGGGCAGCTTCTAATGTTATACAAAGCACAGGTCCGTTCGTGTGTGGAGTACTGCAGCCACATTTGGGCTGGTGCTGCCAAGTGTCACCTGGCCACTTTGGATTCAGTGGAGAGACGTGCAAAGAGGCTGATTGGTGACCCTGATCTAACTCGAGTTGGTCTCCAAAGCCTAGAGCACAGGCGTAGAGTAGCCAGCCTTTCGGTGTTCTATAGGATGCATTTCGGGGAGTGTGCGAGGGAATTGCATGATTTAATTCCCCCATCTCCGTTCCACCAGCGGACGACCCGTCGTACGGCTGGTTTCCACCCTTACGTTGTTAACACCACTACGATCCGGACGAAGCGTTTCGCCTCCTCCTTTATACCGCGTACGTCGAGGGACTGGAACAATTTGCCAGCGGCGGTGTTTCCGTCGGACTACAATTTGAGTGTCTTTAAGGCTAGAGTGAATAGGCTCTTAAGAAACTAGTGCGCTTTACCATCAACGATTGCGTCACTGCTTACCATCAGGCAGGATTGCGGTCAAGCGCTGGTTTATAATATGTAAAAAAAAAAAAACACAAACGCAAGGTGGCTGCTGTGAATAGTTGAGGAGTTCCCTCGACTGCCTATAGTCTTCATCATCAGATTTACTACAAACCATCATTTTAACCCATATAGGTGCAAAGTTCTCATCAATATAAATGAATTAAGTCCAAACACAAGGTACCTACTATTAACCGTTGAAGAGTTCCCTGAACTGGCCTTTGCTTTTATCACCAGAGCCTTCATGACAGTCATAACCCATCTTTTTGTAAAGTTCTTATCAATACAAATTAGTCAAGCACAAACTCAAGGTAGCTGCTGTGAATAATTGAGGAGTTCCCTTGACTTTCTCCAGGCTCCATCATCAGCTATACCAGACCTTTATCAAATTGTAGTTCTCTGAAATACTTAATGAAGATACTTAGAAATGCACTAGTCGCCCCTACGATTTTTGGAAGTTCCTCTTGATTTCTTTAGTCTTCCATCATCAGATCCTGACTATGGGACCATTTAGAAAGTTTACCTTTTCTAACATAAAAAGAATTTTGTAAATCGGTCTAGGCGTCTGAGATTTATCAGTGAACATACATAAAAAAGTAACTGCTGCTTATCCAATCGCTTCACGCCCTTGGCAAATGCTGCACCCTCATTGGCCCATTTGAATTGGATCAACAACTGCTCAGACGCCAAAAAGGTGGATTTGTATAAAACAGCCCTTAATTATTGTTATTACTTCTTATTATTCATCGTGACGCATGTGGATCCGAACGGAGCCACATTTTTATGATCAGATGGCAACGGATCAAGAAAAGGCCCCCGGATCAACAAGTGAAAATGGATCAACAAATTACTACCTATACGGCACGTCTGATCAACAAAGTGCCCAAAGGGATATCTATATATATATATATATATATATAAATATAATATATATATATATAAACACCTCTTTGGGCACATAGTTGATCCAGCCGCGATCCCGAACACAATAGACTCCACCTTTAGCACGGAATAACTTTAATCCAGTTGCGTATTTCTCGGGCGGAGTGGCAACGTCACATTCGGTTAAGCGATGTTGCCAAACATATTCGTCGATAGGACATTATACTCGATAAAAATTTTTCAACAATTTCACGCATTGGTGGATCCATAACGGCTAAATTTTTTGAACCCACGAGGACTTTTTAGCTCTGAATATATTTCAAAAATCAATTACTTGTGTTGAACCATTTATATACTCGTACTTTCAGTAATACATCTTTTGATCCGATACCTATACCGTAACAGTTGATCAAATAGGAATTTATTGTAGCTAATCTAGATATTTTATATTCGCAATGCTCCATACATTGTAAGATCTATATATATTTTTTAACAATTCCATGCATTAGTGGATCCATAACGACTATTTTTTTAAATGCACAAAGACTTTTTGGCTTGGAATATATTTCAAAAATCATTGTCTTATGTTGATCCATTTATATACTCGTACTTCCAGTAATACATCTTTTGATCCGATATCTATATCGTAACAGTTGATCAATTATGAATTTATTATAGCTAATCTAGATATTTTATATTCGCAATGCTCCATACATTGTAAGATCTATATATTTTTTTTAACAAGTCCATGCATTAGTGGATCCATAACGACTATTTTTCTTAAATGCACGAAGACTTTTTGGCTTGGAATATATTTCAAAAATCATTGCCTTATGTTGATCCATGTAGCTACTTCGTAATACTTATTTTGATCTGAAGATGTACTGGTACCGTACCGGTCGATCAATTATGTTTAGTATGAAGTCAAAGTTATTGTTATTAATATTTAAAGAGGTTGAATTTTGCGTATGGGGTTTTTATACTTTATTTCTAACTTACCATTTATATTAAGTTTTTAAACTCTATTCATCGAAATCAATCTAATTAGTCTAAACACGATATCGGCGCTGCATGTTTTGGGCTGAAAATATTGTGTGGACGGCCTCGGTTACACTCAATGCAATTAACACTGCTTGTATAGACTTCTTTGCTAGAAATTGTATGCGAATACATATTATTATTAAATTTGAAGTTTCAGTTTTAAGCTTTGAATTTTGCGTAGCGGTTTTTTAAGGTATTAATCAGGTAGAAAGAAAAATTGTTTACTCCTTCCAAACAGAACGCACATTACAATAATAATACTAAAAAATAATAAACACAAAATAAAGAAAAAGAAAAAAAAAGTAATATAATTTACTAAAAAACCTCGTACTCAAAATAAAACAATGTTTTCCTGATGTTATAATCCGAGTCAGGAGTTTTGGCGGGAAAGTTAAGCTGAGCTTCGATTGTTCCATTGGAGTTATAAATTATTTAAAGTGTTCTTTACTAAATAAAAGTGCGAGATTTATGTAGTAAAAAGTGCATTCAGTAAATAATTCATAAAGAACATTGAGATATCCTAGCGTAGTGTGTACAATATACATGTGTACCATTTATAATATATTTGTAAATTAAAAAATATAAACTCAACCGCACGTTAGTGGAAATAAAATCATATTTGCTACTTACTAAGTAATAAAGGTAATAAAGATCTGTGGATCTGGTGGAAGATTTCTCAGTCTACTCAAAGTTACATACCTAAGTGTGTTATTATAAAAATAGTTTCGCTTACCTAGTCGCGTTATATTTTAGCGAAAGAAAGCGCTTTTCTCTAATCAAATCAAATTAAATCATTTATTTGTTAACACAGGTAAATATTGACAGATCTTACAAAGAATAATAATGATATGATGAATGAATAATAACGGTTTTTGGTAGGTACTGGAACGCGTTAGACACATGGAATGTCAACTTTAGCGGCCGCAATTTCGAAATAGGGAGTTTGCGTTTCGTTCCAACGTCCTAGTTTGAATTTATTTCGAAAAAAAAAAACTGCATTCGAAACATGGAATACCAAGAAGGTAACTAATAAAAGGTTTTATTCAAATTTTGGACTATCTTGCAAATAGACAGTAGTAGATTGTTTGTTGAAAAAAACGAAAGAACATTATAATAGCGCGGGAAAAAATATCATTGTCCATTATTCGTTACTGAACTTAAAAAAGAAAATTATGTATTTGATTTCCGCAGATTATTTCAGAAAAGTAGTTAGTAAACGCCTGCGTGATTTCACCGTATACTGCTTAGTATGATACTATTGTCATCGGCAGCAGCGCGGGCGTTGAGACTAAAGGATTCGACCTCGGGCAATAGCAATAAAAAAGTTAGTAATCACTGTCAAATTCCTATAAAATTTAAATTTGTTGTTAAAGTTGTCAACAGAAAAATTATTTTCTTTTGGCAGTTTAAGTGTTTACCCGACTTCAAAAAAAAGGAGGAGGTTCACAATTCGTCGCAATCTTTTTTTTTAATGTATGTTCATCGATTACTGTAAGACGCCTGGACCCGTTTGCGAAATTCTTGTTTTATTTGAAAGGGTGGTCCCATAGTCACCATAGATCTGATGATTAAAGATTAGAGAAATCAAGGAAAACTTTCAAAACTTTTACGGGCAACTAGTGCATTTCTAGTTATTTTCATTAAGTATTTTAAAGCACTACAATTAAGTAAAGATCTGGAGTAGATATGAAGTCGGGAGACAGTTGATGGAACTCCTCGACAATTCACAGCAACTACCTTGTGTTTGAACTTGATTAATTTGTATTAATAAGAACTTTACACCTAAATGGGTTGTAACTGTCATTAAGGCTCTGATGATGAATACAAAGGCCAGTTCAGGTAACTTCTCAACGGTTTACAGTAGTTCCCTTGTTTTTGGATTTAATTATATATTGATGAGCAATTTTCACCGATATGCATTATTATGAAAATCTGTAGTAGATTTGATGATGAAGACCACGACCGTCAAACATTCATTTTAGCCCACATATTTTTTTTTTAATAATTATAAACTAGCGCTTGACTGCAATTCCGCCCGATGGTAAGCAGTGATGCAATCGTTGATGGTAAAGCGCGCTAGTTTATTAAGTCCATTCACTTACAAAACCTTAGTGAATAGGAAGGAAGACGGCAGTTGAGCGTCGACAACGCTGCGCCAGAGGGAGATTGATGTGGAGACCTCCACGACCAAACTCCCGGCACAACAACATTTGGCGCATCGTACCCGGCACACATCGCAACACAACTGCTCAGACCCGTCCTCCGTACGGCTTCACCAGAAATCAGGCCGGAACACGACGAATCGCTTGGCGGCAAGTCTTTGTCTGGTGGGTGCTAACTTCTGCCGGCAGCCGATGTTATGCCTACCACCGAGCAAAGGCACCGAGCATAGGTGCAAAGTTCTTATCAATACGAATTAATCAAGCATTAATCATGCTCGGGCTAGTAGGGAATCAATCCGGTCCGAAAGAGAGGCCATGGTTGAGCGAATGAGTGTTGCACTGCAGGCAGTCTCCGAATGGGGCAATGCCAATCTTGTAGCGTTCAATGCCGCCAAAACACAAGCGTGTCTTTTCACCGCCAAAAGGAGCCCGTTCACCTTGGCTCCTACTTTTCGAAATGTGTCCTTGGAGTGTTCCGACCGCCTTCAGCTTTTGGGGGTTGAGATTTCCTCGAACCTTAACTTTGGGCAGTTCATTGAGTCCAAGGCCAAAGTGGCTGCCAGGAAACTTGGCGTTATCGCAAAGGTCCGGCAGTACTTCACACCTGGGCAGCTTCTAATGTTATACAAAGCACAGGTCCGTTCGTGTGTGGAGTACTGCAGCCACATTTGGGCTGGTGCTGCCAAGTGTCACCTGGCCACTTTGTATTCAGTGGAGAGACGTGCAAAGAGGCTGATTGGTGACCCTGATCTAACTTGAGTTGGTCTCCAAAGCCTAGAGCACAGGCGTAGAGTAACCAGCCTTTCGATGTTCTATAGGATGCATTTCGGGGAGTGTGCGAGGGAATTGCATGATTTAATTCCCCCATCTTCGTTCCACCAGCGGACGACCCATCGTACGGCTGGTTTCCACCCTTACGTTGTTAATACCACTACGATCCGGACGAAGCGTTTCGCCTCCTCCTTTATACCGCGTACATCGAGGGACTGGAACAATTTGCCCGCGGCGGTGTTTCCGTCGGACTACAATTTGAGTGTCTTTAAGGCCAGAGTGAATAGGCTCTTAATAAACTAGTGCGCTTTACCATCAACGATTGCGTCACTGCTTACCATCAGGCAGGATTGCGGTCAAGCGCTGGTTTATCATATGTAAGAAAAAAAAAAAAAAAAAAACACAAACGCAAGGTGGCTGCTGTGAATAGTTGAGGAGTTCCCTCGACTGCCTATAGTCTTCATCATCAGATTTACTACAAACCATCATTTTAACCCATATAGGTGCAAAATTCTCATCAATATAAATGAATTAAGTCCAAACACAAGGTACCTACTATTAACCGTTGAAGAGTTCCCTGAACTGGCCTTTGCTTTTATCACCAGAGCCTTCATGATAGTCATAACCCATCTTTTTGTAAAGTTCTTATCAATACAAATTAATAAGCACAAGCTCAATGTAGCTGCTGTGAATCATTGAGGAGTTCCCTTGACTGTCTAGGGTCTTCATCATCAGATATACTGCACACCTTCATTTCAACCCATACAGGTGAAAAGTTCTCATCAATATAAATGAATTAAGTCCAAACACAAGGTACCTACTGTTAACCGTTGAAGAGTTCCGTGAACTGGCCTTTTTTTTCATCACCAGAGCCTTCATGACAGTCATAACCCATCTTTTTGTAAAGTTCTTATCAACACAAATTAATCAAGCACAAACTCAAGGTAGCTGCTGCGAATAATTGAGGAGTTCCCTTGACTTTCTCCCGGCTCCATCATCAGCTATACCAGACCTTAACCAAATTGTAGTTCTCTGAAATACTTAATGAAGATACTTAGAAATGCACTAGTCGCCCCTACGATTTTTGGAAGTTCCTCTTGATTTCTTTAGTCTTCCATCATCAGATCCTGACTATGGGACCATTTAGAAAGTTTACCTTTTCTAACATAAAAAGAATTTTGTAAATCGGTCTAGGCGTCTGAGATTTATCGGTGAACATACATAAAAAAGTAACTGCTGCTTATCCAATCACTTCACGCCCTTGACAAATACTGCGCCCTGATTGGCCCATTTGAATTGGATCAACAACTGCCCAGACGCCAAAAAGGTGGATTTGTATAAAACAGCCCTTAATTATTGTTATTACTTATTATTATTCAGCGTGACACATGTGGCTCCGAACGGAGCCACATATTTATGGTCAGATAGCAACGGATCAAGAAAAGGCCCCCGGATCAACAAGTGAAAATGGATCAACAAATTACTACCTATACGGCACGTCTGATCAACAAAGTGCCCAAAGGGATATCTATATATATATAGATATATAGATATATATATATATGTATATATTATATTGTAATATATACATATAGATACGTAAATAAAATTTTTAACTGATTGAATCAATAAGTTGGTGTGAAGAATAGTCAGGAATGTCAGGATTACCTGGATATACTATCATCATCATCCCAGCGTTAATCCCAGTCGCATCCGAAGCCTTTTCAGCTTTGGAGTCTGGGGTCCGCTTTACCAGTCCAACTGCTGGTATGGCTAAACTTCGACATTTTCCGTGAAGCGACTGCCGTCTGACCTCCACAACCCGAAGGCGACATCGAAGCATTGCAGTTAGACCAATTGTTGGACTTTTGAGGGCTCCAACAACCCGTAGCGACTGCCACCAGATGTTCGTATGGCAACCGGGACCAACGGCTTAACGTGCTTTCCGAGGCACGACCAGACCAGTGCATATATTCATATTCATGCATACAAATATTTGCACTGTGCGGGGATCGAACCCGCGCCACCTTGCGCAGCGGCCGCGTCCGCTACCGCTACGCCACGGAGGTTGTCCTGGATATACTATACCAGATTTAAATCCCGTCCGGTTTGAGTCTGGTGTAGGCTGACTGTTCTTAGTAACAAGTAGTTCCAAATAAGTAACTTTTTGTTGATAGGTAACATACGTAAGGAAGCATCTTCTGAGCTGTCACTAACTTTCTCATTTCTTCTCTATATGAAAAGTCTTAGGTTTTAATCACCTACGGGACAATTACCATCACAGGCTGAATACTATTAAAATCTACTATTATTAGTCTTGCCGCCAAGCGATTCGTCGTGTTCCGGCATGATGTCTGGTGAAGCCGTACGGAGAACGGGTCTGAGCAGTTGTGTTGCGATGTGTGCCGGGTACGATGTGCCTAATGTTGTTGTGTCGGGAGTTTGGTCGTGAAGGCTCTCCAGATCATCCTCTGGCGCAGCATCGTTGGTCGTGTTGTTGGGTTAAACATTGCATCACCTCGCTCAACTGCCGTCTTCCTTCCTATTCACTCAGTTTTTTTGAGTGAATAGGCTTAATAAGCTAGTGTGCTTTACCATCAACGATTGCATCACTGCTTACCATCAGGCGGGATTGCAGTCAAGCACTAGTTTATAACTATTAAAAAAAAAAAAAAAAAAATCTAGAGCTAATATTCTGCAATTGTTTTTATATAAAATTTTACTTGTGTTTTGTGAAGAACCCACGTAGTAAGTAGTTTGATTTCTCGGGTGTTGAACGCAAGATGGAAATGTAGTATGTATCTGTTTAACTGGAGTATTTGAGTTAACATTATGTGATGTCCGATTAAAGAAACTTGTTCTAGTGTGTGAACTGTAAACCAACCAGTTTTGAACTTAACGATTAATAACGCGTGAGGCGCAATCTCCATCGACATGTTTAGAGATATTTATAGTTATCGTGAGTAATTAAACTGAAATATCGGATATTACTATCAGATTATTTAGAAAATTTCCTTTATAAGACAAAGCAATGAGATAATCGTTGAGCAAAGTGGTCATACCATATTCGCTATTCTATGTATTTCGTTTTTATGTGCTACTGGTTAGCTTCAAGCAACTAAATTGCCACAACTTTAACCCGAGTTTTTTTACTCCTTCCGTTATTACATACACCTGTCTAAGACTGAACATACTTTTTTTTATCACTGGCTACACTGACCTTCAGAAGTTAAATGCGAATGCAAAAACAAACTAAAGCGTCATCATCATCAGCCCTTACACGTCCACTGCTGGACATAGGCTTCCTTCATGGCACGCCAACAAGCTCGATCCTGAGCAGTTAAAGCGTAGGTAGGTACAATTTAAAAATATCCATGCACTTGTACATGTTACTAGGGGATAAACTAAGTTCGAGTATAATTCCTTCCTAGTCCATCGCGCTTCCTTTCTCCTATCACTGGCCAAGGTCGGTCACAGCCTAAATGGTTATTTCGTAATCTCGTCACTTCTCCATTTGCATATTACGGACACAGTTTTGGTGGCGACTCTGCGTCTAGCAAGTTTCTTCTGACAGATGCACGCAACGGTAATTATGTACCTTCAGGCAATTATGAAATCTCCAAAGATCTTTGAGTCATTAAACATTTTATAAAATATTGCAGGCTTTTTATGTTTTTTTTTTGTTGATATACATTTTTGTTGTAATTATAAACTAGTGCAAGCTTGCAATCCTGCCTGATTGTAAGCAGTAATGCAATCGTTAATGGTAAAGACCGCTAGTTTATTAAGAGCCTATTCACTCAAAAAAAACAATGTTAAACCAAACAACACTACCAACGATGCTGCGCCAGTAGGAGATTGATCGGGAAACCCTCCATGACCAAACTCCCGACACAACAACATTTGGCGCATTATACCTGGCACACATCGCAACACAACTGCTCAGACCCGTCCTCCGTACGGCTTCACCAAACATCATGTCGGAATACGACGAATCGCTTCCCGGCAAGAGTTTGTCTGGTGGGTGGTAAATTCTGCCAGCAGCCGATGTTATGACCTTCCACCGAGAGCACACATATAAATATTTGTAGGTATACTGATATGGTTTTAGATTAGATGGTGGTGCCGTGGTTTGTATTAATACTACTAGATAGGTATTAGATTTTTTTGCGAAATAACTTAGACACTGACCAGCACCCTAATCGGCAAACACATTTTTGTCAAATGGTTGTTGTTGTAGTTGGACCGCATTTTTTCGATCGTTTGGACCGCAGTTTTTTAATAATCCCAACTAGTCGCAATCATTTGTCAAAAATATGTTCGCCGATTAGGCTGCAGGTTCGTATTCACCACCATGACTAGTACGAGTTTATGTTTGTCTAATCAGGGTTTAATAAATAATGATTTTAAGAACTAGCTTTCCGCCCGCGGCTTCGCCCGCATCGAGTTCGGTTATATCGCGCTTTTTAGATTTCCCTTGGGAATATCAAAGTTTTCTGGGATAAAAAGTTCCTACCTACCCTATTATTTAATCCAGACTTCTAAATTTACGCCTGCAAAATTTCAAAGCAGTCGGTTCAGTAGTTACGGCGTGAAAGCGGAACAAACAAAAAAACTCACTTTCCGATTTATAATATTAGTAAGAATATATTGTGCATATATCGTATTCAAAGAAGCGATTGTAGACAGAACTGACATCGCCGCCGGCAAGATTCACTTCTCAATGCGGAAGTACATTATACAATATGTAAAAAAAAACCCTGTCCGATCCGTGAAGGTATTGTTAGGTATCGATAACTGATTCTACTAATGCCCACAAAGACAGGCAAACCTTAAAAAAAATCCCCCTAAAAAAATTAAATATTATTTCGCAAAAAGAGGTAACTTAATACATGTGCGGTAAACAACCCCTTCCGCGGGCGGCGGGGGGCAGGGCACGCGGCACCTGTGACGTGGTCGCATCGCTATTCGCTTATATACCGGTGTTGTCACTTTTTAAAAATTACCAAATTTCGGGGAAATTGGAATTAAATCCCGGGAAAAAAGGATTATTTCAAAATTCAATAGTATTGTTACTATGATGATTATGTAAAATTTTATATTATATTTGGTCAAGTGTTTACCTAACCTTTACTATCCTTACGGGTCGGACAGGGTTTTCTTAACATATTGTATACTATATGAATGCTGCTGTAAACTCCGAAGACCACTTATTTATTTATTTATCTTTACTTCAGGCACATTATCCCTAATTTTGTTAGTGTTTTAAAACATACACTTACTCAAATAAGGAACATCGTCTTACCTATTAAGCCATCTTTTGGAGGAAGACCCGGTAACAGTTTATGTACTTCGCCAAGGTACTCCATTAGGTGACCTTCATCCTTAACTTACTCATAAACTGTTTGTGATTTTTGTGCGCATGATCGCATGCAGTCATCTCTATGGACCTCTGAAAACATTAAACATCCCCGACGCGCTAAAAAACGTGGCAGCGACAGCAGTATTCTAAAAGTATTGTTCTATTCTCAAACGCAGGGCTTTAATTGCCTTTTGCATTTGTCTGTTCTGACTGCAGATAGAACAATGGAAACCCAGTAATAAGGTAAACAGAGTTTATTTTTGTCATTATTGTTGCCCGTAGTGCGGGCCAGCATGTTGCAGCATACGGCCAATGCCCTGCGCTTTCTGTCCTTATCACATTTGTCACATACTGCAATCTGCCCTTTTTGAGGCCACTGATCGACGGACTCAATAGCACTATACTTTTTAGCTGTTATTGTTGCTAAAGAAATAGTTCTGCAGTTACTTATTTCCGATCTCTCATCTCAGCGTATAATCCCGGTTGCATCCGCGGCTTTCGCGTTGGAGCCCAGGGTCCGCTTAAACCCACTTATTTCCGATATCTCGCCAGAATTATTCTTAGCAACGCCCACCGCAACCCTTTTCACTAAATCAACCGGCAGATAAGAATGACTGACATATAGGTTGAACGGCAAGGCAAAAATCCTTGGGAGATGAACACCTGTATTTTGGAAATGCTCAATGCTTACGAGAAGGCTATCGTGTCCTCTTGATTTGTTTTTGATGATGGAGGACACGTCACGAGCAGTATACGTACACTTATGTCATTACAGGTTACATTCGGTTTCTGCTTAGCTTGACCTAGACGTGGGTAAAGTCGGTAACGCTGTTGCTTTTACCCTCAACTCTCGGGAGGAGACTCGTCTAAGGATTGAAGCTATACAGTTTCTCTCTAAAAGCTTCCAAAGTTCTCTGCTGAATGAGAAGCAATTATGTCCCTTTTTAAGCTAATGCACGTTGTTTTGATACCAATTTAGTATCGCCTTAAAAGCCTTACATATGAACCTAAAAGAACATGAGTTACCTCACTACTTATTGCATTATCACAGCACTCCACCCAATCAACAAAACAATTTAATACACTTTGATCTAGATATGTGGGAAAGCCGAATGTGTGAAAAAACAAACATCCGTATATGCCAAACAATGTTAATTAAGTTTACGGAGCTTTCTTTACCAACTCTATCCGAGATATTACAAGACATACTGCGGTTTCTAGGATGTAACCTACATCGTGGAACACAAAACATTCGCTGTTCTAGTTCTAAGGCTCAATGTTTGACAATAAACACATGAAACACGTCTTTATTACGGCAATGTACGTGACTAGTGACTACACCACATCTTATCACTGTTAAGTGACTGTATTCAACGAATAAACTCTTGTCTACTCTTTATTAACATAATTCTATGAATTTGTACATAGAATTGTCATGTTTCAGGCATTTCTACAACTGCAGCTTCATTAAAACGCCCAAAAGCTTATTTATGGCACCAATCTGCAAGCTTATTTTTAAGCTTAGATTGCTATCCAACATTCGATACGTTGAGGGATAGTTGCATTCCTTAATATGTCAGGGATGAAATAGCGGGATGCCGCAAGGGTCGCTATTTAGATCCCTCCTGTGGAACGACATTTATACTAGATGACTATATGACGCACTGTTTTCAATCCAGCTTTTGGTTTTGATATATTTGTGTATTGATGTGGTCTGTAATGTAAGTTAATTTGTCGAAAATTTTGTACCATTATTTTTATTGGTATTTCATCAATCTTCATCACATCTACAAGTTTTTAAGTTATCTTTTAAATTCAGATGTCTCTATTATGGAGATTGCAATTAACTTTTCTACGTTGTGCGAGGTTAAAGTTATGATCTTTAACCATTAACCCAGCACCGCAACCGCGATGATTACGACAATGGTGATTAGCCTATTGCCAACGCACCATTTCACCTCCCGCCCCCACCGACTGCACATGGGTCACGGGGGCACTGATTGCTTACAGCTTCATTATACTATGTTTATTATCTTCCTCGTGCACGAAAGCTTCTTTTGTGACCTTCAATTGTAAATTTGATCAGCAAATAAATTATTAATGCTTTGAAAAACCAATAACCATAACATCATGAGTTTCCATGAAGCATTCTGCCTGTGCTCTGCCTCATTGTCATCCTTTCAGCGGAATGACATCCACTGCTGGACATAGGTCTGGGTCTAAGCCTTCACTTGGACCGGTTTCGTGCTTATCGCATCCAACGAGTTCCTACGGCTGTAACAAGGTCGTCAGTCCACCTTGTGGGGGGCCTGCCAACGTTACATCTTCCGGTATGCAGTCACCACTCCAGAACCTTTCGGCCCCAACCAACTGTTCTACGAGCAACGTGCTCATAAAGTGCATGTGTGTGGCACATTGCTTGTAGAACAGTTGGACCACTGTCATTGTTAAGTAAGTTTTGTCAGGTCACCTTTGGTCTCCTGCTGTAGAGATAGAGAAATCTCTCCTCTACCTAGCATTCATTACTAATCACATTAATGATAACATTATATAGATCACCTGATCTACTTTTAATAAAATCATATTAGCATTCATGTTTAATGTTTCATGGTCTACGTTCATCTGTATCAATTAGATTTGCGAGAATTATCTAATGTTACATGAATAATAATTGTCCGTCGACACAGATCCGCAGTTCTTCTTACATTTGAGCAAATATTTGACCGTTACGTAAAGCTTTTGCTATTACATGCCAATGTCGTTTCCGTTCTTGTTCTTGTACTTGTTTTGTTGTAATAATAACTTTTTAATGGAACTTGGTTCCACGGGGTGAGTGACTAGCAAGTGGTTATGAGGTGACTGAATATTGTAAGTATGCGCTACTTGGTTCTATTAAAGGTGTTTCTGAACAAATTGTATTGGTTATAATGTTTAAGATTGTCTGTTTATGCCTAATAAGTAAAACTATTGTGTTATTTCCGAAACACGAGCTTATTTTATGGATGATACACACCAAGACTGCTTCAACCCCTCATACAGAGAAGGATTGAGCGTAATCACTACACTTGCTCAATGTGGGTTGGCGATTTTAGATTTTAAGTCCAGGTTTCCTCAAGATGTTTTCCTTCACCTTGTAATCAGTCATTGGTGTTAAAGATATACTTAGAAAGTACAAAAAGCAAGGCAAGTACTAAAAGTTACATTGGTACTTGCCTGACCTGGAATCGAACCCGCACACTCATACTTGAAAGGCTGGTGTTTTAACCAATAGGCCATCACGACTTGCTAGGACACCACGACTTACTAGGCCACCATGTCTTTTTTTAGGGTTTTAAAATGGGGTCCTCAAAATGAACCTTGTCTCTAAGACTGATCGAGCTCGAATTTACTAATCACTTATTTAGATCCACGTTGTACAGCCAAGTACATTCTCTCATTTATGTAAGGGAGTCCGAAGATAAGAACAAATCACGACGATACTCCAGTTTTCTACTGTCACTGCTGATCAAGCAACCGATTCACTACAGTCGTGAACTCGTGACCAGTATCATGACTTAGAAACATACAAACACTGTGCGAACATCATCTTGATTGATTGATGCTAAATCTTTTCCTATATGACGAAATTCAATCAACGGAGCGACGAACCGACTAATGTAAGATACGTGAAATTCGTAAATATTCTAGAATTTTCCCAATACCTAGTATTTCTCACGGATTACCTTTAACATATAACCTATCGAGTATTGCAATCGTGTGAAATTGGCGTGTTGGTAAATGACAAGACAACAATAGTTCACCAAACTTTTTTAATACCTATTCGTGAGACATACCTGTGTGAACTATTCGGAAGTATAAAAATATTGGTGAAATATTGTTGCGTAATTGTGAATGTTCGGGTCTCCAAGAAAACTGTTTGGTTACCAACTATTGTGAATGTTATTATGGTATCTAACCGATTAGTAAGCAATAGCGTTTATAACATAGGAGTGACAACTGACAGACGACCAGTGTGGGAACGGAACGTTTAGTGAAATGTTCTTTGCAATTTGGGATATGGATATGGGATGGCGCAAATAAATACATTGAATTGATAGTATTATTTATGTTTCGACAGTCAATGAATACTACAGTCACAAACCAAGACTATTGTTTCGTTCAAATAATAGCCGAAGCCTCGAATACAGGGAATTTACTTCATTAACGTTGCTAGGTAACAGATAATTAATAAAAACTTCAATAAAATACGTGTGATTTTCGTACAATACTACTTCGTGGCTCGGTATGTGTTGCATGTATAGAACAAATAAAAAAACGTTTCATACAGGGAACCTTTTGCATTAGTGAGCTATTTTCTTTCCAGAGTTCTAAGTTTCTTAATCAATCAATTGATACTAATTCCTTATTTCCTTCTTCATCCACTTACACCTGCCCCTTCTCTGTAAAAGCTTCCTGGTAACAGCTTTACTGAACTTTCGATTTCGATAGATTTTCAGTACTAGTATTTGCAAGCAATAGGGCATATACTTACTGGTATGCCAGCTGCATAAGTTTGACTGGAAGCCAGTTCTCAGCAAAGTTAGGAAAACGCTAGGCAGTGAATGAGGATGCTACTAAAAGGACAATAAGTTTTTATCCTAGATTTATGTTACTCTAACTCTCACGATTTATCCATGTTTGGCTAAAATTTTCTATTTTAATTTAAACCATTGGCGTTCATTTTCCTTAAGTTCTAAATGTCCCAGAAATCTTTAACGACTTTCCTTGCTTTGAGCTAGAAGCTAAACAAAACAGTAGTTGGTTCACAACTTCGAAATTTAATTAAATATTATTGAGCTCGTGGTTAAAAGACCAGCCTCTCAAGTATGAGTGTGCGGGTTCGATTCCAGGTCAGGCAAGTACCAATGTAACTTTTCTATATGTACTTTCTAAATATATCTTGGACACCAATGACTGATTAAAAGGTGAAGGAGAACATCTTGAGGAATCCTGGACTTGAAGTCTGAAATCGCTAACCCACATTGAGCAAGCGTGGTGATTACGCTTAATCCGTCTCTGTATGAGAGGAAACCTGTGCCCAGCAGTGGGACGATAAAAAAAAGGACAATGATGATGATGAGCTCGAACAACCTATCTATTGCCATCATTAATAATAATCGTCGTTAATATGGGGGATCTATATATTCCTGCCTAGATTCCGTCCGTAATGAGAGCGAGATAATTCTGCACTTTTTAGGTCAGGACATCAACTTCTCTTACTTCATTATATTGTTTGTTACTACAGATTAAAGGTTATGCTTAAAATATTATGATGATGACTTTTAAATAACGGATATGTGGTGGTTATACTTCTTCCGTTTCGGTAGTTAACAAACAACAAACAACCACACAAAATCCACATGACATCCGTAACCGACTCCGGTGCGGGAAGAAAATAATTAAGTTAGATAAAGACTGATTTACACGATGCAATTTAATTGCCTAGCCTACGGTTTCAATTAAGTTGAGGCAACAATAAAAGTTGCATTGTCTAAACATCATTTAGACGATGCAAGTCAGCTGTTGCATCAATTTTATTGTATGCCATAGGCGATTAAACTGCACCGTAAATCAGTCTTTACTTGTGGGTGGTATGTATTCTCTAACACTTTCTATATTACGCGAGCTCATTATCAATATCCCCTACATTCGGTGTAAAGTAGCCTCTTAGTCAAGAGGCTAGAAGGTCAACAGTACATCATACCATTTCTTTGTAGTAAAGCTTATGTAACTGATACGTAATTGAAATATTATCTAGGCAGGTACGCATTTAATTGCATTCGTTGACTTACTGAGTGTAGGATTACCAATGGTGTTTGTAACGGGGTTAGAGATGTGGGTCAATAAACTAATCGACAGCGACGTAACGGAAGAGGAATATAATGATTATGCTGATATAAACGACGTAGTTAACATTCAATAATACATAGTAACTCTGATTGAACTCACAATGTTAATTATTTAGAGTCCGAATGGAACCCAACGCCACAGTAGAATGTACTGTACCACCTGGGCACACAGCTGTTTGGATTAGATTGATGACAACGAGGGCGTGTGTTGACCACTTAGAAGCTTTATTATTAGTTTATAACGCAACATAACATCATAACTTTAATCCCCAAAGGGTTAAGGCTGATTTACACGGTGCAATTTAGTTGCCTATTGCATACAATTGACGCAATAAATGACTTGCATCGTCTAAAATCTAAATGGTGTTTAGACAATGCAACTTTTATTTTTGCTGCAACTTAATTAAAGCCACAGGCAATTAAATTCCACCCTGTAAATCAGTCTTTAGGCTAAGGTGTAATTACATATAACACATCTACATTTAGCCATTTATATTTAAGTCCCATAATAGCAGGGCAGCCTATTGCCATCAACTGGGCACGAATCCAGACGTAACAATGACCTCATAGAAAAAAATCTATCAATACTTTACCCGATATGGGAATCGAACTTTGGATCGTAGTAGGGCTTGCAATCATTAGGGCAACGAGGCAGGCAATTGACATAAAATCAGAAATGAAATGAAATGAAATCGTTTATTAAGCAAGTAGGATCACTGATCACTTTTACACGTCATGTTTATTTTTTATTTTATTTTTTTAACTGGATGAAGCCGGCATTTCCTAACTGACTATCTCTGAGAAGAAATATCATCAGAATATCAGTATGTAAAAGTAGGCCAGTAACAGTCAGTATTCCTATGGAAAGTTGATTATTCTTGTCTCTAACATTAATCTTATTTCAGACATTTAACAATTATGTATAAACTTATGTTTGCATTCATGTAACGTACCTACACACGACTGAGTTATGTCTCATCGAGCAAACGATTTACCCACATTTCAGGCCTATTGACCCACTAAAACCGACCGCCGGATGTCTGCACGCGGCCGTTCCAAACGTTGCGTTTCTTTATAGTCCGCTGTTACTATTTTATTAACATACGCGATAAATGATGGGCATTACTAATACTTTAACATATCGTGTAAAAGCGATATATATCTTCTAACCAGTAATCCAAGATGGATGTTTAATATTTAATTATCTAGTCAATTAAAAAAAAACCTGTACTAACATGTGCCTTTAAATTAGCAATCATTAACTGAAAAGTTGATAAGTTACATAACGATAATCTAATATGCACGTTATCAATTAACACACAAGCCGCCCTCCTAGCGTCTTCCACGCAATATTGTCGGTCTGCTCGCGTCCGCGCATTGCGTGCGCGCATCTAAAAGCGTCGCTTGATAGCCGCACGCTTTCTCATTACGCGCCAAATGAATCTCAATCAGTTTGCGCACGAGTTTCAACATACGAACCAGTAAGTGACAATTAGTTGTGTGTTATGTGATCAGGAATTAGATGGCACCTAAAAAGGCGTAGTAATTGTTTTTTGAATGAAATATTGATTCGAATTCGAGGCAGGCGCTAAATACATTGATTTAAGGATTGGATTCAAGTGAATTTAATGAATCAGCACGTCTGTCACGTTTGTTACATATACTGCAATGTTTGCTTAGTCTAGTATGTTTTAAAGAAGTAAATGAATGACTGCAGAGAATTCTTCTTCTTCTTTTTTCAAGGTGAGATTCAACCCCAACTCTGACCAATGGCATGTGTGGAATAGATACCACAATTTTGCCAATAACACGTGTAACAAATTATAGAAATTCTTTGAAAATTTTATTTCATAATTATGGCGGATA
The DNA here is from genome assembly GCA_017933935.1 of Sesamia nonagrioides. Classification (NCBI taxonomy): domain Eukaryota; kingdom Metazoa; phylum Arthropoda; class Insecta; order Lepidoptera; family Noctuidae; genus Sesamia; species Sesamia nonagrioides. The sequence continues at coordinate 1,689,387 of JADWQK010002063.1, forward strand.
TCGCCAATGACGGTTGAAAAAGACGGCCGCGTGAACCGTCTATGATCCCGGTTTGAGGCAAAGTCATGAGTCACTATGCTGCGATCACAGAAATCGTAATATGTTATTACGATTTCTGTGGCTGCGATATTATATCAATGTTCTTTATGAATTATTTACTGAATGCACTTTTTACTACGTAAATCACGCGCTTTTATTTAGTAAACGACACTATAAATAATTTTAAAAGTCCAATGAAAAATGCGCGTGACACTCATCTTAGCTTTCCCGTCAAAACCGATTGGAGACCCATTCGAGACTCTCGAGGGCTGACATTTCTATAATCAGATATTAGTTGTCTTGGTAACTTTTTTATTTATAGAAAATATGACAAAAGGCCATTTTTATTCTAAGTTAAAAGTTATATGAGAGTTGAAAAATCGGCTTTAATCTAATATCTGCAATAGCATTTTAAACATTATTAATTGTCAAGGAGTCGCAGTTCTTTAATCATAATGATATTGTAAGGTCCAAAGCCGTATTATGCAGGTGTGACGAAAACACAGAGCTTATTAACAAAAAGTTTATATAATAAGAATGGGACCTCTGGCTCCTCAGATTAACCCCTACATATACATATAAACGAACAAATACCTCTCTATAATATTAGTTTTATTGTTTACCCACTTTTATTGTTTATTCAGCTACGAGAACTGGACTCGTATTCTATTGTCATATGGAAAGAGAGAGAGTGAAAGCTTTCAATACCCATATATTTTGCAACGAAATTGAATAAAATACTCTGTTTATTCAGCGGTTTATCCAAAGGACACCGTTAACATTAGTCGAGTACTTTAAGTATTACAAAATCTGCCAAGTATTAAGAAAAGGGAGTATCTATTTATGCCACTCCTCACCTCAAAATGTGGCACACTTCCTCGTAGCATTGAAAGAGAATTGGCAAATACATGGAGTGCCATCACGAGCGGCATAAAAAGCTCGGTATTTATGTAAACACGCGGATTTCGGATTCATCTCACGTACCTATATTTTAAATATGTATGCAATAGTTCGTAATACCATCATGCGCGTGCTACATTGTTTGCACACTTTTGGTATTTATTGTTTGGGTCGATAGTGCTTTATATTGTGGCAATAGTGGATTCACTTTAAGTCCCACGTTTGTCATCATCATTATCTCAGCGTTAATCCCAGTCGCTTAAGCTTTTTTAGCTTTAGAGTCTGGGGTCCGCTTTACCTGTCTAACTGCTGATTTGGTTAAACTTCGATATTTTCCATGAAGCGACTGCCGTCTGACCTCCACAACCCAAAGGCAATATCGAAGCATTGCAGTTAGACCAATTGTTGGACTTTTGAAGGCTCCATTAACCCGTAACGACTGCTATTAGATGTTCATGTGACAACCGGGACCAACGGTTTAACGTGCTTTCCGAGGCACGACCAGAACAGTGCAAATATTCATATTATCATGATCAACCTTTTTATCGTCCCACTACTGGGCACAGGTCTCCTCTCATACAGATAAGGATTGAGCGTAATCACCACGCTTGCTCAATGCCCAGACTTAAAGTCCAGGTTTCCTCAAGATGTTTTCCTTCACCTTCAGTCATTGGTGTCCAAGATATACTTAGAAAGTACGTATAACTTTTAGAAAAGTTACATTGGTACTTGCCTGACCTGGAATCGAACCCGCGCACTCATACTGCAGCGGCCGTGTTTGCTACCGCTACGCCACGGAGGCTGTCACTCATTTGCATCTCATGTAATGTTGGCAGTAATGTACCTAAAGTATAAATACACAGCATAACAAAACATACGGCCTTGTTTCCCTGAAGGACGACAAAGGTGTACCTACCATACTATCTCAAGCTAAGCACAGTATTAAAAGTTTAAACGACTAGCTAATGGACTTTTAAGACGTCAAGGTCGGTTTAAAGCATAACGTAATTTACAATAAGTAACTGCTATTCTTGCACATTGTTTTTCATCAAACACTTGGTAGAGTCTGCTCGTTAGTCTAATGCCCGTAAAAGCTACTGCTGGGCACAAGATCTTCGCTTCGACGCCCAGATTAAGTATAGCATAGTAGTAGCACAGTCTAAAAAATCATAATACTGTGGTAGTAGTATAGTTATAGTGTCTTTCCATCAGGATTTTTCTGTAGAAGTCCGGATCTGTCTGATTTGTGGTCGGTTGATAGTACGTAATGCATAGTAGTTAAACCAGAAACCAGTTATGCGTGCTGTTATGTATGTTTGCTATAGTTTTCCTTATAGAACGCCCATATCTCTTGGTAACTGTGATCTCTGTCAGTGTAAACCCTCTGAATGCAAATCGTCGTCCATTTGATTTCTCTTCACAAGCAGGGCGTATAATCAATTTAATTTATTACAACTGTAAATCTTTATTACTCGTAACGTATATAAAATTTTATAGTCTAACGATTAAAATAAGTCCTCGTGAATGTTAAGATGGTTACACGTGAGAGAACAGCATGGCTATGATGCATTGTAACTTTAAAACCAAAAAAATACTAAATAAACGACTTTTGTCGTCGTGTTGTAGTCAGGCAAAGACCAATGTAACTTTTCTAATGTCTGTCTAATGTTTCTGTATGAGAGGAGACCTGTGTCCAGCAGTAGGACGGTAAAAAAAAGGATGCGGACGCTGTGTAAGGACGATTTACTTACGAGTGGGAGACATTTATTGACTTAACAGCAACATATAACAGCCTTGTTATACTGTCTGCTGAAAAAATTAAGTAAATATAAACCTGTCTTTTATTGCATGAGGTTTCGCGAAGTGCAGTTGATACATAATAAAAATATCACAATTGAAAGGTGGTGCGGTGCACTAAAACACAAGGTCATGCAATGTCTTTCCAGATACATATTCACGAAAGGCAATAAGTAGTTCAATGTGTTTGTAAATCCTTCAACATAAAAAAACTCAAGGATACACATTTCAATGCATTCAATGACGTAAGTCGACTTTAAATTCTAGATAGGTATGCGCCGAATGTGCGCACAAGTGTGTGCAATGCAACATTGTTACCGTAACTTTACACTTGAGGCCTGGAAAACTATGAGGACGCGGCAATGAAATGACCGACCTTGCACGTTGCTCGCCACTGTAATATAAATCGTCGGTAATGAATTGCGGCATACTTCTATTAGGTTTTAGTCTATTTGTCATTTAGTATGAAATTATACTATAAGGAACGTTAACCTAGTGGCTAGCAGCACTAGGTTACCAGAATGGGATTAAAATTCGTAATTAAATACTAATTGCTTATGCAATGAAAAGAAAACCAGAATGAGCTTAAATTACATAATTACAGTCAAAGCAAACATTTATCTATAAGATGTGTATGTAAGCGTGACATAATTATGTCAATACTTACTTGATGGGCTCACAATAATGAGAACACACTGCGTTGTAAACGATCTTGCCCTAAGGGTTAGCATCGGGTTGGGCACGCCATAATAACGACGGTCCGAAAAGAAGTCCGGTAACGAAGTCCACCTTCCGTCTGACGCAGGTCCTCACCGGTCACGGTTGTTTCGGGAGGTTCCTGTGCCGTATAAGGCGGGGGGAAACGCTAGGGTGTCACCATTGTGTGGATTGCCCTGCGGACATGGTGGATCATACGGTGGAGATCTGCCCGGCTTTGGTAGAGCACTGTCCAGGCCATGACAGGCCATGGTCCGGAGCGAGAGTGCATGGCAGGCCGTCACCTCCTTCTCCGAAGCAGTGATGCTGACAAAGGAGGAGGCGGAGTGCGTGAGGCTACCGCCCGGTAAGGACCAGCCCCGAGTCGACGGGGCGTCGTGTTTCACGCGCGCCTCAAAGAGATGTCAGCACATCGTGACGGGGTCTACGAAGACCGATGCCTCCTGGGTCAGGGTTGCGGGTAGGTTAAACAAGAAACCGTTGCCCCGGCCGTTGCACAGGCAAGTGAAGGAACACGGGTGGGTTTTAGTCAGTAAGAGTCTGACACGCTCTTCCGCTCCGCCCAGAGCTAGAGAAGACATTTGATGATTTCTCATCCAAACAAAAAAAAAGGGTTAGCATCGGGTCACTATCAAAGCAAAAGTTTTGGGTAGAATTTGCAGTTGCAACCTGCAAAGGTTAACTCATTGTCCAGTATGAGGATAAGGTAAAGTCGCCAAATAACGTCGTCTTGTTGTAAAACATATTTTATTTTAATAATATAGAAAGTGAAGTTATAAATAAACATCAGATTTAATTTAAAACATTAACTTTATTATTTTGAAATGTCCGAAACTTCTTAACTCTGGTACTTTAAAAAAAAAACTAGAAATTCAGACATAATTTTTTTTTTGTAGCATGTTTCGTCACAATAACCAGTACGTAAACTTAGATTTTATCTTTATAAGTAACTAGCTTTCCGCCCGCGGCTTCGCCCGCGTGGAGTTCGGTTATATCGCGCTTTTTAGATTTCCCTCGGGAACATCAATTTTTTTCGGGATAAAAGGTCGCCTATGTTCTTTCTCAGGATCTAAAGATTGTCTGTGCCAAATTTCATCAAAATCGGTTGAGAGGTTTAAGCGGGAAAGCGTAACAGACAGACATACAGACAGACGGACAGATAGACAGAGTTACTTTCGCATTTATAATATTAGTATGGATTATTAATAATAATATCTAGTTAGACTTTTATATACTTATCTTAAATAAAATTTACTCTTTTTGTTGGAAACATTTTGCGCATCTTATCCATTTCTCGCCATTTGTATCGGGAGAAACTTTTTCTGACATACTGGGCATTCAGCGTCATCGTTGTCACTGTATTGGACAGCCTCCGTGGCGTAGCGGACGTGGCCGCTGCGCAAGGTGGCGCGGGTTCTGCGGCGCAACTGGTATTAACGCTGTGATGATGATGATGATGGTGATCGTTGTCACTGTGTTCGTTTATTGGTTTTCTGTTTGTTTCTTCCTGTCGTATTTTTCTTTACATTTCCAACCCCATTTTCCAGCTTTTCTTTCATCTTTTTGTTTTTTTGGGTTCCGTACCTCAAAAGGAAAAAAAAGAACCCTTATAGGATCACTTTGTTGTCCGTCTGTCTGTCTGTCTGTCAAGACCCTTTATCTCAAGAACGCGTGGACGTATCAAGCTGAAATGAAATACTCGGGTCTATTGTCCCTTTAAGCTGTGAAAATATCAAATTTCTAAGCCAAGCCAATCAAAAGATACAGCCGATTATGTTGATATTTTCAACAAATTTTCGACACTCGCAAAGGAATCAAAACCTACAGGATACTTCCCGTAAACTCAGAATCTTGAAATTTGGCATGAAAGATTGTCATATAATGCAAATATAGGAAAATTGCGAAAATCACATTTTTTAGTTATATAATATAATAAACATATTTTAATAAAATGGAACTTACTACCTTATTTCTCACGAACGAATAAAGTTATCAAAATGAAATTTATACCAAATACCTAGGTCTATTGTCCCTTTAAGCTGTGAAAATATCAAACTTCTAAGCCAAGCCAATCAAAAGATACAGCCGATATGTCGATATTTTCAACAAATTGTCGACACTCGCAAAGGAATCAAAACCTACAGGATACTTCCCGTAAACTCAGAATCTTGAAATTTGGCATGAAGGATTGTCATTTAGTGCAAATATAGGAAAAATTGCGAAAATTACATTTTTTTAGTTGTATAATTTATTAAACATATTTTAATAAAATGAAACTTACTACCTTATTTCTCACGAACTAATAAAGGTATCAAATTGAAATTTATACCAAATACCTAGGTCTATTGTCCCTTTAAGCAGTGAAAAAATCAAACTTCTAAGATATAGCGATCAAAAGATACAGCAGTTTATACTGACACCTTAGACGAATTTCCGTCACACGCTAGGAAATCAAAACCTACAAGCAAAGACATTAAAATTATATTTATAATAGACAGGACATCACGACCTAAATCGTAAGCCAATACTTTTATCGACTTGGTTAAAAGTCGCTCAGTCTAGGGTGCGCGTCAGGACGTAATTTGTGTCCACCAAGAATAAACACTTTCTAAGGAAATATGCCATGTTGCGCTTTGTGTTACTGTACATCTCGTTATAGTAAAACGACTGGACCTAACTTCGGAATGTTTTTCTATGAATTATTTATATTTCGTCTGCAATTCAAATTTAAAAAAAATCTTAAATAGTTCTAGAAAATTTTCCATTATTGTAATAAGCGCCCTCTATTGTAGAGTAGTTTTACTATTTTCTTGTAGAGATGTAGTAATGTTGTTTATCGATTTAGTTATCGATAATACTTATTAAGATGATCGATTTTCTACTAACTAGGAGGCACCACATCGGCAAAGTAGCCAACTGCAAAGTCATACCCGGTGAGAGTCTCAGTGCACAACACCGTCTCCTTGTCATGGACCTCTGCGTAAAGGCCCAACGTAGACGTGTAGAGGACTGTCGGCGCCAGATCCGGTGGTGGCTGCTTGATGAAAACAGGTCCCAGGATTTTGCGTCGGTTATTGGCGACAAGTGCGTCGGTACCGATGGAGAACCTGTGCAAAACCACTGGGACAGGATCCAGGCAGCTATTACGGGGGCGGCGCGGGTGGTACTCGGCGTCTCTAAGGGCGGCCGCAAACGTGACAAGGAAACCTGGTGGTGGGACGACACAGTCCAGAGGGAGACTAAGGTGAAGAAAGCCCTTTTCAAAACGTGGCAAGCGACCGGATCTCCTGAAGATCGCGATGCATACAAGGTTGCCAAACGTGCCACCAAAAGAGCTGTAGCCAGAGCCAGACGAGACCACTTGCAACCTCTCTACGAGAAGTTGGAATCGTCTGAGGGGCAAAAGCCCATTTACAAGTTGGCACGTTCCAGGGTCAAAGCGGCACAGGATATATCCAAGTGCCGTTGTGTAAAAGACCCAAATGGCAACCTGCTATGCGAGGACCTCGCGGTGAAGGAGAGATGGCGCTCGTACTTTCACGAGCTGCTGAACAAACAGCATCAAGAGGTGCAGACACCGGAACTCCCTCCGAACCTTGGACTAGTGCCTCTGATAACGCCTGAGGAAGTCCAAACGGCTCTTCGTCGTATGGGGAATCGGAAAGCTGTCGGAGCTGACGGAGTCCCCATTGAGGCCTGGAAGGCGATGGGTTCTCGCGGTGTGGGCATGCTAACTAACTTTTTCAATCGCGTGCTCCTGACCGGCAAAATCCCGAGCCAATGGAGGCTGAGTATAAGTACTCCAGTCTTTAAAGGCAAGGGCTCGGTTCAGGAGTGTGGCAACTATCGCGGTATCAAGGTCATGTCCCACACCATGAAAATCTTTGAGAGGATCGTAGACTCCCGAATCCGGCAGGAGTGTGCTGTCTCGGAGTGTCAATATGGGTTTCGGCCAGGGTACGGAACCATGGACCCTATCTTCGCACTAAGGATCGCCATGGGGAGATACAGATCGAAGGGCACGCCTCTGCATATGCTCTTTCTAGATATGCAGAAGGCCTTCGACTGTGTCCCTCGAGGGGTGATCTGGTGGGCACTGAGGTCCAAAGGGGTACCTGAAGCCTATGTCGACATAATTCGAGACATGTACCTCAATTCCGATTCCGTTGTCAGGACCGCTGTTGGCGACACTAAACCCTTCCCCATCACCGTCGGAGTCCACCAGGGATCCGTCCTTAGTCCGTTTCTGTTCAGCGTGATATTAGACGTTTTGTCGGACAGCATCAAGGACTCACATGAGCAACCTCCCTGGCTACTCATGTATGCTGACGATATCGCGCTGGCGGACGCGGACAGGGAACGGTTGGTGCGGCGTGTGAATGCGTGGAAGGACTCGCTTGAGAACGGAGGTCTGAAACTCAACGTGTCGAAGACCGTATACTTGGCCAGCAACACGACAGACCCCATGTCTGCGCGCATAGGCGGAGATATGGTCGAGCGCACGGACCAGTTTAAATACTTGGGGTCTGTGCTTCACGCGTCCGGCGACATTGATTGCGACGTCAAGGCACGTATTTCCGCAGCTTGGGCGAAATGGCGTGAGGTGACAGGTGTCACTTGTGACCCCAAAATGCCGGTTAAGCTTAAGGGACAGGTCTATAAAACCATCATTAGACCTGTTCTCCTGTATGGCAGTGAGGCGTGGCCTGTGCTTGAGCGACACAAGCAGGAGCTGCGTGTCACGGAGATGAATATGCTGCGGTGGATGTGTGGAGTTACGCGGAAAGACCGCATCAGGAACTCCCGCATCCGGGGCAGCCTTCGTGTCCGTGACATTGCAGACAAACTGCAGGAGGGTCGCCTACGCTGGTACGGCCACGTCTTACGGAAACCGGCATGTTACGTGGGTAACAAATGTCTTGCCATGGCGCCTCCGCCGGGCCGGAACAAGCGGGGTAGACCAAAGAAGTGCTGGCTTGACGTTGTAAGAGATGACATGCATGCCAACAAGCTCTTACCACAGGACGCTAAAGATCGTGCGAAATGGAGGAGAATGTGCAGGAAAGCGGACCCCGGGCTCCAACGCGAAAGCCGCGGATGCAACCGAGATAAACGCTGAGATGATGATGATGAATACTTATTAAGATGAATACATTTTGTTGTATTTTATTGACATTTAAAATATAGCTAAATAAACTTAAAATATTACTATATTTCAAGTTTATTTATTATTAACTCTATTTAAACATAATCATATCATATTAATAAACAAAATTGAATGAACAATTACTATTCATTTATCTAGGTTTTTGTTATTTTTGGTTTCCGAATAAAAATAATGTTGTAGGGAAAAAGTGGATACGATTTGTCCAGATAGACCGTAGAGAAGAAAATTGGCTTCCGTCTCATTCGTCGAAATTATGGTCAATGCATTTTAAAAGAGAAGTTATCTACTTTGGAAAGACTTGTCGATCAAATTTAAAAAAAAAAGGAATCGGTACCTTGTATTAGAAATGAAATAGTAAGTTATTAATTTCAGTACTTTTTTACTTAACCGTAAAAATTGGAATAAAATTTACGGTTAAGTGGATAAGTACATAGATTACATAACTTATTTATAATGAAATATATTCATAAAATATGTAGGTACGTATATGTAGTACAATGATTGCGAGCTACTTTGTGATTTTGAGGATTCCGTACCTAAAAGGTAAAACGAACCCTATTCATGAGACTTCTCTGTTCGTCTGTCCGTCTGTCACCAGGCTGTATCTCATAAACCGTAATAGCAAGACAGTTGTAATTTCCATAGATTGTGTTAGTATTTCTGTTGCCGCTATAACAACAAGTACTAAGAATAAAAATAATAAAATATTTAAGGGGGCTCCAATACAACAAACGTGAATTTTTGCCGTTTTTTGCTCCATATTAATAACGGAAACAGATAGACGCTTAAAATGTTCACATAATATTTGGTTATACAACGTGTAACGTAAAGGGTATATACATACCAAGAGCATGGCATCTTTACATGATATCAAACGATATTGCAAGGTTTTTTTAATCCTATCACTTTGTGTTAGGAAGTTATCAGACAAAACGCCGCCTGTGATAGGCTACTACTATACTAGGCGCACTGAATTATTGAAGATATTTATCGTGATTTTGGTAATTAACGGGACGTGTAACGACTAGTTATTAACGTATGTAGTGTGGCGCCACGTTTGTTATGATTTGAATTTAAAAAAACACAAAGCCGAAAATTTGGTATACATTTTTTGAGTATTTTATTTTGAGTTGAAACCCTTCCCATATCGTTTGGTATCATATAAAGATGCCATGCCCTTGGTATGTATATACCCTTTATGTTACACCTTGTATATTCAAATTAAAATAAAATAAATACTGAAGGCGGGCTCCCATACAATAACCGTGATTTTTTTGCCGTTTTTAAAGATAATGGCGTACGTATCTGGTAAAGGTCTTGCTCCAGCAGACTACCATTTTTGTCGTGATTTGGACAATTATCTACGTGACAAGAAATTTTCTTCCCAGGAGGCAGTTCTGCTTTCACACAGTTTGTGCAGTCTAGATCCTCAGAGTTCTATCACAAAGGCATAAACGACCTTCCTATATATTGATTATAAATGATTAATTTAAAAATTAAAAAATAAGCAATTATTTAGATTTTCAGTACTAATCGGCAATTTTAAACTTTAACGCCTATTATATTAAAAGAATTATATAAATAAGAATGTTGTAAACTTGAAATTACCCATAATTATTCTGCTTCCTATTTTTTTGTTTCAAGCTATCATAATGCGACAAAACATCGTCGTAGTAACTTCTTTGAATATTATCGATAACTTTATATCGAAATGATACAAACCCTACCACAGTTTTTTGCATTGCCATTTAAAAATATTTGCAAACAAACGTGTAAAAAGAATAATTTTGCTAAAAACGAAATGCAAACGAAAATTGCAAAACAAAATGCGCTTTATGGCCTAAAAGGTCTATTACACTCAAAAATCGCAAGAAAATGAGCGTTAAAATAATTCGTAAGCATAAAACATCTAAAATGCCAATAGACGATGTCACGGTAAATGAATAGCAGCGAATAAAATTCTAAAACAGTTTTTGTTTGTACAAGACAAGTTTTACTTAATTTGTTTACTTTTCAATATTTATTTACCCGATTTGAACTATACTAGGGTATTAAATCGGATCTGGCAACATAGACCACACTGGCCACCTACCGGGCAATAGCTGAATATATTTTATATAAACTTATTTCATTTTTACTATTTGATGCCTCCAATTGTCGATCTAATTTTGCTATATTGTACTAGATGGCGGAACTGAGCCATGGGATCACAGTTTTTCTATGCCATTTTGACACATGCAATCTCTATATATCTTAAATCTCTTTGCCTACAAGGTACTTCCCGTGAACTCAGAATCTTGAAATTCGGCACGAAGCAACGTTATATAAATATAAGTCTTGAAGTATAGACAGATAAAGGAAAAATTGTGAAAATGATAAATTTGAAGTTACATAAAATATTAAAATATTATTTTTGCTTACATGACATAAAATATTTTTTAATAATTATAAACTTACTACCTAGCTACCCTTTTTCACATGAACGCGTAGAGATATTAAAGTTGAAATTCATATCAAACACTTCTTAAATCTAATTCCCTCTAAACTTTGAAAAATTCTAAATCAATGCTAGTATTATAAATGCGAAAGTAACTCTGTCTGTCTGTTACGCTTTCCCGCCTAAACCTCTCAACCGATTTTGATGAAGTTTGGCACAGACAATCTTTAGACCCTGACAAAGAACATAGGCTACCTTTTATCCCGAAAAAATTTGATGTTCCCGAGGGGAATTTAAACAGCGCGATATAACCGAACTCCACGCGGGCGAAGCCGCTGGCGGAAAGCTAGTACGTCATAAATTGTAAACCGCTAAAAACGTTTGTACGGCGGAACCCTCGGTGTGCGAGTCCGACTCCCATTTGGCCGGTTTTTCTTTTCTTTGACTATTATTTCCTGATTATGCGGTGAAGCTCTAGCTACCATGGCTTTACCTCGTCTAGCTAAAGTTGAAGAAGGCTCAACAACTGAAACAGGCTGAGTGCCAAAATAAGATTTAAAAACAGTAAAAAACGTACCAGTAAAAAGAAGTAACTTACATGTCGCTCCCGGGACGATATTAGGCTCATGTGAGGGGACGATATTAAGAATTTGTTAAGTTCGTCCATTAAACCAAAAGCCTGTCACCAAACATGTTCATAACCTTAATAAAACTGTAATCAATTTAAATCGAAGAAATTCACATTTTGTCAAATAATTCATTACAATATCTCAATAAAAAATATAAATGTCCATATTTAAACAGCTTACTCATAATATTTTAATTAAATACTCGTCTTGGACAGTTTTATCTTTTTTCTAATATCATACAAAAACCATCAAACTTTTACAATGGTGGACTAACTTTACATTACTAAGACTAGAAGTTTTTATTTAGCAAAACATACACCGATGGGGACGAAATTAAGGTCGAGGCTGGAACTTGGCGCTGTACCCATATATATACACATAGACCAAGAATTCTGTAAACATTACATATTCATTATTTAGTGTGACTAACTAATTGCCTTCTGAAGTTGACCTTCCATTCCCGAATTTTATTCCTAGTCTTTTACTTATTGAAACTATATTTTACTTTCAGTTACACGTCGGCTACCCGTCTCGCAAGTCGCACGTTCGTCGCCAGCGCGCCATACCTTCTTCCGTACCGTTCCCCTGCCAGGATGCTCTCTCTTGGGGCCGCAGTCCGCAACCCCCTACGTCAGTCCACCGGCTGCGGCCTGGGGACATCGATGTAGTGGCAGCCATAGGAGACTCCTTGGTAGCTGGTAGTGGGGCCCTTGAAGAGTTTGCGCTAGGAGCCTTTGTGGAGTACCGTGGAGTTTCGTGGTGTGCTGGTAAGTATTGCGTCATCATGTTACATTGGGGAGACGGGGTGCTTGCAAATACAGTAACTAATTTTCATATCCTTTTGGGCTACCGTTATATGTATAGGTTTCTACATTGTTTCTGAATGACCTAAATTGGTTAAGGGTTTTAGTAAAGTACTTATTCCACTAAGGTATCTTCTACATATACATAGTATTTGCACAGCACGGCTGTGCTGTGAAAAGCATTAGGTAATGCTTTCACCATAATTGTTAAGGACTGTGCCATTTGTGAAACACTGGTTTCAAAACATTCCTACTTCAGATGTTACGTACTTAACTTAGGAAATACGATTTTCCATAAAATTGAATCATTTTACGGCCTGTTAGTGCCTGTGGTTAACTTAAGCTGCTTGTGACCGCAGCGATTTCCTGAATGCGCTTTAACACACTAGACAACCACCCATCGACAGCTCATAACCATGATCGTAAACGTAGCACCAGAACGTCACGTCTAACGACAGATAACGCTACGATCTATGGGAATCACCGAAAAGCTCTAAGAAAACGACAATACATGTGGAAAAGCTTCTTCATTAATTAAATCAACTTCATTTATATAATACTAGCTTTCCGCCCGCGGCTTCGCCCGCGTGGATTTCGGTTATATTGCGCTTTTTAGATTTCCCTCGGGAATATCAAATTTTACCGGGATAAAAGGTAGCCTATGTTCTTTCTCAGGGTCTAAAGATTGTCTGTGCCAAGTTTCATCAAAATCGGTTTAAGGCGGCTCCAGAGGAAAAACACACCGCAGGCCGTTTTTATGTAGTTTTTCGGAGCTATCTACTCTTTAACCAAAAGAAATATCAACTTATTAAAAATACATAAATTTTCTCCATAATCTTGGCTCCAAAATTGTAGATTTTTTTTTTCTAAGCATAATGTTTAAATAATTCCTTCACAACACACCTCTGACAAGAGTAATAATTATCAAAAAAGTGCAACTCCTCGAAAAGTAAGCATTATTTAGATTGCGTTCTTACACTAATGGATAGGCAATTTCATGACGAACATTATTGTAGAAATATTTTTTTAAAACGACCAAAACAAAAATTTTATTCAACAATCTGAGCGTATTCCCCATCATTTCTCTTGCCCGAGCTATTGAGATTCAGTATGCCACAAGCTCTCGAAGGGGGAACCCGTGTCGTTCGTCATCGCGCGGTCCGCTAGCATAGCGGTCGGCGCGTGAGCGAGAAAGCATCTGCTTGCTCGCTCACGCACCGCATGTCGCATAGAGTATAATACTATCATAAAGTGTCTCTGTTATGATGATATATGATGTTCATTTTGGTGTTAGTTTTTTTAACCGATTTCAAAAGGGAGGAGGTTATATGTTTTTTTATGTTTGTTTGCGGATAACTTTACTATAATATAAATAATAGGGTATTTGACTAAAAAAAACTAATTAGTCCGTCATTCAGATTATAGAAAAATATTGGATAGGTTTATTAAATACGTTTTATATTTCGTATATTTTGTTTTATCAAATCAATAAAAATTGACAAATATAATAGGCATCAAAGATCAGGAGTGATGGCTGGTGACATCACTGGCCGCTAAAAAGTGTAGCGTGCAGTGACGTCACACGAGTTTTCAAAGCACTGTGTCGTCTTCATTTTTTGTTTATATGAAAAAAGAAAAAAATATGTGTCTAGTATGTTTTGGGTAGGCCCCCGACAAGGTGGACCGACGACCTGGTGAAGGTCGCGGGAAACCGCTGGATGCGGGAGGTGCAGGACCGGTCGTCGCGGAGAACCTTGGGGGAGGCCTATATCCAGCAGTGGACGTCTTTCGGCTGAAATGATGATGATGATGATGAGTATTTTTTGGAAATCTGACTGACGGACTAATTAGGTTTTTTTAGTCAAATACCCTATTGCATAAGTTGATAAAAAATGCTATGCAATAGCTTTATCGCGGCAGTTCCCGAGTGCCACATGTTTTTTTTTTTTAATTAGAAAGATTATATCTTCAAGGTAGTCTCATGTTAAGGAAATTAGGGTCTGATGATGGAAGACTAAGGAAACCTAGGAGAAATTTAAAAAATCGTAGGGGCGCCTAGGGCATTTCTATGTTTTTTTCATTAAGTGTTTTAACGCACTACAATTTAGTAAAGTTCGAAGTTGATGATGGAGCCGGGAGACAGCCGAGGGATCTCCTTAACGATTCGCATCAGCTGCCTCGTGTTTGTGCTTAATAAATTTACAATAGTTACCTTGTGTTTGGACTTAATTCATTTATATTGATGAAACTTTACACCCATATAGGTTTAAATGATGGTCTGCAATAGATCTGATGATGAAGACCATAGACAGTCGAGGGAATTCCTCAACAATTTACAACACTGTACTTTAACATAGTTCAGACACTACCTACTCGTCATGCTTATGCAAAAATCAATTAAAATCAAGAGATTGAATTTAAGTTGTGTTATTTCATTACGTTATTTCTAGAAATGCTCATACTTTCATTGTGGTCTTATAGGAATTCAAGCAAACGAAATACGTCATTTGCTTGCAGGCCTTTTCCAAATATGCTGCCGTCAGCGTCCAGTCTGACTGGATATTGTATTAGTCAGATGTTTACTATTTTTCTGCAAAAGGAAGCTTCCTTTACACAAACACAAAGCTTTGTGTAAATAATATTATACTATATGTATTTGTTTATTTTTTTATGAGATAGTTTCATTTTTTACAATTTACGTATTTGTTTTATTAAACGAGAATAATAATATAATTTCAGTCTTGCCTGAGCCCAAAAAAAACATCAATTCAATTCAATTCAATTCAAATCATTTATTTCAAATAAACCAGTTACAGGCACTTTTGAATTGTCAGAAGGTCGGTCAGTCAATAAGATGAAGCTAGTCGCCCATTCCAAAGAGTAGGTACCTATGGAGAAGAACAGGGCAAGAAACTCCATGGACACTCTTTTAAATTTTTAAGCTATTGTTACAAATATTTGATTACATCATTCATGTTGAAATCAACCGCGTGAGAACGATGCAGAAATATATTGTACGCTGAGAGCGTCCATTATGGAAAACATACAAAAATCAATTCAGAAATTAAAATACGCCGTGGCAGCTAAGAGATGACCAGTCCCCTCCGACGGCGTCCGTTCACGAACATGACGTATGGATCAGCATCATTCAGCTCAACCATATCGAAGGGAACCCAATGACCCAAAACACACGCCACCATCAGCGAGACATTTGAGTGAGCATGACATACTCTCAACAGCCAGAGCACAATTAAGTCAATAAAAAAGACTAACCCAACAAATAAATGCCTTACAGCACATTCGTACATTGTGCTCACACATTTGCCATGCAATTATACAATACTAAGAAATTGAATCTACACAATGCTAAGATAGTTTTGTCCAAGGTTCAGCAGCTCCAACAGTGTTCCTGAATCTGTGGAAAGTTTAACTCCTGTGCAGCTGCAGCTGCACAAGTGCCGAACTCCTCTGTCAGCGATACAATTCCGTAACGTACAATATGCTTGGCTACATAGTGTGTAATACAGGCTTTGAATAAATAACATAAACAATTACATATTAAAACTACAAGAGGAAAAATCAAAGAACAATCATTGTATAGAAATCGGACGCAGCTCAAGCCCAAGCCTTTTTGTCCTCAAATCTTTTTCAAATCAAATCTTTTTTTATGTAGGTTTCCTGTCTGCAGAAATTTATTTGACCCTGATTACGTTTTCCCTTAAAATAATAAATAATGATAAATTAACCTTTATTATATTATTTTTCTATCCCTTTGACCATCTGAATTAGTTAACTTTCAATCTACAAAACTAACTTCCAACCCTGAAGTTACAGTCATAACATATTTAGTTGTAAAGGTCTAATCAATAAAAATTAAGTAAGCCCAAACACATGACAGTTGCGTCCGATGTGGATTCTCCTGATTCTCTGTCATCTCCATCATCAGGTCAGGCCCAAATCTTCACGGTTTTATAGTATCATCCGATATAAATACGAGTATAAAGTTTTCACCCTAAGCGTGCCTACAATTTTAGATAAATGGCCTAAATTTCTTAGAATTTCCATTATCGACACTGCCGTGGTAACAATGAGATTACATAGGTAGCATACTCTTTCATATAAAAAAAGAATGGTCAAAATCGGTTCATTAACGATAAAGTTATCAGCGAGCACACATAAATCGAATTGAGAACCACACTTTTAGGAAGTCGGTTAAAAAATAAAAGACGCAAAATTTTTGTTATGAAGTATCGTCAACATTTGTTTCAGTCTATAATAACCAAAAGTATTTGGGCGCACCAATAAACAAAAATAAAAGTGCCATGTCTGTTACTTCTGTGGTCTATGAATTTAACTTGTATTTGTAAGTACTTCGTCCGCCTGACGGCGCTAGTAATATTTTGCGAAGTATTGTAGAGGTGGGGCGCGGTGAAGAGGGAGCAAATGCTCGATGTCATTTGGTGAGGGACCTTAAGCGGGAAAGCGTAACAGACAGACAGACAGACAGATAGAGTTACTTTCGCATTTATAATATTAGTATGGATAAGCCTCAAAAGACGGCTTGATGCCAAGTAAGTGTACGGACATACAAAAAGTTTCATCAGGTCGCGGTTTGTATTGTGAATGTGTTGACATTACGTCAACACACAAGATATAACCAAATACAGTCAAGCACTAGTTTATAACTATTAAAAAAAAATATATATATGTTTTTTAAAAGCACTTTGAAATCACTTTATGCAGATTTATGCAGTTTTCACACTTCCTTTGCAGTTTGTGAGTACTATATTGAATTGTATGAGATTCACCTCACACAATTGAATGTAGCACTTATGATGGTAAACATTTTTACATTATAAGGAACAGTCGAGATAGGTTGGTATCGGTAGGTACAGCTAGCAATAGTACAGCAGTACCACGCTGCATCAGTCTAACTGAGTAATTCGACGCTTGAAAGGCAATCGTATCTAAGCGACAAAAATTCGTAAATTGAGTTATATACACCAAACGACGCAGAAAAATCTGGCGGTTCGAATGGTGTATATAACTCAATTTACGAATTTTTGTCGCTTATATATGATTGCCTTTCAAGCGTCGATATGAATCGCAGAAATTGCTATCGTATTTAAAATTTAATTAAACAACCCTAATTTAATTGTTGTAAAAAGTAATTTAAATGGATTGGCACTGATAGCTGAAATACAGATTTGTCTAGTTTGGCTATAAATACTTAACCCTTAAAAGTAGCCTATTTTTAATTTGTAAAAGATTTTTTATGTAAATCTATTATTATTAAGATTTGTAATAAGACGCTCTATTAAGCGGCTTATACAAATAAAATCTAATAATGCGAATTTAAATTTTTCTTATTTGCAATTTGCAACTAAATTTAAGTTGAGTGTAGGTATGTCTTTCTTTCTATTGCATTAAGAGAAGAACAGAAGATAAATAGGTATTATTATTATTTTATTTTAGTCCTTCAACTCCACTTTAGATAGAATTGCGCCTTCATCATCATCAACAACCTTTTTATCGTCCCACTGCTCGGCACAGGTCTCCTCTCATACAGAGAAGGATTGAGCGTAATCACCACGCTTGCGCAATGCGGGTTGGCGATTTCAGACTTGAAAGTCCAGGTTTCCTCAAGATGTTTTCCTTCACCTTCAGTCATTGGTGTCCAAGATATACTTAGAAAGTACATATAACTTTAGAAAAGCTACATTGGTACTTGCCTGACCTGGAATCGAACCCGCGCACTCATACTTGAGAGGCTGATGTTTTAACCACTAGGCCACCACGACATTTGCGAATTGCGCCCTGCCTATACATATTAGAAGTACACTCTTCAGGAGGATCACCGGCTTTACGTCAGGATTAGGTATTTCTTTTGGTGACCCTACATTCCGAATTCTATGTATCCATACTAATATTATAAATGCGAAAGTAACTCTGTCTGTTACGCTTTCCCGCTTAAACCTCTCAACCGATTTTGCTGAAATTTGGCACAGACAATCTTTAGACCCTGAGAAAGAACATAGGCTACCTTTTATATCGAAAAAATTTGACGTTCCCGAGGGAAATCTAAAAAGCGCGATGTTACCGAACTCCACGCGGACGAAGCCGCGGCCGGAAAGCTAGTTTCTAATATTACCTCCATGTCAAAACTTTTCTCTACCATTTTCTTAATATCTATTTATTCGTAATTTTTCAGGCGGCGACGCATCATGGCGAGAGTATCTGACCTTACCAAACATCCTGAAGGAGTTCAATCCCAACCTGCGAGGCTACTCCACAGGGACAGGAGAGTGGCTGACTAGGAACGCTAAGTTCAATGTGGCCTTTCCCGTGGCCTCGGATGAAGATGCCTTGAAGCAAGCTAGGGTAAGCATGTCAATTGCAAACAAAACGAAAGCCAGAAACGGGTGCCTAATGTTGGCGTCTCTAATTTGAGTCATAGTATAAATAACTAAAGAAAAACTCAAGCTCATAATCGAAAATCCTTGTTTCAATACTTTCCTTCTCTGTATGAGAGGAGACCTGTGCCCAGCAGTGGGACAATAAAAAGGTTGATGATGATGAATACTTTGCAATAGTCCTACTCCAACCGGGGGTCGCCATGGGGTGTATTTGCGAACAAGAGGGTAATTCCATAACACACTATCAGTAGCAATGGGTTTCATTTTGGAAGGGAAAGTTTAACAATATTCATTGCGTTGTTTACGTTTGTTGAGCCGACATGTTTTTCTAGCATAAAGAGCAATGGATTAGCAATTTGCTTCAGAATGATTCCAATTGATAGTAATATTATTGTGTTCAGTGTTACGCAATTAGGGTGCTGGTTCGTCGATAGTGCCGATGGCTTCGGCCTCTTGAAAGCGTATGATGTGGAGTATTAGGTACTCACTCTCCTTTAAGGAGAGGCCTATGTCTTAGCAGTGGGATCGTTATAGAGCGATAATTCATACTAATATTATAAATGCGAAAGTAACTCTGTCTGTCCGTCTGTCTGCCTGTCTGTCTGTTACGCTTTCCTGTTTAAACCTCTCAACCGATTTTGATAAAATTTGACTCAGACAATCTTTAGACCCTGAGAAAAAAAGACAAAGGCTACCTTTTATTGAAAAAAATTATATTCCCGAGGGTAATCTACAAAGCGCGATATGACCGAATTCAACGCAGGCGAAGCCGCGGACGGAAAGCTTGTGTGAAAATAAATGCGATCTACGTATTTTTGAATTTTGTACTCGTTTTGCGGTAGATTGAACAAACCTTTTCAACGGGTCGGTCAAGTGTGTTTAACTTGAGTATTGGTACATAAAATAAATAAAATTTATCACTAAATCTACAGGTTCGGTGTGTAACAATTTGAACGCCCACAAATTTGTGTCAGCAATCATTTTTACTTAATTTATGGAGCGTGACAGAATCCTCAACGGTAATATAGGTATTATGTGTGCTCACAAATTAATGATCATCTGGTCTTAGGTATATGTGAAGAGATGCTATAGATAGGAACATGCACGGTGTCACGGACTCACATCGGAACGGTTTGGAACGGAGCATTTAGTTAGTTTAGGCTAATTACAGAACTGCTGCGGAAGCAGAGTTTATTCTCGCAACTCCCGGTGTAGGTGTGAGATGGAACACCGAGGTGGTTTTTAGTCAGTAAGAGTCTGACAGACCACGTCGCCTGCCCCAGAGCAGCGGACATCAATGAGGATTTTCCATCCCAAAAAAAAGGCTAATTACAGAGCTGCAGTTCGTGTCAAAATCGAGACCATCATCTACTGCCCAAAAAAGTTCCTTACCTAATATAATAACTCTTTTTTTGTATTTTCCTTGTTCGATATCGAAGCCATCCAACCAAAGTAACTAAAGGAAACCATTATTTACTATCATAAACTTGTTAACCGTTTCCACACATTTACCCGCATTTCCTATTTGGAAACTTCACTTTCAATTAACCTCAAAACCTTGGTAATTGTTAAAACTTAGCAATCGCATCTTCCGCAAGCCCTTCCCTGCAACAGCACGTTATAACAAAAGACATACCTACTTTAAATGACCACCATGACCCTGATGACATGAGCTTTTGTGTGGAAGCAGGTCAACATCGTTGCACCTGTTTGTTAAGGCATTAACATTAACAAATAAACGACAATGATTATAGTCGTTAGTAATAAAGTTATGTCTTCGTGTTATTGTACTAAATGTATGGGATTTGGAAACGTAGAGTTTGTCAATGTACACATGTTTTCTTAACGTTATGTGAATATTAAACGAAGAACTTGATCACCGTGAAGCGTGTCACATGTTGCAAGTTTGATACAAGACGTGTTTGCTGATTTTGTAAGTGTAATCGATTGCTGAGATTTGTGAAGAAGGCGATCAATATGTTTGGTCCTTGGATATACACACCTGACATCACACATACTTTAAACTGTTGGTTTTTGATTATAGGTTCTTTATTTCCAAATGTCACACAATCGTGTATGGAACTGGATAGTATAAAGTAAGCCTTATCAAAACCAGCAATGATTGTAAGTTTATTTTAGATTTTATCTTCATCTAGAAGTACAGACGACAGCACATTAAGCTAGTAGTAGCTTAATGTGCTGTCGTTTGTCTGTGCTTCTAGATAGTATTGCTACGTAGAGTACGCGGTAGCACTAGCAGCATTTTGAAAGTAGTCGCTGATATGATCGACTTCAAAATAATGGAGTGTTTCATGCGGCTCCTAGTTAGACAGTAAGGAGTGTCTGGCTGAGCTCGCAAATAAATAAATATTTTCTTACTTTTTATTATTACTAACATAGATTTAAGATTTTTGTAGTACTAACCGAATATGGATACCTACTGTCCGAAATAAATTATTATTATTAATGCTTTAGTGTTAAAGTTGAAAATCTAATAAAGAAATCTGACAGATTGTAGAATCTGTCAGATTTCTTTATTACTAGTACTACAAAAATCTTAAATCAATGTTAGTAATAATAAAAAGTAAGAAAATATTTATTTATTTGCGAGCTCAGCCAGACACTCCTTACTGTCTAACTAGGAGCCGCATGAAACACTCCATTATTTTGAAGTCGATCATATCAGCGACTACTTTCAAAATGCTGCTAGTGCTACCGCGTACTCTACGTAGCAAGGAGGCGGTTCTCTTGCTTATAATGGCATGAAAGCCATCAACAAGGGCTGCCGCGAACATGCCAGATGCACTACACAAACGGGGCAACCCCAGCAACATCACACACACCACTACAGACACAGTTTTACCATGGATCTACGATCTAGCACACGGTTCAAAACCTTTGTTCTTGGTTGTAGTGCGGTTATGTCCAAAAAAATTGCAGCTGTTTTTATTTGAAAAGCCATAATGTTTAAATGTATGTATAATAATGTGCTCAATGGTTACAGTGAGGGCGTCGGTTTCCCCCGCCACATTGTCTACACCTACATCCATAATCGTATTCTATAAAAAGTTCACTGTGAGAAAGAGTGATCTTGAAGGTTCACTCCAATATCATTTTTGCCAAGTATTGATTTTAAAATTTGTATAAAGTAGAACCGTTACAGTTCTAATGTAATAAGTTACCAATCAAAATAGTACTCTCGCTCGCTTTACAGATCATAGTAGCTCGAATGAAATCATCTCCCGATATAGACATCGCGAAAGACTGGAAGATGGTGACAGTGTTCATCGGCGCCAACGATCTGTGCTCAGCTTCTTGTCTCAACCCTGTCTCCTGGTCTCCGGCTGCTCATGCCAAGAAGCTGGCGGTAGCGCTGGACTACTTGCAGAAACATCTACCGAGGACTATTGTTAACTTGGTTCCAGTATTAGGTGAGTTAACATTATTTTTTAGAGATTATGAAGTTATTTAATCTATGATGTTAGTGTTAGACTGTATGTAATTTTTTAAAAGTGACAACTATATTTCGATGGTAATATTATGAGCGAAGCTCGTGCGTGCCGCAAGCCCTGCTCCCCGTCGCCGGCGCATGTATTGCCATGTAACTTGCCACATTTTGCGAAATAATATTTATTATTTAGGGGGCATTTTTTTAAAGTTTAGCCCGGCTTTGTGAGCATTAGTAGAATCAGTTTTCGATACCTAACAAAACCTTCACCTTCAAACGCGGACCAGATAGGGTTTTCTTTACATATTGTATATTAAATATTCCAGACGTATCTGTATCGATCCGCGTGTTGCGTCCGATGATGTGCCGTCTGATGCACCCTCTGTTCTGCACGTGCTTCCACCGACAGGGAGGGAACGAGCTGTACGACCTCGTGCGGATGGCGCGGCTTTATCAGAAGGCTGAAGTTGCATTGGTAACACTCTAATTGTGATATATTCGCCAACCGAAAATTAAATTTAATCCCTACACAACAAAGTTCACTACAGCAAAGTTTTGACGCGAACAGAATGTTTTTGAGATAAAGCATAAGGTTTCCTTCCAAAAAGACGGCCGCGTGAACCCTCTACGAGGGAGGTTTGAGGCAAAGTCACGATGAGAAATATGTATGCGCTCATTGCTTCATTAAATTATGCCCACCGCGAAAGGAACAATACTATATATGCACGCTTCCATCAATAACATGTATTCACGCGTTGGTTCATAAATTAATGAAGCAATGAGCGTATACATATTTATGACGTGAACCGGTGGCTACAATTTTATGCTCTTCAAGTTGAGCACTTCGTCTTAAAGTCGAAGATGTTTACATATTTTTGGAGCCTTGGCAATGTATACATATTTTTGCTTCTGACTGTACTTACCTGTTTTAAGTGATCACTTTCATTCAATATTCTATAACATTTCAGATAGAAAGCGGTCGCTACGACACCAAAGAAGACTTCACCGTGATCGTGCAGCCCTTCATGCGCCTGTTCAACGCACCGCTCCCGCCCACTCGTCCACTGCCGCTCGTCATCCACCAGTCCTACATCACACACGACTGCTTCCACTTCTCACAGAAGGGACACGCGTTAGGTACTGTATATTGTAATCTACATTTGCAAAGTATTCGCCAAAAACGTAAACAAGGATCGTCCTCCGTGGCGCCCCGGGTTCGATCCCCGGCCAGGTCAAGATGGAAAACGATCTTTTCCTGATTGGCCTGGGCCTTGGATGTTTATCTATACATATATGTGTCTATTAAATATAGTATCGTTGGGTTAGTATCCCATAACACAAATCTTGAATTTACTTTAGGGGCAAGCTCAATCTGTGTGATTTGTCCGTATATATTTATTTACATAATACTAGAGGACGCCAGCGACTTCGTTCGCGTGGCGATAATTATGCTCCGCTTCTATTGGTCGCAGCGTGATGTTATATAGCCTAAAGCCTTCCTGGATTAATGGGCTATCCAACGCAAAAAGAATTTTTCAAATCGGACCAGTAGTTTCTGAGATTAGCGCGTTCAAACAATCAAACTCTTCAGTTTTATACAGTATGTTAAATAACAGAGGGCGTTCCCTTAAACACGTTAATATATATCATTAATAGATTAAAATAAAAATATCAGCATAGAAAAATAAGCATAAAATAATCCGAATAAAAAAAAAATATAATTGAAAATAAATTTGAAACCTCCTGTTTTAAATCAAAATAGTAGTCGTCATGTATAAATAAATTGCGACGTTGCCGTCTTTCATGTTCGCGTGTACAGTGTGTTTCTTTTACATGTCAATTTAAAATTTTTATTGAATATTTTCATATTAAAAAATTTTAAAACATTTTGTTTTCGAATGGAAATATTTTTTTTAGCATGTATGTATGCTATACTATTTCGGATTAACGGGAACGCCCTCTGTTAGTTAACATACTGTATATTAGTATAGATGAGTTTGTCCACTGCTGGGCACAGGTCTCCTCTCATACAGAGAAGGATTGAACGTAATCACCACGCTTGCTCAATGCGAGTTGGCGATTTCAGACTTAAAGTCCAGGTTTCCTCAAGATGTTTTTCTTCACCTTGTAATTAGTCATTGGTGTCCAAGATATACTTAGAAAGTACATATAACTTTAGAAAAGTTACATTGGTACTTGCATGACCTGGAATCGAACCCGCGCACTCATACTTGAGATGCTGGTGTTTTAACTACTAGGCCACCACGACTATATAATATACCTCAAACATTTTTAATATTTAGTGGTTCTTCTGAAATCAATTCAAGTGCCATTAAAATAAAGATAATGCCCACTGTTGCTATTATATCATGTGGATTGAACTCTTTGCTTGTGCTTTTTTTAATGATTATAAACTAGTGGTTGACTGCAATCCCGCCTGATGGTAAGCAGTGATGCAATCGTTGATGGTAAAGCGCGCTAGTTTATTAAGAGCCTATAAAAGAATATGAAGGAAGACGGCATTTGAGCAAGGGGATGCAATGTTAAACCCAACAACACGATCTTGAGACCAAACTCCCAACACAATAACATTTGGTGCGTCGTACCCGCACACATCGCAACACAACCTCTCGGAGCCGTCCTCTGTATATATTATTTACGTTTCATCATCACTATCATCATTTCAGCCGAAAGACGTCCACTGCTGGACATAGGCCTCCCTCAGTCCCGCATCCAGCGGTTTCCCGCGACCTTCACCAAGTCGTCGGTCCACCTTGTCGGGGGCCTACCCACGCTATGTCTTCCGGTGCGTGGTCGCCACTCGAGAACCCGTCGGCCTCATCGGGCATCGGTCCTACGGGCAATGTGTCCAGCCCACTGCCACTTTAGCGTTGCAATTCTTCGGGCTATGTCGGTTACTCTCGCTCTTCTGCGGATCTCCTCATTCCTGATTCGATCGCGCAGTGTAACCCCAAGCATAGCCCTCTCCATTGTCCTTTGAGTGATTTTGAGCCTTCTTATAAGGCCCATTGTTAGCGACCACATCTCAATAACGTCTCTATTTACGTTTACTATTTATCACTTAGAGACATATTCTAATCTGTATTACTTATCATAAAAACCTATAAACTCCCTTTGTGTTCCAGCCGCCAACCTCCTGTGGAACAACCTGCTGGAGCCGATCGGCAACAAGTCTGAGAACGAGCCTCCAGTCCTGCTGCGCTCGTTTCGCTGTCCTTCACGGCAGGCTCCGTATCTGTTCACTTACAAGAACTCCAGGAGTTACATCATCAACGGCAAACAGGACGGGGCTGATGATGTCTTCCTATGATGAAGGGGTTCGGAGGGAAAATGGCCGCAGTCAGTGTTTAAGTGCTGTTTTTAGAGAATGCTATAGGAAAAACTTTAATGAAGTCAGTGTTTTAATGCTGAATGGAAAGCACTCAGTGCTTCTAGCAGCATATGGAAGGCATCTGTGATGTTCTGCAGTGTCTTCTAAATATTAGTTGTTCAAATCTTCAAATAAAGTGATGGTTTAGGAGACTGCAAAGTGTTCACAAAGGTGCTCCAAATGGACTTTACAAATATTTATATTTTTCCTCTTTGAGTTTTCTTCGTGCTTTTGCATTATACAATATGTAAAGAAAACCCTGTCCGACCCTTAAGGATAATAAAGGTTAGGTAAACACTTGACCAAATATAAT
Source organism: Sesamia nonagrioides (assembly GCA_017933935.1). Lineage (NCBI taxonomy): Eukaryota > Metazoa > Arthropoda > Insecta > Lepidoptera > Noctuidae > Sesamia > Sesamia nonagrioides. Next base: position 1,715,444 of record JADWQK010002063.1, read on the forward strand.
ATAAAATTTTACATAATCATCATAGTAACAATACTAATTAATTTTGAAATAATCCTTTTTTCCCGGGAATTAATTCCAATTTCCCCGAAATTTGGTAATTTTTAAAAAAGTGACAACACCGCTTTATTATAAGCAAATAGCAACGCGACCACGTCACAGGTGCCGCGTGCCCTGCCCCCCGCCACCCGCGGATGGGGTTGCTTACCGCACATGTATTAAGTTGCCTCTTTTTGCGAAATAATATTTATTTTTTTAGGGGGATTTTTTTTTAAGTTTAGCCTGTCTTTGTATCCATTAGTAGAATCAGTTATCGATACCTAACAATACCTTCACGGATCGGACAGGGTTTTATTTACATATTGTATAACGTTATTTTTTGTTTATTCGAAACCTGAATATAGTTTGTTCAGAATAAGCAACTGAATCGATTCCAATCATTTTACACCATGTTATATTTTTTCCCAAATATGTTTAGAAATTATTCCAGTGTGATTACCGAGCGCGCCACCCAACTTTCGGTAGATCATAGTACTGCGCACGCCCGCGCAACAGCTGACGCCACAGGTCAACGCATCGCTCGCCCGTCCGAGCGGAGGGTTGACCATATTTTGATGGGACAGCCAAGTAGGATAACAAGCTCATAACTGTATGGTTTTTCATGATATCTTTTTGAAATTTTGTACATAGATTGTTTACTTAAAAATACTAGACACGTTTATCGGGTGTCGCATAAACAAAAAATAATGTAGAATGCCTAACCTGTATGCATGCATGCATGCTGTATGCATCGCTCTCTACATGTATGCATGCATGCATGCTGTATGCATCGCACTCTACATGTTTGACGTTTCGGATGTCAATTTATATTTTGGTGATAAAAATCGCTCAATTCATTTGAAATAAAACAAACGTATGACTACTTTAGGAGAGTCGGAAAAGTCGTAAAATGTATTTGTGTATGTGTATTTGTATTTCTATGACATTTGCGACTCTACCGTAGAGGCGTTCTGTTTTGTTTTAAAGTTACCTTTTCTATGACAAGGAAGTATTAGGTAACAAGTTAGTTCTTAAGGATTTCGAAAAAAATACTTGTCAATTATTTTTAAGTAGATTTTTATTAAAAAATAATTTGTACATAATTAGGTGGAGATTATATTATTATTGTAAATAACAGTGTCATGTTTTGTTGACACATAGATTAATTAACTATGTAATACATTTATTTACGTAATTGATGACGTCATAGTAGTATTTAAGAAGGTAATTCAAATCTTGGCATCTGTTTCAAAATTCCAAATTTCTCTATGGGATCAATTTTGTACTCGAGAAAAAAAATTTCAACAGTCCCATAGAAAACTTCAATACCTACTCTTTTTTTAAACTTTTTAAACTAAGGCTTGATTGCGATTTCGACTGATGGTGAGCAGTATCTCTGCTCACCCTCAGTCAAAAAAAATTATTGATGATAAAGCGCACTAGTGTATTAAGAGTCTATTCGCTCTAGCCTTGAAGACACTTAAATTGTAATCAGACGGGAAAACCATTGCAGGCAAATTGCTCCAGTCCTTTGGTTTATAAAAGACGAGGAATCGATCTAAAGGTATGGGATGGTTTCCTCCTTTGCCAGCATCACTGCTTCGCAGAAGGAGGTGACGGCCTGCTATGCACTCTCGCTCCGGACCATGGCCTGGACCAGGGTCGGACGCGACAGATCACCGCCTATCGCCGCTACGAGGACACGGCGGTGCTCTACCTAAGCCGGGCAGACCTCCACCGTATGCTCCACCGTGTCCTCAGGGCGCTCCACACAATGGTGACACCCTGGAGTTTCCTCACACCCTTAAAATTGGATGTTCTTTGAAAACTACTTTTTACCAAGTTCACTAGATTATCTGTTTGCTCTTAGGAATGATATACTTACTTAAATGTTCCAAAAATTGGAATATTGAAGTTAATTTAAAGTTAACAATAGCTCAATGTTGTGATGTAGATAATTAAGTAAAGTTTAGTATAATTAGTAACTTTAATATCACTTGTTAGTGCCATTGACGTTACGCTCTGAACCAAATGTTATTGTAAGCGAAAGTTACCTAAACAAATTACTATAAGTTATCGGTATATGGCTCCAATTGCTTAGAAAAAATAAATGGATTTGTTCTATTTCTGGCTTTTTATATTGTCCTTTCATTCACTACCCCGCATTTTCTAGCAAAAGCTTTATAAATGCTTGGATTAGCTCTTGAGCTGTTGGGCTCGAACTCAAAAAGGCTCTGTTCTTTTGTGTGTAAATAATTTCATCATCACTGCTCATAAAACGATGAAGAAACGGTGAAATATTATGTTCTAGAGTCAAAATTTCGACGAGATGTGACCTCAGCCAACTTTCATTCAATAGATTTTCAGGACACTCTCTCCTGAAGAAATGACACCTGTGTTATCCCAGCAGTGAGAACAAAATAAGCTGATTACGCTACTGAAAATAAATTTAAAAGTAAATCTTTTGAAGTACTCAACGACAAACAACAGTGTGTGAATAGGGAATATTACGCAAAACAGTGCAGAGAAAAGCACATACAGAAAAACCTCCATATTGCAGAATCTCCTGTTGTTGTCGTTCGTACAATGTAATCAACTGGTTAGTTACTATTCTATCAAAATATATCTATTTATTCACTGTTCTTGTATTTTAACTACTATGGCAACCTACGACCATTTAAAAGTATGTAGATGATCTAAAGAAACTGTTTCTCGAAAGTGGTGCGAGTTTGAAAAAGAAGGATTTAGTAAAGGTACGAAAACATAAATAATTAACTGAATTTTGCTAATTTTTGAAAAATTGCTACTAAAACTTACTTTTACTATGCGCTCGTACTGCACTCTGGTGACCGAATATTGCAGTTTTTATAACCAAGGAAGAGTCACTTTTCCTTCTGCAAAGCAGTGATGCTGGCAAAGGAGGGGGCGGTGCGCGGGAGGGAGCGGTAATCCCAGCGCCCTTACGCCACTAGCCGCCGCAGGAGACGCCCGGGAGGGAGACGACACCGAATCTCAGCCGCCGTAGGCGTGGGCCTGCGGGCGGTGAGCAGTGAGCAGCTCGCCGCCCGGTAAGGACCAGGCCCGAATCGACGACGCGTCGTGTTTCACACGCGTCTCAAAGATGTCAGCACATCGTGACGAGGTCCATGAAGACCAATGCCTCCTGGGTCAGCGGGTTGGTTAAACAAGAAACCGTCGTCCTGGCCGTCGCAAAGGCAAGTGAAGAAACACGGACGGGTTTTAGTCAGTAAAAGTCTGACACACCCTTCCGCTCCGCCCAGAGCGGGAGAAGTCATTTTGATGATTTCCCATCCCAACAAAAAAAAAAGAAGAGTCATTTCAACTCCTACAGTTTTAGTGACATCAATGCGAGTTCTATTGGAATGATACTAGCATTCTATCAGGCGCTTACTATACATATAAATCATTAATATTTCAGTGTCTAGTTATAACAGACTCATTTAACAAATGGTTAAAAGTAGGTACTTCGGGAGTATCATCGTCAGCCTATGGCAGTCCACTGCTGGACATAGGCCTCCCCTATTTCATGCCGTTCAAATCGATTTTCAGCAGATTCTATCCCAGACTCCAAGCGTCACCTTTTCCATAACTCGCTGAGCGACCTTAAATTTATTGAGTGTCCACGTTCCGTAGGTCATAACTGGCAGGACTCACTGGTTGAAGACTTAGTCTAGTTTTCTCGTGGCATTTTCCATAGAACCTAAAGATGTTAGTCTATGACTATCCGTATCTAAGGATACCAATTTTGTTGATTATAACGTTCCTGACTGTTCTTGTTACATAATATATTTTTCATCCCACCATCTCGGAAAGAGTATTTTTAATCTTCAATATCTGACTGGAAAAGCCGTTTTTATTCTCTAGAGGATAAAGTAAATTGAATTTAGAACATCGTGTGCACTAAGTTTGTAAATTTAAAAAAAAAACATTAAACCTATTTACTGTTACCTCTATGGTGCCGAATATGTCATACAACTTTTTTTTAATTTGTTAAAAACTCAGACTCGGAACCTTCTTGGTGTTCTTTTTTCAATTTTCTTTGTACGCGGTTCTTTACGCGGCATTTTTTCACGTCATTGTTAAACCTTATATTAAAAAAAAGAAACTTGAAAACAAGTGAAAAACTAAAATGAGTGATTCTAGCGACGAGGAAGTTTGTTTGACGCCAACAGAATTGACTGAAACTGTTAATAATGCGCAAATGAGCTTTCTACCTCAACAATCACGCGAGAAGTATTTAAAACAGTACGACATGTTCCACACGTGGCGACTAGCAAAAGGAGCCAAAACTTTCTCAGAAAACGTTTTGCTGGCATATTTTATAGAATTATCCGAGAACAAGAAAGCAAGCACTCTATGGAGTACGTATTCGATGCTAAAAGCAACAATAAAGATGAAAAAAGACATACATATCGATACCTATCCTAAATTAATAGCATTTTAAAAAAGAGCCTCATCTGGTCATCATCCAAAAAAATCGAAGGTTTTCACAGTATCTGATATTGAAAAGTTTCTTAACGAAGCACCCGATTCCGTATATTTGGCGGCAAAAGTAAGTCAGTTGCACATTCAGTATCTACTTAAGTACATATATTAATCTCAATTAAATAGTATACTTAGTAAATGTTGATAGGCATAATTATGCGTTCATATAAATTTTATTCATTTATCTACTACAATACTCTTTACATTGCAGGTTGTTCTTATTATTGGAATAACCTAACCTAACCTAACACAACTTAATGTCAAAAACATTGAGAAACATTCAGATGACTTACTATTAATTAATTTACCTAATACAAAGACAAAAAGAGACCGCAACTTTGTCATTCGCAAGGAATACGTACCGATTGTTGAGAAATATCAAGCCTTACGGCCGCCTAACACTCCAATCAATCGTTTTTGCTACAGTATCGCAATGGAAAGTGTGTTAGACAGCCTATGGGTACTAATAAAATTGGCAGTATCCCACGAGAAATAGCAACATTTCTTGAACTTCCAGAACCCCTGTTGTACACGGGTCATTGTTTCCGACGAACTTCAGCCACACTTTTGGCTGATTCCGGAGCTGATCTCCTGTCCCTTAAGCGCCACGGAGGCTGGAAGACCAATGCAGTTGTAGAGGGATACATAGAGGATTCCATCCAAAATAAGTCTAAAATATGTGAAGGCATCGTAGGAGCCATTACACTGAAAGAGCCTCAATCGGAAACTTGGACTGGCCCTTCTACATCAAAAATAAGCCGTTATGAAACACCTAACCATCTCCCTCTCTCTCCAACATTCACGCCAAGGGAATCCGATGAATCGGTACAACTATTAAGTATGACAGACAGTTTACCGAAAAACAGTACACAAGTGACTAACACCAATATTACAGTACCAAACAAAAATATTACACTCAATTTAAATAACTGTTGCAACGTTACTTTAAAATTTTCTTAATTATACTTTAGTATTATTTTATTATAATTTAAAGATTATTCTGTAATACTTACCTGTCATAATGTAGTAATTAATACCTAAACTGAAATAAAAGTGTACCTATCTTGTGATTGTAAACATTTTTTTATTGCATTTAGTCATTTCCTCGCTGAGGTGGAATGAAAAGTTACGTGTTGCACTCGAGTGCAAAGATTTTTCACCTCGTGTCCTTTTGATTCCCTCGCTGACGCTCAGGATTCTAATTTTAAATCACTCGCTGCGCTCGTGATTCAATTTTAGAATCCTTCGCTTGCTCGGTCATCAAAATTGAACACGCGGTTAAAAAGCAACTTTGCACTCTTGTATAACAAATAACTATTCCGAGATGGTGGGATGAAAATAACTATTTCTAATGGAGCTTTGTTTCTATTACTTTAATTAAAGGCTCTGGAATATATGACGAGAAGACACGACTAAGCTTCTTAAACGCTGCCTAGCCCATCTGAATTGCTCTCAAAATTGTCCTTACCAAACTGCAGAATTTGCCCGAGGTAAACGTATTCTTGAACAACCTTGAGAATACCGCCATTGACAACGATCGGTCCCGGGGTAACGTGTTCATTGAGCACAACCTTGGTTTTACCCAAGTTCATTCGGAGACCAATGCGCGCAGACGAATATATCAGGCCGTCCAGTATCTGCTGCAAGTCCTGCACCGATTCAGCCAGTATGACGATGTTATCTGCAAATCTCCATTATGAGATGTTTTCCCCCTTAATAATAATGCCTCGTCCTGCCCAGTCCAGCATCTTAAAAACATCATACAAATCGTTAAAGAACAATTTCGTGGAAATTATGTCCCCCTGTATCACTCCTCGACTTAAGGCGGTTCCGGGGGAAAAACACACCGCAGGCCGTTTTTATGTAGTTTTTCGGAGCTATCTACTCTTTATCCAAAAGAAATATCAACTTATTAAAAATACATAAATTTTCTCAATAATCTTGGCTCCAAAATTGTAGATTTCTTTTTTTTTTACTAAGTATAATGTTTAAATAATTCCTTCACAACGAAACCACTGACAAGAGAAATAATTATCATAAACGTGCATATCCTCGGAAAGTAAGCATTATTTAGATTGCGTTCTTACACTAATGGATAGGTAATTTCATGACGAACATTATTGTAGAAATATTTTTTTAAAACGACCAAAATCAAAATTTTATTCAACAATCTGAGCGTATTCGCCATCATTTCTGTTGCCCGGGCTATTGAGATTCAGTATGCCACAAGCTCTCGAAGGGGGAACCCGTGTCGTTCGTCATCGCGCGCTCCGCTAGCATAAGCGGGCGGCGCGTGAGCGAGAAAGCATCTGCTTGCTCGCTCACGCACCGCATGTCGCATAGAGTATAATACTATCTTAGAGTGTCTCTAAGATAGTATTGATGTTTATTTTGGTGTTCGTTTTTTTAACCGATTTCAAAAAGGAGGAGGTTGCTCAATTATATGTTTTTTATGTTCAATTTTTAACCGATTTCAAAAAGGAGGAGGTTACTCAATTCGACCGTATATGTTTTTTTTTATGTTTGTTCGCGCATAACTTCGTCATTTATAAACCGATTTTGATAATTCTTTTTTCTGTTGGAAAGAAGACGTTCCTAAGGTGGTCCCATGATAAGGATATCAGGGTTTGATGGTGGAAGTCCAGAGAAAACAAGCGGAACTTTCAAAAATTGGGGGGCGACTAGTGCATTTCTTAGCATTTTCAATAAGTATTTTAAAGGACTACAATTTAATAAAGGTCTGCAGTAGATCTGATGATAGAGCCGGGAGACAGTCGAAGGAACTCCTCAACAATTGACAGCAGCTACCTTGTAGTTGGGCTCGATTAATTTGTATTGATAAGAACTTTACACCTAGATGGGTTGCGACTCTCATAAGAGCTCTAATGATGAAGACAAAGGCCAGTTCCGGGAACTCCTCAACGGTTTCCAGTAGCTACTTTGTGGTTGGACTTAATTCATTTATATTAATAAGACCTTTACTCCTATTAGGTTAAAATAATAGTCTACAGTAAATTTAATGATGAAGACCATAGGCAGTTGAGGGAATAGGTACTTACGGGTAAAAATTAAAGTAAACAAAAGTACGTCGTTTCCCAACTATATTTGCGTCAGCTTCCAGTCTGACCGGATGCAACTGAATACATAGTACTTTTAACAACTAAAAAATGTAAAATAAAAGCTTTTTTACAAAAAAACAACCGACTTCCAAAAACCACTATGTAAAGTGAAAAATAACTAATTTCGGAAGTCGGTGTCTAAAACGAATATACAAAACCAAAGACACCAACTTCCGAAATTAGTTATTTTTCACTTTGTAGTGGTTTTTGAAGTCGGTTGTTTTTTTGTAAAAAGTTTTTATTTTTATGTTTGTTTGCGGATAACTTCGCCTAAAATTTGGTATTTCGATGAATTTTTGGGTATTTCGACATGGGTGTCGTGATAGGGGTTTTCGGGAGTGCAGATCACGAATATGACGTAATTTTTGAAATCCAAGATGGCCGACACCAATTTTATGATATTTTGACATGGGTGTCGTGAAAGGGGTTTTTGTGGGTGCTAATCACGAAAATGACGTCATTTTGGAAATCCAAGATGGCCGACACCAATTTTATGATATTTTGACATGGGTGTCGTGAAAGGGGTTTTTGTGGGTGCTAATCACGAAAATGACGTCATTTTGGAAATCCAAGATGGCCGACACCAATTTTATGATATTTTGACATGGGTGTCGTGAAAGGGGTTTTTGTGGGTGCTAATCACGAAAATGACGTCATTTTGGAAATCCAAGATGGCCGACACCAATTTTATGATATTTTGACATAAGTGTCGTGATGGGGGTTTTCGGGGGTGCAGATCACGAAAATGACGTCATTTTTGAAATCCAAGATGGCCGACAGCAATTTTATGATATTTTGACATGGGTGTCGTGAAAAGGGTTTTCGCGGGTACTAATCACGAAAATGACGTCATTTTTGAAATCCAAGGTGGCCGAAATTCAATTTCATGATATTTTGACTTGGGTATCGTGACGGGTTTTCAGGGCGCTGATCACGAAAAGGACGTCAATTATAAGCTGTGGCATAGCTTCTATTTCTATATCAAAGTCAAAAATAAAACATCAAATATAGTTTAGTCGCTAAATCGCCACCGTTTTTCGCACTCCTTCAATGACGTCACTGGTAAAAAATAGATAAACTACAAAAAAGAAAATACATACTTATACAAATGTATACGTTAATTGGCAAAAAAAAATGTCATAAATAACTAATAAAAAAATTCCTACTAACTACATACTGCGGAACTCGGTGTGCACACCTTTGCGATTTACCCCGCAGCCACGCGCAGGATTGCGTTTTTTATCTGCATTTTCATGCAGATCTGCAGCCCTGTGCGTGAGCGCAGATTCAATGTATAGTACCATGCGTTTCTCCATACAGAATTTGGTACTAGCGAACATCTATCTTATATATAAAATTCTCGTGTCACAGTTTTCGTTCCTATATTCCTCCGAAACGGCTTGACCGATTCTCGTGAAATTTTGTGAGCGTATTGAGTAGGTCTAAGAATCGGCCAACATCTGTTTTTCATCCCTCTAAATATTAGGGGTAGTCCACCCCTATTTGTTTTTTTATTTTTACACAAAATTTTTAGTTTCTATTTTTTTACAACATACTAAAATACATACAATCCTAAATTTTCACCGTTCTACGATCAATCCTTAAAAACTGATCAATCGTCATTTAATTAGTTTTATTCCCGAGTGAAATCTAAAAAAAGCGATATAACCCAATTCCACGCGGGCGAAGTCGCGGGCGGAAAGCTAGTACTAATATATAAAGCTGAAGAGTTTGTTTGTTTGAACGCGCTAATCTCAGGAACTACGGGCCCGATTTGAAAAATTCTTTTTGCGTTGGATAGCTCATTAATCCAGAAAGGCTTAAGGCTATAAAACATCACGCTGCGACTAATAGGAGCAGAGCATTACTAACTCAACGCGAACGAAGTCGCTGGCGGCCGCTAGTATAAAATAGCTTTACCGCGGCAGCCCCGAGTGCCACATGTTTTTGTTTTATTAGAAAGACGATATCTTCAAGGTAGTCTCATGTTTAGGAAATTAGGGTCTGATGATGGAAGACTAGGTAAATCTAGGAGAAATTTAAAAAATCAAAGGGGCGTCTAGGGCTTTTCTAAGTTTTTTCATTAAGTGTTTTAACACACTACAATTTAGTAAAGTTCGGAGTTGATGATGGAGCCGGGAGACAGCCGAGGGAATTCCTTAACGATTCATATCAGCTGCCTCGTGTTTGTGCTTAATAAATTTGTATTGATAAGAACTTTACACCTAAATAATAATAATAATAAATTTTATTTTCAGACCATGGTCCATCGAAATAGCATAAAACAGAACACAATATTTAAATTTAACAATAAAATTAAAATAAAATGTAACTATTTAAGACCCACAATACAATAAAACTCATTTTTTTTTTCATTAAAGCTCTGATGTTGGAGACAAAGGCCAGTTAAGGGAACTCCTTAAAGGTTTACAATAGTTACCTTATGTTTGGACTTAATTCATTTATATTGATAAAAACTTTACACCCATATAAGTAGGTTAAAATGAATGTCTGCAATAGATCTGATGATAGAGCCGAGAGAAATTCGAGGGAACTCCTCAACGATTCACAGCAGCTACCTTGTGTAATCTCTTGATTAATTTGTATTGATAAGAGCTTTACACTTAGATGGATTGTTATGATCATTAGGAGTCTGATAATGAAGACGAAGGACAGTCTGTTGCGGGAACTCCTCAAAGGTTTACAATAGCTGCTTTGTGGTTGGACTTAATTCATTTATATTCATGAGAAATTTGCACCCATTTGGGTAAAAATTAAAGTCTGAAGTACATCAGATGATGAAAACCATAGGCAGTCGAGGGAATTCCTCAACAATTTACAACACTCTACTTTAACATGGTACAAACACTACCTACTCGTCATGCTTATGCAAAAATCAATTAAAATCAAGAGACTGAATTTAAGTTGTGTTATTTCATTGCGTTATTTCTAGAAATGCTCATACTTTCATTGTGGTCTTAAAGGAATTAAAGCAAACGAAATAGGTCGTTTGCTTGCAGGCCTTTTCCAAATATGCTGGCGTCAACGTCCAGTCTGATCGGATATTGTATTAGTCGGATGTTTATTATTTTTCTGCGAAAGGAAGTTTTGTGTAAATAATATTATAGTATATGTATTTGTTATTTATTTTGATATACGATAGTTTTATTTTTTATAATTTACGTATTTGTTTTATTAAACGAGAATAATAATATAATTTCACAGTCTTGCCTGGTCCCAAAAAAAAACATGTTTTTTTTTTTGAAGGTGTCAGTTCTGCAGAAATTTATTTGACCCTGATTACGTTTTCCCTTAAAATAATAAATAATGATAAATTAAACTTTATTATATTATTTTTCCATCCCTTTGTTCATCTGACTTAGCTAACTTTCAATCTACAAAACTAACTTCCAACCCTGAAGTTACAGTCATAACATATTTAGTTATAAAGGTCTAATCAATACACATTAAATAAGCCCAAACACGTGCTAGTTGCTTCCGATGTGGATTCCTTTGATATTCTGTCATCTCCATCATCAGGTCAGGCCCAAATCTTCACGGTTTTATAGTATCATCCGATATAAACACGAGTATCAAGTTGTCACCCGAAGCGTGCCTACAATTTTCGATAATTGGCCTAAATTTCTCAGAATTTCCATTATCGACACTGACGTGGTTACAATGGGATTACATAGGCAGCATATCCCTTCATATAAAAAAAGAATGGTCAAAATAGGTTCATTAACCATAAAGTTATCAGCGAACACAATAAATCGAACTGAGAACCACCTTTTTCTGAAGTCGGTTAAAAAATAAACACTGCAGAATTTTTATTATGAAGTATCGTCAACATTTGTTTGAGTAAATAATAACCAAAAGTATTTGGGCGCACCAATAAACATAAATAAAAGTGCTATGTCTGTTACTTCTGTGGTCTATGTTTCTAACTTGTATTTGTAAGTACTACGTCCGCCAGACGGCGCTAGTAAAATTTTACGAAGTATTGTAGAGGTGGGGCGCGGTGAAAAGGGAGCAAATGCGCAAGGTCATTTGGTGAGGGTACGGTCTTAAAGGGAAATGCTCAGTTTCATGCGGTGTATTTAATTCGTTTTATATTGTGTTAATAACAACGTTGTGCAATTATCACTCGTTCTTTCTAACAAAAATCTAATACAAAGATTTGAAATCACACTCGAAGCTCGCTTGACTGTTGGCTGCAGAATTAGAGTTCTACTATCCTGCACTGCATAAGGTCGACTTTTGCAGAAAACCTTTACAGTACCTAGTACTCTGTTCGTAAGTTACTGCCAGTAGGTGATCTGCGTTGCCGATTTTGTTTTATAGAGTTGTACCCAGATCATCTAATTAAATGGACAGCAAAATAAAACAGTTTCTCCACAAGTGCAACATGATATAGTCATTCCAAAAAAGGTGATAACGAAATAAAGTTTAGATAGTTATTCCAATTTCGTTCAATCCATAAATCTCGAGTAGATCAAACACAGGCCTTATCGTTGGTTTTGTCGAACCACTGACAGCCATTTTCAAAATTATAGCTTACAACGACAAACTAGACCATTGCCTACATTATAGCCAATAATAATATCCTTCAAAATAAACTACGTATACCTAAACCACGACACAGACGTATATAACGTTCTTCCAATCACAACAAACAATAATAAGCTCGATTGTAACGGCGTGCCACCGTCGACGTCTGCAATACTTGGGTATACCTATGTAGGTAGATATCATCAGTGATTTCACGGCCGGGTACCGCCTAGCCCAGCGGTGGGCAACACGCATGAAACAATACGAATGCCGATTACAGGTTAGCGGAGATCGCCAACCTTTGGTAAAAACAAATATATTTTTTATCCGAAAATTCTTTTTCCTCCATGGGCATGAATTGAACTATACACCAATGGCTTAGATAGTTAACTAAAGGGAAACAATTAACTCCGCGTGACTTAGTTAAGAGACTAAAACATACGTATTATCAATCACTTCAGTTGACATGCTACGTCTCAGTTGTCTCTTCAATTTAGAAAGGTTATAGTTCGTTAAAAACGTTCCAAAGAGTTTTTTTTTTATAATTATAAACTACTAGCTTTCCGCCCACGGCTTCGCCCGCGTGGAGCTCGGTTATATCGCGCTTTTTAGATTTCCCTCGGAAACATCAATTTTTTGCGGGATAAAAGGTAGCCTACGTTTTTTCTCAGGGTCTAAAGATTGTCTGTGCCAAATTTCATCAAAATCGGTTGAGAGGTTTAAGCGGGAAAGCGTAACAGACAGACAGACAGACAGACAGACCGACAGACAGAGTTACTTTCGCATTTATAATATTAGTATGGATTGCTTGACCTCAATCCCGCCAGATGGGAAGCAGTGATGCAATCGTTGATGGTAAAGCGCGCTACTTTAATAAGAGCCTATTCAGTCTAGCTTTGTAGACGGAAACACCGCCGCTCACCGCTGGCAATATTTTCCAGACCCTCGATGTACGCGGTATAAAAGATAAGGCGAAACACTTGATCCAGTCCGTGATTGTAGTGGTGTCAACAGCGTATGGGTGGATATTCGCCGTACCACGGGTCGTCCGACGATAGAACGGAGAGGAGGGAAATACGTCGTGCAATTCCCTCGCACACTCTCCAAAATGCATCCCACAAAACACGGATAGGTTGGCTATTCTTCGCCTATGCTCCAGGTTTGGAGACCGTTTTGAACTAAATCTGGGTTGAAAATTAGCCTCTTGGCAACGAATCCAAAGTTGCCACGTTGTCCAGATTGATTGGGTTGATTGGATATTCGTTCGAGGGCCTTTTAAAAAGGCTATTCTTTTACTATTTGAGGCTTCAGTACACTTTAACCATTGTTTCGGCGTCATGTCATCATCGTCATCAACCACCTTTTTATCGTCCCACTGCTGGGCACGGGTCTCCTCTCATACAGAGATTGAGGATAATAGAGATTGAGCCTAATCACCACGCTTGCTCTATGCGGGTTGGCGATTTCAGTTTCCTCAACACCTTCAGTCATTGGTGACCAAGATATACTTAGAAAGTATATATTACAGCGTCATATATTATATGATAAATGTGCCTCAGTGTTTGATAAAGGTCTTCATACATCAGTAATGAAATATTCGAATCCCAAAGCCTGAAACTGGTGAAAATACATCTATAAGTTTGCCAACCCTGGCTTAGTAACAGTGTGGGTGCAGGGAATTATAACAGTCGTGGATACAGTCATGTTAATTACGTAGTTTCGATTTATGAAAAATATTTTCCCCTTTTTTCAAATTCCAGAATATTGATTTGAAAGTAGTCGAAACTACGTATTCCTGCCCTAGTTGCCGAAACGAAATGTTACTGAAAAGAGGAAATAAAGATTGCCTTAAGGCGCTGTGTTCAGTAAAAATAGGCTTCTTAAAACAATTTTTTAGCCAAATGTATACATTTCAGAGCAGCCAAAAATTTATATGTTAATCTTTTTTTTTTTTTTTTTATAACATATTCAACTTTATTTCAATTTCATTAATTACATGGCTAATATTTACATAATTTAAAAAGTTAAAAAAATAAAATAAAAATATAATTATGTACAAGTATATAAAGGAGGAATTGAAAAAACTAGAGGGCATCAAAAAATTCATCCGCATCGCTGTCAACAGGAAACGTGCCCAAAAGGCTGGCAGCATTGCCACGTTGTATGGCGATGCTGATTCTTTGGCCAAAAAATAGCCCAGCCCTCTGGTCACGTGAAGAGTCGATTAAACGATTGGCGATCTCCCGAAATAATTGGTGTGCACTCGGACCCCATGGCCCTAGAGTTTCAACCCCAAACGGCTCGAACATATAGGTTCCAATGAGATTGGAGTATTTCCGCCGTTTGAGGTTTTCCGCACCTGCAGCAGCCGCTGCGGCACAACTCACCGTATTTGGAAGATGGGATGGCGCAAGGGTATCGACACACGTTGCATCCCACACCAAAGGCCTACCTACCTTCCAAGGCATTATAGTCATCCCGTCTGGTCTCTTCCCATCGTCGCGTGTCAAGCCGTGAGGTTCTAAAACAGCTGGCACACCGGCGGTGACAAGAGCACGGCGGATAATGTCATTAATGCTGGCATGCCGTGCTATCCGACCTGCGCTTTTACAACAGGATAAGCCATGGTGTCCGAAGCAGTCAACACCTTCACCGCATTGGCAGCGATGCGGAGCCACACATGGGGCGCCCAGACGCAGGCATGTAGCGAGCCGGAAAGTGGCGTCACCCAGCAAAGTTCCTATGTTGGGTGACGGTAGCGCCTGAAGCCAGAGGCCCGATTCCCATTTACCCACAGCCAGTAGGCGGGCACGCCCAACAGTATTGGTGGACGTATTAAAAAGATTATTCCGTACCAACCTGCAGAGCGGCTCATCCCACTGCCTCTGGGAAGATGGGTTCACGGGCAGATTCGTACCTGGGCAAGTCATTTTCCAGGCGTTCACCGCGTCGGTCGAGCACGGCACTTCAGAGTCGACCAGGGATGAGGCTAAAATCTTCCCGGTTAACTCTTCAGTGCTGTGGACAGAGGACAGGAACGCCGGTAAGCTAATACTAGGAAATTTTTCGGACGCCGAGGCCACCAAACCGGATGGGAAGTGTGGCTTGCATCCAGGCTCGGTCGTCCAAGGCCACATTTAAAATGGTTGTTAGGGTGTTGCGAATAATTTGGTCAATTTTGTCCAAAAGTTGTGGTTGCTTCCATAAAGGGGATGAGCGTAGATAATATATAAAATTTGGGCAAAAACAGCAGTATCTAATAAGGGTGAAAGCCGAATGCAAATTAATTTTACAGAGTCTGTCCGAAATGTCGTTAAAATTTTGAATTTTTTGTTCGATGAAAGAAGGAAAACTATCTTCCAAAATTGGAGACCCAAGGGGGTGTAGTGAGCTTTTATCTAACAATTTTATGTTTGGGGCTATTGCATTAAACTTTTCTATGGTCAGTTGTCTGTCGGGTGATGTCAAAATGTCAGAGAGGTAAATTTCACACTTTGAGGGGTTAAGGTCCAGGCCAATCGAAAGAGCCATCTTATGTTAATCTTGATTATATGTAGCAGGAAACCATTGTTTTCAAAACACGTTTTGAATTAATTTTCTCGATAGAAAAAAATCCTAAAGTAACCCCTAAAATTGAATTTATAACAGTTGTAACTGTATTATTAATCATCAAATCTTGATAAAATTGAGAAGAGCGATGTAAAATATAATAGTAAATGAAACCATTGTTTTTGTTTATCGATTTAACTAAGATATTCTAAAATACATAATGTATTTAATGATAAATAACGTGAACGAAACGTCGCTCCATCGCGGCGTCCATTGCCTTCTCTTTCACTTCTATGCTTAGCGACAGTGACCGCTGAGGCGTGGTGCTTGTCGGACCTATGTCACTTTTTGCTTTACTCCGCACAGAAAATAATTATATTTACGTGTCTGTTTGTTGATGAATAATCATATTTCGTTTTTGCCCGGGTTCAAACCCCAGGTTTACATTATATGCTTTTTGTAGATTTTAATTGAAATAAATGCTTTTTAATTTACTGTTGTATTTTTGCCGATATTTTATTTGATTTTTTTTCTGTAATTATTCTTTTTACTTTTTCGCGGCACTTTTTTCTTCACCTGTATGTGTTCGGGTTCAAACCCCAGCCTTACGTTGTATGCTTTTTGTTGGATTTCTTATTTGCAATTGTTTTTTTTTTTAATTATTATTAATTTATCCGATTTTCTGTATTTTTTGTAGTAGGTAATTGTTCCATCTTTTTAAATATATTCTTTTTGTAACAATTATAATGCAAACTAATATTTAAAATCAATTCGTTATAATTTTCTTTCTACAAATTTCTAGAAATTAATAATAAATAATAATAATAAGCCTTTATTTAACCATGAATTTCTTAGTTCATAATATAATTAAAAAAAAGAAAAACAATAAAAATAACAGTTAATTTGATAATAGTTCAAAACAGTATAGGCCTCCTCCAAGTGCCTCCATCTATTTCACTCGTACAAACCCGATTTCGATAAGAGTTGCAGTTTTGAAGAAGAAATCTTTTATTTTTTTAAATATCCGAAAATGCATTTTTTTTAACAGTTACTCTAAACAGCTGTTTATAAATAGCAATTTCTAGAAATGATATATTTCTAACAGTTTCATGAAAAAAGGACATAACACAAAAAATTTAAGCAGAACGGACAAAGCGCATTATAAAAATAAAAAGAAAACAAAAAAAATAATAAAAAATGAAAATATGTATAAAGTACACATTTTCGAAAATCGCAAGGTAAAGTCGGATTCGATCCTGGTGCTCGTCTAATGCGAACCGGGACTGTGATGAACAGAGCCAACCGTACCTCGGTGTTGGGCTGTGAAATTACGGTTCTAAATGTAGATGGAATAGAAAAGAAAAACAATAAAAATAACAGTTGATTTGATAATAGTTCAAAACAGTAAATTTAGATTTCATTTTGTTGCATTATTCATGGTTGCATTATTTCAATCTTTTTGTGTTGTGTTATTCTAAGCACTCGTACAAACCCGACTTCGATAAGAGTTGCAGTTTTTAAGAAAAAATCTTTTATTTTTTTAAATATCCGAAAATGCATTTTTTTTAACAGTTACTCTAAACAGCTGTTTATAAATAGTAATTTCTAGAAATGATATATTTTTAACAGTTTCATGAAAAAAGGACATAACACAAAAAATTTAAGCAGAACGGACAAAGCGCATTATAAAAATAAAAAAGAAAACAAAAAAATAATAAAAAATGAAAATATGTATAAAGTACACATTTTCGAAAATCGCAAGGTAAAGTCGGATTCGATCCTGGTGCTCGTCTAATGCGAACCGAGACTGTGACGAACAGAGCCAACCGTACCTCGGTGTTGGGCTGTGAAATTACGGTTCTAAATGTAGATGGAATAGAAAAGAAAAACAATAAAAATAACAGTTGATTTGATAATAGTTCAAAACAGTAAATTTAGATTTCATTTTGTTGCATTATTCATGGTTGCATTATTTCAATCTTTTTGTGTTGTGTTATTCTAAGCACTCGTACAAACCTGACTTCGATAAGAGTTGCAGTTTTGAAGAAAAAATCTTTTATTTTTTTAAATATCCGAATATGCATTTTTTTTTTAACAGTTACTCTAAACAGCTGTTTATAAATAGTAATTTCTAGAAATGATATATTTCTAACAGTTTCATGAAAAAAGGACATAACACAAAAAATTTAAGCAGAACGGACAAAGCGCATTATAAAAAGAAAAAAGAAAACAAAAGTAATAATAAAAAATGAAAATATGTATAAAATATACATATTCGAAAATCGCAAGGTAAAGTGAACGGATGTGGGATTCGAACCTGCTGTTCGTCTCATGCGAACCGGGACTGTGACGAACAGAGCCAACCGTACCTCGGGGTTGGGTTGTGAAATTACGGTTCTAAATGTAGATGGAATAGAGAATGGTTGGTATAGATTTAATAGAACGTGCGTATTTCTCGATGCACGACGCCTCACCTCACGCATCGATGTACTCGCGCAGAGCGCCCCGCGCCCCGCAGTGGGCGGGGCTAGTCGTGTCCCACTTCGTCTGCTTCACCCCCTCAAATACCTAAAAGTTTGCTATTCACAGCGTCTTAATGACCGTGTATTGACAATTTGTTTTATTCATAGTTCGTTACTATTCCATCGTAGTTGAGTAAATAAGGGTCGTCGAACGCTATATTACGTTTGTGATCTAGTGCATTAGGTAAATGCGTGACACAGTTTCATACAAATGTATCCCGTATTTTTGTATTTTCTCCATAATTCTAAGATTGATATTTCTGAAAGTGTACTTACTCAGTCTGGCAGTTCAATTGTTTATCAAGTCAGTAATAAAGTACAGAGATCGATGCATGACTGTTGATAGCTGTGGTAAGTAGGTAGTAGATATGCACAAATAATTTAGAATAGTAAGTATATTGTTATGACGATTGAGGCTAAAATGACCCACCAAGAACCAACAAAATGAACCAAGTTATATTGGGTTTTGAGAAAGTAAAATGATCCAATAAACTACGGCCACCAATTAAAATAAAATATAATTTTCATTAAGAGAATAATTGTAAAGATTCCGCGGTTTCCGCCCTAATGTCTTTTTTATTTCTTCTGTATCCGTAACGCAATTCTACTGAAGAGATAGTCGCTCTTTGTTCCATTTCCATAAATAAAATGTTCTTTTTTTGTATATTTTAATAAAAAATAATGAGACTCAATCGTTTATCTAGGCTTTTAGTATCTTCTTCCTCAGCCTATATATGTCCACTGCTGGACAAAGGCCTCCCCCAAGGCTTTCCACGCTGACCGGTCTTGTGCTGCCCGCATCCATCGGCTTCCCGCGACCTTCACCAGGTCATCGGTCCACTTTGTTGGAGGCCTCCCTACGCTGCGTCTTCTAGTACGTGGCCGCCACTCCAGAACCTTACTGCCCAATCGGCCATCTGTTCTACGAGCAATGTGCCCTGCCCACTGCCAATTAAGTTTAGTGACTCGCAGAGCTATGTCGGTGACTTTGGTTCTTCTGCGGATCTCCTCATTTCTGATTCGATCACGCAGAGAAGCTCCGAGCATAGCTCTTTCCATTGCCCTTTGTGTGACTCTGAGCCTTCGTATGAGGCCCATTGTGAGCGACCACGTTTCAGTTCCGTAAGTCATCACTGGTAACACACACTGGTCAAAGACTTTAGTCTTGAGACACTGTGGTATCTTGGACGACGAGAAGATGTAGCGTAGCTTCCCGAACGCTGCCCAGCCGAGCTGGATTCAACGAGACACCTCTTTCTCGAAGTTGGACCTACCTAGTTGGACTGTTTGTCCCAGGTATACAATATGTAAAAAAACCCTGTCCTACCCATAAGGATAATAAAGGTTAGGTAAACACTTGACCAAATATAATATAAAATTTTACATAATCATCATAGTAACAATACTAATGAATTTTGACTTAATCCTTTTTTCCCGGGAATTAATTCCAATTTCCCCGAAATTGGAATTAATTCCCGGGTTTTTAAAAAACTGACAACACCGGTATTATTATAAGCGAATAGCGAATTAGCGACGCGACCACTTCACAGGTGCCGCGTGCCCTGCCCCCCGCCGCCCGCGGAAGGGGTTGCTTATCGCACATGTATTAAGTTACCTTTTTTTACGAAATAATATTTATTTTTAGTCGGATTTTTTTTTTAAATTTAGCCTGTCTTTGTGGTCATTAGTAGAATCAGTTATCAATACCTAACAATACCTTCACGGATCGGACAGGGTTTTCTTTACATATTGTATATACTCGTCAACAACTTCGAGTGCAGAGCAACCAACTACAATTGGAGTGGGTGCGACATGAGAATTCGACATGATCTTCGTCTTGTCCATGTTCATCTTTAGACCCACTTGTTGGGAAGCTCTGCTGAGGTCATTGAGCATTTTGCCCAAGTCTTCCAGGGTCTCAGCCATGACCACGATATCATCTGCGAAACGGAGATTAGTGATGTACTCGCCGTTGATGTTGATGCCAAGTCCTTTCCAGTCCAGGAGCTTGAAGACATCTTCCAACGCAGCAGTGAACAATTAAGGAGTTATGACATCTCCTTGTCTCACTCCACGCTCCAGTTGGATCGGTTTCGAGTCCTGATCCTGGAGACGGACTGTCATGGAGGCGTTTTTGTACAAACACTTTATCACCTCAATGTATCGGTGATCAATTTGGCACCGCTGGAGAGACGGTAGCACCGCCCAAGTCTCAATCGAATCGAAGGCCTTCTCATAGTCCACAAACGCCAAGCATAGTGTTTTGTTATACTCCTCGGACTTCTGTATAACTTGCCGCAGCGTATGTATGTGGTCTATGGTGCTAAAGCCTTTTCGGAAGCCTGCTTGTTCGGGAGGCTGGAAGTCGTCGAACCTGCGCGCGAGACGATTCGTGATGACCCTAGAAAACAGCTTGTAGACATGGCTCAGGAGGAATATCGGTCTGTAGTTTTTCAGGAGGGTATTGTCACCTTTTTTGAAAAACAAAACCACCACGCTCCTGTGCCACGCCTTAGGCGCTTCGCCTTTAAGAATGACGGAATTAAATAGCTTCTAAAGCGCTTTAAGAACCGGTTTGCCACCCGCTTTCAGAAGCTCAGCCGTAATTCCATCATCTCCAGCCGCCTTATCGTTCTTGAGCTGTTTCAGGGCCATACTAATCTCGTACAGGCTGACGTCCGGGATATCGTCGGTGTAGTGTCGGGTTAGTCTGGCTCTAGGATCATTAGCCAGGCTTATAACAGGTGCGTGTGTTGATGTGTATAACTCTCCGTAGAATTTCTCAATCTCACCCAAAAGCTCGGGCTTGGAAGTGACTATCCTACCATCCTCAGTCTTCAGCTTCGCAAGTAGGCTCTGTCCAACAGACAATTCTCGTGCGAACACTTTGGAGCCTTTGTTCCGCTCGATAGCCTCTTTAATACAATTTGTATTAAATTGGCGCACATCGCGAGTCAGAGACTTTGAGATTTGTCTGTTAAGGCATCTGATACGCGAAGCGTCATCAGGGGATTTTAAGACCACCTTCCGTCTTTCTTCCATTAGGTGGGACCGGAGATCTTCTTCTGTCCTTTTGAAGGGAGGGTTTTGTAGAACTTAGACCCTTCCGTTTGGAGAGTTTCCACAAACCTGTTGTTCTAGTCGTCCACATCTACGCATTCACCGAGGCATTCGAAGAGATTTTGTAGTTCGATCTGAAAGCTCTCGGGGTTTTGGAGTTGTGTTGACGCTGGACGGAGCGTAGACTTCATATGTCGAGAGCGTTCGAGCCTAATGTTGAGGTTCAAGATTTCATTTTTGAACACTTGCCTTCTCGTTGACATTATGAAGTCTATCTCGTTTTTGGTCTGACCATCGGGGCTAATCCAGGTCCACTTGCGGTGCGATGGTTTCCTGAAAAAAGAATTCAT
Organism: Sesamia nonagrioides; assembly: GCA_017933935.1. NCBI lineage: Eukaryota > Metazoa > Arthropoda > Insecta > Lepidoptera > Noctuidae > Sesamia > Sesamia nonagrioides. The sequence goes on from JADWQK010002063.1 coordinate 1,737,137, forward strand.
CGCAAAGTGTCCTTCCTTTTCCATGAAATCCATTAGCATCTGACCTCTGGGATTCCGATTTCCAACTCCAAATTGCCCCACTATCGTCTCGTCCGCCTCTGGCATGCCCAGTTTTGCGTTAAAGTCCCCCATGACAACAGTGTAGTGGGCTTTGGAGGAATGTATGGCTCTACTGACGTCCTCGTACATAGCCTCCACCTCATCGTGAGGCTGTTTAGACGTCGGAGCGTAGACCTGTATAACCTATACCGAATATCGTTTTGTTATTCTGAGTATGTACAAGGTACGCCACCCGAGTCGAAAAGCTCCCGACTTTAACAATGTTGTTCACGAGGGACCTATGGACAATAAACCCGACGCCACCCTGGGACAGCTGGTCGCCTTCCCGTAAATAGAGCAGGTTGCCAGACTTCAGGATTATCGAGTCTTCTCCCTCTCTTCGGACTTCAGATAACCCCACAATGTCCCAGCGCAACCGGCTCAGTTCTTCCTCCAGTTCGACAATCTTCTCATCGGTCCGTAGTGTGCGCGTGTTATATATTGCCAGAGCCAAAGGTCGTCGTTGTGAGTACCGTACCTATGTAACAGAAAATAATTAAAAAAAAAAAAATTGTGCTTGACTAAAATAAATTTATCAATAAAAGACGTATGAGCAACCATGTATTTTTGGAACCAAACACTTGAACAATTAAATTTAAACAATACCCATAGTTCCAAATAAGGCAACACCAAGCGCGCCACGTCAGTGCGACCACAAAATAATCACAGTATGTTGTGGTAGGCGTGTAATTAGTCTACAGCGACCTACAGACTTTAAACATCAAACTACATATATAGTTACCACTGAAATATGGCCGCATCGTAAAAGTAAGTGGACTAAGTTAAAAGTAAGCAGCGAATTTGAAATATCAAAAACAAAATCAAAAGTCATTTATCAAATTAAGCTGAAAATCAGCACTTATTGAATGCCAATAAGATTATTATTTTATATAGGTTTTCTAACGTCAATTTGAGATAGGGTTAGTGAAAAAAAAACCGGTCAAATGTGAGTCCAACTCGTAGACGAAGGCTTCCTTTCGTACCATTATCAATTATAATCATTTTTTTTTTAAATAATTATAAACTAGTGCTCGACTGCAATCCCGCCTGATGGTAAGCAGTGATGCAATCGTTGATGGTAAAGCGCACTTGTTTATTAAGCCTATTCACTTAAAAAGCTTAGGAATAGGAAGGATGACGGCAGTTGAGCGAGGTGATGCAATGTTAAACCCAAGACCAACACGACCAAACGATGCTGCGCTAGGGGGAGATTGATCTGGAGACTCTCCACGACCAAACTCCCGACACAACAACATTTGGCGCATCGTACCCGCCACACATCGCAACACAACTGCTCAGACCCGTCCTCCGTACGGCTTCACCAGACATCATGCCAGAACACGGCGAATCGCTTGGCGCCAAGACTTTGTCTGGTGGGTGGTAACTTCTGCCGGCAGCCAATGTTATGACCTACCACCGAGAAACAAAATAAAAGTCCCAGCTTTAGTATTTTTTGCAACAACTATGACGATTCATGAGATACATCCTGGTGACATACAGGCGGATAGACATTGGAGTCTTACTTAATAATAAAGTCCCTTTTTATCGCTTGGGTACGGAATCCTAAACAGTGATCTGAAAATCTTTAGATGCTCAGTACACTATTTGATTAGAGATATATATTAGTTTTCTGATGAAGCGTAGGCCCTGACTCGCTGAACCGGTCGTTGTGGTGATGATGCAGAGATTTCTCGGTGGTAAGCCATAACATCGGCTGCCGGCAGAAGTTACCACCCACCAGAGAAAGTCTTGCCGCCAAGCGATTCATCATGTTCGGGCATGATGTCTGGTGAAACCGTACGGAGGACGGGTCTGAGCAGTTGTATTGCGATGTGTGGCGGATGCGCTGCGCCAAATGTTGTCGTGTCGGGAGTTTGATCGTGGAGAGTCTCCAGATCAATCTCCCTCTAGTGCAGCATCGTTTGGTCGTGTTGCTCTTGGGTTTAACATTACATCACCTCGCTCAACTGCCGTCATCCTTCCTATTCCTAAGTTTTTTAAGTGAATAGGCTTAATAAACTAGTGCGCTTTACCATCAACGATTGCATCACTGCTTACCAACAGGCGGGATTGCAGTCAAGCACTAGTTTATAATAAAAAAAGATATTTAGATTTCTTTCGGCTAAATGATGATGAATATAATTACTACCCAATACTAGTTAAAAATAGGAAATAGCCTACTGAAAGTTATACATACACTAATCTACTGTGCCTTCCACAGAAATCGTAATAACAATTACGATTTCTGTGGGTCTTCGAAGTGACATTCATTGATAATTTTCGTATTTAACACAAACTCATTACTAGCTTGTAACTTGTTCTCGTCCGCACAATGTCGTCCAAATGAGCTCAATCGGTCCGAACAAATGGCGCATGACATCTGTACCATCAATTGCTGCTCTTTATTGATACTTGCAGATCCATATTGTAGTACAAACTTTATGCTGATCAATCTATCAACAACTTCATCTGCCGAACCTTTTACCACCCATGTCGGGATCCGTGTCCAGTTTAACCAGCAGGCTAATTGCGTAACACACTTCACTAGCAATGGTTTTTTTTAAATAAACAGACAGCTGTGCTTCTGGGGAGTTTCTTCCGCCACTTCTTCTTCCCAGCGAAAGCACTAGGAAGTGTCGATTCGTGGGCGTTTTGGGGGACTGTCTTATGTAAAATTGACATTCAAAAAGTGCTGATTCTCGGCCTAATTTGAATAAATGACTTTTGATTTGATTTTGATTTTCATTTACGTTGTTCAGCAGACATATTTTCGAACACATGGAGCAATGGCTTAGTAATATGTTTCGAAATGATTCCAACTGATAGTAATAGTGTGTTACGCAATTAGGGTGCAGATATAGCCTAATACCAATATTTTATATGGAGCAATTGTCCGTCCGACCTCTACAATTAGGGTGCAGATATAGCCTAACACCAATATTTTATATGGAGCAATTGTCCGTCCGACCTCTACAATTAGGGTGCAGATATAGCCTAATACCAATATTTTATATGGAGCAATTGTCCGTCCGACCTCTACAATTAGGGTGCAGATATAGCCTAATACCAATATTTTATATGGAGCAATTGTCCGTCCGACCTCTACAATTAGGGTGCAGATATAGCCTAATACCAATATTTTATATGGAGCAATTGTCCGTCCGACCTCTACAATTAGGGTGCAGATATAGCCTAATACCAATATTTTATATGGAGCAATTGTCCGTCCGACCTCTACAATTAGGGTGCAGGTATAGCCTAATACCAATATTTTATATGGAGCAATTGTCCGTCCGACCTCTACAATTAGGGTGCAGATATAGCCTAATACCAATATTTTATATGGAGCAATTGTCCGTCCGACCTCTACAATTAGGGTGCAGATATAGCCTAATACCAATATTTTATATGGAGCAATTGTCCGTCCGACCTCTACAATTAGGGTGCAGATATAGCCTAATACCAATATTTTATATGGAGCAATTGTCCGTCCGACCTCTACAATTAGGGTGCAGATATAGCCTAATACCAATATTTTATATGGAGCAATTGTCCGTCCGACCTCTACAATTAGGGTGCAGGTATAGCCTAATACCAATATTTTATATGGAGCAATTGTCCGTCCGACCTCTACAATTAGGGTGCAGGTTTAGCCTAATACCAATATTTTATATGGAGCAATTGTCCGTCCGACCTCTACAATTAGGGTGCAGATATAGCCTAATACCAATATTTTATATGGAGCAATTGTCCGTCCGACCTCTACAATTAGGGTGCAGGTATAGCCTAATACCAATATTTTATATGGAGCAATTGTCCGTCCGACCTCTACAATTAGGGTGCAGGTTTAGCCTAATACCAATATTTTTTATGGAGCAATTGTCCGTCCGACCTCTACAATTAGGGTGCAGGTATAGCCTAATACCAATATTTTAGATGGAGCAATTGTCCGTCCGACCTCTACAATTCAGTTACAGGGTGATATGATACCTCTTGGTAACAATGGTTGTCAAATTTTCGGGCTTCTGAACCATAATAACTGTCAAAGATCCATGAATCACAGCCGGGAGCAACGACTTAACATACTTTCTGAAGCACTGAGGGGTGGGTTGTAAAAATGGTTACCCATCCAGGTTTAAACCGCGGCAAGCGTTGCTTAATCTGATCGATGGAGTGCTGCTGTTATTACTTTGCCACAAGCTCTATAACTTCTGCATGTTAATTGTTAGGACTTGGCTTTGAGGACGTCCCAACGTACCTCCACTTAACACAATATCAATATAATTAATAGGGGTCGTGTTATCTACTTTAGAGACAAAGTTGTTATTGTTTCATTTGTAACTCATACCTTTTTAACTTCTTCTTCAGTCTATAGAGGTCTACTCCTGGATAAAGGCCTCCCCAAGACTTTCATTACATTGGGGGAATTTGCCTTAATCCCCACGCTTGGTAATTTCATACTTTACAGGAGAAGCGCTGTGGCCCGCTTCTCTGGTGAGAGTTCCCTTAGTCATCTTTTACGACACGAGAGGATACGGATTGGTACTATTCTGGGCCCGGTACCACTTGGGAGATAAATGAATGAATGAAATGAATGAATTAATGAAATGATAAATTAGGACGAACGAACATCGAAAGAAAATAAATAAATAGTTAATTACTAATAACAATCAAGAACAGCGGTATAACACACACCGTCAGGCGCTTTACTCTGTGTAAATTATTTCATCACCACTGCTCTCAGAACAGTGAGGGAAACCATCATGAGGAAACCGTCATGTCCTAGAGCCAAAAAAGAAATTCTAAGTCATGTGACATCTAGCAACCCGGACTGGGCCCGCGTGGTAGATTACGGACCACTCTTTCTCACCGAGGGGAAGCCTGTGTCCCAGGGGCGGGAACAATATACGGTGATTATGTATGTAACAACAATAACAAAACCAAATCTATACTAATATATAAAGCTGAAGAGTTTGTTTGTTTGTATGTTTGTTTGTACGCGCTAATCTCAGAAACTACTGGTCCGATTTGAAAAATTCTTTTTGCATTGGATAGCGCATTAATCCGGGAAGGCTTTAGGCTATTTAACATCACGCTTCGACCAATAGGAGCGGGGCATATAAAAAAAACGCGGGTGAAACCGTGTGGCGCAGCTAGTGTAGTATATTTTTAATCGCTTACCTACCCATTTATACAGTTTAAGCTGTCCTCGTATTGCATATACCTATGTATCTCTTGGTATGTCGTCGTACGTACAAATTGCATCCATCTCCATTGAAATCAGTGTAGTTTTCATCGATCCACAGAAATATTATCATTAAAATATTCCTCTCTCCCCCTCAGTAAATAAAAATAGAAAGGTAAACAATACATATAAAATCTTTTATTATTAGTTTTCATGAATATCGCGTGGTTTCAGGGATAAAAAGCTCCTTTATTTCCGGTCCCCTTCAGGGTTTGCGTGACGTACATAAATTCCTCCAGCTTGAGACATTTGAAACCGGCCAAGCAGGAGTCGGACCTGCGCACTAAAGGTTCTTACCAAGAAACCTTTCCTATATTAATATAAGTTCTTATAGTGATAGACTGAAACAATACAACATGATCTCTTTGGAGAAACGTCGACGGCTAAATGATGCAACGTTGGTGTGCAAAGTAATGACCCATAACATTGACTGCCCCCAGATATTAAACACTTTTAATTTCCATGCCCCCTCAAGCATTCCTCGCAATCCAATAACACGACTGTGGCCACTAAAAAGGAGAACGGTTTCAGGCGCCAATTCCCCATATACTAGATTTAGTAAGGCGGTCAATAATTGTAGCGATCAAATTAATCTGCACTTTGACTCTTTAGCAAACCGAAAGCCATAATTTACAAAATATATCTTCCGGATTTAAATTAGCACTCACTTTCTGGCAAATAAAGAAACGTATCTTTTCCAATAACATAACATAAAGTTTTAGTTTTAAGTTGAATTCTTATACAACTCCATTTTTGTATGCATGTGGGGTTCACATAATACAGGTGATTATTACACTGCTCTGTCACCTTTTAAAATGACTACTTTATTTTTAACTAGCTTTCCGCCCGCGGCTTCGCCCGCGTGGAGTTCGGTTATATCGCGCTTTTTAGATTTCCCTCGGGAACATCAATTTTTTCCGGGATAAAAGGTAGCCTATGTTCTTTCTAGGGTTGTAACGGAGCTTCGCCTCCGCTTCCGTTACTGCGGAAGTTCCGCAAGAAATCGTATCTTCGCTTCCGCCTCCGCCTCCGCACAATTTTTGCGGAGTTATAACGGAGGTTTATTTACGTATTTTTAAAATAAATAACGCGCAAGCTGCGACGCTCGACAACCGTCCGGCCGCGTTTGAGCGTGAAATGGTCAAGAATCAGCTAGTGCGAGGCGGGAATGCGGCAATCACATTTATTTCTCCTTAATTTTCATTACAAGAAGGTAATATTTTTTTACCAAGCATACTACTATTAATGTACGTATTTAAAATTAAAAAAATGTTTTAATTAACTATAAATTTCAATTTTTTCTATATGTACTTTCACCTCCGTCTCCGCCAAAGAGATTTAAGAAAAATTTTAATGTCTTTGGTCTCCGCCTCCGTTAACCTCCGCATCCGCGGAGGTGAGACTCTTCGCCTCCGCATCCGCCTCCGCCTCCGCTAAGAAGCCTCCGTTACAACCCTAGTTCTTTCTCAGGGTCTAAATATTGTCTATGCCAAATTTCATCAAAATCGGTTGAGAGATTTAGGCGGGAAAGCGTAACAGACAGACAGAGTTACTTTCGCATTTATAATATTAGTATGGATTATTTGTTTCTGGACCAAAATAAATAAATAAAATAATGGCTACAGAAATAAATCATTTGTGAAAATTTCAACTATCACAATTTATGAGATACAGCCTGGTGACAGAGGGTCAGTGGAGTGGAGAGTAACAAATACTACACCCTGGTGACAGAGGGTCAGTGGAGTGGAGAGTAACAAATACTACACCCTGGTGACAGAGGGTCAGTGGAGTGGAGAGTAACAAATACTACACCCTGGTGACAGAGGGTCAGTGGAGTGGAGAGTAACAAATACTACACCCTGGTGACAGAGGGTCAGTGGAGTGGAGAGTAACAGATACTACACCCTGGTGACAGAGGGTCAGTGGAGTGGAGAGTAACAAATACTACACCCTGGTGACAGAGGGTCAGTGGAGTGACAGAGAGTAGTGGAGAGTAACAAATACTACACCCTGGTGACAGAGGGTCAGTGGAGTGGAGAGTAACAAATACTACACCCTGGTGACAGAGGGTCAGTGGAGTGGAGAGTAACAAATACTACACCCTGGTGACAGAGGGTCAGTGGAGTGGAGAGTAACAAATACTACACCCTGGTGACAGAGGGTCAGTGGAGTGGAGAGTAACAGATACTACACCCTGGTGACAGAGGGTCAGTGGAGTGGAGAGTAACAAATACTACACCCTGGTGACAGAGGGTCAGTGGAGTGGAGAGTAACAAATACTACAGCCTGGTGACAGAGGGTCAGTGGAGTGGAGAGTAACAGATACTACACCCTGGTGACAGAGGGTCAGTGGAGTGGAGAGTAACAGATACTACACCCTGGTGACAGAGGGTCAGTGGAGTGGAGAGTTACAAATACTACAGCCTGGTGACAGAGGGTCAGTGGAGTGGAGAGTAACAGATACTACACCCTGGTGACAGAGGGTCAGTGGAGTGGAGAGTTACAAATACTACAGCCTGGTGACAGAGGGTCAGTGGAGTGGAGAGTAACAGATACTACACCCTGGTGACAGAGGGTCAGTGGAGTGGAGAGTAACAGATACTACACCCTGGTGACAGAGGGTCAGTGGAGTGGAGAGTTAGTAACAACATCTCGTTATTACCCTTGGAGTGCCTTGGTTAAGGAACGCTAAAAATGTAAAAAGCTCTGCTATACTGTATCACATAGTTTTAAATTTATTACTTTTGATAGGACTGTGTTTATGAAATGTTCAGCTGTTATTGATTGAACAGTTCACTAGTTGCTCTACTCCGATGACACATACAATAAAATATATAAAAAGTACTTTTTACGTAGTAACTACTTCCTTGTATCCTAGAACAAGCATGTCGTCGAATTCGCATCGCGTGTCGAAGAAACACTTTGTTATAAAGTGTTAAGTGGATTTAAAGTATTTCAAACATAGTCTACTCTAGACTGTCGAAAATAGTCGAAATACATTCTTGACGTATTAACGTTTGTCAAAATGTAAGTACACACTACACATGGACTTTTATTTATAAATAGTTATATATTTTAATTACCTACTATGAATGTATCAATATCAAACTTGCGCTAGCAGTACCTAAGACAATTAATAAATAGAAAACTTGGCGTCATCGCAAAGGTCCGGCGGTACTTCACACCGGGGCAGCTTCTGATGTTGTACAAAGCAAAGGCCCGTTCGAATGTGGAGTACTGCAGCCACATTTGGGCTGGTGCTGCGAAATGTCACCTGGTTACTTTGGATTCAGTGGAGCGCGTGCGAAGAGGCTAATTGGTGACCCTGATTTAACTCGAGACGGTCTCCAAAGCCTAGAGCACAGGCGTAGAGTAGCCAGTCTTTCGGTGTTCTATAGGATGCATTTTGGGGAGTGTGCGAGGGAATTGCATGATTTAATTCCCCAATCTCCGTTCCACCATCGGACGACCCGTCGTACGGCGAGTTTCCACCCTTACGTTGTTAACACTACTACGATCCGGACGAAGCGTTTCGCCTCCTCCTTTATACCGCGTATATCAAGGGACTGGAACAACTTGCCGGCGGCGGTGTTTCCGTCGGACTACAATTTGAGTGTCTTCAAGGCTAGAGTGAATAGGCTTTTAATAAACTAGCGCGCTTTACCATCAACGTTCGCATCACTGCTTACCATCAGGCAGGATTGCGGTCAAGCACTGGTTTATTGTCAATACATAGTATAAAACAAAGTCGCTTTCGCTGTATGTCCGTATGTATGCTTAGATCTTTAAAACTACGCAACGGATTTTGACGCGGTTTTTTTTAATAGATAGAGTGATTCTTAAGGAAGGTTTGTATGTATAATAAATGCATAATATAGTAGAGAAACACTGAGAATTCTAAAAAGCGCGATAAAACCGAACTCCACGCGGGCGAAGCCGCGGGCGGAAAGCTAGTAATTTATATATAAAAAAAATGTGTTTTGTTATTGCGGTTCCGGAATAGGTCTTTTAAGATGAATCTGGCCATCTCTATGTGCGGAATGAAAATCCCACATTCTCCACAATTATTATCTAGTGCTTGACAATCGTTGATGGTAAAGCGTGCTAGTTTATGCCTACTCACTCAAAAAACTGAGTGAATAGGAAGGAAGACGGCAGTTGAACGAGGTGATCTGGAGACCCTCCACGACCAAATTCCCGATACAACATTTGGCGGATCATACCCGGCACACATCACAACACAACAGCTCAGACCCGTCCTCCGTACGGCTTCACTAGACATCATGCCGGAACACGTTTTCCCCGAAAACAAAAAAATAAAAACGATGTGTCTAGTTTAGGATCCGCTGTTATTAAATGTAAATTTTCTGTTGGTTTAAACTACATACTAAAGTGTATGTTGGTGAACTGTGTGTAAATTTTAATAAAACTATCAAAAGAGTTATCCTTTTATTTTGACCTCTTGTGATGGTAACACTTCAAGTGGGTCAGTGTTTGTGCAACAATCTCTGGGCGATCTGGCTAACAGTAGCTTACAGATAGTGTTTTGTAACTGTATGTCTGTATCGATGATTGTCTCTAGATCTAGACTATAAAGGGTGTATCTGACATCGACGCACAAACGAGTACCATGCATCCAGATTCCAGTACATGATTCTGAACCCCCCAGTGGTGGAATTTTTCGTCTGCTTTTTCATGATAAAAAAAAAATGTAGTTTTTTTTTCACTTTAGACCGTTCACAATTGCTATACTTTTATAACACAGTAAGATTATAAAGTAAAAATTAATTAATTCGCTAATTATGAAAACAAAACCCGAAAAAATATCTTATCAGCTGATTTAATAGCATTCACATCAGGGATCAACGTCATACTTACAAACCCGCACGGCGGCGGCACGCTTGCAACGTTCAAAAGCCGAGCCGACACTTTTTTTAAGCACTGTGTTTTCTGTAACCGTTCATCAATGACATAAATGACTATCATAATTTTATTAGTGGCATGCGGTCTAGCCTTTTCGCGAAGTTTTCGTTACGATGTCAGATACACCCTGTAGGTAATGAGGAACGTGTGGCTAGGTGAAAGGATGGCGGGCAGAAATTGAGATAAAGAATTGGATACCGTCCCTGTTCAGGTAATGTACAAGTGGAATGGTAAATCTATGAGCTATATTGACGACTAGCGGCCGCCAGCGACTTCGTTCGCGTAGAATTAGTTATGCTCAGCTCCTATTGGTCGCAGCGTGATGTTATATAGCCTAAAGCCTTCCTGGGTTAATAGGCTATCCAACGCAAAAAGAATTTTTCAAATCGGGCCAGCAGTTCCCGAGATTAGCGCGAACAAACAAACATACAAACAAACTCTTCAGCTATACCAAAATAAAAAAATATAATATAAATAATAATATAATATAATAAAAAAATATAGATGGGAAAATAAAGTGTGATAATTTTTATAATAAAATAAAGTAAGAAAGTACAATATGAATAACTCAAGAACGGCTGGTTTATAGGATTTTTTTGGTGAATTTTCTCTCCCGAATAGCAGAATGATATTAACACATGAGAATAATTATATAGGTACTACTGCTACTAACACACTACTACGATACTTAATCTATTTTCTCTTAGCTACTTTTTGTATTTATCGATCCTGAGGAGGTACGTTTGGAGGGTCAACTACATTGTTCGGTAATAAAAAATCATACATTTGAGAGGGCTTCACTTTCAATACATACACACGTTAGCTACATAGTTTTGTAGTTATGTTAGATAATGAAACAACCCTCGTTATTTAAAGCTGGACTGCGTGGGCTCCAGGGTGTGGTCAATCACCACGCAATATCTACCTCGATATTGCGTGGTGAATGATATTCAAGTACTAACGTATATTTGACTTACCTTTGCTTAGCAACCATTTTATTTGTAAAATAAAAGAATATAGTTATAACTATTACTTTACCACCCCGTTTCGTAGGGCTGGTGGTAACTCAGAGTCATTTGAAACAATGATATCATAACATAAAATGATTTCAGACACCAATACGGAAAATTATCACTATGAAAAGGACTGAAAATAAAATATTTTCAATCAATAAGTTCAGTCCTGTTAAATTGAGACACTCCTCCATATATAGTTTAGATGTGATTAAAAACATGCTTACTAAAATTACAACAATATGTGTAAAGAAAAATTACTATAAATTAAATTGTAAACAATAAAAAAACAAAACCTCACTAAAATAATAAAAGTTATTAAAATGGAGCCGCTCAAACAAGCACCCATTTTATATGGTTTAAAAATACAAGTTCTTCACTCCTCAATACCTCTTAATTTCATTAAAAATGTGCAGTTTAGGTAGATACAAATTGGCAAAGGGTCAAAGCTCCCCTGTATGGTTCTTCCCCGTACATCCCAAAATCCCAACCCTTTAAATATGGAGTCCTTGAATTGATTTCGTCATCCAATTAGTACCTAAGTGTAAAATAGTTTGTAAAATTAGAGTGTGTAACTGAAATTTGGAAAACAGGAATTCTGTGCCTGAAAAGATTTACCCTATTTGTACTTACGATTTACCCTATTTGTACTTATGATTTACCCTATTTGTACTTATGATTTACCCTATTTGTACTTATGATTTACCCTATTTGTACTTATGTCCAGCTATTGACGCCCATTCCTTTATTCACAAACTAAACTACGATCCGGACGAAGCGTTTCGCCTCCTCCTTTATACCGCGTACATCGAGGGACTGGAACAATTTGCCGGCGGCGGTGTTTCCGTCGGACTACAATTTGAGTGTCTTCAAGGCTAGAGTGAATAGGCTCTTATTAAACTAGTGCGCTTTACCATCAACGATTGCGTCACTGCTTACCATCAGGCAGGATTGCGGTCAAGCGCTGGTTTATAATATGTAAAAAAAAAAGAACTAACTTTAAGTTAAGTACATCTTTTGTTTTCTATTTTATTAAGAAAAAGGATAGAAGATGACATTTTAGTTTAATCCTATCAAATTAAGATATTCCATAGACAGTTTATAAACATAACGGCCAAAGATAAATCAACATTCATCAGGCGCGGGCTAATTTGACAGGTCTAAACTAACTAAATATAAAGACAAAGATGCGATGGACTTAAATTTAATTTACTTTGTGAAGCGGGGCCAGTAAAAGAAATAACAACACAATGCTTTTGAAAATTAGTTCTAACTAGTTCCAAGTTTAAATCAATAAACCTATACATTTTAATATGCCTTTGTCTCCATCGTAGACAGAACTCCGCAGTTCACTAGTTTGATATTCAAATCTGATGTTTGTGTACATCATTGGTCACGGAGCTTTAGTCATTGCTACCATTTGAGACTAAGACTGAAAAATTGGGTTCCATCTGGACATACCACTGTCGCGGTGTGAATCAAACGACCTATTCTGGATACGATAAACAATTGACCACAACTGCATAAATGAAGTCGAGGTAGACAGTCATTTCGTTTTAAACTATTCAAAGCATATTTTTATTTTATTATTATAAACTAGTGCTTGACATTCCCGCCTGGTGGTGATCGTTGATGGTAAAGCACACTAGTTTATTATGCGTATTCATAGAAAATAAAACTGAGTGAATAGGAAGGAAAACGGCAGTTGAGCGAGGTGATGCAATGTTAAACCCAACAACACGGCCAACGATGTTGCGCTAAACTCGCGACGTACCAACATTTGGCGCATCGTACCGGGCCACTCCATACGGCTTCACCAGACATCATGCCAGAACACGACGAATCGCTTGGCGATAAGACTTTCAATATGTACTAAAACAAACCTATTGTAACATGTTGATATTAGTTTTGTAATGGGGCCTTAGCTACCTTCAGCTCATGATCAGGGTTAAAAATATCCCGAAATTTATTTACTACATAAAGCATCGACGTGCCGAATCGCATCCAAATTCGTTCAGTAGTTTTAGCGTGAAAGAGTAACTTCTAGTGGATTGAAAATTTGCTGAACTCATCATAAATGTGGCAATTGAAAACAAATCGTTTTGATTTGTTAAATCAAATAATCAGAGAAAAACTATACATAAAGATTCATCATCATCATTTCAACCGAAAGACGTCCACTGCTGGACATAGGCCTCCCCCAAGGTTCTCCACGACGACCGGTCCTGCGCCTCCTGCATCCAGCGGTTTCCCGCGACCTTCATCAGGTCGTCGGTCCACCTTGTCGTAACATAAACATTATCAAAAGAAAATCTGGCTGGTGATTCAAACATGAAGCTAAAGTATTTTAGAAATTGCATTACGGAAGCTCAAATCAATAAAGCTTTGAGGTGGTATACAACTTTGCAAATTAATACAGAAAAAAAAACAACATAAATTATGTAGATTGAAAACAAGGGGGGAACTCTGAAAAAATACCGAATCTTTATTTTAGGAATAAAATTAAAACGTGTTAGAATTGTTTACAATTAGAATACATTCTGATAATGACGTACCTACCGTACGCTGTATGTAAGCGTTATCTTGTCGAAGATGATAGACACACAATCCTCATTTAAAATTCAGCTACTAAGTGCAAAATGTACAGCATAAGGAGTGGTCTGAAGATCTCTGTTCCTTATAGTAGTTTTATAGGTTCTCCAGAATAGGTGTGCGCGGAGCTTGTCATATAAAAGCGGTGTGTAGAGCCAGCCAGCCACAGTCCGGCCCAGCGCGTTGCCTCACCAACTCGTCACGCCACACGCTCCACTTTGACGTATTTTTTGTAAACTTCTCCACCCAACTTCAAGAATGGTGAGTCCTAAGATATTTTTATTTGTAACATTATTTTGAGAACACCTTCAGGTTGTGGAGGTCAAAAGGCAGTCGCTTCACGGAAAATACCGAAGTTTAGCCAAAATTAGCAGTTAGACTGGTAAAAGCGAACCCTAGACTCCAAAGCTAAAAAAGCTTCGGATGCAACTGAGATTAACGCTGAGATGATGATGATTATTTTGATTTTTATGAATTTACGAGATCGTGGCATGGTGGTGTTTTTAAATATTTTGGGAGTTTTTTTTTTTTTTTTGTTAACTTTCCGATTTTTTTAATTGTAATTCTAATTTAGCTATGTTTTGGAAATCTTTTTTTAAAGTAGCTTGGCCGTATACATATTTCATTGGGTTTCAGGATCTCAGTTATTTGTTTTCAACGAACTTTAGTTTTAAAATGCATTAGTCTACTTTAATCAGGTGCCATTTCAGTCATCATTATTATTTTAAGAAAGGTTTTGACTAAAACCATGTTCGGATACCAATGCTGACGCACAAATGTCCAAAATAAAACTCGATTAAAAATAAAGACGTAACAAAAAGTTTTGGAAAACTTTTTATTATTTATGATCACGATTCAACTTAGGTAATTCAGAAATAACAGACACTGAAAATCACTTTCAGTCACGATATTAATGTAGGTAGGTGTGTGGGAAAGATTTCAGGGAAAAGTTTAACGCAAATCGTCAAAATATGGATAGCTGAGTAATGAAGCGACGTTCGTGTTGCGAATTACAACCAAACATGAACTTGTAACATAGAAAAACTCATGGATTTGCTTTTAGCGTTTTGCGTTAATTGTTATTTAGTAACAACCTATCGGTTACACAGTTTTTATTTTATCTATACTAATCTATAAAACTGAAGAGTTTGTTTGAACCCGGTAATCTCAGGAACTACTGGTCCGATTTGAAAAAATCTTTTTGCGTTGGATAGCCCATTAATCCAGGAAGGCTTTGGGCTATATATAACATCACGCTGCGCTCCCGGTAGGTGCAGCACTAGTTTATAATAATTAAAAAAATATATATATAAACTAACGCTTGACCGCAATCCCACCTGATGGTAAGCAGTGATGCAATTGTTGATGGTAAAGTGCGCTAGTTTATTAAGAACCTATTCACTCGAGCCTTGAAGACACGTACCTAAATTTTAGTCCGACGGAAACACCGGAATACAAGTTTCTGTAAACAGCCGAGTAACGCGAATTTCTCGCGGGCGGAAAGCTAAAAACTGGTGCAATGTAGGAAACCGGAAAATTGAAATAATGCATTTATTATTATTAAAGGTATTTATAAAGTAGCATAAACAAGGTAGATAAATTAATAATTCTATGTTATAGAATGGTTATCCGTTGCGGTTTTGATTTAAAGGAAAATCCTCACATTGTCACATGTACACACATCAAAAGTGTCTAGGGATCAAGCATTTTTATGCGGATTTCTTGAGATTGAGATGTGGCTTTGTAATAAATTTATGATTTTATAAATTTATATGGATCCTTTTTGGTGCATTTCATAATTTGAATCAGGAACTGTGAATCAAATTCGAGTAAAAGATGAAAATCAGCTGTCAATATTTTCCCTATAAAAACATACAACGCATTGAAGACATTATTAGTGCTACTGTTTCCCTACTACTGATTAAAACCAACGTTATTATGGAGCGGCGACGTCATTTAAGCAGGGAAGAAATGCTCAGAGCCGTGGGAATGATAGAAGCTGGTTCCCGGCAACGTACTGTGGCTTTAGCTCTGAATACAAGTCAGAGTGTTATCAGTCGACTTTGGACACGTTACCGAAGCACTGGTACCGTGGCTGAGCGCCATGGAGGACGGTATCGCTGCACCACACGGAGACAAGACCGATACATTCAAATCTTAACTCGAAGAGCTCCAACAATAACCGCCATGATGTTAGCCGTGAGGCTTCATCACTCTTCAGGGAACTTAATTAGCGACCAAACAGTCAGAAACCGCTTGCATGAAGTGAACCTTCATTCCCGAAGACCGCTACGGGTACCACCTATAGCAATGCACAATCGTAGGATTCGATATCAATGGGCTCTTGAACACAGAAATTGGGCAGAAGAACAATGGCGTTTCGTGTGCTTTTCTGATGAGTCTCGTTTTGGTATGAGACCGGATACAAGACGTATACGACACTGGAGAACCCCTGGACGCCAACAGCGATTAAAATCCTGCCAGGAAGTCCATCCTTATAGTGGTGGAACCATCATGGTATGGGCGGGTATTTGGATCGGCGGAAGAACTGAGTTGATTTGGATCAGAGGCAACCTCAACGCTCAAATTTATGCTGAAACGATTGTATCAGACGTCATCGTTCCTCTACAAGTGCAAATCGGTCTCTTATTTCAGTTAATTCATGATAATGCACGACCGCACACCGCAAGAGTTGTAAGACAGACTCTCGCCGCAGCTAACATCAATGTCCTGCCCTGGCCTGCTCAGTCGCCAGACTTGAACCCGATTGAGCATGCATGGGATATGCTACAGAGGAGAGCTCTGCCGAATATGGAGGGTATCCAGTCGCAAGAAGACCTTTTTAGGGTTCCGTACCTCAAAAGGAAAAAACGGAACCCTTATAGGATCACTTTGTTGTCCGTCTGTCTGTCTGTCTGTCTGTCTGTCAAGACCCTTTATCTCAAGAACGCGTGGACGTATCAAGCTGAAATTCACATGAAATACCCGAATCTATTGTCCCTTTAAGCTGTAAAAATATCAAACTTCTAAGCCAAGCCAATCAAAAGATACAGCCGATTATGTCGATATTTTCAACAAATTTTCGACACTCGCAAGGGAATCAAAACCTACAGGATACTTCCCGTAAACTCAGAATCTTGAAAATTGGCATGAAGCATTGTCATATAATGCAAATATAGGAAAAATTGCGAAAATCACATTTTTTTAGTTATATAATATAATAAACATATTTTAATAAAATGGAACTTACTACCTTATTTCTCACGAACAAATAAAGTTATCAAATTGAAATTTATACCAAATACCTAGGTCTATTGTCCCTTTAAGCTGTGAAAATATCAAACTTCTAAGCCAAGCCAATCAAAAGATACAACCGATATGTCGATATTTTCAACAAATTTTCGACACTCGCAAAGGAATCAAAACCTACAGGATACTTCCCGTGAACTCAGAATCTTGAAATTTGGCATGAAGGATTGTCATATAATGCAAATATAGGAAAAATTACGAAAATCACATTTTTTTAGTTATATAATATAATAAACATATTTAAATAAAATGGAACTTACTACCTTATTTCTCACGAACGAATAAAGTTATCAAATTGAAATTTATACCAAATACCTAGGTCTATTGTCCCTTTAAGCTGTGAAAATATCAAACTTCTAAGCCAAGCCAATCAAAAGATACAGCCGATATTTCGATATTTTCAAAAAATTTTCGACACTCGCAAAGGAATCAAAACCTACAGGATACTTTCCGTAAACTCAGAATCTTGAAATTTGGCATAAAGGATTGTCATATAATGCAAATATAGGAAAAATTGCGAAAATCACATTTTTTTTAGTTATAAAATATAATAAACATATTTTAATAAAATGAAACTTACTACCTTATTTCTCACGAACTAATAAAGGTATCAAATTGAAATTTATACCAAATATCTACGTCTATTGTCCCTTTAAGCTGTGAAAAAAATCAAACTTCTAAGTTAAAGCGATCAAAAGATACAGCAGTTTATACCGACACCTTAGACGAATTTCCGTCACACGCTAGGGAATCAAAACCTACAAGGTACTTCCCGTTAACTCAGAATCTTGAAATTCGGCACGAAGCAACGTTATATTATAGTACAGACAGATAAAGGAAAAATTGTGAAAATAATAAATTTGAAGTTACATAAAATATTATTTTTGCTTACATGACGTAAAATATTTTTTTAATAATTATAAACTTACTACCTACCCTTTTTCACATGAACGCGTAGAGATATTAAAGTTGAAATTCATATCAAACACTTCTTAAATCTAATTGCCTCTAAACTGTGAAAAATTCTAAATCAATGCTAGTATTATAAATGCGAAAGTAACTCTGTCTGTCTGTTATGCTTTCCCGCCTAAACCTCTCAACCGATTTTGATGAAGTTTGGCACAGACAATCTTTAGACCCTGAGAAAGAACATAGGCTACCTTTTATTCCGGAAAAATTTGATGTTCCCGAGGGGAATTTAAACAGCCCGATATAACCGAACTCCACGCGGGCGAAGCCGCTGGCGGAAAGCTAGTAGTAGCGTCATAAATTGTAAACCGCTACGTTTGTACCGGAACCCTCGGTGTGCGAGTCCGACTCGCATTTGGCCGGTTTTTTTTTGTTGTTGCAACGAACATGGGCGGCCATTCCACAGCGTGATTTGGATGAACTCATTTTGAGTATGCCAAACCGATGTTATTGTGTTGTTAGTGTTCGCGGTAGAAACACGGATTATTAATTGTTTAAGTTACCCAATAAAATTTTAGAGAAAACTGTTATTTCAGTCTTTTTTTCAAACTTTTGTGTTAGTGGTTCAAATGTCAAATATCCCTTTATTAGGAAAATGGCAAATTTCTTTATTAATGCAAAGGTGACTTGGTTTATCGTTACTGTGACAAACGAAAACACTTTATTTGATGAATCCTTAAAGAAAATTTTAATTAATATCAATCAGGAGAAAAGTTATTGCAAAAATATATGTTGATCCCTAGACACTTTTGATGTGTGTATGTTGATATAATGAACAAATCGAGGTGAAGTTGTATTTACAGAATTATGTTTATTATAGACTTTGAATGTCAATGGAAATTGATGTTTTTTTTTTTGTGTTAAAAAACGTTGCCCGCACTAGGAATTTCTCCTGTATCGTGGGTGCGTTTACAAACATAAAACACATACACAAACATCCAGACCCGGAATAACTAATTGTAGGTCATACAAATCTTTGTTCCGTGCGGGAATCGAACCCGCAAGCAACAGTCAATGGCTTGACCACTGCGCTAACCGTGAAAATAATTAAATAAGTAGAGTCAGAGAATTTGGTTAAAACTATGAGATAACCTTGAAATAATATTTAAAGAACTCTGAAAGAGTTTAAAACTTTGAAAAATGTCTTGAAAGACGTAACGATAAAACCTTTATAATACCTATCCGTTTTCGAAAAGAAACTAAATATGCTTAATATATTATTGTCTATTGGCAACGTAGGTATGTATTATCGCATAATTCTATTTACCGAGGTCTCTAAAATAGGCAACAATGAAAGAACACGTTCTACTCAAACTATTTATTTGCTCATTCTAACCTAATTGTAAGTAATCCATCAAAATATCCGTTCCTTATAAATAAGGTTCTACTTAATTTGAGAGCAGCTCAGTTATAAACAACCTGAGCTGGTCGGTCACGGCTGACCGGGTGGCCGGCTGTCGGCTGCTGACCGCAAGCTCACTGGTCCACGACCATCGTACTTGAGCCAGGTCTTAAAGTAGTCTGAATCAATCCGCTGTGAAGTGGACATAGTACCTAATTATAACTTGGATTCACTTGACTTGGCTGTAATCCAAAGAACGGAAGAGTGTTTAGTTTGATGGAAGGAAAACTTGATTAAAGTTTGGATTGTAAGAGGTTCTAGTTCTAATTACACATCTTTGATTGGTTGGTAACAAAACAAAACAAAACTGTTTTAATTCTTCGAAATACGTAAAAGCTTGACGTACTTACTTACCAACTATAATATTGTAAGCCTGTAGAGTCAACCATTAAGATATCGACGCTTGAAAGGCAATCATATCTAAGCGACAAAATTCGTAAATTGAGTTATATACTTAGATATTATTGCCTTTCAAGCGTCGATATGTAAAATATGTATACGTTCAAAACCAGGTTCGGATTTTAAAAGTATTTATAAACTACAATAATCCAAATATGAGTAGAATGTTAATCTGACCGATACAATAAATTTATTTGACGGCTTTCAGCATCGGAATGCCCAATGCTGCTGCGTCTTTCCCCAAACTTTCAAGGAAATCCATCTAAGATTTATTGAATGCTGTTCGATATTTGTTTGGTGTACAATAAAGAATATATATATATTAATAAATAACGTTATTTTTTGTATATGCGAAACCCGAAACTGGTGTCCTGTATTTTTAAATAAAGAATCTATGTATAAAATTTCAAAAAGTTATGGTCAACGCACTGCTCCTACCACTACAGGCGCGGACTGAAGTCCGCGCCTGTAGTGGCGCGGCGTGATCTTGCGTCTAGGTATTGATAATAATTTCTGTTTGTTTGTTTTTAATTGATTAGTGATAACCAGTCCCATTCCTAGTCCCCTTTTGTGGTTCGGAAGAATCTGTCCATTCTTTGGTTGCCTGGAAGAGATCGCATCAGCGATAAGGCCGCCCATTGTGTTTCTTTTTTTTTATTGTTATTGTTTGATATTTGTTTGGTGTACAAAAAAGAATCTAAATAAATAAATAAACATTTTCCATCACATTTGCAGGTTAAGGTCTGTCGTAACAGTCAAGTGTAGGTAGATATTATTATGTACTTTAATAAACAAAATCAGGAGGTCAGACAGCTGTCGCTTCACGGAAAATGTCGAAGTTTAGCCATATCAGCAGTTGGACTGGTAAAAGCGGACCCCAGACTCCAAAGCTGAAAAAGGCTTCGGATGCGACTGGGATGATGATGATGACTTTAATAAACAAAATCCAAGAGTAAATCAATGTAATAAGTTTAAAGAGAGAGGAAGTGCTTTTTTATCACAGTTTTAAAAGTGGACAGTGTTTGAGCACGCCTTACGGACATGGACAAGTCATACCATAGACGTACTGCTTGTACAGTAAAGGATTTATCACAGAAACTAGCGGAACGCATCGGCATCTCTAGCACCTAATCAATATTAATCTAAATTGTACCTTTCAATGACAACAGCTGCACACATTTCTACCAAGAAAATCCTATAAACATTGCTACGCCGCCGGCATGCAAGCTTGCATTGTTATCGCACGGGAAAGCTGCACCTTATTAATTATTTATCGATCATATAGTTTAACAAATGCCACGTACTGTTAACGATCCACGATTGTCAAGTGTCGTGATTTGTGGCGGATGACGCGGTCATTATCTAGCTGTCCCACGATGATAACGTGTACGACGGACGAATTATCATTTTCAGCAATGTTTACATAAAGAAATAGGAAATTAACTGTGCTGTGTGAGAAGTGTCTTAAACAGGGGGGCCAAAGTAATTCAACCAAAACAGAATTGGTTCGCAACCAAGCCCTAACTTTTATTGTTTGGTATCGCACTTGCCTTTTGACAGATGGTTAAACCATAACTGGATCGCAACTGGAAGATAAGCGCTGTGAAATGAAAAAGTTGAAACAAAGCTAACTTTATCTGTGCCATTTGTCAAATTTACGTTTATACGATTAGATTTACTTATAATTTATTTAGTTTTAATTATTATCATCATCATTATCATCAAGTCTCCTCTCATACAGAGAAGGATTGAGCGTAATCACCACGCTTGGGCGATTTCAGACTTAAAGTCCAGGGTTCCTCAAGATGTTTCCTTCACCTTCAGTCATTTAATTATTATATCTGACGAAATGTATCACTCATAATTTGATTTTACTTCAATCGAAGTTAAAACTTTAACGCGATACGAAATGTGTTCGAAACTAAACCAAAACTTTAACTGGATAGGAACAGGAGTTGAACGTCTACTGTTTTATTTAGCACAATTAGTATCCTTCGCGCCGAATGTACAGACGACAACACATCAAGCTACTACAATCTGTCAGATTTCTTTATCCGATTTTCAACTTTATCTTTAAAGCATTATGGCTCAAGTTTGATTGGGAGTATTTGACAGTTTTGGGTAGCCTGACCTGCTGTCGTCCGTACAGCAGCAACAACATAAATGTATATCACAACAATATTGTTTTAAGTTAGGAGCAGCGACGAAAACTGGCCCAGTGCGAGATGGAATCGCGCTCTGTACCATTATCTATCCATACTATAATATTATAAACTAGTTTTCCGCCCGCGGCTTCGCCCACGTGGAGTTCGGTTATATCGCGCTTTTTAGATTTCCCTCGGGAACATCAAATTTTTCCGGGATAAAAGGTAGACTATGTTCTTTCTCAGGGTCTAAAGATTGTCTGTGCCACTCATAATTTGATTTTACTTCAATCGAAGTTAAAACTTTAACGCGATACGAAATGTGTTCGAAACTAAACCAAAACTTTAACTGGATAGGAACAGGAGTTGAACGTCTACTGTTTTATTTAGCACAATTAGTATCCTTCGCGCCGAATGTACAGACGACAACACATCAAGCTACTACAATCTGTCAGATTTCTTTATCCGATTTTCAACTTTATCTTTAAAGCATTATGGCTCAAGTTTGATTGGGAGTATTTGACAGTTTTGGGTAGCCTGACCTGCTGTCGTCCGTACAGCAGCAACAACATAAATGTATATCACAACAATATTGTTTTAAGTTAGGAGCAGCGACGAAAACTGGCCCAGTGCGAGATGGAATCGCGCTCTGTACCATTATCTAATACTAATATTATAAATGCGAAAGTAACTCTGTCTGTCTGTCTGTCTGTGCCAAATTTCATCAAAATCGGTTTTTAAGCGGGAAAGCGTAACAGACTTTACTTGCACATCCATACTAATATTATAAATGCGAAAGTAACTCTGTCTGTCTGTCTGTCTGTTACGGTTTCCCGCTTACCTCTCGATTTTGATTTTGATGAAATTTGGCACAGACAATCTTTAGACCCCGAGAAAGAACATAGGCTACCTTTTATCCCGGAAAAATTTGGTGTTCCCAAGGGAAACCTAAAAAGCGCGATATAACCGGACTCCACGCGGGCGAAGCCGCGGGCGGAAAGCTAGTTAACTATACAAAAAAATATACTTTTGTATTTTATTTGTTGTTCTAGTGGCAACAGAAATAAATCACAGTGAAAATTGTAACTGTGTACAAATCACGGTTCATGAGATACGGCAGTGACAGACAAATAGAAAGACATTGGAGTCACATCCTTACCCTTTGGGTACGCAACCCTAAATAGTAAAATATTTCTGCCATACCTGTCCTAATGGAAAAGCATAGAAAACGAAAAGAATATAGAATAGAAAGGTACATTTACATCATACTGGGAGGAACTCGTATTATGATAATAAGAACGGCCTTTTGTATTGCTCTTAGAATTTTAGTCCAATTTCGTGTAAAAAGTTAAAGCATTCACAATTAGTATGTATTTCTGGTATTACAGCACTAATGTCAATATCATAGTACCCTATCGTATTTATGTTAGTTTGTAGTATTATTTCTATGATAAAAGCTATTATCGATACAAAACGATTTTCATATCGATGGTACAGAACTAGCTAGTGATGCGTTTTTATCGATGAAGCTATGTTTTATTTCTTTTTTATTTATGGATCGACATAGTTTTGGTTTTTATTTATTTATTGAGTGTCTTTATAATTTAACTAGTCAAATCAGCAGAGGAAAGTGTAGGATGAATTAAGAAGTAACATGATCTGTATGCTATGTTAGCGACCTGGAATTAGATTCATTCAGTCTAGTATTTCTATAACCTAGCTTTAGTGCTACTTAAAATCATAATAACTATGATTTTAAGTAGCATTAAAGCTATGTTTATAGCGATTATTAGATTTGAAGAAACAAAAAAAAAACAAGGCTAGGAAATAAGATTGTTTCGCATAAGCTAGATATAGCTAGATTCGCTAATAGACATATCATAAGACAGAACCAAAACAAATTGTAGTCAGATCAGATTGTCCAATCAAAGCATGAAATGAATAAAATGATCAATTAATAGTAAGTTCAATTAACTTAAACAAAACACAGCGGGCTACCAAACGGTACAATCTGTGATGGAACCGCCGCGTTGTCTCAAAGGCTTTTATTTTCAACAGCTCAATGGACGGAGCGTAACTTAGTGGTCTTAAATGTAACGGACTCGTAATTGTGCACAGTTTAAGTCTAGGAAACAGTCTACAATATTTACGAGAAGTATTAGAGATAAAATTACATATTAGGGTTTATTGAATCTTTTTAGCCTGTGTATAGGAATATAGCCGAGATGCTACAAATTTCAAAAAGCATTGGGTTTTTTTAAATTTTTTCATCATCATCAACCTCTTTTATCGTCCCACTACTGGGCACAGGTCTCCACTCATACAGAGAAGGATTGAGCGTAATCACCACGCTTGCTCAAGCGGGTTGGCGATTTCAGACTTAAGGTCCAGGTTTCCTCAAAATGTTTTCCTTCATCTTCAGTTATTGGTGTCCAAGATATACTTGGAAAGTACCTACATATAACTTTAGAAAAGTTACATTGGTACCTACTAGCCTGACCTGGAATCGAACCCGCGCACTCATACTTGAGAGGCTGGTGTTTTAACCACTGGGCCACCACGACATACAATTTAAATTAAATTGTACGCCGTAAAGTTATTTTTATTCTCTTGCGTTAGTATTTCAAGCTTAGTATTAATTAATGCACTCTTTGTTTCAAAATCGAATCGACTTTAACGAAGCTTTACAAAAACTGAATACAAAGCAGGCCGGTAGACCTCATCAGGATCGTATTATTATCATCGATTAAAACAATCGATGCGTAGGCGCAGACGGGCAGATAACCCCGCTATTATCCTATTAGTTGGATGATTCACCCTGTTCCATTGTAGGGATGTGCAGAACGGTTCTGTTTGTTCTTGCTTGACTTGAGTCATAGCTTTAATATTAACAAAAAATCCTCAAGACTATTTACTTGTTTTAAGTCTTAAAGTGTAATTAAAATTCTCAAATTTTCTCATTTTAGTTCTAGTTTCGGAGATGATCAAACATAAAATTTTTGTTGAATCATTTTTGAAACAATGCACCCATTATTTATACTTATCTATTTAAACAAATACCTGCTTTTTAGTAGTTAGGCACTGAGGTCATTAGTCTTCGTTTGACTTTTATCTAGATTTGAAAACCAGAAACACAAGGTTTTCAACTAAAGATTTTATTATGCAAAAGAATTAGGAATCATTTAACATCGGGAGGGATTTCGATTAGTACTAAATATGTATTCATTGGCGAGGTATTCGCTAAAATGTAAAAAAAAAAATACTTTAATTCCTACGCTACAGTTATATAACTTTAAAATCAACTCTATTGCTGCTAAAATAAAGTTGCTCTTTTTTATTTATTTATTTATTTTTTAGAAAACGTTGCCTCACACTAGGAATTACTAGTGTGGGTGCGTTTACAAACATATTAACTCTAACAGCCAGACCCGGAACAACTACTTGTAGGTCATACAAATATTTGTTCCGCGCGGGAATCGAACCCTTGACACGCAGCGCAGCAGTCAATAGCTTAACCACTGCGCTACTTGAAACAAAGTAAATTTAATACATAAATAATTCTTGAATACAGATAAGTCCAATAGAGTCAGAATAACTCGTTAATTATTATAGGTCACAATTGTAATACATTTCAATACTACGACACAACCAAACCAAGACTATTTTCCTATTGTCAACTAAAACTAAAAACTTCATGTAACAGCAAGGTGAACGAACCCCATGGGCGCGCCTAAATGCCTCCTGTACACTAAAACTAATTAAGTTCAGCTATTTATTACAAAATACCATAATTAAGGCCTGAATTATACATATGGTTTGAAATAAGGTTAAGGAGAACCAATTATTACATTGCACGTTGATAATATCAAATATGACTACGGTAGGAAGGCAACTTTCACCCAGCTTTACAAATGTTTATGAAACTATTCCTCCTTATTATCCCTTATCTACGGAATATGAATTTAAAACTATAATAAGAACTGTGCCATCAGAGATAACATAAAATGGTAATTGACAATTTAGTAACTGTCTAAGCAAAACTTTCAATAGAAATTAATCTACCTTGAAATAGTATTCTGCACGCTATGCTAGATATTGAAATTGAAAATAAAAAACTTATGAAAGCAGACAGTCAACTATACATTGCTAAAAAACTGATGAAAATAAGGCAACCATGACAAATAACATTATTCCATAGTGGATTCAGGTGGCTGCGGAAAGGTTGCCTGGAATGATTTGTGGGAGGCCTCTTTGCTCAGGAGTTAAGAGGGAACTCTAGTGATGCTTTCTCTATACAAACGTATTCTGGTTTTTCCTTAGTGGATAATGCTTTTAGAGCAATTATTTTTTTCTACAATTTTACACCGTGATTATACGTGCCCCTATCATTTGACTTTTTCCGAAATTTAATTAATAAAAGAAATAGGATACTTCAGAATCGCGAAAAATAGCTTATTTTTACCATGATTTTCAAATAACTATTAGACAAAAGTGATAAATTTTTGACAAAAAAAAATAATTGAAGCATAGGTATACTTTTTCTCTAAATTTAGATATAAAAATAATTGAGATCTGTGGTGTTTTGAAAAAGAAAACAGCGGAATACGAAACGACTTTTGGTCAACGTTTTTGTAGCTAAAATCAGCCTGAGCTGCAACTGTCCTTTTCGCACTTTACCGGGAGAGGTTGGAAGCAGCGCGACGGCAATAGTATCTTTAAATACCTATTTTCCAAATTCCTCGGCACTAGAGACCCCTCAATAACAAGAACTACTCGTCTGTTGATTTATCAAAACAATAGAATTCAAACTTTCTTACAACTGTTGAAGGCCCCGAGGCTAAAAAGTAACAGAAACACATTATCAGTAGCAATGGGTTTCATTTTGATAGTTCAACAACTGGAAACCAACCCCAATATACAACATTATTTATTGTTTAGGCGAAACACGAAACACGTGTCCAGTATTTATAAGTAAAGAATCTACGTATAAAAAAGATATCAAAAAGATATCACGGAAATGCACAAAGTTATGAGCTTGTTATCCTAATTGGTTGTCCCAACAAAAATATGGTCCACGCTCCGTTCAGGCGGGCGAGCCGGTGGCATTGACCTGTGGCGTCAGCTGAGCGCGGGCATACGCCCGCGTAAACTGCATAGCGCCCTCAGTAACCACACCGCAATAATTTCTAAATGTATTTGTGAAGAAATATAACATGGTGTAAAAATAATTGGAATCGATTCAGTTGTTTGTTCTGAACAAACTATATTCAGGTCTCGCATAAACAAAAAATAACGTTGTAGGTAGGCAAATGATGACAGCTGTTGAAAAAATATTTCTTATTATAAGTGAGTCATTTCACAAAAACGTGTACAAACAGATTGTCTTTTTACTACGCAAAGCATTATTAAATTGCAATCACAAGTCGTGGTACGGCAACACATAATAGAGAAGCTTTGTGAAACTGAAATAAGTATAATTATGTAATTATAACCACGTTAAGAACGCTTAAAATGTAGTTTGACACAAATACTCTGAGTATTTCGTCAAAGCTAGGGTGTATAATTATTTTACACTAATTTAGACTAGGATTAATTAATGTACTAGGTACCTAAATATACCCACTGCTCAGATTATTTGATGGAACCACCGAAAACACTAGAAGTTTATGGCGAAATATAAAAATGAGACCACTTCTTTACGCTACGGTAACTGTATATAAATTACCGTATTAAATGTATTTTGTATGCACGGCTACACATCAAGCTTTACATAACCAGTATAAGCCGACTTCCGATTGCACGAAAAATCTATACAATTCTAAGTCCGCTATAATTGGAAATGTATAGCTTAATGCGTAGCCGTGTGTACATTATTAACTATAGGTACTGGTTCTGTGAATAGATTAAATTAGACATCATTTTGACACGCCTTTCAGTTCAATTAGTTGATAAGCTTCCAAAGATAACTTGATGATGATCCAGCTGATTGATTCCGTAAAAATCTAAGTGTGAAGAATTGGGTGAATCAAGCTTAGCGTCAGCTGTCAACCCTCTAGCGTTAGTTGCAATGATAGGTCACTTTACGGTCCATTCACCTAAGTTAGTAGGGAAGATGGTTATAAAGCCGTACGGTGGACGGGTCTGAGCAGTTGTGTTGCGATGTGTGGCGGGTACGATGTGCCTAATGTTGTTGTGTCGGGAGTTTGGTCGTGGAGGGTCTCCAGATCATCCTCTTGCGCAGCATCGTTGGTCGTGTTGTTGGGTTAAACATTGCATCACCTCGCTCAACTGCCGTCTTCCTTCCTATTCACTCAGTTTTTTTTGAGTGAATAGGCTTAATAAGCTAGTGCGCTTCACCATCAACGATTGCATCACTGCTTACCATCAGGCGGGATTGCAGTCAAGCACTAGTTTATAACTATTAAAAAAAAATCGTACTACGACGGTCTAAAATACCACTTTTGCATAATCATATGTAATAGGATAACATTATCATCAGATGACCCGTGCGAAACATTCGCACATTAAAAAAATCTTTGATTTTGGAAAAACCACTGAACTTTGAATTGTTTGTATATTTTTCCGGTGTATAAAGTCCAGAACAGCTTTTTAATGCTGCCTCATTTAAGTATAATAGTACATTACGATATTAGTGCGTAATGATGGTTATAACATGCGAGGCGGAATGTCAGCCCGAGCCGAAGGCGAGGGTGTAATTGAGCCGAGCATGTTATAACCAATACGCACGTATATCGTACGACATTTTTTAACACACTTGCGAGGAAACAGAAAAAAAGATATTCAGAATACAAGTACAAAGAAAAGAAAATTTGAGAAAAATGGCGCGTGCTTTATTTTCTGCCGTAGCTGCGTGAAAATGTTGGCAAAGATGCTAGAGCATGCAGTCAAGTTTTTAAATTACCGAATAAACCTTTTTTTTTATTACAAATACTCATTTAAATACAAACAAATACAAATTTGTTTATTTCAAATAGGACATCAGTTATTTTAAATAAACTCAATCTGTGAATGCACACTGTTGCTTTCCCGCCATTAGTATTATTATTTGCCATTTCAAATATGGAACAGCGCGCTGCTCACTGGCTAGAGCCACGCGGCGGCGATCAGTTCCATAATTATTTGAAATGACAAATAATGCTGTTATGGAATTTGTATGGACTATAACTTAACTATTTGCTTTGATAACACACGCGTTTGTTATGGCCCGCTTTACATATTTAAAACCAGTGGGATTACATCGGCTTTACGAGCAAGGGTGTTAAAAAGGAAGTTATGATGTATCGACAAAAAAGCCCTTGAGAAATGATCACAAACTAAGTAAATTCATCATTCATATTATTTGTTTTAAATTATATCACGCAAATTATGTGTTTGACACTGTCACACTACCTACTTATCTATAAAATTACTGTCTTTATTTTTTCTATGCAGTAATATTTATTTTATTTCTATTTAATATGGGACAATAAACAGCTACAATATTTACACCTAATATAATTGAATTGAAGGTGATTATGCTGTTATGTGTCACTATTTTACAAAAAATTAGGAGAATTACTAATGATCTGTTGCGAATTCAGGAAATGAATCGCAAAATGTTAAAAAAAGTTTTATTTTCTAAATTATCACAGGACGAATTACTATAGAGACAGTTGCTTCTACCCATTCTCGGATCCGTTTTCGGATTCACCGAAACTAATTCTTAAATTTCTTAACCTTAAAAAAACCTGTCCTGCTAATCACAAGGTATTCACTGAAAACCTATTGTGCCTTTTTAAATATGTCATTGGCCACAAAGTTACCAGAGTCATGTCATACATGGACACAGAAGAATGAATAGTGTAAATAATGCCGTTGTAATTTAAACCCCGTTCCTTATATTTCATAGCTAATCTGAAATAGGAGAACAGCCATGCACTAGATTCTAGCATTCTAATATATAGGCTATACAAATTTATGGTTCGAATTGATGTTCTTACAATTAAAACAAATAATTATCAATTTTATTTTAATGTTGATAATTCTTCAAGAGTAATATTTTCATCATAATAAAAATATATCGAGGCCGGCGGTAGGGCGCATAAGCCTCTGCTGCCAGTCCACCACCAGGACCTGACGGAGCTCCTCTCGGCGCAGCTCGATCTGCCGCTGCGCCGGACTGGAGCCCCGTGTCCGCTCTTCCTCGCGCCATCGGAGCCAAGACACCCTGACCCAATGGATGAGGTGAACTGATCAACCACGTGAGAGTCGAGAGAGCCAAGCGAGGCGGGCACTACTTCCAACTCCAGGCGGTTGATAAACCGGCTAATTGGACCAGTTGGCTGCGACATTTGTATAACCAATAAGTGATTTGGATGGTATATACTCAGCTTTAGGTACTACCTATACATAAATAAATTAACTAAATAACATTTGCAACGCATTTTCATCATAAACTTAGTGTCATATTCCGGGAATTTTTTTAATAGTAATTTTTAGGTAGTATTTTATTGGGGCCTTGATAAATATTATTTCTTTATTATTATCTATATATGTACTAATATATAAAGCTGAAGAGTTTGTTTGTATTTTTGTTTGTTCGCGCCAATCTCGGAAACTACTGGTCCGATTGAAAAATTCTTTTTGCGTTGAATAGCCCATCAAACCAGGAAGGCTTTAGGCTATATAACATTACGCTGCGACCAATAGGAGCGGAGCATAACTAACTCCACGCGAACGAAGTCGCTGGCGGCCGCTAGTCTCTAATAAAGTTTCAATACTACATTAGCTGAACGCTGTATAATTAGCAAAGAGTCTGAATAGTATTTAACACGACATCCTAATACAAGAAGACCTTTTAGGCTAACTGTTAGGTATTGAGTCACTGCGGGCGCGCCGGTGACGTCATCAGTCCCTCCCTGTCATATATCCCTCGGTAATATGAGACTATGTTGAAACAACACTGGAAATTGTGACGTCATAATGCGGTAATTAATTATATTTTTCTAGCGTGTGTGACTAGGAATTTTGCAACAGTTTTTTTTTTTGGAATTGTGGTTCAAATCAGACCGTTGAATGACAAAGTAGAATTAAAGAGTTAGGTATTAGTCAATCCGCACGAATTTTCTCGCCCGAAACGAGCATGTCGACTTTAAAAAATATTATACATATACAACGTGTAACATAAAGGGTATATACATAACAAAGGCATAGCATCTTTACATGATATCAAACGATATTGGAAGGGTTTTTTAATCCTATCTCTTTATGTTAGGAAGTTATGAGGAAAAACACCGCCTGTGATAGGCTACTATCATAGTAGTCGCACAGAGATATTGAAGACATTTAGCGGATTTTGACAAGTAACGTGACGGGTAACGAGTAGTTATTAACGTATGTAGTGTGCTGCCACGTTTGTTATGATTTGATTTTAAGAAACACACGAAACCAAAAATTTGGTACCAATGTTTTGAGTATTTTATTTTTAGTTGAAACCCTTTCAATATCGTTTGATATCATGCCCATGCCATGGTTCATTGGTCATGGTTGGTTGGTGGTTGGTTTCATGGTTTGCCATGCCCTTGGTATGTATATACCCTTTTTGTTACACGTTGTAGATATATCACGCACTAAGTTAATCGAGGGACTGGAACAATTTGCCAGCGGCGGTGTTTCCGTCGGACTACAATTTGAGTGTCTTCAAGGCTAAAGTGAATAGGCTCTTAATAAACTAGTGCGCTTTACCATCAACGATTGCGTCACTGCTTACCTTCAGGCGGGATTGCGGTCAAGCGCTATATTATAGGTAATTTTATTAAAAAAAATAAATAAAAATATGTAAGTACATATTTTACATATTTGTACATGTAAGTACATATTTTTGGTACATTTTGAATTGTATACAAATAAGGAAAAATCGTGATGGCCTAGTGGTTAAAACACCAGCCTCTCAAGTATAAAATTGTGCGGGTTCTATTCCAGGTCAGGCAAGTATCTACCAATGTAACTTTTCTATGTTATATATATATGTACTTTTCAAGTATATCTTCGACACCAATGACTGATTAAAAGATGAAGGAAAACATCTTGAGAAAAAATGGAATTTAAGTCTGAAATCGCCAACCCGCATTGAGCAAGCGTGGTGATTACGCTCAATTCTTCTCTGCATGAGAGGAGACCTGTGCTCAGTAGTGGGACGATAAAAAGGTTGATGATGAAGCAAAAAGTAAAATTTTATATCCCTCTTTATGTAGGTAGTTTAGGCTTTAGATAGGCTCTATACCTCTCGAAAAATTAGTAACATACATTAGGACCGGTAATTTTCTTTTTCATCCCCGTCAGCTGTAAAACAGAAAGGAATTTCTACAGTGGATTTTTTCCATTATAAATGCACGAGCAGTCAAATGAGTCAGTCTTCATTGCGCAATCCTAAGTTCTGGCGGCGGCCATGACTTTGCAGACAATGATTTAAGTCTTCACTTTTTTGTCTTTTAAATGGAGTTCCGTCATGGGCAGATAAATTTTCGTTTTTAGCACGAAAACTTACATAGTGCTTTGATTTGTGAAAGAAAATTTAAGAAGAGAAATATTTATGCAGAAAAAATCATATTATCGAAAAAGAAATAGCAACACCGAGGTCTAGAATTTAGATACTTTAGGCGTATTAGAGAATTCTATCTAAAGCCTGTAATTTTTCCACAGCTGGAACACCTGCTCTCTGTGCGAGGTATTATAGGACCGTAAATGTCCACGCGGACAGTGGTGGTTCGATAACAAAAGCCTTTTAATGTTTTGGTTTTAAAACAAGTTTTTTCAAGACGTTTTCAAACATCGTTTTGAGAAAACTAGTCATGACATTAAATACACAATGTGAAGTGCTTTTTTGGGTTTGAACTCATCATCATCATCATCTCAGAGTTAATCCCAGTCGCATCCGAAGCTTATTCAGCTTTGCTTCTTTGGGTTTGAACTCACGATCTACAACTCTAGACCTGGGGCGGATACCACTGCGCCATCACTGCTCACAGATCTTTTTTAGAATTTACTAAAGGAGTAAGCACTATCTAAAACAATTTACTTATAGAAGTAGAA
This sequence comes from Sesamia nonagrioides, assembly GCA_017933935.1. Classification (NCBI taxonomy): domain Eukaryota; kingdom Metazoa; phylum Arthropoda; class Insecta; order Lepidoptera; family Noctuidae; genus Sesamia; species Sesamia nonagrioides. Next base: position 1,770,323 of record JADWQK010002063.1, read on the forward strand.
AAAATCTAATAAATAAACAAGGCCTTTGTTTACAAACAAACTTCAAAACAGTAAGCAAAACCAATGACCTACGGAACCATAGACTATAAATGGTCAGTTTTTTGTTTCTTGTCAAAATGGCGGAGAAAATTAGTGTGAGTTTATTGACCCGACGCCTAGCGTGTCGACTGCAATCGTGTTGCTAATGATAGGCTGTGATTACTTCTGCTGATACGTGGAGACATGCGTTTGGTATTGAATACCTAAGTGCATACATTGGTTGAATGGAACCTTATGTTGTGTCAAAGAATGTGAATCAGACTCATAATGATGACAGAAAGAATTAGGTCGATAACGACTTCTCCTAATAACAATTTCTGTTTTCTGTGCTGCTGTATCTATGTGCTACTCTGATTGCCCATGACATCACACCAGGCTCTATCAGAATACCAGCACTGCGCCATTTACTTTTTTAAATGTCGAAACATTACGCTGACAGTCTTTTGGCCTCGTATATTACTTTGTTTTACATATAGTTTGTTTTTATTTTAAATTGTAATTAATTTAGTTTAAGTTTAGTTTTTCCGTCCTGTACGAATCACAACAAATACATTTTCTATCTTTCCTTGCTTTATCAATGATTCGTTGATTACCAAAACCTATCTAGCCTAAGCTACCAAGCCTGCTGAAATCTACTCGAAGCCGGTGATCAAAATTAACGGGCTCTTTTAGTGATTTCCTGGCGGTGAGCTTTGAATCCTTTGTTTAAGTAGAGGATATACAGCAAAAATCCGTCAATACTCATTCAAGGCTTCCACCTCTACAAAAGCTCTAGAATATACAACCCTCATCAAACCCAAAAGCTTACTTTTGACTATAATCTGCCCTCTAAATTAACCCTGCGATAAACAATACCTGTAAGCTAAGAACATGCGAGAAACCTAAGTACTAATGAAGGGTTTGTTTCCGCGATGCCGTAAAAGCTCACTTCCGGAAGACGGATACTGATATCCGCAAGTATAGTGCGGCATTACATTGCGGATATATCTGCTGCCAATATTCGCCACACTTGTGAAACATCGCGCTGTTGCCATGATTATTTACATGCATACTTTTATATTTTAGTGTTGTTTTTTTATATTACGGTTTATTTCTTTGGGATAATCGACCGTAACGGATTGGCTCGCCTTTGTACCTACAGCTGTTTTTCTTATTTATTGTTCTGTTTTAGACGCACACTGTTACTAGAATGCCAAAGGAATAAAAACTTATTTTGTTTGGTTTATTTTATATGTTAGCTCCATGGGCGTATCTAGCTTCTAGCCTAGAGGAAGGCAAGTCAGGGAGTGTGCCTCGCGGCTGCACCAAAATGGCGGAGTGTGCCTAGCGGCTGCACTAAACAGTGTCTTGAATTTCTTGATGAGAAATTATGACGATAAAAAAAACTAATAATTAGTAGGTAGGTACATATTGACAAAATACAAACCTCACTCCCTAAACCATGACATATATTCGATCACTCAAAGCAATAAATGTCAGTGACGACAACTTGACAAGATATAAATATCATCAGAGGACGCTTCATCGATCCTCAAGGATCTACGGATCATTAAGATATCGGACGATCCATTGTTTTTGACAATTGTAGCGTGAACTTCTACCTCGAAGACACGATCATTGATCAGATCACAGACGAGACTCGTTACAAAAGCTTTATTTAAATGTGTAAATGTAAAGCAATAGCTTAAAACTTTATTTACGTTTCGAAAAATTGTAGGTAAATATTTAAAGCGAATATACCTGCTAATTGAAAAATCAATATTTCTAGCCAGGAAATGGCCCCATAGTGAAAACGCATAAACAAATATTGGTTTTTAGATAGATAGGTATAGTTAGTATATTTAATTTCCAAATTATCCGCATCAAAATACGTAACAAAATTTATTAGTTCCTATGCGGGCACACAGAGAGACTAGCTTTCCACCCGCGGCTTCGCCCGCGTGGAGTTCGGTTATATCGCGTTTTTAGATTTCCCTCGGGAATGTCAATTTTTTCCGAGATAAAAAGTACTCTATTGTTTAATCTGGACTTCTAACTTTAGATTTGCAAAAATTTCAAAGTAATCGGTTCAGTAGTTACGGCGTAAAAGCGGAACAAACAAACTCACTTTGCCATTGATAATAGATATTAGTAAGGATGTAGCAACCATTATAGAAATTACGTTCATGTAATTTTCGATCCAAATTGGTTCAATAAAAACAATTTCAGTAGACTACCAGATAATTGACGTAGGTGCCATAAATACATTTTCTAGTTAACTTAACCCCAACAGTGGGTGTTCTCCGTGGCTTCGTAATTAACCGCCTACAAATGTATTCCCTTTTAAAGATATTTATTGTAGCAATTCCAATAATACTGCCATTTAAACAATCGTTGAATTGAATTAAATTGTAATTGGACGAATAATTGAATTGCTTTGTTCTGTAACTAGCGTGGGATTTCTTTAATGTATGTAAAACTAAGATTCTATTTAGTTTTCCAAAATAATTTGGTAACTACCGACCTGACTCTCGTCTGTGGTGCCTGCTCTTGGGGAATTTTTTAAGTCTTAGGTTTTAAATATTGATGTTGTTTTAAATGTGTGTTTGTGTACCTATTGCTTATGATAAATCAACGTCGTAATGGAGTCATTTGTTCATGAGTCACATGGTCCTAAAGCTACCTTAGGTACTAAATGAAGATTGGCAACGAAAATCGAGAACAACAAACGCTTTCTTTAATCGTGTACTCTAGAATCATCATCATCTCAACGTTAGTCACAGTCGCAGTTCAAGGCTTTTTCAGCTTTTGGAGTTTGGGGTCCACTTTACCAGTCTTCTAACTGCTGATTTTGGCTAAACTTCAATATTTTCCGTGAAGCGACTGCGGTCTGACCTCCACAACCCGAAAGCGATATCGAAGCATTGCAGTTAGACGAGCGTGTACTCTAGAATAGACGTAGGTTAAGCCACGATACCACAGAATATTCATTTGTCAACCACATATTAATCTAAACATTGATATGGATGAAAGCATTTATCCATGGAATCGATGCATTTATCGTTGAAATCTCGGTACAGTGCATATCTATGCCGTCAAGTGTCACGTCGGCTAACGGTCGGTGATTGACGGCTATTATCGCAGTAATGACACTGCACTGCATGAAATATTTCCTGCCATAGCGTGCAAATTACCCGGCTTCGCCTAGATTAGACATGAATTAGCTGAATTCTACGTCATTGTGGAATTTGGGGGGTCAAATGCCTATGGCTATTATTTGTCTTGCTTCGGACTTTTAACAACCATAAAGAACCTTTTAGTTCTGGTCGACATTAATTCTGTTTTATATAAATCCTTGTTTTTGTAGAAATAACTTTATTTTAACGTTACTTTACGTAGAATTACTTGTATAAAAGCTAATCTTTTTACAGAATATTCCCCAATTAATGCTTCTCTCTGTCCACCTACATATATATCTACCTACATATGTCATGTTTGAACTCGATTCTCCAAACAAATAGCCCATTTATCATTTTACCGTGATACTAGAGAGTTACCTTGTGATAATAGTATACTGTACCATATGTACCATGCCCCCCCCATATCAAACTACCGTCATTCAGTGAAGGCTGTACATTCTGATTGATGTTCCTTCATTAATGATTACCGTACCATACCGTGCCCTCTCTTTTTCACGAACATTAAACGATTACCATCGTGAACTACAAAAAGGGGGCTTATTTTAAATTGAAGATTTTAGGGGAACGTGGGCACAGCCTGAAAAGATTGTGATTTATTATTTGAGGGACAGTTTGGGGTCAAAAGCAATGAGTCAGAGAGGTCGTTAAACATAAAGGTGGTGGGTTCACTGACTATAAGTAGATACTGGGTCGGTATTGCTTAATGATCTTTTGGACTACATGTGAAAATCTCGTATCAGAATATATAAAGGATTTTATTATCGATTCTCAATAAAATAGATAATAATATCGTATTTGGTTACGACACCTACACATCAACTAGTTTCGGCAACCCAATGTGGAAATTTATTCAAATTTGGCGTTACTACACAAACATTAATTCGTTCCTTTCCAGTTAGCGGCGCCCGGTAGTTTCACCCGAATAAGTTTCTATTCCATGGGAATATCGAGATATCCGATGTTTAATACATCGGATAAAAAAGACCGGGTTATAAACGATAAATGTGCCAATTTTTTTCAAATACGTCCAATTCCGTCCTGCCGTTTGAGTGAATATTTCTTACATTGCGCTGCATTATCAGCGGTCGTTGACAGAGATGAAACATAACTTGACAACTCAATGACTCATATGTGGTTGCTTATTTATTAAAAGCAATCTTTATATGCTTAAATCGACAAACAGTTTCCATCAACATCGACACTTACTCCAGAAACATGAAAATAGTATTGAACAACTACGCGTACACAACGCGTAGTACAACTGCGCGTATTCGGGATACGGGCTATTAAAAACTCCCCTGGAAGCCAGGATAATCCTTGTTTTATGATCGAAGGGAGAGTCTCGATCCTTTAACTTTATGGGTGTAGGTATCTAGGTATGTATAACATTCTAACCCCTGTCTAGTAAACACTGAGAGTCTTCCTCAAATAATAATCAGAATGTCTGAACTATTATCAACCTTAAATTATAGACTTTGCGACCAGTTAAATTTCTTGTCCGTTTAATTTAATATAAGTATATTAGGGTAGGATAGTGACGTAGATGACCTTGTACATAAAATAAACTAATTTTAAGGTCAGTAGTCTTTCTATTCCATTATGAAAAGGGCAGAAGATAACGATAGGAATTAGTTTAGTCCATGACTAATGTACTTATTATAAATTGACGTATTTTGAATAGCCTTGTTTTAAACTGTGTACCTATGGATTATCTTAATTTATTGATTTGAATAAACTAGTTACAGGCACTTTTGAATTGTCAGAAGGTCGGTCAGTCAGTAAGGTGAAGCTAGTCGCCCATTCGCTCCAAAGTGTTCGCACGAGAATTGTCTGTTGGACAGAGTCTACTTGCGAAGCTGAAGACTGGGGATGGTAGGATCGTCACTTCCAAGCCCGAGCTTTGGGTGAGATGGAGAAATTCTACGGAGAGTTATACACATCAACACACGCACCTGTTGTAAGCCTGGCTAATGATCCTAGAGCCAGACTAACCCGACACTACACCGACGATATCCCGGACGTCAGCCTGTACGAGATTGGTATGGCCCTGAAACAGCTCAAGAACGATAAGGCGGCTGGAGATGATGGAATTACGGCTGAGCTTCTGAAAGCGGGTGGCAAACCGGTTCTTAAAGCGCTTCAGAAGCTATTTAATTCCGTCATTCTTAAAGGCGAAACGCCTAAGGCGTGGCACAGGAGCGTGGTGGTTTTGTTTTTCAAAAAAGGTGACAATACCCTCCTGAAAAACTACAGACCGATATCCCTCCTGAGCCATGTCTACAAGCTGTTTTCTAGGGTCATCACGAATCGTCTCGCTCGCAGGTTCGACGACTTCCAGCCTCCCGAACAGGCAGGCTTCCGAAAAGGCTTTAGCACCATAGACCACATTCATACGCTGCGGCAAGTTATACAGAAGTCCGAGGAGTATAACAAACCACTATGCTTGGCGTTTGTGGACTATGAGAAGGCCTTCGATTCGATTGAGACTTGGGCGGTGCTACAGTCTCTCCAGCGGTGCCAAATTGACCATCGATACATTGAGGTGATAAAGTGTTTGTACAAAAACGCCACCATGTCAGTCCGTCTCCAGAATCAGGACTCGAAACCGATCCAACTGCAGCGTGGAGTGAGACAAGGAGATGTCATATCTCCTAAATTGTTCACTGCTGCGTTGGAAGATGTCTTCAAGCTCCTGGACTGGAAAGGACTTGGCATCAACATCAACGGCGAGTACATCACTAATCTCCGTTTCGCAGATGATATCGTGGTCATGGCTGAGACCCTGGAAGACTTGGGCAAAATGCTCAATGACCTCAGCAGAGCTTCCCAACAAGTGGGTCTAAAAATGAACATGGATAAGACGAAGATCATGTCGAACTCTCATGTCGCACCCACTCCAATTGTAGTTGGTTGCTCTGCACTCGAAGTTGTTGACGAGTATATATACCTGGGACAGAAAGTCCAACTAGGTAGGTCCAACTTCGAGAAAGAGGTGTCTCGGCGAATCCAGCTCGGTTGGGCAGCGTTCGGGAAGCTACGCTACATCTTCTCGTCGTCCAAGATACCACAGTGTCTCAAGACTAAAGTCTTTGACCAGTGTGTGTTGCCAGTGATGACTTACGGAACTGAAACGTGGTCGCTCACAATGGGCCTCATACGAAGGCTCAGAGTCACACAAAGGGCAATGGAAAGAGCTATGCTAGGAGTTTCTCTGCGTGATCGAATCAGAAATGAGGAGATCCACAGAAGAACCAAAGTCACCGACATAGCTCTCGAGTCGCTAAACTTAAGTGGCAGTGGGCAGGGCACATTGCTCGTAGAACCGATGGCCGATGGGGCAACAAGGTTCTGGAGTGGCGGCCACGTACTGGAAGACGCAGCGTAGGGAGACCCCCAACAAGGTGGACCGATGACCTGGTGAAGGTCGCGGGAAGCCGATGGATGCGGGCAGCACAAGACCGGTCATCGTGGAAAGCCTTGGGGGAGGCCTTTGTCCAGCAGTGGACGTCTATAGGCTGAGGAAGAAGTCGCCCATTCCAAAGAGTAGGTACCTATGGAGAAGGACGGGCAAGAAACTCCATGGTATTATAACTCCATAATATTTTGTCTTCTGTCCTTTTCTTAATGAAATAAAGAGAAAATGATGCACTGATATTAAATGTAGTTCAGTTTTTGAACAAGGGATTCAGCGCCAATAACAAAAAAATCAAATTAAAAGATTAGATAAACTCCGACCAGTGCTTCTGGAACTTTGCGACATGCCATCACGTATAGAGCCAAAAAACCACTGCGAGACATAATGATGAGTCAACACCTTTTTTAATTAAGAACTAAACACGTTATGTAAGTAAACTCCTATCACACATGATAATGCATTCTCATCAGTATTGGAGGTGCGTTGCGAGGCGTGTCGAAAACATTCAACTTAGTAGTTCTACATTATATAGATCTCTTTAGTCTGATACCATTAATCACAAATAGGGCGTCGATTGAAATGGTTCCTGCGTGGCGAACAAACCAACGTTTTACGTTTATAATTTAAACTTTCGTTGATGTGAGAACGCCTTTGTAAAATGTAGACACTATTTTATGTTGCCTTTTGCGTTGTTCGATTTTAAAATAAGTTTTATAACGCCTTATTTTTTTCATTAATTAGTAGACGAATAGATGAATTGGTTACATAATATCTGAGAATATCATATTTTGAATTGATTAATCTATGTTTTGAACCATGTCTTTGTGCAAATCTGTCTGCTCGTTAAAAGTTAAAAATTAGCTTAGTCTAGGTATTAAGCTAGTTTTAAGCTCTAATTACTAAGCAGAACTAAACAGTTTTTGTGACACAGATAATGCATGATTGCTTTAACTATTTTCTTGGTGGTAGGCCATAACATCGGCTGCCGGCAGAAGTTACCACCCACCAGACAAAGTCTTGCCGTCAAGCGATTCGTCGTGTTTCGGCATGATGTCTGGTGAAGCCGTACGGAGGACGGGTCTGAGCAGTTGTGTTACGATGCGCCAAATGTTGTTGTGTCGGGAGTTTGGTCGTGGAGTTTCCAGATCAATCTCCCTCTAGCGCAGCATCGTTTGGTCGAGTTGGTCTTGGGTTTAACATTGCATCACCTCGCTCAACTGCCGTCATCCTTCCTATATAAGTTGTTTGTGTGAATAGGCTTAATAAACTAGTGCGCTTTACCATCTACGATTGCATCACTGCTTGCCATCAGGCGGGATTGCAGTGAAGCACTAGTTTATAATTACTTAAAAAAAAAAAAAACTATGAACCTTATTGGAACAAGAACTTTTAATTTGACGAAGTCTTTCACCTCACTATATTAAGGTTACTAATTCAATAATCGTATTTCCTTTATCGTACTTAACTATATTTACAAAAATATGGTGAACCGTTGGCATTAGTTTGTCAACAGAATGTTCCGTGTAATGTGTGTGTAGGTACAAGTTTATGGCAATGGGGGTTAAAGTACCCTTAATGATATGTTACAGGTTAAAGCCCCCGTGAGTTCTGGTGAGATCGCCACCACCTCAAGCCCTAATTCCATGCTAATGCGACTTGATTGTTCGAAAAAATCTATTATTCATTAGCCTCTACTGTACCAGTACCTACCTATAAATAGTATGTGAAATAGATGAGAGAATTCGCAAAGTTTAGTAACGATGAAATATGCGAACATTCCCCTTATTCATAAACGATGTTTAAAGTTAACTAGTGATTCTTTAACCATACATTTTAGACGTTTGCATGTCCGTTAACTTCAATTATCGTTTATGAATAAACCCCTTAGATACTGGTGTGTTAATGACATGCAAACGTCTAAAATATATGGTTAAAGCATCGCTAATCACTAGTTAACTTTAAACATCGTTTTTGAATAAGGGGGTATATTCTAAATTCCGTAATTATTAGAGACTTTCCTGCCATGTAATTGCCAGTTGATACTTTGCCAGTTCATAACCCCTAGTGTTGCAGGGGATGCTGCTGAGAACCCTTTTCTATACCTCTCAACAAGTAGACAGGCGGTCACTAAGCGTAATTTTATAATAATAAGCTAATAATCACATAGCTCCAATACCAAATCCTTTTATTTCCTTTTTCCTCAGAGGGAATGCATCTCCGTCCACATCGGCCAGGCTGGCGTGCAGATCGGCAACGCTTGCTGGGAACTATACTGCTTGGAGCATGGCATCCAGCCCGATGGCCAGATGCCCTCTGATAAGACTCTAGGAGGCGGAGACGACTCCTTCAACACCTTCTTCAGCGAGACAGGCGCTGGCAAGCATGTGCCCAGGGCGGTGTTTGTGGACTTGGAACCTACTGTTGTTGGTGAGTAACGTCTAACAACCAAAAAAAACTTTAAAAAACAACCGACGTCCAAAAAAACACTACAAAGTGAAAAATAACCAATTTCGGACATGCGTCGGTGTCTTTGGTTTCTGTAAATTCGTTTTAGACGCCGACTTCCGAAATTAGTTATTTTTCACGTTGTTTGCAAATCGGTCCAGGCGTAGGAAAAAAAGATTCTGACGAATTGAGAACCTCCTCCTTTTTTGAAGTTGGTTAAAAAGTACACGTTGAAGTTAAAAGAAAGACAAATAAATATATTTCAAGAAAAAGATAAAAGATCAGGGAAAGAATTTTGTAAAAGTAAAATTTATAGATGATAGTTAGTGTGGACTTACGGAGCCTGGACCAGTTCTGTCTTCGAGAACCAGATTTGATTAATCATTTGGCAGACATTTTCTAATTTTATTACGTGGATATTGCGTTTACATTGTAAAGTTTGTCATACAAATAGCTTCATTAGGACCTTAGAAAACGTTAATTATAAGATTTAAATCTGAATGTAATGAATACATATGCTACAGTATCATTGCCTATCTAGTGCCTATCGGCAGTATTCTTAGCTTACTAATTCAGCTAAAAATAAGACCTATACAAAAACATGTTAAAGAAACCGTGAGGCTCTAAATTGAAGGCTTCTCGTCGCTTGTAATAGAAATATATAATAGCTGGCGGGTATTGAACCCCAGCCCGCGCCGTTACTACTTCGAGTGACGAACGGTCTATCATTACGCTACAGCACTCTAAAAGCACATCTGTCAAGAAAATCCGTAAGTAATTCTTTTAGCTTCTGATTAGATCTTAAAGGTTAATCTTCAAAGAGGATGTAGGTACAGCTGTACCTACATTCATCGTGAAAGTTAACCCACGAAAACGTTTATTAATGTCCTAATGACGCGCCTATGGACCAAGTAATTAAGTGTTTTCAAATAGAATCTGAAACGTGGTCGCTCACAATGGGCCTCATACGAAGGTTCAGAGTCACACAAAGGGCAATGGAAAGAGCTATGCTCGGAGTTTCTCTGCGTGATCGAATCAGAAATGAGGAAATCCGCAGAGGAACCAAAGTACGAACATAGCTCTGCGAGTCGCTAAACTTAAGTGGCAGTGGGCAGGGCACATTGCTCGTAGAACCGATGGCCGATGGGGCAGTAAGGTTCTGGAGTGGCGGCCACGTACTGGAAGAAGCAGCGTAGGGGGGCCCCCAACAAGGTGGACTGATGACCTGGTGAAGGTCGCGGGAAGCTGATGGATGCGGGCAGCACAAGACTAGTCAACGTGGAAAGCCTTGGGGGAGGCCTTCGTCCAGCAGTGGACATCTATAGGCTGAAGAAGAAGAAGAAGAAATAGAATCTTGGCACTGCCGAAATGAATCAATCCCAGAACTTTACCAACTGGACTGACTGCGGACGAGGTACAGTACCTACACTAACATGTGTATGAATGTATTGTTAGGTACTTCAAGTTAGTATCTTCAATATAGTCTGACGTCAAAACCAACTTCATACATTCCTAATCTCATAATGTCAGTGTAGTAACATGAAATTAAATATAAATACAATTGTGGTACGACTTACGAACAAAAAGGATATTAGAAATGATTGTAAACCGTTTCAGTTCAAGCTATTAGTATCCGAAAGAAATTGACGGAACTGTACCGGTCGTAGTGTCGGTGCTTGAGGAGGCCTATGTCCAGAAGTGGCAGTGTTTTTGACTAAAATAATGATGATGATGATGACCGAAATTGTCTGTCTAAAATAACAATTCAAAAGTGTTCACTAAGTCCGAGAATAACCAAATATTTTTTTTTATAATTATAAAGTTGTGCTTGACCGCAATCCCGTCTGATGGTAAACTGTGATGTTATCGTTGATGGTAAAACGCGCTAGTTTATTAAGAACAAATTCACTCTAGCCTTGAAGACACTTAAATTGTAATCAGTCGGAAACACCACCGCTGGCAAATTGTTCCAGTCCCTCAATGTACGCGGTATAAAAGAGGGGGCGAAACGCTTCGTCCGGATAATAGTGGTCTCAAAAACATAAGGGTGGATACCCGCCGTACGACGGGTCGGTGAATGGTGGAACGGAGATGACGGAAATAAGTCATGTATTTCCCTCGTACACTCCCCAAATTGCAACCTATAGAACACCGACAGGCTTTGGAGACCGTTTTAAATAAATCACCAAGTTTCCTGGCAGCCACCTTCGTTTTAGACTCAATGAACTGCCCAAAGTTTATGTTCGGGGAAATCTCAAATCCTAAAAGCTGAAGGCGGTCGGTGCACTCCAAGGATATATACATTCCGAAAAGTAGGAGCAAAGGTGAACAGGCTTCTTTTAGAGGTGAATAGACACGCTTGTCTTTTGGTGGCATTGAATGCTACAAGATTGGCTTTGGCCCATTCGGAGACTGCCTGTAGTGCAACATTCGTTCACTCTACCATTGTCTCTCTTTCGGACCGGATTGCTTCCTTATTAACCCGAGCACCCGGCAGGTATCTCTCCACAACTTTGCTGTCACGTACGATCGATGTCACAGGAAAATTGTTTTTGTGCTACTAAAATATTAAACAATAATGATCCCGATTCCCCTTTTCGCAAACTAAATTAATTTTAAATTTAGTGCTTCTCTTTCTTTCTGATTCATTAAAAAAGGAACAGGAGATAAAATATTAGTCAAGTCAAATTAGTCAGCGCCTGATATAAATTGACCTATTTGATGACTTTCTGTTTCTAACTAATGTTAATTCAAATTAAAGAAATAACTTAATATAGTGAAGATCAAAGTGAATCCAGAGTTACTAGTTTTATTTAAAATGTTATAAAATTATTTTAAGGTTAATAGTAGAAATTAAAGTTATTTTTCCAAAAAACTAAGTAGTTTACATATTTGGCAATTAAATCGCGAACACAGATTACATTATAATAAACACATCACGCTGTTATTTGAAGATGAATCATATAAAACGAATTACTTATCTATGATTAACCACTCCACATTTAAAGACAGGAAGTTACAATATTATTGTAAGAGCTTATACTTGAGAAGCTCTTTGATATCTGTCTTGGCAGCCGTTCTTAGGTAAGTGCCCTTAACTGATACCTACAGCTCAAACAACATTTATTTCAATTAAATTCGTCAAACGGATACGATCACTTGATTTACTTTTTATTCTATTTTTTACTTTTTAGTGATTCAAAAAGTGAGTCATTTCTTGTTCATGTCTTGGAATGGGCCATCTGTTGCCTGAATCATTTCGTTTTATTGTGTTTTTTTCGGGATTGGATTTCAGTTTGAACTGTAACATTATTTTTGTAAAATGAGAACTCCATGTTCTTAGAAACACTTATTTTAATAGCAGCTGTTTTTTCTTGCCACATTTACTTAGGAGAAAAATATGAATCATCTGCCCCCTAATCGGCGAACACATTTTTGTCAAATGATTGCGACTTGTTGAGATCGTTTGGACCGAACGGACCAATGGGCGGTCCGAACGAACCCAACTGATGCCAACTAGTCGCAATCAGTTGCAAAAATGTGTTCGCCGATTAGGGGGCAGTTTTTGTCCATAAATGATGCAAGCAAAACACTTGGGAATGCGTGTGTTAACAAATTCTCACTGCTAGGTATCTCTGTTCACTCCCTGCAGACCAGCTTTCTCTTAAACCTGCAGCACCTTTCTACAGGAAAGTTATTTATTAGTTCACCTTTTTATTTCACATCAAAACTTGTACAAATACATCGGCTTTTGGCAAACGATAAAGATCTCAAGCCCACCAAAAAGGTTGAAACTCAGCCTTATTTTGATTAAATGACTTTTGATTTTTTGACTAACTTCCAACTCTTCGTTTCCAGACGAGGTTCGCACCGGTACCTACCGGCAGCTGTTTCATCCGGAACAGCTTATCACTGGCAAGGAGGACGCGGCCAACAACTACGCCAGAGGCCACTACACCATCGGCAAGGAGATCGTGGACGTTGTCCTCGACAGGCTCAGGAAACTCGCCGACCAATGTACTGGACTCCAGGTGAGAGGATGAGAAGAAAGAACGAATGGATCACACTTTCCAGCTGCTTACCTACAGCTGAAGCAAGCTTCCGCCTATCACCCACCTATATCTCAAATACTCTCATCGTTGAAAACCCACTACTAAACTCACACCTCTTTAGAGGTCTGAGCGGTGACCGTTGCACCGTATGTTCCACTGGCCTGCACCACCAGTGGTGCAAAGGACACAATCAATCGGTGTTGATAACCATCATCGATTTCTACGACTATTAACGTGAGGTGGGAAGATGCATTATGTAATAATATTAGGGGAACGTATAAAAATATCGAAGTTTAGCCAAAATCAGCAGTTAGGTCCGTATTACAGAACGTCACTCAAAACTCAAGCTCTACTTAAGTCTCGTTTCAAGCCATTTCATTGGTTGAAACTAGTTTTAAGTAATGTTTAAACAGAGATCAATGCTTGAGTTTCCTTCTAGAATACGGACCTTAGACTGGTAAAGCGGACCCCAGACCCAAAAGCGGAAAAGAAGCTTTGGGTGCGACTGAAATTAATGCTGAGATGATGATGATGATGATAATGATGCTATAAAAGGCTATAAATAGTTATAGTGAAAAAATGTGACTTTGTGTGTGTCATGTCTTTACCTTAGCTAGCTAGTCCATTTATGGTTCCGATGTAGCGACCGCATTATTTTCTGAATGCAGTGTCCAGGTGTCATTTTCTTTCTCTTTATAACTATCATTCAATAAGTTACAATATCTAACTTATTGAATGAATGAATCTACAAGGTCTTTATAAAATAAATAAAACCGTTACCTTTTTGCTCAGGGCTTCCTGGTGTTCCACTCATTCGGAGGCGGCACCGGCTCCGGCTTCACGTCGTTGCTGATGGAGCGCCTCTCCGTCGACTACGGGAAGAAGTCCAAGCTCGAGTTCTCCATCTACCCTGCGCCTCAGGTATTGACAGCATGACAACTCTTGAACGCCACAAACGCTTTAAATGTGGTTCGCTACGACTGTTTTACCTACTTGTACGTCTCGATCAGGTGTCCACCGCAGTAGTGGAGCCCTACAACTCCATCCTGACGACCCACACGACGCTGGAGCACTCGGACTGCGCCTTCATGGTCGACAACGAGGCTATCTACGACATCTGCAGGAGGAACCTCGACATCGAGAGACCCACCTACACCAACCTCAACAGGCTTATCGGACAGGTGGGTGGAGCTGGTAACTAAATAGGTGTAACTATTTAGTTCTGCTGTTTAGATCGACAGGGATAACACTCTTACTAACATAGTGACAGATAGATACATGAATTATACAGAAATAAGTAGTTTATTTGCAACCTGAAGTAAAAAATAAACCTAGTTTACAATGTTTGAAGGACTAAGCGGAAACCAAACCAATGAATAATAGATAGGTATGTATATATAATACTTAGGCACAGTAGTTTATTTGACAATTTCAATAGTTTATTTGACAGCCTCCGTGGCAAGAAGGCGCGGTTTCGATCCCCGCACAGTGCAAATATTTGTATGCATGAATATAAATATTTGCACTGGTCTGGTCGTACCTTGGAAAGCACGTTAATCCGTTGGTCCCGGTTGCCGTACGAACAGCTAGTCGCAGTGGTTACGGGTTGTTAGAGCCCTCAAAAGTCCAACAATTGGTCTAACTGCAATGCTTCGATGTCGCCTTCGGGTTTTGGAGGTTAGACGGCAGTCGCTTCACGGAAAATGTCGAAGTTTAGCCATATCAGCAGTTAGACTGGTAAAGCGGACCCCCAGACTCCAAAGCTGAAAAAGATTCGGATGCGACTGGGATTAACGCTGAGATGATGATTATGATATAGGTATAATACTTAGGATATTTAGATTTAAGTCAATAAAATATTATGAATAATATTTAATTTCATAAACGGTTCATTTATCAAATTAAATTTCGTTCAAATATGTTAGTTTCTTACTAAACTCCAATTTATATCTGACGGTCCTGATTACTTATCGTTGGTGATTGTACAGACTTCAGCACAACAAGCTACTATAAATAATTTGTCAATTTTGTTTAATAGATTTTCAACTTTATCTCTACACACACACATTTTAGAAAAGGTGTGCTTTACTGGACACCAAAATAATTTTCAGTTCCGTAGGTAATAGGTATAGCGATTTGCACAAAGATATAAAAGCAATCGTCAGTAGGAAATTGTCTTTGTTTCCATAATCCGTATCAAAACACCTACCTTCGTCTTCTTAATGTACCTATTTCGTGTCGAGGCTTGGAAATCGTCATCATCTAGCCGCCTGTTAGAAATGGCGATATTTTTATCCCGATCAGATGTTTTTTAATTGTCCACTAATTAACCGTTTTCTTTAGATCGTATCCTCAATAACTGCATCCCTCCGATTCGATGGCGCCCTGAACGTGGACCTGACGGAGTTCCAGACCAACTTGGTGCCATACCCTCGTATCCACTTCCCTCTCGCCACGTACGCGCCTGTCATCTCCGCGGAGAAGGCCTACCATGAACAACTCACGGTTGCGGAGATCACCAATGCTTGCTTCGAGCCAGCTAACCAGGTAAAGGCTACCACTTTTATTCTTCAACTCCTTACCTTCTGCGGTAGCAAGCCGAATTCAGAAGAGTTTTGATTTTGGATGCCGCTATTATTGTCCAAAATTAGTTTCAAGAAGTACTTTCGACCAGCTCTATTTTAAATTTCACATTTGTTTTTATTCGTTAATAGATGGTGAAATGCGATCCCCGTCACGGCAAATATATGGCCTGCTGCATGTTGTACAGGTAATTACCTATCTTTATATATATAATTCTGCTGTACGTGTGTATGTCATTGAACTCCTCCTAAACGGCTTGACCGATTTTAATGAATTTTTCTGTATGCGTTTGAGTGGCGACCTGGATCGTTTAGATTCACAAATCAACCCGGCAGATGGCGCTAATCGCTTGAAGAAGCATGTGATCTCGGAAACGGCCCTAACGATTTCGCTGAAAATTAATATGTGGTGGTTTTCGGGGACGAAAAATCGATCTAGCTCAGTCTTATGTCTGGGGAAGCGCATATTTTCGAGTTTTCTCTTTCGCAATATTTCACGGCGGCTTGACATAGCGGCTGTAGCGTAGTCGATATTGGTATGGTCTATTCGCGATGGCTGGTGTTCCTCGGTTCAAACCCGGTCAATCACAAGTTTTTTTTTTTGTTTTTAGACAAGTTTATAGTTTTTTTAATTTTTTTAGTTAAGTACTTAAAAATATAATTGTACATAAGAACTAAAAGGCGAAAAAATAAAAAAGATATTTTTTTTCTCTTTTAGTTCATAAGAACTAAAAGAGAAAAATAATGAGAAATAAATAATTATTTAAGATTTTTTATTTTACTTAAAGAGACAGAAACAAGAGCTCTAGGGGTAGAGAGAGGTATGATATCTTTGTTACAAATGTAGATGACAATGCTTTCCATGGGTTTCTTCTTTCCATCCTAAATCTGCTGTACGTGTGTACGTCACTGAATTCCTCCTCGGCTGATCCGATTTGAATGAAGTATATGTATATAAATGAAAGTCGTGTTAGTTACTATATTTATAACTTAAGAACCGCTTAACCAGTATGGCTCAAAATTGGTAGGGAGGTAGATAAGAACTGGGAGAAGGACATATCACATAGGATACTTTTTATCCCGTCCCCGCGGTTCCTGTCGTTCCCGTGTGACGTGACATAAGACATGGTTTAACAAAACGCAACTGACATGGAATAACAAAACAACTCAGTCAAAATATAAGTTAGCGGTTCATTTGTTAAAAAACCGGCCAAATGCGAGTCGGACTCGCACACCGAGGGTTCCGCTGTACAAACGTAGCGGTTTACAATTTATGACGTACTAGCTTTCCGCCAGCGGCTTCGCCCGCGTGGAGTTCGGTTATATCGCGCTGTTTAAATTCCCCTCGGGAACATCAAATTTTTCCGGGATAAAAGGTAGCCTATGTTCTTTCTCAGGGTCTAAAGATTGTCTGTGCAAAACTTCATCAAAATCGGTTGAGAGGTTTAGGCGGGAAAGCGTAACAGACAGACAGAGTTATTTTCGCATTTATAATACTAGCATTGATTTAGAATTTTTCACAGTTTAGAGGCAATTAGATTTAAGAAGTGTTTGATATGAATTTCAACTTTAATATCTCTACGCGTTCATGTGAAAAAGGGTAGGTAGTAAGTTTATAATTATTAAAAAAATATTTTATGTCATGTAAGCAAAAATAATATTTTAATATTTTATGTAACTTCAAATTTATCATTTTCACAATTTTTCCTTTATCTGTCTGTACTATAATATAACGTTGCTTCGTGCCGAATTTCAAGATTCTGAGTTCACGGGAAGTACCTTGTAGGCAAAGAGATTTAAGATATACAATATGTAAAGAAAACCCTGTCTGACCCATAAGGGTAATAAAGTTTAGGTAAACACTTGACCAAATATAATATAAAATTTTACGTCATCATCATAGTAACAATACTAATGAATTTTGAAATAATCCTTTTTTCCCGGGAATTAATTCTAATTTCCCCGAAATTTGGTAATTTTTAAAAAAGTGACAACACCGCTATTATTATAAGCGAATAGCGCCGCGACCACGTCACAGGTGCCGCGTGCCCTGCCCCCCGCCGCCCGCGGAAAGGTGTTGCTTACCGCACATGTATTAAGTTACCTCTTTTTGCGAAATAATATTTATTTTTTTAGGGGGATTTTTTTTAAGTTTAGCCTGTCTTTGTGGGCATTAGTAGAATCTGTTATCGATACCTAACAATACCTTCACGGATCGGACAGGGTTTTCTTTACATATTGTATAGAGAGGGCATGTGTCAAAATGGCATAGAAAAACTGTGATCCCATGGTTCAGTTCCGCCATCTAGTACAATATAGCAAAATTAGATCGACAATTGGAGACATCAAATAGTAAAAATGAAATAAGTTTATATAAAATATATTCAGCTATTGCCCGGTAGGTGGCCAGTGTGGTCTATGTTGCCAGATCCGATTTAATACCCTAGTATAGTTCAAATCGGGTAAATAAATATTGAAAAGTAAATAAATTAAGTGAAACTTGTCTTGTACAAACAAAAACTGTTTTAGAATTTAATTCGCTACTATTCATTTACCGTGACACCGTCTATTGGCATTTTAGATGTTTTATGCTTACGAATTATTTTAACGCTCAGTTTATTGCGATGTTTGAGTGTAATAGACCTTTTAGGCCTTAAAGCGCATTTTGTTTTGCAATTTTCGATTGCATTTCGTTTTTAGCAAAATTATTCTTTTTACACGTTTGTTTGCAAATATTTTTAAATGGCAATGCAAAAAACTGTGGTAGGGTTTGTATCATTTCGATATAAAGTTATCGATAATATTCAAAGAAGTTACTACGACGATGTTTTTTCGCATTATGATAGCTTGAAACAAAAAATTAGGAAGCAGAATAATTATGGGTAATTTCAAGTTTACAAGTTTCTTATTTATATAATTCTTTTAATATAATAGGCGTTAAAGTTTAAAATTGCCGATTAGTACTGAAAATCTAAATAATTGCTTATTTTTTAATTTTTAAATAATTCATTTATAATCAATATATAGGAAGGTCGTTTATGCCTTTGTGATAGAACTCTGAGGATCTGGACTGCACAAACTGTGTGAAAGCAGAACTGCCTCCTGGGAAGAAAACTTCTTGTCACGTAGATAATTGTCCAAATCACGACAAAAATGGTAGTCTGCTGGAGCAAGACCTTTACAAGATTCGTACGCCATTATCTTTAAAAACGGCAAAAAAATCACGGTTATTGTATGGGAGCCCGCCTTCAGTATTTATTTTATTTTAATTATTTATTTGTAATTTGAATATATAACCAAATATTCTGTGAACATTTTAAGCGTCTATCTGTTTCCGTTATTAATATGGAGCAAAAAACGGCAAAAATTCACGTTTGTTGTATGGGAGCCCCCTTAAATATTTTATTATTTTTATTCTTAGTACTTGTTGTTATAGCGGCAACAGAAATACTAACACAATCTCTGGAAATTACAACTGTCTCGCTATTACGGTTTATGAGATACAGCCTGGTAACAGACGGACAGATGAACAGAGAAGTCTCATGAATAGGGTTCGTTTTACCTTTTAGGTACGGAATCCTCAAAATCACAAAGTAGCTCGCAATCATTGTACTACATATACGTACCTACATATTTTATGAATATATTTCATTATAAATAAGTTATGTAATCTATGTACTTATCCACTTAACCGTAAATTTTATTCCAATTTTTACGGTTAAGTAGAAAAGTACTGAAATTAATAACTTACTATTTCATTTCTAATACAAGGTACCTATTCTTTTTTTTTTTTTTTAATTTGATCGACGAGTCTTTCCAAAGTAGATAACTTCTCTTTTAAAATGTATTGAGCATAATTTCGACGAATGAGACGGAAGCCACATTTCTTCTCTACGGTCTATCTGGACAAATCGTATCCACTTTTTCCATACGACATTATTTTTATTCGGAAACCAAAAATAACAAAAACCTAGATAAATGAACAGTAATTGTTCATTCAATTTTGTTTATTAATATGATATGATTATGTTTAAATAGAGTTAATAATAAATAAACTTGAAATATAGTAATATTTAAAGTTTATTTAGCTATATTTTAAATGTCAATAAAATACAACAAAATGTATTCATCTTAATAAGTATTATCGATAACTAAATCGATAAACAACATTACTACATCTCTACAAGAAAATAGTAAAACTACTCAACAATAGAGGGCGCTTATTACAATAATGGAAAATTTTCTAGAACTAAGATGTTTTTTAAATTTGAATTGCAGACGAAATATAAATAATTCATAGAAAAACATTCCGAAGTTAGGTCCAGTCGTTTTACTATAACGAGACACAAACACAAACACAAAGCGCAACATGGCATATTTCCTTAGAAAATGTTTATTCTTGGTGGACACAAATTACGTCCTGACGCGCAGACTAGACTGAGCGCCTTTTAACCAAGTCGATAAAAGTATTGGCTTACGATTTTGTTCGTGATGTCCTATCTATTGTAAATATAATTTTAATGTCTTTGTAGGTTTTGATTCCCTAGCGTGTGACGGAAATTCGTCTAAGGTGTCGGTATAAACTGCTGTATCTTTTGATCGCTTTAACGTAGAAGTTTGATTTTTTCACTGCTTAAAGGGACAATAGACCTAGGTATTTGGTATAAATTTCAATTTGATACCTTTATTAGTTCGTGAGAAATAAGGTAGTAAGTTTTATTTTATTAAAATATGTTTATTATATTATATAACTAAAAAAATGTGATTTTCGCAATTTTTCCTATATTTGCATTATATGACAATCCTTCATGCCAAATTTCAAGATTCTGAGTTTACGGGAAGTATCCTGTAGGTTTTGATTCCTTTGCGAGTGTCGAAAATTTGTTGAAAATATCGACATATCGGCTGTATCTTTTGATTGGCTTGGCTTAGAAGTTTGATATTTTCACAGCTTAAAGGGACAATAGACCTAGGTATTTGGTATAAATTTCAATTTGATAACTTTATTCGTTCGTGAGAAATAAGGTAGTAAGTTCCATTTTATTAAAATATGTTTATTATATTATATAACTGAAAAAATGTGATTTTCGCAATTTTCCCTATATTTGCATTATATGACAATCCTTCATGCCAAATTTCAAGATTCTGAGTTTACGGGAAGTATCCTGTAGGTTTTGATTCCTTTGCGAGTGTCGAAAATTTGTTGAAAATATCGACATATCGGCTGTATCTTTTGATTGGCTTGGCTTAGAAGTTTTATATTTTCACAGCTTAAAGGGACAATAAACCTAGGTATTTGGTATAAATTTCAATTTGATAACTTTATTCGTTCGTGAGAAATAAGGTAGTAAGTTCCATTTTATTAAAATATGTTTATTATATTATATAACTAAAAAAATGTGATTTTCGCAATTTTTCCTATATTTGCATTATATGACAATCCTTCATGCCAAATTTCAAGATTCTGAGTTTACGGGAAGTATCCTGTAGGTTTTGATTCCTTTGCGAGTGTCGAAAATTTGTTGAAAATATCGACATAATCGGCTGTATCTTTTGATTGGCTTGGCTTATAAGTTTGATATTTTTACAGCTTAAAGGGACAATAGACCCGAGTATTTCATGTGAATTTCAGCTTGATACGTCCACGCGTTCTTGAGATAAAGGGTGGTGACAGACAGACAGACAGACAGACAGACAGACAGACAGACACAACAAAGTGATCCTATAAGGGTTCCGTTTTTTCCTTTTGAGGTACGGAACCCTAAAAATGGTACAAACACACTCCTACACTACTCAGCATATTAAAAAAAAAGTCTTACCGGTTGAATGTTGATGCATTTATTTAAAGCAAGGAATATAAATGCTCTCTGCCGGTTTAATTTTTTTAATTAAAGCCCCAAAGCAAACTTCAACTTCAAAATTTCTAATATTGTATTGCTCTGCCATTTACCACTTCACTACATACTATAAAACAAAGTTACTTTCTCTTTCCCTATGTTCCTTTGTATGATTAAATCTTTAAAACTGCGAAACAGATTTTGATGAGGTTTCTTTTAATAGATAGAGTAATTAAAAAGAAACGTTTATATGTATAATAACATCCATTAAATTGTGGAGAAACACTATCCCTCGCCCACATGTGGGAGTGATGAGAGGAGGCATAACTCTGTTGCCGCGAAAAATCGCAGTACAGCGGACAGAGCTCCGGCGGGGTCTCATGGCGACATGGAAAGTGTGATTGTCGCAATCCAGCACTGAGCACGCCGCAATAGCGGCGGTAAGTCCTCTCTTTGAGGAGTAGCTAGAGAGGCGCCACGGCGTCCTCACCTTCCGACTGACGTAGGTCCTCACCGGACACGGCTGTTTCAGGAGGTTCCTGTTCCGTATAAGGCGGGAGGAAACGCCAGGTTGACCACTGTGTGCATCGCCCTGAGGACACGGTGGAGCATAAGGTGGAGGTCTGCCCGGCTTGGATAGAGCACAGCCGTGTTCTCGTGGCGGCGATCGGCGGCGATCTCTCGCGTCCGACCCTGGTTCGGGCCATAGTCCGGAGCAAGAGTGCATGGCAAGCTTTCACCTCCTTCTGTGAAGCAGTGATGCTGGCAAAGGAGGAGGCGGAGCGGGTGAGGGAGCGGAAATCCCAGTACACTCACGGCTCAAACCGCCGCAGGAAGCGCCCTGGTCGGGAGGCAACATCGGAATCCCAATCGCCGTAGGCGCGGGCTTGCGGGCGGCGAGGGATAGGTAGCTCGCCTCCTTGTAAGAACCAGGCCCGGGTTGACGGCCCATTGTGTTTCACACGTGCCTCAAAGAGATGTCAGCACACCTTGACGGTGTCCACGAGGACTGGTCCACAGGGTTACGGGTTGATTAAAAAAGAAACCATGGCACTGGCCGTTGTACAGGCAAGTGAAGGAACACGGGTGGGTTTTAGTCAATAAAAGCCTGACACGCCCTTCCGCTCCGCCCAGAGCGGGTGACCTCTCACTTGATGATTTCCCATCCACAACAAAGAAAAAAAAACTGAAGACGAGCAAGAAATTGCACTTGAAGGCGCAGCCTTAATATGGCTCGACTTCGTGCTTCTCACTCACCAGAGCAAAGGGAGGCAGCCCGGGAAATGGCTCGGTTGGCAATGCGAAATCGTCGAGCAAACCTCAGAGATCAAGCGCTAGATAATTTACGAAACACAAGAAGAAATTCATCAAATACTGATTTGAATCGGGCAGCGTTTCAATACGCATTTAATATAGCGCAATGGCGTTCGCATTGGGCTAATGGATGTTGTTTGCGAGTATTGTAGCACATTAAAGATTTCCGGAGAATCGCCAGGATTGTGCTCCCAAATAAAGAATCATTGAATAATAATATTCATTTATTTAAAATTATCCTAATTTAAAAAGTAGTCATGTGATATTGCCTTTAAGGCGGAACGAAGTTCGCCGGGTCAGCTAGTCTTGTATATAGTTTGACGGAACAAAAGTTAATAAAGCATTATTTTAATACTAAATGTTTCTTTGACAGAGGAGACGTGGTGCCTAAGGACGTAAACGCCGCCATTGCTACCATCAAGACCAAGAGGACCATCCAGTTCGTGGACTGGTGCCCCACAGGCTTCAAGGTAGTACCTACTTGTGTAATATAGCTTCAATTTTTATTCCGATATGTCTCCTGTGACTTTTATATTTATACCGATTATAAATCAAAGTCGCTTTCAGTGTCACGCAGATAGATATAGATAAGATAGATAACGCAACAGATTTTATTTTAATTTTGGACCATTAATTAGGTAAATTAAGTATTTCCGCAGGATTTTATATACCTAATACATTGATATTTCAGCACATATATCTACAATTTTTGATGAGATCGAAAATCTCTGCCAGGAAGGGACGGTTCTTAAGTTTCTTAGAATTTGACTAGGTAGGTAGGTTAGGTAGTCAAATTCTAAGAAACTAAATCATATTACATGAGCTGAATAGTAAAAATATGTATGCATGCAGGTGGGCATCAACTACCAACCCCCGACCGTGGTCCCCGGAGGTGACCTGGCGAAGGTACAGCGCGCCGTCTGCATGTTGTCCAACACCACTGCTATTGCAGAGGCTTGGGCTAGGTATGTATTTACTTTATCAACACTCAATTGGAATATGAATGGCCATACTCCAGTTCCTCGTGTTTTTTGAGCTTAATAAGCGTCTTAAATTTCTTTTAATTTAAAAGTAGTTAAGTAAAGGTTTTTTATATACATTTTACGGGATTAAAATATGTATATCAACATATTTTTCTCTGAATACGTAAACGTACATTCCCTCTAATTTTTGACTCTGAATATTCCAGACTGGACCACAAGTTCGACTTGATGTACGCGAAGCGCGCCTTCGTCCACTGGTATGTCGGCGAGGGTATGGAAGAGGGAGAGTTCTCCGAGGCTCGCGAGGATCTGGCAGCGCTGGAGAAGGACTACGAAGAGGTCGGAGTTGACTCCACGGAGGGAGAACTGGACGAAGACAATGAGTACTAGAAAGCGTCAAATATAAAATGAGACGGTCGACTTCAGTCGGGATGTACAGCGTTTTAGAAGTATTGTCTTGTCATCTTTGTTTAGTCGATTCCATATTATCTGTTGTATGTCTATTCTTACTACAAAGGTGGGACTGAAGGACCAGGAGAACTATAGCTCTGATGTGGGTCAGCTTTTGATAGAATTTTATTAATACTTACCTTAGGTATTTGATGGAAAATACAGCTTTCTGTCATCTGGTCCTTTTAGTCGGTTAAGCAATACCAACTTTTGTCGACCATAGAGAGTGTACTCAATCACGGCGTTTTTGTATTCCATCTATATATTTTTAACTCAATGCCGTCATAATAAAATTATAAGTTTTATAATAATGTAATACGTAATATAGTACCTAAGATCGTGAGCTTGGTCGAGTGTGAAGTCAGTGCAAACTTTTGAAAACAAATAACTTTCAACAAGTTGAAATTTAAAGTTTGAGATACTGAGAGTGTAACAAAATAATTTGCATTTATTAATTTAAAAAGAATTCGTGATAATCTAACATTGTTCGGAGTTAGATGTATAGTTTGTATCATTTATGTCATAAGCTAACTTATTGAGACCTAATTTTATGCTTCTGGAAAGTGTATTTGTGTGTTTGAGAATTACCATTTATATTTAAAGCACAATAAAGAATTTTTTACACATACTTCCTTCGTTTTATTCAGACTTCTAAATAAAAGTCAACATTATTGCATACATTTTTTATTCATATACAAAACATTATTTTTACAATCACGATGAATATGCCACAATATCAATATAATAAAATTGCTCAAAATAACAAACAACCGTTTAAGACATTAACCGTAAAAAATCCGATAACAATTACATGGTTTTATACTCTTATGTCTGATAAATTGTTACAAAAAGATCCTATATCGTAAAAAGCCATAACAACTATCAATTTGTACATAGCCGCATAAATATAGTGGTAAAAATCAATGTAAAAGTACAGCCATTGATAAAATATTAAACTAAGGTAGATATGTCACTAGCGCACTAAAAATGAAGCGTACAAAAGGAAGTAAGTCCTGTATCTCGCTTTAGTCACTCTCGATACACTCGTAAAAACAAACGACAAACACTAACAGCGCAAACGACAAACACTAGCCATCTTTTTCTTCTCTATGCTTTAGATTGCGCCCCATCTCACTCACACTGTTCCAATGTATGCCGAATAAAAATATGCATGTGTGCTGCTGCTGTGTTCGGCACATTTTTTTTGGTCAGTTTGTTAGATTATATCGTATCTGTTTAATATTTTATCAATGAGTACAGCTAACAAAAAAGTTCTGTATGTAGACAAGAAATCTCCATCTCTCTTTCATCATATCGTGCATAAATTATAACTATTTAAACATAATACCCACTGAAATGAACTAAGTCTACTCATCACTTCAATAAAATGCTTATATAATAAGTAATAAGCAGTAAATACATAATTTTGATTAACTGTCAGTGATGTTAAATCGCTTGTAGCGCCATCTGTTGACTGTTGTCATAACTTATATGAAAATCAATGGCTTCTATAGAAGTCATTGACTTGAACATTGATTATAATCAATGTAACTTAGGAAATTTTATAATCGGACAAATTTTTTGTCATTGCCAGAGGCGGATTTAACAGCAAGCCTGTGTGTGCCCCGCCTAGAGCGACAGATTTTTGTGGCGGCAAATTTGGAGATAGCTTACATTTTTGCTACGTACTTACTTTGCTGTGTAAGTAGCATGCATTACTCCACCTATTCAATCGTACATAGCTGAACTTTGATTGGCTCAAAAAGATACCCAAAAATATTTTATCTACTCTCATATCAAAAAATTAAAAATATAAAACCAAAAAGGTGTTTATATTGACGTACTTTACCAATAGTATAGCGAAAGGAAATTAAAAAATTAAATTATAACATTATTTCTCTAACAAAATAATGTTATAATTTTTTTTTTTTTTCATTACGGTACAAACCGTAGACAGCCATTGATATAATATTAAACTAAGGTAGATAAATCACTAGCGCATTGAACTTGAAGCGTACAAAATATCATATCTGTTTAATATTATATCAATGTAGACAGTACTATTTCATTTTTTATCTGTGGCTGCGCGCGCTTTCGCGCATGCGCTGTGATGCAGGGTGCATAAGTGTAAACATTTTGTATATTAC
This sequence comes from Sesamia nonagrioides, assembly GCA_017933935.1. NCBI lineage: Eukaryota > Metazoa > Arthropoda > Insecta > Lepidoptera > Noctuidae > Sesamia > Sesamia nonagrioides. The sequence continues at coordinate 1,796,766 of JADWQK010002063.1, forward strand.
AATTATGAAACTGAATAAATGGAATTGTGTTGCGTTGGCGTTAGACGCACTGAGATTAGATAAAGTAGTGTATGAAACTGTACATAATTAGGTATTACACACTCGTGTGATACTATTATAAAACTCGCTTCGCTCATTTAAACTCACATTCGTGCTTAATACCCCTCATTATGTAGCAGTATCATAAACTACTATTACGTGTAATTTTAACAAAATTGGAATGGATTGTATAAATAAGTTAGGACAAGACAACTGTAGAGGCAAAAATGCGGCAAAAACCTAATAGCTAATACCTCCAACATTTGTAAATCCGCCACCGGTTCTGAAATTTGTTACAGAACTCATGTTATACATTATTTATTGTTTATGCGGAACCCGAAACACGTGTCCAGTATTTTTTAAGTAAATAGGAAATCTATGTTCAAAATTTCAAAAAAAACATCATGAAATATCACTAAGTTATGAGCTTGTTATCCTACTTGGCTATCCTAACAAAAATATGGTCCGCGCTCCACTCAGGCGTGGCGAGCGGGGCGTTGACATCTGGTGTTAGCTGTTGCGCCGGCGTGCGCATTACTATCATCTACCGTGCGCGCTTGGTAACCACACTGCAACAATTTCTAAATGTATTTGGGAAAGATATAACATAGTGTAAAAAAAAATTCTCGGTGGTAGGCCATAACATCGGCTGTCGGCAGAAGTTACCACCCACCAGACAAAGTTTTGCCGCTAAGCGATTCGTCGTGTTCCGACATGATGTCTGGTGAAGCCGTACGGAGGACGGGTCTGAGCAGTTGTGTTGCGATGTGTGGCGGGTACGATGCGCCAAATGTTGCTGTGTCGGGAGTTTGGTCGTGGAGAGTCTCCAGATCAATCTCCCTCTGGGGCAGCATCGTTGGTCGTGTTGGTCTTGTGTTTAACATTGCATCACCTCGCTCAACTGCCGTCATCCTTCCTATTCCTAAGTTTTTTAAGTGAATAGGCTTAATAAGCTAGTGCGCTATACCATCAACGATTGCATCACTGCTTACCATCAGGCGGGAATGCAGTCAAGCACTAGTTTATAATTTTATTAAAAAAAAAATGGAATTGATTCAGTTGCTTATTCTGAACAAACTATATTCAGGTTTCGCATAAACAAAACTTTTTGTAAGTGTCCAATTTATGAAATCATAAAGGATTCAATATAATCCAAATTTTGTGCACTCAGTTGAGATAGAAATAGACATCATTTTGTGAAGCCATTACATTGTGACCTTTTACTATACATAGTCCGTTAGTTATTTACATAAACACGTTTTTATAAAACAATTGCAACGTAAAAATAATAAATTCAACTCATTGAGATCTTATTGTTAAAAAATGAGCGTGTCTTGAAATGGACGTAGGAACATTTAGTTTTCTAAACTCACTTATGGCCCTAGCTAAATTGTATTGAAATAAATTAGGCAATATCAATTGATTGAATGATAATATTTCTCATCCTGCTGTTTTCTCCCTTCAAATTGTTTCATTTAAAAAGCATAAGCAATATAATTTTCGTATTAAAATGGCGGCATGATTCAGGCACTGTATATGTTGCCAATGTATATTAGCTATACACAAATACTATAAAATATGACTATGGTTCTTTCTATAAACCATGAATTAACTTTAATCATGTTTGACATGATACATATGTACGTACATTAATTGGCAGAGTAATTAATAAATGGAGTACTAAGGTGTCAGACGCCTACATATGTGACTTTTCCATATACTAATAAGTGACAAGTGAAAACGGTTTCGGTTTTTGTCCTGTATATAAAATCCACATTGACTGTATATTGGATCCAACAGGCTGGTCCAGTTTGGCAAAGACTTCGACCTGCTTTGTAAACATGGGGTACATAATGAACGACTGGGTGTTACACTATTTTCGTCTGTTATAAAAATTATTAAATATTTTTTTTAAAAATTAATTTAAATGTTATTAAAGTAAAATTTTATTTGTTGACAGTTCCCCTGTTCAACTAAGATAGTTCTCAGGTGGAACGAACGTAGCTGAAGTTGTATCTGCAAACTATGTTCAAAACAGCAGTGAAAATGAATTCAAATTAAAATTCTTCTCAAAAGAGGTAGACAGCCACTAGAACGCTTCATCGAGATGATAATGCCTGCTTCGGGCACGTGCTTTTTGAAGTGCATTGTCTAAGTGTCTAGTGCTCTGCTCCAAAGAGTCCATTGTGAGATATTTCAGATATCTGATAAGCCCATCCCTCTAACGATAGTTGCGGCAATACACACATCCATGAGGCTTAATTCCATGTTATGGTTCACCATACTGGTTCAATTCCAGTTGAACCAGTATGGTGAAAAGTTTAATTGAAAAATAGAGTTTTTGTAGTTTGTAAGCATTGCTGTGTTCTATATTTGTAACAGTTTCCTCGTAAACCCACTTTCACTAAAACATTAGTATTACGAATAAAATCCTTTTGATTTTGAATTTCACAAAAATGCACTCCATTTAGTCCCTACTCCATGCAATAAGAGCCAGCAGTGTGTGGCAGCTAGTCAGGCTTGTGGTGGTAGTTGTCTGCAGGCGTGACCGCGTCGCGCGGAAACCAGCCGCGAGGACCACGACCACACTCGCCGTCACCCACCAGCTTCTCGCCGAACAACCAGTGTCTGTGGACCAAGTCAAACAACAAAACATATTACTCAATATTTTCATGATATAATAGGCTATTTGACAGATTTATAATTTTTATCTTGAATTACTTGGTTGCGGTTAAGAAGTTCACCGAAAGTATTGATTTTAATTTTAAATACGTATTTCGTAAGAAATATGCAAATAAAAATTCAAAATTCAAATAAGCCGCGAAAACGATATGTATATAGCAATATGGCGTCGCGCTTTAGTGACGTCACAAGCGGTTTTCGGTTTTCAGTGGTGTTTGTTTTTATTTATTATTTGCTGTTGTTATCTAATAAAATGGTTTACAAGTGGTGTGCTGTACTGGGTTGTACAAATAAATCGATTAAAATCCCCCGAAAAACAGTTTATAAGTTTGCCGAAAATAAGTGTTGATGCGCGTATGACGTCATCGCGACATTAGCCAATTCGGATCGTTTCACAATGTGTGGCGCGATATACAAAAAGCCAATCATATTTTTGTGTTTTGGATATATTAATTGTTATTAGTTTTTATTAAAACTCATGTAAATGACATAAAGAACCCTCATTTTATGCAATTAAAGCAAAAAATCACAAAAAATTGAATACTGTCAAATAGCCTATTATGGAATAACATTGACACTCGAATCCAAGGGCCCAACATGGCTGTACAAACTGCCAAATATTCCCATTCAACCTTGAGTTGAGCCTAAATGCTGTAGAGATAAAGTTGGAAAATCTAATAAAGAATTCTGACCGATAGGATCGAATCATTGTCTCTCTGAAAAGAAAAGTGATATCCAAAATTTTTTTTTAGAGCTTTTTTTTACATATTATAAACCAGCGCTTGACCGCAATCCTGCCTGATGTAAGCAGTGACGCAATCGTTGATGGTAAAGCGCACTAGTTTATTAAGAGCCTATTCACTCTAGCCTTGAAGACACTCAAATTGTAGTCCGACGGAAACACCCCCGCTGGCAAATTGTTCCAGTCCCTCGATGTACGCGTTATAAAGGAGGAGGCGAAACGCTTCGTCCGGATCGTAGTGGTGTTAACAACGTAAGGGTGGAAAGAAAGTGGCTGTTTGTTGAATCGTATCTGAATCACCTCTATGTATGTTTGGAGGAATGAGGAATGGCGAGTAAAGTTCACTCATCCTCTATCACAGCTAGCCCAGTGGTAAAGCTATTGACTGCTGCGCTGCGTGTTGCGGGTTCGATTCCCGCACAGAACAAATGCATGTATGACCTACAAGTTGTTATAGCGAGTCTGTTGCGGCTTCGATTCCCGCACAAAACAAATTGCATATATGACCTACAAGTTGTTGTAGCGAGTCTGTTGCGGGTTCGATTCCCGCACAGAACAAATGCATATATGATCTACAAGTTGTTGTAGCGAGTCTGTTGCGCGTTCGATTCCCGCACAGAACAAATGCATATATGACCTACAAGTTGTTATAGTGAGTCTGATTGTTTTTGTGTGTGATTTTATACGGTTGTAAGCCACGATACAGAAGAAAATACTGGTGGGCAATGATTTTGAAAAGATAAAAACAAAAGAAAAGGGACGTTCCTCTGATCGTAAAGGTTTTAAGTCTGGCGGGCTTTTGACCTGAATTTATGATCTTGTATGAGTCCCAACAATAGTAGAGTAGTAGCCAAGGGCAGTAAGGCATGACTTAAAGTCAGAGATATTTAGCGCCTATAGTTCGAGGGTGCAATTATTGCCTACCCCGAGCTAACTACTCTGCTTTACATCTCGATTGTGAGACAAGTAGAAAAGAAACCGACATTACAAGAATAAAATAAAATATTGGTCAGTTTTTTTTTGGGATGGTAAGTCATCAAGTGACTTCTCCCGCTCTGGGCGGAGCGGAAGGGCGTGTCAGACTTTTACTGACTAAAACCCACCCGTGTTTCTTCTCTTGCCTGTGGGACTGCCAGGGCCACGGTTTCTTGTTTAACCAACCCTGACCCAGGAGGCATCCGTCTTCGTGGACCCCGTCACGATGCGGCTCTACGAGCTATGTGCCCCGCTCACTGCCACTTCAGATAGCTAATCCGCAGGCTATCTCTTTGAGGCGCGCGTGAAACACGACGCGCCGTCGACTCGGGCCTGGTCCTTACCGGGCGGCGAGCTACCCACTGCTCACCACCCGCAGGCCCGCGCCTACGGTGGCTGGGGGTTTGGTGTCATCTCCCGACCAGGGCGTCTCCTGCGGCGGCTAGTGGCGTGAGGGCGCTGGGATTCCCGTTGCCTCACGCGCTCCGCCTCCTCCTTTGCCAGCATTACTGCTTCGCAGAAGGAGGCGACGGCCTGCCATGCACTCTCGCTCCGGACCATGACCTGGACCAGGGTCGGACGCGAGAGATCGCCGCTATGAGGACACGGCGGTGCTCTACTCAAGCCGGGCAGACCTCCACCGCATGCTCCACCGTGTCCTCAGGGTGATTCACACAATGGTGACACCCCGGCGTTTTGCCTCCTCTCGCCACTCCCACATAAGGGCGAGGACTTTGGCCTCCAGATCCCATGGCGGCAATCCGGCAAGAAGGCTCGCCGCCTCAGCGGAGACCGTACGGTATCCCCGGATATGCCGAACGGCCATGACCCTCTGGGACGCGGTCAGGCATCGGGCTGGTCGCTTCCTTAGCGACCGCGCCCACACCGGTGCCCCGTAAAGGGCCATGGACCGCACGGCCCCCGCATAGAGCCTCCGGTAGGAGGCGTTTGGTCCCCCTAGATTGGGGAGGAGCCGCTTCAGAACAGCCCCGGCAAGTTCCAGTCTGGGTGCCAAACGTCGGAAGTACTCCTGGAAGTTCCACCGGCTGGCGAGGACGAGTCCCAGGTACTTCATCGTTGACCCGACGGCGATGTGAACCCCTCCTACCGTTATGTGGGAACCCGACGGTGGCGCATTCCGAGGACCATAAAAGCACATGACCTCGGACTTCTGCAGGGCCACCTCGAGTCCCATATTGTTCAGCTTCCATTTTCATTGATTCGAGAGTGCAGCTTATATCTTCATCTCTCATGCTATTTTCCTAATTAGTTTTTCCTAAAAGTTTTCTATTCCCGCCTTGTTTAGTCCTTTTTTTTTTTATTATTTTCAAGAACGAATTTTAGCTTCGCCGTTCGATATTTAAACTTGATGACTATTATACTCACAAAGACAAGGCTGAATAGCGAAGCGACCTCTTTTGTCATTGGGCTGAATGCATGATGTCTATTGCCAGTATGATAGTTAGATTTACGCGAACTTTTTGAAAGAGTGAAGAGTTTTTTTATTACTTACCGTCCTAGGGCTTTTCTAGCTACATCCTAGAGCGCTAATGGGTCACCTAAAAGCCCCATTTGGGGGTAATAAGGATCTACTTACCGAATCTCAACATCATTTCAGCGTTAATCCCAGTCGCATCCGAAGCTCTTTCATCTTTGGGGTCTGGGGTCCGTGTTACCAGTCTAATTGCTGATTTTGGCTAAACTTCGATATTGGCTATTGATGTTCGATATTGATTTTGGCTAACTGACTTTGTTGATCTTGTATGAATCGCAATAAATGCCTTTTGTTTCCCTTTGTTACCTTCTCTGCCTGGTGGCCCGCACTCGGTCCCCGGACACGAGCGGCAGTCGCGGCTCGTCGGTGCAGGGCGCGTGCAGGGCGGCTCGCGGTCGGTCGCACGGCACCCAGCTGCCGGAGTACATCTCCGTGGCCGTGTACACTCGGGAGCGGACCAGCTTGTCTTGTTTCTGAGCTTGCTGCTCGCGCTGGGAAATTACACTTTTATTTAGTTCTTGTTACAGAGACACGACAAAATTACGAAAGAGTGAAGGGTGGGGTGGCGTATGCGTTTCATCTGGGAGCAGTAAAGTTGCTTTTTTAATCGCCTTCCGGTTAGCACGCGTCTCCCGCGCCTGTTATCAACCCTGAATTTATTAAACAACACAATCTTCTTCTTCAGCCTATAGAAGTCCACTGCTGGACAAAGGCCTCCCCCAAGGCTTTCCACAATGACCAGTCTTGTTCTACCTGCATCCATCGACTTCCCGCGACCTTCGCCAGGCCAACGGTCCACCTTGTTGGGGGCCTCCCCGTCTTCCAGTATGCCACTCTAGAACCTTACTGCCCCATCGGCCATTGGTTCTACGAACAATGTGCCCTACCCACTGCCACTTAATTTTAGCGACTCAAAGAGCTATGTCGGCGGTTCTTCTGCGGATCTCCTCATTTCTGATTCGGTGCAGAGAAACTCCGAGCATAGCTCTTTCCATCGCCCTTCGTGTGACTCTGAGCCTTTGTATGAGGCCCATTGAGAGCGTTTTACAATCACAATACAAATATAAAATAACGGCTTAAATTGTTTTTTTTTTTTTTACCTATTATCAACCAGCGCTTAACCGCAATCCTGCCTGATGCTAAGCAGTGACGCAATCGTTGATGGTAAAGTGCACTAGTTTATTAAGAGCCTATTCACTCTAGCCTTGAAGACACTCAAATTGTAGTCCGACGGAAACACCGCCGCTGGCAAATTGTTCCCGTCCCTCGATGTACGCGGTATAAAGGAGGAGGCGAAACGCTTCGTCCGGATCGTAGTGGTTTTAACAACGTAAGGGTGGAAACCAGCCGTACGACGGGTCGTCCGCTGGTGGAACGGAGATGGGGGAATTAAATCATGCAATTCCCTCGCACACTCCCCGAAATGCATCCTATAGAACACCGAAAGGCTGGCTACTCTACGCCTGTGCTCTAGGCTTTGGAGACCAACTCGAGTTAGATCAGGGTCACCAATCAGCCTCTTTGCACGTCTCTCCACTGAATCCAAAGTGGCCAGGTGACACTTGGCAGCACCAGCCCAAATGTGGCTGCAGTACTCCACACACGAACGGACCTGTGCTTTGTATAACATTAGAAGCTGCCCAGGTGTGAAGTACTACCGGACCTTTGCGATAACGCCAAGTTTCCTGGCAGCCACCTTGGCCTTGGACTCAATGAACCGCCCAAAGTTAAGGTTCGAGGAAATCTCAACTCCCAAAAGCTGAATGCGGTCGGAACATTCCAAGGACACATCTCGAAAAGTAGGAGCCAAGTTGAACGGGCTCCTTTTGGCGGTGAAAAGACACGCCTGTGTTTTGGCGGCATTGAACGCTACAAGATTGGCATTGCCCCATTCGGAGACTGCCTGCAGTGCAACACTCGTTCGCTCAACCATGGCCTCTCGTAATTATTGAAATGCGTCTGTTATTTGAGACTAGTAAAGCCCATCGATTTCACTCGCATAAGCCTTTTTCTTTCCCAGCTTTATATAATCTCCGGTCACGTTACTATTACAGACGGACACCTAAAACTCACCGTTAGATCATATTCCCCGCACCCTTCCCTTAAAGGCCACTTGATGCCATCGTACTTAGCTGTGAACAGTACCAGCTTGATGTTATTCTTCCACCCCACGTTATACGGGAACACAAACTCAGGTAATCCCTGTTCTTCCCGACGGCCCACTGCTTTCTCTATAATCCAGTCTTCTATTGTGGTCTGGTTCCGAAGGATACCGCGTACCTTTAAAGTTTATTATTAGAATATTTATTTTGATTAACTATATTTCAGTTTTCTTGGCAACAAAAACTGTTTTTTTTTTTTTGTAAGCAAAAAATGGTATTAAAAATATATTACGCTTTGGGATTAAGAACCTTAATTCTATTACAGTATAGTACAGTTTCGTTTAATTCTAAACTTATTGTTTGATCTCTGTAATGCATGCTCATCATACTAAAATAAAATTAATATTGCTGAAAATAAAGTTGAAATTCGTACGCTTTTTTGTGTCGTCTTATGGGTCTACTGGCTCTAGACTGGAGGAACTAAACACCAAACTACAAAGCCTGTCTGCAATCTTCAAGGATAGAATAAAAATAAAGTGCGGTTTACCATCAACAAATGCATCACTGCCCACCATCAGGCCGGATTGCAATTAAGTACTAGTTTATACAGGGTGTATCTGACATCGTAACGCAAACTTCGCGAAAAGGCTAGACCGCATGCTACTAATATAATTATGATAGTCATTTATGTCGTTAATGAATGGTTATAGAATACACAGTGTTTAAAAAAGTGTCGGCTCGGCTTTTGAACGTTGCAAGCGTGCCGCCGTGCGAGTTTGTAGGTATGACGTTGATCCCTGATGTGAACTCTATTAAATCAGCTGATAAGATAGTTTTTCGGGTTTTGTTTTCATTGCGCTTTTTTATATAATTAGCGAATAATTTAATTTTGACTTAAAAATCTTATTGGGTTATAAAAGTATAGCAATTGTGAATGGTCTGAAGTGAAAAAAAACTACATTTTTTTTTTAATCAAGAAAAAGCCGACGAAAAATTCCACCACTGGGGGGTTCAGAATCATGTACTGGATAAACCCTTTATTGCCCTTTGTAGCACATTTTTTGATGGATTTTGAAACGTTTTCTAGTCTCTGACAATGTAACAAGCTGCAGAGTAATTTCGTAACAGACTATCAGTAGCAATGGGTTTCATTTTGACAGTTTAACAACACTCATTGCATTATTTACATTATTGAGCAGACACATTTTTCGAACGTACGGAGCAATGGATGAGAAATATCCTTCAAAATGAAACCCACTGCTAGTGACAGTGTGTTACGCAATTAGGGTGCTGTGCTGTGTGTTGATCAAAGGTAATTATGGAATTAGCTGAAAAACTTCGATCTATAGCGATGGCGCTTTAGAACGAAGTTTTTACTACAAAATTGAAAGTAAATCACTTACTTGTAAGAACAACAGTACTCCAACAGCTAGCACGACGCCGACTGCCATGCCGATGGCGAGTAGCGTCAGCAGCAGCGTGGTGAGAGTGAGGTAGATCATCGGCTCGCTGCCGGTGCCGTTCAGGACGTACCACACGCGGTTGATGGCGTGGTACATGCAGATGGATAGCACCTGGACATTATACAACACTACTTACAGTTAGGTTAAAAAAGTTGAATTGGTGATATCTGTGTCGCAAGATTTTTGGACTAATTTTTTGTTTGCTAATTTGTTATTGTCTCGTATAGCTTTGAGATATTTAGTATGTTTAGTGGAAAGAAAAAAAAAAAAACATTAGTACCCGCGACACATGGTGCAGCAGTCAATCGCTTTACCACTGCACCAACCGTGCCATCTAAAATTCCTTGAAGCAGTTCATTCTCCTGCCCTTATCCCAATTTATTTGGGGTCGGCGCAACATGTCTTTTTTTTTCTTCCATGCATCCCTATCAGAAGCCATCGCGGCAGTCACCCCCTTCTTAGCCATATCATCCTTCACACATTCCATCCATCGTTTCTTTGGTCTTCCTCTACTCTTATAGCCATCAACATTCATAATTAAGACTCTCCTCACGACATTCTCCTCAGTTCTCCGTAACACATGCCCGTACCATGACAACCGATTTCCACAAAACTTTTCAGCTACCGGTGCCACTATCAGACTTCCTCTTATGTACCCTTATGTACTCTTATGTACTCTTATGTGTCCTTGAAGCAGTTAAGTTGTTCGAAAGTCTTACAACGGAAGCATGGAAGCAGCCTAGCACGGCTGAGACGAGGAACATGGTGAAGTACCCGTGGTTGTTGTGCCCCACGCAGCAATTAATCCACGGACAGTGGTGGTCCATCTTCTTTATACAGTAGCCACCTGAGGACATCAATTTTAAAGCTTATTGGCAAATACTTAATCCATTTATACAACGTTATTTTTTGAATATGCGAAACCCGAAACACGTAAATTTTAAAAAGATATCATGAGAAATCACAAAGTTATGAGCTTGTTATCTTAGCTGGTTGTCCCAACAAAAATATGGTCAACGCACCGCCCGCCCGCCCACACCTGCAGCGGTGCGGCGCGAGGGGCCCTGTCTCACGCGCCTAGTACTGTGATCTAACTTCAGCTGAGTTGTGCGCTCGGTAACCAAACTGTAAAAATGATAGGAATCGATTCAGTTGCTTATTCTGAACAAACTATATGCAGCTTTCGTATATACAAAAATAACGTTGTATATTAATAAAATTTATATAAAACCACTTTTCGTTGCTTTATCCATGTACATGTATGAAATTATCCTGCAGGAATATGCTACGAGGAGAAAAAGTCATATTAAAATCCGTCAAGCCCTTTCGGAGATTAGGCGAAACCAACAGACATAGGCTTCTAATCTGTTCAAAATCAAAATCCATGGCTTGTGACTTTTGTAAGATTAAATCTATATTGACAGTAATCTGTGGTATTGGGTAATATAATGACACTTGTCCAGAGAAACATAGACAAATGAAAAATGGTGAGGTCTAAATTTAAAAAAAATATTTTCCAAACTTTTAAAATAACTACATTTTCTACAGTGGTGTGACCTCGGTGCTTTGAATCCTTTACAAGTTGTGCAGAACTGCAAGTTATGTGTGTCCTCTTCTTTTTCCTGGAAATACAATAACAAGAATTCTTATTAAAATACATTTAACAATAGATTATTTTGTCTAAAAAACAGGGTTCGAAGGCAAAAGTTTCCAGTAAGGAGGCATCTAAAGACTAACTCTCTATCTATATTAATCTATTCATACTTACAGGTTTCCATCCTAGAGGAACAAAACCCGGTCCCTCAAGTAGTGACTGCATGAAGTAATACAAAGTGGAAGCTGCCAATGCAAGGAAGAGTGCTGCATGAAGAGCTGCTGCCAATGAGGTGTGTGGCGGCCACCACATTCCTAGCATGTGGACCATCGCCCATGTTACTAGCTTTATTATACCTGGAATAATTAGTAAAAATGTAATTGGAAAAAGTACACAGAACAAATAGGTTTATAATAATCTATATTTTGTTTAAATACATGATTTTATTTCAGGATATGCACAATGGCTAATTGAATGAGTGATTCTCTTATTATATCAACTAAATGGACTAGCTCACAGCAGTCTTCCTTCATGAAGTAGGAAAGAGTAAGGAAAAATTAATCCATTTGACACATACACACTGAAAGAAATTGGTGATTTAAACAACATCAATATAGTAAGTTTACAGCATTGTATGTAGTCAAATAAATTTAAAGCTACTTTGTTTTGTAATTATATTTTTATTGTGTCAATACAAATCAAAAATATGTAATCAAAATAAACTGTAATAGTTTGAGTGAGGTTAAAAAGATACAGGAAACTGTATATCATCTCTACAAGAGAAAGGGATGCTTATGTACATTATATTACTTTGTCTTGTAGATTTATTAACACACTCACAGTGTTTACATTTTAAGCATTCTTTACTTAAAATAATTCATACTAAACTTACAATCACTGACAATTGTTACGGAAATAAAGACAAACTAAAAAAAAAAAAACTGAATAAAAAGCTATCATCGTGACGCACACAGCAATAGCAATTCAGATGTTTACATTCGTGATTCGTGTCTCTTCTCTTACATTCACAAGTTATCGGTGAATGAAATTATGGAAGCTCTATTAGAGGTAATTTATTATTAATCACTTTTAAGAAATTTCAGGTATTTCGCAAGTACGTTTAGAGGCTAAGAATCATTTAGATTTTGCAAATAAATAGCATAAAACTCACATAAAACCGATATTGGACCCCAATGGAACAATCTGCGGAAGGGTGTTGATGCCATGAGGTTACCGACTACTTATGTTCTATTAAAAATGTAAAATGAATATCAAAATAACACATAACAAACTTCTATACTATATAACTTTCATATTATAAACCACAGAACACCATTACTCCTGTTATAAACGTAATATTTTAATATTTACGGTTTTCTTGTAAGCAATGCTATGTCAACATTTGATTGATGAATGACACTGACAGTGACATAACTGACATTTAGCGACTTTGATGTTTTATTGACATTTATCTTTACGTTTTGAAACAATTTTAATTATATTTATTTAGTTTTATAAGTTTGTGTATATCATTATTTTATGAATAAAATTATAATTTATATTTTAACAATTATATTTTTTAAGTAAGTTACAGATGGATGGAAAATATCAATCGTTGAGTCAATAGTTATGGTTCTAGATTTATTAATAACTAGTAAACTCAAAACTAAATACATAATTCATATGGATAATTTACTGTCGAAAACAGTATTAGACAAAATAATAACCTTTCGAGAAATACAAACGTTTTGATAAGTTATTTTGAATTAATTTTGGCGAACCAAAATTAAAAGAAAACAATAAACGAAATCAGCACTGCGGTAAATTTCATATATTTATTCAGCGAATACAAAGCAATATAATATGATATCTAATCATTGCTGAATATAACCATAAAATCAAAAGATTATAAAAATAAGCGAAAAGGTCTAAGACAAATTCAAAAATTTATTTTACCTACTTTTATTAGAGCAGCTGGAATCATTATGAATTTATGTTACAATGTTGCCACAGCAGATAAACTTTGAGCTTTTGGTAGATTTATAGCTTTCTACAGTTTTCATTCAACAGTATCATCATACTTTTGTAAATGAAGAATAGTTAGACTCTGAGTGGTTTCTTATTAGTTGTTATACTGTCAAAATTGCTATATTTTGCTCTCAAAAAATTAAAGAAGATTATGGCAGTTTTTTTATAACAACATCGGCTACCACGTCACGCAGGCAGTTGTCACATCGCGATATTTTTGTGACTCAAGGGTGTGTGCATTCTTTATGTGTGTTGTTCTACTTATGTGGATTATTAGGTGATATTCTTCTTTTTACCGGGTAAGTTAATGTCTAAACATGTTTTTTTGTGCGCACCAGAAAGCCCACTTTCATGTTCCGGGGTTGTATTCTGAATTTTTATCTAACGTTTTTCTGAGCTCAGCCGACTGCCCGGTGACTACAATTTTATTATCATCGTTCGCTTAGGATTATTTTGTGTGAAAATGTATAGAATGGCACAGAAAAGAGCGTTTAATGAACATTCTGCGTGCATACAAGTAGGCGTTCAGTCACAATTTCATAGTAATGTCACGCGGCAGAGGACCCGTCAGCGGCGGTGGAAACGAACGTGAACAAAATTATCGTTACATGTATTCTATCTCGTTGCAGATTGTGATCCCAAACCGCCAAGATGCCGAAATCGGTGAGTACTCTTGTTTACATTAATTTGTTTATAACTGAGTTAGGTTACTGTGTACTAATCTTTATATAGTTTGTGTCTGTCGTGAGTCCACTGATTTCACCATCGCAATGTGATCAGACGACACATGTATGACGCTGTATAAGTTTTGATGAGACATTTTTCATACAAAATTAACTTTCTCCATCAATAACAGTGTGAAAATGTTCAACAAATAGTAACATCAGTACAAACATTTGGCAAAAAACGTTATTATAGCTTATAAATGTGTAACTCTTCATTGAATTGAGGTGACAATATGAATATTTATGATATATCTCTTTGGGAAAGTAAAAGTACTTGTTTAGTATGGAAGATAAGAGTATTTCGTAATATAGAGGAATTACATTATGGGTTATCTTGGTTAAATTTGTGATAACACCCAGTACATTTTGGGCTGCTTGAGTATTGTTGAAATCTTAATCTTGTCCATATAAAAATAATATAAATTATAATGACATCCATACAGTGACTTATTAATATCATTACATAAATAAAATTTCAATTATGAAACTACTTACAAACATAAACAATATTTTAAATCAATTTTATAACCTTCCTATAAAGCCCATAAATGCCTTAGACAATAGCAAATTATATTAAAATGACATTAAAATGCACTTTATTTCAATTGGTATGATTCATCATTTATAGCTTGCTTACAACTACCATCAAAAAAGTATTTTTTTTTTTCAGAAAGAAATTTATCCATTTGATTTTGTATTCAAATTTTACAATACTTGTAACAAATTTACAATATTTTGCACACTTAATGCATTTGTTTTTAATTCATTGATTACGTATCACTAGTTCTGAATTTATTTTTTGTTAACATGTATGCCTCATGAGTGTTAATCAAAATATTCATTCGTAGAAGTGCATCCTTTGGACAACTAACTTAAAATTCTTGTAATTATTTTATAGCTAGTTGTAAATATTATAAAAAGTACCATAGTTGATAATATTCTAATATGATTAAAATTCCTAATAGGATCATATTCAAATTCCCTCATATAACCCTCATTTAACAAATTAAAAAATAACTTTATTTTAATTATAATTATGTAGTAGTAACTAAATTTTAAAACCTCATTAAAAAAAATTTATAGCAGAGGTGTTTGTGATTCATCCTCGATATTGTCATGAGTTTACTATGACATTGATGCTGTTATCACCACATCCTGGTTGACACTGAGTGATTATACCTACTCTTCCTTCCAAGGCCCATTCATGTTATTTTCAAATCAAAATAATTTATGTCAATCATTTTTTCCTTATGTTTTGTCTGTTATCATCAGCCACATATTTTTGTTTCACAAGTTATTATACAATTATTACTATGTGATTGACCAAATGAATATTAACCCTGCTTCTGTATCCATTTATTTTTCCAGATACTGGGTTATATAAGCGACGCGCTTGATTTAGGTGCGAATGATAATGCCTTGGTTAGTCGAAATATTTGCATTTGGTTTTCCTATTTTAAAGTATTTTTTAACCTGTAGTTGATTATTTTGTTTGCAACCCTGTGTGGTTTGGTTTATTTTCCTAATTAGATTGTTTTTGTGGAAGTTATGATTTTTTTTATAATTGTAGTACAGTGTTATGTACATTTTTTTTTAAATCATTCTTAAATGGTATGGCTAGTCTAAAAAAAAAAAATTAAGTTAAATACATGCTTGCACCAAATAGATGTCCTACTAGTAATACACATAATATAGTCCTAGGTTCAATGAAATAGAAACCTTGTAAGGTCACTTCCACAATCCATTGGTGTGGCTATTATAATGTAACATACTTATGTATATGCAGTAAATTCCAGCAACATGATTGCATTCTAGTTGCTCTCGGTGCTCTTGGTTTTTGTTGTGTGTTTGTGTGTGTGAAATGATCTGTGAGAACCTACTTGTGGTATATAGATATTCCTATTATAATCATCCCGTTTTCGAAAGCTAATTAGCTAACACACTGTCAAACTTACGGGAAGCGAGTGAGATTCTGATTCAACATAATAGTAATATAATGAGCCCACTGCTGGGACACAGGCCTCCTCTGTGAGAGAAGTGAGCCTTAATCCACCATGTGCACAGGGCATGTTAATGGATGTCATAATGCCTTTGAGTATTTGGTTCTATGACATTCAATTTGTCACAATTTTTCCTTTTACCGTTTTGCCAATCGCAGTAGTTCATGAGCTTGTGTTTGACAGTTTGTTAACTAATTTTTGTATAGATAGATAAAGCTTATACTTTTGTATTAAATCCTCCATAAAGTAAAAGATGAAATGTCATTTTGGATATCTTCATAATAGCTGTAGACATGAACCAATTAATTACTCATTCAGTAATGTAGTTGTCTATGCCCGTGGCTATCATTACTAAATGTGTCTGTCTTTATTATGTGTAGTGTGAATGGAATGGTAATTTTATGCATGATGTGTAAGTTTTGTGTGACATCCATATTAATAATTGATTAATATTCCACTAGCAGATGATAAAAAACTTGGTAACATTTTGCTACAAACTTTTTCCTTTTTATAGCAAACTTGAGTCTGATTCATGGCATTAGGCTCTCCCCTATTAGCGAACTATGTACGTATATTGTAGCTTAATCTTAAAAACTACTTGCTTTAGCTACACCTCTAACCAACCCTTGCGGAAAATGAGGCTTTTTATAACTAAAGAAATGCAATCTAATTTGTTTTTTTTTTTTTTTAGTTTCTTGGTATGGCTCCTTGGCCTTTGGGCCATTTCTTAATTTTTTCAAGTTGTTTGTGTCACGAAGGGTGTTGTCAGTCGTAAATCTAATAACTAGTGATATAATGAAGTAAGAGAAGCCTAGCTCAAGTGTGTCGTAGGAAGGAAGCGGGAAAGTGGGGCGCGCGTTATCTGGTTAGCGGACGATGGCCGGTGCAGCCGCGACACATACCACGGACCATGCTATGTACTACCTGTTAGCTGAGTTAGAACCATCCCACTAACATGGAGATTGTTTACGGTACAATACTAACAAAATGGCAATACACTAGCCAATGGGTTGTATCTTTTTTCTGAATTGAAGGGTAAGAATAGTAGTTGTATGTGTTATGCGGCCACGTTAATCGCGACAGCTGTGGCTTTTTATGTCATCCAAAGTGCTAGTGGAGAGACACTTTGAACACTCGATTGACTAACTGGCTTGTCGACGATTCGTGATTTCATTTGGTCAGGAGCAAAGTACTCGCACTGGGTGTCGCGGAGGGATCTGTCTAAAACCCCCAGCTTGCTAAATAGACTCACCCACGCGCTCCTCTGTCTAATACTTCGATAAATACCGTCGTGATGTAAATGTCCCATGTGTATGTTGCTGACAACAGTCATTGTGCGGCTCTAGATAAGCCAAAACCGCCCGCGATTCATTTCCGCCGATTATAAGTTTACGGCACGAATAGTTACGATGGTTTCAAGTGAGAAAACCCGCTAAAAGTTTCGCCGTCCGAACTGATTTGTCCAAACCGAACATGGTATATAATTATGGTCGGGACTTTTTAGGGATCCGTACCCAACGAGCAAAATCGGTACTCTATTACTGAGACTGTGTCACCAAACTGATGCAGTTTGGTTACAGCAGGACGAGTCTCGTGAATCGTGATACCTAGTCAGTAAAATTTTCAAACAAACAGCATGTAACAAATACTAAAAGCCCCTTCGTGCTCGAGATCGGCTCGTATTTCCCCGGATTTTTTTAATTGTCCTAATTTTCGCCAGGTCCTATTATTTGCATGTGATTTAGCTTCTTTATTGGTCTTTTTATTTTACTCACAACAGTAACTACAGTTCAGAATGAACCGATAAGGTTACGTTAGCCAGATCACTGAAGATGTGAAGTGGAGCGTGTTATCTTGTTGGCTGAAGGCGGCCGATGAACCTAAGAAGCGGGTGAAATGTTTGCATTGGTTAAAAGCTGTCTGAGAGTCACATTAAAATAAAAATTTCGGATTCATTTAATAAACTGAAAATGTAATAGATTCAATGATTTCAAAGACAACAAGCCCACTATGGGCTCTTAAGACATAGTAACACAGTTTTTGAAACCTGACGTTAGACGTAGACGTTAGATCACAGTGGTGGGAGGGGAGATTGTCCATGAGTATGTCTATCTTGTTAAATTAGCCTCTTTCCAGGCAAGACAAAAAGGCACAGACAGTGCCTGAAAGAGCTACTGGGACATGACGCATGTAATGAAGGGTGATCTCCCTTTATCCCTTAAGATGAGACACCTTCAAAAAAGACAATCCTTTTGAAGGAGTCCCCTCTTAGTCCTACTCCTCCTTCACAGCTTTAATCAAAAAGAGGTGGAAAGAAAGTAAGGTGGCCTTTGTCTTACAGTAGACATCACGGGCCTTTAATAATTAATTATTTAACTTAATGGAGATATGAAGTAATACAGCCTAGCGTGGAACTCTTCCGGCGCATAAGCTTCCACATTCAACTTGTCAGCCTTCAAAGCAAGAGCGAATAAGCACACCCGCTGCATCATACATCTCATCATTTTCCACCAGATGTGATCGAGGTCGTCTCCTCTCATACAGAGAAGAATTGAGCGTAATCACCACGCTTGCTCAATGCGGGTTGGCGTTCTCAGACTTATAAGTCCAGATCTCCTCAAGATGTTTTCCTTCATCTTGTAATCAGTCATTGGTGTCCAAGATATACTTACAATATACATATAACTTAGAAAAGTTACATTGGTACTTGCCTGACCTGGAATCGAATCCGCAAGCTCAAACTTGAGAGGCTGGTGTTTTAACCACTGGGCCACCACGACATCAGCAGATACATTCAGCAATAAAAAAATACTATATAGGAAATTCAGTTATGACACAACAACCATGATTCATCATCATCATTTCAGCCGAAAGACGTCCACTGCTGGACATAGGCCTCCCCCAAGGTTCTCCACGACAACCAGTCCTGCGCCTCCCGCATCCATACACCACACAACCATTCATACAACCATGATTACTATGTCATAATTAAAATAAATAAAACTTTAACCTCTATAATTAGTCATGAACATGAACAATCAGTTGAGGAAAATAACGTTCTGTTTCCTTTAGCGTAATGGTCTAATTTCAGTAAAATATGTCAGTCGTGCGCGGTCCTGGAACGCACAAACAATTCCCTGTCTGATATTATTTTATTCGGGGGATATTATTATACAATATCATTTTTAGTGTGTTGCCTGGATAATAAAACTGAAAGTTGTTTAAATTTCGTGCTAATTTCAAATAATCAAGTGTTTAAAATAATTACATCTGAAGTGCCGTGTGAAACGAAGGTTCACCAATTCAACATGTCTACATATCGTGTCGATAAAAAAAGCAACACCAAGTTGTCACCCAATGTGAGTGTGCTCATTATTTTTATTTCAACAAAATTTTATCAAACAATGAGAAATAATTAATTTGAATGTAGGTTGTTAAAATATATCCATCGAATAACCTGATTACATTTAGGTTAAAAATTTAAAGCTATACTAGCTTTCGCCCGCGTGGAGTTCGGTTATATCGCGCTTTTTAGATTTCCCTTGGGAATATCAAATTTTTCCGGGATAAAAGGTAGCTTATGTTTTTTCTCAGGGTCTAAAGATTGCCTGTGCCAAATTTCATCAAAATCGGTTCAGAGGTTTAGGCGGGAAAGCGTACCAGACAGACAGACAGAGTTACTTTCGCATTTATAATATTAGTATGAATGTATATCATCATCATCATCTCAGCGTTAATCCCAGTCGTATCCGAAGCTTTTTTCAGCTTTGGAGTCTGGGGTCCGCTTTACCAGTCTATCTGCTGATTTTGGTTAAACTTCGATATTTTCCGTGAAGCGACTGCCGTCTGACCTCCACAACCCGAAGGCGATATCGAAGCATTGCAGTTAGACCAATTGTTGGACTTTTAAGGGCTCCAATAACCCGTAACGACTGCCAATAGATGTTCGTATTGCAACCGGGATCAACGGCTTAACGTGCTTTCCGAGGCACGGCCAGATCATTGCAAATATTCATATTCATGCATACAAATATTTGATCGAACCTCCTTGCGCAGCGGCCGCGTGCCTAATCAATCAAAATCAATAATATTTATAAATCTGGGTTGGTAGAAAGACGTAAATTTTCGTCTAAAATGGTTTATATACATATTTAATTAAGTGCCTGTTTACACAAACTTCAAATTTTAAAATTCAGGCACACATTAAAAAACGGATAGTCTGTAAAATATTGACTGAATTCTAAACTACTGAAGTGGATTATGATTTAGGAAACAATAATTATTTCATACTATGTACCTAAGCTAAGCATTATTATACATTCCCTTTCTCATAATTCACATGTTGCAGGTTGATTGTTTAACTTTTGTGTCTTCGTTGTGGACAGTGGCGGCCCGATTCCCCCTTTTTTTTTTGTTGGGATGGGAAGTCATCAAATGACTTCTCCCGCTCTGGGCGGAGCGGAAGGGCGTGTCAGACTTTTACTGACTAAAACCCACCCGTGTTTCTTCACTTGCCTGTGCGACGGCCAGGGCGACGGTTTCTTGTTTAACCAACCCACAACCCTGACCTAGGAGGAATCGGTCTTCGTGGACCCCGTCACGATGTGCTGACATCGCCGCCGATCGCCGCTACGAGGATACGGCGGTGCTCTACCCAAACCGGGCAGATCTCCACCGTATGCTCCACCGTGTCCTTAGAGCGATCCACACTATAGTGACACCCTGGCGTTTCCTCCCGCCTTATACGGAACAGGAACCTCCCGAAACAACCGTGTCCTGTGAGAACCTGCGTTAGGCGGAAGGTGAGGTCGTCGTGGCGCCTCTCTAGCCACTCCTCAACGAGGGGACTTACTGCCGCTATTGTGGCGTGGCCAGGCCCCGATTCCCTTCTTCATAAACTAAATTAAATTTCATTTCAGTGTATATTTTTCTTCCTATTTTATTAAGAAAAGGACAGAAGATAAAATTTTAGTTTAGACCAGTCAAATTAGTCCACTCCTGACGTAAACGACGTATTTTTGGTCGCCGTGCTTATAATCGCGTCTAAACTGTCTATGGAGTATACTAAAATGTTACCTTCAAACCTTTGCTTATTGAAATAGACACAAAAAAATGCACTTAACTTAAAATTTGTTAAGTTTGTGAACATGAGAATCGCCGCTAATATGTCATTTGTTACTGAATTACTATCCTTAATGATTCTGTTTGATTTATTTTGTTAATTTATTAAATTAAACATGCTACGAATCTCAATTTAATCATGACATGAAGGCTGCTGCTTTGTTGCCCTCTATAAATATTTACATAAGTGTTAATTTCTTCTTAACTAACACCTAGCAAAAGCATGCTTAATTTCTATACCAAAAATAGTCCCGTGGGTAATAAAAAAAAAAAAAAAAAAAAATAATTTAAACGATGGAAGAGCCAATAGAACCTTCACGTATGGATGAACTTAGCACTTACGTGACAAAGTATACAATTACAAACACAGGTGGTTAAAATTTCCCAGATAACGATACTCAGGGTTCTTTCATGTTAAACAAATGGAATATGCAAACTAAACTAAGTCGTTAATTAATTTGATTACTTACATTAATTTAAGTATGGAGTTTAATTAAGTTCAGCACAATTATAAGCACGCGCCTTGCACTACGTGTAATGTCGTAAGTAGACTCATCGATTGGATCACTATTCAATTTAGACGCGAGGAAAAAAAGCAGCGAAACTGTAGGCGGTATGAGCAAGGTGTGCTGATGAGGTGTGTCTGAGGTGAGCGCGTGCGGCGGCCTTGAGCTCGGGGCGCGCGCGCATCCCCGCGGCGACCGCGACCGTTCAGTTCAAATTGTACCGCCGCGTCCGACAGACGCGGCTCATGTGCTTTATCACAGGATCTTAAAAACAACCTTGTGTTTGTGACATTACCCAGTGCGTGTGACCCTAAAATCAGCCACCATGGTTGCCGGCGGCAAACAGGTCAGTTACATAACCAAAGGTAAACTCTACTACTACACAGACGTCCTCTGTTGAAAGGACGTCTGAAGTACTTATTGCAAAGATAGTAACAACCCCAGAGAGAATCTTGTAGTGCAATTCAATGAGTTCTTCTTTAAACTGGTTTCTTATTACATCATTCAAAGTCCTCCCACCTAAGTTAAGGAGGATCTGTCCGAGTGCCTCGGTCACCAGTTGTGCATAATTAGCAGCACCTCAGACGATTGGACGTATACATTACAGCTTATTACACTCACAAAAAGTGTGAATTCAGCATAGCAACAGGAGCCTGAGCCTCCTTCGACGAACGTTTCGTCAAACGAATAAATTACATTAGTGTGTCTACAGATCTCCGAGAATCATATTGACTGAAATCATAAGTTACGGTGATGTCATCACAACGTAAACCCGCAAACTCCAAGATGGAGTCGGTCATGGCTTTATTATTTATTTTGCATCATGCAAACGGTCGTAACCGTCTTTTTGTTTCCCATCCCTGTCCCCCCTGCGTATCGGAGCGAGATAGAATCACTTTCCTGTTTCGCCAAGGGTCTGGTGCTCTCGCTATCGATGGGATATTTTGTCTTGAATCCACTTCCAAGTTCGTGATGAAAATCTATCATTGCACTCTCCAACGTTTTATCGATCTAGCTCGCTTATGACTAGGTAAAGCTACAAAGAATTTCAACATGTTTATCACCGATACAAATGTAGTACAATATAAACGTGTGAATTCTCGATAACTTTTATCGAAATTAATACAATGAACTGTATCTTATCGTCATTATAATGTCATTTTCGTTACTAATAGATTGTTCAAAATCTATGGAACTGCTACTAGATCTCACGAAAACATCACCTATGAATCTGCGTCACGCGATGCAGATGCTGACTACTGACTGTCATTAAAATGACTCATTACAGCGTTAAGCGCATTGTAACACTAGTTGATTATAAAACATGCTCCATCAGCACCACTTAAATCACGTACTAATGTATGAAGACGTTCAAGGTTTTCCTCATCTGTCAAGATTGTTGGAATTCAGTAAAAAACATTTAATGGCTTCACTTCACCATTTTAGACTTATTAAAATTCATTTTTTTTTTTTTTTTTACTCTTGGTGGTTTCGAAATTAAATAATTTGCTTGGCACCCTAAATATTCTCAGATTCTAAGCTAGTAATTTTTTCTTCCTTAAGAGACAAAAAGTATTACCCCAAATCTTAGATTCAATATTAGAATCGCGGAATCAATCGTTTGATTTGTAAAGTCTAGGTGACCATGTTCGTTTTTCTTTATTAAACATCAGATTATTAAACTATTTTCAGCTGTCCTGTTGCTTAAAGCCTTGAAAATTTAAATAACTCTACCAATGTTAGTTCCACCTCGCTCTGAAACTTCGGTCACGTTTAACCATAAAAAACAAATTCGATTTATCAAAAAACGTACGGAATGTTAATAAAGCTTAGGAATTCTAATTATAAAACTGCATATTGTTGTAGAAGAGAAGCAATTTATTAAGGCAGTTATGATTGCGATAAAATAAACATGCAGCATGAGAATTTTAATCTAGCAAACACAGCAAATAAAGACCAGGCAGCAATCATAACAAAACGATGAAGAACAATAAGGTCCTTAGCAAAAAGGTCACCAGTTGATGTTTTGCTTAATGAACATACAATAGGTAGAACCTGCCTTAGGACCAAGACATGCAACATAAAGACTATCATTCATACCTGCAACATCACGTAATCACAATCGTTTCACGTGACTTTACGACTTTACTCTTTATTCTTTACATTAAGTTCTATGGTAAGGCAAGGAGCAACTAAATATCCGTTTTTCTCTATTCTGACATCCGTAACCCAGTAGCGATCCCGCTTTTCTGGGTTCCGATTGTCCTTAACGGGGCCATAGTCATAGACAAGCTAAACATTTCACAATGAGGTCTTTAAAAAGAACTGATTCGTCCAAGTCCAGACTCAAAGCAACTTAGTCCCACCTGATGGATCAATCTATCTTTGCGGAGGCCATTAAGCCATAGGCTCCCTCATTCATTACAACCTGTACTTGAATTTAATTTGACGGTCGATATGCTCCATGACCGTGTAGTGCCGTTTCACTCCGTTTCACTTACTCACACAATATTGCGATTTCTAAAGCACAGCGGAATTTCTTTTCCTATCACTTCGGATTTTTCGAATCTCGCTTTTGACGAAACTCCGTGAGATTCACGGAGGTGTAGCAGTTTAATTGACTTAGGTAGCAAGATCGTGAACAATTTGTCAAGTTTTCACTTGACGAGTATTGAAACTTTATTTGGACTTTGGTTTCTATAATACACAATACCAAATAAATCTTATTTGTTTGACAAACGGTGCGATTGACGTCAGAAAAGCAATTCTTCTACAGATCCGCTAAAACTAATAACTTCTGTTTTTTAAAACAATAGGATGTAGGATTTTGCGCAAGATGCTAACATCAGCGTACGACCAATAAATTTTTACCCCGGAAACGCACCTGTCTCTATGCACCTGTTACGCTACCCTCGCTCAATCCCCTTTGCCACCTTTCTGCCTCGGAACGGCAGGATTCTTTATCCACAATACTTCACGTCCAAATTTGTTCTCTGTTACCTTTCCATAATGCAGATAATCGTTCAGTCGTTGTCCTAATAATCTTGTGTTATATTATCTGTTAAGGCACGTTTTTGTGGCCCAAATGGTTTATCTGCATTAGCTTAACATGTTTGTTTTTTAATAGTAGCTAATACAGGTCTGTAATTTTAACCGCTCACCGGTTTCGGAAAGTCACCTTCAATTATTGTGGAACACATTGAACAGATCGATATCCAATAATTATTTATCACTTAAGTTTCTGTATTTGTAATAAGAATAAGTACAATTATTCAAAATGCCTGTTCTTTAAAATTCTTACAATTTTTTACCTCCGTGCGCCGACCTCGCGACCCTAGTTCCGAAGGTAATAACTATGTCGTCAAACGTACTCACAACTAGTATATGTATTTAATGTATCTTCATAATTATTATCAACTCAACCTTGGTCACCTCAAGGGCATCATTCTACCATATTTTAGAATATTTTTCTCTGAAACAATAGAGTAGGTCTTTGTGTAAATGTTGTTGTTATTAATACGTTTGGCACGAATATTTAAAATTTATTAAGAGGAACGGCAACCAGTTACATTATAAAAACTTAATACTAGTATCACAAAATTTATATTTTGCTAATAAAGTAAACACTGTCCGGGGGTTATCATAATAGTATTTAAAACTATCAATAATCGTAAAAGGGGTGACAAAATTAAAGCAAAAAATTAAAAAAGAAGATAACAACTGAAGAACATACAACTAAGACAGACTTAAAAGTTAGTTTAGCGAGTGGCTCGAGGTGTATGTAAAATAACCCTTTCCTTTTTTTTTTTTTTTGGTGATCATGAAGTAATTACAGTAAACTTGACTTGAGCTTACAGTAGTCGGACAGTATTGAGGTAAAAACAAAATTTGCTTCTGTTTGGGACGAGATGTTGATACCAATGTGTTGATGTTCGAGGCAGATGTTATAATGGCTTGATATAAGTAATATGAGAACTGGGCTTATGGTCCTCGTCTAGGAATAGACCTGCAAAATAAAATTTTATGATCATGTTCATGAGGTTAGGTTAGACTCCATTTGCGTTAGCTTTACGTAAAAGAGATTTATAGAATCAGCAATACACATCATTTAATTTTCGAAATGAATTCAATGTTTTAAAAATAAATATTGGTTTCAATATAAAATCTTAACTATTCAAAAATTTAATGTTAAAAACAAAACACTAACACAACAACTACATCGCGAAATTCTGCAAAAAAAAAAAAAACAGGTAAGATAGCAAAAAAATGACAATCACACACAGCATCCAAAATTTTTGTCGATAACTGTAAAAAAAAGTAAAGCGCTCTAGGCACTGACAACCCCTGATTCCTTTAGGTTTTTAAATTGTTTCCTAGTAGTTTACATAAAAACTAAGTAAGTAAGCCTCATAAATTCAGAAGATAGTTTAGTTCATATGTGTTGATTTAAGTATGACTGTTCGGATTTAAGTTGATATAATGAATTCAGCATCATTCTTAACTGTAACAATTGAGCATAATTGTACTTTTATTACAAAGTATTTCTTAAAAACTACCTATTTTACCTTTTGGCTAATGCTGTCGCGAATGTACAGACGGCAGCTCGTCAAGCTACTACAATCTGTCATATTTCTTTATTAAATTTTCAACTATATCTTTAAAGCATTAAGGCTCAAGATTGATTGGAAACATTTGATAGGTTAGGGTAGCTTGACCTGCTTTCATCCGTACCTCAGTAACCAACTACAGGATACCATTATCCAGGTAACCATTGACAAAAATACATTATGAAAACTTTAATAAGCAAAACTTTGGTTTTATAAACACCCAAATTCTTATTAATAATTATATCCATGATTGCGAACTATTGCCGTAAAAAAATTTGAAGTAAATTGTCGAAACAGACAACGCGACCTTTGAAGCTTCTAACTTCGGCATAAATATAATAGCGTCTTCTAAGCATTAATTTTTTCAATCCTTCGTTTGTACTTCTATTTATAGAATCCGCAGCACATACGGTTGCCATACGCGTTTCTCATTTATCAAACCACTATCTATATTACGTTACTTGTGTATTTAGATGATGTCATGTCTCCCTAGTTTGCAGAGATGTCTATGACCACCAAACGGCGGCAGAAAAGTAAAGAAACAGTTATACTTTGGAGATAGATATCGTGGTTTCGATTGATATCTGGACAAAAAGGCGAAAAACTAGACATGATTGTGATGTTAGACTTTGCTTTGCCATTGTTTATGATAGATTTCCATTAAATGTGTTGATCTTAAAAGATAAGCGTAAGTGATTATAATTATCATTCCGCGAAGTTGTAGGAATTTAAATGGATAACTATGGTATGTGGACGATAAGCTAATTTGTCGATTAATTGTAGCATCATAACATCAAGAGACCATAAATAAGTTACAAAACCTTAAACCGATCCAGCACCAGCTGCCACCATGAGGCCGAAACAAATTATTCATAGAATATCAAGAACTGATGTGAATATGGGGAGGATTTTCTTGACATGCGACTGGATTTACAGTTAATACGTGATTACTGCCCAACACGACCTTTAAAGTATCGATTCACACACCAACTCGTATTTGTGTCACAATAGGAAAATGGAAACATGTAATACACACACGCTCACAATACTTGAAACCATGTTCATTTTATTTACATACAATTTACAAAAGGATTTGCATTCAAATCTATACTCTTATTCAATGTTACAGTGACCTAACAAGCTCTAGAGACCTCATTTTGTCGGATAATACATGACTCATTTTCCGAATATAAACATGGTCCATACATGACCAATATTGTTATAAAATCACCATTAAGTATATCCTCGTATTGTTCTAAAAATGTTGTCTGGCTGTTTCCTACTAACGAGCGGCCATTTTCGCGTCGCAAGCCGCATGACACACTAACAGACACCGTGATTATAATAGGAAATCATTTTCACTGCTTATTGGTAGTTTATGTCTACCATTATTCTAATTAAGTAACGGTTATGAATTAAGTGAACTAATGGCGCCTCTCAGTCTCTATAGCTCTTTACTAATATCCAACACGCAAGAGTTTGGAACACATAGCAAGATGCTCAATGTATTTTCTGTCTGTCAGCGAAAGTTCTTCAACTTATTCATCTATTCTAATCAAACAAAAACTCACTCTCCAACACATGTTCCTTCATATAAATAATAATAACAGATCCAAGAAATAACTTGCTCACTTTCTTGAAGGCAAATTTCGCGTGCAAAGAAAAGCGAGCAAATTGGTCGTGTCGTGGCTTATAAACAAACATCCGCCGTTTACACAGGCGATAACGTTATAGTTGCAACACCGCCTTCTTATCTCGCGTTAGTTTCTCAATCTCGCCCAGATGATTCAGCTACATTATTAGCTACTTCATCATTATACAGTCCTCGGTCTCGGGATGCCTGTAATATTTTACTGTCCAAAAAAGAAGCCGGAATTTCGTTTGTTAAAGTGTGTTTTAATTTGGATTACATTTAGCTACTCCTTAGCTGCTCTACCAAACCATCGACCCAACGAAAACGAAACAATATAATCTGGTCTTTATGGGCAATATTCGCTAAGGTAAATCATATCGAACAGAAAGGCAGGTTATACATCGATTAGAAATAATTCGAATCGTCTGTTTCCGTTGCCATGCGGCAGTTTCATCGATATAGTATATCCAGAACTGTAGACCACATCAGCATGTGACATTGAGGACCGTGTCGTACGACCATTAGCTTTTAGTTACGCATCTATGAACATTTAACTTTACTCGTGTGCTCGTCACACATATTCAAAATTATGAATAAAACAGGTTTACCAACTTGGTTTTTGGTAGAGTAAATATTTCAACGTGGCAGATGGCCTTCTGACTTTTTTCTTTACGAAAACCTTTTGAGTTACATCATACAAAAGTAACAGTTTTAATGAGCTCCCCGGCACCTTATTTCGAGTAACGTCTTATTTTAGCTACTTTATTTAATTTTGAAGTTAGTCGGGGTACGTTTAAGATTATTTTTACTTCACTGCTGTATGCAGTGCTCATATATTATAGTTTAATGCTATAGCCAGGATTTACTGAACACACAAGAACAGATTAAAACAAGTGTTGACATAATGATGACGAATTGTCTAGAAATCCTCTCCAAGCGTGTAAAATATACATCATTTGTAGCGCAAAGTCGCGACTTACACCGATTACATTTACATAAATACATCTCTCAGTGGAAACTATGTAGTTCACTTTAAATTAACGACATTGAGAACATTCAAGTTATTTTTATGAACACTATCATTGTCCTTTCCTTAACCTTATTACTGGAGGTTAGCAAAGGTTGGTGTTACAATTTTAAATAACCAACATGCGGGCTAGTTGTTAAGCTTTGAATTATAGGGGAAGACGAGAATAACCGAGGTTGAGGTTGATAATAGTCGAGAATCAAGGATGCTTTTAAAAGAATCGTTATCACTGGTTGTGACAAACATTCTATAAATTCTCTGGAGAAAAATATGAACATCTGCAAAAGTACTAGTAAAAAGACTAAACAGCAATAAAATTTGTATTAAAGCAGTGGTAATAAGATTTCCCACTCATGAACGTAAACATGAAAGATCCTGGTTGGCTGCTTTTTATTTGCTGATTATGTTCTGCGCTGGCACGATTCCAAGCAGAGCTTTCTGGTTATATTCCGGTCTGTAGCTCTTTGAACTTTGACCTTCTTGTAAGAATTGTTCCTTTCCACTATATATAAAAATCACTTCTGTTGTATCGCAAACCCCCGGAATATTTATTTTTATTATTTAATTTTATAGTGAATATACAACTAAATATTCTATGAAGATTGCAAGTGTCCTATCTGTTTTCACGTTCACTTTTCACGTTCACGGTTATTGTACGCTTGTTGTTACCCTTAAATGTTAAATACATATATTTTTGTTTTTATTATTATAGCGGCAACAGAAATACATTATCTGTGAAAATTCCAACTGTGTAGCTATCCAGGTTCATAAGATACAGCCTAGTGACAGATAGTGGAGTCTTAGCAAAAAAATATAGTTAAAAAACATCAGTTGATTCTTTGTTGTGACCTCATCATACCCTGGAATTTTGGGATGTAAAAAGGACCTTGTATATGAAATCCTCAAAGGAACATTGATCGATATTTCTTTAATCTTATTTTTCCCCATTACCATTGTACTTGAGAGCTGCAATATGAATGAACGGTGTGTACATCACATCCATTGTTACCGTTTTGCAGATAACATCTCCGTCCGCAGCTAGCATTGTTAGTGTAAACATGTTTTCATTACTAGGTTCCGATGTAGTGTCATCAGCTACTGCGAATGCGTTAGCGCTAGTACTTTAGTTTATTTCTGTACAGAGTTTATTAATAACTTTATCTTTTTTCGTTTTCTTTCATTTATAAATATGTATACTCTTAGGCGAACTGGACAATGGGGTCCCCAACATTTATATCTTGATTTGTATATTTTTAATAAAAATATTTTTCAACACGTCATGGCATGACATCATAACACGTCATGACGATATATCTCCATAAACTGTAATTTATGTTTCCTTGATCTTCTCTACATAATCAGCCATCAAAAATCCTTTATTTAGTTAGGGATGTTAGTACTGAACATATTCTAGATCAAAGATTGCTGCTAGTTCCCGGTGGATTGCGATCTTTTGCAAGAATTTATATTTAAATATGGCGTATGTATGTTTGTCTAGAATAGTTGCGTGAAACCTTTAAAAATCTTCGTTTAAAGTAGATCTTGATTCGTGGAATTATTCGTCATTCGCAGCTTTAAGATATTCAAAAACCAAGTTTTGGCCAATTTCGAGCAAAGCCGTTGTAAAAAAAAACTTACGTTTCTGTGGTAAGTTTTTAATCAAGGCCACGATTGGAGACATTCGTACACTCGTGAACGTTTAGTATAGCCCCATGTTTGTTTAGTATACTTTGATATAACACTATATATAAAGTATCAAGCAAACCTTTCAAATACCATAATATGTCTTTCGTAGTCCCCATAAAACTAAAGTATCGAACCACACTTTAGGAGATCATAAAAGGACGCTGATAGAGTACGACAGTATAATACCATGACATAATCGCCCCGGAAGATCGCATCCGCTTGGCATTCCACCAACTGTACAATATTAGATAGCATCATTTACGTTTCTTCTATTTCAGATATTATTATCCCGTAATTTTATGTTTATTTCGGTATCTATGAATGAACTTTATTGCGGTGTGATTCGATATTTATCTTCTTTGTAACTTGGCTTGTATCTTGTATTGTATCGATTTTTAGTCAAATATGGATTAAATTTCTAGTTCTTTGTCTGTAACTTAAGAGTTATGAATAATTTGTTGTCATAGTCAATAAGTGCATCTGGCGATATATCTGATAAATGCATCTGACCTTACGTTGCTGATAGTGTAATTAGTGTGTAGTTGTATCACCCGATAAATGGAGTTATTACTTTAATGCTAATTGTAAGGCAGTCAAAATCATTGAAACGTTATTAAATTATCGACAAAATTAATAATTTGAAGGCCAACTACGAAGACCATGAAGGGCCTAGCTATTTATTATAGAGTCAATCAACTTGTGTCAGTAAAAACTTTAATATGCATTTACATGTTTAATATTATCTAAACTAGATAATTTGTCAGAGTTTGAAGTTCAAATTCTTTTTCCCTCCAAATTTTCAACGCAATGCTGGCCTTCGTTATGCTTGTCAGCACTGGAATCGATTCCTTTTTGCCTGTATTGGCTACTCATTTGATCAATATCGTCCGTCCAATATATCAAGTTACCTAAAGGTTGTTTGTTCCATTATACGCACTATTAGCTATATACAACAAAGTCGGTTGGCACACATCTGTTGTATACAATGCCGTTTGCGTCCGTTCCACTGTTTTCTTTACCATATTCAATTCGACACTTAAGGTCTTTTACGTCGGGACAAGGGCGCACGTATCCATTTATACAATATGAAAACAACAAAAACAAGTCATAAATTTTAATAGAATACGTATTAGTAATTTTAAAGATTTCTCCAAAGCGCAACTCATGCGCACTAGTGTTACTAAAATATGCCAAATATGTGCGAATCACGCGTAAATTAATTTTGATGCATGTTCAAGAGTAATTATGAAATGTAAATCACTAGATCTTTTTTAGGAGATGAGATGAACATTAAAGTGTCTGCTAAATCATTTCACTACCTGCATAAAATATCAATAACTTGTAACTGTTTGTTTCTGTATGTACTCAACTGTACTCTATCGACGTTCTTCCTATAACAAACCAGTAAACCTTTTCCATTACCCTATTCAAATACAATTTAAGACATCTTGCATATTGACCATATTTGAAGCATGTATTAACTATGTCTCTATTTTCAGATGAACGTCCGTGTGACGACGATGGACGCGGAGCTGGAGTTCGCGATCCAGCAAACGACAACTGGCAAACAGCTGTTTGACCAGGTCGTCAAGACCATCGGCCTGCGAGAGGTCTGGTTCTTCGGTCTCCAGTACACCGACTCTAAAGGCGACCTCACCTGGATCAAGCTCTACAAAAAGGTTAGTTGCTAGTTCTTCCTAGTTCAATAGACATAAACAGAGTATTCAAATCATAATTTTGAAAGTAGAATATAAATCTCAAAATACATATATAGAGATAAGATAAACACGCGAGAAATGAATTAAAGGAATATGAGATTCATAATTAGTCAACCAAGCCATTTCATAAAAATAGCCTGATTAGCGTCGTTATAATAAATGCGGTCACAATGGAAACGAGATTCGCGATTTCGTAGCGACAGCAGTCTGAACTAGACTAGAATCGCAAATAGTTGGTTAATATTAATTTGCAAATCTATATTATAAACTTTGTAAGCGGTGAAAGAAATCTTGCTGTAGAATCGTTTAAATCTGCCGCTCCGTTTACATACATTACAGATGAATCTACGTTTGTTTGCGTTGCAGAACATCACTAATGTGGCAAGATACTACATTAATGTATAAATTCTGTGTCTTTACTGCATGTCGTGAGGGGGCGGCTGTTGCCCGCCGTGATCCAAATGCTATGTAACGATTATTTTTAGATCTACCGGTGCACCAAACAAGTTCAAGATTGTTTTGTTACCTATTTGTTTCTCTTACTGTTTGTGAGTTACTCGCTTGATAAACTGGTCATTCTCTTTCCGGATAACAATATGTTTGATGATTGCTTTTGCCGCGATCATTATTTTAATAACATAAAACAAATTATGTTCGCCAAATAGTCTTTGTCGATGTGCATAAACGTTCATTTCCTCTCGCCTGGCTGGGTGACGTTCAGTTCTCATTCATTCGAAACACGTTTCCGTCATGCTGTGCTACAAACAAAAGCGATTCTGTGAAATTGTTTTCCTTTACTCCTATCCTCAGCGTGACACTGACCTCGTATTGCAATGTCAACGTGTGCTCAACATTACCGAATATATCATTACAGAGGCTACGTATTTTATCAGGAAGGTCGACAGGTTCAATTTAAGTGCACCACTCTATAAATAATGAATATTCAAAGAGGTCATATTACTTTCTTTCTGTTCAATGGGCGTTTAGCAATCACATCAATGAATTATTCTGTGAGTAATTTTCTTCGTTTGATTCTCCTGTTCGAATCGATCCGTTTTTTACGTCTGCAGCAATCAAACCTGCAAGATCATCCTCCTCCGTTGAAAACTTAAAACATTATGATTGTATTGTGTTTACATCAACATCTGTTCTCATTTTTAGAGGCATCTCTTTTATAAATTGATTTGTGGTTGGTTTCTATGTGTCAATAGGAATTAGAAGCGCCCTTTATCACTGTATTATTAGCTTTACATAGTTCCAGATAAGATTACACAAACTAATAGGGATTGTCTGTCCGGTTATTATTTTCCAAAGTTTCATTAAATTAGCATGTTCATCAAATAAATTCATCGAATGCTATGATCTGGAAAGCAATTTATATGAATAATACTCTGTTTAAAATAAAGATTATGATATGCTATCAGTATTTAACAATTCATCATTTCCTTATAGATTGTGTTTTGATAATATTTCTGAATTACTTTAAAAAACTTCATTCATAATTGCTCTAACTCGGGAAGTAAGCTACTTTTTACGCGCATTGACTGTATTAATATTTATTTAAATCATAGCAATAATTTCATTTCCAAAATTATCGTATTAGCGCGCTGTTATTTCAAATACCTTCAATATACTCAGATCAATAACTCTAAATCTTGTTGACCGTCATCAATTTATCTGCGTTCAAAGGCCCAAGTCATCCCACAGAATCTCCGATCGTCCTGCCTCTAGTCGTTATCCGGCAACCCACGCCTGCCTGTATGTAAACAACCTCATTGAGAGACAATGTTTAATAAACCGAATTGTCACACCGACAGCACATCGACAGTAGGCGTGTTGATAAATAATATGTTTAGAAGCACTGCTCACTGAAGTAATAACTATGTATTATTTGATGGGAAATCTACACGACACGTGTCTATAGTTGTAATGATGAATGTAGTAAATATCCCGGAACCTCACATTCCAAAAAGTTGCATAATTCCAGTCTTCCTGAGTTACCTTCTTTAGGTGTACAAGTTTCTCTAACATAAATTCAGTTTCTACTATAGTTAATCTTATTTATCTATAGCCCTCTCATTATACAACGCAAGAACCACTCTCTGGCACCTGGTATGTAGGCAAAATTCTCGACCTCCTTCTGTAATTTATATTCCGAAGTCTTGTGTCCTTCGTCACAAGGGCGGCGCAAAATCTGCATTGCTATTCGCATTGTTATAGCATGTCGAGACGCCATAAAAGCTTGGCACCCTGAACTTTGGCACGAATGTCTGTGCTTTTGGGAGGAGAAAATTTGAATTTCAGAAAGGTTTTTGAACATATTCATATTTACAATATTCCCTTATAATTCTGTTTATACACATATCCGATCTCCTTCAATTCATCGGCAGTTGCCGATACGACTCAATGGACACTCGGCCTTACTTACCTCAATCACATTTACAAACCTTTCGCTTGAACGGCTGCGTGTCGCTAATTTCTCCTATGTACACGGTCAGCAATGTAAACAGATGTGTATGTAGCTATCCCTCTCTGTCATACGGTCACCGTAACATGTCTGACAGGGAGCGGTCGTTTAGCTAACTTTAGCGGTTTTCACTGTTGACAGAAAGAAAACCTGACTAAAACTATGTAATTGCAGCAAATACTTGCCGTGGCAATAGAAATCTTGGACAATTGTAAGTAATGAAATATTGGTTAAAGTGTCACTCTTTACAACTTTTAATGTAGCATTTAGAGATGATTTCGCTGAAAAAGGTATTACTTCTCATGGCTATAAAATAGCTATAAAGGATTTTGTACAATTGAAACACATAAAACTGGGAATAAAGACAGAGCGGAACATAACCTTAATAAATTATTGCTATCGAACTTTAATAGGTATTGTGAACGATTGTTTCCATACAGGTACATCAAATATTCTATTAACCAATAGAGGTGTGAGTCAGAGGAACGTGTGTAAACGGCTTTCCATTCAACCGAACAGGTAGAATAAATGCTTGGTTCGAGTAAAAGAATAATTTATTGAACTCTAGAAGGCTTCTTTGTATTTCTGATCAAGGTCTTGTTGAAACATGATAGAATTGCCGCTGAAGTGTAGCTTATAAACTATTGTTTCTGAGATTTATAGATTAAAAAATGTATATTGTTTTATAACTGCTTCATTCTGTATATTTTGAATAACTACTGAGAAAAATTAGAGCAAAACTTAAAAAAGAAAAAAAAAAAAATGAATTGGTCGGGTATGCTGGATTGGGACAAGATAATGCGTTACATTTTGATTTAAACCGTCATAAACTATGATGTAATTTATATAGTTATCAAAACGGTTGGATATTCCCACAAGGACTGGTAGGCAAGCGAGCTGCTATGAGTCATGGACGGAAGCCGGCAAATGTGTAACTATCGGATCCTAACTTTATTTGATACATGTGCGAGGCTGACGGAAAGCCTTTGGTATTGTCAGTGACGCTCATAATAACAAAAATATTCACAATATGAGCCAAAAATTATGTTGATAGCAAAAGTACTTTATTTCCATGCCGTATTGACCCCGGATTGACTATCGAGGATGTTTTAGTTACTTAATTCCGTAATACTGTTTTATATCTCAAATAAAACTTTGCCAATATGCAATATTTCAACAATTTTAGTTTGAAAACTGACTGTTGAGTTCATTTGCATTCCTCTACTACGGCAACGTACGAATATTAATTCCAATAGCGGCATGCGACTAGTTGGCAACCAAATTAACAGCAATCAATGATTTACAATTTTTATTGCCCTTATATAGTTGAAAAAGAAGGTTGATATGTGTAATTTTGTCCTTTCATGTACACTGAACTTTAAACTCGGAATGTGTATTAATACTACAGATATTTATTATTAAAGGCTGGTTAAATAAGAATCTGAATATTTGTGTTACAACTAGTTATTCAAATGAACACTTTTTTATTACAATAATTATATCGAGCCATGGAAACAACCTTGGCCTCAGCTTGGTTAATTTATTTTATACATTCAGTGATTATGTTATCGTATAACACAGGCAAAAATATAAAATATGAATTGATATATGAAATGGACTAAAGATACCTAATCATTTGGTTGGTAAAATTGACCTTTGATAAATCATCAATGGTAAATTTAATCCTGTTTAAATGGTTTCAAAATAGCAACGTGTTATATATCTAGAAATATTGCAACAGTATGCAAGAAGTGACAACTTAATATCTGTTACCTACAAATGCTGTGATTCTATTCTATTGCATGCGCGGGAAAGCTAGCTCAAGTTTTTCTATATGTAAAACCACCTAGTAACACAAGGTGTGTATTTATAACTGTATACATATAGAATAAAGTTGACCATACCTTTTGAATGGATTGATGGTTGCCACAATGCCACGAGATCCAAGTATCTCAAGGATTTTCTAAAGGTACGAATGGTACGATATGGCTAGAAACTTGTTCAAGATGGACTAAGCTTTTTGAATCATCAACAAAAATGCTCCGTCTTTTTAAATAGGAGGATTTTACACAATATTATTTAGGTATCTTAAACCAATAAACATATCTGCCTGTGTAAAGGCGCTTTCTTGCTACCAAGGTACAATTGCTTCTACCTAGATCACCTGACATGTCACTCTGTTTAAGGGTTTCCGCTGTTACGCAGTGGAGTCACATACTATATATATTATAATAAATACATGTCGTGTATCGCACTTACGTAACCGGTACCTACCTGCGGCCTCGCGCGACATGTGATAATCATTGTGTGCCAATCGCTTTTCTACTCGACATATTTACATCCCCACCCTGGACTATTCTATGATGTATAATAGCATTCTCTCTCTGAGTAGTAGACGGTTTTCATTTCTGTTTATATTATCCACGTCAGTTTCATATTTAGTCGAAGTCAACTTCCAACTACTAATAGTTTTCAGTTTTAGGATTGCCAAATTGTGCCTAATTCTGTAGAGAGCTCCCATATCTATTAAACCTATTTATATTATCTGTAATCTTATCTTCCTTGGCGTCTTGTTAATTTTCATCAACACTCTTCATAACATGGCTCAATAAATGACTCAAGATGTTTGTAATGATGACGGCCTCATGATGTCACCCCCATATATTTCTTGTACTAGGGGCATTCAAATATAAAGTTTGGTAGGAAAACAATAGATAATTTACTACTTATTTCCTCGTGTTTCCTGTTGATTGGATATTTTGTATCTTGCTGGGCGTGTTAAGAAACAAACCTTCGCTTTCTTTTCTTCTGCTAATTTATTTTGAGGGCTTTTTGACGTATGTGTGTTGATTTAGTATTACGTACTAAATCAACATACATACGTACACACACAATCTGTCAAATATTCTTAAATAGATTTTCAACTTTATCAATAAATTATTAAAGTTCAAGCTTTATTGGGAAAATTTGTTATTTTCGGGTAGCTTGAACTGCTGGCGTCTGTCCATTACCATAACTTTGTTTTAATACTTTTCACTCAAGTGCCTGTTTTCTTTTTCTACAAGAAATCGTTAGATGGCCTTGGCTAGAACCACTTAGAAGTTTCAAAAATTAAAGTTCCGCGTATTCTTTCAAACAATGATAAATACTTAATTTTAACATATTTGTATGGGCGCGTTGATTCATCTGTAGGCTTCCGGCGCGAGTCGCAGTGACTAAACACTGCTTGATAACTTTGATACTCCGAACTGTATTAATTAAACAAATTCCAAAATTATTACTCACGTATTTTTCAGTACCACTAATTGGTAGTTCTAATAAATCTACAGGTTCAGTAATAATAACGGAAGTCATATCAATGTAATAAACATTGTTACCAGTTACGCTACTGAAATGTAATAAGTTATACTTCGGCTGAAATTGAATTATTTTCTTACCTCGATTTTTTGTAATCAATTTGTTTCAATGTGCTAGGCTATTAGTCATTGGGAATTATTACTCTGTTTAGATACTACCTGCATTACTTTTCATAAATACTTACTTACTGCTTTAGTATCTGAAGTTAAATTACTTTTATTTGTTGTTGTATAGTCTTAATACTAACAGCAACAAATCTTCTATCAGCAATCGATTATCTGATTTATATCTGATAGCAAGCATACTTTAGAGTAGTAATGTCACTGCACCCAAAGGTGTAATTGCCCTCATGATAATAATAGATGAATTTCTTCCAGCATATATAAATCGATGAGCCTATTAAATACTGTTTTACTTGCAAATCGCTTTTCCACGTGTGTATACTTAATGTTTTGCACATTCCAGTTTGTACATTATAGATTGTCTAGGATATTGAGTACTAAGCCTCCCACACGTTTTAGTCATCGGCATCTTCATATTATATCACCCATCTGTCTCGTGTTTGCCATAGTTATTCATGTGTTAGATTCCGGTTCTCATAGGCAAAATGCCACGGTCGAACGCCTCCCAGGCGTAGGTACGTGCATATTGATGTGCCTTCATACACATGTCTTATAACTATGATGGGAATTTGGATAAATTATCCTCTTAAACTATTGCCAAGAAAGGTTTCATTTCATTTGATGATTGGTTAAGGATCATACATAATGATATTATCAACTGTCACGCATGAGACTAATGTCCCTAGTAAGTGAAGTACCGAGAACACGAGATAAAGTTGAAGTTAATGTTCACCATACATATGAAGAACGTTAAGTTGGCAAGTCATTGTTTTCTAAGTACTCGAACTATACGTATGCATTTTATCTCATCCCTCGTTATCATGCAAAAGACAGCCTCACTGCTAAGCAGATTGCGTGGGAGCAGTAACAGCCTAACAGCATACTGGAGGAAATAAGCAGTAAGCTAGACAGCCCACTGGTGAGGAGCCTCACCCAGAAGACGTTTTTTAAATTCATACTATATAAACGTAAAATTCGGTCCATGCTTGTCTGAATAAATTAATTATATTACTATAATTTCACGAAAATATGTGAATTTAGCTACAGGCTCTTCTTGAGAGACTACAATATTTGCACGATTGACATTGTACTTTATGTCTTCTCGGTAGTCTAAATCACTTGTATGACTTACTGAATGATTCTATTGCTCGCATATTTTTTCTAGTGATTCGTTGTGACTATTTGTTTTAACAATCGGTTTAGCATGTCTAGCCAAGTCCGCATGTCGTCTATCGGTGAGATCATTCTCATACAAAAACCGAGTCTACATACACATTGTACCAAATTGTACATGTATGTAAATAAGAGCCATCAGCTATATAAAAATCCACACTTTGCTATTCGCAATTCGCTTTCTAAAAGCAATAAAAATCTTTAAATTATCATAATGAAACCTTTATTCTGATATTATTTCGTCATTAAACAGTCGTTGTGGGAGCAAACGGTGCTCGGAATGAGACGCTGAAGTATTTTTGTTGGCTATTAGGCATCATTAAAATAAATTGTGCCTTGATAATTATCTCAGGTGTGTTACGTAGTAACATACATTTAAAAAATAAACATTGTCTATTTACATATTTAGTCACTTACATGACATATTATTTCGCAATTGCTGAAGTGTTCGTTTTTAGCGTTTGAATGTCTTCTTTTTAGAAATGTTTTTCCATGGTGATTGTTGTTTTTTTTTTTTTTTCCAAAAATTAAAATATAAGTTATTAAGTAAACACTAGATATCTCGCGCAGCAGCATGAGTTACGTCCACCGCACGCGATCTCGTTCTCGACGTGCCAGGAATGCTGCTTTTTGTCGCACCCGATCATTATGATTATCGTCGTGTATGAAACATGGCCCCGATATCTGCAGGGCTGGCTAAACTGAATGTCATCGGGTTCGAAATATAAGGTTTGGACAATTGACGCGATTTGGTTCCGCTCTATACATGTACAATCCAGGTTTAGTAGTCCAGATTTTCTAAATCTTTTGCCTTAGGAGTTTAAAGTTTTTAGAACTTTTCGTATTGAATCTTTAATGACTACTGAATTCGAAGACATAGCATAAAATATTCGCATTCGTTTCAAAGTTTTTTTTTTGCATTTTATCTCATTGGGTACTCTATATCAAATCACTCACTCTAATATCAAAGATAATGTTTTTTCTGAGCAGATGCCATCCCTGCGGTGGTACGGTGACGCCGACGTTGCGTCACGACGCAACGCCGACCATCGTCGGAATGTTATCATAGACACTGAAAAGTGCCTCTAACCAACGATTACTTAATCATTTGCCTTGCTATCATCGGCTTAACCTTGAAGCATATCATTGCGAATCCAGAAGACGTTTTTGGCAATCGTTTATATGTTGCCAATGTTACAGGTTCGACTATGTCTTGAGTTCTGATAAGTCTTGCGATATTTTTTTTTTTTGATGTAGTTAAACATTTCGTTATCCTCTGAGTAGTTAGTGGAGGGACGTGTTTTGTGTAATAATGGACATTCACGTACCTACTCAAAGGGTGTAGTCATAGACCCAATCCACAAATACTTCGTCCTTAAACCTTTTCCGTCCGATTCCTCAGTTGTTTCAACTTCTGAATTATCAGAAACTCGTTTGATCGATTCTTTTCAGAAATTAATTCATGGCGGCATTTTCTTTGGTTGTTCGCTCACGTCTTCTCTTATCGTACATCAATGCTGACACGTTGCTAGGTCAGCTGGTTGCTAACTCGTGAAGTTCCGTTTCGACGGCGCGTCGACATTGCAAGCCCACTTTCTTTACACTTGTCGGCGGGATTCCTACTGCCTTGATTTGTGAAATTTAAGTTGAACTATGGAAGTAGCGTGCTTATTGGTAGTTGAAGAGTATGTTTGTTATTTCATTAACTCGGGGCTTGAATCGACAGATACAAACGTACATGAAGCGCAGGCAGCCAAGCGCAACTGTGCGCCCGCGTGACCTCGTTCCCACGCCGAATGCCAGCCACCAGGTGCTATCATCACGATTATCCACCTTACAATACCATGCCCTTGACTACGTTCAACAGGTGTTCATTATGCAAAATTTAACAGTGTAAAAGTTTATTCACAAACACGGATGACACGTCATAGTTACATTAAATAATTATCTCCTGAGACACAGTTTTGATGATTTCATTTAGAACGTTTCCGAGGTTTTCTTTAAGTTTGTACGGTAGACGGGTGAAAGTGCCATGACGGCATCAGAAGGCGACCTTGTCTGTCTCCTTAATGCATAACAATAGTCTCGGGTGTCATACGCGGTGTATAGAGAACCCGATTTGCGGTCGACGTGTACTTGGGACGAGCTTTGAACTTCACGTGGTATCGAGTTCAGCCATGTTTACGATATTTATAATATTGCAGCTGCTGATCATGACGTAGAGGAACCAAAGTAAAGAGTTACCTTAACGTAGACAGCCATGCAGCATCTAAAAGATTTCCGTTTGCAATTAGGTTTTTTTTTAAAAGGGTTTTCCCCGTCTAATTGATTTTCCCCCGGTAACGATATATGCGTTGTACTGATTCACTCCAAGGAAAGATAAAATTCCAGCTAAATAAGATTTTTCCTCTTGATGAAAACGCAATTGTGCCAATGCAACACTTGAGAGAAGGGTCGAGTAAGGTGGCGGGCCATGGCGTCGTCCGCAAACTGGGTTATGTTAGATAGAGACAACTGCATCGACCTCTCTATCTAACACCTCGCCTATTGGATGACACAGATGCGTGCGCGAATGCATTCATGAGACCTTATTGATAAATCCCCAGCTTAACTTTTTCTATGTTCTTCATACTTTTCCTTATACTGTGACCGCAGTATTGAAATTCTTTTGAAGTATCTGTAGGAAGAATTCTAAATCGTGGTCAACGTATATACATATCGAATTATCATAATGGTAGGTATGTATTATGACATCATCAACCGTGACATAAATAATTTTCACAAAGTTTCGTTATAGAGATGAAAACGCATAGTTTTAGCAGTACTAAGAGCCGTTTTCGTTTCCAATCTGTCGATGAAGTAACCACGTACGCATCACATTTGTCATAAGCGTCTGCGTTTAGGTATTACGCTAATTGCGAGGTCCCATGAAAAAAATCCTCATGGATATTGAACATGACATTTTGATTAATGCTCTCCCATCGCCATTATGTCAAATGCTTACACCTTAGTATCATGTGCTGATCGAGCGCGGATTATTGATGTGATACCGCCTGATTGTCACAGGCGGTCTCCAAACATTCCATTAAAATTAATTGACACCAATGCAATCTTTATCATCGGTATTCGCGCGCAAGAACAGCTGATTATGCGCCGATCATTGACGGGGTCGACGACCGCACTTTCGCCGCTCCCACGACGCTCGTTGCTCAACGCACGAGCCTCTAAGACAACGCTGAGCGGCTGATCTTAGAACACA
Source organism: Sesamia nonagrioides (assembly GCA_017933935.1). NCBI lineage: Eukaryota > Metazoa > Arthropoda > Insecta > Lepidoptera > Noctuidae > Sesamia > Sesamia nonagrioides. The sequence continues at coordinate 1,839,287 of JADWQK010002063.1, forward strand.
TGCATATTTGTGCTTAACCATAATAGCGGCTATAGTTAACTAAATTGTCGTGGCAAATAGCCGCTGAGGACGCTCGTAATGTGCACTCTGTTTGACATTGGAGAGTATTTTTGCCACATTTTTATCTTGATGCGTTTACAAAATTGCAAGCCCGAGTGACATTAAAAATATGATCCAAATATAATATTGCAATCATATACAAAACTTGCAAAACTTGATTTGAATGTATCTGGTAGACATCACCATAATTTAGAATTTGTATCGATCGATTTCATAAAATTCTTACTGATGATTTGTGTGGTTCGAAGCCTGAGTCGATTGTGGAGAAAACGGGTAAGGTTCTCACGTCCGCGGTAAAGAAACTAATGACACCCGAGGAAGAAGATGAAGAAGCTGCTTATGACAGAGCAGATGATCTGGTAAGACCAGGTCTTGAAGCTAGTGGAAATGTAGAGGACCATGCTAGAACCGCTAAAGGGCACACTGTCGGTGTTAAAGCTAGAAACAGTGGACAAAGTATAGTAGAACTATATCAAAATATTCAAAGCTATTGAACTGAAGAAGTTATATCTGGATGTATCAAGTGTGTGGTAGGAGTAAAATTATCCTAAGTGTTCGTGACGTCAATTCTTACGTCAATATTATTTAAGGCGGATTTATCTACTGTTATCGAAATATTGTATATCCTGCCTTTCTGTGGTTCGAAAGATTAAAACGATTAATAAAAAAAACTTCTTCACTATAAGAGTCTTTATGTACGTTTACATCTCTGACATCTGTAACAGTAGCAACTATACCATTTTTCACTATAGAATATTAAATTACTTGTAACTTAATAAGTATAATTCTCGTTCGATCATAATTCAATAGTACCAATTCATAACGGAGTCGATTCGTTACGGTAAGCGTTTTTGTTTTTCCAGCCATTCTGCAAATCTATGGAATGCGTCCAGAAATGGATACTTTTCGGAAACGATGAGGAACTGATAAAGTATTTTATTTCTCTAAAATACTTGATTTTAAATCTGTTGCAAAACTTTGACATCACAATCTAATCTATCTTACATTTCAAATAAATAACATGAGTTTGATCGGGTATTTTGTCACTTCAAATATGTTTTTGGAATTTGGAACTGTCCAAAATTTTGAAGATATGCAGAGCTTAAATTTAATCCTTGAACTTTAATAATGAAAATTGTGTCTTTACGGCTACGTTTTGATGTACCGACGTCAGCAGATCAAGCTACCACAAATTGTCAAATATTCCCACTGAACCCTCAGCCTTAACACTGCAGCGACAAAGTTGGAAATCTTATAAAGTTATTTGACAGATTGTAGTAGTTTAATGTGCTGTTACAAAATTAAAACAAAAAATCAAAATCAAAGCATTTATTTCAAATAAACCAGTTACAGGCACTTTTGAATTGTCAGAAGGTCGGTCAGTCAGTAAGATGAGAAGATGGAGAAGAACGGGCAAGAAACTCCATGGACACTCTTTTAACTTATCAAGCTATTTTACAAATATTTGATTACATCATTCATGTTGAAATACAGAATATGATAGTGATAATTATTGTGCCTTTGTAAAAATTGGTTACTATGAAGGACCTGAAAATTGTCTTATCATTATTACAAGTCATTTTACGTGAACGTGCAAATTCTCAGAGATTGTTAAAATATGTTTAGAAAACATTTGCACTGGTGTATTTGTTTTGTAAACTGACAATTGTTGTTACTTTACTCACGTTTCCAAAAACAACATTAATTTATCTATGGAAAAACGGCGTCACGATAACACGGGGAAATAAAAGATTTGTCAATACGTACTATATGAAAACGCTTTTAAATTTCCGTCTGTGATAACGTATAACGTGTACGTATTTCCATAAATTTTATGGACTGGAACATCTACAATGTTATCTATCATATTAGAATTTATAAAATTGCAAATTAGGTGCTGTATTTTTACCCGACTACGGCAAAGCAAAAGGAGGGTTATGATTTTGACAGGCTATGTATGTATGTATGTATGTATGTATGTATGTATGTATGTATGTTCATCTGTTCCCTCGTAACTTCTAAACTACTTATCAGAATTCGACAAATGATATGTCATTAGAAGCGTCTTAATTGTCCGCTGGTTATAGGCTATATGCGGTTTCACAAAATCTACTGTGGCGCCCTCTAGCGGACAAAACATACAGAGTAAAAAAATTAAGTTAAGATAAATATGCCGTGTTTGGTATCATTTGAAAGCACTTTACTTGTACATTTCGAATATATATATATTGCTAGCATTTGCGTGTGACTTTACCTGTATTCATGGGCTGGTTGCATATAATTCACATCTTTTCGTTCATAGCTTCTTTACTACTTATCAGAATAAAACCACTGCAGTACCATTAGAAGGGCCTTGATATTCTGTTAGTTATGAGCTATAAAGCTTGTCACCAAATTTAGTATTGCGCCCTCTAGCGGACAAAAAGTTCTATGTTAATATAAAATTAAAATAAATATACCGTGTTTACCGTGTTGTCAAGGTGCTACGGTAGGTAGGTATATGTAACGTGTGACTACGCCTTTCCAAACATGAAAATTTATCTCTACATAGTGAATATTGCATACTTCAGAATAGTATTGTATGACATTACCTGTGTCCATTTACTTGCAACTACATTAGCAACTTTGTTCAGTTCAGTGTTCTGAAAATCTTGTTTTATACTTTTTCAGCGTCGTTTTTTGTCGTAGATGGGTTTTAGTTTTATTTTAACCTGTACCCGTTCCAACTAAACTAGAACTTATTGAAATATCATTGAGGCCGTTAGTTGAACGGCGATGTATAGTTAAAAAGCCAGGCGTTTAACTAAACGGCCAATTAAGCCAGCTGGCTGCGATATATACATAGTTTTCCTTAATTAATCTCGGTATTAACCCAATTTGGGAGACGTTAATTAATTGAACATGGGGCTAATCGTCTAATACCCAAGGGATTATCACGTGGTCACGGCCTCAGGATCAGTGCCTTTCCCATAGTTTCCAATTGGGTTCAAAGTGAAGTAATATTTATTTAGCGATTAACATTTCGTTATACTCGTGTCTCATATCTTGCCGCGCTGTATCTTATCGCTGATCTAGTTCTTATGATGTGCCGGAATCCTATTCCGTATTTTATTAAGTATTTCTTTAAAATGTTGGGAAATTAATTTTCCAATATTTTGTAGGCAATTTACATAGTGGCTCGTCGTGTAGTTACAATAGTATTAACAAGTTATTACAGTCGAGTATGTAGTTCAGACGTTATTGGATTATAGTGTAGCGAACTAGTTGTAAAGTAATTCTGGTACAGACTCAACACATTAAGCTACATGTTACCATCTGTCAAATTATTTAATAGATTTTCAAGTTTCTCGCTAGTGTGAGCATCCAGAAGTGAGGTTTGATTGAAAAAAAATTGAGTTTCTGATAGTTTGATTAGATTCAGCAGCCTAATTGCGCAATACACTATCAGTAGCAATGGATTTCATTTTGATTGAACAACATTCATTGCGTTATTTACGTTGCTGGGCAGACACATTTTTCGACCATGTAGAATTGTAGAGTAATGGATTAGCTATATGTATACTTCAAAATTATTCTAATTCATAGCAATAGTATGTTATGTAATTACGACTCTGTTTATGTGAAAACTAAAAAAAGGTATCCCCACTTATTACTCCCATAACATAAAACCAATTCAAGTTCGTTGCCACTCAAAGAAAATATTAAAAGAAATTATGAGTAATCTGTAAAAAAAATCAGGACTGACATCAATTAATGTACAGCTGTCCTATAGCGGTCAGTGACCTTTCATTAAAAGACTTAAACGATGAAATTCTATTAACCCAGTTTAAGATATACCTTCAATTAGACGTGGCCTTAGCTGGGTGCACAATGACAACCCATTAGTAATGCGTTCTACATTATTTAAACCAGTTTACTGGCAATTCTAGCTAGCTGTTGTTCCTATGGGCATTTTGGTGCAATGATTATAAATATGGGCAATATGGTCATCATTTTACCCTTGTTCACTCTCACGGGCGTTGCCAGAATACCCTACCTTGTCATCAACAACCTGTTCAATGATTTCGGAACTCAAAGAGGACGAACATTGATTTTTATTTAAGTGTATGTATAGACTAGCTTTCCGCCCGCGGCTTCGCCCGCGTGGAGTTCGGTTATATCGTGCTTTTTAGATTTCCCTCGGGAACATCAAATTTTTCCGGGATAAAAGGTGGCCTATGTTCTTTCTCAGGGTCTAAAGATTGTCTGTGCCAAATTTCATCAGAATCGGTTCAGAGGTTTAAGCGGGAAAGCGTACAGACAGACAGACAGACAGAGTTACTTTCGCATTTATAATATTGGTATGGATTATACAATATGTAATGAAAGCCCTGTCCGATCCGTGAAGGTATTGTTAGGTATCGATAACTGATTCTACTAATGCCCACAAAGGCTAAACTTAAAAAAAAAATCCCCCTAAAAAAATAAATATTATTTCGCAAAAAGAGGTAATTTAATACATGTGCGGTAAGCAACACATTTCGCGGGCGGCGGGGGGCAGAGCACGCGGCACCTGTGATGTGGTCGCGTCGCTATTCGCTTATAAAAATACCGGTGTTGTCACTTTTTTTAAAATTACCAAATTTCGGGGAAATTGGAATTAATTCCCGGGAAAAAAGGATTATTTCAAAATTCATTAGTATTGTTACTATGATGATTATGTAAAATTTTATATTATATTTGGTCAAGTGTTTACCTAACCTTTATTATCCTTATGGGTCGGACAGTCTTTTCTTTACATATTGTATAGTTCGCTTTAAGGTCTTTGTAGTACAGTGTCTCAGCAGTCGTACACAGAAGTTCTTAAGCTACATTTAAACTAACTGCTATAATTGGTACATTGGACTATTAAATCGCCCCTGGTCATGTGACAAAGTGTCGGTAAAGTAGTTGAAGATTCATGCTTGATAATGATAACGCTAACAAAGAACGCTAAGCTAGGTGAAGATGATTATTTTGTAATTTATGTAATAATGTACCACCTTTTAGTTAACAAAGTTAATTTAGCTAATAAACTATGAGCACAAAAAACTGTTACTATATAATTATATCATTTTTATCATCGTGAGAAGAAGCTAAGAACAAGCTTGCCTTGAATAACTTATTCTTCCGTATCGTGGTAATATTTTTGTGGCTAATTTGTGAAATAGAAGTAAAATATTATTTAATTAGTACATTTGTATGACGTGTTAACTTGCTAATTATTACGCCAAATAAAAGTTATTTCCTATACATATGACGTAGTTAAATATCTAGTTATTTTCTGTGTGTTACAAGTTAAATAAAAGCCAGAAAGTGGCGATGAATTGTAATTAATTGTTGCCTTTTTAACGCTTCCCCTGGATTACGTGGCACACAACGAAGTCAGGGTCGCTACCGTTCTCGAGATGGGTAAGATTATACGTGCATTAGTTCACTCACCCTTTATTTTGTGTGTCCAGTGTGCTTAGAGGATGAATTCAGAAAAACTGCTAGCTCACCTTAGTCCAACTGAGTTGCAGTCTCAAAGCGGTTTATCTGTGTCCATCTATATAACATTAACGTCGTCGTAAAAAATATTTACCGATCATATTTTAAATGAGATAAGCTTTCAAGAACGTGTTGTACATGATGTACCGAAGACGATGGCGTATGTAGTTTCGTAATATTTCATTAAATAAAATGTTTTAAACAACCTCGCCCTATTCTGGCCTTGAGGCCGTACCTATGGCTCTTATCTCTTGTCCTAACGTTCCATGTGCTTTACAGGTGATGCAACAAGACGTAAAGAAAGAAAACCCACTGCAGTTCAAATTCCGCGCAAAATTCTACCCCGAAGATGTGGCTGACGAACTCATCCAGGAGATCACACTCAAACTATTCTACCTTCAGGTAAGTACAAACATATAACTTAGCATTGCATATAGCAGATCATAATGTTCCGTCTGCTGGGACCGGAGGGAGCAAGATTGGGCTCGTAATCTACCCAGGCGGCCGTAATCTATGCGGGCCCAGTGCAGGTTGGCACATTTCTTCGAATTTTTGGTTCTTGGCTATGCTGGATTCTTCACGACGTTTTCGTCGCCGTTTTGAGACCTATACAGTATGTTAAATAACAGAGGGCGTTCCCTTAAACTCGTTAATATATATCATTAATAGATTAAAATAAAAATATCAGCATAGAAAAATAAGATAAAATAATCCGAATAAAAAGAAATTATAATTGAAAATAAATTTGATACCTCCTGTTTTAAATCAAAATAGTAGCGCGGAATAGTATCTACCTAACGTTGCATTGCCCAACACACATCAACCAACACACATCAATCAATTAGATCTTAGATCGCCGCCGCATACGCGGCTCGTCATTCATAAATAAATTGCGACGTTGCCGTCTTTCATGTTCGCGTGTACAGTGTGTTTCTTTTACATGTCAATTTAAAATTTTTATTGAATATTTTCATATTGAAAAAATTTTAAAACCTTTTGGTTTCGAATGAAAATATTTTTTTAAGCATGTATGTATGCTATACTATTTCGGGTTAACGGGAACGCCCTCTGTTAGTTAACATACTGTATAACTTTCTGTGTCCGACCAAAGATCAAACACTTCGTCGTATATATGAATGATACCCGTGGGCCAGTCTCTAACGAAGTCTTTGTGAAATTTTACGACCATAACAGGAACACCAATTGGAAATAAGCAAACAACGTATAGTTTCTCACAACATCTGAAATAGAACGCTCTGCTGCCGATAATTGTAACGTGGGATCTATGATCGTGGGACAACACGTGGTCGGGTTTTAAAACTACTTGCAATTGCTATGATGAATACTGTCAAGCTGATAAGAGTTTGGACTTTTTAAGTATGACTCGGTGTTTAGTATATTTACAGTTATTAATTGCAAAGATTTGCGTGATTTACATCCCAGACTAATGCAGATAACCAAAGATAAGAATGTGCGCTTATTTCGCTCGCTGCAGTCTGCACTTTTTGACTTATTTGACAATACAGTCAGAAAATATACAATTATATTGCTTACGTCTGTAAAGAAAACTTAATTTGATAATTATTTATGTGGAAAATCCACTTATGTGTTCTACCGACACAATAAATTATAGTTAATGCGTGAAGGGTCAGGGCTCGCAACCTGCCATTACTACGATTGTAGTCTTTAGTCCCACTTCCCATTGTTGGACAACGGCCTCGCAACTAAGTATTTGTATATTCTTCGTAATTGCCTACTTGTTGCCGTTTCCGTGATCACTGAAGCGTGGAAGGGTATGGTGGGTCAATCACAAAGGTTATACTGCATGGTAGTAATTTGTGTAACCCCTTTCTCAGAACAGCACGCTATTTGGCAAATTAAATTGGAACCCTTTAGCGTTCAAAAACAAAGTTCTCAATTTCAATTCATTCGAAATCGATGCGGGTCATTGAGTTGATTTGCGTTCCGCTTTTAATAAAAACGTGAAATGGGTATAAAGAATTTGAAGATTTGTATGACGGATTTTAGATTTATGTATGTACTAGCTGTGCCCTCCGGATTCACCCGCGTAAGCTTCGAACCGAAAGAGCTCCGTTGATATAAATAAGCGCCTGTTAAAATAATGGGAGTAATGTGTACATCCGCGATTGCTCCCGCTTTCGCAACATTTTTTGTTACTGCTCTGCTCCTATTGGTTATAGCGGGATTTTCTATAGCCTATGTCTTTTCTCAGTCTCTAGACTATATGTGTACCAAATTTCATTACAATCGGTTCAGTAGTTGTGGCGTGAAAGCCGGACAGACAGAGATACTTTCGCATTTATAATATTAGTATGGATGGGAGAAGAAAACACTGCGCACGCAGACAACCATGATGCAGTGTCTTCTGAATCTCCAGAAGAACAGAGAAATCAAGACTAGCCTTTAGTTCAAATTACCAGTACATATTCGGAAGTACCTTCAGAAGAAGGTACATTTTTTACCCTGTTCTGTCATGTTTCTATCTCCCACAGGTCAAGAACGCGATCCTATCTGATGAGATATACTGCCCGCCAGAGACATCGGTACTCTTGGCATCGTACGCGGTACAAGCGCGGCACGGAGACCACAACCCCGCCATGCACGGCCCCGGCTTCCTCGCCAACGACCGTCTGCTGCCGCAGCGAGTCACCGACCAGCACAAGGTGTGTATACTACAGGCTTAAGACTTACAACTTTGCCCCGTTTAAAATCGGTCAAGGGTTCAGCAGAATGCGACAGTCAATTGTTTATTAAAAAATGGTATAAATGCGAATTTCTTAAGCTCGATCTGCCGAAATCTACATTTTTACCATGCATTTACAATCAACTAATAGTAACGTGTTATACAGATGTCCCGCGAGGAGTGGGAGCAGAGCATCACGAATTGGTGGCAGGAGCACCGCGGCATGCTGCGCGAGGACGCCATGATGGAGTACCTGAAGATCGCGCAGGACCTGGAAATGTACGGCGTCAACTACTTTGAGATCCGCAACAAGAAGAACACCGAGCTGTGGCTAGGAGTCGACGCTTTGGGACTCAATATCTACGAGAAGGATGACAAGTGAGTACTCCCTTTAAGTTTAGAATGTGACTGACAGTTATTGTGCTTTTTGATAATATTGGAGTAATTTTATTTTACCGCCCACGGTTTGATGATATTATTTTTTTAAGTTTTTTTTTTTTGTGGCACGTATATTTTCAGCATAATACGCCGTCAAAAAAATCCGAAAGGATGATTCAGACTCTCCTTGAAACTTGTCAAGTGTATGTTCCGCTGCACGTACATTTTTATCAGTCTACTGTCTTCTTGTGTTATATGATATACATAATATAATAATCTATGGACTTTACTCGAACAAGTCACAACATTTTTATTTAATTTGCTTAAACTTACATCAGGGATGAATATTACAATAGGAATGAATGAATTTACTTGATTTAAATAAGTCGTTACTTTTCATAGAGATCATCTAGATTCAAAACTAGTGTATGGCGACTGTCATGAGTCGTGCTGAAGTAAAAGGAAAATAAAGAAAATGATTTTAATATCTACGATTATTCTCATACCTAAAAAAAAATTCTCACATTAAACTTTTTTCATTCCAGACTGACACCAAAAATCGGTTTCCCCTGGTCAGAGATCCGGAACATTTCGTTCAACGACCGCAAGTTCATAATCAAGCCGATCGACAAGAAGGCACCGGACTTTGTGTTCTTCGCGCCGCGCGTGCGTGTCAACAAGCGCATCCTCGCGCTGTGTATGGGCAACCACGAGCTGTACATGAGGCGCCGCAAGCCAGACACCATCGACGTACAGCAGATGAAGGCGCAGGCCCGAGAGGAGAAGCTGGCCAAGCAGGCGCAGAGGGAAAAACTCCAATTGGAGATCGCAGCCCGCGAACGCGCGGAGAAGAAACAACAAGAGTACGAGGACCGACTGCGACAGATGCAGGAAGAGATGGAGCGTTCTCAGGCGAATCTTATGGAAGCGCAGGACATGATCCGGAGGTTGGAGGAACAGTTGCGCCAGCTGCAGGCCGCCAAGGAGGAGCTGGAACAGAGGCAGAATGAACTGCAGGCTATGATGCAGCGCCTCGAGGAGACTAAGGTATGGTCGTCATGATCTAATCTGAACTTAGCTAGCTTTTTCCCAACAATGTGAAAGCTTGCTTGATAGCAGAGACCAGACGGCTTAAAGTGCTAAAGATCCACGGACAAATCGAGGCAAACAAAGTTTAACCTGGTCAATTGAACCATCTGGCTATTGTTACTTAGCCACTGCCCATCCAACCTCAGATTGATGAATGTAATACATCATCATTAACCTTTTTATCGTCCCACTACTGGGCACAGGTCTCGTTTCATACAGAGAAGGATTGAGCATAATCACCACGCTTGCTCAATGCGGGTTGGCGATTTCAGACCCAAAGTCCAGGTTTCCTCAAGGTGTTTTCCTTCACCTTCAGTCATTGATATCCAAGATATATTTAGAAAGTACATATAACTTAAGAAAAGTTACATTAGTACTACAGAACCTCACTCAGAACTCAAGCTTTACTTAAATCTTGATTGGTTGAAACAAATTTTAAGTAATGCTTAAATCTTGAGTAAAGTTCTTAGTTACGCGCTTTAGGGCAGAATAACTTTACTTAGATATTTTTTTCAAAACAAGTTTCAGACCTCTTATTCAATATTTATTTTAGCCACGGATGTATGCTTCCAAAAACATATATTGAAATAAAAATATTTTATTTAAAACAATAGAAATATAAATTGGATCACTACTTATATTCTATTTTTGTTTATGGCAATGGTGCCGATGTCGACAATTCTGCCAATGTCTAATGTGATTTGAGAAAACGTGCGAAGGCAACTAAATAAAATAAAAAATATATAAAAACAACACTGTGTTCAATGTGAAACTTGTATAAAAGTGTTAGTAGGTACACTGTAACAAAAAAATAAATACATTTAAAAAAAAATATTATGGTTAAATATAATAAATATGAACATAGACAAATACACAAAAAAAAAATCATAATTTGAGGTCATTAATACGGATGAAATCCATCAAAGCTCAAAATAGCTTTGGGGAAGAATGTGTTAGTAAAGATGGAAAGTTAGTTGGGACAGGGATATGTAACTTAGGGGATCACTACTTACTCGTTGTCGCCGCAAAACTCTCAAGTTTACAATCCTCGATCTGACAGTTTTAATGTACCTACCCTCCAATATTAGTAGTTGATTATTAGCGTTGTATGTCCACTTACCAACAACAGTCTAATAATTTTGTTTGTCATAAAAAACTAGCAGCTACCTTAATTTTTAGTGACCTGATAAGGTACAGCAGCGCCAAATGGGATAATTAGTTAATAATTTCTAAAAACTAACTATAAGTGAATATCTAACAGAACATGGAAGCCGCCGAGCGTCAGAAGCTGGAAGACGAGATCCGCACCAAGCAGGAGGAAGTGTCCCGCATCCAACAGGAGGTCGAGATCAAGGACTCGGAGACGCGCCGGCTGCAGGAGGAGGTTGAGGAGGCGCGTCGCAAACAGGTGAGATAAACAAACTAACTTGTCATTTATTTATATGGAATAGCTGTTGCTCGTGATTATGGTTGTGATCTAAGTAGCATATGTTCTTGGCTAGGTTATGGTCTACCCATAAGTAAAATTTCAACTAAATCCTGTTTTATCATGAAAGCTTAACCACGAAACACGGAAGCTTTGTATTTATAAATATTAATGACCAGCGGCCGCCAGCAACTTCGTTCGCGTTTAGTTAGTTATGCTGCGCTCCTATTGGTCGCAGCGTGATGTTATATAGCCTAAGCCTTCCTGGATTAATGGGCTATCCAATGCAACAACAATTTTTCAAATCTGACCAGTACTTCCTGAGATTCGCCCGTTAAAACAAACAAACAAACTCTTCAGTTTTATATATTAGTATAGATTTATTTGTTATACCAATAACAGTATACATAAGGATAATTTCTTATATATATTCTTGTTGGTATATTATACTGTTGCTGCTCCTAATATAGAGAATGATATAAAGTAATATTATTGGTAATTTGTATATCAGAGTATAAAAATTATATTTGGATATAAGAAACTAATGTTAAAATTTTAATTATTGTTATTGGTGGTCAAAATAATATTCTAAAAATCTTGAAATAGCATAATGATGAACTGCGGGCGAAAAAATACCTTCTCGTGATGATCGCGACTATGGATTTTTTAATAATGTTTGAAATTCACAGCATACCCGCTATGCTGTGAATTTCAAATTACTGTTAGAATACCAGCGCTGCGACATTTATGTTTTTAAATATCGAAAATGTTTTTTTTTTTTTTTTTAATTAAGAAGTGGAGGTAGGCACTCTCGTTGGGTTTATATCGCTGACCGGTGTTATGTTCCAGGACGAGGCCGCGGCCGCGCTCGCCGCCGCCACCACCCCGCAGCACCACCACGTGGCGGAGCGAGGCGCCGACGGAGACGCCGCCTCCGACGCCGGCTCCGAGTCAGGCGGCGGGGAGCTGGCGCGAGGGCCCGACGACCTGGTGGACCCTGTCGCAGACCGCCGCACGCTGGCCGAGCGGAACGAGCGTCTGCACAACCAGCTCAAGGTACTTAGTAATATCATATGTGCAGCAGTGTCTCAACACAAAAGTCTTTGACCAGTGTGTGTTGCCAGAGATGTCTTATGGAATTGAGACGTGGTTCGCTAACAATGGGCCTTATAAGAAGGCTCAAGGTCACTCAAAGGGCAATGGAAAGGGCTATGCTTGGGGTTTCACTGCTCGATAGAATCAGGAATGAGGAAATCCGCAGAACAACGACAGCAACCGACATAGCCCGGTGAATTGCAACACTAAAGTGGCAGTGGGCCGGGCACATTGCCCGTAGGACCGATGCCCGATGGAGTCGACGGGTTCTCGAGTGGCGAACACGCACCGGAAGACGCAGCGTGGGTAAGCCCCCGACAAGGTGGACCGACGACCTGGTGAAGGTCGCGGGAAACCGCTGGATGCGGGGGGCGCAGGACCGGTCGTCGTGGAGAACCTTGAGGAAGGGCCTATGTGCAGCAGTGGACGTCTTTCGGCTGAAATGATGACGATAATCATATAACATGGGGAAAACTGCTCCCTAATCTAATACTACATCCCCTCTTCGACAATTATGTAAAGTACCCTTCCATCAGAAGTGCGAGAATACATAGCGAGGTATTTGCAATTAACTAACCGCTCGCTTAGCTCACGCTATAAAAATAACACAATGTTATTGGATTCATCCACATCTTCACTCATCTACGATATAAACGAACGCAACCTAATATTTTACTATTATCAATTTTGTTCTCCACAGGCGCTCAAGCAAGACTTAGCGCAGTCTCGTGACGAGACAATGGAGACCGCCATGGACAAGATTCATCGTGAGAACGTGCGCCAGGGACGCGACAAATACAAGACTCTACGTGAGATACGCAAGGGCAACACCAAGCGACGCGTCGACCAGTTCGAGAACATGTAGACACTAACACCTCCCGCGACCCCGGGCTGATCATTCCACTTCCTCCCATCCTCTCCCCTCTTCTACTACTACCTTATTCTTGTATAATAACATTGTAATTCTAACTCTGTAATTGTTTACGCATTCATAGATCAGCTCTCGAGTCGCCCCAGGTCGTGGACGGTCGTCTAAGATGTAAGCGGATAAGTGTAGCAATTATAGGCTTTACTCCGACCGCGTAAAGCTTATAATTGAGTCGCGCTCTGCACGCGGGCCGACCCACTCATAATATGAAGTGCCAAAAAAGTATTTTGAAACATTCCGTTCTATTTCGCGAAATCAAACCGCTCAGCAATATTGAGAATGATCAGAGACAATGACGGGCCGCGTGCGAGCGATCGTGATAGTGCGTTGATGATCGAACGATATTTTTATATAATTATATACACCGTCCAGGCAATATATATCTTTTGCCGTCGTCAAGAGATTGTCAACTAATAAAGGGTCAAATGATTCAGCGGTGCTTACATATATATTATGTGTGTACGAACAGTCGCACTTGTCGGGCGTCGTAGTCGAAACTAACTGTAAATATTGATTATTATTACCTATTAGTAATTTTATTTTAGACCGTTGTGCTATAACCTATTAAAGTGACCATTCTAAGAATCACTTGCTACAGCGATGTATGTTTAACAATAGCCAGATAAATCAGAAAATCAAAGCACACAGAATTGTTTTTATTAATAATAATCATTTAAGAAAATAATTTGGATTTTATTCAAGTAAATGTATCATTAAGCGTCGTACCTAGTACGACGCACAGTTGCTGTGTTCTGTCGTATCGGGCGGAGCTAGTACGAATCACAGTTGCTGTGTTCTGTCGTATCGGGCGGACCTAGTACGAGTCACAGTTGCTGTGTTCTGTCGTATCGGGCGGACCTAGTACGAGTCACAGTTGCTTTGTTCTGTCGTATCGGACGGACCTAGTACGAGTCACAGTTGCTGTGTTCTGTCGTATCGGGCTGAGCTCGCACGAGTCACAGTTGGTGTGTGCTGCGGCCTGTATTTTATTTGTGGTAGTTGATTCGGTTATTATAATTTGTCTGTTGATTATTTGTTTGGCGGATGTTTGTGAGGACAGACTGGCTCGCCGTCCGCACGAGGCACTGCGACATCAGCTGTTCCGTTGTTCACAACGTGACGAGTTTTGCTCAAACTATAACAATGTGCTGCGTGTGGTGTTGAACGCGATGCGGTGAAAGGGAGGGGGCGACGCCCCTTATTTATTTTTATAATCATTTATAATCTAGATGTAGGAGTTAGAGCTGCAAGTGTAATTATTATTTTCAGTTCAGTTTCAGCGGTTATCCTGATATTATGTTTATATACGAGACAGTGATCGCGCGACCAATATATTATATTATGTACGTTATATTATAGTTGGTGACGTCGAGTGGCGCATCCGGAGACACAAATGTATTGGCCTACGAAACTGTTCCCTCTTGTTTCTTGAACAAAATTTGAAATAGATACTAAAATGTATGCTTGTAGGGAGTATATAATTTTAAGTGAATAGAAGGCATTCCATAAGTTACAATGCGGTGGCGTCGACTTGGTTTTTATGAAAATTAAAATGTTATGAAAATATAATTGTTCGTGTTTTGTTTAATATAAGTGCCATCCGTCACATGTCCATGTCAGAGGTCCGAGATCGGCCCGACGGTCGGCCGGTCGGCCCGACACTCGGGCGAGCGGCGCCGCGGCCTTGCACCAGTATTCCGATATTTTCTTGTCATTATTTTCTTAAAATTTTACAATACCACGTTGCCTTGGATTTAATATAAATTTTTTTCCAATAAAAATATTTAAGTAAATAAATTAGTGTTTTATTTCATAAAAATATTCCCTTCTATAACAAAATACTGCATGATCACATACATACACTTCTTATTGCAATCCACAACACATTGGAATTAAACTTAATTCACTAATATAATTTGATTATTTCATTATTATTATTTATTATACACCTATTTAAAATTTTGATTTGTCACAATAAATTCATTAATACGATTACATTTTAGATCACATTGTTTAAATCACTTAGTTCATATAATTTGATCTTTATGGATATAATGGTCACAACTTATCGGCGATTCTGAAACAATTGACAAAGACACGAAATTAAAAAAAAAACCGCATATTAGTTTTGGACTCGCGCAGGAAGAGTTCTGTGCCATTATCTATACAGAAAAGGCCGTTTTCAGTATTTTTTTCGCTATAGAGTCAACAGAAATACATTATATCATCTGTCAAAATATCAACTTTCTAGACAGCGACAATGGAGTCTCAGTAATAGAGCCCCGTTTTCACCCTTTGGTTACCTTAAAAAGAACTTCGCAAATGAGGCGTTCAAATTGTAGTTCTATCACAAAAAAACAAACAGTCGTGAAATAACTATGAAGTTATAAACTTTCTGCCAGGCAAGGTGTGTGTGTACAGATGACAGTAAATCAAGCTACTACTACAATCTCTCAGATTTGCTTATTAGATTTTAAACTTTATCTCTAAAGAATTAAGGCTCAAGGTTGATTGGGAATATCTGACAGTTTGGTGTAGCTAGACCTGCTGTCGTCGGTACCAAGGGGGCGAGTAGTCTCAAATACTCCTGTGATGTGTGGTTGACTTTCTTCAGAAGTCGCAGTAGCTTCAGGTAGTCGTGTGGTTGGCGTTCCTCAGGTGCCGCAGTAGAGAGCTCTTGTCTTTGAACTGTCGCTCGCAGGCGCCGCATACATAGACACGGCCATTGTGCATCATCATGTGACGGCTGAGACCTGGGCAGGGTGTCAAAATAAAAAAAATCTATATTGACATAATAGGCTGAACTAGATACACATGTATGTCAGGAATCAGCGCCCCCACCCATTTTATTTAGTTTAAATATTAATAGACAAACCAGCCCCCTAATTGCGTAACCCACTATTACTATCAGTTGGAATCATTACGAAGCATATTGCTTATCCATCACTGCATATGTTCGAAAACGTTTCAGCTCAACAACGTAAATAACGCAATGTATGTTGTTGAACTGTCAAAATGAAACCCATTGCTACTGGTAGTGTGTCACGCAATTACCCAGCTGTCTGCTACAAAATATAGTTTAAAGATAATATTCACAAGAAAAAAAAAATAGACGCAGAAAAAACTAATGTTAAATGATGACGGCTGCTAATGATGAAACTGGCGTAATTACTGATGCCCGATTCCCAGTGAGAGGGTAAGTAATAGTTTATTAACAGATGCTAATACTCTGTATTAGTAATTACTAAACTACTTACAGCTAACATTTAAAAATCTTGTTCTGTGTTCATAAATAATTAGGATGGGTGAAATGAAAATCAGCTAGGTACAGAGTACAGACGACAGCACATCAAGCTACTACAATCTGTCAGATTTATTTATTACATTTTCAACTTTATATATAAAGCATTAAGGTTCAAAGTTGATTGGGATTTTTTGACAGTTTTAAAAGTCTTTTTAAAGATATGGCTATTCTCACATTTACATCATAATTCACCATTGCCATGCCAATTTAGGAATGATCAAAGTTTTTATGCACCTTGTCCTAAATGTGAATTTTTAAAAATGCACTTAACCGTTTCCGTGCGGAGGTGGTTTAGCAATCCGTAGTAGGTACCTACCTGGCGTCAAACAGTAATTTCGTGATGCTTGTGGGGCACCAAGCGCCAGAGACTGATGATTCCCCTTTCCCCTGGGGAATCATCAGCCATGCATTGTAAGTTTTAGCTTTTCTCGTGTTTCCACTTGTTAAAGAGTCATTAGCGACTGTGTATCGAACGTAAGCGGTCAGTAAATTCGTTCAGTGCCTTTAAAAAACTTTTTTACAAAAAAACAACCGACTTCCAAAAACCACTACAAAGTGAAAAATAACTAATTTCGGAAGTCGGTGTCTTTGGTTTTGTATATTCGTTTTTTGACACCGACTTCCGAAATTAGTTATTTTTCACTTTGTAGTGGTTTTTGGAAGTCGGTTGTTTTTTTGTAAAAAAGTTTTTATTTTACACTTTTTAGTTGTTAAAAGTAGGTACTATGTATTCAGTTGCATCCGGTCAGACTGGAAGCTGACGCAAATATAATTGGGAAACGACGTAATTTTGTTTACTTTAATTTTTACCCGTACCTAAGTATTCCCTCAACTGCCTATGGTCTTCATCATCAAATTTACTGCAGACCATTATTTTAACCCAATGGGTGCAAAGGTCTCATCAATATAAATGAATCAAGTCCAACCACAAAGTAGCTACTGTAAACCGTTGAGGAGTTCCCGGAACTGGCCTTTGTCTTCATCATCAGAGCTCTTATGACAGTCACAACCCATCTAGGTGTAAAGTTCTTATCAATACAAATTAATTGAGCCCAAACACAAGGTAGCTGCTGTGAATTGTTGAGGAGTTCCTTCGACTGTCTCCCGGCTCCATCATCAGATCTACTCTAGACCTTTATTAAATTGTAGTGCTTTAAAATACTTAATGAAAATGCTAAGAAATGCACTAGTCGCCCCTGCAATTTTTGAAAGTTCCCCTTGTTTTCTCTGGTCTTCCACCATCAAACCCTGATATCCTTATCATGGGACCACCTTGGGAACGTCTTCTTTCCAACAGAAAAAGAATTATCAAAATCGGTTCATAAACGACGAAGTTATGCGCGAACAAACATAAAAAAAAAAAAAAGCATATATACGGTCGAATTGAGTAACCTCCTCCTTTTTGAAGTCGGTTAAAAAGTCGACGATCTGTGTGTTTTTACCCGACTACGGCAAAGCAAAAAGAGGGTTATGATTTTGACAGGCTATGTATGTATGTATGTATGTATGTGGGTGGATTTTCAAAATAGCATATTATTGGTGTGATTCTATTTTTTCACAAAAAAATTCACTACGCCTTATGTAATATATATCTAACACTGTTCTTTATATACTTATGTATGGTTAGTAGGTAATAAAATAACAAAACAATTATATACTACATAAAAAAATTAAAAATAGTATCGCGGAAATCATTTACCTCTCCGTTACTTTCATTACCATGTTGAATAATTATTCAAAATCTCATTTGTGTGGGCTTAAATTTTATTTGATTTAATCTCATTTGTAATGTTTTAAGTATAAACTGAATATTTATTACTTTTCTTAAATCGAGATTTACCCCTGACATTGTTATATAACCATTTAAAAATTCGTCACAAGAATATCGTCATTTGTTTCCACGATTGTGGTTTCAAGAAATTTATTCAACGAAAATATTTAATAACAGTAACCAAATGCATTTCGGATAGCTTCCCCGGTGCCCCACTTTAGTCGTTGTGGAGATTCTTACTAGTCTGCATGTATACATAGTAAAATTACGTTTTGAAGTGAATTGATTTAAATTTGTCATCGAATTTCGTCATTAAACGATTGGAAATATTGTTGGTAAGTATATTTTGCTTTATTTTATTGATAAACGAGCATGGACAATATTGAAGTTGTATTAAATATGAAGTATAGTGTTATATTGTAGGTTTGCGTTTGCTTGGACAGGGATGTGTTTTAACTTGTTTCGTCATTAATCGTAACATCATTCATCGGGAATTTCTAGATGAGGTGAATGATTTCTTATGAGGAAAATGACATTTTTGTTACGTTTACAATGACGCTATATGGAGGTTAATGATTTCGGTGTAATAAATTAAGCATTTTAAAAGCAATACAATTAGGTTCCTCTAAATTTTATTAATAATAGAACAAGTTATTAGATGTAAATTAATAAAACTAAATTGTTTAAACTCTATTTGATTACACAGGTACAGCTATGGCTAAAACGAAAGCAGAACGTTTATCCCAGCAAAGGCTATGCAAAAGACGCAAGTTTGAGAAATAAAAAATGACCACGAACTATATGCATTAGAAAAAGAAGAACAACGAGCCAAATAAAAAAAAACGTAAAGAAGAAAGGAAACAGATATCCATAACAGAAAAACTCCATGTCAACAAAGGAAATTGCCTAAACAGTGCAAGGTAAATTCGAAGAAATACAGATAGCACCAAAAAGGACAGCTTCCGTGGCGTTGCGGTAGCGAATGCAGCCACTGCACAAGGAGGCGCGGGTTCAATCCCCGCGCAGTGCAAATATTTGTATGCATCAATATGAGTATTTGCACTCTTTGTCTGGTCGTGCCTCGGAAAGCACGTTCAGCCGTTGATCCTGGTTGCCATACGAACATCTAATAGAAATCGTTACGGGTTGTTGTAGCCCTCAAAGGTCAACAATTGGTCTAACTGCAATGCAGAAATATCGCCTTCGGGTTGTGGAGGTAAAACGGCAGTCGCTTCACGAAAAATTTAGAAGTTTAGCCAAATCAGCAGTTAGACTGGTAAAGCGGACCCCAGACTTAAAGCTGGAAAAAGCTTCGGATGCGACTGGGTTAACGCTGAGATAATAATGATAGACAGCTACAAAAAGAATCGTCATCGAATTTCCAAATATAGTTGTTCAAGCTAATGAAATTTCTGAACAAACTGATTTTAGATAAGACCTATTGGTTTATTAACAAAAGAAGACGTACAAAAAGCAGAAAGGAAGAAGATATCACGAATTGAAGAAAATAATTAAGTTGATAAATATTATAAAGAACCTGTGGAAAATTAATAGAAATCAAAGAATGCAAATTTTAAGGCTACAAGTAAATCTCAACAACAAGAGTGACATCAAAAAACCCAGAATGATGATAGCACATAACTAAAGAGAAGACGTGTATAAATAAAAAGTTACGATTTGTACCATAGGAACAAAATCAAAGTACTTATAGTACAAATCTTACTTAGAAAGATGTATTATAAAATTTTGTTCAAGATACAACCTGACACTGACCTGGAATATAAAGAAAAAATTAAATTCGCGGGCTACAACTACGCATGATTTTAAAGATGCTAGTAACTTTGGAGAAAAAAAAAAAGATTTTTGTGTATTTTATTTTGTTAAGTCCGTGTTTAGCAATCACAATATCTTATTAAATAATCATTTTGTGTCCTATTTTGTGTGTATTCTTTATTGCTTCAAATCAAAACATTTCTGTGATTTAAACCAACGTTAATTATTTTTTGAGCCTGGTTGCTTTCTGTTTAAACAAATCAAAGATTTTTGAGACATATGTCTTAAACAATTAGTACTCGAATGTTCATATTTCTTCCATGAAGAGCTGATTGTAATCTCTGTGTTTCATTTGCATCATTAACGTCTACATCTTATCATTGACTTCAACAGACGATATCATTTACGTCTACACAACATCATTCACTTCAATGCGATATTTATATTTCATGATTTTTCTTTTAAATTTGGTGTTTAAATTATCGTTTAAATATACAAAAACATTAGTTTTTCAAATAACATCATGATTTTATTGATAGTTTTTAATTATTCAAGAAAAAAGCAATGTCACACAAAAACTATCATATTTAATCATAAAATGAAAATTCACCCATGTATGTATGCATGTATGTATGTATGTATGTTCATCTGTTCCCTCGTAACTTCTAAACTACTTATTCGAATTCGATAAATGACATATCATTAGAAGCATCTTAATTGTCCGCTGGTTATAGGCTATATGGAGTTTCACAAAATCTAATGTGGCGACCTCTAGCGGACAAATTATACAGAGTAAAAAAAAAAAGTTAAGATAAATATGCCGTGTTTGGTATCATTTGAAAGGGCTTTACTTGTACATTTTGAATATATATATTACTAGCATTTGCTTGTGACTTTACCTGTATTCATGGGCTGATTGCATATAATTCACATCTTTTCGTTCATAGATAGCTTCTTTACTACTTATCAGAATAAGACCACTGCGGAACCATTAGAAGGGCCTTGATATTCTGTTGGTTATGAGCTATAAAGCTTGTCACCAAATTTAGTATTACGCCCTCTAGCGGACAAAAAGTTCTATGTTAATATAAAATTAAAATAAATATACCGTATTTGGTATCATCTGAAAGAGCTTCACGAGTACTTTATGTTTGTACATAATCCCTAGTAATGCTTCGTAGAAATTTGAATGTAAACCAGGGTTTGGTAAACGGAGCGATGGGAGTGGTGAAGGCCTTCGAATGGCCTGCTCTTCGGCGCGATCAGTTGGAACAGGAGAACAGCCAAGCGCTGTTCTCATACAATTTGACGACGCATCCATAAAAGCAAATATTAACGGACTTATCAAAATCGAGCCTTGCCTCACTGAATTTGACGGCTTGAGGGGTTCTGGGCAAATTCAGCGTAAAATGCTCCCGCTGATTCTTTCTTGGGGTTGTACTTGTACTGTACATAAATTACAAGGTTGTACTCTAGATAAAAAGTTACAGATCTAGGAAAGTCATTGTTTGCTAAAGGACAGGCCTATGTCGCTCTCAGTAGAGTTAACTCTACTGAGAGCGACATAGGTTCTAGGTCCCTCTATGGTTTTAAAATCATAGAGGGATTATTTATAAGTGCATTGGATCATAATAAATTACTTAAAAATCCACATGACAGTCGATCGTTAGCAGAATTAGATAGATTAAGAAATCTTCCCAGGTCCTCTTAATATATGTTTTTTTTTAATAATTATAAACTAGCGCTTGACTGCAATCCCACCTGATGGTAAGCAGTGACGCAATCGTTGATGGTAAAGCGCACAAGTTTATTAAGCCTATTCACTTAAAAAAACTTAGGAATAGCAAGGATGACGGCAGTTGAGCCAGGTGATGCAATGTTAAACCCAAGACCAACACGACCAACGATGCTGCGCCAGAGGGAGATTGATCTGGAGACTCTCCACGACCAAACTCCCGACACAACAATATTTGGCGCATCGTACTCGCCACACAACGCAACACAACTGGTCAGACGCGTCCTCCCTACAGCTTCACCAGACATCATGCTGGAACACGACGAATCGCTTAGCGGCAAGACTTCGTCTGGTGGGTGGTAACTTCTGCCGGCAGCCGATGTTTTGGCCTACCACCGTTAGAAAACCATCCAATCTATTTATACTAACGACCTCATCTACTAATTCATGACCCATTCGGTGCCATCGACGCAAATGTGCGTCGCTACTACGAAAAACCGGGAGCTTCATACGCGGAAACCGTTGCTATACGCGCTACGATCCAAAAGCTACGAAATAGTAAAATAGGACATCTCTACATATTACTATACGCCGATACATAAGTCAAAAGAGATGTCGTATGTTAACTACCTAGTTTTTAGTTCGTCAATTTAACTTTTGTTAATATTATGCGCCACAAATACACTTTAACACCAAAATAGTACAAATAATAAAAAGTAAAAAAACTAAAACCCAACTACGACAAAAAACGACGCTGAAAAAGTATAAAACAAGATTTTCAGAATACTGAACTGAACAAAGTTGCTAATGTAGTTGCAAGTAAATGGACACAGTAGACTCTACCAAGATGCCTTCGTTGTAAATTGACAATAATGTCTTACAATACTAAAGGCGTAGTCACACGTTACATATACCTACCTACCGTAGCACTTTGATAACGTGTGACTGCGGTTTTCCAAACATGAAAATTTATCTCTACATAGTGAATATTGCATACTTCGGAATAGTATTGTAAGACATTATTGTCAATTTACAACGAAGGCATCTTGGTAGAGTCTACTGTGTTCATTTACTTGCAACTATATTAGCAACTTTGTTCAGTTCAGTATTCTGAAAATCTTGTTTTATACTTTTTCAGCGTCGTTTTTTGTCGTAGTTGGGTTTTAGTTTTTTTTACTTTTTATTATTATGGAAATGGAAGGTAAATGACTAATTTCTACAGTAAACCTTTTTGCATTATTACATAGAATTTGTTCACGTACCATTTGAGTTTGCAGCGAGGTGATACTTATTTATAGTTAGGTACCCCTACATTTTCTATATCCCAGTGTTTTGTGGGGAAACAATTTTAAATCCGCTATTTTGATGGTAAATTGTTTGTCTACAAAACACTGTAGTAAAGAACATTTATAACTGAATGGGAAGTCCGATTCCAATCAGTCAAAAATATTCTACTCGTACCGACAAACGCTTACATAATTATAAGGTATTTTATTTGGATAAGAATGTAAACGTATTTTTAGTCAGAAGTCGAAACTCAATGTGACTCGACAACTTGGTTAACAACCCCTGAAATCTGCTAATTAACGAAATTACCTGAAACGAACAATGTGTGCATGATATGGGTGACAAATAAAGACACTTATTTACGGACTTCTTTTGAGAAAAGTCGTTTTAGCCGAGTTTTCTATGTTTTTGTTTTGTATCGTCTCGGGCACCATACGCCATACTCAATAGAATATCCGCACGGAATCGGTTAAGTGAGCCAAGTGTTAATTATGACTTTGTACAGGAGTAAGAGGAGTTTTAAAGAAAAAATGGTTTACCTAACCATTTTTTCTTTAAAACTAAAGTCTAAGTCAAAAATAAAAGCATACTATTCCATCAACGACTACTTAAACGATAAGAAGAATTGGTCGCCCTGATTAACTCAAGACATTGTTTATGTTGTTTTTAGGAGCAGACCTGGTGGTGGGACGACACAGTCCAGAGGGAGACTAAGGTGAAGAAAGCCCTCTTCAAAACGTGGCAAACGACCGGATCCCCTGAAGATCGCGACGCATACAAAGTTGCCAAGCGTGCCACTAAAAGAGCTGTAGCCAGAGCCAGACGAGACCACTTGCAACCGTTCTACGAGAAGTTGGAATCGTCTGAGGGGCAAAAGCTCATTTACAAGTTGGCACGTTCTAGGGTCAAAGCGGCACTGGATATATCCAAGTGCCGCTGTGTAAAAGACCCTGCTGGCAACCTGCTATGCGAAAACCTCGCGGTGAAGGAGAGATGGCGCTCGTACTTCCACGAGCTGCTGAATAAGCAGCACCAAGAGGTGCAGACACCGGAACTCCCTCCAAATCTTGGATTAGTGCCCCCGATAACGCCTGAGGAAGTCCATGCGGCTCTTCGTCGCATGGCGAATCGGAAAGCTGTCGGAGCTAATGGAGTCCCCATTGAGGCCTGGAAGGCGATGGGTCCTCGCGGTGTGGGCATGCTAACTAGCTTTTTGAACCGCGTGCTTCTGACCGGCAAAATCCCGAGCCAATGGAGGCTGAGTATTATTACTCCAGTCTTCAAAGGCAAGGGCTCGGTACAGGAGTGTGGCAACTATCGCGGTATAAAGGTCATGTCCAACACCATGAAGATCTTTGAGAGGATTATAGACTCCCGGATCCGACAGGAGTGTGCTGTCTCAGAGTGTCAATATGGGTTTCGTCCAGGGTACGGAACCATGGATCCTATTTTCGCACTAAGGATTGCCATGGATCTGGTGGGCACTGAGGTCCAAAGGGGTACCAGAAGCCTATGTTGACATAATTCGAGACATGTACCTCAATTCCGATTCCGTTGTTAGGACCGCTGTTGGTGACACTAAACCCTTCCCCGTCACCGCCGGAGTCCACCAAGGTTCCGTCCTTAGTCCGTTTCTGTTCAGGGTGATACTAGACGTTTTGTCGGATAGCATCAGGGATTCACATGAGCAACCTCCTTGGTTGCTTATGTATGCTGACGATATCGCGCTGGCGGACGCGGACAGGAATCGGCTGGTGCGGCGTGTGAATATGTGGAAGGACTCGCTCGAGAACGGAGGTCTGAAACTCAATGTGGCGAAGACCGTGTATATGGCTAGCAACACGACAGACCCCATATCTGTGCGCATAGGCGGTGACAAGGTCGAGTGCACAGACCAGTTTAAATACTTGGGGTCTGTACTCCGCGCGTCCGGCGACATTGATTGCGACGTCAAGGCACGTATTTCCGCAGCTTGGGCAAAATGGCGTGAGGTGACGGGTGTCATTTGTGACCCCAAAATGCCGGTTAAGCTTAAGGGGCAGGTCTATAAGACCATCATTAGACCTGTTCTCCTGTATGGCAGTGAGGCGTGGCCTGTGCTTGAGCGACACAAGCAGGAGCTGCGTGTCACGGAGATGAATATGCTGCGGTGGATGTGTGGAGTCACGCGGAAGGACCGCATCAGGAACTCCCGCATCCGTGGCAGTCTTCGTGTCCGTGACATAGCGGACAAACTGCAGGAGGGTCGCTTACGTTGGTACGGTCACGTCTTACGAAAACCGGTATGTTACGTGAGTCACAAATGTCTTGCCATGGCGCCTCCGCCGGGCCGGAACAAGCGGGGTAGACCAAAGAAGTGCTGGCTTGACGTTGTAAGAGATGACATGCGTGCCAACAATCTCACACCACAGGATGCTAAAGATCGCGCGAAATGGAGGAAATTAAGTAAGAAAGCGGACCCCGGGCTCCAACGCGAAAGCCGCGGATGCGACCAGGATAAACGCTGAGATGATGATGATTGTTTATGTTGTTTTTTCCAGAATTAGCTATAGTTGTTTTTAGTTATTTGACTGTATATATAGACAGTCAATTCAATTCAATTTAATTTACATAATTTCTTAATCCATATAATGCTTTTAATGGGTTGCTTGCAATATGTGGATAGCTAGCGACCTCAGCGATTGATCTTGCCTGAGTAACCGACAGCTTTGTCATCTTCCTCAAATGTCACAGCTTGCGGTAGCGTCAAAGTCGGGTTGTCATTCTCTCTAATATGGCGAGTGGGGTAATGGCTGATCTTTGCGTGTGCTCATGAACGTGTGATCTTTGCGTGTGCTCATGAACGTGTGATCTTTGCGTGTGCTCATGAACGTGTAGGTACTGCTTGTGGTGACAGGTCGTCTTGCATGATTTTGTTAGTAATTAACTGATATTGTAGGTACTTCGATGGTCCTAGTTTATTATTTAAAGTTAATTATAAGATGTAGCACCCTTATAGCCTGGAGGCTTTTATTTAGGCGCAAAATTGAAAAAAATGAAATAAATGTTGTTCTATTAATTGGTATATCGGCGTGGCAAGCTGACATTTATGGCGAATAACGCTAACTGTTTTGGTAGCTGTGCTGCTGCCTGCTGGAAAGTTGTTACGCTACTTTTCAGCCAAAGCACTAGGCAGTGATGAAGGGCGGGCGGATTATGTGACAAATTACACAAGACTCCCTGTCTTATGTAATTTTGACATTCGAGTGTAGTGAGAATAAGCATTCTCAGCCTAATAATAGATGACTTTTGATTTATAATAGAATTTCTAAGACACAAGTCGAGACTTTATACAAGCCTAAGGCGGTCGCGTGAGGAACTCACCTGAAGCGTAAAGGAACACTTTGGGACATCGGTCACAACGGTGGAGCGCGAGCGGGCGGGCGTTGGGCGGCGCGTGCGACCGAGCGTGGGCCACGAGCGCGCCGCGTTGAGTGAAGCTCTTCTCGCAGACCGAGCACTTGTGGGGCCGGTCTTCTGTTTACGAGGGAGATGAGGTGTAATACTGTTACTAATGCACCTTATGTCGATGGCATAAGGTTCAATATTGCGTTAGATGACGTACGTAACTTTTAAGCCCTATATCTTGAGACCCAGGCATTGTAGACGTACGATATAAAAACCCATTATCGAATGGTACAGGTTTCATCAATGTTGTCAACGAAGTGTCAACTTCGAAATTTCTAGAAACTCGTCTTCGGTGAAGTACCGTAGGTACCTGCTGAATGTACTCGAAGTTATGCGCTATTATTATTACGTCTAGACAGATTTGGAATGTTCGATCAGCTGATCTATATAAAGCGCCGTGACGCCAGAGCGGAGTCAGTTAAGAAGCGTTCTACAGCGACAACCCAACGAGATCTTTGAGGAGTACATCGAGTAACTACTATAGTGTTGTTGTGTGTGTACGACACGGACTTCGTGGACGTAAAGGAAGACTTTGGTGCGAAATCAGCTACGTTCTACTTGTCATTGCCTACGATCGACTGTACCTTCGTTGCCAATAGACTTCGAAACCCTTAACCGGCATTTTAATACCCCTCACCTGTAATAATACATAAGGTATCGCGGGTTAGTACCGCTATAGGACATACCTTCATGCACTAGCGCGTGCCTCAGCATGACTTCCTTCTGCGCGAAGGTCCGTCCGCAGGCAGTACAGGCGTAGGGTCGCTCGCCCGAGTGCGTCCGCAAGTGACGCGTCAACGCACCGCTCGTGGCCAGGCGCTTGCCGCACTCCGGGCACCACGCGCCCGGCCTGCAGACAATCATTTACTAGCTCCTAACTCATATTTCAAATTGGCACATCAGAGGCACTTTTGAAAGAATATTTAGAAAAATATTTGAAGGATTCCAGTCGCCAATTCCAAGAAAGTAATTTTGTATGGAGAACAGCACCAACGTTATTTTTATAAGTAAGTACTTCGGGCACGTGGCGCTCAACTTTACTACAATAATTGCCGAGGAACGGAAGGAGTGTTGGCAAACCGATGTTCTAGTAGATAGAGGACCTACAGAAGACTTCACGCGCACCAGGGAAACATGGAACAAAGCAGAGGAGGCCTCAGCAGGGGGTAGATAATAATTATACCTAATGATTTCCTAATAGGGTTGTTGAGGAAGTGATTATGAGGTAGAGGAAGAGGAAGTGACAATCACAAATTTAGAGGATGCGGATGGGGATATTTTTTGAGGAGGAGGATGCGGATGAGGGTGAGGATAATACGAATGACTAGCGGACCCAACAGACACTGTCCTATACACACACAAAACTCAATTGAAAAAAATCTTTCCAGTGGATCAAATTGTAAATTTAAACCATTCTCGAATCCCCTTGAACAAACAAAAAGAAAATTATCAAAATCGGTTCAGCCGTTTAGGACGAGTTCAGTGACATACACACGCACACAAGATATATGTATAATGTATATTAATACGAGAGAATGATATAATTTTATTTAGTAAATGAAAAGAAAATAATAATGCAGCCTTTATTTCTTTATTAAATGAGTAGATGTTATTAACAAATTTAAAAAAAATGATTACTAATATCATCATTCTCCCTTCTTCATTCTGCCCTTATCCCAATTTATTTGGGGTTGGCGCAACATGTCTTTTTCTTCCATACATCCCTATCAGAAGCCATCTCGGCAGTCACCCCCTTCTTAGCCATATCATCCTTCACACATTCCATCCACCGTTTCTTTGGTCTTCCCCTACTCTTATAGCCATCAACATTCATAATTAAAACTCTCCTCACGACATTCTCCTCATTTCTCCGTAACACATGCCCGTACCATGACAACCGATTTCCACACAACTTTTCAGCTACCGGTGCCACTTTCAGACTTCCTCTTATGTACTGATTTCTTATTCTATCCATTCGTGTAACACCACCATCCCTCTTAGCATTCTCATCTCGGCTGCATGCAATTGCCTTTCATTCATCCCTTTCGTAGCCCAACATTCTAATCCATACAAGACAGCAGGTCGGATCATGGTTTTATATATTTTCCCCATAAGTTTAAGGGGAATGCGGGAGTCGCTGATTGTTCCCGTGACCTGCCGCCATTTCATCCACCCAGTGTTAATTCTGTGCTTAACGGTCCGATCTATTTCGCCATCGCTTTGCACGAGTGAACCGAGATACCGAAAGTCGGAGCAGATTGGGAAAAGTGCGCCATCAAGCGCTATGACTCCAGAAGTGGAGAGACCGCCGAAATCGCAGAACATATATTCGGTTTTGGTTCTGCTAATTTTCCAGCCAACATTCTCCAGCTTCTGTTGCCATTTCTCCAATCTGCTCTGGATCTCAGGTCCATCTTCACCGACGAGAACAATGTCATCGGCGAACAGCATGCACCAGGGTGCCTCCTCCTGGATGTCCGACGTAAGAGCGTCCATAATCAACAGGAAGAGGTACGGACTTAAAGCCGATCCCTGGTGCAAGCCTACCGCCACACTGAACTCGTCGGTATTGCCAGCAGCCGACCGCACGTAGGTACGAGATCGACTGTACATAGCACGAATTAACTCTACATACTTCCCAGGCAAACCTTTCTCTTTCAGGGCCCACCACAACACATAAAAAAAAAAAAATTAATAATTAAAATTAATTATTGGGAGGTTGATTTTATAAAAATTAATTTGGACGCTGTTTTCTCTGAGAAGCGGTTTCTTAACCTTTTGAACGCCAATCACTTCTATACAAGTTCGAGATTTTCGTGCCCTCAGCGCCACTACTTGATTAGAAGTAATCACAGTATAAAATAAATTTACGACTTTTACAAGACCTTTTATTTTGTTTTTATGGAAATTTGCCCTGTTATCAACCATATTTTTAACTTTTTCACCCATAATAAGTTTTTATTTGTTTAATTTTCAATAGAAACAAAAACGCCAGAAAATATTTTAATGCCCCCAGCGCCAATTACTTGATATCAAGTAAGCCAGTGATGGGACACGACGAAGACCTCGCTATATTTCATCTCGTCGAAATGATCATAAATACTATTATTGCAAGAAAATAAAGTAAATATATAATATTTTATAAATATTGTACACTTTAAACTAGGTTTTATTCACCTTAATCAAGAATTAATAGGTTTTCTAATCGTTGTCGATAGTGAAACCCCGTTTGAAAAACCCATCCCTACAAAGTTAGTTAGTTAGCGGTCCGTACACGCCACCGACGTGTATAGAAGGAAATCTGTGACGTCATAAGTGGACGGGTTTCAAGGTCATAGTGACCTTGTGCATTTTAGTGTAGTGCAATGTTTACATCTTGAGTTGGCGCACGTGTCCTTCTAAAAAAATTGCGACTGAATATGACGAATTATTGCAAGTTGTTCAAGTCTGAATCAGAATTTTGAAATAGTTCGTCGTCTTGACATTCCGTTAAGTCGTCAACTTCCGTTTCAGGAATTTTCTTCATTTTTCTATTAGTTTCTACAAACCAGAAAAATAATTGCGAGTACCTATTTAGCGACACCATTAAAAAAAAGGTCTTGTGTAAAACAGACACTTACCCTCCATTTTATTTTATTTTTTAAAACGTAGAAAACCACGTATTTAGCTTCTATTAATTGTATTTGTTGTAAGTAAACGAAATAAATTATGCAGGAATCGGTTGAGTTTATGCACGTGTAACTCGACCACAGTGAATATAAAATATATACCATAGAAATCTAGACATCCCTAGAACAGAAAGGATTTTGACGTGCCTCGAGCGCCAACTACTTGATATGAAGTAGAAGGATTACATTTGGAGACAAATAGGGATGTGCCTTGTAGAACACACGTCTAATAAATTTAAAATTCTTTTCTTTATTGTGGGGAATATATCCAGGTTTTCATATTGTTTTTTTTATGAAATAAAATAAAATATGAAATTACGATTACAGTTTTTATTTAGCTTCGTAAATTGGTGAATAAACATTATTTTATATGTATAATATTATTTGTCGATAGGACACTAATCCCATCCCTACGTTTTACTATACATACGTTATACATTTGTAGTGTGGCGCAGGAGGATACATCGCGTATTATATAGATGGGCGTTCAAAAGGTTAACTCATCATAAACCAATCCAGCATTGCTAAAAAGCCGTTCGCTGGGGACACTTGATAACTTGATGGAGGAGAAGATAGATATTGCCGTACAGCTCCATAAAGCTCAGAATATTTCGGTTTATTTTTCCACCATAAAAGACTATCTTCATGCATATTAATGCATGCGCACTGAAATTCCTCTTAAATTTTGACTATCTAAAGAACAATGAATAAAAATGTGTAAACTTACCCCTTTTTCTCCAATTTGGAGCAACCTCGTCGGTTTAACCCTGTTGACGTAATATATTTTATAACGCACTGACTGTCTTGCGTTGAGTCATCTGATTCTTTCGGTGTTATTTGAGGTTCCTCCACCATTTGCCCTTGTACCTACAATTTAGCAGACGGGTGCTAATGACAAACATGACACAGGCCGAATACAAAATTAACATTACATTAGTACACTAGACTGTGGTGGGGCACAAAATATTCTAAGGCGAAGGTTGTTACTTCACCTCAAAATACTTAACTGATTTGGATGATTTATTTTTTTATTGTACACCAATCAAACATCGAATATAAATATCAAATACATTCAACACAGCAAAACATACAAAGGGCGGCTGCGAACACATTCATTCCTTGAATTAATGAAAAATCACACAGGAAAATAAATAACACACATAATGAGTTTGTAAACGTTTCATCTTTGCCTTTTTTTTTTTTTTTTTACATATTATAAACCAGCGCTTGACCGCAATCCTGCCTGATGGTAAGCAGTGACGCAATCGTTGATGGTAAAGCGCACTAGTTTATTAAGAGCCTATTCACTCTAGCCTTGAAGACACTCAAATTGTAGTCCGACGGAAACACCGCCGCTGGCAAATTGTTCCAGTCCCTCGATGTACGTGGTATAAAGGAGGAGGCGAAACGCTTCGTCCGGATCGTAGTGGTGTTAACAACGTAAGGGTGGAAACCAGCCGTACGACGGGTCGTCCGCTGGTGAAACGGAGATGGGGGAATTAAATCATGCAATTCCCTCGCACACTCCCCGAAATGCATCCTATAGAACACCGAAAGGCTGGCTACTCTACGCCTGTGCTCTAGGCTTTGGAGACCAACTCGAGTTAGATCAGGGTCACCAATCAGCCTCTTTGCACGTTTCTCCACTGAATCCAAAGTGGCCAGGTGACACTTGGCAGCACCAGCCCAAATGTGGCTGCAGTACTCCACACACGAACGGACCTGTGCTTTGTATAACATTAGAAGCTGCCCAGGTGTGAAGTACTGCCGGACCTTTGCAATAACGCCAAGTTTCCTGGCAGCCACCTTGGCCTTGGACTCAATGAACCGCCCAAAGTTAAGGTTCGAGGAAATCTCAACTCCCAATAGCTGAAGGCGGTCGGAACACTCCAAGGACACATTCCGAAAAGTAGGGGCCAAGGTGAACGGGCTCCTTTTGGCGGTGAAAAGACACGCCTGTGTTTTGGCGGCATTGAATGCTACAAGATTGGCATTGCCCCATTCGGAGACTGCCTGCAGTGCAACACTCGTTCGCTCAACCATGGCCTCTCTTTCGGACCGGATTGATTCCCTACTAGCCCGAGCATCCGGCAGGTATCTCTCTACAACTGTGCTGTCATCTGCATACCCATAGATACCGGGCATCAGCAGATCGTTAATATGCAGCAGGAACAGAGTTGCAGAGAGAACAGACCCCTGAGGAACACCGGCATTAGTTGACATGGGCTCAGAAGAGCATCCGTCGACAACAACTCGGAGGGACCGTTCAGTCAGGAAGTCTTTTACCCAGCCAGTCAGGCTAGGGGAAATGCCGTACGCTGGAAGCTTACTCAAAAGGCCAGCGTGCCATACCCGGTCGAAGGCCTTCGAGACATCAAGGGAGACAGCAATCGCTTCCTCATTCTTCTCGAGGGCCTCGCCCCACAAGTGAGTGGCATACACTAGTAGGTCCCCAGTTGACCGATTGCGGCGAAACCCGTACTGTCGGTCACTGAGGAGATCGTTACCTTCCAGGTATGCCAAGAGGCGCGAGTTCAACACACGCTCCATAATTTTGCAAAGTATGGAGGTGATCGAAATCGGCCGATAGTTGGCAGGATCAAGCCTTTCTATGACTTTTAATGTAAAAACTTAAATAGACTACAATTCTACACTCGTATTAGCAAAAGCTAAACAGTAAAAGTTGTTGCTGTGGACCAAAAGTGCTATACTCTATTGTTTTATATCCAATCATAGGTAATCGAAAAACGCCTATTTAAAAAAAAAAGTAAATAATTATTATCAAGTACCGGTTCCTCCATATCAGCTTCCTCCATCAATTCCAACATGATCTGACTGCCATCCCCGGTCTCCAACTCCAGAGATCTAATGTTCTGGTTCGAGTGCACCAGGCCATCTTCCTGCTGTGTCAGAATACCCAGTTCTAGGAGCATGGTTGATAAGAATGCTGTTATGTCAGGGCTGTATGTTTCGCAGTCTTGTGACTGCTGGAAAAATAGAAAAATATATTGTTCAAGTTCTGTTCCTTTCACAAGAAAGAGAGAGAGAGAAAGATATTGGTTTTGACAATTATCATACTTTGTGCACATTTTACGAATCTCCATACAAAACTGTCAAACTGATAAATTAACGGTACGGACAGCAGGTCAAGCTACTTTAAACTGTCAAAATATTAACCTTGAGCCTTAATGCTTCAGCTACAACGTTGAAAATTTAATAAAGAAATCTGACACATTGTAGTAACTTGACGTGCTGTCGTCTGTACACTAATAATCAGTGATCGGAATAGGTAGAGTGAATTGGGGTCAATGATCGTTAACGTATACAGAGTGGTGCTGACAATATGACAATAAATTAAACATCGTGTACCTCAACACATTCTTAGTCTACCCATTAAAAAAATCATACAAGTCCATTAGTTTAATTACAGGACATTATTTTTCATTTTTCGCATTTTCTACATGATGCGAATGTTGATAAGGAAGCGCTTACAGGTTAATGACCGCCGCATCCTGCGGCACCAAACTTTAATAATAATGGCGCGAAAAAATCAAGCCGATACAGGATCGCGATAGGTCAGTGAACCAATATTTTAAAAGGATATTCTATTCCGTTTGCAATTTTGTGCAATTCAGTTTGTTTAAAATTATATTTTTGATTTTAGGTTTTTTCTACGGTTTAGGATTATTCCTATGAACCAGCAATGTTCGTGTTTTAATTTATTGTCGTATTGTCAGCACCACTCTGTATATTAATATGGACATTCCTCCGGATTTACGGAATTAGTTGGTTATAAAAAAAAAATATTTATAAATTATATTAAGTCGTAAAACCGTTTGATCTGGCCATACCCTTCATTAGAGGCTAAAAATAAAATATTAAAATGTATTAATGCTTCGATCAGGATTTGATTATTTTTCATCAAGTAAATAATAAATTAGCTAGTTTAGTTTTATTACCTTCCTTTAGATGAATTGAGTAGTAATAATGTCACTACCAACATTAACAATATTTACTTGGATTTGGAATTACATTCCGGGAAAATGGCTTATCCACGTTGTTCTTTCTGTGAACATTTATGATACAAGTACCAAAATCACTCTACCTATTCCGATCAATGCTGATAATATTATGAAGTGCAAGTCAGGTTTTTAAGGTTGAATCGTCAAATAAAATAAATGTTAATCGCTTGCAACTCCTTACCGATTACAGCCGAACGCAAGCATTAAAATGCTCGGCATGATTCGATAATATTTGTGCGCTATAATTGCACGCGGTTTTTTGGTACGATCATGCAAGTGGCTTAATCTAGCATACGGAACAATGTAAATATATTACTAACTT
The DNA here is from genome assembly GCA_017933935.1 of Sesamia nonagrioides. NCBI lineage: Eukaryota > Metazoa > Arthropoda > Insecta > Lepidoptera > Noctuidae > Sesamia > Sesamia nonagrioides. The sequence goes on from JADWQK010002063.1 coordinate 1,873,804, forward strand.
GTTCAGTTTCATCTACCACATTAATTTCTATAACTGAGCCTTGTACTTTTGTTGGCTCCGGTAGTTTCTGCTAAAAAAGAAATAAAAAAATGAGTTTTCTATCTTTCACCAATCACCAAAATTTCAATCAAAATCATATGGACATACTTCTGTAAAGTTATTTACTTGTGCTACACCATTTAGATTCAATACATTGACTTCTGAGAACTGGTCCTTTTCAAATGTAACTACAAACTTCAATTGATTATCTTCTTCTATCTTCTTTCTCTGTTCTGATTCTTTTAATAGTTTTTGTTTGTACAAGTTTTCCTGATAGGCTAGAACATGAGATTTAAGTTTCTGATATGTCACTTCACATCTTTTTCTGAATGCATAATATTTATTGAGTTCATTAAAGCACTTGGTGCAGATTACATTTGGTAAGCATTCTTCTTTTTTCACCTGGAAATTTTACAAAAATTGTTATTCTAGTGCAGATACAGCCAATAGTTAGTTATACATCAAACATAATATTCTACACATTGATAAAATATTAAACTAAGGTAGATAAGTCACTAGCGCACTGAAAATGAAGTGTACAAAAGGAGAAAGAAAGTCCAGTATCTCGCTTTAGTCATTCTCGATACACTCGTAAAAACAAACGACAAACACTAACAGCGCAAACGACAAACACTAGCCATCTTTTTCCTCTCTATGCTTTAGATTGCGCCCCATCTCACTCACACTGTACCAACGTGTGAAATGTACACAGAATAAAAAATTTGAATGTGTGTGCTGCTGCTCCGATCGGCACATTTATTTTGGTTAATTTGTTAGAGCATATCATATCTGTTTAATATTATATCAATGATTCTACACCTACAAAAACAATGTGAGTAAAGTAAGTGCCGTAACAGAATATAAGTACATGAAATATATATTAAATACTAGTTAGGCCCAGTAAGTTGGTTATGGTCTACTCATGTATCAGATTTAATCTAAATCTGTTGAGGTGTTTTATCATGTGAGCATAACAATTACACATTTAAAAAAGGATGCTTTTCTCTTTATTATAATATAGTGATAACTGATACGGGCTCATGTCATTGGGTCATAAACATTTTTACTTGTGATAACATTCAACCACAACAAAAGTGTTTTCATGTCTCAGGTTAATATTTATGGCTCAAATAATGTGGCTTTCTATTGGTAAAAGAATTTCACAATTACTTTAGTAGACTCAAAGATTATCCCCTACAAACTCTTACATTTTACAATATTGGTATAAAATTGTTCAGACGCCCCATGGCCCACAATTGCAATAGACTGTGGGAAAACAGGCTTATAATAATAACCCTAACATACTGTAGCCACTTACTACTCACACCCCAAAACACTAAACACATTTAAAACATTACACTGTCCTGTTATGATGTCTGAAATAGCCAGCATGTGACTTGGTCTAAAGGAGAGTGTTGATGATCAGAGGTTTTTGTCTGCCATGGTAGTCATAGCCTGGTAGGTAACAGTTAACACCAGCCTGTCTCTATAATCTTCAAACTATGTACTTACAGGCACAAAATCCCTGTCATCATGTACAGACAACAGCTCATGGAGCTACTACACTCAGTCAGAATTTTTTTTTATACCATTTTCAACTTTATTCCTGAAATATTAAGGCTCAAGGTTGATTAGGAAATTTTGACAGTTTTGAGAAGGTTGACCTGCTGTTGTCTGTGCTTAGTAATTTGTGGCAAAGAGCCTTAATCATGAATTTCAATTAAAGAAACTAGATTCAAGCAACACTTGATTGTGCATAACTTTGAAATGAAGGCTTTGGTGTTTTCTAAGTTAATGAAATCTCTTTCTCAACAAACTATGTTTTTTTTTAATATGATTAATGAAAGTATGCCATGATCATCTGCCTAGCCTTGTCCCAATTTTGTTGGAGTACCTCGGGGGCTGTTACTGGGTAATACAATACCACTTGGTAAGACTGATTTTTAGATTTTCAGGAATCTTCTGATGACCAGGGATCAATGGCTTAACTGCTTTCCGAGACACAGAGAGATCTTGGTAAATAAAGATGGCAACCCATCCACAAAGCAACAGTGGCCAGATAAGGTTAATCTGATCAATTGTTCTGTGTGGCGGTTATTACAACGCCACAAGTTCATTAATGAAAGAATGTATCCTAGATTTATAACAATGTTACTGACCTCCAGGCCCACACAAATCATGATCCTTAGAGCTAATGTAGCATAGATGTTGTTTGGGTCCTCAGTGAATATTGGGATGGCTTCTACAACCTTGTTCAGGCACAGTCTACAAAGCTTCTGGACATCTTCTATCAACTCATGATGCGGTCTCTTACGGGTATATGTTCGCATCATCGTAAAAGCTAAAATATTTAAAGGCACACAGCAATTTCAATATTTTTAAAGAATCACTTATTTTTCCTTGGAATTACTTTTGGTTTCTGTAGTGTCTTGTATTAATTCTTTGTAGATTTCAAATTCAAAACCTTTGATAGTTTTAATTAAATAGAAATATTGAATTTGATTCCAATTGTCGATGTTTTAAAACAATAATATAACCTCAATTATATCATACTAGCTATCTGATATTTTTACATAAGATACAAATTTGGAAACCAAAAATTAAGAATCAACGTTTGTAACAAAGTAATTAATAATCGATAGATTATTGCTTTATTTTGATTTATTTCATTCTCCTTTTTCGATTATTGATTTGACATTGACTTGACACATTTGACATCGATGACTTTGACAGATAACAAAGTGACATTTTTTTTTTTTGGTTTCATTCTTTCCGTTCATTTGAACGGAAAAGGCAAAGGCATTGTACGCCATACAGCCTAGTCTTCAGTATTGTTTTCTTGGGTTTTATATCCTAACTTATTCTAATTTATCCTAACTTATCCTAGCTTAACTTAACTTAACCTAACTCCTTTCGTTTCCCGCGTTTGGACGATAAAGAGGGGTTAAGCGTAAAGACATGATGCGGCCACTATGCTACAATATTTCACTGTTCTTTTTGAATTATTCACTGAATGCACTTTTTACTACACAAATCACGCGTTTTTATTTAGTAAACGACACTATAAATAATTTTAAAAGTCCAATGAAAAATGAGCGTGACACTCATCTTGACATTCCCGCCAAACCTCCAACAAAGTGACATTTTTTTTTTGTTAAATTCTTTCCGTTCTTCTGAACGGAAAAGGCAAAGGCATAGTACGCCATACAGCCTAGTCTTCAGTAAATCTAATCTTGAGTAAACTTCTATCCTAACTTATCCTAATTAATCCTAACTTATCCTAAACTTATCCTAACTAATCTAACTCCTTTCGTTTCTCGCGTTTGGACGATAAGGAGCGGTTTAGCGTAAAGACATGATGCGGCCACTATGCTACAATATGTCACTGTTCTTTTTGAATTATTCACTGAATGCACTTTTTACTACATAAATCACGCGTTTTTATTTAGTAAACGACACTATAAATAATTTTAAAAGTCCAATGAAAAATGAGCGTGACACTCATCTTGACATTCCCGCCAAACCTCCTAATATAATTTTAATGTCTTTGTATCTAACAGTAACAGAGCATACCTACTAGACCTTGGTACGACAGACTGAAGGAAACTGGTCGTGACTCAAAGAGTATAGTAAGTATATAAGTCGTGACTTCATAACCACCATAAACAGATTTCGTTTTGGCCACAATTTAGCACCATCACACCTTTCAAGATTGAAAATAATACAAAGTGATAGAACTGATAGATGGCCGCATTGTGAAACAGACGAAATCGCTGATGTTGAACATTTGCTGTTGAAACACAGAACACAATTACTCCTAGCGGAGATGAAGGTCAACTTCATACAAAAAAAGTAGGAACGAATTTTAGTTTGGAAGTGCTGCCATCTTAAGTTAACCCAAGGTAAACTATGTCGGCGTAGTAGGGCGGGAAATTTAAACCACTTCATGATGACTATGTATTTAAGTTTTAAGATTTTAATAGACAAATCCAGAACAGGAGTGCAGCCTCGAGATTTTTTCCTCCTCTCGAGACCACCCTCCCGATCTGAATGTATCAGAAACGGAAAATAGAATGAATCTAGCATAGAGAAAAAAACTTTGTAATAGAAAAAAATCTAACGGGCGCCGTCCATACAAATCACATTCATACAGAATGCAATGTGCGGCCGGTCATATCAAATAACAAATATAACTTAAATTGTAAAACGTTATCAACGTGCTAGATTCAATTCTAGTCCCTTTAATATAAGTGGGAATAGAGATTGGAAATAAAAGTATTGTTTAGCCAATATTTTTTAAATTACATGATAATTTTTATAAATTTCGTATCATCATCATCGCATCTGCCATCGCAGAACTGAGGTTCACAAACACTGGTCACAACAGCCACAAAATAAATAGGTTCAGAATCATTGGTTCAGAGTCAATGTCTCACGAAAAACAACAGTAATGTTAGAGTCAATATCTCACAATGCGAACCACGATTCGCGGAACTTTGTAACACTTAGAACGGCGGAGCAGAGCTCGACTCAATTGTTATAGCACTTAATTACAAGCAAATCGATGAAATATGAAATTGTGTTTACATTGTTTACATCGGGTGACGCCATATTGTTTAAGCGTACCAGTGTGACCAACCTTAAATTAGAGATCCTGCCCCACTTAGACAAGAAAACTGACAAATCCTGCCAAAATCAAAACCACAAAATGCCAAAATAATGCCAATATAATCTAAAAGTTTAAAATAAATAAACACATTATTTTTTGAAGGTTTATTGAAACTAGCTGCGCCACGTGGTTTCGCACGCGTTTTTTTTTTAAATGCCCCGCTCCTATTGGTTGCGACGATGCTATATGTATAGCCTAAAAGCCTTCCTCGATGAATGGGCTATCAAACGAAAAAATAATTTTTCAAATGGGACCAGTAGTTCCTGAGATTAACACGTTCAAACAAACAAACAAACTCTTCAGCTTTATATATTAGTATAGATAATTGATCTTAAAGTCTAAAAGTGAACTAAATTAAATTACACATTCCTATTAGCATCGTATTCTACTGGATCACTTTCTTTGTACATCGCTTTTGTCATTTCTTTAGTTGGCTGGAATGAAACGCAGTCACCATATTCACTAATGCCCTGTTTAACAAGTAACATAGAGGCGGCATGTTTATTAATAAATCTGTTCCGCATTTTGTGTTCTATCAGATTGATTTTCGAGAATATCCTTTCACAAACAGCATTCGACTTGTTTTTGAACCTCTTAAGGTATTAATTTTTTAACCATAATTTAGTTTTTACATTTTGGCATTAGAATTTCCTTCTAGAAACATTCTAAATTATTTTTTATTTTATTTGACATAAGAATTTTGTTCTAGATACATTCAACATTATTTTCTTTTGACATTTCTGTTTAGGATTTTTATTATTTTGTCTTGTTCCTAATAACAAATTGCTCTGTTCTCTGGTTGTAACTGACGATTCGAAAGTGCTTGTATCTAAGCCTACTTGAATAAAGTATTATTTGAAATTGAATTGGATACTGAATCCTACTCTTTTTGTGGGCTGTAGCGGCTAGCGGCTATACTATATTGTTAATACTGCCAAAAGTGCCAAATCCTGCCAGATTTCTAAAACGTCAAACAAAAGTGCCAGAGAGTAAAATAAAGGGCTAAACCTGCCAAAAAGGCAGGATCCTGCCACATTTGGTCACACTGAAGCGTACGCCCTATATATATAATGTACTCTGTGGCGTACGCCATGATCGGTCACGTGATTCAAGAGTGTTGCCATACAAATAAATTGAGATATTAATTTATATAGCAACATCGCCCAAAATTCAGCCCTTGTAGGTATTCTCAGGGCTTCCCAAAGAAATTTTATTAAAAGAATTCTTACGAGTAATAATAATATCTAAACAACAACATTCAAAAATAAACCTATATTGCCACAAAGCTTACGCATAAATACCTAAAGTACCGCATGAGAGGCATCGAAAGACCCCTGTGTCCCTTTCCCGCAGACTGCCAGTGTGAAATGAAACTACTATTTGGTAACTTTGATACATAAACTTCATCCACTCGTTTTGTTATTTACGCTGATATACAATATTATATCAGTGACACGTGATTGTTTAAGCATTAAAATAACTAACTGCTTAGCTCAACATTTAATCAATGCATTTATTGTGATCAATACATAAAAATAAAACAATATTAGCAGATAGTATGAACTATTAAATGGCAACACCGATGACATATTGGGTTATATAATCAAAGAGATTTAAGAAAAATAGAGCGGGCATGTGTCAAAATCGCTTAGAAAAACTGTGATCCCATGGCTCAGTTCCGCCATCTAGTACAATGTAGCAAAATTAGATCGACAATTGGAGACATCACATAGTAAAAACGAAAAAAGTTTATATAAAATGTATTCAGCTATTGCCCGGTAGATGTCCAGTGTGGTCTATGTTGCCAGATCCGATTTAATACCCTAGTATAGTTCAAATCGGGTAAATAAATATTGAAAAGTAAACAATTTAAGTGAAACTTGTCTTGTAAAAACATCAAAAACTGTTTTAGAATTTTATTCGCTACTATTAATTTTCCGTGACACCGTCTATTGGCATTTTAGATGTGTTATGATTACGAATTATTATAACAATCAGTTTATTGCGATTTTTGAGTGTAATAGACTTTTTACGCCATAAAGCGCATTTTGTTTTGCAATTTTCGTTTGCATTTCATATTTAGCAAAATTATTCTTTTTACACGTTTGTTTGCAAATATTTTTAAATGGCAATGTAAAAAACTGTGGTAGGGTTTGGTAGGGTTTGTATCAATTCGATATAAAGTTATCGATAATATTCAAATAAGTTACTACGACGATGTTTTTTCGCATTATGATAGCTTGAAACAAAAACAAAAAAAAGAAAAAGAAGAAAAGAAAAGAAGCAGAAAAATTATAGGTAATTTTGAGTTTACAAGTTTCTTATTTATATAATTCTTTTAATATAATAGGCGTTAAAGGTTAAAATTATCGATTAGTACTGAAAATGTAAATAATTGTTTATTTTTTAATTTTTAACTAATTCATTTTATATTGATATAGGAAGGTCGTTTATACCTTTGCGGTAGAACTCTGATCGGATCTAGACTGCACAAACTGTGTGAAAGCAGAACTGCCTCCTGGGAAGAAAACTTCTTATCACGTAGATAATTGTCCAAATCACGACAAAAATGGTAGTCTGCTGGAGCAAGACCTTTACCAGATAATGGTACGCCATTTGTTAGAATAAGAAATTGGCTGTATGAATATATTCCCTTAGTCTAACAAATGTGTCAACTGTCAGATGTAAAACTGGCGAGTGGTTATGTTGCCGCCATTAAAAACTGCGTATCATCCCTTCTGCATTTCTGGGTTTTATTCTTGAAATCCTTTAAAACCCGGTTCAGGTTATGGGCCCAGCGCCCCTCTGTCCTATAAAATAAGACAAGGGAAAGTTAAAAACAAGATCACTTGTAAAAAAGTCGAGTGTGTTCCGCCAACATAGTGCCAGATCACCGGTATTCATTAACTACCATAAAATCAGTATCAGGAGCACCATGTCGGACGAAATCAAAAACATTGAAGTCCTTTGTGACCCCACGTCGTTCCAGTTATGGAAATTCCAGACCAAAATACTGTTTCAAGCAAAAAATCTGTGGCAAATCGTTCAAGGTCAAGGCGATGTTAACAATAAGTCTTATGAACAAGACGACGCCAAAGCGCAGCGAATAATAATCCAGACAGTCGACAAGAAGTTTTTACCCCAGCTATTTGAATGTGTTAGCTCGCATAAAATGTATGAGAAAATTTGTGAAATCTTTGAAGGCAACGAAGATCGAAAAAAAATGTCACTTCTGCAAGAGTTTTATAACTTCCGATTTAATAAAGATGTGTCCATACAAGAAAACTTTAGTGCTATAGAAAATCTCACATTTCGATTAAAACAACTTAAGGTCGAGCTTGATGATACAATGTTAGAGTCAAAAATACTCACATGTTTGGGTGATGACTATGAGATTTTTACCACAGCGTTGGAGTCGACCAGTAAAGAAGATAGGAACATTAAGAATCTAAAGATTCGCCTGCTCAAGTTAGAAGAGAAAAAAAATCAAGTTGAAAGTAATCAGGTAGCGTTCAAGAGTACACTATCAACATCATCTAGAAACAAGCCTGGTAACAATAGTCTTAAATGTTTTATCTGTAATAAACGGGGGCATTTTGCTAAGAATTGTAAATCTTGTTGTACAATTTGTAAGAAAACAAATCATAAAGAGCAAAATTGTTATTTTAGAAACAAAAATGATAAAGTAGCATTCTTATCATCTTTAAATTATAAAACAGGCTGTAATGTGAATGACAGTTTTTTACATAGCTTTGTAATAGATTCAGGTAGCACAAGTCATATGGTAAACAACCAAAATTGTTTAACAAACTTAAAAATGAATAAAATTGATATTGGACTAGCTAAAAGTAATGAAAAAATGCACTCATTATATCAAGGAAATTTCATAGCCAAAAATTGTATGTTAAAAAATGTTCTATGTGTTCCAGATCTCACACAGAATTTAATTTCAGTTTCGTCTATAACCGAGAATGGTGGTCAGGTTGTCTTTGAGGGTGACAAGGTCAATATTAATGTCTCTGGACAAACACTCACAGGTAAGAAGGAGTCTTCTGGATTATTTACACTGACTTTATATCAAGAAAATCAGGAGTCTTTGTTTTTTTTTTTTTTTTATAAGTTATAAACAAGCGCTTGACCGCAATCCCGCCTGATGGTAAGCAGTGATGCGATCATTGATGGTAAAGCGCGCTAGTTTATTAAGAACCTATTCACTCTAGCCTTGAAGACATGAGTGTCTTCAAGGCTAGAGTGAATAGGTTCTTAATAAACTAGCTAATTGTAATGTGACGGAAACACCGTCGCTGGCAAATTGTTCCAGTCCCTCGATGTACGCGGTATAAAAGAGGAAGCGAAACGCTTCGTCCGGGTCGCAGTGGTATCAACAACGTAAGGGTGGAAACTCGCCGTACGACGGGTCGTCCGATGGTGGAACGGTGATGGGGGAATTAAATCATGCAATTCTCTTGCACACTCACCAGAATGCAACCTATAGAAGACCGAAAGGCTGGCTACTCTACGCCTGTGCTCCAGGCTTTGGAGACCGTTTCGAGTTAAGTCTGGGTCGCCAATCAGCCTCTTCGCACGCCTCTCCACTGAATCCAAAGTATCCAGGTGACAATTCGCAGCACCAGCCCAAATGTGGCTGCAGTACTCCACACACGAGCGGACCTGTGCTTTGTACAACATTAGAAGCTGCCCCGGTGTGAAGTACCGCCGGACCTTTGCGATAACGCCAAGTTTTCTAGCAGCCACCCTGGCCTTGGACTCAATGAACCGCCCAAAGTTAAGGTTCGAGGAAATCTCTACTCCCAAAAGCTGAAGGCGGTTGGTGCACTCCAAGGATACATTCTGAAAAGTAGGAGCCAAGGTGAACGGGCTCCTTTTGGCGGTGAAAAGACACGCCTGTGTTTTGGCGGCATTGAATGCTACAAGATTGGCTTTGCCCCATTCGGAGACTGCCTGTAGTGCAGCACTCGTACGCTCTACCATAGCCTCTCTTTCGGACCAGATTGCTTCCTTACTAGCCCGAGCTTCCGGCAGATATCTCTCCACAACTGTGCTGTCATCTGCATACCCATAGATACCGGGCATCAGCAGATCATTAATATGCAGCAGGAACAGAGTTGCAGAGAGAACAGACCCCTGAGGAACACCGGCATTGGTCGACATGGGCTCCGATGAGCATCCGTCGACAACAACTCGGAGGGACCGTTCAGTCAGGAAGTCTTTAACCCAGCCAGTCAGGCCAGCGGAAACGCCGTACGCTGGAAGCTTACTCAAAAGGCCAGCGTGCCATATCCGGTCGAAGGCCATCGAGACATCAAGGGAGACGGCAATCGCTTCCCCATTTCTCTCGAGGACCTCGCCCCACAAGTGAGTGGCATACACTAGTAGGTCCCCAGTTGACCGATTGCGCCGAAAACCGTACTGTCGGTCACTGAGGAGATCGTTACCTTCCAGGTAAGCCAAGAGGCGCGAATTCAATACACGCTCCATAATCTTGCAGAGTATGGAGGTTACCGAAATCGGCCGATAGTTGGTAGGATCGGCACGACTACCCTTTTTGGGCACGGGCTGCACGTTGGCAAGCTTCCAGGACTTGGGCACTATACCAGTCCCAAATGAGAGGCGATACAGGCGCGTCAATACAGGAGACAACTCGGGCGCACATGCCTTAAGAACAATCGCTGGTATACCATCTGGACCACTAGCCTTATTCACGTCCAGACGACACAGTGCTCTCAGGACCTCCTTGTTCCTAATGCGAACCTCCGGCATTGAAGCTCCGCAATGAGGTAAATTAGGTGGAGTAGCACTGCCAGTATCAAGACGCGAACTATGGGCAAAGAGAGATGCAAAGAGACCTGCTTTCTCTCTCGCCGTATGGGCCAGTGTTCCATCAGGCCTCACCAGCGGAGGCAGTGTGGGTCGACAGAAGTTCGCCTCGACCGATTTGGCAAGGGACCAAAAAGATCTGCTACCGGATGGCTGCGCAGATAGCTTGTTGCCAATATGGGTAATACGGTCGAAGCGAGCCCTCTTAAGCGCCTTTTTGTAGGACTTGGCAGCACGGTTAAAGGCTCTCTTCTTTGAGCTTAGATCCGGAGCTCTGCGGTCACGAGCGTCAACCCAGGTGAGAAATGCCGCGTGCTTAAGCTGTTCAGCTTGGACACAATCGGCATTGAACCATGGGCGAGCTGAGCCGCCGACGGGCACGTCGCTGAAGGGGATAAAATACTCCATAGCTTGACGCACCACATCGGTTATAGCGTCCGCACAGCTCGACGGATTGTCAGAAGAGAAGCAGACCTGCTGCCAAGGATAAGACGCAAAGAAGTGGCGCATCTCATCCCAATCTGCTGACTTGTATCGCCACAATCTCCGTTCACCACGAGAGTCGTGATCTGGAGGGGAGAAGGATGACACAGACTTCACCAGACAGTGGTCTGAAGTTCCCAACGGTGAGGAAACTGTTACAACACATCTGTCCGGATCAGTGGTCAGCAGAAGGTCCAAACAGTTGGCAGTATGGCCAACTACATCAGGCACCCTAGTCGCTTGCTCTACCAGCTGGGAAAGGCCCATAGAAAGCGCGAAGTTTCGCGCTTCTCTCCCAGCGTGGTCGGTCCTCTGGTATGGGAAGAGCCAGTCCTGGTGGCAGGCGTTGAAGTCCCCCAGAGCGACGAACTGAGCGTCAGGGTGCCGATGCAGCGCATTGTCGATTGTTGACTCATAATAACAAGAACTCGGCCATAGAATGGCATAAGAAATTAGGACATCCAGGAAAAGGGGTGCTAAAACTTTTACCTAAAATAGCAGAAGGAATAAAAGTAGAAGGAGAAGAGATTGAAAAATGTGATATTTGTTTAAAAGCAAAACAAACTCGATTACCATTTAGTAGTCAGAGAAGAAGAGCAAATAGAGTGTTAGAAATTTTGCATACAGATGTCTGTGGTCCACTTGAGAAGGTTACATGGGATGGAAAAAAATATTTCTTAACCATATTGGATGATTATAGTCACCTTGTAAAAGTTTACCTAATAAAGAATAAGAGTGAAGTATCATCATGTATCCAGAATTATATCAGTGAAGCAGAACGAGAAAAGGGAGAAAAGGTTGCTATCATCAGATGTGACAACGGTGGTGAGTTCACTTCCAATATTTTTCAAAAATGGTGTAAAGATAAAGGTATTCAATTGGATTATACCATTCCATACACACCTCAGTTAAACGGTAAAGCAGAAAGATTAAACCGTACAATACTTGAAAAAGTAAGAGCGTTATTGTTTAATGCTAACCTCGATAAAGAAATGTGGGGCGAAGCTGCTTATTGTAGTGCTTATATACTTAATCGCCTACCAAGTGAAGCAACAGATAAAATAACACCTTTCGAAATGTGGAATGGGAGAAAACCTAATTTATCTAATATACAAGAGTTTGGTTGCATGGCATATACAAAAGTGTTGACAAATACAAAAAAATTGAACTCGAGAACAGAAAAATATATGATGATTGGTTACACTAATACGGGTTATCGACTGTTTGATAAAATAAAAAGAAAAGTGATAATTGCAAGGGATGTTATATTTAAAAATGAGAACATAAGCAATCTAGAACAAGAGCAGAAAGAAAATGTGATTTTATTGGATGAAGAGGTGACTCTCGAAGAACATGAACCTGAAAAAGAAATCGTGAATATTAATAATCAAGACAAAAGAACAGAAGAAGAAGAAGAATACATAGAAAAAGATAGACATGAAACTGATAGTGAAGAAAATAATAGATCAGGACAAGGAGTCAGTCTACAAAACAAAGATTTTACAGAAGTACGGGAAATACCTAGAAAAGAAAAGAAAATAAGTGAAGAACAGGAAGTTTACATGATTCCAGAATCAGAGAGTGAAGAAGCAGAATTAGGGCGTGGAAAGAGAACTTTAAGAATACCAGAGAAGTTTAAGGACTATGTTCTTCTTACATACAGAGAAGCTATGAATGCTCCTGAAAGAGAGAAGTGGAAAGAGGCAATCAAGAAAGAATTTGAGTCATTAGATAAAAACCAGGTATGGATAATTGTAGATAAGGATGAAGCTAAAGGACAAACAAGAAGAAGAAAAGAAGATAAAATCTCCATATAGAGAAGCCGTTGGGAATCTATTGTATCTAGCAACAAAGACAAGACCCGATATAGCTTACTCTGTTTCAATGGCAAGTAGAAACATGGAAGAGCCGAATAGCAAGGATATTACTGCTGTAAAAAGATTTTTTAAATATTTAACAGGCACCTTAGGAGAGGGAGTTTTTTATAAAAGAGAAAAAGAAGAAGAAATTGTTCTAAACAGCTACTGTGACTCGGACTATGCTGGAGATCCTAAAACAAGGAAAAGCACAACTGGTTTTGTTATAACGCTGGGAGATGGACCAATTGCATGGAGCTCTAGAAGACAGCCAATAGTGGCTTTATCATCAACAGAAGCAGAGTTTATTGCTGCTGCGGAAAGTAGTAAAGAAACCATGTTTTTAAAGTCGCTTCTGCAGGATTTAGGCGTGTCCCTTAAAGTGATTTATAAAATTGACAACCAGAGCGCCATTCAGTTGATAAAAACAGGTATATTTAATAAGAGATCAAAGCACATAGATGTGCGTTTTCATTACATACATGATTTGTATTGTAGCAATCAATTTGTTATTGAGTATTGTCCAACAAATGTTCAACTTGCAGATATCATGACTAAACCTTTGAATAAACTAAAATTTGTTAATAATAAGAACAGAATGATTGTAAAACTGTAGTAATCTAAGTGTATATGTTAAAATTGGAATTCCTAAATAACTTTGTTTCTTGTTTGAAGTGGATTTATAAATGTAAAAGATTTGTGTTACAAAAGATTAAAACTAAGTTTGTATTTTTTCATAAAATTAGTACTATGTAAATTTATAAAAAAATGGAGAGGGTGTTAGAATAAGAAATTGGCTGTATGAATATATTCCCTTAGTCTAACAAATGTGTCAACTGTCAGATGTAAAACTAGCGAGTGGTTATGTTGCCGCCATTAAAAACTGCGTATCATCCCTTCTGCATTTCTGGGTTTTATTCTTGAAATCCTTTAAAACCCGGTTCACCATTATCTTTAAAAACGGCAAAAAAAACACGGTTATTGTATGGGAGCCCGCCTTCAGTATTTATTTTATTTTCATTATTTATTTGTAATTTGAATATATAACCAAATATTCTGTGAACATTTTAAGCGTCTATCTGTTTCCGTTATTAATATGGAGCAAAAACGGCAAAAAATCATGTTTGTTGTATGGGCCCCCATTAAATAATAAAATATTTAAGGGACCCTTCAATATTTTATTATTTTTATTCTTAGTACTTGTGGTTACAGCGGCAACAGAAATACTAACACAATCTCTGGAAATTTCAACTGTCTCGCTATTACGGTTTATGAGATACAGCCTGGTGACAGACGGACAGACGAACAGTGAAGTCTCATGAATAGGGTTCGTTTTACCTTTTAGGTACGGAATCCTAAAAATCACAAAGTAGCTCGCAATCTTTGTACTACATACAATATGTAAAGAAAACCCTGTCCGATCCGTGAAGGTATTGTTAGGTATCGATAACTGATTCTACTAATGCCTACAAAGCCGGCCAAAACTTAAAAAAAAAATCCCCCTAAAAAAATAAGTATTATTTCGCAAAAAGAGGTAACTTAAAAAATGTGCGGTAGGCCATACAGGCGCGGGCGAAGGGGGGCAGGGCACGCGGTCGCATCGCTATTCGCTCCGAATTATACCGTCAAAAATAATGTTGTCACTTTTTAAAAGTACCAAATTTTGGGGAAGTTGGAATTAATTCGCGGGAAAAAAAAGATTATTTCAAAATTCACTAGTATTGTTACTATGATGATTATGTAAAATTTCATATTATGTTATTTGGTCATGTGTTTACCTAACCTTTATTATCCTTACGGGTCGGACAGGGTTTTCTTAACATATTGTATACGTACCTACATATTTTATGAATATATTTCATTATAAATAAGTTATATAATTTATGTACTTATCCACTTAACAGTAAATTTTATCCCAATTTTTACGGTTAAGTGGAAAAGACAAATTAATAACTTACTGTTTCATTTCTAATACAAGGTAACGATTCTTTTTTTTTTTTAATTTGATCGACAAGTCTTTCCAAAGTAGATGTCTTCTCTTTTAAAATGCATTGAGCATAATTTTGACGAAGCAGACGGAAGCCAATTTTCTTCTCTACGGTCTATCTGGACAAATCGTATCCACTTTTCCCCTACAACATTATTTTTATTCGGAAACCTAAAATAACAAAAACCTAGGTAAATGAATAGTAATTGTTCATTCAATTTTGTTTATTAATATGACATGATTTTGTTTAAATAGAGTTAATAATAAATACACTAGAAATATAGCAATATTTTAAGTTTAGTTAGCTATATTTGAAATGTCAATAAAATATAACAAAATGTTTTCAACTTAATAAGTATTATCGATAACTAAATCGATAAACAACATTACTACATCTCTACAAGAAAATAGTAAAACTACTCAACAATAGAGGGCGCTTATTACAATAATGGAAAAGTTTCTAGAACAATTTAAGAATTTATTTAAATTTGAAATACAGACGAAATATAAATAATTCATAGAAAAGGATTTTGAAGTTAGGTCCAGTCGTTTTACCATAACAAGATGTACAGTAATACAAAGCGCAACATATCATATTTCCTTAGAAAATATTTATTTTTGGTGGACACAAATTACGTTTTGACGCGCAGACTAGACTGAGCGACTTTTGACCAGTTTGCCAGAAGTATTGGATTACGATTTTGTTCTTGATGTCCTGTCTATTGTAAATATAATTTTAATGTCTTTGTATATAATCAATATGGTAGATGCAATTTCTTTTTTTGTCTAAGGTGAGTATAATGTTCTGTAAAAAAGGCAAGACAGCTGAACAAAGAACATCTTCCTTTTTTAAGTTTGTTAAAAAAGTGAAAAGACTTACTAGAAACAAATTGTATATTTTCTTGAAAATTTTTATACCTAATATGTCCTAAAGAAAATGTAACAAACAGCGTATCAGTGTAGGTATGTCAACTATCTGTATTAGCTATACTTACCTTACACTTTTACAAAAAGTTTAACCTACTTGAATAACTAACCTAACCATTTTATTATTATTATTTTTTCGCCAAGCGATTCGTCGTGTTCCGGCATGATATATGGTGAAGACGGGTCTGAGCAGTTGTGTTGCGATGTGTGCCGGGTACGATGCGCCAAATGTTGTTGTGTCGGAGGTTTGGTCGTGGAGAGTCTCCAGATCAATCTCCCTCTGGCGCAGCATCGTTGGTCGTGTTGTTGGGTTTAACATTGCATCACCTCGCTCAACTGTCGTCATCCTTCCTATTCCTAAGTTTTTTAACTGAATAGGCTTAATAAACTAGTGCACTTTTCACTCTAGCCTTAGAAACACCGCCGGCTGGCAAATTGCTCCAGTACCTCGATGTACGCGGTATAAAGGACGAGGCGAAACGCTTCGTGCGGTTCGATATTTATTGATTGTTGGTGAACATAATTTTCTTGCAGTGATGATGGAATTCGAGAATAATGGCATGAAGTTATTCCATTTGAACCAACAACTAAAACAAGGTTTTATACATTTGCGGTATGATGGTTGACAATTTTTTGTCTTTCAAAGTGTATTGTATTTGTTACGTCTGTTACACTTTGTATAAATAAATGTGTTGATTTCTTGAACATGCCTTTTGTTATTTTTTAATTATATTACGCAGCGTAGCCCGCCGCGTCGTCCACTTATCACAACGGTGTGTGCTAGTAATGCTAGTATTATTATTCTCTTTGGTGCGTGACTACTAGCTAGACTGCTAGCTAGAGTACCGAGAGGGCATCTGAATTGAGGCGCGTGGGCGTGGGTATGACTTGCATTCCAAGCGTTTCTATTAAGTCAATGTACTGAAAACCTTATTCACTAAATTCATTTTGCATTTTATATATATCAATATTGCCTTTTACAGCATGTAATTTAATAAATATTTTCGAAGGTATTACAGAGACATAGAGCCTGTGGCGCGCAGGGGCAACGCGAGCCTGTAACTGCCCCTATGTATGTTTAGATCCATAAAACTAAGTAACGGGATGCGCTTTTCTTTAATAAATCAAATCAAATCATTTATTTCAAATAAACCAGTTACAAGCACTTTTGAATTGTCAGAAGGTCGGTCAGTCAATAAGTTGAAGCTAGTCGCCAATTCCAAAGAGTAGGTACCTATGGAGAAGAACGGTCAAGAAACTCCATGGACACTCTTTTAAATTTTCAAGCTATTGTTACAAATATTTGATTACATCATTCGTGTTGAAATCAACCGTGTGAGAACGATGCAGAAATATATTGTACGCTGAGAGCGTCCATAGAAAACACACAAAAATAAAATAGATAGAGTGATCCAAGATAAAGTTATATATACCTAATATAATACATTTATTCGAGCGAAGCCGTGTCGGGTCGCTAGTATATAATATAAATAAAGTTCATGTTTTATTTTGTAGCTACCTCTTACTGTTATTAGATTTTTACTAAAAAAATTTTTTGAAGTTTATTAAATGTCCCAATGTTCTTATGAACTGTGTACACCCTACTAGAAAGGGACACAGGGGTCCTTCGTACGTTTCTCTTTCTAGGTATTTATACAAATTCTTTGGGGCTTCCATACAAAGTTGACACCCCCTGTGTTAAAATGTCAAAGATTTTTGCTTGACAGACTAGTGCTTGCATCGGAAATCGATGAAATTTTTAAAAATAACGCTGAGCTCTCTACCCGCCCGCCGCCACTCACTTTATTATTAAAAGAAGCTATCTACAAATATATCAAGCAAAGAGTAGGTAAAATTTAGTGCAACATCTCAAAAAAACTCAAAAAGTGTCAAGTGAACTAAGTAAAACTAAAGTGCTACTAAGTGAAGTGCAAATAAGACATGGCTTAAAGGTCTTAGAAACCAGGCCATAAAAGCCCAAAAAAAAAAGAAAAAAAAAAAAAATCAGTATCTTTTGATGGCGTTTAGTTTACGCTTTGTTTTGTAGGCGTGAAAAACACACAAATGACAGCCGTGGTCGTGGCCGTGGCCGTGGCCGCGGCAGTAATCGTGGCTTACTTGCTCTGTGCCACGGGCTAGGGATGGGCAAATGGAAAAAATATATCGATATTTTTGAAGACTACCTCACAAACAGGAAACAACGCGTTATAATTGGGGACTGCATGAGTGATGAGGAAACTGTCTCTTACGGCATCCCACAAGGGAGTGTCTTGGCTCTTTTTTTTTTTTTTGATATGGCATCTCATAGTTGACCTAGAGAGGTCGTCACTATTTAACCGGGCTATGTCTTGGCTCCCACCCTCTTCCAGCTTTATATCAACGACCTGTGCACAATGTCCCTACCTTACACCAGCATTTTCACGTATGCTGATGAAACCGCCATATTTGTTTGGGGTCCAAACTGGCACACAGTTAAAGAGAGAGCAGAATCCGCATTATCTAAGGTGAATAACTGGTTGACTCAAAACCTTCTAACCCTAAATCTCTCCAAAACGCAACGCCCTTCTCCATCAACAAAACTAAGACTCCACCGCGTAGCTTTTCTGTACAAGCCCACACTTGCATCACATCGACCAATTGCAATTGCCAAGAAATCACTCGCACTGAATCGGTTAAATATTTAGGACTACATATGGATAGTGGCTTGCGGTGGGACAAACATATAAGTACAGTTAATTCCAGAGTAAGACGACTCATGCATGTATTTAAAACTCTTAGAGACAGTGCGACCCTAGAACAACTCAAACTTGTATACATTGCCATTTGCCAATCTATTGTGCAATATTGCATCACTGTATGGGGAGGGGCCGCAAAAACGCATCTACTGAGCTTGGAAAGAGCACAAAGAGCGGTGTTGAAAGTGATGACAAGGAAACCATACCGACATTCAACATCTCAGCTTTATTCAGAATGCAAGGTCCTTACAGTTCGCCAACTCTTTGTGCTCAGAGCCATAATTAGGAAGCATCGAAGCGTGCCTTTGCCCAATCCCAACAGACGCAGCAAAATGCCTGTAGGCCCTCAACAACCATGCAAGACCGCCTTTGCAAGGAGACAGTTCAAGGCTTTAAGTTGCAAGTTATATAACACAATTCACAAGTAATTCAACATTACTTCTCATAACAGACTGAACTCAAAAATAAAGTTTCCCAATGGCTTCAATTGCTCGACTATCAGAAGACTGAACATTTACTGGCATAATACATACAAGCGTTCAAAAAACAACAACACTTACACTTACATTGTAACCCTCACACTCACTCATACTATACATACGCACACCCTCACACAACAACCGAAACACATATGCTAGATTGTTTTAAGTAAGACATAGACTTAGTTTAAGAAAAATTCTTAAGAAGAATATTAAACCTACCGCAGCGACACATTCATCACACATTCATCTGTATTATGCTTCCGCCCTTATGGTGCGCTACTACCTGCGGCTGACCGCTGTTACCCAAAACACAAGCCTTGGCTTAGTTTGGGTGACAGTTAGCCCATAAAAGAATGTAATAACTTGAGACAATAAAGAATTTTTATTTATTTATTTTATTTTATTTATCGTATCGATATTTTTCAAATATATCGATATAATCAACCAAAAAATATCGATATTTCGATATATCGATATTTTTTGCCCAATTTGTAATTAGTTATAAAAAATGCCAAAATATTCGAAATTTTAAAGCAAATACACCTAAGGCTGTTTTGACATAAGTTTTAATATAAAAAAAAAACAGGTTCATGTACCAGAAAAATCAACATCTTCAACACAACACTTTACTAGTGTAATTACCGTCTTTGTTAGTATACGAGACCTAAAAACTGTCGTGCAGGGCAGTATTAGAGCAGTAACTGAGTAATTCTTGGTTACTGTTTGGCACTGCAGCTATCCATGGGCAGTGGTGACGCTTGCCATCAGGCGTGCGAATTGCTTGAAATAAAAATAAAGAAAAACTACAGTAAAATAACATTGTTCAAACCAGTATTTGTCTGATATTGATATGAGGAACACTCTTTCTTTGCTGTGTTCCCCTGTTAATCTGCTCCTACCATTTGGCATAGCCAAATTTACCAC
The DNA here is from genome assembly GCA_017933935.1 of Sesamia nonagrioides. Lineage (NCBI taxonomy): Eukaryota > Metazoa > Arthropoda > Insecta > Lepidoptera > Noctuidae > Sesamia > Sesamia nonagrioides. Next base: position 1,893,744 of record JADWQK010002063.1, read on the forward strand.
TGATGCTACCCTTTCAGATGACACTGAAGAAGCTTGACAAATCAAATGTTTTAGACCTATATCCGAGAGAATCGGCGTGAAATGTTGACAATTTACCCAGAACTTTATTGGATCAGATTTTCGTTCCAAAAGTGGTTGGTCCAAATACTGCTTCAGTTCAATGGGGACACAGCTTCGAGCAACACAGGGAACACAGCTACTGCTACCTCTGACGAAATTATGTTCAGATTTAATCATTTCTCATAACTGGACCAGATTGAGGACCCACTTGCTCTGATGCTGCTTGATCAGGATTTTTATCCGAAAAAAGTTGTCCTTTACGCCGATGTTCTGCATGAACCTCAGCACTAATTTTGGATATAGCATTTGACACGACAATTGGCGAGGTAAAGTGGATACGCTTGAACCGAGGGTCCAAAATAGTAGCTGGGCGGATTTCAAAAAAGTTGTCCGATACGTAATGGAATTCCACTATTTAAAAAGTATTTAGTTTAAGGTTAAGTGTGTTTTATTTCATTCATTAATAATTATTACTTTAATAAATATTACTTTTTACATTGAATATTCATTATTTGTCACGTTAATTGAAGCTCAATGTGTACTTAGTCCATGAAGAGTTCCATTACGTCACTAAATAAACTTTACTATAAAATAAAACTAGCCTGTAATATTGATAACAGCATATTGCAAATCGAATGTTTATTACAATTAGGGTTGTAACGGAGGCTTGTTAACGGAGGCGGAGGCGGACACGGAGGCGACGAGTCTCACCTCCGCGGATGCGGAGGCGGAGGTGAAAGTACATATAGAAAAAAAATTAAATTTATGGTTAATTAAAACAAAATTTTTATTTTAAATGCGTACATTAATAGTAGTATACTTGGTATAAAAAATATTACCTTCTTGTAATGAAAATTAAGGAGAAACAAATTGTGTTTGCTGCATTCCCGCCTCGCACTAGTTGATTCTTGACCATTTCGCGCTCAAACGCTGCCGGCCGGTTGTCGAGCGTCGCAGCTTGCGCGTTATTTATTTTATAAATACGTAAATTAACCTCCGTTATAACTCCGCAAAAAATTATGCGGAGGCGGAGGCGGAAGCGAAGATACGATTTCTTGCGGAACTTCCGCAGTAACGGAAGTGGAGGCGAAGCTCCGTTACAACCCCAATTACAATCATTCTTACGATAGAGGTATTACATTCACTTAAACTACTTCTATTAATCTAATTTGAACCAATAAACAACATTACGTCACTTTTTGGTACTTCGTACTTCACATTAATTACTTTGGTGCGCTTCATTGCCTGTTTATTGATATATTTATTAAAAAAAATCAAACAGGTGCCAAAATATTCCTTTTTGATTAACCTAGAGGCCCATATTTGCCTAGATTTATTTGGAAATAATCCGTTTAAATAGCACAGCCAAAGTAGGACACCTTACGTTAATGGAATGAGATGTGACGTATAGGAAATATGAAGCTTAGTTTACGTCATAACTTTAAAGTCTCTTAAAAGAGAAAAGGATTTCTTTCTAAAGAAGCCAGTTTGTCTTCAACTTTTTTGAGTAACGCTTTTTACAATCAACCCTAAAGAGGTTGATGGAGTTGCTAGATCTGTAACTTGGGTCACAGAATTTTGTAAGAAGAATGGCTAAGCTTGACGTTATATAATTCGCAACACTTATTTCCTTAGTAACTTCTTTGAAAGGGCCAAGAAGAGCACTACAATCCCGTATCGCATAGACTGTAATTTTTGTTTGTGTTTGAAGCAAAGACACTAAACCCATACAGCCGACTGCATACCTATTCTTTTTTCTAAATTTAAGAAATCGGATTGGTCAAATACATGATGTGACGCATGAGCATACAGCAGAGCTTTGAAAATATATCGATTTTGATATCTGAAAATAAATATCGAAAATCGATATATCGCGGGAAAATATATCGCCGATATATATCGATATTTTTCTGAAAAAATATCGATATTTTCTGAAAAAATATCGATATTTTGAAATATCGATATTTTTTGCCCATCCCTAAATCGTGGCGTGGCCAGTGTGACCATATGTGGCAGGATCCTGCCTTTTTGGCAGGTTTAGCCCTTTATTTTACTCTCTGGCACTTTTGTTTGACGTTTTAGAAATCTGGCAGGATTTGGCACTTTTGGCAGTATTAACAATATAGTATAGCCGCTAGCCGCTACAGCCCACAAAAAGAGTAGGATGCAGTATCCAATTCAAATTCAAATAATACTTTATTCAAGTATGCTTAGATACAAGCACTTTCGAATCATGAATTACAACCAGAGAACAGAGCAACTTGTTGTTAGGAACAATACAAAATAAATAAAATAATAAAAATCCTAAAAAGAAATGTCAAAAGAAAATAATGTTGAATGTATCTAGACAAAAATTCTTATGTCAAATTTAAAAAAAAAATAATTTAGAATGTTTCTAGAAGGAAATTCTAATGCCAAAATGTAAAAAATTAAATTATGGTTAAAAAATTAATACCTTAAGAGGTAATGGTTCAAAAACAAGCCGAATGCTGCTTGTGAAAGGATATTCTTGAAAATCAATCTGATAAAACAAAAACGCCGAACAGATTTATTAATGAACATGTCGCCTCTATTTTAGTTGTTAGACAGGGCATTAGTGAATATGGTGACTGCGTTTTATTCCAGCCAACTAAAGAAATGACAAAAGCGATGTATAAAGAAAGTGATCCAGAAGAATACGATGCTAATAATAATGCTAATAGCATTTATCCTATTGTACAAGTGGACATTAAGAAAATAAATAAATAAATAATAGGAATGTGTAATTTAATTCAGTTCACTTTTAGACTTTAAGATCTATTATTTATCCTACTAATATACATATAAAGCTGAAGAGTTTGTTTGTTTGTTTGAAAGTGCTAATCTCAGGAACTACTGGGCCGATTTGAAAAATTCTTTTTTCGTTTGATAGCCCATTCATCGAGGAAGGCTTTTGGCCATATAGCATCACATTGCAACCAATAGGAGCGGAGCATTTAAAAAAAAAAGCCTGTGAATCCGTGTGGCACAGCTAGTTTTAAATACAACTTTACAGAACAAAAAATAATGTGTTTATTTATTTTAAACTTTTAATTATTTATTTTGGCATTATTTTGGCATTTTGTGCTTTTGATTGTGGCAGGATTTGTCAGTTTTCTTGTCTAAGTGGGGCAGGATCTCTAATTTAAGGTTGGTCACACTGGGCGTGGCCGCGGCATTGGTTGTGAAGTGAAGATGACTGATGAGCCGCGGCCTTCTTCGAGCAGGTAAAAAGAGCACGACATACCTACACTAGCATTTAACAATTTTGATTTGAGAGACATAGTTTGAGATATAACTATTTTGTTTCATTTTAGAACATTTGAGGAAGACTTGGCTGTAACTTCTGCCAATTTAAAACGAACAAAAAGGGCACTGTCAAAAATGCCGGCGGGCGTCAGGAAGTACACCGAAAGAAAACGGCAGAAAGAGTTGGAACGCATGCTCCTTCCTGATGCTCCAACACGGAAGCGTGTGCGGTATGTTTTGTTTTTAAAGTTAAGCTCCTAATTTTGTATTTAACCTGCTGTATTGATTTTTCAATTCATTCGCAGAAAGAACTCTCCCGAAAGGATGCCATGTCGGTTGGTAACAGGGACACCATCCACACCTCCGCTGCCAAAACCGCGGGCCTGGCAACATCAGTAAGATATATTTCCAATTACATATTTGGGGAAAATAAATAAATAGTTGACCTTTTGTCTAATAATATAGTTTTGTTTGTGTACAGACAGTCAGTATTTGACGTGGCGTGTGATGTAAGTAGCGTTTCGTCTGCTCCTTCATCGGCCATATCGCCTTTGTTGTGCGACTGGACGAAGGGTGAACCAAGTAAGTCTATTTATTTCTACGTGATGGATCTCTATCCATTGAAGGTGAAAATAAAATTTACTTTTTACTTTTAGGACACAAACAATCACCGCGGGCTACGCCTGTACCGCGCCGGGTTTCAGTGACCATTACGTCTGCAACCCAAAGTACCGCCAGCTTAAGTGGTAAATTTTGATAATCTATATCATCATAATCAAAATTTAAGAACATATCGCAAAATAAAAACTGCCATTATAACTTTACGCTATTATTTTAGGAACAGAAGTCTCAACACCGCTTCCAACAAACAGTCATCTAGACTCTAAGCCGAGTACTAGTCGTATAGCAGGTATTTATGATATTTATAGTTTAAAAAATGTAAAAGATTCCCTATATAGTGAAATGATAACATTTTAACAATCAACATTTTTGTTTCAGATCCTCCAACTGAAAGAGGTGAACAGCTGGTGAATGAATGGCTAGAGCAGATGAGTGACGGTGAAGTAGAGAAATCGGAGCTGCATCCTGACCTTGAAGAGCCAGATTTTGTTAATGAGGCACCTGCTCATTTGCCTGATAATATTGACACGACTTTGCAGGACTGGTTGACGCGACAAGACAATGACGCTGACAGAGTGCTGCAAGAATTAATACCGACTGATAATTTAACTTTTGACTGGAATAATAATGCCGATGCGTTTCAGGGACAGCGCGAAGACTTCAGGGGCCAGTCTGGGCCTACATTTTCTATTCCAGACGATGCTAGGCCCATTGACATATTTTTAAAATTTTTTACCGATGAGGTATTTGAGATGCTTGTTTCAGAAACGAATCGGCATATTGGTAATACCTTACGACCTCTTTTAAAACACAGCCGCTTTCAACGTGCAAAAGAAACCAGCAAGGAGGAGATGGCCGTATTTGTTGCCGTATTAATTTTTCAGGGGCTTATGCCTTTAACGGTAGAAAAAGACTACTGGCGACATAACGGCTATCTCACCCTTGTTTATTTCAAGCAGTTGATGACCTATAATAGGTTTGTGTTGTTGAAAAGATTGTTGCACTTTACGGACAATGACGCACCGAGGGACAGATTTAACGACGCAAAGCTGCGGAAGCTAGGGCCTTTACTAAATTTACTCAACAGTAAATTTAGTGAGCTTTATCTTCCGTCGCGCGACATTGCTATAGATGAATCACTTCTCAAATGGCACGGGCCATTGACTTTCGCACAGAAAATTGCTACCAAAGCAGCTAAAGTAGGGGTGAAAACCTACGAACTGTGCGAATCAAGAACTGGCTATTTGTGGAATTTTTCTATCTATACAGGTAAAGACCAGAGCCATGGACAAGACTTAGAAACTGACCAACATGACGAGGAGACTGAGCGACACAATGAGCAGGTGCCTACTAGCGCCACTGCCCAAATCGTATTGGATCTCGTCAAGCCGTTGCTTAATCGAGGTCATACCTTGACTATGGACAATTTTTATAATTCGCCGTTACTGGCGCGTTATTTGAAAAAAAACGGAACAGATTGTTTGGGGACGCTCCGAGTCAACAGACAATTTGTTCCAGAGTCCATCAAAGGTATGTCCAAGAGCGAGCTACGACCTGGCGAAATCGTACAAAGTTATTGTCGCGACTTGTCAATTTTATTGTGGCGTGACAATAATGTGGTTGCCATGCTATCAACATTTCACGGGGGAGAAATTGGAAGAAAAGAAAAATATGGCACATACCGTTACAAGCCCCAGGCTGTGCTCGACTACAACATTTTAATGGGGGGTGTCGATAAAAAGGATCAACTTTTAGCGTCACATCCTATTGAAAGGGGTAGGAATCAGGCCTGGTATAAAAAGGTGTTCCGGCGCCTTTTAAATGTAACGGTGTTAAACTCTTACATTATTTATAAAACGCGCTACCCATCGATCACGCAACGTCAGTTTAGGCTTTGCCTCGCAAATGAATTGGTGGAAACTTTTAAGAATACACCATCCTGTGTGCCACCCCCATTGTCGGATGTGGAAGTTGTCCGGATTATTCAATCCAAAAAACACCAAAGGCATATTATTAGAGGAAACCATTTTATTGGCGAAGGCCAATCCAAAAGTATGACTTGCGTTTGGTGTAAGAAATCTCGAACTAAATATGTTTGTAAACAATGCTCAGTATCATTGTGCTTACTTATTTGTTTCGAAGAGTACCACACCAAAGAGTAACGCGTTTTAAAGTAATGTACGAGTTGCTATATATTTTTTGTTTTGCTTTTTAATTTCTTTGCGTGTATGTTGACTGCAGCATCACATTACGGTCGAAATTATCTTATATGACTACCGACTATCCGACTATCGACTTCTTATGCTCTAGCCATTCATTCACCAGCTGTTCTCCTCGCGCGCACAAACAAACACACTCTTCAGATTTATATATTAGTATAGATGTAAAAAATTTCAAGGCGATAGATTGAGGAGTTCCCTCGTGAGAAGTCAACCATGGCTGCAGCATCACGCCACCATCAAAATCATATAACCGTATATACACACATCAAAAGTGTCTAGGGATCAAGCATTTTTATGCGGATTTCTTGAGATTGAGATGTGGCTTTGTAATAAATTTATGATTTTATAAATTTATATGGATCCTTTTTGGTGCATTTCATAATTTGAATCAGGAACTGTGAATCAAATTCGAGTAAAAGATGAAAATCAGCTGTCAATATTTTCCCTATAAAAACATACAACGCATTGAAGACATTATTAGTGCTACTGTTTCCCTACTACTGATTAAAACCAACGTTATTATGGAGCGGCGACGTCATTTAAGCAGGGAAGAAATGCTCAGAGCCGTGGGAATGATAGAAGCTGGTTCCCGGCAACGTACTGTGGCTTTAGCTCTGAATACAAGTCAGAGTGTTATCAGTCGACTTTGGACACGTTACCGAAGCACTGGTACCGTGGCTGAGCGCCATGGAGGACGGTATCGCTGCACCACACGGAGACAAGACCGATACATTCAAATCTTAACTCGAAGAGCTCCAACAATAACCGCCATGATGTTAGCCGTGAGGCTTCATCACTCTTCAGGGAACTTAATTAGCGACCAAACAGTCAGAAACCGCTTGCATGAAGTGAACCTTCATTCCCGAAGACCGCTACGGGTACCACCTATAGCAATGCACAATCGTAGGATTCGATATCAATGGGCTCTTGAACACAGAAATTGGGCAGAAGAACAATGGCGTTTCGTGTGCTTTTCTGATGAGTCTCGTTTTGGTATGAGACCGGATACAAGACGTATACGACACTGGAGAACCCCTGGACGCCAACAGCGATTAAAATCCTGCCAGGAAGTCCATCCTTATAGTGGTGGAACCATCATGGTATGGGCGGGTATTTGGATCGGCGGAAGAACTGAGTTGATTTGGATCAGAGGCAACCTCAACGCTCAAATTTATGCTGAAACGATTGTATCAGACGTCATCGTTCCTCTACAAGTGCAAATCGGTCCCTTATTTCAGTTAATGCATGATAATGCACGACCGCACACCGCAAGAGTTGTAAGACAGACTCTCGCCGCAGCTAACATCAATGTCCTGCCCTGGCCTGCTCAGTCGCCAGACTTGAACCCGATTGAGCATGCATGAGATATGCTACAGAGAAGAGCTCTGCCGAATATGGAGGGTATCCAGTCGCAAGAAGACCTTTTTTTGTTGTTGCAACGAACATGGGCGGCCATTCCACAGCGTGATTTGGATGAACTCATTTTGAGTATGCCAAACCGATGTTCTTGTGTTGTTAGTGTTCGCGGTAGAAACACGGATTATTAATTGTTTAAGTTACCCAATAAAATTTTAGAGAAAACTGTTATTTCAGTCTTTTTTTCGAACTTTTGTGTTAGTGGTTCAAATGTCAAATATCCCTTTATTAGGAAAATGGCAAATTTCTTTATTAATGCAAAGGTGACTTGGTTTATCGTTACTGTGACAAACGAAAACACTTTATTTGATGAATCCTTAAAGAAAATTTTAATTAATATCAATCAGGAGAAAAGTTATTGCAAAAATATATGTTGATCCCTAGACACTTTTGATGTGTGTATATATTTAATTTATATTTATTTATATATATATATACAATATGTTAAGAAAACCCTGTCCGATCCGTGAAGGTATTGTTAGGTATCGATAACTGATTCTACTAATGCCTACAAAACCTGGCTAAACTTAAAAAAAAATTCCCCCTAAAAAATAAATAACTTAAATAAAATAAATAGGTAATTTCATGGCAACACAGGCACAGTTCATAACCTCAGTTGACCTCATGCATGTAATATGTGTGGTATAGGTAATTTATTTACGTTTATCGAGTCTCGAAAGAAATAATGATACTTAGGCAGCTCGTGAAAAGAACTTTTTTTTTTAAGTAGGAAGGTCGTCTGACTCTCCAAATGTATCATTTCATTCGATGAGCTGATTGCTTGCTTGCTTAATTGGGCTGTGGCGGAGATGTTGTTCTATATTTCGTTTACTAATAACGATACAGGCCCAGCTGGCACCGTCGCACGAGATTAGCACACAAATAAAAATCAAGTGGTGTCAAATCCGCGCTGGCCACAGTTGGTCCACCCTTACCAATCCACTGCTCGCCGAACTGATAATGGAGGTACTCACGTACAGGACAAAGATATGGTGACGCACCGTCATACTGGAACCACATTGACCACAATCACCTGATCACAAAACAGCAGTTGCTACCTTCCATCAGCATGTTACATTACTCTACATTAGGAAACGACATGATCACACAATACACAAATAGTCTTCACTAGAGCGATGTTCACGCACAACTGATAATTTAAAGTAAAAATGATTTTTATTTTATAAAATTGTACCTACGGGGCTGCTCGCGGCATCCTTTGAGTAAATATGGATGTGTAAGTAATCAAAATATTGATTTTCGATGGAAACAATTTACTTGTCTATTTTTGTTATCGATTTAGTATTGTAGTTTCTCATTCTCATTCTAGATTCAACATCGCATGGAATTGTTTAGAACTTTTACAAAACTTAAATTAGTTAGGTACACTGCTGTAAACGAAAATCATGCCAAATTTTTAATTTCAGTTTCTGTCTCAAAATCGATGATATTGACCGTTAAAATATTTGTAAAATTTTACTAAAATTGTGTTTCATAAGTCCTTCTCGTTTCGAATTTCGAGTTTCGATTAATTACTAATAACATTATTATAACACAAGTATTAGTAAACACTAATACTTGTGTTATAATAATGTTATTAGTAATTAATCGATAAACAAACAAAAGTACTTTTACCATTGGGTAATCTGTGTTTTTAACAAATCATTCAACCAGATACAAGTTTCGATTAATAGCGATAAAAAACGTTATTGCGCAAAAATTAGTGCATCACTAGTTATTTCTTTTACGCCGCCGACAAAGGTCACGCGCGACGCCGCCAAAGAAATAAATAATCTAACAAAACAATAAAAGGAAAGCCGACAATTATACCGCCTAAAATGGTGTTGTCATTTTTTTAAAAACACCAAATTTTGGGGAAGTTAGCGTAAATTCGCGGGGAAAAAAGATAGTTTCAAAATTGATTAGTATTGTTACTATGATGATTATGCAAAATTTCAAATTTTATTTGGTCATGTGATTGCCTAACCTTTATTATCCTTATGGGTCGGACAGGGTTTTCTTTACATATTGTATATATATATACAATATGTAAAGAAAACCCTGTCCGTGATCCTGATCCGTGAGGGTGTTGTTAGGTATCGATAACAGATTCTAATAATGCCCACAAAGACAGGCAAAACTTTAAAAAAAAATCCCCCTAAAAAATAAATATTATTTCGCAAAAAGAGGTAACTTAACACATGTGCAGAAAGCAACCCCATTCCGCGGGCGGCGGGGGGTGGGGGACGCGGCACCTGTGACGTGGTCGCGTCGCTATTCGCTTATAATAATACCGGTGTTGTCACTTTTTTAAAAATTACCAAAGTTCGGGTAAATTGGAATGAATTCCCCGGAAAAAAGGATTGTTTCAAAATTCATTAGTATTGTTACTATGATGATTACGTAAAATTTTATATTATATTTGGTCAAGTGTTTACCTAACCTTTATTATCCTTATGGGTCGGACAGGGTTTTCTTTACATATTGTATATACAGAAAGACGGAAAGAATATATATATAAATATTTTATTTCAACAGAATTTTTAACATAACAAAAAATTATTACTATGATGAATTTTAATATCTATAGAAAATCGTAAGTTTTTTAAAGCGGTATGTTGCTTCGTTGTGGCATGTGTGCCCTTAGCTTTATAGCGGAAGCGGCCATATTGTTTACAAAACTCAAGGCCGATTTGAATTCAAGTGATTGAAGTGGTCGAAGATAACGTTTATATTTTTATGATATGTTTTAGAATTAAGTTGTGACTTTTGAGTTTACTAAATGAAGAAACCCTATGTTTTTGTTTTTATTTTAATGTACAAAAAATGATGTAACATTTAACACAATCCGCAATATACTAGCACCTTTTTGTATGGGATAATTATTACCTTCAAAGTTTTGAAAACTTATTGTGACCTGAAATTTGATTTCAGGTGATTAGTTTTAGTTTAATACGATAGGCTATACATCTATCTTCATATTAGCATATATATTTTTGGTCGGTATGTCCGAAATAATCTCAAAAATGGATACAAAACTCCAATAAATAGTGCGACAGTTTCGCGTTGCGGCGATAATCTTTGCTCAATTTTTAAGTTTATTTTTTTATGTCTTTTTATAAGGATATGTGGATAATTTTTTTTTAGTAGTGGTATTAGTATGTATGCTCTGTATATAAAATGAAAAAACACGTGTTCTTTGTATATACTTCAAAATAAAAATTATTTTCTTGGGCTACTCCTTTATTTTCCTACACCAAAAAGTTTGACACGATTTTTCGTAAATTTAATACATAACAAATGACCCTAGATTCTTTTTTATCTTGTTCCTAATTTATTCAACTTTCTGAAACAGTTATTGTTTTTTTAATCATACTGTTCTACGAGGTACAGTATTTAATTTTCTAAAGCTCTGCACGATCCCTGCGCCGCGTTCTTTTGCAGTGACACTTTACGCGTGCGCAACCAGCGCAACTGCGCGGCAGTGTGACCAACCTTAAATTAGAGATCCTGCCCCACTTATACAAGAAAACTGACAAATCCTGCCACAATCAAAAGCATAAAATGCCAAAATAATGCCAATATAATTTAAAAGTTTAAAATAAATAAACACATTATTTTTTGAAGTTTTATTTAAAACTAGCTGTGCCACACGGATTCACAGGCTTTTTTTAAAAAAATGCCCCGCTCCTATTGGTTGCAATGTGATGCTATATGGCCAAAAGCCTTCCTCGATGAATGGGCTATCAAACGAAAAAAGAATTTTTCAAATCGGACCAGTAGTTCCTGAGATTAGCACGTTCAAACAAACAAACAAACTCTTCAGCTTTATATGTATATTAGTAGGATAAATAATAAAGTCTAAAAGTGAACTGAATTAAATTACACATTCCAATTAACATCGTATTCTTCTGGATCACTTTCTTTATACATCGCTTTTGTCATTTCTTTAGTTGGCTGGAATGAAACGCAGTCACCATATTCACTAATGCCCTGTCTAACAACTAAAATAGAGGCGACATGTTTATTAATAAATCTGTTCGGCGTTTTTATTTTATCAGATTGATTTTCAAGAATATCCTTTCACAAGCAGCATTCGGCTTTTTTTTGAACCATTACCTCTTAAGGTATTAATTTTTTAACCATAATTTAATTTTTTACATTTTGGCATTAGAATTTCCTTCTAGAAACATTCTAAATTATTTTTTTTTTTAAATTTGACATAAGAATTTTTGTCTAGATACATTCAACATTATTTTCTTTTGACATTTCTTTTTAGGATTTTTATTATTTTATTTATTTTGTATTGTTCCTAACAACAAATTGCTCTGTTCTCTGGTTGTAACTCATGATTCGAAAGTGCTTGTATCTAAGCATACTTGAATAAAGTATTATTTGAATTTGAATTGGATACTGCATCCTACTCTTTTTGTGGGCTGTAGCGGCTAGCGGCTATACTATATTGTTAATACTGCCGAAAGTGCCAAATCCTGCCAGATTTCTAAAACGTCAAACAAAAGTGCCAGAGAGTAAAATAAAGGGTTAAACCTGCCAAAAAGGCAGGATCCTGCCACATATGGTCACACTGCTGCGCGGCCGGACGCTCGAGTGGTTAAAAATGGCACTCATTAGTCTCTTACCATGTGAATCGCTCCGACTAGATTACTTGATGTTGAAGCAACTACATTCACCGGATTAGCTCGTTTTTACAATCTAAAATAAATATATAATATATAATAATATATATTAATATCAACTTATTTCTCTGAACACATAGACACAAATTACAAAATTATTCACTCAGTAGGTATAACATTTTCACTATACGAATATAATTGTGAATATAGGCACCTTCGAGTCACTAGACGCAGTGTCACGCAGTGAATGTTAATGTACTTAACCTTACGAACATAAAGTGTGTTTGGCTTTGAAGCTGATGGTCGCTGTATAATTTTTCTACACATAAATTTAAAATGACAATTGATAAATGAAGATCGTTGTACATTCTATTCTTATCTCATGTGTAAGGTTTTATTATGATAAATTGAAAATTAGAAGAAAAGGTTGGCTACACTGATGAGTCGGGATGACGTAGCGTCAAGTGGGCGCGACGAAAAAAAAAAAAGGGCGCGAATGATAAGTTTGGTGTTCGGAGCAGAAAAGTTTAAAAAATAATAAGTTTAGTTACAAAGTTATTTATACAATAAGTTTAGTTTTAATGGCAACAATAAGTTTTGTTATTGGAAGATTATCTTCTCAATAAGTTTGCTGGTTCATACTACTGATGCTCATGATTGTTAAAGTTACAATATACTGATTTTGGATACAATTGGTTGCGCTTTATTTCTGAGGTTACTTAAATCTCAGAAGTGGGATTACAACTCTATTATTCAAGTAAGTACACGCCTGCATTTAACATTATTTAATAATTTTCTTTTTCTAAATAAATTATTAAATGCATTATGCCTAGTGATTTATATACATTAGGTTGTGTTATGATAAACTGTTAAGCAGCCATATTGTTGTACAATAAAATTATGCACTAGGACGAGTACCTAACGAGCAATATGTGTTTAAAAAAAAAAATCACCATCAACCACCATACAAGAAAACGTTTCTTTTTAATCATGCTGTCCATTTCATTCCTATGCAAATATAATCCAAAAGCCTATTAAAGATCCTGAAACGGTATATCAGCCTCATAACGCTCATAAAATATAATATAAAATATAACAGTCTGTTGCTGTGAGTAGTATTTATAACTAAGACTAATAGTTATTTATTTTTGCTGCGAGTTTCAGAAAAATGGAAGATAAGGACGGGATGCAACGGAGCTTAAGGACTCCAACACGAGATCGGTCACGCTCCAGGTGGAATTGCAACAGCAGACTACGAGAACGTGAGTCCTCTCTGAACCAGCGGCAGAAGCGGCCGCGCTTGTTTGAGATGGACCTGCGTGCAACGCGTGACACTGAGCAGCGGTGCAGTAGAAGCGAGCTTCGTTTGCCACATGTCCAGGCGAGCCGCCGGGATCACCGGAGCCGGAGCCGCAGCATATCGCCTGCCGCCAGAGGTTTGAGGCACCGGGAGAGCTGGAGCCGCATCAAGCCGTCTGCTGCCAGAGCTTCGAGGCCCCAAGAGATCTGGAGACGCAGCACGCCATCTGCTGCCAGAAGTTCGAGGACTCGGGAGAGCCGCAGCCGCAGCAGACCGTCTGCTGCCAAAGGTTCGAGACCCCGGGAGAGCTGGAGTCGCAGCAGGCTACAGGAAGCAAAGGCTCCGAGGGAGCCAGCACCGGCGGGCGTCGGACAGCGACACTCAAACAGGTCATGTAGCCCTACTTTTTCGTCTAGGGATGTGATTCAAATAATTCAATCAATTAAAGATATCCTCCCATCCCAGCCATCAAGCCAAAGCACACATGTGATTAATAGAGGTATAGATCACAGAAATATCATTCCAGAATTTAATCCTTCCGAGAAAAACCAACGTGTAGATGTATGGATCAAGAAAGTTAATGAGTGTGCCGAGGTATATGGATGGGATGAGAAGACTTTAGTTCATTTTGCAATGCAAAAATTAGCGGGTCTAGCAAAAACATGGTACGAGAGTCTTAACTCAATACGGTATAGCTGGGAAGAATGGCAGATTAAGTTAAGCAATGCGTTCCCGAGCGAGCAGAATTTCGGCCAACTCTTAGAGGACATGCTCAAACGAAAAAGTAGGCCTAATGAGTTAATTGAAAATTATTACTACGAAAAGATAGTATTATTAAATCAGTGCGAAATTTACGGTAGGAAAGCAGTCGACTGCGTCATCCACGGCATCAGCGATAGGACTATAAGGTCAAGTGCTTTAGCATTAAGGTGCTAAGAACCTGATCAGCTTCTAAAATTCTTATTAAGTAACAATAAAGAACTTCAGCAACCACCGGTCAGAGATAGGAATACATTCATAGTAGAGGATAGGCAAGGCGGTAATCGGGCGAATTTAAAAACAATTTCCAGTCTTTATTGTTATAATTGTAAGGAAAAGGGACACCCATTCTCCAGGTGCATCAAGCCCCTGCTCAAGTGCACTCATTGCAATAAAATAGGACACAAATCTGAAATATGCCGAAATATTCAAGATAAGGGATCAGGAAAGTCGGATTTATCAGCAAAAACTATGCGCATTTCGAGCTCTAATATTTGTAACAAGTTCATAAAAAAGGTGTTCATCAATGAGAATGACGTATGTTTCGAAGCCTTCGTTGATCTTGGAAGTGAGGTTACGCTAATACGGCAGTCTGATTTTGATAAGCTTGGGGTATGTCATGACGCCACGCTATCTACAATGAAAGGTTTTGGCAATAATATTGTAAAGTCGATGGGCTCGGTGGAGCTTAATCTTTCGATAGATGGGGTAAGTGCTACAATGTCGTGCCGGGTAGTGGATGATCGTTTCCTGGAGAAATCCATGTTGATTGGTCAGACATATACGGAGCAGCCGCATGTAATTGTTTACAAAGACGCGAATCAACTTCAATTCTTGGACATAGGTGCGGAAGTACCCTGTCCTGATTTACATAAGGTTGACCAACACATGGAACGGGTAAGGGTATCTAATCAGTGAGTACTTTTTGGCACCGCCAGTGTAAAAGCGTCGACATCAACAGTTTTTACAGGCAGTGTTTTGCTAAACACTAAAATCGTCGGTAAACCTAATTCTCAATACTTCGTGTGCGGTGGTGTATACCAAGTGAATAATGGTCTACTATTTGTTGTGGTTATACCGTGTGAGGCATCGTGCCTACTTCAAAGTAATTCTGTTTTTTCCAGAGCTGAAAGGGTAGAGTCAGTCTATAGGCTTGCGGACGTACAGTTGGTACAGAATCCTGTTGGTGACGAAATATTATCTTCTGAACGTTTTGACCAAAATCAGGTTCAATTGGGTAAAGCGGTATCTGATATTGATAGGGCTAAACTTATTGATATTTTACGACGAAATCAAGGATATTTCGCAAATGATTAGGCGGGGTTAGGATGTACAAGCGTTACGGAGATGAAAATAGAGCTAAACAGCCAGCGTCCTGTAGTATATAGACCTTATCGTCTATCACACCACGAACGAGAGAAAGTTCAAGCGATGGTGGACGATATGTTACAGGCGGGGATCATCAGGGAATCCGTTACGAGCTACGCTAGCCCAATCATTCTTGTACGAAAAAAGGATGGCAATATGCGATTATGTATCGATTATAGGCAATTGAACTCTATCACCGTTAAGGAACGGTACCCCATGCCTGTGATTGAAGATGAAATTTCCAGGTTATCGAGTCAAGCATGGTTCATCACACTGGATTTAATGTCCGGTTATTACCAAGTGCCAATTGCGAAAGACAGCAAACACCTAACGGCGTTTGTCACACCGGACGGTCAGTACGAGTACAATCGAATGCCGTTTGGTTTGGCAAACGCTCCCGCTGTCTTTCAGCGAATGATGCACCATGTCTTGGGGCCAGCTCGGTTCGACAAGGCCACCGTGTACATAGATGACGTATTGATCTTTGGCAAGACTGCTGCTGAATGTTTGGACCGTTTTGAGGAAATTCTTGGCCTCATAAAGAAAGCCAATCTTAAGTTGAACCTCTCAAAGTGTAGTTTCTTGCAAAATGAGATCAACTACTTAGGGTACGAGATCAGCGCGGCAGGTATGAGGCCAGGAAAAACGAAAATCCAAAGCGTCGTCAATTTCCCTCGTCCAGAGAATGTACATGGTGTACGCCAATTCTTAGGGTTAGTCAGTTATTTTAGGAAATTTATCCAGGGCTTCGCTCAATATGCTTATCCACTGACGAAGCTCCTCAAAAAGGACACAGCATATGAGTGGACAAACTTCCAAGGGGAGGCTTTTAAAACCTTAAAAGCTAAGCTTACTGACAGACCTGTATTGTCTATATACGATCCATCAGCCGAGACAGAACTGCACGCAGACGCTAGCAAATTAGGTGTTGGTGGGATTCTCTTACAGCGGTCTCAAGGGAGTAGCGGTTCTTTCCATCCGGTGGCTTATTACAGTCGTCAGACGACACCCGAGGAGAAGAACTTTCACTCGTACGAACTAGAAACGTTAGCCGTTATTTGTTCTCTAAAAAAGTTTAGAGTATATCTGTTAGGAAATCCATTCAAGGTAGTGTCAGATTATAGCGAGATCCACTTTCGTAAAGCGTGACTTAATACCAAGAATAGCTAGGTGGTGGCTAGCATTACAGGAGTTCGACTGTTGCATGGAGTATAGGGCAGGTACGAAAATGGAGCACGTAGATGCACTATCCAGGAATCCGGTTATTGACCCGGAAAATTGGAGTTCTGAAAAATGCCCTAACGTGATGATTATAAATAATGAGGACTGGTTATTGACTCTTCAGCTGGGTGATCCAGAGTTACGTAGGATTCGTGACATTGTTAGTAGCGATCTGGATCCCCAAGGTCTGGATTATATTAAGCAGAATTACGTTATCAAAGATAATAAATTGTTTAGAATAGTGGGCGAGGATTGTCTTAGGTGGGTTGTTCCAAAGGGGGCAAGATGGCAGTTATGCAAAATGAATCACGACGACATAGGCCATGGGGGTTTCGAGAAAGTCCTAGAACGCATAAAAAAATTAAAGGTTTTCAAAAATGAAGCGGTTTGTCAAGAAATATGTTGGAGCGTGAATTGATTGTGCATATTCTAAAAAAACTCTAAATACTCGCGAAGGCCTACTACATCCAATAGAAAAAGTCGCGATTCCATTCCACACACTACATATCGACCATCTTGGGCCCTTTGTGAAGTCCAAAGGAGGATATACACACATATTAAATGTGGTTGACGATTTTACAAAATTTGTTTTTATCAAACCCGTCAGGAGTACAAACACTCAAAATGTGATTAGGGTTTTACAAGATATTTTCGACACTTTTAGACGTCCTACTCGTCTTATCAGCGATCGCGGATCTTGCTTCACCTCCGACGCTTATAAAAAGTTCTGCCGTGATAAAAACATAAAGCATGTTCTTAACGCCGTTGCTAGCCCGAGGTCAAACGGTCAAGTGGAACGGTATAACCGAACCATCTTAGATTCACTGATTGCTCAAAATCTCAGGGACAATGAAAAGTCTTGGGATAATAAGCTAGGGACAATCCAATAGGGTCTGAACAATACCATTCAAAAGACCATAGGTAAGACTCCAGCTGAGGTTTTATTTGGGACAGTTATGAATAGCGAGGTGAATCCAGGTCTAAATGAACTTACTGACAGTGACAGGTTACCCGTTTTATCTGAACTGTCGTCAATTCGCGATCAGGTCAAACTTCGTATCGACGATCACGATCAGGGCAGACGGCCTGCACGGAGGTATAATAAGGGTGACTTGGTCAAAATAACCAAGGTAGCCTTTCATAATGATGGCAGGAGTACGAAGCTTTTGCCCTCATATGAGGGCCCTTTTAGGGTCATAAAAGTGCTAGGAAACGATCGCTACAAGGTAGGCCCAATATCGGGTTTTGAAGGGACGAGAAAAAGGAAGAAAACCACAGTTGCCGCCGATCGCATGCAGCCCTGGATACTCGTAGCATCACTTGAGATAGATGATGACAATGAGATTGATGCTAGGGGTGACGCAAGCGATTATAATAACTAGTCCTCGTTTTAAAAACATATGATTAAACAGTTATTAATAGTTTGAGCTGAATTAACTATAGATTTATTTGTATTGTTTCAGGTCAAACACGAGCTAGAGAAAATGCTAGAGATCCTCATTGTGGCTTGACCTGAAACATTCATGGCGGTGTAATAAGGATACACATAAAACTTTTGTTTAGCTTGAAACATTGGCTTACTGTTTGATAAACAGAGATTAGTATACGATTAGTCTATGATTGTATTAGTTTAATACTTACGATATATTAATTTGCTATACAACGTGTAACATAAAGGGTATATACATAACAAAGGCATGGCATCTTTACATGATATTAAACGATATTGGAAGGGTTTTTTAATCCTATTTCTTTATGTTAGGAAGTTATGAGGAAAAACACCGCCTGTGATAGGCTACTAACATACTAGTCGCACAGAGATATTGAAGACATTTATCGGATTTTGGCAAGTAACGTGACGTGTAACGAGTAGTTATTAACGTATGTAGTGTGCTGCCACGTTTGTTATGATTTGATTTTAAGAAACACACGAAACCGAAAATTTGTTACCCATTTTTTGAGTATTTTATTTTGAGTTGAAACCCTGCCGATATCGTTTGATACATAGACTTCTAGTATATAGACGTGAAATACCTACAGAAAAAACGTGCCATCGTTTGACATTTGTTCGAACATAATATGGCCGCCTCTTTCTAGGGCTGTCACTGTGTATTTGTTTCCAAAGATTTTAATATATTATTATTTTTTATTATTATAATTTTTTAATATAGTCTGTCTGTTATATAATTATTTTAATTCTCTCGTTTTCTGTCGGCTTCTTAGATAAAGTACTTATTCATTTATTCATAACGTCACGTCTTTATCCCTTACGGGGTAGACAGAGCTTGAGGTTATAAGAACAAAAGCCACGTTTAGCGCGTTGGTAGGTGCATAAACATAGATAGAAAATGGAATCAAAATAGTGATGGGTTGCTAACCTCATCGCTTAATGAAATGATTCTTAAACTTGGCCAATTCCCTCGACCGGTTTTCACAGTCTGCATGGGATGAGAAGCAGCATTAGAAAATTCATATTTTACATAATATGCACACATTTCCGCACCACCTATGATTAACTCATAAGTGGTGCGGAAATGTGTGTACTTGGCGCATTTTTATAACGTGGTTTCCCCCGTAGCTATACTCCACGATCTATTGTAATAAAGAAAGTTTGAATTTTGGCTAAGTCAAATGTCTATTTTGATTGGGTTACTAGATAAAAGGGTCCTCTCCCTCCCTCCTCTCAATTATGATCCTTGTTTGAAAGTATCTAAGTGTAATTATATTGTATAGACATTATTAAGTGCAAAAGGTGCAATAATAATAAAATACATTTATATTTTTTAAATATATTCGTTTATTAAACTACTAGCTTCCATAAGCGGGTTCGCCCGCCTTTAAAAGGTGATCTATGACGTCATTTGTATCCCGTCGTCATCATCATCATCATCTCAGCGTTTATCCCGGTTGCATCCGCGGCTTTCGCGTTGGAGCCCGGGGTCCGCTTTCCTGCACATTCTCTTTCATTTCGCACGATCTTTAGCATCCTGTGGTAAGAGCTTGTTGGCACGCATGTCATCTCTTACAACGTCAAGCCAGCACTTCTTTGGTCTAACCCACTTGTTCCGGCCCGGCGGAGGCGCCATGGCAAGACATTTGTTACCCACGTAACATGCCGCTTGCACAATGTTCTTGCATGTGGTAAACATGTATTATATGTTCTTCTTCTGTTTGAATCTATAAACAAAAGATAAAATCAATATCTATTATCAAAATAATTGAGTAGATAGATAATTAAATTATTTTTATTTAAAATATCATATTTCTTCCTTTAAAGTGACAAATTAAAAAAATATTTTAAATAAAAATAAAACCGCCTTCAAAACACACCCAATAATAGATAATTGAAATCGGTGCTAAACCAAGTACATATGTTGGTCCCCGCTACACCATGCGCATCTAACATATTGGCACCGACTTTGAAAGCTGTTTTATTTTTATTTAAAATAATTTATTTCTTCATTTTAAGCGAAATAGTTAAAATTCCCTATCTCAAAAACTACTGAACCGATTTTGATGAAACTTGCAGTATTCACTAAGTTGAACAATGTCTAATATATAAAAAAGAATACCGAAATCGGACTAATAGTTCCAGAGATATGCGAACACAAACATAAAAACATACATACATATTTACATACTACACTTATACAATTCGGCACATTTGTTCAAACGCTGATATAGACTAACATTTTTGAAAATATTACATACATAACAGTTCGAAATGAAAACCTCCTTTTTATGAAGTCGGTTAAAAAAAATTTTGGACAACCCTAACATATGTCAGCAAATTACGTAAACAAATAAACATTTACAATAAAGAGAAACGTGCTTATATAGTGTAAATAAGTGTGTATTTAGTAATTTAACGACTAATAAGTAATCATGGTTCATTTTAGTTTGAAAATTAGAATGATAAATGGTGATTTAGCTAGAAAAGAGGTAACTAACCTATGAAACGTCAATTGAGCTTGATTTCTGTTGTTTCTGGCACCACACATAACAATACAGCACGCAGGCATATTAAGTAATAGTTTTGTCCCACGGTACACTACAAATCCACTTTAAAATGTCTTGTATATTATCAAAAAAATTAATTTTTGTTATGTTACGTATCCCGTTGACAGCACAACTACCACGAAATTGTCACCTAAGATGGCCGGCGTTGGCACGCTGCCAACAACTGTCAGTTCATTTTAATAGTGTTACCATAATTCCGCAGTAACAAAAATATATTTGTCTCTTTTGCCAAATGCAAATGTACTGTTGAAAAAAAGAGACAAAATAATGTATTACGGTTTTGTACCCTAAATTACATATATATGTATAATGAAAAATTGTATAGCTTGACAACAGCATCTCCTTATATTTCTATCTCAATGGTTTGATATCATCTAAAGATGCCAGGCCCTTGGTATGTATATACCCTTTTTGTTACACGTTGTATATCTGATAGATATTTGGCAGTAGTTGCATGTTCTGTTAATACAGTATGTAGAATGTTTTCATTTTCGCCAAGTGTAAGGTTCCACCGGGTACCCGCGTGGGGACACGCGGGTTATCAGGATGGTCGAGTGTAAGGTTTTATTATGATAAATTGAAAATTAGAAGAAAAGGTTGGCTACACTGATGAGTCGGGATGACGTAGCGTCAAGTGGGCGCGACGAAAAAAAAAAAGGGCGCGAATGATAAGTTTGGTGTTCGGAGCAGAAAAGTTTAAAAATTAATAAGTTTAGTTACAAAGTTATTTATACAATAAGTTTAGTTTTAATGACAACAATAAGTTTTGTTATTGGAAGATTATCTTCTCAATAAGTTTGCTGGTTCATACTACTGATGCTCATGATTGTTAAAGTTACAATATACTGATTTTGGATACAATTGGTTGTGCTTTATTTCTGAGGTTACTTAAACACGTGAATTACATGCATAGTAGAGACGAAATTCTAATCCTTATTTCCGGCCACCGTAGGTGCGGGCTTGCTTACGGTGAGCAGTAGCTCATCGTCCGATAATACGCGCAGTCGACTCGGGCTCGACAACTGTGAGTCGACGGCGCCAATGCTTTCACGTGCTTCTCAAGGAGTTGGAGTCAGTAAACCGTAGGGGTGCAACAAGGCCGTTTTACCGCGTAGAAAAATTAAAGTCACATAGTGTAATAATCACGTACCTAATAACATAACATCAATTACAAAACATAGTTTAGCCTTTACTAAAAAATATAGAATTAAGACTATTAGGTACATATATAAAATTAAAAACTTACATTGCTTCTCTTGCTCTTTCCAGAGCTGCGATATTTATTCTTTTACGTTTAGCATCGGAATTATAGCTGTATTTATTTTTCCTCATTTCGACCGCTAACAAAGCTCGAATCAGCTACAATCAAAATAAATACAAAAAAATTACTATCTGTTAAAGTAAGAAAGGGGATGTTTCAGAAATGTATGGAGCCTGGGCCAGCACATTGTACACTTAATGCTATATGTCTACCAAATTCGATAAAGAATAGAGGTAAACGAACCGTTGCTAGGCAACGAGTAGTTTACGCCTAAAGGACAGATGTTAACAAGCTAATTTCCTAATAGGTTAAATTTTATACTTAGTCCATAAGAAAGCATTACAATGCATATGTTATGCAGTAGATTTGAAAGTAATTAAAATACGCAAAATCGTATTGACAAATGCCACAACTATATTCATTGGTTGAATTCCACAAAATGTGTTTAATACCTGGATTTCAAACATCTTTCTGTTTTTGTAGGGCTATCACGTAAATTTAATGTTGACTTTTTAATGGTTTTTCGAAATACCAAGTTATTATGCATGTTATTTTAGTTATTCTATTTAGTTTAGTTAGCATGTAAAAGTCGATAATCATGTAAATAACAGGAGATTTGTAAAACGTGAGTTGTGATAACCCTAAATTGTTTTGTTTATCTCTATTCTTTATGGAGCTTGGCGATAATATAGGTATAGTTACGCTATAGTTAACTGTTTTTATTATTAATTTCCTATATCGTTTTTATACAGATTCAATTTAACTCGTCCAAGGAGTGCAACACAACTACTCATAAATATGGTGGTCAGCTACAAGCGAAATATGATTTTGACAGTGACATTTGATTGACGTGTGTGTGATGTATCTAAGGCTATCGTATCTATATTAACTACCATATGACAGCGAAAAGAACAAAACATGAATTCCGAACATACGGCCCATTAAATAAACACAATCAACTCAAATCAACACTCGACACGAACTTATCGGGAAAATAGAACTGCCAAAGTCGCCAATCAAACGTCATAAAAAGTGTCATGGCTACCTTAATAAAGGGTTATCTCACTAAAAAAACGTTTCAAATAATTAATTATACAGTATATTAACTAACAGAGGGCGTTCCCGTTAACCCGAAATAGTATAGCATACATACATGCTAAAAAAAATATTTCCATTCGAAAACAAACAGTTTTAAATTTTTTTAAATATGAAAATATTCAATAAAAACTTTTAAATTGACATGTAAAAGAAACACACTGTACACTCGAACTTGAAAGACGGCAATGTCGCAATTTATTTATACATGACGACTACTATTTTGATTTAAAACAGGAGGTTTCAAATTTATTTTCAATTATAATTTTTTTTTTATTCGGATTATATTATGCTTATTTTTCTATGCTAATATTTTTATTTTAATCGATTAATGATATATATTAACGAGTTTAAGGGAACGCTCTCTGTTATTTAACATACTGTATATAGGTACTTGTATTTTTATTCAAATTGATTTATTAGTATTTTTATGAAAATCTTCCATTTCTTTCCTTTTTATCTTTTAAGCTTACAGTCAAGACCAAAAGTCGAGTTGCAATCTCACAAAACTATGGCCAAGCAATACTAGTTGTAGTTACGACCTTCTTCTATAATAAAGTTTGATACTCACTCATACACTTTGACAACTTGCTGCCCGCTTATGATTGTTAGGTACTACTTACTAATTTCAACGTTCACAGTAAGCGTTTCAATGGCCTAGCTGTTTTCGCCTTGATAGGCGTTCAAGGTGGTTCGAGTTCAAATCTAATAACTTACGAAATATTTTTTAAATGTTTATTGGTGACTTATGAATGCTGACAACAAAAATATCTAAAAATACCGATCCGCAACTTAAAGATGATACTTTCTTTTATGATTTTTCTATATTAGAGTCATTATAAAAGATGACGGTAGACTTGAAAGAATCTGAATCACTACTTCACAAAAAATATTCCGCTACCCGCAATAACTATTATTAGCTACAATAACTCAAATAATATTACTTAGCTGTTGTTAGTTGGTGAACATATAGTTACCAGTTTGTGTTATTAGTTTTACTTGTTTAATCAATATGCAGCAATATATCTCAAATATCATATGAAACCGGCTTTTGTGTAAGTTGTTTTTATTATTATTTGTGTAAGGTGCAAACCAATCGCTTGTTGCAAGCGTGTAATAAAATTGTTATTGTTTTAGAGAAATACTGTAAGCCGTTGGAGGTCAAGGTTAAGAGGTTGGAGGACGAAGGTAGCTGTCGAGACAAGTGAAACGAAACGACAATATTTACCGTTGAATAAACATTTAAATCGTGCGAAGAGGGAGGTTGCGTTTGTGGAGTCTTATCGAGCTAAACAAAAAATAAATCTATTTATAAAAATCACAGTGCAGAAGTGTCCTACAGAGTGTTTTACATATATACCATTATATAACTTAATAACGGACTCTAAACCACCTCTAAAGTAATTTAGCTAAGTGACAGTAATATGTTCGGTTGGCTTAATGGCTAACAGATGTCGCCTTTTGCAATTTCAATACAAATTACTTTTGGTAAATTATAAAAACAATAATTTCGGAATTCGATAAGAAATAAGTTCGTTAACTTTTGAAGTAAGAAAGCGCTTGAAGATTTTAATCTCATGCCATCAAACTCCGAAAAAAGTCACTGCAGGATGGCATACCATGCTATACAGGCAAAAAAATTGTAAATGTAATAAGCACTATTTTGTATTCTAAGTATAGATTATGATTGTAATAATATTCAGGTTAAGCTTCAATCCTCTTTTCTTTAAGAAAATGAATAATTAAGCTATAACCTCTTTAATCATAATATATGTATATTAATATAATTTTCATATCTAACAACCAAAAATGTTTATTTTGTATTTTTTACCATAACAATATCATAAGTTTGTCAAGGATTACTTTTATATAAAATATTACAATGCTGCCGTTTCAACGTTTGTTTCATTCGTTAGTATATCTATACCGAATAATATATAACTTTATAATATATTGCATTATAATATGCTTATTGTTTTATTTTTAAATATTTTTTTTATTATATTATCTCTATAGTAAACTAAAACATATACTTAATAAAAACCTTTTTTGGTATAAATATTCAATAAATTTTCCTATTCTTTTAAATATTATTTGCAAACATTTTTACTTTAAAATACAAATCAATTATCATAATTTTAAATTATATGAAACAACAAAAAGATTTGCCATTATTAAGGATCGAACCCACAATCGCTCGCTTATGATAGCACTGTTGAGCGTGTTCTTCGTTTACTTGAGGTTATTAAATAAAATGTGACTTCACTAATTTATTATAGTGAAGTCACATTTTATTTAATAACCTACCGCCTACTCTATTTTTAATTAATTAATTTGAAAAACGTCGAAAGGTCACCAGTGTTGAGCGTGTTCTTCGTTTACTTGAGGTTATTAAATAAAATGTGACTTCACTATAATAAATGCTTATAATTTTGGTTCCACAATGTTTTACTATAACTAGCTATATACTGTGTACATGTAGAGGCAGGGCGGTGTATTGTAAGCGACTGGCGAGCCGTACGCTCGCGTCCCCTTATTTCGCTAAAGATGCGACTCAGCACATTGCGGTTACCAAGCCGCTACATCACACCCCCCCTTTCTCAAATTTTTTACAAAAAAAATTTCTCTCTATTCTATTCTAATATATGTATAGTTACATGGTATGTCTTAATCACAATGTTGCTTATCATAACATTCTGTACTAGTCAGCATTCCAACAGTCGAATGCTGCCTATTGTTTTGCTTCTAAATATAACTCGTACACACCTTATTTTCTAACACCTTAAAACTTAACAACGTTCTACATACTTAAAATAATTTGTCAAGTGAGCAAAAATCGCACCGGCTGCCTAATCACTCGACCACAGCGTGTGGTTTTAGGCATAGGCGGAAGCGTTTCTTGCCCACTTGGTTCTATATCTGATTCACACTGATTATTATTAGTACTACTATTTTCTGATGGCATTTCTTCCCTTAAAATGTACGCTGGCTTTAATCTGTCTATGGAAACAGTTGATTGGCGATCACCCATTTGTATGTAAAATGTTTTCTTATCTCTACTGATTACCTCATAAGGGCCGCTATATGATGGGGTTAATGGGCTTTTTACCATATCGTTTCTTACGAAAACATGAGAACACGTATTCAAGTCTTTGTGAATGAATATTTTTCGCGAATGGCTGTTTTCCCTTGACTGAGGCCGCATACTTTTTATGATGTTTCGAAGTCTGCTTACAAACGTAGGTAAGTGATCTACTTTGGCCTTTTCGGTTTCGCAATAAAAATCGCCGGGTAATCGTAATGTTTGTCCTAATACTAATTCTGCCGAACTCACGGTTTCGTCACTTTTGCAAGCCGCACGAAGTCCCAACAATACCGTTGGTAATTCATCGACCCATGAGCTATTATCTTGTAGCCTAGCCTTAATTGCAACCTTAAGTGAACGATGCATCCTCTCGACCATCCCATTCGCCTGTGGGTGGTATGCTGTCGTACGGGTCTTTTTTATACCTAAACTGTTTAGCAAACTTTTGAAAACTTCGCTCTCAAACTGCCTTCCCTGATCACTTGTTATTGTTAGGGGGCACCCGAACCTGCATATCCACCCTTCGTATATGGCTTTAGCAACTGTGTCCGCGGTAATATCTGTAACTGGAATTGCTTCGGGCCATCGCGTGAACCTGTCTATCATAGTAACGCAATACCGATAGCCTTCTTGTGACGTTGCTAAAGGACCGACTATGTCGACGTTTATGTGGTGGAATCTCTCTGTCAACGGAAAACTACCTAATTTGGAAACTGTATGCCGCTGTACTTTTACTTTTTGACAATGAATGCAAGACCTAGCCCATCTGGTCACGTCTTTGTTCATTTCTGGCCAAAAGAAACGCTTTGTTACCATCTTACGTGAGGCCCTTATCCCGAGGTGACTTATGTTATGTATGGAATCAAAAGCTAATTTACGAAATTGCTGTGGGAGATATGGTCTTACCTGATTATCTGAAACGTCACAATAAATCATATTGTTACACAGCGGTGAATGCATTTGTTTTAATACAATGTTACCTCGTGGTTCTGCTAACATACGCGACATTTGAGCGTCGGTTTCCTGCGCCCGCGCGATTTCGTGGAAGTCTATAGATAGGCGTCGGGCATACGACGGTTTCTACCCGTGATAGCGCGTCAGCAACCGGATTCTCGTTACCGTTGACGTATTGTATGTCGCTCGTAAATTCGCTGATATACAATAGCTGCCTTGTGCGCTGTGGGGTCTCTCGATCGGTACCTATTTTGGAAAAAGCATAAGTTAGTGGCTTGTGGTCTGTAAAAATAGTAATTTCTCGACCTTCAATCATGTTTCTAAAATGTACGATAGCTAAGTAAACTGCTAATAGCTCTCTGTCGTAGGTGCTGTATTTTTGCTGGGCTTGTGATAGTCTCTTTGAAAAATAACCTAATGGCTTTGTCCTTCCGGCGACTCCCTGTTGCAGCACTGCCCCCACGCACGTATTAGATGCGTCACACATTAGGGACAACCTACCTTTGTCTTCCGGGTATGCCAGTGTAATGGCGCTTTGTAGGCTTGCCTTACACTGCTCAAACGCCGCCGTGGCCTTTTCGTCCCATGTTATTTTAGACTTATCCTTTTTCTTGGCCCCATGCAAAAACTTATTTAACTCGGACTGATGTTCTGCAGCTTGTTTTATGTGTAGCCTATAAAAATTTACCATTCCGAGGAATCGTCGCAACTGTTCGACGGTTTCCGGCCGCGGATAGCTTTGTATGGCGTCAACCTTATCTTTCAAGGGCTTAATTCCTTCTGAGCTGACGCTGTAACCTAAAAATTCTATCTGATGCTTACCAAAACAACATTTTGACAGGTTAATAGTTAATCCGAACTGTTCGAATCTGCTAAAAACGAGTCTTAGGTGTTTACGAAGCAACTCTGCGTTAGTACTTGCGATGATGACATCATCTATGTAACAGAATAGGTACGAACAGTCTCCTTTCTGTTCTCCATTTAAGTACTCTAAACCCTGTAAGACTGTATTGTTCATAAACCTCTGAAATGTTTGCGCTGCATTGCGCATACCGAACGTCATCCTAGGAAATTCGAACAGTCCAAAAGGGGTAATGATTGCTGTTTTTTCTACGTCCTGTGGCGCAACACAGATATTATGATAGGCTCTATTTATATCTAAACGGGCAAATATTTTCTTACCTGCTAGTCCGTAAGTGAAGTCCTGTAGTCTTGGGATCGGGTACCTGTCCGGCTTCGTGATCGCATTGAGTGCACGATAGTCGCCACAGGGTCTGATCTGGCCATCCTTCTTGGGCACGACGTGCAGCGCGCTCGCCCATGGGCTCTTCGATGGCCTACATATACCTAAATTTTGCATTAACCTAAATTCCTCCTGAACTATTTTGTATCTATGTGGTGGCAACGGCCTAGCGCGGGTAAATACGGGTGGGCCTGTAGTCTCTATATGGTGATAAGTATTATGACTAGGTGGTTCTACGTACGAAACTGGCTTAGTTATTTCTGTAAATTCTTTGAGCAAATCCTTGTAAGGGTTATCTTGCTGTATGCTAGATATAGATAATTCGGAACATTTTACTACGGTTGCTTCTTTACTTAATTTGGTGAGACCGTCAATCAACCTCTTATTATGTAAGTCTACAACTAATTGGTGTGCCTTCAAAAAATCTGCTCCTATAATTGGCTGCTTTACATCGCATACTATAAATGACCACTTATAACTTCTACGTAAACCTAAGTTTAAGTCTAAAGTCACTACACCATAGGTTTTAATTTCTGAGTTATTTGCAGCGTAAAGTTTATAGTTACACTCTTGCCTTTGCTTTGTTTTCACTTTACTTACAGGTATCACTGACACATTAGCACCCGTGTCCACAAGATACACAATTCCCGTTTTGAAGTCTTTCACACAAAGTCGGTGGTTTCCCGCGGCACAATCGTCCACCGTTGCTGACTGCACCGCGTCTAGTTTCCCGGCTTCTGCTCCTTCTTGGCCCAAGTACACGGTGACTCGCACGTCCGCGCGTTGTTCCTGTAGCGGTAATGATGTCTGCATAGCCAGTCGGGAGACTCTGGTGTGCGCCGCGTCCGGCTTTTAGGTCTCGAACGCTGTTGCCATTGTCCACCTCCCGTGCTTCTATTTCGCCTCCTGATCTCATTTATTTCCCCACGTAGTTCCTTCATTTCCTTTGCCAACTCCTCTAAGGGGTCGGCCACCCTGTCACTTGATGACGTACTTGGTATTATGGATGCGACCTCGCCGTTGCCCAACGTCTCTACTATCCTATCTGCTTTCCTCGCCATATCTTCTATTTTTACATCTTCACCCATCGCCAACAGTGCGCGTACATTTGGAGTTAGCTTATCCAACCACAACCTTTTAAGTGGCTCCTCTGTCAGAACGCAGTTTCTTGCTAATGTTGACATTTTCCTGAGTAATTGTGACGGTTTCTGTGTTCCCAGATCCGTTTCGTGCATTAATCTCTGGAATTGTTTATCTACACTCTCCTCATAAACGGACAATAAAAGCTTTTTTAACGTTTCATACTTGCCCGTTTCCGGCGGAGCTTCGATGATGTCGGTTACCTGCTGTAAAACGTCTGTAGGTAACTTTGCGAGCACCATATCGTACTTTTGCGTGTCGCCCTGCTTCTGCGGTGCCATAATTGCCTCGAACTGACAAAACCACGACCGCGGTAGACACGCGTTGCCTTATACCCGATTGACACGTTGCGTCCACTTTGCACCACGCGGTCCGTATGCCACTGCCTCGTACGTTCTATGCGAGCCGCCTACTCTATTTTTAATTAATTAATTTGAAAAACGTCGAAAGGTCACCAGTGTTGAGCGTGTTCTTCGTTTACTTGAGGTTATTAAATAAAATGTGACTTCACTATAATAAATGCTTATAATTTTGGTTCCACAATGTTTTACTATAACTAGCTATATACTGTGTACATGTAGAGGCAGGGCGGTGTATTGTAAGCGACTGGCGAGCCGTACGCTCGCGTCCCCTTATTTCGCTAAAGATGCGACTCAGCACATTGCGGTTACCAAGCCGCTACAGCACCATTGTTAAGTGCGGCCGCTAACTTAACTTCAAATGAAGTAACGAAATTTTGCATTACTTTAAAGAAAGACGAAGACTGCGATAAAAACGCGGTAGTGTGCGTGGCCGGTTTAGCGCAGGCGACAGTAGTCTTTAAGGTGGGAATCAACACCTTTGTATACCATGTTTAATGCAAATAAATGATTTATTATTATTTCCTTTATTCCATCTTATGTACATATAAATTATATTTTTAAATATTTCTAAGTACATAAAAATATATTTAAAAAAAACATTTAAAAATATAAAAAATAGTAGCCCACCGGTATCGGGAACAGGGTCCAAGCTACCGGCGGTTAGGGCTCCAGAGAGAGGAACTTCCTGACGATGCGAGCCGTGTCCAGCAGTACCGCTTTCTGAATCAAACCCTTGATCCAGCTGCCTAACGAGAGCCTCCTGAGGTGTTGGTCGAGGCTCTTGGCTATTAAGCCATTGGCTGTCACGACTATCGGTACAATGATTGCTGAATCCACCTCCCACATGTCGACAACCTCGTGAGCCAAGTCAAGATACTTGATTTGTTTATCTTTCTCAGCTTTCACGAGGTTCTCATCATGTGGGATGGTTATGTCAACAATCATTGCACGCCGCTCTGTTCGATCCACCAGCACTATATCAGGCTTATTGGCCAGAATAGTCCTGTCAGTGATGATGGATCGATCCCAGTACAATGTGATGTGGCCATTTTCGAGAACTGGGTCGGGCATATACCTGTAGTACGGCACCTCCGATTCCACAAGTTTGTATTTAAGAGCAAGTTGCTGGTGAATTATCCTGGCTACAAGGTTGTGTCTATGCAAGTACTCTCCGTTAGCTAGACGAGAACACCCGGAAATAATGTGTCTAATTGATTCTCCCGGCCGGTGACATGCCCGACAGATGTCAACGGTGCCGTCTTTCACAATGAATCTCCGGTAATTGTTCGTCATCATAACTTCGTCCATAATTGCAAAGACAAAACCTTCGGTTTCCCCAAAGAGGTCACCGAAACGTAGCCAGGCTACGGACGCTTGAAAATCTACATCTGGCCCGTGTAGGGCTCGAAAGAAGCGTCCGTGAAGCTCTTTGCTCTTCCATACCTCCAAGCGATCATTTGTGTCAAGCACTACTGGTTTACGCCAGTTCTCTTTAGCCAAGGAGAGCGGAGTGAGGCCCTTGTCAGCCGCAACCACATCTCGTTGCATCCCCACGTCGGTTTCTAGAAAATATTCCCTGAGACTGCATACCTCGCGATTGTGGAGGGTCTTGGCGTTTAAAAAGCCACGACCTCCACATTTTCGCGGGATATACAGCCTCATAACCGATGACCGTGGGTGGTGCAATCGATTTGCAGTCAGCAGCGTACGGACCCTCTGATCCAGGGCGTCAAGTTCGGTTTGAGTCCATTTGAGTATGCCGAAAGAGTACATCAATACCGGCATGACCCAACCGTTGAAAGCGCGCACCTTGTTTCCGCCTGATAGAAGACTATTAAGTACTTTTTTCAGGCGGCCAAAGAAGCGTTCCTTCAACGATTGCTTCATGTCAGTAACATTGATACCCAACGCTTCCGACATACCCAAATACTTATAGGTTTCGGATGCAGAGAGGGCTCTAAGGTTTATGGAACTCGTGAGTTGGGTTCCCACGGATTCCATAATCTCTCCTCGCTTTACATGCATGACCGCACATTTGTCCACACCAAATTCCATTCTGATGGAGCTACTGAAAGTTTCAGTAATTTTCAGTAGCTCCTTCAGTTGTGAATCGGTGTGAGCAAAAAGTTTCAGGTCATCCATGTAGAGGAGGTGCGATATAACCTGACCACCTCTCCTCAACCGATAGCCTAGACCTGAATCCTCTAATAGTGTGCTTAGAGGATTCAGTGCTAAGCAAAACCAAAGTGGACTCAAACTATCGCCCTGAAATATACCTCGCTCGATCCTTATCGGTTCGCTATTCCTCTGAATATTTCGACATCCTGGATAGCGAAGGACTGTCCTCCGTGTCCTCATACACGTCATCAGGAAGGTGCGTAGAGTTGCATCCACTTTATACAACTCCAGCACCCGCATGAGCCATGTATGTGGCACTGAGTCATAGGCCTTCTTATAATCTATCCAACATGTCGACAGATCCTTTCGGGAACGACGAACCTGTTGGCTAATGCCATATCAATGAGGAGTAGCTCCTTAGTACCGCGGGACCCGCTCCTACATCCATTTTGAGAGGCAGACATGATGGAGTTGCTGTCAATATGCGTGTTAATTTTAGATTTCAAAATGGATGTAAGAACTTTATAGACCGTCGGTAAACACGTGATCGGCCTATAATTTTTGGGTTCCGCGGTACTACCTGATTTATGGAGCAAGTGGGTTACTCCAGTTGTTAGAAACTGGGGTAGCGAACCAGACTCTAAAGCAGTCTGGAATTGAGATGCCAAGCGAGCGTGCGACCTGGAAAACCATTTTATCCAAAAGTTGTGCAGCCCATCCGGCCCTGGAGACTTCCAATTAGGCAACGGACGGACTGCACGAGCTACATCTTGGGGGCAGATGGTAATAGCCCCCATTTCTGGTACTGGATCGCAGGCTCGCTCAACAACCCGAGTCCAACTACCTTCGGTGTGACTGACAGGCACCGACCAGATATTGCGCCAGAATGAACACATGGCATCATCATCCGGTAGGCACGTGTCAGTGACACCTTGGTCTGATCGCTCCCAAGCTCTATAGACCCACCTTTCATTGCTTTGGAAGGTGCGATTCTGGGTGTACCGTTCCACTCGTCGCTTATATCTTCTAATACGGTTCGCCCATGCATACACTTTCTGCTTCAGGAAGTCGATGCGCTCCGTGACACGGGCCATATAATTCTGAGGACTGGTATTTGTACCTGAGAATGCCCGCCTCACAAAGCGCATCACTCTAGGACGAGTATTTCCCTCCCTGAAGCAGATTAGTTTACCGATGAGTGCTCTAGCCCCACTAATACGACGTTCAATCCTGTGCTGCCAAGCTGGTACTACTGGTTTCGGTCGTGTAGCTCTAGAGTCACTGGGAAATTTGACATGAGCTACACGACAAGCTGCTACAGCTGCGCAGTACAGGATTGAATGAGTATCAGTGAGGTCCTCGCAGGTATCAAAATAATCTGATAACTGCGCATCCAGAGCAGCCATCAGTGCCCTATTTCTGTTATGCATGGGCAAACGTGGCAAGCGTGGTCTCAGTTCTGCCGGGGTGAAACGATATTCCCGAATCGCAGCCTCCAAAGCATTTATTAACTCCTCATTGCACTGGGTACTTACATTTGTAGCCCTATCATTACTCCCCTCGTCAGCATAGTTTGTGGGCTGCGGTGGTATCTCCGCAGTCTGCGACTGGTGAGCAATGATACGGTTACTCTGCATTTCGTTTCGCAGGCGATCAAGCACAGTATCATCCAACATATGATTACGCTGGATAACCCGTACCTGATCCGACAGTCGTTGCGCCGACACGTTGACAGCTGGCTCAAGCACCTGAAACAGAGAGAGCATTCGAACACGGTACGCGGTCAGGTTGTTTCCTCCCTCTGTAGCCCCATAGTATGAGCGCATGACGTTTTCATTGATGGATTGTGTCCATCTCATGCGCTGCACACTTCCGCCGGGAGCTGGGACCCTGTCAGAAGCCGATGGGCCTCGAGGTCCTAAGCGGTCCGGCGGCCGGCGTCTTCCCCGTCGGCGAGCAGGTGGTGGCGTCGTCGGCGGAGAGAAGTACTCGTCGCTCGAGCTCGACGCAACTGCCGCGGCCGGGGTTGTCACAGCGCTTGCAGTGGCGCTGGAGACCGGCGGCGGCGAGGCGGAGCCGAGCAACGAGTCCGGAGATGGTGGGCGTGCACGTCGAGCAGCAGATCTTGTCAACATTTCATATCACTGTTTTGTAAACTTGTGTTCGAGGTGACATGACAGATGTCACCTCCAATGATTCAGTATTTTTATCATTCTAGATAAATTTATATACTTTTTATATAGTTTTTTAAATTGTTTCAGCTTTTGGTTTTGGTTTTGGTTAAATATTGCACAGTATAGAGATAAAAACTGATATAAAATATTATTCCTTAATATGATGAAAAAATATGATGTTGACGTTGACGTTGCCTTTTTTTTTTTTTTTTTATTATTATTATTATTATGGACTTCTACAGCTGATAGTACATAGTGGTGGCCCAAAATGAAACATCTCCTTTATACTTATTGAAATAATATATAGTTCGGAAAAAAATACTTACAATGATCAAAAATCTCGTCCGTAGTGCACACGCACACAATAGCAATACGGACGCACACAACGCTACGAGACAAATTGACATAGGTCCGACCCCGACAAAGGCCGGCGGCCTACTAAACGCAGATGGATTATGGATAACGCAAAGAAATATATAGTATTTTTATTTGTTTAATTAAACAATATTAGTAGCGAATTTAAAAATAAAAATAATACCATAGTTTAAGCAAATATTGATGAATATTTTGGTGTAAATTTTATTCCTAAATAATGTAAAACGTTGGAAATATTGAGGCTTGTTTCGAAGCCTTTGCGGTCGATAATGTGATTATTGTATTTTTTTTTCTTTAAATAATAAACATGTAATTAAATTTTTTTTTTGGAATTGTTGAAGCATAGGATATGTAAGAGCTAATTATAATTTTTGTGGTGGTATATATACAGAAGAATCTCCAAATTAGAGCTATCAATTCATGTCTCCGCAGTTTTTTGTCTAAATATGGAACGGGGGAATGCTTATTACTAAATAAGTTACATAAAATCGGTTTTGGCCATATTGTAGTAGAGAAAACAAACTCTTTATAGCATGTGATTGTTATTTGATATGACGCATACAAAACATACATTTTCAACGTCGGCAACATGCAATTTCATGATTTTTTGTAATACGCCTCTTATCACGTAACATAATCGTCAGGCTTACTCTATCCGAAAGTGTAGGCAGAGGTTTACAGTCTACAGAGTAGGTACATTCACTGTTTGCTAAAGACTTAATGTTAGACTTTATTTTATTTTGTGTACTAGCCCCGCACGATGATATTGCGATTGGCGGCCATCTTGGTGACGTAGTCGAACTCGCACCGTCGGTACCGTTCGCATGTTCAGTCCGCGCTTACGCACATCGAATATTTTTGTTAGCTTTTTGTTTTTGTTGTTCTTGAGTTTTGTTGTTTAGTTTTGTTAGCTGTTACTCGTTAAAATGAGTAAGAAATTAATTAACAGTCGTGCTCGTGAAATTATAATTAAAGTGGACAATTATTTTGTTAAAGAGAAAGAGGACTGTAAGTTAGTTCTTAAAAGTATAAACCGCGCTTTAAAAAGTGCTTCGGACACTACTGAGGGCATTTTAATACCGAAGCAACTGCTAATAGTTATTAAAAATATTTTGCAAAATTCTACCAAAGTCACGGACCGTGTGGCATGTACCACAGGCGTTGCAAAAAATACTGTGACGAAATTGCGACGAGAGCATGAGCCAGCAACAGCCAGCAAAATGAGAACTCCTACTAAAGGAAAAAGACAAAAGAAGGAATATTTCGACGGATTTTCCTTAACAGCTTTAAGAAATATTATACATTCAATGTATACGGTGAGGAGAGAAATACCCACAATGCGCAAAATCTTGGCGGCTTCAAAGTAGACCCTAATTATACTGGTAATGAAACTACATTAAGAAAAATAATTAAATGCGATTTAGGCTACCAATTTAAACGATGTTACCAAAAAAGACTGGCTATAATTGAAAGACCCCAAATTCAAGCGTGGAGGGCTAAATATTTACGATATTTGAAAGAAAATGACTCGCTTGGTAATAACAAAAGATCCGTTATTTATTTCGATGAAACGAGGATACACGCACACTACACGGTAAAAAAATGTTGGCAAACAGCAACCGATGTCGGAGTGAGACGGAACGACAGCCCTGGCCGCCGATGGATAATAGTTCACGCGGGAAGTGAAAGCGGTTTTCTTGACAATGCCCTTCTAATGTTTAAAGCAGACACCAAAACGGGGGATTACTAGGATCAAATGAATGCTGAGAATTTCACCAAGCGGCTTACAAAAAAATTAGTACCCAACATACCACGCAACTCCATAATGTAATAGACAACGCCCCTTATCACAGTAGGGAAGAGAATAGGCCACCAAGTATGAACAATAAAAAACAGTTGATGGTTGAGTGACTACAAGCTCACAACATCGACTTTCCCAACGACAGCACAAAACCTGAACTGTATTTATTAATTAAACGGCACAGACCCCCGAAAAATTATAAAATTGACAATTTATTAGCTGGCAATGGCCATGAGGTCATTAGATTACAACCCTACAACTGCGACCTCAACCCCATTGAGTACATCTGGAACCTGGTAAAGATGAGGATGTCAGAAAAGAATGTGGAGCAGTTGGAAAGTCGCATTGAAGCTCTGACATTGGAGGCGTTGGCGTCAATAACTCCAGATGACTGGCGAAAGGAAGTCAATCATGTTAAATGGCTTGAAGAGGAATATTGGAATAAAGATCGAATAACTGACGAGTTATTTGTCATAAATACGGCAGACGACAGTGAATCGGAAACGACAGACACAGAAAGCAGTTCTGATTCGGAAGACTATAAGAGTATATGAGTGGAACTGAATAAATAGGGTAAGATTATATTGAATTATATATAAACATTTTTTTACATACTATCCTGGTTTTATTTATAATCTAATAGATGTAGGTAGTAATTAACACATGATTGCTACACAGTGGACTCTGGTTCAATTCCCGCTCGCAAATTAACAGAAATGTAGTTAGAAAAAATTAGTATACATGTAAGAAAGATATACGAATAAGTATATTTTTCTTACGTCTACAAGAATTATTTCCTTGAAATTTTTATAATGAAAGTTTATTTGTCAGAATATGGGTGAGTAGGTATAAAGAGTGTATGTATAATAAAATTATAAAATACAAATAAACCCTTAACCCTAGTTTATTAATTTTGCGTTAAACATTCTTTTGCTAGCTGTCCTTTTGTGTGACAGATGACGTCACAAAGCTGTTATTGTGACAAGGTTCCATCGCAATATCATCGTGCGGGGCTTATACAGACGACAGCACGTCAAGCTACTACAATCTGTCAGATTTGTTTATTGGATTTTCAACTTTATCTCTTAAGTATTAAGGCTCAAGGTTGATTGGGAATACTTGGCAGTTTCGGGTAGCTTGACCTGCTGTCGTCTGTACGATGCTGCGTCAAAGTAAAATTGATTTACTTGCATTGAAAATTGTATTGCTGTATTTATTTATCGGATTATTTGTGATGTACGTTATTATTAGCGTAGGTATGTACCTATGTTATTGTGTGTCATAGTACTTAATGTAATATTAAAAGTTTGGCTATTAACAGTTTTTTTGTTTTTTATTCTTTTTCTTCCCTTATTGGTTTGTATTTCATTTAATTGGCTGATCACTGTTATGTATGTGTATCCGAAGCGCACACGCAAGCAAGTGCGCCACCTACTATTGTCCCGTTGAGTGAGACCCTGTACAGGTACTAATAAATCAGTGCGTTGCTAGCTACAGAGCCTTTCACTTGTGTACCACCTTCCCGCGTCCGCGTAGATATAAGCCCCGCACGATGATATTGCGACGGAACCTTGTCACAATAACAGCTTTGTGACGTCATCTGTCACACGAAAGGACAGCTAGCAAAAGAATGTTAAATGCAAAATTATAGTTTATTAATTTTGCATTTAACATTCTTTCGGGTTAAGGATTTATTTGTATTTTATAATTTTATTATACATACACATACCTACTCATCCATATTCTGACAAATAAACTTTCATTATTAAAAAATTCAAGGAAATAATTATTGTAGACGTAAGAAAAATATACTTATTCGTATATCTTTCTTACATGTTTATTAACTTTGCTAACTATATTTCTGTTAATTTGTGAGCGGGAATTAAACCAGAGTACCAAATAACACCAGGATAGTATGTAAAATTTTTTTTATATATAATTCAATATAATCTTACCCTATTTATTCAATTCCACTCATACAGTCTTCCGAATCAGAACGGCTTTCTGTGTCTGTCGTTTCCGATTCACTGTCGTCTGCCGTATTTATGATAAATAACTCGTCAGTTATTCGATCTTTTTTTCAATATTCCTCTTCAAGCCGTTTAACATGATTGACTTCCTTTCGCCAGTCATCTGGAGTTATTGACGCCAACGCCTCCAATGTCAGAGCTTCAATGCGACTTTCCAACTGCTCCACATTTTTTTCTGACACCCTCATCTTTACCAGGTTCCAGATGTACTCAATGGGGTTGAGGTCGCAGTTGTAGGGTGGTAATCTAACGACCTCATGGCCATTGGCAGCTAATAAATTGACAATTTTATAATTTTTCGGCGGTCTGTGCCGTTTAATTAATAAATACAGTTCAGGTTTTGTACTGTCGTTGGGAAAGTCGATGTTGTGAGCTTGTAGCCACTCAACCATCAACTGTTTTTTATTGTTCATACTTGGTGGCCTATTCTCTTCCCTACTGTGATAAGGGGCGTTGTCCATCACAATTATGGAGTTGCGTGGTATGTTGGGTACTAATTTTTCTGTAAGCCACTTGGTGAAATTCTCAACATTCATTTGATCATGGTAATCCCCCGTTTTGGTGTCTGCTTTAAACATTAAAAGGGCATTGTCAACAAAACCGCTTTCACTTCCCGCGTGAACTATTATCCATCGGCGGCCGGGGCTGTCGTTCCGTCTCACTCCGACATCGGTTGCTGTTTGCCAACATTTTTTTACCGTGTAGTGTGCGTGTATCCACGTTTCGTCGAGATAAATAACGGGTCTTTTGTTATTAGCAAGCGAGTCATTTTCTTTCATACGTCATAAATATCTAGCCCTCCACGCTTGAATTTGGGGTCTTTCAATTAGAGCCAGTCTTTTTTGGTAGCATCGTTTAAATTGGTAGCCTAAATCACATTTAATTATTTTTCTTAATGTAGTTTCACTATTGGTATAATTAAGGTCTAATTTTGAAGCCGCCAAGATTTTGCGCATTGTGGGTATTTCTCTCCTCACCGTATACATTGAATGTATAATATTTCTTAAAGCTGTTACGGAAAACCCGTCGAAATATTCCTTCTTTTGTCTTTTTCCTTTAGTAGGAGTTCTCATTTTGCTGCCACTGGCTGTTGCCGACTCATGCTCTCGTCGCAATTTAGTCACAGTATTTTTTTGCAACGCCTGTGGCACATGCCACACGCTCCGTGACTTTGGTTTAACTGTTGCTTCGGTATTAAAATGTCCTCAGTAGTGTCCGAAGTACTTTTTAAAGCACGGTTTATACTTTCAAGAACTAACTTACAGTCCTCTTTTTCTTTAACAAAATAATTGTCCACTTTAATTATAATTTCACGAGCACGATTGTGAATTAATTTCTTACTCATTTTAACGAGTAACAGCTAACAAAACTAAACAACAAAACTCAAGAACAACAATAAAACAGGATAACAAAAACAAAAAACTAACAAAAATATTCGATGTGCGTAAGTGGGTAAGCGCGGACTGAACTTGCGAACGGTACTGACGGTGCGAGGTCGACTACGTCACCAAGATGGCCGCCGATCGCAATATCATCGTGCGGGGCTAGTACAATACGTAACATTGGCGACGAGGATTTTACGGACCACGTGTTTAGTACAATGTCCAGTTCTGTGCAATTTGGAATACTACATACGTTCGACCATAATGTGCAAACTTGGAAAACGTATAAGGGACGTACTTATATCACAATATTTTGTGGCAAATGGCATCAACGAAAAGACGGATTCCGCGGGTGAAAAACGAAAAGCCATCTTGCTCAGCGCACTCACGGAGGCTACCTACAAATTGGCAACGGATTTAGTGCTACCTAAAGCCATAGAAGACGTGCCCTACGTAGACCTATTATCGCTACTGGACAACCATTTTACTCCCAAATATGTCGGGTTTGGTGAGCGTCACAATTTTTACGCGGCGTCACAACAAGCAGGGGAATCTCATTCGCAATGGGCGGCGAGATTACGAGGATTGACGGAAAAATGTGCCTTTCTTAACGTGGAGGAGGCACTCCGCGACAAATTTATCATGGGGATGCAGCCGGGACAGGAGAAGGAGAAGTTGTACACGAAAGACCTGGCCGACCTCACGCTGGCCAAGGTCGTGAAGATGGCAGAAAACCTCCGATGTTCGCGCGCTGCCGCCGTGGCCAGTGCAGGAGCGCTGGCGCCGGCATCCGCAGACCAGCCGTTGTTCAAGATAGCTGATAAAGGAAAAAGTGGCAATAGTGTAGCGAAGGAGAAATGTAGTGTATGTGGTTATTCAAATCATAAATCAGCTGACTGTAGGTACTCAAATTATGTTTGTAAAAAGTGTCACGCAAAAGGCCACTTGCGTAAAATGTGTCCAAAAGTGAATTACGTGCAGGTGGATGGCAGTGGCAAGGGCGAGGTTGACGATGACGGTAAATTGTTCCATATCCGTTCATTCAGGGGAGAACCCATGGTGGAAACTGTTTGGATTAATAACGTGCCATTTAAATTTGAAATTGATAGCGGGTCGGCG
The DNA here is from genome assembly GCA_017933935.1 of Sesamia nonagrioides. Lineage (NCBI taxonomy): Eukaryota > Metazoa > Arthropoda > Insecta > Lepidoptera > Noctuidae > Sesamia > Sesamia nonagrioides. The sequence goes on from JADWQK010002063.1 coordinate 1,934,774, forward strand.
GTAACCGTAGTCTCGGAAGCATTCTACACAACTAATTTCATAAAGGTGCCATTATCAAGTACATGTAAACAGCTCATAATGTATAACAGCGGGAAAATCGTGTGTCTAGGTACGCTGCGTTTGCCGATACGCTACGCGGATCGTACAAATATTATGCATGTGTATGTCGTTCGCGATGGCGACCCGCCCATTCTTGGTCGAGATTTCTTATCATTATTTCGCTTACAGTTGATACCGGTCAACTTTTGTAGCACTTCTGAAGTGCAATTACAATACCCAAAGTTATTTTCGAATGAATTAGGAACATTTAATAAGTATAAAGTAAAACTATCGTTAAAGGATGGATCAAAACCGGTTTTTTGCAAAGCACGCCCCGTAGCGTTTGCTATGCGTGCAATGGTCGATAAAGAAATCGATAGATTAGTTAGTTTAGGTATTTTAGAATCCATAGAATTTTCGGAATACGCTTCACCGATAGTTCCAGTTCTAAAGCGAAACGGGACAGTCAGATTGTGTGCCGACTATTCAGTTAGCATTAATAAACAGTTACAAGTAGAACAATACCCCCTGCCGACAACTAACGAACTATTTACGAAGATCCACGGCGGACAGCAGTTTAGTAAACTAGATTTATCTATGGCTTATAATCAATTAGTATTAGACGATGAGTCAAAAAACCTAACTTGCATAAATACAAACCGCGGACTATATAGATTTACTCGTTTAGTGTTTGGTTTAGCCAGCGCGCCGTCTATTTTTCAACGAGCTATCGAGGGTTTGTTATCAGGAATAGACGGAGTGTTGTGCCTGTTAGACGATATTTTAATAACTGGGAAGGATAGGCAGGATCATTCACAAAAACTAAATTTAGTGTTGAAGCGCTTAGAAGAAGCGGAGTGAACGTTACAAAAAGAAAAGTGTAGTTTTTTCCAAGACGAAATTAGTTATTTAGGTTATATTATTACTAAAGATGGCTTAATAAAAGCGCCGGAAAAAACAAAAGCAATGTTGGAATCACCAGTGCCCACAAATGTCAGTCAGCTTCAATCGTTCTTAGGGTTAATTAACTATTACAGAAATTTTGTGCCTAACGCATCCACAATCCTCAGTCCGTTGTACGATCTGTTAAAAAAGGGGTGTGAGTGGAGATGGACTGATATTCATGACTCGGCGTTCAGGTCAATAAAAGAGTTCATGACATCAGAACAGGTCCTCGCACATTTTGACCCGAACGCGACGATAATACTAACGGTAGATGCATCCCCTAATGGGTTAGGGGCGGTCCTCTCACAAGTAGGTTCAGACGGAGTGGAGAAACCTATTTCTTTTGTTTCACGTACCTTAAACTCCGCTGAAAAGCGATATGCTCAGATTCAAAAGGAAGCAACCGCCATTATTTATGGCGTGCGTCGTTTTCACCAATATTTGTACGGTAGGGCCGAACCATTTATTCTTCGAACGGATCACAAGCCCCTATTGGCAATATTTGGGCCCCATAAGGGCATTCCAGAAATGTCGGCGAATAGATTACAACGGTACGCCTTGTTTTTAAGTAGTTATAACTATAAAATAAAATATGTCCGCAGCGCGGACAACAGCGCTGATTACTTCTCGCGCGCGAGCTTGCCGCGTACAGTTCACGAGTGCGCGTGCACTGAACAGTGTCAGTGTTGTGATTGCGAAGTATCTTATGACCGAGCGACTTATGTTTGTTTTGTTGTAGATGCAGGCATGCCCGTAACTTTAGAAAAGTTGCGCGAGGAGACAAGTAGTGACGCAATATTAAGAATAGTGATAGACTTTATTTTGAATGGTTGGCCACCAAATATAAGCGATGTAAGGGTAAAACCATACTACTTATGTAGATCACAATTATCCTACGAGAATGGTTGTGTCATGAGAGGTCACAAAGTGGTTATTCCCCCGAGTTTATACCAAATCATTCTCAAGGAATTACATACGTCCCATCTAGGCGTGGTAAAAACTAAGGCCGAAGCGCGATCAAGGTTTTGGTTCCCGGGAATTGACCAGGCAATAGAAACAATGATAGTGTTACGGGCTAGGGGTACTTAAACGCCGGTTAAGGGTTACGAAGTTTATTGGCAACGAAGGTACAGTCGATTATAGGCAATGACAAGTAGAATGTCGCTGACGTTGCACCGAAGTCTTCCCTTATGTCCACGAAGTCCGTGTTGTAAACACACAATAACGCTACAGATGTTACTTCACGAAGTACTCGAAGTTCTCGTTGTAATTGTCGCAGTAGGTCTTCTTTAAGATCGCTTCTTAACTGTCGCTGTTTTCGTATCGCTAGTCGAGTGTAGACTGACTGTGCGTCGGCGTTGCGGCGCTTTATATAGACCAGCTGATCGAACATTCCAGAATCCTCTAGGCGTAATAATAATAGCACATAAGTTCGAGGTCACTCGGAAGTACCTACGGTAATTCCCGGAAACGGGTTTCTAGAAATTTCGATGTCAACACTTTGTTGACAAAACTGTTGAGACCTGTACCATTCGATAGGCCGTCCTAAGTCTAGCAATGCGTTTTATTATTGTACCTAGAAAATGTCTAGATCTGGAAAAATAGGGCTTAAAAGTGACTCACTGCATGTCACGCGATATTGAACCTTATGCCATCGACATAAGGTCCATTTGTAACATTGCCCCCTTCTTAGTCATGCTCGTCCCGAGCATGATTTGATCCATAATAGCGAGCTAGGCGGTCTAAGTGTACGATTTTCAGCTTCCCTCTAGGTCCTTTCTTAATCCGGTAGGTGACATCGTTTATTCTGGTTACTATCGTGTACGGACCCTCCCATTTGGCTTGGAACTTTGGGCTCTTTCCTTTTCTTCTAATGGGATTATGTAACCATACCAAAGTTCCCTCTTCGAATCCGGGCACGTTAGCTTTGCGGTAGTATCGGATCTTCATTTTCTCACTGGTTTTCAGACCATTCTCTCTCACTAGCTCATGTATTCCATCTAATTTACGCCGCGGTCGGCCACATAGTCGACGGCTAGGATAGGAGTATCGGGAGGTGTTCCGGTTAATGCATCTATGGGTAGTCTAATTTCTCGGCCGAAGTTGACTTTCGCCGGTGTGCAGTTTGTGCTATCATGTGTTGCTGAGCGGTATGACATTAAAAAGAGTGGAATGTATTGGTCCCAATCCCTTTGGTGTTCTTCCACTACTTTGGCCAAATGATTCTCTAGCGTCTGGTTGAATCTTTCGACCATTCCATCTGACTGTGGGTGATACGGTGTTGTACGAGTCTTATGTATCCCGAGTAGTTGGCAAACCTCTTGAAATAGTGAAGACTCGAAGTTTCTACCCTGGTCAGAGTGTAACTCCAAGGGAACGCCAAATCGACAGAACACCTCGTGAACTAGCTTTTTGGCGACTGTATGAGCTTCCTGGTTAGGTACTGCAAAAGCTTCTGGCCATTTGCTGAAATAGTCTTGCATGACGATGATATACCTATTCCCTTCTTCAGTAACAGGGAATGGCCCAGCTATATCGACAGCAACTCTTTCCCATGGTGCACCAACATTGTACACTTTCAGCCGACCTCTGGCCCTCGTTTGCGGTCCCTTTACTGAGGAACAAGCTACGCATTTTCTACACCAGTCCTCTACGTCTTCGCGGCAATGCACCCAATAGAATCTTTTTCTCACCTTCTCCAGGGTTTTCTTTACTCCTAGATGTCCTCCGGATACTCCGTCGTGCACCTGTCGTAGTACTGACGCGACTTTATCGCAGGGGACAACTATCTGTAAGGTGACCTCCTGTCCACTAGGTGATTCCCATTTCCTCTTGAGGACTCCGTTATCAATTATCAGGCTGTCCCATTGAGCCCAGTAACTTTTTACTGTTGGGCTAAGCGCTGATATTTCACTCCAAGCGGGCCTCTGGCCACGTTGTTTCCATTCTATTACTGTCTTCAAGTCACTATCTTCCTTTTGTGCGTCTTCCAATGATTGATTATCCCAGTCTTCGTCCAAAGCGTTCACCTGGATAATCCTTACGTTCTCTTTCTTTTCCTGTTTGGCACAATGTCGGCAAGATTCTTCGCAAGGTCGTCTAGACAAAGCATCAGCATTATTGTGTGACTTGCCTTTCCGATGTTCAGTGACAAAGTCAAATTCTTGCAGCTGCTCTATCCACCTTGCTACTTGTCCTTCTGGTTCTTTGAACTGGAGGAGCCACTGTAAGGCAGCGTGATCGGTACGAAGTGTAAACTGCCTCCCAATCAAATATTTCTTGAAGTGTTGTAAGGTCTTAACAACGGCTAGAAGTTCTCGGCGGGTAACACAGTAATTTCTTTCTGGCTTGGAAAGGCATTTGCTGAAATATGCAATCACGACCTGCCTATCTCCTTGTGTTTGAGAGAGAACTCCTCCAACACCAACATTGCTGGCATCCGTGTCTACCAAAAATCGACCTTCCCGACTAGGGTAACCTAATACAGGAGCCTCACACAGGTGAGTTTTCAGTAGCGCAAATGCCTGTTCGCAGTCAGAGTTCCATTCAAATTGACACTTTTCCTCTGTTAAACGATGCAACGGCTTCGCTAACTCGGAGAAGTTCTTCACAAACCGACGGTAATATGCACACAGACCCAAGAAAGGGCGTACCTCAGTTTTATTACGAGGCGTAGGCCACTTCGACACGGCTTTTATTTTCTCAGGGTCTGTTCGAATTCCTTGCGCCGAAATAATGTGTCCCAAGTATCCAACCTCTTTCTGGAATAGTGTACACTTACTAAGACTGAGTTTTAAATTCCCTTCACGCAGTTTCTGAAAGACTTTCACCAAATTGCGTAGGTGCTCTGCGAAGTTTCGTCCCATAATGATGATGTCATCTAAATAGACCAGGCATGCATCACCAAGCAACCCCACCAAGATGCGCTCCATTAGGCGCTCAAATGTAGCTGGAGCATTGCACAGTCCATAATAAAAAAGTTAAAAAACTAAAACCCAACTACGACAAAAAACGACGCTGAAAAAGTATAAAACAAGATTTTCAGAATACTGAACTGAACAAAGTTGCTAATATAGTTGCAAGTAAATGGACACAGTAGACTCTACCAATATGCCTTCGTTGTAAATTGACAATAATGTCTTACGATACTATTCTGAAGTATTCAATATTCACTATTTAGAGATAAATTTTCATGTTTGGAAAACCGCAGTCACACGTTATGAAAGTGCTACGGTAGGTATATGTAACGTGTGACTACGCCTTTCCAAACATGAAAATTTATCTCTAAATACTACCTACTTGCAACTATATTAGCAACTTTGTTCAGTTCAGTATTCTGAAAATCTTGTTTTATACTTTTTCAGCGTCGTTTTTTGTCGTAGTTGGGTTTTAGTTTTTTAACTTTTTTATTATTTGTACTATTTTGGTGTTAAAGTGTATTTGTGGCGCATAATATTAATAAAAGTTAAATTGACGAACTAAAAACTAGGTAGTTAACATACGACATCTCTTTTGACTTATGTATCGGCGTATAGTAATATGTAGAGATGTCCTATTTTACTATTTCGTAGCGCTTGGAGCGTAGCGCGTATAGCAACGGTTTCCCCGTATGAAGCTCCCGGTTTTTCGTAGTAGCGACGCACATTTGCGTCGATGGCACCGAATGGGTCATGAATTAGTGGATGAGGCCGTTAGTATAAATAGATTGGATGTTTTTCTAACGGTGGTAGGCCATAACATCGGCTGCCGGCAGAAGTTACCACCCACCAGACAAAGTCTTGCCGCCAAGCGATTCGTCGTGTTCCAGCATGATGTCTGGTGAAGCCGTACAGAGGACGCGTCTGAGCACTTTGTGTTGCGTTGTGTGGCGAGTACGATGCGCCAAATGTTGTTGTGTCGGGAGTTTGGTCGTGGAGAGTGTCCAGATCAATCTCCCTCTGGCGCAACATGGTTGGTCGTGTTGGTCTTGGATTTAACATTGCATCACCTGGCTCAACTGCCGTCATCCTTGCTATTCCTAAGTTTTTTAAGTGAATAGGCTTAATAAACTAGTGCGCAGGCATCAAGGATTGCGTCACTGCTTACCATCAGGCAGGATTGCAGTCAAGCGCTAGTTTATAATTATTTAAAAAAAAAACTTATATTAAGAGGACCTGGGAAGATTTCTTAATCTATCTAATTCTGCTAACGATCGACTGTCATGTGGATTTTTAAGTAATTTATTATGATCCAAGGCACTTATAAATAATCCCTCTATGGTTTTAACTCTACTGAGAGCGACATAGGCCTGTCCTTTAGCAAACAATGACTTTCCTAGATCTGTAACTTTTTTTATCTAGAGTACAACCTTCTAATTTATGTACAGTACAACCCCAAGAAAGAATCAGCGGGAACATTTTACGCTGAATTTGCCCAGAACCCCTCAAGCCGTCAAATTCAGTGAGGCAAGGCTCGATTTTGATAAGTCCGTTAGTATCTGCTTTTATGGATGCATCGTCAAATTGTATGAGAACAGCGCTTGGCTGTTCTCCTGTTCCAACTGATCGCGCCGAAGAGCAGGCCATTCGAAGGCCTTCACCACTCCCCTCGCTCCGTTTACCAAACCCTGGTTTACATTCAAATTTCTACGAAGCATTACTAGGGATTATGTCCAAACATAAAGTACTCGTGAAGCTATTTTAGATGATACCAAATACGGTATATTTATTTTAATTTTGTATTAACATAGAACTTTTTGTCCGCTAGAGGGCGTAATACTAAATTTGGTGACAAGCTTTATAGCTCATAACCAACAGAATATCAAAGCCCTTCTAATGGTTCTGCAGTGGTCTTATTCTGATAAGTAGTAAAGAAGCTATCTATGAACGAAAAGATGTGAATTATATGCAATCAGCCGATGAATACAGATAAAGTCACAAGCAAATGCTAGTAATATATATATATTCAAAATGTACAAGTTAAGCCCTTTCAAATGATACCAAACACGGCATATTTATCTTAACTTTTTTTTTTTACTCTGTATATTTTGTCCGCTAGAGGGCGCCACGTTAGATTTTGTGAAACTCCATATAGCCTATAACCAGCAGACAATTAAGACGCTTTTAATGATATGTCATTTATCGAATTCGAATAAGTAGTTTAGAAGTTACGAGGGAACAGATGAACATACATACATACATACATACATACATACATACATACATAGCCTGTCAAAATCATAACCCTCCTTTTGCTTTGCCGTAGTCGGGTAAAAAGGCATGACATTGAATTGCCAGAGACCGTTCCCAGGACCAGTAGTGAAAGCGGTCTTTTCTTTATCCTGCTGACAGATTTCCACCTGCCAGTATCCACTTTTGAGGTCAACTGTGGAGAACCATTTCATACCACTTAGCAAGTCCAAAGTGTCATCTATACGTGGCAGGGGATAACTGTCCTTTTTCGTGGCATCATTCAACATCCTGTAGTCAAGGCAAAACCTTGTACTGCCATCCTTTTTCTTGACTAGGACAACTGGAGATGACCAAGGGCTGGTAGACGCTTCGATAATCCGATTTTTCTCCATATCTCTTAACATTTCCGACACTTCCTGTTCTCTTGCAAAGGGGATACGACGTGGTCTCTGTCTTATCGGCTGTGTATCGCCCGTATCTATATGGTGTTTGACGAGCCCGGTCCTTCCCACGTCACTGTCGGTCTTAGAGAAGATGTCATGGAAGTTATGCAACAGTTGCTTAACTTTGTGACTTTCGAACTTGTTTAAATTGCCCTTACAATTTTCGAGTAGTGTCGATACATGTTCCTGCCACTTCTTATCACGTTCCTTTTCGGGCGCCTCTGTTTTTCGCAATGATGCTACATGGTCGCACACACCCACGATGCAATTCTTTTCAAGAATTATTTCCTTGTTACTAACGTTGATAATGCGTACTTTTGGTTTATCGGAAATCATCATCAGTGTCCTTGCTGTTATCCAGTCTGGGTGATCTCCAGAATCTTCTATTATAATGCAACGTTTACGGCATCCTATTGGTGATAATCTAATATCTACTAAGGTTTCTGATCTTGATGGTAATACCGTTCTCCTTACACAGTACACTGACCCCTGTTTTCCACCTTGAAGAAATACTTCTTGTTCTGGAAAACTCAATACTCCTTTTGCTTCATTAAGGACGCACTGCTGTTTCTTCAAAAAGTCCAGTCCTATTATGCAATCATCTGTAATATTTGCTACTAAAACAGGGTGCGTGAATGTCTTATCACCCATTTTCAAAGTCACATTCGTTTCACCAAGGACGAGTACTGGTTGGCCGGTGGCGGTTTGTAATCGGCATTGTGAAAACCCTCTTTTCCATGCTATGGTCCGAGGAAATAGCTCCGGTCGTGCAATAGTTCTTGATGCACCAGTATCCAACGTGAAACTGCATGACTTACCATTCAGTTCTCCTTCTTTAATAAGACTGTTTCCGTCACCCACTTGTGATACTGTTATAATGGGGGCTACATGTCGACCAGCCAGTACTCGCCCCATAGCCCTGGCTGTTCCTAGTTTAAATCCTCGGCTTCCACCTGTGTCCCAGAAGTGCTTCTTCCCTTAGCCTTCCTGGGACAATTGATCCGAATATGCCCCTTTTCACCGCACTCATAGCATGTTGGCCCTTGTCGGGGTTTCATTTGTGCGGTTACCTCACGAATACGGTGGTGTGGTCGGCCGTCTTGGCGTACTGCTTCCACCCCCAGAGCGTGTGTCAAGGCTGCCTTCAGAGTCTGATGGTGCCCCAGACGAACCGCAGCCCTGACTTCCGCATCTCGAATTCCATCAGTAAAAGCTTGCACCGTACTAGCATCAATTACTCCCGGCGTTGAAGCATACGCCCTCCGAACAATACGTTCTATTTCCGATGCCCATTGTTGCAAACCCTCACTGCTTTTCTGTGTGCGGTCGCGGAGTTGAGCCCTGTAGACATGTTCCAGGTGTTTCTCTCCATATCTAGACTCCAACGCTTCTAACAGACAGGCTAGGGTATTGCAATCGCCGGAAATATTTTCGAGGATTTGAACCGCCTCACCACGCAGAGCAAGCGTAAGGGCGGTTACGGCTTGATCGTCGTCCCAATTGTTGCCTTTTGCGACCTTTTCAAACTGTAGACGGAAGGCCACCCATGACGTTGTTCCGTCAAAATGAGGTACCTTGAAAGTCGGCAAAGCACTGGGTACGGGTACCACGCCTTTAATAACTCCTTTTTGTACTCTGTCTATTTCTTTTCCAAACTCCATGATGGTATTGTCTAGTTTCTCTATACGAGCTTCTTGCTGGTCCATGCGGGCATCTTGTTGTGCTGTTTTTATTTTAAGCTCGTTGACCTCTTCTTTGGTTTTTTTCCCACTTTCCGTTTAGTTCCAATACTAGTTGCTGGGATTTTGCCTGGGATTCTGCTACATTTTTAATTTGTGCCTGGGTTTCTGCCTGGGATTGTTTTATTTGAGCCTGGGTTTTTTCTATATGTGCCTGAGTTTCTGCCTGGGATCTATCTATTTTTGCCTGGATTTCTGCCTGGGATTTTGCCTGGGATTCTGCCATACCTTTTATTTGCATCGTTAATTGAGCCAGCAACGCCGATAAATCGCATCCACTGCTTCCGGGAATAGTGGTGGTAGTAGGCGCACTTATAGGTGTTGCGACGGCCGCTTCTGTTTCTGGTGCAGGGACACTAAGCAATTCTTCCTCTTGACGCGCCAAATCCATCGCTGCTTGTCGTCGCGTGCGAACCCTTTCGTCTTCCCTTGGCGTGACCGGCATGCCGCTTCTGACACCAATTGTTACGGGCTAGGGGTACTAAAACGCCGGTTAAGGGTTACGAAGTTTATTGGCAACGAAGGTACAGTCGATTATAGGCAATGACAAGTAGAATGTCGCTGACGTTGCACCGAAGTCTTCCCTTATGTCCACGAAGTCCGTGTTGTAAACACATAATAACGCTACAGATGTTACTTCACGAAGTACTCGAAGTTCTCGTTGTAATTGTCGCAGTAGGTCTTCTTTAAGTTCGCTTCTTAACTGTCGCTGTTTTCGTATCGCTAGTCGAGTGTAGACTGACTGTGCGTCGGCGTTGCGGCGCTTTATATAGGCCAGCTGATCGAACATTCCAGAATCCTCTAGGCGTAATAATAATAGCACATAAGTTCGAGGTCACTCGGAAGTACCTACGGTAATTCCCGGAAACGGGTTTCTAGAAATTTCGATGTCGACACTTTGTTGACAAAACTGTTGAGACCTGTACCATTCGATGGGCCGTCCTAAGTCTAGCAATGCGTTTTATTATTGTACCTAGAAAATGTCTAGATCTGGAAAAAATAGGGCTTAAAAGTGACTCACTGCATGTCACGCGATATTGAACCTTATGCCATCGACATAAGGTCCATTTGTAACAATAGGTTCATGCGACGTGTGCATCCAATTGCGCCCCGCGCCACCGCGCGCTCCGCTTTCTCATTGGAAATTCCCACCTTGTCCTTTCTACAGAATACACATAGACTTCCTAGGCCCGATCAAAGGATGCGTTTATTTGGTAGCGGTAGATGCTCATACCAAATGGGTAGAAGTTTATAACATGAACACGGCTACTTCGTCAGCCGCTGTGATGGGGAAGTTATGTGATTTCATGTCTAGGTTCGGAGTTCCCGAAACGATAGTAAGTGATAATGGCACTGCTTTTTGTTCGCGGGAATTTAAACTATTTTGCACGGCAAACGGGATTTCACATATTACGTCACCCGTCTATCACCCACCTAGTAACGGTCAGGCGGAAAGTTTTGTTAAAGTGATTAAAAAGGGAATAAAGTCTTGTAATAGGTCGTCTAATAGCCCGAAAGAAACATCATTTAAATTACTAAGATACCTTATGGATTATAGGAATTCGATTCACTCAGCTACTGGGTTGTCCCCTGCGCAATTAGTGTTTGGGCACAAACTAAGATCGCGATTGGATCTGATAGATCCAAAGTCATCCTTACCCTCGTCACCGTCTGTGTCTAAAATTGTAAATAATCAACAGTGTATGCAAACTAAACTACAAGGGAAGAAGAAAACCCGTTATTTTAAGAAAAACGATGTTATTCTATATAAAAAGTTCGTAAATAAAATAAACTATACATGGTGTCAGGGCGTGGTACTTAAAAGAATAGAGAAAGTTTTGTATTTAATAAAAGACTGTAATAGTTCAGAAAGCTATAAAAGGCACATAAACCAGTTGATGCAATACAAAGGAAGAAACAACACTGAAACGCATAATGTGCAGTATTCAAATGTGAACTTACCTGGGTCATCTTGTCCTGCCGCGCCGCAACCGTCAGCGCCAGACTCACTATCGTCGTCGCCCCTATCTTCACCGCCGCCGTCCCAGTCGTCGCCAGCTGCTGCAGACACGCACATACCCCAGCCGGAAGTCGACTCACCGAATCCTTCGCCGGATAGTTCGGAGAGAGAGAAGAGGGCAGAAGGGTGCGAGCCAAGTACTTCTTCATCGAGAGATGTCGAGTTAGCGAAGGATACTGTACAGGCCCAAAAGGAACTCGATACTCAGACCACAGAAGGCGGTCAGTTAATAACGGACACACCAAAGAGATCGAAACATAATCGCCCTGTTATTTGTTTCAAAAAATACTTTTAGAGTAATACCTTTGTCAAAATATTTAGTTGTTAAGAGTAAACTTTGTTTTGGATGCTAGTTGGGGATGTTGATTTGTATTCGGGGTTTTGGACTAAGGGGAGGAATTGTTATGTATGTGTATCCGAAGCGCACACGCAAGCGCGCCACCTACTATTGTCCCGTTGAGACCCTGTACTAATAAATCAGTGCGTTGCTAGCTACAGAGCCTTTCACTTGTGTACCACCTTCCCGCGTCCGCGTAGATACAATACGTAACAATCACGTTTTTGAGTTTTACCTGAATGAAAATCTCCGACGTGGCTGTCTGGTAAGAAAAACAAGACTGATTTTTAAGGACAACTAAGGGAGTAGGTTTACCTACATATTTACGTAAGTCTCTTTCTTGACGCGAACCAGTAGGTAATGTATGCCGGTAGGTATTTAGCAGACGGCGCGGCGAACGGCGCGTAGCTCCCTCAGCTGTAGCGTAGATTTAGGGTTGTCGACAAAATGTTTAATAAATATTTTTATTTATTTTGTAGGAAAAAAAAAATTAGTATTTCAAAGGACATTGGCAACTGCCCATACATACTTTGACCAGGCTATGAAATGACTTAGACAAGGTTAATAAAGGACTTAAATGGTTCGCCTAAGCATCGCGGCTGCTGCTACGACGACTTGGGGGGGCCGCGACGCAGCCATCATTGCGCAAGTGGTCCGGATCCGGTCTGTAGGTGGCCTAGGAGTCGTGCGGGCTCAATGGCCCTTTACGGGGCCCCAGGCAGGTGGAATGGGCGGATCACCTGGCGCCTCGCAACTTTGCGGTCATTCACGGGCCGCAGCGAGCGACGGCTGTCAGGGTGATAAGAGGATACCGCACGATCTCCTACGAGGCGGCCTGCCTCCTAGCCGGATCGGCGCCCTGGGATTTCGAGGCCAGAGCCCTCGCGTCGTTTTACAAGTGGCGCGGGGAGGCCCGAGAGCGGGGCGAAAGATCGTTTCTGCCGAGAGTTATCGAGGCGAAGCGATCTGAGCTCCGCCAAGTCCTGGTGGCGGAGTGGTGTGCGAGACTTGCGCAACCCAGTGCGGGGCACGCCGTCATAGCGGCGGTAAGACCCTGCATGGAGAAGTGGATCGACCCGAAGAGGCATGGGACGCTCACCTTCCGTGCGACGCAGGTGCTGACCGGACACGGGTGTTTCGGCAGTTACCTGTGTCGTATCGGTCGGGAGCCGACACCGGCGTGCCATCACTGCCGTGGCGGGGCAGAGGACACGGCGCTGCACACCCCCGAGGAGTGTCCCGCATGGGACGAGCAGCGCCGTGCGCTCACCGCAGCGATCGGCGGGCGCGACCTCTCGCTGCCGGCCGTGGTCAGAGCCATGGTCGACAGCGGGGAGTCGTGGAACGCGGTCGTCTCCTTCTGCGAGGAGGTAATCTCCGCGAAGGAGACGGCCGAACGGGAGAGGGAAGCTCTGAGCACTCTCCCGTCCCGCCGACGGCGCGCTGGCCGGAGGAGGAGGGAGGCCGAGGTCGATCCGCTTCCTCCATAAGGAGAGGCCGACGGGCCGAGGACCGGGGGAGTCCGACGTCCGTCACTAGGGCCGGAGTAGGCGTGTAGTGGCTGTTCCTACACGCCTACCTGATGGAAGGAGAGGAGGAAGAGGGACCCGCCGAACTCGCGCGCGGCGGGTCAAGGCCTGCCGGGGGCGCGGTGAATGCAAACCAGGCCCCGTACCCCCGGCAATAGGCAAGAAGAGGAACGCTCCAGTGGGTTTAGCCGGTGAGAGCCCGGCACACCCTCCGTCGACCCTCAGACGGAGGACGGTCTGGTAGAGATTCCCACTGGGTGAACAAAAAAAAAAAAAAGGACTTAAATGGTTCGCCTAAGCATCGTTAGCAATTCCACATTGCAAATATATATTAAAGAAACAGAGGAGCTTAGAATTTTTACATAATTTGTTTGATTGGCTGCATGGCTCTGCCTTTGCTTTTATCACGAAACGGAAAAAAAAAAATTTTGTGGTTCGTCATCATCATTATAATTTCAGCTGAAAGACGTCCACCGCTGGACATAGGCCACCCCCAAGGTTCTCCACGACGACCGGTACTGCGCCTCCCGCGGTTGAGGGATGATAAAGATCCGTACAATTTTTGAGGTTATGATAACGTAACAATAATGATTATGGTTTATAGTTATACCTACATGGCTACAAATTGTAGCCTACAATCATAACTAAACTGCAAAGGTGAACGAGGTAGCCTATGAGGCTACACCTACGAGCCTACGAGGTTATCTATTTGATTCTTATTTAGGCTGAGAATTTTTTTTAATTAGTAAAACATATTACAATCTGCAAGAATTTTTTCACGAAAAAGACTTTTCTGTTCCGACTACTATAAAAATAACAATGGAATAATGTGAACTTTTATTTAATTACCCACTGTAACTCAGATACCTATTTAACATAATTGAATATACTGTGATATAATTTATTTTTGACTTTAGGTAATATATTTGACATATTTTTTTCTTGACTGTAAATGTAATAGGTATATTTGTACTTTATCTTGACATCAATATTATTGTTACGGGCTAGGGGTACTAAAACGCCGGTTAAGGGTTGCGAAGTTTATTGGCAACGAAGGTACAGTCGATCGTAGGCAATGACAAGTAAGTAGAACGTAGCTGATGTCGCACCGAAGTCTTCCTTGCGTCTATGAAGTCTGTGTCGTAAACACACAATAACACTACAGATGTTTCTTCACGTATTAGGTACTCAAAGTTCTCGTTACAGTTGTCGCAGTAGATATTCTCAAAGATTGATTCTTATCTGTCGCTTGTTTTCGCACTCTGAAATAATTCACAAGGCGATAACAGTGTGCAGGGGCAATAGCAAATAGTTGTCCAGTAAATAAGATCAATCGGATCGGAGTCGCCAAAAAACCATCCAGGAAATCGCTCAGTATACAACGAGGCTAACATCAAGCCAGCTACGCTGTGTGCATATACTTACTATACTCTTTGGCTGTGTGTATGTCTGTCATGAGTCATGACTCATGTGTCATCCTCATCTGTCATCACTATACGTCGACCATGGAAGTAATATGTACACTAAGGTCCCTATTACAGAAGGAAACTCAAGCACTGATCTCTGCTTAAGCATTACATAAAACTAGTTTCAACCAATCAAAAGGCTTCAAACGAGGTTTAAAAAAGTAAAACTAATAACACGAATTACTCGTAACTATATGTTCACCAACCAACAACAGCTAAGTAATATTATTTGAGTTATTGTAGTTAATAATAGTTATTGTAGGTAGCGGAATTTTTTTTTGTTCAGTTTGTTTCAAATCTATCGTCATCTTTTTATAATGACTCTAATATAGAAAAAATCTTAAAATAAAGTATCATCGTTAAGTTGCGGATCGGTATTTTTACATATTTTTGTTGTCAGCATATTTTTGAAATGTTTATTGGTGAGTTATTCACCAATAAACATTTCAAAAATATTTTGTAAGTTATTAGATTTGAACTCGAACCACCTTGAACGCCTATCAAGACGAGAACCGCTAGGCTATTTAAACACTTACTGTGAGCGTTGAAATTAGTAAGTAGTACCTAACAATCATAACCGAGCAGCAAGTTGTCAAAGTGTATAAGTGTGTATCAAACTTTATAATAGAAGAAGGTCGTAACTACAACTAGTGAAAAGCGCGGGAAACGTTCGAACTTGGCGGGCGCGTCCTTTGAGTTTTTATAAAATAAAATAATTTTTAAGTATATATAAGATCAGTAGCTGTAGTGTATTCAAATCAAATCAAATCAAATCATTTCTTTCAAATAAACCAGTTACAGGCACTTTTGAATTGTCAGAAGGTCGGTCAGTCAATAAGATGAAGCTAGTCGCCCATTCCAAAGAGTAGGTACCTATGGAGAAGAACGGGCAAGAAACTCCATGGACACTCTTTTAAATTTTTAAGCTATTGTTACAAATATTTGATTACATCATTCATGTTGAAATCAACCGCGTGAGAACGATGCAGAAATATATTGTACGCTGAGAGCGTCCATTATGGAAAACATACAAAAAACAATTCAGAAATTAAAATACGCCGTGGCACCTAAGAGATGACCAGTCCCCTCCGACGGCGTCCGTTCACGAACATGACGTATGGATCAGCATCATTCAGCTCAACCATATCGAAGGGAACCAAATGACCCAACAACACGCGCCACCATCAGCAAGACATTTGAGTGAGCATGACATACTCTCAACAGCCAGAGCACAATTAAGTCAATTAAAAAGACTAACCCAACAAATAAATGCCTTACAGCACATTCGTACATTGTGCTCACACGTTTGCCATGCAATTACACAATACTAAGAAATTGAATCTACACAATGCTAAGATGGTTTTGTCCAAGGTTCAGCAGCTCCAACAGTGTTCCCGAATCTGTGGAAAGTTTAGCTCCTGTGCAGCTGTACAAGTGCCGAACATCTCTGTCAGCGATACAATTCCGTAACGTACAATATGCTTGGCCACATAGTGTGTAATACAGGCTTTGAATAAATAACATAAACAATTACATATTAAAACTACAAGAGGAAAAATCAAAGAACAATCATTGTATAGAAATCGAACGCAGCTCAAGCCCAAGCCTTTTTGTCCTCAATATAATCCTTCACACTATAAAATGCTTTCTGACACAACTTACGTTTAATGAAGGATTTGAATTTATTCAGGCTTAGGTCTTGAACCACCTCTGGAAGTCCATTGTAAAAATGTATACATTGGCATCTGAAAGAGCCACCTATTTTCTTGAGTCTTGTTGTAGGTACAATAAATTTGTGCCTGTTCCTAGTATTTATATCATGGACATCACTGTATTTTTTAAACAATTTTATATTTTTATGAGCATACAAAAGATTTTCATAAATATATTGAGACGGCACGGTCAGTACATTAATCTCTTTAAATTTTTCTCGAGAGAGTCTCGGACTTAATTTATAAATTGCACGAACAGCTCGTTTCTGCAAAACAAATATTGTTTGATTATCGGCGGCATTTCCCCACAACAGAATGCCGTACGACATTACGCTGTGGAAATAGCCAAAGTACACTAAACGGGCCGTCTCAACATCAGTCAAATTACGAATTGTTCTAACTGCGTATGCAGCAGAACTTAGCTTTTTGACAATTTTTCTATATGTGAACCCCATTGAAGCTTAGCATCCAGAGTTATACCCAAGAACACTGTGCTGTCGTCAGATTTCAATTCTTCGCCCTTTATCAACACTTTAGTTTCCACCTGCCTCACGTGAGGTAGAGTAAACTTAATGCATTTGGTTTTTTTCTCGTTTAAGAGTAAATTATTAACATTAAACCAATGGACTACTTTGGAGATCGCGCTATTTACATCATCAGTAACCTGCTGCTGACGTTTCAGTTTAAATAAAAGTGAAGTGTCATCTGCAAACAACACTATATCGTGGTTATCCTTTATTAGGTACGGCAGGTCATTGATGTAAATAAGAAACAAAAAAGGACCAAGAATTGACCCCTGTGGGACTCCCATTGTTACTAAAGATCCGGAAGATCTTTTTCCATTAACGTCAACGCTTTGAATCCTACCACTCAAGTAAGATGTAATAAGATCCAGTGCAGAGTTCCGGATCCCGTAGTGGCGGAGTTTCCTGATTAACGTATCGTGAAGAACGCAATCGAATGCCTTGGACAAATCACAAAAGATGCCCAAGGCATCGCATTTATCCTCCCATGCATTATATATATGACCTAGAAGTTCAACACCGGCATCAGTAGTTGAACGACCCCTTGTAAAACCGAACTGTTTGCTATGTAATAATTTATGTTTATTAAAAAAAATTAGCATTTGGTTTAAAATTAATTTCTCAAAAATTTTACTGAAGGTAGGTAGTACAGAAATAGGTCTATAATTTGTGGGGTCTGATGTACTACCAGATTTAAACAAAGGTATTATTTTACTATTTTTCATGAGATCAGGAAACTCTCCACAGTCAATACAAGCATTAAAGATAACAGCTAGAGTGGGTGCCACAATATCAATAATAGACTTAGCAACTTCCACCGAATGACCCCATAGGTCAGCAGTCTTTTTTACATTTAGAGTGTGAAAGATTTTAATTATATCTCTACTGATAACATGTTCAAAATGAAACTCCGAATCACAAACATTAACATTTTCTTTAAGCAAAGACTCCGCAACAGAAGGTGATGAGTTTAGGGATTTAGTAGTTGAAACAGGAATATCCGAAAAGAAATTTTCAAATGCCTCAGAGACTTGCGAGTCTGATTTAATTATATTGTCATTAATAGACAGGCTATAGTCAGTATTTCTATCACTGGACCTTCCCGTTTGACCCGTTTCACTATTAATAATTTTCTAAGTCGTTTTAATTACATTGCCACTGTTCTTTATCTTTGAACTCAAGTAACGTGACTTGGCCATATAACAAACTTGTTTGAATAATTTTGAATATTTGATAGAATTATATAGAATATTAATTATGAATGAGCCGCCCGATCCGGGGGACTTTGTCCCACCGGTAGGGAAATTCGTAACCATACAGTCCAATGAGTCTGGCATGGACACCGATGGGTCCACCTCGACCCGTTCTTTAAAAAGAAGCCGCATTTCTGTATGCAAACACTGCAACAAACGTCGTCGTCGACATCATGGCTCAGATACAGTTAGTTGTGGTTGTCAGGATGCTCACTTAAATGAAACTGAACAAAAGTTATTAACACGAATACTACAAACAAAATTATCGATACGGTCCAAACTATTACCTCTCAGAGTCCCTCCACCCCTATAGGACGGATCACATATGATAAAACCGATTGTGCACCTTACATTATTCATGTGCAAAAACAAACTTTGTCACAAAACGATGGCACCACCTTGCACCCCATTACATTTGGGAAATTTCTGAAAAAAAAACAACATTCCCAATATCATCAACGGAAGTGTGTAGCGCATAGTTTGAACAATGCCAGGTCTCCATAGTAACTTTGGCTCAATATTAATTTGTCCCTAACAGTGAATATTCCAATGTTTATTTGTGCAGTATAATGTCAAAAGTATTTCTGTGATATCCATTTTTACATTGAACTTGTAAGAAAGAAGTTATTCAGACATTTTAAAAGAGAGGTTATGTTTTTTCACGGAGAGAAAATTAAACACAAATAAACTAATAAATAGTTTTTTTTATTTTTCACTATAATCAATTATTATCATCATCATCAAATTCGATTAGTAATTCATCAAGAAACTGTGCAGGGGGTTCAATATTGTTTTGATGCCGAGCCCAACCTAAATACCATAAAATGGTCATAATGTGGGAACAGCATCCCACAGTTCATTTGCCTACCTTACAATTGCAATAATATTGACTTATTGCCTCCCTCCCATTTGAATTGTTATCAATCAACACATAAACAAAATATTCTTTTCTTCTTATATGGCGACTTTGAATTTTTGCTCTTAAAAGCCAAGAGCTTTGAGAGAGACAATTGTTCTATTAGATTATTGATTGATACCTCCCTGCACACTTCTATCTTATATCGGCCATTAAAACTAATATGCTCACCGTAATAAGATCGAGCCTGACGGAGTTGGTAGGTAGGTACCACAAGCTATCAAAATCAAATAGTGAAAATCTAGCTGGGGAAACTCAGTTACATTGCTGTTATTAACATTTATGTTTGAGAACTGTGCCCTTCTGCTATTATAATTGTTTTGTATAATAAACTCACAAGTATTATTTTGGAACATTTTTTGTTGGATGATTTCTAATATCTGGGCAGCATCAAACCTGTCTGTGAGCGGTGGTCGAAATCTATTAATTAGGGCAGCAGCAATAGTAAAGTCAATCATGATATATGGTAAAGCTCTGTTGTTGAACTCGTGTCTGCAGATAGTAACAGCCCGAGTTTTGTTTGCCTCTAAAGTTGATAACTGATTATCATCATCCTGCAATGTTGACGGCATATGCACAGAGTAGTCATTTGGAATCTAAAACAAACAAAATACAATTATGTTACAATTCAACATTTAGCTTAGCTAAACTAATATATATTCTATTAATATGAATCGTACTTTACCTCTGAAAGTGAAGTCCATTGCCGTAACAATGAACGGACATCATCAGATTCACGCTGCATTCGTAATACATTTATACCACAATTAACACAACGTAGTTGATGAGACATTGTCACAAAATGTGTGGTGGTATAAATATAACACAATAATTCTATAACTTGCGTAAACGTAATATAACTTATTGAATACGAAAAAAAACAGCGAAAGAAAACCGAATCGTACTCAATTCAATTCTTGATTAATGGCCTTTGTGGGAGAGACGCCACAATTTTGCCAAGAACACGTGCGAACGATTAATAAACCATCAAACGCTGGAGAGTATTTAGCGCAAATTAAAATAATATTAATTTAATTCTTGTTGTGATAAATTATAATATTTCTTCGCAGATTGACAGAAGAACACAGATTATGGATACGAAAATGACTTTACGTTTACGATATATCACGAAATCACGAATTCACGATGGACAGTGAAGAAGAAGAAAGAGAGAGAAAAAAATAATAATAATAATGGTTACAGCTTAGAGTTATAGCTTAATTTTATTAATTTCAATAAATTTGCTTAATTTGAATATAAAACGCGTAAACACAAAAGATAGAAGACATTTGACCGAGGTAGGACGAGGAATATGAGGGGGAATGATTTCATGAAAGGAGAAGCGTAATTTAGGACAGGAGAAAAATAAATGGTCCACGTTTCCTTCATCTAAACCGCATTCACAAAGAGAGCTATCCTTAATCCTAAGTTTGGCCAAGAAATGGGGAGAGCAACAATGATTTAACCGTATACGACAGATAGTTGAGGTTGTGGATTTTTTGCCCAATTGATACTTAAAAAACCAAGGTTTGTGAGGTATTTCAGGTTGAATATCTCCATAAAATTTACCCTTTACGGTCTTAGAGATTTTCCAAACTTTAGACCAAGATTTAAACAAATTCAGAGGAAGAGTAGTACAAATATCATGGGAATAAACTTCAGAGTGGGCAAGAGCCCCAGTGCGAACAGCATTTTTGGCGCAAGAGTCAGCTGACTCATTATCAAGAATACCGACATGACCAGGAATCCAGGCTATGACGACATGGATGCCAAGTTCATGACACTTGAACAGCAAATCTCTGATTTTAAGAATTATAGGGAATCTCGACTTAGATCTGAAAGGATTAGTTAAAATGGCTTGAAGGCAACTTTTTGAGTCAGAGAAAATTATGGAGTTATTCAATTTATGAGACAAAACAAAGTAAATGGCTTCGAAAATAGCAATTGATTCACCAGTAAAGACGGATGTAACTGAAGGACACTTATAATTTAGAATAATTTTTGTATGAGGGATCCAAACAGCAACTCCCACCGGACTATCATCAGAGGATTTGGAGGCGTCAGTGAATAAAGTAGTCCAGTTCTTATAATTAGAGGAAACTTTTTGCACAAATGTCTTATACGGTTCGAGGGTATTTTTGCTAATTCCAAAGTCCAAAACGACCTCTGGTTGGAATACCAGGGCATTATACGGCACCGAGTATAGATATAAAATGGGGTTTTGAAAAAGTGGACTAGGAAGACGCGTGAATTGAAGGTAGGCACGAAGAAGACAAGGAAGCTCAATATTAGAACGATGACGACACGAGTCAAAGATGGATGATAATTGGTCCAGTTTACCAAGAAGAGGGTGATTAGAATTTTTCACAAGTTTAAAAATAAATCTATTTGCCAAAATTGTCTTCGAATTGAGAGGGGAGGTTCAACACACTCAACTTGCATGGCATTAATTGGGGACGACTTCATCGCCCCTAGAATAATACGTAAACACTTTGCCTGAATTTTATCGAATTTTTGGAGACCAGATTTGTTACAAGGGTCTAATAAAAACATGCCATAGTCAAAATGACTACGAACTATAGCGTTGTAGATTAGTTTTTGAGTATACGGGTGAGCACCCCACCAAACCCCAGAGAGTGAACGAAGAACATTAACGTTTCTTTCGCATTTTTGAGAAACAAAGTCAGTGTGGGGAATACCGGATAATTTTGCATCTAACCAAACTCCTAAAAATTTAACATTATCCATCCTAGAGATATTTTCGCCGTTAACTTTAATGTCAACAGGAGGAATAATCTTTTTTTTTATAAACACTACCACAGAGCTCTTAGAGGCTGCTAAGGCTAAGCCATGCTGTGAAAGCCAAACGGATAGATACCCCAGAGCGGAGTTTAGACGGGAACTAGCCTCATCTAGAGATTTACCAGAAAAGTATAAAGCTATGTCATCAGCATATTGCAATATTTGACAAAATGAATCTACAGAAAGGTGTAAATCGAAAGTGTAAAGGCTGAATAGGAGAGGACTCAAAACTGAACCTTGAGGTAAGCCTTTCCAGATAGTCTTAGGAGGGAGAGAGGAGTCTCGAGTTTTAATGGAGATGGTTCTCTCCATTAATAAGTTGCAAATGAAGCGAACCAATTTTACGGGAATATTTAGCTGATGGATGAGTTTATCCTTGAGCACGTGGAGCAAAACATTGTCATATGCTGAGGTAATATCCAAAAAGGCTCCTACTAAAAACTGTTTGCGAAGAGAAGAAATACGAATATCAGAAATTAATATACTGAGACTATCCATTGTGCTCATTCCTTTTCTGAACCCAAACTGGGATGTTGGCAACAAGTTCCTATTCTCCACCAACCACTCAAGTCTATGCTTCATCATATGCTCTGCAACCTTACACAAAACAGACGATAAAGCAATAGGCCTGTAGCTGTTTGGGTCTGTCGGGTTTTTGCCTGGTTTAATGATCGGGATAATTAACTGGTGCTTCCACTGTTGAGGAACCAAACCGAATTCAAAAAAGTAATTGAAGAGATCGAGGTAATATTGCTTTGTACTATTTGAGGCATTTTTCAGAAAAGAGTAAGGGATCCCATCTGCACCAGGAGAGGAATCAACGAGTCCATCAAGAGCCAATCGGAGTTCAGAAAAAGAGAAGGGGGCATCGAAATTATTTTCGGAAGCAAGGAAACACGGAGAAGAGGGAAAGGAGTTCAAACTAGGAACTGAAGGAGGAGACAGTTTGTCCGAGAAAGCTTCAATCCAGGAAGAAGGATCATTGGCTGATATATCAACAGAATTGAAGGAGCCTCGGTATCTTTTGATTTGCCTCCATACTAGGGAAGAAGGGGAACAGGGAGATAGGCTTTGGCAATAGCGAAGCCAACCTTCTTTTTTCTTTTTGGAGAGAGTCCTTTTAGCAAAGGCTGCTCTTCTTTGGTACACTAAAAAATTTGGAAGAGTCATAGAATTGGAATACTGCACTTCTGCTAATTTTCTTTCCTTGACAACCGAAGTACAGTCTGAGTCCCACCAAGGAGTCGAGACTTTGAACCTGTGAGGTTTTTTATAAGGAAAATTGTCATCAGCACTTGAAATAATTGAATCTACAAATTTCGAATAGCACTCAACGAGATTGTTACTGTTAGGGGGGGGGGGAAGAGAAAGCAAGTTGTTTTCAAGAGAGTCGGAGTAAGAAGACCATTTTGCATCTTTTAATATATATTTAAAAGTGGGATTAAAATTACGGGCAGGTACTACTCTATCGGAGATAGATACAATAATAGGGTAGTGATCACTACCATAACAATGAGGCAGGATACTCCAGGAAAGAATGGGGGCAAGAGAGGCAGAACATGCTGTAATATCCACAGCCGAGATTGGATTTTGTGAAGGGCGAACCCTCCTAGTGGGCGAACCATTGTTAATGACACATAAGTTAACTTCATCAAAAATTTCAAGGAGGGCACGACCAAAGTTATCGTCATGGCTCGAACCCCATGAACGATGGTGAGCATTTAAATCACCCATAAAAAAGATTGGAGATGGAAGTGAAGAAAAAATACAAAGCAGGTCAGGAATTAATCTGGAATGAGGATGAGGAATGTATGCGGATAAAAAAGTTATATTAAAAGCCCTGACAGCAACAATGTTAATATCAGGAGAAGAAGGGGGAAGAGATATTAGAGAAAAAGGGAGGGAGCGCCTCACAAGAAGGGCGCTACCCGCATATCCGTCAGCTCGATCATCACGAAGACAGGAGTAACCTGGGACCCGAAAGCGAGAACCAGGCACCAACCAAGTCTCCGAAATGGCGATGACAGAGGGGTGAAATTTATTAATTAAAAATAAAAGTTCAGGCTTCTTCGGCCGAAGGCTTTGAGAGTTCCACTGAAGTGTGGAGACTAGGTCCATTATTATTATTAGAGAGGAGCAGGGAAAGTTTATGGGCAACGTGGGGCGGTAACGTGGAATTATCACGGGAAACTAAACTAATCAAAAGGGATAGAAGTAACTCTAAGAGGCTGTCTTCTTGTGGAGATTTTGAGGGAGGAGAATTTTGCGAACAAAGAGAGAAACCATTTGGTAATGGAGAAGGAACCTCAGCAACGATAGCATTATGCGAGGCCCTGTCATAAGACTTGCCTAGAGGAGCTCTAGGTTTAGGAGTAGAAGAGAAAGTTTTTTTATAAGAGACAGGAGGGGAGAAAATAGGGGGTTGGGAAGAAGAATAAGAAGACTGAGATGGAATCGCAATTTGGGTTACTTGTGAGTACGATTTTTTGGAGCTAGGAATGGAGCGGGATGCCTCTTCGTACGATATACCGTCCTGAGACATTAACAATTTAATTGATTTTTGTCTCCCTTGCTCCGGACAGCTACCATAAAAGGCAAAGTGCCGGCCCAGGCAATGGATGCATGTGGCTCTGGTTTCATCAACATCACAACTATCCCCAGAATGGGGTTGTGAGCACTTGAAGCACCTTGCCTTGGACCGGCACTGTGCCTTGACGTGCCCAAAACGGCAGCAATTTTGACATTGAATTGTGGGGTATTGATATACCTCCACTGGTAGGGAAGTGTGGTACAAAAAAATACGACTAGGGAGAGTCTGACCCTTAAAAGTTACGACAATGGATTGAGTTGGGATCCAGGAGGACATGCCCTCCTGTTTGTTTTTTCTGTTTAGCCTACGTGCCTTAACAATGATCCCGCACCCATCAGGGAGGAACACCGACTCAACGAATTCATCCATGGACATGTCGACCGGCACCTGACGGACGACTCCCATTTTTGTGGAATTGTAGGAAGGAATGGTGGCAGTATATTTTTTGTCTAAAACTGGGTGGGTTAAAAAATTGTTGGCCGCCTCAGCAGTAGTGAATTGGACAGAAATTTTATTTCTGCCCACTCTCTTAATTCCATCCCTGCAGATGTTTTTTATTTTATTAATAAATAAAAGTTGGCCAAACTTAATAGGACGGATGATAGTTCTGGATGAAGGATCCGGTTCAGTTCGCGAAACGTGGACCAGAAAAGGCCCTTTGTCCGAGTCTGAATAAATTAGACCCTCTTTAAGAGAGGGATGAATATATAGTGTTTGTATGGCCGCAACAGCCATATCTTTATTTTTAATAGTCTTTTTAGAGACGACTTCGATCGTCTCTGGGTCAATAAGGAGGCGTCTCTTACCCGCTGCAGACGACTGAACAGCATCAGGTGGATCAGGAGGAACCGGAGGGGGAGGAGGAGGGTCCATAATTATAAAAAATACCACCTAAGGACAAAAAAAAACGCACAAAACTACAAAGAAATATTAAAGAAACACTGATATTTTCCTAAATTAAAATATTAAGGAAAAAACAAAACTCTCCAGCACGACTGACAGCTATCAATCCCCTTCACGCAAAGTCATATTTCTATCTCCCGAATCGTACTCAATACAAGATGTATCAGGAAGGTTTGGCGGGAATGTCAAGATGAGTGTCACGCTCATTTTTCATTGGACTTTTAAAATTATTTATAGTGTCGTTTACTAAATAAAAACGCGTGATTTATGTAGTAAAAAGTGCATTCAGTGAATAATTCAAAAAGAACAGTGAAATATTGTAGCATAGTGGCCGCATCATGTCTTTACGCTAAACCGCTTCTTATCGTTCAAACGCGAGAAACGAAAGGAGTTAGATTAGTTAGGATAAGTTTAGGATAAGTTAGGATTAATTAGGATAAGTTAGGATAGAAGTTTACTCAAGAATACATTTACTGAAGACTAGGCTGTATGGCGTACTATGCCTTTGCCTTTTCCGTTCAGAAGAACGGAAAGAATTTAACAAAAAAAAAAACAAGATGTATCAATGTCAATTGTCAGTTTTGTCAAGATTTTGACAGATATGCAATTAACAGGGTTGCCATCACAAGACGATTATGTTATCGATTACAGATGGAAAATCGATTTTTTGAATTTCGTTTTTTTAACCGACTTCAAAAAGGAGGAGGTTACTCAATTCGACCGTATATATGCTTTTTTTTTTTTTTTTTTTTATCTTTGTTCGCGCATAACTTCGTCGTTTATGAACCGATTTTAATAATTATTTTTCTGTTAAAAAGAAGACGTTCCCAAGGTGGTCCCATGATAAGGATATCAGGGTTTGATGGTGGAAGACCAGAGAAAAAAGGGAAACTTTCAAAAATTGTAGGGGCGACTAGTGCATTTCTTAGCATTTTCATTAAGTATTTTAAAGCACTACAATTTAATAAAGGTCTGGAGTAGATCTGATGATGGAGCCGGGAGACAGTCGAAGGAACTCCTCAACAATTCACAGCAGCTACCTTGTGTTTGGGCTCGATTAATTTGTATTGATAAGAACTTTACACCTAGATGGATTGTGACTGTCATAAGAGCTCTGATGATGAAGACAAAGGCTAGTTTTGGGAACTCCTCAACGGTTTACAGTAGCTACTTTGTGGTAGGACTTAATTCATTTAAATTGATGAGACCTTTGCACCCATTGGGTTCAAATAATGGTCTGCAGTAAATTTGATGATGAAGACCATAGGCAGTTGAGGGAATACATACGGGTAAAAATTAAAATAAATAAAATTACGTCCTTTTCGGATGCAACTGAATACATAGTACTTTTAACAACTAAAAAGTATAAAATAAAAACTTTTTTACAAAAAAACAACCGACTTCCAAAAACCACTACAAAGTGAAAAATAACTAATTTCGGAAGTCGGTGTCAAAAACGAATATACAAAACCAAAGACACCGACTTCCGAAATTAGTTATTTTTCACTTTGTAGTGGTTTTTGGAAGTCGGTTGTTTTTTTGTAGAAAAGTTTTTTATAATCATCTATGAATCTACTACAAACAGGACGAATGATAAGAAAATACTAAGAAGAAATGAGAATAATGAGGTGGTAAATAAAAAGTAGACTACATTTTTTATTTAGAACTATCTAAATAATAAATAATATTTTTAAAATACAATTATCGATTACAGTGGCACGTTTTATTTATTTAGCGTTATCGATTAAAGTAGCAAGATTGGCAACATTTTTTTCATTGAAATCTGGAATTGACAAACTTAAATTAATTACATATTAAAATGTTTTTTTAATGGCTAAGTTTTAGTAAAGTACTAAATACATTTTTTTAGTTTATATTTTATATTTAAATTGTTGGTGGTAAGAACTTTGTGGAGGATGAGTTTAATTTTAAAAGTTGTGTAGGCCGAAATCTGGCATTCTCCTTTCATTAGCTCCTTCAAATTTTGCAGACGCCAATTCTTTTATAAATAATGGTAATCTTGAAGCAGAACAATTCAAAGCTTACATTCCGACATTCAACGTTACTCGTATAGGGTTAGTTAGAGGGGTTCCGGCAGAATGGTCTCCAGAGGAAATTATCAGTAACATCTCAGTACCTATTGGCTGCGGCTGCGGCCCTATTTTGAAAGTGAGACGGCTAAATTTCAAAACCATAATTGAAGGCTCTGTTGTTTGGAAACCTACACAGTCAATTGTAATTACTTTTGATGGTCAGGTCCTGCCAAAAAGAATATTTATGTGCTACAATGCCCTTCCGGTAGACTTGTATATTTTCCCTACTATCCAGTGTTTCCATTGCTGTAGATATGGTCACACAAAGGTACAGTGTAGGTCTAAGCCTAGATGCTTTAAGTGTGGTCAGAATCACACAGGGGATACCTGTAATAGAGATAAAGACCCTTCTTGCTGCATATGTTCAGGTTATCATTTTGCCACAAGTAAATCTTGCCCTGAATTTTCTAGGCAAAAACAAATCAAGACATACATGGCTCAAAATTCTGTGTCCTACGCTGAAGCCCTGAAAGTTCACCCTCCAGTAAACCTTTTTTTAAAACGCTTCTTTCTTCCCCATCCAATAACTTCTCCAGTAAACCTGCTCTTCCATCATTTAACAGAATACCCAAAAATATAGATTCCCCCACTACTAGCCACAAAAAGACAACATTTTTAAGACCTAGATCCCCTCCAAAACCTTCATATGGGTATGATAAAGATTCTCATAATGCTTTAATCCAGGAATATAGTGCACCACAGCCAGCTAATGGTTGTGCCTTAAGAAAAGTAGAAGATAGTGAAACAAATAATTTGTCAACTAATGATTTTATTACAGCATTAATTCAACTTCTTTCACAGTATAATATTTCACCATCCAACGTTGCCTCTTATTTAAACCTTTTCTCTCTTCCCATTAACAATGGACAGACTCTCCAAAATAATGCAATGGAACTGCCGCAGCCTGATAAGCAAAAAAAGTGATTTAATTCATTTACTCAATAAATATGAACCTTCAGTTTTTGCATTAGCAGAAACTTGGCTCAAGCCAAATCATGTTTTTAAAATAAATAATTACTATACCATTACAGACGATAGATCTGATGGGTATGGTGGAGTAGTTATTCTCATAAAGAATTCTATTCCTTTCTCTGTTATCCCTTTACCTCCTCATAGTGAGGATATTTCAATTGTAGCTATTAATGTATTTAACATTTGTATTGTTTCCTTATATATTCCTCATCCATCTTCTTCTTTACTTCTTGAGATTAACCATCTTTTTTCTCTTCTTCCAACACCCCTACTAATATTGGGAGATTTCAATTGCCACCACCAATTATGGGGTTGTTCAATTTCCAGTAACCATGGGGATGAATTATTAGATATAATAGACCATCTAAACCTATGTATCCTGAATACAGGTGCTCCTACACGGCGTTCTGCTCCTAATCAGAGTACAAGTGCTATTGACTTATCTATCTGTTCTCCTAACTTAGCCTCTTCACTAACTTGGTATACACTTTCCTCTACTTATGGTAGTGACCATTTCCCAATAGTTATGTCCACTCCATTCCCTAAACCAACCATTTCTAGAAAAACATCAAACCTTAAACATAAAGTCCCTGATAGGAATAACATCAATTGGGAAAAATATAGAACCACTACTGACTCAAACTTTTCTTCTCTACCGCCTATTTCTAATGGTAATGAAAATGCGTGTGCTAGGTCTTTAACCAAGTTACTAATGGCAGCAGCAGATGAAGTGTTCCCTGCTAAAAATAATAGCTCTCATTCAATTCCTAGGCCTCCATGGTGGGATTCAGAGTGTACAGATGCCATTAAAAAACGTTTTTTTTTTTTTTTTTTTTTTTTCTCTTTGCTTATTATTGCAAACTGTCTGGGAGACATTCAACAATACTTCAGAAATGATGTATGGTATGTGAGGTACAGGTCCAGTGACAAGCCCTCCAAAATGGTGTTTTAAACAATTAAGTCTTGAGGAACTCTCTTCTTTAGTCTCCTTGCACTTGGAAGTAAATCGTCCATAAGGTGGTGTGCCAATATGTTAGGGTGCTGCTGCAGTCTGTCTTTATATGTTGTGACTCTCTCCTTTATTTCCTCTTTTACACTTTTGATGCCAAGCTCTCGGTGAAGTCTTTCGTTAGTGACATACCATGGTGCGTCTACTATCATGCTTAGCATTTTTGATTGAAACCTTTGTAGGATTTCCAAATTGGAGTTGGCAGCCGTGCCCCATAGTTGTATTCCGTATGTCCATATTGGCTTTATTATACTCTTGTATAACAAAAGTTTATTTTCCATTGAGAGCTGGCTGTTTCTATTCATCAACCAATACATCTTGCGCACTTGTAGTCCCATTGCTAGGCGTTTGGTAAAAATGTGTTTTCTCCAAGTTAAGCGTCGATCCAGATACATTCCAAGATATTTCGCTTCGTCAGATTGTGGAAGCTGGACAGCATTCAGTGTGACTGGGGGACAAGTCTGTCGCCGGGTAGTAAATGTTACCTGAAGTGATTTTGTTTCATTGGCTTTGATGCGCCAGTCCTTTAGCCATGCCGTGATCTTATCCAGGCTGCTCTGTAATTTGCGAGAAGCTTGAATTGGTGAGTCATCTGATGCCATGATAGCTGTGTCATCAGCAAACGTGCCCATAACAACATTGTCAGATATTGGCAAGTCTGCGGTATAAAGAAGATACAGAGCAGGTCCCATTACACTACCCTGCGGCACTCCCGCTTGAATTTCTTTAAGTTCCGTATTTGCTTCACCGTGACTAACGAAAAAGTGTCTGCCAAGCAGGTAGGATCTTATTAGGCTGTAAAAGTTGGCGGGCAGTGTCTTTTTGATTTTATACAAAAGTCCATCATGCCAGACCCTATCAAAGGCCTGTGATATATCAAGGAAGGAAGCTGTACAATATTCTTTTTGTTCGAATGATTTTGATATACCATCAACGAGTCTATGAATTTGCTCGATTGTGCCATGTTTTTCCCTGAATCCAAATTGGTGGTCGGGTATGAGGTTGTTTTCCATAATAATTGGATTTAACCTTCCAAGGATCAATGTTTCCATTACTTTGGATGTAATTGGGAGTAGGCTAATTGGCCGATATGATTTGGCATCTTCTGGACTCTTGCCTGGTTTCAGGATCATTATAATTTTAGCTACTTTCCATTGTGGAGGTACATATTCCCTTCGAAGAATAGCGTTATATAACTGCGTCAGGAATATAATGCCCCGCTCTGGTAGTTCCTTTAGAATGGTTGATGTAATTAAGTCGTATCCAGGCGCTTTCCCTACTTTCAGTTTTTTGATTACAGATTTGACCTCTCCTTTGCTAAGTTTCTGGATGGGTAACTCTAGTTGATGCGTCTGGTTCAGCAGTTCTACAACCATTTCCGACTTTGTGGAACCAGTATCGGGGTTTGGTTGAAAGACTTCTTGCAGATGCTCCATGAATACGTTGGCTTTCTCGACATCATACCTAGCCCATGAATTATCTGCTTTGAGCAGAGGTGGTTGGTAAGTTATTGGGCGTTTGAGGCCTTTTGTCGCTTTCCACAATGAATAGTCTGTAGATGATGTAGCATCCAGATTTTGCAGGTAAGTTGCGATTTTTTGATTTCTATCATCGCTTAATAGTTGCTTGAGTTGTTTGGCTAGTCTATTGTATGTCGTTTTGTCCCCTGGGTACCGAGTGGTTTGCCATCTCTTTCTTGCTTTACGCTTTTCATCTAGTAATTTTCTTATAGATGGTGAGCATTGGAGTCCATCTTGATTTATGGGCTTTGGTGGAGGCGTGGCTTCCCATGCAGCCTGTTGGACTGGTTGTTAAAATGCTCAACTGCGCTTATAATGTCTTCATCCTCCCGTAGCGGTACTTTGACATCAAGAGATTTAGTTATTAATTCTCGAAAGTATTCCCAGTTGGTTCTATGGGTATGTAGTCGACAAGGTGTTTCCTTTTTCATAATTCTTCGACTCAATAATACTTCTACAGGAGAATGGTCAGAGGACAGGTCAGTACTGGAGTTGCAACTGAAGTCGGTGTTGCTAATACCTTTGGTAACACAAAAGTCAATCAGATCTGGCCTCCTATTTCGATCAGTGGGCCAGTATGTTGGTTCTCCTGTTGAGATAACGCCCAGTCGGAGATTGTTTATCGCTAAGAATAACTGTCGGCCTTTTGCATTTATGGTCCGAGAACCCCAGAATGTATGTTTGGCATTAAAGTCACCGCCAGACACAAACCGCTGTCCTAATGTTTTAAGGTATTTTTCGTATTCCTCTTGCTTTATGACGTGCTTTGGAGGGCTATATATTGCTGATACCGTGACAGGTCCCAACCAGTCCTCAATCACAATATTTGAAGCCTGGATTTTTTCAGTACAATAGCTGTGAGCTAAGTGGTGTCTTATATTGGTCTTAATCAGAACTGCACTTCCTCCATAGCCTTTTCCATCAGGGTGCATGGTGTGATATAATTTGTATCCTGGTATGTCAAAATAGCTTTTACTTGTAAAGTGTGTTTCCGAGATTAACATGATATCAATGTTGTTTAATTTCATATATTTCTTAACCTCAAGGGTATGTTGTGACAGCCCATTGGCGTTCCAGAGCACCATTTTTATGGAGTCCAGTGTTCAGTTAGTTTGGTCGTAAGATTCAGGATTAGTTTAGTGATTGTTGTTAATTGTTCCATCATCTGTCTCATTGATATCATTAATTCTTTTATGTCGCAGTTTTGGTCACTGTTCGTTGTATTGTCAGGATCAGGAAAAAACGTAAAGCCGCGATCAGACGATACGATCCATCGTGCCCTAAGCCCCTAAGTCCCGATGGATTGGATGGTATGATCGCTGTTAGGCTGTTAGTGTCCCTAAATCGGGCGATCGAGAGTGCCCGACCGCCCTAACACCCTAAGTCCCGATGAATCGTGTCGTGTGATCGCAGTTAGAGGCTTCAGTGGCCGCGCGGCGTTCGTCATGAAAAGACGTCATTGAAGTGAAAATGGCTACGCAACGTGAGAGAGAAATAATACTCAACGTATTGGATGTTTATAAAGACTTAACTTATTTGTGGAATAAAACCCAAAACAAAAGATGATCAAATTGTCCAGAATTCATTCGGACATAATTTCTAAAGTCCTCCGGCTCTAACACACACAAAATGTTCATGTTACACAATTTATTTCTCAAGAGTAAATAGTCCTTCATCCAACATCTTCTTTTCTTCTTTTTTTTTACTACACCTGCTGTTGCTGCGAGAGCGATTCCAAGTTTCTGATACTTCGAAAGCGTAGGCGCCATCTTCACCGCTCGACGTTCGGCTGCCAAGTGAGTTAGGGTGGCGAAATCGTGTAGTGTAATCAGGACGCCCAATCTATCGAGCCCTGCTCATCGACCCGATTAATCGTGCCGTCTGATCGCGGCTTAAAGAAGCAGAATTCAATTATAATCTTGACATGTCCGATGCTAACTTTGACGCCCTAATCACTATTAATACAGAAACTAAGAAATTTTTGAAAAAGAAAAAATATGCTGGTTGGCAGAGTTTCTGCACAATACTCACCCAACTATAGTTTGGCAAAACATACGTAGATATAGGTCTGCATTTACACAGCCATCTCCTCCTATTCCCAATTCCCTAGCTACCGAATTCTTAGATAAACTTGCTCCACCGTGGGTTCCCCAAGATATTAACAACAATAACAACACATCATGTGAATCTGTTACGGCCGATTCTCCTAGGACTTTGCATCTCCCATTCACCTTAAATGAGCTAAAAGGCGTAGTACTTAATGCAGTAGATTCTGCTCCAGGTCTTGATGGCATTCCATACTCATTTTTTGCCAATCTAAGTGATAATATTCTTAATTATTATTTAAAAGTAATCAATTCTATCATGAAAACGGGAAACATTCCATCCGAATGGAAATGTCAAATGGTGTTGCCATTTTTAAAACCGAATAAAAATCCTTCGGACGTTTCTTCTTACCGACCCATAGTTCTATCCTCAGTGTTAATTAAATTAGCAGAACATTTATTAAAAAACCGTCTAGAATGGCACATTGAAAGCGAAGGCCTACTGAGCTGTTCGCAATACGGTTTTAGAAAAGGGAAAAGTACCACTGACTGTATAAGTATTTTTACCACAGATATCCGTTCCTCATTTTCCAAAAATCAGTCTACAGTTGCAGTTTTCTTAGATATAAACGCGGCCTATGATAACGTTTTACTTTCTGTATTAAAAAATAAATTAGATGTTTTAAAAGTACCACACAATCTATCCAACTTTATATTGAACATTTTAACAGACCGTACATTATATATGCCATTTGAAGATCATCACTTATCTCGCAAGGTATGGAGAGGCCTCCCGCAGGGATCTGTGCTTAGTCCCCTCTTATATAACATTTACACATTTGATTTAGATTTATCCATAAACAATGAAGTAAAAATACTGCAGTATGCCGATGATCTACTGTTTTATTGTTCAAGTAATTCCATAGAACAAGCTTGCTCTGTTGTTACTTCTGCTTTATCGTTATTATCGTCATGGTTACATGTGAATGGTTTGGAATTATCCATCTCTAAATGCGCAACTGTTGTTTTTACCCGCAAAAGAAATATTCCTCAAGTAAACCTTACTTATAAAGACGTCCAAATCCCTATTAAAGACAACTTTAAATACCTGGGTGTTATTTTAGACTCCAAACTGAGTAGTATCCCACATTGCGATTATATAGCTAATAAATGTGAAAAACACCTAAATATGTTGAGGTGCCTCTCAGGTGTTTGGTGGGGCGCACATCCTTCTTCCTTAAAGTTGATTTACAATGCAATTATTAGAAGCCTCTTAGACTACGGTCTATTTATTGTAGAACCTGGTAGTGTCAAGGCCTTCAAAAAATTAGATATAATACAATCTAAAGCGCTACGTGTTATTTCGGGTGCAATGAAGTCCAGTCCAGTGAATGCACTCCAAGTGGAGTGCGGCGAAGCCCCGTTACGTCTTAGGAGACAGTTTCTCTCAGACAAGTATTTCTTCAGAATTCTACAGTTCTCTAGTCATCCTCTCATCCCTAAACTGCAACTTTTACTGTTTGAAATTGAATCTTCATGCTACTGGTCCAATAAATTTCCACCCTGTTTAGTTGTTAGTTATAAGAAGTTCATTTCCCTTTCTTCCCCTACGCACCGTTCAAATAAACTCCCTTTATTTTGCGTCAGTTATGACAGTTTACACTTTTCTCCCAGTATAATATATAATTTTGTTAGTGAATCTGATCCCCGTGTTCAATTAAAATTTAACCGATTAATATCCGAGCAGTTTATTGATTTCCATTGCATTTACACTGATGCTTCTAAACCTGCTGCAATTGACTGTGTAGGTGTAGGGGTTTACCATACACAATATGATATAGTTCAAAAAATTAAATTTCCTCCCGAGACTTCTGTTTATACGGGTGAATGCTTCGGAATACTTAGGGCTGTCGAATATGTTCGTTTGTGTAAACTTAAAAAAGCTATAATTTTCACAGATTCATTAAGCGCTCTTCAAGCAATTGCCAAATTTCCATTCAAACAAAAATCGCAATTACATATTATTTTTAAAATAAGGGAAATAGCATTCTCGCTTCAGCTGCAGGGGTTTGATTTACAGTTTATTTGGATACCAAGTCACACTGGCATCCATGGTAATAATGTGGCGGATAAACTAGCAAGTGATGCAGTGCAAGGCGGTGATTTCTTTCCATATGAAAACTATTGTCGAGACCTTGTGGCTTTACCAAAATCTTTTTTAAAAAACGCCTGGCAGGAGGAATGGGACTCTAGTAAATCAAAGGGGCAACATTATGCCCGTATTCAACCCATGGACTCTATATTTGCTCCATGATTCAACCAGAACTTCCTGCAAAGCCGTGGTTCATAAAAGCAAAACTTAGTAAGATTGAGACGTCAACTTTGATGCGCATGAGATTAGGACATGTTTGTTCCCCAGCTCATCTCGCCAGGCTGAAAATTGTTGACGACCCTGTTTGTGTGTGTGGAACAGATGTTGGTGACCTAAATCATATCATCCTCTCCTGTCCTCTTTATGATCGCAATTCCTTTATAGACAGTCTTTTATCTCTTAATATTCCTTTTCCAACTTCCATTATTGCCTTACTTCACACTAACGACATCAATGTAGGGTAAGGTGGTACACAGTGGTTAACTTTTTTTTCTGATCCTTCTAATTCGGGTTAGGCTTATGTTAGGATATTGTATTTGATACCAAATTGTAGCGAGTTCATCGTAGTTTAAGAATGTATGATATGTTTTTTAAATAGTGTCATAATAATTTACATACAGAAGTTTAAAAAAAAAAAGGAAATTGATTCATTGTGTACCGTGAGGTTTCTACAGTGGCTCATCCTAAAGTACACCATGGATCATGTAGTACACAGTGAATAATTAGGTGCAGACCTCAAAAATGAAACAAACGATATACTTCACAAATCAGTTTTATTCGATCTTGAAAAAAAGAAACAAAATATATTTTCATCTGCTAAACATAACATCAATAAAATTAAACACAACAACAGTATCTTAATAAGATAACAGCCTTCTTTGGTATTTAAATCATCCTAAATTTAAGAAAACGGACCAAAAATACAATCTAATTAAAACTGACTTTACTTATTAATTTTCTGCGGCCTCTGAGGGCATTCACACACTGAGGTTTTTGGACTGTCATAGTAGAAGTCTCATCGAGATTATAAATTCGTATCCCATCTGCAAACTTTGAGTTTCCTTAGTACAATTTCTTCCCAGCCATTTCATTTTCTATCCAGTTTTGAGGAATCTTTATGTTGTTTGTTTTCGCCATTTGTAGTGCGACACTTCGTGAACCCTTTTCAGCCAAACCATAAAATATCAAGGAACGATAGATGTTCTTTCAGTTCTTTTGCTGGCTCTTTATTGAAGATCTTGTTGACTTCATAATTTGGCACTAGACGCAAAGTTTTCGACATTTTTCGCCTTTAAATATTAACTTCTCAAATTTCCAACATATCTTCTTGGGTGTGGGCTCCAATAGACCGAGACTTTTCGGGCCGAGGCATTCTGTACCTAAAAGATTAAACGATAAAAACAAGTGACACAACCTTAAATGACATACAAAGTACACAGTGGCTCATGATTCACTGTGAACCATAGTGAAATGAACCACTGTTAATGCGGTCGCCATTTTAAATTGAACATCATACTTACACTACCATAATCTACAAATTCAGAGACATTTTCATGCAAAAACATTCTTGAATATGCCTATTATACGAATACTTTATAGAAAAAAGATACATGTCTAAGAAAAAATGGTTAGCACAATGTATCCCTTACCTTCAAAACGTTTTTTCTTCGCCAAAAACAGAAAATAGTTCGTCAGTTGAACAATTTGTGTCGCGGATTTCTTGCAACTAGATCGAACACGTTTGGGTTTCGAGAGCTACCAATGACTGGTAGAAACGTGTGTATATCTCCGTTAGTTTGACGTAAATAGCTGGTGCGCCACTGTTCCTGCTTTAACCACTGTGTACCACCTTACCCTATATAAAAGTATAGCTACATTCATCTCATTAAATAAAATAAAACTGTAAATATCCATCCATTTTATATCCTCATCCTCTTTTGTAATATGTGTAAATATTTTTTCCTTATACTGATCCTATATCTTACAGATAAATATCCAAAGGAGAATGCCACCCGATGGGCCCCTAATTTGTGATAGAGTGTCAAGAATATTTTCTTATTAAAAATCAAGTCGTAATTTTCTAAAACTATTTTTTTTTCAGAATTTCTTGTACCATAGCATTGAAAAACAAATTTAATATTTATTTTATTGAATCTAAGCTAGTTCCGCCATTATAACTTAACCTGAATGTTGCCATGTAGACGACAGACTATCGTATTTAAATGAACGAGGTGATCGATTGAAAATATCGATAAAATATATTTCTATTCAGGTCACTAAAAGTGCCAAGATGAAGTTACAATAGTCAGTAAAAGTCTGACATTATTTTCCAATCCACCCAAAGGCAGGGGTTGTCACTTAGATGATTTTAGCTCACCGAACCCCCCCCCCCCACCCTTGGCGTCGGAGCTGGATCCGCCCTTGATGGTCAAACCAAGACTTTTCACATAAAAAAAATGTGGGCGGTCTCTGTCTTGTAGCGAAGAATTAGGTTGCAAAATAACATTTTTCTCTTATATCATAATGCACAAGTATATCTTAAGTATGCACTCGTAAATAGTAAACAAGAAAAGAAGAAAGAAAAACTGTTTACAACTGTTGCATAAACAATCAAATATCAACACTAACAAAAGTCACCACTAAACTATATCTATAAAACGGTTACGCCATACATGGAACACAACAATTAGTAAATGATATTATTTATAAAAAATCGATTTAGGAAATCGATTAACGAAATATTTAACCTGGTAACATCTACTCGGAACGCGAGGCTATGATTTATCTGTCAAATCAATACGTCATTCAAATTGTTTTCAAATCTTTACAATTAGTTATTTACCAAAATCGATGTGAGGTAATAAATTGAATTTAAATAATCTTTGTATGTATTTTATATGACTTCATTAGTTAACTATCTAAAGTAACTTCATTTTATTTTGTCATTTTTTACAGATATCGTCTGATGACATCCTGTGTGTGGAATGTTTTGTATTATTACAAAACCAGACAGCATCTAACACAAATCTGTCACTTGTATCCCCTGCTCTTGGACACCTGAACATATGCTATGCATGTGGCTTGTCAATAGCAAGTCGTAGAACTCATAGAGTCAGTCAAGATTGTCCTCAAAGGAATGTTATACTAAGATGGACACCAGCACATCACGTAAGTGTTTATTCATATTTATTTATTTAAACTTAATGTATGAATGCGTATGTATGTGTGTTGAACTAATGAAATATTAATGAATAACAAGTATCTAAATATAATATTTTTGTTTTTAGGTGTTGCATTTGGAACGAGTTTGTCTTCCTTGTTGGGCGGCTGCATCAAGACAAGTCCAGAGGCAACCCGTTGCTGGCAGTAGCCAACACACTGTGGAGTCTGCACCGGAGACTGGTATCATGGATGGAAACATAATTACAGATACGATGCTTCCTGTATCACCACCACTGCCACCGCTGGTTCCACAACCAACATCACCTCAGGAACAACAATTAAGTCAATCATTTTCAAAGATTAACTCACAAAAGTATAAACGGGTATCGGCAAGTTCACGTCATTGCCTATTTCCTGGTTGTGCGAATATTGAACGTCTATTGGTACCAGGTACTTTAAAGGAAGTTCTTTTATTAAATTATAAAGTGTATATTCCCTTGTCTGCAAGAATTTGCCGATATCATTTAAATAGCAATCGTTGGGATGAACTAGAAGCACCATATTCCGATTTTACTGGATTTCAAGTAGATGATATTTTCAGTAAACTTGAAGAAGCTACTGAGAGACAGTTAGACTTTAATGACATAAACTCAATAGATTCTCATTTATGCCATTATTGGTTAGGACTTACTGCAGAGCAGTTCAATGAACTTTTAAATTGTAATCCTTTGTTATACAATCACTTTCCAAATCCTTCTGTTGCTCTCAGTATATTTTTAGTAAAACTCAGAACAGGTGACAGTAATCAAAGACTATCAACTCTTTTTAAAATGC
This sequence comes from Sesamia nonagrioides, assembly GCA_017933935.1. NCBI lineage: Eukaryota > Metazoa > Arthropoda > Insecta > Lepidoptera > Noctuidae > Sesamia > Sesamia nonagrioides. The sequence continues at coordinate 1,973,949 of JADWQK010002063.1, forward strand.
CAAGATCCACATTGGAAAAAAAAAATAAACATTGTGAGAAATTGTTTAAATGAACAGTTTGTTCCTCGATATTTAGGAATAAATCGTTAAATCGTTAGGAATAAGTCGTTTTAATGATATAAGCGCTCCAGCACAATTTCTAGACAATATATTCCTTGAAGAATAAATGTCTATTATTTTAATTGGTTGTTTTTTTTTTTTCTTATTAAACTACTGTATAGCATTTACTATATTTTAAACTCCTTTATAATTAAGCCCTTTCTAAATAAACTACAGCTAATCATGGATGGCACAGCGATCTTACTAAGTAGCAGGGCAGTGATTTTACTTTGTCGCTTGCAGGAGATGCTGTCCTATATGGCATACATACACGTATATGTATACTAGGTACCTAGCATTTTGCCAACTATCTTGGGGTCGGCTTTTAGTCTAACCGATGCAGCTGAATACAGTATTGCTCAAAGAGTGACTGCCCATCTGACCTCCACACCTGATACACTGGGTTATAACATGTTACCTCCTGGTAAGAGGTTGTCACACTTGCGGGATTCTAGCTACTCGTAACAAGTATAAATAATGCACCCAGTATCAACAGTTTGAATGTACTAGCAGCCATCCAGGTGAAGTTTGTAATGGATGGTCACCCATGTGCAATCTGAACAAGTAGCTTAACTTAAGATATCTCCTTGTGGCTGTTGTAACGTAGCCACATGCTCCTCCAACCAATTTAGCCCTAAGTATATTTATTTCTACTGGTGCCAGCAAAACCTACTTCCGCTGACTGCAAGGTAAACAGTTTAATATATTATTTAGCAAGAAAAGATGATATCTAATGTTTTTATTTCATTTGGGAATCAATATTAATACTAAAGATATTTTATTGTTTTAATGTAAAATGTTTTTGAAAAAATATTGTTTAATAACCTCAATTTCTTCATCAGAAAAAAATTCAATAATTCTCGGAAACTAGGGTGAAAAGTTATAAATTGTTTTCAGGATCTGAAAAGGTAATTGTAGTTCTTCAAAATAAAGTTAAAACCACCATGGCACGCAAATTTTTTCTGGGGGCCCAAATCTCCTAACAAAACGGGCAATCTCCTTTACGTTACATTTTACCATTATTCCGTTTCCCTACCTTTTACTCGTCATTGGCTAACACAAACCGTGGAGTGCCAGAACAAAAAAAAAAAAAAAAAAAAAACTACAACTAGTATTGCTTGGCCATAGTTTTGTGAGATTGTAACTCGACTTTTGGTCTTGACTGTACATGTCTGCTGCCGCGCCCAATCCACTGACGAAAACGCATATCTAAATGCTCCCGAACATCACGTGCATAGTGTGCTGGAGCGCCATCGTGTTGGAAGATTAAATTGTTGCCCATCACGAGATTAGCGTAACCTAAAATTGATAGGCTTTCTGTGAGAGCATCGTCCAATTCGTTCGTTAAAAAATTTAAATAATTTTCACACGTCACAAGTTCACAACACAAAAATCGCAAAGCGCGCACGCGACCGCAAAGTTCGATCCTTAGAAGTGTACTGAACTAATAGGAATTATGAAAAATTGAACTTTATTTATTTAGGTACTTAATTTCACTTTCGGCGTTTTCAAATATTTCGCCAAAGATAGTAGACAAATGGAACAAAACATTGTCATCTCTCTTAAAATATTCACGCAGACGGCGCGCGCGACCGAGACACAATATTTTATCATGTTCAACATGATTTCTTTCGGCGCGTTCAAAAGTCACTCACACAGCAACAATGTATGTGTGGAAGAACGGACAAAAACAATGGAAACATTGTCATCTCTCTCACAAAATGCACGCGGCCGGCGCACGCGACTGAGAGATAATATTTTATCGTATTCAATTTCATATGTTTGAGCTAGGACATTCAATTAGGGTTCTGTGATTGCGGAACCGCTGTTTAATTCAGCGATAACAACCCTCGTATCTCTTGCACTCCTAGTACGTCTGCGTATTTTTTATTTATTTTGAAAATGATGAATTGAATGACATTGACTAGGGGAGCTTCAGTAAAAGGACGAAAAGCTGATCTAATTACCAGGCAAATAACAATGCCCAGACTTTAAACTGAATGCAGACTTATTAGTGTTTTAAGTTACATTAATTTTGTATTAGGTTTAATGTTTCTTTATTTATATTTAAGTAAATATTAATGTACTTATTATTGCCACATTTTGAAAGTTTCAACCTAACCTAAAATTATTATCCAGACTTGAATCGTATGACCGAAATTTTTACTTCTTTACTTCCTCAAGAACAAGAAATTCAAGAGAAAAAAAAATGATGTACCGCCCCCAGAAAGCTAAAGAGACATCAACATAATCTTTACTGAAATCTATTTATATATTCTGTTCTAAACTGAAATGCATAGGTATCTTTAGGGAAAGAGTGATTTCCATTATTATTGCAACAAATTGCCACACAACGCGGAATATTTTTTATAAACAACGTGAACTCTTTCTTTCTTCCCAATGAATTACCTTTAGTTACTCTTTATCTCATATTAGTTATATAGTAAGGTCAGCTGGTTAGGTCGGTCAGACAGTGTACTGACTACCGTGTAATATAAAGTAGGTATTTTATTTTGTTAATGTTAATTAAAAAATTATATCTAGTGGCAGTGAGTGAATGTATTATGCAATAATGCATAATAAGTAATTATTCATAACAGCTATGTATGTTTTAAAGATTTCGACTGAAGGACTTGTATCCATGGCCATGAAATAAATTAAAAAAAAAAAAAAAATAACTATCCTAGTCAGAGTTACAGGTGTAAAAGTGCCGAAAAAAAGCGTACCCGCTGTTGTAGTTATAAAATAAATGGGATGCAGTACTTCTTGGGATCCTTTTGTAAAAGCTTCGAAATTAAATCACATATAATTCATTCCCACGTTATATTTTTCCATTTTAAAACAAGACTCTATAAATAAACAGTTACATATATAAAACATATCTTATAATTTCCTTTTTTTTAGACGAACCATTCTTTTATCACAACATTTTTACTACTACTAAAACAACAACATATTTTTTTCACTTGTCTCCCGAATCTGTCTTCCAAACTTAAATATATTTAATTTCTTTATAAATGTTAGCTGCCAGAGACAATAATGAAATTCAACCTCAACATCCCCTCTGAATTTTATTATTGTCTCAAAATAAAATTTTAAAATCATCCTAAGACATAACTTTCAAACAATTTCAATACACTCTCTTTAAACAACTTCAATACATAACCTATAATCCCCTCAATACAAAGAACTCATATAAAACTTCAATACAACTTCAACTCACTATCTATAGCTTCTCACTATCTATAGCTTCAACAAACTCCCTATGTATAACTTCGACAGTCTCCCTGTCTATAAACTTCAAACTCCCTATCTTTAACTTCAAACTCCCTATCTTTAACTTCAAACTCCCTATCTAACTTCTAACTCTCTATCAATAACTTCGACAACTCCGACAGTCTTCCTGCCTATAAACTCCCTATCGATAACTTCAATTCTATCACAAAACACCCTATCTATAACTTCAACAACTCCGACAGTCTTCCTGCCCATAAACTCCCTATCAATAACTTCAATTCTATCACAAAACACCCTATCTATAACTTCAACTATTACAAAACACACCCTATCTAAACTTCAGCACTATTAGAAAACCTACCCTATCTAAAACTTCCACTCTATTATAAAGCCACACCATCAAAAGCTTCAACTCTATTATAAAGACATACTCTACCTAAAACTTCAAAAACTATTAGAAAACACACCATCTAACTAACCCCAACCCTACTACTAAAACATCATATCTAAAATAAACTCCCTGTCTAAAAAGCAGCCTACATAACCTTCAATTTCATAAATATCACTAACCTTTACACTTTTATTACACCGTTACCAAATACAGGCACATCATTGGCACTGTTACTAAATGTCACAACCCTTAAATACACAACTTTCAATTTTGCAGGATCCCAACTCATCTCTATTATTTGTAAAACCTACCAACAAACCCCTAATACATCTGGTCTAATTTTATTTATCAAATATAATAAAGACCCTATTAATTGCCTGTAACTAAGCACATCACATCAATTGTCTATTAATATTCATCACATCAATTTCCTATCACACTCACACATCCTCATTTTTTTATGCACATCAACACTAATATTCTTCCCCTCTTGATGTGCATCAATTCAAATATTCGGAAATGCTTTTTCTTTTAAGTTGCCGTATCCAAAATTCTTCATTCGTTGTTCAGTGTAAAACTTCTCATAAATTTTCAAATAATTTTCTCTATAACCTCTATATCAATTTCAATAATTATTTAAATATTCTAATTCCAAATTCTTTTTCCAGTCCTTCAGATATCTTATTTCTTTTCCTTTTCCACTATTTCCAATATTTATTATAGAATTCCATCATCAACATAATATTGCCAAATAAATTTCTTTTTCCTTTAATATACATATTTTATTTTCACCAAAATTGTATTCCAACGGTACCTCCATAAAGGTATCCAGAATAGGTTAGACATTTTTTCGTGTTACTTTGGTGAATTAGCAAAGGTAGGTTTATACATAATATGTTATGAAAGCAACAATTAGTGTGTTTATTGTATTGTTATAATTATAAGGATGTATTGTTTTAGTTGTAAGTTTGTGCTAAGTGAAGTAAGTTAAGTTGTATTGTTTATTGTATTGTTATAATCATAAGGATGTATTGTTTTAGTTGTAATTTTGTGTTAAGTGAAGTAAGTTATTGTGTAGTTTTTTATAATTTGTGAGCCTTAACTATCGCATTAGGTTTCTAAATCTGTAATGATAGTTTAAGTTTTTAAGATAAATAAATAAATAAATACACAAAGGCGTTATTCAAGAGATTGCGGAAAGCTCCAATGATTCGGTGGTACTTCTTCTTTTTTATATATGAGGGTCAGTCAGTCGTATGTGCGTGTATGAATTGTAACAAAAATCTTTTAGTGTTAAAATTACATAATAGCTAAACGATTACTGTTGCGTACTATCATCGATGATACGTCGTAGCATTCAACTGTAAGAATGAAGAAGTCGTGGTGGCCTAGTGGTTAAAACACCATCCTCTCACGTATGAGTTGTGCGGGTTCGGCTCCAGGTTAGGCAAGTATTGATGTAAGTTTTCTAAAGTTATATGTATTTTCTAAGTATATTTTGGATACCAATGACTGATTACAAGGTGAAGGAAAACATTTTAAAGAAATCTGGACTTTCAGTCTGAAATCGCCGAGGAGAGGAGACCCGTGCTCAGCAATGGGACGATAAAAAAGGTTGATGATGATTCAACTGTAGAGTGTAAGGGTAGACCTGCTACGGATAGTGAAAATATTTTGAACGCTGTTTTTTTATTTGTGGTAGAAAGTTTCATTTTTAACCGACTTCAAAAAGGAGGAGGTTACTCAATTCGACCGTATATATGCTTTTTTTTTTATGTTTGTTCGCGCATAACTTCGTCGTTTATGAACCGATTTTGATAATTCTCTTTCTCTTGGAAAGAAGACGTTCCCAAGGTGGTCCCATGATAAGGATATCAGGGTTTGATGGTGGAAGACCAGAGAAAACAAGGGGAACTTTAAAAAATTGCAGGGGCGACAAGTGCATTTCTTAGCATTTCATTAAGTATTTTAAAGCACTATAATTTAATAAAGGTCTGGAGTAGATCTGATGATGGAGCCGGGAGACAGTCGAAGGAACTCCTCAACAATTCACAGCAGCTACCTTGTGTTTGGGCTCGATTAATTTGTATTGATAAGAACTTTACACCTAGATGAGTTGTGACTGTCATAAGAGCTCTGATGATGAAGACAAAGGCCAGTTCCGGGAACTCCTCAACGGTTTACAGTAGCTACTTTGTGGTTGGACTTCATTCATTTATATTGATGAGACCTTTGCACCCATTGGGTTAAAATAATGGTCTGCAGTAAATTTGATGATGCAGACCATAGGCAGTTGAGGGAATACTTACGGGTAAAAATTAAAGTAAACAAAATTACGTCGTTTCCCAACTATATTGGCGCCAGCTTCCAGTCTGACGGATGCAACTGAATACATAGTATTTTTAACAACTAAAAAGTGTAAAATAAAAACTTTTTTACAAAAAATAACCGACTTCCAAAAACCACTACAAAGTGAAAAATAACTAATTTCGGAAGTCGGTGTCAAAAAAGGAATATACAAAACCAAAGACACCGACTTCCGAAATTAGTTATTTTTCACTTTGTAGTGGTTTTTGGAAGTCGGTTATTTTTTTGTAAAAAAGTTTTTTTCACTTGTCTCCCGAATCTGTCTTCCAAACTTAAATATATTTAATTTCTTTATAAATGTTAGCTGCCAGAGACAATAATGAAATTCAACCTCAACACCCGCATGTATTCGTTACTTTAACAATTAGTACCTACTCGTTACTATCGTATCGTTACGTTACTCGTTACTTCTGACACCTTTTAACATAGCAACGAATTCACTCGTATTGCGTACGCGTATAGTATGAAATCGGAATTCAGCCGCATTGCGTACGCGTACAGTACGACATCGCAATACATTACGCATCGATTATATTAAAGAAAAAGCAACAAATACTAGTAGGTAATTCAAAGTAGGTACTAGGTAACGACGCTTCGTTACACACACGCATCAACGGTATAATGCGTCAAGAAAGTCATAACAACAAATTTTTTAGCAAATGGGGCTACCATACTCTATGACGGAAGTGACAGTGGCGCTATTAATTAATTTCATAACTTTTTTGATGCATTATACTTGCGTGAACTGAAACAGTGTAGGTGCCCATACGAAAAGTACGAGTAACGAAATGCATTCGTGAGTAACGTCTCGTTACTTCATACTAGATGGCGTACCCGTTACTCAGTAACGAATACATACGGTTTGTCACAGCTCTAGAGTTACTCTAGCTAGTCTATGGTTTAGCTAAAGTCGCGCCATAGAGATTGGTTAGCGTCGTCGAGGCTTTCCTTTTTCTGTTGGCGTTGGAAGCGGCAGGTACAAAAAGTTGTCTCCGAGGCGCCCACGATCAACGCTTCTTATAAGTTGAGTATTTCTAGGTTTCCCCTTACGGTAGCGAATAACTAACCTAAATATTGCCTTTAGCATTTTCCTTCCTATGATTTAAGTAGAGTCACGGAGTAAGAATGGCTTCCTTAGAGATTGTAGATGCCAATCACGGTAAAGTAAAACCTTTATAATGATCTTATATACTTATAGTTCTGAGTTAAGGTAACGTTTATGGTGATCACCAGTTAGAAAGAATGAAAGGCCCTGACAAGGTATTGTTAAGAGTCAGTAGACTCATTGAATGAATTAGATTATGCCTTCTGTTGATTAATGGCGAGTGCGTGGACGCTAGCTTCAACGAGCATAGAATAATGCTTTAGATCGAATAATGGCCAGCGCGTGGTCGCTAGCTTCGACGGGCATATAGATCGATGTCTTAGATCGTATAATGGCAAAGCGCTTTGACGCTGGCTTCGACAGACATTGTAAGAAAGCTCTCGTCATGTAAGGCCTTAGCGCGCAGCGCTGGCTTTGACGAGCATCGTAAGAATTAGCTCAGGTCAAATAATGTCCCAGGCGAGACGTCGCTGGGTTTGACGAGCCACTTGAATGTACAAAGATTTACTTGATCTTCATAACCGAAGATGTGTCAGGAGAAGTAGAAACGTGATGATAATATGGTTGAGTGATTGAAGTATATGTGTTTGTCAGTTACAGCTAAAACGGAAAAGGGTGCGCAGAGGACACAGCAAAGGCTGACGTCTCTGCGCTACCGGGAAGACTGGAAATACTCATGTTGCTATAATCTACACAGGTGGTGTGAGGAGAGTACGGAGGAACTAAAAGCCAAAGCCGTGCTCACTACAACCAGTGAATCAATATACCCTAGGAAAACCCAGGTATGAGAACTGTTAATTATACTAAATTCCGGGACGTTGGGAGTCAACTAAGTTGCATTTTTTTTTTTTTTTTTTTTATAAAATATAAACCAGCGCTTGACCGCAATCCTGCCTGATGGTAAGCAGTGACGCAATCGTTGATGGTAAAGCGCACTAGTTTATTAAGAGCCTATTCACTCTAGCCTTGAAGACACTCAAATTGTAGTCCGACGGAAACACCGCCGCGGGCAAATTGTTCCAGTCCCTCGATGTACGCGGTATAAAGGAGGAGGCGAAGCGCTTCGTCCTCTCACAGAATAGTTGAAATGTATGATCATTTATGCGGAGTCAGATATAAATTAATTAGATGATTACCTAAACGTCCCGACAATAACAATCTTACCAATATCAAAAAGAAGGAAAACATTAAAAAAAATCATTTTGAATTCCAATAATGGGGTGTGGACACGCGAAATTTAGCACGTTCTTATTTTTTATTTAATGAATTTCTATCTGATTTTCATGTTGCACTTATTATAAATGTATTTTTTCATTAGTTTATTATAAGTCGTTTCAATATATAAACAAAACCATATGTTTTGAAGCAATGCGTTATTGATAAACAAGCTAGAAGTCGTAAGACACGCAATTTTCCTGCGGACAACTTTTGTGAAATCCGCCCAGCTACTAAGAGAAAAGGATTTCTTTATAAAGAAGCCAGTTTGTCTTCAACTTTTTTGAGTAACGCTTTTTACAATCAACCCTAAAGAGGTTGATGGAGTTGCTAGATCTGTAACTTGGGTCACAGAATTTTGTAAGAAGTTATTTCCACTTATTTCCTTAGTAACTTCTTTGAAAAGGCCAAGAAGAGCACTACAATCCCGTATCGCATAGACTGTAATTTTTGTTTGTGTTTGAAGCAAAGACACTAAACCCATACAGCCGACTGCATACCTATTCTTTTTTCTAAATTTATGAAATCGGATTAGTCAAATACATGATGTGACGCATGAGCATACAGCAGAGCTTTGAAAATATATCGATTTTGATATCTGAAAATAAATATCGAAAATCGATATATCGCGGGAAAAAATATCGCCGATATATATCGATATTTTTCTGAAAAAATATCGATATTTTGATATATCGATATTTTTTGCCCATCCCTAAATCGTGGCGTGGCCGCGGCAGTGGTTGTAAAGATGAGCCGCGGCCTTCTTCGAGCAGGTAGAAAGAGCACGACATACATAAACTAGCATTTAACAATTTTGGTTTGAGAGACAGAGTTTGAGATTTAACTATTTTGTTTCATTTTAGAACATTTGAGGAAGACTTGGCGGTAACTTCTGCCAATTTAAAACGAACAAACAGGGCACTGTCAAAAATGCCGGCGGGCGTCAGGAAGTACACCGAAAGAAAACGGCAGAAAGAGTTGGAACGCATGCTCCTTCCTGATGCTCCACCACGGAAGCGTGTGCGGTATGTTTTGTTTTTAAAGTTAAGCTCCTAATTTTGTATTTAACCTGCTGTATTGATTTTTCAATTCATTCGCAGAAAGAACTCTCCCGAAAGGATGCCATGTCGGTTGGTAACAGGGACACCATCCACACCTCCGCTGCCAAAACCGCGGGCCTGGCAACATCAGTAAGATATATTTCCAATTACATATTTGGGGAAAATAAATAAATAGTTGAACTTTTGTCTAATAATATTGTTTTGTTTGTGTACAGACAGTCAGTATTTGACGTGGCGTGTGATGTAAGTAGCGTTTCGTCTGCTCCTTCATCGGCCATATCGCCTTTGTTGTGCGACTGGACGAAGGGTGAACCAAGTAATAGTCTATTTATTTCTACGTGATGGATCTCTATCCATTGAAGGTGAAAATAAAATTCACTTTTTACTTTTAGGACACGAACAATCACCGCGGGCTAAGCCTGTACCGCGCCGGGTTTCAGCGACCATTACGTCTGCAACCCAAAGTACCGCCAGCTTAAGTGGTAAATTTTGATAATCTATACATATAATCATAATCAAAATTTAAGATATCGCAAAATAAAAACTGCCATTATAAATTTACGCTATTATTTTAGGAACAGAAGTCTCTACACCGCTTCCAACAAACAGTCATCTAGACTCTATGCCGAGTACTAGTTGTATAGCAGGTATTTATGATATTTATAGTTTAAAAAATGTAAATGATTCCCTATATAGTGAAATGATAACATTTTAACAATCAACATTTTTGTTTCAGATCCTCCAGCTGAAAGAGGTGAACAGCTGGTGAATGAATGGCTAGAGCAGATGAGTGACGGTGAAGTAGAGAAATCGGAGCTGCATCCTAACCTTGAAGAGCCAGATTTTGTTAATGAGGCACCTGCTCATTTGCCTGATAATATTGACACGACTTTGCAGGACTGGTTGACGCGACAAGACAGTGACGCTGACAGAGTGCTGCAAGACTTAATGCCGACTGACAGTATAACTTTTGACTGGTACAATAATGCCGATGCTTTTCTGGGACAGCGCGAAGACTTCCGGGGCCAGTCTGGGCCTACATTTTCTATTTCAGACGATGCTAGGCCCATTGACATATTTTTAAAATTCTTCTCCGATGAAGTCTTTGAGACGCTTGTTTCAGAAACGAATCGGCATATTTGTAATGTGTCACAACCTCTTTCACAACACAGCCGGTTTCAACGTGTAACAGAAACCAGCAAGGAGGAGATGGCCGTATTTGTAGCCATATTACTTTTTCAGGGGCTTATGCCTCTAACGGTAGAAAAAGACTACTGGCGACATAACGGCTATCTCACCCTTGCTTATTTCAAGCACTTGATGACCTTTAATAGGTTTGTGATGTTGAAGAGATTTTTGCACTTCACGGACAATGACGCACCGAGGGACAGACTTAACGACGCAAAGCTGCGGAAGCTAGGGCCTTTACTAAATTTACTCAACAGTAAATTTAGTGAGCTTTATCTTCCGTCGCGCGACATTGCTATAGACGAATCACTTCTGAAATGGCACGGTCGCTTGAATTTCGCACAGAAAATAGCTACGAAAGCAGCTAAAGTAGGCATAAAAACCTATGAACTGTGCGAATCAAGCACTGGCTATTTATGGAATTTTTTCGTCTATACAGGTAAAGACCATGTACAAGACGACTTCGAAACTGACCGACATGACGAGGAGACTGAGCGACATAATGAGCAGGTGCCTACTAACGCCACTGCTCAAATAGTACTAGATCTCGTCAAGCCGTTGCTTAATCGAGGTCATACCTTGACAATGGACAACTTTTATAATTCGCCGTTACTGGCGCGTTATTTAAAAAGAAACGGAACAGATTGTTTGGGGACGCTCCGAGTCAACAGACAATATGTTCCGGAGTCCATTAAAGGTATGTCCAAGAGCGAGCTACGACCTGGCGAAATCGTACAAAGTTATTGTCGCGACTTGTCAATTTTATTGTGGCGTGACAATAATGTGGTTGCCATGCTATCAACATTTCACAGGGGAGAAATTGGAGGAAAAGAAAAAAATGGCAAATACCGTTACAAGCCCCAGGCAGTGCTCGACTACAACACTACAATGGGGGGTGTCGATAAAAAGGATCAACTTTTATCGGCACATCCTATTGAAAGGGGTAGGAATCAGGCCTGGTATAAAAAGGTGTTCCGGCGCCTTTTAAATGTAACGGTGTTAAACTCTTACATTATTTATAAAACGCGCTACCCTTCGATCACGCAACGTCAATTTAGGCTTTGCCTCGCTAATGAATTGGTGGAATCTTTTAAGCATACACCATCATTTGTGCCACCCCCAATCTCTGATGTGGATGTTGTCCGCATCATCGAGTCAAAAAAACGCCAAAGGCCTTTTATTAGAGGAAACCATTTTATTGGCGAAGGCAAATCCAAAAATATGACTTGCGTTTGGTGTAGGAAATCTCGAACCAAATATGTTTGTAAACAATGCTCAGTATCATTGTGCTTACATATTTGTTTCGAAGAGTACCACACCAAAGAGTAACGCGTTTTTAAGTAATGTACGAGTTGCTATATTTTTTGTTTTGCTTTTCAATTTCTTTGCGTTTATGTTGACTGCAGCATCACATTACTTATGTACGAGGTACTATAATTCTTTGTTAGGCTTTTCAATTTCTTTGCGTTTATGTTGACTGCAGCATCACATTACTTATGTACGAATTGCTATATTTTTTGTTTTGCTTTTTAATTTCTTTGCGTTTATGTTGACTGCAGCATCACATTACTAATGTACGAGTTGCTATATTTTTTGTTTTGCTTTTTAATTTCTTTGCGTTTATGTTGACTTCGTTCGCGTGGAATTCATTATGCTCTAGCCATTCATTCACCAGCTGTTCTCCTCGCGCGCACAAACAAACAAACTCTTCAGATTTATATATTAGTATATATGTAAAAAATTTCAAGGCGATACTATGATGTGTTGAGGAGTTCCCTCGTGAGAAGTCAATCATGGCTGCAGCATCACGCCACCAACAAAATCATATATCCGTATATATATATTTAATTTCAACAGAATATTTAACATTACAAAATATTAAATCAAATTTTAAATTATATTAATATATATAAATATAATTTAAAATCATCAAAATCAAATCAATCAAAAATCATCATCGTAATAATTTTTTATGTTGCTTCGTTGTGGCATGTCTGCCCTTAGCTTTATAGCGGAAGCGGCCATATTGTTTACAAAACTCGAGGCCGATTTGAATTCAAGTGATTGAAGTGGTCGAAGATAACGTTAGTTTTTTATATTTTTATGATATGTTTTAGAATTAAGTTGTGACTTTTGAGTTTACTAAATGAAGAAACCCTATGTTTTTACCCGACTACGGCAAAGCAAAAGGAGGGTTATGATTTTGACAGGCTATGTATGTATGTTCATCTGTTCCCTCGTAACTTCTAAACTACTTATCAGAATTCGACAAATGATATATCATTAGAAGCGTCTTAACTGTCCGCTGGTTATAGGCTATATGGGGTTTCACAAAATCTACTGTGGCGCCCTCTACCGGACAAAACATACAGAGTAAAAAAATAAAGTTAAGATAAATATGTCGTGTTTGGTATCATTTGAAAGCGCTTTACTTGTACATTTTGAATATATATATATTGCTAGCCTTTGCGTGTGACTTTACCTGTATTCATGGGCTGGTTGCATATAATTCACATCTTATCGTTCATAGCTTCTTTACTACTTATCAGAATAAGACCACTGTAGTACCATTAGAAGGGCCTTGATATTCTGTTAGTTATGAGCTATAAAGCTTGTCACCAAATTTAGTATTGCGCCCTCTAGCGGACAAAAAGTTCTATGTTAATATAAAATTAAAATGAATATAAAGTGTTTGGTATCACGTGAAAGAGCTTCACGAGTGCTTTGTGCTTGTACATAATTACAAGAATGCTTTAATGATGTTAAATATGAGCGATAAGAGTAAAGCGCGGATCACGGGAACTGTGAATCGCTTTATGCAATGTAGAGTAGTGTGAACATTATTAGAATATGTAATGCACTAATGAAAACGACATAAGCTGGGAGTAACTCCACGCGGTGAAGGCGGAAACAGTTTGATAACTGGCTAAATCTCCCATAAAAAGGCCTCTGCACTATATGCCTTCGGGCTTATGTTGTTATATGTGCGTGTAGATGTAATATGTTAACTACATAGTTTTTAGTTCATCAGTTTAACTTTTGTTAATAATATGCGCCACAAATACACTTTAACACCAAAATAGTACAAATAAAAAAAAGTTAAAAAACTAAAACCCAACTACGACAAAAAACGACGCTGAAAAAGTATAAAACAAGATTTTCAGAATACTGCACTAAACAAAGTTGCTAATTTTTTGCTAGTTTTCATGTTTGGAAAACCGCAGTCACACGTTGTCAAAGTGCTACGGTAGGTATATGTAACGTGTGACTACGCCTTTCCAAACATGAAAATTTATCTCTACATAGTGAATATTGCATACTTCAGAATAGTATTGTATGACATTACTACTGTGTCCATTTACTTGCAACTACATTAGCAACTTTGTTCAGTTCAGTATTCTGAAAATCTTGTTTTATACTTTTTCAGCGTCGTTTTTTGTCGTAGTTGGGTTTTAGTTTTTTAACTTTTTTTGTTTTTATTTTAATGTACAAAAAATGATGTAACATTTAACACAATCCGCAATATACTAGCACCTTTTTGTATGGGATAATTATTACCTTCAAAGTTTTGAAAACTTGTTGTGACCTGAAATTTGATTTCAGGTGATTAGTTTTAGTTTAATACGATAGGCTATACATCTATCTTCATATTAGCATATATATTTTTGGTCGGTATGTCCGAAATAATCTCAAAAATGGATACAAAACTCCAATAAATAGTGCGACAGTTTCGCGTTGCGGCGATAATCTTTGCTCAATTTTTAAGTTTATTTTTTTACCTATGTCTTTTTATAAGGATATGTGGATAATTTTTTTTTAGTAGAAGTATTAGTATGTATGCTCTGTATATAAAATGAAAAAACACGTGTTCTTTGTATATATTTCAAAATAAAAATTATTTTCTTGGGCTACTCCTTTATTTTCCTACACCAAAAAGTTTGACACGATTTTTCGTAAATATAATACATAACAAATGACCCTAGATTCTTTTTTATCTTGTTCCTAATTTATTCAACTTTCTGAAACAGTTAGTTTTTTTAATCATACTGTTCTACGAGGTACAGTATTTAATTTTCTAAAGCGCTGGAACAATTTGCCCGCGGCGGTGTTTCCGTCGGACTACAATTTGAGTGTCTTCAAGGCTAGAGTGAATAGGCTCTTAATAAACTAGTGCGCTTTACCATCAACGATTGCGTCACTGCTTACCATCAGGCAGGATTGCGGTCAAGCGCTGGTTTATAATTTGTAAAAAAAAAAGCTCTGCACGATCCCTGCGCCGCGTTCTTTTGCAGTGGCACTTTACGCGTGCGCAACCAGCGCAACTGCGCGGCCGGGCGCTCGAGTGGTTAAAAATGGCACTCATTAATCTCTTACCATGTGAATCGCTCCGACTAGATTAGGTACTTGATGTTGAAGCAACTACATTCACCGGATTAGCTCGTTTTTACAATCTAAAATAAATATAAAGTATTAATATCAACTTATTTCTCTGAACACATAGACACAAATTACAAAATTATTCACTCAGTATAACATTTTCACTATACGAATATAATTGTGAATATAGGCACCTTCGAGTCACTAGACGCAGTGAATGATAATGTACTTAACCTTACGAACATAAAGTGTGTTTGGCTTTGAAGCTGATGGTCGCTGTATAATTTTTCTACACAAATTTAAAATGACAATTGATAAATGAAGATCGTACATTCTATTCTTATCTCACGTAAATTACATGCATAGTAGAGACGAAATTCTAATCCTTATTTCCGGCCACCGTAGGTGCGGGCTTGCTTACGGTGAGCAGTAGCTCATCGTCCCGATAATACGCGCAGTCGACTCGGGCTCGACGACTGTGAGTCGACGGCGCCAATGCTTTCACGTGCTTCTCAAGGAGTTGGAGTCAGTAAACCGTAGGGGTGCAACAAGGCCGTTTTACCGCGTAGAAAAATTAAAGTCACATAGTAGAATAATCACGTACCTAATAACATCAATTACAAAACACAGTTTAGCCTTTACTAAAAAATATAGAATTAAGACTATTAGGTACATATATAAAATTAAAAACTTACATTGCTTCTCTTGCTCTTTCCAGAGCTGCGATATTTATTCTTTTACGTTTAGCATCGGAATTATAGCTGTATTTATTTTTCCTCATTTCGACTGCTAACAAAGCTCGAATCAGCTACAATCAAAATGAATACAAAAAAATGACTATCTGTTAAAGTAAGAAAGGAGATGTTTCAGAAATGTATGGAGCCTGGGCCAGCACATTGTACACTTAATGCTAGATGTCTACCAAATTCGATAAAGAATAGAGGTAAACGAACCGTTGCTAGGCAACGAGTAGTTTACGCCTAAAGGACAGATGTTAACAAGCTAATTTCCTAATAGGTTAAATTTTATACTTAGTCCATAGGAAAGCATTACAATGCATATGTTATGCAGTAGATTTGAAAGTAATTAAAATACGCAAAATCGTATTGACAAATGCCACAACTATATTCATTGGTTGAATTCCACAAAATGTGTTTAATACCTGGATTTCAAACATCTTTCTGTTTTTGTAGGGCTATCACGTAAATTTAATGTTGACTTTTTAATGGTTTTTCGAAATACCAAGTTATTATGCATGTTATTTTAGTTATTCTATCTAGTTTAGTTAGCATGTAAAAGTCGATAATCATGTAAATAAAAGGAGATTTGTAAAACGTGAGTTGTGATAACCCTAAATTGTTTTGTTTATCTCTATTCTTTATGGAGCTTGGCGATAATATAGGTATAGTTACGCTATAGTTAACTGTTTTTATTATTAATTTCCTATATTTTGGCTTAGTTTTTATACAGATTCAATTTAACTCGTCCAAGGAGTGCAACACAACTACTCATAAATATGGTGGTCAGCTACAAGCGAAATATGATTTTGACAGTGACATTTGATTGACGTGTGTGTGATGTATCTAAGGCTATCGTATCTATATTAACTACCATATGACTGCGAAAAGAACAAAACATGAATTCCGAACATACGGCCCATTAAATAAACACAATCAACTCAAATCAACACTCGACACGAACTTATCGGGAAAATAGAACTGCCAAAGTCGCCAATCAAACGTCATAAAAAGTGTCATGGCTACCTTAATAAAGGGTTATCTCACTAAAAAAACGTTTCAAATAATTAATTATACAGTATGTTAACTAACAGAGGGCGTTCCCGTTAACCCGAAATAGTATAGCATACATACATGCTAAAAAAATATTTCCATTCGAAAACAAAATGTTTTAAAATTTTTTCAATATGAAAATATTCAATAAAAACTTTTAAATTGACATGTAAAAGAAACACACTGTACACTCGAACTTGAAAGACGGCAACGTCGCAATTTATTTATACATGACGACTACTATTTTGATTTAAAACAGGAGGTTTCAAATTTATTTTCAATTATAATTTTTTTTTTTATTCGGATTATATTATGCTTATTTTTCTATGCTAATATTTTTATTTTAATCGATTAATGATATATATTAACGAGTTTAAGGGAACGCTCTCTGTTATTTAACATACTGTATATAGGTAAGTACTTGTATTTTTATTCAAATTGATTTATTAGTATTTTTATGAAAATCTTCCATTTCTTTCCTTTTTATCTTTTAAGCTTACAGTCAAGACCAAAAGTCGAGTTGCAATCTCACAAAACTATGGCCAAGCAATACTAGTTGTAGTTACGACCTTCTTCTATAATAAAGTTTGATACTCACTCATACACTTTGACAACTTGCTGCCCGCTTATGATTGTTAGGTACTACTTATTAATTTCAACGTTCACAGTAAGCGTTTCAATGGCCTAGCTGTTTTCGCCTTGATAGGCGTTCAAGGTGGTTCGAGTTCAAATCTAATAACTTACGAAATATTTTTTAAATGTTTATTGGTGACTTATGAATGCTGACAACAAAAATATCTAAAAATACCGATCCGCAACTTAAAGATGATACTTTCTTTTATGATTTTTCTATATTAGAGTCATTATAAAAGATGACGGTAGACTTGAAAGAATCTGAATCACTACTTCACAAAAAATATTCCGCTACCCGCAATAACTATTATTAGCTACAATAACTCAAATAATATTACTTAGCTGTTGTTAGTTGGTGTACATATAGTTACCAGTTTGTGTTATTAGTTTTACTTGTTTAATCAATATGCAGCAATATATCTCAAATATCATATGAAACCGGCTTTTGTGTAAGTTGTTTTTATTATTATTTGTGTAAGGTGCAAACCAATCGCTTGTTGCAAGCGTGTAATAAAATTGTTATTGTTTTAGAGAAATACTGTAAGCCGTTGGAGGTCAAGGTTAAGAGGTTGGAGGACGAAGGTAGCTGTCGAGACAAGTGAAACGAAACGACAATATTTACCGTTGAATAAACATTTAAATCGTGCGAAGAGGGAGGTTGCGTTTGTGGAGTCTTATCGAGCTAAACAAAAAATAAATCTATTTATAAAAATCACAGTGCAGAAGTGTCCTACAGAGTGTTTTAAATATATACCATTATATAACTTAATAACGGACTCTAAACCACCTCTAAAGTAATTTAGCTAAGTGACAGTAATATGTTCGGTTGGCTTAATGGCTAACAGATGTCGCCTTTTGCAATTTCAATACAAATTACTTTTGGTAAATTATAAAAACAATAATTTCGGAATTCGATAAGAAATAAGTTCGTTAACTTTTGAAGTAAGAAAGCGCTTGAAGATTTTAATCTCATGCCATCAAACTCCGAAAAAAGTCACTGCAGGATGGCATACCATGCTATACAGGCAAAAAAATTGTAAATGTAATAAGCACTATTTTGTATTCTAAGTATAGATTATGATTGTAATAATATTCAGGTTAAGCTTCAATCCTCTTTTCTTTAAGAAAATGAATAATTAAGCTATAACCTCTTTAATCATAATATATGTATATTAATATAATTTTCATATCTAACAACCAAAAATGTTTATTTTGTATTTTTTACCATAACAATATCATAAGTTTGTCAAGGATTACTTTTATATAAAATATTACAATGCTGCCGTTTCAACGTTTGTTTCATTCGTTAGTATATCTATACCGAATAATATATAACTTTATAATATATTGCATTATAATATGCTTATTGTTTTATTTTTATATATTTTTTTTATTATATTATCTCTATAGTAAACTAAAACATATAATAAAAACCTTTTTTGGTATAAATATTCAATAAATTTTCCTATTCTTTTAAATATTATTTGCAAACATTTTTACTTTATAATACAAATCAATTATCATAATTTTAAATTATATGAAACAACAAAAAGATTTGCCATTATTAAGGATCGAACCCACAATCGCTCGCTTATGATAGCACCATTGTTAAGTGCGGCCGCTAACTTAACTTCAAATGAAGTAACGAAATTTTGCATTACTTTAAAGAAAGACGAAGACTGCGATAAAAACGCGGTAGTGTGCGTGGCCGGTTTAGCGCAGGCGACAGTAGTCTTTAAGGTGGGAATCAACACCTTTGTATACCATGTTTAATGCAAATAAATGATTTATTATTATTATTCCTCGTTATTTTTTTAAAAATATCTCACATCTGTGTGTGGATCCAATTTGGCACGGGCCGAAGCCAAGTGCTTTTAAGTAAAAAAAAAAAGATTGTATTAATTAAGTATTTAAAAATTTTCGGGTTAATCTGCATGTGTTAAGAATAACTGCTTTTTGTAGTAGAAGATAAGTAGACGGGCTAATGTTTAATGTGTTAAGGCTATTGTGTAGGGTTTTTGGGATGACTCCTGTGCTGGATATTATAATGGGGATAGTTTTGGTGTGGGTGATGTTCCACTGCGTTTTAAGCTCTATGGATAAATCTGTGTATTTTGCAATTTTTTCAGTGTGTGTGCTAGTAACATTATGGGTGTTGCATACAGCTATATCTATTATGTACGCTAATTTATTTTCTTTATCTACCATAGTTATGTCTGGTCTGTTGTTGTATATGGTTTTATCTGTGATTATGGTCCTATCCCAGTATAACTTGAAATTATTGTTTTCTAACACTGCCTGTGGTTTGTATTTGTAGTAGGGAACTTTATCTGTAATTAGTTTTGTTTGGATTGCTAGTGATTGGTGGATTATTGCAGCAACTTGGTCGTGGCGGTGTTTATAGTCGGTTTGCGCTATGGCTCTACATGCACCTGTGATGTGTTGGATGGTCTCGGACGCACCATGACATCGTCTGCAGGAGTCATTGTAGTTGGGTCTGCGAATGATGAATTTTTGGTAGTTGGCTGTATCAATGACCTGATCTTGGATGGCAATCATAAATCCCTCCGTCTCAGGGAAGAGTTCGCCTCGCCGCAGCCACGCGTTCGATGCTTTGATATCGACATGAGGTTGCTGCAAGTCGAAGCGGTGTCTTCCATGGAGAGATTTACGTTGCCAAGCTGCTATTTTTTCTGCTTTATTGGTAATACGTTCATTGGTTTGTGGGTCGATAGCGTGTAAGTTAAGTGGAGTAATTTTTTTATCTATTTGTGTGATTACTTTATGTAGGGGAGATTGTTGGGCCTTCTCTATGAAAAACTTTCTTAAGTTAGTTATTTGCTTGTTGTGCAAGTTTTCTATATCTACAAGACCGCGTCCTCCTTCGTCTCGCGGTAGCGTGAGTCTTTGAACACAGGATCTTGGATGATGCTTTCTATTCTTAGTTAATGTAGTATTTATGCAGCGCTGTAATTTAGTCAGATCAGTTTTGGTCCAGTTTATAATTCCAAAAGAGTAGGTGAGTATGGGAATAGCAAAAGAATTAATGGATTTTATCAAATTGCGCGACGTCAGTTGTGATTTTGTGAGCATGTTGAGTCTGTGTTTATATTTAGTGATTATTTTATTTTTTGTTTGTTTTTGATCAATCTGGTGTAATTGTTCAAAACCTAAGTATTTGTAGGTGTCATTTTGTGATAGGGGATCTATTGCTTGGCTAGAGTCTAAAACGTATGGGTTACTATCAACGTGCTTTCCATTTCGGAGGGTAAATGTTTTGCACTTATCAATGCCGAAAGACATGTTTATATCATTAGAAAAGGTTTGAGTAAGATCTGCAAGTGAGTGAAGTCCTGATATACTATTGCTATAGAGTTTTATATCGTCCATAAACAGTAAATGGGTTAACTTAAAATTATCCGGTGTTTCATTATTTTTAATTGTAAGACCACTGTCAGAAGAGTTTAAAAGATTAGATAAAGGGTTTAGAGCAAGGCAAAACCATAGGGGGCTTAAAGCGTCCCCCTGGTAATTTCCTCGCTTTATAAGTATGGGATCTGTTTCTATTGATTTTCCTACTTTAAGTTTAGTATTCCAATGTTTCATGGACTCTGTCAAGAAATTAATTATTTCGGGATGAATTTTGTAGTGCTGTAGTATGTATAGTAGCCAACTATGGGGAACAGAATCAAAAGCTTTTTGATAGTCTATGTACATGGTGCAGATGTCATTTTTTGAGTTAGCATTATGTTTCATGGCTATGGCATCTATGGTTAAGTGCTCTTTACATCCTTGGCTGTATTTACGGCACCCTTTTTGTTCCTCTGCTAGGATATTGTTCTGTACGGTGTGTTTATAAATAATTTCAGCAATGCAACCGGTAGTTAATTTGTAAATAGTTTGAAGGCATGTTATGGGTCTGTATTTGGCTGGGTTGATGTAGTCTGTGTCTTTAGGAAGCATGTAGGTTAGGCCTTGTGTGATAAATTCTGGGATATTTTGTGGATATTTAATGAAATTATTGATGTGATTATAGATGGCGGGGTGAAGGCAGGTTAATTTCTTATAGTAATAGTTGTGAATGTGATCTGTACCAGGAGTTTTCCAGTTGTGTGCTTTATTGGTGACGCTAATGAAAACCTCTAATGGAATAGTGGTAAATGGCATATCTGTTATGTTTTCTAAATTTTGTTTATCGTCCTGTATCCATGTGGCCGTGTGATTGTGTTCTGATGTATTCGACCAAATGTTTGACCAGTAGGTGTGTAGCTGTTCAGGAGTAGGATTGGGTCTATTTATCGTCTGTTGTCTATGTTGTGTGTTTGTCGTGTCTGTGGTTAAAGTTCTATAAAACTGTCTTTCGTTGTTCGTAAATTGTGTATTCTGATCTTTTCGTTTAGTGCAGTTGAGATATCTTTGGCGCCTACTTTTTACGGCGGAAAGTTTCTGTTTTAGGGTATCTATAAATTGTTCATGTGTTATATTAGGTTCTTCGTAGCTAGAGTGTGTTCTGTATTTGTGTTTAATTCGTTCAATGTGTGTGATCAGTCTCGTATGCCTATTTCCGTTGATGTATTGTGTCATTCTGCCTATGTCTTTGCGTATTATTTCTATTTTTATGTCTAGTCGTTTCAACCACTTTGGTCTTCGGTCTGATGCAGTGTTGCGTTGTTGTGTAGATGTTTGTGTAGATATTGCTTGTTCTTTAATTTTGGTTCCATTACAGATTGCTGCGGTGTATGCAGCGCAATAGATAAGTGTGTGAGTTTTCTGAAAGTTGTCCTCATTAGATGAATATCTTGGTAGAACTGTGGTGTTTAAATATGTGATTATATGTGCAAACCTTTTTTAATGTTTTCTGTTTGGGTATGAATGGTCTATTTGTGGGATCTGTTAATGAATATGTATTGTAGATTTCTTCAAAAGTCTTTCCTATTTTGGTGTCTAGGGATTCGTCTACAAACGTAGTACTTATGGTTTCATCGAGTGATGTCTGTGTATTGCCAATTGTGGTTTGAAGGTCCGTTTGGTTTAAGTCACTAGTAGAGTGTAGGTTGTTGGGATACGTATTTATAGTACTTTCTATTGTATCAACATGTTGAGTGTTTTGTGTGGGCTGCATGTGGAGGGTGTCCCTAATTTCTCTCTTTATTTCTTCTAATCTTTCGTCTGTAATAAGTTTATTATTTATAATTACTCTACGCTGATCGGCAATACGTTGTTCTGAGACATGTGCGATACTAGGAAATTGTTGTGTTATGACCGTGTGCAGTTGTTTTCTGTAAGCAGTTCTATTGGTTTCTAAATGGGTTATTTTAAAATATTCTTTAATAATTGCCTCATTGATATCGTCGGTCCATCTTAAACGGGTTGTTGTATTTATGGGTTGTTGTGATTCAGCTAGGAAAGGTTGTGTGAGTGCTATTGTGTTCTGAGTGTGACAAATATTTTGAAGATTAATTCGTACCTCATTTTTTATGGATTCTAGTGTGGTTTCAGGAAGCAATTTGTTTCGTAAAATAGCCCGTTTCTGATCTCCTAATCGTTGCTTTGGAACTTTTATTTCGGGAAATCTTTGAGTGAATTTAGCATATAAAGGATCTAAATAGCCGCGAATTTTAGTTTCTAAATCTGTAATTTGAAGGTAAGTGCGCCAGATGAACTCATTCATCTCTCTTGTCCATCTCAATCGCGCGCGAGCTTGGCCAGTGGTGGGTACAGGATTGTCGGCTACTGCCTCCTGAACAACATCCACGGTTGCAGAATTTATAGAAATAGGTGGTGAAATAGAAGAATAGTCAGTATTATAGCTCAAACAAGAAAAAGGAGAAGAAGGGAGTGAAGGAAATAGAGATACAGAAGAAGATGGTCTGCTGTAACCTTGTTCGGGTGACCCGGTAGGAGCCCGCTGACTCAACTCACTACCACCGATGGCTCGTATGCTGGAGCGCCCAGCATCGGCTCCAGGCGCGCCCCGGCGATCGCCCCCGGGCAGCGATCCTATACGTAACTTTCTTTTTGCTCTAGTCTCCATTTCGTCTATGGGTTACTATTGCCACGTTAGCCGCCCAGTAATATTATGTTTGCGTTGCCCGCCCCCCACGTGATCTGGTGTTCGACCGGGACGTGTGGTTAGGTTTCAGGGGGCTTATTATTATTATTATTATGGACTTCTACAGCTGATAGTACATAGTGGTGGCCCAAAATGAAACATCTCCTTTATACTTATTGAAATAATATATAGTTCGGAAAAAAATACTTACAATGATCAAAAATCTCGTCCGTAGTGCACACGCACACAATAGCAATACGGACGCACACAACGCTACGAGACAAATTGACACAGGTCCGACCCCGACAAAGGCCGGCGGCCTACTAAACGCAGATGGATTATGGATAACGCAAAGAAATATATAGTATTTTTATTTGTTTAATTAAACAATATTAGTAGCGAATTTAAAAATAAAAATAATACCATAGTTTAAGCAAATATTGATGAATATTTTGGTGTAAATTTTATTCCTAAATAATGTAAAACGTTGGAAATATTGAGGCTTGTTTCGAAGCCTTTGCGGTCGATAATGTGATTATTGTATTTTTTTTTCTTTAAATAATAAACATGTAATTAAATTTTTTTTTGGAATTGTTGAAGTATAGGATATGTAAGAGCTAATTATAATTTTTGTGGTGGTATATATACAGAAGAATCTCCAAATTAGAGCTATCAATTCATGTCTCCGCAGTTTTTTGTCTAAATATGGAACGGGGGAATGCTTATTACTAAACTAGCTTTCCGCCGCGCCCGCGTGGTGTTCGGTTATATCGCGCTTTTTAAATTTCCCTCGGGAACATCAAATTTTTCCGGGACAAAAGGTAGCCTATGTTCTTTCTTAGGGTCTAAAGAATGTCTGTGCCAAATTTCATCAAAATCGGTTGAGAGGTTTAGGCGGGAAAGCGTAACAGACAGACAGACAGACAGAGTTACTTTCGCATTTATAATATTAGTATGGATAAGTTACATAAAATCGGTTTTGGCCATATTGTAGGAGAGAAAACAAACTCTTTATAGCATGTGATTGTTATTTGATATGACGCATACAAAACATACATTTTCAACGTCGGCAACATGCAATTTCATGATTTTTTGTAATACGCCTCTTATCACGTAACATAATCGTCAGGCTTACTCTATCCGAAAGTGTAGGCAGAGGTTTACAGTCTACAGAGTAGGTACATTCACTGTTTGCTAAAGACTTAATGTTAGACTTTATCTTATTTTGTGTACAGACGACAGCACGTCAAGCTACTACAATCTGTCAGATTTGTTTATTGGATTTTCAACTTTATCTCTTAAGTATTAAGGCTCAAGGTTGATTGGGAATACTTGGCAGTTTCGGGTAGCTTGACCTGCTGTCGTCTGTACGATGCTGCGTCAAAGTAAAATTGATTTACTTGCATTGAAAATTGTATTGCTGTATTTATTTATCGGATTATTTGTGATGTACGTTATTATTAGCGTAGGTATGTACCTATGTTATTGTGTGTCATAGTACTTAATGTAATATTAAAAGTTTGGCTATTAACAGTTTTTTTGTTTTTTATTCTTTTTCTTCCCTTATTGGTTTGTATTTCATTTAATTGGCTGATCACGTTTTTGAGTTTTACCTGAATGAAAATCTCCGACGTGGCTGTCTGGTAAGAAAAACAAGACTGATTTTTAAGGACAACTAAGGGAGTAGGTTTACCTACATATTTACGTAAGTCTCTTTCTTGACGCGAACCAGTAGGTAATGTATGCCGGTAGGTATTTAGCAGACGGCGCGGCGAACGGCGCGTAGCTCCCTCAGCTGTAGCGTAGATTTAGGGTTGTCGACAAAATGTTTAATAAATATTTTTATTGATTTTGTAGGAAAAAAAAAAAAATTAGTATTTCAAAGGACATTGGCAACTGCCCATACATACTTTGACCAGGCTATGAAATGACTTAGACAAGGTTAATAAAGGACTTAAATGGTTCGCCTAATCATCGTTAGCAATTCCACATTGCAAATATATATTAAAGAAACAGAGGAGCTTAGAATTTTTACATAATTTGTTTGATTGGCTGCATGGCTCTGCCTTTGCTTTTATCACGAAACGGAAAAAAAAATGTTTGTGGTTCGTCATCATCAATAGGATTTCAGCTGAAAGACGTCCACCGCTGGACATAGGCCACCCCCAAGGTTCTCCACGACGACCGGTACTGCGCCTCCCGCATCCAGCGGTTGAGGGATGATAAAGATCCGTACAATTTTTGAGGTTATGATAACGTAACAATGTTTAATGATTATGGTTTATAGTTATACCTACATGGCTACAAATTGTAGCCTACAATCATAACTAAACTGCAAAGGTGAACGAGGTAGCCTATGAGGCTACACCTACGAGCCTACGAGGTTATCTATTTGATTCTTATTTAGGCTGAGAATTTTTTTTAATTAGTAAAACATATTACAATCTGCAAGAATTTTTTCACGAAAATGACTTTTCTGTTCCGACTACTATAAAAATAACAATGGAATAATGTGAACTTTTATTTAATTACCTACTGTAACTCAGATACCTATTTAACATAAGTAATTGAATATACTGTGATATAATTTATTTTTGACTTTAGGTAATATATTTGACATATTTTTTTCTTGACTGTAAATGTAATAGGTATATTTGTACTTTATCTTGACATCAATATTATTGTTACGGGCTAGAGGTACTAAAACGCCGGTTAAGGGTTGCGAAGTTTATTGGCAACGAAGGTACAGTCAATCGTAGGCAATGACAAGTAGAACGTAGCTGATGTCGCACCGAAGTCTTCCTTGCGTCTATGAAGTCTGTGTCGTAAACACACAATAACACTACAGATGTTTCTTCACGTAGTAGGTACTCAAAGTTCTCGTTACAGTTGTCGCAGTAGATATTCTCAAAGATTGATTCTTATCTGTCGCTTGTTTTCGCACTCTGAAATAATTCACAAGGCGATAACAGTGTGCAGGGGCAATAGCAAATAGTTGTCCAGTAAATAAGATCAATCGGATCGGAGTCGCCAAAAAACCATCCAGGAAATCGCTCAGTATACAACGAGGCTAACATCAAGCCAGCTACGCTGTGTGCATATTAGAGTTGTTCAAAACGGCTATAAAAAAATAGCACGCTATAGACTATAAACTATTAATTTATAGCGCGCTATTAAATGCGCTATGTTATAGCGCGCTATAAATAAGAAAGCACGTGGACGTCCAGCAGGCGCGATAATTTTTGCAACACGCTACATTTCATAGCGTGTTACTTTACATAGCGTTCTTCGATACATAGACCGCATGCTATAACGGAACGCTAAAAAAAGCAATATAGAAAGATATCAATGAACTCTCTTTCATACTTTTCAGGCTTAGGACTGTCTATAATTGGTAAAGGTTATTCTAACATTAATATTAATAAATCGTAAATCAAATATAGGCGTATTTAAAAGTTCATTGATTGTATATATACAAAAAAACAACTATTTACATTATACACAGATATATACAGTAGTTCTTCTTTAATTTATATTTTATTTACATTTAAAAACATTAGTTGAACTACTTTTGTAGTAGACAACCGTGTTCCTCGATTACTGATAATATATCCTGATTTCGAAAAAATAAATTTAAAGGACAACTGTCAGTGACAATAATTACAAATAGCAGTCTTGCTGCCGTCTGCAGATTTTTCAAAAAAGTTCCAGATTGGCAAACCACCACCTTTGCGATTAGACATTTTTACATAGAGTACACACTAAATAATATCCACTAGTTCGTTTTGCAACAGAATTATATATTAATATTTACACACACTAATAATACCTTTGCAGCCACTAAATAATCGTCACTAGTTCGTTTTTCAACAGAACTTTATACTAATATTTACACTAACAATTAAGATCGCGCGCGATGAAAATAGCGTGCTCCGACAACAAACATACATTTATAGTCCACAGCGCTCACGCGATTACTGACTGCCCGTATAGCGCATAGCGCCATTCTATAGCACGCTATTTTTTCAAAGCGCATAGCGCAGATAGCGGCCAGCGCCCGCGGAGAGCAGGCGCGCGCTGTGCGAGTCGTTAGATCAATTTCATTCATAGCGTAAATAGCGTTATAGCGTCATAGCGTCTTAACGTCCACCTACATAGCGTGCGCTATGCGCTATGAAAAAATAGCGTGCTATAGAATGGCGCTATGCGCTATATTAACCACCTCTAGTGCATATACTTACTATACTCTTTGGCTGTGTGTATGTCTGTATGAGTCATGACTCATGTGTCATCCTCATCTGTCATCACTATACGTCGACCATGGCAGTAATAAGTACACTAAGGTCCCTATTACAGAAGGAAACTCAAGCACTGATCTCTGCTTAAGCATTACATAAAACTAGTTTCAACCAATCAAAAGGCTTCAAACGAGGTTTAAAAAAGTAAAACTAATAACACGAATTACTCGTAACTATATGTTCACCAACCAACAACAGCTAAGTAATATTATTTGAGTTATTGTAGTTAATAATAGTTATTGTAGGTAGTGGAATATTTTTTTTGTTCAGTTTGTTTCAGTTGTTGAAATCTACCGTCATCTTTTTATAATGACTCTAATATAGAAAAAATCTTAAAATAAAGTATCATCGTTAAGTTGCGGATCGGTATTTTTACATATTTTTGTTGTCAGCATATTTTTGAAATGTTTATTGGTGAGTTATTCACCAATAAACATTTCAAAAATATTCTGTAAGTTATTAGATTTGAACTCGAACCACCTTGAACGCCTATCAAGACGAGAACCGCTAGGCTATTTAAACACTTACTGTGAGCGTTGAAATTAGTAAGTAGTACCTAACAATCATAAGCGAGCAGCAAGTTGTCAAAGTGTATAAGTGTGTATCAAACTTTATAATAGAAGAAGGTCGTAACTACAACTAGTATTGCTTGGCCATAGTTTTGTGAGATTGTAACTCGACTTTTGGTCTTGACTGTACATGTCTGCTGCCGTGCCCAATGCACTGACGAAAACGCATATCTAAATGCTCCCGAACATCACGTGCATAGTGTGCTGGAGCGCCATCGTGTTGGAAGATTAAATTGTTGCCCATCACGAGATTAGCGTAACCTAAAATTGATAGGCTTTCTGTGAGAGCATCGTCCAATTCGTTCGTTAAAAAATTTAAATAATTTTCACACGTCACAAGTTCACAACACAAACATCGCAAAGCGCGCACGCGACCGCAAAGTTCGATCCTTAGAAGTGTACTGAACTAATAGGAATTATGAAAAATTGAACTTTATTTATTTAGGTACTTAATTTCACTTTCGGCGTTTTCAAATATTTCGCCAAAGATAGTAGACAAATGGAACAAAACATTGTCATCTCTCTTAAAATATTCACGCAGACGGCGCGCGCGACCGAGACACAATATTTTATCATGTTCAACATGATTTCTTTCGGCGCGTTCAAAAGTCACTCACACAGCAACAATGTATGTGTGGAAGAACGGACAAAAACAATGGAAACATTGTCATCTCTCTCACAAAATGCACGCGGCCGGCGCACGCGACTGAGAGATAATATTTTATCGTATTCAATTTCATATGTGTATCGTATTCAAGTTCTGTGCTTGCGGAACCGCTGTTTAATTCAGCGATAACAATCCTCGTATCTCTTGCACTCCTAGTACGTCTGCGTATTTTTTATTTATTTTGAAAAGGTAAATTAAGACTATACTGTACTCTATCTATCTACTGCTGAGTTTTAAGTAATGTTTCCTTCTGGAATACGGACCTAACAGTTGTACGTAGTACTTATTACTTCCATGACGTCGACAAAAATACGTTCCGTTTTAACTTGTTTCTGATATATTATTAAATGTAATTAAGGCAGTAATTATTTTTAAATGAATTAATGATATTGTTTTTTATTATTAATTGATATAATATATGACTAGTGATGTTAAATAAATTAACAATAATATTCCAGTATATTTTTAAACGTAATCGTTTTATTAAATGCCGCTAAGTTGTTAAAATGTAACGCACG
Source organism: Sesamia nonagrioides (assembly GCA_017933935.1). Lineage (NCBI taxonomy): Eukaryota > Metazoa > Arthropoda > Insecta > Lepidoptera > Noctuidae > Sesamia > Sesamia nonagrioides. Next base: position 2,003,516 of record JADWQK010002063.1, read on the forward strand.
GGTACCACAGATTAAATTGAAACAGGTTTGATAAAATTGAGTTTTTTTAAATATTACAAAACATTTCCCAAATTAGAAAAAATAGGATGGACCCGGTTTTTTAAAGCACGTATAAATGACTAGATAATAACAAGTTTGAATGCATCCAAACCTGTTTATTTTAATCTCTGGTACCTATGCGTTTCGCTCTAACAGAGCAGCGGTATTTCGTTTAAAAAAATACTAGAATAATATTAATTTTTTAATTTATTTTACATGACTAGTCATGATATCTTATATCAATTAACAATAAAAATAGTATAATTAATTCATTTAAAAAATAATCACTGCCTTTATTCCATTTAATATTATATCCGAAAAAAGTTAAAACGAGGGGAATTATAAAAATATAAACAACATTACGTCACTTTTTGGTACTTTTAGTACTTTTTTTGTAGTACCAAAAAGTGACGTAATGTTGTTTATTGGACGTAATGTTGTGGTGCGGTTCATCATCAGTCTCGTCGAGCACGCGCTTTCGTGCGGTCGCGTGACAACAATCATGGCATCAAAATTGTTAAAATGTTCGAGCTGCAATATAGTTATCAATGAGGTTCTAGCCTTTGTAAGTAATAAAATCGATGTGATGGACGAGGAGAGTATTAGTCGTATTTGTGTGAGTGCATTTTCTGACGAGGACATTCAAAGTGCTAAAAATCTACTTTGTGAATCGTTACCCGCGGAGAAGCGTAAGAAGACGAGGAGGAGAGACGGGAAGAAGCTCCGTGAAATAGATGACATCATCTGCATGCTGAAGGAGTCCGATCCTGAGGTGTTACCGATTTTTGTGGCTCGTGAGCTACAGAAACTACCGCCGGTGCTTTTTGATCATGTCGACGTCACTAGGATTTTAAAGGATTTAGTGCGTATGCAGCAGGAGATGAATCAGATAAAAGAACTGTATGTCACTAAGGAAAACCTAAATACGGTGAAGTCTGATCTTGAAAACTTAAAAAAGGCATCTTTAGTAAACAATTTTAGAAGTACCGTCAGTAATGTCAACATCAACAAAAGAGGTGGTTTTTTGCTGGACAGTCATGATGACTACTGCAGCGGTCCAAGGGGGCTTGAGTATCTGGACACTCAACATGACATAATATCACGCAAAAATACTAGCGACATACGCGGAGACACGAGCTATCGGAATATGGGTCAACCAGGTTCCAAAAATGAGGGTACTCAACAAAATTGTGGTCGCGCTATAGATAACGATAATCGCCTTACGGTGGCCGGTGATGAGCCCGAGACGATGACTCATCTGCAATCAGCTGCGATCGACGTTTCTAGCGAGACGGGACACACGGCCGCTCCGAACATACAGAATGATGTTGTCGTTAATAGGAAATCTTTGGCTGATATTGTACGAAATGGTGACTGGAAAATACCCAAGGTAGACAAAGAATGGACCCTAGTTCAGAGAAGACGTTTAAGGAATCGCTTTGTTGCTAGTACGGGAAAGGCAGTTTCAAGCGCGCAGACGAATTTCAAGGCTGCGGATTATGAAATAAACTCCATTATTGCAAGTAGTGACGTTGAATCTATGTATGTGTTGGGAGATTTCAACGCACACCCAGGTGAGCCATTTGCAAAGCAACTATTAGACTTTTGCGTGGATCAATCATGGACTTGTGTTGATCTCGATTTGTTGCCTAACGATTCACATACTTTTATTAGCGAGGCACACGGATGTCGGCGGTGGCTCGATCACTGTGTGGTTACGAGTGCCGCGCGTGCAACCATCAATGATGTGACCATATTATATGATACCTACTGGTCTGATCACTATCCGATGCAATTGACATGTAATTTGAATTTAATAAAACCTAAAATTGTAATGTGTAATGAATTTAAAAATAATAAAAATAACGTAATATGGGGTGAAAGGCAGCCTAGTCAAATTGAAGTATACCGTAATTATTGTCACGCCAATTTGCGGCTTATCGATTTTCCTCCAGAATTTGCTAATTGTGCTGATAATAAGTGTAACTGTGATACACATAAAGCTTTAATTAAGGATATGTATAGAAATATAGTACGTATATTGACAGAAGGCGCCAATTCTTCCTGTAGTGTGACATCGAACCCCAGTAGGGGGAAGCACATTATAGGCTGGAATAAGCATGAGAGGGTGGCTCACGATAACGCTCGACAATGTTATAAGAACTGGCTGTTGTATGGGAGACCTAGTTCTGGCTGGCTTTATAATGAAATGACTGAGTCTAGACGTCTATTTAAGATGAAATTGAAATGGTGTCAAAATAACCAACAACAAATTAAGATGGATATAATTGCAAGACACCATTCAAATAATAACTTTTCAAAATTTTGGAAATCAACCAACAAATTGAATATAAAGCCGAGCCGGCCTGTTAGCGTCGAGGGTGAACACGAGCCGTATGCCATCGCAGGATTGTTTCGGCAGCGTTTCAGAGTTGAGCCGTTTGTGAACCGTGCACGGTCTGAGATGATGTCGGTGCCTGATGCTGGGGCTATACATGGAGATGTGAATGTAAAGTACACTGGTAAGGACGTTGATGTAATTATAAAATCTATGAAAAGAGGAAAATCTCCTGGTCATGATGGCCTCAGCATTGAGCTCCTGCGACATGCTGGGGTACATTTGCCTAGAGTTCTGGCTCTACTCTTTAATCTGTGCATTAACCACTCCTACCTGCCTGACGATCTCATGTATACCATTGTTGTCCCTATTGTAAAAGACAAGACCGGAAATGTCTCGGACGGGTCCAACTACAGGCCTATATCCTTAGCAACGATTATAGCGAAGGTATTGGACAGTTTACTTGACGGCCACTTAACAAAACATATAAAACTGCACGATGGCCAGTTCGGTTTTCGAACTGGTCTATCCACTGAAAGTGCGATTTTGTGCCTCAAGCAGACTGTGCAATATTACACCGCTCGTAAAACGTCAGTATACGCATGTTTCCTGGACCTGTCCGGGGCATTCGACTTGGTTTCGTACGACCTACTGTGGACAAAAATGAATCAAGACACTAGTCTACCCCCGGAAATTATAGATTTATTTAAGTACTGGTACAATAACCAGAATAATGCTGTTAGATGGGCGGCTAGTAAGTCTGAGGAATATAGGTTAGAATGTGGGGTGCGCCAGGGAGGGTTGACCTCCCCGAAGCTGTTCAATTTATACATGGACCGCCTGATTGGTGAGCTGAGCGGCACCGGCATCGGGTGTCACATAGATGGAATCTGCATAAATAATATAAGCTACGCGGATGACATGGTCTTGCTCAGCCCCTCAATCGGTGCGTTGCGTAAGCTGCTCAGTATATGTGAAGAGTATGCGGAAGCCCATGGGCTCAGATACAATGTTAAAAAAAGTGAGATTATGGTATTCAAAGCACAGAAAAAAGAGGCCACAGTGGTATCTCCCGTCTTACTCTATGGTACACCTTTGAACAAAGTCACTCACTTCAAGTATCTGGGCCACTGGGTCACCGAGGACCTTAAAGATGACATGGATGTGGAGAGGGAACGCAGGGCGTTGTCTGTTCGCTGTAATATGTTGGCTCGCAGATTCGCACGGTGTACTGAGCAAGTGAAGGTCACACTGTTTAGAGCTTTCTGTCAGACCTTCTACACGTGCAGTTTGTGGACCAATTACACGCAGAGGACATACAACGCTCTGCGTGTGCAATATAACAATGCGTTCAGGGTGCTGGTGGGGCTGCCGCGGTACTGCAGCGCCAGTGGTATGTTCACAGAGGCGCGCGTGGACGGCTTTCACGCCGTCATACGCAAGCGAAGTGCGTCTTTAATGGCGCGGGTGCGCGGCAGTCCCAGCGCCATCCTGGCCGCGTGCGCAGGCCGATGGGACTCACAGCTAATAGCGCATTGTATAGGCCTACACACTAAACCCAGTGCCTAAAATATTTTCACTTTTTATTGTTTCTTTTTTCTATTACTAACATAGGCTAAGAACATTGTTACTAACAAATTATGGAAGTAATTCCGAAATAAATTTTATTATTATTATTATTATTATTATTACGTGTATAATGATATATTTATTTATAAAAATCAATCAGGTGCCAAAATTTTCCTTTTTGATTAACCTAGAGGCGCATATTTGCCTAGATTTATTTGAAAATAATCAGTTTAAATAGCACAGCCAAAGTAGGACACGTTACGTTAATGGAATGAGACGTGACGTATAGGAAATATAAAGTTTAGTTTACGTCATAACTTTAAAATCTCTAAATATGAAAATACAACATCTTGAGGTAGTACTAAAAATTAAAATAGCTCAATCATTTATAAACTCTACTCAAAAGTTCTTTCTTATTTTTCTTTTTTCTCTTTTCAAGTTTTTCTTCGTCAATTAGTTCGCTTATCTTTTCGGGACCTTTTTTTAATCTTTTAGCTCTTTCTTCTTATGTATAACTCGCGCAAGTTAACTGTGCACCTCGCTCTGTAACATCATTCGGACGGCGCCGTTTGTAAAAAATGAGAATCATATTAAAAATATAAATTGACATATACATTTTTTTTTTTTTGTGAATAAAAGGTCGTTTTGATGATAAAGAGTCATAATACTAGGTCATTTTACTCATGACGTTTTGCAATTAATTTGATACATATGGACTGCATTTCAGCGAGGTGCACAGTTAACTTGCGCGAGTAGTAGCTCATATTTTTCCGGGTTTTGTTAATTTTTTCTCTGTATGTTGTAGCTCGCTCGGCAGCAGTCAACGCCATTTTTCAGGTTTATAATAATGTAAATAAATTAAGATCTGTAGATGAAGTATAAAAAGCTTAATGTATGAAACAAATGTACAGGGTCCCAACCCTACAAGTTATGTTACTATAAGTACCTATAGATGCAAACTATAGGTGCTTATAGTAACATAACTTGTAGGGTATGAAAGGTTAGTATTGACAGGCATAATTATTTATAAAAGGATTAAAAAAAAACGGTTCGACGACTCTACCAAATTTCATAAAAATCAGGTTAGAAATATTCACCTTTTAAATGTGCAGTCATTGTACGTACTACGTACACATTTTGCGATCCTTTGTACAATACGTTACGTAATGGATGTGATGTAAGTCTACCGATTGGGAATCAAATGAAAATTACTCCTTAAATAAAGAAAATTTGAATATTCTACTCATACTACATAGTTATATGATGAAACATCTAAAATATAACTTGCAAAAAACCACTTAAAACAGGAATACTACCTTCGAAAACAGCCGTTCGTTGAAATCACAATTTGTGCCACGTGACCGAGCGACCGCTTCGCTCAGTATTTCTTGAAATTCCGCTGTTAAAAATAAATTTGGCAGCTGTCTATGGACTTAGAATGTTGTCATTTGTATAAAAATCCTAATTTTAGTTGTTTTTCATTCAAACTTGATCAAACACGTAGTGTGACGTATTGCGGAATTTCCGCGCGACCGAATTTTAGAGAAAACAAATATTGTGTTTTATTTTAATTTTAAACATTAAATCACCTTCCATTAAGTTTAATTTAATATCTTGGACGTATAATCTTCTAAAATAACAATCGTACCAATATCAAAAAGAAGGAAAACATTGGGGGGAAACATTTGGGGTTTTTAACAAGAAATGTTTTGGACTGTCAGTTTGTGAACCACTGCTGCTTTTGTATTGTTTGTAAATGTATTACTAACATAGTTTGTAAGCACATGTAACTAACACTATGAGTCTGGTTACTCGAAATAAATAGATTAATAATAATTAAAAAAAAATCATTTTGAATTCCAATAATGGGGTGTGGACACGTGAAATTGAGCACGGGTGTTAAAAATAGATTTTTAACACCCTTGCTCGTAAAGCTGATGTAATCCCACCGGTTTTAAATATGTAAAGCGGGCCATAACAAACGCGTGTGTTATCAAAGCAAACAGTTAAGTTATAGTCCATACAAATTCCATAACAGCATTATTTGTCATTTCAAATAATTATGGAACTGATCGCCGCCGCGTGGCTCTAGCCAGTGAGCAGCGCGCTGTTCCATATTTGAAATGGCAAATAATAATACTAATGGCGGGAAAGCAACAGTGTGCATTCACAGATTGAGTTTATTTAAAATAACTGATGTCCTAATTTGTATTTGTTTGTATTTAAATGAGTATTTGTAAAAAAAAAAAACTGTTTATTCGGTAATTTAAAAACTTGACTGCATGCTCTAGCATCTTTGCCAACATTTTCACGCAGCTACGGCAGAAAATAAACCTCGCGCCATTTTTCTCAAATTTTCTTTTCTTTGTACTTGTATTCTGAATATCTTTTTTTCTGTTTCCTCACAAGTGTGTTAAAAAATGTCGTACGATATACGTGCGTATTGGTTATAACATGCTCGGCTCAATTACACCCTCGCCTTCGGCTCGGGCTGAAATTCCGCCTTGCATGTTATAACCATCATTAAGCACTAATATCGTAATGTACTATAACCAAACTATATTGAAACCTGAAACCTGTTTCAAATTGATGTTATAACAAGTTAAACAAATATCAACGTCTTCGAAAAAACTTATAACAAATTTGAAGTTGCAATGTAGGTAAACGGAACACACAGGTGGGGCACTGTTTTAGCCATCCGATAATCGTTGTTTAATACAGAACCATCCAGTGAGAAGTTCATGAAGCTCTTTAATACATATCATAAATAAAAACTCGTTTAAAGTGAACATGTCGGTGAGGCCACCATGGTTGCCTGAACGCTTAACGCCAAAATTTTTTAGGCAACTTTGTTGGCCCGGACGCTTGAGTGGCTAAAAGGTCAAAGCCTTTAAGTGCCTTTTAGGTTCTATACCTACTAGGTCCTCTTCTCTTGATCATTTTTTGTAAAATTAATCACTAAGGTCTAGCAACTCAGGAATATAACGCAATAAAAAAACATCTTCCTTATTCGAATAAAGTTTATTGATACTTAAATAAGTAGTTACCTACTGTTAAAATACACTGAGTAGGAACAAACTTGAAAAAAGTAGTGGACCGGCATTGATATATTATGTAGGTAAAGACCGCAAGAATAAAGTTTAATTACAATTCAAAGTTTTTCATTTCAGGCCAGTAAATCTACATATACAACGTGTAACATAAAGGGTATATACATAAGAAAGGCATGGCATCTTTACATGATATCAAACGATATTTGAAGGGTTTTTTAATCTTAACTCTTTATGTTAGGAAGTTATGAGCAAAAACACCGCCTGTGATAGGCTACTATCATACTAGTCGCACAGAGATATTGAAGACATTTATCGGATTTTGGCAAGTAACGTGACATGTACCTAGTAGTTATTAACGTATGTAGTGAGCTGCCACGTTTGTTATGATTTTATTTTAAGAAACACACTAAAACGATAATTTGGTACCATATTTTAGAGTATTTTATTTTGAGTTGAAACCCTTCCCATATCGTTTGATATCATCTAAAGATGCCATGGCCTTGGTATGTATATACCCTTTATGTTACACGTTGTATAGTTTTAGTATGAGGTTATTCTATGTTTGTAGATAATTAAAAAAAAAAAAACTGCATAAGGAATATACTTAGTAATTGGCGACATGAATATGTAATCTTACATATCTGACAAGTGTCGTTATGCAGTAGTGTAGTAAAGTAATAAAAGGCCCGTCAACCTTGCCAGGGTGCATAGATAAGTATAAGTACTTGGTGTAGATAAAATACTGTTAGGTTAGGTTAGTGCCGCAATATCGATGCACACTGATTGCGAAAGATTTCACGAAAGTCAACAATTCGCACTTCCGTGAACATCTACGGGCATATTCACGGAAGTGTAACTTGCACCGTAAAACCGAGGTAACTCCAAATGGAGAAAAAGAAGTAAGTAGTGCGTACGAGCTCATATTAAATACAGAACATGTGCATAATATTTTTAAGTACGAATGTCCAATTTCCTAGAAGTTCAATTCATACATATTTTCTGTTGAAACTACTCAGTAGAATACTGACACGGCGGTGTACGGCATTTTGATAAGCTGAAATCAAAATAATTAATATTAATTGTTCTAATAGTTAAAGGTATAAGTATTTACTCTTATACTGGGACAAAATTAGATAATCTAACTACACTCCGCAGATGCGGTGGAATACAAAAAACTTATCGTTTTCTTATAATCATGTTATGGTATCTACACCTCTGCGGACGTGTCCTCTGGGTACCTAGTGTGTAGGTACTTACAGTGACGTATGACTCGTACGAGAAATCAATGACTCCGAAAATCTTGTACACCACCGGCTCCTGGAAATGTAAGTAATACAGATTAGTCAACTCTCTGGCATGTACGAGAGAAACAGTGCTTGGGAGGTTGTCCTAAAACGCTGCTATGCCTGTTCAATGCACGGTTAGCGCAGTGCTTAAACTAATATCACAGTCTAAAAATCCATACAGTCGTCCGACGAAGACGTCTAGACAGAGCAATCGTGCGGGGTGTGAGTGACGAGACGCGGGTAAGCGGCACCCGAGCTGCGAACAAAACTATGTTCGTAGCTCGGTATCTTTCATTAAGGGCTAACACGTGTTTGTTTTTTTATTTGTTTGTTTTTTAATTTGATATGAGTGTCAATTTTGAGTATAATTGGGGTGCTTGTAACGAAGAAGCCATCATTTTTATAACTTTTATAACAGTGTTTTGTTTTATAAGATGCGGTAAGTAGGTATACAACGATATTTTTTTTCTATTTTTTTATTTTCAACGTAACATTCACGTCTGCGAACTTACTCTAGCGAATTTAATTTGACATTATTTAAGCAAGTGAAGATACCACCGAATCTCAGATATGAGAATAAATTTTGAGTCACCTGAGCCTGTCTCGTCCGCGAACATAATAGTCGGATGTTTTGTTATTTTCGGCAGGTCGTTAATGTACCTATATATTAAATAAAAGTGGCCCTATTGACAGTTGACAGCTGTCAACGAAGGGATAAATTCACGATTGTTAATGTTAAACACCCTTTTGTTCTGGATGGGAAATCATCAAATGACTTCTCCCGCTTTGTGCAGAGCGGAAGGGCATGTCAGACTTTTACTGACTAAAACCCACCCGTGTTCCTTCACTTGCCTGTAGGCCAGGACCACAGTTTCTTTTTTAACCAACCCGCAACTCTGACCAAGGAGGCATTGGTCTTAGTGGACCCAGTCAGGATATGCTGAAATCTCTTTAAGGCGCACGTGAAACACAATGCGCTGTCGACTCAGGCCTGGTCCTTACCGGGCGGCGAGCTGCCCACTGCAAGCCCGCGTCTATGGGAGGTCGATGATGTCTCCCGACCAGGGCATCTCCTGCGGCGGCTAGTGGCGTGAGATCGCTGGGATTCTCGCTGCCTCTCGCGCACCGCCTCCTACTTTGCCAGCATCACTGCTTCGCAGGAGGAGGCCTGCCATGCACTCTCGCTTTGGACCATGACCTGGGCCGGGGTCGAACGCGAGAGATCACCGCCGATCGCCGCTACGAGGACACGACGGGGCTCTAACTAAGCCGGGCAGACCTCCACCGTGTCCTCAGGGCGATTCACACAATCGTGACACCTTGGCGTTTTTACCACCTTTTCCGGAACAGCAACCCCCGAAACAACCGTGTCCGGTGAGGACCTGCGGCAGGCGGAAGGTGAGGGCACCTTGACGCCTATATAGCCACTCCTCAAAGACCTACCGCCGCTATTGTGGCGTGCCCAATAACAACAACTTACTAATAATTTTTAGATAGTACAGAACCCTTTGTCTGCGAGTGGGACACGCACTTGGCTGTTTTTTTTTTAAATAAAATGTTAAATCGTTAATGACGTTACTAATATGTAAAAAAAAAGTGAAATGCTTCATGCAAATGCAATGTAAAGACAGTCCCACAACATAGACTGATGACAATAGCGGTAAAAGTCAGTATCTCGTCCAGTAAGAACAAGGAACGATCCCCGCTCGAAACTATATACTATAACTAGACTATGATAGAAAAAGAGGAATATGCTAGTATAAGACCTCAGTAGAGCCTCCGAGCGAGTCGGGCTTAAAATGAACATGAACAAGACGAAAGTCATGTCTAATGCCCATGTTGTACCGACTCCTATAAAGATTAGAGACTCTGTTCTCGAAGTTGTTGACAGTTACGTGTACCTGGGACAAACTATCCAGTTACGTAGGTCCAACTTCGAGAAAGAGGTCAATCGTCGAGTCAAACTCGGCTGGGCTACTTTCGGAAAGCTACGTAGAATCTTCTCATCCGAAACATCTAAAAGTCTTCGACCAGTGTGTGTTGCCTATGGCACTAAGACGTGGTCGCTAACAATGAGCCTTATAAGAAAGCTCAAGGTCACCCAAAGGGCAATGGAGAGGCTTATGCTTCGGGTTTCACTGCGTGATCAAATCAGAAATGAGGAGATCCGCAGAAGAACGAGAGTAACCGACATAGCCCGAAGAATTACAACACTTAGCTGTGGGCCGGCCACACTGCCCATAGGACCGATGAGTTCTCGAGTGGTGATCACGCACTGGAAGACGCAGCGTGGGTAGAACCTTGCAAGAGGACCGAAGAAAGAAACCAAAGGAAACCGCTTCATGCGGGAGGCGCAGGACCGGTCGGCGTGTAGATCGTTGGGGGAGGCCTATGTTCAGTAATGAACGTCTTTCGGCTGATATGATTACGATGATTATGCTAGTATGTTTAAAAGTCAAATAAAGTGCTAGATAAGATTAATTTGATGGAAGGCAAATCTGTGAATGATGCTGGAAAGAGATGGATAAATTAACATGGACAGATCATATAAAAAGAGCAGCTAAAAATGTGTGTGGAGAATCTAAAGGGAAACATATGATAGAAGTATATATACATGGTGGTGAAATGAAAGTGTGCAAAACATGATTAAAGAGAGAGAAATAATAGCGTTTTAAGAATGGCAGAATGTAGAAAACGGGAACGATTGTCGATGAAAGAAGATAAGAAGATGAAACGAGAAAACGAGAAACGATGAAAGATGGATGAAAGAGAAAGGCAAGAAAGGCGCTAGGTATCATGGGTTAAGGTCCAGGACAAGTTATATGACTCACTGGATAGGCCTAGACGCCAGAACGAGCTCTACGGGATTACAAAAGCAAGAAAAAGGCGAACGTGATACAAATGCAACATTCTCATTCAAACTTTGTTAAAAAAAAAAACTATGTTGCAGACTAGATTCAGATGTTATTATGTATCAGATGTATTGTGGTTATTATGTATAGTCAGATGTTATACGCATAGAAAGCATCTAACTCCCGGACACTGTAGTCGTGGCTTGCGGGTGGTGAGCAATGGGTAACTCGCAGCTCTTCTTGATTCTACAGGCGCTTCAAAGAGATGTGACCACAAAGTGACGGGGTCCATTAGACCCGATGTCAGCCGGGCCCGCAAGTTGTTCGAGATTGATTCCGTGGCCACAGATAAATGAAGGAATATGGGTGGGTGATAGTCATTCAAAATAAATCGTGTTACCGGCAAGTTACCAAAAAAACATTTTACTAGCTCGCTACGTAATCGATCGGTACGTAATTACCGAATCCTTGCAACGAATCAATCGGCTAATAAACCAACTTAACCTAGTAAGTTAGAGCTGTATGTACATACATGTAGCGTATAACTTACCTCTACAGTAATATCGCCACCGTTCCACATGAAGAATCCCAAGGACAAACAAGTTGATATCGCCATAAGAATCGCCGAACTCAACTGGGATAAAGTACGTTCAGCAACCTAAAATAACATAACCATAAGCTTGTTGTTCTTACTGACATAACATATTGGAGTAAGTACAGCAGAGTCCATTAAAGAGGACAATTTTTTCGTCATGCTCCAAAGACATCATCTATTTTGCTGTTTATAAATTCATATAATAATTGTACGCAATAAAGCACCGAATAACAAACGTTTTTGTATAAGTTTACACATACAATTGATGTATTGCAATAAAACATTATAAATGTATCTCTAATAACAAATGTACGCCAATTTTCAGCTACATTACGACGCACTACGATGCGATGAAGTAAGGTCCTTTTAACACTCGGTGTTGAGCCTAACTTTGCACAGCGTAACAGTCGACTTAGTCGGACATACATAAAACAAATTGCTTAAAGTGCTTACTGCTGGGACACAGATCTTCTCTCTTCGAGAAGGGATGGGCTGTAATCCACCATACGGGGACGACGGTTTTTTTGCTTTTAGGAAACGGCGGTTTCCTCACGATGTTATCCTTAGCAAACTTGGAAGCAGCGTGATGAATGGTAAATAACGCCTGGGGAGATGATGGAGATGTAGGTCGAACCCACGACCTACATCTGGTCAGTTGGCGCCGTTACCTCTCGGCCACCACTGCTCTCAAAACATATTGATATTCTAAGCCATGGAACCTTTGCAGTGCTACAGCGCGGCAGCGGTCCAATGCGGCAGCGTAGCATTGCTACAATGTAGGAACGCCTCTGCGTAGCAGTGCTACAGCGTAGCTAAGCGACAGCGTAGCAAAGCGACAGCGTAGCAGTGCTACAGTATAGAAATGCGACAGCCTAGCAGTGCAACAGCGTAGCATTGTGAGAGTGTAGCAGTGCTACAGGATAGCAACGCGACAGTGAAGCACTGCTACAGCATATCAGTTCGACAGTGTAGCTCTGCTACAGCATATCAGTTCGACAGCCTAACAGTACTACAGCGCAGGAATGCGAAAGAGTAGCAGTGCAACAGCATCATATTTTATTGCTAATATTTCAACAGCATCATATTTTATTGCTACCATGTCGCAATGCTACCGCATTAGCGGTAGCAATAAAATACGACAACGTAACAGTGCTACAAAGGTTATGGTGTAGCTCATGCAAATCAGTATTTGTTGTTTGTTTGTTTCTTATGGGACCTACCTGTAAAGTAACAACTACTATCAACAGCAAGATGCAGTTACAGCATATCTCTATTAGAAATAACCCCTTACTGACATGCTCGTGCTGCTTCTTACACCTGGCGAGAAAAATAAAAAATAATTTTAACTAAGTTGGGTAACTAAGTTGATTTAGCATTTTCGTTATTTACGTTATGTTTTACTTTGTAGTGTCTTTTTTGGAAAGCGGTTGTTTTATTTTTTCTAAAAAAGCTTTTTTATTCACTTAGTTACCCCGTATCAAATTCGTACAACGCTATTAGCGACATACATATCGGTGACAGGAAGTTATTATCACATCATCAATATAAACTAAGCGGAAAGATACTCATTCTTGAAGCTGACTCAAAAACTTGGTACCCAAGCAAAGTAAATAACATTTATAATGGTAGTCCCATATAAATTAAGTGGGCAGGTTTTTAATTTTGAATGTCTCTGTCAAAAACAAAGTTCTTTAAATCGATTTAAAATTACTGGAGCTAGCGCGTAAAATCCATAAAAATAATAATTGCGAATATAAACCTCGCTTCTTTTTAAAGTTAGTTAATTATCTAAAGATATAATTACAAAGCACCTCATGACAATTCCTCCAAGCCACCACTGAAAAGTCATAGGAAAGCTATCGTATATCCCCTTTGTAAAATCTTTATATTTATGTTTCTGAAATCTATATGGTGTACATAATAAAGCGCATAATATTCTATTCTATTCTGTCGACGCAATTTCGTTTACTTGAATAATAATTATTACCGGTAATGTTGATTTAAAACCAAGCTACTTTATCAAATTTCCATGGGACTTATTCCAGATATCCTTACAAACAAATATTAAGAAATTTTGCAAATCGGCTTATAAAAACTGACTTCTGAGGTATAAAGATATATGAGATATAAAGAAAACAACCGAATTGAAATTGTGGCGACGTTTACTTAATTCACCTGAGTTAATTCACCTATGTGAACTAAAGACACTTTTAGTAAACTTTAAACACCTGGGTGCATTAAAATTACTTTAAAAAAACTTTATTCACCTGGGTGCATTAAAATTATTTTTCAAAAACTTTATTCACCTGGGTGCATTAAAATTACTTTACAAAAACTTTATTCACCTTACTTACCTGGGTGCATTAAATTTACTTTTAAGTCATCATCATCATGTCAGCGTTAATCCCAGTCGCATTCCGAAGCTTTTTCAGCTTTGAAGTCTGGGGTCCGTTTTACCAGTTTAACTGCTGATTTTGGCTAAACTTCAATATTTTCCGTGAAGCGACTGCCGTCTGACCTCCATAACCCGAAGGCGATATCCAGGGATACAAATATTTGCACTGTGCGGGGATCCCGCGTGCCTCCTTGCGCCGGCCGCGTTCACTATCGCTACGCCACGGAGGTCTTTTATGCAATGATACTCTTTAGTACATGACTGCTTATGATTCATAATTGTCATATTGACACACAATTTTCCTGTGTGGTTGGCTTTACTCTGTGTAGTAATATTATAATTAAGATCATACACTTATTTTAATTTCGAAAATAGTAATGCCAAACTTTAAATATATATATATATAGAGGAAGAGGTGTGGTACTATTGCATAACGGACGGCAATATTTTAAAAAGAAAACCTACAAAAATGGTGCTTGTTGGTGGAGATGTTGCAAAAACTTATCAACTATTAAATGCACTGGCTCTGTAACTATACAAAATGTACGTTTATATTTTGCATATTTTTTGGCATGCCTAGGTATCCCTTAAATGTATATTTGTTTTTTATTTCTATTGTTATTTTCTAAACAGGATGATACTATCTTAAAAGAAAATACCCATGTTTCGGACTGTGTCATGGATGTAGCAAAGAACGAATGGGCAGAAAATATGGAAGTATGTAAGCAACAAAATATAACGTCGACAGATGATCCGGTTCCTAAATTGTATGAAGAGCAAAGGAAAACTTTGAAAAAACTGGTTATGATATTGTTCATGAAGTGCCGTCTTTTGAACAAATGAAAGTAGGACTATATAAATTGCGGAATAAAGCCCTCGGAGTACCTAAGGTTTCGTTTTACAATGACGATAACATAGCAAATGTTATTATACCAGAAAAGTTCAAGGACTTTTTGCTAGCTGATTTCAACTCTGGAGACGGTAGAAGAGTCATTATTTTCTACAAAAGAGGCCATTGAATTAATGGAAAATATTCATGATTTTTTTGGGGATGGTACCTTTAAGTGTTGTGTATCACCTTTTTGCCAGATATACACTATTCACGGTGATTGTGGCAGCAGTTTGAATACAACCAATATAAGACCACTCGTGTATGCTTTAATGTCCCATAGAGACACCGATGCTTATCGGATTTTATTTAAAATGCTGAAATCACAAATAAACTACTAGAAGCCAGTTAAATACACATGTGATTTTGAAAAAAGGACCATAACAACTCTCCGGAGTATTTTTTCCCGAAATAACCATAAACGGTTGTTATTATCATTTTCAAGAATCTTTAGTAAGGAAAGCAAAATCTTTAAAAATATTTAAATATAAGAATGCCCGTCGTTGCGTTTTTTTGTGTCGATGTTTGGCTTTATTACCAGAAGAAAAATTCCCCGCAGGTTGGATATACATAGAGTAACAGTACAACAATCGCTCACAACTAAAACCATTTTTGTGATATTTTCAAAAAATGTGGCTGAGCACTGAAAATGTCAAGCTATGGTCGGTTTTTGGAGAAAGGCACCGGACCAATAATTTTGTGGAAAGTTTCCACACCACTCTAAGTAAACGAATAAAAAAGTTTAACAGGAACCTGCTTGTTCTGATCGCGGCATTTAAAAAAGACGCTGTCTCTAAGCGCTCACCAAAAAAACTCAGACCTAGCTTTCAAGAAAATGATGAATTTATATGTGAAGCCCAGTCACGCATGTTAGATGGTCATATTACCGTAGGCCATTTTCTAGAAATGGTCGGTTAATACAGTGTTTTTCTGTGATGGCAGTGTTTTCTGGCCACTTTGGATTCGCTGGAGAAGCATGCGAAGAGGCTGATTGGCGACCCAGATTTAACTAGCCTAGAGCACAGGCATAAAGTAGCCAGCCTTTCGGTGTTCTATAGGATGCATTTTGGTGAGTGTGCGAAGGAATTGCACGATTTAATTCCATCTCCGTTCCATCATCGGACGACCCGTCGTACGGCGAGTTTCCACCCTTACGTTGTTAACACTACTACGATCCGGACGAAGCGTTTCGCCTCCTCTTTTATACCACGTACATCGAGGGACTGGAACAATTTGCTAGCGGCGGTGTTTCCGTCGGACTACAATTTGAGTGTATTCAAGGCTAGAGTGAATTGGCTCTTAGTAAACTGGTGCGCTTTACTATCAACGATTGCGTCACTGCTTACCATCAGGCGGGATTGCGGTCAAGCGCTAATTTATAATTTATTTAAAAAAAGGCGGCCGAAGGGTGGGGTGAATAAAGTTTACTTATTTTTTTAAATATATGTCTTTGTGACCAGCAATACAGGTGTTTAAAATTTACTAAAAGTGTTTTTAGTTCACCTAGGTAAATTAAATCAGGTGCATTAAGTAAACGAAGGAGTAATTTTAATGCACCCAGGTGAATAAAGTTTTTTTAAAGTAATTTTAATGCACCCAGGTGTTTAAAGTTTACTAAAAGTGTCTTTAGTTCACCTAGGTGAATTAACTCAGGTGAATTAAGTAAACGTCGCCGAAATTGTCCTCTGTTTTTTTGAAAACCAAAGTGTTCGCTGAATTTCACCGTTATCAGCAACTACTCAAACGGTTAACGATCAGTTAGTCAG
Organism: Sesamia nonagrioides; assembly: GCA_017933935.1. Taxonomy (NCBI): domain Eukaryota; kingdom Metazoa; phylum Arthropoda; class Insecta; order Lepidoptera; family Noctuidae; genus Sesamia; species Sesamia nonagrioides. Next base: position 2,020,298 of record JADWQK010002063.1, read on the forward strand.
CGGACCGTTTTGTATTTTTAAAAATAAACAATTGTGTTGTTAGTAAGGTGTAGGTTTCCTTACCACAACGTGAGCGAGTGCATCTGAATCCCAATAATAAACGCCTGTTCATACTTCATTTCCTTCTCCGCTTGGCTCAACGTTACATCGTCGAATATGTCATTAAGACTATAGAAATATACCGACAGGTTTTTGTACTGGTAGCAAATGGCAAATAGCTTAATGATCATAACAAGGAACGTGGCCATGATCATGGCTGCGAAGGGAATCCACCAGATGAAGAAGAAGACCCTCGTCACTCCGGCTGCGGTGGACTCGTCGTGGACGTCCGGCCATGTCAATATGAGAGTGATAAAGTTCTCGCCTGAAAATAATATTTTAGTAATTAAGTGAACTCTGTTCGGAAAATAAATCTCAAGGACAGTCGCTAAGTGAGTTAAGTGTTTATGGCATCAATTTTGACAATCCATTTTTTTACAAGGTCAGATATATGTTTCCATGTCGGGATAACAACAAAACTTTTTGGAATATTTTTAATAATTATACCAATTCGAATTCGATATTCATGATTTAGACAGGATAATGCCTGTTGGGTAAGCTAGTCAATCATATTTAGAGTTAATAAAATGGGACAATGTCATATCGTCGGCGGTAAGTCCCCTCGTTGAGGGGTGGCTAGAGAGGTGCCACTGTACCCTCACCTTCTGCCTGACGCAGATCCTCACCGGACACCGTTTGTTCGGAAGGATCCTGTTATGTATAAGGCGAGAGGAAACGCCAGGGTGTCACCACTTTGGGGATTGCCCTGAGGACATGGTGGAGCATACGGTGGAAGTCTGCCCGGCTTGGGTAGAGCACCGCTGTGTACTCATGGTGGAGAACAGCGGCTATCTCCCGCATCCCGCCCTGGTCCTGGCCATGGTCCAGAACGAGAGTGCATGGCAGGCTGTCACCTCCTTCTGCAAAGCAGTGATGCTGGCAAAGGAGGAGGAGGCGTGCGTGAGTGAGTGGAAATCCCAGCGCCCTCAGGCCTCTAGCTACCGCAGGACACCACCTGGTCTGGAGATAACATCGAACTTCTGGCCACCATAGGCGCCAAGACCGATGCATTTTTGGTTAGGGTTGCGGGTTGGTTATAAAAGAAATCGTGCCCCTGGCGCACAGGCAAGTGAAGAAACACGGGTAGGTTGTAGTCAGTAAAAGTCTGACACATCTTTCCACTCCGCCCGGAGCGGGAGAGGTCATTTGATGATTTCCCATCCAGAACAAAAGGGTGTTTAACATTAACAATCGTGAATTTATCCCTTCGTTGACAGCTGTCAACTGTCAATAGGGCCACTTTTATTTAATATATAGGTACATTAACGACCTGCCGAAAATAACAAAACATCCGACTATTATGTTCGCGGACGATAGTACAGTTGCATTTACCGATAAAAATAAGACGCTTATTGAATCTGACACTTTTGACACCCATAATAATGACAATGAATGAAATTTTAAAATAAATGACGAATATAATGTATAATGTATAAACTATAATCATGAAACTGTTACTGAGGTAGATACAACTTAATTATTAGGACTTAATTTAGATACTAGCCTAAATTGGAAAGTGCACGTAGAGATTTGTACAAAGTTGAGTACTCAATCGTATGCATTGTATATGCTCACAAAAAAACTTAGTGAGGTCGCAGTTCTGACAGCATATTATGGGAACGTGAAAGTATTTTATGATACGGAATCATATTTTTGGAGAAACTGTACCGAAAAAGAGCAAGCAAAGCTCGATCAAATTGGTAGTTGTAGGCCATACTTCAAAATACTAAATATCAGATATAATTTTGCGATGTACGAAAATTAAAAAAGTAAACGTCACAATTTAAAAGTTAACTGTCCTAAACACAAAATTGCATTGATGAAAAATAGTGTACCCTGTATAGCACCACGCGTTTATAATTACCTACCAAACCAATTATTAGAAAGCATAAGGTGTAATATATTTAAACATAAAGTTAATAAAAATTCTCGTGGAAAGGGTCTATTACAGTGTTAACGAATTTATGAATGACATGTAATCTAATAATGAAAGATGAAATTATTGTATTTGGTATTTACTTACTGACTTGACTTGTTTTTATTATTAATATTATTATCCGACATTTTCATAAATTCTCTGACTGAATTTTGCGAACGAAATGCAGCAGCGATTAAACAACTTTAACATACTGTTCAGTGACGAAGCAAATTTTCACCTGAATCGTCATATTAATAAGCAGAATTGTCGGTACTCGACAGTGGAGAATCCGAGACGAAAGCATGAACGACCCCTGCATAGCCCAACGGACGTTGTTTGGGCCGCTACGTCTGCTAAAGGCATAATTGGTCCTTATTTTCATGAAGATCAACGATGCCGAGGAATTAATGTGAATAGTGACCGTTATTGCGATATGTAGCAAGATTTTTTGGTCCAGAGTTGCAGGAGTTTGCGGGTTGCAACTCAAGAATGTGGTTCCAGCAAGATGGGGCCATTTGCCATACCTCAAATAACTCAATGGAAGTTGTTAACGAATTATTCCCTAATAAAGCCATTTCGCGAAGGGGTAACATCAACTGGCCTCCCAGAAGCTCCGACCTTAGCCCGCTTAACTATTTTGCATGGGGGTACCTTAAAAGTAAAGCTAAGTAAGTTTATCAAAATAATCCGACGAATCTAACCCAGTTGAAGCAAAACATCAGGTCAGAAATGGCAGCAATATCGATAGCTATGTGTCAACGTGTTATCGCCAATCTTCGTTCCCGTTTAGAAGAGTGCCACCAACATAACGGTCATCATTTGGATAACATCATCTTTTCTAAATAATTCTCCAATTCATATGCTAATAATAAACAATAAACTTTTTTATTGCATACAAATAATTTTTGTTTTATTGAATTTACAAATACCCGATACCCTTCCTGGACACCTGGAATTCAAAACTTTACCTACGAAATGGACACCTTACCACCACACCAAGATGGTGACGACCCTATCCCTCCGCCGTCGCTGACGTCGTCATATTTATCTTTAATAATGAAAAAGGTGCACTGGTCTCAAATTAAGTTTAATGAGTCAACGAGGAAACCAGAGACAGAGGGGAATACTTGTATAACTTTTATCGGATAAAACCACCGCTGTGTTTCAGCCGGGGCAGCGAAATGCGAGATTCGCATAAGCATCCCCGCACAAAAAAATAATAAACAACCCACCTGCAGTAATCATTCGATACACAGCACGCAAGCCCCACACCAAATAGCCCACAACAACAAGCACATTAAAGCTCATTGATGACACTTTTATCTTCTTAATCATCTCACGTTCCAAGTTAGCATCGTTCTGGTGTTCCTTTAGGACAACTGCTAGTTGATACAGAAAATTTATGTTCCTCTCCTTATAAAGCAATGATACGTAGTACAGAATCAAGTGCCCAGGAAATATTAAACCGAAAATAAGTTGATCATTAGCCTGCTTATCCGTTAAATCATTTTGGGTAAAGAAAGATCCTACAACCGACATACATAAAATCACATGGTTAATATTTACAACATATAAGAATTTATTGTAGATGTAAACGAATCTCCTGGAAAGCTTGAGATCTGTAATCCAGATATCTTTTATCCCCAACAGAAAACCGATCGTGTTTACTTGATCTAATAGTTTTGTCAATTCGTTAGGTTTCGTTATTTCCATTGGTTGATGCATTATGAATTTTCGTACTTATTTTGTATATTTTTACGTGTGTCATGTACTGTATCAAGTACAAAATAATGGAAAATTCATTCAGCAATATAATTAAAAAAGAAATGCACATGTGTAACTACAGGAAATTTTTCCCATAGTTATATTTAATTAAAACTTCAAACAAATAGATCCAAAGGCTTCCAATAACGTGAGAGAATTTACAACAAGACCTATCAATTTGTAATCATACATAGTTAACTATTAGTCGTGGTGGATAACTAATTTGAAGCCATGCAATTTCTTTGTGTAAAAATTAAATAACAGAACACTTGTGTTCTAAGGGTGCTCCCACTTATAGAAAACTCACCACAATACTTTCGATTCCCGCACGGAACAAATTTTTGTATGGCCTACAGAATTGAAATCTTATAAATTTTATGATTACGAAGAGCATTATATTTCTTGCAGTTTAAATCTTGTAATGTACGAGTAGGTCTAGGTGTAAGGTTTGTCATATCACCCGTCGTATTAATGTTCAACGGCTCTCATTTTCTTCTAAGATTTAATTATGCGTTTTAAAATAGCGTCTCCTCTGTTTTTAACCGACTTCAAAAAGGAGGAGGTTATTCAATTCGACCGTATATATGCTTTTTTTATGTTTGCTCGCAGATAACTTCGTTGTTTATGAACCAATTTTGATAATTATTTTTTTTTGTTGAACATTCCCAAGGTGGTAGAAGACCAGAGAAAGCAAGGGGCACTTGCAAAAATTGTAGGGACGGCTAGTGCATTATTTTTGTAAGTTTTTTCATTGGGTATTTTAAAGCACTACAATTTAATAAGGGTCTGGAGCACATAGATCTGACGATGGAGCCAAGAGACAGTCGAGGGAACTCTTCCACGATTCTCAGAAGCTACCTTTTGTTCGTGCTTGATTAAATTGTATTGATAAGAACCTTACACATTGATGGGGATTTACAGTGTTGAATTGAATTATATGATTTACCTTGTGTTTGGGCTCAATTTATTTATATTAATGAGAACTTTGCATCCATAACCGATTAATTTGTATTGATAAGAACCTTACGCCTAGATGGGTTGTGGCTGTCATTAGGGAGCTGATAATGAAGACAAAGGTCAGTTCATGGAACTTCTTAACGATTTACAGTAGTTACCTTGTGCTTGGACTCAATTCATTTATACTGATGACAAGTTTGCATCCATGTGAGTTATAATGAAAGTCTGCAGTAGATCTGATAATGAAGACCATAGACAGTCGAGGGAAGTCCTCGATAAATTACAGCATTGAAGTTTAACGTAGAACGACCACTAGCCACTGCTATTCGCCATGCTGATGCGACAATCAAAAAAATCAACTGACTGAAGTTCAGTCGCGTAATCTTGTCATCTCTAGCAATGCTCATACATTCAGTCCGGTCCCAGAGAAATTTTATAAAAATCGGTTCAGCAGTTTGGTATTTAAACCAAAATTACTGAAAATTCAAGTAAACAAAATGCGTCATTTGCTTGCTAGCCTATTCCCAACTATGTTGATGGCAGCGTCTAGTATAACCGGTTGCAGCTGAATAGCTGAACTGTACTTTTTGTAACTAAAAATTGAAAAATAAACACTCTTAAAAAAAAACATCAAACAAAACAGCAAGGCAAAACTTTGAAGTCATGTGCCATCTATCAACCCGTACTGGACCCGCGTGGTAGATTACGGCCCACTCCCTCTCTCCCAGGAGGAGGAGGAGGCCTGTGTCCCAACAGCGGGAACATTATATGTTGATTATGTATGTCTGTTATGTAACAAAGAAAACTAAGTTTTATCTGCTTGTGTGTCTTTCAAAATTGGCTCTTTTCCTTTTTGGTCTATAACTTTTTCTTTCACGTATAGTACACCTACTGTATAACTACGTTGTATACCAATTTAATATATTTATTCATCTACTTATATCTACCATTTATTCGAATACCGTAACAGTAGAGTAATTTACGGTCAATTTATACTGATACGATAAAACAGATCACAATATTCAAAATTAACCAGTCACGCGCCGTCATATATGTATATATTGTGTTTGGGCTCAATTTATTTATATTAATGAGAACTTTGATCCATAACTTTGCTGGTACTTTGGCGTGGTAGTTGGCATATGGTAAAAAATTTCATTGTTGTTATATTTTCTTGTATAAAGACTTTCTTGTGTATTTTATTGTATAAGAATAGAATAAAATACTTTTATTTCAGACCAGAGTCTATAAGGTTAGTAACTGAGGTTCGCATTAGGAACAAGGAGGTTCTGAGAGTACTGTGTCGTCTGGACGTGAATAAGGCTAGTGGTCCGGATGGTATACCAGCGATTGTTCTTAAAGCTTGTGCGCCCGAGTTGTCTCCTGTATTGACGCGCTTGTATCGCCTCTCATTTAGGACTGGTATAGTGCCCAAGTCCTGGAAGCTTGCTAACGTGCAGCCCGTGCCCAAGAAGGGTAGTCGTGCCGATCCTGCCAACTATCGGCCGATTTCGATCACCTCCATACTTTGCAAAATTATGGAGCGCGTATTGAACTCGCGCCTCTTGCATACCTGGAAGGTAGCGATCTCCTCAGTCACCGACAGTACGGGTTTCGCCGCAATCGGTCAACTGGGGACCTACTAGTGTATGCCACTCACTTGTGGGGCGAGGCCCTCGAGAAGAATGGGGAAGCGATTGCTGTCTCCCTTGATGTCTCGAAGGCCTTCGGCCGGGTATGGCACGCTGGCCTTTTGAGTAAGCTTCCAGCGTACGGCATTTCCCCTAGCCTGACTGGCTGGGTAAAAGACTTCCTGACTGAACGGTCCCTTCGAGTTGTTGTCGATGGATGCTCTTCTGAGCCCATGTCAACTAATGCCGGTGTTCCTCAGGGGTCTGTTCTCTCTGCAACTCTGTTCCTGCTGCATATTAACGATCTGCTGATGCCCGGTATCTATGGGTATGCGGATGACAGCACAGTTGTAGAGAGATACCTGCCAGATGCTCGGGCTAGTAGGGAATCAATCTGGTCCGAAAGAGAGGCCATGGTTGAGCGAACGAGTGTTGCACTGCAGGCAGTCTCCGAATGGGGCAATGCCAATCTTGTAGCATTCAATGCCGTCAAAACACAGGCGTGTCTTTTCACCGCCAAAAGGAGCCCGTTCATCTTGGCTCCTACTTTTCGGAATGTGTCCTTGGAGTGTACCGACCGCCATCAGCTTTTGGGAGTTGAGATTTCCTCGGACCTTAACTTTGGGCGGTTCATTGAGTCCAAGGCTAGGGTGGCTGCCAGGAAGCTTGGCGTTATCGCAAAGGTCCGGCAGTACTTCACACCTGGGCAGCTTCTAATGTTATACAAAGCACAGGTCCGTTCGTGTGTGGAGTACTGCAGCCGCATTTGGGCTGGTGCTGCCAAGTGTCACCTGGCCACTTTGGATTCAGTGGAGAGACGTGCAAAGAGGCTGATTGGTGACCCTGATCTAACTCGAGTTGGTCTCCAAAGCCTAGAGCACAGGCGTAGAGTAGCCAGCCTTTCGGTGTTCTATATCATCTCCGTTCCACCAGCTGACGACCCGTCGTACGGCTGGTTTCCACCCTTACGTTGTTAACACCACTACGATCCGGACGAAGCGTTTCGCCTCCTCCTTTATACCGCGTACATCGAGGGACTGGAATAGTTTGCCAGCGGCGGTGTTTCCGTCGGACTACAATTTGAGTGTCTTCAAGGCTAGAGTGAATAGGCTCTTAATAAACTAGTGCGCTTTACCATCAACGATTGCGATTGCTTACCATCAGGCAGAATTGCGGTCAAGCGCTAGTTTATAATACTTATATATAAAAAAAAACAATTTTACTTAAGTTCTAGTATTAGCAGGTTAGAGCCACAAATATACATAAAATTAAATTAAAACTTAGCGTGGAGCTGCATCCACCTCTGCCACGTGGGAGAATCCCACCGATCCGCGAACACACTGAGAATACTGTTGTTACTGCGGCGAACACGCGTCATCAGGAATGCGCATCTACTCCTAATAAATGCAGTAAAACCATTAATATTAAGGCTGACGCATTAAGTCCGCCATTGTGCAATGTTTCTGCATAAAGTTTTAATAAATATATAAATATTATTATCTGCAAACATCCCTGACGTACTACAACGCCAAGGCAGCCCCAACAGCACCCTCAGTGCATTATTATATTGAACACGTAGGTCGCTGTATGCCCATGAATGAAGTTAACCCACAGGCTGCACGTGTAGAAGGATTGACAGTAAGCTTTAAAAAGCCTAACTTTAACCGGCTTCGTACATCGCGCGAACCTGCGGGCCAACATGTTAGAACGGACAGCCAGCGACCTATGTTCCCTTTCTTTCGTTTCCTTTTTTGGTTTTTAGGGTTCCGTACCTCAAAAGGAAAAAACGGAACCCTTATAGGATCACTTTGTTGTCCGTCTGTCTGTCTGTCTGTCTGTCAAGACCCTTTATCTCAAGAACGCGTGGACGTATCAAGCTGAAATTCACATGAAATACTCAGGTCTATTGTCCCTTCAAGCTGTGAAAATATCAAACTTCTAAGCCAAGCCAATCAAAAGATACAGCCGATTATGTCGATATTTTCAACAAATTTTCGACACTCGCAAAGAAATCAAAACCTACAGGATACTTCCCGTAAACTCAGAATCTTGATAATTGGCATGAAGCATTGTCATATAATGCAAATATAGGAAAAATTGCGAAAATCACATTTTTTTAGTTATATAATATAATAAACATATTTTAATAAAATGGACTTTACTACCTTATTTCTCACGAACGAATAAATTTATCAAATTGAAATTTATACCAAATACCAAGGTCTATTGTTCCTTTAAGCTGTGAAAATAACAAACTTCTAAGCCAAGCCAATCAAAAGATACAGCCGATATGTCGATATTTTCAACAAATTTTCGACACTCTCAAAGGAATCAAAACCTACAGGATACTTCCCGTAAACTCAGAATCTTGAAATTTGTCATGAAGGATTGTCATATAATGCAAATATAGGAAAAATTGCGAAAATCAAATTTTTTTAGTTATATAATATAATAAACATATTTTAATATAATGGAACTTACTACCTTATTTCTCACGAACTAATAAAGGTATCAAATTGAAATTTATACCAAATACCTAAGTCTATTGTCCCTTTAAGCAGTGAAAAAATCAAACTTCTAAGTTAAAGCGATCAAAAGATACAGCAGTTTATACCGACACCTTAGACGAATTTCCGTCACACGCTAGGGAATCAAAACCTACAAGGTACTTCCCGTGAACTCAGAATCTTGAAATTCGGCACGAAGCAACGTTATATTATAGTACAGACAGATAAAGGAAAAATTGTGAAAATGATAAATTTGAAGTTACATAAAATATTATTTTTGCTTACATGACATACAATATTTTTTTAATAATTATAAACTTACTACCTACCCTTTTTCACATGAACGCGTAGAGATATTAAAGTTGAAATTCATATCAAACATTTCTTAAATCTAATTGCCTCTAAACTGTGAAAAATTCTAAATCAATGCTAGTATTAAAAATGCGAAAGTAACTCTGTTAGACTCTGTCTGTCTGTTACGCTTTCCCGCCTAAACCTCTCAACCGATTTTGATGAAGTTTGGCACAGACAATCTTTAGACCCTGAGAAAGAACATAGGCTACCTTTTATCCCGGAAAAATTTTATGTTCCCGAGGGGAATTTAAACAGCGCGATATAACCGAACTCCACGCGGGCGAAGCCACTGGCGGAAAGCTAGTACGTCATAAATTGTAAACCGCTACGTTTGTACGGCAGAACCCTCGGTGTGCGAGTCCGACTCGCATTTGGCCGTTTTTTTTTAATTAACAGACAGCTGTGCTGCTGGGTAGTTTGTTCCGCCACTTCTTCTGCCCAGCGAAAGCAATAGGAAGTGTCGATGGGTGGGCGTTTTGGGGGACTTTCTTAAGTTATATTGACGTTCAAAAAGTGATTCTCAGCCTAATTTGAATAAATGACTTTTGATTTTAATATTTTGAAAACTTAGACGCATTGGGTTGTAATTTTGGCCCATTTCTCATCTGACATATGTCAGGCAGTAAGCATTTTCTACATATTCGATTTATAAGGAGCATACCATAAGAATTATTTTTGTGTGAATAGCATTAAATATTTTCAGTTTTATTAAATTGTCAAACGAAACATGATCTATATAGAGTCTAATTAAAAATGTATAATTTCTAAGTAGGCATGAAGGAATACCTACAAGGTCAGTAAATGTTTACAACATTGTTTTTTTATAATTCCATAGTACATGGGAACTGACATGGTGCATACAATTACGTAGAAAAATAGCAACAAAGTAGTAATTGAATGTTTATTCGTTATACAAAGCATAAAGCCGGCTAATTATTTACTTACGCTATGAAACAAATATACCAGGTTAAGGTCGTACCCTCACCAAATGACCTTGAGCATTTGCTCCCTCTTCACCGCGCCCCACCTCTACAATACTTCGCAAAATATTACTAGCGCCGTCTGGCGGACGAAGTACTTACAAATAAAAGTTAAATTCATAGACCACAGAAGTAACAGACATGGCACTTTTATTTTTGTTTATTGGTGCGCCCAAATACTTTTGGTTATTATAGACTAAAACAAATGTTGACGATACTTCATAATAAAAATTTTGCGTATTTTATTTTTTAACCGACTTCCCAAAAGTGTGGTTCTCAATTCGATTTATGTGTGCTCGCTGATAACTTTATCGTTAATGAACCGATTTTGACCATTCTTTTTTATATGAAAGAGTATGCTGCCTATGTAATCACATTGTTACCACGTCAGTGTCGATAATGGAAATTCTAAGAAATTTAGGCCAATTATCGAAAATTGTAGGCACGCTTCGGGTGAAAACTTGACACTCGTATTTATATCGGATGATACTATAATACCGTGAAGATTTGGGCCTGACCTGATGATGGAGATGACAGAGAATCAAGGGAATCCACATCGGAAGCAACTGTCATGTGTTTGGGCTTACTTAATTTGTATTGATTAGACCTTTACAACTAAATATATTATGACTATAACTTCAGGGTTGGAAGTTAGTTTTGTAGATTGAAAGTTAGCTAAGTCAGATGGTCAAAGGGATAGAAAAATAATATAATAAAGGTTAATTTATCATTATTTATTATTTTAAGGGAAAACGTAATCAGGGTCAAATAAATTTCTGCAGACAGGAAACCTACATAAAAAAAAGATTTGATGTTTTTTTTTTGGGCTCAGGCAAGACTGAAATTATATTATTATTCTCATTTAATAAAACAAATACGTAAATTGTAAAAAATAAAACTATCGTATAAAAAAAACAAATACACATACTATAATATTATTTACACAAAGCTTCCTTTTGCAGAAAAATAATAAACATCTGACTAATACAGGGTGTATCTGACATTGCAACGCAAACTTCGCGAAAAGGCTAGACCGCATGCCACTAATAAAATTATGACAGTCATTTATGTCGTGAATGAACGGTTACAGAATACAGTGTTTAAAATAAAGTGACGGCTCGGCTTTTGAACGTTGCAAGCGTGCCGCCGTGCGAGTTTGTAGGTATTACGTTGATCCCTGATGTGAACTCTATTAAATTAGCTGATAAGATCGTTTTTCGGGTTTTGTTTTCATTGCGCTTTTTTCTGTAATTAGCGAATTATTTAATATTTACTTTAAAATCTTATTGGGTTATAAAAGTATAGCAATTGTGAATGGTCTGAAGTAAAAAAAAACTACATTTATTTTTTTTAAATCATGAAAAAGCCGACGAAAAATTCCACCACTGGGGGGTTCAGAATCATGTACTGGATCCATGGTACTCGTTTGTGTGTCAATGTGAGATACACCCTTTACAATATCCGGTCAGAGTGGACGCTGACGGCAGCATATTTGGAAAAGGCCTGCAAGCAAACGACGTATTTCGTTTGCTTTAATTCCTATAAGATCATAATGAAAGTATGAGCATTTCTAGAAATAACGCAATGAAATAACACAACTTAAATTCAGTCTCTTGATTTTAATTGATTTTTGCATAAGCATGACGAGTAGGAAGTGTTTGTACTATGTTAAAGTACAGTGTTGTAAATTGTTGAGGAATTCCCTCGACTGTATATGGTCTTCATCATCAGATCTATTGCAGACCTTCATTTAAACCTATATGGGTGTAAAGTTTTTATCAATATAAATGAATTAAGTCCAAACACAAGGTAAATATTGTAAACCTTTGAGGAGTTCCCTTAACTGGTCTTTGTCTTCATCATCAGAGCTTTAATGACGTGATTGTCATTTAGGTGTAAAGTTCTTATCAATATAAATTTATTAAGCACAAGCACGAGGCAGCTGACGTGAATTGTTAAGGAGATCCCTCGGCTGTCTCCCGGATCCATCATCAACTCCGAACTTTACTAAATTGTAGTGCGTTAAAACAGTTAATGAAAAAAATATAGAAATGCCCCAGGCGCCCCTATGATTTTTTAAATTTCTCCTAGGTTTCCTTAGTCTTACACCATCAGACCCTAATTTCCTTAACATGAGACTACCTTGAAGATATAATCTTTCTAATTAAAAAAAAAAAAAACTTGTGGCACTCGGGAACTGCCGCGGTAAAGCTATTACATAGCATTTTTTATCAACTTATGCAATAGGGTATTTGACTAAAAAAACCTAATTAGTCCATCAGTCAGATTTCCAAAAAATACTCATCATCATCATCATTTCAGCCGAAAGACGTCCACTGCTGGATATAGGCCTCCCCCAAGGTTCGCCACGACGACCGGTCCTGCGCCTCCCGCATCCAGCGGTTTCCCGCGACCTTCACCAGTTCGTCGGTCCACCTTATCGGGGGCCTACCCAAAAAATACTAGACACATATTTTTTTCTTTTTTCATATTAACAAAAAATGAAGACGACACAGTGCTTTGAAAACTCGTGTGACGTCACTGCACGCTACACTTTTTAGCGGCCAGTGACGTCACCAGCCATCACTCCTGATCTTTGATGCCTATTATATTTGTAAATTTTTATTGATTTGATAAAACAAAATATACGAAATGTAAAACGTATATAATAAACCTATCCAATATTTTTCTGTAATCTGAATGACGGACTAATTAGTTTTTTTTAGTCAAATACCCTATTATTTATATTATAGTAAAGTTATCCGCAAACAAACATAAAAAAAACATATAACCTCCTCCCTTTTGAAATCGGTTAAAAAAACGAACATCAAAATGAACATCAATAACAGAGACACTTTATGATAGTATTATACTCTATGCGACATGCGGTGCGTGAGCGAGCAAGCAGATGCTTTCTCGCTCATGCGCCGCCCGCTATGCTAGCGGACCGCGCGATGACGAACGACACGGGTTCCCCCTTCGAGAGCTTGTGGCATACTGAATCTCAATAGCTCGGGCAAGAGAAATGATGGGGAATACGCTCAGATTATTGAATAAAATTCTTGTTTTGGTCGTTTCAAAAAAATATTTCTACAATAATGTTCGTCATGAAATTGCCTATCCATTAGTAAGAACGTAATCTAAATAATGCTTACTTTTCCAGGAGATGCACGTTTTTGATAATTATTTCTTTTGTCAGAGGTTTCGTTGTGAAGGAATTATTTAAACATTATGCTTAGTAAAAAAAAAAAATCTACAATTTTGGGGCCAAGATTATGGAGAAAATTTATGTATTTTTAATAAGTTGATATTTCTTTTGGATAAAGAGTAGATAGCTTCGAAAAACTACATAAAAACGGCCTGCGGTGTGTTTTTCCTCTGGAACCGCCTTAATCAGAAAGTATTCCCACAAAAAGTTTCTATGAATGAGAAACTGACCAGTTATAATTTATTTAAAAATGTGATTTGAATTAGAAAGCAGACGAATCGTACGATAGACTTCAAATGGCATTCGGATGAAGGTCCTTCTAAGGCAACCGTGTATCGGTGGTATCGACTAACTTTGGGGGATGAAGTAAGAAGTGGTCGCCCTTTGACGGCCGGCAGAAGAAAACGTGCTAGTAGTTAAAAGTTTGATCCAAGATAATAGACGAATTACATAAAAAGAAATTCAGCATAAACTGTAAATTGGATCAGGAAACCTTCACGAGATTCTACACTTGCATCTTCGGTTGCGGTGGATAGTTTTACGCTGGGTGCCGCACAATCTCACCGCTGCTCAGAAGCAAGCACGGGTGGAATGGTGCCATGATATGATGGACAAATTTGTAGCGTTATGAAATTTGTAGTCGGCGTGTTTACGACATCGTTACAGGTGATGAATCTTGGATTTATTAATACGATCCAGAAACGAATCGCTAGTCGACAGTTCGGGTGTTTCAAAACGAATCAACGCCTACAAAAGTGAAGCGATCTAGAAGCGGGGATGTTGATAGCGAGATTTTTCAGTTTGTTGGGTTACTTAGTGTCAATTCAAACCGAAGAAGCATCAACGCTGAATGGTATACTACCAAATGCTTGACAGAAGTTTTCTCTGTTGTGAGCAACAAGCGATCAGACACAGGGCTCCGCGGGTTACTGCTTCACTACGACAATGCACCCGCCCACACCGCAGTCAAAACCCCTCGTTTTGATTGCGGTGTGGGCAGGCGCATTGTGTGTCCTTCCTGGACAATACACTGGACAAACTCCTGGGTCACCCTCCTTACAGCCCTGACCTAGCACCGTGTGACTTCTTATTCCCAAAAACAAAAGAACAGCTCAAAGGGATAGGTACAATTTTCGTCGCCGGATGATGCGCTGTCAGCGTTCGAGCAGGCTGTAAGCAAGGTGTCTGCGACGGACTGGAAAAAGTGTTTCGAAAACTTGTTCAGACGCATGGAATTTTTTATAGAGGCTGGTGGAGAGTACTTTGAAAAGAGGCAATAAAAATATATGTACTATCACGACCAAAAGTCTAGTTACATTCTCATAAAACTACCTATGGCCAAGCAATACTACTTGTAGTTACGACTTTCTTCTATAAAAAAGTTTGATACACACTCATACACTTTGACAACTTGCTGCTCGCTTATGATTGTTAGGTACTTCTACGTAGTATTCTGTAATCTATGGTACAACTTACTAATTTCAACGTTCACAGTAAGTGTCCGAATGGCTAGTCGGTCCTCGCCGTGATTAGCATGCTAGTTGGTTCGAGTTCAAATCTAATTACTTACAAAAAAAAAATGTTTATTTGTGTATTATGAATGCTGACAACAAAAATGTGTAAAAATATCCGCAACATAACGATGATACTTTCTTTTAAGATTTTTTCTATATTAGTGTCATTATAAAAAGATGAGGGTAGATTTGAAACAAACTGAATCACTAGTTCACATAAAATATTCCACTACCTTACCATTAGCTACAATAACTCAAACAATATTACTTAGCTATTGTTGGTTGGTGAAAATATAGTTTAGTTTAGTTTGTTTTTGTGAGTTTGTGTTATTAGTTTTACTTTTTAATCAATATGCAGGCTAATACATTTCGAATGGACTCAATATATCTCATATATTGAGTCAAAATATCAATGAAACTCAATATGTCATATGAAACCGGCTTTTGTGTAAATTGCTTTATTATTATATGGGTAAGGTGCAAACCAATCGCGTGTTGCAAGTGTGTAATAAAATTGTTATTGTTTTATAGAAATACTGTAAGCCGTTGGGTCAAGAGGTTGGAGGACGAAGGTAGCTTAAAGTGTCCACAAGTGGAAGGAAACGACAATATTTACCGTTGAATAAACTCTTAATCGTGCGAAGAAGGGAGGTTGCATTTATGGTTTATAAATAAACTGGCGAGACTGGTGGATACTTATCGAGCTAACCAAAAAAGAAAACAATTTATAACAATCACAATGCAGAGGACACTTCTGAATTGTGATTGTTAAAAATTGTTTTTTTTTTCACAGAGTGTTTTAAATATATAAGTGATTGTGAGTTTAATTAAACACCAGTAACAACAAATTATTTTTGGTAAATTATTAAAACAATAATTTCGGAATTCGAAAAGAAAAATAAGTTTGTTAACTATTGAACTAAGAAAGCACTTGAACATTATAATCTCATGCCACCAAACTCCGAAAAAAGTCACTGCAAGATGGTAGCACTAGTAACATGCTATACACGCAAATAAATAGTATATGTAAAAAGTACTGTTTTGTGTTCTATAGATTATTTTATGATTGTAATAATATTCAGGTTAAGCTTCAATCCTCTTTTCTTTAAGAAAATAAATAATTAATCTATAAGCTATTTAATGATAACATACAATATTATCATTTTCATATTTAAAAACCAAAAACGTTTTTTTATATTCTTTAACATAACAATATCATAACTTTGTCGGGGATTACTTTTATATATAATATTACAATGCTGCTATATCAACGTTTGTTTCATTTATTAGTTTAAGTATATCTACACGTAATAATATATAACTTTATAATATATTGCATTCATCCTCATCATCATCTCAGCGTTAATCCCAGTCGCATCCGCAGCTTTTTCAGCTTTGGAGTCTGGGGTCCGCTTTACCAGTCTAACTGCTGATTTTGGCTTAACTTCGATCATCATCATCATCATCTCAGCGTTTGTCCCGGTTGCATCCGCGGCTTTCGCGTTGAAGCCCGGGGTCCGCTTTCCTGCACATTCTCCTCCATTTCGCCCGATCTTTAGCATCCTGTGGTAAGAGTTTGTTGGCACGCATGTCATCTCTTACAACATCAAGCCAGCACCTCTTTGGTCTACCTCGCTTGTTCCGGCCCGGCGGAGGCGCCATTGCAAGACATTTGTTACCCACGTAACCTGCCGGTTTACGTAAGACGTGACCGTACCAGCCCAGGCGACTCTCTTGCAGTTTGTCTGCTATGTCACGGACACGGAGACTGCCACGGATGCGGGAGTTTCTAATGCGGTCTTTCCGCGTAACTCCACACATCCACCGCAGCATATTCATCTCCGTGATACGCAGCTCCTGCTTGTGTCGCTCAAGCACAGGCCACGCCTCACTGCCATACAGAAGGACAGGTCTAATGATGGTCTTATAGACCTGTCCTTTAAGCTTAACCGGCATTTTGGGGTCACACATGACACCTGTCACCTCAAGCCATTTTGCCCAAGCTGCGGAAATGCGTGTGTTATATATATAACGAGTCATAATTCTAATAAAAGTATTGTATTGTGGATTGCTTAAGTTTAGTTGATTCCGAGGGTAGAATAACTTTTATAAAATTATAAAAACGGCTCGATGGTACTCTGAGAGTGGCATTTCTTATAAATACGGTGACTCGTCCCTTAGTAGACAGTCTTCATCGAGCCTTCGGACCGAGCACACTACCAGTTGAGTATTCTTAATGTTTGTTATAGACACACAATTCTTATGTGCCTGGTATTATGTAATTTATATTGCTGATGATTGTAAATATGCCCAGTGTGTAATGTTATAAGTAAATATATACATAATGTTTCTCCTATAATGTCTGCTTTAATATTATTTAATTATCCACACTCTGCTATCCTAACATCAGAAGTGGGGATCAAGGCTCTAGTTTCATAAAAATATTTTTTTTTTTCATGATCGACGTTGGAGCTTGTGACGATATTTCGGAAGCCGTTGTTCAGCGGGTCGCTGACTTCACTCAACCGTAATGATGACATCAGGCCGTCTTCTCTGACGTTAGAACTGCTACGCTGCATAAGCAGCAATAATCCTGAAAACCTGACCTGGACCTGTGTCCTATACAGGAATAATCCTGTATGTACTTCAAAAATACAGAGCCCCAGAACCTCAACCAACAGTGAGAACATCCAAAAGTTAAGAATTATCGTAAGTAAAGAATTATCTGAATTGAGTAAATAACGTCAATATAAAACGGTATTGCTTAAAAATAACATTTGGAAAACTTATTAAGGGACAGTATCTGTATCGATTGTATTTTCAATTTGCAACTGTGATAATTTGTTTGGTTGTGTATAATACTGTGTGTGGGTACATGGCTTGGGCTACTCTCTAGTGGTACCTTACCGCACATTATTGTAAATACTAACTACACAAATTTTTGGTGCGGGTACGTGAGCAGGGCTACCCTCTGGTAGTACCATAGCATAAAATATTGTACATAGTAACTGGACTTGTCTTGTGCTTGGTCAGAGCTACTCTCTGATAGCACGGGATTTGTTTGCTACTTTAATTGCATAGTAAAGAAAGGAGGTTTTGAAAATATAAAGTTCCAACTGTCTCTTAATAATTAAATTCACAAACAATCGGACACAAAATCGCTAAAGCTTTAAGGCTCAGACTTTTATATTTGGCAGTTTCGGGTGGCTTGACCTGCTGTCGTCCGTACCTTGTATAAAAGTTGAATAAGACGAAGTAACTGACTCCTCCTCCTCCTCATCCCAGCGTTAATCCCAGTCGCATCCGAAGCCTTTAGAAGACGAAGTAACTGACTGCTGATACTTAATAGACTTGATTGAATAACTTGATTGACTTGACTGTTGTACAATATAGCAAAATTAGATCGACAATTGTAGACATCAAATAGTAAAAATGAAATAAGTTTATATGAATTATATTCAGCTATTGCTCTGTAGATGGTCAGTGTGGTCTATGTTGCCAAGTCCGATTTAATACCCCTAGTATAGACTAAATCGGGTAAATAAATATCGGTAAAAAAAAAAAAAAACAATAAATATCGGGTAATAAGTGAATCTTGTCTGCTACAAACAGCAACACCTATTTTAGCATTTTAATCGCTACTACATATGCAGGGTGACGCTAAGTAGAAACATAAAAACCGTGGTAGGGATCTTGTTATTTCGATATAAAATTATCGATGATATTCAAAGAACTTATTACGACGACATTTTTTCGTATTTTGGTGGTTTGAAACAAAAAATATTTATTCATATAATTCTTTTAATATACAAATCAATAATTATTATGATCTAGTAATCCATGAGTCGACTGCTAAACATCCGGTTTTGAGTATGACTTCCACAGGAGACAATTATTTATGTGATGAATATAAAGTGTTTGCCCAAGTCATAATATAACCAAGATAATGTCTGGACTTTTGGTGGACTGTGATGTCAATTGCAACGTGTGTTACATTATTAACCGTTTACAACACAAGTGCTATATTATGAAACCTAAAATAACAAAATTAGGTGAATGGATAGCACTTGTTCATTAAGTAATATGACATGATTACGTTCAGAGTTAATAGATAATAAATAAACTTAAAACATAGCAATACTTAAACCAAGTATGTAGATATTTACTAAAATCACCATGAGATGACCGAAACCATGTTAACAGAAAATCCTTGTCGAAAAGTTTTAATATTGAGACTGAGCGATGGTTAGAAAATGTTTGGAAAGTTTGGAAAGTTTTAATGATATTGTCAGAATTGACCGAGCGATGAGTTATTTTAATTGTTAGATAAACAGAGAATGTTTGTTAAATAGTAGATTTGAATAATATCGACAGGTTGACAACACTGGAACTTGTTTGAATTTCATAATCTCTGCTTATTGTTTCGAATCAAGAACTGTTCAGTCGGCGGTCAATGTCAAACGTTATTTTTTGTGAGACTGTAGACATATTTGTAGGTAGGTACTTCGAGAACGAAGTACATGTCAGTATGGCAGCGTTATATATGAAGGATATTATAGATTTATAAAGTAATAAATAATTAATTATAAAAGTATCTAATTGACGATAGTAGGTAGTTCATCTGATGATGATACAAGTACCTACCGTAAAAAGAAAAAGAAAGGTCTTTAGCAGCCCAAGTTCTGTTCTTTTTTTATATTACTGTTGTTGTCTGTTTCTTTACAGAACAACACATCTTTATATTTTTCAAGCAAAGATTGAAAGCGATCTTTCTCATTTTTTGTGAAGTTAGTGATATGAAATGAAATCGTTTATTAAGCAAGTAGGATCACTGATCACTTTTACACGTCATGTTTTATTTTTTTCCGTTCTCTAAAAAAAAATATGTTTACATTATAGAATATACGTGTTTTGTTAGATTGCAATGTTTAACATATACCTACTTATTAAGGCCTTAAACATAGTAACTATGTTTAAGTGTATGTAGTAGTACGAGTGAGTGTAGTAATTTACTTACTTTGGTGTGTATGGTGGGGGTTATATAAATAATAAATAAATATATACGGACAAATCACACAGATTGAGCTAGTCCCAAAGTAAGATTGAGACTTGTGTTATGGGATACTAACTCAACGATACTATATTTATAATAGATACATATATAGATAAACATCCAAGGCCCAGGCCAATCAGGAAATGATCGTTTTCCATCATGACCTGGCCGGGGTTCGAACCCGGGGCCTCCACGTCGCAAGCAGGCGTGTTGACCGCTGCGCCACGGAGGACGACAATGTTTATGTTTGATTACTATGTATTATACCTTAGCCGGCTATTAATATTGTAACATATAGGTAATTGTTTTTTGTCCCAAATATATAAAATAAAAATAAAATGTATCCATTTTTCGTCAAAGTATAGCTTTTCTATAGGTACACAGTTTTCTAGTATAAACGGACTTAATTTATAAAATGGCACGAAGTTATTTCCCACAACAATAAACAATAATACCAAGAAAGTTAGATAAACTACAGCACATGACAGTCGCCTAGATAAAATTTGCTGGGGCGATGTATGTGGCCGGGTACATCGTTGCAACGCAATGTATTCGTGCGCAGCCGATGTAGCATCGGGGCGCTGTCGGTAAAGTGGCGCGCTTCAAAGGACTTGTCGCGACAATATTCGCTGGAGTAGTCACACCTACGGCCTACGGGCTACGTCACTTCAGTGTCGTCCAGACTTTGAAGTAGGAATGACGTTCTTTTTGCATATTTTTTTACATTGTTTTTGTTTTATTTGTTGTGTAAACATGTAATAAATAATAATTTATTGACATATAATGCAAAGCCACTGCTTCCTCCATCGTCTCGGCCGCACAACTAAACAACGAAAACGAATATTCGCCGTAGGCCGATTTCTGAATCTTCGCCCGCCAATGAGAAGAACATCGTGTATGTCTGACAAGGACAACAGATATTTTGCGCGCCAACGCGACACGAATCTTCGCCTGCTAATGTAGCCCCGGCATTTAACGAACGTTAAACATCATCAAAGTTACGTTAACGGACGTAACTTTTTGACGTACGTATGTTACGATAACCAACCGTTTGAAACAACCCGCCCTTAGTAGACAGTCTTCATCGAGCCTTCGGACCGAGCACACTACCAGTTGAGTATTCTTAATGTTTGTTATAGACACACAATTCTTATGTGCCTGGTATTATGTAATTTATATTGCTGATGATTGTAAATATGCCCAGTGTGTAATGTTATAAGTAAATATATACATAATGTTTCTCCTAGAATGTCTGCTTTAATATTATTTAATTATCCACACTCTGCTATCCTAACACGTGCTTTAACGTCGCAATCAATATCGCCGGACGCGTGGAGCACAGACCCCAAGTATTTAAATTGGTCTGTGCACTCGACCAAGTCTCCGCCTATGCACAAAGGCATAGGGGCTGTGGTGTTGCTGGCCATGTACACCGTCTTCGCCACATTGAGTTTAAGACCTCCGTTCTCAAGCGAGTTCTTCCACGCATTTACCCGCCGCACCAACCGTTCCCTGTCCGCGTCTGCCAGCGCGATATCATCAGCATACATGAGCAACCAGGGAGGTTGCTCATGTGAATTCTTGATGCTGTCTGACAAGACATCTAATATCACGCTGAACATGAACGGACTAAGGACGGATCCCTGGTGTACTCCGACTGTGTTGGGGAAGGGTTTAGTGTCGCCAACAGAGGTCCTAACAAAGGAATCGGAATTGAGGTACATGTCTCGAATTATGTCAACATAGGCTTCTGGTACTCCTTTGGACCTCAGTGCCCCCAGATCACGCCCCGAGGGACACAGTCGAAGGCCTTCTGCATGTCTAAAAAGAGCATATGCTTAGGGCGAAGATAGGGTCCGTGGTTCCGTACCCTGGACGGAACCCATATTGACACGTCGAGACAGCACACTCCTGCCGGACCCGGGAGTCTAAAATCCTCTCAAAGATCTTCATGGTGTGGCACATGACCTTTATACCGCGATAGTTGCCACACTCCTGTACCGAGCCCTTGCCTTTGAAGACTGGAGTAATAATACTCAGTCTCCATTGGCTCGGGATTTTACCGGTCAGGAGCACGCGGTTCAAAAAGCAAGTTAACATGCCCACACCGCGAGGACCCTTTGCCTTCCAGGCCTCAATGGGGACTCCATCAGCTCCGACAGCTTTCCGATTCGCCATGTGACGAAGAGCCGTGTGGACTTCCTCAGGCGTTATCCGGGGCAGTAATCCAAGGTTCGGAGGGAGTTCCGGTGTCTGCACCTCTTGGTGCTGCTTATTCAGCAGCTCGTGGAAGTACGTGCGCCATCTCTCCTTCACCGCGCAATCCTCGCAAAGCAGGTTGCCAGTAGGGTCTTTTACACAACGGCACTTGGATATATCTAGTGCCGCTTTCACCCTAGAACGTGCCAACTTGTAAATGGCCTTCTGCCCCTCAGACGATTCCAACTTCTCGTAGAGCGGTTGCAAGTGGTCTCGTCTGGCTCTGGCTACAGCTCTTTTAGTGGCACGTTTGGCAACCTTGTATGCGTCGCGATCTTCAGGAGATCCGGTCGCCGGCCACGTTTTGAAGAGGGCTTTCTTCACCCTTGTCTCCCTCTGGACTGTGTCGTTCCACCACCAGGTCTCCTTGTCACTTTTGCGACCGCCCTTAGACACGCCGAGCACCACCCGCGCCGCCCTAGTAATAGCTGCCTGGATTCTGTCCCAGTTATCTCGAATAGATTCTCCCTCGGTACCAGCGCACTTGTCGTCAATAACCGAAGCGAACTCCTGGTACTTATTTTCATAAAGCAGCCACCACCGGATCTGGCGTCGGCAGTGCTCAACACGTCTACGTTGGGCCTTAACACAGAGATCCATGACAAGAAGACGGTGTTGTGCAGTAAGACTCTCACCTTGCAGTTGGCTACTTTGCCGA
Source organism: Sesamia nonagrioides (assembly GCA_017933935.1). Classification (NCBI taxonomy): domain Eukaryota; kingdom Metazoa; phylum Arthropoda; class Insecta; order Lepidoptera; family Noctuidae; genus Sesamia; species Sesamia nonagrioides. Next base: position 2,043,200 of record JADWQK010002063.1, read on the forward strand.
TGTGGTGTCTCCTAGTTAGTAGGAAGTCGCTCTGGGTAGCGCTTCGCCCGCTCCGGTAGGTAACAAGGTGCTCCGGTTTCTTTTTGAAATAGGTGTTCACAATTGCCAAGTCAGCGGCCGGACACGTTCGGAGAATGTTGTCCCCTTCCGCGTTGCGGCTACCGTATCCAAAGCCACCGTGAACACGCTCAAACCCGTCACACTTCTCACCCACATGACCGTTCAAATCACCACCCAGAACGATTCCCTGGGATAACGGGATCCCGCTAAGCAATCCTTCGAGCTGGCTCCAGAACAACGTCCTTTCGGCGTCACCGCACCCGGCCTGCGGAGCGTAGGCACTTATCAAGTGCTGCCACTGATCTTTGGCTAAACTTCGATATTTTCCATGAAGCGACTGCCGTCTGACCTCCACAACCCGAAGGCGATATCTAAGCATTGCAGTTAGACCAATTGTTAAACTTTTGAGGGCTCCAACAACCCGTAACGACTGCCACTAGATGTTCGTATGGCAACCGCGACTAACGGCTTAAAGTGCTTTCCGAGGCACAACCAGACCAGTGCAAATATTCATATTCATACATAAAAATATTTGCACTGTGGGGGGATATTATTTGCAAACATTTTTACTTTAAAATGCAAATCAATTATCATAATTTTTAATTATACGAAACAACAAAAAGGTGTTGTCTTAATTAGGATTCGAACCCACAATCGCATGTATTTGATAGCACTTTTGCTAATATTCTCTACTGTATCTTTAATTCTTCGTAGAAATACTACACAGCATAGGGGTTGATTGGTTGGAATATAATACACACGGATATAAAATAAGGCGTTAGTGTGTGTGGCCGGTTTAGCGCAGGCGACAGTAGTCTACAGGTTTTTTTTTTTTAATTATTATAATCTAGCGCTTGACTGCAATCCCGCCTGATGGTAAGCAATGATGCAATCATTGATAGTAAAGCGCGCTAGTTTATTGAAATAATAATAATTATAATTACTTTATTGAGCAAAAACATACATAGATAAAGTTGTTGTGAAGAAATGGTACCCTAAAGAATTTTTATTGAAATAGTACCCTATAGAATTTTTATTGAAATAATAATAATAATAATTACTTTATTGAGTAAAAACATACATAGATAAAGTTGGTATGAAGAAATGGTACCCTATAGAATTTTTATTGAAATAGTACCCTACAGAATTTTTATTGAAATAATAATAATAAAAATTACTTTATTGAGTAAAAACACGCTCTCGACTTATGAAGTCTACGCTCCGTCCAGCGTCAACACAACTCCAAAACCCCGAGAGCTTTCAGATCGAACTACAAAACCGCTTCGAATGCCTCGGTGAATGCGTAGATGTGGACGACCACAACAACAGGTTTGTGGAAACTCTCCAAAAGGAAGGGTCTAAGTTCTACAAAACCCTCCGTTCAAAAGGACAGAAGAAGATCTCCGGTCCCACCCGCCGGCTAATGGAAGAAAGACGGGAGGTGATCTTAAAATCCCCTGATGACGCTTCGCGCATCAGATGCCTTAACAGACAGATCTCAAAGTCTCTGACTCGCGATATACGCCAATTTAATACAAATTGTATTAAAGAGGCTATCGAGCGGAACAAAGGCTCCAAAGTGTTCGCACGAGAATTGTCTGTTGGACAGAGTCTACTTGCGAAGCTGAAGACTGGGGATGGTAGGATCGTCACTTCCAAGCCCGAGCTTTTGGGTGAGATGGAGAAATTCTACGGAGAGTTATACCTGTTGTAAGACTGGCTAATGATCCTAGAGCCAGACTAACCCGACACTACACCGACGATATCCCGGACGTCAGCCTGTACGAGATACCAATCTCGTTGGCCATGGCCCTGAAACAGCTCAAGAACGATAAGGCGGCTGGAGATGATGGAATTACGGCTGAGCTTCTGAAAGCGGGTGGCAAACCGGTTCTTAAAGCGCTTCAGAAGCTATTTAATTCCGTCATTCTTAAAGGCGAAACGCCTAAGGCGTGGCACAGGAGCGTGGTGGTTTTGTTTTTCAAAAAAGGTGACAATACCCTCCTGAAAAACTACAGACCGATATCCCTCTTGAGCCATGTCTACAAGCTGTTTTCTAGGGTCATCACGAATCGTCTCGCTCGCAGGTTCGACGACTTCCAGCCTCCCGAACAAGCAGGCTTCCGAAAAGGCTTTAGCACCATAGACCACATTCATACGCTGCGGCAAGTTATACAGAAGTCCGAGGAGTATAACAAACCACTATGCTTGGCGTTTGTGGACTATGAGAAGGCCTTCGATTCGATTGAGACTTGGGCGGTGCTACAGTCTCTCCAGCGGTGCCAAATTGACCATCGATACATTGAGGTGATAAAGTGTTTGTACAAAAACGCCACCATGTCAGTCCGTCTCCAGGATCAGGACTCGAAACCGATCCAACTGCAGCGTGGAGTGAGACAAGGAGATGTCATATCTCCTAAATTGTTCACTGCTGCGTTGGAAGATGTCTTCAAGCTCCTGGACTGGAAAGGACTTGGCATCAACATCAACGGCGAGTACATCACTAATCTCCGTTTCGCAGATGATATCGTGGTCATGGCTGAGACCCTGGAAGACTTGGGCAAAATGCTCAATGACCTCAGCAGAGCTTCCCAACAAGTGGGTCTAAAAATGAACATGGATAAGACGAAGATCATGTCGAACTCCCATGTCGCACCCACTCCAATTGTAGTTGGTTGCTCTACACTCGAAGTTGTTGACGAGTATATATACCTGGGACAGACAGTCCAACTAGGTAGGTCCAACTTCGAGAAAGAGGTGTCTCGGCGAATCCAGCTCGGTTGGGCAGCGTTCGGGAAGCTACGCTACATCTTCTCGTCGTCCAAGATACCACAGTGTCTCAAGACTAAAGTCTTTGACCAGTGTGTGTTGCCAGTGATGACTTACGGAACTGAAACGTGGTCGCTCACAATGGGCCTCATACGAAGGCTCAGAGTCACACAAAGGGCAATGGAAAGAACTATGCTAGGAGTTTCTCTGCGTGATCGAATCAGAAATGAGGAGATCCGCAGAAGAACCAAAGTCACCGACATAGCTCTGCGAGTCGCTAAACTTAAGTGGCAGTGGGCAGGGCACATTGCTCGTAGAACCGATGGCCGATGGGGCAGTAAGGTTCTGGAGTGGCGGCCACGTACTGGAAGACGCAGCGTAGGGAGGCCCCCAACAAGGTGGACCGATGACCTGGTGAAGGTCGCGGGAAGCCGATGGATGCGGGCAGCACAAGACCGGTCATCGTGGAAAGCCTTGGGGGAGGCCTTTGTCCAGCAGTGGACATCTATAGGCTGAGGAAGAAGAAGAAGAAGAGTAAAAACATACATAAATAAAGTTGGTATGAAGAAATGGTACCCTATAGAATTTTTATTGAAATAGTACCCTATAGAATTTTGATTGAAATAATGATAATAATAATTACTTTATTGAGTAAAAACATACATAGATAAAGTTGGTATGAAGAAATGGTACCCTATAGAATTTTTATTGAAATAATAATAATAATAATAATAATTACTTTATTGAGTAAAAACATACATAGATAAAGTTGGTATGAAGAAATGGTACCCTATAGAATTTTTATTGAAATAGTACCCTATAGAATTTTTATTGAAATAATAATAATTACTTTATTGAGTAAAAACATACATAGATAAAGTTGGTATGAAGAAATGGTACCCTATAGATTTTTTATTGAAATAGTGCCCTATAGAATTTTTATTGAAATAGTAATAATAATAATAAAGAGAGGTGGTCAGGTTATATCACACCTCCTCTACATGGATGACCTGAAACTTTTTGCTCACACCAATTCACAACTGAAGGAGCTACTGAAAATTACTGAAACTTTCAGTAGCTCCATCAGGATGGAATTTGGTGTGGACAACTGTGCGGTCATGCATATAAAGCGAGGAGAGATTATGGAATCCGTGAGAACCCAATTCACGAGTTCCATAAACCTTAGAGCCCTCTCCGCATCCGAAACCTATAAGTATTTGGGTATGTCGGAAGCGTTGGGTATCAATGATACTGACATGAAGCAATCGTTGAAAGAACGCTTCTTTGGCCGCCTAAAGAAAGTACTTAATAGTCTTTTATCTTTTTTCTTACACCTCCGCTATTCTTTTCTGATTAATTTCGTTGCGGGACCCAAGACAGTTGAATCGTTTCTCCGGGACTCATCGTGCTTCATTGCTCGGCGTTTTTCTGGCGGTCTCCACTGTTGATTCTGGCTTTCAGGAGTTGCAGTGGGTTGGGAACAGTGCGGCGGGTTTTGTCCCAATTAAAAAAAAAATAGTCTTCTATCAGGCGGAAACAAGGTGCGTGTTTTTAACGGTTGGCTCATGCCGGTTTTGATGTACTCTCTTGGCATACTCAAATGGACTCAAACCGAACTTGACGCCCTAGATAGAAGAGTCCGTACACTGCTGACTGCAAATCGATTGCATCACCCACGGTCATCGGTTATTAGGCTGAATATCCGGCGAAAATGTGAAGGTCGAGGCTTTTTAACCGCTAAGACCCTCCACTATAACGAGATATACAGTCTCAGGGAATATTTCCTAACAACCGACGCGCGACGTGGGAATGCATCGAGATGTGGTCGCGGTTGACAAGGGCCTCACTCCGCTCTCCTTGGCAAAAGAGAACTGGCGCAAACCAGTAGTGCTTGACACCAATGATCGAATGGAGGTATGGAAGAGCAAGGAGCTTCACGGACGCTTTTTCAGAGCCGATAACCGGTGGGCTACTATTTTGTATTTTCAATAAAACTGCAACTTGTAAAGATCAATACAATAATTTTATTCTTCACGACAGGTAACAGCCAATATATTATACTTAAATCGAATACAAATACATAACTGCCAGACTCCAATATTCCTTAACTATTATGTCCGAGTGATTCGGATGACCACCAAGAACTGAACGTACTCGCTCTAAAAATGCTTATTTATAATTTCATTCCCGCCACCACTCTGACGAACTAAATGAGGGTACTAGAGAGTTGGCGCGATTTCCGGTTTGGCTATTTCTAGATAACAAAAATTATGAAATTTAAACAAAAACTGATCGTTGAAATACAAATAAATGTTCTTAATAATTTAGAAAGAATCATTACATTACATTCGGCCATCCTACATAGTGCAGCCTCCTGGCGCACTACAGCTAATATCAAGAATTCATAAATTACATAATATAGAAGTACACAACTTAGATTCTATCGGACTTCCTACTTCAATAATATACAACAATAGCAAATACTATTCCACAATATAATACTCAAAATCTCAGTTGATTATCAAATCAAGAAAAAGAATCATTACATTAAATTAGGTACCTTATTTAATTAATAATAATATAGAACACCTACTTGAGAATCACACAGTTCATTTTTTTTGTGATCTGGCTTAATAATCATAATTTAATTAATAGAGCAAACATTTTTTTAAATGGCAATATTAAATATATCAAAAGACAATTTGGATACCAGAAAGGCATTGGTTGTTCTGATGCAATAAACCCTTATATATGACATCATTAATAAATTAAATGACAAAATGGAAGTGGCTGGGCTATTTATTGACCTCAGCTCGGCTTTTGATACTATTGACTACGAATTATTACTGACTAAATAAGAACATTACGGTATCAGAGGAGATTCCTTAATAATCTTAAGATCCTACTTACATAATAGAAGAACGGCTGTAAAAATAAAAAGTATCGATTGAAACAATCACGAAGTTGTATACACTTCATAACGTGGGTACCTCAAAAATCAACCATCACAAAGATATAACGTGGGTACCTCAAGGCTCAATTTTGGGGCCTATTCTATTTATCATATTTACAAATTACTTGAACTTTATGCATCACATTCAACATTATGTAAAACTTCCCAAGCTGTAAACGAAACGCTTAACAATCTTTACGATTAATTTACAGCTAATAACCTTTTGCTAAATACAAGTTTAACCAACATTACTTTCTTCAAGAAAACAACTCTTAACAATAACAATCTAGACGTACAAATTAATGAAGACAAAATTTATTTAGTGGACAAAGTCAAATTCTTAGGTATTAACATAGATGTGAACTTAAATTGTAAACATGAGCTAGCTGCTATTGACCCTTCTATTTCATCAGCATGCTATGCACTCAGGAGCCTTAAAGATATTTTAGATTTAAAGCATATAAAAGCTCCATATTATGGCGCTTATCGAAGCTAGATTGAGGTATAGCATCATACTTTGGGGTAACAGCTACAACTATGATTGTCAGAAAGCGTTAATCTTACAGAAACGTGCTATAAGGACTTTAGTAAGGATCTCACAAACAGAATCTTGTAGGGAGCATTTAAAAAAGTTGAATATTTTGACAGTACCAAGATTATATATATTGGTTATTCTTTGTTACTTTGCCAAGTATAATCATCAGCATGAATAACAAGAGGAACGTAAGGTAAGCGAAAGCACATGAAGAACGGAGTTTAAACACAAGTTGTCACCAATTTTTAACGTGGTCAGGCATTGCTATCAGTATCAGAATTCATGTAAAATGATACAAAATAATTAAAGCACCAGTGAACACGCTTTCGACTGAATTCCTTTGACTGTAACAATATGCTTTGACTGTAACTACACATTTGACATTTATTTATTATTATTATTTCTTGTAATCGTATCTGACATTTGTTTATATGTCTATTGACATACGGTATAATTGATCGACTTGTTATGTTTGTCTGTGATTATGATTTATTTATATTTCAATTCCACATTTTTAATTTTTTTAGCCGCATGTGGTATTTCTATTTTAATTTTATATGCAATGTTCAACACAATGTTAATTTTTATGAATGAATAAATGCAGATGATGAATAGAATCTATTGTTCAATTGGGTAATTGACGAAAATGAAATAATGACAACTTGTTTGCCTTTCTTTGTCTGATTTGGTCTAGTGGTTCCATAGTAGCAACGTCGGTTTTTTTTTTTTTAATTAACGTAACAGGATTCTAGCTCGTTAACTGGCAATGCCCTCGCTAACAAGATATCAGATTCTAACGTTGTGGTTTGTTGCTAAATTAGTAACAACAATATTACCCTTCCCATTCGATAACCAATAAATACCTTGTAGTAAACTAAATTCCCTTTTAGGCCCAACAGAGTAGTAACCTTCTATATAAATATTGCCTGAGAAGTTACAGTCCCTGGCATGAATTAGTACAACACTCGTTTGTGTAAACTTAGTGGGAACCGTAGTAGGTATTGTAAGTAGGACTCCTATACAATGTTAGTCTGCAACTTTATACAATTCTGCCCAATGATCAATGGAGTATGTATGATTTCGTCGTTGATTATTAACACATCGATAGAAGTCTCAATTTCGTCAACCTTCAGAGTCACAGACGATTTAAATAAAGGCTGTACAGCAGAGTTACCAAAATCCCGTACTATTGGAATTTTATCATAATGACTACACTGACTCCCGAAGTCAATATAAGCTTTAAAAACTTTCATCATTGAAATTAGTACTACCCTGACCAGTGGTCGTTATATTCTTTGAATTGCGAAATGTACGAGCTTTACGATCACGGAACCTTGGTTGAGTAGGAAAACTAGTCTGCGAACGTCGAGAGCATAGAAAATTTAAAAGATCTTCAGGTTCAGAACAATTAAAGAGTTTGAGCGCCACTCCTAACCTACCGACCATCAGTCAACCCATGAACAATACAGTCTACCGCCTTCTTACCATTAATTTCGCATCTGTTCAATAAACTTAATTTATCGTAAAATAGTCGCGAAGACGTTTTTCATTTCGTGAAGTCCTATTAAGCATCAGTTAAGCATCAGCAGTTCAGAGAACGCCGTTCGAAAGTTTTCTTGCCATTCGACCCATGTATATACTACAGTCGCAAGGTCTCAAACCATCTTTTAGCTAGTTCCGTAAGTTTTAGAAGTGAAAAATGGACTATTTGTTTTTCATCCCAGCTATAAATGCCTGCGAACTCGTTCACTTTCCTAAGCCAGCTGTCAATGGTTTGAGCCCTATTGGCCGGGTCGAATTCGGTAACTACATTATTTTAAATTTGTATAATTAAAAACTGAACTTTTACTTGGTTCTTCTTTGAAGTCTGAGAGCAGCTTCAACAAGCCTTCTGCGGCCAACCGACTCGATGCCCTATGAGCCTTCCTTGGTGTGGCCTCTCCGCTAGAAGTAGGAAGTCGTTGTCCTTCTTTTCTTCTTTGATTGCCTCCTAGGCGGAGTAGTTGGAAGTGCCCCTCCTTTTTATCATCCTCGCTTGGTACCATGGCTGAAAGATAAATGGAGCCGAGTAGAAATCCATACCCTCATTATCCAAATCAGTACACAAATTTTCATTGCTAATAGTTTCAAAGCTTTAAGCCAACTCATTAATTTTATCCAAGCAACTACTGAACATAATCCACTCAGTCCTCGCAATAATCCGGTAGACAAACATAGTCCACTTAATCCTAATAATAATCCAGCGAACATAGATAGTCTCCACCCAGTTCTAGCAGTACTCTATGAACTAACACTGAACAGGCATAGTCCACGCAATTCTGACATTAATCCTGTGGACAAACCTAGTCCCCGCAATCCTGACATTAATCCCGTGGACAAACCTAGTCCCCGCAATCCTGACATTAATCCCGTGGACAAACCTAGTCCACGCAATCCTGACATTAATCCCGTGGACAAACCTAGTCCACGCAATCCTGACATTAATCCCGTGGACAAACCTAGTCCACGCAATCCTGACATTAATCCCGTGGACAAACCTAGTCCACGCAATCCTGACATTAATCCCGTGGACAAACCTAGTCCACGCAATCCTGACATTAATCCCGTGGACAAACCTAGTCCATGCAATCCTGACATTAATCCCGTGGACAAACCTAGTCCACGCAATCCTGACATTAATCCCGTGGACAAACCTAGTCCACGCAATCCTGACATTAATCCCGTGGACAAACCTAGTCCACGCAATCCTAGCATTAATGCAGTGAACAAACCTAGTTCACGCAATCCTGACATTAATCTCGTGGACAAACCTAGTCCACGCAATCCTGACATTAATCCCGTGGACAAACCTAGTCCACGCAATCCTAGCATTAATGCAGTGAACAAACCTAGTTCACGCAATCCTGACATTAATCTCGTGGACAAACCTAGTCCACGCAATCCTGACATTAATCCCGTGGACAAACCTAGTCCACGCAATCCTAGCATTAATGCAGTGGACAAACCTAGTCCACGCAATCCTGACATTAATCCCGTGGACAAACCTAGTCCACGCAATCCTGACATTAATCCCGTGGACAAACCTAGTCCACGCAATCCTAATATTAAAATCCAGTGGACAAACCTAGTCCACGCAATTCTGACATTAATCCAGTGGATAAACTTAGTCCACTAAATCATTTAAATAATTTAATGTTCGATTCTTCAGTTCGTGTGGGGTATCTACCGATAGGTCTTAAAAAATGATATAGAGGTTTCTAAAATATTTTTTTTTTTAACAGAATAGTTTCCGTGACAGAAGATTCCAAAGCGGAAAAAAAAATTGGTCCCCCCCTCTAACTTCTAAAATAAGAGAATGAAAAATCTAAAAAAAAACATTTTCATAAATCAATGGTACGGAACCCTTTATGCGTGAGTCCGACACGCACTTGGCCGGTTTTTTTTTCTTTAAATTAGTAATAATAAATTTATTTTCAAAAAATAAAAACATTTCAAGGTACACCAATAATATTTTAACTAAAAAAATCAAAAAGTACAGAAAATAATGTGGCGTTGGTGCCTGTACTAATGAATTAAATCGCTGTATCACAGCCACCAGAAACCAGCCTTTGTTTTATTTTTTAATTATTTTTTTAAACTATCATTTTTTTTTCATACCTTATCCTTATCCTAGTAATAATCCAGTGAACAAGCACAGTTACTGTATCTGATCAGTGTCTAAAAATGTATTTTCAAACCATACCCTCATAATATAATTATTATGTCCATAAAAATAATAATTCTAAACATCTAGGTACCCAAATTACATACAGCTTCCTGTAGCCACCACGTTCCAACAATATTAAGGAGTAGCCTTAACCAAATGTTCGCCGTGATAATCTACAAAATGTGAACAAATAGCATTGTCAAGGAGTTGCCCTGACCGAACGCTGCCTATCCATGATTAGAAACTGTACGAACTTTGAATCCAAAATTTCAACGTTTGCATATTATCACCAAAACACCATGAGGGAGTTGCCCTCACCAGATGAATCAACGACAATAAAACCACAGATTCGATTTGGTTCCCGTAAAATTAATATTTAAATTAGTACATGGCATGGTTTGAAATAACGATAAATTATATATATTATATTTTTTTTTAATTATAAAGGAATGAATATTGCTTTCACATACCTTTACTATATGGGCTGAATCCTCTTCTCACTTCTGAGATTTCAATAAAACTGCAACTTGTAAAGATCAATACAATAATTTTATTCTTCACGACAGGTAACAGCCAATATATTATACTTAAATCGAATACAAATACATAACTGCCAGACTCCAATATTCCTTAACTATTATGTCCGAGTGATTCGGATGACCACCAAGAACTGAACGTACTCGCTCTAAAAATGCTTATTTATAATTTCATTCCCGCCACCACTCTGACGAACTAAATGAGGGTACTAGAGAGTTGGCGCGATTTCCGGTTTGGCTATTTCTAGATAACAAAAATTATGAAATTTAAACAAAAACTGATCGTTGAAATACAAATAAATGTTCTTAATAATTTAGAAAGAATCATTACATTACAGTATATTTTTAAATGTTTTTATATGTTTATATAAATATTTAAAAATATAAATTATATGTATGATAAATGAATAAACGAAATAATAATAATAATTACTTTATTGAGCAAAAACATACATAGATAAAGTTGGTATGAAGAAATGGTACCCTATAGATTTTTTATTGAAATAGTACCCTATAGAATTTTTATTGAAATAATAATAATAATAATTACTTTATTGAGCAAAAACATACATAGATAAAGTTGGTATGAAGAAATGGTACCCTATAGAATTTTTATTGAAATAGTACTCTATAGAATTTTTATTGAAATAATAATAAGCCCCCTAAAATCCTACCTTACGGCCCCCATAATCCTACCTTACGCCCCCTAAAATCCTACCTTACGGCCCCTAAAATCCTACCTTACGTCCGTGTCGACCATCAGACCACGTGGGGGGCGGACACGTATATAATCAAAACTTATACGGCTAACAAGGCTAAGGTAACCCATCAATATGGAGACTAGAAATAGAAGATTACGTATAGGGCCGCTGCCCGAGGGTGATCGTCGGGGCACGTCTGTAGCTGGCGACAGGTGTGACAGCATGCTAGCCAGTGACTCTCAGCTGGGCGGCTGGGCAGGAGTCGGGGACGCGGGGGGTAGGGGAATGTCTTCAAGGACTACAGCCGATATTACCGGTGAACAAAGTAGTAGCAGTAGTAGAGCAGTCACTCCAACTGAGGATGTTTCGCAGGAGGCACGTGACACTCAACCTGTGACCACCAAAGCTGGCAAACCGAGAGTGCGCATGAAATGGAGCGAAGAAATTAACCTGTTTATCATGCGCACATATTTTTACATAACCAGATTAGAATCAGACACAACCATGTATTGCAAAAAACTTCATGATCATTTTGTACTAAAATACCCAGAATTAAACGTATCAGCCCAAAAAATTGCTGATCAACGAAGAGTAATTGTTAGAAATAAGCTCTTATCAAACGAAGTTATAAACAATCTAAAAACAGAAGTTGCTGATCAATTGGCTAAGGAACAAAGTGAGGCTTCACTCACACATGCAGACATTTCATTATCTCAACCATGCAATATACAAACAGACACCACACATACAGTTATACCTACAGCACCTTCTTCACAATCATCACCCACACCCCAAGCATCCATCAACATATAATCCTCACTCACTCAATCACATGCATCAACACAAACTAATTCTCCAACAATCCTCACAGATACACAACTAACAAATCAATAAAATTGTGCCGCACATACTGATATTAGTACACAAGAACTAATGAATTCACTTGAAACAGCTCTAGCTCAGTTTAAAGGAATCGACCTCACAGTCCGCCCAAAACTTCCGAGGTTAAAAGAAAACTGCACACTTTATAGTTACGTCTATGTCTTTAGCAAAGAAATTTTAGGGCAATACTACACAAATGACTCAGATCCACACACAACACACACTCTTTTTTATTGCAGTGCATTAGTCATAAGTGAAAAGCTGGGTTACAAAATACGAGACACAAATAATCAGAATAGAAAAAATAATAAATCATCCAAACCGAATTGGCAAAGAAGGATAGAAAGTGATATAAAAATGTTATGGGCAGATTTAGGTAGAATTACACAATACATAAAAGGTAATAGATCACTTAACGTAGTAAAGAAAGTAAACGAAATCTTTAACAGAACTAAGGTCCATTCAACACATGAACGAAATAATGTAAGACCAGAGGAATATTTAGACACATTGAAACAGAAATTAGCATTAAAATCACAGAGACTAGCAAGATACATTAAGGCATTGAATAGGAAAGAAGACAATAGGCTGTTTACAAATAACGAGAAAGAATTTTATAGAAGCCTTAGGAACGATTCTGTAAAAGAACCAAGCCATATCCCTCTAGCAGACGATCTCAAAAATTACTAGTCTAACGGAAAAACAAGGTGACCATAACGATCAGGCAGTGTGGATAAAAGAAGAGGAGGATAGGTTGAAAGATATAAGTTCCATGGAACTCACTGACTTAACAATAGATGATATAGCAAACGTAACAAAGAGAATGAAAAATTGGAGAGCAACAGGCATTGACGGTCTCAATAAGTTTTGGTATAAATAATTCTCCACTTTACATGACATATTAGCCAAAATTATAACTGACCTAATCTCTGGACAACCAGAATTACCTAAATTTATAACAAAAGGTCTCACTTACATGCTTCCTAAGAGCTCCGATACAACAAATCCCTCGCAATATAGACCTATAACTTGCCTACCCACACTATATAAATTAATCACATCTTGTATCACACAAAAAATCAATAAACACATAACTCTTCACAACATCTTGGCAGAAGAGCAAAAGGGGTGCAGACAAAACCATAAAGGATGTAAAGAACAACTGACTATCGATGCAACAATACTTAAACAAGCTAATACAAATAAGCAAAATCTCCTTTTCACATAAATAGATTACCGGAAAGCGTTTGATAGTGTCCCTCATTCTTGGCTTGTCAACATTTTAGAAATATATAAAATCAATCCCACAATTATAACCTTTCTGAAAACCGCGATGTCTGAATGGAGAACCACTCTCCATTTATCCAATAGCAACATCTCCATAGTAACTGAAGAGATCCCAATAGCAAATGGCATTTTCCAGGGAGACTCACTGAGCCCCTTGTTTGTGGTTTTGTTATGCCCTTAACCCACTTTCCACACTCTTAAATAACACAGATGGTGGATACAAAATAACTAACACGGTAGCTATAACCCATCTATTATATATGGATGACATTAAAATTTTCTCCAAATCGGAAAAAGATTTACAAAATTTAATAGATATAACCACACAATTTAGCAAAGACATTAGAATGGAGTTCGGCCTTGATAAGTGCCGAACATTACACATACACAAAGGAAAATCTAAATCTACCTCTAACCCAACAGGCAACACAGAACACACATTTATGGAAATGGAACCTACAGACACATACAAGTACCTCGGCATATACCAATCGAATACTATAGACCACATTAACATTAAGAAGAAACTAACTGAAGAATTCGCACGGAGATTAAACCTAATTTGTAAAAAGCAACTATACTCTAAAAATCTGTTTAAAGCTATTAACACGTATGCAATACCAGTTTTAACCTATTCTTTTGGCATAATTAAATGGACTAAAACAGACATAAACAAGATAGAAATCGAAATTCGAACCACCCTCACAAAAAAAGAAATACTTGCACCCTAAATCAGCTATTGAACGAATCTCAGTTAAGCGCCAAAATGATGGGAGAGGCCTAACAGATTTAAGGTTATTGTTGGAAAAACAACTACTTAACTTGAGAAAGTTCTTCTACAATAAAACAAGTAACAGCAATATCCACGAAGCAATAGGTACAATTGACAAGAACTTCACACCACTAAATTTGATAGATAGAACCATATATTTTAATTCACAAACTGATCACGAGACTACTAAAATAGATAGATGGAGGGCTAAGGATATGCATGGTCGACATATCCATGATTTAGAACAAACTCATGAAGATCCTGAAGCGTCCAACAAATGGCTTAAAGTAGGTTCCTTGTTTCCCGAAACACAGGGTTTTATGGTCGCTATTCAAGACCAGGTCATAAATACAAAAAATTATAGGAAATATATACTGAAAGACACCACCAACACCACCAATACAAAAGATACCCAGAACAATAAATGCAGAAAATGTCACCGCCAGCCCGAGACTATCCAACATATTGCCAGCGCTTGTCCAACACTCACTCAAACCGATTATACCCATAGGAACAATCAGGTCGCAAACATTATTCACTAACAGCTCTCGGCAAAACATAAACTTATACCACAACCACTAACACCTTACTATCAATATCTCATATACCAAACCGGTGCTAGAGAGCTCCACACACAAGATATACTTTGACAGAGCAATTTTAACTGATAAAACTGTGCACAATAATAGACCGGATATCACTATGATCAATAAAGTAGACTAAATAGTGTACCTAATAGACATAGCCGTACCCAATACCCATAACTTACAGAAAACTATAACCGAAAAAATACACAAATATACGGAATTAAAGGAAGAAATTATACGAATCTGGAAGATGAACAAAGTGTATATTGTGCCATTGGTGCTCTCTAGTACAGAAGTTATACCTACATATCTACACCACGGAATACATCTGTTAGGTTTACCAAAATATATTTACATCAGTATGCAAAAAGCTGCCATTCTTAATACATGCCGCATTGTTAGGAAGTTTTTGCGAGAAGAAATCTCCAACCAAGATTCCCCACCTGAAATGCACTTGGTCTAGGCCCGTCATTTCAGTGTAAAACCCAAATACTTAAAATTTCGAGAAAGAGATATCATAAGTATAATAATAATAATTACTTTATTGAGCAAAAACATACATAGATAAAGTTGGTATGAAGAAATGGTACCATATAGAATTTTTATTGAAATAGTAACCTATAGAATTTTTTTTATTATCGTAGAACTTTCTGAGTGTCCCACGTATTGAAAGAATTATATTAATATGGTACAATATATTATCGCAATTTTTAATTTTTATCTAATCATAGTCATCATCATTATTTCAGCCGAAAGACGTCCACTGCTGGATATAGACTTCCCCCAAGGATCTCCAGGGCGGTCTTTATTTTTTTTTATTTTTTATATATTTCATTTTTAGTTCATATAAATACTTACCTATAAATTATATTTTTTAAATATTTTTCCAAACAAAGAGACAAGAAAATCATTTAACAATATAAAATATAGTAGCCTACGTTATTCGTTATTGGGAACAGGATTCAAAGTAGCGACGGTCAGGGCTCCAAAGAGGAACCTCCTAACAGTGCCAGCCGCGTCCTGAACTTCCAGAAGTACCGTATTCTGAATCAATATCACATGCTTGATATGTTTATCTTTATCGGCTTTTACGAGGCTCTCATCATTCTGGACGGTTATGTTAACAAATGATTGCGCGCCGCTCAGATCGATCTATCACCGCTATATCAGGTTTATTGCCAACACTAGTTCTGCCAGTGATGATGGTTCGATCCCACTATAATTTGACAGCACATTTAGCAGGTTCGATTCCCGCACGGAACAAATATTTGTATGACCTAAAAGTATCTATTTGTACCGGGTCAAAAAAAAAAAACAATAGGGTATTTCCATTTTCGAGAACTGGATCGTGCAATACCTGTAGTACAGCAACTCTGCCTCTACAAGGTTGTATGACATAGGGCTCTCAGGACATAGGGCTTAAAAGTTATGTAAGGCATGTCATACAATATTGAACCGTATGCCATTGAAATAAGGTGCGTTCGTAACATTATGCTTTTAATAGTGTCCGCTTAGTTTCTTTCCCGTTCTTCTCGAGAAACACCTACGCTTTGAAGTGGGCAACTACATCTTCTTCTTCAGCTTATAAAATTCCACTGCTGGACAAAGGCCTCCCCCAAGGCTTTCATTGCTTGGGGGGGTTTGCCATAATCCCCATGATTGGCAGGCGGTTGGGGTTCGCAGTAATTTGATATTCCACAGGAGAAGCGCTGCTGCCCCTGATGAGAGTTCTCTTAGTCGCCTCTTACGACACCCGCGGGAGGATATGGGTTGTTACTTACGACACCAACGGGGGGATATGGGTTGTTACTTACGACACCCACGGGGGGATATGGGTTGTTACTATTCAAAGCCCGGTACCACACGGCGGGCAACTACATAGCTTCCTAGATAACATAGACCGACCCTTTGAAAAACCGAAAGTGCCAGTCATCATCACCATCATCATCAACCTTTTTATAGTCCCACTGCTGGGCACAGGTCTCTCTCATACAGAGAGGGATTGAGCGTAATCACCACGCTTGCTCAATACGGATTGGCGAAAGTGCCAGTAATTGGTTTCATTTAAAAATAGCTGCCATTCTTTGTGACATTTTTTACAACTGCCATTTCTACAAAAACATTTTTCTCCTTTCTGTCGAATCTGATTTCTAAACTTTAATTAACTTTATTTCTAATCTTTATAAAAATTATCAGCCAGGGACAATATTAAAATTCATCCTCAACATCCCCTCTGAATTTTATATTGTCTCAAAATAAAATTTTCATCAACTGTATAAACTCCGAGACATAACTTTCAAACAGTTACTTCAATACAACACAAACACAGTCTTTAAAAAACTTGTAACCCCCTCAATACAAAACAACACATATAAAACTTCAATTCAACATCTATAACTTCAACTCACTATCTATAGCTTCAACTCACTATCTATAGCTTCAACAAACTCCCTATCTATAACTTCAATTCCATTACAAAAAACATACCATATCTAAAACTTCAACTCCATTACAAAAACATACCCTATCTAAAACTTCAACTCACTATATAAAAATGCTGTCTTTATATAACCTTCTTCAATTTTGTAAATATCACTAACCTTTACACTTTTGTTACACCTGTAAAAAATACAGATCACTAACTTTTACACTTTTTTACACCCTTACAAAATACAGACACATCGTTGGCACTGTTATTAAATGTCAATGTGTGTTAAAATACCTTGAATACAAAACTTTCGATTCTGTAGGATCCCAAATCTTATTTCCATTATTTGCAAAACCAACTAACAAACTCTTATTAAATCTGGTTTAGTTTTATTTATCAAATATAATAAAGACCCTATCAATTGCCTACAATTATGCACATCACTACTAATATTTTTCCCCTCTTGATGTGCATCAATTAAAATGTTCGTAAATGCATTTTCTTTTAAGTTGCCGTATCCAAAAAATACAAAAACATTTTTTTTATATCCGGTAGAAGTAGCATGGGTAGGCTCCCGACAAGGTGGACCGACGACCTGGTGAAGGTCGCGGGAAACCGCTGGATGCGGGAGGCGCAGGACCGGTCGTCGTGGAGAACCTTGGGGGAGGCCTATGTCCAGCAGAATTCCATTAGAATTCCATCATGAACATATATTGCCAAATAAATTTCTTTTTCTTCTTTATTTTCACCCAAAATAGGGTATTTGACTAAAAAGACCTAATTGGTCCATCAGACAGATTTCCAAATATACTAGACACGTATTTTTTTCTTTTTTCATATAAACAAAAAATTTACAAATATAAAAGGCATCGCCAACGACGACCTTTGGCCCTGGCAGCATTTAACACGCGCACACTACGGACCTATGAGAAGATTGTCGAACTGGAGGAAGAACTGAGCCGGTTGCGCCGGGACATTGTGGGGTTATCTGAAGTCCGAAGAGAGGGAGAGGACTCGATAATCCTGAAGTCTGGCAACCTGCTCTATTTCCGGGAAGGCGACCAGATGTCCCAGGGTGGCGTCGGGTTTATTGTCCACAAGTCCCTCGTGAAGAGCGTTGTTAAAGTCGGGAGCTTTTCGACTCGGGTGGCGTACCTTGTACTCAGAATAACAAAACGATATTCGTTAAAGGTCACAGGTCTACGCCCCGACGTCTAAACACTCTGACGATGAGGTGGAGGTTATGTATGAGGACGTCAGTAGAGCCATACATTCCTCCAAAACCCACTACACCGTTGTCATGGGGGCCTTTAACGCAAAACTGGGCATGCGGGAGGCGGACGAGACGAAAGTGGGGCAATTTGGAGTTGGAAATCGGAATCCCAGAGGTCAGATGCTAATGGATTTCATGGAAAAGGAAGGACTCTTTGCGATGAATTCTTTTTCAAGAAACCATTGCACCGCAAGTGGACCTTGCTCAGCCCCGATGGTCAGACCAAAAACGAGATAGACTTCATAATGTCAACGAGAAGGCAAGTGTTCAACGATGTCTCCGTGATCCATGCGGTTAAAACCGGGAGTGATCACCGTATTGTTAGAGGCATCTTGAACCTCAACATTAGGCTCGAACGCTCTCGATTTATGAAGTCTACGCTCCGTCCAGCGTCAACACAACTCCAAAACCCCGAGAGCTTTCAGATTGAACTACAAAACCGCTTCGAATGCCTCGGTGAATGCGTAGATGTGGACGACTACAACAACAGGTTTGTGGAAACTCTCCAAACGGAAGGATCTAAGTTCTACAAAACCCTCCGTTCAAAAGGACAGAAGAAGATCTCCGGTCCCACCCGCCGGCTAATGGAAGAAAGACGGGAGGTGATCTTAAAATCCCCTGATGACGCTTCGCGTATCAGATGCCTTAACAGACAAATCTCAAAGTCTCTGACTCGCGATATACGCCAATTTAATACAAATTGTATTAAAGAGGCTATCGAGCGGAACAAAGGATCCAAAGTGTTCGCACGAGAATTGTCTGTTGGACAGAGTCTACTTGCGAAGCTGAAGGCTGGGGATGGTAGGATAGTCACTTCCAAGCCCGAGCTTTTGGATGAGATTGAGAGATTCTACGGAGAGTTATACACATCAACACACGCACCCGTTGTAAGCCTGGCTAATGATCCTAGAGCCAGACTAACCCGACACTACACCGACGATATCCCGGACGTCAGCCTGTACGAGATTGGTATGGCCCTGAAACAGCTCAAGAACGATAAGGCGGCTGGAGATGATGGAATTACGGCTGAGCTTCTGAAAGCGGGTGGCAAACCGGTTCTTAAAGCGCTTCAGAAGCTATTTAATTCCGTCATTCTTAAAGGCGAAACGCCTAAGGCGTGGCACAGGAGCGTAGTGGTTTTGTTTTTCAAAAAAGGTGACAATACCCTCCTGAAAAACTACAGACCGATATCCCTCCTGAGCCATGTCTACAAGCTGTTTTCTAGGGTCATCAGGAATCGTCTCGCTCGCAGGTTCGACGACTTGCAGCCTCCCGAACAAGCAGGCTTCTGAAAAGGCTTTAGCACCATAGACCACATTTATACGCTGCGGCAAGTTATACAGAAGTGCGAGGAGCATAACAAACCACTATGCTTGGCGTTTGTGGACTATGAGAAGGCCTTCGATTCGATTGAGACTTGGGCGGTGTTGCAGTCTCTCCAGGGGTGCCAAATTGACCATCGATACATTGAGGTGATAAAGTGTTTGTATAAAAACGCCATCATGTCAGTCCATCTTCAGGAACAGGACTCGAAACCGATCCAACTGCAGCGTGGAGTGAGACAAGGAGATGTCATATCTCCTAAATTGTCCCCTGCTGCGTTGGAAGATGTCTTCAAGCTTCTGGACTGGAAAGGACTTGGCATCAACATCAACGGCGAGTACATCACTAATCTCCGTTTCGCAGATGATATCGTGGTCATGGCTCATAGCTGAGACCCTGGAAGACTTGGGCAAAATGCTCAATGACTTCAGCAGAGCTTCCCAACAAGTGGGTCTAAAGATGAACATGGATAAGACGAAGATCATGCCGAACTCTCATGTCGCACGGTCACACCCACTCCGATTGTAGTTGGTTGCTCTGCACTCGAAGTTGTTGACGAGTATATATACCTGGGACAAACAGTCCAACTAGGTAGGTCCAACTTCGAGAAAGAGGTGTCTCGTCAAATCCAGCTCGGTTGGGCAGCGTTCGGGAAGCTACGCTACATATTCTCGTCGTCCAAGATACCACAGTGTCTCAAGACTAAAGTCTTTGACCAGCGTGTGTTGCCAGTGATGACTTACGGAAATGAAACGTGGTCGCTCACAATGGGCCTCATACGAAGGCTCAGAGTCACACAAAGGGCAATGGAAAGAGCTATGCTCGGAGTTTCTCTGCGTGATCGAATCAGAAATGAGGAGATCCGCAGAAGAACCAAAGTCACCGACATGGCTCTGCGAGTCGCTAAACTTAAGTGGCAGTGGGCAGGGCACATTGCTCGTAGAACCGATGGCCGATGGGGCAGTAAGGTTCTGGAGTGGCGGCCACGTACTGGAAGACGCAGCGTAAAGAGTCCCCCAACAAGGTAGACCGATGACCTGGTGAAGGTCGCGGGAAGCCGATGGATGCGGGCAGCACAGGACCGGTCAGCGTGGAAAGCCTTGGGGGAGGCCTTTGTCCAGCAGTGGACATCTATAGGCTGAAGAAGAAGAAGAAAGACATCAAAGATCAGGAATGGTAGCTGGTGACGTCACTGGTTGCTAAAAAGTGTAGCGCCCAGTGACGTCACACGGCGCGCTGTGTCGTCTTAATTTTTTGTTTATATGAAAAAAGAAAAATACGTGTCTAGTATTTTTTGGAAATCTGTCTGACGGGCTAATTAGGTTTTTTTAGTCAAATACCCTGTTGTATTCCAACGGTATTTCCATAAAAATATCTTCATTTAACTCCCCATATAATTTTCAAAGACCTCATTTTCTACACCATTATTTTGTTCTTCTTCAAAAGGAGAAAACTCGCTCCTCTTTTATTTCTTCAACATAAACATTTTCATTTTCTCTTTCTAAACTTCCCCTCTCAAACTCATAATCCATATTTTCTTCATCTTCTTCAAATCTCTGCGGCTATCACACCTTACGGCAGAGAAACGCTTACGTTAATGGAATGTCGTATGAAGCGAGATACGGAGTTTCGTAATAAATATATCGAGTGCAAGCGGGAATATGAACAGCTAGGTCATGTGGTCCTGGCACGGTGGGACTATTCAGATGAAGAACATTACTTCATCCCACATCATGCCGTCTTTAAATCGGATAGCGGTAAGATACGGGTCGTGTTCGACGGATCGGCCCTTTCTAGTAACGGCGTTTCGTTGAATCAGACTTGCACTCGGGTGCGAAGCTACATAAAGATATCTCGGATATTATTACAGCCTTTCGTGGGCATCAGGTGGTCTTCGCTACGGACATCCGGATGATGTTTAGACAGACCATAATCCACGAGAATGATAGACGGTACCAATTAATTCTGAGGCGCGAGGACCCATCACACCCTCTACGTGTGTACGAGCTTGACACGGTTACTTACGGGTTAAAATCTAGTCTTTGGATGGCTATGTTATGCTTGTCGGAGCTCACTCGCCAGGAAGGACTTCGGTTTCCTCGTGCGACGGCCATCTTGGAATCGGATATTTTCGTCGATGATATAATTACCGGAGGCTCCTCGGAACAGGAGTCCTTAATTTTACGGGATGAGCTCATGTTGTTATTAGTGACGGCCGGCTATGAGCTACGGAAATGGATTCCTAACAGCCCACGCCTCTTAGAAGGTTTACCGACGGATCACGTTCAAGGTCCATTACTGTTCAGGAATCCGGATTCTCCTCGTTCTACGTCAGTTTTAGGTGTTCAGTATTTACCGATTCTTGACATCTTTACGTTTCGGGTTGCGACAGTGACGGAAAAGGTATGGACTAAACTGTTAGTCCTATCTATGGTGGCTCGTATTTACAATCCTAAAGGTTGGGTAGCTCCAGTTAAATTTTGGGCTAAACGTTTTTAACAGCGCTTAAGGTTGGCTGAGCTTACGTAGGACGAGGCCCTGCCTACGGAACTTCTATCGGAATGGCTCACATTTATGGAGCAATTAAACACCATTGAACGGGTGGTAATACTTCGTAAAATACTTCCATCGGGGAAGTATCAGGCGTCACTTCACGGCTTTTGAAGTTTTAGAAACGCTAAAATCAATAAAAAAAGAAGTAGATGAACAAAGAATTGAAATTAAGGCTTATTAAGCTAGTGAGCTTTACCATCAACGATTGCGTCACTGCTTACCATCAGGCGGGATTGCAGTCAAGCACTAGTTTATAACTATTAAAAAAAATTAAAGAAACCGATAAAAATGTTACGGTACAAGTTACACAAAATATTACTACCATTACTATTACCATTACTATTAGCAAATATCATATAAGAGTTTCGAAGAAAACATAATTGAATGGATTGAGCAAAATTTCTCTACAAAACTGAGTTACAGAGACATTCAGGAGATAAAAAGACTGGGAAAGAAAGGTGAGAGACCACGTCCAATTGTTGTAACCTTCACTACACTAGGAACAAAAATCGAACTATTAAAACAAAAAGGAGCGCTAAAGAATACACAATATTATTTGATGGAAGACTTCGCTAAACATATTCTTGAAAAGAGAAAGGCGCTACAAGAGCAACTGAAATTAGAGAGAGAAAATGGAAATACAGCTATACTGAAATATGATAGACTGTATCAAAACACCAAAGTAAAAGGAAATTCCAGTCATCATCACAATACAACACACAAACTATAATGAAAAAATATACTCAGGTTAGCAAGAAAAACAAGACACAGCAGCCGGGCAAGACAGTCACTTGGTCAAACAGCATTACAGAAAGAGTGATGATCAGCATGCTAAACTTTTTGACCAACAAAAATATAACCAAAACTAACAAAAACAACCAGGAAAGAAATACCGAAAACATATAGCAACTGAGCCCCTCCTACCAAACAGGCGCTACATTTGGACAAAAAAAAAAAGAAAAACGACAAATCAGAAAAAAATCTTCCAAGCCGGTTGGTCACCGTGGAAGAATACGACCAAAACCCTCCAGAGAAAATAAAAACAAAGAATACGAAAAACAGTCATCAGAATTCCCCTATACTTAATAACATAAAACGTAGACCTTTGGCCACATACTCACGATTATTAGAATTAACAGAGTGTTTGAAAAAGATAAACTTTGATATTATTGGTCTCTCAGAAATTCGAAAATTCGCTAACACCATCGAAGAACACGACGAATAATCACAAATAGTTTGTAGATAACTACCTACACGATTTGTAATTTTCTATGAAATAACAGAAAATTGCTGTATTAAGCTCTGGAATAGTAATCAAAATGTATCAATCAAATCAATTATTTATTATTGAGAATATCTAACAATTTACCGGATACCTGATACCGTTTGCAGGGTTGTGAGTTGCATATAGCACCAAAATCAAAATCATGTCATTTATTCAAATTACGCTGAGAACCAGGACTTATCTGTTTCCCAATTACTATTTTATGGAATCATGAATAAAAAACAAATTATTATGTACAGTGTATTATAAACATGACTGTTTAATTTATGCATGCTCAATATCGCATGTTTAATTCATCGAATGCAATTGTTTCTTTTTAAACAACTGTGGGCTCTGTGTCCCGTTTCAGTGTTACAAAATAGCAAAGACAACATCAAATATAATATTACCTACATCGATAGTTTTGACAACCCTTGGTAATGGTAAATTGGAACCCTTTGATTGGAAGCCATTACAAAAATGACGATAATTAATCCAATACCGAAATTCATTATACCAAAATATGAATCCTTGTTACCTGTTCATTCGGATATGTAAAATCAACCATGGCGACCACGACATACAGACGCAACAAGACAACCGACTTTTTCTACAAAGTCTGTTATGTAGCTTACTTCTTTGGTCTTCCTAACTTTTGGTTAGAAGACCTAAAGTTATCCAAAAGATTTGTTAGAATTTACAACAAGTTTACAATGTTCAACAATGTCCTGATAAATTTGCTGATACTTTTCGAGTTGGGTTCGTTCTTTACGCAGACCAATTTGACCAAGAAGCAGAAATCTAACTTGATGGTGTTTGCATTATCGCACCCGATGCTGAACAGTTTTCGTCTGATGATGACAAGGCTGCAGGACAAAGTGAAGGTGGTGATATACAACCTAAGCGTTGAGCTAAAGGCTTACAACGACCCAGAGGTCGAGAGAGAGATGCTCACAAGGACATACATGTACCTGTGTGCTTTGATATTCAGCCTCACGATGTCTGTGATCATGTATGGGGCTACTAGTGCCTGGGAGGTGTACCGATACGGTATGGGACTAGTTTCGAAGCCCAAAACTTCTGTTTCAAAAGAATTTACTCCTATTTACACGAAAAAAAAAATAAACAAAAATAATCCGAAACCAACTCCAATCCGAAAACTATAAAAAAAACATGATATCACGTTGATTACAAAATACAGCTTTTATAAGAATCGTTTATTTTTTACAACTCTGCTTCTATTTCCAGACAAGACTTTCACGACTCTGGTGACTGCATACCCAGATGTCACGGACAGGTCTGTACTGGCCAACGTCGTCAGAGCCCTCTGTTTCATAGTTTGGTGGATCTTCTGCTCCAGGTTCTTTGCAGTATACATTCTGGTCGTCTCCCTGACCATGTGCCTCGGTTATCAGTACAAAAACTTGCGGAGCTACTTCTCAAGTCTTAACGAAATATTTGACAGAGAAGATTTGAGTCAAGCAGAGAAAGAAGAAAAGTATGAGGCTGGGTTCAAAGTTGGGATTAAGGCACATTCAGATACATTAAGGTAAATATTGAAGAACTCAATTTCAGAACCTTTATGGCCCCAATTGGAAGTCTTGTTATAAATTGCGTGCATATCTTTTTAAATTCCGCTTCGTCTGTCGTTACTCATTGCGAGTTTACAAGTCACTAATAGGTACTGTCCGGTACTACTTTCACACCACCCGCCTAATTGTGAAATGTTTTTTTTCATGCACATACTACACGCATACACACACATAAATGCGCGACACACACATACACATCACAAATCTTCGTCTTTCCAATATTTACCTATAGTTCGGTATTTAATTTTGGCTCCGTCTTTCGGTGCGAGGTCGCCACTCGAGAACCCGTCGGCCCCATCGGACATCGGTCCTACGAGTAATGTGCCCGGCCCACTGCGACTTGCTGTGGCAATTCTTCGGGCTATGTCGGTTACTCTCGTTTTTCTGCGGATCTCCTCATTTCTGATTTGATGACGCAGTGAAACCCCAATCATAGTCCTCTCCATTGCCCTTCGAGTGACCTTGAGCTTTCTTATTTAGGCCCATGACGCAGCGTGGGTAGGCCCCCGACAAGGTGGACCGACGACCTTGTGAAAGTCGCGGGACACAGCTGGATGCGGGAGGCGCAGGACTGGACGTCGTGGAAATCCTTGGGGGAGGCCTATGTCCAGCAGTGGACGATTTTCGGCTGAAATGATGATGATGATGATTTGATTTTCAGATGCACTCAGAAAACACAATCTCTGTGTGTCGGTGTGTTCAGTGGACAAATCGTCTTCAACATTCTTCTGCTGATTGTGCTAATGGCCGAAATGTCGGTAAGTATGTTCTCAAATTTCAAAGTTTAACCAACTTGCTACTGTCCACGAGTCCGTCCGGTTGAGCTCTCCCAAAGTGCAGAGGATGCGGATAGTTTACTTGCAAAATATGCTTATCTTATTCATGTTTGTTTTATTTTGTTTAGAATTCAGAGCGCACGTTTATGAACTTATTCTCCTCGGTAATTACTACGAGTGCTGTGCTTGCCAGCACTGGCTTCTACATGTGGACCGCTGGAGACGTCACCGTGGAGGTGAGCTCAAACGATCTTATCCACGAATGGCATGTTGACTCTTATAATAATTTAAAAATCTCGCTAGATTCTCCCGCTGAGCATGTATCTTGACGAGATCTAAACCATTAGTCATGCTTTGAATTCGGATCGCAACAGAAATATTCTCATTTTTTTTCTGGTAATAAGAGATTATCAATTATTCAGTTTTCGATTAAAATTTCATATAAGCCTGGAGCCTCCAGATCCTGCCGATCGACAAAATCAATTTTATTATTTTGCAAGTTTTTGGGGTTCCGTTACCAATGGGTCCGTAACTGTACTTCGAGAGTCGTATATGTTCGATAAATGGAAAGTCGAATTACGATTGTTGGGATGGAATTTATTGCGAAACACCCTTATCATAGAAAGAAGAAAGAAAATATATTTATTCAGCACAGACTTAAAGTAACACAATACATATAAAATAAACATACATCAGATGGAAACAAATAAAAATCAAATAAGAAATAGCGGTAAAGCACAACTATATATATTTGTTTAATGTTATAACTTTAAACATGTCGTGGATAACGATATCATTTTAATAAAAGTAGCTCATTTGATTTATGTAGTAGTGGGCCAAACGCTGTGTCGTTATTTTATAATGGCGGCCCCTAGACAGAGTTGTTTTGGGAAGTGGAGATTGTTGAACGGTCCCTTTGCGACGCGGACCAGGGCACTTTTCCGGGGAGAAACTGGTCGGTTTGTCATTTAAATTGTTATTGTCAGTTTTTGTTTTCTATTTAGTTTTTACCTCTGTAGAATTGAGGGTATATTTAAAATTCGCGATTTAATTGAAAACGCCATCTACGATATGGATCCCTTACTACCACACCAAGATGCTGACGACCCTATTGCTCCGTCGTCGCTGAAGATAAAGGGAGAGAGAAATAAAGATTAATTTATTTGCTCAAACATGTGTGTACATACAAGAATATAAACGCATGCAGGATAAGCTTAAAAAAAGTCAGACATGTTTGCCACCTAGTATGGCGTGCAAATATTATGAACAATAATGATATTAATTATACATTTCATGTCAAAAAAATATAATTATAATGGAATTAGAAAACAAAAATAAATGTCAACGCGAGGAAAATAGATAACAATGCATAGAAATCTATGTCAATATAAATGCTTCTGTCAGAAATTCATTAATATTATAGTTAGCTTAGTCAAATACATAATATGACTTTAGTCGACATTTCAAATTTACATTATTTAGCGCCCTCCAAGTTTTAGGTGATTTGTTATAAATAATCTGAGCCATGTAAAAACCACTTTTGCCCATAAGTGCTGTCCTGCTCCCATGCAGACAAAGCTGACTTTGATCACGCCTGTTTCTTGGAAACTTATCTGCCATTCGCCGAAATAAATTAAAATCATTTCTAATAAACATTACGGTTTCCAGAATATAAAGTGATGTCAATGTCAAAATTTTATATCGAATAAAATAGGGCTTACAACTATCGATGGTGTTTAATTTAAACATGGCTCTGAGACATCTCTTTTGTGCTTTAAACGAAATTTCTTTATTAGTTGAGTTACCCCAAAAGGTAACACTATAACCGTATCTGAGAAGAGATTCAGTTAGCCCGTAGTAAGCAGTTAGTAACGCATTCAAGCGTACGCACTATGCACCTGTATGGCGTATGCACCTTTTAAACTTCGATCTGTTGTAATACTTAAACACTTAGTTGTTTCAACTGTGTCAATAATAATGTGATTGTATGTTATGTCAATAGTAGTAGTTAATAAGTCGTGGTGGCCTAGTGGTTAAAACACCAGCCTCTTGAGTGTGGCAACACAGCATTACGTAAACATTACCCGTATATTTAAAACTCGAAATAAATAGTAAAACATAGTACAAGTGATGTGTATAGTAGCGAATCTTAATAGGAGTATCGAACTACATAAGTGACATTGTTGGTGACTTCTATAAACCAAGATATGCAATAAAAACATTGTGTATAATATTTGGACTTTAAACATGATTGTGCTTTAATAAAAATACTAATCACGGACAAACGCAAGTGTAATTAACCTATACAAATGTACTCTCATCAGTAGAACTTTTAAAAAACATAAGCAATGCTGAATTAATTACTAGTAAATGTACATAAAACGGTTAAGTATGATGTTTTGTTTTAAAAAGTGAACTTTGTACCATAAGTGGCGCCCCTAGTAGTGAGTAGCGAAACAAATATTGACATTGACGTAGCAAATTGACATTACCATTAGGGTTGCTACTGCAAATAACAAATACTTTATGCCAAACAGCGCCATCTTGTGTCTAGGAGCGGAAATAAAATTGACATACAGGCCAGTGTTGCTATTATAAATAAATAGGAAAGTGTTGCTACAAAACTATCTGTGATACCAGAATTAAAAAAATAAGTATTTTGGTAGAAAATAAAAATATTCACTGAAGAGAAAATACAAAAAGAAGAATTATGGAGCCCGAGAAAAATGTTACTTTACGCAAAAGAAAAACTCATATTACACTCTCCTTAAATGATGTGTCGAACACAGACACAAATCTATTCGATGCTACGATGTCAAGTTTACCGAACACGTCATTAAATGATAGCCAAACTATTTATGACCTTAGAGAAAAGATAGACAGTCTAAGTAGAGAATTAGATATTGCTCATAAAGAAATTGAGAATTTAAACCTAGAAAACTATCGCTTAAAACATGATTTGAACAAAAGCTTGCAAACAACTCAAGCTTATAAAAATCTTGCTCTGTCAGATAGCCGATGCATGACTCCATTATCATCGCGTGTTAATAAACGAAAAGGACGCTGCTCTACACCAACTCAATCTCATACAATTTCTAAACTGAACACAATTAATAATGACCAGGATATTACCGACGGTGGACGTCCTTCAAAGCAGGGCTCTGAAAATCAAGCATTGGAGTCCTGTCTTAACTCCACTGAGCAGCAAACTCTCGATGCCTCCGCTCAACCCTTCGGGATTGACGACGTGAAGGGACTGAGTAATGTTACTTCGGTCAACAATTCAAGTACCACTAAAACTAGTCAATCTAAACTGAATCTAAATAAAAAACTTAAACCAAGCAAATAACTTGACACCAAAAAAGAAGGATAGTTTGAAACCAAGAGTTACAAATACCAAGCAAAGAAAACTGTGCCTATTAAGTAATAATACACATAGAGGCATATTACAATCAATTGAATTATTTTTTTCTAATGACTTTAAGTATTGTAGCTATTTGATGCCCAACTCAAATATAAGACATCTGTTAACTAATATTAAAACAAAATTGGAAGAATTCACTATAAATGACTATTGTATAATTTTATTAGGCGATTCAGATATTAAAACTGACAATAACTATATTGACCTCGTGAAAATAATTAATGAAAGCTTGAGACAAATGACTCACACAAATATTATAATATGTACACCTACGTACATACGGGGAGCCCCTATTTATAACTGTAAAGTCGATATATTTAATAACCTACTTTACATGGACCTAGAATATCATAAATACGCATATTTTTTTGACTCAAATAGTGACCTAGAAACTAGATTTGACATGTTTTCAGACAGATCAGGGAAACTAAATAAATCTGGAATAGGTTTCATATTTAAAAATATTATGGAGAGGATCAAAGTTGACTTAAGGTTATTTCCTTACGTAGATACTAACGAAAATAAGCAAAACTCACCGTTTTTTCTTCTACAATAATATACACATTTTACACCAGAACATTGCTGGTCTGCTAGCTAAAGCTGACATTCTTACAGTACATTTAGAAGAATTGGAACTAAAGAATATACCCGTGGATGTAATATGCATAACTGAACATTTTATGACACCAGAACAAGAAGCTACAATTAATTTACCAAAATTTCGCTTGGCAGCAAGTTTTTCGAGAGACGTAAATAGGGGAGGTGCCTGTATATTTACCAGATTAGGACATCCATACGCTGTACTTAATAATACGTTTTCAAGTAAAGGTATTATAGAATATAGTGCAATAGAACTAATTGACCATAAGTTGATAATAGTTTGTGTGTACAGAGTACCCAACTCGTGTATGTCTACATTTTTTAATAATTTAGATAAGTTACTGCATCAAATATGTGATAACACTAGTAAGAAAGTTGTTGTATGCGGAGATTTCAATATCAATACGTTAAAAAGAAACCGACAAACTTTAGATTTTGAACAAATTCTAGACAGTCATAACC
Source organism: Sesamia nonagrioides (assembly GCA_017933935.1). Lineage (NCBI taxonomy): Eukaryota > Metazoa > Arthropoda > Insecta > Lepidoptera > Noctuidae > Sesamia > Sesamia nonagrioides. Next base: position 2,073,683 of record JADWQK010002063.1, read on the forward strand.
TAAACCTGGAAATTAAGGTTCCCACTAGACTCAGAAATAGCACTTGCATCGACAACTTTGCTCACAATATTCATAAATGCAAAAGCCAAATAATTGAATTAGGATTATCAGATCATACTGCACAATTATTAGATTTACCAGTCAAAAAATCCTGTGTATTAAAGTCTTGGCGCATTAAAGTACGCGATTACAGTGAGGAAAATTTGACAAAATTTAAAAGCTGTATGAAGAACTTGACATTCTCTGACATTTACCAGACAAATGATCCAAACGAAGCCTACAATCGTTTCTTGGAGCTTTTCCTGTGTTTTTATAATTTGTGTTTTCCTTACAAATTAATAACAAAATCGTTATACAAAAAAAACTAAATGGGTTTCAAAAGGGATCAAAATTTGTAGCAAAATGAAAAGAAAATTACTATGGCAATATAGAACTCACCGGACGGAAAAAAACAAACATAAATTCAAGCAATACGCTATGAAATTTAAAAAAATTGTTTGTCTTACGCAAAAGGCGCATAATAACCATCGCATCAACACAGCTCAAAATAAATCTAAAGCTACTTGGTCACTTATAAATAACTCTAAATTTAAATTTCCCAGGGAACAAATTTGCGAAATATTAAAAGATAAAGTAAGCATTACAGATCCAACGTCGATTGCGAATAATTTTAACGATTATTTTATTGACCAAGCTGCAAAATCGATGCATACAAATAATTATAATAATAAAGCACCTTCGAATCTAAACATATACACTAACCTAAACTCAATTTTCCTTACCCCCACAAACCCAATAGAGGTGGACAGAGAAATTAAGCAACTGAAAAATACATCGAGTGAGGGTTACGATGGCGTCTGTACTAAAGTAATAAAACAAGTATCGCAATCAATTGCAGCTCATCTAAGTTATATAATAAATTTATGCATTTCTACTGGAACTTACCCAGAACAACTAAAAACATCGGTTGTTATTCCTCTTCACAAAAAAGATGACAAAAGCAATATGGGAAATTATAGACCTATAGCTTTGATACCCATCTTTTCAAAGATATTCGAAAAATCCATTCATAGCCGTCTTTACAATTTTTTAGAAAAATATAATATCTTGGCTAGCTAACAAAAAGGATTTCGTAGGGGTAAATCCATTAATGCTGCAATATATGAACTAACTAATATAGTTTTGACTAATATGGATAAAAGAAATCCAATATGTGCTATTTTCATGGATATGAGTAAAGCTTTCGATAGTGTTGACCATAACATACTGCTTCGAAAATTAGATTCATATGGCATAAGGGGAAAGGCACTAGATCTCATTCACTCATATCTATGTGACAGAAAACAGTTAACAAAAATAACTAGAATATGCCTTAAAGCGCGGTATGAGAAGATATATAGATCCCAAACTAGAACCATAAAATTAGGAGTTCCACAAGGTAGTGTCTTGGGTCCTTTGCTTTTTCTAATTTATATTAATGATCTCCCTAGACACATAAAGCATCCCATGGTACTTTTTGCAGATGATAGCACTGTACTAATAAAATGTGACGGTCAAAATGACTATGAAAATGAAATTAATGAAACATTAAGAAGCATAATTAAATGGTTAATTGATAACAATCTGAAAATAAATTTAGAAAAAATAAATATTATGCACTTTCATCAAAGAACTCAACCGAAAAGTATGAATGTAAATTATAACGGACATACAGTAGAATCTGTAACACATTCAAAATTTCTAGGAATGCATATTGATTGCAGACTTTCATGGACATTCCATATACACAATCTCTGCAAAAGAATTAACAAACCTTCATTTGCTCTTTACAAACTCTCCAAAATAGTTAACAAGGAAGCGATTTTAACAGCCTATCACGGTCTGGTAGCACCATTACTGAGATATGGCATTATATTTTGGGGTAATTCGGTAGACAAGGAATTTATATTTAAAGCTCAAAAGAAGTGCATTAGAGCAATGTGCCAAATAAATAGTACAATAAGCTGTCAACCTCACTTTAAAAATCTAAAAATTCTCACATTGCCTTCCCTATACATTTACGAAGCAAGTATTTTTGTGAAATTAAATCTAAACTACTATAAGACTGCTGTCAAAAGCTATTATCGTAAATTAAGGGATAAAAAAAGGTTAGAGGTACAAATACCCTATGGCAAAACGGCACTATTAAATAAAAGTATTTTATGCATGACATCATTAATCTATAATAAACTGCCTGATGACATCAAACAATTACCAATTATACAGTTTAAAAAGAAATTACATTCATTATTAATATACAAGTGTTATTATGATGTCAGAGAATATTTGTGTGACAAAAATATTGTATTTCAATGACAGGAAAGGAAAAATAAATATTGTACTTAATAATTATGACCAATATGACTTGAATTTGTATGTATTTGTAATTTGTAATATTTTATCAATGTATCAAAATCTAATATGACTAATTTGTGTTTTGACTTCTAATTTGTATTTAATTATTGTATGCCTTAACGGCGGGACATAGCTGAACTTCTTTTAATTTTAAGACCTGTATCTATGATGTATACCTATAGTCTACAATAAAGATGATTTGATTTGATTTGATTTGATTGATTATGTAAGTATGAGTTCGCGGGTTCGATTCCAGGTCAGGCAAGTACCAATGTAACTTTTCTAAAGTTACACACATCAAAAGTGTCTAGGGATCAAGCATTTTTATGCGGATTTCTTGAGATTGAGATGTGGCTTTGTAATAAATTTATGATTTTATAAATTTATATGGATCCTTTTTGGTGCATTTCATAATTTGAATCAGGAACTGTGAATCAAATTCGAGTAAAAGATGAAAATCAGCTGTCAATATTTTCCCTATAAAAACATACAACGCATTGAAGACATTATTAGTGCTACTGTTTCCCTACTACTGATTAAAACCAACGTTATTATGGAGCGGCGACGTCATTTAAGCAGGGAAGAAATGCTCAGAGCCGTGGGAATGATAGAAGCTGGTTCCCGGCAACGTACTGTGGCTTTAGCTCTGAATACAAGTCAGAGTGTTATCAGTCGACTTTGGCACGTTACCGAAGCACTGGTACCGTGGCTGAGCGCCATGGAGGACGGTATCGCTGCACCACACGGAGACAAGACCGATACATTCAAATCTTAACTCGAAGAGCTCCAACAATAACCGCCATGATGTTAGCCGTGAGGCTTCATCACTCTTCAGGGAACTTAATTAGCGACCAAACAGTCAGAAACCGCTTGCATGAAGTGAACCTTCATTCCCGAAGACCGCTACGGGTACCACCTATAGCAATGCACAATCGTAGGATTCGATATCAATGGGCTCTTGAACACAGAAATTGGGCAGAAGAACAATGGCGTTTCGTGTGCTTTTCTGATGAGTCTCGTTTTGGTATGAGACCGGATACAAGACGTATACGACACTGGAGAACCCCTGGACGCCAACAGCGATTAAAATCCTGCCAGGAAGTCCATCCTTATAGTGGTGGAACCATCATGGTATGGGCGGGTATTTGGATCGGCGGAAGAACTGAGTTGATTTGGATCAGAGGCAACCTCAACGCTCAAATTTATGCTGAAACGATTGTATCAGACGTCATCGTTCCTCTACAAGTGCAAATCGGTCCCTTATTTCAGTTAATGCATGATAATGCACGACCGCACACCGCAAGAGTTGTAAGACAGACTCTCGCCGCAGCTAACATCAATGTCCTGCCCTGGCCTGCTCAGTCGCCAGACTTGAACCCGATTGAGCATGCATGGGATATGCTACAGAGAAGAGCTCTGCCGAATATGGAGGGTATCCAGTCGCAAGAAGACCTTTTTTTGTTGTTGCAACGAACATGGGCGGCCATTCCACAGCGTGATTTGGATGAACTCATTTTGAGTATGCCAAACCGATGTTCTTGTGTTGTTAGTGTTCGCGGTAGAAACACGGATTATTAATTGTTTAAGTTACCCAATAAAATTTTAGAGAAAACTGTTATTTCAGTCTTTTTTTCGAACTTTTGTGTTAGTGGTTCAAATGTCAAATATCCCTTTATTAGGAAAATGGCAAATTTCTTTATTAATGCAAAGGTGACTTGGTTTATCGTTACTGTGACAAACGAAAACACTTTATTTGATGAATCCTTAAAGAAAATTTTAATTAATATCAATCAGGAGAAAAGTTATTGCAAAAATATATGTTGATCCCTAGACACTTTTGATGTGTGTATATGTACTTTCTAAGTATATCTTGGACACCAATGACTGAAGGTGAAGGAAAACATCTTGAGGAAACCTGGACTTTGGGTCTGAAATCGCCAACTCGCATTGAGCAAGCGTGGTGATTACGCTCAATCCTTCTCTGTATGAGAGGAGACCTGTGCCCAGCAGTGGGACGATAAAAAGGTTGATGATGATGATGATGTTATGTCAAGATCAGAAAATGTCAACGCGCGCTGGTTAAAATGCATTATTACAGTTTTATTTAAATTCATTTTTAAATTATTATTGTCTAACCATTCTATAGTTTCTTATAATGTATTATTTATGTCATCCCTATAAAAATTTCTTTAGTTACACGGTATCGTTATAGGACTATCATCGGCGAATAATGTCGTTTTGTCTTTGATTGCCTCTGGAACGTCATTAATATAAAGTGTAAAAAGCGGTAGTCCTAGTATACTTCCTTGTGAAATTCCCTAGATAACGTTGCGTTAATTTGAGAGAAAGTTTTCTTTTCTTTTGGTGTGTATAATTAATTAATTCTGCTTATTTCCGTTACTTGTTGTCTGACGCGAGTGCAAGGACATTTCCTCTTATGCCTTACAGCATAAGAGGAAATGTCGTCAAGCTTTTATAGTAAAATATTATGTTACACACAATTGAATGCCTGAGTCATGTCATAAAATATCGCACACACTGGAGTATTTTTGTCCATATTTGTCATAACAGTGTATAAAAATTCATAAATATGCATGTTAATTATCTTATTTTTCCTTAATCCTTTTTGTTCGTTGCAAAGAACAGGATTTACTTCTAAATATAAATTGAGTTAATTAAAATCTATATTAAGATTTTAATTATTTTTGAGAATATTGGTATCAATGAAATTGGCCTATAGCATTCCATTAACTCCCGAACTTGTTTCTTGAATAATGGCTTTATTACCGATTTTTTCAGGGTATCCGGAAAGATACCTTCAGTTATACATAAATTTATTATATAAATTAAAGGGGAACAAATTTCCTTGGGTATCGCTTTAAGTATTTTTGTACAAATGCCATCATAACCTACACTATTTGTGTTGTTAAGTGCCAACGTTATTTTAAGTATGTAGTTTGGCATACATGGAGCCATGATCATAGAATTCTTCCGGTTTAAATATGTGTTGTGAGTCTGTCTCCGGGATTAACAACAGGCTGGATTTTATCAATAAAGTAATTATTAAATGCATTGGAATTACATTTTGGATCGGAGACAAGTTCAAGATTATTGTTATGAATTCTAAGTTTAACTTTGAATTATTATACTGCTGACGTGGTCATATATTTGAAACTGGACCGTCCATGAATTACAAATGTTTGACCAGGTAAACAAAATATAAAACAAACACAATAAAACAAACAAAATAATACTTTTTATATAGATATTTTTCCACAACTCGTAAAGAAAAATGAGAGGCGTGACGGAAATTAATTTTTTATTTTTTTTATTTTACTAATTAATTGTTATTTTTTTGTCTGTGCTGGGCCATAATTTATCCGTACTACTATATAATGTAACTAAAACTCATTCGAAAGACGGTCCATAGATTAATAAATAAATCGACGTTATATTCAGTTGAAGTAGCGTTAATTGTTAAAAGTTGTTTGGCAATAAATTTCATTCGAACAACTGACATTACATTATTCAAACATACATAATTATGACTCTGGAAATTATGTTGATTCGAGCTCTTAGAGCTCAAACAGATAGTTATTCTATTTATGGTTTTATGCTTTTAAAATTCAAAAAATTGACGGAAGTTTGATAAAACACACGGATTTTGGAGCCTCTAAAAATATTTTCTATTTCGATTTTTTCGTCGACGATATCTTGAACGAGGAAAGAACCAACTAATTTGGACCGGCTAGCGGCATTTGACAACCCGGGTTGAAAATGAAAATGTACTAAACAGCTTTTGACATCATAAAATGTTTCCTTTCGATTTTGGCCCACTTTACACAGACAGACTTTCTTCAAAATGTCAAAAGCTGTTTACTACATTTTCATTTTTGTTATAATGTGATTCTTTATTTTTGACTGTGAACGTTGTCTTCATCCTATTCTACTTCGTCGTGTGGTGTTCCAGGCTTCCCACCTGAGCACGGCAATGTATTTCTCTGGTTGGTACAACTGCCAGGGACATAGTTCAGCGCGTATCAGAAAACTCCTTGTGTTCTCGATTTCCCAAGCCCAGGTAAGCAGGATTTAAAATTAGCAAGTACCTAGTTTCACACATTCCTGTAAATACTAAGTCAACAGAATTAAATTGTGGATTAAATCCAATATTAAGCTAATAATAATGATTTTAATCATTCCATTTTTACAGTGTTCAGCTAGGATAGCTAAGTATTAGGTACAAGATAATTCAATTCAATTTATTTTGTTCGCAGCGTCCTGTGGTCTTCAAAGGGCTTGGATACATAGATCTCTCGTATCAGTCATATATTACGGTGAGTATAATCATTACTACAAAATTAACCAAAACCATACATGCTATGTATAATATTTACCTAAAGGTACTGAAGAAAACAGCTAAATAAATCAATAAACAACACAAAAAAAATTGTGTCTGCTCCGACGCTCGACTGGAGTTTACTCCTTAAGTACGAGAAAAAAATAAATAAAAAAAAATATTTAAAAAAAATAAAATAAAAAAAAGAAATAAAAAAATAAAATAAAATAATGAAAATAAATAAAAATTATTATTATTTTAAAAATTATTTATAATCTAAACCATAAAAAATAAAAAAATTATAAATGCATATTTATGAAAATTTTAACCAATTTTAAGAAAGTTGATAATATATTTTTATTTTATACATTTTTTTTAAATTATTATAATTTTTTTTTTAAATATAACATTATCCTAATCATCATCATCATCCCAGCGCCAATCCCAGTCGCATCCGAAGCCTTTTCAGCTTTGGAGTCTGGGGTCCGCTTTACCAGTCCAACTGCTGATATGGCTAAACTTCGACATTTTCCGTGAAGCGACTGCCGTCTGACCTCCACAACCCGAAGGCGACATCGAAGCATTGCAGTTAGACCAATTGTTGGACTTTTGAGGGCTCCAACAACCCGTAACGACTGTCACTAGATGTTCGTATGGCAACCGGGACCAACGGCTTAACGTGCTTTCCGAGGCACGACCAGACCAGTGCAAATATTCATATTCATGCATACAAATACTTGCACTGTGCGGTGCGCAGCGGCTGCGTCCGCTACCGCTACGCCACGGAGGCTGTCACTAACCTAATAACTAACAAAATATAGTTGTAAAAAGATAATTATGCCACTTTTTTAGATTAGAAAATTGCGCACCAAAGGTGCGCACTAAAATAGTAACGCTTAAAATTCGTTACTCGTTAGTAAGTTTTACCCCTCGGATTTTCTCATACCGGGCGCCTTATACATGAAAATCGATTCTTAAGGAGTAAACTCCAATAAACTCCAAAAAATAAAAGTGTGTGTGTCAGCTCCGACGCACGACTGGAGTTTACTACTTAAGTACGGGAAAAAAAAATAAAATTAAAAAAAAGAACTAAAAAAATAAAAAAAAAATATTGTTATTATTATTTTTAAAATTATTTATATAATAAATCATAAAAAATTTAAAAAAAATATATTTTATGCATATTTATGAAAATTTTAACCAATTTTAAGAAAGTTGATAATAAGAAATATTTTTATAAACATTTGTTTTAAATTATTATATTTTTTTTTAAATATAAAATTATCTTAATAACTAACAAAATATAGTTGCAAAAAGATAATTATGCCACTTTTTCAGATTAGAAAGTTGCGCACCAAAGGTGCGCAATAAAATAGTAACGCTTAAAATTCGTTACTCGTTAGTAGGTCTTCTTCTTCATAGGTAGGTTTCTCATACCGGGCGCCTTATATTATATGAAAATCGATTCTTAAGGAGTAAACTCCAAAAAAAAATTTTTATTATTATTATTTTAAAAATTATTTATAAAATAAATCATAATAAATTAAAAAAAATATAAATGCATATTTATGAAAATTTTAACCAATTTTAAGAAAGTTGATAATAAAAAAAAAAAATTATAAACATTTTTTTTTAATTATTATAATTTTTTTTTAAATATAACATTATCTTAATAACTAACAAAATATAGTTGTAAAAAGATAATTATGCCACTTTTTAGATTAGAAAGTTGCGCACCGAAGGTGCGCACTAAAATAGGAAAAAAAAAAATCGAAAATTAAAATTCGTTACTCGTTAGTAGGCTTTATTACCCCTCGGATTTTTCTCATACCGGGTGCCTTATATATGAAAATCGATTCTTAAGGAGTAAACTCCAATAACAAGTATTATAAAATATCAATTGTTACATTGTTGTTTATTTCAGATCGTTAAGGCGTCGTACTCCGCATTCTCAGTGCTGTATTAAATTAACAAATAAGTTTATTTTAAGAAGATAAGCGATATTCATAATATAAATACCAGGAACAAACACAATCTTGCTTTACATCACACTCGTCTCCACAGAGTAGGCAACTCGTTCATGGGTCAATGTATACACTTTTATAACAAGCTTCCCATGGACGTTCGAAACTTACCCATTAAACGATTTAAGAACCATATAAAGGCCAAACTTTGCAAAAAGGGGTATTATAAAATCACAGATTATTTAGAAGACAAAAAGCTTGGGACTGAGCTGCTCGCTCTGTTAAGCATTGTTAATTGTTATTAAGCAATATGCGTAATTATAAGGTAAATTATTGTAAACATTTTCATTTTTAATGTCTGGACTTGAAAAAAGACGATGATCCCTGAGTTTGTTTCGGCTATTTCTTCTCAGAGGTAGTCAGTTAGGAAATGCCGACTTCATCTAGTTAAAAAAAATAAAATAAAAAATAAACATGACGTGTAAAAGTGATCAGTGATCCTACTTGCTTAATAAACGATTTCATTTCATTTCATTTCATTATCAGTAGAACTACTTAGAAGGTTCGTTACATTCAGTACTGCGTGGGTTAAATACAGTAAAGATAAATGAGCCACAATGTTACCATTATTTTTTTAAGTTCTGAATTTTATTCCACGTTTACAGCAAAGTACATGTTGTGTCGACTGTTTTTCGATATCGTTTACATTTACATAAACATAGAAGACGAAAAGAAGTGATAGAAGAAGAATAAAAGTGTGAAAAAATTATCTATTATTACATAATTGTCAATATATCACGAAAACACCTAAGTATATATGTAGTACACATGTAGTACACCAAAACAAGTGTATACATGTATAAACTTGGCTATATTCAGAATTTTTTTAGGTAATCGTTTATTTTTAAAGATTTTTTTTGTTTCATTTGAAGCCATAAGTTTTGTAATATGTCGTATTTCAGTATTTATTTCATAAAAAATCCCTATTAAAATTTTCTAAGTGTTGATATTGTCACGAGTAGAGCTCATAACTATGTCCACATGCTACGCTTGCTGATGATACCCCATCGGACTACGAGAGTGGAGGACGAGGGAGGACACCTGTATAGTTCCAGTTAGATCACGGTGGTGACGGACGTAGCTGGTGATTATAGTACAGGAATCCTCCTAGTTTAATCCAAGAGCAATTTGCTGTCTTATACAACGGTATTTTTTGTTAATGCGAAACCTGAATATAGTTTGTTCAGAATAAGCAACTGAATCAATGCCGATAATTTTTACATGTTATATTTTTTGCTAAATACATTTAGAAATTGTTGTAGTCTGGTTACCGAGCGCCCCACGCACCTTACGATAGATCATAGTACTGCGCACAGCTGACGCCAGAAGTCAACGCACGGGTCGCCTGCCCGTGCGGAGCGTGTACCATATTTTTTTTGGGGCACCCAAGTAGGATAACAAGCTCATAACCTTGTGGTTTTTCATGATATCTTTTTGAAATTTTGTACATACACTTAAAAATACTGGACACGTGTCTCGGGTAATATTGAACAAATTGATATTGTTGTTTTGTATACTATAAAGCCTCCCACGTCGAAGACTAGTCTCCGTTAAGATTAGCCGATATGGCCAAATTGCTATTATACGACTTATTTAACGACATGGTTGGCGCAGTTGTTAGCCGATTTACTACAGTGTGGCTAACACGAATTTTCATTAAGAGACTTGATCGTCGATATCGACCGCGTTTGTCTCATCTCTTCAAGGTTGGAAGAACTGTCAACCAATGAGAGCGCCAAACGCGGTCGATGTCAACGATCGAATCTCGTAATGAAAACTCATGGTAGCAACACTGTGCTGCGTGTCGTGGGTTTGATTCTCGCACGAAACAAATATTTGTATGACCTACAAGTAGTTGTTCCGGGACTTAAGAAATTCCTAGTGCGAGGACACATTACATAGATTATATTGGGCTTCTTAAATCGGGAATCAATAAAACTTGTTGCAAACAAGTGTCGGTCGCAACTTATATAGGATTGAAAGTAAAAGGGGTAACAAATGTTCTGATGGGTGTTCATGTAAAGGTAGTTCTCTAAACTATGTTTTAAAGTAAATAAATTAGAATTCAACATGCAATAACGTCTTTTAATTACCACACAATTCCAACGTATAGAGGATGGGAACTGGGTAAAAAGAGGTACCGGAATGCAAAACTTAAGAGGCAAATCACTGTTTCTATCCATTACAACTACCAGGTCACTCAGAAAGTATTGCGACAAAAAGTTTTCATGTATGAGAAACTGGCCAGTTATAATTTATTTTAAAAATGTGATTATTTATAACTAACTAGCGACCCACCCCGGCTTCGCACGGGTGCAATGCTGATACTAAACACACTACAGAAAAACTGTGAAGGTTGTATAAAAACATAGCGGCCCGCTGCTCCCGTCCTGCCCCGGCCGGTCGGAGCCGCCGTAAACGCGACGCCCCGCAATTTTTAAATCTGTAATATCTTCGAAAATATTCATTTAAATCATATGCTGTAAAGGGCGATGTGAATCTATATTAAATGAACGATGTAGTTGCTGTATTTGTTAAAATCGCTTCGAAAATTAGCCGGTATTTGTCGTTGATATTGTCGAAAAGCAAATGACAAAAAAATGTTATTATGGGATATCCATAAGAGATAGAATTATACCATCGCGGACTTTTTTGTAGACCTTTTCAATGTGTAATACAATATTTAGTCCATTATTTTGAGAAATCTCGTAGGGTTCAGCCTACGTTTCACTGTAAACGCAGAAAAAATGTAATTATTTACGACATCACATTAGAACCCTTAAACATAAAAGTGTTTCTTCACAATTTAATGGATGTTATTATACTTATTAAAAACCTTCCTCTTTAAGGCGCTGTGCTCAGTAAAAATAGGCTTCAAAAAACAGTTTTTTAGCCAAATGTATACATTTCAGAGCAGCCAAAAATTTATATCTTAATCTTGATTATATGTAGCAGGAAACCATTGTTTTCAAAACACGTTTTGAATTAATTTTCTCGATAGAAAAAAATCCTAAAGTAACCACTAAAATTGAATTTATAACCGTTGTAACTGTATTATTAATCATCAAATCTTGATAAAATTGAGAAGAGCGATGTAAAATATAATAGTAAATGAAACCATTGTTTTTGTTTATCGATTTAACTAAGATATTCTAAAATAAATAATGTATTTAATGATAAATAACGTGAACGAAACGTCGCTCCATCGCGGCGTCCATTGCCTTCTCTTTCACTTCTATGCTTAGCGACAGTGACCGCTGAGGCGCGCTGCTTGACGGACCTATGTCAATTTTTGCTTTACCCCGCACAGAAAATCTGAGGGCACGGCAGTGCCCTCGCCAAGTCGAGCGCGAAGCAAACACTGCCGTACCATCTTTACCCGAACCATTTCGCTGCATTTTCAGGCCCCGAATTAAGAACCTCTGGATAGTACCTGAACGCTGAAATTTTGGTCATCCAGTAAGCTGCATTTACACACTTCAAATCTAAAATTTCAAGTCTGTAGCTCATCCAGTTCTGAAGTTAAGCGAAAGTAAATTTCCGTGTTTTCGACACTCACTCACTCATGATCATCAAAATAGAAGTAGTACTTCCCATAAACTCAGAGAGCTGAAATTTAGTACAGAACCAGGGTTTAATGGTCACATAAAGGGAAAAATATAAAAACTAGAATAATCGAAGATCTGAAGTACCTGGTGACCTTGATTAGAAAGCAGAAGAGCCCAACCAAACTAGTAGAGATTGACGTACCACCGTCAATAAAATATTCAACTTGGTGGGCCCCTTCATCAACTGATTTAAAAAAAAAGGAGTTGGTTCTCAATTCGTCGTAATCTTCTTTTTTATGAAGGTATGTCACCGATTACCTTAAGACGCCTGGATCGATTTTCAAATTTCTTTTTGTTTGAAAGGGTATACTTTCTAGGTGGTTCAATAGTTACCAGGTCAGGATCTGATGATGGAAGACCAGAGAAATCAATAGTAACTTTCAAAAATCGTAGGGGTGACAAGTGCATTTCTAAGTATTTTCAATAAGTATTAGGAAACACTACAATCTAATAAAGGTACGGAGTAGATCTGATGATGAAGCTGGGAGACAGTCGTGAGAACTCCTCAACGATTCACAGCAGCTACCTTGTGTTTATGTTTGATTAAATTTGTATTGATGAGAATTAAATTATTATTATTTAGAATTATTTTATTTGTCTGGTGAAGCCGTACGGAGGACGGGTCTGAGCAGTTGTGTTGCGATGTGTACCGGGTACGATGTGCCTAATGTTGTTGTGTCGGGAGTTTGGTCGTGGAGGGTCTCCAGATCATCCTCTGGCGCAGCATCGTTGTTCGTGTTGTTGGGTTAAACATTGCATCACCTCGCTCAACTGCCGTCTTCCTTCCTATTCACTCCGTTTTTTTGAGTGAATAGGCTTAATAAGTTAGTGCGTTTTACCATCAACGATTGCATCACTGCTTACCATCAGGCGGGATTGCAGTCAAGCACTAGTTTATAACTAATAAAAAAAAAAAAAACTTTACACCTCGATGGGTTGTGACTGTCATAAAGGCTCCGATGATGAAGACAAAGGTCAGTCCCGCGTACTCCTCAACGGTTTACAGTAGTTACTTTGTGTTTGGACTTAAGTATATAATTTATATTCATGAGGACTTTGCACCCATATGGGTTATAATGAAGGTCTGAAGTAGATTTGATGATGGAGTCGAGAGACAAACGAAGGAACTCCTCGGCGATCCACAGCAGCTACCTTGTGTTTATGCCTGATTAATTTGTATTGATAAGAGCTTTATACCTAGTAGATAAATTGGGATTGTCATTAGAGATCTTATGACGAAGACGAAGGGCTGTTAGGGGACTCCTCAACGGTTTACAGTAGCTACTTTGTGTTTGGAATTAATTCATTTATATTGATGAGAACTTTGCACCTATATGGGCTAAAATTATGGTCTGCAGTAACCTTTGAATTAGATCAGAAGGAAGAAATGTTCGTCGTTCAGTAATCTATAATCAAATCTACTATTGCTACTTACATAAAAAAAATTATTGTCATTGCAAAAATCCAGCGTAGTGGGACACATATATCTTCTAATTTGATCTAGCTTAGAGCGCCCCACTGCTGAAAATGCCTCCCCTTCTGCTTTGATAAAAACTGTGGATAAGACTAGACTGGCTTTTATACTTTTTAGTTCACACGAAGAAATAGTCGAACGATTACTAACTAGGTACTACTAACTTTTCAACTCGAACATAAACATTACACAAATGAAATTAACAAATTATCCTAAAATAAATTTCACTCAAAATTTGGTCAAAATATAATCCACTAGCTTTCCGCCCGCGGTTTTGCCCGCGTGGAATGAGGTTATATCGCTTTTTAGATTTTCCTTAGGAATATCGATTCTTCCGGGATAAAAACTACCCTATTATTTAATCCGGACTTCTATCTTTGTGTCTACAAAATTTCAAAGCAATCGGTTCAGTAGTTATGGCGTGAAAGCGGAACAAACAAACAAACAAACTCACTTTTCTTTTTTTTCATAAATATAGAGAAACTGGATGCATTTTTGACATATTGAGACATAAATCAGGAATATATAATCAGCCTAAAATATTCCCACTCCTAGGACACATCCTCCTCTCGATGAGATAGAGTGGGCCGTAATCTACCCGTGTAGATTACGGCCCACTGCGGCCCAGGCGGGCACAGTGCGGGTTGATAAATGTCACATGCCTTCGAAGATTTTGCTTCTAAAACATGCCGGTTGTCTCACGAAAATTTCCTTCACTGCACCGTTTTGAGAGCAGTGGTGATGAAATAATTTACACAAATTAAAGCGCCTGATAGGGTTCTAACCTACGGTCTACAACTTGTAAATCGCGGACGATACTACTAGTCCACCGCTGCTCTATCAGTGTACAAGGGAACAACGACGAAGCGTTTTGCTCCCTCTTTTATTCCGCGTACATCGAGGGACTGGAACAATTATATAATAATAATAACGTTTATTCAGAAATAATTTACATTGTTACACAAAATATATTGTAGGCTATAATTTATTGTTACAATCGGATTACACATCTGTAACCGAACTAGGCAAAAGCCTGTGTTTCAGTTATCAGCGCCCAATCCCTTAAAAAGTAGACACTAGATATATGTAGGTAGCCATTGAGTAAAGTCAACACTTTGTAAATTTACATGTTCAAAAATAGAATAAATCAATTAAATTTAATGAAATAAATTAAAATAACATCATACCAAATAAAATTAACATTTTTATAATTTACCAGAAATAATAAATTAACTTAAAATTAGATTAAATTAAGAATAAGCACTGAACAGTACGTGTGTCCTCTATTTGTGTGATAAGATTATGTGTGTTATGTGTATGAATGTAAGAGGGTGTATGTATGTGGTAAATAGTCAATCACTGTGTTATATGTAGTATTAACTCAGTCTCTTCGTAATTAAGTTTTTGTAAGTATTTTGTAACCTTTTCCTTACATTGAGTTTTCGTTAAAGGGTAGATATTTATTGCTTTATTTATCTTATTATAGATATAAGGTCCAATGAAGTTTGTAAATCTTGAGCTAAATTTAGTAGTATTTATATAATTTTTATAATTTGCCAGCGGCGGTTTTTTCGTCACACTACAATTTGAATGTCTTCAAGGCTAAAGTGAATAGGCTATTAATAAACTAGCGCGCTTTACCATCAACGATCGCATCACTGCTCTGCTTACCATCAGACGGGATTGCGGTCAAACGCAAGTTAGAGTACCATTCATATGTATTTAGAAAGCTTCAACTTATAGTGCATTGGACTTACGAGTGGCGGTGATACCCGCTTAAGGACATACTTAAAAACTGTCAAACTATTTATTATAGGTGAATTGTGTATGATATCTAATTAACCTACCTACATAAATCTTCGTTTATGCAAAGTGTTTGATTCTTCTGATCTAGAAGATGGTTGGTTTGGAAAAAAACATATTTTAGTGCTTGGGGATCTTTAGCAACTCAAACCAGCAGTGTAATTACGTAAAACGCCATCAGTAGCAATGGGTTTCATTTTGACAGATCAACAACATTCATTGCGTTATTATTATTATTATTTTTTATATATAATTATAAACTAGTGCTTGACTGCAATCCCGCCTGATGGTAAGCAGTGATGCAATCGTTGATGGTAAAGCGCACTAGTTTATTAAGCCTATTCACTTAAAAAACTTAGGAATAGGAAGGATGACGGCAGCTGAGCGAGGTGATGCAATGTAAAACCCAAGACCAACACGACCAAACGATGCTGCGCTAGAGGGAGATTGATCTGGAGACTCTCCACGACCAAACTCCCAACACAACAACATTTGGCGGATCGTACACGGCACACATCGCAACACAACTGCTCAGACCCGTATAGGCTTCACCAGACATCATGCCGGAACACGACGAATCGCTTGGCGGCAAGACTTTGTCTGGTGGGTGGTAACTTCTGCCGGCAGCCGATGTTATGGCCTACCACCGAGAAACGTTTTTGAGAACTCATTTTTTAAACACATGGGGCAATGGATTAGCAATATACTTCAAAATGATTCCAGTTAATATCAATAGTGTGTTACGTATTGAGGGAGTCGTCAGAGATAAGTCGCTGTTTAAAAAACTAATCCTCTTAGAAAGGTGGTAGGCCTTGCCATCCGCCGCCGGCAGGAGTTACCACCCACCGGACAAAGTCTTGCCGCCAAGCGATTCGTCGTGTCGGGCATAAGGACTGGTGAAGCCGTACGGAGGACGGGTTTGAGCAGTTGTGATGCGATTTATGCCGGGTACGATGAGTCAAATGTTGTTGTTTCGGGATTTTGGTCGTGGAGGGTCTCTAGATCAATCTCCCTTTGGCGCAGCATCGTTGGTCGTGTTGTTGGGTTTAACATTACACCACCTCGCTCAACTGCCGTCTTCCTTCCTATTCACTCAGTTTTTTTTGAGTGAATAGGCTCTTAATAAACTAGCGCGCTTTACCATCAACGATTGCATCACTGCTTGCCATCAGGCGGGATTGCAGTCAAGGACTAGTTTATAATTATTAAAATAAATAAAATTCCAATCTGTTGTACTATTTTTTTTTTAAACAATGATCTTACGTTGTCTATTAGACCGCTGGATGATTCTACGTTTGTTGAGATGTCAAAAAGAACCAAAGTAGGATTGACAACTCAATCAGACAGAGATATACTGCCTAACCGATTGATACCTCTGCTCTCGCATTCTAATGAAGAAATGTTTAATGGAAATATGTAACACAATGTTTGAGGGACGTACCAGAATGTACTGTTTGTTTACTACCGTCGAGAAATATGTGTATGCATAATACTATATTCAAAGCAGTTCCGCAATCCGAGATAAAAATAATTGCTAAAAATTCCTTGGATTGTTCAACATGTATGATAACAAAAGCCCGGGCTTGTTAACAAAAATATGAGGATGATGAGACGATGACTGCTGGACTGGAAGAAACTATAATCATTGAACAGGGAGCTAAAGTGATGCTTAAGAGAAACATTAATGTTTGGTTTAGTTAATGGTTCTATTATACGAGACTTGGGAATCTTGTTTTTAAAAAAAAAACTATTATTTAAGCTAGAATAGAATTTAATTAATTATATGGATTTAGATTATAGAAATAGAAGAAATAGTAATAGTTAGGACCTCCGACCCGTACCGAGATTTAGAACCAACTGCCTCGCTGGGCTCATGAATGACGTACTGTAACCCATAATGCTGACGTGGCACATCTGAGCGTTGCTAAGCCATTCCACTAACATTGTAAAGGTATAACAGCCCCCCCCATAAGACTGAAATTCGGGGATAAAAGCCGAAATTCAGGAATTTAAACTATATCACGTAATCTAGGTAATGGAATTGAAGAGTTTTCGGGTTCAGTACTAATATTATAATTACTGACATCGTCATCGGTATGAGTCATTGGTTTAACACAAGAAATATAGAACTTAGATCTATGTTTACAAATAATTTTGCATAACTTGAATGCTATAAGAGAAATTAGTATAACTAAAATACATATGGTTAGAATAGAATAGTGTGTCCCGTATTTTACTAGAATAGGTTCCTCATTAATAAGTTTATTTAAATCTGAATATAACTTATTATTTTGTTTCTTTAAAGTTACATCATCTAAGTCGATATTTTGTAGTAAAATAGGGGATATTATATTATTTAAACTAGTAGTAGACTTTATATCTAATTTACAACATGGATCATTTATAATGCTAAAGTCTAATCTAGGAATAGGAATTTCTACATTGATTGAGTCTTTTGACGATATAAGTTTTGCACTTTTTGTGTAGACTGTACACTGATTTGGAATCCGTAGTATACCAGTTCCGGATACTATCATTTCACGTAATTCGGAGTTATTACAGTCCATTGACACTTTGCTTGAACGAGACTGCACGAAAATCCATTGATTGTTTATAAGCGATTTCCAAATGTCCAATTCGCCAACAATTGTTTTGGTTTCACACTGAGTAGGAATAGCACTAATAGTTTTAGTTAGTAATTCACTTTCACATGTAGGACTGACGCTTGTCAACAATACCGTAGGTATCTCACATAGAAAGAACTCAGAGTACATTGTTTTACATTTATCTAGGGTATCTAGATTACAGAAGTTTAGCTTATCTTTAGAAATAGCAATATACGAACTAGAAGGTAAAATTAAACTAAAAGTATTAGGATTATTTGACCCATGAGGGGTTGGTAATGCTAAATTATGGTACAAAATAAATTCATCATTAGTAACTAAAGGAATTTGTAATACAAATACAAGTTTATTCTTATAATAATAACAAGCGACTTCAGATATGCTTAATATTAAATGGATGTTATCTAGACTTAGCGTTACAGGAATTCCAGTGTCTCTAGGTAGGTGCCTGTCGTTATCAACGAGTTCGTAGTATAATTGCGTTGGATTTATTATGTTTGGATGCAGGATGTTTTGACTACACAACAGGATAGCGTTTGTTATGTCTTCAAGCTGAAACGACAATGCTAGTAGAGAACTTTCGAGATTAGCAAGTATGGAATAGAATTTAGTTTCGGATATCAGGATTTTAGAAGTTTCTGTGATATTATTTAATTGTAGTAAGAGTTGGCTTAGAGTATTTTTGAGAGAAACTTCGGTATATTTTAATTTATTAATCGTTTCTTCGTATGATTCTAGAGAAGTAGTAGTAATTAAGATATTTTCTTTCATTAGTTCCGCGAGCTTTTTCTCGTGGTTTTGAAATGATTCAATAGCGGAATCGTATTTTGATGCGTCGTCTTCATCTAGAGTGCCGAAAACATGTTTGAAAACGGTGCCTATTCCGGCGAACCAAGCTGAACGTTTATTACGTTTTGACATTAGATGTGAGATAGAGTCAAACTCGCGTTTAATTTCGTTGTACCGAAATGTGAATGGAGATAGTATATCATCACATTGAAGGTTGCTTGATTTTTGACATGTTTTCATAAGTATGCCTATGATATCGTTGAGGTTAGATAGGTGGGGATTTATAAGAGAAATGTTTACATGACTAATTATATTTAACTTCCCCTTAATCGCTTTAAGTTTTCCTATGTTATCGAAGTATATACCGGAACTAGAAGGAAGAGGCTTGATAAAATCTTGATGCGCATTGACCGAGGCGCTGAAATAGAATTAATGAAATCAGTTAAACTACGTTAAAGACCTATTCTAATTACTAGCTAATATTTACATGTAAATAATTAATGATTGATTATTTTAATCGATCTCTAACAGTAGTACGGAGTCGTTAATTACCGCAGGTTTCATTTGATCGAAATGATGAGTCACATGACGTCTGTTTATAAGAAGCGTAGCTGTGTTGTTATTGTGAACTTTAATGATTTTGTAAGGTCCTTTCCAGATAGGCGAGAGTGCCTTTTTGAGCCTCAGGTGGGCTTTAAGGTAGACGTAGTCACCAGCTTTGTACTGTGGTGGTGATTTAGTATGAGAGTCGTAATAGGATTTAGAAGATTCCTTGGATTTTAATATATTTTGTAAGGCTTTTTCCCTAGTGTGTTTAAATTTATGTTGTAACATTCTAATGTAATCTGAATAGGTTGTGTTAGGTTCAGTTTCATAGATGGAGTTTGGAATAAAGGGTTTATGACCAAATATTAGCTCGTAAGGAGTGAATTTTGTCGTTGAATGTTCCGTCGTGTTATAAGTCAGCATAGCTGTATAGACGTAAGTCGGCCAGTTGTCTTGGTCTGTATTTACGAAGGATTTTAAATATTCCTTGAGAGTCGAATGACTGCGTTCTAAAGCGCCTTGCGTCTGAGGATGATAAGGTGATGACCATAATTGTTTAATTTTAAGGAATTTGCAAGTTGTTTTAAAAAGGTCGGACGTAAAGTTAGTGCCTTGATCAGTTAAGATAGATTTAGGAATTCCGAATAAGGATATAAAATGAATAAGACAATCGCTAGATTCTTCGGCGGTTGTACTACGTATCGGGTAAGCGGTTGAATATTTCGTAAGATCATCTTGTAAGGTAAGTATATATTTTAGTTTAGCGGGACCGGACTCGGGCAAAGGTCCTACTATGTCCAGTGCTATTCTCTGAAACGGTGCTGTGGATGTAGTAGTGATTTCCATTGGGGCCTTATTTAATTTTCTCAGTGCTTTATTTTCCTGACATAGTTTACATTTCTTGACATAGTCTTCTATGTCGCTTCGCATGCCTTTCCAATAGAATTGTTCTCGGATTCTGTTATACATTCGCGTCGAGCCTAAGTGCCCGGCTGTAGGAATATCGTGGTTTTCACGCATGATTTTGGGTCTTTCACTCAGAGTAGGGTATATTGTTTTATTTAAGTAAACGTGGATTTGAATGTTTGTGTTGTGAAAAATATGAGTTAGGATATTGTAGATTTTGGTGTAGGAGTGATTATCAAATGGATTTTTGAAATCGGAGATAGCAACGTCTCGTATTTGTTCGGATTTCAGGATTTCGCTTCTAATTCGTTTCAGAGTGTCATAAATAGCATGATAAGGTAACTCGTCAAAGTGGTGAACTTTTGTAAAGATGAAGTAAACAGTTTTGCCGTCGTATTCAGTTTTTAGAAAGTGGTATAATTCTTTTTCAGAATTAAGGATTTCGTCTTCGTTGCCGGAATTTAGGAGAATTTCGGGGATGTAGGGATTTGATTCATCTAAGTCTATTGATGTAGGAATTAATATTACCTTGCATGTTGTTTTTAGTAGGCTTTCGTTGTGTTCTTTTAGAATTGTGTTGCAAGTATTATTTTTATTTGACTTTAGGAATTGGGAATAATTGTCTTCATTTAGATTTGATTGCTCATTTGGTGAGGGCATTTGTAACGAGTCGAAGTCAAGGTTAAGGTCAGCACTGTTAGGGCTAGTTTCAAGGTAAGGTAAGTTTGGTCCTAGATCTATGAGATCTGGAGATAGTATTGGTTCATTTTGCGGTATAGGGTTTTGTAGTATATTAGAGTCGGGATTTATTTCTTGATTTAGTAGGTCGTTATCTTCGAAAGAGAACGGAATGGGAGATGGAAAAATTATAAGAGGATCCTCTAAAGGATCATCGAATTCAGTGTCAAGGCCTAGTAATAGAGGATCAGAGGTTGTCGAAGGTTTACCTTGAATAGGGTTAACTGGATATCGAGACAATGCATCAGCATTAGTATTCATTTTCCCTTTCTTGTATACAATATTATAGTCAAATTCCTCTAATTTGAGTCTCCAGCGTACTAGCCT
Organism: Sesamia nonagrioides; assembly: GCA_017933935.1. Classification (NCBI taxonomy): domain Eukaryota; kingdom Metazoa; phylum Arthropoda; class Insecta; order Lepidoptera; family Noctuidae; genus Sesamia; species Sesamia nonagrioides. Next base: position 2,095,252 of record JADWQK010002063.1, read on the forward strand.
AGAGCCAGGATCCTTACAGTTGAATAACCACTGTAGTGGTTTGTGATCAGTGACTATGGTAAATCAATTTCCGTACAGATAGGGTCGGAAGGCTTTAGTTCCAAAGATAATAGCTAAGCATTCTTTTTCGGTAACGCTATAGTTACACTCAGCCTTATTGAGTGTTCGAGACGCGTAAGCGATTGGACGGTCCTTTCCGATTGGACCTTGGGATAATATGGCTGAAACAGCGAAGTTGGAAGCGTCACAGGTGAGGATAAAAGGTTTGGTAAAATCGGGATATATTAACACCGGTGACGTCACTAATTTAGTTTTTAGGTTTTCGAAAGCGAGCTGTTGTTCATTGTTCCAATTGAACGGTGCGTCCTTTTTTAGGAGAGATGTTAATGGTTTTGCTAGTTTGGAAAAGTCAGGTATGAAACGTCTGTAGTAAGATACGAGGCCAAGAAAAGATTTTACATCTTTTGGGCATTTTGGTTTTGGGAATTCAGTGATATATTTGACTTTTCTAGGATTCGGTTGAACACCGTCTTTGTTGATGAGGTGACCAAGGTAAGCCACTTCTTTGCATAGAAACTCGCATTTATCTGGTTGGAGTTTCAGGTTATAGTTCCTGAGCCTATCGAAAACAGCGGACAGATTTTGAATGTGACTTGGTAAGTCAGGTGAGTATACTACAATGTCGTCTAAATAAACAAAGCATCGTGAGCCTTGAAGTCCACACAAGCATGTGTTCATTACTTTTTGAAAGGTAGAAGGGGCATTTTTCAGCCCAAATGGCATTCTCGAAAATTGGAAATGACCTTGTGGTATAGAAAAGGCGGTTTTGGGAGCGTCTTGCTCGGACATTGGAATCTGATGGAAGCCTGAGGCTAAATCTAAAGTTGTGAAGTATTGACTTTTCCCCAATTGATCTAAAATTTCAGTTATTTGTGGAATAGGATATGTTTCTCCAATAGTAATGTCATTGAGTTTTCTATAATCAATAACGATTCTCCATTTTTGTTGTCCCGAAGCATCCAGCTTTTTGGGCACAACCCAAATGGGTGAGGACCATGGTGAATTAGAAGGTGTTATGATGTTTTCTTCAAGCATTTTGTTAATTTGATTTTCAACTTCTTTTTTGTGACACTCGGGAAATCTATAAGATTTAGTTTGAATAGGAATATCTGTGTTTGTTCTGATATTGTGTTCGGCAATTGTAGTGTATGTGAGCTTATCGCCACGGATATGGAAAATATCGGAAAAGTCTGTACAGACTTGTAATAGGGCATTATATTCCTCTTCATTGAGGTGAGACATCCTAAGATGCTGGAGAACCTTTTTAGTTCTTGTAGAAATGTGCATAAGAGGCAATGATTCTTGAGATTTTGAACAGGCTTGAGTGCCTATAGGTTCTAGTGTTAGATTAAGGTTAGATTGGAGTATAACGGACTCTTCGGAGATATTGACAACTGTAATGTTAATACGGTTGTTTTCTTTCACGCTAACTACGCAGTTGGCTACTAATAACGAATCAGAGATGTGTTGGTCTATGAGCAGACCTTCCTTTATATTTGGATTACTTACTGTGCATTCAATTACAGTTTCAGTACGAGGTGGAATGTTATATAATGGTTCAGCGAATTTTAAGTCGATATAATATTCATCTATCTGTAAAGTTCCTTGAAGATAGTCGATTTGGCAACCTAAGTTTTTCAGGAGGTCGTTACCTATGATGCCGTCGAAACTTAGGCTAATATTTTTGACAACGTGAAAATCATGAATATAGGGTTTGCCATGTTTTTTGAATGTTTGCATTTTAAAGCTGCCTAGGGTTGAAGTTGTTTCTTCTCCAGGATCAATTCCTTTGAGGATTATTATATCATCACTTAACTTTGGGACTTTGGACATAGAATCTAATTTCAGCAGACTTATACAGGAACCCGTGTCAATTAAGAAGGATAAAGGCTTATCGGCAACCGGAGTATCGATTATTACGTGAGGTAAGTATCTTTTCTCTGTGTTTTGATGTATTTTATAGATTTTCACATTTGTTTTCTGTTTCAGATGTTGTGAGTTATCGGAGAAAGTATTGCGATTTGGAATGGGAATAGAATCGGTGGATTTCATGTTTGGGTTTTGCACTTTACAGGATTTGGTAGGAATAGCGGATTCAGTGTGTTCAGTGAGTAATTCAGTAGATTTGGTAGTGAGTTTTCTCTTAGATACAGTGGATTTAGTAAGTGATTCAGAGGATTTGGTAAATGGTTTTTTAATAGATACAGTGGATTTAGTAAACGATTCAGTGGATTTAGTAAATGGATTTTTCATAGATACAGTGGATTTAGTATGTGATTCAGCGGATTTAGTAAGCGATTCAGAGGATTTGGTAAGTGGTTTTTCCATAGATACAGTGGATTTAGTAAACGATTCAGTGAATTTAGTAGCCGGATTTTTCCTAGATACAGTGGGTTTAGTATGCGATTCAGTGGATTTTGTAATTTGTTTTTTCAAAGATACAGTGGGTTTGGTAAGTGATTCAGTGGGTTTAGTAATCGACTTTTTCATAGATTCAGTGGATTTAGGATTTGTTTTTTTTATAGATACAGTGGATTTAGTACGCGATTCAGTGGATTTAGTAATTGATTCAGGGGATACAGTGAAGATAGGGGCATCGGCTTTAATATAGTAGGACGAATTTCCTGCGCGATACCGGTCAGGAAATTTTACTCGTTTAAATCATCTTGATTGGTTTCATCTAGATTATCTTCCTCGTTTCTCTTTAAGACGAAAACTTTACGAGCTGGCCTAGAACTTGAAGTTTGTGTAGAATTAGGTTGACGGCCATCGGAAGTGGAAGCAGTAGATTGATTTCTACTGTTATTGTATTGTCTTTTGCGACAATTTTCAATAGTATGTCCTATGTTTTTGCAGTAGCGACATATCATATCGTTGGTATTTACTTTTGAATGATCAGATTGGTGATTCCGCGGAGTTGGAAAACGCGACGATTGGGAGTCACGGCGATAATTAGTGTTTCTTAATCTGTCATTATTGGAGTGAGTACTGGAAGCGGATCTTTTATAGATGCTAGATATAATTTTCTCTTCTTCGACTGCGAAACTTATAGCGGAGTTTAGCGAGTCGGGGTTGCGACATCTAACGACTTGTGATATTCGTGGTAAGAGACCTATTATGAAGGTGTGAAGTGCAAGATCTTGCATTGCAGCTACACGACCTGTTAACTCTGTTTTGCGTTTTGTTGGAATGGAAATGTTTATTTCCGTAAGTAATTTCGCTAAACATGTTTCTATTTTTAATGCAAACTGATTGACTGTTTCAGAAGAGTTTTGTTTACAATCTTGAAGTTCAGTGAGTAGATGAGCATAGTGTTTTCTTTCACCAAATTGATGTTTTAGGAACTCGATGAATTGATCAAAGGACTCGAACTCTTTGACACTACATGTAGTTTCAGCTTTATCTGTTAATTGACTTAGAATATATTTGAATAGGATAGATTTTTGACTTTTAGTAGCAATGTCAAAAGCGCTCTCGCAGTTAGTGATAAAGGGATTCAACTTTTCCCTGGAACCATCGAATGGTTTGATGAATTTGAATAGAATACCGAGTTCTATTTTTTCTTCAATTTCGGCTCTCGTATTTCTAGAACCACTGGAACTTTCCTCCTTTGTATCATGTTTAGAAGCCATGATTTGATTTTAAACAATAAAATATAACTTATCTTAATAACAAGAAATCGCCTCTAGCTTATGTTACTTTGTATAAGTGACTCAGTGTTATAGACGCGTAATCGAAACGCGTAGTCTAAACAAAATAATCAGGAGCGTTACAATAAGGTCTTATCGGTAACAATGTATGAACAGTGTACAATAAAATTATGGTATTAAAATAGTTACATAGGAATAGTATGGACTCTGAGTTAATTCTAGTATTCGTGCTAGGATGTTGTAATGGCCAAAGTAGATGTAGTTGACTTTTAGATCACTCACAGGAACGCCACCATTGCGAGGATATTCAGGAACATCGTGACCGCTTCTCCAGCGGTAAACAGCTGAACAGCAGTTGTAGTAGACCTCTGGACCAGCAGAGGATGAAGCCGGTCTCGGTTGCTGGATGCAACACTCAAGACAGGATGTCGGTTGAGCACTTAGATTTCTTGCACTGACACGACACTGATTTGTTTTTGTAACTTGCTTTAACTTTTAGCACTTTCGAAGTAGATTTAGAATATTTATACACTTAATTAATACACTTGATTTCACTGGCACTTGAGTTTTCTTCGAAGACGTATTCGGGTAGGGGATTTTCGTATCCCACCGCTGCCACCAAATATTATACGAGACTTGGGAATCTTGTTTTTAAAAAAAAACTATTATTTAAGCTAGAATAGAATTTAATTAATTATATGGATTTAGATTATAGAAATAGAAGAAATAGTAATAGTTAGGACCTCCGACCCGTACCGAGATTTAGAACCAACTGCCTCGCTGGGCTCATGAATGACGTACTGTAACCCATAATGCTGACGTGGCACATCTGAGCGTTGCTAAGCCATTCCACTAACATTGTAAAGGTATAACAGTTCGATAGGCTAGTACAAAAAGGGAGGTGGGACCCGGAAGACCAAATAAAGCCTAAACAATTGTTAGTAAAATTTGCTTATAATTTGATTCACGAATTATTACTTATTATGTAAGTTATAATTTGAGATCATACCCCGGGCATGCTTGTATAGACAACAATTCCCAATCTGTGTGGCGTATGACCTAACATTTCATAAGAGCCAAGTTCTAACTCTAAAAAATGGACATTGGCACCTCCGTATTCTCTCGTGGCCAAGCTTATATGGCGCTTTCACGAGTAAACAATTTTCATTGGGCGCACCTCATATTGATTGAAGAAGTAAACATAAATGTTGACTTTATGAGTATAAAACTCAAGCTTCAGCGATCACTGAATACAACAACGGGCGCCACGCGAAGGGGCAATACATAAAACTATTGCTACTGTACAAGAATCAGAACAGGAAAAAAGAAAAGGAAGATTTGTAATAACTACTTCTAAATCGAAAAAAAATGTGTTAAATATTAAAATCAATATAATACGCCTCTACAAAAAGAAGTGAAATCCAACCCAAAACATTCTGTAAAAAATGCCAAGCCTCGCTGGAGCTGCTGGTTTATCTCTAAAAAGTAATGAAATCTAGACAAAGCCGCGCCAAGTTGAAGGTTCCTTATTGCGATTTCTTCAATATTAATATAGTTAATATTGTGTGACTTGGCCGTTGAAGGGTATACAAGGCTACAAATCCAGGTGCTCCATGACACCATTGCACCAATCTGTCGCCAGAACCGCTACCCATTGACCATGGAAAATTGCCTCTTGGAAAACGTGATTTATATTGATGAGAACTTTGCACCTATATGGGCTAAAATTAAGGTCTGCAGTAACCTTTGAATTAGATCAGAAGGAAGAAATGTTCGTCGTTCAGTAATCTATAATCAAATCTACTATTGCTACATAAAAAAAAAAAATGATTGTCATTGCAAAAATCCAGCGTAGTTGGACACATATATCTTCTAATTTAATCTAGCTTAGAGCGCCCCACTGCTGGAAATGCCTCCCCTTCTGCTTTGATAAAAACTGTGGAGAAGACTAGACTGGCTTTTATATTTTTTACACACGAAGAAATAGTCGAACGATTACTAACTACTACTAACTTTTCAACTCAAACATAAACATTACACAAATGAAATGAACAAATTACCCTAAAATAAATTTCACATCCTACTACTAGCTTTTCCCCCGCGGCTTCGCCCGCGTGGAATGAGGTTACATCGCTTTTTAGATTTTCATTAGGAATATCGATTCTTCCGGGATAAAAACTACCCTACTATTTAACCCGGACTTCTATCTTTATGTGTACAAAATTTCAAAGAAATCGGTTTAGTGGTTACGGCGTGAAAGCGGAACAAACAAACTCACTTTTCTTTTTTTTCATAAATATAGAGAAACTGGATGCATTTTTGACATATTGAGACATAAATCAGGAATATATAATCAGCCTAAAATATTCCCACTCCTAGGACACATCCTCCTCTCGATGAGATAGAGTGGGCCGTAATCTACCCGTGTAGATTACGGCCCACTGCGGCCCAGGCGGGCACAGTGCGGGTTCATAAATGTTACATGCCTTCGGAGTTTTTGCTTCTAAAACATGCCGGTTGTCTCACGAAGTTTTCCTTCACTGCACCGTTTTGAGAGCAGTAGTGATGAAATAATTTACACAAATTAAAGCGCCTGATAGGGTTCTAACCTACGGCCTACAACTTGTAAATCGCGGACGATACTACTAGTCCACCGCTGCTCTATCAGTGTGCAAGGGAATTGCATGATTTAATTCAACGATGAAGCGTTTTGCTCCCTCTTTACCGACTGGAACAATTATACAGGGTGTATCTGACATCGACGCACAAACGAGTACCATGGATCCAGTACATGATTCTGAACCCCCAGTGGTGGAATTTTTCGTCGGCTCCTCATGATTTAAAAAAAATATATATGAAGTTTTTTTCACTTAAGACCGTTCATAATTGCTAAACTTTTATAACCCAGTAAGATTTTAAAGTAAAAATTAATTAATTCGCTAATTACACAAAAAAATCGCAATGAAAACAAAACTCGAAAAACTGTCTTATCAGCTGATTTGATAGAGTTTACATCAGGGATCAACGTCATACCTACAAACCCGCACGACGGCACGCTTGCAACGTTCAAATGCCGAGCCGACACTTTCTTTTAACCACTGTGAATTCTGTAACCGTTCATTAACGACATAAATGACTATCATAATTTTATTAGTGGCATGCGGTGTAGCCTATCCGCGATGTTTGCGTTACGGTGTCAGATACACCCTGCATAATAATAATAATAACGTTTATTCAGAAATTATTTACATTGTTACACAAAATATATTATAGGCTATAATTTATTGTTACAATCGGATTACACATCTGTAACCGAACTAGGCAAAAGCCTGTGTTTCAGTTATCAGCGCCCAATCCCTTAAAAAGTAGACACTAGATATATGTAGGTAGCCATTGAGTACAGTCAACACTTTGTAAATTTACATGTTCAAAAATAGAATAAATTAATCAAATTTAATGAAATAAAATAACATCATACCAAATAAAATTAATATTTTTATAATTTACTAGAAATAATAAATTAACTTAAAATTAGATTAAATTAAGAGTAAGCACTGAACAGTACGTGTGTCGTCTATTTGTGTGATATGATTATGTGTGTATGAATGTAAGAGGGTGTGTGTATGTGGTAAATAGTCAATCACTGTGGTATATGTAGTATTAACTCAGTCTCTTCGTAATTAAGTTTTTGTAAGTATTTTGTAACCTTTTCCATACATTGAGTTTTCATTAAAGAGTAGATATTGATTGCTTTATTTATCTTATTATAGATATAAGGTCAAATGAAGTTTGTAAATCTTCAGCTAAATTTAGTAGTATTTAGTATTTATATAATTTGCCAGCGGCGGTGTTTCCGTCACACTACAATTTGAGTGTCTTCAAGGCTAAAGTGAATAGGCTCTAAATAAACTAGCGCGCTTTACCATCAACGATCGCATCACTGCTCTGCTTACCATCAGACGGGATTGCGGTCAAGCGCAACTTAGAGTACCACAATCATATGTATTTAGAAAGCTTCAACTTATAGTGCATTGGACTTACGAGTGGCGGTGATACCCGCTTAAGGACATACTTAAAAACTATCAAACTATTTATTATAGGTGAATTGTCTATGATATCTAATTAACCTACCTACATAAATCTTCGTTTATGCAAAGTGTTTGATTCTTCTGATGTAGAAGATGGTTGGTTTGGAAAAAAACATATTTTAGTGCTTGGGGATCTTTTGCAACTCAAACCAGCAGTGTAATTACGTAAAACGCCATCAGTAGCAATGGGTTTCATTTTGACAGATCAACAACATTCATTGCGTTATTAACGTTTGTGAGCACTCATTTTTTAAACATATGGAGCAATGGACTAGCAATATACTTCAAAATGATTCCAGTTAATATCAATAGTGTGTTACGTAATTAGGGAGTCGTGAGAGAAAAGTCGCTGTTTAAAAAACTAATCCTCTTAGAAAGGTGGTAGGCCTTGCCATCCGCCGCCAGCAGAAGTTACCACCCAACAGACAAAGTCTTGCCGCCAAGCGATTTCTCGTGTTCCGTTCGTGTGATAATGACTGGTGAAGCCGTACGTAGGACGAGTTTGAGCAGTTGTGATGCGATTTATGCCGGGTACGATGGGTGAAATGTTGTTGTTTCGGGATTTTGGTCGTGGAGGGTCTCTAGATAAATCTCCCTTTGGCGCAGCATCGTTGGTCGTGTTGTTGGGTTTAACATTACACCACCTCGCTCAACTGCCGTCTTCCTTCCTATTCACTCAGTTTTTTTGAGTGAATACGCTCTTAATAAACTAGCGCGCTTTACCATCAACGATTGCATCACTGCTTGCCATCAGGCGGGAATGCAGTTAAGCACTAGTTTATAATTATTAAAATAAATAAAATTCCAATCTTTCGTACTGATTTTTTTAAACAATGATCATACGTTGTATATTAGACCGCTGGATGATTCTACGTTTGTTGAGATGTCAAAAAAAACCAAAGTAGGATTGACAACTCAATCAGACAGAGATACACTGCCTAACCGATTGATACCTCTGCTCTCGCATTCAAATGAAGGAATGTTTATTGGAAATATGTAACACAATGTTTGAGGGACGTACCAGAAGGTACTGTTTTTTTACTACCGTCGAGAAATATGTGTACCTATGCATAATACTATATTCAAAGCAGTCCCGCAATCCGAGATAAAGTTAACTGCTAAAAATTTCTTGGATTGTTCAAAATGTATAATAACAAAAGCCCGGGTTTGTTAACAAAAATATGAGGAAGACGCGACGATGACTGCTGGACTGGAAGAAACTATAAGCATTGAACAGGGAGCTAAAGTAATGCTTAAGTTCTCTTAACACACAATCCGCATCCAATCCAATCGGCATCAATGTTTCTACATTGATGTTTGGTTTAGTTAATGGTTCGACAGGCTAGTACAAAAAATGAGGTGGGACCCGGAAGACCAACTAAAGCCGAAACAATTGTTAGTAAAATTTGCTTATAATTTGATTCACGAATTATTACTTAATATGTAAGTTATAATTTGAGATCATACCCCGGGCATGCTTGTACAGACAACAATTCGCGTGGAGTATGACCTAACATTTCACAAGAGCCAAGTTCTAACTCTAAAAAATGGACATTGGCACCTCCATATTCTCTCGTGGCCAAGCTTATATGGCGCTTTCACGAGTATAAAATTTTCATTGGGCGCGCTTCAAGATTATAAAAACTCAAGCTTCAGCGATCACTGAATACAGCCACGCACGCCACGCGAACGGGCAATACATAAAACTATTGCTACTGTACAAGAATCAGAACCGGAAAAAAGAAAAGGAAGATTTGTAATAACTACTTCTAAAAAGAAAAAAAAAACTGTGTTAAATAATAAAATCAATATAATACGCTTCTACAAAAAGAAGTGAAATCCAACCAAAAACATTCTGTAAAAAAATGCCAAGCCTCGCTGGAGCTGCTGGTTTATCTCTAAAAAGTAATGAAATCTAGACAAAGCCGTGCCAAGTTGAAGGTTCCTTATTGCGATTTCTTCAATATTATTATAGTTAATATTGTGTGACTTGGCCGTTGAAGGGTATACAAGGCTACAAATCCAGGTGCTCCATGACACCATTGCACCAATCTGTCGCCAGAACCGCTACCCATTGACCATGGAAAATTGCCTCTTGGAAAACGGTGACAATAACCAGGGCTTGATAAAGTTGCGCATTTCAAAAATACTTATGTATAGACGAGCCGGAAACGAACAGCAAAAAAGTCATTATCAGTACAGATGGATGAATGGATAGAAATCCGTCTGTACGTCTATTTTATATTAGATAGGTGGTCGATTTGACGCTCCAAAAAGAACAGCAGTCATCATTGTCAATGATTAATACATGTGTTGCACAATGTATTAAGTCCAATTACAAATACCAGTATGGGCTATTATTCTCACATAACAAACATAGGTAGTTATAACAGATATACCTAACATTACGTGTTAACAAAATCGCACTAACGTATAATGTTCAACGGCCAAGTCACACAATATTAACTATAATATTACTGAAGAAATCGCAATAAGGAACCTTCAACTTGGCACGGCTTTGTTTAGATTTCATTACTTTTTAGAGATAAACCGGCAGCTCCAGCGAGGCTTGGCATTTTTTTACAGAATGTTTTGGGTTGGATGTTATTATACTTATTAAAAACCTTCCTCTTTAAGGCGCTGTGCTCAGTAAAAATAGGCTTCAAAAAACAGTTTTTAGCCAAATGTATACATTTCAGAGCAGCCAAAAATTTATATGTTAATCTTGATTATATGTAGCAGGAAACCATTGTTTTCAAAACACGTTTTGAATTAATTTTCTCGATAGAAAAAAATCCTAAAGTAACCACTAAAATTGAATTTATAACCGTTGTAACTGTATTATTAATCATCAAATCTTGATAAAATTGAGAAGAGCGATGTAAAATATAATAGTAAATGAAACCATTGTTTTTGTTTATCGATTTAACTAAGATATTCTAAAATAAATAATGTATTTAATGATAAATAACGTGAACGAAACGTCGCTCCATCGCGGCGTCCATTGCCTTCTCTTTCACTTATAAGCTTAGCGACAGTGACCACTGAGGCGCGCTGCTTGACGGACCTATGTCAGTTTTTGCTTTACCCCGCACAGAAAATAATTATATTTACGTGGCTGTTTGTTGATGAATAATCATATTTCGTTTTTGTCCGGGTTCAAACCCCAGGTTTACATTATATGCTTTTTGTAGGTTTTAATTGAAATAAATGCTTTTTAATTTACTGTTATGTTTTTGCCGATATTTTATTTGATCTTTTTCTGTAATTATTCTTTCTTTTTATTTTTTCGCGGCAAATTTTTCTTCACCTGTATGTGTTCGGGTTCAAACCCCAGCTTTACATTGTATGCTTTTTGTTGGATTTCTTATTTGCAATAGTTTTTTTTTTAATTATTATTAATTTAGCCGATTTTCTGTATTTTTTGTAGTAATTGTTCCATCTTTTTGAATATATTCTTTTTGTAACAATTATAATGCAAACTAATATTTAAAATCAATTCGTTATAATTTTCTTTCTACAAATTTCTAGAAATTAATAATAATAATAATAATAATAAGCCTTTATTTAACCATGAATTTCTTAGTTCATAATAATTATATTATGAACTAAGAAATTATCATTACTCTAAACAGCTTTTTATAAATAGTGATTTCTAGAAATAATAGTATCATTTCTAGAAATTACTATTTATAAACAGCTGTTTAGAGTAACTGTTAAAAAAAATACATTTTTCGTATATTTAAAAAAAATAAAAGATTTTTTCTTCAAAACTGCAACTCTTATCGAAGTCGGGTTTGTACTAGTGCTTAGAATGATGTAAAGTAACAGTTTCATGAAAAAAGGACATAACACAAAAAATTTAAGCAGAACGGACAAAGCGCATTATAAAAATAAAACAAAAGTAATAATAAAAAATGAAAATATGTAAAAAATATACATTTTCGAAAATCGCAAGGTAAAGTAAACGTATGTGGGATTCGAACCTGGTTGCTCGCCGCGGATGTCTAATGCGAACCGGGACTGTGACGAACAGAGCCAATCATGCTTCGCATTTGGGTTGTGAAATTACGCTTCTAAATGTAGATGGAATAGAGAATAGTTGGTATAGATTTAATAGAACGTGCGTATTTCTCGATCACGCATTGATGTACTCGCGCGGAGCGCCCCGCAGTGGGCGGGGCTAGTCGTGTCCCACTTCGTCTGCTTCACCCCCTCAAATACCTAAAAGTTGACTAATCACCGCGTCTTAATCACTCTAAAAATATGTTACATAGTTTTAAAGATTTAAGCATACAAAGGGACATAGGTGTGTTAGAGGATCAGAAGTGGTGTTTATTAAAAGAAACCAACCAAGAGGTAGATGTTACAATGTTCGTGTATTATCCATTTGAATTACAATTACAACCAGAATTTATTAATTTAGATAGGAACAGAATAACAATCACTGATTACACAATAAAATGTCAAACTATAGCAATCAGCTATTAATTAATATGGAAAATATAGGTCTCACAGAGTTCGCACGACGTTACCGCTCCGAGTGATGCTTGTCGAAAAAACAGCCCGAGTGCGGGTAAACCGCGCCTTTTATAGTAAACTTGAGGTGAAGTACCGGTCTTCGCTAACAGGTGGAAAGAGAAAGCGACTTTGTTTTATAATATGTTGTGATAATAGGTACGTCGCAAATTAAAAACTTCCCTCCACATTTTTTGCGAGCTAATTAAAATTAATGTGTCTCTTTGAAAAATGGATTTACGTCGAGACTATTTTCGCGCTCGCTATGATTTTTTTACAGATTTCAAATGTCGCCTGAAACCAGACGAATCGTACGACAGACTTCAAATGGCATTTATGAACGAAGGCCCTATTAAGGCACCAGGGTGTCACCACTGTTTGGATCGCCCTGAGGACACGGTGGTATATACGGTGGAGGTCTGCCCGGCTAGGGTAGAGCACCGCCGTGTCCTCGTCGCGGCGATCAGCGGCGGCAGCGATCTTTCGCGTCCGACCCTGGTTCAGGCTAAGCTCCGGAGCGAAAGTGCGTGGCAGGCTGTTACCTCCTTCTGCGAAGTTTAGTGATACTAGCAAAGAAGGAGGCGGAGCGCGTGAGGGAGCGGGAATCCCAGCGCCCTCATGCCTATAGCCCCCGGGGGACGTTCGGTCGGGAGACAACATCGAACTCCTGGCCACAGTAGCAGTGGGCAGCTTGCCGCCCGGTAAGGACTAGGCTCGAGTCGACGGCGCCTCGTGTTACACGCGCGCCTCAAAGATATGTCAGCACATTGTGACGGGGTCCACGAAGACCGATGCCTTATGGGTCAGGGTTGCGGGTTGTATCTTAGTATATATGAGTTATAATGATAGTCTTCAGTAGAACTGATGATGGAGCCGATAAACAGTCGAGGGAAGACCTCAACGATTCACAGCAGCTACCTTGTGTTTGTGCTTTATTAATTTGTATTGATAAAAACTTTACACCTAGATGGGTTGTGACTGAAATTTGGGGTCTAATACACAGAAAAACGCATCAGCGGTTTACAGTAGTTACCTTGCGTTTGGACTTGATTTGTTTAGATTGATAAGAACTTTGCACCCTTTTAATATAACCCACTGCGTCACGCGGTTTCACCCAAGTATATTTCGTTTTTTTTTTTTTTAATAGTTATATTCCGCTCCTATTGGTCGCAGCGTGATTATATATAGCCTAAAGCTTTCCTAAATAAATAGGCAATCCAACGCAAAAAGAATTTTTCAAATCGGGCGCGTAGTTTCTGAGATTAGCGCGTTCAAACAAACAAACAAACTCTTCACCTTTATATATTAGTATAACCCATATGGTAATATTGAAAGCATGGGCGTACCCAGGTGGGGAAAAAGGGGTGCTGCCCTTTTAATTCCAAAGAACATGTATGAACTTCCCTAATTATACACTGACAAAATGTACGGTGTAATTGCCAAAACTCCGCGTGCGACTAAAGTCACAAACACCAAACACAGACAGACTAAAGACTAAAGACTCAATCGTCAGACTAAAGGGCACAATGATTTCTTACATTAAAAATGCAACAATCAATTAAAATCAAGAGACTGAATTTAAGTTGCGTATCTCTATCAATACACATATATTAGATTATTACTCCCTTGATCGACTCACTCATCAAATAGTTTGTAGATAACTACATAATTTGTAATTTTCTATGAAATAACAGAAAATTGCTCTATTACGAAGCTCTTGAATAATTATCAAAACGTATCAATCAATTTATTATTGAGAATATCTAACAACTAGCTGTTGCCCGCGACTCGGTCCACGTGGACTTCAGTTTATAGCACGCGGTGGTTTCCGTGGGAAAGCCAAGATAAATGCCTACATTACTGCAAAGTTTCCTCAAAATCCATTCAGTATATTTTGCGTGAGCAACAAACATTCCAACATCCTCACAAATTTTCGCGTTTATAATATTAGTAGGATTTAATTTCACCGGGTTTAAAGGTTAGCAAAGGAAAGAAACATCAAATATCATACTTTTAATTGTTTTGCGTTGGTTGGTGTTTTGGATATTCTTAGGAAGTAGAGAATAATATGAGCACATTTAATTAAGTACAGTTTTATAAAGAACGTTTTATGTTTTGGTATCTTTTGCCAAAACATAAAGATTTTCTGGATTTGGTACACGTGAGCATGCCACATAGAGTTGCCCATGAGAAAAACATGTTGTTTCAAAATGAACTCCTGCAACTTTAAGATTTTGACCTTGGGCTTTGTTAATTGTTATAGCAAATGCTGCTTTCAGAGGGAACAGTACTCTTTTAAATTGAAATGGTACATCAGTCGGGATGACGGAAATACGGAGAATCAAAACATTTTGTCCTTTTGCCGTTCCAGCCATGATTGTAGCCTTTACAACGTTGGGACCCAAATGTGTTATTTGTAGCCGAGTTTACACAGCTTTGGACCGTCAAGATTCCTATATCAACTTATGGAATGACACTCCTGATAATTCTGAAGAGTTGAAAAATTCTATAGGGTATGATGTAACTTGTTCAGTGTCCATAATATTGTCCACTGAGAGGTATTCGACAACATTTCCCTGAACATTTAACATGATTTGTTCATTTATTTTATTAACTATTTCATTAGTCAGCGCCAAAATTGCCTTTCGCACAACCATTATTTCATCAAATTAATCATATTTGTTTGAAGATCCGGATAGACATTAAATGATAGGTCATCTGAGCTATCCACAATTTTACAGAACTTGGTGTAATCATTCCGTTCCTGTCAGTTGGCATACGATGTTCTCCGATTTTTAAAAGAGTAGCTACATATTGCCCGGCTTGAGAATCTTGGTGAAGTTGTACTCGCACATTTGTTGTGAGACAATACTTTTTCACGTGACCCCATAATGCAGATGCTTGCAAACAGGCATTTATTTCATCTGCCGGCGTACCCCTAGTAATCACCGGAAGGGTCTGTCTAAAGTCACCAGCTAAAATTATCACCATCCCTCCCATGATATCTTGGTTGCCTTTGATATCCCTCATTGTGCTATCTAGCGCTTCAATTGCCCTTTTGTGGGACATCGTACATTCATCCCAAACTAACAACTTAAACTGCTGTAACATTCTTTTGCGCTCACTGCTTTTACTGATGTTGCATTTCCTCATGAGCTAAGTTCAATGGTAAATTTAGAACTGATTGCGCTGTTCGTCCCCCACTAAGTAATGTAGCAGCTATTCCCGAAAAAGCAACTGCAACAGCAACTCCTTTACCTTTCCGGATTTAAGCTAATAATGCAATAGAACAAACCACCTTGGTCATTGGCAACATTTTGAATTATTCTATCAAAAATTAGCTTTTGCTCAGAATTTAAAAAGTGGAAGGGCTTCTGCTATTTGTTGCATTAATAAACGGTATCGTAATCTAGTTCTCGCATTAAATCACTACTAACTTCCCCAATTCTGTGTGGTCAGCAAAACAATAACTTATTGCTTTTTTAGGATATTTTTGACACCCAAAATCAAGTTCCAACCAACAACAATAACAATATTTATGCCAAATTTCACAGCTGTAGTCCATTCCGAAAAAAATTAAAAAGAGCTCAGTTGATATTAAATAAGCGCCTTAGTTACTGTTCTGCTCCTATTGGTTATAGCGGGATGTTATATAGTCTATGTCCTTTATCAGACTCTAGACTTTCTGTACATCAAATTTAATTACGATCGGTTCAGTAGTTTTGGCGTGAAAGCCGGACAGACAGACAGAGATACTTTCGCATTTATAATATTTAAGTATGGAGTATGGATTTACCGGATAGCTGATATGTGTAGGGTTGTGAGTTGCATGTCGTACCAAAATCAAAATCAAGTCATTTATACAAATTACGCTGGGAATCAGCACCTACGTGTTTCCCAATTACTATTTTACGGAATTATGAATAAAAAAATAGACCTTGCCCGTCTGGGACGTTTTATTTTTTTAACAAAACAAACAAATTATTATATGGTAAGACAAACATGATGGTTAGATTTTTTTTAATTTTTTTTAATTATTATTTATAAGCTAGTGCTTGACTGCAATCCCGCCTGATGGTAAGCAGTGATGCAATAGTTGATGGTAAAACGCACTAGCTTATTAAGCCTATTCACTTAAAAAAACTGAGTGAATAGGAAGGCAGACGGCAGTTGAGCGAGGTGATGCAATGTTTAACCCAACAACACGACCAACGATGCTGCGCCAGAGGATGATCTGGAGACGCTCCACGACCCAACTCCCGACGCAACAACATTAGGCACATCGTACCCGGTACACATCGCAACGTGTTTCATCGAATGCATTTGTTTCTTTTTTAAACAACTGGGCTCTGTGTCCCGTTTCAGTACAACAAAATAGCAAGGACAACATGAAATATAGATATATATGTTTATCAAATCCTACATCGATAGTTTTGACAACCCTAAAATTGGCAAATTAGAACCCTTTGATTGGAAGCCATTACGAAAATGACGACAAATTATTCTAATAACAAAATTCATTATACCATAATATGAATCCCTGTTGCCTGCATATTCGGATATGTAAAATCAACCATGGCGAATACGATATACAGACGCAACAAAACAACCGACTTTTTCTACAAAGTCTGCTATGTAGCTTACATCTTTGGTCTTCCTAACTTCTGGTTAGAAGACCTAAAGTTATCCAAACGATTTGTTAGAATTTACAACAAGTTTACAATGTTCTGCAATGGCCTGATAAATTTGCTGATACTTTTCGAGTTGGGTTCGTTCATTACGCAGACAAATTTGACCGAGAAGCAGAAGTCTAACTTGATGGTGTTTTCAATATCGCAACCGATGCTGAACATTTGTCGTCTGATGGTGGCAAGGCTGCAGGACAAAGTGAAGCTGGTGATATACAACCTAAGCGTTGAGCTTAAGGTTTACAACGACCCGGAGGTCGAGAGGCAGATGCTCACAAGCACATACATGTACCTGTGTGCGTTGCTGTTCAGCTGCACGATGTCTTTGATTATGTATGCGGCTGATGGTGTGTGGGAGGTGTACCAATACGGTATGGCACTACTTTCTAAAGCGAAAACTTCTGTTTCGAAAGAGTTTACTCTATTTTAATTATATGAAAACAAAAAAAAAAACAAAAATAATCCGAAACCAACAAGAAATCGAATTCAAAAACTATAGAAAAAAAATACAGTAATAAAAAACTGTAAAAACCGCATATATTTTACGATTCTGCCTCTATTTCTAGACGAGACTTTCACGACTCTGGTGACAGCATACCCAGATGTCACGGACAGGTCTGTACTGGCCAACGTCGTCAGAGCCCTCTGTTTCATAGTTTTGTGGATGGCCTCCACCAGATTCATTGCAGTATACATACTAGTCATCTCACTGACCACGTGCCTCGGTTATCAGTACAAAAACCTGCAGAGCTACTTCTCAAGTCTTAATGAAATATTTGACAGAGAAGATTTGAGTCAAGCAGAGAAAGAAGAAACGTATGAGGCTGGGTTCAAAGTTGGGATTAAGGCACATTCGGATACATTAAGGTAAATATTGAGGAACTCATTTTCAGAAACTTTATGGCCCCAACTGGTAGTCTTGTTATGAATTGCGTGCATCGCTTTTTTAATCCGCTTCGTCTATCGTTACTCATTGCGAGTTTACAAGTCGCTATTACTGTCCGGTACTACTTTCACACCACCCGCCTAATTGTGAAATGCTTTTTTCATGCACATATCACACGCATACACACATAAATGGGTGCAACTCACACACACATACACATGGCTTTGGCTTTTAGCTCCGTCTTCCGGTGCGTGGTTGCCACTCGAGAAGCGTCAGTCCTATCGGGCATCAGCCCTACTCCTCAGGACCCCACTGTTTGTCACCATGCTGTATCTCTTAAGCTGTGGCCGCTAGACAGTTGAAATGTTCACAGATGATGAATTTCTTTTGCTGCTATCATCATCATTTCAGCCAAAAGACGTCCACTGCTGGACATAGGCCTCCTCCAAGGATCTCTTGCATCCAGTGGTTTCCTGCGACCTTCACCAGGTCGTCGGTACACCTTGTCGGGTATCTACCCACGCTACGTCGTTGCCACTCAAGAACCCGTCGGCCCCATCGGACATCGGTCCTACGGGCAATGTGACCGGCCCACTGCCACTTAAGTGTTGCAATTCTTCGGGCTATGTCGGTTACTCTCGTTCTTCTGCGGATCTCCTCATTTCTGATTTAATCACGCAGTGAAACCCCAAGCATAGCCCTCGCCATTGCCCTTTGAGTGAACTTGAGCTTTCTTATAAGGCCCATGACGCAGCGTGGGTAGGCCACCGACAAGGTGGACCGACGACCTGGTGAAATTTGCAGGATACAGCTGGATGCGCTGGAAGCGCAGAATTGGACGTCGTGGAAATCCTTGGGGATGCCTATGTCCAGCAGTGGACGTTTTTCAGCTGAAATGATGATGATTAAATTTTCAGATGCACTCAGAAGACACAATCTCTGTGTGTCGGTGTGTTCAGTGGACAAATCGTCTTCAACATTCTTCTGCTGATTGTGCTAATGGCCGAAATGTCGGTAAGTATGTTTTCAAATATTTCAAAGTTTATTACCAACTTCACTTGATTCTGCCCGCGAGTCCGTCCGGTTGAGCTCCCCCGACGTGCAGAGGATGCAGATAGCTTACTTGCAAAATATGCATACCTTATACATGTTTGTGTTATTTTGTTCAGAATTCGGAGCGTACGTTTATGAATTTATTCTCTTCGGTATTTACTACGAGCGCTGTGCTTGTCAGCACTGGCTTCTACATGTGGACCTCTGGAGACGTCACCGTGGAGGTGAGCTCAAACGATCTTATCGATGAATGCCATATTGACAATTTGAGTACTTAAAAAAAACTCGCTGGATTCTCCCGCTGAGGTATCTTAACGAGATCTAAACCATTAGTCACGGTTTGAAATCGGAACGCAACAGGAATATTCTTATTTTTTTCTGGTTATGTGAGATTATCAATTATTCAGTTTGCGATTAAAATTTCATATGTATAAGCCTGGAGCCTCCAGATCCTGCTGATTGACAGAGCCAATTATATTATTTTGCAAGTTTTTGAGTTCGGGTTATGCCTCTCGAAGTTACGTTACTGTTAAAGTAACGTAACTTCGAGGCATAAGTAGAGAGGGTATAAGAGGCATAAGTTCAATTAATGGAAAGTCGAATCAACGTTTGTTGGGATGGAATTTATTGCGAAACACCTTTATCATAGAAAGAAAAAAGAAAATACATTTATTCAGCACAGACTTCAAGACACACAATACATCTAAACATACATCAGGAGGCAACAAATAAAAATGAAACAAGAAATGGCGGTAAAACAAAACTACATATTTTTTAAATGTAACATTAAATATATACAGAGTGGTGCTGCAATAAATGAAAACACGAACAATGCTGGTTCATAGGAATAATCCTAAACCACAGAAAAAAACCAAGCATCAAAAATAAAAAAAATAAAATTTTAAACAAACTAAATCGCATAAAATTGAAATTGAGAAAATCCTTTAAAAATATTGGATCACTGACTTCCGATCGGCGACAGCGCGATCTTGTATCGACTTGCTTTTTTCGCGCCATTATTATTAAAGTTTGATACCGCAGGATGCGGTGGAAATGTACATCATGTAGAAAATGTGAAAAATGAAAAATAATTTTCTGTGACTAAACTAATGGACATATTTATATGATGTTTATGGCTAGACTCAAAATGTGTAGAGGTACATGATGTTTAATTTATTGTCGTATTGTCAGCACCACTCTGTATATATTATACAACATGTAAAGAAAACCCCGTCCGACCCTTATGGATAATAAAGGTTAGGTAAACACATGACCAAATAAAATATGAAATTTTACATTGCGTCTATAGAATTGAGGGTATGTTTAGAATTCGTGCTTTAATTGAAAACGCCACCTACGGTATGGATCCCTTCCTACCATAGTACCACACCAAGATGGTGACGACCCTATTGCTCCATCGTCGCTAAAGATAAAGAGCGAAAGAAATAAAGATAAATTTATTTTCTCAAACATGTGTGTAAACACATATTTGAGAAAACATGCAACTTCATTATCAGTTGAGTTACCCCAAAAGATAACGCTATAACACTGTATCTGAAAAGATATTCAGTTAGCCCGTAGTAAGCAATTCGTAACGCATCTATGTTAACAATGCCTGACAAAATATACAAGGCGTACCTACTAGTGCTAACTCTTTTAGTTAGAACTTCTACATGCCCCTTCCAATTAAAACTTCGATCTATTGTAAAGCCTAAAACTTTAGTTGTTTCAACTGCGTCAATAATAATGTTATTGTATGTTATGTCAAGATTAGAAAAGGTCAACGTGCACTGGCTAAAACCCATAATTAGAGTTTTATTTAAACGAATATGATGGTTTAGCGGTACATTGGTACATTGGTTTAACTATCATAATTCGATTTCTCATTAAAGCGTGTTTTTGTATTTTATTTTAATACATACTAATATTATAAATGCGAAAGTATCTCTGTCTGTCTGTCCGGCTTTCACGCCAAAACTACTGAACCAAAAGTAATGAAAGGTACACAGATACTCTAGAGCCTGAGAAAGGACATAGGCTATATAACATCCTGCTATAATCAATAGGAGCAGAGCAGTAACAAAAAATGTTGCGAAAACCGGGGTGAATGTGGGCGTACATATTGCTCCCATTATTTTAACAGGCGCTTATATTATATCAACTGAGCTCCTGTAAACTAAAGTCCACGCGGACGAAGTCGCGGGCAACAGCTAGTTTATTATATGATGTCAAGAGTTAACTTGTACACTTATTACATACATTTTATGTTTGTTATCATTTGTTTTGTTTACATTTTTATTTTTGACTATGAACGTCCTGTCTTAATCCTGTCCTATCGATAGATCGTACAGTATTCTGAATGGTGTGGTGTTCCAGGCTTCCCACCTGAGCACAGCAATGTATTTCTCTGGTTGGTACAACTGCCAAGGACATAGTTCAGTGCGCATCAGAAAACTCGTTGTGTTCTCGATGTCCCAAGCCCAGGTAAGCTGGATATAAAATTAGCAAGTACCTAGCTTGTTTCATACATTCCTATAAATACTAAGTCTAAGGATTAAATGCAATATTTAGCTAATAATAATGATTATAATAATTCCAATAATTTTAATAAATCATCAAAATTGACATAGTAATCACTTTCTTTATTCATAATATTCCATTATGATTTAGCTAGGTTTTGGCCAGGAAACTTGGATTTAATAAACTCATTTGCAAAAATAGCGGGCACCTAAGCAATGACCCCATTTCAAATGTTAATTTTGTGTTTGTGGTTGTTTTACCTCCTTTAATGAAGGTCGCCCCTACAGACCAAATGTCAAAGGAAATAAACGAGAGGATTGCTAGTGGCTGGCGAAAATACTGGTCACTAAAGGAAATAATGAAAAGTAAAGAACTCAGCATGTCCATTAAAAGAAAAACTTTTAATACCTGTATCCTCCCCTGTATTACATACGGAAGCGAGACCTGGTCCCTCACTCAGAACCACAGAGAAAAACTAGCAAAGTGTCAGCGGGCAATGGAGAGAAGCATGCTCAAAATAAAACTAAATGACAGAATGACCTCAGCAGAAATAAGGAACAAAACCAAAGTCACCGATATCCTTACCCGAACGGACCAATTGAAATGGCGTTGGACAGGTCACATGCTACATTGTAAGGCAGAAAAATGGAGTAGACAGGTAACACTCTGGTACCCAAGAGACGGAGGCAGACAACGGGGACGTCCAACACGAAGATGGGAAGATGACTTTCGTCTAGCCTTGGGACCTTTCTGGACCAGAGTAGCAACAGATAGAGTGCAATGGAAGCAGTTGGAGGAGGCCTATGTCAAAAGACACGCCGAACTGAGGGACATTTTATAAAAGCAACACAAACACTGTAAATGTTCGGAATAAAGGGCTATATTATTATTATTATTATCTCTTTATTTTTCTATATGTACATATTATTTTACATTTTTAAATATTTATATAAATAAATAAAAAAAAACATTTAAAAATATAAAAAAATAGTAGCCCACCGGTATCGGGAACAGGGTCCAAGCTACCGGCGGTCAGGGCTCCAGAGAGAGGAACTTCCTGACGATGCGAGCCGTGTCCAGCAGTACCGCTTTCTGAATCAAGCCCTTGATCCAGCTGCCTAACGAGAGCCTCCTGAGGTGTTGGTCGAGGCTCTTGGCAATTAAGCCATTGGCTGTCACGACTATCGGTACAATGATTACTGAATCCACTTCCCACATGTCGACAACCTCGTGAGCCAAATCAAGATACTTGGTTTGTTTATCTTTCTCAGCTTTCACGAGGTTCTCATCATGTGGGATGGTTATATCAACAATCATTGCACGCCGCTCTGATCGATCCACCAGCACTATATCAGGCTTATTGGCAATAATAGTCCTGTCAGTGATGATGGATCGATCCCAGTACAATGTGATATGGCCATTTTCGAGAACTGGGTCGGGCATATACCTGTAGTACGGCACCTCCGATTCCACAAGTTTGTATTTAAGAGCAAGTTGCTGGTGAATTATCCTGGCTACAAGGTTGTGTCTATGCAAGTACTCTCCGTTAGCTAGACGAGAACACCCGGAAATGATGTGTCTAATTGATTCTCCCGGCCGGTGACATGCCCGACAGATGTCAACTGTGCCGTCTTTCACAATGAATCTCCGGTAATTGTTCGTCATCATAACTTCGTCCATAATTGCAAAGACAAAACCTTCGGTTTCCCCAAAGAGGTCACCGAAACGTAGCCAGGCTACGGACGCTTGAAAATCTACATCGGGCCCGTGTAGGGCTCGGAAAAAGCGTCCGTGAAGCTCCTTGCTCTTCCATACCTCCATGCGATCGTTTGTGTCAAGCACTACTGGTTTACGCCA
Organism: Sesamia nonagrioides; assembly: GCA_017933935.1. Taxonomy (NCBI): domain Eukaryota; kingdom Metazoa; phylum Arthropoda; class Insecta; order Lepidoptera; family Noctuidae; genus Sesamia; species Sesamia nonagrioides. The sequence goes on from JADWQK010002063.1 coordinate 2,118,572, forward strand.
GTTCTCTTTAGCCAAGGAGAGCGGAGTGAGGCCCTTGTCAGCCGCGACCACATCTCGATGCATCCCCACGTCGGTTTCTAGGAAATAGTCCCTGAGACTGCATATCTCGCGATTGTGGAGAGTCTTGGCGTTTAAAAAGCCACGACCTCCACATTTTCGCGGGATATACAGCCTCATAACTGATGACCGTGGGTGATGCAATCGATTTGCAGTCAGTAGCGTACGGACCCTCTGATCCAGGGCGTCAAGCTCGGTTTGAGTCCATTTGAGTATGCCGAAAGAGTACATCAATACCGGCATGACCCAACCGTTGAAAGCGCGCACTTTATTTCCGCCTGATAGAAGACTATTAAGTACTTTCTTCAGGCGGCCGAAGAAGCGTTCTTTCAACGATTGCTTCATGTCAGTAACATTGATACCCAACGCTTCCGACATACCCAAATACTTATAGGTTTCGGATGCGGAGAGGGCTCTAAGGTTTATGGAACTCGTGAGTTGGGTTCCCACGGGATCCATAATCTCTCCTCGCTTTACATGCATGACCGCACATTTGTCCACACCAAATTCCATCCTGATGGAGCTACTGAAAATTTCAGTAATTTTCAGTAGCTCGTTCAGTTGTGAATTGTTGGGAGCAAAAAGTTTCAGGTCATCCATGTAGAGGAGGTGCGATATAACCTGACCACCTCTCCTCAGCCGATAGCCTAGACCTGAATCCTCTAATAGTGTGCTTAGAGGATTCAATGCTAAGCAAAACCAAAGTGGACTCAAACTATCGCCCTGAAATATTCCTCGCTCGATCCTTATCGGTTCGCTATTCCTCTGAATATTTCGACATCCTGGATAGCGAAGGACTGTCCTCCATGTCCTCATACACGTCATCAGGAAGGTGCGCAGAGTTGCATCCACTTTATACAACTCCAGCACCCGCATGAGCCATGTATGTGGCACTGAGTCATAGGCCTTCTTATAATCTATCCAACATGTCGACAGATCCTTTCGGGAACGACGAACCTGTTGGCTAATGGCCATATCAATAAGGAGTAGCTCCTTAGTACCGCGGGACCCGCTCCTACATCCATTTTGAGAGGCAGACAAGATGGAGTTGCTGTCAATATGTTTGTTAATTTTAGTTTTCAAAATGGATGTAAGAACTTTATAGACCGTCGGTAAACAGGTGATCGGCCTATAATTTTTGGGTTCCGCGGTGCTACCTGATTTATGGAGCAGGTGGGTTATTCCAGTAGTTAGGAACTGAGGTAACGAACCAGACACCAAAGCAGTCTGGAATTGAGATGCCAAGCGAGCGTGCGACCTTGGAAACCATTTTATCCAAAAGTTATGCAGCCCGTCCGGTCCTGGAGACTTCCAGTTAGGTAACGGACGGACTGCATGAGCTACATCTTGGGGGCAGATGGTAATAGCCCCCATTTCAGGTATTGGATCGCAGGCTCTCTCGACATCCCGGGCCCAGTCACCTTCAGTGTGACTGACAGGTACCGACCAGATACTGCGCCAAAATGAACACATGGCATCATCATCCGGTAGGCACGTGTCAGTCACACCTTGTTCTGGTCGTTCCCAGTCCCTATAAACCCTCCTTTCATTGCTTTGGAAGGTGCGATTCTGGGTGTACCGTTCCACTCGTCGTTTATATCTTCTAATACGGTTCGCCCATGCATACACTTTCTGCTTCAGGAAGTCGATGCGCTCCGTGACACGGGCCATATAGTTTTGGGGGCTGGTATTTGTACCTGAGAATGCCCGCCTCACAAAGCGCATCACTCTAGGACGAGTATTTCCCTCCCTGAAGCAGATTAGTTTAGCGATGAGTACTCTGGCCCCACCAATACGACGTTCAATCCTGTGCTGCCAAGCTGGTACTACTGGTTTCGGTCGTGTAGCTCTAGAGTCACTAGGAAATTTAACATGAGCTACACGACAAGCTGCTACAGCTGCGCAGTACAGAATTGAATGAGTATCAGTGAGGTCCTCGCAGGTATCAAAATAATTCGATAACTGCGCATCCAGAGCAGCCATCAGTGCCCTATTTCGGTTATGCATGGGCAAACGTGGCAGGCGTGGTCTTAGCTCTGCCGAGATGGAACGATATTCCCGAATCGCAGCCTCCAAAGCATTTCTTAACTCCTCATTGCACTGAGTACTTACATTTGTAGCCCTATCATTACTTCCCTCGTCAGCATAGTTTGTGGGCTGCGGTGGTATTTCCGCAGACTGCGACTGGTGAGCAATGATACGGCTACTCTGCATTTCGTTTCGCAGGCGATCAAGCACAGTATCATCCAACATATGATTACGCTGGATAACCCGTACCTGATCCGATAGTCGTTGCAAACAACTTATTATTATTATTATAATGAAAGTAGCGGTAGAACATGCGCCTATATGGCAAATTAACAGAACCTAAACTAAGACCTATAAGCCCTACAGTCCCTACAACCCTAAGTCCTATAAGCCCTTCAGCCCTGTCCTACCATATAGTTTGTAATAAATAAATATATAAATAAGTGCGGGATGTCTGCACCAAGAGACCTAAGATAACAGACGGATAGTGGGTAGGATTTCTAGGTAAGGGTGAAGGGTAGACTCACTGCCAATCCAGCAGACTCACAGGATTGATCAGAGATGGCTAAAGGTGTCTTGGCCACAGTGAGAGGTAATGAGACAAGAATAAATTCTATTTACACAATATATACATTTATATTTATATATATTTACAGCTTATATACTACTTTTTCCCAACACACACAAATCTATAAACGTTTTGGTATTCTATGAGTGTAATCTGCAATTATAACAACATTTGAAGAAGGCCGCGCGTGAGCTGCCGAAGGCTGAATCAATATATAATAATATATATGTAAAGACAATACACCTACCTGTTCAATATGTGTCACATCGGGAGAACTTAGATGATAAATAAAATAACACCTTTCTACACAGCAAAGAACATCTTCATAAACATTAAGAAAATTTGTGAGGAATGTGAAATTTGTATAAAGAACAAATCAAGAAGGAAACCAAAATATGGTTTGATGTCACATTTAGGGCCAACAACACGCCCATTTGAAATTGTATTGTAATGACATCACATACATATTTACCGTACCTCCAAAACCAGTACCTTAATTACCGTCTCCAAAACCTTACATTACCAACATACGTTTGACTATTCCATCAAGAAACAATTGAACAACACTGTCCCAAAAAGACGCCGTACGTTTTATGACATCTGTTAATAGAAACTGAGGTCGCCCTGAAAAGGGCGTTTTGCTGTTAAAGGAATATGATACGGAAGTACGTTTTGACACACGGAGCTGATACATCGCAGTGGAGATCTGTACACGAAGACTGCACACGAAGGATGAATCGCAGTGGAGATCTGTACACGAAGACTGCACACGAAGGATGAATCGCAGTGGAGATCTGTACACGAGGACTACACACCAGGTACAGTGCGGCAGAGTTCTTCACCCGACGGAGTCCCACGACGAAAAGGAACGCCTTCGTTCGTGGTCCTCTCTGCGACCCCGAGTTGGGGGCGCGAGGAGACGGTTTGGGGGCTCCTTGATGGCCCCATGACCGTGGGGTCGGTCTCTCGGCCTCCAAAAATGGAGACCCGTCCTTGGGGTGCACCCTAGGGGTGCTGTTCTACAATCTTCGCACACCTAAGTCGACGCCGCGAGGGTGTGCCTTCCCTCCGGCGGTGGACGGTGTGCTTTGTTGTGTGTGGCTGTAGGAGCGCCTGAAGTGTTTCACGACGCCCGTGCGATCAGACCCCTACCAGGTTGGATCACGGGTTGCCCCCGTGAAGGCCCAGCAAGAGTCGATCAGCGACCGGGCGTCGGCTTTGGTTGGCGCTCCGCTACAGCGGTGATTACCCCGACCCCCTAACAGCTCAACCAGCTATGTACGGTAGGCTGCGAGGGTACGGGGGGTGGTGTGTGTTACGAGCGGTTTGTAGGTGTGTATTCTCCGCTCGTGTGGTATTCTGAGTGTGTACCTGCATGTGGAGTAGTGCATGTGTGTTCGTCGTGCGCATAGCGCCTATATAAATACAGTCCGCAAATGCGCACGGCGGCGTCGTGTTGCGAATGAATAGTGTCTATCCTTGTCTGAGTAGGTCACGTGTATTTGTGTTTGTGACCTACCCGGGTGTCATGTCCGGTAGCGCGACGTCTGCTATGAGGTCGCGCGGGTATCTCTTCTTGTCGGGAGGCCTCGCGTGCCAGGGCGCGATGTCTTGGATGTGATGGAGCTCGGAGGTGCTGGCACGCGAGAACATCCCCTTCGCCAGGCGGATTACGAAGTCGTCGATGCTCTCGACTCGCAGGTCCCTGCTAATGACTGAGTTCCTCACGTACCGGGGAGCTTGGACGATCTGACGCAGCGTGGTGTTCTGCTGCGTCCGGAGCTTTTTTCTGTGTGTCTCGGCCGTGAGGGCGAGCCAAGCCGGGGCAGCGTATGTGAGCTGCGGCCGCACGTAGGTTTTGTAGATCCCCAGCTTGACTCGCGTGGGGAGGCGTGACGAGAGCACCGGGCGCAATAAGTTACGGCTTACCTTAACCCGCGCGACGGTGTCGCAGACGTGCGGGCCCATGGTGAGCCGGCTGTCGAGTGTGACCCCCAGGTATTTGGCGGTCTTGGTCCACTCGACCTCGGTCCCCATGAGCTGAAGGTTCGGTGGATGACGTCCGCCTCGTGCCGTGACGATTATAGCCTGCGTCTTACCTGCGTTCACCGACAGTCTCCACTTGCTGAGCCAGTCGGGGAGGTCGTCCAGAACGCGCTGCATTTTGATGGCCGCGTGGTCAGCCGACAGCGACGTGGTGATGTACGCGGCGTCATCTGCGTACAGCGCGAGGGTTGCAGTGTGCGTGGCGGGGATGTCGTCGGTGTATACCGAGTACAACGCAGGCGAGACGCAGCTTCCCTGCGGCACGCCCGCTCCAATGGGGCGCGCGCTCGATGACACGTCCTCCACCGATACCTTGAATGTCTTGTCCTGCAGGAAGGAGGAGACCACAGGAACGCCTCAGCGTAGCGACCTATATTTATAGATTCACAGCGCGGGCTCTCGGCAACCGGCGCCCGACTTCGCCCCGCGCACCCCCGCACCGCGACTCGGCGCGTGCTTAACATCGTAAATAATAATACTGTTTTGATAAATGTAAATAATTAGGCATACCACTACTTGTACCATAGGACGTGTGAATGAATATAAACAGGGCATTTGAAGTCGAAATACACAGATCATATCGGACACGCAAGTTTTATTTTACCTAGAAGATTCCTCCCTCCAAAGTATCAATTGATACCATTGGAGGCTTTGGAGGATCACGGTCTACAAAAAAAATATATGCACCTTCTGGTCGACCATTTTTCAAGATATGCTTACATTTTAATATCAGGAAATCAGAGCTCAAATGATTTTATTAAATTAATAAAAAATGTAATACCGAGCCATAATATTGAATTGGTATTAACAGACCAATATCCGGGAATAAATTCCAAAGAAATTAAAAACTTATTAAAAATTAATAACATAAAAATAGTATTCACAGCTGTAGATGCACCATTTTCAAATGGACTAAATGAAAGGTTAAATCAAACTCTAATCAATAGGATAAGATGTAAAATAAACCAAGGTAACAAGAAAACAGCATGGACAACTGTTGCACAAAATTGCGTAATAAAATATAACGAAACAGAACATACAGTCACCAAGTTTAGTCCAAAATACCTATTAGAAGGCGAAAATGTTAACATTTTGCCACTAGAATTGAAATCCAAATACACCTTCGAAAATTCAGTAAAATCCCACGACTATAATAAAAAAATGTATGATTTACATAGAAAAGAATATAAATTCGAAGTGGGGGACAAAGTCTTTGTAGAAAACGGAAATCGGCTGAATAGGAAGAAAATGGATGAACTGAGGATTGGACCGTACTAAACTAAACTTAATATATGAAGTGGACACCGGACATAAGAAGGTAGAATCAAATCTTTACCACATTTCGAAACTATCTCCAGAAGTTAACACTTAATCGAACTAGGAATAATTACTTGCAGTAATTGTTCAGTCGAGGGTGGGAGATGTAAAGAAAACGCTATGGTTTCCTTAACCTTTTTGGTTATTTATATTAGTAGTTATTATAGACTTTTGACAGCGAAAATATTATAAAAGTATCTTGAAGAACACCTAAAGAAGATTTCACAACCTGAAATAAAGGCTTTTAATGTTGTTTTCTGTCTTTACAGGTAAATATTAAGTAATGAATTATAGGTAGGGAACCCATTTGTAAAAAACGATAGCAATATCAATAAATTATCTGTCTTTACAGAAAAAGCATGTTTTTATTTGAAAAAGTGAAATCTCCTTATATATATAACAATAATAATATATACAGAGTGGTGCTGATAATACGACAATAAATTAAAAATCGTGTACCTCAATACACTCCCAGTCTATCCATAAAAAAATTATATAAATATATCGATTAGTTTAGTCACAGGAAATTATTTTTCATTTTTCACATTTTCTACATGTTGATAAGGAAGCGCTTACAGGTTGATGATCGCCGCATCCAGCGGCACTAAACTTTAATAATAATGGCGCGAAAAAGCAAGTCGATACAGGAACGCGCTGTCGTCCGCTGATCGGAGGTCATTGAACCAATATTTTAAAGGATGTTCTATTCCGTTTGCAATTTTATGCGATTTAGTTTGTTTGAAAGTTTCCCTTTTTTATTTTTGATGCTAGGTGTTTTTCTATGGTTCAGGATTATTCCTATGAACCAGTATGGTCTGTGTTTTCATTTAGTGTCGTATTGTCAGCACCACTCTGTATATATGACGGCGCGCTGATTATTAATATTAATAAGAAAGATCGTAACTCGAATTAATCAATATTGTTTTAGTAGACTTGATTCGAGTAATATTAAAATATGAGCGGGTAACCCCGAATAGAATAGGCGTGATTTGAAGGGGTGGCGATTGTCATATTATTGACAGCTGCCGACGGAAAATCACGCGCTACCAACCTGCTTTAAACCTATTACAACCTGCTTTTAACCTATTGGCTCTCATCTGATTTAACCTGAGATTATCATTGTAATCCCTAAATAATAAAGTGATTTAAGATCCGTATTACAGAACGTGACTCAAAACTCAAGCTCTACTTAAGTCTCGTTTCAAGCCATTTGATTGGTTGAAACTAGTTTTAAGTAATGCTTAAGCAGAGATCAATGCTTGAGTTTCCTTCTGGAATACGCACCTAAGTGTCTGTACAGTTAAAATAATAAGAATCGAACTTAATGTGATGTTCGATTCTTATTATTTTAACTGTTTTAACTTAGTTATTTTTCAACGTTTTATCGAAATACCGCCCACGATGGATGAGAATCATGGGATGAGAAGACATTACAATTATCCGGAACTTCGACCTCGCCTTCCTGACGGTTTTCCCCTACATATATAAAGGTAGCATTGAACAGCTTTGTTTGATAATTATAGGTAGTTTTATCCTCACAACTTGGTAAATTAATAAGAAAATAATCGTTTTCATCAGTATTTCATAAAATTTTGATACAATTTATGGGAAATAATCAAAATCAAAATTAAGGCATTTATTTCAAATAAACCAGTTACAGGCACTTTTGAATTGTCAGAAGGTCGGTCACTCAATAAGATTAAGCTAGTCGCCCATTCCAAAGAGTAGGTACCTATGGAGAAGAACGGGCAAGAAACTCCATGGACACTCTTTTAAATTTTCAAGCTATTGTTACAAATATTTGATTACATCATTCATGTTGAAATCAACCGTGTGAGAACGATGCAGAAACATATTGTACGCTGAGAGCGTCCATTATGGAAAACACACAAAAATCAATTCAGAAAATTAAAATACGCCGTGGCAGTTAAGAGATGACCAGTCCACTCTGACGGCGTCCGTTCACGAACAAGACGTATGGATCAGCATCGTTCAGCTCAACCATATTGAAGGGAACCTAATGACCAAACACATACGCCACCACCAGCGAGACATTTGAGTGAGCATGACTATTGACTTTATTGTACTCTGGCTGTTGAGCCAGAGCAAAATCAAGTCGATAAAAAATACTAACCCAACAAATAGATGCCTTACAGTTACAGCACATTCGTACATTGTGCTCACACGTATGCCATGCAATTATACAATACTAAGAAATTGAATCTAAACAATGCTAATATAGTTTTGTCCAAGGTTCAGCAGCTCTAACAGTGTTTCCGAATACTAAGTTAAGCTCCTGTGTAGCTGTACAAGTGCCGAACACCTCTGCCAGCGATGCAATTCCGTAACGTACAATATGCTTGGCTATATAGTGTGTAATACGGGCTTGGAATTAATAACATAAACAATTACATATTAAAACTACAAGAGGAAAAATCAAAGAACAATCAGTGTATAGAAATCAGACGCAGCTCAACCCCAAGCCTTTTTGTCCTCAATATAACGCTTAACGCTATAAAATGCTTTCTACACTCTAATGCTAAACCTCGCTAGTAGTGTAGGTATCTTCGGTATAATGCATATGTTCCTGAAGTTAAAATTAAAAAAGTTTTTTTTGTTTATTTTCTTTAATAAAGTAAAAGCAGATAAATGTTTAGTATCGACTGTGACCCCCTCTAGCTAAGATCACAGTTTGATTCGTCTGGGCATGCTAGCGAATATATCCCGGATACTTGCTTGCGGAATACGTTCGCACTTCGCAGTAATCACATTCTTCAGCTCTCTGATGGTCTGCGGAGCCGGTTGTACTGATCTCACACGCCGTTTCAGAACGTCCCAGTCATGCTCAATGGGATTGAGGTCGGGACTTCGAGCTGGCCAACCCAACCGTCGAATGCCGACCTCTTGCACATACGCTTCAACATCGCGAGATCGGTGGGCGCATCTTCATCGAACAGAGATATCCTGGCTTCATCAGATAACAAAACCCTATTCCATTCTTCTTGAGTCCATGATTCACAATTTTTAGCGAACCTTAGCCTGTAAACTCGGTGCTCACGGAGTAATTTGGGGCCGCGGGCCGGTAGGTGACTACGTATATTGGCAACGACAAGCCTCCTCCTGACCGCCCATAGACTAATATGCACATTTCTTATTTCTTGGAGGTTGTTCTTAAGATCCACATACGAAGATTTGCGATTTCACAATGCGCGACACACAAAAAAACGATCATCCCGTGGTTGGGTACATAGTTTTCTTCCAAAATCAGGCCTTCTCTCGACGGGACCAGTCTCCTGATATCGCTGCCAAGTCCTTTGGACCGTCGACCGACTAACAGTTAGCCTCCTAGCCACGAAGCATTGGCTGCAACCCTGTTCAAGCAGCGCGATAATTTTGGTAGCTTTTACCACTTTATCTACCACTAGCAACTCGCCCCGGCTTCGGGTGCATGTATTATACATATAAACCTTCCTCTTGAATCACTTTTATCATACATAAAAAATCGCATCAAAATCCGTTCCGTAGTTTTAAAGATTTAAGCATACATTGGGATATAGGGACAGAGAAAGCGACTTTATTTTATACTACATAGCGGTCGCCCGCAACTCCGCCCGCGTGAATGTCGGTTACCGCTGCAAAACGCACGGCCAGCAAAATGATTCCCAAGTCAATTTACAGACACCGACACTAACATCGACGACGCAGTCAGCACGACGTCTGAGACGCAGTCGCAGGGTAGGTGGCGCCACCGCTACTGTAAACAACTAGCTCCGTACTTAAATTTGTTAAAAATAGTAAATCACCATAAAAGTGCCTAAAAGTGTAACTAAATTGTGAATAAACGAACAATAGTTACTAGATAAGGTTTGCAATATCTTTGTGTGTGAATTCTGGGTAAAACCTCTATCGGTGACTTTAGAAAGAAACAGTGATTTTGAGTGATAATTACACGGATCGGAGCACGCCTGTTTACGCCTGCTTCCTCGATCTGTCCAGGGCGTTTGACCTGGTTTCGTACAAGGTGCTGTGGAGGAAGTTGATCGATAGACAAGTTGCGCCTGAAGTTGTTAAGATCTTCCGGCACTGGTATGGGAACCAGGTCAATAATGTTAAATGGTCGGGAGCTCTGTCGGACTCGTACAGGTTGGAGTGCGGGGTAAGGCAAGGAGGATTGAGCTCACCAACGCTCTTCAATCTGTATATTGATGAACTTGTTGCCGGGCTCAGCAGCCGCCATGTTGGATGCTATGTTGATGATGTTTGCTTTAACAACATCAGCTACGCTGATGATATGGTGCTGCTGAGTGCGTCAATTGGGGGACTCAGAGAACTTATAAGCATTTGCGAAGCGTACGCGCTTACTCATGGCCTAAAATATAATGTAAAAAAAAGCGAACTTATGGTTTTCAATGCGGGTTCTAAATGTCCGACTGAGGTTCCACCAGTAAGGCTATGTGGGGTGTCCTTGGAGCGGGTATATTCGTTTAAATATTTGGGCCATATTGTGACGTCCGACCTGAAGGACGACGCTGATATTGAACGAGAAAGGAGGGCGCTGTCGGTGAGGGCGAATATGATTGCCCGCAGGTTTGCTCGCAGCTCCAAGAGTGTGAAGATCACCTTGTTTCGAGCCTACTGCACATCTTTTTATACGAGTAGTCTGTGGGTGTCATATTTGCAGAAATCCTACGGCGCTCTCCGTGTTCAATATAATAACGCGCTGAGGGCGCTGCTGCGGCTGCCTCGCTTTTGCAGCGCGTCGGGAATGTTCGCGAGCGTCCGCATAGACTGTTTTTATGCTAGTATGCGCAAGAGGGCGTCCTCGATGGCGAGTAGAGTGCGGGACAGCGGCAACAGTCTTCTTACCGTTGTTGCCAGCAGATTGGACGGGCCTTTCATGCAGCACTGGCAGGCCTTACATGCACCCGTTTATCAATCTTGGGGCAGGTAAAATTGACATTATTATTATTATTTTGTTTTGAATTTGGACATTTTGTATTTTATATTTTGACATTTTAATTAACATTTTATTTTACGATTTGACAATTTCAATAGTTTTAGATAATTCAAAATTGGGACACTTATCGGGGCTATCAATTGCGCTGTTCAAATAATTTTAAAATATGGGGTTTTTAACGGGAAATGTTTTGGACTGTCAGTTTGTGAACCACTGCTGCTTTTGTATTGTTTGTATTACTAACATAGTTTGTAGGCACATGTAACTAACACTATGAGTCTGGTTGCTCGAAATAAATAGATTAATAATAATAAACATTACAATGTGTCGTGAACTATATTTTGCCGCAGTTTTACCTTTCTGTTTTCAATTACAATCGTATTAATGAAAAAAAAGAAACATTAATTCAAGTGTTTGAGAAGTGGAAAAATTTCAAACCGTCATTTTTTTAAACCACAAGTCATACAATTGCAAATACAAAAAAATTGAAATAGCGCCATCTATCAAAGAGTAACAGTATTACGTTGAACTGCTGTCACTTGCAACACGTCATGTTGCTGGCAACACAGCATTAACGCCATCTAACGTCAAAGAGCGGAAATAAAAATGACATATTGGCTAGTGTTGCCACTATAAATAAATATTAAAGTGTTGCTATATAACTGTTGGTGATACCAGAATTAAAAAAAAAGTATTTTGATAGAAAATAAAAATATTTACTGAATAGAAAAAGAGACTTTTGTAAGAATATTTAATGTTATAAATCATCATGAATTTCCTAGAAAATATAACATTCCGCAGGAGACGTACTATATCGGAACCAAATAATGACACTAGTGGAATTTCTCAGACACTAGATGAGACTACAAACAGTGTTCCGGGAATGTCTGAAGACGAGGAGGATAGGCAAATAAATATTTTAAAGAATGAGATTGAAAACCTTAGATCTCAATTAAAAAGCGCTAACCAAGAAATAGAAATATTATCTTTAGAAAATAGTTCCCTGAAGCAAGCAAACGCCGATTTAATAAAGAAAAATGAAACGCTTAAAAAAGTGACCAGTAGCCCCATAAAGAAAAAAACACAAACACCAAAGAGAAATAAAATTAGTTCTAGGGACAAGAAGACCAGTACATCACTGACTTCAGAAATATCTGATGGCTGCGCTTCTACAAATGAACAGACACAAAAATTATTGACTACAGGAAAGGAAATCAGACGTGAAAATGCCAATTTAATTGTCTCGAACGCTACTAATAAAATGTCACAAGATAGTTGTCAAAATAACCTAACACCAGTGTCGCCGTCGTCTTTAAAGCGCAAAATGTACATGATAAGTAGTGAAACTTCCAATAGGTTATATAAGTTTATTGAACGTACTCATTTACACAAAATTGAAATATGTCATTACCGTATGCCTAAATGCGGTTTGAAAGTTTTATTGGACGGTATTGGAAAAAAGGTAGGAAACTTCACAAACTCTGACTTCTGTATTATTTATATTGGTGAAGATGATTTCCGAAGAACACAAAATTACATAGAACTTGTTACGCATATCCGCGAAATACTAATGCCACTACAACACACTAATTTTATAATATGCCTGCCGACATTTAAATATATGGAGAACACAAATGTAATGTTTAATAGCCGAGTAGATATTTTTAACAACTTGCTGTATATGGATGTGGAAACATATAATTATGCGTATGTTTTAGACTCCAATTATAATTTGCCATACACTCATAACACCTATAATTCGTCTGGAAATCTAAATTATAAAGGCTTAAGAATCGTATTTTCAGATTTGGCAGATCTTATTTCATATGTAAGCACTTTGAAAACAGATCAAATAGGGGTTGACTGCCTCCAAAGAGACCAAGCACTCTGCTTATCAGACACTCAAACACAAGAAGAATCTCAGTTTTTTCTATAACTATCTCAATATTATCCATCAAAATATTGCAGGACTATTTAATAAATCGGATAACTTGTTGGTAAGGTTAGACGAGTTGTCACATAAAGGAATAAACGTAGATGTCATATGTATTACAGAACACTTTGTAGAATCAGGTTATGAACATTTAATAAACTTACCCAATTATTGTCTAGCAGCCCACTTCTCTAGAAATTTAAAGCGAGGGGGTACGTGTATTTTTGTCAAGGCAGGATATATGTATAAAGAAATACCTGATATATCAAAACAATCGGTCTCAGGAGTGTTTGAATGCTGTGCAATAGAAATAATACCGCATAATATTATTATTATTTGTACATACAGGGTGCCTAAGCATAATTATTTAGTATTTTATGAAAAACTAGACCACATATTTAAAAAAATTAATTTCGCAAAGAAAAAAGTAATCTTAGCCGGTGATTTCAATATTGATGTGCTAAAGAAAAACAAAATTACCCTAGAATTAGAATCCTTCCTCTTACAGTATAATTTAAAGCTAGCACTTTACATGCCCACCAGATTAAGTAGTAATACGTGCATCGATAATTTCGCTCACAATTATCGAAAGGGATGTAAAGCACAAATAATAGATTTAGTTCTTTCAGATCACACATCTCAGTTACTTAAAGTTCCCACTAAAAAAACTAGTCTTTTAAAATCTTGGAAAATTGAAAAACAAGAAATTTCTCGCGAAAATTTAATAAAATTTAAATCTTATTTAGAATGTCTGTCTTTTACACAAGTATTCAACACCGACGATGCAAACGAATCTTATGACAATTTTATGGAGGATTTTCTGCTTTTATATAAATTATGTTTCCCTAACAAAATCATAACTACACACATCAAAAGTGTCTAGGGATCAAGCATTTTTATGCGGATTTCTTGAGATTGAGATGTGGCTTTGTAATAAATTTATGATTTTATAAATTTATATGGATCCTTTTTGGTGCATTTCATAATTTGAATCAGGAACTGTGAATCAAATTCGAGTAAAAGATGAAAATCAGCTGTCAATATTTTCCCTATAAAAACATACAACGCATTGAAGACATTATTAGTGCTACTGTTTCCCTACTACTGATTAAAACCAACGTTATTATGGAGCGGCGACGTCATTTAAGCAGGGAAGAAATGCTCAGAGCCGTGGGAATGATAGAAGCTGGTTCCCGGCAACGTACTGTGGCTTTAGCTCTGAATACAAGTCAGAGTGTTATCAGTCGACTTTGGACACGTTACCGAAGCACTGGTACCGTGGCTGAGCGCCATGGAGGACGGTATCGCTGCACCACACGGAGACAAGACCGATACATTCAAATCTTAACTCGAAGAGCTCCAACAATAACCGCCATGATGTTAGCCGTGAGGCTTCATCACTCTTCAGGGAACTTAATTAGCGACCAAACAGTCAGAAACCGCTTGCATGAAGTGAACCTTCATTCCCGAAGACCGCTACGGGTACCACCTATAGCAATGCACAATCGTAGGATTCGATATCAATGGGCTCTTGAACACAGAAATTGGGCAGAAGAACAATGGCGTTTCGTGTGCTTTTCTGATGAGTCTCGTTTTGGTATGAGACCGGATACAAGACGTATACGACACTGGAGAACCCCTGGACGCCAACAGCGATTAAAATCCTGCCAGGAAGTCCATCCTTATAGTGGTGGAACCATCATGGTATGGGCGGGTATTTGGATCGGCGGAAGAACTGAGTTGATTTGGATCAGAGGCAACCTCAACGCTCAAATTTATGCTGAAACGATTGTATCAGACGTCATCGTTCCTCTACAAGTGCAAATCGGTCCCTTATTTCAGTTAATGCATGATAATGCACGACCGCACACCGCAAGAGTTGTAAGACAGACTCTCGCCGCAGCTAACATCAATGTCCTGCCCTGGCCTGCTCAGTCGCCAGACTTGAACCCGATTGAGCATGCATGGGATATGCTACAGAGAAGAGCTCTGCCGAATATGGAGGGTATCCAGTCGCAAGAAGACCTTTTTTTGTTGTTGCAACGAACATGGGCGGCCATTCCACAGCGTGATTTGGATGAACTCATTTTGAGTATGCCAAACCGATGTTCTTGTGTTGTTAGTGTTCGCGGTAGAAACACGGATTATTAATTGTTTAAGTTACCCAATAAAATTTTAGAGAAAACTGTTATTTCAGTCTTTTTTTCGAACTTTTGTGTTAGTGGTTCAAATGTCAAATATCCCTTTATTAGGAAAATGGCAAATTTCTTTATTAATGCAAAGGTGACTTGGTTTATCGTTACTGTGACAAACGAAAACACTTTATTTGATGAATCCTTAAAGAAAATTTTAATTAATATCAATCAGGAGAAAAGTTATTGCAAAAATATATGTTGATCCCTAGACACTTTTGATGTGTGTATTAACTGTAACAAACCGACAAAATGGATTTCTCGTGGCATAAAACTATGCAGCCAAAAACAAAGACAGCTACTTTGGACTTACCGTTTTAACCGTAATCGTAAGAACAAACAACTTTTAAAAAATTACACTAATCTATACAAAAGAATTATAAAACTCACACAAAGAGCACAGAATAACCATTATATTAATACGTCTGAAAATAAAGCTAAAGCTGCTTGGCAAATAATTAATAACTCCAAAACCTCCTTCCCACAAGAATCCATTCGTACTATAAAAAGAAATAATTTACTCATTGAAAATCCTGTTGACATTGCGAATGAATTTAACAACTATTTTATTGATGACATTGAAAATAATATTAAAAGTGACATTCCATATAATAATAAACACAAACTTAATAATATAACAGCGCAATCATTGTTCATGATGCCTGTATCAAATCATGACATAATTAAAACGATTAATAGTCTTAAAAACACAAGTACTGTTGGTTATGACGGTGTATCCACTAAAGTAATAAAATATGTAAAGGACGTAATAGCACCATCACTAGCTCATATAATAAACCTGTGTATTACCGAGGGCGTATTCCCAAGTAGTCTCAAAAGTGTGATTATTAAGCCATTACATAAAAGAGATGACAAAACAAATATTAAAAACTATAGGCCAATTGCAAAAATCCCAATAATGTCAAAAGTAATAGAGAAAATAATCCATCAGTCTCTTTACATATACCTTGAAAAGTATAAATTATTCTGTAACGAACAAAAGGGATTTCGTAAAAATATAACAATTAATATGGCACTGTTTGAATTAATATCTAGAATAATATCATCAGTAGATAAAAGAAATCCCATTTGCGCTATCTTTACAGACATGACTAAGGCATTCGACTATGTAGACCATAAGATCTTACTACAAAAACTGCATAGCTACGGTATCAGAGGGAATGTCCTGAAACTGTTGGAATCGTATCTAAGTGAAAGGTATCAGTGCACAGAGGTCAGTAGAATTTGTACCAAGACTAAAATGGTTACGACCTATAAATCTGAACCAAGACGTGTAAATTATGGCGTGCCTCAAGGAAGCGACTTAGGACCATTACTTTTTTTAATCTACACCAATGATCTTCCAAAAGCCACACATCAAAAAATGGTCCTTTTCGCAGACGACAGTACTGCCATAATTGAATGCGATAACCCACAAAATTATCAAAATGATATTAAAAGTTCTCTTTCTGACATCATTGATTGGCTTGATAATAACCACCTTATTATAAACCTGAAAAAGACAAAGGTAATGCATTTTTATCAGCGGCGAGAAAACCCTACTGTAAATATTTCATACAGGTGTAATGAAATAGAAGAAGTTAGGCATGTCAAGTTCTTGGGTATTACGATTGACAATAACCTTACGTGGAAGCCTCATACAGAAGAATTATGCAAGCGACTTAGCCAGTCTGCATATGCACTATCCCAGTTGTCAAAAAAAGTAAATGTTGGAACCTTATTAACAGGATATCATGGACTAGTCGGTTCACTTTTACGATATGGGCTTGTTTTTTGGGGGCAGGCCACTAATAGGGATCTGGTTTTCAAAATGCAAAAGCGATGTATAAGGGCAATGTATAACATTAGAGTAACCGATAGTTGTGTACCTGCCTTTAAATCTCTTAAACTACTTACACTGCCATCACTGTACATTTTGGAAACAGCATTATTTGTGAAGACTAATTTGCACTTATTTGTCAAATTATCAGACGTTAAAAAAACTCCAATGCGTGCTAAATATTTAAATCAGTTGTGTCACACAAAATGTAAAACAGCTCTAATGTACAAAAGTTTCTTTGGCATCGCTCCAAGAATATATAATAAAATACCTGATCATATAAAAAAATTACCTGTACCCGAGTTCAAGAAAACTTTACAAAGAATTTTAATTGACAAATGTTATTACACGGTTGACGAGTTCTTGAACGATCAAGTTTTTTCTAATTTCTGACCTAATTTTTTGACATTATTTAATTTTTATATTTGTGAACCTTAAAAAACTATGACTATTACATATTTGTATGTCTCACCAAAGACAAAACATAGCGCACTGTACATTTTGTCTTTAAGATCTGTATTTTTTTGTTACCTATGTTTTACAAATAATAAATGATTTGATTTGATTTTGATTTGAGTCATACTCCGCAGGCTGCATATACTGTCTTTATGAGGACGTTAAAGTTGTTAATGATGAAAATATTTAAATGTAATTAATACTAAGTTTTTTCTTCAGCCAATCCCGGAGTGCAACCCGTAACTCAGAGGTTCTCAGTCTTTGTTCGGCAAGGCGTTGCGAACGTTCGACATATTCTCGTTCGCGTAAGTCAGAGGTCCTTACATTTTGTTCATGAAGCCGTTAGAAACGCCCCAGCCTCGATTCTCGTGCACGTAACTCAGAGTTTCTCTGATTTTGTTCAGCAAGGCATTGTGAACGTTCAGGTGAAGATTCTCCCATACGACGTATTCTTGCTGCCTGTGCTTGAAAACTATGTTCAGAAAGTTGAGACATGGCTCTCTTAGGCATTTTCAAATGTTTAAGAAAATTTTAATAGCGTATAATATTCTAGCTCTGAAAAGGACTGTTGTTTAGCCCTGAAAAGAACTGTTGATTACCCCTGAAAAGAACTGTTGTTTAGCCCTAAAAAGAACAAATGTTTAAGAAAATGTTAATAGCGTGTAATATTCTAGCTCTGAGAAGAACTTTTGCGTCGGTGTACTTTTAAGAACGAAATCTAAAAAAATCACACGAAAATAATTAGACTTCGCTTACGACGCACGACGGCTGCGTAGGGAGCCGACCTCGCATCTGTGTCGCACGGGACCTCACTCATATCATATGAGTAAGGTCCCCGTGCGTGTACACATGAGTCATATGTACGTATGTGTATGTGTATATTCGACGACCTCCGTGGCGCAGCGGCCAACACGCCTGCCTGCGAGGTGGAGGCCCCGGGTTCGATCCCCGGCCAGGTCATGATGGAAAACGATCTTTTCCTGATTGGCCTGGGTCTTGAATGTTTATCTAAATAAGTATCTATTATAAATATAGTGTCGTTGAGTTAGTATCCCATAACACAAGTCTCGAACTTACTCTGGGGCTAGCCCAATCTGTGTGATTTGTCCGTATATATTTATTTATTTATTTTTAAGTAGATCTAAACTCCCCTCCCCGATGCGCATCTCCACCTTGGTGACGCTCACTTCGCAAGGGGCCGTGCAGCAGAAATCGTAATATTTTAATTTCGCCATAACATCAAAACCAAACGTCCAATTTTAATCATTCAAAGACCAAATATTATCAAAATAAACTGTACTTAGTGATGAAATAATTTATTGTGATAAGGATCAATAGCATGAGTAAATTAAATGCGCTTAAATGTAGTAAAAAAAAATTCAAGACTTTATAATAAATAAAATGGTTGTTGTGCCTCACTCGACATAGAGAGGTATAGTGTGTCGCGAATTTTTTTGTAAATATTTATATATAAGATCTACAATTAATTAGGACATTTTATGGTTCTGTCTTTTATAGTTTAGGCAGCGTACGTAAAATAAGTAACTTTTCTGGTTGATTTTTTACACTGTAGCGCATAGGCCTTGTTACGTAATTAAAACTCGGATAGATCGAACGTTGTTTATTGCACGTAAGTAAAGGAGTACTATATAGATGACGTGTACAATAACGTGATGAAGACAATTATGTACAAGAGCGTGAACTAAATATAAGAACAGAATATCAATGGAATCGTGAATGGAATGCCTCTCACAAGCTATGCACTAACTTAAACAAACTTAGCAAGATGTCTACAATAGTGGGGTAACCAATATTAAGGCAGCTTGCTGTGCCGCAGAGTTCCTCGGGGTGGCGCGTGCGTCCTCGATGCTGATTCGTTGATCGAGGAAGGCCGCGGCGTGTGATTGGTCGGTGTAGAGAGCGCGCCAATTCACAATTCACGTGCAAGACAGCTCGCTATGGTTCTCACGCTCCCATCGGCCGTTGGTCAACAGATGTGCTTCCGGAGTTCCGGGGTAAGATTTATAGGCACCTTTGCGCTGATCGGTCGGGACGCCCGTCATGACTTCCACGATCCTAGTGTGATTTATAGGAACCCTTCACAGCGGGTCATAGAATATGTGTAGCAGCTGGCTGGGCTGCTACAACACCTTGCGTTTAAAAAACCCAAATATCTTACGGAACCCTATTATTTTCCAAAATAAAATTTAGCCTATGTTACTCGTGGATAATTTAGCTTTCGAATAGTGAAGGAATTTTTGAAAACGGTTCAGTAGTTTATGAGCCTATTCATTACAACCAAACAAAGTTTACCTCTTTATAATATTAGTGTAAATTTTTGATACTGCCAAACAGCAATAAATAAAGCTTTGACGTTCAAGGATATGAAATTAATCAATAAAAAATGAATAAAAGTTATAAAAGTCGATGTTAACTTCTGGAACTTCGTGCCAAAAATGTAGGATATAAAGGGGCTTTCTGTAAAAATGACCAACAAATGAAAATTTTAGTTTAGAACGTACTTTTTTAAATACCACGGCATTTTAAAATAACGTCTATGATACAGGCTCGGCCTAGTTTAGACGTTAGGGCTCACTTTGATTGTTTGTAACGTAATTCCTTTAATGTATTTCGTAGGTTATAATTTGTAATTTCTTTTCAATAAAACATTTTTTTTTTTTTTTTTTTAAACCGGCCAGTAACGTGTACAAACGATTAAAACCTATTTTGTATTGTATCTTTTTAAAGATGAATGAAAATCAAAACCGCCCGTTTATTTTTTGCAAATGAGTGTATATCTATCTTGTACCAAATAACTATACTGGGTACAAGATATGTAGATATATCTAAGTTATTTTAATTTATTTTGTTCGCAGCGTCCTGTGGTCTTCAAAGGCCTTGGATACATAGATCTCTCATATCAGTCATATATTAAGGTGAGTATAATCATGACTACAATATTAACTAATATTATACTATGTATAATATTTATCTTTACGTACTGAAGAAAACAGCTAAATAAATCAACAAACAACACAAAAAATACCATGTATTATAAAATATCAATTGTTACATTGTTGTTTATTTCAGATCGTTAAGGCGTCGTACTCCGTATTCTCAGTGCTGTATTAAATTAATAAATAAGTTTAGCAGTAGAACTACTTACAAGATTAGATAAATTAGAAAAATTAGATAAATGCGCCACAATGTTACCATTATTTTTTAAGTTCTAAATTTTAGTCCACGTTTACAGCAAAGTACCTACATGTTGTGTCGACTGTTTTTCGATATCGTTTACATTAACATAAAGATAAAAGAAGAACAGAAGTGTGAAAAAAATTCAATATATCACGAAAACACCTAAGTATATTATTAAAGAATTTTTTTGTTTCATTTGAAGCCATAGGTTTTGTAATATGTCGTATTTCAGTATTTATTTCATAAAAAATCACTATTGAAATTTTCTAAGTGTTGATATTGTCACGAGTAGAGCTCATAACTATGTCCACATGCTACGCTTGCTGATGATACCCCATCGGACTACGAGAGTGGAGGACGAGGGAGGACACCTGTATAGTTCCAGTTAGGTCACGGTGGTGACGGACGTAGCTGGTGATTATAGTATAGAAACCCTCCTAGTTTGATCCAAGAGCAATTTGCTGTCTTATACAACGGTATTTTTTGTTAATGCGAAACCTGAATATAGTTTGTTCAGAATACGCAACTGAATCAATGTCAATAATTTTTACATGTTATATTTTTTGCCAAATACATTTAGAAATTGTTGTAGTGCGGTTACCGAGCGCCCCACGCAGCTTACGGTAGATCATAGTACTGCGCACGCACGGGTCGCCCGCCCGTGCGGAACATGGACCATATATATTTTTTTGGGACAGCCAAGTATGATAACAAGTTAATATCTTTGTGTTTTTCACGATATCTTTTTGAAATTTTGTACACGCACTTAAAATACTGGACACCTGTTTCGGGTTTTGCAAAAACAAAAAATAATCTTGTGTAATAGAATTATGTAAATAGGCATAAATATTGAACAAATTGATATTGTTGTTTTGTATACTGTAAAGCCTCCCACGCCGAAGACTAGTCTCCGTTAAGATTAGCCGATATGGCCGAATTGCTATTATATGACTTATTTAACGACATGCGATTGACTACTGTGCTGCATGTCGTGGGTTTGATTCTCGCACGAAACAAATATTTGTATGACCTACAAGTAGTTGTTCCGGGTCTGAAGAAATTCCTAGTGCGAGGAAATATTACATAGATTATATTGGGCTTCTTAAATCAGGAATTAATAAAACTTGTTGGCAACTAGTATGGCAACTTATGTATATAGAATTGAAAGTAAAGCGGGTAACAAATATATTCTGATGGGTGTTCGTGTAAAGGTAATTCGCTAAACTATGTTCTAAAGTAAATAAAGTAGAATTCAACATGCAATAACGCCTTTTAATTATCATACAATTTCAACGTGGGGGGATTCGGGCGTCCCCGCAATCTCCAGATCAATCTCCCTTTGGCGCGGCGTCTTTGGTCGTGTTGTTGGGTTTAACATTGCTTCACCTCGCTCAACTGTCGTCTTCCTTCCTATTCACTGAGTATTTAAACAATGAAAAGTTACAAAAGAAAAAGTAGGTGTGCACAGCGGGCGCACATGCTCTCGTTCACAGTGCACCTCTCAAACATTCGAGGTTTGCACTCCAATGTCGAAGCAGTCCATCACCACCTTGAGACTGAAAAGCCCCACCTACTTTTCTTGACGGAGACCCAGATCAGATGTCCGTCTGATGCGGCATACCTCGGCTACCCGGGATACTCTTTGGAGCATCATTTCCTGCAGCGTGCCGGGGTCTGTGTGTATGTCCGCAATGACATCTGTCGCCGGCGCCTCCGTCACCTCGAAGACCCTCACTTCTCGTTCCTATAGCTGTTGGTTGACACTGGTGTGGACAAAATTGTTAACACTTGTGTCTACCGATCGCACAGCGGTGATCAGGAGACAACTCGATTATTTGACCACCTCAGTGAGGCTGCTGACAATGCGCTGCATCGGCACCCTGACGCGCAGTTCGTCGCTCTGGGGGACTTCAACGCCTGCCACCAGGACTGGCTTTTCCCATACCAGAGGACCAACCACGCTGGGAGAGAAGCGCGAAACTTCGCGCTTTCTATGGGCCTTTCCCAGCTGGTAGAGCAAGCGACTAGGGTGCCTGATGTAGTTGGTCATACAGCCAACTGTTTGGACCTTCTGCTGACCACTGAACCGGACAGATGTGTTGTAACAGTTTCCTCACCGTTGGGAACTTCAGAGCACTGTCTGGTGAAGTCTGTATCGTCCTTCTCCTCAACAGATCACGACTCTCATGGTGAGCGGCGAATGTGGCGATGCAATTCAGCAGATTGGGATGAGATGCGCCACTTCTTCGCGTCTTATCCTTGGCAGCAGGTCTGCTTCTCTTCTGACAATCCGTCGAGCTGTGCGGACGCTATATCCGATGTGGTGCGTCAAGCTATGGAGTATTTTATCCCCTTTAGTGACGTGCCCGTCGGTGGCTCGGGTCGCCCATGGTTCAACGCCGACTATGTGCAAGCTGAACAGCGTAAGCATACGGCTTTTCTTACCTGGGTTGAAACTCGTGACCGCAGAGCTCCGGATCTAAGCTCAAAGAAGAGAGCCTTTAACCGTGCTGCCAAGTCCTACAAAAAGGTGCTTAAGAAGGCATTACACATATTGGCAACAAGCTCTCTGCGCAACGATCCGGTAGCAAATCTTTCTGGTCCCTAGCCAAATCGGTCGAGACGAACTTCTGTCGGCCCACACTGCCTCCGCTGGTTAGGCCTGATGGAGCACTGGCCCATACGGCGAGAGAGAAAGCAGGTCTCTTTGCATCTCTCTTTGCCCATAATTCACGTCTTGACACTAACAGTGCTACTCCGCCTAAATTACCTCATTGCGGAAATTCAATGCCAGAGGTTCGCATTAGGAACAAGGAGGTCCTGAGAGTATTGTGTCGTCTGGACGTGAATAAGGCTAGTGGTCCGGATGGTATACCAGTGATAGTCCTTAAGGCATATACGCCCGAGTTGTCTCCTGTATTGACGCGCTTGTATCGCCTCTCATTTAGGACTGGTACAGTGCCCAAGTCCTGGAAGCTTGCCAACGTGCAGCCCGTGCCCAAAAAGGGTAGTCGTGTCTGTTAGATTATAAATTTTATAATAGGATTTATGTCTTGTCTCCTTTGCCACAGATGACAGGGTTGAAAATAAAAATGTTTTGTATTACTTCCGCTTGAGGCGTTGTCGTTGCTTTTTCGTTCTGTGGTTCATGTCAATATATTTTTTGTTACTAAGAAAGCATTAAGGAAATCTTACTTAATCGGACGTATCAATTATAATAACCTGAATCCAAGAGTGTCGATCCTACCAACTATCGGCCGATTTCAATAACCTCCATACTCTGCAAGATTATGGAGCGTGTATTGAACTCGCGCCTCTTGGCTTACCTGGAAGGTAAAGATCTCCTCTGTGACCGGCACTACGGGTTTCGACGCAATCGGTCAACTGGGGACCTCCTAGTGTATGCGACGCACTTGTGGGGCGAGGCCCTCGAGAAAAACGGGGAAGCGATTGCCGTCTCCCTTGATGTTTCGAAGGCCGAAGGACCGGGTATGGCACGCTGGCCTTTTGAGTAAACTTCCAGCGTACGGCATTTCCGCTGGCCTGATTAGCTGGGTAAAAGACTTCCTGTCTGAACGGTCCCTCCGAGTTGTTGTCGACGGTTGTTCATCGGAGCCCATGTCAACCAATGCCGGTGTTCCTCAGGGGTCTGTTCACTCTGCAACTCTGTTCCTGCTGCATATTAACGATCTGCTGGTGCCCGGTATCTATGGGTATGCAGATGACAGCACAGTTGTGGAGAGATACCTGCCGGAAGCTCGGGCTAGTAAGGAATCAATCCGGTCCAAAAGAGAGGCCATGGTAGAGCGTACGAGTGCTGCACTTCAGGCAGTCTCCGAATGAGGTAAAGCCAATCTTGTAGCATTCAATGCCGCCAAAACACAAGCGTGTCTTTTCAGAACTCTCTCTCTTCCTCTCGGCACCTACTTTTCAGAATGTATCCTTGGAGTGCACCGACCGCCTTCAGCTTTTGGGTATTGAGATTTCCTCGAACCTCAACTTTGGGCGGTTCATGGACACCAAGGCCAAGGTGGCTGCCAGAAAACTTGGCGTCATCGCAAAGGTCCGGCGGTACTTCACACCAGGGCAGCTTCTAATGTTGTACAACGCACAGGTCCGCTCGTGTGTGGAGTACTGCAGCCACATTTGGGCTGGTGCTGCGAAATGTCATCTGGCTACTTTGGATTTCGTGGAGAGGCGTGCGAAGAGGCTGATTGGGGACCCAGGTTTAACTCGAAACGATCTCCAAAGCCTGGAGCATAGGCGTAGAGTAGCCAGCCTTTCGGTCTTCTATAGGATGCATTCTGGTGAGTGTGCAAGGGAATTGCATGATTTAATTCCCCCATCTCCGTTCCACCATCGGACGACCCGTCGTACGGCGATTTTCCACCCTCACGTTGTTAACACCACTACGATCCGGACGAAGCGTTTTGCTTCATCTTTTATTCGGCGTACATCGAGGGACTGGAACAATTTGCCAGCGGCGGTGTTTCCGTCACACTACAATTTGAGTGCCTATAAGACCGGAAGGTGAATAGGCTCTTAATAAACTAGCTCGCTTTACCATCAATGATCGTATCACTGCTTACCATCAGGCGGGATTGCGGTCAAGCGCTAGTTTAGAAATTATAAAAAAAAAAAAAACGTATGGAGGTATGGAGGTTTGAATATGCTTGTTAAAAGAATGTTTGCATGGTTTAACAGTGGGTAATTAAATAATAATCAAGTATAAGATTATAAGGTGGTATATTATAGCGGAAAAGGGTTTCATAAAGTAAAGCACAGACAGACAAGACTACATACTTTATTTCAATTTAGACTTGTCAGAAATTTATCAGAAATCTTGTTGTCCGTTCGCAAAGCTAGGTCATCAAGGAGAATGAACTGGACAAGAAACTCCTTGGAAACAGTATTAACGTATTCTATCAATACGTTTGTTTCTTTATCAAAGTTACCTTTAATATACACTAACTTCTATCTCTTGGACAGCAGCCCAAGCATAAATCGCTATAATATCTGAACCAATACACAAGTGGAATATAAGACATGAAGCACATAACATACACCTCATCATTACTAATAAGACTTATCTTGAAATATTAAGGGTTACTTAACTGGTAACTGGTTTCTTAGGTTTTTTTTAGGTCTTCCTAGGGTCGGGTTTCCGAATTTATAGACAGTAACAATAAAATATTAGAGTACCCTTCAACGAGGCGTTAATTCAGTCTATACAATCGAATCTACCCTCGGAAACAACTAAACTTAAACAATCCACATTACAACGTATGGAGGTAAGATAATACTTTTATTAGAATTATGACACATCGTCATCATAGATATAACACGTGCGACTATAGCGCACAAAGATTATGCACCCTAAAAACTTTTACTTGCCTCGCCCCTAGGCCTGACTTGCACTCCACTAGGCCTGACTTGCTGAAAGTTGTTGGTTTCAGTAGTTAGGGTTTTATACCAAAATTACGGATAAAGATTAAAGTTAACAAAATTGCGTAGTTTGCTTGCTGGCCTCTTTCCAACTATGTTGGCGTAATGCATTCGGTCTGACCAGATGCAGCTGAACAGTATTTTTCAAACCTAAAAAGAGTAAAAAACAACATTTAAAAAAAAAAACTGTTTTTCGGAAGTCCGACAGAAGTGGGCAAGCTAATAAAAAGCTTGTAAAAATATTTTGATCTCAAATGCCTGGTGTAAAGACATGATCGTGTAAAAACGTATTCTCTAAAACTGATAAAATTCTTGACTCACTGTGTAACAAACCTGCATTATTAGATTATTACCCCCTTGATCGACTCACTCATCAAATACTTTGTAGATAACTACATAATTTGTAATTTTCTATGAAATAACAGAAAATTGCTCTATTACGAAGCTCTTGAATAATTATCAAAATGTATCAATCAAATTAATTGCTATTGAGAACATCTAACAATTCACCGGATACCTGATACCGTGTGTAGGGTTGTGAGTTGCATGTCGTACCAAAATCAAAATCATGTCATTTATTCAAATTACGCTGAGAATCAGCACTTACCTGTCAGTTACTATGTTATGGAATTATGAATTATAAAACATACCTTGTTTTTGCCCGTCTGGGACGTTTTGTTTTTTAACAAAACTAACAAATTATTATGTGGTAAGACAAACATGACTGTTTGATTTATGCAATTTCGCATGTTTGATACATCGAATGCATTTGTTTCTCTCTTAAACAACTATGAGCCCTGTCTCCCGTTTCAGTATAACAAAATAGCAAGGACAACCTCAAATACAAAAGTATATCAAATCCTATATCGATAGTTTTGACAACCCTAAAATTGGCAAATTAGAACACTTTGATTAGAAGCCATTATAAAAATGACGATAAATATTCCAATGACGAAATTCATTATACCATAATATAAATCCTGTTTACCTGCTCATTCAGATATGTAAAATCAACCATGGCAACCACGACATACAGGCGCAACAAGACAACCGACTTTTTCTACAAAGTCTCTTATGTAGCTTACCTTTTTGGTCTCCCTAACTTCTGGTTAGAAGACCTAAAGTTATCCAAAAGATTTGTTAGAATTTACGACAAGTTTACAATGTTCAACAATGGCCTGATAAATTTGCTGATACTTTTCGAGTTGGGTTCGTTCTTTACGCAGACAAATTTGACCGAGAAGCAGAAATCTAACTTGATGGTGTTTGCAATATCGCACCCGATGCTGAACGGTTTTCGTCTGATGATGGCAAGGCTGCAGGACAAAGTGAAGGCGGTGATATACAACCTAAGCGTTGAGCTTAAGGTTTACAACGACCCGGAGGTCGAGAGGCAGATGCTCACAAGCACATACATGTACCTGTGTGCGTTGCTGTTCAGCTGCATGATGTCTATGATTATGTATGCGGCTGCTAGTACCTGGGAGGTGTACCGATACGGTATGGCACTACTTTCGAAGCCCGAAACTTATATATATAACTACACACATCAAAAGTGTCTAGGGATCAAGCATTTTTATGCGGATTTCTTGAGATTGAGATGTGGCTTTGTAATAAATTTATGATTTTATAAATTTATATGGATCCTTTTTGGTGCATTTCATAATTTGAATCAGGAACTGTGAATCAAATTCGAGTAAAGATGAAAATCAGCTGTCAATATTTTCCCTATAAAAACATACAACGCATTGAAGACATTATTAGTGCTACTGTTTCCCTACTACTGATTAAAACCAACGTTATTATGGAGCGGCGACGTCATTTAAGCAGGGAAGAAATGCTCAGAGCCGTGGGAATGATAGAAGCTGGTTCCCGGCAACGTACTGTGGTTTTAGCTCTGAATACAAGTCAGAGTGTTATCAGTCGACTTTGGACACGTTACCGAAGCACTGGTACCGTGGCTGAGCGCCATGGAGGACGGTATCGCTGCACCACACGGAGACAAGACCGATACATTCCAATCTTAACTCGAAGAGCTCCAACAATAACCGCCATGATGTTAACCGTGAGGCTTCATCACTCTTCAGGGAACTTAATTAGCGACCAAACAGTCAGAAACCGCTTGCATGAAGTGAACCTTCATTCCCGAAGACCGCTACGGGTACCACCTATAGCAATGCACAATCGTGGGATTCGATATCAATGGGCTCTTGAACACAGAAATTGGGCAGAAGAACAATGGCGTTTCGTGTGCTTTTCTGATGAGTCTCGTTTTGGTATGAGACCGGATACAAGACGTATACGACACTGGAGAACCCCTGGACGCCAACAGCGATTAAAATCCTGCCAGGAGGTCCATCCTTATAGTGGTGGAACCATCATGGTATGGGCGGGTATTTGGATCGGCGGAAGAACTGAGTTGATTTGGATCAGAGGCAACCTCAACGCTCAAATTTATGCTGAAACGATTGTATCAGACGTCATCGTTCCTCTACAAGTGCAAATCGGTCCCTTATTTCAGTTAATGCATGATAATGCACGACCGCACACCGCAAGAGCTGTAAGACAGACTCTCGCCGCAGCTAACATCAATGTCCTGCCCTGGCCTGCTCAGTCGCCAGACTTGAACCCGATTGAGCATGCATGGGATATGCTACAGAGAAGAGCTCTGCCGAATATGGAGGGTATCCAGTCGCAAGAAGACCTTTTTTGTTGTTGCAACGAACATGGGCGGCCATTCCACAGCGTGATTTGGATGAACTCATTTTGAGTATGCCAAACCGATGTTCTTGTGTTGTTAGTGTTCGCGGTAGAAACACGGATTATTAATTGTTTAAGTTACCCAATAAAATTTTAGAGAAAACTGTTATTTCAGTCTTTTTTTCGAACTTTTGTGTTAGTGGTTCAAATGTCAATATCCCTTTATTAGGAAAATGGCAAATTTCTTTATTAATGCAAAGGTGACTTGGTTTATCGTTACTGTGACAAACGAAAACACTTTATTTGATGAATCCTTAAAGAAAATTTTAATTAATATCAATCAGGAGAAAAGTTATTGCAAAAATATATGTTGATCCCTAGACACTTTTGATGTGTGTATTTTAACTGTATGAAAAAAAAAATCCTAAACCAACTAGAATGCGAATTCGAAAACTATAGAAAAAAATACGGCATTAAAAAAGTAATTTAAAAAAAACCGCTTATATTTTAAGACTCTGCTTCTATTTCCAGACGAGACTTTCACGACTCTGGTGACTGCATACCCAGATGTCACGGACAGGTCTGTACTGGCCAACGTCGTCAGAGCCCTCTGTTTCATAGTTTGGTGGATCTTCTGCACCAGGTTCTTTGCAGTATACATATTGGTCATCTCCCTGACCACGTGCCTCGGTTATCAGTACAAAAACCTGCAGAGCTATTTCTCAAGTCTTAACGAAATATTTGATAGAGCAGATTTAAGTCAAGCAGAGAAAGAAGAAAAGTATGAGGCTGGGTTCAAAGTTGGGATTAAGGCACATTCGGATACATTAAGGTAAATATTGAATAACTTATTTTGAAGTCAATGAATTTGAACCAATTGGAAGTCTTTTCTCGGTGATAGGCTATAACATCGCCTGCCGGTAAAAGTGACCACCCACCAGACAAAGTCTTGCCGCCAAGCTATTCGTCGTGTTCCGGCATGATGTCTGGTGAAGCCGTACGGAAGACGGGTCTGAGCAGTAGTGTAGCTTCCCGAAAGCAGCCCAGCCGAGTTGGATTCGACGATTGACCTCTTTCTCTCAAATTAACAGTCACACCACGCTGCAGAGGTAATGGTTTCGAGGTCTGTTCCTGTATAGGGACTGAGATGGTGGCCTTTTCGTACAAACCCTTCAGCACTTCAATGTACCGAGAGTCTACTTGGCACCGCCGAAGAGACTGCAGTACAGCTCAGGTCTCGATCAAATCAAAGGCTTTTTCATAGTCCACAAAGGCCAATGGGGTAGGCTATACTCCTCGGTCTTCTGTATAACCTGCCGCAGTGT
The DNA here is from genome assembly GCA_017933935.1 of Sesamia nonagrioides. Taxonomy (NCBI): domain Eukaryota; kingdom Metazoa; phylum Arthropoda; class Insecta; order Lepidoptera; family Noctuidae; genus Sesamia; species Sesamia nonagrioides. The sequence continues at coordinate 2,148,634 of JADWQK010002063.1, forward strand.
GTATGTATGTGGTCTACAGTGCTAAAACTCTTTCGGAAACTGGCTTGTTCGGGAGGCTGGAAGTCGTCAAACCTGCAAGCGAGACGATTCGTGAGGACTCTCGAAAACAACTTATAAACATGACTCAGAAGTGAGATGGTTCTGTAGTTTTTCAAAGGGTGTTGTCACCATTTTTGAAAAATGGTACCACCACACTTCTGTGCCATGCCTGTGGCGTTTTTCCTTTAACTATGACGGAATTAAATAACTTCTGAAGGGCCGTAAGGATCGGTTCTCCACCCACCTTCAGTAGCTCAGCCGTTATTCCGTCATCACCCGGCCTTGTTGTTTTTATGCTGTTTGAGAGCCAATGGAATCTCTTGCAGGCTGACGTCCGGGATATCTTCAGTGTAATGTCGGGTTAATCTTGCTCTGGCTTCTTCTGCAAGATTTAAAGCGGGTTTTGTCGTCGATGTATAGAGCTGTCCATTGAAATTCTCGACTACCCTCAAAAGCTCTGGCCCAGACGCTATGTTCTTGCCGTCGTCAGTCTTCAGCTTACTTAGGCGGATAGCCGCCTGAGCTAGCTGAAGACTGACGATGGCAAAACACATAACAAAGGCTCCGTTATACGTTCGGTATTATACCGACGTAGGTCGCGCTTCAGAGACTTTGAGGTCGGCTTATTGAGCTGCCGGTATCTGCAATATACCGGCAGCTCAATCACTTGACGAACGCAAAATCATCTCACGTCTGTCCTCCATGAGCTTGAGAGTGTAGTCCGAGAGCTTCTTAGTTCTATTTGTACGGCGGCGGGTCTTAAAATACTTGATCCCGACCGAACGAACAGCTTCTACAAACCCGTCATTGTACTCATCCACGTCGCTACATAGGCATTCGAAGCGATTTTGGAACTCGAGCTGAAAACTTTCGGAATTCTGGATCTTGTGGGTACTGCCCGGAGCGTAGACTTCTTCAAACGACATCTTTCGTGCAATATGTTCAGATTCAATGTGCCTCTCAGTGCTCGGTGCCGAATTTGAGCGAGTTGATCACTGAGATATTCCAAGCTCTTCACCGCTCCGTTTTTCCGTTGACCGTTGAAGTCTCCCATAATAGCGCTGTAGTGGGTTTTAGAGCCATGTATGGCTTTAGAGATGTCCTCATACATAGTCTCTACTTCATCGTCTGATCGTGCCGAGGTTGGGGTGTATACCTGAATGACCTTCAGCGAATACCTTTTGGTTAATCTGCGTATTAGAAGCGCCACCCTAGTCGACACACTCTCGATCTTCACTTCATTGTCCACAAGGGACCTGTGGACGAATCCGGAACCCGTCACCTCCTTTATAATTATAAAAAATAAAAGTCTTGTTATAAAATGCGTGCATCGCTTCTTAGTCATTTGATTCTGCATCGTCTATCGTTTACAAGTCACTATTTGTCCGGTACCACTGTGACTGTTGGCCACATGCGTTATATCAATAGTTTAAAAATGACAAGTTACACGATCTCAAACTCTTACCAATCCATTAATTTCTAATCTTATGGCCTGTCAGCCGACCGTAATTAAGAGCAAAATATCATATTATTTTAAGTTAGTAAAAACTACACAAAAGCGTCTTAGAAAGCTATTCGTTGATATTTTATGGGCATCCCGAACTCAAAGAAACCCTTAAAATAAAGCATTTTAAGATTTTGGACGAAATTCTTAGAAGGTCGAAGTACAGCGGCCGGCATCGGCCCGCACATGGTAGCAATAACTTAGAGCAATTCAAGCCGACGGATTCTGTGCAATTTCCTAAAAGAATCGGCCTCTCGAACATGTGCATCTGGGACAATTGACGGACGGCTACAGAAAAAATGGTAGAATGACTCCAGCATGGACCTTTTGGTAGTGTGGGATTTTATGAATTTTAAACGGAGAGACGGGGAAAGGGCAGTTAGTTTCTGGCCGCGACGAGCGACGGTTGAGGGTCGATCTTGAACTGCGATAGGGCGAGGGCTAGTGTCCAGGATAGTTAATTTAGGAGATTTGGGAAGTAGCCTATGTCCTAGTATATCGCGAAGTAGTGAGTGAAATAATTACGTGAGACATAGTCGGGTTTAAGCCCAGATTAGATTAGTATAATATAATATAATATGGAATATTAAGTGCGTGTAAGTGTTGGCGTGATTGGGTGAGTCATTTATTATAATAACTATCCCAGGCTGATGAATTTACTATAGTTCCTGTAATTAAGCAGACAGATACGTGTCCCTATTTATTATAATAAATGTATTTATAGTTTGGATTCAGTACGGGTGATGCAGCAGAGAAGCTACTAATATAATTTATTCCAGACTGACTCCAGATAAACCATTTATGTGATTGTATTCAATCATTGGAGCCGTTCTGTCTTGTTTTATGTGTCCAAATCCTGGTCCTTACCTTAGCGGATATTTATCAGCTTCGGTTGGCTATAGGGAAAGATCGTATGTATGGAGACAGCCCTCCGCCTAACTTGACCATGAGCTCTGATGTTCTGGACTCTAGACTCCTGACGACTACTGACTATAACAGGAGGGCAGAACCGTAATACACGCAGCTCATTTAAACCTAACTAGGCAGACCGCCTATCTAGAATCAGATTACCAGCCAAACGTTATTGATAATGTCCGCTTCCAAAAAGGTCTTGTCACAGAGCACTTGCGTGAAGATTTGATGCGCACACATCCCCAGGGAGTGGGGTAGGCTTTACTAAGTACCACTAACTGAATCAGTAGGTGTTAAAAAGACACTAGGGAACGTATTTCGATAAAATCCAACCCGTCCGTTCTGTAGGACTATTTATGAATCGTCACTGTTTATCGAAACACGAGTACTACAAGATGCAATGCGTCTTTCGAATGGGGCAGATTAAGGGGATGGGAGGATGACGAGATTCCACCTCGGTGTGCAGCAGGAATAATCGCAATGAGTTCTGCTAGAGACTGAGTCTACGGTACGCTTGTACTAACTTGTGTAATACCTTAGAATTGGGACGGTTTGTCAAGGGTGTCAATCACATAATATATTTACGAGTTATGAACTCAGAACTTGTCTTGCTCGACAACAATGAACTTAGCAGTTCTTTGTGCTAGGGTGGAGAAAGACACTTATTTAGTGTCTAGGGAGCGTGTTCTGTTAGAATCGTAATAGTATCCTCAGAGGTTCTATGCGTTAGGTCTAACAGAACACGTGCAACGAAGCATACGTTAATATAACGGTTCCCGGCTTCACTAAAGTGGGTATAATTCGTAGTAGATAAAGTAACGTGATCTAAAATTACTTATAAAGTGCAAGCGTAACGATCCCCACCACGCCACATAATAAGGTTTATTACAGATGACGGAGACAGCCCGCGTGCAGCATTTATATAATAGTTCTTAATATATTACATTATATAATTTTGCTTTTCCTCTCGTCTTCTTAGCGTCATATCATATCTATTATTATAAATTGTATACTTGTGTGTCCTAACTGTGAATTCCCATACTAACTTCCTCTGACCCCCTCCGGTCCTTGAACTTTATAAGCGGGAACCGGGGGATTAATACATGGGAATTCATTTCTTATATCGGTGGGAGGATAACCAAGTCTGGTGACGAATTCCTACAGTTACACGCGGGGTTGGGGCGTGTTTCCTCTCCCGCAGGGAGAGCCGCATTTAACTGTAATATTATCACAATTAGGAAAAACGAAAATTTTATCAGCCTAGGAGAGTTTAGGTACAATTACATGTGGTGCCGTGACCAGGATTCTCGTCATTAAATGTACTGATTCAATTCAGTGCAACGAGAAAGAACAATGTAAGGGTTACTACGAAATAAAGACACAACGTACACCAAAGAGACACAACTATTGTTTTGTCAGGAACGATGGGTTTATTACCTAACATAATTCTATAAATAAATATATACAGACAAATCACACAGATTGAGCTAGCCCCAAAGTAAATTCGAGACTTGTGTTATGGGATACTAACTCAACGATACTATATTTTATAATAGATACATATATAGATAAACATCCAAGACCCAGGACAATTAGGAAAAGATCGTTTCCCATCATGACCTGGCCGGGGATCGAACCCGGGGCCTCCACGTCGCAGGCAGGCGGGTTGACCGCTGCGCCACAGAGACCGACAAAATTACTTTCACTACATTATTAATTCTATGGTCCCCTACAAAGACGTTCAGTGCAACGAGAAAAAAAAACAAAGTAAGGGTTGCTACGAAATAAAAACACAACGTAGACAAAAGAGCTAAAACTATTGTGTACGTTGGCGATGGGTTTATTACCCAGCATAATTTTAGGATTCTCCACAAAAACATTGGCAACAAAAAAAAAAATGTTACGACGTTTACAATCACCTATTATGTTATCGTTTGGTAACGATGGTTGAAACAAGCCAACTGTTGACGAGCGGGTTCGATTCCCGCATGACTATTTGCTAAGATGCTTAGATTGCATTACCATTCATATCGTGTTTGGTCACCAGTGGAGTTATTATGTCTGTAATTATTTGGAATTTCTGTGTCACGGCTTGTGGGTTCGATTCCCGCATCAATTGTAGGATTTCGATAACGGCGTTAATATATTTTAAGAATGTTGATTGGGTGGCTGAGTTACTTAATATTAAGTTCAAATCTCTGCAGAATTTTGTATCTGGCCGTAGGTACCTATATCTAGAACAAAGGGTTCGATCCCCTAAAATTGTGAATTTAGTACCTTTCGGTAAGTGAAGACCTAGTAATATAATACGTTTTACTCAAACCAATAAAGGTGAAATCAGTGTCTGAGAGGTTATATCAGTTATAATGGGTTCGACTCCCTGCAAATGTGAGTGTTGTGACTGACAATATGTGGATTCCAGTAATTAAAGTTTCGAATCTCTGACGATGCAAATATAGTATTTGGATATAAGAAGGTGTTTGTGCATTTGAGATTTTATGCGTGTAATGAGAATGCGTTCAGGAGTAAGGTACGCCTTATTACGAGTGGTTCTAATATAATAAGCGAATGATACCGATGGAACGTGAATCTTATTTATAATTAAAATGTATTTACTAGGGAGGTATATCAGCTATCATCATTAGGAAAAAAGAAAAACTCTCCAGCTCGTTAGGAGGTGATGCATGTATAACTGAACGGATACTCGTTTGGCCTTATTTTAAATTCCAGGATGTTAAGTCTACACTCTGCTGCCACTACGCTAGATGTGCCTGGTCCTCTGGGCCCATGATCTGTGAGTTGCGGTTGGTTTAAGGTTCCTTCGAAACCAGCTAAGATAAGGTGACTTCGACGGCAGTAGCTGTGGCGTGTTTCCTGTTACGAAGCTAAGTTTCACTTTTATTACGCACACTTGATTAACTACAGCTACGTGAAATATTTTGTTAACTCATAAAATATTGTAAGATCATGTTTTAAAACAATGGTCTATAGTCATAAACATCTAGGAAAATTATATATATATATATAAAGGATATAGGAAACAAAAAAAAAAAATCAATGTCAGCACGAGAAACAATAGAATAGACTCTTTGTTATGCGCACCATATGGATTACAAAAACGTAAATGTGAAGATTTTACAAACGGTGACACAATGGGCGGTCTTGTCGCTAATAGCGATCTGTTGCAGACAACCTTTGGATGGAAGAGTAAGGGGAAGGAGAGAGAGATAATGTAGATGGTCTACAGTGTACTATTTACAACTTCACATAGTTTATATAATGAATATGCACGTTGAGTGTATCATTAATGAAAATCATACAAAAGCAAATAAAATAAAAATAATGACATGACAATCATCAAAATAAAACTGAGACATAACAATGCACCAAAGTCTGTCAATATAAATGCTTCTGTCAGAAATTCATTAATATTTTAGGAACCTTATTGTCAAATAAATATGACTTCAGTTGAGGTATCGAGTGTACACTAATCAGCTCCCTACAATTCTTAGGTAACATGTTATAAATAATCGGAGCCATCGAAAAAAAAACCACTCTGGCGCATAAGTTCTGTTCTGCCCCACTTGATAACGTCTGTTTCTTGTGAACTTATCTGCCATTCGCGAAAATGTCAATGTCAGAATGTGATATCGAATAAAAATAGGGTTTACAACTGTACTACTAAAACTTTCTTCTCTTTTGGTATATATATTAACTTATTCTGCTTATTTCTGCTACTTGTTTTCTGTTACTTAGATAAAATTTTTAAAGCTCAAGGACATTTCCTCTTATGTCATAAGCGTCACTCAGTATCAACGATTGGTTACCGCGAAATAATGTTTAGAGCATATAGCAGCTAGCAGATTAGTGTTCTAGTAAGACGATAACTGATTACACAGTTTAAGATGTCTTTTCGAATTACTATAACTTGCCAACTCTTCTAAGAATTCAAAACTGTTCTCGCCTCTTACAATCAGAGGGGGGCATCTAGTAAGACGATAACTGATTACACAGTTTAAGATGTCTTTTCGAATTACTATAACTTGCCAACTCTTCTAAGAATTCAAAACTGTTGTCGCCTCTTACAATCAGAGGGGGGCATCTAGTTGGAATCGAGTCTAATATGTTCATGTGCGAACTATTTCAGTGCTTCCTGGATATATCTGCCGGCAGCTGAATTAAGCTGACTCAACATGAGGAGCATAAGGAGAGGCCTCTGCCAGCGGTGGCTACAACATGCCGAGTTTAGAACGAGCGAGCACCGTAGGTAGCGTGGCTCAATAACACAAATACTCTTGAAGAGATCCTGGTATGTAAAACAATATTATAAGCATGCACAGGAATCTGGACTTAAATGGAGGCGCGGTAATGTTAGTTGAATTAATATACAAAGAGTATTTGCAGAACAGTATTAGTTCGAATGTTATAAAACGATTGATACGTGTATTAGGTGAAGATTCTTCTACGACATAGTAAGAGCAGACCTTGCATCCAGTTGGAATCTTGTAGGATTGAATACAATAATGCTAATAATACATACAAAATTACAATATTCTAGTTGGTATTTGATTAAATGAATGCATCAGATAAGGGTAGGTCTACATAGGCATAGGTCATCCTATTGTGAAAGCTCATACGCTGTACTGCGTCACGCGTCTGATTTTCAGAGGGGGGAATGTGACTGTTGGCCACATGCGTTATATCAATAGTTTAAAAATGACAAGTTACACGATCTCAAACTCTTACCAATCCATTAATTTCTAATCTTATGGCCTGTCAGCCGACCGTAATTAAGAGCAAAATATCATATTATTTTAAGTTAGTAAAAACTACACAAAAGCGTCTTAGAAAGCTATTCGTTGATATTTTATGGGCATCCCGAACTCAAAGAAACCCTTAAAATAAAGCATTTTAAGATTTTGGACGAAATTCTTAGAAGGTCGAAGTACAGCGGCCGGCATCGGCCCGCACATGGTAGCAATAACTTAGAGCAATTCAAGCCGACGGATTCTGTGCAAATTCCTAAAAGAATCGGCCTCTCGAACATGTGCATCTGGGACAATTGACGGACGGCTACAGAAAAAATGGTAGAATGACTCCAGCATGGACCTTTTGGTAGTGTGGGATTTTATGAATTTTAAACGGAGAGACGGGGAAAGGGCAGTTAGTTTCTGGCCGCGACGAGCGACGGTTGAGGGTCGATCTTGAACTGCGATAGGGCGAGGGCTAGTGTCCAGGATAGTTAATTTAGGAGATTTGGGAAGTAGCCTATGTCCTAGTATATCGCGAAGTAGTGAGTGAAATAATTACGTGAGACATAGTCGGGTTTAAGCCCAGATTAGATTAGTATAATATAATATAATATGGAATATTAAGTGCGTGTAAGTGTTGGCGTGATTGGGTGAGTCATTTATTATAATAACTATCCCAGGCTGATGAATTTACTATAGTTCCTGTAATTAAGCAGACAGATACGTGTCCCTATTTATTATAATAAATGTATTTATAGTTTGGATTCAGTACGGGTGATGCAGCAGAGAAGCTACTAATATAATTTATTCCAGACTGACTCCAGATAAACCATTTATGTGATTGTATTCAATCATTGGAGCCGTTCTGTCTTGTTTTATGTGTCCAAATCCTGGTCCTTACCTTAGCGGATATTTATCAGCTTCGGTTGGCTATAGGGAAAGATCGTATGTATGGAGACAGCCCTCCGCCTAACTTGACCATGAGCTCTGATGCTCTGGACTCTAGACTCCTGACGACTACTGACTATAACAGGAGGGCAGAACCGTAATACACGCAGCTCATTTAAACCTAACTAGGCAGACCGCCTATCTAGAATCAGATTACCAGCCAAACGTTATTGATAATGTCCGCTTCCAAAAAGGTCTTGTCACAGAGCACTTGCGTGAAGATTTGATGCGCACACATCCCCAGGGAGTGGGGTAGGCTTTACTAAGTACCACTAACTGAATCAGTAGGTGTTAAAAAGACACTAGGGAACGTATTTCGATAAAATCCAACCCGTCCGTTCTGTAGGACTATTTATGAATCGTCACTGTTTATCGAAACACGAGTACTACAAGATGCAATGCGTCTTTCGAATGGGGCAGATTAAGGGGATGTGAGGATGACGAGATTCCACCTCGGTGTGCAGCAGGAATAATCGCAATGAGTTCTGCTAGAGACTGAGTCTACGGTACGCTTGTACTAACTTGTGTAATACCTTAGAATTGGGACGGTTTGTCAAGGGTGTCAATCACATAATATATTTACGAGTCATGAACTCAGAACTTGTCTTGCTCGACAACAATGAACTTAGCAGTTCTTTGTGCTAGGGTGGAGAAAGACACTTATTTAGTGTCTAGGGAGCGTGTTCTGTTAGAATCGTAATAGTATCCTCAGAGGTTCTATGCGTTAGGTCTAACAGAACACGTGCAACGAAGCATACGTTAATATAACGGTTCCCGGCTTCACTAAAGTGGGTATAATTCGTAGTAGATAAAGTAACGTGATCTAAAATTACTTATAAAGTGCAAGCGTAACGATCCCCACCACGCCACATAATAAGGTTTATTACAGATGACGGAGACAGCCCGCGTGCAGCATTTATATAATAGTTCTTAATATATTACATTATATAATTTTGCTTTTCCTCTCGTCTTCTTAGCGTCATATCATATCTATTATTATAAATTGTATACTTGTGTGTCCTAACTGTGAATTCCCATACTAACTTCCTCTGACCCCCTCCGGTCCTTGAACTTTATAAGCGGGAACCGGGGGATTAATACATGGGAATTCATTTCTTATATCGGTGGGAGGATAACCAAGTCTGGTGACGAATTCCTACAGTTACACGCGGGGTTGGGGCGTGTTTCCTCTCCCGCAGGGAGAGCCGCATTTAACTGTAATATTATCACAATTAGGAAAAACGAAAATTTTATCAGCCTAGGAGAGTTTAGGTACAATTACACCACTTTAACACCACCCGCCTAATTGTGAAATGGTTTTCTTTACATGCGCATTAATTTTTTAGATGCACTCAGAAAACACAATCTCTGTGTGTCGGTGTGTTCAGTGGACAAATCGTCTTCAACATTCTTCTGCTGATTGTGCTAATGGCCCAAATGTCGGTATGTTCTCAAATTTCAAAGTTTATTACCAACTTGCTACTGCCCGTGAGTCCGTCCGATTCAGCTTTTCCCTCAACATGTAGAGGATGCGGATAGTTTACTTGCAAAATATGCTTACCTTATACATACTTGTGTTATTTCGTTCAGAATTTGGAGCGCACGTTTATGAACTTATTCTCCTCGGTATTAACTACGAGCTCCGTGCTTGTCGGCACTGGCTTCTACATGTGGACCGCTGGAGACGTCACCGTGGAGGTGAGCTCAAACGATCTTATCGACGAATGGCATGTTGATTCTTACAGTACTTTAAAAAGTCTTGCTGGATTTGAAATCGGAGCGCATTCGCAACAGGCATATTCTTATTTTTTTCTGGTTATCTGAGATTATCAATTATTCAGTGTCCGATTAAAGTTTCACATAAGGCTGGTCAAGTCAGGCCCAGGGAAAGGCAAGTCAGGCCTAGGGGGCAGGGGCTAGTAAAATTTTTAGAGTGCGTAATCTTTATGCGCCATAGTCGCACGCGGTTTTTTGGCAATTACACAATATATTTTGTTTAGATTAATAAATATTCGATGATAATTTCAGTCGAAGACTCGAAGTAGCGTTAATCGATAAAAGGTTGTTTCGCAATAAATTACATTCGAATAAAATTTTTCTTTCGATTTTTTTCGGCAACGATATCATGAACGAGGATGGAATGCACCGATTTTGACAACCCGCTTTTATACGTTTCACTTGTAGGTATGTTTGCTTGCGATTTTGACCCACATTACACAGACAGACTTTATTCAAACTTTAAAGGCTTCTCAGGCGCCGACGACACTACAATAAATTCATAAGGACATACCAAAAAAATATTAATAAAATAACGAAACAATTCGATGGCCCCATAGAATAAACGTGTAAGTCAAAAACGACAACTTTTCAAGAAAAAATAAAAACAATAAAACTTGAGTAACTGTTGTTGGTAAGACCGGTCATCGTGGAAAGCCTTGGGGGAGGCCATTGTCCAGCAGTGGACATCTATAGGCTGAAGAAGAAGAAAAACTGTTGTTTGGTAGTATATAGGGTTATATAAATTATACCAAATATTTTAGTTTAAACCGTTTTCCGACAATATAAGAAAAACCATTTTATTTTTTTATTCTTGTGAATTTCTATGACTAGATCACAGTAAACTTTCATTAGATATCTAATGAAAGTTTACCTATATAGGTACGTAATACGGTTATTCGTGTAAAATAAACAACCCGACTAAATACCGTAGGAGGCAATGCAATAGGTAAGTACTTTAATTATAAATAAAAAATATTTTAAAATTTTCATTGACACGTTAAAAATAAACATTGTATGCTTTAGCAACATGAATAAACGTGTAAGCTCGAAGAAGTGCACAAGTCTACTCAAGGTTTGCTTGTTTTAACACATTTATTCGTATGGACTCGGGGACCCAAATAGCGTTTAACAATAGCATATACTTTTATACTTGTGATATAATTACTTGATTTTTCCCTTGAATAAAGAAGTCAAATGATATAGGCGTATTTTGAGTAAAAAAAATATAAAGAATAATTAGAAGGTATAAGTCATTGAAACGAAACAACCAAAAAAAAAAAAAAATTGTGTAAGAGCTCTTGCACGTTTATTCTGTGGGGCCATCGAATTTTTTTTAAACTTAATTTATTATGTGATGTAAAAGCTGTTTTGTAAATTTTTATTTTTGTTAGAATATGTTTTTTTTTTTCATTTTTGGATGTGAACGTTGTATTCGTTGTATCCCACCTCCCTTTGATCTAACCAACAGTGTTCTGAATGGTGTGGTGTTCCAGGCTTCCCACCTGAGCACGGCAATGTATTTCTCTGGTTGGCACAACTGCCAAGGACATAGTTCAATGCGTGTCAGAAAACTCGTTGTGTTCTCGATGTCGCAAGCCCAGGTAAGCAGGATATGATATAAAAACTTTATTACAAAAAAGAACAACCGACTTCCAAAGAAGACTGCAAAGTGAAAAATAACTAATTTCGGAAGTCGGTGTTAAAAACGAATACTTAGGTACAATAACCAAGACATCGAGTTGTGGAAATCGGTTGTTTTTTTTTTGTAAAAACGTTTTTGTTTTATACTTTTTGATAATCAAAAGTACTATTTAGCTGCAGCCGGTCAGACTGGACGCTGACGCTAATATAATTGGAAAAGGCCTTGTAAGCAAACGACGTCATTTTGTTTACTGTCTGTCGACTGTCTCTCGGATCAATCCTCAAATCTACTGCAGACTTCATTATAACGCATATGGGTGCAAAGTTTTAATGAATATAAATGAATTAAGTCCAAACACAACGTAACTACTGTAAACCTTTGAGGACTTCCCTGAACTTTCCTTTGTTTTCATCATTAGAGCCTTAATGATTATTATTATATTATATGTATAACGATTGTTATCAATACAAATTAATCAACGACAAAAGCAAGGTAGCTGCTGTGAATCGTTGAGGAGTTCCCTCGATTGTCTATAATGGTCTTCATCATCAGATCTACTGCAGACCTTCATTTTACCCACATGGGTGTAAAGTTCTCATCAATAATACTAATAATAAATAATAATTAATAAAAAAAAAAAAGGTAAGGTAAAGGTAAAGGTAAATTAATATAATTAAGTCCAAACACAAAGTAGCTACTGTAAACCGTTGAGGAGTTCCCGGAACTTACCTTTGTCTTCATCATCAGAGCCCTTATGATAGTCACAACAATCTAGGTGTAAAGTTCTTACCAATACAAATTAATCAATCCCAAACACAAGGTAGCTACTGTGAATTGTTGAGGAGTTCCTTCGACTGTCTCCCGGCTCCATCATCAGATCTGAATTGAGACCCTCCTCCTTTTTTTGAAGTCTGTTAAAAATTAGCAAGAACCGTTACCTCCAATTAACTCCAATATTTAGCTAAAAATAATGAATATAATTATAAATTGTCAAAATTTACATAGGAGGGATTCCTATGTAAATTTTGACGATTTATAAATATTCTTATAATTATTTTCCTTATTCATAAATTCATATCATTCCATTTTGATCTATCCATATATCTCTAAGTTATTTTGTTCGCAGCGTCCTGTGGCCTTCAAAGGCCTTGGATACATAGATCTCTCGTATCAGTCATATATTAGGGTGAGTATAATCATGAATGACCTTTTTTTTTTTTTTTTCGGGGTGGAAATCCTCATAGGATGTCCGCCGCCCTAGGGTGGGCGACGGGGTCTGTCAGACTTTTACTGACTAAAACCACCCCGGTGTCTCTTCTATCACGAGCGCGCGTAGGGCCGCGGGAGTCTAAATTCTTCCGCAGCCCCACACTCTCGTGCTGGCCCGGTCTGCCCGGGCCTCGTCTCCGGCACGGGGTAGTGGGGTGTTAAGCTACCCCGTGCATCGCCTCAGAGGCGCGCGCTGACACTCGCGCGCGCCTCCGCCTCGGGGTCCATCGAATAGGGGGCGGAGACTTCCCCATGTCCCTCGCCCCTGGACCCATTCATGGGGGGCGGAAGAGGGCGTTATCCGCCCTTCTTCGGCGCCCGGTGCGTCTTCTGCGGCCCGGGAAGGGAGTTGAGATCTCCCTCTCCCGTTCCGCAGCTTCCTTCTGCGACATCACGTCCTCGCAGAAGGACACCACCGCGTCCCACGACTCTGCGCTGCCGGCCATCCTCCGCACTACTGCCGGCAGCGTCAGGTCGCCTCCTACTTCATTTGTGAGGACACGGCGCTGCTCCTCCCAAGCTACACACTCGGAGAGCGTGTGCTGCGCCGTGTCCTCCCGCATTGGACGCAGTGGTGGCACCGAGCGTCCGGCTCCCTGCCTAAGCGACGCAGGTACTTGCCGAAGCAGCCGTGCCCCGACAGCACCTGCGTCACCCTGAACGACAGGGAGCCGTGCCTTCTCCCGAGCCAGTCGTCGAGTACTGGCCGGATCGCCTCGACGGTAACGAGGCCGGCGGTAGGGCGCATAAGCCTCTGCCGCCAGTCCGCCACCAGGACCTGACGGAGCTCCTCTCGGTGCAGCTCGATCTGCCGCTGCACCGGACTGGAGCCCCGTTTCCGCTCTTCCTCGCGCCATCGGTACAATGACGCGAGTACTTTCGCCTCTAGGTCCCAGGGCGGGGATCCGGCCAGGACGCAAGCCGCCTCGTAGGAAATCGTGCGGTACCCGCGGACGACCCTGACGGCCATCGCCCTCTGCGGCTTGCGCAGAATGGCGAGTGTTCCGGCCGTCAAGTCCATCGCCCACACAGGGGCCCCATACAGGGCCATGGACCGCACGATTCCCACGTATAACCGCCTACAGGCGGCGCTCGGGCCCCCCATGTTGGGAAGCAACGTTGATAGCGCGCCTGCTGCACCCATCAGCTTGGGCGCCAGTCGCCGGAAGTGGGCCCCGAATTCCCATCGGCTGTCGAGCACCAATCCCAGATACTTCATGGTGGACTCGACAGCTATCCGGGCCCCACTGACCACGATATGCGATCCCGGCGCCGGCGCACGCCGGGGGCCATGGAAAACCATGGCCTCCGACTTGTCAAGGGCCACCTCCAGGCCCAGGCGCCGGATGCGGTTCACCACCTGTGATACCGCAGCCGTGGCTACCAACGTCGCCTCCCTGTGCGAGCTCCCCCGGGCAGTGACAAGCGTGTCGTCCGCATAACATGTCAAGTCGGCGCCCGACGGGAGCTCGCCTCTCAGCACCCAGTCGTAGCCGATGTTCCACAGGAGCGGTCCCAAAACCGATCCCTGTGGAACACCGCACGACATTTGGTGCTGACCAGCACCGTCACGTCCCCGATAGATGACGCACCTGTCCTGCAGATAAGCCCCTACTATGCGGCGGAGGTAGGGAGGCACCCGATGGTATTTCAGGGCCTCCCTAATACAGCTCCAGGGTAGGGTGTTGAAGGCGTTGGAAATGTCTAAGGACACCGCCAACACCACCCCACCCCGGGACACTGTATCCTCCGCCAGGGCTCTCACGCGCATGATGGCGTCTATGGTGGAGCGCCCACGACGAAAACCGAACTGGTTGTCGTCCAGGTTCGGCCCCTCTCCGCACAAGTGGCCGACGAGGCGATCTGCGATAATACGCTCAAAAAGTTTGCCCGCCTCGTCGAGCAGCACTATGGGCCGATACGCGGACGGCGAGTCCGCAGGGCGCCCCTCCTTCCTAAGCAGGACCAGCTTCCCCTCCTTCCACACACTGGGAAACTGACCCTGCTCGAAGCATGCCGTGAAGAGCCCCCTCAGCTGGGGCTCAAGCTCCTTCAGAGCCAGGACGAGAGCTCGGCCAGGAACTCCGTCAGAATCATGAATGACCTAGAGTATGTATGCATAATATTTACCTATACGTGCTGAAGAAAACAGCTAAATAAATCAATAAACAACACAAAAAATACCATGTATTATAAAATATCAATTGTTACATTGTTGTTTATTTCAGATCGTTAAGGCGTCGTACTCCGTATTCTCAGTGCTATATTAAATTAACAAAGAAATGTATTAGTTGAACTACTTACATGATTTGTTACATTCAATACTTCCCGGGCTAATTAAGTAAAGTCGCAGTGTTACCATTATTTTTTAAAGTTCTGAATTTTATTCCACGTTTACAGCAAATTACGTTACATGTTGTGTCGACTGTGTATCGTTTACATAATAAACAAAATACCTACTAATATAGAAATTCTATCCAACAGAAGTGTGAAACATTTTCAATATAACACCTAAATATATATGTAGTACACCAAAACACCTAAGTATATATGTATGTATACACTTGGCTATATTCAAAAGTAGTTAAGGAAATCGTTTCTTTTTAAAGATTTTTTTTGTTGCATTTGAACCCATAGGTTTTGTAATATGTCGTATTGCAGTATTGTTTTTGTTATTTCATATAAAAACCCCTAACTATTGAAATTTTCTATTGATATTGTCACGAGTAGAGCTCATAACTGTGTCCACATGCTACGCTTGCTGATGATACCCCATCGGACTACGAGAGTGGAGGAAGAGGGAGGACACCCATATAGTTCAGTTAGTTCACGGTGGTGACGGACGTAGCTGGTGATTATAGTACAAGAATCCTCCTAGTTTGATCCAAGAGCAATTTGTTGTCTTATGCAACGTTATTTTTTGTTTATGCGAAACCTGTATATAGTTTGTTCAGAATAAGCAACTGAATCGATTCCAATAATTATTTATACAACATGTTATATTTTTTCCCAAATACATTTAGAAATGGTTGCAGTGTGGTTACCAAGCGCCCCACGCAGCTTACAACAGATCATAGTACTGCGCACAGCTGACGCCAGAAGTCAACGGACGGGTCGCCCGCCCGTGCGGAGCGTGAACCATATTTTTGTTGGGACAGCCAAGTAGGATAACAAGCTCATAACCTTGTGGTTTTTCATGATATCTTTTTGAAATTTTGTACATAGATTATTTACTTAATAATACTGGACACGTGTTTCGGGTTTTGCAAAAACAAAAAAAAAAATGTTTCATAATAGAATTGTATGTAAATAGGCATAAATATTGAACAAATTGAAATTGTTATTTTGTATCCATAAAGCCTCCCACGCCGAAGAGTAGTCTCCTTTAAGATTAGCCGATATGGCCGAATTGCTATTATACGACTTATTTAGCGACACGGTTGGCGCAGTTGTTAACCGATTGACTACAGTGTTGCTACCATGAGTAAATGAGTTTTCATTACGAGACTCGATCGTCGATATCGATCGCACCAATGAGAGCACCAAACGCGGTCGATATCGACGATCGAGTCTCGTAATGAAAACTCATGGTAGCAACACTGTGCTACGTGTCGTGGGTTTGTTTCTCGCACTAAACAAATATTTGTATCATGTATTACCTACAAGTAGTTGTTCCGGGTCTGAAGAAATTCCTAGTGCGAGGAAACATTACATAGGTACATTCTATTGGGCTTCTTATTCTTAAATCAGGAATCAATAACACTTGTTGGAAACAAGTATCGCAAGTTATATAGGATTGACAGTAAAAACGGGTAACAAATGTTCATTAATCAACTAGTGTTCATGTAAAGGTAGTTCTCTAAACTATGTTCTAAAGTAAATAAAGTAGAATTCAACATGCAATAACGTCTTTTAATTACCACACAATTTTAACGTATGTAGGATGGGAACTGGGTGATGAGAGGTAGCGGAACGTAAAACTCGAGGCAAACCACTGTTTCAATCCATTGCAACTATGTCGCAAGCACGGTTTTGTTTTACTCATAAACACATTCTACCTAAAGCTACGGTAAAGCAAGCTCCGAGAAGAGCAAGGCCGCCACACAACGGCTTAAATTAACTTTTCATCATCCCACCATCTCGGAAAGAGTATTTTTAATCTTCAATATCTGACTGGAAAAGCCGTTTTTATTCTCTAGAGGATAAAGTAAATTGAATTTAGAACATCGTGTGCACTAAGTTTGTAAATTAAAAAAAAACATTAAACCTATTTACTGTTACCTCTATGGTGCCGAATATATCATACAACTTTTTTTTAATTTGTTAAAAACTCAGACTCGGAACCTTCTTGGTGTTCTTTTTTCAATTTTCTTTGTACGCGGTTCTTTACGCGGCATTTTTTCACGTCATTGTTAAACCTTATATTAAAAAAAAGAAACTTGAAAACAAGTGAAAAACTAAAATGAGTGATTCTAGCGACGAGGAAGTTTGTTTGACGCCAACAGAATTGACTGAAACTGTTAATAATGCGCAAATGAGCTTTCTACCTCAACAATCACGCGAGAAGTATTTAAAACAGTACGATATGTTCAACACGTGGCGACTAGCAAAAGGAGCCAAAACTTTCTCAGAAAACGTTTTGCTGGCATATTTTATAGAATTATCCGAGAACAAGAAAGCAAGCACTCTATGGAGTACGTATTCGATGCTAAAAGCAACAATAAAGATGAAAAAAGACATACATATCGATACCTATCCTAAATTAGTAGCATTTTTAAAAAGAGCCTCATCTGGTCATCATCCAAAAAAATCGAAGGTTTTCACAGTATCTGATATTGAAAAGTTTCTTAACGAAGCACCCGATTCCGTATATTTGGCGGCAAAAGTAAGTCAGTTGCACATTCAGTATCTACTTAAGTACATATATTAATCTCAATTAAATAGTATACTTAGTAAATGTTGATAGGCATAATTATGCGTTCATATTAATTTTATTCATTTATCTACTACAATACTCTTTACATTGCAGGTTGTTCTTATAATTGAAATAAACGGAGCATGTCGAACTAATGAACTAACACAACTTAATGTCAAAAACATTGAGAAACATTCAGATGACTTACTATTAATTAATTTACCTAATACAAAGACAAAAAGAGACCGCAACTTTGTCATTCGCAAGGAATACGTAACGATTGTTGAGAAATATCAAGCCAATCAATCGTTTTTTTCTACAGTATCGCAATGGAAAGTGTGTTAGACAGCCTATGGGTACTAATAAAATTGGCAGTATCCCACGAGAAATAGCAACATTTCTTGAACTTCCAGAACCCCTGTTGTACACGGGTCATTGTTTCCGACGAACTTCAGCCACACTTTTGGCTGATTCCGGAGCTGATCTCCTGTCCCTTAAGCGCCACGGAGGCTGGAAGACCAATGCAGTTGTAGAGGGATACATAGAGGATTCCATCCAAAATAAGTCTAAAATATGTGAAGGCATCGTAGGAGCCATTACACTGAAAGAGCCTCAATCGGAAACTTGGACTGGCCCTTCTACATCAAAAATAAGCCGTTATGAAACACCTAACCATCTCCCTCTCTCTCCAACATTCACGCCAAGGGAATCCGATGAATCGGTACAACTATTAAGTATGACAGACAGTATACCGAAAAACAGTACACAAGTGACTAACACCAATATTACAGTACCAAACAAAAATATTACACTCAATTTAAATAACTGTTGCAACGTTACTTTAAAATTTTCTTAATTCATCATTCTCTTGCCCTTATCCCAATTTATTTGGGGTCGGCGCAACATGTCTTTTTCTTCCATGCATCCCTATCAGAAACCATCTCGGCAGTCACCCCCTTCTTAGCCATATCATCCTTCACACATTCCATCCATCGTTTCTTTGGTCTTCCCCTACTCTTATAACCATCAACATTCATAATTAAGACTCTCCTCACGACATTCTCCTCAGTTCTCCGTAACACATGCCCGTACCATGACAACCGATTTCCACACAACTTTTCAGCTACCGGTGCCACTTTCAGACTTCCTCTTATGTACTCATTTCTTATTCTATCCATTCGTGTAACACCACACATCCCTCTTAGCATTCTCATCTCGGCTGCATGCAATTGCCTTTCATTCATCCCTTTCGTAGCCCAACATTCTGATCCATACAAGACAGCAGGTCGGATCATGGTTTTATATATTTTCCCCTTAAGTTTAAGGGGAATGCGGGAGTCGCAAATTGTTCCCGTGACCTGCCGCCATTTCATCCACCCAGTGTTAATTCTGTGCTTAACCGTCCGATCTATTTCGCCATCGCTTTGCACGAGTGAACCGAGATACCGAAAGTCGGAGCAGATTGGTAGGATTGCGCCATCAAGGGCTATGGCTCCAGAAGTGGAGAGACCGCCGAAATCGCAGAACATATATTCGGTTTTGGTTCTGCTGATTTTCAAGCCAACATTCTCCAGCTTCTGTTGCCATCTCTCCAATCTGCTCTGGATCTCAGATCCATCTTCACCGACGAGAACAATGTCATCGGCAAAATTTTCTTAATTATACTTTAGTATTATTTTATTATAATTTAAAGATTATTCTGTAATACTTACCTGTCATAATGTAGTAATTAATACCTAAACTGAAATAAAAGTGTACCTATCTTGTGATTGTAAACATTTTTTATTGCATTTAGTCATTTCCTCGCTGAGGTGGAATGAAAAGTTACGTGTTGCACTCGAGTGCAAAGATTTTTCACCTCGTGTCCTTTTGATTCCCTCGCTAACGCTCAGGATTCTAATTTTGAATCACTCGCTG
Source organism: Sesamia nonagrioides (assembly GCA_017933935.1). Lineage (NCBI taxonomy): Eukaryota > Metazoa > Arthropoda > Insecta > Lepidoptera > Noctuidae > Sesamia > Sesamia nonagrioides. The sequence continues at coordinate 2,168,310 of JADWQK010002063.1, forward strand.
CGCTCGTGATTCAATTTTAGAATCTTTCGCTTGCTCGGTCATCAAAATTGAACACGCGGTTAAAAAGCAACTTTGCACTCTTGTATAACAAATAACTATTATAATAGAAACGCTCCTGAAAAATCATTCGCAGAAAAATAGGAGACGCAATGTGCGTGGTCATCGCTGTCCCGCTTAACAAATGAGTGGCATATGATCGCCATGATCACGATTCACGCGACAATCGTCTGTAGACACAACCTAATGCTAATTGGTATCAAAAGGTAAGAAATTAGAAGCAATCACATGGTTAAATGTAATTAACTGCAATTTGAGCGGCTTTTCTAATTATGAATCATATGTAAAATGTATGACAAAATGACATGAGTAATTCGTGATAACAAAGTGACTTTATGTCATAGAACTAAGGGCGATTATTATGGATCAAGTAAGTACTTATGTTAGACTAAATATCGTCTGTAATTATGCGTATGCTCTTTCTAAATAATTGATTCCGTGTTATTAGAATATTGATTGCTTTTTCTACAGGGAGGCATCTAAAAATTTGTTCCTCCTAAATTGATTTCTTCAATTTTTTCCATGGCACGACAGTCAATAACATTTCATTGCCCGAAAACTTTGACACTTCCATGACATCAAATGCAAAATGATTATTTATGAGAATATGGCGCAGGCGTCATCACATCATTCTGTCAGATTCTTTAATACATTTTCAACTTTATCTATAACTAGCGACCCGCCCCGACTTCGCATGGGTGCAATGCTGATACTAAATACCTACACTACAGAAAAACTGAACGCTTATAAAACATAGCGGCCCGCCGCCGCTCCTGCCGCTCCGGCTGGTCGCTCCTGGCCGAAATGTTTAAATCTGTAATATCTTCGAAAATATTTATTTAAATACGATTTAAGTACAATATAGATCTATATTAAATCAAAAATTTATTTAATGTATTAAATTGGGTAAAGATTAATGCTGTATTAGTTAAAATCGCTTCGAAAATTAGCCGGTATGTGTCGTAAAAAGTAAATGACAAAAAATGTTATTGTGGGATATTCATATGAGATCGACATATACCATCGCAAACTTTTTGTAGACCTTTTCAATATGTACAATATTTAGTACATTATTTTGATAAATCTCATAAGGTTCAGCTACAGTAGAAAGGAGAACAGTAAAACATCTTCATATAAACGAGCCGCTCTCGGTTTGAATGTATGCGTGCGCGCCGTGCGCCGTGTCGGTACGCGATTTCACACACACGCTGGCATAATACAGCGTGGATTAACATGGGCGCAGTACGAGCTGTGCCGTGTGACTGTGAGCACGCGCGTAAATTACATGACCGCTCGCGTTCGTCAACTCTCGCCAGCCACTTACCATAATATTAATTATTACGAGTATCATGACCTCAAAAGGGGGAAAAAGATATTGTAGTGTTTTCGGGTGCCTCAATAACGATTTCGCAAACCCGGACTTACATACTGAACCAGAAATGTAAGTACCTACTTATAGCTAACTTAAATCTTATTGGAAAATGTGATATATCTATTGTTTGTTTCACAGTTTATTTGCTTTATTAAGAGCGTACCCGAGTCGCATTTTTCCATATAATTGTATTCCCAGATTTACTTCCTGAATACTATGCTTAAAGTTAAGTTTATTTTAAGAAGCCCAGTTTTACTATAAAACAGAGTATTGAGTACGAAATATCTTTTAAGTAAACGTACTTTGTCGCGTATAGTGTAATAAGGGCAATTTCACAATAATAAATATTGCAAATTACTAATTTTTTTTTCTATTGTCTTATGTGTTGTTTGATCCAAATACGGCGTCTTAATCATAATATTAAGTTAATAAAATTATAGTAAAATGTGACCGACTGACGCTTAGGGTTGCGTAGAATTTTATTTATAACATTATAACCTTAAATCCCTCCGACGCGCGCGTCGACAACAGCAACGCGAGGTGCTCTTAATAGCGAGTGGCGCCTTTGTTGCATTTGAGCTACCTGATGCTATCCGATTATATAAACAAACATTAGACAGTACCCATATTAACAATCATTGTAATTGTACCTCAGAAACGAATGAAGTTAAAAAGTTTTGCGGTTTTATTAAAATAAGGTATCATTTGTTAAATATTCGCTACCCATACATAATCTTAGCTTTACATTAGTAGACATTAGTGTACTTTTTCATAAGAACTACATATTTATTGTTTACGTTCTCAAGTTTTATATCATTTAAGCATTAGTTATAAGCTTGTGAATATTATTGTGTTAGTGTTACATTTAAGTACTCATCACTTATAATCTTCTCTGATAAGAACCAGTTATATCGATTTCTCATATCAAACATCACTTAAAATTAATCATTATTTACGAGCTTTAGAATATAATTAGTGTTACACTTAAGTAGTCTTAAAAATTTTGTCGGTATCAAATTTGTAAATTAATACAATAAATGTTATGTGAATAAAGGCTTTTTATTTTTACTAAATTTATAAATTGGTAAAATATTCAATCATAATATGTTTTTTAATACATAAATTTAGATCAAAGTGACAACCCTGGGGTTCAACGCAAGAGTAGGCAAATAACTCTGCAGGCGGCCTTAGATAATCTACTGTTCTCTGTCTACTGTGGTTCAGCCTGCGTTTCACTGCAAACGCGGAAAAATGTAATTATTTACGGCATCACATTAGAAACCTGAAAAATAATACTTAGTATTTCTCCAATATTTAATGGATGTTATTATTTATACATGTACCTAAACCTTCCTCTTTAATCACTCTATCTATTAAAAAAAACGCATCAAAATCCGTTGCGGAGTTTTATAGATTTAATCATACAAAGGGATAGAGAAAGAAAAAGTGACTTTGTTTTATAAATGTAGTGAAGCTTTAAGTCTCAAGGTTGATTGGGAATATTTGAATATTGATCTACTGTGGTCTGTAAAATAGATGTTACAATCTTGGTTCCATCATATCCTACTATTATAATACGGCGCTAAAATTTTTCTATAAAGAAACAAAAAAACAGCCTTATTTGTAATCACCGTCTTAACTCATTAAAAAGTTTAAATACCTAGTCCAAAATATTTATCTTCATTTTGTTTAGGTAAGTACTCAATGTCGCTATTTTTATTAGTTCGAGCAGCATAGGTTGTATAAGAAAGAGCCAATTGTACAATGTCCCAAACGACCACTTTCTGTTGACACCAAAAAAAAAAAACGTGTCGTTAAGGCGTTATAGGCTTTGATTGCAAGGTTACCTCGATCAGTAATTAATTTCCTAGCCTACCGAATACATGTCTGCTTTACAAATAAAATTGCAGCCATTATGAACGCGGTTCTGCACGTACCTACATATATCTATGAATTTTAAATTGATAGCTAGAAATTCGCAGACAAAAGACATTCTCCAGTCTATGGAACATCTTTTTCAAAACGAAAATGGAGAACTTTGGTAGCTATAGGCCCACAAAAACAACAGAATTTCTAATTAATCTGAACAAATTCGTTTTCATATTCGGCTTGCCAAACTATTGGGTGGAAGAATTAGATTTTTCAAAATCGATAATTAAAATAATCAGACTGCTGAGTAAATTGGGGAACTGGTCAGTTTTCGCTATGATTCTTTCGGAATGCGGCGCTTTTGTTACACAGAAGAACTTGACAGACCGACAAAGTTCTGATATGTTTCTTTTTGTCATATCTCATTCTATCGTTACTAGCTTTCGAGTTCGTATGAGTCAACAAGAAAGGCATATAAGAGATGTCATGTATATACTGGGCATACAACTGAAGGAGATGTACAATGATATTCAGGTTGAGGAGCAGATGATCAAGAGGTCGAAGTTTTTCTCTTTGGCTCTTATCTTAAATTGTGCGATATCCATCATTATGTACACAATTGAAGCTGTTCTAAAAGTAATACGTACAGGTGAGTGCTTGATACTTTTATTTATAACTATGTAGGTATATTATAGTGTAACTTTCGCCTGTGACTTCGTTCGCGTGAAATTTCCTGTTCCCGTCTCAATCCGTTGCTCTGCATCACTTGCCAGCGCTACAACTTCGTTTTGACTTATCGTTGTTATGACTTTTTTGTTCTTGCACGGCTACTACGGGCCTGCTAAAAGACTTTTTAATTCCGACCCGTAGTTTCAGACGTTAGCATGTTCAAACAACTCTTTAGCTTTATTATTAGTATAGATAACCGATGAAGCCCGAAGAATCGGTAAATTTAAATGGCAATGGAGAAGGCAGATAGAACCAAAGAGTTCTGGAATGGCGACGATATGTTAGAAGATTTAGTTGGTTGGCCGCCCATAAGGAGCACCGTTGATCTTGTACCTAGATGACGCAGAGAAGCAGAATGGCAAAACTGGCAGCGATTGCGGTAGGCCTATGTCGACGGGGTGCGTGGCAGAAAACCTCCCCGAGTGCTCGGTGGCTGCTGGTCCCCGGTTTTGATCCCCGAGGACTAGTAGACGCTGGGCCGGTGCACCCTGGGCGCGGGCAACAATCCGCGGGGAGGCGATTGTTGTCCGCTTCAAATTTCTGCCGGAGCGGAGGAGCCGCTCCCGAGGGCTCTCTATCTGCGCTCTGCAGCTGCAGAGTGCATGAATAGGGAGCTAGGTGGGGTAGACCGTGGCCCGTGTATACAGTCCGCGGTCTAGGGTCGAGTGACTTTGGGAGTCTCCGCCCCCTACTGGATAGACCCGAGACGAAGGCGCGCGACTCATAGGTGATGCACGGGGTAGTTTACCACCTCACTACCCTGTGCAGGAGACGAGGCCCGGACAGACCCGCCAGCACGAGAGTGTGGGGCTGCGGAGAAATCTGGACTCCTGCGGCCCCGCGCGAACGGGATAGACGAGACACCGGGGTGGTTTTTAGTCAGTAGGAGTCTGACAGAACCCGTCGCCTACCCCAGGGCAGCGGACATCCATGATAATTGTTCACCCCGGAACAAAAAAAAAAGACCTATGTCGAGCAATAAAAATTTTTCGCGAGTTCGGTTTTATCGCGCTTTTTAGATTTCTCAGTGTTTCTCTACTATATTATGCATTTATTATACATACAAACCTTCCTTAAGAATCACTCTATCTATTAAAAAAAACCGCGTCAAAATCCGTTGCGTAGTTTTAAAGATCTAAGCATACATACGGACATACAGCGAAAGCGACTTTGTTTTATACTATGTATTGATTGATTAACTAGCGCCTGACTGCAATCCCGCCTGGGATGGTAAGTAGTGACGCAATCGTTGATGGTAAAGCGCACTAGTTTATTAAGAGAATATTCACTCTAGCCTTGAAGACACTCAAATTGTAGTCCGACTGAAACTTCGCCGCTGGCAAATTGTTCCAGTCCCTCGATGTACGCGGTATAAAGGAGGAGGCGAAACGTTTCGTCCGGATCGTAGTGGTGTTAACAACGTAATGGTGGAAACTTGCCGTACGACGGGTCGTCCGATGGTAGAACGTAGATGGGGGAATTAAATCATGCAATTCCCTCGCACACTCCGCAAAATGCATCCTATACCTTGACAATACCTTCGAAAAGTGTAGATACATATGAAAGTGACATTAATATAAAATGGTTAGAAGAAAATAATTTGAAAATAAATTTAAATAAAACAAAATTAATTCAATTTAACCAACGTATGACAGATATAGATAATCTCAATGTGCAATATAATGGTAATAAAATTAACGAGGTCGTTAGTACTAAATTTCTAGGGCTAGAAATAGATAAAAAACTTAGCTGGAAACAGCACATTGAGTTGCTTTGCAAAAAACTAAGTTCATCTGCATATGCTCTATATACCTTGTCTGCGATTGTAAATCTGGATGCATGCCTTACTGCATACTATGGTATTGTTGAATGCCATCTGCGATACGGAGTTATCTTTTGGGGCAATTCAACAGAAAAAGAAACTGCATTTAAGGCCCAAAAAAGATGCATACGATCTATTTTTAAATTAAAAACTACTGACAGCTGCGTGACATATTTTAAACAATATAAATTATTAACCCTCCCAAGTTTGTATATTTTGGAAATGGCAGTGTTCGTAAAATTAAACCCAGGTCGCTTCACACGAATGGCTGATGCATTCCCAAGGAATAGGCGTGACAATAGCAGTCTATGTATCCCTGGTGCTAGAACAACTCTGATGCGCAAGGGTGTCTGCTGCATGGCACCGTTGATTTATAATAAAATACCTAGTCGTTGGAAGGATTGTACTTTGTCATTGTTCAAGAAAAGACTTCGTAATTTTTAAGTAGACAAGGCTTATTATAGTGTTGCAGACTTTTTGTTGGAAAAAGATTTTGTTTGACTATTTTATGTAATGTATTTATTATTAGAAATTGTGACATTAATTATATTATTGAATGATGACATTGAATTAGGATTATTGTATTTATTGATGTAATTATGTCTATAGTTTTTTTTTTGACATTGTTATAAAAATCATGGACATTTTATAAATGGTATTATAATGGTAGAATGTAAAGGGGCCTATTTTTATTTTTAGGAACAACATACTATTTTTGTACACCTACATTCTTGCAAATAAAGTATTATTATTATTTCGTTTATTTATTTCTCTAACATATAATTTACATTTTTAAATATTTGTACAAAAAAAACAAAAACATTTAAAAATATAAAAAATAGTAGCCCACCGGTATCGGGAACAGGGTCCAAGCTACCGGCGGTCAGGGCTCCAGAGAGAGGAACTTCCTGACGATGCGAGCCGTGTCCAGCAGTACCGCCTTCTGAATCAAACCCTTGATCCAGCTGCCTAACGAGAGCCTCCTGAGGTGTTGGTCGAGGCTCTTGGCTATTAAGCCATTGGCTGTCACGACTATCGGTACAATGATTGCTGAATCCACTTCCCACATGTCAACAACCTCGTGAGCCAAGTCAAGATACTTGATTTGTTTATCTTTCTCGGCTTTCACGAGGTTCTCATCATGCGGGATGGTTATGTCAACAATCATTGCACGCCGCTCTGATCGATCTACCATCACTATATCAGGCTTATTGGCAACAATAGTCCTGTCAGTGATGATGGATCGATCCCAGTACAATGTGATATGGCCATTTTCGAGAACTGGGTCGGGCACATACCTGTAGTACGGTACCTCCGATTCCACAAGGTTGTATTTCAGAGCAAGTTGTTGATGAATTATCCTGGCTACAAGGTTGTGTCTATGCAAGTACTCTCCGTTAGCTAGACGAGAACACCCGGAAATAATATGTCTGATTGATTCTCCCGGCCGGTGACATGCCCGACAGATGCCAACTGTGCCGTCTTTCACAATGAATCTCCGGTAATTGTTCGTCATCATAACTTCGTCCATAATTGCACAGACAAAACCTTCGGTTTCCCCAAAGAGGTCACCGAAACGTAGCCAGGCTACGGACGCTTGAAAATCTACATCGGGCCCATGTAAGGCTCGGAAAAAGCGTCCGTGAAGCTCCTTGCTCTGCCATACCTCCATGCGATCGTTAGTTTCAAGCACTACACATTATTATTATTATTATTATAGAACACCGAAAGGCTGGCTACTCTACGCCTGTGCTCTAGGCTTTGGAGACCGTCTCGAGTTAAATCAGGGTCACCAATCAGCCTCTTCACCCGCCTCTCCACCGAATCCAAAGTGGCCAGGTGACACTTAGCAGCACCAGCACAAATGTGGCTGCAGTGCTCCCCACATGAACGGACCTGGATTTGTACATCATTAGAAGCTGCCTTGGTGTGAAGTACCGCCGGACCTTTACAATAACGCGAAATTTCCTGGCAACCACCTTGGCCTTGAACTCAATGAACCGCCCAAAGTTTAGGTTCGAGAAATGTCAACTCCCAAAAGCTGAAGGCAGTCGGTACACTCCAAGGAAACATTTCGAAAAGTAGAAGCGAAGGTAAACGGGCTCGATTTGGTGGTGAAAAGACACGTCTGTGTTTTGGCGGCATTGAATACTACAAGATTGGCATTGCCCCATTCGGAGACTGCCTGTAGTGCAACATTCGTTCGCTCTAACATAGCCTCTCTTTCAGGCCGGATTGATTTCCTACTAGCCCAAACATCCGGCAAGTATCTCTCCACAACTGTGCTGTCATCTGCATTCCCATAGATACCGGGCATCAGCAGATCGTTAATATGCAGCAGGAACAGAGTTGTAGGGAGAACAGACTCATGAGGAACACCGGCATTAGTCGACATGGGCTCAGATGAGCATTCGTCGACAACGACTCGGAGAGACCGTTCAGTCAGGAAGTCTTTTACCCAGTCAGTAAGGCCAGGGGAAATGCCGTACGCTGGAAGCTTACTCAAAAGGCCAGCGTGCCATACCCGGTCGAAGGCCTTCGAGACATCAAAGGAGACAGCAATCGCTTCCCCATTTCTCCGAGGGCCTCGCCCCACAAGTGAGTGGCATACACTAGTAGGTCCCCAGTTGACCGATTGCGGCGAAACCCGTACTGTTTGTCACTTAGGAGATCGTTACCTTCTAGGTATGCCAAGAGGCACGATTTCATCACACGCTCCACAATTTTGCAAAGTTCCTGGGTAGTTTGACAAGGATCGGCTTCCACCAACTCTCTTAATTCATCGTTATTCATCTGTGTGGACGGTTTCCTCGTGGCTCGTTCTTCAAGTCGAAGTTTCCATCACGAAAGCGTTGAAACCAAAATCACACGGTGGGTTCCACAAAAATCGTATGTTATTGCGATTTCTGTGGTGGGTTCATTAGTAGACCCTTCTCCAAAGGCAACATTGTTATTGCGGACTGTTACTGCCGCGTCGAAACTCGTATTCAAAAATCACTCGAAGTTTCTCAGTATCCATCTTTATTGTCTAAGTTGAATAACAAAAAAACCGGCCAAGTGCGAGTCGGACTCGCACACCGAGGGTTCCGCCGTACAAATGTAGCGGTCTCCAAAGCCTGGAGCACAGGCGTAGAGTAGCCAGCCTTTCGGTCTTCTATAGGATGCATTCTGGTGAGTGTGCAAGGGAATTGCATGATTTAATTCCCCCATCTCCGTTCCACCATCGGACGACCCGTCGTACGGCGAGTTTCCACCCTTACGTTGTTGACACCACTGCGATCCGGACGAAAATCAAAATCAAAAAATCAAAATCAATTTTATTTGTTTAACATAGGTAGTGAATACAGTTCTTAAATTAAAATTTGTCGGTCGCTATGTTATGCCAGGAAGCGTACAAATATTCATACGTGCATGCAAAACAAAGAATTTTAGTCAACTCAAATGCTGAAGGTAAACATAAGTTAATTATTATGTCAAAATGAAATTGAATGACGATAACTAAATGAAAACAAATTTGTAAATGTCACAATACGAAGGTTTTTCACTAGTCAAATAAATAAATAAATAAGTCTATATTAAACTGTCACTCAGAAATTCATCAATCGTATAATAACATTTATCAATTAATAACTGTTTCAATTTTGTTTTAAATTGTGTAACATTCAAATTTTTTATGGCAACTGGTAATTTATTATAGATGCGCGGTGCCATACCTAAAACACTCTTTTTCACTAAGGCAGTATTACAACGCTGATTTTTTAAGGTATTTGCATATTGACTACGAATCATAACATCTCGTAACGTTGACACCGTTTCAAACAACCCTATGTTCATCTTGACAAAAACACAAATTTCATAAATGTACAATGATGGTAAGGTTAGAATTTTCAGCGACTTAAAGAATGATACACAGCTCTCGTCACTTTTCAGACCACACATTGATCTTAGGCATCTTTTTTTGTGCCTTAAAAATGACATCTTTATCAGAAGAGTTTCCCCAAAAAATAATGCCATATCGCAAAATTGAGGCTACTAAGCCATGATATGCAACTAGTAGTGCATCTGTATTTATTTTCCTAGCTATTTGGAAAAGTGCGTACGCTGATTTATTTACTCTTTTACTTAGGTCATCTATATGGGCCTTCCAGTTTAGTTGGTTATCTAGTAATAAACCTAAGAATTGTGCTTCTTTAACTACTTCCATGTCACAGTTCCCTTGTCTGATATTTACATTTGGTGATGCATTATTTTCGTCTTCTCCAAGTTCACGACTAAATTATTTTGATTAAGCCAAGTAATTATGTCTGATAGTGTATTATTTATGTCATCTTGATAAAAATTGCGATTATTACATTTGACTATGGCAGTAGAGTCATCCGCAAACATCACCATTTGATGTCGAGTCGAAGCGTTTCGCTTCCTCTTTTATACCGCCTACATCGAGGGACTGGAAAAATTTGCCAGCGATGGTGTTTCCGTCACATTACAATTTGAGTGTCTTCAAGGCTAGAGTGAATAGGCTCTTAATAAACTAGCGCGCTTTACTACCGCGCATCAGGCGGGATTGCGGTCAAGCGCTACTTTATAACTTATAAAAAAAAAGCGGTTTATTGATAAACAAAGTAGAAGTAAACAAAATCAACGAGAAATTGTCGCAAATTTTACTAATTTCGGTACACGTGCGAACAGCATCTAAGCGCTCGTGCGTATGGCGCACGGCGGCCGCTCGCTGTACCCCTTTCCTTGACCAACCGCCTGCCTTCGCGCCAGCGGGTGGCTAGTTCTTGCGCGTTCGTTCGTTACTACTTACTCCCCCCCGTCCCGCTTCGCCAGTAGGAAGCAAGCTGTCTGATAATCATTGACGACAATAGGAAATAAAAATTAATGTCTTTGAATATATTTATAAGTACTAAGTATAACACAGCAGTTAGGACGCATTTAGGTTATATACAGAACTACATTCACCAAAATATTTTGATTGAATAACGATTGTGTTGGTCTTTGTTTTGGTTTAACTAGTTACTGTGCCTAAAAATTTTTTAAGGTTTCGGGTTTTTCTGTTAGGTTACCTTAAGCTATTATTTCATACCAAAATTCAATATTCAATGTCAGCGGGAAGTAGTCTATGTTTTGATTCCGTTGCGAGTAGTGGCGAATTTCAAAATATGCGGTATGATTATAGGTAGGTACCCCAGCATTTTGAATTTTTGCGTTGATTTAGAATTTTTCACATTTTAGAGGTAAATAGATTTAAGAAGTGTTTGATATGAATTTCAACTTTAATATCTCTACGCGTTCATTTGAAAAAGGGTAGTTAGTAAGTTTATAATTATTAAAAAAAAAAAATATGTCATGTAAGCAAAAATAATATTTTAATATTTTATGTAACTTCAAATTTATCATTTTCGCAATTTTTCCTTTATCTGTCTGTTATAACGTTGCTTCGTGCCGAATTTCAAGATTCTGAGTTCACGGGAAGTACCTTATAGGTTTTGATTCCCTAGCGTGTGACGGAAATTCGTCTAAGGTGTCGTTATAAACTGCTGTATCTTTTGATCGCGTTAACTTCGAAGTTTGATGTTTTCACTGCTTAAAGGGACAATAGACCTAGGTATTTAGTATAAATTTCAATTTGATACCTTTATTCGTTCGTGAGAAATAAGGTAGTAAGTTTCATTTTATTAAAATATTTTTATTATATTATATAACTAAAAAAATGTGATTTTCGCAATTTTTCCTATATTTGCATTATATGACAATGCTTCATGCCAAATTTCAAGATTCTGAGTTTACGGGAAGTATCCTGTAGGTTTTGATTCCTTTGCGAGTGTCGAAAATTTGTTGAAAATATCGACATAATCGGCTGTATCTTTTGATTGGCTTGGCTTAGAAGTTTGATATTTTCACAGCTTAAAGGGACAATAGACCTGAATATTTCATGTGAATTTTAGCTTGATACGTCCACGCGTTCTTGAGATAAAGGGTCTTGACAGACAGACAGACAGACAGACGGACAACAAAGTGATCCTATAAGGGTTCCGTTTTTTTTTCCTTTTGAGGTACGGAACCCTAAAAACAATTGAAAGTAAATATGAAAAAGTTTCAAATTTTTAACAAGAAGAACATCATAGAAACCATGTGAAAAATTTTCATCCGAAGACCTCAAACCATGAAGATTATATAACAATTCAAAGAACCTATTGCAACAAAATGGCAATTTCATAATTTAACCCCTAATATTATATTTAAAAATGGGATAATTCTTTGGTAATATTTATTTAAGGAGAACCATTCAACACCATAATCCTCGCCTGGCCAGACGTCGGGGACAGATCAACATCAAGCAACATCGCGAGAATAATATTCTACATCTTCTGGTGGATTTATGCGTCGCGTATCTTCGCTGTCTACTCGCTCGTAATATGTCTGACCATCGCTGTTAGCCACCAGTTCAAGAACTTAAACAGTTACTTTGGAAGCCTTAACAATATTTTTGAAAGCGATCAGTTGACACAGAGGGAGAAAGAGCAGAAGTATGAGAAAGCTGTCAAAGTTGGCATTAAAATGCATTCGGAAACGTTGAAGTACTTACAAACATTTTTATTCTATTTTTTACATGCTTTTTATTAGCTTCACTTGTATGTTTGCTTGTTTGTCTCTTAACTCTTTGGACTACGAGTGACCGGCTCATTACCCACTGTAAAATGTCCCACCGTTTTTAATACGTTCGCTAGTTCGTTTTTTTTTTTTAAGATTATTGAACTAAAAAGTTGAAAATAAATATAGTTTAAAAAAAATAATAGTTTAAATATAGTTTAAAATTTCAAACTAAAAAGTTAAAAATAATTTTTAAAAAAACGTGAGCTTAATAAGTATACAAAAATTATGGCACAAAGCGCCTCCGCTTTTTTTTTAAATTATTTTTAATTTTCAGTTTGATTTTTTTTAAAAGCATGTTTTTTTGGTTTTTTAAACTATATTTATTCTATTCAATTTACATCTGTTTAGGTACATAAAGAGCTAAAACCTTGTCGGAAATCAATTTTTACACAAATAAACCTAATCTTAATAAAGTTAGCCCTTTAATTCATGGTCTGTTGTTTTTTTAGGTGTACCAGGCAGATACAAGCAATTTGCCGTGAAGTATTCAGTGGCCAGATTATATTCAATCTGACTATGCTGATCTTGGTGATGTACCAAATGGTGGTATGTACCAGATAAATTATTATGAAGACATCTCTCAAAAATAATTGATTGATAGAAAAAAGGGTGGCCGAAATACATCAGTTACGATCCTTCCCTAGTCCCTAACGATCATTTAGTAAACTATTTAAACAATAATAAGAAAAGTTTATTCAGCAACCTAAATAACGTATGCCAGTTACATTTAGGTGCATCCTTAGGATCATCATCATCATCAACATCTCGAGCGTAAATCCCAGTCGCATCCGAAGCTTTTCAACTTTGGAGTCTGGGGTCCCCTTTACCAGTCTAACTGCTGATTTTGGCTAAACTTCGATATTTGATTAGGTGCATCCTTGTGATATATTATATTATCATAATAAACACACTAGTTTAACAATAAACAATGGAAAATCAAAAACCTTTTCAGAATTCGGTTCGTACCCTGACGAATGAAATTACAATAGTGTTGGCGGCTCTGACGATCCTGTGCAGCACTGGTTTCTTCATGTGGAATGCTGGTGATATTACCGTCGAGGTAAGAAGCTGTTAATTATCTCAGAGGAAAATATGAAACATAGGGACTTCAGGTGAATAACTTCTTTCATAGAATAGAAAGTTTTTAAGTGTTTAGAAACATATAAATTAAGTATATACCTATAGGTACTTAGTATATTACAAAAATGTTTACTTACTTATCCGTAACACCCCTAGGTGAATGTTTGGAGGTACAGTCAAGACCAAAAGTCGAGTTGCAATCTCACAAAACTATGGCCAAGCAATACTAGTTGTAGTTACGACCTTCTTCTATAATAAAGTTTGATACACACTCATACACTTGCTGCCTGCTTATGATTGTTAGGTACTACTTACTAATTTCAACGTCTACAGTAAGTGTTTCAATGGCCTAACGGTTTTCGCCTTGATAGGCGTTCAAGGTGGTTCGAGTTCAAATCTAATAACTTACAAAAATATTTTTTAAATGTTTATTGGTGAGTTATGAATGCTGACAACAAAAATTTATCTAAAAATACCGATCTGCAACTTAAAGATGATACTTTCTTTTAAGATTTTTTCTATATTAGAGTCATTATAAAAATATGACGGTAGACTTAAAAGAATCTGAATCACTACTTCACAAAAAATATTCCGCTACCTACAATAACTATTATTAGCTACAATAACTCAAATAATATTACTTAGTTGTTGTTGGTTGGTGAACATATAGTTACCAGTTTGTGTTATTTGTTTTACTTTTTAATCAATATGCAGGCATATGCAGCTATATATCTCAAATATCATATGAAACCGGCTTTTGTGTAAGTTGTTTTTATTATTATTTATGTAAGGTGCAAACCAATCGCTTGTAGCAAGTGTGTAATAAAATTGTTATTGTTTTAGAGAAATACTGTAAGCCGTTGGAGGTCAAGGTCAAGAGGTTGGGGGACGAAGGTAGCTGTCGAGACAAGTGAAACGAAACGACAATATTTACTATTGAACAAACTTTTAAATCGTGCGAAGAAGATAGGTTGCATTTGTGGTTTAAAAATAAATTGGCGAGGCTGGTGGAGTCTTATCGAGCTAAACAAAAAAAAAACTATTTATAACAAAAACAGTGCAGAAGTGTCCTACAGAGTGTTTTAAATATATACCAATAAATATCTTAAAAACGGACTCTAAACCATCTCTAAAGTAATTTAGCTAAGTGACAGTAATATGTTCGGTTGGCTTAATGGCTAACAGATGTCGCCTTTTGCAATTTCAATACAAATTACTTTTGGTAAATTATAAAAACTATAATTTCGGAATTCGATAAGAAATAAGTTCGTTTACTTTTGAACTAAGAAAGCGCTTGAAGATTATAATCTCATGCCATCAAACTCCGAAAAAAGTCACTACAGGATGGCAGCATTAGTACCATGCTATACACGCAAAAAAATTGTAAATGTAATAAGCACTATTATGTGTTCTAAGTATAGATTATTTTATGATTGCAATAATATTCAGGTTAAGCTTCAATCCTCTTTTCTTTAAGAAAATGAATAATTAAGCTATAACCTCTTTAATCATAATATATGTATAATATTATACAGTATGTTAAATAACAGAGGGCGTTCCCTTAAACTCGTTAATATATATCATTAATAGATTAAAATAAAAATATCAGCATAGAAAAATAAGCATAAAAAAATCCGAATAAAAAAAAATTCTAATTGGAAATAAATTTGAAACCTCCTGTTTTAAATCAAAATAGTAGCGTAGTATCATAAACAAATTGCGACCTTGCCGTCTTTCAAGTTCGCGTGTACAGTGTCTTTCTTTTACATGTCAATTTAAAATTTTATTGAATATTTTCTTATTGGAAAAATTTTAAAAACATTTTGTTTTCGAATGGAAATATTTTTTTTAGCATGTATGTATGCTATACTATTTCGGGTTAACGGGAACGCCCTCTGTTAGTTAACATACTGTATTTTTCATATCTAACAACCAAAAATGTTTTTTGTATTTTTTACCATAACAATATCATAAGTTTGTCAAGGATTACTTTTATATAAAATATTACAATGCTGCCGTTTCAACGTTTGTTTCATTTGTTAGTATAAGTATATCTATACCGAATAATATATAACTTTATAATATATTGCATTATAATATGCTTATTGTTTTATTTTTATATATTTTTAATTACATTACCCCTATAGTAAACTAAAACATATAATAAAACCCTTTTTTTTGGAAAAATATTCAATAAATTTTCCTATTTGTTTAAATATTATTTGCAAACATTTTTACTTTAAAATACAAATCAATTATCATAATTTTAAATTATATGAAACAACAAAAAGAGTTGCCCATAATAAGGATCGAACCTACAATCGCTCACTTATGATAGCACCATTGTTAAGTGCAGCCGTTAACTTAACTTCAAATGAAGTAACGAAATTTTGCATTACTTTAAAGAAAGACGAAGACTGCGATAAAAAAATAATGCGGTAGTGTGCGTGGCCGGTTTAGCACAGGCGACAGTAGTCTTTAAGGTGGGAATGGACTTCTACAGCTGATAGTACACTCCTAAATAAAAGTCGTGGATACCGGAAAAACAGTTTAATTCACTATCACAATTATAGGCGTTACTTAGCAATGGTAGGAAAAACACTGGGAACACTGAGATGAGTTATGAGAGTTAAAGTCTACTCTGTAATAACGACTGCTTGTCGTAAGGTTTGTATACGTACTGCCGCGATGCAAGCTGCAGGCAGAGTTATGTTTATTTTGTCGGAAACATTAAGTGTTGAGGGTTTTAATATTAACTAGTGTTGTGACACAATACGCCACAACCACCCCCCTACGGAGAAAATAACAAGTAGCTATTTACATACCAAGAAAAATACGAATTACACATGGTAGTAGCAAATACGAACAAACAATAGGTAACAAATAAGCTAAAAAAAAAAACTTAAGCTAAAGATCTAACCTATCCTTAAATCTAACAGTGCGACCTGACCGAGTGGTAACTGGTTGTTGAACAACAGGTGGTACAGTCGGCTGTACGGGCGCGGATGACGCGGATGCAGGAGGCGCTTGCACGGCAGGCGCGGGCGCTGCGATCTGTTGCGGAGCGGTTACCCGGGAGAGGTCGCTCTCATCACGTGCGATGTATGCAGGCTTCACGCGGTCGATAGTGACCGTCACGCGTTTACCTGCCATGTCGATGTCGATTAACTTGTCGGTCCGTGACATTACCTTGTAAGGACCAGTGTAGGGAGGTTGAAGTGCGCGGCGAACGGTATCGTCTCGAAGAAAGACATGGGAAGCATCCTGGAGATCCTTGAAAATAAAGGACGTCGGTCGCGTGTGTCGCGACGCCGGAGTTGGACGCAGAGCAGACATTTTCGCGCGCAGAGTCGTCACAAAATCATGTGCGTTGTCAGTGGTATGGGGTGGACTGGCTATCAGGAATTCTCCCGGTAGGCGCAGCGGCTCCCCATAAACAAGCTCGGCAGCTGAACATTCGAGATCCTCCTTCAAGGCAGATCGAATGCCGAGAAGAACGATCGGTAGGGCTCGGTGCCAGGTGTCGTTGTGGCACATGAGAGCCGCCTTCAACTGCCTATGAAAGCGCTCGATCATGCCATTTGCCTGAGGATGATAACTAGTGGTTCGCTTTCGATCGGTCGCGCCAACGTTCATGAGTCGTTTGAAAAGGTCGGACTCGAACTGGCGGCCTTGGTCAGTCGTGACGGTTGTAGGAACGCCGAAGCGTGCGATCCAACCTTCTACGAACCGCTACCTCCTCTGCGGTTATCGAAACCATTGGCCAAACCTCGGGCCATCGAGAAAAACGATCGATCGCTGTCAGGCAATATAAGTAACCTCTCGATGTTGGCAGAGGGCCAATAATATCTAAATGGACATGACGAAACCTGGATGATGGTGGGTTGAAGTTTCCGAGCGGTGCGGAAACGTGGCGTGTCACTTTGGCGCGTTGACAGTGGACGCATTCCCCTCGCCCAGGCGCGGCAGTCGCGCGCAACGCCGGGCCACACGTAACGCTGTGCCACGAGACGCGCGCTGGCGCGAGCGCCGGGGTGGCCGAGTGCATGTAGACGGTCGAAGGTGAGGCGGCGCAGCGATGCCGGTAGGTAGGGGCGCGGTTTGCCTGTTGAAACGTCACACTGGATGGTCGTCTCTGTGCCTGGAATTAAAGTACGTTGCATATTGAGAGATGTGTCACATAAGGTTTTTATCTCATCGTCGGCCTCTTGTGCTCGAGCCAATGCGACATAGTCGGGTTGGAGCGAGACGACTTCAATGCGTGACATTGTGTCGGCAACGACGTTGTCGTCTCCCTTTACGTGCCGTATGTCAGTAGTAAATTGGAAGATAAAGGTTAGCTGATTAAATTGGCTGGGTGGCAGTTTTTCTCTACGTTGTTTGAACGCATACAAGAGAGGTTTGTGATCCGTATATATTGTGACGTGTTGCGCCTCTAATATATGCCGGAAATGCTGCACAGCCGAATATACAGCTAAGAGTTCCCAATAATATGCTGGCCACATTGATTGACTCGCCGTAAGCTTCTTGCTGAAGAAGGCAAGTGGTTGCCAGCCCTGTTCGGTTTGCTGCTGTAAGCACGCGCCTACCTGAGTACCAGATGCGTCTGTGTATAACGCCAATGGGACGTTAGGTACAGGATGTGCTAATCTGGTAACCTGTGAGAGGCTGTCCTTGCATGCATGGAAGGCGTGCTCCAGTTCAGGTGTCCAGGGCATGAGCTTGGCTCCCTTGAGTTTTGTAACTGTAAGGAAGTCAATGAGCGGCGCTTGAGTCATAGAGGCATTGGGAAGGAACTGACGGTAGTAATTTATCATTTATACCCGAGGAAAATAACCTCAGACGTATCTAGTACACACTTTGTCGGATTGACTACTACACCGTAGTCAGACAATCGTTTAAAGAGTATGCGTAAGTGGTTACGATGCTCCGTAGCGTCCCTAATAAATATGAGTATGTCATCGACATATGGAAAGCAAAAATCCAAACCTCGGACAATTTCATCGATAAAACGTTGTAAAGTTTGTCCAGCGTTTCTGAGGCCAAACGTCATATTATAAGGGAATTCATATAAGCCAAATGGTGTTGTAATGACTGTTTTATAGACGTCGTTACACACACATTGACATTGAATCGATTTTGCTAAAGATAGTAGAACCAGCGAGAGCATGACCAAAATCCCCTATATGGCGTACGGGGTACCTGTCTGGTACAGTCCGAGCGTTCAACGCTCTGTAGTCGCCGCAGGGGCGCCATGAAGAATCTTTCTTCAAGGCTAGGTGCAATGGCGAGGACGATGGACTCATGGAGGGTCGTGCGGTGCCAGCTTGCACCATGTCCGCAAACTCTTTCTGCGCAGCGCGCAGTTTGTCCTGTGCGAGGCGGCGCGGCCGAGACACCACTGGTGGGCCGTCGGTCGTCTTAATGTAATGCACGGTGTTGTGCTCCACCTCGCGATGGATGCCGGGTGGTCTCGTGATCACTGGAAATTCAGACAGGATTTTGTGAAATTCTGAAGTTTCAATTTTAACAGTTTTTACACTGGGCTGGTTAAATTTAGCTACAGAGGCTGGAGCAGTAAGACCAGTAACTCCGCAGCGTATTATTCTGTTTCTACAGTCGAAAAGTAAATTGTAGAATGCCATGAAATCAGCGCCAATGATGGCGTTATCAACATCAGCTATGATGAAGTTCCATTTAAATGCGCGGCGGAGACCAAGATTAAGTGTGAAACTACGACAGCCATAAGTTTTAATGGAACTGCCATTTGCAGCACACAAGTTGTAGTTTGCATCTGCTACTTTAATACGTAACAATTTTTTGCGAAAACAACAAATATCAGATCTAGTATCTAATAAAAATCTGAAGTTGGTCTCTTTATCCACTACAAATAAGCGGCTACTGTTCCAAATCGTTGAGCCATTTGAATTTCAAAAAATATTCAACAGTTTCTGGTTAAAAATGAAGATTAGTTACAGACTGGTTGTAGATACGAAATAACCCATTCAATTACATTTAACGTTCATAAAGGTATGAGGTATAGGAACTATTGGCAGGTAACGTGTTCTAATTGGGGCTGAGTTATGAGCTTGGATAAAGAACTCTTTTTGTAATAAGTAATTTAATATAAATTTTGGTATCACTGTAAAAATTTTTAATAGAAACTTGACCTAATTAAATTTCTTATTTAGGCGGAAGTCCTCCCGACCGCAATATTTAGTTCGGGCTGGGAGAACTGCTGGCACGAGTCGTCAGTACGCGTCAGGAAGCTGATCGTTATTACTATGCTGCAGGCACAGGTATGAAGATTTAACACAAAGACTTCTTCCACGGACTATACCATATAATCAGCGTGTAGGTAGACTGCTAAATTTGCCTCACTCCTGCAACCCAACTGCTTTCAATAGGCTATTTGACGGTATGAAATGTTTTGTGATTATTTGCTTTAAATGCATAAAATTAGGGTTCTGTATGTCATTTACATGAGTTTTAATAAAAATAATGAAAATTAATATATCCAAAAACACAAAAATATGTTTGAGTTTTTGTATCTCGCGCCAAATATTGTGAAACGATCCGGATTGGCTAATGTCACGATGACGTCATATGAGCATCAGCACTTGTTGTTGTTCTGTGTTCTCAGATGTTTTATCGATGTATTTGTAGTTTGTACAACCTGGTACAGCACACCACTTGTAAACTATTTTATTAGATGAACAACAACAAACACCACTGCGGAACCGAAAATAGTTTAAAGCGTCTTGTGACGTCACTTACAAGGCGCGATGCCATATTGCTGAACAAAACGTTTCGGCGGCTTTTTAAATTTTGAATTTTTATTTGCATGTTTCTTACGACATACATATTTAAAATAAAAAAAAAAATACTTTCGGTAAACTACTTAATCGCAACTTATCAATTGAAGATAGAAATTATAAATCTGTCAAATAGCCTATTCTCTCGACCTCCCGTTCTCGTTTTCCCGACCGCATGTTTTTTGTAATGTCGTTGAAAAATGTTGAATACCAAAAACATCACAGTATAATTCTAAATGTGAGAGATTTAAACTGTTTGGCGGCGATCTGTCGCGTCCGGCCATGTTCATTCATTCATTGTTCAGGCCATGGTCTGGAGCGAGAGTGCATGGCAGGCAGTCACCTCCTTCTGCAGTTCTGCGGAGCAGTGATGATAGCAGAGGAGGAGGCGGAGCGCGTGAGGGAGCGGGAATCCCAGCGCCCTCACGCCAGGTAAGGACCAGGCCCGGGTCGACGGCGCGTTGTGTTTCAAGCGCCCCTCAAAGAGATGTTATCACATCGTGACGGGATCCACGAAGACCGATGCCTCCTGGATCAGAGTTGCGGGTTGGTTAAAAAAAGAAACCGTGGCTCTGGCGGACAGGCAAGTGAAGAAACACGGGTGGGTTTTAGTGAGTAAAAGTCTGATACGTCCTTCCGCTCCGCCCAGAGCGGAAGAGTCATTTGATGATGTCCCACCCAGAACAAAAAAAAAGCCTTACTAGTGCGCTTTACCGTCAACCATTGCATCACTGCTTACAGCGGCAGGATCGCGGTCAAACACTAGTTTATAACATAAAAAAATCTAAAATTGCGTCGTTAAAAATCAAAACCTATCGGAATCCTTCCAAGTGAAAAACAAGAAATTAAGGAAATATGTAGGTATTCATAGCTTTGGACAAAGAAAAACCGGGTAACTACAGATTTATAGATAGTATTCGTACTTTCTAAGTATATCTTGAACACCAATGACTGATTACAAGGTGAAGGAAAACATCTTGAGGAAACCTGGACTTTCAAGTCTGAAATCACCAACCCGCATTGAGCAAGCGTGGTGATTACGTTCAATCCTTTTTTGTATGAGAGGAGACCTGTGCCCAGCAGTGGGACTATAAAAGGTAGATGACGATGATGAGTATTCTTATATAATTTTCAGAAACCAGTGGTCCTGACGGGTCTCGTTGTTATTGCATTGTCATACCAATCCTACGTGTCTGTGAGTTCACTTTTTAAATACAAATTATATTAGATACCGACATTAATAAATTAACTAATTATCTTCATTATTCCCTTTCAGATCGTGAAGTCTTCTTATTCAGTCTTCACTGTGCTATATTGAGAAACGGAGTCATTGCATATACTTAAATCTATAATCTTTTACAAAGATATTAGCTATTACATTAAATCTCACAACTTATAAGTTTAAGATTTTTCAAGTTGGTAGCGCTGCATAAAAATTTATGATTAAGAATATTTCGTTTTTATTTACTCAGTACTACAAAAAAAAAATATACCAAGTGTATAATTTACTCTTTAATTCATTAACAGACAACAAATACATACAATACACATTTTTACACAATATTATACGACATACAATTAAAGTAACTAGAAGGATTTTTGTATAAGGGTCATCTAAAAATAACAAAATAAATGCTTTTTTATTATATTGTCCTTACAGTTAGGTAGGCTGATGTTATCGTTTTATAAAAGTTAATATGTTGAGAAGTATAATAACAATACCAAGCAGTAAACAAATAAAAGTAACATATTAATAGTTATGCTTTACCTGCCAACCTCTATATATACTTAAATAACTATTATATATGTATAAACAGTTACTAAACAGAATTACAAAAGGCACATCTTTTTGTTATTAATTTGATTACTTATAACATTTAATTACATTACAATATGGCTTCTAAATTCCATATTAGTTTCACTAATATGGCATACCTATAAACAATATAAAAGTGTAAAGTACTAGTCAATTACTAAGGACACTCAAGACTGATTCACACGCTGCAATTTAATTGCCTAGATGGCTTCAATTAAGTTGAAGCAACAATAAAAATTGCATTGGCTAAACACCATTTAGACGATGCAAGTCATTTGATGCAAATATTTATTTGTATGGCCTACAATTAGTTGTTCCGGGTCTGGTTGTTTGTATATTTTGTTTGTAAACGCACACACGACACAGGAGAAACTCCTAGTGTGGCGAAATGATTAAAAAAAAAACAAACTTACAAATGAATTTGCCGCAATTATGCGTTCAATGAGATGAACAGACTGAGAAACCTGTCTAGCAATAATTATAGTATTTAAAAAAACCTTTTTAAAAACAAGCTTTTAGTTACGCGCTAATAAGATAATACTAAAATTTTTACTGTTCTTATAACATGATTTCACACTTGACATAAAAGTTAGTCGCTAGATTTAGTTATGTTATACCAGCAACACAGGAACCCCCAACAGTGGGCACCGTCTTACTCCTATCTTCGACACTGGAATTTATTGACAATGTCATTTGCAAGGAGGGGAAGTAATTGATGGGCAAAAACGATATACGGAAGATATTATTATCTCCATGGTATTGGGCTTAATTGCTCTATTCACCACCGAGAGCATCGTTGGAGAAACAATAGGGGGAATCAATCACACACGTAAAGTCAGCCGAGGAGACGAACCAGACAATTCTCGCCATCACTTTGTCCAGCTACATGACGCTGGCAAAGCCCGTGACCACCCAGAACACCGCGGCCTATAAAAAGAGGTGGCAGGTCGCGATTGCTGAGGTTTATAAAGAGATTTTTTCTTTTAATTTTTACATACATCCATACTAATACTATAAATGCGAAAGTAACTCTGTCTGTTACGCTTTCCCGCTTAAACCTCTCAACTGATTTTGATGAAATTTGGCACAGACAATCTTTAGGCCCTGAGAAAAAACATAGGCTACCTTTTATTGAAAAATTTGATTTCCCGAGGGATATCTAAAAAGCGCGATATAACCGAATACCACGCGGGCGAAACCGCGGGCGGAAAGCTAGTATACAATATGTAACAAAAACTCTGTTGATCCTTCTACCTACGTTTTAAGAATCGTACGTAATAAAGCAAGTAATTTTTTCGTGAAAATCGTTCATCACAAATAATTAAAAAAAATATTTATATATTAAAATTAAAATTTGTAATCTTTAACTTATTTCATACTTCTGCAATTCTGCATGAAGACACTAGACCAAAATTATGTAGAATGTATTTTAAACATTTTTTCGAATGTATTCTAACAATTTCATTAATGATGTTCTTGTAGGTTAATGTATATGTCCCTGAAAGGAACAACAGGGTTTTTGTTACATAGTGTCATCATCATCATCATGCTTATCTCAGCGTTAAACCCAATCGCATCCGTAGCTTTTTCAGCTTTGGAGTCTGGGGTACGCTTTACCAGTCTAACTGCTGATTTTGGCTAAACTTCGATATTTTCCTTACAAATAACATTGATGAGTTTGTTGTATCCGAAACTTGCGAATGTGAAGTTGATGACTGCAACAAAATATTCCCATCACACTCATCGTTGTCAGTTATTACTCAAAATATTCGTAGTTTGAATTGCAACTTTTTGGGTTTTCAAGTTTTAGTAACCAGACTCGGGATTGATTGTGACGTACTCATCCTAACGGAATGTTGGTTGAACTGTGTATCTTGTGTTCCTATAATTAGCGGATATTGTTCATTTTTTACTTCATCAAACCCACTTCAGAACGACGGCGTTGTTGTGTATATAAAGGAAGAACTTAGCTTTTGTGTTGAGGAACCTAACGTAAGAAATTGTAATTGCCTTTTAATTAAAATAGGAAATAACGACACGGTGTTACTTGCTCTCTACCGCTCACCCTCTTATTCAAACATTGAACCATTCTTAACGTCGCTGGATGAGACTTTGATGAAATTATCTGGATATAAAACTATTGCAATATTGGGAGACCTAAACATAGACATAATCTCCGAAAATCTGAGCACATCTGCTATTCAATATCTGTCTCTTACTGCCTATCACGGTTTATTGCCAGCACATACTTTCATCACTCGTGACGCAAGTGGCTCCTGTTTGGACCATGTGCTTTTAAGGACAAACCTTCCCTCAAGTATAATTGTTCCGCAATCCACGCTCACAGATCATAAATCTGTCATATTTTGTTTGAAAAAGCGACAGTCGCGTAAGTATGCATCCTTAACGCGCACTAAAGTGGACCAGGAAGGTTTAACTCAAGACATAAGCAAAATTAACTTTACTCCCATTTACGAAACAGATGACGTTGACTCCGCATTCAACTATGTCACTGGTGAATTGAAGACTGCTCTGAGTACTAATTCCGAAACTATTATACTTTCCTGTCGCAAAAAGATTATCAAACCGTGGATAACTCAGGGCCTGCTGCGATGCATGCGCAACAGGGACAAACTGCATAAAAAATCAAAATCATTTCCAGATGACCTAATACTTAAAACTAGTTACACTAGATACAGAAATTTTTGTTGTTCAATATTAAAGAAAGTTAAACTAGAATATGATAGAGAACTTGTTCGGAAAGCTGGTAAAGATAGCAAAAAATTGTGGGATACAATAAAAAATATAACTAATTCAGCAAAAAATATGAACTATCCAAAGGAACTACTTTTATTAAGTGACTCTTCTCAGCACTCTGTGAATGAAATAAATTTATATTTTTCCAACGTGGGCAAATCATTAGCTGAACAAATTACGCGAGTACAGGCTTTTCCCCCCCAAAGAAGTGAAGATGTCTGTGAGCAAAATCTTAGTTCTTTTGTGCTCTATGACACGGATGAAGGGGAAGTTATGGGCCTAATAGCTGCACTGAAGAATGAGTGTTCCGTAGGTTGGGATAATTTGTCGAATCAGCTACTGAAAGATCATAAGGACGTTCTTGTGCCACACTTAACATACATCTTTAATATGTGCCTTAACAGTGGTAGCTTTCTAAAGCCCTTAAAAAATCTCAGATTCGACCAATTCACAAGGGTGGGGACAGGGACCGTATCGAGAACTATAGGCCTATTTCAATATTACCTTCTCTGTCAAAAATTTTAGAAAAAATAATTAATAAACGTTTAGTAAACTATCTCGAAAATAAGCACATTTTATCTGAAAATCAGTACGGTTTTCGACGTGGAAAATCTACAGACCAGGCAGTTTCCAATTTAACAAATTTTATAACCACTAATTTAGATAAAGGTAATAAATGTATAGCAATATTTCTTGATTTGGCAAAAGCTTTCGATACGGTTTCGGTTCCAGCCCTTGTACGCAAATTAGAAAGAGTTGGCGTTAGAGGGAAGCAACTCAACCTTTTCGCCGATTATCTAACTGATAGGACTCAGTGTGTTAAGGTGGGTTCCTATACTAGTTCTGATCTTCCAGTTACTTATGGCGTACCGCAAGGTAGCATTCTTGGTCCAACACTTTTTCTCGTTTACATAAACGATCTCCTTTGTCTGAACTCTTTTCATGGAAAAATTATCTCATATGCAGATGACACTGCCCTCATTTTCGCTGCTAATACATGGAATGAGACATACCAGCTAGCCCAGAAAGGTTTTGATTCGGCAAAGAGGTGGCTTCATGATAATGTTCTTACCTTGAACATTGAGAAAACAAAATACTTGACCTTTTCAATCCGTACTTCATCACATTCGAGTAAAAATATAATTGCACATAACTGTCCTCCGGAGGCTTTGAGTCATGCTACATGCTCTTGCGCGCCTTTAGAGCGCACAAAGACAATCAAATATTTGGGCGTTGTAATTGACGACAATTTTAGCTTCAAAGCACACATTCAATTGATGAGTAAAAGGATTCGAAAACTTACCTATATTTTTAAAACACTGAGACATGTAGTGACCCCGTTATTCCTAAAACAAATTTATTTTGCGCTTTGTCAGTCGCTGATTACATACTGCATTTCATCGTGGGGTGGTGCACCGAAAACTACTATAAAGCAACTTGAGGTTTCACAGAGAACCATACTGAAACTCTGTACTTTTAAACCTTTCCGTTACTCTACCACACTTCTGTATGAATACTGTGAGGTGCTGACTGTACGACAATTGTTTATCTTGAGTATCGTCTCAAAACAACACGCTATCTTGGAGTACAATCCAATTAAGTTAATACGACGGAGTGGCCTACCTGTATGCAAGAGGTTATCTCATCTAAAAACGGCTTTTATTCGTAGGTTTTACCCATTTTTGGGCCCTTATTTATATGATAAAATTAATAAAGTTCTGGAAATATACTCGATGAATAAAAGGTCGATGAAAAAGTCGGTATCTCTGTGGCTTTGGAAGTTGACGTACGACCAAACTGAGGATATACTGACTATCCTAAAGTAATGACGAAACAGTTTGAAAATTTCACCTGAAGAATCTACTAGCTAAAATGACTTTATTCTTTACACACCCTCTAACACACATACACTCACCATTCACATTACACATCTAGAGGACATCAAACTATCAAACTTTCAGTCGTTCTTTTCTCTGTTATAAATATGTTCATAGTTTAAAACTGTTTCCTTTTGTTTTTAAGCTCATACTTGCATACCCAGTCTGAGGGCCGGAGGCGCTGCGTGCTGAAACACAGGCTTTAAACCTAGTTCGGCAGCAGATGCTAATTGGACACAATTATTGTTATTAATTTATTCTAAGCATAATTTTATGTAGTTAAAACAAATTGTGTAACGGATTTAAGTTTTTTTTTTTTTTTCCATAAAGCGACTACCGTCTGACCTCCACAACCCACATAGTGTATATGTACCTATATAAAAATGAATATACGTTTTCTTTCATAAATGGAAGACTTACAAATAAACTGGGTCTATAATTAAATGGCTCTAATTGCATTACTTTTTCTTGCACTATATTCTTATCAGTCAAAGCAGTGGGTACTGATATGTGTATATTATTTATTTATGTACGGACGACAGCAGGTCAAGCTACCCCAAACTGTCAGATGTTCCCAATCAACCTTGAGCCTTAATGCTTTAGAGATAAAGTTGAAAATCTAATAAGGAAATCTGATAGATTGTAGTAGCTTGATGTGCTGTCTGTACTTCGGCGTAGTCACATGTTACATGTACCTACCGACCGTAGCACCTTGACAACGTGTGACTACGCCTTTCCATTACATGAAAATTTATCTCTAAATAGTGAATATTGCATACTTCAGAATAGTATTGTATGACAGTCAATTTACAACGAAGGCATCTTGGTAGAGTCTACTGTGTCCATTTACTTGCAACTACATTACCAACTTTGTTCAGTTCAGTATTCTGAAAATCTTGTTTTATACTTTTTCAGCGTCGTTTTTTGTCGTAGTTGGGTTTTGGTTTTTGTACTTTTTATTATTTGTACTATTTTGGTGTTAAAGTGTATTTGTGGTGCATAATATTAACAAAAGTTAAACTGATGAATTAAAAACTAGGTAATTGACATATTACATCTACACGCACATATAACAACATAAGCCCTAAGGCATATAGTGCAGAGGACATTTTTATGGGAGTTTTAGCCAGTTATCAAACTGTTTCCGCCTTCACCGCGTGGAGTTCCTCCCAGCTTATGTCGTTTTCATTAGTGCATTACATATTCTATTAATGTTCACAATGCTCTATATTGCATAAAGCGATTCACAGTTCCCGTGATCCGCGCTTTACTTTTATCGCTCATATTTAACATCATTAAAGCATTGTTGTAATTATGTACAAGCATAAAGTACTCGTGAAGCTCTTTCACGTGATACCAAACACGGTATATTTTTTTTAATTTTATATTAACATAGAACTTTTTGTCCGCTAGAGGGCGCAATACTAAATTTGGTGACAAGATTTATAGCTCATAACTAACAGAATATCAAGGCCCTTCTAATGGTACTGCAGTGGTCTTATTCTGATAAGTAGTAAAGAAGCTATGAACGAAAAGATGTGAATTATATGCAACCAGCCCATGAATACAGGTAAAGTCACAAGCAAATGCTAGCAATATATATATATTCAAAATGTACAAGTAAAGCGCTTTCAAATGATACCAAACACGGCATATTTATCTTAACTTTATTTTTTTACTCTGTATATTTTGTCCGCTAGAGGGCGCCACGTTAGATTTTGTGAAACTCCATATAACCTATAACCAGCAGACAATTAAGACGCTTCTAATGATATATCATTTATCGAATTCGAATAAGTAGTTTAGAAGTTACGAGGGAACAGATGAACATACATACATACATACATACATACATACATAGCCTGTCAAAATCATAACCCTCCTTTTGCTTTGCCGTAGTCGGGTAAAAAGAAGAACTAATGAGCGAACTGAATAAACGGAATGATGTGCTCAAAGTTGTACTTCAGTGAATTACGCAACAATGTCATTGGACTGTCAAATTGAAAGCTACTGTTACTATTAGCACAGTATAAAAATCATACAGTAGGTCGACGCCTTTGATCTCGTGTAAAATGCCGACATCGTCTAGACAGTAACGCATCAGCCAGGGTTATCACAAATAAACAATATTTATGAAATTATTTATTTATTGCAGATCAACATCAATAGCTGTATTATATTTAATTAATTTGCTATTTTTACTAAGGGAACAACTCGAGACAGATTTAAGTTATTTAGATGGCATTTTCGTAACCAGCACCCCAATCCACCTTGAATAAACACCCATATCATACCCATATCACCCATATCATAAGATGGTGCCGGGAGACAGTCGAAGGAAGTCCTCAACGATTCACAGCAGCTACCTAGTGTCTGTGTTTGATTAATTTGTATTGATAACACCCATATCATAAGATGTGATGATGGTGCCGGGAGACAGTCGAAGGAAGTCCTCAACGATTCACAGCAGCTACCTAGTGTCTGTGTTTGATTAATTTGTATTGATAAAAGCTTTACACCTTGACGTATTGTGATTGTCATTAGGGATTTTATGATGAAGACAAAGAACAGTTAAGGGAACTCCTCAACGGTTTACAGTAACAACATAGTGCTTGGAATTAATTCATTTATATTGATGAGAACTTTGCACCTATATGGGTTATAATGATGGTTTGCAATAAATCTGATGATGAAGACTTTATACGCAGTTGAGGCGATTCCTCAAAAATTTACAGCATTGAACTTTAACATAGGACAACCACTACCTACTCGTCACGCTTATGCAACAATCAATTATAATCAAGAGACTGAATTTAAGTTCCGTAATCGCGTCATTGTTCATACTTTCATTTTGGTTTCATAGGAATTTTATAGAAATCGGTTCAATGGCTCCATTTTTAGACTAAAATTACGGGTAAAAATTAAAGTAAACAACATTACGTCGTTTGCTCGTCGTGTCAGCATCCAATCTAACCGGATGAGATTTTTTTTAAAATTAGTTAAACATATTACAATCTGCAAGAATTTTTTCACGAAAAAGACTTTTCTGTTCCGACTACTATAAAAATAACAATGGAATAATGTGAACTTTTATTTAATTACCTACTGTAACTCAGATACTTATTTAACATAATTGAATATACTGTGATATAATTTATTTTTGACTTTAGGTAATATATTTGACATATTTTTTTCTTGACTGTAAATGTAATAGGTATATTTGTACTTTATCTTGACATCAATATTATTGTTACGGGCTAGGGGTACTAAAACGCCGGTTAAGGGTTGCGAAGTTTATTGGCAACGAAGGTACAGTCGATCGTAGGCAATGACAAGTAGAACGTAGCTGATGTCGCACCGAAGTCTTCCTTGCGTCTATGAAGTCTGTGTCGTAAACACACAATAACACTACAGATGTTTCTTCACGTAGTAGGTACTCAAAGTTCTCGTTACAGTTGTCGCAGTAGATATTCTCAAACATTGATTCTTATCTGTCGCTTGTTTTCGCACTCTGAAATAATTCACAAGGCGATAACAGTGCGCAGGGGAAATAGCAAATAGTTTTCCAGTAAATAAGATCAATCGGATCGGAGTCGCCAAAAAACCATCCAGGAAATCGCTCAGTATACAACGAGGCTAACATCAAGCCAGCTACGCTGTGTGCATATACTTACTATACTCTTTGGCTGTGTGTATGTCTGTCATGACTCATGTGTCATCATCATCTGTCATCACTATACGTCGACCATGGAAGTAATAAGTACACTAAGGTCACTATTACAGAAGGAAACTCAAGCACTGATCTCTGCTTAAGCATTACATAAAACTAGTTTCAACCAATCAAAAGGCTTCAAACGAGGTTTAAGTAATGTTTCCTTCTGGAATACGGACCTAACAGTTGTACGTAGTACTTATTACTTCCATGACGTCGACAAAAATACGTTCCGTTTTAAATTGTTTCTGATATATTATTAAATGTAATTAAGGCAGTAATTATTTTTAAATGAATTAATTATATTGTTTTTATTATTAATTGATATAATATATGACTAGTGATGTTAAATAAATTAAAAATAATATTCCAGTATATTTTTAAACGTAATCGTTTTATTAAATGCCGCTAAGTTGTTAAAATGTAACGCACGGGTACCACAGATTAAATTGAAACAGGTTTGATAAAATTGAGTTTTTTTAAATATTATTACAAAACATTTCCCAAATTAGAAAAAATAGGATGGACCCGGGACCAAAAGCACGTATAAATGACTAGATAATAACAAGTCATCAAGTTTATTTTAATCTTGGTACCTATGCGTTTCGCTCTAGACAAGTTTATAGAATTTTTTTTTTAATTTATAATGACTAGTTGTAGTAAAATTGTACATAATATGAACTAAAAGAGACTAAAAAATAAATAAAATATAATAAATAATCATTGTTAAATATTTAAGATTCTAGCCTTTGTAAGTAATAAAATCGATGTGATGGACGAGGAGAGTATTAGTCGTATTTGTGTGAGTGCATTTTCTGACGAGGACATTCAAAGTGCTAAAAATCTACTTTGTGAATCGTTACCCGCGGAGAAGCGTAAGAAGACGAGGAGGAGAGACGGGAAGAAGCTCCGTGAAATAGATGACATCATCTGCATGCTGAAGGAGAGAGGTGTTACCGATTTTTGTGGCTCGTGAGCTACAGAAACTACCGCCGGTGCTTTTTGATCATGTCGACGTCACTAGGATTTTAAAGGATTTAGTGTGTATGCAGCAGGAGATGAATCAGATAAAAGAACTGTATGTCACTAAGGAAAACCTGGTGAAGTATAAACTTCCTCTGCTTAAGCATTACATAAAACTAGTTTCAACCAATCAAAAGGCTTCAAACGAGGTTTAAGTAATGTTTCCTTCTGGAATACGGACCTAACAGTTGTACGTAGTACTTATTACTTCCATGACGTCGACAAAAATACGTTCCGTTTTAAATTGTTTCTGATATATTATTAAATGTAATTAAGGCAGTAAAGGGCTGGTCCGATTTGAATGAAGTCTATGTATATAAATGAAAGTCGTGTTAGTTACTCTATTTATAACCTCAAGAACCGCTTAACCAGTACGAACCGCTTAACCAGTACGGCTCAATTGTTAGGGAGGTAGATAAGAACTGGGAGAAGGACATATCACATAGGATACTTTTTATCCCGTTCCGTCCCGTTCTGTCCCTTTGTTTAAATCTTTATTTCTGCGAAACAGATTTTGATGAGGTTTCTTTTAATAGATAGAGTAATTAAAAAGAAACGTTTATATGTATAATAACATCCATTAAATTGTGGAGAAACACTATCCCTCGCCCACATGTGGGAGTGACGACAGGAGGCATAACTCCGTTGCCGCGAAAAATCGCAGTACAGCGGACAGAGCTCCGGCGGGATCTCATGGCGACATAGAAAGTGTGATTGTCGCAATCCAGCACTGAGCACGCCGCAATAGCGGCGGTAAGTCCTCTCTTTGAGGAGTAGCTAGAGAGGCGCCAGGCGTCCTCACCTTCCGACTGACGTAGGTCCTCACCGGACGCGGCTGTTTCGGGAGGTTCCTGTTCCGTATAAGGCGGGAGTAAACGCCAGGGTGACTACTGTGTGCATCGCCCTGAGGACACGGTGGAGCAAATGGTGGAGGTCTGCCCGGTTTGGGTAGAGCACAGACATGTCCTCGTGGCGGCGATCGGTGGCGATCTCTCGCGTCCCACCCTGATCCGGGCCACAGTCCGGAGCAAGAGTGCATGGTAAGCTTTCACCTCCTTCTGTGAAGCAGTGATGCTGGCAAAGGAGGAGGCGGAGCGCGTGAGGGAGCGGTAATCCCACTACCCTCACGCCTCAAACCGCCGCAGGAAGCGCCCTAGGATAGGCAGCTAGCCTCCTGTTAAGAAACAGGCCCGGGTTGAAGGCGCGTTGTGTTTCACACGCGCCTCAAAGAGATGTCAGCACACTTTGACGGGGTCCACGAGGACTGGTCCACAGGGTTGCTGGTTGGTTAAAAAAGAAACCATGGCACTGGCCGCTGCACAGCCAAGTGAAGGAACACAGGTGGGTTTTATTAAAAGTCACACGCCCTTCCGCTCCGCCCAGAGCGGGAGAGGTCATTTGCCCATCCAAAACAAAAAAAAAGAACTGAAGAAGAGCAAGATAAAGATAAAGATAAAGATTCATTTATTGCATAACTGTGTATATTGAATTTAATTGTAAATACAATGATTTGGCTCAACAGTTTATCCAAGTCGGACATGCAATATCAAATAAATAAAAGATTATAAACGGATACGATAAGTCTAAATTACATTAAATTACATTAAATTACTTTATTAATTTTTACCAAAATATTCATTTAAATTATAAAACACATTATCAATTAAAAATTTCTTTAACATTGTTTTATATATATTTCCATTTAATTGCCTAATTGCGATTGGCAGTTGGTTGTACACACGAATGGCAGTAATATACGTACTTTTATAATAAATCATATTATTTACACAAGGCAAATTAATATCATATTTATATTGTCTACGAACATTTCTGTTTGAGTCAGATTTAAAATTAAAAAATTGCATATTATTTTTGACAAACAAACATAACTCCAGTATATAAATTCCAGTCAGCGTTAGGAAACCTTTAGTTTTAAGTACATCTCTCAACGATTCAGTACTATGCATGTTATATATTGTCTTGATACATTTTTTCTGGAGAATGAAAGTGGATTGTACGTTAGTCGAGTTCCATAAGTTAAAAAGGGATAAACATTTCCATAATAGGCACTTCTAGTGATATCAACATTTGTGGTTTCTGCCAAGATAGATAATGCATAACAAGCACTAGATATTTTTTTATTTATTTTTGCAATATGCTCTTTCCAATTCAAATGTTGATCTATCGTCACACCCA
This sequence comes from Sesamia nonagrioides, assembly GCA_017933935.1. Lineage (NCBI taxonomy): Eukaryota > Metazoa > Arthropoda > Insecta > Lepidoptera > Noctuidae > Sesamia > Sesamia nonagrioides. The sequence goes on from JADWQK010002063.1 coordinate 2,202,095, forward strand.
GAAAATTAATATCGTTTACTTCTTCAATGGTTATGTTAGACACGTTTATATTTAATTTCATGGGTTTACTCCTATAATTTCTTAATTGGACTAATTTGGTTTTAGAAAGGTTCACTTTTAAATTTAGTGACTGCAACCAATCTATTATTGTAGTTAATGTTTTATTTATTTCATTTTCATAGTGAAGAACATTTGCATCATTTGAAATAAATATAGTTTGAGAAATTGCACTTGAAGAGCGCAGCCTTAGTATGGCTCGACTTCGTGCTTCCCACTCACAGAGCACAGGAGGCAGCCGTGAAACAGCTCGGTTGCAATACGAAATCGTCGAGCAAACCTCTGAGATCAAGCGCTAGATAATTTACGAAGCACAAGAAGAAATTCATCAAATACTGATTTGAATCGGGCAGCGTTTCAATACGCATATAATATAGCGCAGTGGCGTTCGCATTGGGCCCATGGATGTTGTTTGCGAGTATTGTAGCACATTAAAGATTTCCGGAGAACCGCCAGGATTGTGCTCTAAATAAAGAATCATTGAATAATAATATTTGTTATTTAAAATTATCCTAATAATTTAAAAAATAGTCATGTGATATTGCCTTTAAGGCGGAACGAAGTTCGCCGGGTCAGCTTTATTTATAAAAATCAATCAGGTGCCAAAATTTTCCTTTTTGATTAACCTAGAGGCGCATATTTGCCTAGATTTATTTGAAAATAATCAGTTTAAATAGCACAGCCAAAGTAGGACACGTTACGTTAATGGAATGAGACGTGACGTATAGGAAATATAAAGTTTAGTTTACGTCATAACTTTAAAATCTCTAAATATGAAAATACAACATCTTGAGGTAGTACTAAAAATTAAAATAGCTCAATCATTTATAAACTCTACTCAAAAGTTCTTTCTTATTTTTCTTTTTTCTCTTTTCAAGTTTTTCTTCGTCAATTAGTTCGCTTATCTTTTCGGGACCTTTTTTTAATCTTTTAGCTCTTTCTTCTTATGTATAACTCGCGCAAGTTAACTGTGCACCTCGCTCTGTAACATCATTCGGACGGCGCCGTTTGTAAAAAATGAGAATCATATTAAAAATATAAATTGACATATACATTTTTTTTTTTTTGTGAATAAAAGGTCGTTTTGATGATAAAGAGTCATAATACTAGGTCATTTTACTCATGACGTTTTGCAATTAATTTGATACATATGGACTGCATTTCAGCGAGGTGCACAGTTAACTTGCGCGAGTAGTAGCTCATATTTTTCCGGGTTTTGTTAATTTTTTCTCTGTATGTTGTAGCTCGCTCGGCAGCAGTCAACGCCATTTTTCAGGTTTATAATAATGTAAATAAATTAAGATCTGTAGATGAAGTATAAAAAGCTTAATGTATGAAACAAATGTACAGGGTCCCAACCCTACAAGTTATGTTACTATAAGTACCTATAGATGCAAACTATAGGTGCTTATAGTAACATAACTTGTAGGGTATGAAAGGTTAGTATTGACAGGCATAATCCATACTAATATTATAAAAAAGGTCTGTCTATCTGTCTGTCTGTTAAAAAACCGATTTTGATGACGGACCCTGAGAAAGAACATCGGACTTGATATTCTCTAAAAAGCGCGATAATTTCGGTTCGACGACTACCAAATTTCATAAAAATCAGGTTAGAAATATTCACCTTTTAAATGTGCAGTCATTGTACGTACTACGTACACATTTTGCGATCCTTTGTACAATACGTTACGTAATGGATGTGATGTAAGTCTACCGATTGGGAATCAAATGAAAATTACTCCTTAAATAAAGAAAATTTGAATATTCTACTCATACTACATAGTTATATGATGAAACATCTAAAATATAACTTGCAAAAAACCACTTAAAACAGGAATACTACCTTCGAAAACAGCCGTTCGTTGAAATCACAATTTGTGCCACGTGACCGAGCGACCGCTTCGCTCAGTATTTCTTGAAATTCCGCTGTTAAAAATAAATTTGGCAGCTGTCTATGGACTTAGAATGTTGTCATTTGTATAAAAATCCTAATTTTAGTTGTTTTTCATTCAAACTTGATCAAACACGTAGTGTGACGTATTGCGGAATTTCCGCGCGACCGAATTTTAGAGAAAACAAATATTGTGTTTTATTTTAATTTTAAACATTAAATCACCTTCCATTAAGTTTAATTTAATATCTTGGACGTATAATCTTCTAAAATAACAATCGTACCAATATCAAAAAGAAGGAAAACATTGGGGGGAAACATTTGGGGTTTTTAACAAGAAATGTTTTGGACTGTCAGTTTGTGAACCACTGCTGCTTTTGTATTGTTTGTAAATGTATTACTAACATAGTTTGTAAGCACATGTAACTAACACTATGAGTCTGGTTACTCGAAATAAATAGATTAATAATAATTAAAAAAAAATCATTTTGAATTCCAATAATGGGGTGTGGACACGTGAAATTGAGCACGGGTGTTAAAAATAGATTTTTAACACCCTTGCTCGTAAAGCTGATGTAATCCCACCGGTTTTAAATATGTAAAGCGGGCCATAACAAACGCGTGTGTTATCAAAGCAAACAGTTAAGTTATAGTCCATACAAATTCCATAACAGCATTATTTGTCATTTCAAATAATTATGGAACTGATCGCCGCCGCGTGGCTCTAGCCAGTGAGCAGCGCGCTGTTCCATATTTGAAATGGCAAATAATAATACTAATGGCGGGAAAGCAACAGTGTGCATTCACAGATTGAGTTTATTTAAAATAACTGATGTCCTAATTTGTATTTGTTTGTATTTAAATGAGTATTTGTAAAAAAAAAAAACTGTTTATTCGGTAATTTAAAAACTTGACTGCATGCTCTAGCATCTTTGCCAACATTTTCACGCAGCTACGGCAGAAAATAAAACTCGCGCCATTTTTCTCAAATTTTCTTTTCTTTGTACTTGTATTCTGAATATCTTTTTTTCTGTTTCCTCGCAAGTGTGTTAAAAAATGTCGTACGATATACGTGCGTATTGGTTATAACATCCTCGGCTCAATTACACCCTCGCCTTCGGCTCGGGCTGAAATTCCGCCTCGCATGTTATAACCATCATTACGCACTAATATCGTAATGTACTATAACCAAACTCTATTAAAACCTGAAACCTGTTTCAAATTGATGTTATAACAAGTTAAACAAATATCAACGTCTTCGAAAAAACTTATAACAAATTTGAAGTTGCAATGTAGGTAAACGGAACACACAGGTGGGGCACTGTTTTAGCCATCCGATAATCGTTGTTTAATACAGAACCATCCAGTGAGAAGTTCATGAAGCTCTTTAATACATATCATAAATAAAAACTCGTTTAAAGTGAACATGTCGGTGAGGCCACCATGGTTGCCTGAACGCTTAACGCCAAAATTTTTTAGGCAACTTTGTTGGCCCGGACGCTTGAGTGGCTAAAAGGTCAAAGCCTTTAAGTGCCTTTTAGGTTCTATACCTACTAGGTCCTCTTCTCTTGATCATTTTTTGTAAAATTAATCACTAAGGTCTAGCAACTCAGGAATATAACGCAATAAAAAAACATCTTCCTTATTCGAATAAAGTTTATTGATACTTAAATAAGTAGTTACCTACTGTTAAAATACACTGAGTAGGAACAAACTTGAAAAAAGTAGTGGACCGGCATTGATATATTATGTAGGTAAAGACCGCAAGAATAAAGTTTAATTACAATTCAAAGTTTTTCATTTCAGGCCAGTAAATCTACATATACAACGTGTAACATAAAGGGTATATACATAAGAAAGGCATGGCATCTTTACATGATATCAAACGATATTTGAAGGGTTTTTTAATCTTAACTCTTTATGTTAGGAAGTTATGAGCAAAAACACCGCCTGTGATAGGCTACTATCATACTAGTCGCACAGAGATATTGAAGACATTTATCGGATTTTGGCAAGTAACGTGACATGTACCTAGTAGTTATTAACGTATGTAGTGAGCTGCCACGTTTGTTATGATTTTATTTTAAGAAACACACTAAAACGATAATTTGGTACCATATTTTAGAGTATTTTATTTTGAGTTGAAACCCTTCCCATATCGTTTGATATCATCTAAAGATGCCATGGCCTTGGTATGTATATACCCTTTATGTTACACGTTGTATAGTTTTAGTATGAGGTTATTCTATGTTTGTAGATAATTAAAAAAAAAAAAACTGCATAAGGAATATACTTAGTAATTGGCGACATGAATATGTAATCTTACATATCTGACAAGTGTCGTTATGCAGTAGTGTAGTAAAGTAATAAAAGGCCCGTCAACCTTGCCAGGGTGCATAGATAAGTATAAGTACTTGGTGTAGATAAAATACTGTTAGGTTAGGTTAGTGCCGCAATATCGATGCACACTGATTGCGAAAGATTTCACGAAAGTCAACAATTCGCACTTCCGTGAACATCTACGGGCATATTCACGGAAGTGTAACTTGCACCGTAAAACCGAGGTAACTCCAAATGGAGAAAAAGAAGTAAGTAGTGCGTACGAGCTCATATTAAATACAGAACATGTGCATAATATTTTTAAGTACGAATGTCCAATTTCCTAGAAGTTCAATTCATACATATTTTCTGTTGAAACTACTCAGTAGAATACTGACACGGCGGTGTACGGCATTTTGATAAGCTGAAATCAAAATAATTAATATTAATTGTTCTAATAGTTAAAGGTATAAGTATTTACTCTTATACTGGGACAAAATTAGATAATCTAACTACACTCCGCAGATGCGGTGGAATACAAAAAACTTATCGTTTTCTTATAATCATGTTATGGTATCTACACCTCTGCGGACGTGTCCTCTGGGTACCTAGTGTGTAGGTACTTACAGTGACGTATGACTCGTACGAGAAATCAATGACTCCGAAAATCTTGTACACCACCGGCTCCTGGAAATGTAAGTAATACAGATTAGTCAACTCTCTGGCATGTACGAGAGAAACAGTGCTTGGGAGGTTGTCCTAAAACGCTGCTATGCCTGTTCAATGCACGGTTAGCGCAGTGCTTAAACTAATATCACAGTCTAAAAATCCATACAGTCGTCCGACGAAGACGTCTAGACAGAGCAATCGTGCGGGGTGTGAGTGACGAGACGCGGGTAAGCGGCACCCGAGCTGCGAACAAAACTATGTTCGTAGCTCGGTATCTTTCATTAAGGGCTAACACGTGTTTGTTTTTTTATTTGTTTGTTTTTTAATTTGATATGAGTGTCAATTTTGAGTATAATTGGGGTGCTTGTAACGAAGAAGCCATCATTTTTATAACTTTTATAACAGTGTTTTGTTTTATAAGATGCGGTAAGTAGGTATACAACGATATTTTTTTTCTATTTTTTTATTTTCAACGTAACATTCACGTCTGCGAACTTACTCTAGCGAATTTAATTTGACATTATTTAAGCAAGTGAAGATACCACCGAATCTCAGATATGAGAATAAATTTTGAGTCACCTGAGCCTGTCTCGTCCGCGAACATAATAGTCGGATGTTTTGTTATTTTCGGCAGGTCGTTAATGTACCTATATATTAAATAAAAGTGGCCCTATTGACAGTTGACAGCTGTCAACGAAGGGATAAATTCACGATTGTTAATGTTAAACACCCTTTTGTTCTGGATGGGAAATCATCAAATGACTTCTCCCGCTTTGTGCAGAGCGGAAGGGCATGTCAGACTTTTACTGACTAAAACCCACCCGTGTTCCTTCACTTGCCTGTAGGCCAGGACCACAGTTTCTTTTTTAACCAACCCGCAACTCTGACCAAGGAGGCATTGGTCTTAGTGGACCCAGTCAGGATATGCTGAAATCTCTTTAAGGCGCACGTGAAACACAATGCGCTGTCGACTCAGGCCTGGTCCTTACCGGGCGGCGAGCTGCCCACTGCAAGCCCGCGTCTATGGGAGGTCGATGATGTCTCCCGACCAGGGCATCTCCTGCGGCGGCTAGTGGCGTGAGATCGCTGGGATTCTCGCTGCCTCACGCGCACCGCCTCCTACTTTGCCAGCATCACTGCTTCGCAGGAGGAGGCCTGCCATGCACTCTCGCTTTGGACCATGACCTGGGCCGGGGTCGAACGCGAGAGATCACCGCCGATCGCCGCTACGAGGACACGACGGGGCTCTAACTAAGCCGGGCAGACCTCCACCGTGTCCTCAGGGCGATTCACACAATCGTGACACCTTGGCGTTTTTACCACCTTTTCCGGAACAGCAACCCCCGAAACAACCGTGTCCGGTGAGGACCTGCGGCAGGCGGAAGGTGAGGGCACCTTGACGCCTATATAGCCACTCCTCAAAGACCTACCGCCGCTATTGTGGCGTGCCCAATAACAACAACTTACTAATAATTTTTAGATAGTACAGAACCCTTTGTCTGCGAGTGGGACACGCACTTGGCTGTTTTTTTTTTAAATAAAATGTTAAATCGTTAATGACGTTACTAATATGTAAAAAAAAAGTGAAATGCTTCATGCAAATGCAATGTAAAGACAGTCCCACAACATAGACTGATGACAATAGCGGTAAAAGTCAGTATCTCGTCCAGTAAGAACAAGGAACGATCCCCGCTCGAAACTATATACTATAACTAGACTATGATAGAAAAAGAGGAATATGCTAGTATAAGACCTCAGTAGAGCCTCCGAGCGAGTCGGGCTTAAAATGAACATGAACAAGACGAAAGTCATGTCTAATGCCCATGTTGTACCGACTCCTATAAAGATTAGAGACTCTGTTCTCGAAGTTGTTGACAGTTACGTGTACCTGGGACAAACTATCCAGTTACGTAGGTCCAACTTCGAGAAAGAGGTCAATCGTCGAGTGAAACTCGGCTGGGCTACTTTCGGAAAGCTACGTAGAATCTTCTCATCCGAAACATCTAAAAGTCTTCGACCAGTGTGTGTTGCCTATGGCACTAAGACGTGGTCGCTAACAATGAGCCTTATAAGAAAGCTCAAGGTCACCCAAAGGGCAATGGAGAGGCTTATGCTTCGGGTTTCACTGCGTGATCAAATCAGAAATGAGGAGATCCGCAGAAGAACGAGAGTAACCGACATAGCCCGAAGAATTACAACACTTAGCTGTGGGCCGGCCACACTGCCCATAGGACCGATGGGTTCTCGAGTGGTGATCACGCACTGGAAGACGCAGCGTGGGTAGAACCTTGCAAGAGGACCGAAGAAAGAAACCAAAGGAAACCGCTGCATGCGGGAGGCGCAGGACCGGTCGGCGTGTAGATCGTTGGGGGAGGCCTATTTTCAGTAATGAACGTCTTTCGGCTGATATGATTACGATGATTATGCTAGTATGTTTAAAAGTCAAATAAAGTGCTAGATAAGATTAATTTGATGGAAGGCAAATCTGTGAATGATGCTGGAAAGAGATGGATAAATTAACATGGACAGATCATATAAAAAGAGCAGCTAAAAATGTGTGTGGAGAATCTAAAGGGAAACATATGATAGAAGTATATATACATGGTGGTGAAATGAAAGTGTGCAAAACATGATTAAAGAGAGAGAAATAATAGCGTTTTAAGAATGGCAGAATGTAGAAAACGGGAACGATTGTCGATGAAAGAAGATAAGAAGATGAAACGAGAAAACGAGAAACGATGAAAGATGGATGAAAGAGAAAGGCAAGAAAGGCGCTAGGTATCATGGGTTAAGGTCCAGGACAAGTTATATGACTCACTGGATAGGCCTAGACGCCAGAACGAGCTCTACGGGATTACAAAAGCAAGAAAAAGGCGAACGTGATACAAATGCAACATTCTCATTCAAACTTTGTTAAAAAAAAAAACTATGTTGCAGACTAGATTCAGATGTTATTATGTATCAGATGTATTGTGGTTATTATGTATAGTCAGATGTTATACGCATAGAAAGCATCTAACTCCCGGACACTGTAGTCGTGGCTTGCGGGTGGTGAGCAATGGGTAACTCGCAGCTCTTCTTGATTCTACAGGCGCTTCAAAGAGATGTGACCACAAAGTGACGGGGTCCATTAGACCCGATGTCAGCCGGGCCCGCAAGTTGTTCGAGATTGATTCCGTGGCCACAGATAAATGAAGGAATATGGGTGGGTGATAGTCATTCAAAATAAATCGTGTTACCGGCAAGTTACCAAAAAAACATTTTACTAGCTCGCTACGTAATCGATCGGTACGTAATTACCGAATCCTTGCAACGAATCAATCGGCTAATAAACCAACTTAACCTAGTAAGTTAGAGCTGTATGTACATACATGTAGCGTATAACTTACCTCTACAGTAATATCGCCACCGTTCCACATGAAGAATTCCAAGGACAAACAAGTTGATATCGCCATAAGAATCGCCGAACTCAACTGGGATAAAGTACGTTCAGCAACCTAAAATAACATAACCATAAGCTTGTTGTTCTTACTGACATAACATATTGGAGTAAGTACAGCAGAGTCCATTAAAGAGGACAATTTTTTCGTCATGCTCCAAAGACATCATCTATTTTGCTGTTTATAAATTCATATAATAATTGTACGCAATAAAGCACCGAATAACAAACGTTTTTGTATAAGTTTACACATACAATTGATGTATTGCAATAAAACATTATAAATGTATCTCTAATAACAAATGTACGCCAATTTTCAGCTACATTACGACGCACTACGATGCGATGAAGTAAGGTCCTTTTAACACTCGGTGTTGAGCCGAACTTTGCACAGCGTAACAGTCGACTTAGTCGGACATACATAAAACAAATTGCTTAAAGTGCTTACTGCTGGGACACAGATCTTCTCTCTTCGAGAAGGGATGGGCTGTAATCCACCATACGGGGACGACGGTTTTTTTGCTTTTAGGAAACGGCGGTTTCCTCACGATGTTATCCTTAGCAAACTTGGAAGCAGCGTGATGAATGGTAAATAACGCCTGGGGAGATGATGGAGATGTAGGTCGAACCCACGACCTACATCTGGTCAGTTGGCGCCGTTACCTCTCGGCCACCACTGCTCTCAAAACATATTGATATTCTAAGCCATGGAACCTTTGCAGTGCTACAGCGCGGCAGCGGTCCAATGCGGCAGCGTAGCATTGCTACAATGTAGGAACGCCTCTGCGTAGCAGTGCTACAGCGTAGCTAAGCGACAGCGTAGCAAAGCGACAGCGTAGCAGTGCTACAGTATAGAAATGCGACAGCCTAGCAGTGCAACAGCGTAGCATTGTGAGAGTGTAGCAGTGCTACAGGATAGCAACGCGACAGTGAAGCACTGCTACAGCATATCAGTTCGACAGTGTAGCTCTGCTACAGCATATCAGTTCGACAGCCTAACAGTACTACAGCGCAGGAATGCGAAAGAGTAGCAGTGCAACAGCATCATATTTTATTGCTAATATTTCAACAGCATCATATTTTATTGCTACCATGTCGCAATGCTACCGCATTAGCGGTAGCAATAAAATACGACAACGTAACAGTGCTACAAAGGTTATGGTGTAGCTCATGCAAATCAGTATTTGTTGTTTGTTTGTTTCTTATGGGACCTACCTGTAAAGTAACAACTACTATCAACAGCAAGATGCAGTTACAGCATATCTCTATTAGAAATAACCCCTTACTGACATGCTCGTGCTGCTTCTTACACCTGGCGAGAAAAATAAAAAATAATTTTAACTAAGTTGGGTAACTAAGTTGATTTAGCATTTTCGTTATTTACGTTATGTTTTACTTTGTAGTGTCTTTTTTGGAAAGCGGTTGTTTTATTTTTTCTAAAAAAGCTTTTTTATTCACTTAGTTACCCCGTATCAAATTCGTACAACGCTATTAGCGACATACATATCGGTGACAGGAAGTTATTATCACATCATCAATATAAACTAAGCGGAAAGATACTCATTCTTGAAGCTGACTCAAAAACTTGGTACCCAAGCAAAGTAAATAACATTTATAATGGTAGTCCCATATAAATTAAGTGGGCAGGTTTTTAATTTTGAATGTCTCTGTCAAAAACAAAGTTCTTTAAATCGATTTAAAATTACTGGAGCTAGCGCGTAAAATCCATAAAAATAATAATTGCGAATATAAACCTCGCTTCTTTTTAAAGTTAGTTAATTATCTAAAGATATAATTACAAAGCACCTCATGACAATTCCTCCAAGCCACCACTGAAAAGTCATAGGAAAGCTATCGTATATCCCCTTTGTAAAATCTTTATATTTATGTTTCTGAAATCTATATGGTGTACATAATAAAGCGTATTCTATTCTATTCTGTCGACGCAATTTCGTTTACTTGAATAATAATTATTACCGGTAATGTTGATTTAAAACCAAGCTACTTTATCAAATTTCCATGGGACTTATTCCAGATATCCTTACAAACAAATATTAAGAAATTTTGCAAATCGGCTTATAAAAACTGACTTCTGAGGTATAAAGATATATGAGATATGAAGAAAACAACCGAATTGAAATTGTCCTCTGTTTTTTTGAAAACCAAAGTGTTCGCTGAATTTCACCGTTATCAGCAACTACTCAAACGGTTAACGATCAGTTAGTCAGCGGACCGTTTTGTATTTTTAAAAATAAACAATTGTGTTGTTAGTAAGGTGTAGGTTTCCTTACCACAACGTGAGCGAGTGCATCTGAATCCCAATAATAAACGCCTGTTCATACTTCATTTCCTTCTCCGCTTGGCTCAACGTTACATCGTCGAATATGTCATTAAGACTATAGAAATATACCGACAGGTTTTTGTACTGGTAGCAAATGGCAAATAGCTTAATGATCATAACAAGGAACGTGGCCATGATCATGGCTGCGAAGGGAATCCACCAGATGAAGAAGAAGACCCTCGTCACTCCGGCTGCGGTGGACTCGTCGTGGACGTCCGGCCATGTCAATATGAGAGTGATAAAGTTCTCGCCTGAAAATAATATTTTAGTAATTAAGTGAACTCTGTTCGGAAAATAAATCTCAAGGACAGTCGCTAAGTGAGTTAAGTGTTTATGGCATCAATTTTGACAATCCATTTTTTTACAAGGTCAGATATATGTTTCCATGTCGGGATAACAACAAAACTTTTTGGAATATTTTTAATAATTATACCAATTCGAATTCGATATTCATGATTTAGACAGGATAATGCCTGTTGGGTAAGCTAGTCAATCATATTTAGAGTTAATAAAATGGGACAATGTCATATCGTCGGCGGTAAGTCCCCTCGTTGAGGGGTGGCTAGAGAGGCGCCACTGTACCCTCACCTTCTGCCTGACGCAGATCCTCACCGGACACCGTTTGTTCGGAAGGATCCTGTTATGTATAAGGCGAGAGGAAACGCCAGGGTGTCACCACTTTGGGGATTGCCCTGAGGACATGGTGGAGCATACGGTGGAAGTCTGCCCGGCTTGGGTAGAGCACCGCTGTGTACTCATGGTGGAGAACAGCGGCTATCTCCCGCATCCCGCCCTGGTCCTGGCCATGGTCCAGAACGAGAGTGCATGGCAGGCTGTCACCTCCTTCTGCAAAGCAGTGATGCTGGCAAAGGAGGAGGAGGCGTGCGTGAGTGAGTGGAAATCCCAGCGCCCTCAGGCCTCTAGCTACCGCAGGACACCACCTGGTCTGGAGATAACATCGAACTTCTGGCCACCATAGGCGCCAAGACCGATGCATTTTTGGTTAGGGTTGCGGGTTGGTTATAAAAGAAATCGTGCCCCTGGCGCACAGGCAAGTGAAGAAACACGGGTAGGTTGTAGTCAGTAAAAGTCTGACACATCTTTCCACTCCGCCCGGAGCGGGAGAGGTCATTTGATGATTTCCTATCCAGAACAAAAGGGTGTTTAACATTAACAATCGTGAATTTATCCCTTCGTTGACAGCTGTCAACTGTCAATAGGGCCACTTTTATTTAATATATAGGTACATTAACGACCTGCCGAAAATAACAAAACATCCGACTATTATGTTCGCGGACGATAGTACAGTTGTATTTACCGATAAAAATAAGACGCTTATTGAATCTGACACTTTTGACACCCATAATAATGACAATGAATGAAATTTTAAAATAAATGACGAATATAATGTATAATGTATAAACTATAATCATGAAACTGTTACTGAGGTAGATACAACTTAATTATTAGGACTTAATTTAGATACTAGCCTAAATTGGAAAGTGCATGTAGAGATTTGTACAAAGTTGAGTACTCAATCGTATGCATTGTATATGCTCACAAAAAAACTTAGTGAGGTCGCAGTTCTGACAGCATATTATGGGAACGTGAAAGTATTTTATGATACGGAATCATATTTTTGGAGAAACTGTACCGAAAAAGAGCAAGCAAAGCTCGATCAAATTGGTAGTTGTAGGCCATACTTCAAAATACTAAATATCAGATATAATTTTGCGATGTACGAAAATTAAAAAAGTAAACGTCACAATTTAAAAGTTAACTGTCCTAAACACAAAATTGCATTGATGAAAAATAGTGTACCCTGTATAGCACCACGCGTTTATAATTACCTACCAAACCAATTATTAGAAAGCATAAGGTGTAATATATTTAAACATAAAGTTAATAAAAATTCTCGTGGAAAGGGTCTATTACAGTGTTAACGAATTTATGAATGACATGTAATCTAATAATGAAAGATGAAATTATTGTATTTGGTATTTACTTACTGACTTGACTTGTTTTTATTATTAATATTATTATCCGACATTTTCATAAATTCTCTGACTGAATTTTGCGAACGAAATGCAGCAGCGATTAAACAACTTTAACATACTGTTCAGTGACGAAGCAAATTTTCACCTGAATCGTCATATTAATAAGCAGAATTGTCGGTACTGGACAGTGGAGAATCCGAGACGAAAGCATGAACGACCCCTGCATAGCCCAACGGACGTTGTTTGGGCCGCTACGTCTGCTAAAGGCATAATTGGTCCTTATTTTCATGAAGATCAACGATGCCGAGGAATTAATGTGAATAGTGACCGTTATTGCGATATGTAGCAAGATTTTTTGGTCCAGAGTTGCAGGAGTTTGCGGGTTGCAACTCAAGAATGTGGTTCCAGCAAGATGGGGCCATTTGCCATACCTCAAATAACTCAATGGAAGTTGTTAACGAATTATTCCCTAATAAAGCCATTTCGCGAAGGGGTAACATCAACTGGCCTCCCAGAAGCTCCGACCTTAGCCCGCTTAACTATTTTGCATGGGGGTACCTTAAAAGTAAAGCTTATAAGTTTATCAAAATAATCCGACGAATCTAACCCAGTTGAAGCAAAACATCAGGTCAGAAATGGCAGCAATATCGATAGCTATGTGTCAACGTGTTATCGCCAATCTTCGTTCCCGTTTAGAAGAGTGCCACCAACATAACGGTCATCATTTGGATAACATCATCTTTTCTAAATAATTCTCCAATTCATATGCTAATAATAAACAATAAACTTTTTTATTGCATACAAATAATTTTTGTTTTATTGAATTTACAAATACCCGATACCCTTCCTGGACACCTGGAATTCAAAACTTTACCTACGAAATGGACACCTTACCACCACACCAAGATGGTGACGACCCTATCCCTCCGCCGTCGCTGACGTCGTCATATTTATCTTTAATAATGAAAAAGGTGCACTGGTCTCAAATTAAGTTTAATGAGTCAACGAGGAAACCAGAGACAGAGGGGAATACTTGTATAACTTTTATCGGATAAAACCACCGCTGTGTTTCAGCCGGGGCAGCGAAATGCGAGATTCGCATAAGCATCCCCGCACAAAAAAATAATAAACAACCCACCTGCAGTAATCATTCGATACACAGCACGCAAGCCCCACACCAAATAGCCCACAACAACAAGCACATTAAAGCTCATTGATGACACTTTTATCTTCTTAATCATCTCACGTTCCAAGTTAGCATCGTTCTGGTGTTCCTTTAGGACAACTGCTAGTTGATACAGAAAATTTATGTTCCTCTCCTTATAAAGCAATGATACGTAGTACAGAATCAAGTGCCCAGGAAATATTAAACCGAAAATAAGTTGATCATTAGCCTGCTTATCCGTTAAATCATTTTGGGTAAAGAAAGATCCTACAACCGACATACATAAAATCACATGGTTAATATTTACAACATATAAGAATTTATTGTAGATGTAAACGAATCTCCTGGAAAGCTTGAGATCTGTAATCCAGATATCTTTTATCCCCAACAGAAAACCGATCGTGTTTACTTGATCTAATAGTTTTGTCAATTCGTTAGGTTTCGTTATTTCCATTGGTTGATGCATTATGAATTTTCGTACTTATTTTGTATATTTTTACGTGTGTCATGTACTGTATCAAGTACAAAATAATGGAAAATTCATTCAGCAATATAATTAAAAAAGAAATGCACATGTGTAACTACAGGAAATTTTTCCCATAGTTATATTTAATTAAAACTTCAAACAAATAGATCCAAAGGCTTCCAATAACGTGAGAGAATTTACAACAAGACCTATCAATTTGTAATCATACATAGTTAACTATTAGTCGTGGTGGATAACTAATTTGAAGCCATGCAATTTCTTTGTGTAAAAATTAAATAACAGAACACTTGTGTTCTAAGGGTGCTCCCACTTATAGAAAACTCACCACAATACTTTCGATTCCCGCACGGAACAAATTTTTGTATGGCCTACAGAATTGAAATCTTATAAATTTTATGATTACGAAGAGCATTATATTTCTTGCAGTTTAAATCTTGTAATGTACGAGTAGGTCTAGGTGTAAGGTTTGTCATATCACCCGTCGTATTAATGTTCAACGGCTCTCATTTTCTTCTAAGATTTAATTATGCGTTTTAAAATAGCGTCTCCTCTGTTTTTAACCGACTTCAAAAAGGAGGAGGTTATTCAATTCGACCGTATATATGCTTTTTTTATGTTTGCTCGCAGATAACTTCGTTGTTTATGAACCAATTTTGATAATTATTTTTTTTGTTGAACATTCCCAAGGTGGTAGAAGACCAGAGAAAGCAAGGGGCACTTGCAAAAATTGTAGGGACGGCTAGTGCATTATTTTTGTAAGTTTTTTCATTGGGTATTTTAAAGCACTACAATTTAATAAGGGTCTGGAGCACATAGATCTGACGATGGAGCCAAGAGACAGTCGAGGGAACTCTTCCACGATTCTCAGAAGCTACCTTTTGTTCGTGCTTGATTAAATTGTATTGATAAGAACCTTACACATTGATGGGGATTTACAGTGTTGAATTGAATTATATGATTTACCTTGTGTTTGGGCTCAATTTATTTATATTAATGAGAACTTTGCATCCATAACCGATTAATTTGTATTGATAAGAACCTTACGCCTAGATGGGTTGTGGCTGTCATTAGGGAGCTGATAATGAAGACAAAGGTCAGTTCATGGAACTTCTTAACGATTTACAGTAGTTACCTTGTGCTTGGACTCAATTCATTTATCCCTTTACACCCGAGAAAAAAAAGTTACGAATATTCAAGAAAAAGTTAATGTTACGGATTTTTAGGAGTACAAGGAAGCTAGGAAAAATGCAGAAAAAAATCCAGAGTTTTCAGTTTTCCTGAAAAGGTGCCCTCACGATCGTGACGCTTAGGTATAATCTACTAGTCTCACAGTAGTGAGTATTATCTTTTCAATTAAAATTTTCTTCTATAAAACAATGAATTAGGTACTTATCATTATTTATTTATTTGAATAACCTCTTCATTAATCAGTTTTTACCAATTAACAGTAAACTAAAGCTACTTTTACCTAATTCTCTTACAAAAAATCAATAAAATTCTCAAAATAAACAAAATCAACCTCTGACAAACTTAAAATCATAAAATATCAATTATTTTAACATTTAGGAATAAAAACAAGATCAAAAATTATGCTGAAATATAGTAAGAATAGCAATAATTAACAAAGATTGAGAAAACGTAACTAAATATTATGGTTTGAGATGATAAAATTGGAAACAGTTATGGTTTCTAAAAAGACACTTAAAAACAACACACTTGGAACATTTGATCTTCGATCGGCTATGGCATCTCTCCATCATGCAAGACCTTTGTGCCTTTATATTTCTTCCAGTAAAGGTGCCGTAGTGAAAAAATGATAATGATAAACACAACTTCCTGAAGGTACCTACACTTCTGGTCAAATGCAGTATTACCGAAGGTCTCAGACCCAAAGGCGTATCAGCCAACATTGTATCAGCGAAATCGAGCATCAGACCTTCGCTAGTTGTTAAAACAATTTTTTTAATACATCGGCCAGTGAAGGGTATCATTTGCTCATCTATGGAACGAATCTATGAAACTGGAAAGAGTTCCATCCTATTGGATGGAACTCTTTCCAATTTTTTGCAGGTATCCTGAATCCGTTTGATTATCGGTTGTACCTTCCAAAGTGGATTGTTGGTCTCATTAGTAGTTGGCTGATCGTGATCAACGACATGAAGAGCATTACGCAAAGTTATAAACCGGTCGCGAACTATTTTGTTAGCAATAAGACCGATCTTCATGTTAGCTCGCCAATACATCGGCATTTGTGGATATGGAAGGCATCCCATGAGAATATGCACACCAAACACTTTAGCTATTGCCGCTTTTGTAGTTTTGAATTCTTGGCCAGTCTTTCGCATGTGGTATAAGTTTGTACACAGAGCAGTATTCTCGTAGAAAACATCATTAAAATAATCATTAAGATGTTCGGATGAGTTAGAACTGAGTTTTAGGTACAGTTACAGTATAGTCATGTGGCTTATCGGTAAATGGAATATTCTTCCAGGTGTCTCCATGACCATGTTGCTGTAGATTTCGCCGATTTGCCGACAACGTCCTCTACCTGAATGCACTCGCTGCGAAGTAGTACTACGAGACCTTCCCCTGTTTCCAATTTGCCGTGATGTAGTACTATTTGGGGTCGTTACCTAACTTAGAGGTTCTTGTTCTATTTCATTGCTTGAACTTTGATAATTCTCGTCCTCGTCTACAAGTTCAGCGAGAACACGCGGCTCCATTTCTGAGTCTTCTTCGTCGTAGAATTTTTCAATATCTGACTCAGTTCCATCGCCAAGCAGTTCTAAGATACGGTAATCAGATATAGGAAGCGCTAAAATAAAAAAGCAAACAACTACTTAGCCACAATACCATCTTTTAGTCAATAAACAATAAAAATACGTTAAAATCAATGTTTAAGGTTACGACCGAAATGCCACGATCGTGTTACTTCAATTGTAGGTACAATTTATTTCTAATTTACAAAACAAAATAGCAAAAATTTATTGTATATCATGTGATTAGTGTTTAAATTGTAAAATAAAATAATAATAATACACAAAATATAACAATAAACAATAATAAACAATACTTACATGTGCCGTAGGTCGAATCAAAATACGTGGCCATCGTTTACCTCCGATTGAGACGAACTAGCAACCGATTCAACGGATCGGGTGCATCTACGCGTAAGTACACATCACTCACGATCAATCGTCTTCGGTTGCGTTCAGAAAAATGAATCCGCGCGGTCTTGAAATTTTTTCAAAGTTACCCGCACTATCGTATACTGTCGGGTGTAAAGGGTTATACTGATGACAAGTTTGCATCCATGTGAGTTATAATGAAAGTCTGCAGTAGATCTGATAATGAAGACCATAGACAGTCGAGGGAAGTCCTCGATAAATTACAGCATTGAAGTTTAACGTAGAACGACCACTAGCCACTGCTATTCGCCATGCTGATGCGACAATCAAAAAAATCAACTGACTGAAGTTCAGTCGCGTAATCTTGTCATCTCTAGCAATGCTCATACATTCAGTCCGGTCCCAGAGAAATTTTATAAAAATCGGTTCAGCAGTTTGGTATTTAAACCAAAATTACTGAAAATTCAAGTAAACAAAATGCGTCATTTGCTTGCTAGCCTATTCCCAACTATGTTGATGGCAGCGTCTAGTATAACCGGTTGCAGCTGAATAGCTGAACTGTACTTTTTGTAACTAAAAATTGAAAAATAAACACTCTTAAAAAAAAACATCAAACAAAACAGCAAGGCAAAACTTTGAAGTCATGTGCCATCTATCAACCCGTACTGGACCCGCGTGGTAGATTACGGCCCACTCCCTCTCTCCCAGGAGGAGGAGGAGGCCTGTGTCCCAACAGCGGGAACATTATATGTTGATTATGTATGTCTGTTATGTAACAAAGAAAACTAAGTTTTATCTGCTTGTGTGTCTTTCAAAATTGGCTCTTTTCCTTTTTGGTCTATAACTTTTTCTTTCACGTATAGTACACCTACTGTATAACTACGTTGTATACCAATTTAATATATTTATTCATCTACTTATATCTACCATTTATTCGAATACCGATCGATTAATCGACTTCAAAAAACAGTAGAGTAATTTACGGTCAATTTATACTGATACGATAAAACAGATCACAATATTCAAAATTAACCAGTCACGCGCCGTCATATATGTATATATTGTGTTTGGGCTCAATTTATTTATATTAATGAGAACTTTGATCCATAACTTTGCTGGTACTTTGGCGTGGTAGTTGGCATATGGTAAAAAATTTCATTGTTGTTATATTTTCTTGTATAAAGACTTTCTTGTGTATTTTATTGTATAAGAATAGAATAAAATACTTTTATTTCAGACCAGAGTCTATAAGGTTAGTAACTGAGGTTCGCATTAGGAACAAGGAGGTTCTGAGAGTACTGTGTCGTCTGGACGTGAATAAGGCTAGTGGTCCGGATGGTATACCAGCGATTGTTCTTAAAGCTTGTGCGCCCGAGTTGTCTCCTGTATTGACGCGCTTGTATCGCCTCTCATTTAGGACTGGTATAGTGCCCAAGTCCTGGAAGCTTGCTAACGTGCAGCCCGTGCCCAAGAAGGGTAGTCGTGCCGATCCTGCCAACTATCGGCCGATTTCGATCACCTCCATACTTTGCAAAATTATGGAGCGCGTATTGAACTCGCGCCTCTTGGCATACCTGGAAGGTAACGATCTCCTCAGTGACCGACAGTACGGGTTTCGCCGCAATCGGTCAACTGGGGACCTACTAGTGTATGCCACTCACTTGTGGGGCGAGGCCCTCGAGAAGAATGGGGAAGCGATTGCTGTCTCCCTTGATGTCTCGAAGGCCTTCGACCGGGTATGGCACGCTGGCCTTTTGAGTAAGCTTCCAGCGTACGGCATTTCCCCTAGCCTGACTGGCTGGGTAAAAGACTTCCTGACTGAACGGTCCCTCCGAGTTGTTGTCGATGGATGCTCTTCTGAGCCCATGTCAACTAATGCCGGTGTTCCTCAGGGGTCTGTTCTCTCTGCAACTCTGCTCCTGCTGCATATTAACGATCTGCTGATGCCCGGTATCTATGGGTATGCGGATGACAGCACAGTTGTAGAGAGATACCTGCCGGGTGCTCGGGCTAGTAGGGAATCAATCCGGTCCGAAAGAGAGGCCATGGTTGAGCGAACGAGTGTTGCACTGCAGGCAGTCTCCGAATGGGGCAATGCCAATCTTGTAGCATTCAATGCCGTCAAAACACAGGCGTGTCTTTTCACCGCCAAAAGGAGCCCGTTCATCTTGGCTCCTACTTTTCGGAATGTGTCCTTGGAGTGTACCGACCGCCATCAGCTTTTGGGAGTTGAGATTTCCTCGGACCTTAACTTTGGGCGGTTCATTGAGTCCAAGGCTAGGGTGGCTGCCAGGAAGCTTGGCGTTATCGCAAAGGTCCGGCAGTACTTCACACCTGGGCAGCTTCTAATGTTATACAAAGCACAGGTCCGTTTGTGTGTGGAGTACTGCAGCCACATTTGGGCTGGTGCTGCCAAGTGTCACCTGGCCACTTTGGATTCAGTGGAGAGACGTGCAAAGAGGCTGATTGGTGACCCTGATCTAACTCGAGTTGGTCTCCAAAGCCTAGAGCACAGGCGTAGAGTAGCCAGCCTTTCGGTGTTCTATATCATCTCCGTTCCACCAGCTGACGACCCGTCGTACGGCTGGTTTCCACCCTTACGTTGTTAACACCACTACGATCCGGACGAAGCGTTTCGCCTCCTCCTTTATACCGCGTACATCGAGGGACTGGAATAGTTTGCCAGCGGCGGTGTTTCCGTCGGACTACAATTTGAGTGTCTTCAAGGCTAGAGTGAATAGGCTCTTAATAAACTAGTGCGCTTTACCATCAACGATTGCGATTGCTTACCATCAGGCAGAATTGCGGTCAAGCGCTAGTTTATAATACTTATATATAAAAAAAAACAATTTTACTTAAGTTCTAGTATTAGCAGGTTAGAGCCACAAATATACATAAAATTAAATTAAAACTTAGCGTGGAGCTGCATCCACCTCTGCCACGTGGGAGAATCCCACCGATCCGCGAACACACTGAGAATACTGTTGTTACTGCGGCGAACACGCGTCATCAGGAATGCGCATCTACTCCTAATAAATGCAGTAAAACCATTAATATTAAGGCTGACGCATTAAGTCCGCCATTGTGCAATGTTTCTGCATAAAGTTTTAATAAATATATAAATATTATTATCTGCAAACATCCCTGACGTACTACAACGCCAAGGCAGCCCCAACAGCACCCTCAGTGCATTATTATATTGAACACGTAGGTCGCTGTATGCCCATGAATGAAGTTAACCCACAGGCTGCACGTGTAGAAGGATTGACAGTAAGCTTTAAAAAGCCTAACTTTAACCGGCTTCGTACATCGCGCGAACCTGCGGGCCAACATGTTAGAACGGACAGCCAGCGACCTATGTTCCCTTTCTTTCGTTTCCTTTTTTGGTTTTTAGGGTTCCGTACCTCAAAAGGAAAAAACGGAACCCTTATAGGATCACTTTGTTGTCCGTCTGTCTGTCTGTCTGTCTGTCAAGACCCTTTATCTCAAGAACGCGTGGACGTATCAAGCTGAAATTCACATGAAATACTCGGGTCTATTGTCCCTTTAAGCTGTGAAAATATCAAACTTCTAAGCCAAGCCAATCAAAAGATACAGCCGATTATGTCGATATTTTCAACAAATTTTCGACACTCGCAAAGAAATCAAAACCTACAGGATACTTCCCGTAAACTCAGAATCTTGATAATTGGCATGAAGCATTGTCATATAATGCAAATATAGGAAAAATTGCGAAAATCACATTTTTTTAGTTATATAATATAATAAACATATTTTAATAAAATGGACTTTACTACCTTATTTCTCACGAACGAATAAATTTATCAAATTGAAATTTATACCAAATACCAAGGTCTATTGTTCCTTTAAGCTGTGAAAATAACAAACTTCTAAGCCAAGCCAATCAAAAGATACAGCCGATATGTCGATATTTTCAACAAATTTTCGACACTCTCAAAGGAATCAAAACCTACAGGATACTTCCCGTAAACTCAGAATCTTGAAATTTGTCATGAAGGATTGTCATATAATGCAAATATAGGAAAAATTGCGAAAATCAAATTTTTTTAGTTATATAATATAATAAACATATTTTAATATAATGGAACTTACTACCTTATTTCTCACGAACTAATAAAGGTATCAAATTGAAATTTATACCAAATACCTAAGTCTATTGTCCCTTTAAGCAGTGAAAAAATCAAACTTCTAAGTTAAAGCGATCAAAAGATACAGCAGTTTATACCGACACCTTAGACGAATTTCCGTCACACGCTAGGGAATCAAAACCTACAAGGTACTTCCCGTGAACTCAGAATCTTGAAATTCGGCACGAAGCAACGTTATATTATAGTACAGACAGATAAAGGAAAAATTGTGAAAATGATAAATTTGAAGTTACATAAAATATTATTTTTGCTTACATGACATACAATATTTTTTTAATAATTATAAACTTACTACCTACCCTTTTTCACATGAACGCGTAGAGATATTAAAGTTGAAATTCATATCAAACATTTCTTAAATCTAATTGCCTCTAAACTGTGAAAAATTCTAAATCAATGCTAGTATTATAAATGCGAAAGTAACTCTGTTAGACTCTGTCTGTCTGTTACGCTTTCCCGCCTAAACCTCTCAACCGATTTTGATGAAGTTTGGCACAGACAATCTTTAGACCCTGAGAAAGAACATAGGCTACCTTTTATCCCGGAAAAATTTTATGTTCCCGAGGGGAATTTAAACAGCGCGATATAACCGAACTCCACGCGGGCGAAGCCACTGGCGGAAAGCTAGTACGTCATAAATTGTAAACCGCTACGTTTGTACGGCAGAACCCTCGGTGTGCGAGTCCGACTCGCATTTGGCCGTTTTTTTTTAATTAACAGACAGCTGTGCTGCTGGGTAGTTTGTTCCGCCACTTCTTCTGCCCAGCGAAAGCAATAGGAAGTGTCGATGGGTGGGCGTTTTGGGGGACTTTCTTAAGTTATATTGACGTTCAAAAAGTGATTCTCAGCCTAATTTGAATAAATGACTTTTGATTTTAATATTTTGAAAACTTAGACGCATTGGGTTGTAATTTTGGCCCATTTCTCATCTGACATATGTCAGGCAGTAAGTATTTTCTACATATTCGATTTATAAGGAGCATACCATAAGAATTATTTTTGTGTGAATAGCATTAAATATTTTCAGTTTTATTAAATTGTCAAACGAAACATGATCTATATAGAGTCTAATTAAAAATGTATAATTTCTAAGTAGGCATGAAGGAATACCTACAAGGTCAGTAAATGTTTACAACATTGTTTTTTTATAATTCCATAGTACATGGGAACTGACATGGTGCATACAATTACGTAGAAAAATAGCAACAAAGTAGTAATTGAATGTTTATTCGTTATACAAAGCATAAAGCCGGCTAATTATTTACTTACGCTATGAAACAAATATACCAGGTTAAGGTCGTACCCTCACCAAATGACCTTGAGCATTTGCTCCCTCTTCACCGCGCCCCACCTCTACAATACTTCGCAAAATATTACTAGCGCCGTCTGGCGGACGAAGTACTTACAAATAAAAGTTAAATTCATAGACCACAGAAGTAACAGACATGGCACTTTTATTTTTGTTTATTGGTGCGCCCAAATACTTTTGGTTATTATAGACTAAAACAAATGTTGACGATACTTCATAATAAAAAATTTGCGTATTTTATTTTTTAACCGACTTCCCAAAAGTGTGGTTCTCAATTCGATTTATGTGTGCTCGCTGATAACTTTATCGTTAATGAACCGATTTTGACCATTCTTTTTTATATGAAAGAGTATGCTGCCTATGTAATCTCATTGTTACCACGTCAGTGTCGATAATGGAAATTCTAAGAAATTTAGGCCAATTATCGAAAATTGTAGGCACGCTTCGGGTGAAAACTTGACACTCGTATTTATATCGGATGATACTATAATACCGTGAAGATTTGGGCCTGACCTGATGATGGAGATGACAGAGAATCAAGGGAATCCACATCGGAAGCAACTGTCATGTGTTTGGGCTTACTTAATTTGTATTGATTAGACCTTTACAACTAAATATGTTATGACTATAACTTCAGGGTTGGAAGTTAGTTTTGTAGATTGAAAGTTAGCTAAGTCAGATGGTCAAAGGGATAGAAAAATAATATAATAAAGGTTAATTTATCATTATTTATTATTTTAAGGGAAAACGTAATCAGGGTCAAATAAATTTCTGCAGACAGGAAACCTACATAAAAAAAAGATTTGATGTTTTTTTTTTGGGCTCAGGCAAGACTGAAATTATATTATTATTCTCATTTAATAAAACAAATACGTAAATTGTAAAAAATAAAACTATCGTATAAAAAAAACAAATACACATACTATAATATTATTTACACAAAGCTTCCTTTTGCAGAAAAATAATAAACATCTGACTAATACAGGGTGTATCTGACATTGCAACGCAAACTTCGCGAAAAGGCTAGACCGCATGCCACTAATAAAATTATGACAGTCATTTATGTCGTGAATGAACGGTTACAGAATACAGTGTTTAAAATAAAGTGACGGCTCGGCTTTTGAACGTTGCAAGCGTGCCGCCGTGCGAGTTTGTAGGTATTACGTTGATCCCTGATGTGAACTCTATTAAATTAGCTGATAAGATCGTTTTTCGGGTTTTGTTTTCATTGCGCTTTTTTCTGTAATTAGCGAATTATTTAATATTTACTTTAAAATCTTATTGGGTTATAAAAGTATAGCAATTGTGAATGGTCTGAAGTAAAAAAAAACTACATTTATTTTTTTTAAATCATGAAAAAGCCGACGAAAAATTCCACCACTGGGGGGTTCAGAATCATGTACTGGATCCATGGTACTCGTTTGTGTGTCAATGTGAGATACACCCTTTACAATATCCGGTCAGAGTGGACGCTGACGGCAGCATATTTAAAAAAGGCCTGCAAGCAAACGACGTATTTCGTTTGCTTTAATTCCTATAAGATCATAATGAAAGTATGAGCATTTCTAGAAATAACGCAATGAAATAACACAACTTAAATTCAGTCTCTTGATTTTAATTGATTTTTGCATAAGCATGACGAGTAGGAAGTGTTTGTACTATGTTAAAGTACAGTGTTGTAAATTGTTGAGGAATTCCCTCGACTGTATATGGTCTTCATCATCAGATCTATTGCAGACCTTCATTTAAACCTATATGGGTGTAAAGTTTTTATCAATATAAATGAATTAAGTCTAAACACAAGGTAAATATTGTAAACCTTTGAGGAGTTCCCTTAACTGGTCTTTGTCTTCATCATCAGAGCTTTAATGACGTGATTGTCATTTAGGTGTAAAGTTCTTATCAATATAAATTTATTAAGCACAAGCACGAGGCAGCTGACGTGAATTGTTAAGGAGATCCCTCGGCTGTCTCCCGGATCCATCATCAACTCCGAACTTTACTAAATTGTAGTGCGTTAAAACAGTTAATGAAAAAAATATAGAAATGCCCCAGGCGCCCCTATGATTTTTTAAATTTCTCCTAGGTTTCCTTAGTCTTACACCATCAGACCCTAATTTCCTTAACATGAGACTACCTTGAAGATATAATCTTTCTAATTAAAAAAAAAAAAAACTTGTGGCACTCGGGAACTGCCGCGGTAAAGCTATTACATAGCATTTTTTATCAACTTATGCAATAGGGTATTTGACTAAAAAAACCTAATTAGTCCGTCAGTCAGATTTCCAAAAAATACTCATCATCATCATCATTTCAGCCGAAAGACGTCCACTGCTGGATATAGGCCTCCCCCAAGGTTCGCCACGATGACCGGTCCTGCGCCTCCCGCGACCTTCACCAGTTCGTCGGTCCACCTTATCGGGGGCCTACCCAAAAAATACTAGACACATATTTTTTTCTTTTTTCATATTAACAATAAATGAAAACGACACAGTGCTTTGAAAACTCGTGTGACGTCACTGCACGCTACACTTTTTAGCGGCCAGTGACGTCACCAGCCATCACTCCTGATCTTTGATGCCTATTATATTTGTAAATTTTTATTGATTTGATAAAACAAAATATACGAAATGTAAAACGTATATAATAAACCTATCCAATATTTTTCTGTAATCTGAATGACGGACTAATTAGTTTTTTTTAGTCAAATACCCTATTATTTATATTATAGTAAAGTTATCCGCAAACAAACATAAAAAAAACATATAACCTCCTCCCTTTTGAAATCGGTTAAAAAAACGAACATCAAAATGAACATCAATAACAGAGACACTTTATGATAGTATTATACTCTATGCGACATGCGGTGCGTGAGCGAGCAAGCAGATGCTTTCTCGCTCATGCGCCGCCCGCTATGCTAGCGGACCGCGCGATGACGAACGACACGGGTTCCCCCTTCGAGAGCTTGTGGCATACTGAATCTCAATAGCTCGGGCAAGAGAAATGATGGGGAATACGCTCAGATTATTGAATAAAATTCTTGTTTTGGTCGTTTCAAAAAAATATTTCTACAATAATGTTCGTCATGAAATTGCCTATCCATTAGTAAGAACGTAATCTAAATAATGCTTACTTTTCCAGGAGATGCACGTTTTTGATAATTATTTCTTTTGTCAGAGGTTTCGTTGTGAAGGAATTATTTAAACATTATGCTTAGTAAAAAAAAAAAATCTACAATTTTGGGGCCAAGATTATGGAGAAAATTTATGTATTTTTAATAAGTTGATATTTCTTTTGGATAAAGAGTAGATAGCTTCGAAAAACTACATAAAAACGGCCTGCGGTGTGTTTTTCCTCTGGAACCGCCTTAATCAGAAAGTATTCCCACAAAAAGTTTCTATGAATGAGAAACTGACCAGTTATAATTTATTTAAAAATGTGATTTGAATTAGAAAGCAGACGAATCGTACGATAGACTTCAAATGGCATTCGGATGAAGGTCCTTCTAAGGCAACCGTGTATCGGTGGTATCGACTAACTTTGGGGGATGAAGTAAGAAGTGGTCGCCCTTTGACGGCCGGCAGAAGAAAACGTGCTAGTAGTTAAAAGTTTGATCCAAGATAATAGACGAATTACATAAAAAGAAATTCAGCATAAACTGTAAATTGGATCAGGAAACCTTCACGAGATTCTACACTTGCATCTTCGGTTGCGGTGGATAGTTTTACGCTGGGTGCCGCACAATCTCACCGCTGCTCAGAAGCAAGCACGGGTGGAATGGTGCCATGATATGATAGACAAATTTGTAGCGTTGTGAAATTTGTAGTCGGCGTGTTTACGACATCGTTACAGGTGATGAATCTTGGATTTATTAATACGATCCAAAAACGAATCGCTAGTCGACAGTTCGGGTGTTTCAAAACGAATCAACGCCTACAAAAGTGAAGCGATCTAGAAGCGGGGATGTTGATAGCGAGATTTTTCAGTTTGTTGGGTTACTTAGTGTCAATTCAAACCGAAGAAGCATCAACGCTGAATGGTATACTACCAAATGCTTGACAGAAGTTTTCTCTGTTGTGAGCAACAAGCGATCAGACACAGGGCTCCGCGGGTTACTGCTTCACTACGACAATGCACCCGCCCACACCGCAGTCAAAACCCCTCGTTTTGATTGCGGTGTGGGCAGGCGCATTGTGTGTCCTTCCTGGACAATACACTGGACAAACTCCTGGGTCACCCTCCTTACAGCCCTGACCTAGCACCGTGTGACTTCTTATTCCCAAAAACAAAAGAACAGCTCAAAGGGATAGGTACAATTTTCGTCGCCGGATGATGCGCTGTCAGCGTTCGAGCAGGCTGTAAGCAAGGTGTCTGCGACGGACTGGAAAAAGTGTTTCGAAAACTTGTTCAGACGCATGGAATTTTTTATAGAGGCTGGTGGAGAGTACTTTGAAAAGAGGCAATAAAAATATATGTACTATCACGACCAAAAGTCTAGTTACATTCTCATAAAACTACCTATGGCCAAGCAATACTACTTGTAGTTACGACTTTCTTCTATAAAAAAGTTTGATACACACTCATACACTTTGACAACTTGCTGCTCGCTTATGATTGTTAGGTACTTCTACGTAGTATTCTGTAATCTATGGTACAACTTACTAATTTCAACGTTCACAGTAAGTGTCCGAATGGCTAGTCGGTCCTCGCCGTGATTAGCATGCTAGTTGGTTCGAGTTCAAATCTAATTACTTACAAAAAAAAAAATGTTTATTTGTGTATTATGAATGCTGACAACAAAAATGTGTAAAAATATCCGCAACATAACGATGATACTTTCTTTTAAGATTTTTTCTATATTAGAGTCATTATAAAAAGATGAGGGTAGATTTGAAACAAACTGAATCACTAGTTCACATAAAATATTCCACTACCTTACCATTAGCTACAATAACTCAAACAATATTACTTAGCTATTGTTGGTTGGTGAAAATATAGTTTAGTTTAGTTTGTTTTTGTGAGTTTGTGTTATTAGTTTTACTTTTTAATCAATATGCAGGCTAATACATTTCGAATGGACTCAATATATCTCATATATTGAGTCAAAATATCAATGAAACTCAATATGTCATATGAAACCGGCTTTTGTGTAAATTGCTTTATTATTATATGGGTAAGGTGCAAACCAATCGCGTGTTGCAAGTGTGTAATAAAATTGTTATTGTTTTATAGAAATACTGTAAGCCGTTGGGTCAAGAGGTTGGAGGACGAAGGTAGCTTAAAGTGTCCACAAGTGGAAGGAAACGACAATATTTACCGTTGAATAAACTCTTAATCGTGCGAAGAAGGGAGGTTGCATTTATGGTTTATAAATAAACTGGCGAGACTGGTGGATACTTATCGAGCTAACCAAAAAAGAAAACAATTTATAACAATCACAATGCAGAGGACACTTCTGAATTGTGATTGTTAAAAATTGTTTTTTTTTTCACAGAGTGTTTTAAATATATAAGTGATTGTGAGTTTAATTAAACACCAGTAACAACAAATTATTTTTGGTAAATTATTAAAACAATAATTTCGGAATTCGAAAAGAAAAATAAGTTTGTTAACTATTGAACTAAGAAAGCACTTGAACATTATAATCTCATGCCACCAAACTCCGAAAAAAGTCACTACAAGATGGTAGCACTAGTAACATGCTATACACGCAAATAAATAGTATATGTAAAAAGTACTGTTTTGTGTTCTATAGATTATTTTATGATTGTAATAATATTCAGGTTAAGCTTCAATCCTCTTTTCTTTAAGAAAATAAATAATTAATCTATAAGCTCTTTAATGATAACATACAATATTATCATTTTCATATTTAAAAACCAAAAACGTTTTTTTATATTCTTTAACATAACAATATCATAACTTTGTCGGGGATTACTTTTATATATAATATTACAATGCTGCTATATCAACGTTTGTTTCATTTATTAGTATAAGTATATCTACACGTAATAATATATAACTTTATAATATATTGCATTCATCCTCATCATCATCTCAGCGTTAATCCCAGTCGCATCCGCAGCTTTTTCAGCTTTGGAGTCTGGGGTCCGCTTTACCAGTCTAACTGCTGATTTTGGCTTAACTTCGATCATCATCATCATCATCTCAGCGTTTGTCCCGGTTGCATCCGCGGCTTTCGCGTTGAAGCCCGGGGTCCGCTTTCCTGCACATTCTCCTCCATTTCGCCCGATCTTTAGCATCCTGTGGTAAGAGTTTGTTGGCACGCATGTCATCTCTTACAACATCAAGCCAGCACCTCTTTGGTCTACCTCGCTTGTTCCGGCCCGGCGGAGGCGCCATTGCAAGACATTTGTTACCCACGTAACCTGCCGGTTTACGTAAGACGTGACCGTACCAGCCCAGGCGACTCTCTTGCAGTTTGTCTGCTATGTCACGGACACGGAGACTGCCACGGATGCGGGAGTTTCTAATGCGGTCTTTCCGCGTAACTCCACACATCCACCGCAGCATATTCATCTCCGTGATACGCAGCTCCTGCTTGTGTCGCTCAAGCACAGGCCACGCCTCACTGCCATACAGAAGGACAGGTCTAATGATGGTCTTATAGACCTGTCCTTTAAGCTTAACCGGCATTTTGGGGTCACACATGACACCTGTCACCTCAAGCCATTTTGCCCAAGCTGCGGAAATGCGTGTGTTATATATATAACGAGTCATAATTCTAATAAAAGTATTGTATTGTGGATTGCTTAAGTTTAGTTGATTCCGAGGGTAGAATAACTTTTATAAAATTATAAAAACGGCTCGATGGTACTCTGAGAGTGGCATTTCCTATAAATACGGTGACTCGTCCCTTAGTAGACAGTCTTCATCGAGCCTTCGGACCGAGCACACTACCAGTTAAGTATTCTAATGTTTGTTATAGACACACAATTCTTATGTGCCTGGTATTATGTAATTTATATTGCTGATGATTGTAAATATGCCCAGTGTGTAATGTTATAAGTAAATATATACATAATGTTTCTCCTATAATGTCTGCTTTAATATTATTTAATTATCCACACTCTGCTATCCTAACATCAGAAGTGGGGATCAAGGCTCTAGTTTCATAAAAATATTTTTTTTTTCATGATCGACGTTGGAGCTTGTGACGATATTTCGGAAGCCGTTGTTCAGCGGGTCGCTGACTTCACTCAACCGTAATGATGACATCAGGCCGTCTTCTCTGACGTTAGAACTGCTACGCTGCATAAGCAGCAATAATCCTGAAAACCTGACCTGGACCTGTGTCCTATACAGGAATAATCCTGTATGTACTTCAAAAATACAGAGCCCCAGAACCTCAACCAACAGTGAGAACATCCAAAAGTTAAGAATTATCGTAAGTAAAGAATTATCTGAATTGAGTAAATAACGTCAATATAAAACGGTATTGCTTAAAAATAACATTTGGAAAACTTATTAAGGGACAGTATCTGTATCGATTGTATTTTCAATTTGCAACTGTGATAATTTGTTTGGTTGTGTATAATACTGTGTGTGGGTACATGGCTTGGGCTACTCTCTAGTGGTACCTTACCGCACATTATTGTAAATACTAACTACACAAATTTTTGGTGCGGGTACGTGAGCAGGGCTACCCTCTGGTAGTACCATAGCATAAAATATTGTACATAGTAACTGGACTTGTCTTGTGCTTGGTCAGAGCTACTCTCTGATAGCACGGGATTTGTTTGCTACTTTAATTGCATAGTAAAGAAAGGAGGTTTTGAAAATATAAAGTTCCAACTGTCTCTTAATAATTAAATTCACAAACAATCGGACACAAAATCGCTAAAGCTTTAAGGCTCAGACTTTTATATTTGGCAGTTTCGGGTGGCTTGACCTGCTGTCGTCCGTACCTTGTATAAAAGTTGAATAAGACGAAGTAACTGACTCCTCCTCCTCCTCATCCCAGCGTTAATCCCAGTCGCATCCGAAGCCTTTAGAAGACGAAGTAACTGACTGCTGATACTTAATAGACTTGATTGAATAACTTGATTGACTTGACTGTTGTACAATATAGCAAAATTAGATCGACAATTGTAGACATCAAATAGTAAAAATGAAATAAGTTTATATGAATTATATTCAGCTATTGCTCTGTAGATGGTCAGTGTGGTCTATGTTGCCAAGTCCGATTTAATACCCCTAGTATAGACTAAATCGGGTAAATAAATATCGGCGGGTAATAAGTGAATCTTGTCTGCTACAAACAGCAACACCTATTTTAGCATTTTAATCGCTACTACATATGCAGGGTGACGCTAAGTAGAAACATAAAAACCGTGGTAGGGATCTTGTTATTTCGATATAAAATTATCGATGATATTCAAAGAACTTATTACGACGACATTTTTTCGTATTTTGGTGGTTTGAAACAAAAAATATTTATTCATATAATTCTTTTAATATACAAATCAATAATTATTATGATCTAGTAATCCATGAGTCGACTGCTAAACATCCGGTTTTGAGTATGACTTCCACAGGAGACAATTATTTATGTGATGAATATAAAGTGTTTGCCCAAGTCATAATATAACCAAGATAATGTCTGGACTTTTGGTGGACTGTGATGTCAATTGCAACACAAATCCTATCTAATTTTCTAGTGCTACATTATTAACCGTTTACAACACAAGTGCTATATTATGAAACCTAAAATAACAAAATTAGGTGAATGGATAGCACTTGTTCATTAAGTAATATGACATGATTACGTTCAGAGTTAATAGATAATAAATAAACTTAAAACATAGCAATACTTAAACCAAGTATGTAGATATTTACTAAAATCACCATGAGATGACCGAAACCATGTTAACAGAAAATCCTTGTCGAAAAGTTTTAATATTGAGACTGAGCGATGGTTTGAATTACCCGTAACATATTTATTAATACGTTAACAGAAAATGTTTGGAAAGTTTGGAAAGTTTTAATGATATTGTCAGAATTGACCGAGCGATGAGTTATTTTAATTGTTAGATAAACAGAGAATGTTTGTTAAATAGTAGATTTGAATAATATCGACAGGTTGACAACACTGGAACTTGTTTGAATTTCATAATCTCTGCTTATTGTTTCGAATCAAGAACTGTTCAGTCGGCGGTCAATGTCAAACGTTATTTTTTGTGAGACTGTAGACATATTTGTAGGTAGGTACTTCGAGAACGAAGTACATGTCAGTATGGCAGCGTTATATATGAAGGATATTATAGATTTATAAAGTAATTATAATGTGTTATATAATTGTCACTACAAAGTCTATTGGGTAATGGCATATGCCATATTTGCTGCTAGAAGTACCTGATTTGACTAGATATTGTGATTTCATAAGATTATGAAATGTTGGTTATTTAAGCATTGCGAATGAACAATTGTTATATTGATAAATTACCTTAAAGTGTTTACAAATGGATTTAACACATAGGATGTACTTTATTATGATTATGTTGTGGTACAATGTGTTATTTATCCTAGCGATTGTTATTAGATATGTTACTATAATTTTGAGTTCTCTTGAACTGTTACGTTATTGTTAATAAGAAACTTATTGATGAAATACGTTGATACCATTTCCAGGGAGTTTCTTGTCATTTCTGTAGTGTCAAAACTATTTGCACTATTTATTATGTTAATCGAAAAGTTTACTTCGAGAACGAAGTAATTATCAGAATGGCCGTGTTATATATATAACGAGTCATAATTCTAATAAAAGTATTGTATTGTGGATTGCTTAAGTTTAGTTGATTCCGAGGGTAGAATAACTTTTATAAAATTATAAAAACGGCTCGATGGTACTCTGAGAGTGGCATTTCTTATAAATACGGTGACTCGTCCCTTAGTAGACAGTCTTCATCGAGCCTTCGGACCGAGCACACTACCAGTTGAGTATTCTTAATGTTTGTTATAGACACACAATTCTTATGTGCCTGGTATTATGTAATTTATATTGCTGATGATTGTAAATATGCCCAGTGTGTAATGTTATAAGTAAATATATACATAATGTTTCTCCTAGAATGTCTGCTTTAATATTATTTAATTATCCACACTCTGCTATCCTAACACGTGCTTTAACGTCGCAATCAATATCGCCGGACGCGTGGAGCACAGACCCCAAGTATTTAAATTGGTCTGTGCACTCGACCAAGTCTCCGCCTATGCACAAAGGCATAGGGGCTGTGGTGTTGCTGGCCATGTACACCGTCTTCGCCACATTGAGTTTAAGACCTCCGTTCTCAAGCGAGTTCTTCCACGCATTTACCCGCCGCACCAACCGTTCCCTGTCCGCGTCTGCCAGCGCGATATCATCAGCATACATGAGCAACCAGGGAGGTTGCTCATGTGAATTCTTGATGCTGTCTGACAAGACATCTAATATCACGCTGAACATGAACGGACTAAGGACGGATCCCTGGTGTACTCCGACTGTGTTGGGGAAGGGTTTAGTGTCGCCAACAGAGGTCCTAACAAAGGAATCGGAATTGAGGTAGATGTCTCGAATTATGTCAACATAGGCTTCTGGTACTCCTTTGGACCTCAGTGCCCCCAGATCACGCCCCGAGGGACACAGTCGAAGGCCTTCTGCATGTCTAAAAAGAGCATATGCTTAGGGCGAAGATAGGGTCCGTGGTTCCGTACCCTGGACGGAACCCATATTGACACGTCGAGACAGCACACTCCTGCCGGACCCGGGAGTCTAAAATCCTCTCAAAGATCTTCATGGTGTGGCACATGACCTTTATACCGCGATAGTTGCCACACTCCTGTACCGAGCCCTTGCCTTTGAAGACTGGAGTAATAATACTCAGTCTCCGTTGGCTCGGGATTTTACCGGTCAGGAGCACGCGGTTCAAAAAGCAAGTTAACATGCCCACACCGCGAGGACCCTTCGCCTTCCAGGCCTCAATGGGGACTCCATCAGCTCCGACAGCTTTCCGATTCGCCATGTGACGAAGAGCCGTGTGGACTTCCTCAGGCGTTATCCGGGGCAGTAATCCAAGGTTCGGAGGGAGTTCCGGTGTCTGCACCTCTTGGTGCTGCTTATTCAGCAGCTCGTGGAAGTACGTGCGCCATCTCTCCTTCACCGCGCAATCCTCGCAAAGCAGGTTGCCAGTAGGGTCTTTTACACAACGGCACTTGGATATATCTAGTGCCGCTTTCACCCTAGAACGTGCCAACTTGTAAATGGCCTTCTGCCCCTCAGACGATTCCAACTTCTCGTAGAGCGGTTGCAAGTGGTCTCGTCTGGCTCTGGCTACAGCTCTTTTAGTGGCACGTTTGGCAACCTTGTATGCGTCGCGATCTTCAGGAGATCCGGTCGCCGGCCACGTTTTGAAGAGGGCTTTCTTCACCCTTGTCTCCCTCTGGACTGTGTCGTTCCACCACCAGGTCTCCTTGTCACTTTTGCGACCGCCCTTAGACACGCCGAGCACCACCCGCGCCGCCCTAGTAATAGCTGCCTGGATTCTGTCCCAGTTATCTCGAATAGATTCTCCCTCGGTACCAGCGCACTTGTCGTCAATAACCGAAGCGAACTCCTGGTACTTATTTTCATAAAGCAGCCACCACCGGATCTGGCGTCGGCAGTGCTCAACACGTCTACGTTGGGCCTTAACACAGAGATCCATGACAAGAAGACGGTGTTGTGCAGTAAGACTCTCACCTTGCAGTTGGCTACTTTGCCGATGTGGTGTCTCCTAGTTAGTAGGAAGTCGCTCTGGGTAGCGCTTCGCCCGCTCCGGTAGGTAACAAGGTGCTCCGGTTTCTTTTTGAAATAGGTGTTCACAATTGCCAAGTCAGCGGCCGGACACGTTCGGAGAATGTTGTCCCCTTCCGCGTTGCGGCTACCGTATCCAAAGCCACCGTGAACACGCTCAAACCCGTCACACTTCTCACCCACATGACCGTTCAAATCACCACCCAGAACGATTCCCTGGGATAACGGGATCCCGCTAAGCAATCCTTCGAGCTGGCTCCAGAACAACGTCCTTTCGGCGTCACCGCACCCGGCCTGCGGAGCGTAGGCACTTATCAAGTGCTGCCACTGATCTTTGGCTAAACTTCGATATTTTCCATGAAGCGACTGCCGTCTGACCTCCACAACCCGAAGGCGATATCTAAGCATTGCAGTTAGACCAATTGTTAAACTTTTGAGGGCTCCAACAACCCGTAACGACTGCCACTAGATGTTCGTATGGCAACCGCGACTAACGGCTTAAAGTGCTTTCCGAGGCACAACCAGACCAGTGCAAATATTCATATTCATACATAAAAATATTTGCACTGTGGGGGGATATTATTTGCAAACATTTTTACATTAAAATACAAATCAATTATCATAATTTTTAATTATACGAAACAACAAAAAGGTGTCTTAATTAGGATTCGAACCCACAATCGCATGTATTTGATAGCACTTTTGCTAATATTCTCTACTCTATCTTTAATTCTTCGTAGAAATACTACACAGCATAGGGGTTGATTGGTTGGAATATAATACACACGGATATAAAATAAGGCGTTAGTGTGTGTGGCCGGTTTAGAGCAGGCGACAGTAGTCTACAGGTTTTTTTTTTTTAATTATTATAATCTAGCGCTTGACTGCAATCCCGCCTGATGGTAAGCAATGATGCAATCATTGATAGTAAAGCGCGCTAGTTTATTGAAATAATAATAATTATAATTACTTTATTGAGCAAAAACATACATAGATAAAGTTGTTGTGAAGAAATGGTACCCTAAAGAATTTTTATTGAAATAGTACCCTATAGAATTTTTATTGAAATAATAATAATAATAATTACTTTATTGAGTAAAAACATACATAGATAAAGTTGGTATGAAGAAATGGTACCCTATAGAATTTTTATTGAAATAGTACCCTACAGAATTTTTATTGAAATAATAATAATAATAATAATTACTTTATTGAGTAAAAACACGCTCTCGACTTATGAAGTCTACGCTCCGTCCAGCGTCAACACAACTCCAAAACCCCGAGAGCTTTCAGATCGAACTACAAAACCGCTTCGAATGCCTCGGTGAATGCGTAGATGTGGACGACCACAACAACAGGTTTGTGGAAACTCTCCAAAAGGAAGGGTCTAAGTTCTACAAAACCCTCCGTTCAAAAAGACAGAAGAAGATCTCCGGTCCCACCCGCCGGCTAATGGAAGAAAGACGGGAGGTGATCTTAAAATCCCCTGATGACGCTTCGCGCATCAGATGCCTTAACAGACAGATCTCAAAGTCTCTGACTCGCGATATACGCCAATTTAATACAAATTGTATTAAAGAGGCTATCGAGCGGAACAAAGGCTCCAAAGTGTTCGCACGAGAATTGTCTGTTGGACAGAGTCTACTTGCGAAGCTGAAGACTGGGGATGGTAGGATCGTCACTTCCAAGCCCGAGCTTTTGGGTGAGATGGAGAAATTCTACGGAGAGTTATACCTGTTGTAAGACTGGCTAATGATCCTAGAGCCAGACTAACCCGACACTACACCGACGATATCCCGGACGTCAGCCTGTACGAGATACCAATCTCGTTGGCCATGGCCCTGAAACAGCTCAAGAACGATAAGGCGGCTGGAGATGATGGAATTACGGCTGAGCTTCTGAAAGCGGGTGGCAAACCGGTTCTTAAAGCGCTTCAGAAGCTATTTAATTCCGTCATTCTTAAAGGCGAAACGCCTAAGGCGTGGCACAGGAGCGTGGTGGTTTTGTTTTTCAAAAAAGGTGACAATACCCTCCTGAAAAACTACAGACCGATATCCCTCCTGAGCCATGTCTACAAGCTGTTTTCTAGGGTCATCACGAATCGTCTCGCTCGCAGGTTCGACGACTTCCAGCCTCCCGAACAAGCAGGCTTCCGAAAAGGCTTTAGCACCATAGACCACATTCATACGCTGCGGCAAGTTATACAGAAGTCCGAGGAGTATAACAAACCACTATGCTTGGCGTTTGTGGACTATGAGAAGGCCTTCGATTCGATTGAGACTTGGGCGGTGCTACAGTCTCTCCAGCGGTGCCAAATTGACCATCGATACATTGAGGTGATAAAGTGTTTGTACAAAAACGCCACCATGTCAGTCCGTCTCCAGGATCAGGACTCGAAACCGATCCAACTGCAGCGTGGAGTGAGACAAGGAGATGTCATATCTCCTAAATTGTTCACTGCTGCGTTGGAAGATGTCTTCAAGCTCCTGGACTGGAAAGGACTTGGCATCAACATCAACGGCGAGTACATCACTAATCTCCGTTTCGCAGATGATATCGTGGTCATGGCTGAGACCCTGGAAGACTTGGGCAAAATGCTCAATGACCTCAGCAGAGCTTCCCAACAAGTGGGTCTAAAAATGAACATGGATAAGACGAAGATCATGTCGAACTCCCATGTCGCACCCACTCCAATTGTAGTTGGTTGCTCTACACTCGAAGTTGTTGACGAGTATATATACCTGGGACAGACAGTCCAACTAGGTAGGTCCAACTTCGAGAAAGAGGTGTCTCGGCGAATCCAGCTCGGTTGGGCAGCGTTCGGGAAGCTACGCTACATCTTCTCGTCGTCCAAGATACCACAGTGTCTCAAGACTAAAGTCTTTGACCAGTGTGTGTTGCCAGTGATGACTTACGGAACTGAAACGTGGTCGCTCACAATGGGCCTCATACGAAGGCTCAGAGTCACACAAAGGGCAATGGAAAGAGCTATGCTCGGAGTTTCTCTGCGTGATCGAATCAGAAATGAGGAGATCCGCAGAAGAACCAAAGTCACCGACATAGCTCTGCGAGTCGCTAAACTTAAGTGGCAGTGGGCAGGGCACATTGCTCGTAGAACCGATGGCAGATGGGGCAGCAAGGTTCTGGAGTGGCGGCCACGTACTGGAAGACGCAGCGTAGGGAGACCGCCAACAAGGTGGACCGATGACCTGGTGAAGGTCGCGGGAAGCCGATGGATGCGGGCAGCACAAGACCGGTCATCGTGGAAAGCCTTGGGGGAGGCCTTTGTCCAGCAGTGGACATCTATAGGCTGAGGAAGAAGAAGAAGAAGAGTAAAACATACATAAATAAAGTTGGTATGAAGAAATGGTACCCTATAGAATTTTTATTGAAATAGTACCCTATAGAATTTTGATTGAAATAATGATAATAATAATTACTTTATTGAGTAAAAACATACATAGATAAAGTTGGTATGAAGAAATGGTACCCTATAGAATTTTTATTGAAATAATAATAATAATAATAATAATTACTTTATTGAGTAAAAACATACATAGATAAAGTTGGTATGAAGAAATGGTACCCTATAGAATTTTTATTGAAATAGTACCCTATAGAATTTTTATTGAAATAATAATAATTACTTTATTGAGTAAAAACATACATAGATAAAGTTGGTATGAAGAAATGGTACCCTATAGATTTTTTATTGAAATAGTGCCCTATAGAATTTTTATTGAAATAATAATAATAATAATAATAAAGAGAGGTGGTCAGGTTATATCACACCTCCTCTACATGGATGACCTGAAACTTTTTGCTCACACCAATTCACAACTGAAGGAGCTACTGAAAATTACTGAAACTTTCAGTAGCTCCATCAGGATGGAATTTGGTGTGGACAACTGTGCGGTCATGCATATAAAGCGAGGAGAGATTATGGAATCCGTGCGAACCCAATTCACGAGTTCCATAAACCTTAGAGCCCTCTCCGCATCCGAAACCTATAAGTATTTGGGTATGTCGGAAGCGTTGGGTATCAATGATACTGACATGAAGCAATCGTTGAAAGAACGCTTCTTTGGCCGCCTAAAGAAAGTACTTAATAGTCTTTTATCTTTTTTCTTACACCTCCGCTATTCTTTTCTGATTAATTTCGTTGCGGGACCCAAGACAGTTGAATCGTTTCTCCGGGACTCATCGTGCTTCATTGCTCGGCGTTTTTCTGGCGGTCTCCACTGTTGATTCTGGCTTTCAGGAGTTGCAGTGGGTTGGGAACAGTGCGGCGGGTTTTGTCCCAATTAAAAAAAAAATAGTCTTCTATCAGGCGGAAACAAGGTGCGTGTTTTTAACGGTTGGCTCATGCCGGTTTTGATGTACTCTCTTGGCATACTCAAATGGACTCAAACCGAACTTGACGCCCTAGATAGAAGAGTCCGTACACTGCTGACTGCAAATCGATTGCATCACCCACGGTCATCGGTTATTAGGCTGAATATCCGGCGAAAATGTGAAGGTCGAGGCTTTTTAACCGCTAAGACCCTCCACTATAACGAGATATACAGTCTCAGGGAATATTTCCTAACAACCGACGCGCGACGTGGGAATGCATCGAGATGTGGTCGCGGTTGACAAGGGCCTCACTCCGCTCTCCTTGGCAAAAGAGAACTGGCGCAAACCAGTAGTGCTTGACACCAATGATCGAATGGAGGTATGGAAGAGCAAGGAGCTTCACGGACGCTTTTTCAGAGCCGATAACCGGTGGGCTACTATTTTGTATATTTTTAAATGTTTTTATATGTTTATATAAATATTTAAAAATATAAATTATATGTATGATAAATGAATAAACGAAATAATAATAATAATTACTTTATTGAGCAAAAACATACATAGATAAAGTTGGTATGAAGAAATGGTACCCTATAGATTTTTTATTGAAATAGTACCCTATAGAATTTTTATTGAAATAATAATAATAATAATTACTTTATTGAGCAAAAACATACATAGATAAAGTTGGTATGAAGAAATGGTACCCTATAGAATTTTTATTGAAATAGTACTCTATAGAATTTTTATTGAAATAATAATAAGCCCCCTAAAATCCTACCTTACGGCCCCCATAATCCTACCTTAGGGGCCATCCATAAAGTACGTCACACGAATTTCATGATTTTTTGAGCCCCCCCGGTCCTTGTCACAGGTGTTCACATTTCCGAGAACCCCCCCTCCCTAGTGTGACGTCACATGTTTTGCAATTTCTAAATTTAGTTTTATTTCCATTTAAATTAAGTACTTTTTTAATGAAATCAACATTATATCAAATATTTGAAACAATAACAAAGCAATAAACTATTGAATATAAAGAAAAAGAAAGAAACTCAAAGGCCTCGTAGGCGATCGGCGCGTGTCACTAGAGCAGGGTATGAACTCGTAAACAAAACAATTTAAACCGTACTGTCCCAAAGATAGAGTTGAAAATATTTTTTAGTTTATAATTAATATTTCAAATTACGCGATTACTACCTCTAGAGATTTTGAAATGTGATGTCACGAAACTTAGTACCCCACCCACCCCTTGTCACACCATGTCACACTTTGTCGACACCCCCCTCCCCCCTTTATGTGTGACGTACTTTATGGATGACCCCTTACGCCCCCTAAAATCCTACCTTACGTCCGTGTCGACCATCAGACCACGTGGGGGGCGGACACGTATATAATCAAAACTTATACGGCTAACAAGGCTAAGGTAACCCATCAATATGGAGACTAGAAATAGAAGATTACGTATAGGGCCGCTGCCCGAGGGTGATCGTCGGGGCACGTCTGTAGCTGGCGACAGGTGTGACAGCATGCTAGCCAGTGACTCTCAGCTGGGCGGCTGGGCAGGAGTCGGGGACGCGGGGGGTAGGGGAATGTCTTCAAGGACTACAGCCGATATTACCGGTGAACAAAGTAGTAGTAGTAGTAGAGCAGTCACTCCAACTGAGGATGTTTCGCAGGAGGCACGTGACACTCAACCTGTGACCACCAAAGCTGGCAAACCGAGAGTGCGCATGAAATGGAGCGAAGAAATTAACCTGTTTATCATGCGCACATATTTTTACATAACCAGATTAGAATCAGACACAACCATGTATTGCAAAAAACTTCATGATCATTTTGTACTAAAATACCCAGAATTAAACGTATCAGCCCAAAAAATTGCTGATCAACGAAGAGTAATTGTTAGAAATAAGCTCTTATCAAACGAAGTTATAAACAATCTAAAAACAGAAGTTGCTGATCAATTGGCTAAGGAACAAAGTGAGGCTTCACTCACACATGCAGACATTTCATTATCTCAACCATGCAATATACAAACGGACACCACACATACAGTTATACCTACAGCACCTTCTTCACAATCATCACCCACACCCCAAGCATCCATCAACATATAATCCTCACTCACTCAATCACATGCATCAACACAAACTAATTCTCCAACAATCCTCACAGATACACAACTAACAAATCAATAAAATTGTGCCGCACATACTGATATTAGTACACAAGAACTAATGAATTCACTTGAAACAGCTCTAGCTCAGTTTAAAGGAATCGACCTCACAGTCCGCCCAAAACTTCCGAGGTTAAAAGAAAACTGCACACTTTATAGTTACGTCTATGTCTTTAGCAAAGAAATTTTAGGGCAATACTACACAAATGACTCAGATCCACACAAGCTGGGTTACAAAATACGAGACACAAATAATCAGAATAGAAAAAATAATAAATCATCCAAACCGAATTGGCAAAGAAGGATAGAAAGTGATATAAAAATGTTATGGGCAGATTTAGGTAGAATTACACAATACATAAAAGGTAATAGATCACTTAACGTAGTAAAGAAAGTAAACGAAATCTTTAACAGAACTAAGGTCCATTCAACACATGAACGAAATAATGTAAGACCAGAGGAATATTTAGACACATTGAAACAGAAATTAGCATTAAAATCACAGAGACTAGCAAGATACATTAAGGCATTG
This sequence comes from Sesamia nonagrioides, assembly GCA_017933935.1. Taxonomy (NCBI): domain Eukaryota; kingdom Metazoa; phylum Arthropoda; class Insecta; order Lepidoptera; family Noctuidae; genus Sesamia; species Sesamia nonagrioides. Next base: position 2,243,903 of record JADWQK010002063.1, read on the forward strand.
AATAGGAAAGAAGACAATAGGCTGTTTACAAATAACGAGAAAGAATTTTATAGAAGCCTTAGGAACGATTCTGTAAAAGAACCAAGCCATATCCCTCTAGCAGACGATCTCAAAAATTACTAGTCTAACGGAAAAACAAGGTGACCATAACGATCAGGCAGTGTGGATAAAAGAAGAGGAGGATAGGTTGAAAGATATAAGTTCCATGGAACTCACTGACTTAACAATAGATGATATAGCAAACGTAACAAAGAGAATGAAAAATTGGAGAGCAACAGGCATTGACGGTCTCAATAAGTTTTGGTATAAATAATTCTCCACTTTACATGACATATTAGCCAAAATTATAACTGACCTAATCTCTGGACAACCAGAATTACCTAAATTTATAACAAAAGGTCTCACTTACATGCTTCCTAAGAGCTCCGATACAACAAATCCCTCGCAATATAGACCTATAACTTGCCTACCCACACTATATAAATTAATCACATCTTGTATCACACAAAAAATCAATAAACACATAACTCTTCACAACATCTTGGCAGAAGAGCAAAAGGGGTGCAGACAAAACCATAAAGGATGTAAAGAACAACTGACTATCGATGCAACAATACTTAAACAAGCTAATACAAATAAGCAAAATCTCCTTTTCACATAAATAGATTACCGGAAAGCGTTTGATAGTGTCCCTCATTCTTGGCTTGTCAACATTTTAGAAATATATAAAATCAATCCCACAATTATAACCTTTCTGAAAACCGCGATGTCTGAATGGAGAACCACTCTCCATTTATCCAATAGCAACATCTCCATAGTAACTGAAGAGATCCCAATAGCAAATGGCATTTTCCAGGGAGACTCACTGAGCCCCTTGTTTGTGGTTTTGTTATGCCCTTAACCCACTTTCCACACTCTTAAATAACACAGATGGTGGATACAAAATAACTAACACGGTAACTATAACCCATCTATTATATATGGATGACATTAAAATTTTCTCCAAATCGGAAAAAGATTTACAAAATTTAATAGATATAACCACACAATTTAGCAAAGACATTAGAATGGAGTTCGGCCTTGATAAGTGCCGAACATTACACATACACAAAGGAAAATCTAAATCTACCTCTAACCCAACAGGCAACACAGAACACACATTTATGGAAATGGAACCTACAGACACATACAAGTACCTCGGCATATACCAATCGAATACTATAGACCACATTAACATTAAGAAGAAACTAACTGAAGAATTCGCACGGAGATTAAACCTAATTTGTAAAAAGCAACTATACTCTAAAAATCTGTTTAAAGCTATTAACACGTATGCAATACCAGTTTTAACCTATTCTTTTGGCATAATTAAATGGACTAAAACAGACATAAACAAGATAGAAATCGAAATTCGAACCACCCTCACAAAAAAAGAAATACTTGCACCCTAAATCAGCTATTGAACGAATCTCAGTTAAGCGCCAAAATGATGGGAGAGGCCTAACAGATTTAAGGTTATTGTTGGAAAAACAACTACTTAACTTGAGAAAGTTCTTCTACAATAAAACAAGTAACAGCAATATCCACGAAGCAATAGGTACAATTGACAAGAACTTCACACCACTAAATTTGATAGATAGAACCATATATTTTAATTCACAAACTGATCACGAGCCTACTAAAATAGATAGATGGAGGGCTAAGGATATGCATGGTCGACATATCCATGATTTAGAACAAACTCATGAAGATCCTGAAGCGTCCAACAAATGGCTTAAAGTAGGTTCCTTGTTTCCCGAAACACAGGGTTTTATGGTCGCTATTCAAGACCAGGTCATAAATACAAAAAATTATAGGAAATATATAGGTACTGAAAGACCCCAATACCCAGAACGATAAATGCAGAAAATGTCACCGCCAGACCGAGACTATCCAACATATTGCCAGTCCAACGTGCAAAGTGCTTGTCCAACACTCACTCAAACCGATTATACCCATAGGCACAATCAGGTCGCAAACATTATTCACCAACAGCTCTCGGCAAAACATAAACTTATACCACAACCACTAACACCTTACTATCAATATGCCCCCAAACCGGTGCTAGAGAGCTCCACACACAAGATATACTTTGACAGAGCAATTTTAACTGATAAAACTGTGCACAATAATAGACCGGATATCACTATGATCCATAAAGTAGACTAAGTAGTGTACCTAATAGACATAGCCGTACCCAATACCCATAACTTACAGAAAACTATAACCGAAAAAATACACAAATATACGGAATTAAAGGAAGAAATTATACGAATCTGGAAGATGAACAAAGTGTATATTGTGCCGTTGGTGCTCTATAATACAGGAGTTATACCTAAATATCTACACCACGGAATACATCTGTTAGGTTTACCAAAATATATTTACATCAGTATGCAAAAAGCTGCCATTCTTAATACATGCCGCATTGTTAGGAAGTTTTTGCGAGAAGAAATCTCCAACCAAGATTCCCCACCTGAAATGCACTTGGTCTAGGCCCGTCATTTCAGTGTAAAACCGAAATACTTAAAATTTCGAGAAAGAGATATCATGAGTATAATAATAATAATTACTTTATTGAGCAAAAACATACATAGATAAAGTTGGTATGAAGAAATGGTACCCTATAGAATTTTTATTGAAATAGTACCCTATAGAATTTTTTTTTATTATCGTAGAACTTTCTGAGTGTCCCACGTATTGAAAGAATTATATTAATATGGTACAATTTACTATCGCAATTTTTAATTTTTATCTAATCATAGTCATCATCATTATTTCAGCCGAAAGACGTCCACTGCTGGATATAGACTTCCCCCAAGGATCTCCAGGACGGACTTTATTTTTTTTTATTTTTTATATATTTCACTTTTAGTTCATATAAATACTTACCTAAAAATTATATTTTTTAATTATTTTTCTAAACAAAGAGACAAGAAAATCATTTAACAATATAAAATATAGTAGCCTACGTTATTCGTTATTGGGAACAGGATTCAAAGTAGCGACGGTCAGGGCTCCAAAGAGGAACCTCCTAACAGTGCCAGCCGCGTCCTGAACTTCCAGAAGTACCGTATTCTGAATCAATATCACATGCTTGATATGTTTATCTTTATCGGCTTTTACGAGTGTTGACGCCATCTATTGGCGTTTATAAATGGAACTGTTGCGCTGTATATCTCGTAGCTAATTTCCTTGTCCCCGTAACCCTCTGTCACGTCATGCACCCGCTGCCCGTGAGATGGCGCTGATCGAAAGCAGCGCCTTGATCATACTAGAGAAGACAAATTCAGTGTGCCCATGGAACTCCGCGCGTGCGCAATCCCGTACCGCGCGCTATCCGCGTTCTAACCGCTGTTTCAAAAACCCGCAATCGCATAGTTCTGCTATGTGAATTTATCGCTGAACGATATAATCATTCGATTATAAGTTGTAACCATCCGCTCAAATTGGAGACGTGTCTTTGTGGCTTCAAGAAAAGAAACCGAAGCTGTTAGCGGGGAACTTGATAACCACGTGTGTTTTTTGTTGAACTTGTGCCGAACCGCGAGGGTGAAGCGAAAGTCGAAGACGGAGTGGACTGATCGAACTCCTACGAGACGACGGAACAGCCCGGCGTGAAGCGAGGTAAGGTGCATGATTCCATAACCCATTCCTAGGTTAAGAGTTTACAGCGCGACAGTGACGCCATTTTTTCTTTGCCTTAAAAAATTACAGTCTAGATCGAAGGAAGGTATTAAACCCCGCGAAGCCACTTTGGCCCCTCCATTTGTGGTCCTTCGAGCCGGATTATCCAGTTTCCGCCTCCCCTTTTTAGGGCACCTATTAGATTAGTGGTAAAACCCGCCGTTTGTAGGTTTGTTAGCCTATATTTCGCTGTCACCTACACCATTACGCAAGTAAGCGCTGACGTGTAGGTAATTAATTCATTCGATACCGCTTTACACTAAATAGGTACTATTATATATATTTACCCGCTATTATACTAATATTTATCTTAATATTCGCTGTAAGTAATAAGTATTCATACTCCCAGTAGAAATCAAAAGGTTTCTATTTCGATAATTTTCGCTAAGATTCGTAGGTATCTACAAAATATTGTGATCACGAGCCGAGCGCAGCGCTCGCTAGAAAATACATTGTTAGATACCCACCCGCTAGTATTTATTTTCATATTACTCGCAAATTAATCAACTATTACTATATTTAAAATTCTCATTTCATAATGAAGAAAGCTATTAAGTCTGATAGTACAGAATTAACGCTATCCGCGTTGGAAGCAAAGCGGAATGCATTATTTGAATGCTTACAGTCAGCCCACGACTTATCAAAAAACATCAAAGACGATGTGGATAAGAGGGAGGCATTTTTAGACGCTAGCTCGAACATTGACACTATTCGCTCCGAATTTCATCAGGTTATGGATCAATACAATTGCTGTTTAATAACTACAGATCCAACAACCCGCGCAGACTATAAGGCTTTGGTCTCTTTCGAGCAACTGTATGGCCGACTGAAACGCTTAGTAGCTTCCAACACCGCAGATGATATACCACCCGTCGCGGAGAGGGGACCGTCCATGATCAAGTTACCACCGATTGAATTAATGAGTTTTAACGGTGACATTCGCTCATGGCCATTGTTCTACTCAAATTACAAGTCAGCCGTTCATGATAATCCATCTCTCTCGGATCATCAGAAACTACACTATTTACAAGGTAAGCTAACTGGCAAAGCCCTAGCGGTATGCACCGGCATTGTGCCCACCGCAGAAAATTATGAACTCATTTTTAAATCGCTAGTGAGTAGGTATGAAGATAAACGCATGCTAGCGTCCACATATTTAAAGCAGATCTTGGAATTTAAACCGCTAACTTCCGCTACTTCAAATAATTTTGACATATTTAATGATAAGTTTGTCAGCGCTGTTCGCGCATTACAACATTTAAAAATTCCAGATTTATTGAATCTAATCTTCGTACAATTAGCTATTATGAAGCTAGACAGTGAAACTGTACGTAATTTTGAAAACAGTCAGGATCAATCTGATGTCCCTGCTTTTGATGATTTAGTAGACTTCATCAATAAACAAGGTAAAATATTGTATCGCGCTCACGCCGTCAGCGTAACACCGGCTGAGCATTCTCGCATTTCTAATAACAAAACTTCGCAGTCCGCCCCAGTACGCTGCAATGCCTATGTCAGCACAGTCGAATCTACTGACAAATGCTTGTGTACTAATATCGCTCATCAACATTTATTTAAATGTCCCGCTTTTCATAAACTGTCTCCGTATGAACGCCTACAGATTGTTAAGAAAATTAACGGTTGCGTCAATTGCTTAAGCGTTAAACACAAGATGTCGCGTTGTCAATCCGCAACTGGATGTAGGACGTGTAAGCAGCGTCATCATTCTTTGTTACATTTTACCCGGGAATCGAACCCGCGTACCGGAGCAAATAATTGCACTCAGCCGTCTACGAGCGAGCCGCCCGACACAGCGGCGCCGGCGCGAGCAAACGCTGCAGTCTCTTTCGATCTCACGCGCACGACAGAGACAGAGCAACCTGCCGCGCGGTCTGACGTAGCATTGTGCTCAATGTCTATAGACGCGCCGCGTTGTGTATCCCCGGATACGGCTTGCGGCGAGCCGTCGCAATGTGATGCATACACCACCGTCCTGCTAGCCACCGCGCAAGTAATGGCATACGACGGTAATGGTCGTGAGCATTTGCTGAGAGTTCTGTTAGACTCGGCGTCTCAAAGCAATTTCGTCACAAAGGAATGTTGTGACCGATTATGTTTACGTCAAAACAATACACAGTCCACGACTGTTCTTTTTTTTTTTATTTATTATAAACTAGCGCTTGACCGCAATCCTGCCTGATGGTAAGCAGTGACGCAATCGTTGATGGTAAAGCGCACTAGTTTATTAAGAGCCTATTCACTCTAGCCTTGAAGACACTCAAATTGTAGTCCGACGGAAACACCGCCGCTGGCAAATTGTTCCAGTCCCTCGATGTACGCGGTATAAAGGAGGAGGCGAAACGCTTCGTCCGGATCGTAGTGGTGTTAACAACGTAAGGGTGGAAACCAGCCGTACGACGGGTCGTCCGCTGGTGGAACGGAGATGGGGGGAATTAAATCATGCAATTCCATCGCACACTCCCCGAAATGCATCCTATAGAACACCGAAAGGCTGGCTACTCTACGCCTGTGCTCTAGGCTTTGGAGACCAACTCGAGTTAGATCAGGGTCACCAATCAGCCTCTTTGCACGTCTCTCCACTGAATCCAAAGTGGCCAGGTGACACTTGGCAGCACCAGCCCAAATGTGGCTGCAGTACTCCACACACGAACGGACCTGTGCTTTGTATAACATTAGAAGCTGCCCAGGTGTGAAGTACTGCCGGACCTTTGCGATAACGCCAAGTTTCCTGGCAGCCACCTTAGCCTTGGACTCAATGAACCGCCCAAAGTTAAGGTCCGAGGAAATCTCAACTCCCAAAAGCTGAAGGCGGTCGGAACACTCCAAGGACACATTCCGAAAAGTAGGAGCCAAGGTGAACGGGCTCCTTTTGGCGGTGAAAAGACACGCCTGTGTTTTGGCGGCATTGAATGCTACAAGATTGGCATTGCCCCATTCGGAGACTGCCTGCAGTGCAACACTCGTTCGCTCAACCATGGCCTCTCTTTCGGACCGGATTGATTCCCTACTAGCCCGAGCACCCGGCAGGTATCTCTCTACAACCGTGCTGTCATCTGCATACCCATAGATACCAGGCATCAGCAGATTGTTAATATGCAGCAGGAACAGAGTTGCAGAGAGAACAGACCCCTGAGGAACACCGGCATTAGTTGACATGGGCTCAGAAGAGCTTCCATCGACAACAACTCTGAGGGACCGTTCAGTCAGGAAGTCTTTTACCCAGCCAGTCAGGCTAGGGGAAATGCCGTACGCTGGAAGCTTACTCAAAAGGCCAGCGTGCCATACCCGGTCGAAGGCCTTCGAGACATCAAGGGAGACAGCAATCGCTTCCCCATTCTTCTCGAGGGCCTCGCCCCACAAGTGAGTGGCATACACTAGTAGGTCCCCAGTTGACCGATTGCGGCGAAACCCGTACTGTCGGTCACTGAGGAGATCGTTACCTTCCAGGTATGCCAAGAGGCGCGAGTTCAATACGCGCTCCATAATTTTGCAAAGTATGGAGGTGATCGAAATCGGCCGATAGTTGGCAGGATCGGCACGACTACCCTTCTTGGGCACGGGCTGCACGTTAGCAAGCTTCCAGGACTTGGGCACAATACCAGTCCTAAATGAGAGGCGATACAAGCGCGTCAATATAGGAGACAACTCGGGTGCACAAGCTTTAAGAACAATCGCTGGTATACCATCCGGACCACTAGCCTTATTCACGTCCAGACGACACAGTACTCTCAGCACCGCCTTGTTCCTAATGCGAACCTCAGGCATTGAGGCTCCGCAATGAGGTAAATTAGGTGGAGTAGCACTGCCAGTATCAAGACGCGAGTTATGGGCAAAGAGAGAAGCAAAGAGACCTGCTTTCTCTCTCGCCGTATGAACCAGTGTTCCATCAGGCCTAACCAGCGGAGGCAGTGAGGGCCGACAGAAGTTCGCCTCAACCGATTTGGCAAGGGACCAAAAAGATCTGCTACCGGATGGCTGCGCAGATAACTTGTTGCCAATATGGGTGATGCGGTCGAAGCGAGCCTTCTTGAGCGCCTTCTTGTAGGACTTGGCAGCACGGTTAAAGGCTCTCTTCTTTGAGCTTAGATCCGGAGCCCCGCGGTCACGAGCGTCAACCCAGGCGAGAAATGCCGTGTGCTTACGCTGTTCAGCTTGAACACAATCGGCATTGAACCATGGGCGAGCCGAGCCACCGACGGGCACGTCATTGAATGGGATAAAATACTCCATAGCTTGAGGCACCACATCGGTTATAGCGTCCGCACAGCTCGACGGATTGTCAGACCTGCTGCCAAGGATAAGACGCAAAGAAGTGACGCATCTCATCCCAATCCGCTGACCTGTATCGCCACGAGAGTCGTGTTCTGGTGGGGAGAAGGACGACACAGACTTCACCAGACAGTGGTCTGAAGTTCCCAACGGTGAGGAAACGGTTGGTGAACAACACATCTGTCCGGATCAGTGGTCAGCAGAAGGTCCAAACAGTTGGCAGTATGGCCAACTACATCAGGCACCCTAGTTGCTTGCTCTACCAGCTGGGAAAGGCCCATAGAAAGCGCGAAGTTTCGCGCTTCTCTCCCAGCGTGGTCGGTCCTCTGGTATGGGAAGAGCCAGTCCTGGTGGCAGGCGTTAAAGTCCCTCAGAGCGACGAACTGAGCGTCAGGGTGCCGATGTAGCGCATTGTCAGCAGCCTCACTGAGGTGGTCAAATAATCGAGTCGTCTCCTGATCACCGCTGTGCGATCGGTAGACACAGGTGTAGACAATTTTGTCCACACCGGTGTCAACCAACAGCCATAAAGACGAAAAATGAGGGTCCTCGAGGTGACGGAGACGCCGGCAACAGATGTCATTGCGAACATACACACAGACCCCGGCACGCTGCAGGAAATGATGCTCCAAAGAGTACCCCGGGTAGCCGAGGCATGCCGCATCAGGCGAACATCTGATCTGGGTCTCCGTCAAGAAAAGTAGATGCGGCTTCTCAGTCTCAAGGTGATAGTGTACTGCTAAGAGATTGGAGTGCAGACCTCTAATATTAGAGAGGTGCACTTTGAAAGAGAGGACGTGCGCCCGCTGTGCGCACCTACTTTTCTTTTTGGACCTTTTCATTGACTTGTTTTGTTGTTTTTTTTTTGAGTGAATAGGAAGGAAGACGGCAGTTGAGTGAGGTGATGCAATGTTAAACCCAACAATGCGACCAACGATGCTGGGCCAGAGGGAGATTGATCTGGAGACTGCGGGGACGCCCGAACCCCCCCAGGGTCTCAAAGTCTCAAGGTTGATTGGGAATATTTGAATATTGATCTGCTGTCGTCTGTAAAATAGATGTTACAATCTTACTAATACTAAAATAGTAACGCTTAAAATTCGTTACTCGTTAGTAGGTTTTACCCCTCGGATTTTTCTCATACCGGGCGCCTTATATATGAAAATCGATTTTTAAGGAGTAAACTCCAAAAACAGCCTTGTTTGTAATCACCGTCTTAACTCATTAAAAAGTTTAAATACCTAATCCAAATTATTTATCTTCATTTTGTTTAGGTAAGTACTCAATGTCGCTATTTTTTATTAGTTCGAGCAGCATAGGTTGTATAAGAAAAAGCCAATTGTACAATGCCCCAAACAAACCACTTCCTATTGTCACCAAAAAAAAAAAAACGTGTCGTTAAGGCGATATAGGCTTTGATTGCAAGGTTACCTCGATCATTAATTAATTTACTAGCCTACCGAATACATGTCTGCTTTACAAATAAAATTGCAGCCATTATGAACGCGGTTCTGCACGTACCTACATATATCTATGTATTTTAAATTGATAGCTAGAAATTCGCAGACAAAAGACATTCTCCAGTCTATGGAACATCTTTTTCAAAACCAAAATGGAGAACTTTGGTAGCTATAGGCCCACAAAAACAACACAATTTCTAATTAATCTGAACAAATTCGTTTTCATATTCGGCTTGCCAAACTATTGGGTGGAAGAATTAGATTTTTCGAAATCGATAATTAAAATAATCAGACTGCTGAGTAAATTGGGGAACTGGTCAGTTTTCGCTATGATTCTTTCGGAATGCGGCGCTTTTGTTACACAGAAGAACTTGACAGACCGACAAAGTTCTGATATGATTCTTTTTGTCATATCTCATTCTATCGTTACTAGCTTTCGAGTTCGTATGAGTCAACAAGAAAGCCATGTACGAGATGTCATGTACATACTGGGCATACAACTGAAGGAGATCTACAATGATATGCAGGTTGAGGAGCAGATGATCAAGAGATCGAAGTTTTTCTCTTTGGCTCTTATCTTAAATTGTGTGATATCCATCATTATGTACACAATTGAAGCTGTTCTAAAAGTAATACGTACAGGTGAGTGCTTGATACTTTTATTTATAACTATATAAGTGTAATTTTCGCCTGTGACTTCGTTCGCATGAAATTTCCTGTTCCCGTCTCACTCCGTCGATCACTTGCCCGCGCTACAACTTGGTTTTGACTTATCGTTGTTATGACTTTTTTGTTCTTGCACGGCTACTACGGGCCTGCTAAAAGAGTTTTTAATTTCGATCCGTAGTTTCAGAAGTTAGCATGTTCAAACAAACCAACTCTTTAGCTTTATTATTAGTATAGATAACCGATGAAGCCCGAAGAATTGGTAAACTTAAATGGCAATGGAGAAGGCAGATAGAACCATAGGGTCCCGGAATGACGATGATATGTTAGAAGATTTAGTTGGTTGGCCGCCCTTATGGAGCACCGTTGATCTTGTAGATGACGCAGAGAAGCAGAATGGCAAAACTGGCAGCGCTTGGGGTAGGCCTATGTCGAGGGGGTGCGTGGCAGAAAACCTCGCTGTCTTTCCACAAGTGCTCGATGGCTGCTGGTCCCCGGTTTTGATCCCCGAGGACTAGTAGACGCTGGGCCGGTGCACTCTGGGCGCGGGCCACAATCCGCGGCGAGGCGATTGTTGTCCGCTTCAAATTTCTGCCGGGGCGGAGGAGCCGCTCCCGAGGGCTATCTATCTGCGCTCTGCAGCTGCAGAGTGCATGAATAAGGAGCGAGGTGGGGTAGACCTCGGCCCGTTTTTACAGTCCGCCGTCTAGGGTCCAGGGATGAGGGACTTGGCGAGTCTCCGCGCCCTACTCGATGGACCCGAGGCGAAAGCGCGCGCGAGTGTCGACGCGCGCCTCATGGGTGATGCACGGGGTAGTTTAACACCTCACTACCCCATGCAGAAGACGAGGTCCGGACGGACCGGGCCAGCACGAGAGTGTGGGGCTGCGGAGGAATCTGGACTCCCGCAGCACCGCGCGAACCTGAGAGACGAGACACCGGGGTGGTTTTTAGTCAGTAGGAGTCTGACAGACCCCGTCGCCTATCCCAGGGCGGCGGACATCCATGAGAATTTTCCAATCCAGAACAAAAAAAACCTATGTCGAGCAATAAACGGATTTCGGCAGAAATGATGATTGACGATGACAATCAAAATCCTGAGTTTAAACAAAAACAACAATAAACACAATCTGACAAAAAATATAAGTATGATATTTTAATAATAGGGGTTAAAGTACGATTTTTTATACATTCTAGCGCTTGACCGCAATCCCGCCTGATGGTAAGCAGTGACGCAATCTTTGATGGTAAAGCGCACTAGGTTATTAAGAGCCTATTCACTCTAGCCTTGAAGACACTCAAATTGTAGTCCGACGGAAACACCGCCGCTGGCAAATTGTTCCAGTCCCTCGATGTATGCGGTATAAAAGTGGAGGCGAAACGCTTCGTCCGGATCGTAGTGGTATTAACAGCGTAAGGGTGGAAATTCATCGTACGACGGGTTGTCCGATGGTGGAACGGAGATGGGGGAATTAAATCATGCAGTTCCCTTATTCACCAAAATGCATCCAATAGGACACCAAAAGGCTGGCTACTCTATGCCTGTGCTCTAGGCTTTGGAGATCGTTTTGAGTTAAATTTGGGTCGCCAGTCAGCCTCTTCGCACGCCTCTCCAGTTCCACTGAATCCAAAGTGGCCAGGTGACATTTTGCAGCACCAGCCGAAATGTGGCTGCAGTACTCCACACACGAACGGACCCGTGCTTTGTACAACATTAGAAGCTTCCTTGGTGTGAAGTACCGCCGGGCCTTTGCAATAACGCCAAGTTTCCTGGAAGCCACCCAATGAACCGTCCAAAGTTTATTTGGGTTCGAGGAAATCTCAACTCCCAAAAGCTGAAGGCCGAAGCCGAAGGTCGGTACACTTCAAGGATACATTCCAAAAAGTAAGAGCCAAGGTGAACGGGTTCCTTTTGACGTTGAAAAAAACGCCTGTTTTGGCGGCATTGAATGCTACAAGATTGGCATTGCCCCATTCGGAGAATGCCCGTAATGCAACCCACATTCGTACGCTCTACCATAGCCTCTCTTTCGGACCGGATTGATTCCCCACTAGCTCGAGCATCCGGCAGGTATCTCTCCACAACCGTGTTGTCATCTACATACCCATAGATACCGGGCATCTGCAGATTGTTAATATGCAGCATGAACAGAGTTGCAGAGAGAACAGACCCCTGAGGTACACCGGCATTAGTCGACATGGGTTCAGATGAGCATCCGTCGACAACAACTCGGAGGGACCGTTCAGTCAGGAAATTTTTTACCCAGCCAGTCAGGTCAGGGGAAATACCGTACGCTGGAAGCTTACTCAAGAGGCCAGCGTGCCATACCCGCTCGAAGGCCTTTGAGACATCAAGGGTGACAGCAATCGGTTCCCCATTTCTCTCTTGGGGGGCTCGCCCCACAAGTGAGTGGCATACACTAGTAGGTCCCCAGTTGACCGATTGCGGCGAAACCCGTACTGTCGGTCACTGAGGGTGGTGGCTTCCAGGTATGCCAGGAGGCGCGAGTTATAACATTGTTCGGAGTTCGGCACAATAGACATCTGTCGTTATTGCTGGACCAGAACAGAGAAAACTATTAGTGAATACTACCACGCTGAAACCACAAAACAGTTACCATTATTTTTATTTATTTTTTTGTTGATAACTTTTGCTTTAGGACACTGTTGTAGCGTTTGACCTGGGGTCAACCATTGCATTTTACTTTTACGGTTATCATAATGAATCTACTTTTCATCACATATCACAATTCGATCCGATATTCCTTCATTGTTGTACCGATTCAACTAAGCAACAAGTTTCAACACACGTTTCTTTCTGCAGATCATTCAAATCATAAAGCACCTATTTTCCGTATTTTATTGATTTGACGCAAATGAGATAGTACCTATTGTGGTAACGTTAAACCATGCCGCTAATTCCTCGGTAGTTTGACTAGGATCGGCATCCACCATCTCTCGTAAATTCATCGTTATTCACTTGTGTGGGCGGTTTCCTCGTGGCTCGTTCTTCAAGTCGAAGTTTCCATCACGAAACCGTTAAAACTAAAATCGCACGGTGGGTTTATTACTAGACCCCTCTCCAAAGGCAACATTGATATTGAGGACTGTTTCTGCCGCGTCGAAACTCGTATTCAAAAATCACTCGAAGTTTCGCAGTATCCATCTTTCTTGTCTTAGTTAAATAACAAAAACAATTTAAAGTGAATATTCAAATGTTTCAAATTTTTGAAACGAAGAACATCATAGAAACCATGTGAAAAATGTTCATCCGAAGACCTCAAACCATGAAGATTATATAACAATTCAAAGAACCTATTGCAACAAAATGGCAATTTCATAATTTAACCCCTAATATTATATTTAAAAATGGGATAATTCTTTGGTAATATTTATTTAAGGAGAACCATTCAACACCGTAATCCTTGCCTGGCCAGACGTCGGGGACAGATCAACATCAAGCAACATCGCGAGAATAATATTCTACATCTTCTGGTGGATTTATGCGTCGCGTATCTTCGCTGTCTACTCGCTCGTAATATGTCTGACCATCGCTGTTAGCCACCAGTTCAAGAACTTAAACAGTTACTTTGGAAGCCTTAACAATATTTTTGAAAGCGATCAGTTGACACAGAGGGAGAAAGAGCAGAAGTATGAGAAAGCTGTCAAAGTTGGCATTAAAATGCATTCGGAAACGTTGAAGTACTTACAAACATTTTTATTCTATTTTTTCTATGCAAGTTACTTCTATTTAGGTATTTAAAGAACTAAAACCTTGTCGGAAATCAACTTTTACACAAATAAACCTTATCTGTCGATTGAATAAAATTAGACTAAAAGGCTAATTTTATTCATGGTCTGTTGTTTTTTTAGGCGTACCAGGCAGATACAAGCAATTTGCCGCGAAGTGTTCAGTGGCCAGATTATATACAATCTGACTATGCTGATCTTGGTGATGTACCAAATGGTGGTATGTACCAGATAAATTATTATGAAGACATCTCTCAAAAATAATTGATTGATAGAAAAAAGGGTGGCCGAAATACATCAGTTACGATCCTTCCCTAGTCCCTAACGATCATTTAGTAAACTATTTAAACAATAATAAGAAAAGTTTATTCAGCAACCTAAATAACGTATGCCAGTTACATTTAGGTGCATCCTTAGGATCATCATCATCATCAACATCTCGAGCGTAAATCCCAGTCGCATCCGAACCTTTTCAACTTTGGAGTCTGGGGTCCCCTTTACCAGTGTAACCGCTGATTTTGGCTAAACTTCGATATTTGATTAGGAGCATCCTTTTGATATATTATTATAATAAACACACTAGTTTAACAATAAGCAATGGAAAATCAAAAACCTTTTCAGAATTCGGTTCGTACCCTGACGAATGAAATTACAATAGTGTTGGCGGCTCTGACGATTCTGTGCAGCACTGGTTTCTTCATGTGGAATGCTGGTGATATTACCGTCGAGGTAAGAAGCTGTTAATTCTCAGAGGAACATATGAAACATAGGGACTTCAGATGAATAACTTCTTTCATAGATCAGAAAGTTTTTAAGTGTTTAGAAACATATAAATTAAGTATATACCTATAGGTACTTAGTATATTACAAAAATGTTTACTTACTTGTCCGTAACACCCCTAGGTGAATGGTTCCAAACCATTGAGCCATTTGAATTTCAAAAATTATTCAACAGTTTCTGGTTAAAAATGCAGATTAGTTACAGTCTGGTTGTAGATACGAAATAATAACAATAATAATTATTTATTTATTTCAGATTATTCCATATTTGTTAGTACAATTTTGAACTTATCAACTAGTGTTAGTAATGCATAAAATATGACAAAAATACATTTTTATCAATAAGTGGCGGATCGAGTGGAGTCCCCGATGATGGTGGAAAATCGCGAAGACTGCGTGCAGTCTTATCCAGCGATCCAGCATCGGAGAGTCCTATCGATCCACCAACGCGCGCAGGATGGTATTGAGAGTGTCGCGCGTGCGGCGTAAAATAGAGGCACACCGTTTGCGCACGATGGCCGCAAAGCCGTCCGTACCAGCCCCGCAAACATTGCCGAGGCGCTGCAGTAGCGCGGCAGTCCAATTACAACCCATTCAATTACATTTAATGTTCATTTAGGTATGAGGTAGGTATAGGAACTATAGTTAACGTGTTCTAATTGGGGCGGAGTTATGAGCTTGGACAAAGAACTCTTTTTGTAATAAGTAATTTAATTTAAATTTTGGTATCAGTCTAAAGTTTTTAATAGCAACTTGACCTAAGTAATTAAATTTCTTATTCAGGCGGAAGTCCTCCCGACCGCAATATTTAGTTCGGGCTGGGAGAACTGCTGGCACGAGTCGTCAGTACGCGCCAGGAAGCTGATCGTCATTACTATGCTGCAGGCACAGGTATGAAGATGACGTTGAACACAAACACTTCTTTCACGGACTATTTATTATAATCAGCGTGTAGGTAGAGTGCTAAATTTGCCTCACGCTTGCAACCCAAGTCCTTTCAATTCTCGACCTCGCATTCGGCCGTTTTTTTGTAATGTCATTGAAAAAGGTTGAATACCAAAAACATCACAGTATAATGTGAGGGATTTTAACTGTTTGGTGGCGATCTCTCGCGTCCGGCCCTGGTTCAGGTCATGGTCCGGAGCGAGAGTGTATGGCAGGCAGTCACCTGCATCAGCAGTTCTGCGAAGCAGTGATGATGGCAAAGGAGGAGGCGGAGTGTGTGAGGGAGCGGGAATCTCAGCGCCTTCACGCCAGGTAAGGACCAGGCCCGGGTCGACGGCGCGTTGAGTTTCATGCGCACCTCAAAGAGATGTCAGCACATCGTGACGGGATCCACGAAGACCGATGCCTTCTGGGTCAGGGTTGCTGGTTGGTTAAAAAAAGAAACCGTGGGCCTGGCGCACAGGCAAGTGAAGGAACACAGGTGGGTTTTAGTCAGTAAAAGTCTGATACGCCCTTCCGCTCCGGCCAGAGCGGAAGAGTCATTTGATGATGTCCCACCCAGAACAAAATAAAAAGCCTTACTAGTGCGCTTTACCATCAACCATTGAATCACTGCTTACAGCGGCAGGATCGCGGTCAAACATAAGTTTATAACATAAAAAAAATCTAAAATTGCGTCGTTAAAAATCAAAACCTATCGGAATACTTCCAAGTGAAAAGCAAGAAATTAAGGAAATATGTAGGTATTCATAGCTTTGGACAAAGAAAAACCGGGTAACTACAGAATTATAGATAGTATTCGTACTTTCTAAGTATATCTTGAACACCAATGACTGATTACAAGGTGAAGGAAAACATCTTGAGGAAACCTGGACTTTCAAGTCTGAAATCACCAACCCGCATTGAGCAAGCATGGTGATTACGCTCAATCCTTTTTTGTATGAGAGGAGACCTGTGCCCAGCAGTGGGACTATAAAAGGTAGATGACGATGATGAGTATTCTTATATAATTTTCAGAAACCAGTGGTCCTGACGGGTCTCGTTGTTATTGCATTGTCATACCAATCCTACGTGTCTGTGAGTTCACTTTTGAAATACTGTATTAGATATCTACACTAATTTATCAACTAATTAGCTTCGTTATTCATTTTCAGATCGTGAAGTCTTCATATTCAGTCTTCACTGTGCTATATTGAGAAACGGAATCATTGCATATTAATTCTATAATTTTTTACACAGATATTAGCTAATGCATTAAATCTCACAACTTATACTTAAGTTTAGAATTTTTCAAGTTGGTAGCACTGCATAAAAAAATTTGATTAAGAATATTTTGTTTTTGTTTACTCAGTAGGTACTTCAAAATAAAAAAATATACCAAGTGTATAATTTACTCTTTAATTCATTAACAGACAACAAATACATACAATACACATTTTTACACAATATTATACGACATACAATTAAAGTACATAGAAAGATTTTTGTATAAGGGTCATCTAAAAATAACAAAATAAATGCATTATATTGTCCTTACAGTTACAGGTTGATGTTACTATTTTATAAAAGTTATTTTATATGAGAAGCATAACAATACCAAGCAGTAAACAAATAAAGGTAACATATTACTAGTTATGCTTTACCTGCCAACCTCTATATATACTTAAATAACTATTATATATGTATAAACAGTTACTAAACAGCATTACAAAAGGCACATCTTTTTGTTATTAATTTGATTACTTATAACATTTAATTACATTACAATATGGCTTCTAAATTCCATATTAGTTTCACTAATATGGCATACCTATAAACAATATAAAAGTGTAAAGTACTAGTCAATTACTAAGGACTGATTCACACGGTGCAATTTAATTGCCTAGATGGCTTTAATTAAGCTGAAGCAACAATAAAATTGCATTGGCTAAACACCATTTAGACGATGCAAGTCATTTGATGCAAATATTTATTTGTATGGCCTACAATTAGTTGTTCCGGGTCTCGCTGTTTGTATATGTGACTTTATATGTTTGTAAATGCACCCACGACACAGGAGAAATTCCTAGTGTGGCGAAATGATTAAAAAAAAAAACAAACTTACAAATGAACTTGCCGCAATGATGCGTTCAATGAGATGAACAGACTGAGAAACCTGTCTAGCAATAAATATAATATTTAAAAAAACCTTTTTAAAAACAAGCTTTTAGTTACGCGCTTATAAGATAATACTCAAACTTTTACAGTTCTTATAACATGATTTCACACTTGACATAAAAGTTAGTCGCTAGATTTAGTTATGTTATACCAGCAACACAGGAACCTCCAACAGTGGGCACCGTCTTACTCCTATCTTCGACACTGGAAGCAATGTCATTTGCAAGGAGGGGAAGTAATTGATGGGCAAAAACGATATACGGAAGATATTATTATCTCCATGGTATTGGGCTTAATTGTTCTATTCACCACCGAGAGCATCGGTGGAGAAACAATAGGGGGAATCAATCACACACGTAAAGTCAGCCGAGGAGACGAACCAGACAATTCTCGCCATCACTTTGTCCAGCTACATGACGCTGGCAAAGCCCGTGACCACCCAGAATACCGCGGCCTATAAAAAGAGGTGGCAGGTCGCGATTGCTGAGGTTTATAAAGAGATTTTTTCTTTTAATTTTTACATACATCCATACTAATACTATAAATGCGAAAGTAACTCTGTCTGTTACGCTTTCCCGCTTAAACCTCTCAACTGATTTTGATGAAATTTGGCACAGACAATCTTTAGGCCCTGAGAAAAAACATAGGCTACCTTTTATTCAAAAATTTGATTTCCTGAGGGATATCTTAAAAGCGCGATATAACCGAATTCCACGCGGGCGAAACCGCGGGCGGAAAGCTAGTATACAATATGTAACAAAAACTCTGTTGATCCTTCTACCTACGTTTTAAGAATTGTACGTAATAAAGCAAGTCATTTTTTCATAAAAATCGTTCATCACAAATAATTAAAAACAATATTTATATATTAAAATTTGTAATCTTTAACTGATTTCATACTTCTGCAATTCTGCATGAAGACACTAGACCAAAATTATGTAGAATGTATTTTAAACATTTTTTCGAATGTATTCTAATAATTTCATTAATGATGTTCTTGTAGGTTAATGTATATGTCCCTGAAAGGAACAACAGGGTTTTTGTTACATAGTGTCATCATCATCATGCTTATCTCAGCGTTAAACCCAATCGCATCCGTAGCTTTTCAGCTTTGGAGTCTGGGGTACGCTTTACCAGTCTCAACTGCTGATTTTGGCTAAACTTCGATATTTTCCATAAAGCGACTACCGTCTGACCTCCACAACCCACATAGTTTATACTGCCGTCATAAGGAAAAAAGTCGCATCTAACATTTTTTTTCCAAATTGAGTTACATGTATATTTTAATTCAGTAAAAAAATGGCATCCACCAATATTTTTATATTTCGTATAAAAAAATGTTAGATGCGTCTTTTTTCCTTATGACGGCAGTATATGTACCTTTATAAAAATGAATATACGTTTTCTTTCATAAATGGAAGACTTACAAATAAACTGGGTCTATAATTAAATGGCTCTAATTGCATTACTTCTTCTTGCACTATATTCTTATCAGTCAAAGCAGTGGGTACTGATATGTGTATATTATTTATTTATGTACGGACGACACCAGGTCAAGCTACCCCAAACTGTCAGATATTCCCAATCAACCATGAGCCATGTGGGTTCTTTGTCCTGCTTTAGAGATAAAGTTGAAAATCTAATAAGGAAAGCTGACAGATTGTAGTAGCTGGATGTGCCATCTGTACTTCCTAAAAGAAGAACTAATGAGCGAACTGAATAAACGGAATGGTGTGCAAAGAAGTACAAGTGAATAACGCAACAATGTCATTGGACTGTCAAAATGAAAGCTACTGTTACTGTTAGTGAGCTACGCCATATGATATGAAAGTCGGCATGAGGTATTAAATTGTTATCTTTTCGGCCGAAAGGGAAGATTTTTCTTAATATTACGCCTATATGTATTTAAAAACTTGCAAAAAAACCGCAAGGTCATAAAAGAACGCAGGTTTTAACAGACACTATGCCATTATTTTTGAATAAATTGCATTCGAATTGAACAATTTGAATTTATAACAATGCTTTATCACACGTGTCGCATCATAATGACAAATAATGAGATAATGTACCCTCCACTGCCTATTTTGTAATGCAAATAATTATCCTAACACCAAATGTTACGTCAGAGTATTATTTTTTTTAAAAATCAAGCACACTTAATATATGAAAAGCATTGCTATGGACTCAGAATTATTCGATTCACTATGTAAAGACTGATTTACACGGTGCAATTTAGTTGTCTATGGCATACAATAAATTTGATGCAACAGATGACTTTTATCGTCTAAATGGTGTTTTGACAATGCAACTTCTATTGTTGCTTCAACTTAATTGAAGCAACTAAATTGCACCGTGTAAATCAGTCTTTATATCTACACTGTACCCTTTAGCCCTGTAACCCGTAATACAAATTTTCTTTCAATTTTTGCAGTTCGGAGTCTATTCGACCATGATTATAATCATTAGAATCATCAATACAAATACAACTCTCAAAGCAATCAACCCTGCAACCTTCCTTCTGATCAACTGATAATGAATATCTTTATTTAAATCTAAAAATATAAAAAGCATCACATGTCAGTACCCACAGTATGAACAAAACATAAATTCGCTTATACCCTGGAGTGACAGGCCAGATTACAGCTTGGAGTCGAAGTACTGCAGTTCTTTGTCCTGAGGCAGCTTCTTGAAGTAGCCCTCCACGTAGTCGTCGGTTACCTCTGCGAGGGTCTTGGGTTTCCACTGAGGGTTGTTGTCTTTGTCTATCAGGAGGGCTCGCACTCCTACAAAGAGGAAAGGTTGATATTGAAATATTTTATTATATTGATGTTTTTATTTCAGGATAGTGGGTTTTTATGTCTTAAGGTCCAGCCAGTCCAGCCAGTCCAGCCAGTTGTAGCCGGCGAAATTCTATTTTTCTTACGTACTTTTTTATTGTAATTTTCAGGTCAGGTTGTAGTTTTTGGCTTTCTATCATTAGAATTAATACATCTTACAAGTTATATATGCAACGTAAGGACAAACCAGAGACTATCTTTGTTTTTATAATAAAAATCGAACTTGGAAAAATGTATCAATGTTACCAATGATAATCATTCATATGCCACAACTCTAGGGTTATATTCTATAAATAAAAATAATACACAAACTGTGGTCCAAAAATGCATCGAGTATTTTTTGTAAACAATTTAAAAAAAAAAATTCTGTCATGAAAAATCACAAAGTTCACACACATCACAGTTTGTCACCTGGTTGTCACTGTCGCTGTTTTTAAATTATTTGGGCAAAAAAATATAACATGGTGTAAAAAATATTGGAATCGATTCAGTATAAACAATAAATAACGTTGCATAAGATGCGTGTGTGTTTGTAAGTTTCATTGATAAATACGAGTACGAGACGATTGACGCAGCGCCTGACCGATCGACTGCTGCGCTGCGTGTCGCGGGTTCGATTCCAACACGGACCAAATATTTGTATGGCCTGCAATTAGTTGTTCCGGGTCTGGCTGTTTGTGTATGTAATCTTATACGCTTGTTTGGTTATCTCACTTTAAAAAAAAATGTGCTCACCCCCGATACAGGAGTCCTAGCCACACTAGGAATTTCTCCTGTAGCGTGGGTACGTAAATTTTTTTTTTTAAGTAGACAGTTTTCATGTAAACCAATCAGCGAAAATCGGGAGTACAGGAGGACAAGAAATTTATGTGAAACCATATTATTCAGAAATATTATCAAAATTTAATGGGAAGTATTATGATTTATGGAAGGAATATTTTAATCAAAGATCGTTGGAAAAGGGCATATGGTATAAAACTGTCCAATGTGAGCCTCCTCGTATACCTTGGTTTACATATAGTCGATTAAGTAGGAAAATGATTATGATAGCGCATAGAATCAAAACAGGACATATTCCATCAAATAATTATGCCTTTTTAATGGGAAAAATTTCTTCGCCAAAATGTAATACTTGTGGAATAGTAGATGATGTATACCATATGTTGATGGAATGTGTCCAGTTTAATGCAGAGAGAGAGGAATGGTTTGAAAAATTTGACATGGATAAATTACAGGTCGGAGTCATAAATTCAGCACTCTCGAACCCCAATAGTGAAGAAGCTTGTATTTTGTTTAAGTTATTATCAGTTAGGTTAAACTAAGGATTTAGTCTGTAAAATAATTATAGTAATCGGACTGACATATACATGTAGTATAAAAGTCCAAAAAACAAGGAATAAAAAAAAAATGTAAACCAATCGGCAAATCAAGTTCATATTTTTAAAACTAATAAAATAAGACATTGACATAGTCCATATAAGGGTTACATAAATAATCGTGACTATTTCGTTTGGTCTTATTGATACCCTAGAGATATGGGACACAAGAACAAAAAAAAAGTTCATATTCGTCATACCTTCAGGGAAGTCATGGTTCTCAGTGGCGCGGCAGGCGGCGCGGTACTCCATCTTGAGGCACTGTGCGAGGTCCAACTGTGCGCCTCGTTGTAGCGCACGGAGCGTGATCTTCAGAGAACCGGGACACATTTGGCTGAGAGTCTGGAAAGGTTTGAAGATGGGGAAGGCTTGCTTACTTGAATAGGGGATGTTATGTCAAGTTTTATGTGAACTTAGCCCTCAATGGGTTTCTGTATTAAAGAGGCTAATAACAAAAAAAATCTATGGTAATTGTGGGCAGTGCTGCACCCACCATCATATTACAAATTAAAGAAATATCACCTTTACTTCAACGTGATTTAAGTTGATTTCAGAGTGACAGTTGAACTGACTACCTAATAGATTATTGAAAACTTATAAAAATGTTGATTTAACATAAACTGAACCTGATTATGTAGAAATTAAAGTTAATTTCTATAGACTTATAATTGTTTTTGGCGAATATGTCGCAACATTAGATTATAATGAAAGAGTTCAGTATTCTTCAGTGGGTTAAATAAAATATCTTAAAAAATAAGGTAAATTGGCGCCATTTTTTGTCTATTTTATAGCTTTTTTTTATAATAATTTTGATTTTGTTATTTAATGTTTTTTTTTTTCTTATATTTTCTATCCTCACTATGAGTAAACAATTTAGTTAAAACAATCTTTAAGAAGCTAATCCATACTAATATTATAAAGGCGAATGTCTGTCTGTTACGCTTTCCCGCCTAAACCTCTCAACCGATTTTGATGAAATGGCACAGACAATTTTTAGACCCTGAGATCTTTCTCAGGGTCTAAAAATTGTCTGTGCCATTTTAGCCTATGTTCTTACATAGGCTACATTTTATCCCAGAAAAATTTCATATTCCCGAGGGAAATCTAAAAAGCGCAATATAACCGAACTCTACGCGGGCGAAGCCGCGGGTGGAAAGCTGATTTTCTATGAATAATATGCCTGTAAAAGATTCATACTTCAATGCATATGTTGTTTTTTATTATGTTAACGTTTCTAGTGAATATATTGTTGGTGTATCTGTTAAATAATACAAAAAATTAAAAACCAGTCTCTCACCTTCAAAGTTTTCACGGACCAATCATTCTGAACCTTCTCCAGCCTTTCAATAATCTCTTCAATTGATGAAGCAGCAAAGCAATAGTTAATATGTTTGATGTTATCAGACAATGTGAACTGATCTGATGGCTCATGAAACTTGCTCAGGAGATTGTTGATTTCTCCTTCTTCAGTAGCCCGTGATAGCAAAATTTCTAATTCATACAGCCTTTTGCTGGGTATGTAGTGTGTGGCAATGCCAGACTTGACTACATCCCATCCTTTTAGCCTATCACCTGAAAATATTATGATCATTATGGCTGAATAAAAAAATATGTAACCTGACAAAATGTGGCAACTGTACATTTGCAATACAACACAATTATGCAAGTAGATCATAATATACATGTGTTGCTAAATAATTATTATTCAATGTAAGCTACTTTAGTTGCATCCTCATTAGGTAGAACCGCATGCAACCTACAAAAACGATTGTCATTAAAAAGCAGTTTTATTTGAGTACTTTACTCACCAGTCAGTCCCAAATATAAACCTAAATTGACCTGTAACCTCGGAAGGAAATATGAACCTCCAACATCAGGGAAGAGACCAATTTTTGTCTCAGGCATGGCTATAACAGTCTTCTCTGTAGCAATTCTATATCTGCCGTGAACTGATAGTCCTAAGCCACCTCCCATTGTAATGCCATTCATTACAGCGATGTAAGGTATCTTGTATTTGCCAATGAGATAATTGACATTGTACTCAGTGTGGAAGAACCTTGGGCCTTCAACTTTATCTATGGCAGCTTTTACATCTCCGCCTGCGCAGAATGCTTTGTCACCAGCTCCTTTGACTATCACCAATGCCTTCTTACTCTCCCACTCTTGGAGCTGTGGTAACAGTTTTGTTACCATAGACGTATTGAGGGAGTTCAAAGCTTTGGGTCGGTTGAGGGTTATAATCCCTGCATTGTTAAGTGTTTCAAACAGTACATCTTGCTCCTGACTAGACATTGTACGTTTTATGTAGTATGACACTGTGCGGTTTACATTAACACTGAGCTTAAACATCTGTGAAAGGAGTTTGTGTTATATGTAGATTACATTCAGTTGAATGGAAAATGTCCACTTAAATAAAATAATTAAAAAAAAAACATATTTTACAGAATGGCCATTACCAATGGGCACCATCACCGATAAACATTTTTTTCATGACTATATCATGTAATAGATGAAAGAAATGAACAGCTGCTTTGATTAATTTCAAAAAAAGGTTATTTTAAGCTAATCCTACAACTTTCAGTATTTTAGTAAAACTCAAAATGTATTACTTGATTAAGATAAGTACTATACTAGTTTATGGATTAAATGCAAACTTATTTTTAACTTACAAATTGGAATGCAAAATGGTCACAGGATGTTATTAGGCTCTACAGCAAAAAAATTAAACCAGTTTATTGCTATTCCTTTGCTATCAACATAATATCTTTTTCTCATCTTCAAAAAAGAAAGTAATAGTATTTTATAGCCTTTGTGGATTTACTAAGAATCTAACAAGGTTATCTTCCCTATTTATATGGTAGTGCGAAGACTTTAATTAGAACATTAATGTGTGAAAAATAAAGTTAAATATGTTAACATATTAGGAAAAAATTGGAACATTTTATCACAAACACAAAAAGTCACATTAATTGAATGGATCAATGTATCAACATTTATTAGCAAATTACCTTTTTAGATACCAATACGTACGCACATGGAATATAATTACGTTACAGATAACATAAATTGCATAATTACTTACTTTGGGCCTACGAAAACACCGTTATCTGCAAATTTATGTTGCCAAAACTACTTCTCTTATCTAGTGATAACACAGCAATTCATTTGGAAAATCAGCGACACTCGTAAAAAATATATAGCGATCAATGTGTTGCTTCGTAAGAAATGATAATGATTAATGAACAGTGAAAAATATTAATTAAAATAAATAAATCTACCCCGAAACCGGTTGTGCCCGTCCGGTATAAAGACAATAATTTTTGTTTGACATATTTATTTTCCCGTGTCAATGTCAATGCTAATATCATGACACATATGTCAATACATTTTGACATCTATAAATCTCCTTGTTGAACGATTAACAAGATTGAACAATCAATTTCGTGGTTCGATGCAAGGATATTCTATAGTATTTATCATTTTTTGACAGAGTTTGCCTCTTTAATCCCTATGAACAGATGTGAACGAACCTCACCAATGATGAAAAATACCTGCGGGAAAAT
The DNA here is from genome assembly GCA_017933935.1 of Sesamia nonagrioides. NCBI lineage: Eukaryota > Metazoa > Arthropoda > Insecta > Lepidoptera > Noctuidae > Sesamia > Sesamia nonagrioides. Next base: position 2,269,453 of record JADWQK010002063.1, read on the forward strand.
AGCAAAAATGTTATAACTTATTTTGACAGTTGCAATAATCAGCTGATAATATAACCTGAAATGCAATAGTAAATAAACCTAAAGAACTGAGAAGTCAGAAGGCTTCAACTTGTAAACTGCAACTATAAACGGTATAATTATTTTATAAGATGGGTGTCACGAGAAAAGTACTCAATTGGTATGCCAGATTAGCCCCCGCACACGGTAAATCAACTCCACCATACGAACATGTCATACAAATCGGTGATCCAATGTTACGTAAAGTTTCCGAGCCCGTTCCTCTCGATAAAATTAAATCAAATGAAATACAAACCATTATCAAAAAATTAGAGTATGTAATCAATAAGTATGGTAGCCTCGGTATGTCGGCGCCACAAATAGGACTGAACATAAGAATATTTGCTATGCAACACACAGTGAAGCAAATTGCAAATGTGCCGAAGGAAATAGCTAAACTAAAAGGAATGGAAGTTGTACCTTTTACTGTAAGTGAGTATTCTGTTTAATAATCAAATAAATGAGTTTCTATGATGATGACTGTTTGTGAATCGTTTTATTCAGGTGTTCATAAATCCCAAACTCAAGGTGATTGACTACCAAAAAGTAATTCACAGTGAGGGGTGTGAAAGTGTTCAAGGATACCAGGCTGAAGTACCCAGATATAAGGCTGTTCAAGTTGCAGGTAGATAATTCCAATAAAAAAAAATTGTATCAAATTTTCAATTACTAAGTCAAAAAAATGTCATATCACAGGAATTTAGTTGTTTCTGTATACCCATATTATTTTACTAATTTCAGGTCTAAATGAACAAGGAGAGGAGATAACACAATTGTTCAAAGACTGGTCTGCACGAATAGCTCAGCACGAGATGGATCACCTGGATGGCAAGATATATACTGACATAATGGACAGGAAGACATTGACTTGTTCGTGTTGGGAAGAAGTTAACATGTCCAAAGGGAAACTTGTTATACCATTTAGTCCATAATAAAGTATTTATTTATTGAACAAGCTACTTTTTTTTGTCATCCATTTTTTTTTGAGATTTCTTATGCACTCCTTATAATATAACCATAACCATCTAGGGCTTATATGGTTCAATAGAGGACTACAGTACTACTTTTTGAACCACTTGTGGGGCACAGATAATAACAATCAACAGTACAAGTAAACATAAATCGGTTAACTAAATTTCTGGCCAGCTATTTGGAGGACCGTTTTGTCCTCCTCGTGGACAGGGCTGGCCAGGTCCAGCGGTATGGCGTAGAAACCGGTGTCCCGCAGGGGTCCGTTCTAGGGCCTCTTCTGTGGAACGTCGGTTACAACTGGCTCCTGCGGGGAATCCTCTTCGGCCCGCACTTTAGCGGGCTGACGACGCGCCTGCTGAAAGCTGCGGACGCCCTCTCATGGCTTATGCCGAACATGGGAGGACCAAGCATGCGGTGCCGGCGTCTATACGCCGGCATACTGAGGAGTATGGCTCTTTATGGGGCCCCCATTTGGGCGGACTCCCTCCACAGGAGGGAGAACGCCACCGCTCTTCGGGCGCCCCAAAGGGCCAGCGGGCAGCGCGGGCCTACCGCACGGTGGGCTTCGCAGCGGCGTGCGCTCTGGCGGGCACCCCGCCTTGGGAGCTCGAGGGATGGGTGCTCGCCAGAGTGTACGAGTGGACGGCGGGGCGCAGGGCTTTGGGCGAGCGTCCGGCCTCAGAGGTGAGGGAGGCCGTCCGGCGGGAATTGGACGCAGGACCTCGCTTCCGCCGTCTTCGGCCGACATACCCTCGACGCCATCGGGCCGGTCCTGAAGGACTGGCTCGATAGGCGTCACGGGTTCCTCTCCTTCCATTTGGTGCAGGTGCTCTCCGGTCACGGCTGCTTCGGCAGGTAACTGCATCGGATAGGTCGAGAGGAGACACCGTCGTGTCATGGTTGCGGCGCGGCGGAGGACATGGCGGAACACACCCTCGCGGTGTGCCCGCCGTGGGCTGTGCCGCGCCGCGATCTTGTCGCGGCGGTTGGAGGGGACCTCTCGCTGCTCGCCATCGTAAGAGCGATTGTAGGAAGCGAGGAGGCCTGGGCGGCGATGGCCTCCTTCTGCGAGGGCGTGATGTCGCAGAAGGAGGCCACGGAGCGCGAGCGAGAGGAGGATCCCCTCGCTGTGGCGCACCGCAGGCGGCGCAGGGGCAGGAGAAGGCGGGTTTTTGCCCGCTTTCTATATTTTTCTTTCGGGTATAGCTGGGCCATTCCCTGTTACTGAAGAAGGGAATAGGTATATCATCGTCATGCAAGACTATTTCAGCAAATGGCCAGAAGCTTTTGCAGTACCTAACCAAGAAGCTCATACAGTCGCCAAAAAGCTAGTTCACGAGGTGTTCTGTTGATTTGGCATTCCTTTGGAGTTACACTCTGACCAGGGTAGAAACTTCGAGTCTTCACTATTTCAAGAGGTTTGCCAACTGCTCGGGATACACAAGACTCGTACAACACCATATCACCCACAGTCAGATGGAATGGTCGAAAGATTCAATCAGACGTTGGAGAATCATTTGGCCAAAGTAGTGGAAGAACACCAGAGGGATTGGGACCAATACATTCCACTCTTCTTAACGTCATACCGCTCTGCAACACATGATAGCACAAATTGCACACCGGCGAAAGTCAACTTCGGCCGAGAAATTAGAGTAAAGCTAACGTGCCCGGATTCGAAGAGGGATCTTTGGTATGGTTACATAATCCCATTAGAAGAAAAGGAAAGAGTCAAAAGTTCCAAGCCAAATGGGAGGGTCCGTACACGATAGTAACCAGAATAAACGATGTCACCTACCGGATTAAGAAAGGACCTAGAGGGAAACTGAAAATCGTACACGTAGACCGCCTAGCTCGCTATTATGGATCAAATTATGCTCGGGACGAGCATGACTAAGGGGAAATGTTACGAATGGACCTTATGTCGATGGCATAAGGTTCAATATCACGTGACATGCAGTGTGTCACTTTTAAGCCCTATTTCCCCAGATCTAGACATTTTCTAGGTACAATATAAAAACGCATTGCTAGACTTAGGATGGCCTATCGAATGGTACAGGTCTCAACAAAGTGTCGACATCGAAATTTCTAGAAATCCGTTTCTGGGAATTACCGTAGGTACTTAGTGAATGACTCTCTGGAATGTTCGATCAGCTGACCTATATATAGAGCCGCGACGCCGGCGCAGAGTCAGTCTACACTCGACTCGCTAGTCGAGTGTAGACTGACTCTGCGCCGGCGTCGCATTCGATTTCGGCATACGAAAACAGCGACAGTTAAGAAGCGATAATTGAGAATACCTACTGCGACAACTGTAACGAGATCTTGTGAGTACTACGTGAAGTAACATCTGTAGTGTTATTGTGGGTTTACGACACGAACTTCGTGGACTTAAGAGAAGACTTCGGTGCGACATCAGCTACGTTCTACTTGTCATTGCCTACTACCGTCTGTACCCTCGTCATCAATAAACTTCGTAACCCTTAACCGGCGTTTTAGTACCCCCAGCCCGTAACACCTTATTAATTTCATATAGGAACTGCAGTTCACTTACAATTTGCAACTGCAAAGGGCTAGATCAAAAATAAACGAACAATCTTTTTTAATAAGCAATTCTTTATTTGATTTAACTTTTACAATAAAGCAGTATCTGTTTAGTTCTGAGTAATACTATAAATAGGTACCTGTACTTAATAAATATTAGCGATATGGATAGAGATAGCCAAGTTATATATCAAAACTAAACCAACTTAGTCACTTACTTGTCACATTCTCATGTTAACTTAAAATTAGCAGTTGAAGAAATATTCCTAGATTAAGTAACTTAGGACACAAAATGAAGGTAGGTAGGAATGCTACAGTTCAGATTTAAGATGTTAAGCACTAAATATTTCTTCTCAAATGGTGCCGTAGTATAAAATCAGTGACTGATCCTTTATTCTGTGTCATAATAATATAATTTTACATAAATAAGGTTTTATCAGCTGCTTCTATTATAAGTTCTAATATACATATCATCAACATTTAAATTATTATTTATATATATATTTGTATTGTTGCTCTAACTATAAGAGAGATGTTTCAAATAATATACATGTTTAGTTACAATATTCAACATATTTTACTAAAATCTGAGTAGTCTACATAGGAATAATATTTAGCTTGATTCGAGTATAATAAACCCTGCAATTAGTAAGTGATCGCCAAAATAATCATATGTATAATAAGTCTCTTTTGCAGTAAGCAGAGTTTTAATCAATAATACATAATAATGTGGTTTCTAATTTTGTGCAATGATATATTTGTATATTGCCACTAAACATATATCTCGCTTCCCATTGCTTCAAGAGAACTCTTCAATCTGTCTGTACATCATATTTATTCAGTTCTGAACAAGCTTTGAATATGTTAATGTAATATTGAATTTCTTCCTTTATTTTCATTACATTCCATACCCATCCTGTATCATATTGTATTTAATTGTAAACGTTTTAAGCCAAATCTCACCAGGTACTCTAAAAGTATAATAGCACTATGTATAATTTATACGATATTAAAATGTTGCCAGTATATTCTAGCAAAATGCTTCCGATTTTTATTAGTTTACAATTAATATGTGGATTGACCACAAAATTTATACATCATTCTCATCAACATCACACTACCATATCCAAAGCGGACACTCACAAGGGCCAGTGAGGCCTTGCTTGCTGACCCAGCAGTTATCTCAAAGGATTGCTGGCCAGACTGGTGAGGCTGGTGAGTGACGATGGCCCACTGGCAGCTAGGCTCAGTCGGTCAGTCTCTTCATCGGCTTGGTTGTTTCGCAGCTCTTGCAGAGTATAGACGAATTTGGACCATTCGTCATGGCGTGGTTGGGAGACATGCTGTTGAAGAGGCATACAATAAAAAAACTGGTAAAGAAAATTAATGCTAATTCCTAGTTATTTATTGTTAGTCAACTACACTACAGTATATGAACAGACTTGAACTGATTCTGCCATTTTCTTTAGTAACATAACTTTAATGACCTTTAAGCCGTCTGTAAGAGCAGCTTGAAACATTTAGATGTTATTTGTCAGGCCTAACCCACGGTAGAAACATAAAACTCCTACATACCTCAGCAAGTTCATAGACCCATATCTTGCCAGCGTCGTCTCCAGCAGTGATGTGTGTGCCGGACGGCGTCCACGACACGCGGTTGAATGCCACGCCACCTTCCGCTTGGATTGACGCTACTGGCACCTGGATATACATTATTTTGATCGTAAAACAGTTGGTACTAATATTTGCAATAAATCTTATTTGGAAAATAATGGTGAAAGGATCACATCATATTATACTGTCTTCCTTCTCCTCCTCCGAATCCCGGTCACCCGCAAAGTGTGTACATTCCGGGTGATGAAATTGACAACCGGAGACTACCAAAATATTGGGTATGTTGCGCTTAGCATAATTCGGGTGTTTTCCTCGAAATCAACTTTAATGTAGAGATGTATAAAGAACAGTGTCTGGAGTTCACTCATCGTCAAAGAAAAGGGAGGATCCTTCGACTAGATGGGTGTTGTACCTGGCGGGCAATTGCCGACGATTGTTGGTTTTTTTTTTTTTGCATAATATTATAAACCAGCGCTTGATCGCAATCCTGCCTGATGGTAAACAGTGACGCAATCGTTGATGGTAAAGCGCACTAGTTTATTAATCTAGCCTTGAAGACACTCAAATTGTAGTCCGACGGAAACACCGCCGCTGGCAAATTGTTCCAGTCCCTCGATGTACGCGGTATAAAGGAGGAGGCGAAACGCCTCGTCCGGATCGTAGTGGTGTTAACAACTGCTGTATATTAAATACTAGTTGAGCGGTACACTATGCTCGATCGATACAAGATTTTACGTGGCGTCAGAGTCAGACGTGTTGTTCATATATCGCGTTGTAGATACTGTTACAGCTGTAACTTTATTGTTGAAAAATGTATCAAAAATCAAATACGTATACTTATATTTCATCGTTACAGAACCCACATAAGGTGTCAACTCAGAGGTTACAGTCTTTTAAAGTTCAGATATAATCTTGGTCAAATAATCTCATTTAGAATAGTTACTAAAATCTTAGTCTTTTGAGGAAAAGCCTCGCAAATTTAGTAAAGGATAGTAAATGAAGTTACTCAGTAGTAGGTAGTCATCATATTAGTACGTCTGGTTGACAGAACGATAAAAGTTAATATCCAAATCAGCAAATTGTCACTTACCTCGGTGTCCCGGTTGAGGTTCCACAGGTCGATCCTGCCGGCGGCGTCGGCCGCGGCGAACAGCGCGGGGTGTGTGGGCGACCAGCGCACGTCCACCACGTAGTCGCCGCTGTCCTCGAACGAGTACAGCGCCTTGTTCTCCTGAGGACACGATAATGGGTTATGAACAACTTCATTATAACGGTTTGACACATTATATGAAACCAAAACCATCAATCCCTCGAGCCTTGTGCCAAATATGTCCTAATTGGGTTGTATTCTAAAAAATAATTTAATGTCTATCAGATAGATTTATAAAAAGTAGTAGGCAGTGGAGGTCAGACGGCAGTCGCTTCACGGAAAATATCGAAGTTTAGGCAAAATCAGCAGTTAGACTGGTAAAACAGACCCAGACACCAAAGCTGAAAAGCTCCGGATACGACTGGGATTAACGCTGAGATGATGAGATAGATTTATAAAAAATATTGAGCACATATTTTTGTAATACTTAGGAAGATATATTGATTTGAAATGTCGCATGTCGTCACGCCCTGGTATACAATATACCACGGCGTGAGGTAATTAGCCCCCACTCCGTAACTTTAATACGCTATATCTCAGTAGTTTTTGGTAATTTTGACAAAATAAAAAATACGGGTCTTAATTTCTTTTATTATCTATAAGACGGACTAATATTTTTTGATTTACATACCTTGGATACATCCCTATTGGCCTCTAGTTTAAGATGTCCTGGATATCAGTATTTTATATGGAGGGATTGCCGAGTTAACCTCCACAAACCCACAATACAATAAATAATTAAATACCCTTGGTAAGACTGGTTGTCAGACTTCTGACAACTGATAAAGTGATGAAGAATGAGATAAGGAAGAAGAAGAAGACACGAATGACAGCCAGAATCAACAAATTAACGTGCTATCCAAAGAACAGATTTCGTCTTTTAATTGTCAGAGTTGGTCACATAGAAAGATGAAGCTAGTCTCTCAATCCAAAGCGTAGTAGGTTGCAATGGGGAAGAATAGGCAACATTCTCTCCACACCATTTATACTGCTCTAAATTTTTTTTTTTTTTTTTTTTATCAAACTCTTGAGTTTTGTACTTCAGGAGAACCTCTTTAGGTCGAACCTCGATAAGTCGAAAACCTCGCAAATCTTCAAAAAAAATATTTGTTCCCTTCCCTTAAACCACCAAAACCTCCACTACTCGAAATCTCAGCCCTCTTCTTCCTCAGCCTATAGATGTCCACTGCTGGACAAAGGCCTCCCCCAAGGCTTTCCACGCTGACCGGTCTTGTGCTGCCCGCCTCCATCGGCTTCCCGCGACCTTCACCAGGTCATCGCTCCACCTTGGAGCGACGACCTGGTGAAGGTCGCGGGAAACCGCTGGATGCGGGAGGCGCAGGACCGGTCGTCATGGAGAACCTTGGGGGAGGCCTATGTCCAGCAGTGGACGTCTTTCGGCTGAAATGATGATGAATAAATTCGTGCTAATTCTATTAATTGTAATAATATGATACACCTGACACCAAGCATGCAAACACGTGTTAACTTAGGTAAGTCATATAGGTTGTAAAATAAAACATTGCTATTATGTTCGAGATTATGATTAAAAAAGTTGAGGTCGCGGGTCTACCCTCGCTACGTCTTTCGGTGCGTGGTCGCCACTCGAGAACCCTTCGGTCCCACCGGGCATCGGTCCTACGCGCAATGTGTCCAGCCCACTGCCACTGAGTTGCTATTCTTCGGGCTATGTTGGTTACTCTCGTTCTTCTGCGAATCTCCTCATTCCTGATTCGATCGCGCATAGCCCTCTCCATTGCCCTTTGAGTGACTTTGAGCCTTCTTATAAGGCACATTGTTAGCGACCACGTCTCAATTCCATAAGTCATCACTGGCAACACACACTGGTCGAAGACTTTTGTCTTGAGACACTGCGGTATTTCGGACGAGAAGATTTTACGTAGCTTCCCGAAAGCAGCCCAGCCGAGTTGGATTTGACGATTGACCTCTTTCTCGAAGTTGGACCTTCCTAACTGGATAGTTTACAAATTTATTACTTTTATTTAATTTGGATTTTAGCGAAGAAATTCATTTGTCATTTTGTCGAGTGAAATATTGTCTAACTCAAAATTTATAAGAATGAATCTCAACCTCTTTATGTCGAATAAAAATCCATCTAAGTCGAAATTCTCTAAAAGTCGAAGACCCTATAACTCAAATTTTTTGGCGTATATACGACTTATAGAAGTTGAACTGTATTTACCTTCTGGCTCCACAGCTTCACACTCCAGTCCATGGAGCAAGTGAGGTATAGATGTGACAGGTCTACCGAGCCAGCGGCAGCATGGCAGGACACTCCTGTGATGGGTCCCGCGTGACCCTCTACGCATTCCGTCACGCCGGCACGTTGTCCGTACAGACAACCTGTGGAACGGAAAATAAACATTAGTACACTGCATTGTCAGGAAGCTATTCTGTTTAGGTGCTATCATAAATTGAGAAGACGCGCGGGGCAATTGGCATCCCACTATCAGTAGCAATGGATTTCATTTTGGCAATTCAATTACATTCATTGCGTTATTTACGTTGTTGAGTAGACATATTTATCGAACATAATATAAAGAATTAGCAATGTCAGGCGAAATTATTCAGATTGATAGTGTCTTTTGCAATAGGCTATTTGACAGTATGAACATTTTTGTGATTATTTGCTTTAAATGCATAAAATGAGGGTTCTTTATGTCATTTACATGAGTTTAAATGAAAATAATAACAATTAATATATCCAAAAATACAAAAATATGTTTAGCATTTTGTTTCTCGCGCCTCTTATTGTGAAACGATCCGGATTGGCTAATGTCACGATGACGTCATTCGCTCATAAACACTTGTTGTCGTTCTATGTGTTTTCAGGGGCCCTAGCCAATGTAACATCGCTTCGTAGCGATGCGAAATCGAATACCAAACCAACCAATGGCGGGAACGATAGACTACGCGACGCGATAAATCACGTGGTCAATCGTTCTCGCCATTGGTTGGCTTGGTATTCGATTTCGCATCGCTACGAAGCGATGTTACATTGGCTACAGGACCAGGTGTTTTAGCGTTTATAGAAATTTTTTAACGATATTTGGAGCGATTTGTGGTATTTTTTTGTTTTCTGACTGACAAATAACAGAAAAATACTAACACCACTGCGGAACCGAAAATCGTTTATAAGTTTGTGACGTAACTTACAAAGCGCGACGCCACATTGCTGAATAAAGGGTTTCGGCGGCTTATTTGAATATTTATTTGCATGTTTCTTACCAAATACGTATTTAAAATAAAAACTTTTGGTGAACTTCTTAACCGCAACCAAGTAATTAAAGATAAAAATTATAAATCTGTCAAATAGCCTATTAGGATGTAGGAGCGGCCCCCTAATCGGCAAACATATTTTTGTCAAATGATTGCGACTAGTTTGGATCGTTCGGAACGCCCATTGGTCCGTTCGGTCAAAACGATCCCAACTAATCGCAATTAATTGACCAAAATGTGTTCGCCGATTAGGGGGCGGGTGTTCATAACTCACCAGTATAAATATTCCCATCCTCGCTGCCCAACACGAAGTTATTAACATCGCCATGCGGGAAGCCCATGGACGTCACAGCGACTGCCTTGCTCTGCCGATGCTGCAGGTCTAAGGTTTCCTGAGGCTGAGACAACATGTCTAAGGACCAGGAACACATGCGCCCGTCGGTTGATACGGAGATCAGGTTGTGTGCGTTCTGGCTGCCTACTACGGAGAGGCAGTACACTGGGTGCTGGAAAGCAGAGGGTTGTGATTAATTTTCTTTTAACAAATTAATAGTTTCGGATTTAGTTTGTCACACAGATGGGTTACACAATACATGGATACCTAACAAGGATTAACATGTAGAATATTTTAACCCAGTATGTAAATATTGGGTTAAAATATTCCAACCCAATCCAAATTTACTACAGGAATTTCAACCCAATATTTACTAAAGTATTTAGACCCTGTAGTAAATATTGGGTTACTTATGCAAGTAAAAAGCTAATAAAATGCGATAATGTCATATTGCACGTAAGGGTAAAATAAGTTTACATTAATAGTCGTCAAAAATGAAAACAAAACAAATTATGACTGAAAAATACTTAATTGATATGCTAGTGGAGTTTTTAATACGAAACTAAGACCTTTTTTAGAAACTAATAACGTAATAACAATCCCAAAGTACACGTACTGTATGTGCGAGTGAAGACAGTGGTGTCCGTTGAATGGGCGTCCGCTTCTGTACGCGATTGTCCCAAAGTACTATCTGACCGGAGTACGTACCGCCCAGGATCAGGTTGGGGTGGAACCTGAATATAAAAATTGTTTAAACATTATATATTTTTGGATATATAGATCGCAGTACGGTGATCAAATTACTTTGAAAAGGAATTCAAAATATAAATCCCAAAAAATTGGAGACCACAATGACAACTAAAAACAATACAACCCAAAATAACTTTTTTTACTTAAATTATAATTGATATAATTGTTAGAATTTTGTAATATCGTTTTATCTTGTTTCCCCTTTTATTCTCGACAATGCCACGAAATTCTTTGATATGCAACCCAAAACAACAATACCTGCCCCCTAATCGGACCAATGGGCGGTCCAAACGATCCCAACTAGTCGCAATCATTTGACAAAATGTGTTTGCTGATTAGGGGCTGGTTCTATTAATAATTTCTAAAATATATCACCACATTTTATAAAACAAAGTCACTTTCTCTTTTCCTATGTCCCTTTCCCACAATAACATTTTTTTTTGTCATTTACCTACTTTTTATGACAAATATTGGCTAATTTTCGAAGCCATTTGAATGAATACAGCATTAATGCTTTTCCCATTTAATACTTTAAATAAATTGTTGATTTAAGATAGATCTATACTGCCCTTTTCAGCATATGATTAAATGAATATTTTGGAAGATATTACAGATTTAAATATTGGGGGGCGTCGCGTTTACCGACTGTCCGGGCGGTGGAAGCGAAGGGCCGCTATGTTTTTCATCAACAATCTGTATATGATAAAACTCGTAGTAGGTAGTATAAGGAGTGTTTTTATAAGTGTATCGCATCTCACCTAGCAAAAGTAGCACTCATGACCGGCGACTGACAGTGAAAGATGTCCTCGGGCGTGGTCTTCTTGAATTTGGTGTTCCAGACCAGACACACGCCGTCGGGGTCGTGCGGCGCGTCGTCGCTGTTGTGGTAGGATGCCAGAAGCAGCTCGGGGTGCGCCGCCGACCAGTCCACGCACGTGACGCAGCGCCCGCGGGACCAGCGCTCGTCGTGGAACGTACGCACCAGCGACAGACGCGCCAGGGACTTGTCGTCACTGTGGGGTGCAATTGTGTGGTCAGCGTCAGTGGGTAAGTATTTCAATTATCTTGAAAAAGGTAAAAAAATGAGCATGGTTGACGACGGATGTTTTGTGTTATGATGGAATCGGAGGCATCTCATTGGTGAGTATTAAAGTTACACAGTTAAATTGAAAATAATCAATAAAAACCACTCCAAGAATACCACACAATGACACAAGACGCACTTTACAACAAAGTATCAGTGTTGACTGCTGTGCGATCTTCACTGAACAATTTAGCAAACCACTTGCCAGCTATTGAAACAAGTTGAACTTATCCAAAGCTTCGGAAAAAGTATTATTAAAAGTCAGTTCTTTTATATAGGATATAGATTTTTATTCAAACCCGAAACGTTAGAATCACTTCAAATGTACGTTACCAATATTTGATACCCATCGTCATACCTACAAAAAACATTCTTATCATAATCATGAATTCAATTCAATGGCAGCATCCAGAACAAAAAACATGAATTCTCATTTTTTGCGTTTAGAGATACCAAACCGTAGAGATTATGGTGCTCTCAGAATTAAAAAAAATGTGTAGCAATAGACAACTTCTTCGCTATCATCTAATGTAACTTCCGTAAACACTTTGAAGAGAATCGTTTGTTAAAGTCTGCCGATCTGTTCTGTCAAAATCCTACAGTGAAATCTTAGGTTAAGTGAGCTGTATTTTCATAGTATCATTTTTTTTTTTTTTTTTTTTTTTAATTATAAACTAGTGCTTGACTGCAATCCCGCCTGATGGTAAGCAGTGATGCAATCGTTGATGGTAAAGCGCACTAGCTTATTAAGCCTATTCACTCAAAAAAACTGAGTGAATAGGAAGGAAGACGGCAGTTGAGCGAGGTGATGCAATGTTTAACCCAACAACACGACCAACGATGCTGCGCCAGAGGATCTGATCTGGAGACCCTCCACGACAAAACTCCCGACACAACAATATTAGGCACATCGTACCCGGTACACATCGCAACACAACTGCTCAGACCCGTCCTCCGTACGGCTTCACCAGACATCATGCCGGAACACGACGAATCGCTTGGCGGTAAGACTTTGTCTGGTGGGTGGTAACTTATGCCGGCGGCTGATGTTGTTGCCTACCACCGAGAAAACATGTCATGTGGTATGACAGGTCCGATTTCACAGTGAATGTTTAAAGATACTCACAGCGCGTTCTCCGCGTCTCCCCCGCCGGTGTAGTCGGTGTAGATGTCGACGGACTCGGCCAGCGCGCGCTCGATGACGCGGCCCGCCTTTGACATGAAACGCTGAAACTCCGACGACAGCATGATGGTCTGCTTCTCGTCCGCGCTCAGCTCGCGAACTAACAGTCAAGGCATATTAAAGTAAAATAAAAGAAGCAGTCTCTGAGACTAGCTGCAATAGTAGCAAATCACAATCACGAAGGATAAAAGTTTGCATTGACATGTTGTACATATACATATAGGTAATGTGTATATAGGGCATTTTGTTTTATACAATATGTCAAGAAAACCCTTTCCGACCCGAGAAGGTATTGTTAAGTATCGTACGTATCGTAAGTATACCCACAAAGCCTGGCCAAACTTGAAAAAAAAAAAAAAACCCTCTAAAAAAATAAATTTATTTTTTCGCAAAAGGAGGCAACTTACATGGCAACACGGGGTGCGTGGGTGATAGGGGCAGTTGAGCTCATGCGCTTCACGACCATGAACGCTGCCCGTTACGTGGACGCGATTGTGCAGACGTTGGAACGCATGCTTAAACGGCACCGTGGTACAAAACGGATCTCATAGTCTGAGTTTTTGCATGATTGCAGTCACTCTTATCTTACCCAGACACATCACTATTTTTAAATACTCTACGTTAGAAAACAACATGATCACACAGTACACCGAAAGTCTACACGGAAGCAATGTATGCGCGAAAGTGATAATTTAAAGTAAAAGTGATTTAGAAAAAATAAGATTATTTCAAAACTCAATAGTAAATTTACTATGATGATTATGTTTTATTTGGTTACGTGATTACCTAAACTTTATTATCCTCCGAACGGGGTTTTCTTTACATATTGTATATTTCCATAATTTATACCTGATTCTAGAGCTATTTGAACTTAAATAGCACTCCTAATTACTTGATTTACGTTCTGTTTTATAAAATGGTCTGCATGACAATGTTAATAATATTGTCAACAACGCATGAATATTGTTGAACTGTCAAAATAAAAGCAATTGTCATTGTCATCATTTAAACCGCGTAATTTTGCACAAATGTTGTCATTACAACGGATTATAACTTTCACACCAACCTTTCTTTTCTTTCTCCTCATCTTTCTTCTCCTGTGGCTCCACCGTCACAGCCGGCTGCACCTCCTTGACAGTAGGCAGTCCATGCGGCAGTATGCCGGGGGGAAGCTTGCCGTGGAATGCCGCTTCTTCCTCATCGCCTTGCCGCGCGCCGTCGCCGTCGAATGTAAGCACTGGACGGTGAATAAGAATGGCCCTTGCCGGGGGGGTGTGTGTATGTGCGGTACGGCTGATTTATTTGAGTGGTGTCATTATGAGCTTGTTAAATGCTTGAAGACACTTCAATCTGATTTTGTGTTGGCGAGAAATGTTGTGATAACTATTGGATAAAGGCAAGACCACTGGATTTTTAACATTTTTAATTTGGAAGAGAGCAAGACTGAAATGTCATATATTATATGGATTAAATATACCGTACGTAAATTGAATTTGAATCATGATTTTTGAAGAGAAAGTTAACGATTCATGCCAGTGATTGAAAAAAGATAAGCAGTTCAAATAAATATTTAAATAAGTTGAGAACACATTCGTCAGAAGCGTATTTATTGGTTTATAATTATAAATCAGCCGTACTTTGAGTTAAACTTGAATTCATGAAGTTATTTAATTTTCGGTTTCTAGATTCTTTAACATAGTCTAAGTCAATTCCAAAAACGAGTTTTTTTTTTCTCTTGATATTATTTATAACTTCATGAAAAACAATGTAATGAGTTATGAAGATAGATATAACTATTGCTCTACTGTGTTGCTAATCCTATCTACTAAGTGTAAATGGAACTTTTACTAGTTCGTTTTAACCCAAAATATAAGCAGTTTTGATTTTCTGAACGCGGAGCGCTACCGATTGGTCTTCCAAAGTTCGTTAAAATAAAATAGTATTTACAAGTTAATAATTAATAATTATTTTTGAAGTTAAAACAGTTGTCAGTAAGGTTACTTGATTTATAACAAAAGCTGCTTGTATTTAAGGCACTATAAACTCATGAGTACGATAGCGAAGAATGAATAGGAATGCAGGTTGAACGTCTTATTCATTACTACATATTTGTAAATCAATCTAAATGATTTAAAATCTAATAAGCTGTCCTCCAATTTTCTATTCATCCGTATCTTAAGCACGTACTGTTATTAAGACGAACAATATTGTAAGTCAATGATCTATTTTAATCTGCTCACGGATATTAGCTATTATAAGCGTCATAACTACATGTTAAATGAACACAAGACCACATGACAAAGTTTGTTAATGCTTTAAATATTTTTAACAAACTAATATCATGCGGTTCTCTACCCTAAAGCAATGGCATGAGACTACAGTTACAGTAAGTTTCTAAATAAAAATAGTTTTTATGAACAGATAGAAATGCTCTTACAACAAGCTATGGAAACTTCAACGATGCAACCAACCTGAACTTTACTTTCACGTAAATAGAGCTTATTTTGTTATTTCCGCTCTGATTGTAAATATCTAAAATTCTATGACAACAGGCCTTCTTGTAAGTACTGAAGTAAATCCTAGGAACTAGAACCGTAATTTTGAAAATAATATCCTATATTATCAAAAAAGATAATTATAAAATTGCGGAACGCATGCTCTTAAATAAACAGGGGATTTTATGGTAGACTTTTAACCCCTATTTTTCTTAAGCTGCCAATAACCTAATTAAGTTACAAACTCAAATCAACAATGAGTAGCCAGAACGTCACAGTATATTTCAACTACAAATTTGAGATTGGTTGTGTCGTGTACAGTGCCCGGCACGTATGTTGACAAGATTTTAATGTAGTAGGGGTAAATTCGCGCATGGTGTACTTGGGAATGAATGACACATGGAATCGGGAACGAACAGGCGGTGCGGGAGGCAAAGGTCGACTTACGTACCTACCAATTGCGCGAGAGGTGAGGCGCTATCTCATACCCCGCGTCCCGCGCGCACCACCAAACAGATCTAAAAAACGATTTCTGTGCATCTTCGTTAGATGCGCAGTTACTCTTGCTCTTGCCAAGTTGCGTGCCAGGAACTCTATAAGCCGCAATTCAAGTACAGGCCGATGCACTTGGTGTGCTTCTTGTTGCACAGTTGCACAGAACCCTGTGAATTTGATACTGCGCCAATCCTCCGTCTTCGTCGTTTCTTCGTCTTGAGGAAACCTGGACTTTATAAGTCTGAAATCGCCAACCCGAAAAGGTTGATGATGAGCCAATCCTCCGTTGGGAATAAGATTAGCAAATAAATAAAAATTTTTACAGTTCGTTTAATCGATTTTGATTTCTATTGCTCTGGTGGCATGACAAATGATAACTGGAGCATATAGTTGGCATTCATCTTAATTCAAATAAAGAGTGATGTTTTGACGTTCTGGTTACTAAGTGGTGATTTGGGTTATGTAACTACTAACTAATAACTTTTGACAAGCGTAATACTATGACTTCGTGATTCCAATGTAAGAGACAGACGGAGCTATACCTACACAACCGATACCACCATCCGATTTTCGCACTGGAATCATAATGTCATTGATACGTCGTAATATGGCCCCTGGCTTCGGTGTAAATCTAGAACTATCTACATCAATTAAATTAAAATAATTAATTTCATGCACACATATAAAAAACCATGTATCTCATACCACGTTTGTTAAAATACCTTCTTCTATGTGCAGCGTAGAAAGAGCAAGGCATTACTGTAACTATATTCTCAGAGCTTTCAGTTTCTCCAAAAGAAATTGTCAAAATGTTGGTCTCTAGCTCTACACTATTTCTGTAGTTGCCGATGTATTGATAACAACATACTGTATTCGAATCACAAACCTGTATTCCAACGCAACGTTTGAAAGGTAATATGTAATAATAATTGAAAGAAGACTACTTTTACCATGATCAAAATCATGGTAAAAGTTGACAGAAGCTTTTAAGCATAATCCGATAGATTTTTTAACTGAATGTGAATTGATAAGTTTTATAGGACTAGTTATTTTTAAGAGAAACTGAAAGTTATTCTATTACACATATAGAAGCTATTACATCTACCTGTTTTAATGAACTCTATGTGATCTACTTATTTCCTCTAAAACTGTGCAACTAAAACACAAATTCCTAAAAGCGTTAAACATTTGGTGACAGAAAGCTTTGGAATATTTAAAAAAATGCAAAATAACTTCCCGAGCTCTCCACAAGAGAGGTACATGTTTCATCATAATAACAAAAATAAATAAAAATAATACTTGGATTTAATATCAACATATGAATGACGTCACTGGTCATGCATAGGTACTTATACACACAACATGTATTTCTGTCACATGCATTATGGATTTAAATGTATTATTTATAAATAATGAAGAATTTATTCGGAATGTATGTCATACAGGGACAATTTGGTGGATTATTAACAGCTGACCGTCAGTAGTAAAAAGTTTAGTATTTTTGCTGTGGTATTACTTTTGAAAAGCACATTTTTTCATTTATATATTACGTTTAGTCTTTAAAGTATCAAGATTTTTATAAAACGATTTTCATTAGAAAGTTACTGACTGACCGTCAACTAAATTATAAATAAAGGATCCTGTATTGAAACACACACACAAATAAATGCTAAGTTATGTTTTTGTTAGCTTTGTCATAAATAGCGTTACATAAGAGATATATATAGACAACAAACCATGCTAGGTGATAGGCAAAGGCTCTACAAAGGGCTATATTTAGTTAAAATGATTGTTTGTATGATTCGGAATTGAAACCTACCTGTGAATTCGTCCTCCCACTCTAAACCCGGGTTTAGATTGTACTCATCTTGAAAAGGGAGGAAAAAACAAAAAAACAATGTCAGTATCTTTCGACCATAATATATAAATAAAAATTTCAAACTATACATAGAAATAGCTAGTGCTTATATATCTTACAGCATGACCGTATCGCGTTGCGTGGTCGCGTGCTTGCTGTATCGTCGGCAGCGCCAGGCGCGGCCACGCAACGCGCGTCCGTGTGTTAGGACCTGTGCAGTGTATGTTAGTCGAGTCGAAGGGTAAAACAGCGTGAAATGATACGGCGACCCCATAATACCACCATAATTCATATACACATATTATATTCTGTATATATCTGCGGCCGTTATGTAGGTGTCCAGCGGGAGACCTAGTGGAGAACTCTGGAAGGCCACAATTCCGTTGTAAACTCTTAAACGTGCATCAAATGATGATATTTAATTGAGTAGTGTCACTCGAACCCCCCTCTAAAGGCTAAACGTTACAGATTTCTTGATAAAATGAAATGGATTAAATGGTCGAGATGTTCGGCTAAATTTAGTTTATTTATTTATCAAGTAATCTGAGTACCGCACCTATTTGTTAGTAGGAAATAACTAGAAGCGTGAAAGTAAGGATAACCTACACTATGTACAGATCTAGACCGAGATGAGGACTAATATACAACCGACACCAAGTTAACCGACATGATAAGAGAGAGAGGTAGTGTTAAGGGTAAACGATAGAAAGCGTCCTGGCGGAATAATGACTTACCGTAGTAGTCGGTTGCGTGTGCTAGAAAAGGACAAAAAATAAAAATATTCTGTCAGTAGCAGTTCAGTGATAAAATACATATCTTTACAATATGACTAGATATATAACGTTTAAGAACCGTTGAATATTTATGTCTTTATAAATATACTATTCATATTTACATAAACTTATGTAAATGATTCTTGAACAAATGGTATGGGTGGTATTCACAATGAATTGATATTAGTCCATTATATTTGTAGTGAGCACATGCAAGTCCTATCCGACCATGGGCAAGACGAATACGGCGAGTTCCGTGTAGAACAGCAGAAGCATACGAACAGATCATGATTTTTGTTGATAAGCCGTTATACCCAAGTCCACGGCCTTAAGAAATCATCATCATCATATCAAACTAGCGTCAGTTACATCATCGGTCAGTGTTTAGTAAAGTGCAGCACACTGTAACGTTAGTTTGACGGCAAACAATAATACATGCTCGGACAAACTGTCAAAACCCACGCTTTAATGGGCGTAGCCAGGGGTATTAACATAACTTGTTAAATTTTCAATTCTATGCTTCATAGCTTT
Source organism: Sesamia nonagrioides (assembly GCA_017933935.1). Lineage (NCBI taxonomy): Eukaryota > Metazoa > Arthropoda > Insecta > Lepidoptera > Noctuidae > Sesamia > Sesamia nonagrioides. Next base: position 2,288,530 of record JADWQK010002063.1, read on the forward strand.
AATTTATCTTATTCATCTGGCTACGCTCTCAAATGATATCTCGAAAAGGTTTAGTTACAAGTTTAAATGGAACAAAACTTATTAGGTTAGGCATATAAAGTTTAATACCATTTAATCCATTTCAAATAAATTAAATCCAATTTTAATGAGAACGGAATATAAACAGTGTACTTTTTCTAGGGCCAATGGAGGCGTCCGGTAAAAAAAAAAAAAAAAAAACAATAACAGATACTATGGTGTTCTTTTAATAAGCTAATGGAGTTCGTTTTAATAATAGATGTTTTTTTACGTGTTTAAATGAATATGTTTTGTTCCATTTCACGTAAACAAAATATGTGCATGCATTGCATATTTACGCCCGTGTGTGGGCTAACTGATTTTATTGTCCACGAATATGACACTAATATAAAAACAAACTGTTCTAAAATCTACTTTATTTGTGCAGATGATCTATTTTTTAAGAGTACGAAATATATGCAGAAGCACAACTTTCTAAGTTCTAAAGTGTTTTAAAATAATCATGCATTAATAGGAAAAAAATCTTCAAGAATTTCATTCCAAAAGAATAGAATAGAACAGAATACTCTTTATTATGTTCACCATATAAATTACAGAAAATAAATATGATTTCTTAAGAAATAAGCAGCACTTTTGTACGTACTTATTGTGTATAATAAAATAAATAAATAAGATTACAAAGGGTGACACAATGGGCGGTCTTATCGCTAAGAGCGATATTTTACAGACAACCTTTTAAGTTACAATTTACGTTAATTTTAATTTATATAACTACTAATTTATATTACAATTACCTCTACAAACACAAAAAAATATTTAAGTTTAAACAATCACAGTGCATATTCGTGGACAAACAAATATATACTGTAAAACAATGTTAATAAGGTACAAGTTACCTTTGCGCGGCCGCCACCAGTCCTCCATGTATCCTGCAAGCGGTGATGCATTGGAAGAGCAGCCTTTTTTTATGGTAGCACAAACACAAACATTGCACCACAAGTCTCATACAGTATTTACTTTTAATTTATATCATTAATAATTCATTAGAAGGGTAATGAAAGACGACACAACATGTTAAGCTCAGAAAATAAATAAAAAATTCGCAAATAAATGCTGCCTGAGTTTATTTTGTTTTAAAAATACAGTGTTAGCTAGATCTGTATATGAAAATAGAATAGAAAACATTATATAAGATGCATAAGAATCATTTTTAAATTTAGTTCTTTAATGGTTTTATTTTTAAAGCAACTTGCTGTTTTTGTTTTGTATATTTGCATATCGAGAGGGAGTACAGAAACACACAAAGATATGATTTAGTTAAGTACTTAAATCTTCTTAATGTTTATTCTACACAATAATGAATAATTATAAACTCAGACAACATATCAAAGGCCAAATTAAAATAGATGTGTGAAAAGTAAATACTGTTTTAAAAACTACAGGGATGTCATTGGTTACGGGGGCTCTTGTCATTTGCAAATATGTTCCAAAACATTATTATAAAATATTAAATTATTAGATACTGGATATTACGTTGTATTTTTATTTGGGTTTTTTGCAAACACCCTTCATTGCAAAAAACCCAATAAAAATTCAACACTAAATTAAAATAAAATTCAAATACACTAAATTACATTTAAACTAAATAAAATTGCCCTCAATTTTATTTACTTTAAATATAATTTAGTGTATTTAAAATAAGATACTTAAAATGTACTTTACTATTTGCTAATGACAAAGTATAGTTAAACCAACACCCAGACATCACAGTTAAACGAAGTTATATTATGTTTCAAATGGGTATGCAAACTCGAAAATTATGTTATTGGACAAATGTAAATAATTATGTGAGTACACACAGAAACAACCCAAAACCCATTATTAATTTATTTGTAATGTTTTATGGGAAGTTATTAAAAGTGTAATATTATAATAAAAGGAGTTTCCCATTGTAAATCTATATTCTGTTTCTAAATTGCTTCTTCTTTTTATCAAACTGCGATCACTAATCTTATTGAAACTGGTCAAATCAATGTAAACTCTTCACTTGGACCAAAAATAATATACTTCCAAAAACAAACATATAATGTTCTCTTAAAACCTACTTAGTAGTGTTTGCAAAAACTCAAAGATAAAGAAACCAAAAATTGTCAACTCAAATATTAAAAAATAAAACGTCTTGCAAAAATGTTAGCTACATAGATTACACATAAGGCTTACCATCACGCAGCTCGCTGACACCAGTTGCTGTGGTCTGAGTTTGCTTTGCGTAAGTAACATTCTCCTTAGGTGGAATGTCTGTAGACTGGACCGAAACCACTTGCAGGGCAGGTGCTTTCTTCGGGCCACTAGTTTTTAATGGGAATATTTTACATATACTGTACAATACTAACAAAGTTTTACATTAATTTTTAGCAGGCACAAACAGTATGATATAGATGTCCTGTTTATACAAGCAGAAGTTTAGAAATATAATTCCACTGCTAAGTTCTGATAGTGATGGGGAAATAAAAGGAAGAGGTTGAGGAACTGCGAGTTGGTGTAGTCCAAAATATGAGTAACACCTTTCATCTGTCCTCATTGCATTACTTCATGTTAAGATCATAAATATTCACTTACCCATGAGCAGGTAAACTGGACTTATCAGTGTGTGGCAGACTAGCATCAGGCGATGCAGTCTGCGGTGGAGTTAATGACGTCATTGATGAGAGTGAAGAGAGAACATCCTTCACAGGTGCCACTCCAAGAGATGACAGCATCTCGTCCAAGTCACGCCGGCTGTCCAAGCTGGAGGCTGCTGAGGCACGTTGCTGAAATGAGATGGATCAAATTAATAATAACTAATATTAGCTTGTAGCTAAATAATAAAAGCTGGACAGGCCAATCTGTAAGGTTTACCTAGCCACATTAGGATGTTTCCTGGGTAAAAAAAATATTCTATTTAGTCTATCATTCAGATTATAGAAAAATATTGGATACTTATATTTTGTTTTATCAAATCAATAAAAATTGTCAAATATAAAAGATATAAAAGACATCAAAGATTAGTAGATTAGTGGTGGCTGGTGACGTCACTGCTCGCTATAAAGTGTAGCGTGCAGTGACGTCACACGAGTTTTCAACGCGCTGTGTCGTTTTCATTTTATGTTTATATGAAAAAAGAAAAAATACGTGTCTAGTATTTTTTGGAAATCTGACTGACGGACTAATTAGCTTTCTTTAGTCAAATACGCTTTTGCCGAGGTTGATCTGTGGATAGGCAACATACTATACCATCATATAGCTCCATAAAGAATAGAGGTAAACAAACCAATTTAGGGTTATCACAACTCACGTTTTACAAATCTCCCGTTATTTACATGATTATCGAGTTTTCGTTCAATCAATAGCATATTTCAATGGAATTACTAAAATATCATGCATAATAACTTGGTATTTCGAAAAAACATTAAAAAGTCGACATTCATTAATTTTACGTGATAGACTTACTAAAAAAGAAAGATGGATGAAATCCAGGTATTATTTATTAAACATATTTTGTGGAATTCAACCAATGAATAAAGTTGAGACATTTGTTTATACAATTTTGCGTGTTTTAATTACTTTCAAATCAACTGCATAACACATGAATTGCAATACTTTCAAGTATGGACTAATTATAAATAAATAAATATATATAAGGACAAATCACACAGATTGAGCTAGCCCCAAAGTAGCGAGACTTGTGTTATGAGTTACTAACTCAACAATACCATATTTATAATAGATACATATATAGATAAACATCCAAGACCCAGGCCAATCAGGAAAAGATCATTTCCCATCATGACCTGGCCAGGGATCGAACCCGGGCCCTCCACATTGCAGGCAGGCGTGTTGACTGCTGCGCCACAGAGGACGACGGAATTATAATGTATATGTATCAAAAAATTTAACCTATTAGGAAATTAGCTTACATGTGTGTCATTTCATTCAAATCGGTTAAGCGTTCTACGCAAATCATAAATATCTAAACATAAATAAACTGTTTAGATTAGTAGGAAGTAGGGTAGGATTAATACTTTTATGAAAATCGTCTATGTAGAAAAGGTTGTTAACATCTGTCTTTTAGGCATAAACCTCATCATACCTCGTTTGGGCTTCACAGTGAACGGACGTGTGTTGTTGCGTTTTTGGAAACTATTAAATTTTGCACTTCTAAATTCGTTATTGGTTAATGTTCTGAACTCGGTGCCTCTCGTTTCTTCCCGTGGAGTTGTTACGAGTGGCTCCTCCTAGTGGGCGGTGTGAGTGAGATACCAAATTGAAGACGCTCCTTCGAGGCTCCCATCATCACAATTTGGCGTCCTTGTTGGTGAGAAGTAAGTTTTGAACATGATCCAATAATTACAAATTGGAAAAAGAGCTGCGTGATCGCCGGGATTCGAACCCGCAGCCCCCTTCTCATAGGCGGGGTCTCAAGCCACCGCGCCATCCGGACAGTGGTGCTGCGTTTGGAAATTGGCGATCTGTTGCCTCGCTTTAGGGTGAAACAGTGACATCTATTATCTTTGTTCGAAATCACAAGGATAACGTATTGATTCTCTGCTGCGCATTACAACAACATAAGCTTTACGACATCCACTGTAGTTCGCGTAAAGGCTCACAGATGGCGTCTAAGGGTACTGTTTGTGGTGGTTGTAGACAGCTCATTGGTAACAGCAACTGTCTGAAGTGCACGAAGTGCAATAAATTCTATGACCTTGATTGCGCGAATATACTTGATAGAAAAATATTCACTTCCATGAGCAAAGAGATGAAATCCAAATGGAAATGCTGTGAGTGTATAAGCAAACTGCCAAAAGCTGGCAACTCGAACACACCCGTGCGCAATATTAATCCTTCAGTTAAGGAGAGTGAGGCAAGCTCTCAAGTTTCTGACGACGAAACAATAAGTCGTGAAAACGTCACGATGAGGAAACAGCCATCGGCTAGGCAACAATTGTCTCCCCAGAGGCCAGTTTACTCACCATCGTCACATAACAAGGATGAGGATTTTATATCGGCGATAAGTGAACAAGTTCTGAAAGCGATTAAGGCTGAATTGCCGGGAATGATCACAAGTATTTTAAAGAGCGAGCTGTCATCAATTAAAACCGACATGTCGGATTTCCGCCTTTCTGTTGACACCATGAGCACAATGCATGATGAAATGAAGAAAATGGTCGAAACATTAGTCAAAGACAATGCCTCGCTATCAAAAAAGTATACTGTTATCAATAATACTGTAACACAGTTATCTGAACGCCTCAACAACCTGGAGCAACATTTAAGAGAAAATAACCTGGAAATACAGGGAGTTCCAGAGTTTCATAGCGAAAACTTGCCTATCCTTTTGCAGCAATGTTCTAAAGTCGTTGGTCATATTCTTCAGCAAGATGATGTAATTAAGTGTACCAGAGTTGCTAAACAAAATAAAGAAAGTAAGCTTCCCCGTGCCATAATTGTCAAATTTAAAAATGTTAGGACACGTGATGAATTTTACTCTGCTGTATACAGATACAACAAGTCCAATCCCAATGAAAAGCTGAACACCTCGTTGCTAGGCATCGCCGGGGATAGGAAACCGGTATTTGTATCAGAGCATTTATCACCAGCCAATAAGTCGTTACATGCGGCCGCACGTAAAAAAGCTAAAGAGTTGGGATATAAATTTGTTTGGGTTAAAAATGGTCATATATATGTAAGAAAAACTGTAGAATCTAAATTTATTCTAATTAAAAATAACTCTAGTCTCGATCTCATGTGTTGATATTCTCTTCTCTTTGTTTTTTAATAAAGCAGTTGATTGGGAAAATTGGCAATATAATGTATATCTCAATATATTACCAAAACATAAGAGGTATGAAAAGTAAAACTATTGATATTTATAACACTGTACTATGCAATAACTATGATATAATTTGTTTATGCGAGACCTGGCTTGATGATAATGTATTGTCTTCTGAAATTTTTGATGACAGATACTGTGTAGTGCGTAGAGATCGAGATGCTGTGTTCCGCTCCCGGTACAGAAAGAGCCATGGCGGTGGGGTACTTATTGCCTATTCAAGGAAACTTCACGTTTCAATTAAAGAAGACTGGAAGTCTGAGTTTTTGGAAGATTTATGGGTTCAAATTGTTGTAAACCGGTCCCTTACCATAAATTTATGTGTTGTTTACCTTCCAGAGTATATTCCAGTGAGTGTTGTTTGTGACTTTTTTAACAATTGCGGTAACAAAATCACTAATTCATCAAATCACATGACCTGTATTCTGGGCGATATAAATCTGGGTGACATCAAGTGGTCAATAGAGACTGGCTGTCCTCTAAATCACAACTGTGAAAAATCTAAATCATTGTCTAACTTATTTCAGTCAACCACTGTTAGTCAGCTCAATCATATAGTAAACCAAAATGGTAGAATATTGGATTTGGTTATCACTAATTGCCCAGACCTTTTTACTTTAACACCTTCCATACCTATAAGTCGCCCTGACATGCACCATCCCCCATTTGAACTCATACTCAGCAGCGAAACTGCATCCTACATGTTGCACGGCTATGTCGAAAAACTATGTTTCCGTAAAACGGATTACGACAGTTGTAAAAGAGACATATCAGAAATAAATTGGATTCAACATGCCTTAACTATGAGTTGCGATGACTTTACGCAGTTCTTTTACAATAGCATATATGAGATCATTGAAAAATATACTCCAAAATTTAGAGTCGGAAGTAATAAATATCCGGTATGGTTCTCAAAAAGTTTAATAAGATTACTATCATCTAAATCCAAAGCTCACTCTAAGTACAAACGTTTTAGGAACCCGAGAGACTACGATAGTTTCTCTCTTCTGAGAGCAAGGGCCAAAGTTGTCACAGATCTCTGCTTTAAAGAATATATTAAGCGAATTGAAGACGACCTAAGAGTAAATATAAAAGCCTTCTGGCGTTACACCAAGAATAAACGTGTAACAAATAACATACCTAGCCGCATGTATTATAATGATAGGGTGGGTAATACGGGTAAAGATATAGTTGATCTGTTTGCGGGTTACTTCTCATCGGTATACAGCTCTAGTAAAACTAATAACTACACTCCCAATTTCCAGCCATCCAACTACCCCATTGGCAATTTATGTATAACCAAAAGAGAACTTTTTAAAAAGTTACAAAATATTGATCTTTCAAAGAATGGAGGTTTTGACGGTATACCACCTATTTTTATCCGGTTGTGTGCTACTGCCCTGGTGACTCCCCTACATATTATATTTGATAAATCTCTCCAAGAAGGTACATTTCCAAGTTTATGGAAGATAGCAAAAGTCACACCTATCTATAAATCTGGGGATAGGCGTGACGTCACAAACTACAGGCCAATTTGTATATTGAACTTGTTTGCTAAAATATTCGAGGGTTTTGTGTATGAACACATGTATACTCACCTTAAGCACATATTAGATACACGACAACATGGATTTATCACTGGTAGATCTACGAATTCTAATTTATTGTGCTATACAACATATCTATGTGATTCATTTAATTGGAAACGTCAGGTAGACTCAATATACACGGATTTTTCAAAAGCCTTCGATCGGGTTGATCATTTTATATTGCTTGCAAAGTTGTATCACGTCGGGATTCACGGGACTCTTTATAGATGGCTTTTGTCTTATCTATTGAATCGTACACAACTAGTTGCACTAAGCGGGTACGACTCTATACCATTTGAAGCAACATCTGGAGTGCCCCAAGGATCGAATTTGGGTCCATTGTTATTTTTGGTGTTCGTTAATGATTTGCTAAGTAAGGTTAAAAGCGAATGCCTAGCTTACGCAGATGATATAAAAATTTACAGGCGTATCTCAAATAATCAAGACTGCGAGATCCTTCAGTCAGATCTTGATACAATTGCTAAATGGTGTGAAGAGAACTCGATGTCACTAAACACCAAAAAATGTCAGGTTATAACATTTTCAAAGAATAGTAAAAACATAATTAACTATAACTACACTATTAGGGGAGTAGTAATAGATAGGGTAAAAGTAGTGCGTGACCTGGGTGTAATGTTTGATTCTGTTTTGTCATTTAGACCGCATTACGATCACATTTGTAATAAGGCCAACCGTTTACTATCTTTTATATTGCGAAATGCCAAACCATTTAAAGATCCTCAAACTTTCTTGATGCTGTACTATTCCCTAGTAAGGTCTATATTGGAGTACTGCTCCTCTGTGTGGTCTCCAATATATATTACTCACATAGATCGCATAGAATCTGTACAGAGAAGAGTGGTCAGAATTTTATGCGCAAAATGTGGTCTCAGACGTAAACTCCCCAATTACCAAGAGCGACTTACACACTTTCACATGAGGAGTCTTGAGAGAAGGAGATGGATCAGTGATTTAAGTGTACTGCATAAAATTGCTAACGGCTCCTTTGATTCTAAATTACTTGACCAGTTAAACTTTAAAATACCATCTCGATCTGTACGCACTCCACAATTATTCAGTATTCCCGCTAGTAACAATAATGTTTCAGGGAATAACCCGTTATCCAGAATGTGTCATCAATATAATACAATATGCGCTAAGGTAGACTTGTTTCTGAGCAGTTTTAACGAATTTAGAAATTGTTTGTATAAATTGTAGGTTGTAATTGTTTGTTTAATATCACTTGGTAACTTACCCATATTAATTCCGTCTCTAACGAAGCATAATTAATCATTGAATGTTATGTACAGGAATAATTGGACTTCAGATTGATATACTGTATGTCGTATTAACTGTGTTGATTGTCTTAGTCTGTAGTTTGTCACTGTACTTATAAAATAAAATAAAATAAAATAAACTAGTCGTTGCCTAGCAATGGTTTGTTTACCTTTATTCTTTATTGAATTTGGCTCAAATATAGATAACATATCAACACCCCTCTGTGTCTTGACAAGTATGGTCAGTTCCTGACTGTCATTTCTCGACCTTTGACATTTGTTACAGATTGAAGCCCAAAAGTGTAACTAGTTCTACTAAGAATGAAGAGAGAGAAGAGAATGTATGATCTTAAAAAGTTTAGGCTATCACTGAGGTTGGCAAATAAATTCAGGCCCAATTAGAATCAAGTTGGACTTACATGGATTTTCTAACACACTGGAGGCTCTATGTTCTATGTTTACTTTTAGTTAACTATTTAAACCAATTGGGTATAGCATTACATGATATTCATAAATAGATTGCAGCCATAGCTCAGAACTACTGATTTATTTTCATTGGATATTGGGATTGCAAAGAAATAATATTTATTTATTGAGATTGGTACACCAGCAGCATAATTATGCATTGTGCTTCAATATTGCAGCTTCATCAGTACATATCATGTCTTATACTGATGGTGACATACACATACCTAACTAAGATGAATGAATCAATGTTGTTTCATGTATTTTTATGGGATTACATGGTTTCAATTAATTGACTTGCAATTATAAAACTTCCATGGAATTAAAAATATAAACAAGGTATATACACACCAGGGCTTCTTCAGCATCTTTCTGTTCCTTCTCCCTACGGCGGCGATCCTTCTCGTCCCGAAGAGCTTGGAGCTTTGCCTTCTTGCGCTCCAGCTCTGCTTTACGGTCTGACATGCTTGACATAGTTGCGTCTAATGAAATATATTGTAAGAATTCAATTATTTTTTTTTTTATGATAAAAGATTAATGAAATTCGGGTTGAATTAACATAGCCCTAGAAACTAATTGTTTAGGTTTAGTAAATTTATTTACGAATTTAGAAAATACACATTAAATATGTGAAATAAGTAACAAGTTTACAGGTTTTGTAACTTGTTAATTGCTGTTTCTCGTGGTAAACATAAACATGCAAGTTTTTTTTATGCGAAAACCTGTTTTATTAGGACGTCTGATGTCATGACATGGGGCAGGTGATTCATTATTTCCTTGTCAACGACTTGGAAAATGTTTTTAGGCATAGTATAACATTTACCTGTTTAAATGCTTTGCTTCTTATACAATATTAAGCATTTTTAAACAAGTTTTACATGAAATATTCACTAAAAACGTGGCAAAAATAAAATATGTGTAACGGGATTTCACTTCATAAAATAATAACAAACGTCCCGGTAACGCCGTGTAATCGTTTATTGAATATTTTATTAAGTTTATTGGATACTGTTAACAGAAACTTTTCATAAAATACGCATAATTCTCTATAAATACCGAAAATATATCGATCAACTCAATTCTCCCGTTTCGGCAGAAAATGATAATGTTGCAACTATAGTTGTTGTAATTTCCTCACTTGTCCAGAAAATTTGAAATTAACATAATACAACTTATTGTGTTTTAGTTTTTGTTATTGTTGATTAAAAGCGGTAGGTACTTAATAATGAATTAGGATACTTTGGAAAATCTTAGAGTAAGAGTGTTGTAACCTTTGTGTAATCTTTATGGCTTATGCATTCTGCGAGAATTTTGAATTAATGTTTTTTGCGGTAGACCAGAAAACGTCATACAAAAAAATGTGTTCAAGTATGTGTCTTATCCTTCGTATATTTTCTTCGTTTTATCGTGAATAGATTTTGTGTTGAATTTAAAAATCGTATTTTATTTTTCTTATCTCCCAAGACCAAGAACTATTCTGTGGCGGTGTATGTTTAGCGTGTCACTCCCACAGAGCAAGTAATCACTCCGTTAGAAAATCCAGCGAACTCCCACTTATTTGGTGAATAAGATAATAAAACCTGGCAATAAAATACGGTAATCACTAAAAAGTGTTCGAAAACTATTTCATTTGATTTCATATAAGTTTTTTCTATGTGTTTTCGCCATTCCGGATATTACTTAATTATAAAATATTCTTATTGATTTGTTGATAGATAATGTAAATGTTGAATTTATACCATGATTAATATAATATTTGTTTTGGTTTGTGCACAGAATACAATTACTCCTAGCAGAGGTTTGAGTTAATGTTTGTTTTGGTTCAAAAGATTATTGTTTTTAAACGCATGTAACGCAAGTCTGTTCTCTATGTTGTCATATATGTCATTGTTGTTATTGGTGGAAATTGTTTTCTGCAGGATAGTTATGTCACTTACTTTACTACTAACATGAGTTTTCAGCCAATAAGATTATCCAAAATATTAAAGTTCTGACGTATTAGGCTTAGCTAAATAAAACGGACTTGGGTGTTGTCCGGCTTGATGATTGTAACAACGCTCAACGTAATGATCAAACAGTTTTATATGATTTTCTGACTGATACATTACGTTCTTATTATTAGTAGTATTTTTCTAATAGCTATGAAATTATGATGAGTGGTTTCGTGTATTATTTCTTTGTGTTGCTTTGCCATAGCATTACGAAATCCGATGCAGGTTAGTCTAACGATTATTTCTAATACAACTATTGGCTGTATTCCCTCGTAATGTTCAAACATTTAATGAATATCTAGTAGAAATATATAAAAATAGTTTTGTGTTGCAAATACATTCATACTGAATATAATATATAATTGGGTTTTGTTTGAAAAGAAAGTGTTAAACGTTTCAGTCATACTTGTTTACTTCGTTACAAATTCATTCAACCCTGAAAAGAACTGTGTCAGTTACTATTTTCGTACTGTAAAAGGCCGAAATTATGTTTATAGTATGTAATTGCGTTGCTTTCAGACTCAGTAAGATATTATTACGACTACGAATGTAATGAGCCCCTCGTTGCCAACGCTAAGTTGACTGCTACCTCCAGCCTAAGAGACAGAGGACCAGAGAATGCTAAGTTATATGGTGAGTATGGGACATGGGAAGAAAACCCAATGTCTGACTTGTACGAGGGAAGTAATCTTACTAGAATCTAACTTTATTCCGATTCACATTGTTTCAAGTAGTAATTCTCCCATAAATGTCAGAAATTGTTCAGTTTCAAGTAGGCAGCATTAAATAAAAAGCAAATTACTTTGAAATATTCTCTGCAGTTTAATTAAAGTCATAATTCAGACTTGTAATTTATGTTCTTGATATATTATGTTGACATGCTGATAATGGTTATAGACATGAAAAACCTGAATATGCAAAAAAAAAAAAACAATAAATATCTTAGGTTATCAGTAATATGAACTGGTCTTGAATTACTGTTAAAATAAATCATGAGTGTAATAACTTTGTTTACATATCCATTGTCAGATCATATTAACATTAAAATAATAATTGTATGTTGGAAATATATTTGTTTTGTCACTATCATTTTGCCTTTGCTGCACCTGTAATGTTTCATAACATTTGTGGACTTTTTAAAGTAGTCTGTAAAATTGTGTTGTTGAACTAAAGTGTTATGGATCATTACAAGTTATGACAATGCTAGAGAATGCTGTAGCACACATGCCAGCTATAATGACAACATTTAGATCATTTGATTTTGTTTTCATGTGGACATGAAGTCATGCCATTATTTTTGCATGCTGTGTGTTTTGTTTGTGATTCAGTTGCCAGAATTATAGTTTATGCTTCTTAACCTGTGAATTGTAAACAAAATATTCAAAAATAAATGAAACGAAGACAGAAAGTAACAGGGTTCATTCGTCTGCAGGTCCGATATCAATATAGAACACTATATAGTTGGACCTCAGTAACAATACTAAATAGAGATTTTAGTACCACAATGGCCAATTTCAATGTCAGATGGGCCTTCAATGCCACTGAATGGAAACCTACCCAAGAGGAGATAACGGCTGCCTCAAGTTACATACAGCAGGAGGAGAAGCAAAGGATTGCAAGATTTGTATTTCAGAATGATGCTAAGTCATCTCTTGTTGGACGCCTGATGCTGAGGAAGTTTGTGTGTGAAACTACTACCATTCCTTATGAGGAAATAAGATTCAGCAGGGATGAAAAAGGCAAGCCCTACTTAGTGGAAGGTAGAGATATACCTATCACTTTCAATGTGTCACACCAAGGAGACTTTGTAGTACTGGCTGGCAATAAGGACCGAAATATTGGAATTGATGTTATGAAAATAGAACCACCAGCCAATAAGAACATCCCGGAATTCTTTCGTATTATGTCACGTCAATTTTCGAGACACGAATGGGCGACGATACGAAGCTTCCCCACGGAAATGGAACAGATCGCGTGTTTCTATCGCATTTGGTGCCTCAAAGAAAGTTATGTGAAGAACATAGGGTTTGGTATAACTGTACCCTTGGACGAAATAAGTTTTTCACTAAAAACACGCAAGTTGGAAGTGGGGAGGCTAGTAACTGATACGGTGTTGCATGTGAAAAACGTTCTAAAAGAGGGGTGGATCTTTGAAGAGACATTATTGGACGACAGACATGCTGTGGCGGTTTCTTTAAAAGTTGAAGATAATGGAAACTATGTACCGTCGCCTTATGCTTACTTGACCTTTGATGAAATAGTGGAGGGAGCTAAACCCTTACATGAACCGGACTTTAATTTCAGTTCCGATTTTTTAGAAAAGCAAATGAAACACTTTTAGATCAAGAAGGCTGTAAACGAATGTAACTCGAATTTATTGTGAAAGAATAACAATATTTTCGTAATGTAATGTTGAAAGTCGCTAATTTACTTCTAATATGTTATAGTTTTACTCTTTGGGTTGCTTTTGGATTATATAGATGTTACATAGGTTTAGGGTCTTATAACTTAGTTGTTAGAAATTCAATAAATGGCAAAGGCAAATAAATGATTATTTAAATAACAGTAACGTCTTATTTAACCAACTAACAGTTTGACTTACTAATGAAAGTAAAGCAAGCAACCTTGAAATAAAGATGGCAAATTTTCCCGTACTGAAAAGGTTTGAACGCTTGGACGGCGTCGGAGAATGACTTCGACCAGCAGCTGGTCATTGACCTTGGTAATGTAAAGAACATCACGCGGGTGGCCACACAGGGCCGCGCACACTCCCAGGAGTTTGTCCAAGAGTATCATATCAGCTATGGCTCCAACGGGCTCGATTACGTTCAGTATAAGGCGGCTGGAGGCGAAGTCAAGGTAAAATAATTACAATATGACTACAGGTTGAGAGGTTTGGTTTGCATGTGTTAGCTTTTTTTATTTTTTTGGTGTTTGTGTGATGTGTCACGTTTTAATATTCACATTTATTTTAATTTGGGAGTAGTGTTTAGTTTGCTGCTTCTCATTTTGTTAATATTTTTTTAGTAGACTTTGGGAAGGGGTAGTTTTGTTGTAGCATAAAATAAATACCTAATAGACTATTGAATTTCTCCAGTAAAGGATAATAATAAGAATAATGTGGCTGAACATCATATGTATGAGATAAAGTATCCCTCTCTGTATGAGAGGAGACCTGTACCCAGCAGTGGGACGATAAAAAGGTTGATGATGATGATGATGAAAGTAAATTTTACCACATCCTTGGCCAATGGGCCAAAATATTTATATCTAATATATAAATGTTTTATTTTCGTTTTGACCTCCATTTCATTTATTGTTTCTGCTCATCATTCTAAAGCTTAAATTATAACGCTGCTTGCGTATCCCAAATATTTCCTTTAGATAACTGCTAAGACTGCTTCTAATAACTCGATATAGGTAGTTGTACGGACGATAGGTCAAGTTCAAGCTATCCCAAACTGTCAGATATTCCAAATCAACCTTGAACCTTTAGAGATAAAGTTGAAAATCTAATGAGGAAATCTGACACATTGGAGTAGCTTGATGTGCTGTCGTCTGTACATACGAAAGACTTGATATTTTCATTCTTTTCTTTATCTAAACGTTAACACTTTCGACTAATTTACACGTCTAAATAGTACGAATTTGATTGTGATTTGCAAAAAGTAGTGTATATACATTAAATGGTATCAAACTATAAATTGACCGTTGTGTTGTGATTATACTTTCATTAAATGTAGGTGTCTGTCGCAGCAAGCTGCTTAAAATAGCCGTATACCTACATGTAGTGAATCGCCTTGCTGCATTCTATTGCATTTGGTTGATCATATACAACTGGGGTCAACCGACTGCAATATATACATATATACCTAAATATCTCGTTTGGCCGGAATGCCCTGGCAAGTCAAATTTTTAGAGTGAGTAATCTTTGTGCGCTATAGTCGGACACGGTTTCTTGGTAATTGCCCTCCCTGCCCCTACCTGGGTAAGATCGAAAGCCTTCATGACTTCATGAGAGATGCAATATAATTATGTAAATTCCGAAATGCGCCACAATCAACTTCATACAATGAACAAGAAAGCTAGGTATACGGGCAAAAAAAAAGAAAACTACTACACTTCACATTTTCATTTCCATTTCATCGCTACACACTTGTTCAGGCTGGCATGACACAGTGGGGCGTAATATATACAAAGTGTAACGGAAAGGTATATACATAAATAATAAGTTCTTGGTATGTATATATCCTTTCGTTATACGTTGTATATTTGATTATGCCGCTCGCCTGCCGCATTACGCCGACCACAAAATGAGAGTGCATATAGTACCCCTAAGGTATAAGGTCCGTATTACAGAACCTCGTTCAAAACTCCAAAAAAACAAAAGTTGAAAAGCCTTACTTAAATCTCGTTTGAAGCTATATATTTGATTGGGTGAAACTAGTTTTAAGAGATGCTTAATCTTGAGTAAGGTTTCTGTAATACGGTCTTAGGACACTTGAACAGCGATGTCAAAGAATGACCGACAAAAAGTAGTTGTGAGTTGCCTATATACTTAGTTTTTTGTTGATGATATTTGCAAGAGTAGCACTAACTAACAAATAACGGTGAAGGAACGGCAGCTTGGACGGCTCGTGAGAGCTCATATTACCAACACCTGACGATACAACTGGACAAGAGGAGGGAGATGCGAGGGATCGCCACTCGTGGCCGCTTTGCCACTGACGAGTATGTCACGGAGTACATGCTGCAGTACTCTGATGATGGAGAGAGTTGGAGGCCCGTGACCACACAGGACGGGTACACGCAGGTAGGGTGACTTGGGGTGACATTTACAGTTCTACATAGTTTTAAAGTTTTAACATTCTCTTCCTAACCGTGATTTCTACTGACGAAACACTTTTCTTAAGTGAGTACGACTGGGCTGAGTGTTCCTTTTTATTTTATTCCAAATTAAAATAACACTGGCATAATTGCAGGGCAATGAACACTCCGCCATTCCTTTCTTTTTTCGTACATCCGACAGGCAAGTGAACGATACAAAAAGTGCTTTTGTGTTTTGTGGAAGAATGTCTAAATTCAACATCGTTTATCTATTAGCTAATTTATTTATTTTTCACTTTTTTGTGTTCAGGCGTTTTAGTAGTAGGTATTCATCGTAGCCGAAGTATTCAGTGGACTTTTATAATAATATCTAAACCAATATGAAGACCATTGTATACACGTACAGTACTTGTTTATACTTAATTAACCCACTTACTTGGGAGAAGTTTTAAAACTGCCTGTTTATAGACACACTATTCTTAATCTCTCGAAGACCAAATTGAACATAAACACCTAACCAATAGAGTTCATATTCTAACAGATGTTCGAAGGAAACCATGATGGCGACACGGTTGAGAAGAATGAATTCGAAGTTCCTATTATAGCGCAGTTTATTCGGATCAACCCGATGCGATGGCGCGACAAGATCTCTATGAGAGTCGAAGTTTATGGATGCGATTATGGTACGTATCCTGAAAGTAGGTCATTATTGTTTCAACTTACTACATCAGAATCAAAGTCATTTATTCAAATTAGGCTGAGATCAGCACTTTTTTAACGCCAATATTTTAAAGGCAGCCCCTAAAATGCCCACCCATCGACACTTCCTAGTTCTTTCGCTGGGAAGAAGAAGTGGGGGAACAAACTCCCCAGCAGCACAGCTGTCTGTTCATTTAAAAATCATCATCAACTTTTCATTTACCTCTAAAAACTTATCAATACATTAATTCGCAAATCGACTATGCTAGAGGTTATGTTAGATGTTATGCGCAAAGTATGTACCTAAATAGAAACGTATAATGTTTACTCCGAGTACAACGAATCTATAAATCGTATGAACTTTAGAGTGCGCTATTAAATATGACATAACAGTAAAATACCTCTCACCCAATGCTATTCCAGTATGTTTTATGAGTATTTGAAAATACTATAATATTCAACTGCAGAGACTCACAGAAAATATCTTAAATTTCCTTGACTAGCATTGTTCACGCGTCTTATTATGTTAGCAACCCCTAAAAACCTTACTTCGAGGCTCCATAATACCTACCAGGTAAAAACAATTTTCACATTAAAAATAAACAACGGTTTTTCATTGATCAACGAATTCATCATTACTTACCATCAGAGAGTATCATAGTCAAGCACTAGATTCTATAATAAAAAAAGGGTTTTGGCCTATGTCGAAAAACTGCGGGCCCCAAGAGCACAGAACTGGTGCTATGAAACTGAGGCGGGGTCGCAGCACACTACACTTAAGATGGCGGGATTAGCTGTCAAACAAAACATGACAAAAGGATGACCAGTGTTGCGATGTGTGCCGGGTCGTGGAGGGTCTCCAGATCAACCTTACTCTCACATTGCATCACCTCGGTCAACTGCCGTCTTCCATCCTATTCACTCAGTTTTTTTGAGTGAATAGGCTCTTAATAAACTAGCGCGCTTTACCATCAACGATTGCATCACTGCTTACCATGAGGCGGGATTGCGGTCAAGCTCTAGTTTTTGATTATACAAAAGAGAAATAATAAATTGATCTAAGCGAAGTCACTATGATAACTAAAATCTTTTCCCACCAGTTGCCGACACACTTTACTTCAATGGCTCTTCCATGGTCAAGATGGATTTACTTCGGGACCCCATCTCGGCTTCCCGCGAGGTTATCCGCTTCCGGTTCAAGACCAGCACAGCCTCAGGAGCTCTCATGTACTCCAGGGGAACACAAGGAGATTATATTGCCTTACAGCTGAGGGATAATAGACTCGTGCTGAACATTGATTTGGGTAAGATTTTCAGCTTAAGATAAATTTATTTGCTTAAACATGTATGTGGAGGCATGAGGAACAGGGTGTAAAGCTCACTCATGCTCCAAAGGTAAGGGAGGATCCTCCGACCCGACGGGTGTCATGTCTGGCGGGCACTTTTATAATATTAGTAGGATATTTCACGTTTTTTTAAATCTAGACTAATATATAAAGATGAAGAGTTTACAACAGTTTCTATGATAAATATTAGAAATAAAATGGAAAAGTGGCAAGAGACACTGTACATTGTACAATGCCTTCTATCACTTCTATTAAATGAATTTGTGTCTCTCTCTTTCTACTGTCGCTTTTTCGTTTCATCGACTTCAAAATCACAATGATGCTAAAAAAGTTTTTTACTTCAACATTATATTGTATTGTTGATGTAATTATTGACGACAAAATATCCATCACCAGGTTCAGGAACTTCAACGTCGTTATCAGTGGGAAGTCTGCTGGACGACAACATCTGGCACGATGTGGTGATCTCCCGCAACAGACGCTCCGTCATCTTTTCAGTGGACCGAGTGATCGTTCAGGATCGCATCAAGGGAGAGTTCTCGCGGCTCAACCTCAACAGGGCTGTGAGTATTGTAGTGTATGCGTTTTATCATTCGTCACAGACCAGCACTGTCTCGAGCGCACCACTTCGGTCATTCTTACGAGGGCCACAGGCGAGAGTAGACGTGTCGGTAGTCAGTCCGTTAAGTACGTGTGCGAGCCTGTGATATTCAACGATTGTAGGGGTTTTACAAGTATGACAGCAGAAAGATATTGTATTTTATACATGGGTAGGTAGAGTATGTAGTTATAATGGAAAATAGTAGGGTTGTAACGGAGGCGGAGGCGGATGCGGAGGCGACGAGTCTCACCTCCGAGGATGCGGAGGTTAACGGAGGCGGAGGCGGAGGTGAAAGTACCTAGAGAAAAAATTGAAATTTATGGTTAATTAAAACAATTTTTTTATTTTAAATACGTACATTAATAGTAGTATACTTGATAAAAAGAATATTACCTTGTAATGAAAATTAAGGAGAAACAAATTGTGTTTGCCGCATTCCCGCCTCGCACTAGTTGATTCTTGACCATTACGCGCTCAATCGCGGCCGGACGGTTGTCGAGCGTCGCAGCTTGCGCGTCATTTATTTTATAAATACGTAAATAAACCTCCGTTATAACTCTGCAAAAATTGTGCGGAGGCGGAGGCGGAAGCGAAGATACGATTTCTTGCGGAAGTTCCGCAGTAACGGAAGCGGAGGCGAAGTTCCGTTACAACCCTAGAAAATAGCATGCAAAGTTCACAAAAATAAAAGGAAACCACTAACTAACTAAATGCTAAACTTTAACAGTCAGAACAAGAATCAGTACTAAACCAGTTTTTATTTTATACACGTAATAAGAATTAAATTTCAATTTTCTTCGTCATCATCATCATCAACCTTTTTATCGTCCCACTGCAGGGCACAGGTCTCCTCTCATTCAGAGAAGGATTGAGCGTAATCACCACGTTTGTTCAATGCGGGTTGGCGATTTCAGACTTGAAAGTCCAGGTTTCGTCAAGATGTTTTCCTTCATCTTCAGTCATTGGTGTCCAAGATATACTTAGAAAGTACATAAAACTTTAGAAAAGTTGCATTGGTACTTGCCTGACCTGGAATCGAACCCGCGCTCTCATACTTGAGAGGCTGGTGTTTTAACCACTAGGCCACCACGACAACTTTCTTATTAATCAGGAATTCCATTATACAATAAGTCGAAAGAGTTTCGCAGCCTCTTTTTAAATAAAATTATTGTAACGGAAATTCTTTCCAAATTTTACATATTTATCATAATTCTAGACAGTATTTGATATTAATATATTTCTTGAATAATTAATGAAAAACGCATGAATGCGAACATTGAAATGGAATAGTGTTCAATCTTTCAATTTAGCAAAACTATACTGCAACATAGGCAGCTGTTAAGAATTCATTTTGTATTATTCCTCATACTCGAGCCATTTACGTAGACTACTCACAGCGATTCAACTTTTGTTCATACAAAACAACGATTTTGCTTAATATAAATAAAACAGCCGTAAAGCGAAACGGATGCGTAACTATTGAAATACGTCCGCCTCCGTTTCGTTTTAAGGCCGCGTACGCACTGCTTACAAAATCGTTGTTTATTATGGACAAACGAAGAATAGTGTCTCTTATTGGATAAGACATCTTTAAAATTTTTTCTAAGAACTAATGGAGAGTGGCCTTTGCTTATAAAGCAGTATTTTGCCTTTCGTCATTCGTAATTTTTTTTTAACCCATTTAAGAACTGGTTCTATAACAACCTTGCACTCTATTTCAGTTTTATATTGGAGGCGTGCCAAACTTCCAAGAAGGACTGGTAGTGAACCAGAACTTCACCGGCTGCATTGAGAACATGTACCTGAATGCCACTAACGTCATCCAGGATCTGAAGCAAGGCTACGACAGTGGAGAGCCCTTTAAGTTCACTAAAGTTAACACGCTGTATGCTTGTCCCGTAAGTGTTAAATCATTTTTACTATATAGCGGCATCTACAGCGCCACATCCGAAGAGCATGCCATACTGACGAGTCAAACTCCCGCATCTCACAAAAAAGTTTTCCATGCAAATAAGCGGTAATGCGTACACCACCGCTACGCCACGGAGGTTGTCGCGACCGCTGCGCAAGGAAGCGCGGGTTCGATCCCCGCGCAGTGCAAATATTTGTATGCATGAATATGAATATTTGCACTGGTCTGGTCGTGCCTCGGAAAGCATGTTAAGCCGTTGGTCCCGGTTGCCATACAAACATCTAATGGCAGTCGCTACGGGTTGTTGGAGCCCTCAAAAGTCCAACAATAGGACTAACTACAATGCTTTGATATCGCTTTCGGGGTGTGGAGGTCAGACGGCAGTCGCTTCACGGAAAATATCGAAGTTTAGCCAAATCAGCAGTTGACTGGTAAGGCGGACCCCAGACTCCAAAACTGAAATAGCTTCGGATGCGACTGCGATTAACGCTGAGATGATGGATAAGCAGGGCGACAAAACTTCTGTCGCCGCGTTATCTTGCTCCAAATCTCCAAATCGAGACTTATTTCTCAATTCGGCGTGTAAACACAGCATATCACAAGCACTAGCACATCTGAATTTGTCTTGCACAGACTGGAGTATTATAACTACTTTTGGGAAGCTTATATCTTTGTACCCTTTTTTTTAAAAGAGTAAAAATTAAAATGTTTTAAAAAAAAAGGGTACATAATTGAATGACCTCTCCTGTTCTGGGTGAAGTGGAGTTGTGACGCGGATCCAACCTCACGACCCTCAAAGTACAGTTGGTGCGGACTTATTTGTAGCAAGGAAACAACAAATATCATTTAATATCGAAAAAAGTACAATTCATCTACCTACCAAAAAACCAAAAAGCTACCAACTGCCATTAACTCTACATGTTTTTTACAGGAACCCCCGGTAGTTCCCATAACTTTCCTGAAGGAAGGCTCTTACGCCAAGCTGCGCGGCTACTCAGGAGGAAACACACTCAACATCTCGCTGGAGTTTCGCACCTATGAGCAACACGGTCTGCTAATATACCATAAGTTTAACACCGAGGGACATGTAAAGGTGAGATTTAGTATTATACTCCATTGGTTTAATTAGTTGACTAAAGGTAAATAAACATTAAGTGAGTGCAGTGGTAGCCTAGTGGTATCGGCCGCGACTTTTGTCTTGGCAAGTTTTCTAATATCACATCTATCAATATCTTCAAGTAGTTCGTAGGTTCGAACACCATTAGGCGCTTTTATCATTCATCATCATCATCAACCTTTTTATCGTCCCACTGTTGGGCACAGGTCTCCTCTCATACAGAGAAGGATTGAGCGTAATCACCACGCTTGCTCAATGCGGGTTGGCGATTTCAGACTTAAAGTCCAGGTTTCCTCAAGATGTTTTCCTTCACCAGTCATCAGGAGCTTTACTTTGTGTAAATTATTTTTCATCACCACAGCTCACAAAACGGTGAAGGAAAATATTGTAAGGAAACCGGCATGGCCTAGAGCTAAAAACTTCAAAGCCACTGGGCCAGCCCACTCCCCCTCACCGAGAGTAGGCCTGTGTCCCAACAATGGGAACAATAGTGCTGATTATTGTATGTAAAAACAAAACGAGACTTAGTTAATCAGGTAAACCTAATATCAGTGACTTCAGTTATCTTGCTCTGTCACAGAGGTACTTTTTGAATTTAACAACGATAACTGTCTGTATGTCACCAGGTTGTATTTCATGAACCGGTAGCTAGACTGTTGATATTTTATCTATTACTGCTATACCTTTTCTTAACTACCTAAACCGGGTCATCGGTATAGCTTTATAAATATCATTGATTGTCCAAGAGATATTAAGTCTGAAGAAGCTCATTCAAACTCAAGAAGATTCTTGAATGATGTTGAAATAAGATCAAAAATAAATAAGTTTAGTTTGCCTTTACTTAAATACCTGTAATGCAAACATATTATACATATAGTTTTTATTTCGGAACTTGCAATATATTTTTGGTAGGCTGGCTATTTATACATTGGAATCGTCCATATAAGGACAGAAACTTTAAATTCCAATACATCATGATATCCCGCATTTCAAAACTAATTCCCCAGGTCTTCATAGAAGAAGGCAGAGTGAAAGTAGAACTAGAAACACCCGGCTCGCCCCGTGTCAAACTGGACAACTACGCGGAAGACTTCAATGACGGTCGCTGGCATTCCATGCTGCTGACCATGGCCACTGACAGCCTGACCCTCGCCGTGGACTACCGGCCCGTCAAGACTTTGAAGAAACTGAGGTTTATGACGGGCAGCACTTATTATATTGCTGGTAAGTAAACATGTTCATTTTTAAACGGATAGTCGACCTATTGAAGAAATACAACTTCAATTTATTTGGAAAGCTCTAACTCCTCTCTGTTAAGCTAAACAGCTTGATTGAGTGTTTTGCGTCATTTTTCATTTGAAATACGACATAAACAAGACATTTCAAAGAATGATGTTTTTGAAGGCACAAAGGATATGTAAGACTTTTATGATGTCGTAAAAGAGATTTTGTAAGTAAAGTCTGAGATCGAACAATCTTGTAGCCTGGTGTTTTGGGGTGGCTTATTACTCTATCTTCTTTAAGAAATTTTCTGGTATTGTTTGTGTTTCCAATCAAAAGAGTGAGTATGAACTAAGGATTCTTCGAAATCTTAGGTGGAAAAGCACCTCCGCGCGGCTTCATCGGCTGCATGCGTAAGATTGCAGTGGATGGTAACTATCGCCTGCCGACTGACTGGAAGAAGGAAGAATATTGCTGTCCCAATGAAGTTGTGTTCGATGCTTGCCAGATGATTGACAGGTAACAGTGGAGTTAATTATTTATCAGCAGATAATTATTATTTGTGGAATAAAATTGATATCGGACAGATTTTGTAAAAAAGAACTCTCATAAATACAAAATTATTCCAATAAAATTATCTGGCGTTGGCAAAATCTTTTTAAAAGTCATAACTAATTGATTATTCAAGCCTGTGTTGTGATTGGCTTTGTAAAACATATTATAATAAATTATTAAATATAATTAAAAACCTAATCCCTGAAATCTTATACAATACCTTGATTTCAGTTTTTCTGTAAATAAATATATACTCAACCAGATTTGTTTCTAAAAGGTTCTGTACCTAAAAGGTAAAACGGAACCCTATTCATGAGACGGACGGGCAGATGGACAGTCCATCTGCCCGTCCGTCTGTCACCAGGCTGTATCTCATGAACCGTAATAGCTAGACAGTTGAAATTTTCAGAGATTATGTATTTCTGTAGCCGCTATAACAACAAATACTAAAAATAAAATATTTAAGGGGGCTCCCATACAACAAATGTGATTTTTTTTGCCGTTTTTTGCTCTATATTAATAACGGAAACAGACACTTGAAATGTTCACAGAATAGATATTAAACATTTTTTTTTCCGTTTTTAAAGATGAGATAGTGTGGCTGAAGAGCCGTCCACATCAATGGTGAAATGGTGTTCGCTATCGTGAGATGATAATGACCTTTTTATGGCCCAAAATGGAAGTTATGGATGTGGACGATATGTGGTTTCAAAGATGAAGAATGAACGCTTCCTGCGCGACTCCGCCTTGCACTTGGACGGTTTTTTTTACTAATCTGGTGGACTATAATTAGAGACAGCATGAACTGCGTGTGTGATTTCCGCCGTAGAAATGGTGATTATTAATGTAATGTACTTATGTTCCTCCTGTAGATGTAACCCTAACCCTTGTGAGCACGGTGGAGTGTGCACACAGACTGCTGACGAATTTACGTGCAATTGTCAAGGGACTGGGTACGCGGGCGCTGTGTGCCATACTTGTGAGTAATTCACCAGTTTATTATTTAATCTCTATTTATTGTAGACGCTTTTATAAAGTAAAAGTACCAAATTTTATGCCAGTGAAAACCAAATAACTACTGACCTATTTTAAAATTTTATGTATATTTCAATTTCTTGTCGATCTCCGTGGCGCATCGGTCAACATGCCTGCCTGCGACGTGGAGGTCCCGGGTTTGATCCCCGGCCAGGCCATGATGGAAAATGATCTTTTCCTGATTGGCCTGGGTCTTGGATGTTTATCTATGTATGTCTTCATCATCTCAGCGTTAATCCCAGTCGCATCTGAAGCTTTTTTCAGCTTTGGAGTCTGGGGTCCGCTTTATCTATGTATGTATATATTATAAATATAGTATCGTTGAGTTAGTATCCCATAACACAAGTCTCGAACTTGCTTTGGGCTCGAATCTGTGTGATATATCCGTAAAAAAAATAAAAAATAATGGGGTTATTTTTAAACAAATGGCAATTTTATTTTAATGATAGCTAAGTTGAATTTATTTATTTATACTTTCGCACAAAGAAAATGTACAGAGGCGGACTTAATGCCTTAGGCATTCTCTATCATTCAACCATGGATGGTGAAGAGATTAGATGGCAGGTGCTTTAGTTACAGAAACAATGAAAAGGAAAAGAAAAAACTCATAACACTATACAATATGTAAAGAAAACCCTGTCCGACCCGTAAGGATAATAAAGGTTAGGTAAACACATGGCCAAATAAAATATTAAATTTTACATAATCATCATAGTAACAATACTAATGAATTTTGAAATAATCTTTTTTTGTCGCGAATTAATTCCAATTTCCCAAAAATTTGGAAATTTTTAAAAAGTGACAACACCATTTCTGACGGAGCGAATAGCGATACGACCACGTGCCGCGTGCCCTACCCCCCGTCACCCGCGGATGTATGCCTAACGTGTTGTCTACCGCACATGCATTAAGTTACCTCGCTTTTTCGAAATAATATTTATTTTTTTAGGGGGGATTTTTTTTTAAGTTTAGACCGGCTTTGTAGGCATTATTATAATCAGTTATCGATACCACATAAACATGCTATTACTATAATATATACAAAAATAAAACTTGTGAGAAAGGTGTTGACATGACCCTACCCTAACTATTAAATTGAGAGTGACTACAGCACTAATTATAAAATAAACGATTGAAGTTGTAGCATAAATTGAATTTTATTCTACATATAAGAATTAAAGTTGTTTTTCCACAAACTTCTAAAGGAGATGTTTCAGAAATGTATGGAACCTGTGCCAGCAAATTGTACACTTAATGCTAGGTATTGTTACGCTATAGCTAACTGTTTTTAATGTTAATTTCCTATATTTTGGCTTAGATTTTATACAGTTTCAATTTAACTCTGCCAAGGAGTGCAACACAACTACTAATAAACATGGTGGTCAGCATTAGAGATGTGAAAAAAGTATAAAGCAATAAAAAAAGCATGCTTTTTTATAAAAGCAAAATAAGTTGCTTTTTTAAAAAAGCATATTCTACTTTTACTTTTTGTGACTGGCGCGGGCGCCACCTGTTGACTTGTATATACACTACTACAATTACGAATTTACAGTGCGCTGTATCATGTGCTGACGTTATTTATTGCCAATAACAGATGTCGCTCTCTCCATTGCAAATAAGGTACATTATTATCCACTTTTTGTGACTGTAATGCTACCAATGTAAATACGACTTATTAAGTTGGAAAGTGCTTTTACGTAGCCACTTTTTGTTTTTCGTATAACTTTTCTTCCAGTTATGCTTTATCCTTATTTTATTGTTTAGTTGCTTTATACTTTTTCTGCTAGGCAGATTCTTTGAATCAGTTCAACTTATTGAATGAGTGAATTATGTTTTTTTTTTAAATTTGGATGCTTTTTTAATTTATTTATAAACCAGCGCTTGACCGCAATCCCGCCTGATGGTAAGCAGCGATGCGATCGTTGATGGTAAGGCGTGCTAGTTTATTAAGAGCCTATTCACTCTAGCCTTGAAGACACTCAAATTGTAGTCCGACGGAAACACCGCCGCCGGCAAGTTGTTCCAGTCCCTTGATGTACGCGGTATAAAAGAGGAGGCGAAACGCTTCGTCCTGATCATAGTAGTGTTAACAATGTAAGGGGGGAAACTCGCCGTACGACGGGTCGTACGATGGTGGAACGGAGATGGGGGAATTAAATCATGCAATTCCCTCGCACACTTCCCAAAATCCATCGTATAGAACACCGAAAGGCTGGCTACTCTACGCCTGTGCTCTAGGCTTTGGAGACCGTCTCGAGTTAAATCAGGGTCACCAATTAGCTTCTTCGCACGCCTCTCCACTGAATCCAAAGAAGCCAGGTGACATTTCGCAGCACCACCCCAAATGTGGCTGCAGTACTCCACACACGAACGGACCTGTGCTTTGTACAACATTAGAAGCTGCCCCGGTGTGAAGTACCGCCGGACCTTCGCGATGACGCCAAGTTTTCTGGCAGCAACCTTAACCTTAGACTCAATGAACCGCCCAAAGTTTAGGTTCGAGGAAATCTCAACTCCCAAAACCTGAAGGCGGTTGGTGCACTCCAAGGATACATTCTGAAAAGTAGGAGCCAGGGTGGACGGGCTCCTTTTGGCGGTGAAAAGACACGCCTGTGTTTTGGCGGCATTGAATGTTACAAGATTGGCTTTGCCCCATTCGGAGACTGCCTGTAGTGCAGCACTCGTACGCTCTACCATAGCCTCTCTTTCGGACCGGATTGATTCCTTACTAGCCCGAGCTTCCGGCAGGTATCTCTCCACAACTTTGCTGTCATCTGCATACCCATAGATGCCGGGCATCAGCAGATCATTAATATGCAGCAGGAACAGAGTTGCAGAGAGAACAGACCCCTGAGGAACACCGGCATTGGTCGACATGGGCTCCGATGAGCATCCGTCGACTACAGCTCGGAGGGACCGTTCAGTCAGGAAGTCTTTTACCCAGCCAGTCAGGCCAGCGGAAATGCCGTACGCTGGAAGCTTACTCAAAAGGCCAGCGTGCCATACCCGGTCGAAGGCCTTCAAGACATCAAGGGAGACAACAATCGCTTCCCCATTTTTCTCGAGGGCCTCGCCCCATATGTGAGTGGCATACACTAGTAGGTCCCCAGTTGACCGATTGCGTCGAAACTCGAACTGTCGGTCACTGAGGAGATCGTTACCTTCCAGCTAAGCCAAGAGGCGCGAGTTCAACACACGCACCATAATCTTGCAGAGTATGGAGGTTATTGAAATCGGCCGATAGTTGGTAGGATCGGCACGACTATCCTTTTTGGGCACGGGCTGCACATTGGCAAGCTTCCAGGACTTGGGCACTGTACCAGTCCTAAATGAGAGGCGATACACGCGCGTCAATACAGGAGACAACTCGGGCGCACATGCCTTAAGAACAATCGCTGGTATACCGTCCGGACCACTAGCCTTATTCACGTCCAGACGACACAGTACTCTCAGAACCTCTTTATTTCTAATGCGAACCTCAGGCTTTGAAGCTCCGCAATGAGGTAAATTAGGTGGAGTAGCACTGCCAGTATCAAGACGCGAACTATGGGCAAAGAGAGATGCAAACAGACCTGCTTTCTCTCTCGCCGTATGGGCCGGTGCTTCATCGGGCCTAACCAGCGGAGGCAGTGTGGGCCGACAGAAGTTCGCCTCGACCGATTTGGCTAGGGACCAGAAAGGTCTGCTACCGGATGGTTGCGCAGAGAGCTTGTTGCCAAAATGAGTAATGCGGTCGAAGGGAGCCTTCTTAAGCGCCTTTTTGTAGGACTTGGCAGCGCGGTTAAAGGCTCTCTACTTAGAGCTTAGATCCGGAGCTCTGCGGTCACGAGCGTCAACCCAGGTAAGAAATGCCGTGTGCTTACGCTGTTCAGCTAGCAGACAATCGGCGTTGAACCATGGACGAGCCGAGCCACCGACGGGCACGTCACTAAAGGGGATAAAATACTCCATAGCTTGACGCACCACATCGGATATAGCGTCCGCACAGGTCGACGAATTGTCAGAAGAGAAGCAGACCTGCTGCCAAGGATAAGACACGAACAAGTGGCGCATCTCATCCCAATCTGCTGATTTGTATCGCCACATTCGCCGCTCACCACGTGAGTCAATCAGGTGGGGAGAAGGACGACACAGACTTCACCAGACAGTGGTCTGAAGTTCCTAACGGTGAGGAAACTGTAAAGGAGGATGGCGAACTTTGACCAGGCTATGAAATGGCATAGACTAGGTTAATATAGGACTTAATGGTTCGCCTTATCATCGTTAGCAATTCCACGTTGCAAATATATATTAAAAAAGCAGAGGAGCTTAGCATTTTTACATAATTTGTAATTTTTGATTGGCTGCATGGCTCTGCCTTTGCCTTCACCACGAAACGAAAAAAAAAATTTTTTTTTGTGGTTCGTTATCATACTTCAGACGGAAAAGGCAAAGGCATGATACGCCATACAATCTGGACTTGAGTAAGTTTATCCTTTTCTATTTTTCCTGAGTAAGTTTCATCACAGATAACTGAACACGTCATCAATATACGTTGACAAAAATAGGTTCCGTTGTAACTTTTTCAGATATAATATTAAATGGAATTAAGGCAGTGATTATTTTTTAAATGAATTAATTATACTAGTCTTATTGTTAATTGATATAAGATATCATGACTAGTCATGTAAAATAAATTAAAAATATTATTATAGTATTTTTTTAAACGTAATCGCTTAATTAAATACCGCTGCTCTGCTGGAGCGAAACGCATAGGTACCAGAGATTAAAATAAACAGGTTTGGATGCATTCAAACTTGTTAATAACTAGTCATTTATACGTGCTTTAAATAACCGGGTCCATCTTATTTTTTCTAATTTGGGAAATGTTTTGTAGTAATGTATCCTATAACCTGTTTCATTTTAATCTGTGGTACCCGTGCGTTACATTTTAACAACTTAGCGGCATTTAATAAAGGGATTACGTTTAAAAATATACTGGAATATTATTTTTAATTTATTTAACATCATTAATCATATCTTATATCAATTAACAATAAAAACAATATGACGGGAATCTCGTGAAAGCTGAGAAAGAGAAACAAATTAAGTATCTCGACTTGGCGCACGATATTGTTGACATGTGGAATGTGAACTCGGCTGTCATTGTACCGATTGTCGTATCAGCCAATGGTTTGATAGCCAAAAGCCTCGACCAACATCTATTGAGGCTCTCGTTAGGCAGTTGGATCAAAGGCCTGATTCAAAAGGCAGTACTCCTCGATACGGCCTGCATAGTGAGGAGGTTCCTGTCTCTGGAGCCCTAACCACCGGTAGCTTGGACCCTGCTCCCGCCATCGGTGGAACACTATTATTTTTTTATTTTTAAATGTTTTTGTATGTTTTTTATATAAATATTTAAAAATGTAAAGCGATATGTAGACACGGAAAATAAAGAGAAAACAATATAATTAATGCATTTAAAAATAATTACTGCCTTAATTACATTTAATAATATATCAGAAACAAGTTAAAACGGAACGTATTTTTGTCGACGTCATGGAAGTAATAAGTACTACGTACAACTGATAATGTACTTAAGTATAAAAAAAAATTTCAGCATATTTAAGAATCAAATAGATAACATAAGCTACCTCGTTCACCTTTGCAGTTTAGTTATGATTGTTGGCTACTATTTGTAGCCATGTAGGTATAACTATAAACCATAATTATTATACATTGTTACGTTATCATAACCTCAAAAATTGTACCGATCTTTATCATCCCTCAACCGCTGGATGCGGGAGGCGCAGGACCGGTCGTCGTGGAGAACCTTGGGGAGGCCTATGTCCAGCGGTGGACGTCTTTCAGCTGAAATCTGAATGATTGACGAACCACAATTTTTTTTTCCGTTTCGTGGTAAAAGCAAAGGCAGAGCCATGCAGCCAATCAAACAAATTATGTAAAAATTCTAAGCTCTGTTTCTTTAATATATATTTGCAATGTGGAATTGCTAACGATGACTAGGCGAACCATTTAAGTCCTTTATTAACCTTGTCTAAGTCATTTCATAGCCTGGTCAAAGTATGTATGGGCAGTTGCCAATGTTCTTTAATGCTTAATGGTAATGGTCAGTGTTGATACGCGTTTGGTTATTGTTTTGTTATTATACTGTTTTTAAATTGTGAAAGACTAGGTATTAATTGAGTAGAGTTAAATTTAAAATTATCGTGCATTTTTAGGAACATTTGGAACTTTTTTGAAAGAAGTTCACTTTCTGACAAAGTCGCGGAATGTAATTTTTGTAAGAAATCTTTTTCGTATAAATCGTCGGTTACCAACCTGAAACAACATTTAAGAACGTTTAAGTACGCCTGAAAGATAGTATTTTTTTATTAAAAAATGATTTATTGAATTAAATTTACATAAATAAAGTTATTCAGACAGTCCTAAGCTTGTGAAGTACGAAGGAAAATTAATTGATTAATTAACAGGCAAAATTCTGTCAAAAATAGTTTGTGTCTCAAAGCATTATAAAGCAGTTATGCTTTTCACTCGAAAAAACATTCGTGTTTAAATAGCAATCATTAACATATACTTTTTGCACAAGAAATTGCTTTCAAAGTTTATAAGCAAATAAGCAGTTAACGAAAGCTGCTTTTTGAAATAAGCAAAAAGCATAACTGCTTTTTTTACTTTTAAGCACTTAGTCCCAAGTCTAGTCAGCATGCGAAATAATATTTTGACACTGACAGTGACGACAGTGACATTTAATTGACGTGTCATGTATCTAAAGCTATCGTATCTATTATCTACCATATGACTGCGAAAAAAACAAAACATGAATTCCGAACATATGGCCCATTAAATAAATACATACAATCAACTCAAATCAACACTCGACACGAACACAACGGCAAAATAGAACTGTCAAAGTCGCCAATCAAACGTCATAGTCACTGTCATGGCTACCTTAATAAAGGGTTATCTCACTAAAAAACGATTCAAATAATTTATTATATATACTTGCATTTTTATTCAAATTAATTTAGTATTATTTTACATAACAGCATTTATTTTACAAACATTCATACAGCGGACATAGTGGTGGCCCAAAATGATACATCTCCTTTGTTTAAATTTTTGCCAATATGTCGTAATAGTATTTTATATATTTTGCTCCTTTGCTCACATTGATATGTATACGTTTAACTTTCGTTAAATGAAAAGTGTTGTTTCAAGCGTAAAATACTAACTGTCATGGTTAACAAGGTTGTCTGTAGAAAGCCAGATGTTTTCCTGATAAAAATCGATGGGAGATTTTTTCTAGTATGGCAACATTCATGTTCACGTCAAATCTGGGCGACTGTCATTGTGCTGTATTTATTTTATCTATAATATAACCTTCAGACCTTCACCGTATTATTGTTTATTGTTGTGGGAAATAACTTCGTGCCATTTTTATAAATTAAATCCGCTTATACTTGTAGAAAACTGTGTACCTATAGAAAAGCTATATCTTGACGGAAAATGGATACATATACACCAAAGTAAGTAAATTACTACACTCACTCATACTACCTACATACACTTAAACATAGTGACTATGTTTAAGGTCTTCATCATCATCATGATCAATCTTTTTATCGTCCCACTGCTGGGCACAAGTCTCTTCTCATACAGAGAAGGATCGAGTGTAATCACCACGCTTGCTCAATGCGTGTTGGCGATTTCAGACATAAAGTCCAGGTTTCCTCAAGATGTTTTCCTTCACCTTTTAATCAGTCTTTGGTTTCTAAGATATACTTAGAAACATATAACTTGGAAAAGTTACATTGGTACTTGTCTGACCTGGAATCGAACCCGCACACTCATACTTGAGAAGCTGGTGTTTTAACCACTAGGCCACCACAACATGTTTAAGGCCTTAATATATGATAAACATTGCAATCTAACAAAACACGTATATTCTATAATTTAATAAATTTTTTTTCAGAGAACGGTCCGCTAACTTTACCAAAAATGAGAAACATCGCTTTCAATCTTTGATTAAAAAATATAAAAATGTCTTGTTCTGTAAAAAAACAGACAACAATACTAATTTTAAAAAAAAGAGAGCTTGGGCTGCATTACATGCAGAGTTTAATGCATGTGGAGAACAGCCAAGATCGCTACGACAGTTAAAGGCAAAGTTTGATAATATGAAACGGACTGCTCGTAAGGTAATAATCATTATTATTCATTGACTTATTTAATTCTAGAAACATGCACAACTTGTCCACACACTTTCAACATTGATCATTATTGTAAAGTTGAATATAAAATATTAAGAAGTTACATGGTTTAAATTTTAGGACACCAGTCAAGAAGCTGAAGTGCTTAACAAAAACCTAGAACAAGGGGATAGTTTGTACCAATTACAAATAAAACACATGGAGCAAAGAAGAAAAGAGGAAAAGGCATTACATGAAAAGGAAATGCAGTTGTTAGAAATTAAGAAAAATAAACTTCTTTTAGAAATAAGTTTATTAGGAAGTAAATAATTTAATTTTGCTTCCAGTATTATAGTTCTTCTGTGTAGGTATTCTACTTTTAGCTCTAGTACTGGAGACAAAAAAATATTGTATTTTTAAATAAATCAATAGTTAATACAATTTTCTGCTTTTTATCATCCTTGACATCCAATTAATCAATTTATAGCAATCACCAGGGTTCCAAAAATTATGTGCATCTGTAATTTAAAAATTCATTATTAAAAAAAACTATAAAAGTAATGTCCTTCACTTGATTCCTTTGATTCATATTTTTAATAACAATAGTAGTACCTAGGCTACTTACTGGCTAAAGTAATTTGGAATTAATAAAGTTCAGTCTGTGTTATTAGTTGTTAAATAATTGTTTTAATTGGACATATTCTGGTGGTTGTGCAACATTCAATTTCCATATATATTGTGCAATACTGCCATTGCAACAATTATGTGCTGGATAGTACTTTGGTTCCTATAAATTGGAAATTGTTGTTTCCAAAGTCCAAACAACCTTTCAATTGTATTTCTTGTTCGTATTTGGATTTTGAGGATCATTTAAGGGAGTGAGCATGTATGGTCTCAAAGTATAGCCAGAATTTTCAAGAAGTCAATGAAATGAAATCGTTTATTATACAAGTAGGATCACTGATCACTTTTACACGGCATATTGTTTTATACTAGATGGAGTCTGCATTTCCTGACTACATATGAGAAGAAAAGCCGAAACAAACTCAGGGATTCCTTTTTCAAGTCCAGACATTAAAAATGAAATTGTTTACAATAATAATATGTGTTTGCTTTGTACAAATTGAATGTTACAATTTACGTGATAAGAAAAATATAGTGACCAAAATCATAAATCCAAAGTCATAATTGTAGCATAATTACGCATATTGCTTAATGACATTGCTTAGCAGAATGAGCAGCTCAATCCCAAGCTTTATTGTCTTCTAAATAATCTGACTTTTATATTCTTTTCTATTCTAATCTGCTTTTAAATCTTTTAATTGGTAAATATCGAATGTCCATGGGAAGCTTGTTGTAAAAGTGTATAGGTACATTGACCCATGAACGAGTTGTGCTGTACAGCAAGATTGTGTTTGTTCCTGGTATATATATTATGAATATCATGTATTTTCTTAAAATTCGATATATTTTTATGTACATACATAAGATTAAATTCGATAATTATTAAATTCATTTGTTTCCAATCTGCATTTTTAATAGTCAAGCTGAACCTGGCCATCTAGCCTAGCCAACTATGTTACTGATACATAAAGCATCTCCAAGTACTTGCACATTAATATTGAAAATGACCGTTTTCTATTTCTAAAATCTTCTGCGTTTTCACCACCTGCAAATATTGAACAATGTTATTCTTACCTATTAATGTGTTAGGTACATATAAGTAAAAAAAAGTGGTCTTCCTTACCCGGAAAAAGAATCTGAACATGAGTGCAAACAATTGCACCTAGCACTTTCAGAAATCTAGCTATTTTCTAAAAGTCAGTCACAACTGCCAACCTCTTCTCGTCAGCATGTTATGTAATGAGGACGTAATTTAGCTATAGCCCGTGTCACTCTATGAATAATACTGCATAATGTTGATTTATGCAAGCCTGACATGTCACCAACACATCTCATGAACGATCCTGAGCCATAATACTGCAGCGATGCAAGTACCAGTAGGCCTAGTATGAGTTTTCATTACGAGACTCGATCGTCGATATCGAGCGCGTTTGACTCATCGATTGGCCCGCTTCAAGGTTGTAAGAACTCAACCAATGAGAGCGCCAAACGCGCTCGATATCGACGATCGAGACTCGTAATGAAAACTCATACCGCGAGGTTGGTTACAGTTCCAATCTAAACGAAAATTAATTGAATATCATTCAGGCCGTTTCATCATCGTCATCATCATCAACCTTTTCATCGTCCCACTGCTGGGCACAGCTCTGCTCTCATGCAGAGAAGGATTGAGCGTAATCACCGCCCTTGCTCAATGCGGGTTGGCGATTTCAGACTTAAAGTCCAGGTTTCGTCAAGATGTTTTCCTTCAACTTGTAATCAGTCATTGGTGTCCAAGACATACTTAGAAATTACATATAACTTTAGAAAAGTTACATTGGTATTTGCCTGACCCGGAATCGAACTCGCACATTTATACTTGAGAGGCTGGTGTTTTAACCACTATTTGACCACGACTTCTGGGCCGTTTAGTTAAAAGGTTAGGCGGTTAACTAATTAAACCTATTGGGCTAGCTTTAAGGTCAATATTTCTTCCAGCTGTACATCCGCTGTCATGTCAAGCATACAAGAATGTACAAGCGGTGTCGCGTTCAGCAGACATACACATCGACGTGGACGGCTCCGGACCGCTCGCGGCCTTCCCAGTTACTTGCGAGTTTTATTGTAAGTATTACCCAAAATAAAGTTACCAGTCATATTTTTTTGGGGGACTGTTTTATGTAATTTTAACGTTCAAAAAGTGCTGACAGCTTAATATGAATAAATGACTTGATTTTCAAATAACATTCGCTTTAGTTTGTAACCGTAATAACTAGATTAAAATAATAAAGTCTTTTATACCGAGTTCCTGACACTGTCTTAACTTTAGTATGCTCTTTTCCACTTTTGCAAGTTTGCCCTTTTATTATCTGCCAAAACCCAGGTTTCACAGCCATATATGAATCTGATCACAGCAAGAATGCAAGTGTCAATCTTTTTCTTGATTGTGATGCCGCATTCCTTAACAAGTTGACTAATCGCCATTCCCTTGCAGCGGACGGGCGCATCATAACGGCGGTACAACACTCGTCGTCCCCGGGCACGGTGGTGGACGGGTTCCAGGAGCCGGGCTCGTTCCGTCAGGACATCTCGTACGACGCCAGCCGCGCTCAGCTCGAGGCGCTGCTCAACCGCTCCGAGAACTGCATGCAGCACCTGGAGTACATGTGCAAGCACTCCAGGCTACTGAACTCGCCCAGCGAGGAGTCGTCGTTCCACCCGTTCGCGTGGTGGGTGTCCCGCTCGGGCCAGCGCATGGACTACTGGGCCGGCGCCACGCCCGGCTCGCGCATGTGTCAGTGTGGCGTGCTGGGAGCCTGCGCCGACCCCACCAAGTGGTGCAACTGTGACGCCGAGCACATGAAGCCTGACGGTAAGGCACATATCACTAATTATATTTATACTATTGTTACGGGCTAGGGGTATTAAAATTTTTAAGGATTTCGAAGTTTATTGGCAACGAAGGTACAGTCAATCGTAGGCAATGACAAGTAGAATGTAGCTGACGTTATGAAGTCTTTCCTTACGTTCACGAAGTCCGTGTCGTATACACACAATAACACTACAGATGTTACTTTACGTAATAATAATAGCACATATTTTCGAGTACGTTCCGCAGGTACCTACGGTACTTCATCGGAGGCGAGTTCCTAGAAATTTCGATGTGGACAATACCGATATTCGATATTGATGAAACCTGTACCATTAGGTCTAGCAATGCGTTTTTATATTGTACCTCTACAATGCCTAGGTCTCGATATATAGGGCTTAAAAGTTGCGCACTGCATGTCACGGAATATTGAACGTTATGCCATCGACATAAGGTCCATTCGTAACTACAATGACTACTTATTCTGCTACAAAATAAACACTTCAAATAACAGCAATACTTACTTATAACTGGACAAGAAACAAATAAATGCTAACTAGTTGCGCAAAATTGTACAGAATTCGCATTCAATGTGCAAACATTTCCAATAAACTTACTTTTACCACAAATCACATTCCGATTAGCGTGAAACATATTCGAAATATTATTCTAAAGAATTTTACTTTATACAGAATAACCTAAACTTAATTTAGCATTAGGTTACGTACAGAAAATAGATTCAATCCTGCCCCTAAGCTAGGGTAGGCTTGTTTGGGGCATTGCCCGGTTATTGGGTATGCTTTTATAATACTATTGCATTTTCAAGTAGAATTATGGGATATAAAATATTTAAAAAACACATATTATTAAATAATATAATTATTATTTATTAAACAAATTTTCTTATTCTTTAGAATTCCAAGTGGACGGCGGTGAAATAACAGAGAAAGAGTTCTTGCCAGTGAAACAACTTCGGTTCGGTGACACCGGCTCGCATCTCGACGAGAAAGAAGGACGGTACACACTCGGACCGCTGTTGTGTGAAGGAGATGGTATATAGCCATGGATCTATCTGTATATGTCTATTAACTATGAAGAATATTTATTTCTTTCTTTTTGGATTCGCATGGTTTGTGCATTTAGCCAATGTCACGTAATGAATTATTCATGACGAAAAAGATGGCCACGTGAACCGTCTACGAGGGAGGTTTGAGGCAAAGTCATGATGAGGCTATTATCTCAATGATCTTTATGAATTATTTACTGAATGCACTTTTTACTACATAAATCACGCACTTTTATTTAGTAAACAACATTAAATAATTTAATAAGTGAGCGCAATGAGCGTGACAATCAGCTTACCTTTCCCGCCAAAACCGAATATGGAGACGATTGCCTATTAATTTAATATTTTTTTACGTTTTAAGACAATGTTAGAAACGATCCATATTGTCACCGCAAACAGTTGTATTCTTATATTATACATTTTAAATATCTAAACACAATATTTCTACAACAGATTTGTTCAGCAACGCCGTAACGTTCCGTATATCTGACGCCATCATCACGCTGCCGATGTTCGACCTGGGACACAGTGGCGATATTTATTTCGAGTTCAAGACCACCAGGGAAAATGCTGTGCTATTACATTCTAAGGTGAGATTTATTTTTATTTTTGAAACTTTTTCTCTTTAGAACTATAGGTAACAATCATAAAGTTGAGGTTAAGGGTCCGTCCTGTTAATCTGCTCATTTTGATCAATTTTGTTCCATGATTGTGAGAATATGTTACATAATATTAGTAAAATTATGTATGATATGGATAGTACAACTCTTCATCTAGCTGCTAGCTTGACTACTTTTTTCAAGAAACTTCATAATTAGTAGTAAATCTACAATTTCCGATACTCTTTTTCTCAAATTTCACGTTCGAGTGAAGTTTGACCATAGTTTCTGAAGAAACTACAAGCGATTTTGCCTATAAAAAGTACTATTCACATCAGCATATAACTATCTTGCTGCTAGCTTGACCACTTTTTCGAGTTTATTTCATAAGGACCGAGACAAAAACAAAATTCTTTGTTTTTTTTTTTTTTTTTTTTGTTTTTTTTTGAACTCAGCGCATCCAGATCTATATGATTATTTTTCTTTCTTACTAATATTGGGGGCAATGGACAAGCTCAAGAAAATATGGAGGAATCGCGACATAACTAAAACCACTAAGATCAGGCTCGTCCGACCACTAATAATAATAATAATAATAATAATAATAATCGTTTATTTGCTTGAATGTAGGTATATAAAAATAAGGTCGTGAAGAAAACATATTGAGCCATACATCCTGTCAAAGATTCGACATGCAAAATTTAAATTTAAATCAATATTCAATATCAAATAAATAAAAAATCAATACTACTACAAAAAAAAAGACAATTCAAAATGCACACAGTAAACATAAAGGTAGTCAAAAAATAATATCAAACAAAATAGAATTAAAATGTCAGAATACAATCAATTACTAATGTCACAAAATAATACAGATGTCAAAATATTAATAATACCAATGCTAATTTTCAATACAGTTGTCAATATTCAATTCTAATGTCAATATAAATAAACTTATGTCAAGAATAACATTAGATCTACTTATTAGCATGTCAACATTCTGTCATTAGGTTTTTGTCTGTTAAGAATTCCGGAATACTGTAATATGCTTTGGTCACAAGTAATGATTTCAGCCGTTTCTTAAATAAGCTTACGTTCAAATCTTTAATTGACGACGGCAAGCAGTTAAATATGACCGGCGCCATGCAAAAAACGCTCTTGTACATTAACGCCGTCTGGGATCTTCGTATGCATAAACTATGGTTATCCCGTCGACTTCGGTTATTAATTTCTGTCATCTTTTTAAACAAGTTTGGATTGGTCTTTACAAATACAGCAACCTCAAAAATATACAAGGATGGAAGAGTCAATATTTTATATTTAATAAACAGTGGTTTACATGTATCTATTGGCTGCATTCCAAACATTGTCCTGATACATTTTTTTGAGCTTTGAAAATTATTTCCCTATTGGTTGAATTCCCCCAAAAAATTATACCGTATCTTAGTACTGAGCCCACCAAGCCATGATACGCTGTGACTAAAGCGTCCACACTCATCACTGAGGTAAGTTTATAAAGAGCATAGACAGACCTACTAACTCGTTTTATTAGTTCCTCCGTGTGTGGTTTCCAGTCTAATTTGTTGTCAATTGTTAGTCCTAAGAATTTAGTTGAGTTTACTTGCGTTATGCGTTGGCTGTCATGGTATATGGTCATATTTGTGATTAAACGTTGGCTAAACATTGTCAATTTGGTCTTTTCAATATTTATTTTTAGATTATTATTATCTAACCATCGTACTATGGAGGTTATTGTCTTTGTAATTTCTTCTTTATAATCTTGAACGTGTGCGCTGTTAATGGTTACAGTACTGTCATCAGCAAATAGTGACATAGGGTGTCTTGTAACTTTTGGCATATCATTTATATATATTATAAATAGCAGAGGCCCTAAAACACTGCCCTGTGGTACACCATATGCAATTGTTCGATGATCAGACTTGTAGACTCGTTGATATTTAGTTTTGTAATCTATTTCAGATATTTCAACATACTGTTTTCTGTTATTTAGAAAAGATTGTATTAAATTTAGTACATTACCTCTAATGCCATAGGCGTCTAGCTTACTTAGCAAAATATCATGGTCCACATAGTCGAAAGCTTGAGTCATGTCGCAATATATTGAGCACACTGGTATTCTTTTGTCAACATTCGTATAAACATTATTTAGGAAGTCGTAGATGGCCATATTGATCGTCTTACTTTTTCGGAAGCCTTTTTGTTCCTCTGTCAAGATATTTTGTTTTTCAAGGTATTTATATATACTCCCATAAATGTATTTTTCAAACACCTTAGATATTATAGGAACAAGCGCAATTGGCCTATAAGATTCCATGCAATCTTTGTTACTTTTTTTAAGTATTGGTTTAACCACGGTTGTTTTAAGGTTAGTTGGATATGTACCATATGTTATACACAGATTGAGAATATAGCTCAAATGGTCACTAATATCGTCTGAGACGTACTTAATTACTTTGGTAGAAATTCCATCGTTGCCTATACTACCGGTATTTTTTAGTGACTTAATTATAACTTTGATGTCATGTTCAGTACTTGGCACCATAAACATCGAATTACTCGACTTTGAAATATTCGATGTCACCTGTACACCTCTACTAGTGATTGGTTTTATCTTATCTACAAAAAAGTTGTTAAAAGCTCTAGCTATCTCGTATGGTT
Organism: Sesamia nonagrioides; assembly: GCA_017933935.1. NCBI lineage: Eukaryota > Metazoa > Arthropoda > Insecta > Lepidoptera > Noctuidae > Sesamia > Sesamia nonagrioides. The sequence goes on from JADWQK010002063.1 coordinate 2,329,060, forward strand.
GTGATATTTTTTTGTTTCCAATTTTAATGCACCCAATTGTATTTTTATTAGCCATATTTATCTTCGTTCGATTGATTATATCCCATGTAGCTTTTGACTTGTTATACGAAGTTTTGATTTTATAGCTGTTCTGAGCACGTTGTGTTAATTTAATAATTTTTTTATAAATGGCCGTATATTTTTTAAATACTTGTTTATTTTGATCATTGCGTTCCAGTCGGTAACGCCACAGAAGTGTCCTTTGATTTTTACTACACGTTTTGATTCCCCGCGAAACCCATTGAGGTCTCTTGTGTAAGGTTATTTTTATGCGCTTCAGTGGAAAACATAAATTATAAATTAAGGTGAATGTCTCCAGAAATAGATTATAGGCTGTGTTCGGATCGTCTAATTGATACATTTCAGATAATGAAATATTTTGCAAGCATTCCCTGAACTTTTCCATATTTTCCTTATTGTAGTCGCGACGTTTAATATACCAATGCTTTAGAACATATATTCTTTTCACCGGATACTTGAGAATTTGACAGGTGTGATCAGATAAAGCAAAGTCGATTACGTCATATTTACATTTTTTACCCAGATTATGAGCAAAATGGTCTATACATGTTTTACTGGAAAGTCTTGTTGGCTGATTAATTACTAATTTAAAATTGAAATTGAGCAAAATACATTCTAGATCTAGTGTGGTATTATTAGGCTTTAAAGTGTCAATGTTAAAATCTCCGCATATTACAATATTTCGTTTGTTTTTCTTTGTTACAAGCTGGCATAATTTGTGCAGCCGCTCAAAAAATGTTGTTAAGTTATTTACATTTGGTACTCTATAAAGGCAAATCACAATGACATCAATATGAGTTAATTCGATAGCACAACATTCAAAGGTGCTACTTATTGCTAAGTCCCTTACTTCAGGAATTTCCTTCCAATGGTGTCCTTTTTTTAACAAGATACATGCTCCACCTCTTTTAATATCTTTTCTACTGAAGCATGTAGCTAGATTATAGTTATCTATTGACAGATACTGTTCGTAACCAGCCATCATGAAATGCTCAGTTATGCAAATTACGTCAATGTTAATATTCTTCGCCGTGAGTTCTTCCAGACATACACAAAGTGCGTCACATTTATTTAATAGTCCTGCAATGTTTTGATGTAATATATTTATATGGTTATCATAGAAAAAACTGGGTGTCCGATTGTTCGTCATTAGGTTTTGAGTCAAGATCAATAGTCAATAGGTCATATTTTTTTACACCACATACAAAATTGTCAATATCATTGAAAATTGTCTGTATTCCCAAATTGTTCAGTTGTCCTGTTTGTTTCCTAAACATTGTATAATCATTTGCTAGATTCTTGTTCGAATCCAGGAAATACGCATGCTCGTGAGACATTATGTCAAGATACAGTAAATTATTAAAGTGTTCTACTCTCCAATTGTACATGCTTGTATTGTAATTATATCTATACGTCGGCGTGCAGACTATTATGTTCGTATGGTTTACTTTTTGTAGGGTTGTTCTAATGTGGAGCGTCAGTTGAATGTAGTCGTTCGTAGATTTAAAGTCTTCCTCCCCTAACAGAATTATACAGAAGTCTTTCCTAGTAAATGCTTCTAATTTAGTTTCTATATCGTACAATAGTTGTTCTGTTTTACAGTTTGTCCGTATATAATGGCATATGTTTTTCGAATGTTTGTAAAGAGTGCTTCCGGCAATATTTCTAATGTCATTTTTGTTGTTAGTGCTTAAAATACAGATTTTACTCTCTTGTTTATGTTGTAATACTTGTTCTGGAATTTCTTTTATACTACTAGTTGTGTTTTTATTGGCAGAGGACTTTACCACAACTGCTTTTTGATTAGAAGTCAACAAAGTCTCTGTTTGCGTCTGTTTGTTATTTTTCCGAAATGTCTTAATTGGGGTTGACTTTTTGTGTTTTTTAACTGGGCTTTGTGTAAGTTCTTTGAGGAGTTTATTCTTGCTTTGTAAATCAATATTCGTTTGCTTAAGGTTATGATTCTCCAAAGATAATGACTCAATTTCCTGGTGTGCACTGTCCAATTCCAATAAAAGTTTGTCAATTCGTTCATTTAATTTAGTTATTTTTTGTTGTTGTGCGTCATTTACATCATCATTTGATAAGTCGGGTAGACTGCTAACGGTATCTTCGAAAGTGTCATTTTGCGATTGTGTAATGTCGGTATTTGAATCCGATTTAGTACGAGTACGACGCAAAGTAATGTTTTCGAAGAAATTCATGATTGGATTGTATTACTCTGGCCGAGCAAATACGAAGGAATAATGTCAGTTACAATTTATCAAATTACAAAAAGACAGAGCTCCGTGAGATTCGAACCAGGGGTCGCTTGCATAGAAGTCCATGCGCCCACCTACACAGCTATTTAGCACCTAGTTGGATGGTGTGAAAATAATGTATCCGTTTCTAGTGGTATGTGTAAGAAAGTTCGTTATGACTCATTTGATTGAATCAATATTCAAAAGTTTGACAGATTGTTTTTTTTTTTATTATTATTATTTATATCACTGCAGTTTAAAGTTACACTTAATTTCTGTGTTTTCACTGTTGTATTATGATATTAATTGAGTTTTTAGATCACTAAAACACTGAATTTACGTAGCTTTGACATGGCTCGCTTGTGTAATAAATATTTAACTAAAACAAGTTTATTAATCAAAGTTATTTTTAGATAACACTTCCACTTATTTTAAATAACGTATTCTTTAATGTTTACTTGAATACACTATGAAATAACTTTATTTTATATTTTTTGTCAAGATTATTGACGGAGCACAGTGTTAATTCAGAGGCTACCCTCCGATTCCTATATTATTATATTATATATAGAATATTCCCCATATTTCTCTACGCAGCTGAAACGTGGACGTTACGGGAATTGGAAAAAAAAAAAGATAGACGCTCTAGAAATGTGGTGTTGGAGAAGAATGCTTGGGGTATCATGGACCGAGTTTAGAACAAATGTTTCTATACTCCAAGAACTCGGCATCAAACAGCGGCTTTCAGATATAGTACAGTCCCGTATACTCGGATTTTTCGGTCACATATCAAGGCGTAATAGTGACTCTATAGAACGTTTGGTCGTCCAGGGCAGAGTGGAGGGGAACAGACCTCGTGGAAGGTCACCGATGAGGTGGACCGACCAAATCAAGGCGGCAGTGGGGGGACCTGTTAATAAATGCTCCAGACTATCGTCCAACAGGGATAGATGGAGAGAGATCGTACGGCGTGTAACATCAGCGTCTCGGAGTCAGTCATAGTGACCACGACCGTTCTGTCAAGAACGAAACGAAGAAGAAGAAAAATATTATATTAGTTGTGAATTATATTAGGATATTTACGACTTATCCCTTGGATTGCTTTAACTAATTTTTAACCGACTTTAAAAATGAAGGAGTACCTATATTTTTTTGTGAGTTCGTAGATTTTTCCATCATTTGGGAACCAATTTAAAAATATCTTGGGTTTTTTAGTTTTCTATTAAAGTCAATTCACATAATGCTTTTGTTATACCTAAACTCATTTTTTTTTAAGATAATGGGGCGAAACAAGGGAGCACATTACCAATGTATCAATAAAAGAAAGAGGAATAGAGAGGGAATGGCAAGAGCCAGACAAGTGCTTAAATAACGTACTTTTAATCAACTGGATACCACTTCGTCATCTACTATGAGTGTCGATGTAGGCACAGTACGTTTCTGCTATCTCATTTTTTTTTAATAGCCTACTTTGTCTCTCTCTGCTGGGCAAAGGCCTCCCCTTTTTACTTCCAAACCTCGCTGACCTGTGTTATCTCATGAATAACCTACAATTATTTATTAATTTTATTTCACAAGTCTTTCAATCAAATACAGCTTGTTACTGTTTTCTTTATATAATCATATGCTATTTATTGCAGAGTAAAGAAAATAATCCAAAGCTTCCATAGATTTGCCACTTATGAATAAATCCATTTATGAAAAATGTCACATCAATTTATTTAACTGGTGGAAAACTACAGCCGAAGCCACAATGATAGAAGCTGGTAAGGAAGAGGCTTCTATAGCTCTCGAAAGTGGCAATGTAAGTCCATCAGGTATACCAACTATAGCCGTAACAGCTGATGCTGCTTGGGGAAAACGTTCATATAAAACAAATTTTTCTTCCGCAGCAGGCGTTGGAGCTATAATAGGGGTGAAAAGTGGCAAATTATTACATGTTGGTATTAAAAATAAATACTGTGTTACATGTTCCCGTGCAGCTAATAAAAATATTACACCCCTGAAACACCGGTGTAATAAAAATCATACTGGCTCTTCCACTAGTATGGAGAAATCAATAATCGTTGAGGGATTTAGAGAATCTGTGAAAACACATAATTTGGTGTATGCAAAACTTATTGCTGATGGTGACTCAAGTGTGTATAAAAACATATTGGAAAGCAGGCCATATTCAAACGTTACGGTTGAAAAAGTGGAGTATACCAATCACTTAATGCGCAATTATAATAGGAAAAATTTAAGTTTGATGAAAGATACATCCATCCCATTAAACCAACGCAAGCTACTACATTCTGATCGAGTGAACCGATTACGCATTGCTGTGAAAGCAGCAGTAAGATTCCGAGGACCTCAAAATGTTCCATTTACTGAGCAAATCAAAAACTTACAAAAAGACATTATCAACAGCCCAAAACATATTTTTGGAGACCATTCACAATGTGAAAACTATTACTGCACAGACAAAAAACCAACTTTTGCCTATTGCCCGAAATTGTCGATCCAAGAAAATCTCGTTCAATGCCTCTACGAGACACTTCATTTTAAAATAATAGGAGGCTAATGCCGGCAGCTAGGTCCTGAAGTTCATCTAAGAGATTTCTTTAAGGTATTCTTACGGTTGCTTTACAATTCTTTGATAAATAATATTTTAAACATGTTTTTGTTTTATATATCGTTTACCTAAATACTGGAAATCTGTCTAACTGGAGGTATCTATCGTATTCCTAAATGCTGCATCCGGTTAGACTGGAAGCCTGTCCGAATATAGTTGGGAAAAAGGCTAGGCAGATGATTATGATATTGTATATGTAGGTACTTACACTACACTTTAATATTAGTATCCATAAACTAATTATTTAGTTATTGCAAAAACTCAAAAGGAAAATTAATTTATTTGTATATACACACATCAAAAGTGTCTAGGGATCAACATATATTTTTGCAATAACTTTTCTCCTGATTGATATTAATTAAAATTTTCTTTAAGGATTCATCAAATAAAGTGTTTTCGTTTGTCACAGTAACGATAAACCAAGTCACCTTTGCATTAATAAAGAAATTTGCCATTTTCCTAATAAAGGGATATTTGACATTTGAACCACTAACACAAAAGTTCGAAAAAAAGACTGAAATAACAGTTTTCTCTAAAATTTTATTGGGTAACTTAAACAATTAATAATCCGTGTTTCTACCGCGAACACTAACAACACAAGAACATCGGTTTGGCATACTCAAAATGAGTTCATCCAAATCACGCTGTGGAATGGCCGCCCATGTTCGTTGCAACAACAAAAAAGGTCTTCTTGCGACTGGATACCCTCCATATTCGGCAGAGCTCTTCTCTGTAGCATATCCCATGCATGCTCAATCGGGTTCAAGTCTGGCGACTGAGCAGGCCAGGGCAGGACATTGATGTTAGCTGCGGCGAGAGTCTGTCTTACAACTCTTGCGGTGTGCGGTCGTGCATTATCATGCATTAACTGAAATAAGGGACCGATTTGCACTTGTAGAGGAACGATGACGTCTGATACAATCGTTTCAGCATAAATTTGAGCGTTGAGGTTGCCTCTGATCCAAATCAACTCAGTTCTTCCGCCGATCCAAATACCCGCCCATACCATGATGGTTCCACCACTATAAGGATGGACTTCCTGGCAGGATTTTAATCGCTGTTGGCGTCCAGGGGTTCTCCAGTGTCGTATACGTCTTGTATCCGGTCTCATACCAAAACGAGACTCATCAGAAAAGCACACGAAACGCCATTGTTCTTCTGCCCAATTTCTGTGTTCAAGAGCCCATTGATATCGAATCCTACGATTGTGCATTGCTATAGGTGGTACCCGTAGCGGTCTTCGGGAATGAAGGTTCACTTCATGCAAGCGGTTTCTGACTGTTTGGTCGCTAATTAAGTTCCCTGAAGAGTGATGAAGCCTCACGGCTAACATCATGGCGGTTATTGTTGGAGCTCTTCGAGTTAAGATTTGAATGTATCGGTCTTGTCTCCGTGTGGTGCAGCGAAACCGTCCTCCATGGCGCTCAGCCACGGTACCAGTGCTTCGGTAACGTGTCCAAAGTCGACTGATAACACTCTGACTTGTATTCAGAGCTAAATCCACAGTACGTTGCCGGGAACCAGCTTCTATCATTCCCACGGCTCTGAGCATTTCTTCCCTGCTTAAATGACGTCGCCGCTCCATAATAACGTTGGTTTTAATCAGTAGTAGGGAAACAGTAGCACTAATAATGTCTTCAATGCGTTGTATGTTTTTATAGGGAAAATATTGACAGCTGATTTTCATCTTTTACTCGAATTTGATTCACAGTTCCTGATTCAAATTATGAAATGCACCAAAAAGGATCCATATAAATTTATAAAATCATAAATTTATTACAAAGCCACATCTCAATCTCAAGAAATCCGCATAAAAATGCTTGATCCCTAGACACTTTTGATGTGTGTACTTACTAGAGTAGGTAGGACTTACATATCGACGCTTGAAAGGCAATCATATCTTCTTCTTCTTCAGCCTATAGATGTCCACTGCTGGACAAAGGTCTCCCCCAAGGCTTTCCACGCTGACCGGTCTTGTGTTGCCCGCATCCATCGGCTTCCCGCGACCTTCACCAGGTCATCGGTCCACCTTGTTGGGGGCCTCCCTACGCTGCGTCTTCCAGTACGTGGCCGCCACTCCAGAACCTTACTGCCCCATCGGCCATCGGTTCTACGAGCAATGTGCCCTGCCCACTGCCACTTAAGTTTAGCGACTCGCAGAGCTATGTCGGTGACTTTGGTTCTTCTGCGGATCTCCTCATTTCTGATTCGATCACGCAAAGAAACTCCTAGCATAGCTCTTTCCATTGCCCTTTGTGTGACTCTGAGCCTTTGTATGAGGCCCATTGTGAGCGACCACGTTTCAGCTCCGTAAGTCATCACTGGCAACACACACTGGTCAAAGACTTTAGTCTTGAGACACTGTGGTATCTTGGACGACGAGAAGATGTAGCGTAGCTTCCCGAACGCTGCCCAACCGAGCTGGATTCGCCGAGTCACCTCTTTCTCGAAGTTGGACCTACCTAGTTGGACTGTTTGTCCCAGGTATACATACTTGTCAGCAACTTCGAGTGCAGAGCAACCAACTACAATTGGAGTGGGTGCGACATGAGAGTTCGACATGATCTTCGTATTATCCATGTTCATTTTTAGACCCACTTGTTGGGAAGCTCTGCTGAGGTCATTGAGCATTTTGCCCAAGTCTTCCAGGGTCTCAGCCATGACCAAGATATCATCTGCGAAACGGAGATTAGTGATGTATTCGCCGTTGATGTTGATGCCAAGTCCTTTCCAGTCCAGGAGCTTGAAGACATCTTCCAACGCAGCAGTGAACAATTTAGGAGATATGACATCTCCTTGTCTCACTCCACGCTGCAGTTGGATCGGTTTCAAGTCCTGATCCTGGAGACGGACTGACATGGTGGCGTTTTTGTACAAACACTTTATCACCTCAATGTATCGATGGTCAATTTGGCACCGCCCAAGTCTCAATCGAATCGAAGGCCTTCTCATAAGTCCACAAACGCCAGCATAGTGGTTTGTTATACTCCTCGAACTTCTGTATAACTTGCCGCAGCGTATGAATGTGGTCTATGGTGCTAAAGCCTTTTCGGAAGCCTGCTTGTTCGGGAGGCTGGAAGTCGTCGAACCTGCGAGCGAGACGATTCGGGATGACCCTAGAAATCATATCTAAGCGACAAAAATTCGTAAATTGAGTTATATACACCATTCGAACCGCCAGATTTTTCTGCGTCGGTTGGTGTATAATTGTATATAACTGAATTTACGAATTTTTGTCGCTTAGATATGATTGCCTTTCAAGCGTCGATATATTATCGCGTAATAATTATGTTAACCCTAAAATTTTGTTAATAGATTTCTAAATGTGAGGAATATTAAATTAAACTGATTACTTATGTTTCATTTTACCGTATATGTTTTTATTTCTTAAATTGCCTATGTAATAAACTATTATTACACCATATTTTTTTTATGTCAAAATGTATCAATATTCATCTAAATTGTGATAAATATACAATGTGCACTCGTTTCCGACTATTCACAAATCATACTTTATATAATTTAGAATAATATCTTCTAAATGATCAAAAATGTTTAAGCGTTCACTAAGGTCGATATTTACGCGCGTGTGCGTCTAGCTGCTAGAACGATGCACACAAAGATAGCATCGCAACGATTTTACCTAAACTGTAGCGAGAGAATTTTGTGCACGGACTCTTAAAACAAATAGAGAATGGCGAGACCATTCAAATTTACAACTGCACAAACATATGTACATATGCCTTCCAAATGTAGGCCTTATAGCTTAAAGTTCTGAGCCCAAAGCCCGCATATGGATATTGTAATTTATTGTTTGACTTTAATTTTTATCTTTGTTTGTCAGGGTCCTCAAGACTACATAAAGCTGTCCATTATCGGTGGAGACCAGCTCCAGTTCCAGTTCCAAGTGGGTGATACTCCGCTGGGAGTGTCGGTCGAGACCAGCAACCGGCTCGCTGACAACCATTGGCACTCCGTCAGTATTGAGAGGAACAGGTATGTTGGAGTTGACAAGTGTCAAAAATTCAGTTTTTGAAACTTGTAAATTCAAAGTTAAAATAAAGGTCAATGTCAAGGGCTTTTGGCAATACATTAAGACTAGCTCTAAAATGTACTGCAGTTAAAGGCAAATATTGTATAACAGTATGGTATGCAACATATACTAATATACTTCTAGTGAAGTTATCAAACGATATTGAAAGGGTTTCAGCATGGCCTACTACAGACAGGGCTCTTTCTCATACATTGTACATGTACGAGAAAAACCCATCCTTAAACTGTGTCTTTGGCATGTTTAAATCTATATAACGTAGTAACTAAGTAGTAACTAATATACTACACTGCCCAGCCGTTAACATCACGACATCGCAACTACTTTTACTAATGAAGACAAAAGTGCATGGAGAGCCTAAGGTCGACTTTTGCTTGTAAGGTTTTGAATCACGTTTTATGAGACCACTAGATGGCGTTGTTCAGAAATGAAAATATCACTGCCAACCTTAAAAAACTTATTATTCAGAGGCACTAAACTACTCTCAGTTCTGAGATTTATGATGCGGGTTAACTTCGCTAAACAACTTCAATGTAATAAAGAGTACGATCATTTCAATTCATTGTGTAAAGACGCAAGGGTCCTGTGACTAATGGTATCGGGAAATTTTATGCTACCGAGTTTGATTCCTAGTTATTACGTGCGTTGCTTTAGAAGATTTGTGATGTCGCGGGACAATTCGTGTCAAAATGAAGTCATATCCAATCCAACTACTATACTAGCGCCATCTATGTCCAAGACAAGAGTTGTGGACTGATGCCATAAAAATAAGCTCCACTTCAATATCGACAAATGTTCGGTGATAACGTTCACTCGGGCGCGGGGCAATATGCTACGAGTACAAAGTAGAGAGAGCACCAATGCAACGTATGTCGCAGGTCCGTGATCTAGGCGTGTATCTCACTCCAGACCTTAACTTTCGCGAACACATCATTAAGATATGCAAGAAGGCGTACAAAAACTTAGGTTTCGTATTGAGGCAGTCACAGGGTTTTACGAACATTACCACGTTCAAGGTGTTGTATGAGGCACTAGTTAGAAGCCATCTTGAGTATAGTGCGGTGATTTGGGCACCGCATGAATTCAAATATAGTGTCATGTTGGAACGGGTACAGAACAAGTTTACAAGGCTTTTGTATTTTAAACTATATCGAGTGTATCCGTTCTACTCGTTGATGTACCCCACACTGTTGGTACTTTGTATGGTGGGGTATAATGAGCTCAGGGTTCGCCGAGAGTTCAGTCTTGCTGCATATGTAGTTAAGTTATTGCGTGCGGAGCACATAACCCAGGAGTGCTACATCAGCTAGAGCTTCAAGTGCCGGACCGGTACGTGCGGAGGCGGCGACGCCCGCAACTGCTAAAAGTGCCTGTGGCCAGAACTAACCTACTGGCGAAAGCACCCCTCACCCGTGCAATCCGTATGGTGAACGAAATCCATGATAGACTGGACATATTTTCGTGTTCTTTGAGTGAACTCTCAAGAGTTTTATTAAATATTGTTAGTCATATTTAAGAATTAGTGTATGTACATATATTAAAGTATTAGTGGATAACTGTAAAGACTGTCGCATTAGGGTAAGACCTGTAAGGACAGCTGTAAACTGATAAATAAATAAATATTACTAAGGCGATGAAACCCTGTACAAAGGATTTTAGTTTGGAATTCTCCATGCGCTTTTGACTTCCTTAGTAAGTTAGCCTTGATTGCGTATCACGCAAAGGTAACTTTCTATGAGGACTGAGCATTCCTGATGAAAAATTCCTGCTCCTTAATTTTACCATGTTTTATGGAAGACAATGACATCTAATCTGCTATTGAATTATATCTTCTTCCAGAAAAGAAGCTCGCGTTGTTGTAGATGGCGCTCTGAAGAACGAGATCCGCACCGCCAAGGAGCCCGTGCGGGCTCTCCACCTCACGACGGGCGTCGCTCTCGGAGCCGCTCTGGATCGGAAGGACGGCTTTGTGGGCTGCATGAGAGCTCTACTGCTCAATGGAAGACCTGTGGATCTCAGAGGATATGCTAGAAGAGGTACGTAATATCCGCACGGGCAAGGAGCCCGTGCGGGCTCTCCACCTCACGACGGACGTCGCGCTTGGAGCCGCTCTGGATTAGAGGGACGGCTTCCTTTTTTGCGAAATGATGAAAATTAATGTTTTATGGTGTGCAATTTTTTTTTCTCAACAACAACACTTGGCGCATCGTTCCCAGCACACACGGCAAGACAACTGCTTAGACCCGTCCTCCGTACGTGTGCCGGGTACAATGCGCCAAATATTGTGGGTATCGGGAGTTTGGTTGTGGAGGGTCTCCAGATCAATCTCCCTCTGGCGCAGCATCGTTAGTCGTGTTGTTGGGTTTAGCATTGCATCACTTCGCTCACCTGCCATCTTTTTTTTTCTATTTACTCAGTCTTTTTGAGGCTTAATAAATTAGCGCGCTTTTTTTAAAAAGTAGTTTTGTTTATTATGAGGGTAGAATATTTTATTGCTCGCCATGCCCATTGTTGGCGTGCTGACTAAGAAGCCTTTTCTAAGAAACTGATCGAGTACACACAGAATGTTCGTTTATAGTTATACATTGCATAATAATGAGTACAAGCAAAAGAAATGACTTTCATGAAATTCTACTAGGTATATTTACACATGAATCTATCACGTTTTACTTTCCTGTCAGGTCTGTACGGCGTGTCCGAGGGCTGCCAGGGCAAGTGCTCGTCGTCTCCGTGTCTCAACAACGGCACATGTCTCGAGGGCTTCGACTCGTACTCCTGCGACTGTCGCTGGACCGCCTTCAAGGGACCCATCTGTGCTGATGGTAAGTGATCACCAATAATACATCATACTAAGATGACAGCATAAAATATACTCCTACTGAAAATACTGGTTTGCAGAGACGTGTGAAAAAATGGTAAAGTGAGGCCTGGCCAGTATTGCGGCAAAAAGAGCAAAATAAGAATATGTTAATATCATTGTCAAATGTTGTTGAATTATATACATATAGCCACCACGCCAAAATGTTATTTAATCCACGTTAAAGGCGATTCATGATCACTTATAAATAAAAAGTACAAAAGTATTTAGCTTCCCATTCCTCTCACGGAATGCTGAGAAGAGCTGTAGAAGAGTGTTGATTCCTCAGCCCCACTCAACTTAACCTAATCTCCCCCACAGAGATCGGCGTGAACCTGCGTCCCAACTCCATAATAAAGTACGACTTCCTGGGCTCGTGGCGCTCCACCATCGCAGAGAAGATCCGCGTCGGCTTCACCACCACCAACCCCAAGGGATTCCTGCTTGGATTCTACTCTAACATTTCTGGAGAATATCTTACGCTGCAGGTTTCTAACTCTGGTAAGTTCTAGATATTAAATGGTGCATTTTCAAAGCTGTCTTTTTAACATTAGTAACATGCAAAGTCTTTTCTGTCGTTTGTCAAGATTCTGTTGTACTATTTTCTTTCCATTTAATTATGAAAAAGACAAGAAAAAGGACATGGTTAAACTGAATACGGAATGGTGCTCTGCAATGAAAAGGCATGTATAAACACGATTCCTATTAGTATAATATGTATAATGCTGAAAATTAGTATTTTGTAATTAAAAAGGTTTAGGAACTTTTCATATCTGCACAATCCTGAAAATAATAACCCGTAACTCCTATGACAAAGGTACAAAAACTTTAAACAATACCATTGCTATGAACTTTTATCTAGGCGAATTTACTACTACTCCATAATATATATACAGTATGTTAACTAACAGAGGGCGTTCCCGTTAACCCGAAATAGTATAGCATACATACATGCTAAAAAAAATATTTCCATTCGAAAACAAAATGTTTTAAAATTTTTTCAATATGAAAATATTCAATAAAAATTTTAAATTGACATGTAAAAGAAACACACTGTAGACGCGAACATGAAAGACGGCAACGTCGCAATTTATTTATACATGACGACTACTATTTTGATTTAAAACAGGAGGTTTCAAATTTATTTTCAATTATAATTTTTTTTTATTCGGATTTTTTTATGCTTATTTTTCTATGCTGATATTTTTATTTTGATCTATTAATGATATATATTAACGAGTTTAAGGGAACGCCCTCTGTTATTTAACATACTATATATATATATATATATATATATATATTTAAATAATTATAAACTAGTGCTTGACTGCAATCCCGCCTGATGGTAAGCAGTGATGCAATCGTTGATGGTAAAGCGCACTAGTTTATTAAGCCTATTCACTTAAAAAACTAAGGAATAGGAAGGATGACGGCAGTTGAGCGAGATGATGCAATGTTAAACCCAAGACCAACACGACCAAACGAAGCTGCGCTAGAGGGAGATTGATCTGGAGACTCTCCACGACCAAACTCCCGACACAACAACATTTGGCGCATCGTACCCGCCACACATCGCAACACAACTGCTCAGACCCGTCCTCCGTACGGCTTCACCAGACATCATGCCGGAACACGACGAATCGCTTGGCGGCAAGACTTTGTCTGGTGGGTGGTCACTTCTGCCGGCAGCAGATGTTATGGCCTACCACCGAGAATCGACCGAGAGAACCGAGAATCTTGTCATGTCAAACCAAAATATACCATAAAAACAATTGAGAAACTTTTTTATGTTTAAGAGTTCACGAAAGTTATAAGAAATTTTTAAACAGTAAACAATTCATGAATGAATAAAGGGTGTATCTGACATCGACGCACAAACGAGTACCATGGATCCTGTACATGATTCTGAGCCCCCCAGTGGTGGAATTTTTCGTCGGCTTTTTCGTGATTTAAAAAAAATATATGTAATTTTTTTCACTCCAAACCGTTCACAATTGCTATACTTTTATAACCCTATATATTTTAAAGTAAAAATTAAATAATTCGCTAATTACATAAAAAAAGCGCAATGAAAACAAAACCCGAAAAACTATCTTATCAGCTGATTTAATAGAGTTCACATCAGGTATCAACGTCATACCTACAAACCCGCACGGCGGCACGCTTGCAACGTTCAAAAACCAAACCGACACTTTTTTTTAAAGTGTGTATTCTGTAACCGTTCATTAACGACATAAATGACTATCATAATTTTATTAGTGGCATGCGGTCTAGCCTTTTCGCGAAGTTTGCGTTACGATGTCAGATACACCCTATATATATTACAATTAATATTATTATGTGTTAGTGTAAAATTCCTATTCGATTAAACGTGCTGGAGCAGCCGTTTACCCATCTCTTTTTACTTTAGTCTTGTGAGAATAGTCATAGCGTGATATAAATTGACGTATTATTAGAAAAACAAAATAAATATTACAAGATAAATCAGGCGCTGACTATTTTCATAAGACTACACTAACAATTGTTTTCTGTCTTTTTCTTATTGAAATAGCAAGAAAAATATGCACTGCACTAGAATTTAGTTTGGATTGCGAACAAGGGGACGGGCGCTTATAACGGTTTTTATGCGCTCCTGAAACTGAAAACTACTTATCTATAGAAACTGTACCATTAGACAAACAATTTTTTTAAGTTGTTACCGTAAACAGAACTTTATTGTGTAGGAATTAAAGTTATTTTTCTAATAATTTGTTTACATTTTTGGCAAATAAATTGCGAACGCAGGATACATATTTCTGTTCAGAATATTTTGAGGCTTTTAAGAGCTTCGCTTATACATTTTTCTAGTTTTTGATTCATTTAAATGTAACACGGCCGACAAGGTGGACCGATGACTTGGTGACGGTCACGGGAAGTCGATGGATGCGGGCAACATAAGACTGGTCATCGTGGGCCTTTGGGCGGTCTTTGTCCAGCAGTGGATCTTTATAGGCTGAAGAAAAAAATGCAACATTGTATTTGTATTTTTGTTATCATTATTGAACAATCGCTGAGCTATATTGATATTGTGTAATATACAGGTCATCTTCGTGTGGTGTTTGACTTCGGCTTCGAGCGTCAGGAGATCGTGTTCCAAGGGAAACACTTCGCGTTAGGACAGTACCACGATGTGCGACTTTCTAGGAAGAACAGTGGAGCCACTATGGTGTTACAGGTATACATTATCAATGTCTTAAATGTTTTCAAACATATTTTAAGGGTCTTATATAGGAAATAGTATCATGAAAACACGAAATTCCTTGCATAAATCGTATTTTCATATTCAAGTTTTATAATCCATACTAATATTATAAATGCGAAAGTAACTCTGTCTGTCTGTTACGCTTTTCCGCTTAAACCTCTCAACCGATTTTGAGGAAATTTGGCACAGACAATCTTTAGACCCTGAGAAAGAACATACTACCTTTTATCCCGGAAAAATTTGATGTTCCCGGGGTAAATCTAAAAAGCGCGATATAACCGAACTCCACGCGGGCGAAGCCGCGGACGGAAAGCTATTAGTATTATAAAAAATATATGTTCATTAGTTTTACACCACTAAGCTATTTACTTACTCACTAATTGTGAAAGACGAAAGATTTTGAACAAGAATCAAGTGGACTCTATTTAGGATATTTATTTATTTATTTTATTTATGTATTCTTTATTGTACACCAATCAAACATAGAACAAAATACATTCAACACAAGAAACATACAATGGGCGGCCTTATCGCTAATGCGATCTCTTCCAGGCAACCAAATAATGGACAGATTCTCCCGAACCACAAATGGGACTGTCGTTGGTGCAAACATCATTATTACAATATACTAAAGTAGATACACAAACACATACATGTACAAAAATAAATACATAGATACTATACTGAACATAACAGATAGCAAATAAAGTAGCCAAAAAGTGTTGAACAAGATCATAACGACAAGTAGTGTTCCCTCACAAGTCTTTTGAATTCCTGCAAAGATTGCGCGTGTTAGGATAGCAGTGTGTATAATTAAATAATATTAAAGCACACATTATAGGAGAAACATTATGTATATATTTACTTATAACATTACACACTGGGTATATTTCGAATCATCAGCAATATCAGCAATATAAATTTACATAAGACCAGGCACATAAGAATTATGTGCCGATAACAAACATTAAGAATACTTAACTGGTAGTGTGCTCGGTTTTTTTTTTTTTTTTTTTTTTTTTTTTATATATGGCATATCATAGTTGACCTAGAGAGGTCATCACTACTTAACCGGACTGTTATGGACGAGTCACCGTATTTATAGGAAATGCCAATCTCAGAGTACCTCATCGAGCAGTTTTTATAAAAGTTACTAGCTTTCCGCCCGCGGCTTCGCCCGCGTGGAGTTCGGTTATACCGCGCTTTTTAGATTTCCCTCGGGAATATCAATTTTTTCCGGGATAAAAGGTAGCCTATGTTCTTTCTCAGGGTCTAAATATTGTCTGTGCCAAATTTCATCAAAATCGGTTGAGAGGTTTAAGCGGGAAAGCGTAACAGACAGACAGACCGACAGACAGACAGACAGAGTTACTTTCGCATTTATAATATTAGTATGGATTCTACCCTCGGAATCAACTAAACTTAGCAATCCACAATACAATACTTTGTTTAGAATTATGACTTGTTATAGATATAACACGCGCGTTTAATTTCAATTGGCAATGCATTCCACAAACGAGGGGCCTGAACAGTGAAAGATTTATCAAGGAACGTTGTGGAATGCATAGGCATTTTGAGCTTTATCTGATGATCTTAACGATTTAGTATGTGAGTTGCACAGAAATTGAAAGCGATTCTTGAGATAAAGAGGGGTGAAAGGAGAAAAAAGCACATTATATAAAAGGGAAAGAATATGAGCATTCCGACGAAGGCAAATTGGTAACCACTTGAGCTTCACACGAAATTAGGATATCGCTATATTAGAAATCATAAGCCAATATATGATAGAATGGTGCCTTCGGAGTATATTCCTCTGATTAAGGTACTAAAGGCGGCGGCAACCACTTATGTATCTCCAACCTTTAGATGCGGAGTTTGTAGACCATCAGACCTGCCCCCTAATCGGCGAACACATTTTTGTCAAATGATTGCGAATAGTTGGGATCGTTCGGGCCGCCCATTGGTCCGTTCGGTCCAAACGATCCCAACTAGTCGCAATCATTTGACAAAAATGTGTTCGCCGATTAGGGGGCTGATCACGAGAAGACGCACGTCGACACAATTCAGTGACAGACTCACTGACTTTATTAATTTAGAATTTGTGGCCTAAATCCCTCCGGGGGTTACTTTAAATATTTAAATTTGGTGACCGTTAAAATAACGTGGCCATGACTTGCTAGCTTGCCAGTTCGACAGCGAGTGCCACCCATCCCGCCGCTCGGTGTCACGCGGAAGCACAGTGGTACGGTTGCGTTCCGTTTTACCATAAGTTCTTGGCAGCGTCCACCGCCGATAAATACCAAAATCAGAGGAGATATTCAACACTTATAATCCAAAAAATTAAAAGATTTTTTCGAGGAAGTCTGTTTTCATCTCAAGCAAAATTTATCTAATAGAGTTTGTCGTCCAAGGAAGTGGGCGCGGGTCAACTAGTAATTGTACATCACTAGAGAAATTTAACTAATATTACACATTACAATCGCAAAGGTTTGTCGTACAAACGTCCATCCATCCACATTTACAGATAATTTATAAGCAAGATTAACACATAATACTTTTTATTTCCAATATTCCAATGGTATCAAAAGTTATGCGGGTGAGGGAACTTATACAATGACGTGTCACTCACCAGGTCGATGGCTACGAGACCCAAGAATACAACTTTGACATCAAAGACTCCGCGGACGCACAGTTCAACAACATCCAGTACATGTACATCGGGCGCAACGAAAGCATGAACGAAGGTTTCGTAGGATGTGTCAGTCGCGTGGAGTTTGACGACATCTACCCGCTCAAGTTACTGTTCCAACAGGACCCGCCGCCTAATGTCAGGAGTTTGGGAGGTAAGACAACATGACCCACCACCTAATATTTGGAGTTTGTGAGGTCAGATAATGGCACCAGTGCTCTTGTTCACAAACAAAACAATTTTTTTTCTTTCCATTTCGTTAAGAAAAGGATAGAAGATAACATTTTAGTTTAATCCTTTCAAATTAAGATACTCCATAGACAGTTTAGAAGCGATTATAAACATGGCGACCAAAAATACCCTAATTTACGCCAGGAGCGGATAATTTGACAGGTCTAAAGTGACATTATATTGTTACCAAGTTCTTTGTATCTCCTGTCCTAGAAAGAAAAACATGTGAACTTTTGTTTTAGAACAAAATAAATGTCTTACTTATGTCAGTTTGTAGATCACCTTGACTCAAAAATCCTTGTCGAACATGGTAATGGGTTTGTAGTGTCTACTTATTTCGGCGATATTAACGTTTGTTCACTCGTATCATCGGTATACCAAGGTTCTAGTTTTCTGTTCATTTACACTCACTGTTCCGCCATTCCTTGTGATGTCATGAGTGACTGCTATTTGACACTTGCGAGACAGTATTCACATGTATGTAAATAGATAAATTACACCGTTTTTAAAGGTGTAAAAAAGATAATTTTAATAAAAAGATATCTTGTACCATTGGATACCATAGAATAGGTTTTTATAGACACCTTTGGCTTGATGAAAGTGATTATTTTTTGATCACGCATTTTTAATACACAACGTATAAAACTGCCTGGCCTGCAGTCCGAATATAGGTCTCTTATCAATTTGATAGTGTGTTGAAAAGTTGAGAGCGGTGACCTAGTGGTGTCTGCCGCGACTTACAAGTTGTAGTTGTAGGTCGAACCCTGTTAGGCGCTTTACTTTGTGTAAATTTCATCACTACTGCACTCAAAACAGTGAAAACTTCGTGAGGAAACTGGCTTGTCTTTGGAAGTTTTTGACTTAGGCCAAAAACTTCGAAGACATGTGACATCTACCACCCCGCACTGGGCCAGCGTGGTAGATTACGGCCCACTCCCTCTCAGCGAGAGGAGGCCTGTTTCCCAGGAGTGGGAACATTATAGGCTGATAGATGATAATCACCATTTATCAGCCGGTAACAGGCCAAATGAGGATAGGATGAAAAAGTTATAGTCATGATTAGAGTAAGTGAATGTTCCAAAAGGTGGCGTGCTAAACGAGGACTTTTGCGGCGTGGAGCCGGTGACCCACCCCCCCGAGCGGCTGGAGACCAGGCCGCCGCCAGACCTCGACCTGCAGCACGAGATCGACATGCACAACACGGACGAGGCCATCCTGGGTAGTGAGTAACAAGCACAACTTTTTATTTCGTTACATAGATTCGACTTTTTCTTCTTGCTTGTACTATCTTAAGTTTTCTGAATGACCTCTCAATAGAAGCAAATTTATAAAACGCATTGACGTCAATAATTATAAATAACTAGAATAATTATTATATACTTTGGATGGATTTAAAATATGATTATTGTTTTGTAAATAATTTTAATGTAATGTATTTACAGCTGTTCTGGCGTTTATTTTCCTGTTGCTGATCATAGTAGCCATTGTACTAGTGCGGGCACTGTCAAGGCATAAGGGAGAATATCTAACACAGGTCAGTTTATTTGTATCATATTTTAGTTGTGTAAGGTTACTGTAAAATATTCCTCCTAATATTTCATATCCATTATATTTTTTTTATCTACTAAAAGTTGTTTTTTGTTGTTCTTGGAAACTCTGTTTTACCATCATCATCATCACCTATAGAAGTCCACTGTTGGACATAAACGTTTCCTATTATATGTCATTCAACTCATCACCAGCAACTCTCATGCAGTAGCTATTAACCATCGCTGGTTCGAGAAAAGTTGGATAGCTTAGTTAAATTCTTCAATTAGTTTCCCTCTTAAAGTTGTTCCTAACGAATTAAAAAGACGTTTCAAAATTATAATATTAGTATTTTACTCTCTAATACAGAGCACTCAGCTTTTTTCTTATAGAGCTTTTTTTCTTGAGCATTAATTTCCTTGTATTCAAGTACAGGATATAATGTGATAGTAATGTGTTAAGAATCATTACAATCAAAGTATGAATGTTTTATACTACGCTAGTGTCTGAATCTCTCGTTCCAATTTACCTATGGGTCTTCTAATATACGCTATACAGGCGGAAATGTAGGACTGCTGTGTACATATTATGTCCTTGTATTTGAGTTAGTTGTGTGTTTGTTCGTGCAGGAGGAGCGCGGAGCCGACGGCGCGCCCGACCCCGACGCCGCGGCACTGGCCGGCGCCACCGGGCCCAGGGTCACCAAGCGGAGGGAGTTCTTCATATAGGGCAACACGACCTGCTAACAGCTCCAAATATTCACAGAATAATAAATAAACACTGATTCAAATCAGCCGTTTAAAACAACAAATATTTAAAACCAATGGTGACCATGAAAACTTGAAATTTATGACAAAATAACACAGGTACTTCTAATCCATAGTATTGAATATGTTGCAAAACTCATGCGCAAGTAAACGAAATCAAAAGTAAGACAAACAGACTTGCTGAGAAAACACTGTTTCTTATTCCTTTCTATGATTTTTGTGTCTTCCCTTTTATTTCTCATTGGATTATATGTACTTGTCTTATCGCGTGACCCAGTGAATGCTAAAAACACTACACAATATATGTAAAAATATAATGAACTATTTGTAAGTACACATTATACACTGCAATTTAGTAACGCTTACAACGGAAAGCATGAATTTCTAGCTACAAATATACAAAACACATTGCTTCTGAAAAATTCTCAATCGCAACAATTGAGACATAACTTCTAATATCATATAACTTAAGCGTTCTACACACCAAAGCCGGTGACTCGCCGGCACAACCCGCCGACACCATCCGGCGACTTATGTTGAAAGAAGCATGTCGCCAACCTTCGCTCGCGCGTGTTGCGCTTGTCGGCGGCTAGCGTACGCAAGCGCTCAGTTGGCCGGCGACATTTCTGCTGTAGTGACGTGCTAGTATTTTAAATGCCAAATAAGTCTCTGATATCGAGCCGCCGACATGCTGCCGGCAAAGTTTTACGACTTGCAATGACTGAAGCCGGCAAAATGTTGCCGACATATGCCGCCGGGCTGACTTTGATGTGTACAGCGCTTTACTGTTACAAAAATATATTTTGCTAAGCATTACATGAAGTATATCCAAAATATTTATCCTGTTAAAAAACTATCAACATTGTGAATGTTTATAGTTTTTTTAACAGGATAAATCTAGACTAGTGCAGAATTAGTAGAATAAAAACGGTTTCCAATGTAATGATTAAAAATCCTTCACTTAAAAACAATTCTACCTGTAATATGAAATATCCTTAAGATATATATGACCACAAATTATAACATACAAATGTCTGACTATTGTATATTAATTCTAAAGTATTTCTCCCACTAAGTGCCACCTGGCAACTTGCTATTACGTAGACACGTAAACCGTAGACAGACTTCAAGCTATCTTAATGAATCTGTCGTTTTATTTCAATTATCGTGTATTTTATACATACATTCGACATATGAATCTCATAATTCACAACTCTGAAATTATTTTAATCTTCACGATAAACAAATACGCCTTTTGTTCGTGTTACTGATACTCATTTATATTTCACACGACATTAGGATAAAATTGAATCTAAATAGTTCACGCATAAGGTTGAATATCGCTTTAAACAAGACAAGAAAGAAAAATACAATCATACAAATTAGTTGTAAGTTTATTTAGTATGTATTTAGGTTTTTTATAGTTTCATAACTTTTTCATAGAATTTTATTTTACTTAGACTGCTTACGGATAAGCGTATAGAATATTATTAGTTTTAGGTAAAAAAAAAAACACTTTTTTTAATTTCCGTCCAAAATGATATTTTTCGTTACTTAACAATGATGTGATCTTTTCCATTCGGCAAAGCGTTTTTGTATTTTGACTAGAAGTGGCGAATGGCATATTAATTACATAAACACGTTATGTATTGAATTTACATAATGTATTGAACAATATGCAAAGAAAATGTAATTACTTTTCCCACTCATTCATACTAATTCGAATATACAAAATCTTTAATGAACTTTCTTTAGAGTAAAAGTTACGGTGTGTATAATTTTTATATTTAATTTATAATTATATAAATATTTAACGCGTATGGTTTTTGTATTACAATAATATATAAGTTTGTCTACTCCTCTAGTAAACTCCTCTCGAAAGTTCCAAATAAAAATATGAATTAATGTCAATGCTCTATTATCCATAAAGAATATTGTTTGACGACACATAACCCGCGGTTTCTGAAAGTTTGAACATTTTTCTGCTTGGCCAGATCTCATATAGACAGCTGCAGCTGACTATCAAAACAGTTAATCATTAGAAGCCTTCAAAATCCAAGGGTAACGTTAATTTAGATAGTGTATGCTCTGTTTATGTAACGAAAGAAAGCAAGACCAAGTTTTAGTCATGTTAACTATACAAACGCTCCATGAATGCAGCTTTTTAATGGCGAAATGCATTGCTTTATTATATTAAAGCCTATACCAACCAGGGATGTGTAAAGGTGTTCCCTAACGTATAATTGACACGATTATATCTCAGTCTTAACGAATATCCCTTGATCGTAGATAGCAGGTGAGCAACACTATAGTAGTTGCATTTATGATGTCTGAGTCACTTCAATATGAACCTTATCTCGTTGCCATAAAAGTCATTGGACAAAGACATCAAATGCAAATACTATTAAAACATTATGCAATGTAACGCTCATAATGTACTGTGCGCGTAAATATAAAATGTACCTAAGATGTTAAAATTATTAAAAATATGACAGTCAAAAGTTGCAATGGAATCTGAACTGTATGTATTGGAAAGTTAAGGTTCGAATTCCCGGTCAAGTGTTATTCAGGGTTAGAAATGGGTTTGTGTGGTAATAGGTGTTTGTGCCTTATCAGTAATCACAACGGAGCCAAGGCACATAGAATTAAATCACTCATAATTATGTAGCGTGTTGATATGTAGAGTTTTTATTTTACTATTTCGAAAATCACGAATAAATTTTCCACAAATACATTATTTTGTTGTTTTATTGTACCCCAAGAAATTAAAGATTTGTGTAAAATTGTCATGTCGCATTTTTTTAAAACAACCTTCGAAGCATAATCAGCCTATTAAAAAAATCTGTGAAATCAATACAAAATGTTCTTCTGATAAGTTGTAAGAGACAATCTAGTACCACAGGATGTTAAGATCTCGCGAAATGAAGACGAATAAGCACAAAAGCGGACCCCGAGCTCCGACGCGAAAGCCGCGGATGCAACCGGGACTAAACGCTGAGATAATGATGATGAACTCTGTCTTTATTTTTTTATGATTATTGGCTGCAATTTACATTTATTCCAAACAGACCATTTTGTTGTGTATAAACAATCATCATTCTCCTGCCCTTGTCCCAATTTATTTGGGGTCGGCGCAACATGTCTTTTTCTTCCATACATCCCTATCAGAAGCTATCTCGACTGTCTTAGCCATACCATCCTTCACACATTCCATCCATCGTTTTTTTGGTCTTCCCCTACTCTTATAGCCATCAACATTTATAATTAAAACTCTCCTCACGATATTCTCCTCATTTCTCCGTAACACATGCCCGTACCATGACAACCGATTTCCACACAACTTTTCAGCTACCGGTGCCACTTTCAGACTTCCTCTTATGTACTTATTTCTTATTCTATCCATTCGTGTAACACCACACATCCCTCTTAGCATTCTCATCTCAGCTGCATGCAATTGCCTTTCATTCATCCCTTTCGTAGCCCAACATTCTGATCCATACAAGACAGCAGGTCGGATCATGGTTTTATATATTTTCCCCTTAAGTTTAAGGGGAATGCGGGAGTCGCAGATTGTTCCCGTGACCTGCCGCCATTTCATCCACCCAGTGTTAATTCTGTGCTTAACCGTCCGATCTATTTCGCCATCGCTTTGCACGAGTGAACCGAGATACCGGAAGTCGGAGCAGATTGGGATAAGTGCGCCATCAAGCGCTATGGCTCCAGAAGTGGAGAGACCGCCGAAATCGCAGAACGTATATTCGGTTTTGGTTCTGCTGATTTTCAAGCCAACATTCTCCAGCTTCTGTTGCCATTTCTCCAATCTGCTCTGGATCTCAGGTCCATCTTCACCTGTTGGAGGTTGTATACCTACCTTGGCAACCAACACATGATGCGCTGTCTGTTGTGATGACAGAACTATAAAATAAATGGTGTGAAGCTGATACGGTCTATAATTTAGTATATAATATAAGTACTCGGGGAATGCGCTAATGCTGGATAAGTTAATTTTTAACAGGTTATGGTTCCCATTCCGTACCTGAGTAAATATTATTAAAAAGTGATCGTAAAAAATATTTCCTATAAAATACTGATTGTCACGTTGTTGACAGTGAAAAAACAATAGGTACTGTCAAAAAGTGAAAAAATGTGTGATGAAAATTCTGTTTCTGGTTCCTATTGCGGAATTAAAAAACTGCAAGGAGCGAATGATTTTACATCGTGGAAATTCGTTGTGAAAAACCTCCTCGAATCCAAAAACTTGTGGGATGTTGTGGAAACAGAAAATATCAGTGATTTACAAAAAGACAGTGATAGGAAGGCACGATCAACTATATGTCTGCTTATTGAGCCTACATGTTTTGCGCACGTGTACCAAGCAAAAACCGCACGCGAGGTATGGCAAAACTTGTGCAGAGCCTACGAGGATCAAGGCTGGGGCAGGCGAATTTTGCTGCAACGTAAACTATGGCAGTGTCGTTTGGAAAATTATTCAAGTATGGAAAAATACATCTGCGATATAGTACACCTGGCACAGCAGCTTAATGATATAGACGCAAAAGTATCAGACGATTGGCTTATTTCAATACTATTGGCTGGCTTAACGAGCGAATACAACCCGTTCGTGATGGCCATCGATAATAGTGGTAAAGAGGTAACACTAGAGCAAGTAAAGACCAAATTACTACAAGAAGGCAACAGACAAGCCGAAGTGTGTAATGGGGCTGGTGAGCAAGCTTTTACCACTCAAAACAGGAAGAGCAACAACAACACTGCTCGGAAACCAGCGACATACAAATGTTTCAAGTGTCACAAATTTGGACACAAAGCATCAGAATGCAATGGCATCAAGAAAACTGCGAATATTTGCATGGGTACTGCCGATACCGTAAATAAAAACGCCTGGTATGTTGATAGTGGCTGTTCTACCCATATGACGAATGATGCGAACAAACTAGTGCAATATAAGGCACAGAAAGGCGGCTGTAAGATAAAAGTTGCTAGTGGTGATGAGATATCAGTAGTTGGAAAGGGCAATGCAGCACCGATTGTGAGTAAAAATGAGAAACTCAAATTGAATAATGTCCTGCATGTTCCCGAATTGTCGATGAACCTAATCTCAGTGAGTGATCTCGTAAGAGACGAGTACAAAGTTGAGTTTGACAAGCATGGATGTTTGATTAAAGATAAAAATGACCGCAAAGTTGCCACTTGCAAAGAAGTTGGTGGAATTTTTAAGCTGATTGAAAACAGCAATATTGTGGTTAATTTAACAACATCGAATGAAGTTTTGTCGAATTTATGGCACAGGAGACTAGCTCATCTAGGACAAAAGTACATGATCACCCTGAAAAACATGGTATCTGGAATAGAATTCAAAACTACGGACAAAATAGAGCCGTGTGTTCCATGTATAAATGGAAAGAGATGCAAAAGTCCATTCAAAAAACAAGGCACTCGAGCAAATGATTTATTGGAGATTGTGCACACAGATTTGTGCGGCCCAATGGAAGAGCCATCTTTTGCTGGTTCGCTGTATATGCTTTCATTTATTGATGATTTCTCGCGAAAGACGCACGTCTATTTCTTAAAAAAACAAAAGTCAATGTCTCAACAAGTTCCGTGAGTATAAGGCGGAAGTAGAAAATGAGACTGGCAAGATGATCAAGTGCTTGAGATCGGATAATGGCAAAGAATTTTGCAACGATGCCTTCGACAAGCATTTGAAGTTAGCTGGTATAAAACATCAAAAGACAGTTCCATACACGCCGGAGCAGAATGGCGTGGCTGAAAGAGCGAATAGAACAATCATTGAGAAAGCGCGAACATTACTTTTTGAAGCCAATTTGGGCAAAAGATTTTGGGCAGAAGCAGTCGGAACAGTTGTATATTTAAAAAACCTAAGCCCAACGAAGGCTGTCACTGGAAAAGTACCACAGGAACTCTGGTCTGGTAAGAAAATAGATCTGAGTCATCTGAGAGTATTCGGATGTTTGGCATACGCTCTGAAACCAAAACAAAAGAGAAAGAAGCTAGACACAAAAACTGAAGCTCTGATATTTGTTGGCTACTGCGAGACCACGAAAGGTTACAAACTGGTAGAACCAAAGACTGGAAAATTTTCAGTTGTGAGAGACGTCCAATTTTTAGAAAACGTTTTTCCTGGAGGCGATATGAAAGTGACGAAGAACTCAGTCATTCCTATTTCAACAGAGGAGGAACGTGTTGAACCTGAGGTTGCATGTGAGGAAATTCACAGCGTTAGTGAAGGAAGCAATGAAGACGTTTTTGAAGAAACTATTGACGAAATAAGACAGGAAGCTCAAGAAGCAAGTACCAATCCTATATTACAATCTGAAAACAACGAGTGTGAAAACCCGCCCAGATATAACTTACGTCCAAGGAATAATGTGGACTACAGATGCACATGTGCGAAAGCCGAAGCTGAAAGAAAAGCTATCGCAGATATTGATGGCGATCCAACGACAATGGATGAGGCAATGTCAAGGCCTGATCGTGAGCTATGGCAGAAGGCCATGAACGATGAGCTCAACTCGTTGAAGGAGAACCAAACGTGGACGTTAGTTAATCTACCGTGCGATAAGAAGCCTATACAGAACAAATGGGTATTCAAAATCAAGCGAGATAGTGATGGTAACATATTGAAATACAAGGCGAGGTTGGTAGCTAAAGGATTTGCACAGGTACGTGGAATTGATTATAATGAAACCTATTCTCCCGTCGTGAGGCACTCTACGCTTCGCTTGTTATTCTCACTAGCTGCAGAATACGAGTGGACCATTGACCAGTGGGATGTTACCACTGCTTTCCTGTACGGAAAATTAAAGGAAGACATTTACATGCTTCAGCCAGAGGGCGCTATAGCCGAAGGTCAGGAAAACAAAGTTTGTAAACTACAACGGTCATTATATGGATTGAAGCAAGCCTCTAATGCTTGGTTTAGCGAATTAGATAAGGAGATGCTTAATTTAGGTTTTATACAATCAAAGATAGAGCCCTGTTTATATCAAAAGATAATAGGTCAAGATAGGATAGTGGTAGTTATCTATGTTGATGATATATTTGTATTATGTCCTCCAAAGCAGGATAAAGAGAAGCAAGCTTTGAAAAACGGGCTGCTCAAAAAGTTTAAAGTGAAAGACTTAGGCGAAGCTAGGCATGTACTAGGTATGAGGTTACGACGAGATAAGAGAACTATTTATCTCGATCAAGAACAGTATGTCCTGAATGTATTGAAGGAATTTAAAATGTCAGACTGCAAACCAGTCAATACCCCAATGGAGGTAGGCATAAAGCTAGAAAAAGCTGAGCCTGGTTGTAGGTTGCCGTACCAAAGTTTGATAGGATGTCTGAATTATCTGGCTCAAACTACTAGGCCTGATATAGCACATGCTGTCAGTTTACTGTCTCAATTCAATTCGTGCTATGATGAGACCCACTTCAATTGTGCTAAACGGGTGTTGCGATACATAAAGGGGACATCTGATTTTGCGCTTGTCTTCCGAAAATCCGGTAACTTAGAGATGCGCGGGTACGTTGACGCTGATTGGGGGGGATCATTCGATCGAAAGTCCTTCACAGGAATGCTTTTTACATTAGGCGATAATTTAATAGTATGGGAGAGTCGCAAGCAGCGATGTGTAGCATTGTCTTCGACTGAGGCAGAATACATAGGACTCAGTCAGGCTGCTAAAGAAGCAATTTACTTGCGAGGTTTGTTGTCTAGTTTGACTAAAAATGCTTGCGACAAACCAACGATTATTTTTAACGATAATCAGTCAGCACATAAAATATCGCAAAATAAAATGAACCATAATAGAACAAAACATATAGATATTAGGTATCATTTTGTCCGCGAAGCCTTGATTAAGGAGGCGATTGATGTACAATACTTGTGTACTCAAGAGATGTTAGCAGACATGTTAACGAAGTCTCTGCCAGGCCCAAAACTTAAACAGATTGTACAAAAATTACCCATTAAGAGGGCGGGCAAGTACAGTTAGGTTTAGGATTTGTAATTTGAGTTTTATACCTATCTGTTGTAATGGTTATTTTTAATTTTGATATTGTTTTGTTTTGTTAATGTGACGCGTTGGATTTATTACTTCTATATGTAATCAAGTTAGCGTTTTTGGTTCTATTTTGTGTAACTCATCATGTAGTAGATTGAGGAGGCGTGTTGGAGGTTGTATACCTACCTTGGCAACCAACACATGATGCGCTGTCTTGTCGTCATGACAGAACTATAAAATAAATGTGTGAAGCTGATACGGTCTATAATTTAGTATATAATATAAGTACTCGGGGAATGCGCTAATGCTGGATACGTTAATTTTTTAACATCACCGACGAGAACAATGTCATCGGCGAACAGCATGCACCAGGGTGCCTCCTCCTGGATGTCCGACGTAAGAGCGTCCATAATCAACAGGAAGAGGTACGGACTTAAAGCCGATCCCTGGTGCAAGCCTACCGCCACACTGAACTCGTCGGTATTGCCAGCAGCCGACCGGACGTAGGTACGAGATTGACTGTACATAGCACGAATTAACTCTACATACTTCCCTGGCAAACCTTTCTCTTTCAGGGCCCACCACAGCACATCACGAGGTACCCTATCATACGCTTTCTCCAGATCAATGAACACCATGTGCAAGTTCTTGTGTGCACGTCTGTACTTCTCGCACATTTGGCGGAGTGCAAAAGTGGCGTCCATTGTTCCTCGACCTGGCATCAACCCAAACTGGTTTGGGGTAATCTCACTCTCCTCTCGCAATCTTTTCTCAATCACTTTCTCCCATACCTTCATACTATGTGACATGAGCTTTATCCCTCGATAGTTGTTACAGTCCTGTACATCACCTTTATTCTTAAAGATGGGCACTATTGAACTATTGCACCATTCTTGTGGGATTCCTCCTTCATGCAACAACTTATTGAAGAATAAAGTCAGCCACATACATCCATCTCCTTTTAAACACTTCCATACTTCTACTGGTATGTCATCTGGGCCCATAGCTTTTCCATTTTTCATACCTTGAACTGCTATTCTTACTTCATCCATGCTAATTTCTCTTACCAAACCCATATTCTCTTGTACCTCTTTGAGCACGCCACTCCATTTATTCTGTTCGTTCATTAGTTTTTCAAAATAAACCTTCCATCGCTCTTTTATATCGTCATCCTTGGACAGAACCTTACCAGCATCGTCTTTCATACATTTGATATTACTTATATCTCTCGTTCTCCTTTCTCTTGCTTTTGTAATCCGGTAGAGCTCCTTCTGGCCTCTAGGGCTGTCCAGTGAGTCATGAAACTTCTCCTGCGCCTTAGCCCTCGAAACTGCTACCGCCTTTTTTGCCTTTCTCTTCCATTCATTATAAATCTTCTTCTTGTCTTCTTTTAAACTATCATTCCCGTTTTCTACACCTTGCCATTCTTTAAAAGCTATTTTCTTTTCTTTGAGTATCTTTTGCACATCTTCATTCCACCACTATGTATCCTTTTCTATCACACCTTTCCCTTTGGATTATCCAAACACATTTTTAGCTACTCTCCTTATATAGTTCGCCATCTCTTTCCAACATTTATTCACAGATTTTCCTTCCATATCCCCCATTTCAATCATCTTATCTACCACTTGGCTCTTAAAAACACTAGCATATTCATCTTTTTCTATCATACGCCATCTAGTTTTGGGCGAGGGCCGTTCCTTGTTCTTTCTGGATGAGACACTGACTTTTACCTCCATTATCAATAGTCTATGTTGTGAGACTAAGTCTTCCCCTGGTAGCACTTTACAGTTTTTGACACTTTTAAGGCTGTTTCGTCTTACTAAAAAAAGTAAAAAAACTAAAACCCAACTACGACAAAAAACGACGCTGAAAAAGTATAAAACAAGATTTTCAGAATACTGAACTGAACAAAGTTGCTAATGTAGTTGCAAGTAAATGGACACAGTAGACTTTACCAAGATGCCTTCGTTGTAAATTGACAATAATGTCTTACAATACTATTCTGAAGTATGCAATATTCACTAGGTAGAGATAAATTTTCATGTTTGGAAAACCGCAGTCACACGTTATCAAAGTGCTACGGTAGGTAGGTATATGTAACGTGTGACTACGCCTTTCCAAACATGAAAATTTATCTCAACATAGTGAATATTGCATACTTCAGAATAGTATTGTAAGACATTATTGTCAATTTACAACGAAGGCATCTTGGTAGAGTCTACTGTGTCCATTTACTTGCAACTACATTAGCAACTTTGTTCAGTTCAGTATTCTGAAAATCTTGTTTTATACTTTTCAGCGTCGTTTTTTGTCGTAGTTGGGTTTTAGTTTTATTACTTTTTATTATTTGTACTATTTTGGTGTTAAAGTGTATTTGTGGCGCATAATATTAACAAAAGTTAAATTGACGAACTAAAAACTAGGTAGTTAACATACGACATCTCCTTTGAATTATGTATCGTCGTATAGTAATATGTAGAGATGTCCTATTTTACTATTTCGTAGCTTTTGGATCGTAGCGCGTATAGCAACGGTTTCCGCGTATGAAGCTCCCGGCTTTTCATAGTAGCGACGCATATTTGCGTCGATTGCACCGAATGGGTCACGAATTAGTGGATGAGGTCGTTAGTATAAATAGATTGGATGGTTTTCTAACGGTGGTAGGCCAAAACATCGGCTGCCGGCAGAAGTTACCACCCACCAGACGAAGTCTTGCCGCTAAGCGATTCCTCGTGTTCTAGCATGATGTCTGGTGAAGCTGTAGGAAGGACGCGTCTGACCAGTTGTGTTGCGTTGTGTGGCGAGTACGATGCGCCAAATATTGTTGTGTCGGGAGTTTGGTCGTGGAGAGTCTCCAGATCAATCTCCCTCTGGCGCAGCATCGTTGGTCGTGTTGGTCTTGGGTTTAACATTGCATCACCTGGCTCAACTGCCGTCATCCTTGCTATTCCTAAGTTTTTTTATGTGAATAGGCTTAATAAACTAGTGCGCTTTACCATCAACGATTGCGTCACTGCTTACCATCAGGCGGGATTGCAGTCAAGCGCTAGTTTATAATTATTAAAATAAAAAACATATATTAAGAGGACCTGGGAAGATTTCTTAATCTATCTAATTCTGCTAACGATCGACTGTCATGTGGATTTTTAAGTAATTTATTATGATCCAATGCACTTATATATAATGCCTCTATGGTTTTAACTCTACTGAGAGCGACATAGGCCTGTCCTTTAGCAAACAATGACTTTCCTAGATCTGTAACTTTATCTAGAGTACAACCTTGTAATTTATGTACAGTACAACCCCAAGAAAGAATCAGCGGGAGCATTTTACGCTGAATTTGCCCAGAACCCCTCAAGCTGTCAAATTCAGTGAGGCAAGGCTCGATTTTGATAAGTCCGTTAATATTTGCTTTTATGGATGCGTCGTCAAATTGTATGAGAACAGCGCTTGGCTGTTCTCCTGTTCCAACTGATCGCGCCGAAGAGCAGGCCATTCGAAGGCCTTCACCACTCCTATCGCTCCGTTTACCAAACCCTGGTTTACATTCAAATTTCTACGAAGCATTACTAGGGATTATGTACAAACATAAAGTACTCGTGAAGCTCTTTCAGATGATACCAAATACGGTATATTTATTTTAATTTTATATTAACATAGAACTTTTTGTCCGCTAGAGGGCGTAATACTAAATTTGGTGACAAGTTTTATAGCTCATAACCAACAGAATATCAAGGCCCTTCTAATGGTTCTGCAGTGGTCTTATTCTGATAAGTAGTAAAGAAGTTATCTATGAACGAAAAGATGTGAATTATATGCAATCAGCCCATGAATACAGGTAAAGTCACAAGCAAATGCTAGTAATATATATATATTCAAAATGTACAAGTAAAGCCCTTTCAAATGATACCAAACACGGCATATTTATCTTAACTTTTTTTTTATACTCTGTATATTTTGTCCGCTAGAGGGCGCCACATTAGATTTTGTGAAACTCCATATAGCCTATAACCAGCGGACAATTAAGACGCTTCTAATGATATGTTATTTATCGAATTCGAATAAGTAGTTTAGAAGTTACGAGGGAACAGATGAACATACATACATACATACATACATACATACATACATACATACATACATACATACATACATACATACATACATACATAGCCTGTCAAAATCATAACCCTCCTTTTGCTTTGCCGTAGTCGGGTAAAAAGTAATCGATTTGTGTCGCGTGGCGGCCACTTATATAACTTATGAGATGCTCATTTTGTTTTTTGAACCACGTATTTGTTATTGCCAGGTTAAAGGCCGTAGCAGCTTGCAGTAGTGTCTCACCATCAGTGTTACGGTCCCCGTATCCCCAACCGCCATGCACTCTTTCATACCCATCCTTCTGCTTTCCCACATGCCCGTTAAAGTCACCCCCAACATACACTTCTTCACTATCTTGCACATCCATCATCACACAATCGAAGTCCTTCCAGAACTTCTCTTTTATAGGTACTTGACTTTGTTGTGTATAAACAATGTTAACGGAAAAATCGTATTTAAAATAATTACGATTTTCTTTCCACAGTAATTATGTTCATTCAACAATCGCAGTTGGGGGACCACTTAGCTAGAGAAACAACTGTTCCATAGAACTACCGTCCCCCAACTGCGATTGTTCAACTTTTTTCTGCCTTTTCAGTTCGTTAGATTTTATGCAGGCGGGTTTTTTGTTTTTAAATAATATTTTTTTGTTTTCTTTTTATCTACGCATGTTTTCTAATATCACATCCAACAATCATCAAGTTGTAGGTACGAACTAGGGATGTAACGGAGGTGGTTATAACGGAACCGGAGTCGGAGTTTTTAAATTTGATTTATCGAAGCCGGAACCGGAGTCGGAGCTTTTAAATTTGATTTATCGGAGTCGGAAACGGAGGCGGAGGCAGATTCAGAAGTGGTGGTAGGAGAGAGATTTTTTATTTGAACACAAAAAACATGATTCAGTCAGCTTTTTCATTTAATTTTTTTATTGTAAAATTAAACGCAAACAGTTAAAAGAAAATATTTCCAAATGAACAAGAAATTAAATGAAAATAATTAAAACCCAAAGTAGCATATTATATTAAATTAAATGAACAAAAGCTTTGAAACAAATTAAATCAAATGTGTCGACCCCAAAACTAGCGAAATATCAAAACATAACCTATGAACGTGTCGTGTGCGTAACAAACTAGGTACTTAATAACAAGTGAAAAAATAATTGACGATAAAGTGCACGTAGTAGGAGTCAGAGAATTCCCCGCGTGATATGTATGAACCAGTAGTGTAATCACGTAACATACTATCAGCAGTAATGGATTTCATTTTGACAGTTGAAAGACATTCATTGCGTTATTTACATTATTGAGTAACTACACATATTTATCGAGCATATGGAGCAATGGACTAGCAGTATGCTTCAAAATTGTGCAAACGCAATTACCTGCTGTTCATAACAGTCGGCAGGCCGCCGCCGCTATGTTATGCTTTAATAAACTCCGATTTAAAAGTATCGGAAGCGAAGTCAGAACCGAAGGTATGATAGTAATTGGAAGTTCCGACTTAACGGAGTCGGAGTCGAAGCTCCGTAACATCCCTGGTGCGAACCCCATCAGGTGCTTTACTTTTTCTTTATACGAAACCTGAATATAGTTTGTTCAGGCATAAGCAACTGAATCGATTCCAATCACACACCTTGTTATATCACACCATGTTATATTTTTTCCCAAATACATTTAGAAATTACTGCAGTGTGGTTACCGAGCGCCCAACACAGCTGACGTTAGATCATAGTATTAGGCGCATGTTATAGTGTTAGGTGCGTGAGACAGCCCCCCAACGCGCCGCACCGCTGCAGGCGCGGCCGGGCAGCGGTGCGTTGACCATATTTTTGTTGGGACAACCAGGTAAGATAACAAGCCCAAAATTTTGTTCTTAGATTCTTTACTTAAAAATATTGGACACCTGTTTCGGATTTCGCATGTACCTACAACAAAATAACGTATAGTAGTAGGTACAATATGAAAAAAAGTCAAAAAAAAATCAAAGCATTTATTTCAAATAAACCAGTTACCGGCACTTTTGAATTGTCAGAAGGTCGGTCAGTCAATAAGATGAAGCTAGTCGCCCATTCCAAAGAGTAGGTACCTATAGAGAAGAACGGGCAAGAAAAGGCGATATGGTTAATGTACTAGACATTAAATAAAAAGAACAAGAAAATAATTGCCTGCATACTAATGCAGGCAATTATCTTAAATCACGCGAGGTAAACGACGCGTGAATAAATCATGAACTTCTTATTTTAGTATCACGTTTGCTACAACACATGAAATTGCCCTTAAAGTCTAATTTTGTTAGCGGTCATAAGGGTTTTTGCTACATAAAAGCAAATGTCTTGCCTATTTATAGTTTATCAGCCATACAATATGCCTATATATAGCGAGTTTAAGGGGGATTATTATTGTATGGTACTTAACTATAAAATAAAGGTTATAAGTATCCTAGGACTGCGTCTGAGCACAAATGCTCAGACGCAGTCCTAATAGCGTTAATATGACCTTTATAAAACATTTTTTTAGGCTTTAATGATGCTTATAGAGCAACTTTATGCTAGTTGCGGTGGTGATGAAATAATTTACACAAAGTAATTTTGTCAGGGTTCGAATCTACGACCTACAAACTCGCTGTCGTTACCACTCTGGGCCAGCACTTTTGCCTACTTTACATTATGTATCATCTATTGATAGATAACATTAATTAAGTAGTCTCTAAAAGTGATGAGGCATTAACCCGTGTGGTAGGTACCGGGCTTAGAATAGTACCAACTACCAATCCATTTCTAAGGGAACTAGGCGTCTAAGGGAACTCTCACCAAGGAAGCGGGCAGCAGCGCTTTACCTATGGAATATTAAATTACTGCAATCCCCAACCCGCCTGCTAAGCGTGGGGATTGGCAACCCCCCAAATGCAATGAAAGCCTTGGGCGAGGCCTTTGTCCAGCAGTGGGCCTCTATACGCTGATGAAAAAGAAGATGAGGCGTTTCGTACTTTGAGAGCAATCCTTGAGTCAGCCTCACAACTAAATGGCGTGTCCGCTTGAGTGAAAAATAAATGCTATATCTACTGTTCAAACGATTATACTTACCTACCTATAAAAGCACCGTGACCTCAATGAATCGTGCCTTACGTGGCGTGGCCCATTATCGGCTTGTCCCACATCCGGCCACGCGCCACACTCAGCCAAGCACCTGGACACTCAACCCGTTTGCAAAGCGCTGACTGCCGTGGTGCCGCCCCTCCAGCACTTAGACAGTGATCACTAGGGGTGTATCTCACTTGGTGTTGATGTATCGATGTTTGGTCTCAAGGTTAAATATAGGAATTTGACGCTATGAGATTTAAGTTTCACTCGCTGACCCGATTTTCTAATTCAAAGTAATAATTTAAAAGAGTAGTTGTAGGCGTTTAACTAAGATTAGACGCCAAACTAATTATTCATATTTGGAATTATTTAATATAATTCCTAATAATATATAACTATAAATTTATTTTGAAAATATTAAATTGATGTTTAAATAATTAGTTAATCGAACGTTATCAAGGTGTTTCTCTACGCACACATTAGTAACGGCTTCCTCTCGTCTTGTGCCTTAGGCTAGTAATCATCATAAATTCAATGCTGATCACATCCGCTTAGTTAATACAACCTTCTGCCCATCTGTCATTAATTACCACCGGTAATTACCTCTTTAAAACTATCGACATGATCCCCCCTCTACTTCCCGTATCAAGTCGCACTCAGTGCTCGTTTGACCTGAAACGTCGATACATCGACTGTCGAGCACGCGCCTCCACTTCACACCTTTTAGCGAGCATCTAGTTCTAGTGTACCTTACTGGGTCACTGGGTTGGAGGGCAAGCCTTGGTGCCTTTGATAGACGTTTTTTTTATAATAGCATAGAAAATCGATACTTGGTCAGTCGACCGATGTATGTACGACACTAGTCGTTGTCAAGGTTAATCTTAGCGCTTAATGGTCACAATAAGTATTTGTAATATACTTGGGCACTAATGATACACAAAAACTTGACTAAAATATCTAAGCTCGTAGGTATATTAAGCCCTCTATTAACCAATTCCGTGCGTATGATGCCGCACAGGCACCATGTCAAATCTATTGCGTATGGTGCCCGATAGGATATAAAATAAAATTTTAAAAATTCGGCTAAAATGACTTTTCTCAAAAGATGTCAGTAAATAAAAGTGTCTTTATTTGTCATCTATATCATGTATATAGTGTTCGTTTCAGGTAATTTCGTTAATTAGCAGACTTCAGGGGTTGTTAACCAAGTTGTCGAGTCACATTGAGTTTCGACTTCTGACTGAGGAATATATTTAATTTTTTTTTTCTGCGTAACTCTATAACCAAGTAAGAAATAAAAATACATTTACATTCTTATCCAAATAAAATACTTCATAATTATATAAAAGCGTTTCTAGGTACGAGTAGCATATTTTTGATTCATTAGAATCAGACTTTTCAGTTATATGTTCTTTACTATAATGTTTTGTAGACAAACAATTTACCATCAAAATAGCAGATTTAAAATTGTTTCCCCACAAAACACTGGGATATAGAATATGTGGGTAACTATAAATAAGTATCCCCTCGCTCCAAACTCAAATGGTACATGAACAAATTCTATGCAAAAATGTTTACAATACCTGGTATAAATTAGTCATTTACCTTCCATTTCCATAAAAACACACAGATCGTCACTTTTAAACGCACTGAACGAATTTACTGACCGCTTACGTTCGATACACAATCGCTAATGACTCTTTATTAAGTGGAAACAAGAGAAAAAGCTAAAACTTACAATTCATGGCGGATGATTCCCCAGGGGAATCATCAAAGTCTCTGGCGCTTGGTACCCCAGAGGCATCACGGAATTATTGTTTGACAGATTGCTAAAAAGACCTCCGCACGGAAACGGTTATTAGAAGCATAATGAACGGTGTGAAGTTCACTCATCCTATAAAGAAAAGAGAGGATCCTCCGACCAGACGAGTGTTATGTCTGGCGGATATTTGCCCAACGGCTCATGTCTGGAAGTTGTATGTATGCTAGTTGCACGGTTAACTCTGCTTGCGAGATGTAGAATTTGTGTGACGTCAGTATAACGTGCTGTTCCATGTGGCGTTTGTAGGTACCGCTACAATTTAAACCCTTACCTAACTTCAATCTCAAAAAGTAAAAAAATACATCCTGCAGTACTTACGACCAATAATACGAACCTAATACGAGTTTGGTTCCGCGGATTTGGCTTCTTGACTAATCTATTATCTATTACTAATATATAAAACTGAAGAGTTTGTTTGTTTGTGCGCGCTAATCCCAGGAACTACTGGACCGATTTGAAAACTTTTTGCGTTGGATAGTCCATTAATCCAGGAAGGCTTTAGGCTATATTATAACATCGGTTGTGACCAATAGGAGCGGAGCATAACTAAACCACGCGAACGAAGTCGCTGGCGGCCGCTAGTTAGTATAAGGTGGGTGGACCATGGATGGCCACTCTAACGAGTAAATACTTTTAATTCGTTTATTTATTGGATAAATGAAGAAAACAAATTATTAAGTAATGCTTTGTTTTATTGTCCATCGTATAAAATCTTTTTTTTACCTAACTTTAAACAACATTTATTAAATTTAAGTTTTGTAAAGCTCTTCCAAATGGCTTTGCACGGAACACGACTCCAAACAAGCCCAATATTATACATCTGTCGTTAAACTTAAAAATAGAGTTGTAACAATAAATATATCCGCTTTTACTAAAACTGCATAATAAGGTCTATTATTTAAGCGAAGCATTAAATGCTCAATGTATTTTTATCATCTATAAAAATCTCTACGAACATTACTTGAACACCATTCTATAACTAAGAATCTATTAATATAAATTATTTAAAAATATTAGTAATGAGTATTATATTGGCCTTAAATAACTTGCCATCACGTTTTATTATGAAATTACAATTTTTAAAAAAATCAAAAATGGCCTTCTTATGGGTCTGTTTTTTGTAAGGCCAAAATTGATAATTATGACTATAACTTTGTCCTAATAATAAATAAAAGATACTACAAACTACTATAATTATAACAATTTCTCATTATTTATAACCATAAAGTAAGTGTTCATTTATTCAGGGTTTGTGAATGTTCCTTGCACCATAGCAAGGCCAACCGTCAAATTTTTGATTGGCCATAGAAGGAACCACCGGCTTTCCTAGGAACACTGCCAATATTTTAATTTAAATTGAGGCAAAGCTATGATTTTTTTCTTTAGTACCATAAACATGTACTAATATGACAATTCACAGTAAAAAACATGAAATAATAATAGGCTATTGACTAAAAAATTACGGTTTGTTGTGCGAGCGAATAACAATTGTAACGTCGACGACCGAAGCCTACGAAACGTTGGATCGCACTGCCACAGCGACACGATCGACACGCTGCCACGTTTGTGGCCTTTAGTTTGCAGGATCTTACTGTGTAGTAGCAGGAATATGTATTTAAATGTCAATAACTACGATTTTTTAATAGTTGGCCTTCAAACGAGCATGGCCTTCCATGGTCCACCCACCTTATATTTCTAAAAGTAAAAGCTTATAACTAACTATCCATACTAGGTTTCAGGAAACGTAATCTCTCGAAGGCCGTAGCCGTACTCATGGGTCATGACTCTTCTTCGTAGGAAGTCGACTGAGTATCTAAAACATTAGGTACCTAGTAGGTTTGTGAATGTAACAAATATTTAAAAGCCCAGCGAGCGAGTACGCTGTGGTCTTTGGTCTAGACCAAAGGTAAAGGTCTACTGTTTTTTCTTCAAACCAGACTAGCCTGGTTTGGAAAAAATCAGTAGGTAGGTACCTATTTAGTGTATATAGCTATAATGTACACAACAAAAGAAAGATCATGTGACTTAGATAACCGACTAAACAATATAATACCAGGCACTTCTACGTAGTCATGCTACGTCACAGTTGCAAGACGTGTTTTGTTAAGTTTATTACCTTAAAAAGTAGAGCATTTATCTAGTTAGCGACGCTAACCGAGTTATGAAGAAGAATAAATAGGTCTTGACTACCTAGTAGCAATCGTTACCTTCACAACTAAAAACAGTAGGTAACCGAAAATATAAGTTATCTGAAAGTAGTAATCAAAAACTTCCACCAATACCTACTCTGCACTGCGTTACCATCGCTATCCATCACTCCGTCATTAAATCCACCAGCCTTCTAAGCCAATATTAAACAACAATTCAAACAATACGCAGGTATAATAATAAATCTTCGCAATAGCCCCTGGATGTAACCCACTCAATATTTTAAACTACCAGATTAGCCTGAACTCTGTGCGTTCAATTCTCGGCTTTATTGTCGGAGTGTTAAGGTGGTATGATTAAAGGTGTTTAAGTAATGGGGCACAAAATGGCCGGTGGGTTTAGCCAACAGTCGGGAACACGATTAGATATTAATCCGTCAGATCGTGATTAGATTCAGTGGCACGGAGTAATATATTCGAAGGTGTCAGCTTTAGTGATGGGCAGAGTCGATTGTTGTGTCGATTTAATTATTAATGTTATTGCTTTTTAATCAGTCGATAAATGGCGGAGTCTGTCTAGAAATATGAATGTGCACTGTGTGCATCATTACTCTTAATTATTGGCACGTATTTAATTTAAATAAAGGACTTTATCCATATAGGTACCAGACATTATCTAACGGAGATCTAACACACAGGTCATAGGCAATGTGTAGGTATTCGATCATCAATCTGTACAGGTATGTAATATGATTTATGTACGTTTTCATATTGGCTATGTTTGTTTATTGTGATCTTGTAATCTTAGACAAAGCGAAGAAATTTAGGGTAGGTATGTGGCAATCGATAGAGATAATGGCGCGCGAGATATCACGATTTAAAAAATTGCACCTACATATTTCTAGTTATAAAATAATGCGAGTTGCAGTTCACATTCAAAGTTTCTTTAAATAAGCAAAGTCCCCTTTGCTTGTTCCAAAATATCACATTAGAAACATTTTCAAAACAAAAGTAACTTTACAGTCATTCAATATTCATCGTGGAACTATAACTGTAAAATAGATATCAATAATTGTCGATATTTCACCTCCCGACACGTTGGGCGGTGTCGATAAGCGCGCGTGCCGCGGCAAGCGCCCGCCGTCTTAACGTGGAGCACCTTCCCACGTCGATAACTTACACAACACTAAAGTAAACGGAGACGTTTTCTTTGCAGTTATACTGAGCTTTCATGTGGAACATTTCAGGCTGAATGTATTGAAAAATATCTAGGTATTATGGAGAATGTCTAAGTTGCAATTTATTTTCTTATTCCTGGAAGCGTTTCGCCTCTTCTTTTATACCGCGTACATCAATGGACTGAACTAATTTGCCAGCGGCAGTGTTTCTGCCTGACTATAATTTAAACGTCTTCAATGCTAGAGTGAACAGGCTCTTAATAAACTAGTTCGCTTTACCATCAACGATTGCGTCGCTGCTTACCATCAGGCAGGATTGCGGTCAAGCGCTGGTTTATAATATGTAAAAAAAAAAAACACAGTCGCTGGCGGCTGCTAGTTACAGATATGTAGGGCTTTCATTTAAGTAATAATAGGAACGTAAACCACAATGGTAAACGCGCTTTATCATTGTGGAGGCATGAGGAACTGGGAGTAAAGTTCATTCATCCACCATAGAAAAGGGAAGATCCTCCGACCAGACGGCTGTTATGTTTATGTCTGGCGGGCACTTGCCCAACGGTTGATGTTGGGAAGTTGTGTGTATGCTAGTTGCACGGTGAACTCGCTTGCGAGATGTAAAATCCGTATGACATCAGTACCTATGACGCGTTGTTCGCATTTGGCGTTTGTAGATACCGCTACACCATCACCGATTGCATCATTGCTTACCATCAGGCGGGATTGCGGTCAAGCACTAGAAAACTCATAATCAGAGAAAAAGAGAAATCTATTTAAAATATTTTTAAGCAGAGAAAGTGTAGCGTTCCATCATAGTGGTCGTATGAGCTTGCCCAGAAGGTGGCTGGATCCCGTAGAGCGTTCCATCATAGTGGTCGTATGAGCTTGCCCAGAAGGTGGCTGGATCCCGTAGAGCGTTCCATCATAGTGATCGTATGAGCTTGCCCAGAAGGTGGCTGGATCCCGTAGAGCGTTCCATCATAGTGGTCGTATGAGCTTGCCCAGAAGGTGGCTGGATCCCGTAGAGCGTTCCATCATAGTGGTCGTATGAGCTTGCCCAGAAGGTGGCTGGATCCCGTAGAGCGTTCCATCATAGTGGTCGTATGAGCTTGCCCAGAAGGTGGCTGGATCCCGTAGAGCGTTCCATCATAGTGGTCGTATGGGCTTGCCCAGAAGGTGGCTGGATCCCGTAGAGCGTTCCATCATAGTGGTCGTATGAGCTTGCCCAGAAGGTGGCTGGATCCCGTAGAGCGTTCCATCATAGTGGTCGTATGAGCTTGCCCAGAAGGTGGCGGGATCCCGTAGAGCGTTCCATCATAGTGGTCGTATGAGCTTGCCCAGAAGGTGGCTGGATCCCGTAGAGCGTTCCATCATGGTGGTCGTATGAGCTTGCCCAGAAGGTGGCTGGATCCCGGTGAGAGCGTTCCATCATGAGTGGTCGTATGAGCTTGCCCAGAAGGTGGCTGGATCCCGTAGAGCGTTCCATCATAGTGGTCGTATGAGCTTGCCCAGAAGGTGGCTGGATCCCGTAGAGCGTTCCATCATAGTGGTCGTATGAGCTTGCCCAGAAGGTGGCTGGATCCCGTAGAGCGTTCCATCATAGTGGTCGTATGAGCTTGCCCAGAAGGTGGCTGGATCCCGTAGAGCGTTCCATCATAGTGGTCGTATGAGCTTGCCCAGAAGGTGGCTGGATCCCGTAGAGCGTTCCATCATAGTGGTCGTTCAGCAGAGTGAATATGATAAGGGGTGGCTCCCTAATAATTGTTCGTAACAATTACAAATTTAAAGAAAGGACTGATATCGTAAGCCTCTCTGTTGAGCGGGTTATTGAAATTGCTTGCATCGAGCTTGAGCGGTTCATTGTAATAAGTGTCTACAGGCCCCCATGTGCTTCCTATGATATTTTTGAGAAATATATGGAGGAAGTTTTATTAAAGACTTGTCACAGTAACAAAACAGTTGTTGTTTGTGGAGACTTCAACATTAATGTTCTAGAGAAATCAGCTACAGTTAATAAATTTATGTCATTATTTAAGTCTTATAACTTGTACGCAAGATTCTTTGAGCCGACTAGAATAACTGCCACGAGTGCCACCTGTTTAGACAACATCTTTACTAACTCAAGACCTTCTGACCATTTAATTATAAACGAGTTAGACTCTGATCACTGTGGCCAGTTAGTTACTTTTACTCAGAAAAGTGAAGTCAGAGCTCAAAGAAAACTTGTGAGTTTTGTTCCTATAAATGAAAATCGTTTAGGACAATTTAAAAATAATTTAATTGAAAAGCTACCGGACTTGCCTTATCACGCCAATCCGGATCATGCGTATAGTGTACTATTTAACCTAATTAATTGTGAATTTATGAAAGTTTTCACAAAAAAAACATTGCCTGTTAGCGACCGTATCATATTTAGTGACTGGGCAACCCCAGGTATTTATAAAAGCAGGGAAAAAATGTATGAATTGTATCAGGAAAAAACATTTAACCATGATGAAGCTTTTCAAGAATTTGTTAAAAATTATTCAAACACTTTTAAAAGAGCCTGTTCCTCGGCAAAAG
Organism: Sesamia nonagrioides; assembly: GCA_017933935.1. Lineage (NCBI taxonomy): Eukaryota > Metazoa > Arthropoda > Insecta > Lepidoptera > Noctuidae > Sesamia > Sesamia nonagrioides. Next base: position 2,372,259 of record JADWQK010002063.1, read on the forward strand.
CCATACACATTAAAAATAAAATAAAATCTTCCGGCAATAAAATCAGAACAACTTGGGGAATTATAAATTCTGAAATTGGAAGAACCAAAGTACAAAATCGCGATTTCCATCTTAAAATTAACGATGAAGATATAAAGGCGGACTTGGAGGTAGCAACTGAGTTTGAGAATTTTTTTACTAGTATTCCAATAATGACACCAAAAACTTTGTCTTCTTCCTCCACTTCTGCTTATGCCATACTAAAAGAATGTGTTCCAGATTGTGACAATCACTTTGAATTTGCATTTGTGACCAGTAAAGACATTATAGAATCTTTTAAGGATCTTGATGTGAAAAAAACTGCCGATCATTGGGGTTTGTCAGTATACACTGTAGCTTCAGTAATAGATGTTATCGCACCTTTCTTAGCAATTGTTTTTAATTCTTGTGTCACATCTGGCGTATTTCCTGATTTGATGAAACTAAGCAAAGTAATTCCACTGTTCAAATCTGGTAGTACAACTGATCCCATGAATTTTCGACCAATATCGATATTACCAACTTTGAGCAAAATTTTTGAAAAATTAATTTTGAAACAGTTGTTGAGGCACTTTAACTTACACAATTTATTGCACGTGAAACAATTTGGTTTTACAAAGGGTCGTTCAACTACGGATGCGGGCGTGGCGTTGCTAAAGAACATATTTGGGGCCTGGGAGGAATCGCAAGATGCTCTTGGTATTTTTGTGATTTGTCCAAGGCCTTTGATTGCGTACATCATGATACTCTTATCAGGAAATTGTACCATTATGGTTTGAGGGACAGAGCTCTCGACCTTCTGACTTCTTATCTGAATAATCGAATTCAGAGGGTTGATGTTAATGGCAAGAGATCTGCAGGATCTGTGGTCACCATGGGCGTTCCGCAGGGCTCAATTCTAGGTCCATTCTTGTTTTTAATTTATATTAATGACTTACCTCATCACGTGAGGGATAATCACAACATAGTATTGTTCGCGGATGACACTTCTCTTATTTTTAAAGTCAAGCGTCAGCTAACAAATTTTGACGAAGTTAACAATGCACTCTCTAAAGTTGTCCATTGGTTTAATGTAAATAACCTCCTTTTAAATGAAAAAAAAACTAAACTCATTAAATTTTCTACGCCAAATGTCAGGCAGCTAAGTACCAATGTTCAACTGAATGGAGTAGAGTTGATCCCTGTCGAGTCGACAGTTTTTCTTGGATTAACTATTGACGCCAAGTTACAATGGGGTCCTCACATTGAGAAGCTGTCGGGTAGACTCAGTTCTGCCGCCTTTGCTGTTAAGAAAATTAGACAGATAACTGATGTGGATACAGCCAGAATTGTTTATTTTAGTTATTTTCATAGTCTTATGACTTATGGGATTCTTCTCTGGGGAACTTGTGCGGACATCAATACCATCTTTGTTTTACAGAAGAGGGCTGTTCGAGCCATTTACAACCTTGGTCCTAGAGAATCTCTTAGAGAAAAGTTCAAAGAGGTGAACATTCTGACTGTAGCTTCACAATATATATTTGAAAATCTTATGTATGTTCATAAAAATATCTCGAATTTTAAGAAAATAAGCGATATTCATAATATAAATACCAGGAACAAACACAATCTTGCTGTACATCACACTCGTCTCCACAGAGTAGGCAACTCGTTCATGGGTCAATGTATACACTTTTACAACAAGCTTCCCATAGACGTTCGAAACTTACCCATTAAACGATTTAAGAACCATATAAAGGCCAAACTTTGCAAAAAGGGGTATTATAAAATCACAGATTATTTAGAAGACAAAAAAGCTTGGGACTGAGCTGCTCGCTCTGTTAAGCATTGTTAATTGTTATTAAGCAATATGCGTAATTATAAGGTAAATTATTGTAAACATTTTCATTTTTAATGTCTGGACTTGAAAAAAGACGATGATCCCTGAGTTTGTTTCGGCTATTTCTTCTCAGAGGTAGTCAGTTAGGAAATGCCGGCTTCATCTAGTTAAAAAATAAAATAAAAAATAAACATGACGTGTAAAAGTGATCAGTGATCCTACTTGCTTAATAAACGATTTCATTTCATTTCATTTCATTTCATTTCGTATGAGCTTGCCCAGAAGGTGGCTGGATCCCGTAGAGCGTTCCATCATAGTGGTCGTATGAGCTTGCCCAGAAGGTGGCTGGATCCCGTAGAGCGTTCCATCATAGTGGTCGTATGAGCTTGCTCAGAAGGTGGCTGGATCCCGTAGAGCGTTCCATCATAGTGGTCGTATGAGCTTGCCCAGAAGGTGGCTGGATCCCGTAGAGCGTTCCATCATAGTGGTCGTATGAGCTTGCCCAGAAGGTGGCTGGATCCCGTAGAGCGTTCCATCATAGTGGTCGTATGAGCTTGCTCAGAAGGTGGCTGGATCCCGTAGAGCGTTCCATCATAGTGGTCGTATGAGCTTGCCCAGAAGGTGGCTGGATCCCGTAGAGCGTTCCATCATAGTGGTCGTATGAGCTTGCCCAGAAGGTGGCTGGATCCCGTAGAGCGTTCCATCATAGTGGTCGTATGAGCTTGCCCAGAAGGTGGCTGGATCCCGTAGAGCGTTCCATCATAGTGGTCGTATGAGCTTGCCCAGAAGGTGGCTGGATCCCGTAGAGCGTTTCTACGCGGAAGCGGCGTCGTGCTACGAAATCCATTAATAAAATAATAATTAGCTGTGTTTCCTATCGTTAGCATTAGCCCCAGTCAGAGGACTCCTTGAATATGGGTAGGTATAGGTTGGAAAAAACTTGTTCTTAAACTAGGAGTTCAGTAAGATACAGTATTGTCTAACTTATTCCATTGTTTGTTTCAAGGAACTAACTCTTAAGACAAGAAAATCTTCCAACTCAAATCAATCAGTTCATTAAACACCTTTCTCCAAACCCCCTCCGATCCCAATCACAGTATTGTAAAGTAACTCAATCATAGCCCATTTACCGTCAGTTCGACGTCCCAACCTAATTACCAATACTCGGCAACTCCAAACAGATTTACAGGGAATTTAGCATCGCCAGGCCACGGCCCTAACTTTGGCACTGTCGCTTCATTTTAAACTTTGCAATCCGCTTTGCGACGAGCGCCGAAATTAGTTGGAAATTAAAATAGCATCGACGTGGTACACCTGTCTGAGCCGATTATGTGAATCGATGGAGTTTGTGAGGATGCCGCAATTTTTGGTGTAGAATTAAGGAAAGTTTGCGGTGGCTTTTGAATTTTTATTGCAGTTCTGTGGGGCTGGTTCTAATTAGTTGTTTTTGAATATTACATTTGCCTTTGCCATATTCCATTTGTTGGCATCATATCATCATCATGTCAGCCACAGGAATTCCACAGCTGGACATAGGCCTCCCCCAAGGATTTCCAAAAAGACGATTGGACGCGGCCTGCATCCAGCGCTTCCCTGCGATTTTGGTCAGGTTATCTGACCACCTAGGCAGTGGGTGCCCGACGCTGCGCTTGCTGGTACGTGATCGCCATTTAAGAGCCTTTGTGCCCCATCAGCCGTCGGTTCTACGTGCTACTTACTTTTATACACAGTACTACAGTTATAAATCATACCTATGTAGTATATAGATATATGTACTAATTCGATCAGCAACACTCAGAAGACTTGTAATTCAGATTTGAGAACATTACTTTTGTCTACAAAACACAAGAAATATTAGAACATTTAGGATTATTCGGTATCTCAAGAACAAACAAGTAGATTTATATGAATATTCATATTCCTAAGCTACATGGGGCCCATTGGTTAATCGCCACCACTATACATAATAGCACTAGATCAACCATTTCACTCTTACGCCAATTTATCCTGCTAAATCTAACTCAATACTCGACGTAGCCACACATTCACCATAATTACGTATTATGTGGTATCTAATAATTACCGCGGCACCTCCCCCGTGCCGCCTGTAATCACTAATCAGTAAGATTACAGGGCGCCATGATTATAGGGACGCTTTGATTCTGCATTGTGTCGCAAACACACCTTGTGATTTGGCAGAACTGGTAGTGTGATCCTGGTTACACCTACATTCTATTCAAATTGATGTGTTTATTGAAAGGCTAATAGTGTTAATTAACGATTTATATGTGATTATCGCAGTAAGCGTCGTTCTAGGTATATAAATAATCTGTGGCAAACCAAAAACTGTTTATAGTTCCCACTGTTAGATGTAAGACAACACTACAATGTCTAGAGGTTATGTCTATGACAGACAAGTACATATGACCTCGGTCGAAATTTGAATCTGGACTAAAAACCTTATATCAAGTCACTCTATGTGAATTACTAACACTATTGTTATCTTGTTTCTGATTAAAAGTGAATCTCACCACTATTTTTTGTATACGGTCCTATGATACAAATACACATAAGTACATCATTATGTTTTAACTGAATCGAGGTTCATTAAGATTATCAAGGCCTTATCAGTAACAGCATCGGTGTGTGACGCTTTAATCATAATCATAATAATCCGTTTTTTTAATATTCTAAAAATGTTGATCCCGTATAGGTATTATGTCATTGTATGTGTACATAATTATCGATATGTACACATATAATGACATAATATACGGGATCAACATTTACACAAAGGTCTCATCAAGAGATCATTTATCAAAGATCAATGGTACACAGTCAATAGTGATAAATTCTGACATAATTAACTTCTTTGACACATAAAACAGTCGAGCTCAAAGAGAAAGGAGGTATTCGAAGATTCGTTTTTGCTGCAGTAGCTATCTTTTCGTCAAAATCAACTATTAAATAAATAAATACTCTTCATGTACACAGTTTAACTTTTCGAACTCCGCGCATTCCCTTAAATCCCCGTCTTAAAAAGGGCAACCTTCCCCTTTAAACGTCCCTCGGAGGGCCATGTTCAGGTGTCACGGCATCACGTCAGGTGTCGTAAACACGCTGCAATCAGTTTTTATCGCCATCACGCCCCTGAGACAGAAAGGGTTATTTTCAAGAGTTTTGGGAGCATCTAAGGTAAATGTTTGTGGACATACGATATGTTTGTGAGTACCCGTTATGTGTGTGGGAATGGTAATGTGAGTCTTTGTTGGCGTTAGTAATGCACTATGTTTGATTTTTCAGTGATGTGCTGAAGTTTGTCGAATGTTACTTTATTAGAAACTATCACTATGAGATTACATCGTGTCTTCTTACATAGATCCTCGACCGTTTCGAAATAACCTGTTTGTGTATGTCTAACAGATTATGTAGGTCCTCTAGATGTTATAGAACCTTTCAGTTCTGGTGAAGAATAAAAAATCTTACACCCCTACTTACTCGTTATTTTAACAACTGATTTAAACACAATCAGTGCGCATCTCAGTGGCATAATCGGAACTTTTCTTTACAACCGCTAAGACCCTCTCAACATCTAATAAAGTTACTTAAAAAATCTCCCCGTCACGCTATTATCTGCACAAACTCTTAAAAACAGATTAGCACACTCGAAGGGCTCCACAATGATCTTGTCGTAAAATCCTATCTGTTCCAGTTCCACATAAAAAGATTTTCTCAACAAAAGGTGCCACTTTTTATCCGAAAAGAGCACCTGCTTCGCTCGAAACTTGCCGAAAGTTTTCCGAAAGTTCGGTGGAACTTTGCACCGGATGTTGTTATCGGCCGGAAGCGCTTTAGGCGACTTCCTGTTTTGATGGACGTAAAAACTGGAGTTTTTTTCTTAGTCTTAAAATGTTGTAAAGTGTTTTTTGTTATTAATTTATGCCAGTTCTTATATTATTTTCATTAAATATGATGAAGGTATTGCCTGTAATTAATTTTAGAATTATATACCTACAGTTCTTGCCCAAAAGGGTTTCTGAAAAAACTCAATCTCTGAAGACGAATAGGAACCTAAAATAAAGCATTTAGCTTATATTGCTTGTATTACTGGCTTACTGACTTCCCTATTACCAATAGGAATGATAACAACGCAACCTCTAAAATTTTATAAATAATACTCATTACACCTAAGTACCTAGGTACTTCGATTTTGGTATTGAGATCGTATACCATCTGTGCCGAATCAACCTGTCCTTACTGTATAAGAAAATATCCTTCTTATTACATTTAATACAGGGAGACACAAAAAACTCGTAAAACACAAGTTTCAGCGCCGGCGGCAAGCACACCTCAGTCGCGAGAGAGTTTTGAAAAATGGCCGCTCGCCCTGAGTGACGGCTCTGCCTCAGATAAAAGTTTCTGAGCAATTTCCTATTCCCTTCCAGAGGGATGAATAGGTGATGTAATTGCGTACGAAAACTTAGTGTTATGGCGAAAAAATGAGGTAGGAATTTTTGCGAGGGCAGAAACCAAACGATGGTAGTCGAGAGGCTTATGGAAGTGATTAACCTTTTGGTTTTTAAAATTATACTGTATCGTGTAGGGAACCACTAACAGATACATTAATTTACTTACCTACCACAAGCACAGCGTAATTGTGTACAAACTGTCAGTAAGTAGCAATGGTTTTCATTTTAATAGGTCCACAAAATTAATTGCGGTATTTACGCTGCTGAGGCTATAGGCTACAACAGGTTATTACTAATATAATTATACTTACGATCTGGTAATGTAGGAATGATGTGTCCTCTACATTAATGAGAACTAGTCTGGATTGTACCACCCCCTTAAATCTTTATAAATAGATCACGTCGTCTTAAACTTGATATGCTAAAATTAAAGCAGTTTCCTAAAAATATGCACAAATTCGTTCAACTTTCTTGACCCCAAAAAATCTAAACAAGCGGGGGATGAATACGCTCATTCAGCGCCAACATAACAATTTTCATGAACACCCTGTGGTTATAAAAAGTCGACAATATCATGAGCAAGTGAGGTGGTGTAATTAATGGGCCCTCTCTCTGTCCACCCCCGGCCGACAAGGTGCCGACCGGGGAAAACACTTTTAAAAACTTTGCCACCCGCAAATTATTAATAGGTTTCTACGTAGACATGGGTAGAGTGTGTAACGATCACCTGTACCAAGTTATCGATATATTTTTTCTGGTTGTTAAAGTGAAACTTTTATTCATCGCCTCAAACTTTTTTGTCTATGTGTTGCATGTCGCGTGACGGTCGGCCGTGGAGTAGGGATAAAGTGAAAGGCGCTCGTCAGAACAGCCAAGGCTTGTGTGGTTTCATAAAACCAAACAATCCTTTTTTTGAAAATTTAACAGTACTTGTCTTCATTGTTTATGTGGCTACTCAAATGTAAGTTCGCATTGTTTAAATGTGCATGATGTAGTTGCAGTTTTTTACGAGTATATTTCCACTTATCAAACTTTGTGTTTTGTAGAATGTTTATCTTACGTTAAGCTTCGTTCATAGCATGAATCTTTATTTTACAGTGTTGAAATAAAGTAAATAATTATTAAATAGCTTTCAAGTTACGAAAGTTAGGTATATTATCACAGAGTCAGTTCAACAAAAATCATTCAACGAAAATGTCGACATCTCTCACGTAAAATTGTCCCATCCCTTCACAAGTAACACCTTGCAAACGATGTAAAAATTAAGAAAGAGATTTTTAAAAGTGCTTCGGCGTCGGCCGAGTTAGTGACGCCACATTAATTCAAGTGTCGATTACTTGCGAGTCGACTTGAAACTGATAAAAAATCGTACTTACCTGAAACTTAGCAGTGACTGACGGGACTTTGTTAGTAGTTTGACAGTCTACCCAGAGAGGGTTTGATGGCTTTTTATAGATCACGCTGATAGTAAAAGTTCTTTTATGGACAGTATTTTTCATAAATTCATTTGGTTACTATAGTCCATCGGTTTAACAATTGTCTAAATAAACAAAAATCACGTGAATTAGTTAACCGACTTAACGTAATATCAGTCACTTCAGTTGTCACCTTACCTACTGGTGCTATAAGGTGGTATAAGGTGAAAAAAAAAAGTAAAGTCAAGAAGTTATTTATTTTCATGTCATAATAATAATGAGCTAGATCCTAGACTTCGCCTTGTCTTTTTCATAATTAATGTTATTTATTTATTTATTTTATTATAATAATTTACTATTTTACTAAAAGTGACTATCTATCTGACTTCCACAAGCTAGTTAACACAATAAACTTCGGTAAGACCGATTGTCAGCCTTTTGACGATCTGTACCGACAGATCTACGAATGACATGCCGGGACCAACGGCATAACGTGCATTCTTAAACACGGAGGGGTTTTGATATCTAATAGACGGTCATTCATCCACGAACCGATCGCGGCTAGTATTGCTTAATCTTCGATCGAAGTGTGCAGCTGGTCTCATTTAACCACGAGTTCTTCTCTGCTCCGAGTCTGCCCTGCCCAGCCACGAGTCCTACCCGTATGCTTCATCGTTATCATCTCAGCGTTAATCCCAGTCGCACCCGAATATTTTTCAGCTTTGGAGATTGAGGTCCGCTTTACCAGTCTAACTGCTGATTTTGGCTAAACTTCGACATTTTCCGTGAGGAGACTGCCGTCTGACCTCCACAACCCGAATGCGATATCGAAGAATTGCAGTTAGACCAATTGTTTGACTTTTGAGGGCTGTAACAACCCGTAACGACTGCCATTAGATGTTTGTATAGCAACCGGGATTAACAGCTTAAAGTGCTTTCCGAGGCACGACCAGATCAGTACAAATTTTCATATTCATGCATACAATTGTATATTTGCACTGCGCGGGGATCGAACCCGTTCTCTGGGAGCGGGGAGAGGCTGCGTTCGCTACAGCTGCGTCATGGAGGCTGTCTCTACCCGTATGCTTATTGGTAATTAAATGACCAGCTCTCAACATCGTGGGCGATATTTTGAAAAACTGAATAAATATTTATTTAATAAAAAACAATTGAAACCCAGTTGTTTTTTTTGGCCTTACAACAAAATCTAGTAATTCATAGGAGCTAGACAAACTCTTAGCTAGAATGTGCGAGAAGAGTAGGAAACGGTCGACAAATCACTGTCGTTTACCGTTGAGCGCGTTTTCAATTTGTACCGTCTCACCGTAAGTGCTGGCTGAATGTGTGCACACTGTGTCACCAGCCACGGAGGTGCGAAAATAATATCGAGGTTCTATTGCTGAGGAGTTGGAGGAGCAGGTGGGGAGCCGCGGGAACAATCACTAGTGTGATTCTGTAACCATTTCACCGTGGAAACTTAGGTGAGCTGTCATTCCAACTGATGCTATGGATCATCACACACACAGGGAGAATCATCACACAGGGGGCACAGTATTGGCAGTGTACTGCAGACTTACTTTACCTAAATGTGTATACACGGTGAGATTTATACGGAATCGACCGGCTGACGTCAAAATATGACCAATATAATAATCTACTATAAAATCTTGGAAGGTCCCTGACAAAGTGACATTTCTAAAGACACTATCTACAATTATGATTCATATTCGATAACTTCTCTTCGATGTGTAACAGTCACTTTAGAGAAAGCTTGTTAAGTTACTAAAGCGAGACTTAGGATGTCATTGCCAGAATCGATATGATCAAAATACACATCAAAATGTAAATGAAAATCTTGCACGAATGGATAATATTTTATTATGTAAGTAATAGACTTACATATGAAGCAGCATGACTTTATTCTTTCTTGTTGGAGTCCCCAATTGTTCAAAGTTGAAGGTAGGGACATCCCATGCCTTCCCATCCCTATTAAATAATAATAGTATGTTTACGTAGCAAAATACAAGTTTGATTCATGTTAAAGTACATAATTATGTGCACTTGATTGTGTGTCAAACTTGTATTTATCTAAATTAGTAAATAGATGGCGTGTAACACAATGGCCCGAACATGCCACATCTACATTTCTGACTCAGCGGCGAGTGCATCTGCCGTGAGCTACATACACTAATGATAATTTATTTGTTCGCGTTGTCTAGTGCGCTCAGCTCAGGAATCCGCTGCACATTGGAAATGAAAACTTTCAACTGAGAATGTACCTCTGTCACTATTTATTTGGAGCAGTTTGTTGGAATGTTGATTGGGAATGAAAGAAAAATGCAACACGCGAGTTCCTCTCTACATTTTGATTCGTGCCTCATGTGGATGGCAAACGGTTTTAGTAATATCAATGTGTGTTCTTTATGTGTTCTCAAAGTTTAAGCACTATTCTAAAGTTCATTGATCTTACAATAAAATAATGGAATAATAACAATCATTCATTCACATATTTTATGTAATATTATCGTTAAAAAAGTGCTGATTCTCAACCTAATTTGAATCCCACATGTGGGAGTGGCGAGAGGAGGCAAAATGCCGGGGGACTCCGCTGCCGCGAGATATCGCGGTACGGCGGACAAAGCTCTGGCGGGTACGCCACAATAGCGGCGGTAAGCCTCCTCTTTGAGGAGTGGCTTGAGAGGCACCACGGCTCTCTCACCTTCCGCCTGACACAGGTCCTCATGCCAGGGTGTCACCATTGTGTGGCTCGCACATGAGGACATGATGGAGCATATGGTGGAGGTCTGCCCGGCTTGGGTAGAGCATCCCTGTAATCGTGGCGGCGATCGGCGGCGATCCCTTCCGACCCTGGTCCAGACCATAGCCCGGGGCGAGAATGCATAGCAGGCCGTCACCTCTTTCAGCGAAGCAGTGTTGCTGGCAAAGGAGGAGGGTGAGCGCGTGAGGGAGCGCGAATCCCAGCGCTCTCACGCCACTAGCCGCCGCAGGAGACGCATTGGTAGGGAGACAACATCGAATTCCCGGCCACCGTAGGCGCGGGCTTGCCGGCGATGAGCAGTGGGCAACTCGCCGCCCGGTAAGGACCAGGCCCGAGTCGACGGCGCGTTGTGTTTCACGCGCGCCTCAAAGAGATGTCAGCACATCGTGAAGGGGTCCACGAAAACCGATGCCTCCTGGGCCAGGGTTGCGGGTTGGTTAAAAAGAAACCGTGGCCCTGGTGCACAGGCAAGTGATGGAGGTTTTAGTCAGTAAAAGTCTGACACGCCCTTCCGCTCCGCCCAGAGCGGAAGAGGTCATTTGATGATTTCCTATCCCAAACAGAAAAAAGCCTAATTTGATTAAATTACTTTTGATTTGATTGACTATTTGACATTAATAGACATCACACAATTTACACACAGACAAAGCAGAATTGTAGGGCTACTGCTGGCGAGGTCATAGGTTTCAACCTATAATCAAGTCGCTTTCTTTGTATTCAATTATAATTCCTCTGAAAATGCTGACCTAATAACCAACATGTCCTAAAAACAAAAATTCGAAAAATCTGACATCTACTAACCTACACTGGGCCCGCGGCATGGCTAGTGCTCACCGAGACCAAGACAATAAAATAGGCTATGTTATGTACATACTAGCTTTCGTTCGTTCGGTTATATCGCACTGCTTAGATTTCCCTCGGGAAAACCAAATTTTTCCGGGATAAAAGGTAGCCTATGTTCTTTCTCAGGGTCTAAAGATTGTCTGTGCCAAGTTTCATCAAACTCGGTTGAGCGGTTTAAGCGGGAAAGCGTAACAGACAGACAGACAGACAGACAGACAGGTAGACAGACAGATAGACAGACAGACAGACAGAGTTACTTTCGCATTTATAATATTAGTATGGATTACACACGGTCCATGTTGGTGTAAGAATACTTCTATTTTTTTAAAGCCTAACAAGGAAAGGAATCACAAATAAGTCGAAAAATAGTTTTCAATTACGCTAAATACATACCTAGTCAATATATTGGTCTTCCTCAGCCTATAGATGTCCACTGCTGGACAAAGGCCTCCCCCAAGGCTTTCCACGATGACCGGTCTTGTGCTGCCCGCATCCATCGGCTTCCCGCGACCTTCACCAGGTCATCGGTCCACCTTGTTGGGGGTCTCCCTACGCTGCGTCTTCCAGTACGTGGCCGCCACCCCAGAACTTTGCTGCCCCATCGGCCATCGTTTCTACGAGCAATGTGCCCTGTCCACTGCCACTTAAGTTTAGCGACTCGCAGAGCTATGTCGGTGACTTTGGAATAATTTTGGTGATTTTGAATATATTGGTACCCGTTAACAAAAAATGCAATGCAGGAACAAGTGCATGCGAACACTACATACTTTTTTGTTATATTTTCTTATAATGGTACAACTCTCTCTCTCCTTAATACATGAGTAAAGTAAGTATATTATAAACATTGTTAAAGTGTTTATGTACAAAAGACAAATTAAATCATGTTATGGCTATGAAATACTGGTATAATAATCGACAGGCAATGATAGCCGAAATACGACCTGTGTTTCCTACGTAGTTCGTCTACAGATAGATGACTACACCACTGAATCTGACCTAAATTAAAGAAACTTAGACATACATAGATTACGAAATATGTTTCATCATCATCAGCCCCTACTCGTCCACTGCTGGACATAGGCCTCCTTCATGGCACGCCAACAAGCTCGATCCTGAGCAGTTCTCCGCCAGCCACTACCAGCCACCTTTTTAATATCATCGCTCCATCTCGCCCAAGGGCGTCCTTCGCTACGTTTGCCGAGACGCGGTCTCCACTCGAGGACTCGTTTATCCTAACGGTTGTCGGTCTTGCGGTATATGTAACCAGCCCATTGCCACTTCAGCTTGCTAATCCTCTCAGCTGATGCGGTCCTTCAAAATATGTTTGGCTGGTTATATTTTGTAATCTAAGTTTCCTTACATAAACTGCTATTATTAGCTACCTACACGTTCACTGAAGCGATGTCCTCATTACTTAGCACACATACTCGTAAGTTCCAGTTTCAGTCGAAAATCGATGTAATTTCACCTCAGTGCTGCAATAAACTCCAAGTAAAAAGCTTACGCCTGCAAAATCTGATCGTCAATAACTTAATATAAAAGTATAAAGGTGAATAGCAGTTTGATACTGTCGTAAAAGGGCCGCAGTCATCTTGAGATCGCGTAAACCTCTCAAGAGAGGGCGCTCAAATAATCCCGACAATAAAGAAAAATTCTAGCCCTCTTTATGAAGAGGTAAGTCCTTGGCAAATTGTGCATTGCGCGTGGCATGGAGTCGGTACTGAAAGTTATAATTTTGCGTCCTACACCGGTAGATTGCCAGTATTGCTATTAAGCTGAATTTCTAAATCCGAATCGGAATCCGGGACCGCGGTTCTGATTCCAAATCCACTGAAACTACTGAAAGTACGTAGTTCCTTCATACCCACCGAAACTAGTTCCTTCAAACAAATGAGAATCGGTTGAGAAGATTTGTTTTTATTCCTGACATTTCTTTTTTACAAAAAGCAATAAAGTGTATCTACGGAAACTGTGAACGAATCATGCACCTACTATGTTGGTACCACTTTGTAGTTGGTTTTAAAATATTGAGTAACAGTAGGTACGTGTCCTTAAGGGCTGATTTTTTCAATATCAGATAATTTTATTGGAGGAATAATTTTCTTCCATACGAAAGTCAGACATCAGTTATTTTCCACGAATTAAAATTAACTGTCGATTGATAAATCAGTCCTGGGTCTACAAGACAACCCGATTCCCAAAATACTAATAACATAGTCTATTAGTGCTGCTTTATAACGTCCAAAAGTGTTTTTTTAATCCTTTTTACAATAAGAAACCAATCATCAGTAGTTTGAGAGCTTTTTGTACTTCACCCTTTACTTCATGTAAAAAAACAACAGTACAATTCGTCTCCACAGATTCCGGTATCCATCTGTAAGTAGCAGAATGTAACAGACGAGCATCGTGCAGGTAACAGACACAGTAAGTGGATTGCTCTTCTGCTTTACATACAAATATTTTGCGCAAATGGCCGCACCTCCGGACTGTGTTATGACTGAGACAGTAAGAGCTAAGATTTATGTACATTTTATATCGGGAGGGCAAAAGAGTATTTACTGGTAAAGTCTGATCATGAGATTGTACGGACTCGATTGATTAAGTATATTGATAGTGAGTAAAAATAAATCCATAGTTGTGCCAATTGTCTTGTTCCACAGTTGTGCCAATTGTCTTGTTCCCGAACTCAACGAAATTTAAGTTCAGTGCGTCTTTGTCTTTATATTTGATTAAGAAAAGGACAGAAGATAAATATTAGTTTATTCAGGGCCTGATGTTAAATATTAGTTTAGTCAGCGCCTGATGTTAAATATTAGTTTAGTCAGCGCCTGACGTTAAATATTAGTTTAGTCAGCGCCTGATGTTAAATATTAGTTTAGTCAGCGCCTGACGTTAAATATTAGTTTAGTCAGCGCCTGACGTTAAATATTAGTTTAGTCAGCGCCTGATGTTAAATATTAGTTTAGTCAGCGCCTGACGTTAAATATTAGTTTAGTCAGCGCCTGATGTTAAATATTAGTTTAGTCAGCGCCTGACGTGTTAAATATTAGTTTAGTCAGCGCCTGACGTTAAATATTAGTTTAGTCAGCGCCTGATGTTAAATATTAGTTTAGTCAGCGCCTGACGTTAAATATTAGTTTAGTCAGCGCCTGACGTTAAATATTAGTTTAGTCAGCGCCTGATGTTAAATATTAGTTTAGTCAGCGCCTGACGTTAAATATTAGTTTAGTCAGCGCCTGACGTTAAATATTAGTTTAGTCAGCGCCTGATGTTAAATATTAGTTTAGTCAGCGCCTGACGTTAAATATTAGTTTAGTCAGCGCCTGATGTTAAATATTAGTTTAGTCAGCGCCTGACGTTAAATATTAGTTTAGTCAGCGCCTGACGTTAAATATTAGTTTAGTCAGCGCCTGATGTTAAATATTAGTTTAGTCAGCGCCTGACGTTAAATATTAGTTTAGTCAGCGCCTGACGTTAAATATTAGTTTAGTCAGCGCCTGATGTTAAATATTAGTTTAGTCAGCGCCTGACGTTAAATATTAGTTTAGTCAGCGCCTGATGTTAAATACTAGTTTAGTCAGCGCCTGACGTTAAATATTAGTTTAGTCAGCGCCTGACGTTAAATATTAGTTTAGTCAGCGCCTGATGTTAAATATTAGTTTAGTCAGCGCCTGACGTTAAATATTAGTTTAGTCAGCGCCTGACGTTAAATATTAGTTTAGTCAGCGCCTGACGTTAAATATTAGTTTAGTCAGCGCCTGATGTTAAATATTAGTTTAGTCAGCGCCTGATGTTAAATATTAGTTTAGTCAGCGCCTGACGTTAAATATTAGTTTAGTCAGCGCCTGATGTTAAATATTAGTTTAGTCAGCGCCTGACGTTAAATATTAGTTTAGTCAGCGCCTGATGTTAAATATTAGTTTAGTCAGCGCCTGACGTTAAATATTAGTTTAGTTTAGTCAGCGCCTGACGTTAAATATTAGTTTAGTCAGCGCCTGATGTTAAATATTAGTTTAGTCAGCGCCTGACGTTAAATATTAGTTTAGTCAGCGCCTGATGTTAAATATTAGTTTAGTCAGCGCCTGACGTTAAATATTAGTTTAGTCAGCGCCTGATGTTAAATATTAGTTTAGTCAGCGCCTGACGTTAAATATTAGTTTAGTCAGCGCCTGATGTTAAATATTAGTTTAGTCAGCGCCTGACGTTAAATATTAGTTTAGTCAGCGCCTGATGTTAAATATTAGTTTAGTCAGCGCCTGACGTTAAATATTAGTTTAGTCAGCGCCTGATGTTAAATATTAGTTTAGTCAGCGCCTGACGTTAAATATTAGTTTAGTCAGCGCCTGATGTTAAATATTAGTTTAGTCAGCGCCTGACGTTAAATATTAGTTTAGTCAGCGCCTGATGTTAAATATTAGTTTAGTCAGCGCCTGATGTTAAATATTAGTTTAGTCAGCGCCTGACGTTAAATATTAGTTTAGTCAGCGCCTGATGTTAAATATTAGTTTAGTCAGCGCCTGACGTTAAATATTAGTTTAGTCAGCGCCTGATGTTAAATATTAGTTTGATCAGCGCCTGACGTTAAACGTGGTTTAGCCAGCGCCTGATGTTAAATATTAGTTTAGTCAGCGCCTGATTAAATATTAGTTTAGTCAGCGCCTGATGTTAAATATTAGTTTAGTCAGCGCCTGACGTTAAATATTAGTTTAGTCAGCGCCTGACGTTAAATATTAGTTTAGTCAGCGCCTGATGTTAAATATTAGTTTAGTCAGCGCCTGATGTTAAATATTAGTTTAGTCAGCGCCTGACGTTAAATATTAGTTTAGTCAGCGCCTGACGTTAAATATTAGTTTAGTCAGCGCCTGACGTTAAATATTAGTTTAGTCAGCGCCTGATGTTAAATATTAGATTAGTCAGCGCCTGACGTTAAATATTAGTTTAGTCAGCGCCTGACGTTAAATATTAGTTTAGTCAGCGCCTGACGTTAAATATTAGTTTAGTCAGCGCCTGATGTTAAATATTAGTTTAGTCAGCGCCTGACGTGTTTGCGCCTGATGTTAAATATTAGTTTAGTCAGCGCCTGATGTTAAATATTAGTTTAGTCAGCGCCTGACGTTAAATATTAGTTTAGTCAGCGCCTGACGTTAAATATTAGTTTAGTCAGCGCCTGACGTTAAATTGTCAATTTTTAATAGCCATGTTTTAATCGCGTTTAAACGGTCTGTGGAGTATCTTGATTTAACAGAACTTTCTTTTCTTAATGAAATATTGTAGTGTTATTTTATTAACCTACATATACTTACTTCTTCATACTCATATATCATTCATTTCTGCAGGTCATAATACGCATTTCAGTATTATGAGGCGCTGTTCTGATAATATTTTACTACACCAAGACTCATTATTCTGCTTACAGACACGGTCCTCAACTTCAAGCCTAAGTTTCGGCGACTTGGCGATAACTAGGCGTAAGAAGTTGTACCTGTGCTGTATCGTATTCATTTTTCCTACACAACACAACGCTTTAATTTAATATCTACGTATATTTACACATTTACAATAATATTTTCATTGTTATGACAGTTTTTGACAACGCTGTTGATTGTCTCTATGACAACCCTTTTTCTTCTAAATTCTTAACTGCCCGCTATCTTTCTATCGGATTTGTTATGCCGAACTCCTTTACGGTATTTTATATTACTTTTAAATATTCAAATATTCAAAATTTTGTGGAATGCTGTTCTGCGAGGTTTCTTAGGAAGCCCTCGCAGAACGTTGACAGTTTTTTTTTGGAGTTCAGCTTGAGTCGCGGCCTGGTTCTTACATTTGTGTTTACTAGTATATTTATAGAGTGCTTTATCTCTGCAGAGCCCTCCTAGGGTTACCCTCTCCCTCGCGGAGAGGGGACCCTCCTATCGTGCTGCTGCCGGCTCTCCGTTGCAGGGGCCGGTCCTGTATTCTGCTGCCTGGTACTGTCTCTGTGGGCGGCGCCACCGCCTCTGATGGCGGCGCCGCTGCTGTAGCCGGACCTCTGCCGCGGGAGCCGCTTTTTGCCGCAGCTTCTGACCCCCCGCCGCTCTTCTGCGACCCTCAACCGCCTGCCTACAGCTGTCGCCGGCCCTCAGCCGCTGGGCTTCAGCCGCCGAGCCTCTGCTCCGGCCGTCTTCGCTGACCCTCAACCGCCTGCCTTCAGCCGCCGGGCATCTGCGCCGGCCCTCTTCACCCACCTTCAGCCGCCGGGCCCTCTGCGCGGCCCTCCGTCACCGAAGCTTTACTTTTTTATATTTTATTGTGTACCTTTTTTATATCTTTACTTGTACCTCACCTCATTCATCATTTTTATATTTATCTTTACTTTTTATTTGCTTTTATTGTGTTTAATAAATTCTTTGTTTTCGTCCCTCTTCCCTCCTCTTTTACTGTATAACTCGACAGTTTGGCGCCCAATTCGCTCTTACCCACTCCCCTCTTTCTAAATTCCAAAAAACACTTCATCTAGTGTCTCAATTCTTTGGCTTAACATTTTGGCATCTATCTCAAACTTTCTCATACTAACCTTTCTTTCTATCCTTACAGGAAATTTCTAATAGTTTTATTTTCTTTTCACAGCGTTGTTTCTACTGTCTAACACACTAATTATTCTAATTCTGCACAGCTTCACCTACACCTTCATTTCAGCTTCACCTATTTATGTAAATATGTATATAATTTTATTCTTCAACTATGTATATATTGTACATATTTCTTCACCTTGAGATGGCTCTAAACCATCTCAAGTTCTACCTTCTCTCAACTATTGGCTCTACAGCCATAGTTGATGTCTTCATGGAGCGGTTTGCTTCACCCTTTTCTTCATCCTTTAAATGTCTTTTTTTTCCATGTCTGGAGCGGCTGACAACTCCGTAAATAAGCCTTATCGTCATTTTAAAACTCACTTCTATGAGTGGCAGTCATTGATTGTGAACTCCACCCATACCTGTATGAAGAAGATTGCTTGTCAGAGATAGTATGAATGGGTGAATGGGGATGTCTGAATCTGCGAAGTGAAGTTTTACGGTCTCTTTAGGAATTCTATATCAAAATTTTCTCCAGGTGAAAATTTTTCCAGGGTTGGGGGGAAAATGTAGTGTTATTTTATTAACCTACATATACTTACTTCTTCATACTCATATATCATTCATTTCTGCAGGTCATAATACGCATTCTAGTATTATGAGGCGCTGTTCTGATAATATTTTACTACACCAAGACTCATTATTCTGCTTACAGACACGGTCCTCAACTTCAAGCCTAAGTTTCGGCGACTTGGCGATAACTAGGCATAAGAAGTTGTACCTGTGCTGTATCGTATTCATTTTTCCTACACAACACAACGCTATAATTTAATATTAAACTTATATTTACATATTTACAATAATATTTTCATTGTTATGACAGTTTTTGACAACGCTGTTGATTATGTCTCTATGACAACCCTTTTCTTCTAAATTCTTAACTGCCCGCTATCTTTCTATCGGATTTGTTATGCCGAACTCCTTTACGGTATTTTATATTACTTTTAAATATTCAAATATTCAAAATTTTGTGGAATGCTGTTCTGCGAGGTTTCTTAGGAAGCCCTCGCAGAACGTTGACAGTTTTTTTTGGAGTTCAGCTTGAGTCGCGGCCTGGTGCTTACATGTGTTTACTAGTATATTTATAGAGTGTTTTATCTCTGCAGAGCCCTCCTAGGGTTACCCTCTCCCTCGCGGAGAGGGGACCCTCCTATCGTGCTGCTGCCGGCTCTCCGTTGCAGGGGCCGGTCCTGCATTCTGCTGCCTGGTACTGTCTCTGTGGGCGGCGCCACCGCCTCTGATGGCGGCGCCGCTGCTGTAGCCGGACCTCTGCCGCGGGAGCCGCTTTTTGCCGCAGCTTCTGACCCTCCGCCGCTCTTCTGCGACCCTCAACCGCCTGCCTACAGCTGTCGCCGGCCCTCAGCCGCTGGGCTTCAGCCGCCGAGCCTCTGCTCCGGCCGTCTTCGCTGACCCTCAACCGCCTGCCTTCAGCCGCCGGGCATCTGCGCCGGCCCTCTTCACCCACCTTCAGCCGCCGGGCCCTCTGCGCGGCCCTCCGTCACCGAAGCTTTACTTTTTTATATTTTATTGTCTACCTTTTTTATATCTTTACTTGTACCTCACCTCATTCATCATTTTTATATTTATCTTTACTTTTTATTTGCTTTTATTGTGTTTAATAAATTCTTTGTTTTCGTCCCTCTTCCCTCCTCTTTTACTGTATAACACGACAATATACCTACAGTAAGAAAAAAAAAAAAAAGAAAAAATGTATAGAAAGAAAAAATATGCGCTATATTTAAACTTAGTTTAGTTTGCGAACAAGGGAGTCGGCGCCATTGTAGTAGATTGGTTGAAGGTTCGTGAAATCTATAATTTACTGTGATCTTTGGTAATCGTCAACGTAATGGAGAAGGTACTGACAATCCATCCATAGTAACAGAGCGCAGTGCTGTATACCAGCGCTGTATTCCAAGTTCAACAAATATGAACTTTATGTCAGTGACAATTAAGTCTAGAGACAATTATGTCAGAGTGACTAAACTATTGAAAGAGTTGTAAAAATGTTTGAAGTAAACTGAACATTATTCTATAGGAGTTATAGTTTAATTTTAACAAATGTCACCATGTTACGATAGATTTTTTTCGTCAATGTGCACTATACACAATTAAGTACTAACTGTCTAACAATATCAACCTCAATCTCTACTGCCATTCTGCAAGCCCTGAGGAGAGAACAATTCAGAGGGTTGTATGTATGTTAGGACTTATAGAATAATATAACTTAATAAAACTTCCAGTACATGTCAATGTGTACGTACGATAGGTATGTCGATATAATCCTGACAGATGACGCCGTAGGAAACTCTTACAGAACATCTACAGATATGTGGACTTCAATTTATGTATGCAACTTTTTAGATTTAGATATAAAACCAAGTGTGAGTATGGTGAGTGGTTAAGCGATATACTGGTGCGCTGCGTTTTGCGGGTTTGATTTGCATGACAGAAATATTTCTTTGACCTACAAATAGGTGTTCCAGGTCTGTTTCTTTGCGTATATGAGTTAAAATGTTTGTCAATGCATCCACGATACAGGAAAAAATCCTAGAGTGGGTTCCACCCGTGGCTCCCACAATAATATAGAATGTTTTACTTAAATAAAATTAGTTAAAATTCATCATCATCAACTTTTTTATCATCCCATTGCTGGGCACAGGTCTTCTTTCATATGGAGAAGTTAAATTATTTAGGTAAATAATACCTAATTAAAATAATAAACGAAAACAAAAAACAATTTGGATTCACTAAAACAGCTGTATTTGGATCAAAGGCATGTCACGAGTAGACCATGACCTGGATTAGGATAGTGCTTATCCCTTTTCGCGGGGTCGTGATATATGTGGTTGAACACACATTATGTAGTTAGTTGCAAATTTTACTAAATAAAATATGTTATACCAGCCTTAACATTGATGACTATCCTCATGTAAGATTTCTTGTTTTCCCAACCGTCCAAGGGCACCTTGAGGAAAGCTAAATAGCCTAGGTCTAAAGAATTTATTTTTATAATCAAAAACTAGTCCCACACCTGATAGTAAGCAGTGATGCAATCTTTGATGCTAAAGTGGCCTAGTTTATTAAGAGCCATATCACTCAAAACAAAAACCGGGTATATCACTCAAAACAAAAACCGGGTTGCTATCAAATGTAAGAATTTCTGAAATCCTATATCCAGAGATTACTCCTACATACACAGTCGCAAGCCGATAAATTTTACTTCTTTATAATATAATTAGGTGTACCTAACAAACACCTTATCATTACCTTATACATAACAAAACGGTAAAAATAGATTCTTCATATAGCAACCGTCAACAGAGGGGGCACTAATATTTCACAGTCAATTAGCTCACGAAGAGATTTCCAACTCATTACGAAAACCAAGACGTCTCATTTGACGGTTTTCCTACAAACATAAACATTGTACGACCTCCAATAGTCCCACAATCTGCAGCTCACACGCCTTTACCTGGCGATACCCTGCATTACCCTGGCATTACCCTGGCGCACCCTGCTACTGCCACAATGATCCCATAAACGCTTTCAAGTATAATAAGATTAGTTTAAACCGTTCGTCTGGCCGATCCTTGGACATGTCTTGGTACAAGGAAGAAGCTGGAAGCGGTACATTAAAATATCTGAGAATTTCGAAATATATTATTATTTATAAATCGTTTTGCACAAAATGTGTTGCCCGAGCTTCGCAAGGATAAATTATTTAAACCAGACAAGTAAGTTCCAAAATGATGTATAAGCAAACTGCTCGAAGAAGTAAAAAAACGTTGTTTAAAATAATTTAGATTCGTCTTTCACTGGTTAGGATATTAAAGATAATGCTGCTCTCAAGAAACTTTGTTTTAGAAAATAAATATACCTACCTACCAACTCTTAACATTCCACTTTTTAGATATGGCGAACGATAATAACAATCCTGCAACGCTCTAACAGTTAAAAGTTCAGCGAAGTGCACCCAAAATAGAAAATCGATAAAAAATGTTACTGTGCATAATAAGAAAGAAAGAAAAAACAAACAACACGCAAGAGTTTACAAAAACACAAAAAATAACGAAATAGTTGAGGGAAACATGCGTCACATCCACGCAAAATGGCTGTCGCTGAGCATTATGCTGCGACTCTATGCAAAAACAGAGCCCAGCGCTGGTTTTCAGCGATAGCCGGCGCCTACGTAAAGAGGTCACCCGATGCAACAAACAGACTTATTGGCAATCCACTGTAGTTTGTCCTAACATAATTGTGAAAGTCAGTGCAGTTCAAAGTTATACGCAGCACATTCAAGAACAACAAAGCGCAGTAGGTAGAAGTAATTTCTCACGCTGATAATCCCGCTGCCGGTCCTCATACTGTTTCCCGCCTCCCCTTACGTCTTGCGGCACGTCTTGAAGGTGTGCGCACACTAGCGGGTCGGCGGGTGAGATTAGCCGCACTTACTACGAGACGACTTTATTAGCGCCGCCACTTACAAATGATCTGGGTGCGCGGTGTGCTTTTCCACTTAGTACGACTGTTCGCTTTGATTCTCTCTTGGTTGTTTAAAATAGGTTTAAGAGTCCGTGCACAAAATTCTCTAGCTACAGTTTAGGTAAAATCGTTGCGATGCTATCTTTGTGTGCATCGTTCTAGCAGCTAGACGCACACGCGCGTAAATATCGAGCTTAGTGAACGCTTAAACATTTTTGATCCTTTAGAAGATATTATTCTAAATTATATAAAATATGATTTGTGAATAGTCGGAAACGAGTGCACATTGTATATTTATCACAATTTAGATGAATATTGATACATTTTGACATAAAAAATATGGTATAATGATAGTTTATTACATAGGCAATTTAAGAAATAAAAACATATACGGTAAAATGAAACATTAGAATAAGTAATCAGTTTAATTTAATATTCCTCACATTTAGAAATCTATTAACAAAATTTTAGGGTTAACATAATTATTACGCGATAATATATCGACGCTTACCTAAGCGATATCTAAGCCGAAGTCGATATCTAAGCGACAAAAATTCGTAAATTGAGTTATATACAATTATACACCAAACGACGCAGAAAAATCTGGCGGTTCGAATGGTGTATATAACTCAATTTACGAATTTTTGTCGCTTAGATATGATTTCTAGGGTCATCACGAATCGTCTCGCTCGCAGGTTCGACGACTTCCAGCCTCCCGAACAAGCAGGCTTCCGAAAAGGCTTTAGCACCATAGACCACATTCATACGCTGCGGCAAGTTATACAGAATGAGAAGTCCGAGTATAACAAACCACTATGCTGGCGTTTGTGGACTATGAGAAGGCCTTCGATTCGATTGAGACTTGGGCGGTGCTACAGTTTCTCCAGCGGTGCCAAATTGACCATCGATACATTGAGGTGATAAAGTGTTTGTACAAAAACGCCACCATGTCAGTCCGCCTCCAGGATCAGGACTCGAAACCGATCCAACTGCAGCGTGGAGTGAGACAAGGAGATGTCATATCTCCTAAATTGACATCTTCCAACATGAAGACATCTTCCAACGCAGCAGTGAACCTGCTGCGTTGGAAGATGTCTTCATGCTCCTGGACTGGAAAGGACTTGGCATCAACATCAACGGCGAGTACATCACTAATCTCCGTTTCGCAGATGATATCGTGGTCATAGCTGAGACCCTGGAAGACTTGGGCAAAATGCTCAATGACCTCAGCAGAGCTTCCCAACAAGTGGGTCTAAAAATAAACATGGATAAGACGAAGATCATGTCGAACTCTCATGTCGCACCCACTCCACTTGTAGTTGGTTGCTCTGCACTCGAAGTTGTTGACGAGTATGTATACTTGGGACAAACAGTCCAACTAGGTAGGTCCAACTTCGAGAAAGAGGTGTCTCGGCGAATCCAGCTCGGTTGGGCAGCGTTCGGGAAGCTACGCTACATCTTCTCGTCGTCCAAGATACCACAGTGTCTCAAGACTAAAGTCTTTGACCAGTGTGTGTTGCCAGTGATGACTTACGGAACTGAAACGTGGTCGCTCACAATGGGCCTCATACGACGGCTCAGAGTCACACAAAGGGCAATGGAAAGAGCTATGCTAGGAGTTTCTCTGCGTGATCGAATCAGAAATGAGGAGATCCGCAGAAGAACCAAAGTCACCGACATAGCTCTGCGAGTCGCTAAACTTAAGTGGCAGTGGGCAGGGCACATTGCTCGTAGAACCGATGGCCGATGGGGCAGTAAGTTTCTGCAGTGGCGGCCACGTACTGGAAGACGCAGCGTAGGGAGGCCCCAACAAGGTGGACCGATGACCTGGTGAAGGTCGCGGGAAGCCGATGGATGCGGGCAACACAAGACCGGTCAGCGTGCAAAGCCTTGGGGGAGGCCTTTGTCCAGCAGTGGACATCTATAGGCTGAAGAAGAAGAAGATATGATTGCCTTTCAAGCGTCGATATCTATGTCCTACCTACTCTAGTAAGTATATATAAATAAATTAATTTTCCTTTTGAGTTTTTGCAATAACTAAATAATTAGTTTATGGATACTAATATTAAAGTGTAGTGTAAGTACCTACATATACAATATCATAATCATCTGCCTAGCCTTTTTCCCAACTATGTTCGGACCGGCTTCCAGTCTAACCGGATGCAGCATTTAGGAATACGATAGATACCTCCAGTTAGACAGATTTCCAGTATTTAGGTAAACGATATATAAAACAAAAACATGTTTAAAATATTATTTATCAAAGAATTGTAAAGCAACCGTAAGAATACCTTAAAGAAATCTCTTAGATGAACTTCAGGACCTAGCTGCCGGCAGCTGTCTCGTAGAGGCATTGAACGAGATTTTCTTGGATCGACAATTTCGGGCAAGAGGCAAAAGTTGGTTTTTCGTCTGTGCAGTAATAGTTTTCACATTGTGAATGGTCTCCAAAAATATGTTTTGGGTTGTTGATAATGTCTTTTTATAAGTTTTTGATTTGCTCAGTAAATGGAACATTTTGAGGTCCTCGGAATCTTACTGCTGCTTTCACAGCAATGCGTAATCGGTTCACTCGATCAGAATGTAGTAGCTTGCGTTCGTTTAATGGGATGGACGTATCTTTCATCAAACTTAAAATTTTCCCATTATAATTGCGCATTAAGTGATTGGAATACTCCACTTTTTCAACCGTAACGTTTGAATATGGCCTGCTTTCCAATATGTTTTTATACACACTTGAGTCACCATCAGCAATAAGTTTTGCATACACCAAATTATGTGTTTTCACAGATTCTCTAAATCCCTCAACGATTATTGATTTCTCCATAGTAGTGGAAGAGCCAGTATGATTTTTATTACACCGGTGTTTCAGGGGTGTAATATTTTTATTAGCTGTACGGGAACATGTAACACAGTATTTATTTTTAATACCAACATGTAATAATTTGCCACTTTTCACCCCTATTATAGCTCCAACGCCTGCTCCGGAAGAAAAAATTGTTTTATATGAACGTTCTCCCCAAGCAGCATCAGCTGTTACGGCTATAGTTGGTATATCTGATGGACTTACATTGCCACTTTCGAGAGCTATAGAAGCCTCTTCCTTACCAGCTTCTATCATTGTGGCTTCGGCTGTAGTTTTCCACCAGTTAAATTGACGTGACATTTTTCCTAAATGGATTTATTCATAAGTGGCAAATCTATGGAAGCTTTGGATTATTTTCTTTACTCTGCAATAAATAGCATGATTATATAAAGAAAACAGTAACAAGCTGTATTTGATTGAAAGACTTGTGAAATAAAATTAATAAATAATTGTAGGTGATTCATGAGATCACACAGGTCAGCGAGGTTTGGAAGTAAAAAGGGGAGGCCTTTGCCCAGCAGAGGGAGACAAAGTAGGCTATTAAAAAAAAAATTAGATAGCAGAAACGTACTGTGCCTACATCAACTTCGACACTCATAGTAGATGACGAAGTGGTATCCAGTTGATTAAAAGTACGTTCTTTAAGCACTTGTCTGGCTCTTGCCATTCCCTCTCTATTCCTCTTTCTTTTATTGATACATTGGTAATGTGATCGCTTGTTTCGCCCACTATCTTAAAAAAAATGAGTTTAGGTATAACAAAAGCATTATGTGAATTTACTTTAATAGAAAACTAAAAAACCCAAGATATTTTTAAATTGGTTCACAAATGATGGAAAAATCTACTAAGTCACAAAAAAATATACTCCTTCCTTTTTAAAGTCGGTTAAAAATTAGTTAAAGCAATCCAAGGGATAAGTCGTAAATATCCTAATATAATTCACAACTAATATAATATTAGTAAGAAAGAAAAATAATTAAAGGACCAAGTTGTGGTAGTCGCAGTATATTTTTTACATAAACCTACGTAAAACTCGCGAGCTCTTGCGACACAAAGTGATACGTCCTCTCGCTGCGCTAGCCGAGTTACCACTGAGCCGGCTGCGACTGCGCGCTCGTAAATATAGTAGATTTTGACATTGATTTTCATGATGAAAAAATTTTTTTTTTAGAAAATAAACTTTTGTTTCTATTATAAAAATACCTTAAAATTAATGAGGCATTTTTTAATTTAAAAAAAAAGTTGCTTTATTATAGAAAAAACATACTTGTTTGGCTGCAGTTTTCCCTTGAATTTCTTAATTTCTGTCTTCTTTTTTGCCTGAATTATGAAATAAACTCGAAAAAGTGGTCAAGCTAGCAGCAAGATAGTTATATGCTTATGTGAATAGTACTTTTTTATAGGCAAAATCGCTTGTAGTTTCTTCAGAAACTATGGTCAAACTTCACTCGAACGTGAAATTTGAGAAAAGGAGTATCGGAAATTGTAGAATTACTACTAATTATGAAGTTTCTTGAAAAAAGTAGTCAAGCTAGCAGCTAGATGAAGAGTTGTACTATCCATATCATATATAATTTTACTAATATTATGTAACATATTCTCACAATCATGGAACAAAATTGATCAAAATGAGCAGATTAACAGGACGGACCCTTAAGATGAGATTGTGTTTTCTAGCTCTGTTAAAATAAAACCAAACAGACAATGATAGGATAGCTATTGCACCAGTTCCAAATTTCCGTTGTTTTGAACATTATTTTTGACAATATTTGTTTATTGTCCCACTTCTGGGCAAAAGCCTCCCATATATTCTCACACCTTTTTTTTACTGTTCCTTCTCCGTCTAATCGGTCAGGAACGAGTAGAAATCGTCACGCCAACGTTTCTTAGGCCTGTCTCTGTGACGACGTCCATCTTCAGATATCCACTGTGTGACGACTTTGACTCTCCAATTTTTTTTCTTTTTTGGTATTTCCGTCTGACTACAATGTAAGTGTCTTCAAAGCTAGAGCGAATAGGCACTTAATAAACTAACGCGCTTTACCATCAACGATTGCATCACTGCTTACTATCAGGCGGGATTGCGGTCAAGCACTAGCTTATAATAATTATAAGAAACTTTTTTTTAACCTCTTACCGTTTAGGTTTTATATTTTTTTTATGAATTAATATTGCTGTATATAGTGAATCAGGGAAACATAGTAAACATTATATATCTTTTTGAACAATGCGTGTCGTCCCACTGGAAAACTGCACGCAATCGACAAAAGGCATAGTGGCAAAGAAAGTTAAGACACCATAATAGACGTAAGAGACGCAGGATAATTAAATTCACCTCAGAGGTGATATTGGAACTTAGCCGCACTGAGCTGGAAGTACTGAGTAAAGAAAACTTTATAGCCAGGGAAGAAAATGTAGGAGAAATTCTTTGTGTAGGAAGACAATATTCAGTTGAACGTTTGAGAGATTTACAAAATGGCACATATTAATATTTCTAGTATTCATTGCTTATTACGCAAACGTAAGAGGTTTCTTCTTTATTTTCCCAGTAAATGTGGTAAGAGTACTTTATTTGTAGTGGCAAATTCACTGGAAGTTCTTATTAAGTAAACTATAATAAATGACTGTATATCGAGACTAACAGTACAAAACTGTTCTTTCGAAGCTCATTTCTTGAAGCTCTCAACCTAAAAATATTTCATTTCAAAGTCCAACAAGGCCCCCCTATCATCGGAACCCATTACCTAATATCTTCCCCGTCCACCTGCTCTCGACCAATAACTTAAATGCCACGTAAGGTCCCATAAAAGAGCCCTCTATTGTTGTCAAGAAAAATGCCGTGTTTTTTTCCAGGACGACGCCGAGCGAGCTGGGCGGGCATTGTGCGCAGGTATTCAGAAAATTAACTTGGTCTAGACGACGGTGTCACAGTAAAGGAAGATACAGTAAGACAATTATTTGAAGTAAGGATAAATATTTATTTTAAAATCGGTCAACTGCAAGTCGGACAAAAGTGTCCGTATCGCTCCTACTTTTTAGTATTTGTTGTAACTGCGGCAACATAAATACAATCTGCAACAAATTCAACAGTCTAGTTGCCACGGTTCAGAGATATTACCTAGTTATGGCATCTCATATTTATCCTTTGAGTAAGGAAGTCTAAATAGTGTCTATAAGTATAACGTTTTGCGCCGTACATACAATTTGTTCATACTGTTTTGGGACAGAGGTCGCAACCGCTACTCTTGCCCATGAGCTCCTAGGTACCATTCCCAGGTCGTATAAAATGTTATTAGGTTTTCCATCTAGTATTCAGCAGCAGTGTGACAGCCTCTGTGGCGTAGCGGTAGCGACCGCCGCCGTTGCGCAAGGAGGCGCGGGTTCGATCCCCGCACAGTGCAAATATTTGTATGCATCAATATGAATATTTGCACTGGTCTGGTCGTGCCTCGGAAAGCACGTTAAGCCGTTGGTCCCGGCTGCCATACGAACATCTAGTGGCAGTCGTTACGGGTTGTTGGAGCCCTCAAAAGTCTAACACCAATATTCTTAGACTAACTGCAATGCTTCGATGTCGCCTTCGGGTTGTGAATGTCAGCCGGCAGTCGCTTCACGGAAAATGTCGAAATTTAGCCAAAATCAGCAGTTAGACTGGTAAAGCGGACCCCACACTCCAAAGCTGAAAAAGCTGCGGTTGCGACTGGGATTAATGCTTAGATGATAATGATGTGTGTAAGATTTTGTAAAAACATATTTGTTATTTTCTTT
Source organism: Sesamia nonagrioides (assembly GCA_017933935.1). Lineage (NCBI taxonomy): Eukaryota > Metazoa > Arthropoda > Insecta > Lepidoptera > Noctuidae > Sesamia > Sesamia nonagrioides. The sequence continues at coordinate 2,401,332 of JADWQK010002063.1, forward strand.
CGCATTTGACACAATCATGGTTGACCTAACCATTGTTTGACGTTCGCACGCTGGTTGACATGACTACATGACATACATTTCACCAGGTCATGGCTAGGTACTCTTTACATGTTATATGTCTTTCCCGCAAGAAATGGTTGAATCGACAGGACACGAAAAAATCTCAACCAGTAGGGTAATTACGTAACACAGTACCAGTAGCAATGCGTTTCTATTTGACAGTTCAACAATATCCATTGCGGTATTTACGTTGTTGAGGAATAATGTCCACAACGAAAGTGGAGATCCTTGAGGGATGCCTATGTCCAGCAGTGGACGTCTTTCGGCTGAAATGATGATGATGATGATGGAGTAATGGAAAAGCAAAATGATTCAAATTGATAGTCCTAGGTGCGTATTACAGAACGTCACTCAAAACTCAAGCTCTACTTAAGTCTCGTTTCAAGCCATTTGATTGCTTGAAACTAGTTTTAAGTAATGCTTAAGCAGAGATCAATGCTTGAGTTTCCTTCTGGAATACGGACCCTAGTGTGTTACGCGATTAGGGTATCGCGGTTAGTTTCAGTTCTTACACAAATTGAACATTCTGTATATATTTTCTTTTGGTGTCATGGTGCTAGAGAAGATTGCTTTATGAGATCGGTACAGTTCAGATGATTTGTTGGTTAGTGACCGGTAAATGTTTTCATATCGGGGTAAGGAGGGTTAGGAATTCTGATGAAAATATATTAAAAGGTTTTGTTGTATATTTTCAGTAATGAGTTGGAAATATGGGAATACGGACATGAGGCATTTATTTTCGTAGAAATATCATGCAGTAAGCTAACAGTGTCAGTGAAATGTACCCCTGTGTCGCAGGGAATTGTAGTTTAGGATCTAGGGCATTTGTATAAACCTACTAGGTACCTAAAGTTCTTTGTAATCTGCTAGATATTCTAATATAATACAGTATTTTCTTTTTCTGTTATATTTATTTAACTATGTGTGTGTGTTACCATTTTCTGATCCAATTAGACCGATGTCCGATGGGGCCGACGAGTTCTAAAGTGGCGACCACGCACCGGAAGACGCAGCGTGAGAAGGCCCCCGACAACGAGGGCCGACGACCTGGTGAAGATCGCGGGAAACCGCTGGATGCGGGAGGCACAGGACCTGTCGTCGTGGAGATCTTTGGTGGAGGCCTATCTACTGCAGTGGACGTTTTGCGGCTGAAATGATGATGATGGCGAATTTTCATATTCGTAAATAAGAATATAGTTATTATAAGAATGTATTGCCAATGCCACATTGTTAAAATATAAGGTATTGAAACAGCTTGTTAAACTTTTATATAACTTGGAGTCTATATTGACATCTATATGATTTTTTTAATAAATTCTCGAACAAAGCACAAAAAACGTGTTGGAGTGTGAAATTCAGCGACACCGGTGACCGCGCAATATGCATAGCGTTGATTTGTTGGGCTTCAGGGCCATAGACTAACACTTTATCAGTAATAGACGTGACACTCTGTTGGAAGATTTTTTGTTGTGTTGATTGATTGTCGTGGCTAACTGACACGTCACAACTAAATTAATTTAATGGCCTTTGTTCTATGTTACGGGTTTAGTTTTCGCACTTAGTCCTTCAAGTAAGTAAATAATATAATAATTGTGCGTGGTGTGGTGTAGGCGTAGAGTAGCCTGCCTTTCGGTGTTCCATAGGATGTATCTTGGTGAGTGTGCGAGGGAACTGCATGATTTAATTCCTCCATCTCCGTTCCACCACCGGACGACCCGTCGTACGGCGAGTTTCCACCCTTACGTTGTTAACACCACTACGATCCGGACGAAGCGATTCGCCTCCACCTTCATACCGCGTACATCGAGGTATTGGAACAATTTTCCAGCGGCGGTGTTTCCGTCGGACTTCAATTTAAGTGTCTTCAAGGCTAGAGTGAATAGTCTTTTAATTAAGTAGTGCGCTTTACCATCAACGATTGCGTCACTGGTTACCATCAGGCGGGATTGCAGTCAAACACTAGTTTATAATTTATAAAAAAAAGAAGAGAGAATCAGCACAAATATCTCGCAAACATATACTAATTATAAACAAACGATAATGATCAAAACGTACTCATCAATCACGTAGACAAAAGTTTAGTAACTTTAATTGTGATTACCTGCCAACTAATAATCATAATAATACCTGTAATTTATTTTGAGTATGAAAGAGATGACGTTACATACACTGTAAAGTGTTGTCTCTTACATATATAATGACCGATACAGTTAATTGTACTTCTCTTGCACTTGACCGTGGTTGTCTGTATGATTTCAAATTAATTATACTTAAGTTTGTTAAGAAGGTCAAGCAAAACCTAGATAGCTCTAGGTCAGGCAATGTTATTAGAAGTTTTTAAGAATTTCTTGTTGTGCTAGACTAATGCCAGTTCTCAGTCGTGAGAAGTTTGTATTATTTTAATTAATATTTTTATTAAGTGCTTCATGTTGTATTAAACCTTGACAGATACTTATTTTACATATAAAATAGTAATCAAAATGTATTATTAACATTTTAAAACAAAGCATTATAATAACACTTTGCCGATCGGACTCGAGTGAGGGCGGGAGTGCACGTGTGTCTGTGTGCACACGTGTGCTCTATGGTATCTCCACCATGGCTGTATGGAGGACTTTATCATTTCAAAACATTAGAATTACACACACACATTGTTTTACAAATTTTATACTAGTGCTTGACTTAATTGTAGTCAGACGGAAACAAAAAATGTTTTAATCCCTCGATGTACTTACTCGGTATAAAAGACGAGGCGAAACGCTTCGTCCGGATCGTAGTGGTATCAACAACGTTAGGGTCGATACTTGCCGTATGACGGGTCGTCCGATGATGGAATGGTGATAGGGAATTAAGTCATGCAATCCTCTGGCACACTCTCCAAAATGCATCCTATAAAACACCGACAGGCTGGCTACTCTTTGCCTAAGCTCCAGGTTTTGGGGACCGTTTTGAACTAAATTTAGGTCGCCTATTAACCTCTTCGTACGCCTCTTCGCCGATTCCAAAGTTGCCAGATGGCATATTGCAGCACCAGTCGAAATGTGGCTATAGTACTCCACACACGAAGGTCCGTTTGTGTGTGTATTTAAAATATCTAAAAGGGTTTGTCTCAGTGCGTTTCGCTTAATGGCACATGACATCGCGGCAGACTCAGATGGAGATGAGGGTTGAGCTGGACTCCTTGGATAAAGATTATTCCTTCGAAGCTCTGGACAGAGAGGTGTGTAAGGAGAGTGACGGAGGCGTTGCCCAGCGCTGGAATATGAAATACCAATAATAATTTGAAAAGACGACGCGAATTAGAAGTTATTAAAGATCAGCTATCATTAGTCTTCTTTTCATTAGTGAGTAAGGAGAAAGAAGACGACATGCTGAAACACTGCTACCTATTTAATCGGTAAAATGCCGTAATTACAGAAATAGTTCACAAGCCATTGTATCTCGCGCGGATCCATGCATTTTGCCCGGCAAGGTGGTCCTTCTCCATGGTTCATTGTCGCTTCTGCCCGATTAATCTCTGCCAGTGAAGGACAGCGCTATAAATCAGAAGGCGCATGTTTCGACTGTCAGTCGCACCTACACTATGAGTTAGTGCTTATAGTGAGTGTGAGGTGTACCACTTACTACCACTACTGATGTTGAAAACTTAAATATTCAGGAAAATAATCGAAGATCTATTTTATTTAAATATATTTGAAAATATTCAAAGTTTTTTCTTCGTCTTCAAGCATAGTGGAAAGGGCAAATAAAACGTTATTTTGACTTTTTATAAAACCTGAATAGAGTTTGTTCAGAAAAAAATAATGTGTATAAATGTTTGTTCAGTGAGCGTAGGTACATAGTTGACGAAGATCATAGTACTAAGAGCACAGTGAGACAGAGCTCCCCCGTGCCAGGCCGCTTCAGGCGCGGACGGGTGAGCGGTGCGTTAAACATATTTTTGTTGGGACAACCAAGATAACAAGCTCATAACTCTATGGTTTTCCCGATAACTTCTGAAATTTTCTACATAGATTTTTTACTTTAAAATACTGAACACGTGTTTCGGGATTCGCAAAACAAAAAATAACGTTGTGTTGAACGGCTGTGGCAACCACCTTCATTTTTATTAGGGTTCCGTACCTAAAAGGTACCCTATTCATGAGTTTTCACTGTCCGTTTGTCCGTCTGTCCGTCCGTATGTCACCAAGCTGTATCTCATGAACCAACAACTAAAAATTTCAACTGTCTAGCTATTAAGCAAGACAGTTGAAATTTTCAGAGATTATGTATTTTTGTTGCCGCTATAACAAAAAATGGCAGTGGACTGGACATGTAGCGAGAATAACTGACAGAAGGTGGACTTCACGGGTTACTAACTGATTAGGACCACCAGGCAAGAGAAAGAAGGGGAGACCTATAGACCGCTGGGAAGTAGATCTGAAAAAATCAACGGGCACAAACGGCACGGGCACTATAGCACAAGACCGACAAAAATGGGCATCTTTGGAGGAGGCCTTTACCAAACCGGGGTTCTTGTTGATTAATTACTTACATATTATATTACTAACATTACTTAGGGTAAATTACTATTACATAGAATATAAATTGTGTATCCTGTAACATTAATACTAAGGTGGGTGGACCATGGAAGGCCATGCTCCTTTGAAGGCCAACTATTAAAAAATCGTAGTTATTGACATTTAAATACATATTCCTGATACTACACACTAAGATCCTACAAACTACTAAAAATAAAAAGAAATAAAATTATTTAAGAGGGGCTCCCCCCTTAAATAATTTTATTTCTTTTTATTTTTAGTATTTTTTGTTATATAATAATAATAATAAGCCTTTTTATTTCTTGTTTTACAATAAGGTGGGTGGACCATGGATGGCCACTCTAACGTAAAAATACTTTTAATTCGTTTATTTATTGGATAAATGAAGGAAACAAATCATTAAGTAATATTTTGTTTTATTGTCCACCGTATAAAATATTTTTTTTTTTACCTAACTTTAAACAACATTTATTAAATTCAAGTTTTATAAAGCTCTTCCAAATGGTTTTGCATGGAACAAGGCTCCAAACAAGGCCAATATTATACATCTGTCTTTAAACTTAAAAATAGAGTTGAAACATTAAATATATTCGCTTTTACTAAAACTACATGATGGCAAGTTATTTAATGCCAATATAATACTCATTACTAGTATTTTTAAATAATTTATATTAATAGATTCTTAGTTATAGAATGGTGTTCAAGTATTGTTACAGCGAAGCATTAAATGCTCAATATATTTTTATCATCTGTAAAAATCTCTACGAACAATACTTGAACACCATTCTATAACTAAGAATCTATTAATATAAATTATTTGCCATATAAATTACTTGCCATCAGGTTTCATTATGAAAATACAATCTTTTTTTTTATGCAAAAATGGCCTTCTTATGGGTCCATACTTTGTAAGGCCAAAATTGATAATTATGATTATAACTTTGTCCTAAATAATAATAAATAATAGAATCTACAAACTGCTATAATTAAAACAATTTCTCATTATTTATAACCAAAAAGTAAGTGTTCATTTGTTCAGGATTTGTGAATGTTCCTTATGGTTCCTTGCACCAGAGCAAGGCCAACCGTCCAATTTTTGATTGGCCTTATAAGGAACCACCGGCTTTCCTAGGAACACTACCAATATTTTAATGTAAATTGAGGCAAAGCTATGTTTTTTTTTTCTTTAGTACCATACACATGTACTAATATGACAATTCACAATAAAAAAACATGAAATAATAAGAGGCTATTGACTAAAAGTTTACGGTTTGTTGTGCGCGCGAATAACAATTATTGTAACGTCGACGACCGAAGCCTACGAAACGTTGGATCGCACTGCCACAATAGCGACACAATCGACACGCCACAAACTAAATACCTATCCTACAAACTAAATGCCACAAACGTGGCATTTAGTTTGTAGGATCTTAGTGTCCATACAACAAACGTGATTTTTTTTTGCCCGTTTTGGCTCCATATTTATAACGGAAATAGATAGACACTTGAAATGTTCATTAGTTACATATTAAAATTAAAAATAAATAATTAAATTGAAACACAAAATGATATTTTTGCAATTTTTAAAGATAATGATATGGAACCCTTCGTGTGCGAGTCCGACTTGCATTTAGCTGATTTTTAATTAATATGTCTTGCCAACAACCATTAAAATAAACGAATTTAAAATCAACAAATTTGATGGATATAGAAAAAAAAAACAGTTGCAGGAAAATATAAATCACCATAGCCATAGAGAAAAATAGAATAGAAAATATAAATAAGGACAAAACGATTTTTCTTTTTAAATTTAAGCATTTTATCAAATTGTTGAGAATGTTGTCGCCACACGAGTTATACACGACATTCCAGATCTAGTTCTAATTTCGATTTATTAGAATTGAATTTTACTCGGAGAAATTTTCATTCTAAATTCACAACAGTACTGCACGGGAGAACAAGATAGTTTTTACACGATTGTTTCCTTTTTAATTAAATATCACTTAGGTACATTACACCAACAAGACTTTTCCAATTGTAAATGAAAAAAGCGTCTAAAATTAAGAGTAGTAACAGGTAAGGAGTCGTCGTGAAGTCTGGCCGCCTTCCAAGTTGTGTAGCGTGAACGTACTCCTTTATTTTGTGTACTTGTAGTTACGTGGCTAGAGTGCAGACAACACTTGTGTTTAGAGCCGGATTTGGGTGGCTTAATTGACACTGATTATGAATATTTTATGAAGATATCACAGATAATTTTAAAAAAATAATCTGTTTTATGTTTTAAAGTTTTGAATATCGTTGCCTAAAAACAAGAGCTTCACTTTTTTTCTTAAGTTTTTTAAGTGTAAACGTCGACTTGGAGCACTTTTTGGATGCGGAAAAATCATTGAATTCGCGTGAGCGTGACCGACCCATGGAGCAAATATAGAGGACCGACCTTGATCGTTTTTACTTTTTGTGTATTCTGTGCTGTTTTAATTATTTCAGTTTTCATTTCATTTCATTACATTTCACTTCTGTCGGTCAGTCCTACAACTAATATTTTTTTGTTTACACGATCTCGCCTGATGGTAAGCAGTGATGCAATCGTAAAGCGCGCGAGTTTATTAAGAGCCTATTCACTCTAGCCTTGAAGACACTTAGGTACATTGTAATCTAAAGGGAAGACCGCTGCATACTAAAATTAGATCCAAAGTTCTTAGTAATTGTACACAATCTAGCTTGATAGACTAATTTAATATTTTAAGAAATAGATTTAGCGATATTATAACTGAACCTATTATCAATTTGTTCTTACTACATTTACAAGACAGAAAATGCATTATTGTTTTTTTTATACTCAATTTTTACAAATTTTTTGGTGCATGAGCGACACACAGACAGTAAGATTATTTCCTAGGTGTAGTTTGTTTTTCATTTCTATTAGTGGCGACTTCTGAGTTACGTCCCTTTGTTTTCGCTACATCTTTGTTTTCAATGTTTTTAAATGGTTGAATGTTACGGGTTTATTGTTACTACTTCGTAAAAAATAAATAAAAAAATTGTAAAGGTAACTTCAGATGACATAAGTATTTAAATCTTATTAAATACTTAGGTAGTTTACTTTGACTTTGTGTGTGTCAAGCAAGAGATATTAAGAGTGTGTCTTTCTATGCGTAGATAAGCAGAACAATTCATAACGTAACAATCATCATCATCTCAGCATTAATCCCAGTCGCATCCAAAGCCTTTTCAGCTTTGGAGTCTGGGGTCCGCTTTACCAGTCTAACTGCTGATTTTGGCTAAACTTCTATATTTTCCGTGAAGCGACTACCGTCTGACCTCCACAACCCGAAAGCGATATCGAAGCATTGCAGTTAGACCAATTGTTGGACTTTTGAGGGCTCCAACAACCCGTAACGATTGCTATCAGATGTTCGTATGGCAACCGGGACCAACGGCTTAACGTGCTTTCCGAGGCACGACCAGACCAGTGCGAATATTCATACTTGGGATCGAACCCGCCCCTCCTTGCGCCGTGGCCGTGTTCGCGACCGCTACGCCACGGTGGCATAACGTAACATTATTTATTAACTAGCTTTCCGCCCGCGGCTTCGCCCGCGTGGAGTTCGGTTATATCGCGCTTTTTAGATTTCCCTCGGGAACATCAAATTTTTACGGGATAAAAGGTAGCCTATGTTCTTTCTCAGGGTCTAAAGATTGTCTGTGCCACATTTCATCAAAATCGGTTGAGAGGTTTAGGCGGGAAAGCATAACAGACAGACAGACAGACAGACAGACAGATAGACAGACAGACAGACAGATAGACAGACAGACAGACAGAGTTACTTTCGCATTTATAATATTAGTATGGATAACAGTCATATACATCGATCAATCAGGTTAAGCTACTTGCAGTTGGTCCTTGGTTATATAAACCCCTCCGTGCCTCGGAAAGCACGTTAACTCATTGATCCCGGCTGTCATTTGTGCATCCTTAACGGTCGTTACTGGTCGTCAGAAGTCCGAAAGTCTGACAATCTTTGTTACGTTGGGTTTTGTCACCCAGTAACTGGGCGGTGGAGCTAAATAGGCAGTCACTTCAAGTAAAAAACTGGTAAGTACTGAGTTGCATTTTTTTAAAATAATTATAAACTAGTGCTTGAACGCAATCCCGCCTGATGGTAAGCAGTGATGTAATTGTTGATGGTAAAGTACGCTAGATTATTTTTAACACCCTTGCTCGTAAAGCTGATGTAATCCCACCGGTTTTAAATATGTAAAGCGGGCCATAACAAACGCGTGTGTTATCAAAGCAAATAGTTAAGTTATAGTCCATACAAATTCCATAACAGCATTATTGTTTTGTCATTTCAAATAATTATGGGACTGATCGCCGCCGCGTGGCTCTAGCCAGTGAGCAGCGCGCTGTTCCATATGTGAAATGGCAAATAATAATACTAATGGCGGGAAAGCAACAGTGTGCATTCACAGATTGAGTTTATTTAAAACAAACAAATTTGTATTTGTTTGTATTTAAATGAGTATTTGTAAAAAAAAAAAAACAGTTTATTCGGTAATTTAAAAGCTTGACTGCATGCTCTAGCATCTTTGCCAACATTTTCACGCAGCTACGGCAGAAAATAAACCTCGCGCCATTTTTCTCAAATTTTCTTTTCTTTGTACTTGTATTCTGAATATCTTTTTTCTGTTTCCTCGCAAGTGTGTTAAAAAATGTCGTACGATATACGTGCGTATTGGTTATAACATGCTCGGCTCAATTACACCCTCGCCTTCGGCTCGGGCTGAAATTCCGCCTCGCATGTTATAACCATCATTACGCACTAATATCGTAATGTACTATAAGCCTATTCACTTAAAAATCTTAGTGAATAGGAAGGAAGACGGAAGTTGAGCGATGTGATGCATTGTTAAACCCAACAACACGACTAATGATGCTGCGCCAGAGGGAGATTGATTTAGAGATCGTCCACGACCAAACTCCCGACACACCAACATTTGGCACATCGTACCCGGCACACATCGCAACACAACTGCTCAGAACTGTCCTCCGTACGTCTTCACCAGACATCACGCAGAACACGACGAATCGCTTGGCGGCAAGACTATGTCTGGTGAGTAGTAACTTCTGCCGTCAGCCGATATTATGGCCTACCACCGAGAAAAATCTTTCGCATCCGGTCAGACTAGAATCTGACCACAACATAGTTGGAAAAAATGTAGGCAGATGATGACATAACATGAGGCCTGTGCTCCCCGATAGGTCAAGCAGAGGTTCTCCAGTGCATCCATATTTCTGAAGAAAACGACGTCCCAGGGGATATATACGAACATAATATTTTTTTAAAATAATTTTTGTTTTACAGCTAAAATATATGTATGATCATCGATATGCCATGACAAATGTTGTTAAAATTCGCTTGGGCTTCAAGGACACACCAAACAGACCCACCGGTGGGTCCCTGAACACTGATATGTCTCCAAAGACCCACTAGTGGGTCCTCTGAAATTTTATTATCTTCGAAGACCCACTACTGAGATATTTTCTTTTGAGATGTTCAATCATTTTTATTTTGTCTCCTAATACCTAAGTTCAATATAAGAAAAAACGGTTACGGTCTCGTATCTCCCCGACGACTGCCGTAGGGAAGACATCAGGATTTTTAAAACGTATTGTCTCCCCTAAGCGGGGGACAGATTCGCTTTATGGCAAAAGTACAGTCAACTGGTAGTTGTGAAATTTTTCACACCTCATTATTGTCAGGAGGCAAAATACTTTGGGACGTTTTTTCACAAATTCACAAAAAAAGTTTAAGCTATTTTATGTCTTTTTATTTCGGCTGCCCTAGTAACTTTCAGAAATAAATTACTTGCTTCATAGCAATTGCCACTGGGACATTATCATTATCATCATTCTCTCCCTCTGCAGTCGGTCCCTCATATTTGAGGATCGTGGTCAGCATTGGGGCAGCATTTTGAATGGATGATCTGCCTCCATCGGTTTCGATCCAGCGCGTATCTCACCACGGCGTAGAATTTAGAAGACGATGAGTCTTTGACTTGATCGGTCCATTTAGTTGGTGAACGACCGCGCGATCGTTTGCCTTCCGTGTACCCAACGACAATCAATTTCTCTATACTTTCCGATGAAAGATCCTCGATCCTCTGCGCATTATGTGACCGAAATAGGACAAAATACGTTGCTGGCATATGGTCGACAAACGGGTTTTTATTTTGAGCTGGTTCAGAATCGACACCTTGGTGCGTTTTGCAGTCCAAGGTATCATCATTCATCATTATCAACCGTTTTATCGTCCCACTGCTGCACAGGTCTCCTCTCATACAGAGAAGGATGGAGCGTAATTACCACGCTTGCTCATTGCGGGTTGGCGATTTCAGACTTAAAGTCCAGGTTTCCTCAAGATGTTTACCTTCACCTTCAGTCATTGGTGTCCAAGATATACTTAGAAAGTACATATAACTTTAGAAAAGTTACATTGGTACTTGCCTGACCTGGAATCGAACCTGCGCACTTATACTTGAGAGGCTGGTGTTTTAACCACTAGGCCACCACGACTTCACGACTAAGACATCAAACTCTCTTAAAAGGAAATGAAAGTGTGAAGACAGTTATTTTGTTCTCAAAAATACTCGTAAATCCTTTCAGTTCATTCTAGCGGTCAAGTTTCAACGTTTTAGCGGTCAAGGACCCGACCGGAAGTGACGAGGCGACAGGTGGGGAGGGAGGAAATGGCTCACGTTTCCGGACTGAGTAATGTCCGGTGCGCGCGAGTGGAGAGCCGCAGTTATATTGAGGTGAGTATTGAGGGCTTGAAGAGGATTGGAGGTACGGTGGTGTTTAGTAAAGAAAGGTTTGTTTTAAAGAGGGTATGAGGGGTTGAATTAATGTCACACATGAATGGACCTACTAGAAAGAGACCGGAGAGTCATAAAAATATCTATTTAATTTAGGTAGCTTTTGTCGGCCGGAGGTCGAATATTATTTCATATGATAAAAAGTTTTGCCAATATTCTTGTTCTAATCCAGGTCAACTTCCTCTTTGCCTTTCATTCAAATCCAGCTGTTTTTGCGTCATGATTAAAAAAAATCTCAAACTTGCATTTGTAATATTACTAGGATATTTACTTACTCTTATTTAGGTAACCAAAAGCAATACATACAACAGTGTTACATTTTTTATGGTCAATTATAGGTTTTTCTGTCTATCTAGGATGTATAACTATAAAGCATGCGAACAGACTAATGCTAAATAAATCCAATTAAAAATAATAATAACAATGCATAAGATTATACAATGCATAAGGTTGACAATATAATACGAGAGTTTTGAACAAATAAGGTTGGATATTGATAGCAGAAGATAGAAAAAAAGAAGAAGAGGATTAGCTGCTTGTCATTTGTCGGCGTCTATAGTTTGTCGGCGTCTATGGTTTGTCGGCGTCTATAGTTTGTCGGCGTCTATAGTTTGTCGGCGTCTATAGTTTGTCGGCGTCTATAGTTTGTCGGCGTCTATAGTTTGTTGGCGTCTATAGTTTGTCGGCGTCTATAGTTTGTTGGCGTCTATAGTTTGTCGGCGTCTATAGTTTGTTGGCGTCTATAGTTTCCGCTACTCATTTTTGAATGTCTGTTTATTATGTAAAATAAATCGACTTTTGGGAATTGTGAGTTATAAGTTCGAGCAATACAAGACAGTACACAGTTACTAGTATAGTTTGTGGAGTGCATAGGGATAATACTACACGCACAAACAGCAGTAATGCATTTAGATATTTTGTTTCCAAACGCGTCATAAGAAATGTCATGCTTAAGGAGATGTCGGATGGTTAACGAGAAATGTTTTTAAAAACTTTATTAGCCTTATTAAAGGTTGGATTTTCTACTGACCACCTTTCAATATCTAGCTGTTAATACAATTCAATTACAATTTACAAGCTAACACCAACATAACAAAATTAAGTCCAAACTTAAATAAAACTATTGACATATTAAAATATTACCGGCGGAATAACCACGTTGTAATTAGCCTCTAGTCAAGTTAAAGGCCTAGGGTTATGGGATGTGTCAATCAGTCATTTTGTTTTTTTTTTTACTACTATATAATCATCGTGGTGCCCTAGTGGCTAAAAAGTCGTGGTGGCCTAGTAATTAAAACACAAACCTCTCAGGTATAAGTGTGCGGGTTCGATTCCAGATCAGGCAAGTACCAATGTAACTTTTCTAAGTTATATGTACGTTCGAATAAGTAATACGTTCGAATCCCAGTCGCATCCGAAGCTTTTTCAGCTTTGGAATCTGGGGTCCATTTTACTGCTGATTTCGGCTAAACTTCAATATTTTCCGTGAAGCGACTGCCGCCTGACCTCCACAACCAGAAGGCGATATCTAAGCATTGCAGTTAGACCAATTGTTAGACTTTTCAGGGCTCCAACAACCCGTCCCACTAAATGTTCGTATGGCAACCGGGACCAGCGGATTAACGTGCTTTCCGAGGCACGACCAGACCAGTGCAAATATTCATATTCATGCATACAAATATTTGCACTGCGCGGTGATCGAAACCGCGCCTCCTTGTGTAGCGGCGCGTTCGCTACCGCTACGCCACGGAGGGTGTCAATTACTACTAACAAATGACTACTATATCATAAAACAGATTAAATAATAATATATCACACTCCGCACTGAACTACTTTCTGTCTTCTTCCTCGTAAGCAAAGTAAAACTGTCTACTTCTTTCTGAGATCCTGCACCGGAATCGGGTAGCGATTTGGCATTCGGTACCGTCCGCCTCAGTGCGCATCCGATCGCACGGAATCGGTCGATCAGGTGCGAAAATGAAAATAGTTTGCTTCGAATACTTGCAATCGTGAGGGAATCGGCAATTCTACAATGTTGTTTGAATGTAAAAGAGTACGTTACTTTTTATAGCTTGGTTCTTATTTGCTATTTAAAGAAGGAAAAAGGAAAATTGATTTGTAATTAAGGAATTTAATGATGAGGTTGATAAACTTTAGGGATTTTTCACCTCTTTTTTATTTATTTTCTTCGCTATAAGAAATTTAATTTTAAGTTATGTAGGTTCATACTGTATACGAAGCGTTTCGCCTCGTCTTTTATAACGCGTATACTGAGGGACTTGAACAATTTGCTTGCGGCGGTCTTTCCGCCTGACTACAACTTAGGTGTCTTCAAGGCTAGAGTGAATAGGCTCCTAATAAACTAGCGCGTTTTGCCATCATTGTTTCCCATCTGTTGTACCATCAGGGGGAATCGTGGTCAAGCATTAGTTTAGTATATTAAAAAAAACACAGTTCCCTGAATTCCTTATAGGTAACAAAATATGTACATGAGATGATGCCTTATGATTCTACCTCAAAAGTAAACACTAAACACTTAGATATAAGGTCTCAGGAAGCGTGGAGTTTCATCAAGTTAAAATTAATATCAAATACTCAGGACTGCAATATCTCGTAGCAGGGTATAGGGTATTTCCTATTGATGTAGAATCGTAAAATTTGATAAGAAGCAATATCATGTCAAGTACACCTAAAAGATAATTGCTATTTATACATTACTAGCGACCCGCCCCGGCATCGCACGGGTGCAATGCTGATACTAAATACACTACAGAAAAACTGTGATATATAAAAAATCGCCGCGAACGCCGCGCCGTTTACCGCCGCAAACGCGACACCTCTCAATTTTTAAATCTGTAATATCTTCGAAAATATTCATTTAAATTATATGCTGTAAAGAGCGATATAGATCTATATTAAATCAACAATGTATTTAAGGTATTAAATTGGATAAGGATTAATGCTGTATTGGTTAAAATCAATGACAAAAAATATTATGGGATATCCATAAGAGATAGACGTATACCATCGCGGAATTTTTTGTAGACCTTTTCAATGTGTACAATATTTAGTACATTGTTTTGATAAATCTCCCGCGTTTCACTGCAAACGCGGAAAAATGTAATTATTTACGACATTACATTAGAAACCACAAAAATAATAGTATTTCTTCACTATTTAGTGGATTTTATTATACATACAAACCTTCAAAATCAATCAAAATCAAAGCATTTAGTTTAAATAAACCAGTTACAGGCGTTTTTTTTCAGGAATTGTCAGAAGGTCGGTCAGTCAGTAAGGTGAAACTAGTCGCCCATTCAAAAGAGTAGGTACCTATGGAGAAGAACGGGCAAAAAACTCCATGGACGAATTGAAAAACCGCATCAAAATCCGTTGAGGAGTTTTAAAGATTTAATTATACAAAGGGACATAGGGATAGTGAAAGTGACTTTGTTTTATAATATGTAGTGATTCGTGACATGCATCATAACATTCATTATTTATTTTAATAATTTTTATGCATTACAAAAAAAAACATGATTATTTTTTTACATTCCTACAAATTTGTATGGAACCCTTAGTGCGCGATTCCGACTCAAACCTGAGCATTTGAAAAAAAATTAAATGAAATGGTGCCAAGAAAAGTATATTTTTCAACGTCTCGTGTACCTGCGAATATTTCTAGAACAGGAAATTCAAGAGAGCAATAATTTAAACAAGCACATACAATATCTCTAAAGTGATCCAAAAAATGCTGTATCTAAATTGAAAACACGTGTGTTGGGGTCATAAATAAGCAGCGTGACACACGGTCGTCTAGACGCTTAATCTAAAGCACCTGACTCATGCTCGGTCCAGTTTCACCCTTGTATGCCTTCAAGATGTTACAGGGATGTAGGAAGACGGTGCATCTCATGATCTTTGATTGTTTATGTACAAGCAATACTGAAAATAGAAATCTTGAAAGTCACATAGTTTCAGGCTTCACGAGTCAGTAGAGTTGTTTGACCCTCGGTTGATGCTGTCTACTGGAGATCACTGGTACGTTTACATAACGTAAGTACATAATGTTGTGTCGATGTAAGGTATATTCAAGTAAAACTTACAAATTAGTTATCGCGTTTTTTTTTAAATATTTGCCTACCAGAACTCCTCTCAATTTCAGCAAATCGTCAATGAACTGTACGAGAAAAGCGCCTGTGTCTGTAACACAGTTTATACTTGCATAGATACAGACGTCCACTCTGTCTCTAACAATGCATTTAGCGTTGTAATTGTTGTTTGTTGTTTGAAGAGATCTTTGTTTGACTGAGGAGGGAAACTTGTAAATGGCTTTTTGAAAAGCGTATGCCTTTAGATACACACTCATTAGTGTTTCTAAAGGTATCGTTGAATTATTTTCTCCTGGACTATTATGACACAGTCATGTACAAAAACCTCGACGAATATTTTTAAAAATATTCTAATCGAAAACATCTTATTGTATAAAAATAAATGCGGTATCCACAGCACGATACATCTAGACTCGCAGACAATGCGTAATGGGTGGGCGTGCTATCGGCTCGTTCACCTTACTCACCTTGGGTCGAGGGTGAATCAATGTGTTGCTCACTTACACCCTATGCTCACCTTCCGGTACGCTTTTATTTTAGTTTACTTTCTTTATTTATTATTACATTTTGTAAGATTAAACTTGGTGTAGTTTGAATGTTGCAGTTTGTTTAGTGTTGGGTTCACGTTGAGTGATAACTCTTTTGTATGATGTTGAGATGAATTACATAATCAGCCTATAATTTATAATGCCACTCCTAGGACACAAGTCTTCTTTCGGCGAGAGGTATTGGGCCGTTATCTACCACGCGGGCGCAGTGCGGGTTGGTAGGTGAATTCATTAAGATTAAAATGATGCTGAGAAGGTATAAGCTTCGATAATCTTCGTTATACCAAATTAGCACAAAGGTCGCACCACAGAGTGTTTCAGGAATAGGTACTAAACTCTAATGAGTTGTGTAGTGCAAAATAGGTATGTACTTCCATGATAATTACAGCTCTATATTTGATATCATTATCGCGCATTTTCGGATTTCAAAAGATAAACGGTGATACTCGAAACGCATATTTTCTTGGAATATCTAAATCAAATCTGTTTGTATTATATAACTTCTGTTAATCCAGCGAATGTGGCTCCACACAAAACACAATGACTTTACAATTATGTCTGTAATAAAGGGATACAACCGGCTAATGATGTAGTCTGGAGGGATGAAAAGAAAACGTCCCAGATTTTTGCCTGTCACTTATCAATGGGCTAGAATAAAGAAATTACTACCATAGTATTCAGAGAAACACAATCAATACCTGCAGGATAATTACGTAACACACTATCAGCAGCAATGGGTTTAATTTTGACAGTTCAAAAACATTCATTGCGTTATTTACTTTGCTCAGCAGACAAATTTTTCGAATATATAGAGAGATGGATTAAGCTAAAAAAAAAAAATGGTAGTTATAGTGTGTTAGGTACGCATTAGGGTGTAGATACAAAAAGTTTCTATCAGATTATCAACTTTTCAACAGGTATAATAATAATCATCAACCTTTTATCGTCCCACTGCTGGGCACAGGTCTCCTCTCATACAGGGAAGGATTGAGCGTAATCACCACGCTTGCTCAATGCGGGTTGACGATTTCAGACCTAAAGCCCAGGTTCTCTCAAGAAGTTTTTCTTCAATCTTCGTAAAATCTTCGTAATCAGTCATTGGTGTCCAAAACATACATAGAAAGTACATATAACTTAGAAAACTTACATTGGTACTTGCCTGACCTGGAATCAGACCCGCACTCTCATAATTGAGAGGCTGGTGTTTTAACCACTAGGCCACTACGACGGCAGGTACAAAAATCATCCATTAAACAAATTCCCATAAATCCGTACCTACAAAACTAAGAGATTTCTCTTCTACGATCTAATTACAAGCATAATAAATGAGAAGGTTTATTTAAAAGCTGAGATCCTTAATCCCTGTCCAAACCAAGTTCCCTTAAAATTTTTAAAGAAGAAAGTGCTTCAAAACTTTTTCAGTTAGAGAGATTTTTTCGTGAGTTCGAAAGGCATGCAATTAATTTTTAAATGCTCTCAAAGAGTACGATGAGACACGTTTTTACGATTTTAGGGAAAACTTGGAACAGGTTGACGAGTTTTAAGAATTTACCGTAATCTGCGAAATGACAGGTGTTTTATGAACTAAGTTTTGTAGCCATGTATGCATTTGAAATTAAAACTCATGGGTTCTTCGTTTATAACTGACTAGCATCCGCCAGCGACTTCGTTCGCGTGGAGTTAGTTATGCTCCGCTCTTATTAGTAGCAGCGTAATGTTGTATAGCCTAAAACCTTCCTGGATTAATGGGCTATCCAATGCAAAAAGAATTTTTCAAATCGGACCAGTAGTTCCTGAGATTAGCGCGTTCAAACAAACAAACTCTTCAGCTTTACATCTTAGTATAGATTACTGATTTAAGTTTTAATAAGCTAAGTAGTGAGTCTAGTTCTAGTCTAAGTAACAAGTTATGTGTCTGAACGTACAGTTATCATTGTGAAGTGTCACGTCAAGAGGCTACTTGACCTTGTCATCAGCAAGGCCTTTCTGAAGTGAAAACTTCTTTTGCGAAACTGAGTATTTTTGTTGGATGGGGAAAAGTATTGAATTCATAGCGTGACCAACTCGGCACCGTGATCGCTACAAGGTACTATATATACAAAGTGGTGCTGACAATACGACAATAAATTAGACATCGTGTACCTCAACACATTCTCAGTCTACCCATAAAAAATCATATAAATATATCCATTAGTTTAGTCACAGAATATTATTTTTAATTTTTCACATTTTCTATATGATATACACGTTGATAAGGAAGCGCTTACAGATTGATGACCACCGCATCCCGCGGTAGGTACTAAACTTTAATTATAATGGCGCGGAAAAAGCAAGTACAATAGGTACAGCGCTGCCGCCGATCGGAGGTCAGTGAACCAATATTTTAAAGGATGTTGTAATTTGTTTACAATTTTATGCGATTACGTTTGTTTGAAAATTTCATTTTTTTATTTTTGACTCTTGTTTGTTTTCTATGGCTTAGGATTATTCTTATGAACCAGCATAGTCCGTGTTATCATTTATTGTCCTATTATCAGCCAACCTATCATTATGTATACAATGGTATAGATTGTGTCACCGCTATAACATTTATGTGAACATATTAATGATTTCAGTTTTCACTTCTGCCGGTCAGTCCCGCCGCTGCCTTTTTGTTTGGTAGACAAGTAGAATTTAATAAACTATGTCCATAAAGACCACTCTAAACCTATCACCAGAATAACCAACCTTCCTTTGCCTACCTCTTTTCGAAGTGGTAGAATGAAGTTAACATTAAGTTCAAAGAAAAACCATTACCCTCTTAAACAGCTACATTAAAATAATCGCTCCAACGAATCAGCGCACACTAACGTGCGAATATTTCACGCACAGCCCACCTACTCGTGTCATTACTGTTTGTAATAAGTGCGCCTAAAAATACGCGCGCCTATTATAATGGCAGTTATCGTAGCCCGTTGCCCGCGGCGAAACGCGCGTGTGGTGCAGACGAGCGACTTTTTAACGCTGTATTAGACATTCATTAGATTGTGAAGCAACTAGAACATGCAGAACGTTACAACGAGAGATAAAAAGCTGATGGATTCTTTACGTTATGTATAAAACCGTCTGTGTTTTTGTGATTGAGATATTGTTGGAATTCTAATCTAGTTGAAATAGGGTACTAACAGTAAGATTAGAAATATATAAATAAAAAAAAACATAACCCACCTTTGCATTGTTATAACACAGTTTTTGTTTAATGTAATTTTATGAATACAAGATTTTAGCACAAGTGTGTTAATCAGTGTTAAAACAACTTCCAAGGAAATTTCACATGATACAACTTGCGACAAAAAGTCGCAGGTGAGTTCGGTGGTGCGCGCGAGCTCAGATTGTATTATTTATTGTGCAGGTAGTTTGGCCGGCCGCCAGCAGATAGCGCGCGCAAGATTTTTAAACCACCCGCCATGTTGTATTTTAGGACGCTATAATTTTTAAAACATGAATCACAAAAAAGGTGGAAAATTTTCACGAACATTCCTGCGCTTCCACCGTGAAAGAAATAATGTCTCGCATTTTTGTTGTTATTGCGCAGATAAAATAAAATATTGCTATTTTTTGTTGCCAATTTTTATGGAATAATAAATTACTTTGCATTCGGGAAGTAACTTACCTACTGCAGCTGCATAATACATTGGAATATAGAATAACCCTTTCAGGCCGTTAGGTAGACCAATTATTATAATTAAAAATGTTCAAAATGTAGTTGCAATCTCATCTTAGTGACAATTAATGTTGAAAACTGATCAATAATGTTGAATCAAACAGTTATAAATTTGTATGCTGTTCACATTACAGGGCTAGATGATACCCTCTCGACCAGAACAACACATTCAAGATATCGTGAGTGGTTCGCGGTTCCAGCTAACATTCACTAAAGTAGCCTTGCCTGGCTTTTTCCCAATTATGTTTGGGTCAGCTTTCAGTCTGACCGGATGTAGGTGGATACCAGTATTATACATAGAGTGATTGTCTATTACACCTTCACAACTTAGTTACTAGGTAATACGGTACCCCTTAGTAAGACTAGTTATACGACTTTTGGGCTTCTAACGAACCATAATGTCTGAAGGTCCAAGAATGACAGCCGGGAACAACGGCTTTACGTTCTTTCCGAAGGACGGCGGGGTCTTGGTATATTGTAACGGTGGTCACCCATCCACGGACTGAGCACAGCAAGCATTAAAAAAAAGAAAAGAAAAAAGATTAATATGATCGATCGTGCGATTGCTGCTTTTTTACTTTTATTGATGTTTGTTGATTGAGTGTTGTATATGTAATGTGACTATGAGTGTATTATTTGTATATGAGTCAGTGTTACTCAAATTAAATGATTTGATTTGATTTGATTCAGCTAGTAGTCAGTGAATGTTGTGTTATTTCCCGATCTTTTTATATACTTTTCCATATTTTATTTCCTTCAAATTCTGTCGTCTCGTTTCTCCTCTAAATACTGTACTAAAGGATAAATAAATTTGCTGTTCTGACTATAGAAATGTCTAATTCCTAAACACTTTAGAATGTGTTACAACCTACTAACTGGAGCACCCTCTTGTTATCCCTCCTACGTGTACCTGTGAAGGCCTGTTTACGTTGCAGGCACCTGAACGTGAAAGTTAAGCGGCGCCGCGCCTGTACCCTCGATTACCCGACTATTGTTGGGTTAGGACCGCGTTATACAGTGTTGCCATCCAGTTTGTATTGAAACTGTTCGGGTTTACAGTTGGCTGGGGGAAAGAAAGGTTGGGTAGAATGCAATAGAAAAGTTTTCGATACATTTTTTGGCTTCGTTTTTGTGTCGAATTTAAAGATCGTGTCATATGAATCGACTCTTATTTAAACGTTAATCAATGATAATGACGAAAGTAAAATATAACGTTGAATTATTATTCATTTTTCTTAGTTAATGCAGTGAATACGACCATATGATTTTTTCACAATATTTACTATTTTGTCTATATAATAATATGTACATATATATTATTTAGTTATTAATGCAATATTTATTTATACCAAGGTACTATCATATACTTTATGCTTTCATTTATTCTATTTTTATCAGTTAACCGGTAATGAGAACATAAAATGACATAAACTTATTATGTAGACAAAAAAACTGTAATCACCACCAGCTAAAATAAAAACCTACTTTTTTCTTTTCACATTGAGGTATACAGACATCCACTGCCAGACGAGCCTACAAGGACCAATAAAGACACGGGAGGGCGCGTTAAGCCAGTCATCTTGTTTTTGTAAACAACCCCGACCCGCTACGCCGTAGTCGGGGGTGCACTACAATGCTACGGGCTACGCGCTACGGGCTACGGCGTAGCTATTGACGGCGGAGCTGAAAAGTTTCTAGTGTAATTATAGTGTATCCTTATATTGTTATTCGAGATGTGAGGTTGAATGGTAATGTGGGGAGATTAGCATTGTGTGTGTGTAGGAGGAAAATGTTATATGAATATTATTTAGTCGGGGATTTTACAAGTTTCTGTTTTGGAAGAGAAACTGTTCGTCATGTGAAGGTAATTAAATGTACATTTATCGATGCATACATGACTTTTTATATTATAATAATCCATAATCTATATTAATGAAAACGACTCACTAAATACTGAATCTAAAACTCGAGAACCTCTCAACCGATTAGGCATTTTTTTTAAGCATAGGAAGGGTTTTTATGGAAAGATTAAAATTCTATTTCAAATATTATAAACACCATCAACTTTTGACAGGATAAACTCTGTCAGATTCTTCTGGCTGTTAGTAAAACAATATAATACCGGCTTATCATTGTTTCAGGTAAAGATACTCTTTTCATACGGAAAAGAACACTGATCACCATGTTTGCTCAAAAAGAATTGGCCATTTTTGCTTTATATTAAATATAATTTCAAGATTTATCAGAATCAACGCGTTCCATGGTACACTAAAGTAAATAGACTTTCAATACTTCGAAAAGAGTTTATTTGTTTCAGTGCAATTTACTTTTTGCACAAACAAACAAAGACGGATTTAATACTTTAAGTATTCTCCATACACACAGTTGGCTTCATACATCCTAACGATTGAGCGATTGTGATTTAAAAAGTATCTAACAAAGCACTTATTTTCATTATAAAAATGTTTAATAAAGTTACACCACGCCCTATGAATTATACAAAAAAAACCTTTAAAAGTCAACAAAATTAAATTTAAAGAAAGCTACGTAAAACTCATCGGAGCATAAGACAATAAAGCCGGTCGTCCAGCGGCAGCGTTATTTTTCCGTCGTTAATTATTACCAGTTAACAAGGTGTTGTCTCTTCGCTTATTTATTGCTTTGTGAGCGGTGAGCGTGGACCACGGGCAAGGGTACACTACATGCTATGAGCGATGCGAAGCTGTGGAAAAAGTATCGCTTCAAAGTAATTATTCTTTATTGAAATTCGGAAATTAAGAGGGTTACCGTAGGCACGGGGCACCAAATACAAATTAGCACATAGTGAAGGGATCCGCTACTGTCTATGCCTATGCCAATGCCAGGATCGTGAGCTGTTGGAAAGAGACCCCGTGGCTGCTGGTTTCATTTGCCTATAAAGGAACACGGGTGAGTTTTAGTCAGTAAAATCCTAACTAACCCTCACAATAAAAAAGTGGCTGCTGAACAAATCAAGAATTATATGGAATAATGCGATTTAAAGTCTGTCCTTAAGGTCCTCTCAAGAGATCTGTGACAGGGGAGTTTGAGCAGTAATATTCTCATTATAGGCTAAGTAGGCTATTTTCTGAAGGGGTAAGTAAACCTACAATTTCATTGTTTTAGTTTTTAATGTGAATTATTTTCACAATGCGTTTTATGAGTTATGTTTCTGTCATTTTTATAAAGCACTAGCTTTCCGCCCACGGCGTCGCCCGCGTGGAATTCTGTTATATCGCGCTTTTTAGATTTCTCCCGAGGGAAATTTGATGTTCTCGAGAACATCAATTTTTTTTTTCAATAAAAGGTAGCCTATGTCCTTTCTCAGGGTCTAAAGATAGTTTGTGCCAAATTTCATCAAAATCGGTTGAGAGGTTTAAGCGGGAAAGCGTAACAGACAGACAGAGTTACTTTCGCATTTATAATATTAGTATGGAAGTATGGATTGTGACTGAATGAAACTTGAAATGAAAGAATGAAAGTTTTCAAGCTGCATGCAACAACATTAAAATAATGCCATATTAGAGGATAGTTTCGTTTTAGAGCGCAGCCTCGGTTGCTGCACGCGCCTTCGGCAATGTTTCCACCAGGCTCGTTAGTCAGCCACCTCGCGAAGAATTAACTGCTGTATTTTGACACTTATTACTAACACTACACACGGCCCTTTTTATTTTATTTCTTTCTAGATTTATGCTAAGTGCTCCGGTGGCTGACTTCTTGGCTAGTTTAGATTAATGTTCGTTTTGGTTACAGTTTGTGTGTACGGAATTTCTTTGTGAACGAGGTAAGTAGTGTGTTAAGTTACATTTACTTAGTGTAGCGTTAAAGTACCAAAGTTTTTTGGTTAACTTTACATCGGGAGAAATTTAGGTTTCAGCAGGGCAATTGCCGTAATTTTCCCAGTAATAAGATAAGACATTTAAATAAACCTTTTTCTACAATCCGTTCAATTGATGTTGACTTCTACTAGGTTTTTGCCATGACAAATGTTAGCTGCAGTAAATAGTTAGCATTTTAAGCATTGCGGATTGGCGGCCCAGATATAATTCAAAACGATCTCCAAAGCCGTAGGGCGTAGAGTAGCAAGCCTTTCGGTGTTCTATAGGATTCATTTTTGTGAGTGTGCGAAGGAATTGCATGATTTAGTTCTCCATCTCCGTTCCACCATCGGACGACCCCTTCCGCGGCGAGTTTCCAACCTTACTTACTTCGTTAACAACACTACGACTCGGACGAAGCGTTTCGCCTCCTCTTTCATACCGCGTATATCGAGGGACTGGAACAATTTGCCAGCGGCGGTGTTTCCGTCGGACTACAATTTGAGTGTCTTCAAGGCTAGAGTGAATAGGCTCTTAATAAACTAGTGCGCTTTACCGTTATCCATTGCGTCACTGCTTACCATCGGGCGGGATTGCGGTCAAGCGCTAGTTTATAATTTATAAAAAAAATAATGTAGGTAATCCTTATGCTTAGAAGCCTAAAATTTATCAGTTTAGTCGTATAGACTAATAATTTTCTCCATCACAGTTTAACATCATTTCCCAAAAACTATGCCTCATCCATCAGCCGCACACAATAGAAGGCGATGCTATTTTTTCCCATAAATTCATAAGTTTTATAGCTGTGCCCTGACCCTCCATCATCTGTGACTTAGGGCTGTTATGGTGTGTTTATGGGTTTGAGGATACGCAGGGGGACAGGTGGATGGTTGGTAGTTATTGGAGTTTTTTATAAGATGTAACTTTTTAGATGGCTGTGGATTTGGGGCATTTGATATTATTTGTCACAGGTGTATATACACTTTATTGTACACCAGAAAGCATATAGTGAAATATATGTATCATCACTATCAACCTTTTTTTTATCATCCCACTGCTGGGCACAGGTCTCTTCTCATACAGATAAAAATTGAGCGTAATCATCTTTATGTTAAGCATTGTTATTAAGCAATATGCGATCCCTGAGTTTGTTTCGGCTATTTCTTCTCAGAGGTAGTCAGTTAGGAAATGCCAGCTTCATCTAGTTAAAAAAATAAAACAAACATGACGTGTAAAAGTGATCAGTGATCCTACTTGCTTAATAAACGATTTCATTTCATATCAATTCCTTTCATTTCATTTCATCACCACGCTTGCTCAATGCGGGTTGGCGACTTCAGACTTAAAGTCCAGCTTTCCTCAAGACTTTTTCCTTCACCTTTTAATCAGTTATTGGTGTCCAAGATATACTTAGAAAGTACATAAACTTAGAAAAGTTACATTGGTACTTGCCTGACCTGGAATCGAACCCGCACACTCATACTTGAGAGGCTGGTGTTTTAACCACTAGTCCAAAAATAATATACGTATATTTAGTACTAAAAACAGCAATTCAATGGGCAGCCTTATCACTTACTTATTTTCGGTGTTTTTGGGTTAAAATTTTGCAAGATTTCTACAAGATAAACAATGGCACCGATTCCTTTTTCCACAGACTTAACTACATTCAGTGCATCCTTTAAGATAAATATTAGTTTGGACCTGTCTGAATTTGGGCATTTTGTTATAAGTTGCGTGAATGCAAAAACGACGATAATAATATCGTCGTTTTATAATGGATGGATGAATAGCAAACATCGATTTTCATCTCAATAAGGGTGATTCGAAAACTTACCAGTAATTGTCTCGTATAAAGCTGTAGTCATCCATACTAATATTATAAATGCGAAAGTAACTCTGTCGGTCTGTCTGTCTAATACGCTTTCCCGCTTAAACCTCTCAACCGATTTTGTAGAAATTTGGCACAGACAATCTTTAGACCCTGAGAAAGGACATAGGCTACCTTTTATTGAAAAAAAAAAAAATGATATTCCCGAGGGAAATCTAAAAAGCGCGATATAATCGAATTTCACGCGGCCGAAGCCGCGGGCGGAAAGCTAGTCTATTTATAATAGTGTTCATTCAATGGTGGTGTGGTGTCATGTCAATCGATTTATTGAAATTGCCAACCCATGTGAAGTGCTATGTCAAAGCCATTTTTTCACCTGTATGCAAATGCCAACTGTAATTATTTAAGTAAGAACTTATTTGCTTTAACATAATTTTCCCTGGCTGTAGGACCAGAAGTTTAAGTTAGTCAGAATTACCCAAACAACAGCACGTTCGTAATAAATTGTTAACAATTACCGCGTGTACCACACAGTAATTGTTAACAATACCCAACAAGTTTTTAATATTTTTGCACATAATCCAGTCTAGCCGTCCGCGCCACTTTTTACCTCACATGCAAAGTTGTGAATCCAATAACACTCCACGTGCTTCCACAAAAACTGTTGGACACCACCGACACTCTCGCCACCCGACACTCGTATCGGGGAACTTCACACCTACGAGCAGAAAGTTGGGCCGAACTAGGTAACAGTGTAAAAACTGTTCGGAGGGGAATATGGGTAGTGATATTATGATTTTCTGTCGCGCTTTATCCTTTGGCTAAAATATTCTCAAGCTTGTTTTTATATTTTTTATAGATTTGTTTTAATAGCAATAGGCTCGCCCTGTATTTAAATGGTTATAGCTGGAAAAATATGGATGTACTGTAGGTGCACCGTTTTTTACCGTATAGTAGATATCCGTGTAGATACACTTCGTCGGGGAATAATGGAGGGTTATGTCGGACTCCTACAGACTGAAACCTCACTGTCCCTTCCAGCACCATGACTCGGGGCCCAGGAGATGCTAGTACATTCACCTCCACTGGTGTTAGTGTGCCATGCTTAGCGGCACTAAAATGCCGGTTAAAGTCTACGAAGTTTATTGATAGCGAGGGTACAGTCAATAATAGGCAATGACAAGTAGAAAGTAGCTAATGTCACGCCGAAGTCTTCTCTGATGTCGACAAAGTCCATGTCGTACACATACAACAACACCACAGAGATTACCTGATGTAATCCTCGAAGTACTCCTTGTATTTGTCGCTGTAGATGTTCTCAATTATCGCTTCTTACTTATCGCTTATTTCGCTTCGATAGTCATATGCAAGCTGACTCGTGCGCTTAGTCACATCGCTTTATATAAGCAAGCTGAGGGAATGTTCCAAATCTATCTCAAAGTAATAATAATTACGTTCCATTCCCAGAATACTCCTGTTCACTACTTGCGGTTCACAGGAAACAAAGTTTCTAGCAATTTCGATGTCGATGTCAATATTGAAGAAATCTGTACCGTTTGATAGGTCACCTTAGGTCCAGCAATACATTTTTATATCGTACCTCTACAATGCCTAGGTCTCAAGATCTTGTTCTTCTTCTTCGTTTCGTTCTTGACAGAACGGTCGTGGTCACTATGACTGAATTCGAGATGTTGATGTAGCTCGCCGCACGATCTTTTTCCATCTATCCCTAATGAACGACAGTCTGGAGCATTCATTAACAGGTCCTCCCACTGGCAATTTGATTTAGTCGATCCACGTCATCGGTGACCTTCCACGAGGTCTGTTCCCCTCTACTCTGTCCTGGATGACCAAACGTTCTATGAAGTAATAGAGTTATTTGGGACTGTAGTAATTCTGATAGACGCTATTTGATGCCGAGTTCTTGGAGTAAAGAAACGTTTGTTCTAAACTCGGTCGACGATACCCCAAGCATTCTTCTCTAACACCAAATTTCTAGAGCTTCTACATAAAACTGCGTAGAGAAATCTCGGACGAGCCTGATCTTAGTGGCTTTAGTTATGTCACGATTCCTTCATATTTTCTTGAGCTTGTCCATTGCCCCTTTTGTCATGGCCATGCGCCGTTTGATCTCCTCCAAATTTCCGCCATTGTTTGAAACCAGAGTACCCAGGTAGACGTATGAATCGATTACCAGCACGGCCGACGTTCATGATTTTCGTCTTACTCCGTTTAATTTGTAATCCAAACGTAAGACTTACGCGCTCAAACTTGAGGAGCAGCTCTTCCACGTAGACCGAGGTCTCAAGATACAGGGCTTAAAATTTACGTAAGGTATGTCACGCAATATAGAACCTTATACCATTGTCATAAGGTGCATTCGCAACAAATGCATGCTTGGCTACAATACGAACAGAGACGTGGATAGAAAATAGTTATCAATAAAATGTTAACGCTAAAATCTTAAAATGCACTTATGTATACATATATTGTAATCACGACACTTGACCCACATTAGCACATCACATTACATTACATTCAACTAGATAACACTTACAATAACTTTTGTAAAGTAATATGAAATGTATGTATCTAGGTAATTACAATTTAATTCGCAGTTATTACTTATGAATATTTACGATGAATACCATCACGCAACGAGAGGGACCGTGAACCGGTGACCTCAAGGTGATTTGTATTGTTTAAGGTCGATTGTTTCAAAGGTCAATACAGGATAATGTCAAGAGGACCGAGCGTGTTCCTCCTCGGTGATGATGTCTAATTCGGTCAACTTAGTTTACCAACGGTCAGTTGCCTCCCACTCTTTCATTCTCTCCTGAGCGGCCTTTTTTAACCGACTTCTAAAAGGAGGAGAAATACATATGTCATGGTTTCTTTGGTTTTTGTATCTTCTCTCCGTACTCGTTTTTGAGACCGACTTCTGAAATTAGTTATTTTTCACTTTGGAGTGTTTTTTTTTTTTGTAAAATAGTTGACTTGAACATTATTAACTAGTGCAATCGTTGATGGTAAAGCACGCTAGTTTATTAAGAGCCTATTTACTCGAGCCTTAAAGGTATTTAAATTGTAAAAAGATCTTCGCATAGTTGTAAGCAGTTCAAATTCGAAACATTTCTTCATTATATATTGTGATTTTGGTAGTTTGTCGTGGCTAGCTAAATATATATCATATGTTATATGATATATATTTGAATTGAATTTTTAATATACAGTGTCTTGTATTGTTAATTTATTTACATACTTAGTGTTGTATACAATAAAGTAGTTTCTAACTGATCAGAAATCTGTGCTGCTTCAATGCTCCGTTTCTTCTCCCAGCGAAAGTAAATACGAAGTGGTATAAGTAGAACAGTTGCTGTGTATTTTTGATGTTTTTTGATTTTGCAAAATACAATTCATGTATTGTTATAGTGAATGTGAGTGCCAACACAAACCATTTCTGGTCTCATGGTACAAAACAAACATGAACCTGTTTAAAAACTATAGCTTAAATAGTAATAAAAATACCAACGTAAATAACAACGGCTTTAAAGCCTTTCCTATCAATTCAGCCAAAACATTATAGGTGTAGGGTTCCATAGCCAAATGGGTTATTATAGGTGTAGGGTTCCATAGCCAAATGGGTTATTATAGGTGTAGGGTTCCATAGCCCAATGGGTTATTATAGGTGTAGGGTTCCATAGCCAAATGGGTTATTATAGTTGTAGGGTTCCATAGCCAAATGGGTTATTATAGGTGTAGGGTTCCATAGCTAAATGGGTTACTATAGGTGTAGGGTTCCATAGCCAAATGGGTTATTATAGGTGTAGGGTTCCATAGCCAAATGGGTTATTATAGGTGTAGGGTTCCATAGCCAAATGAGTTATGCGGAGCCCTTGTAATTTCACCATGACACATTCATTTTGCTAGTATACTATTTAGACTATATAGATGAGCATCAAAATCAATGGTATAATTAATGATGTAAATGGTATAAATAAATGGTGCCACCAATTGTGAGACTTTTTATATGTGCAAACACATAAAAAGTCTCAAAATTGGTGGCACTTTTTAGGAAGATATCAAAACAAAAGTTGTTCCTCACCATTATGTGACTAATCAAATAGTTTCAAATCTTCTATTACTTTGAAATGCCTACGTCTGCTTACCCCTTAAGGTGCACATCACTGCCTCTCACACAATTACATATATTAGCATCGTTATGTGTAACGGTGACAATCAGCGGCTGCTCTTTGATCTCCTGACGCGTGACGCGTACAAAGTGTGCCGCGTCCCTTTGTAGTTGATGTCTTAAGGGTAAAGGGTGCCAGTTGCTTAGATGATTGTGATTGTCTTTTTGTAGGATAATGATATGAGAGAGTGTTCGATACTCAGGCAGATGAAGGGTACTGTCATAACTTTAAATAACTACTACCTAAAAATATTACTTTAAAATGCGTAATAAAATTATAAAATGAATGCTTTTAGATAGGTAATTTTTGAAATTTCAAAAAGAAAAATCTAATCACAGTCTAGTAATTGCGATAAAGAAATGTCAAACATTGTAAGCACATTGGAGGTATTTTTGAGGTATTAGGCTGTGAACGTTCTTTAAATTACGATAATTGACCACAGATGTATAAATAACACTGACATATTTCAACAACTTCGATTGCTGAAATATGTGTTTTATTTTTCTTACGTTTTTGAAGCTAAAGTTTTACTTAACCAAGAAGTGACGTGTAAAATACAGAACTGTTATCGCGACTGAATGGTAAACGAGAAGAACATTTGAGCTATTAAGAAGTTCCATTTCCTTATTTGTCGTTTAATAAGTCAGAGTAACATTAATGACATACAGTTACAACTTCATCTGACCTGATCGGAATGCCGACTCAGCATTGTATCATCTCAATCAATAAACAATAACGAATCATAAAAACAATTCCCACCCTATAGGCCATATGTCAAGTCCAATAGGTCATGCACTTGATGACGTTAGACGAAGGCATTCCGTACATCTGGCTTAATCAGGTCCTTTCGAACAAAGGAAAAAACGTGAGTATTGTTTGCGTGTGAAGGTCAGGGTCAGACTACCTACTGATTGATACACATGTTTGTCCTAGTATGATACAGATAACAGGATTATGTGTTGGGATAATCGTGAAGATCGTGATGCATCAGGGTGTATTTAAGTTCATAAAAACATCCATGTTGTCATTTATTTTAGTCCAGCTAAGCGTCTCTTATACTTTTTGTTGAGTTAAGCCTTCCTGTCTAGCGTGATGTAAAATAAAATCATGTCGACGATGTTTATAACTACACTAGCTACGCCCCACTGTCTCACCCGCGTAGGTTCGATACGTTTTTTTTTTATATGCTCCCCTTTTATTAGTCGCAGCGTGATTTTATATAACCTAAAGCCTTCCTGGATTATTGGGCTATCCAACGCAAAAAGATTTTTTAAAGTCGGGTCATTAATTTCTGAGGTTAGCGCGTTAAAACGAATAAACTCTTCAGCTTTATATATATTAGTATTACGATTGTCCACTTTATTACATAACCACCAATCGTCCAAAATATTGGGTGATCTAAAATATTACTTGATAACTTATTCGTAGACACAGGTCAATTTACAGAAATAGAAACGACCTGTTTAACCATAAGAGAGATTTTATTTCAAAATGTCATCACATACGAAAGTCTCTCCTCTGGACCATCCTCTCCTCTCTGGTCTTCTACACTCTTCTTTGGTGTCTACTACACAGGTAGCATAATCCATGATCTTTATTCTAGCTATAATAATGAACTAAAGATGGGGTACATACGAGTATAGGGCCCTAGACAAATAGATGGGCGTGCAGCAATCACCGTGGTATTCAGAGTCTTCGTCAAATAAAATAATGGCGTCGTGAGTGGCGGCGGGTCGTGGGATGTAACCCATACCGGACTGCTACGAGTGCAGGGCTGGAAGAACTTGAAGAACATGAAAGACACATATATCGGAATACATACCAATATTGTGAAAATACACTTTAGTTATTTAGGTTATGTTGCATATGGAGATTTTATCACATGTTTTGTATTGAAAGCTCTATATAAAGTAGGCATGTAATAGTAATAGTTATCTGTGTTGTACTAGTGGTCTGGTGGAAGCAGTGGTGGCTTAGTGAGAATGACGGCGACTTACGAATACTAGATAGTTAATAGGTTTGAATCCAATCGGGCCCTTTGCTTTCTGTAAATTCTTTCATCACTACTGATCTTAAGAAAAATGTCGTGTGGAAACTGGCATATACTAGAACCAAAAAATCGTAGACATTAATGTCTAGCAACCCGCACTGGGCCGGCGTGGTAGATGAAATATATCTCCTCAAATATAAGAGCATGGGAGGATAATTCGTTATATTGATTAATAAACTGCTCAATGAGAGCCTGCAAGTTATTGTAATATCCCAATCATCATAATATGAAGTCCACTTCTGGACATAGGCCTCCCCTAAGGATTTTCAAAAAGAACGAATGGATGCGGCCCGCATCCTGCGCTTCCCTGCGATTTTGGTCAGGTCATCTGACCACCTAGTCGGCGGGTGTACGACGCTGCGCTTGCGCCATTTAAGAGCCTTTCTGCTCCATCGACCATCGGTTCTACGAGCTATGTGCCCCTCCCACTACCACTTCAAAGACTTAATCTGCTGGGCAATGTCGGCGACTTTAGTTCTTCTACAAATCTCCACATTCCTGATTCGATCACGTAGGAAACAGCTAGCATAGCCCTCTCCATAGCTCTCTGTGCTACCTTGAGCTTTCTTATGAGGTCCATAGTGAGGAACTACGGTTTTGATCCACATGTCATCACCGGTAACACACATTGGTTAAAGACTTACCTTACTAAGGTAATATCCCAATGAAACAATGAATTCTAGCAATACGTGACAAGTGCCAACCCTACCGAGACAAACTCATCTTCGTTCAAAGGGCAAACGTTAGATATAATACGGAATTTAATTCTAATACTTCCGAAGACCTCTCCGTTCACGGAATAATAAGTACATTAAACCATTTACATTGACATCTTTTTGTTTTGTATGTTTCATTACAATTACTTCGTACGTAAAGTTTTGTCGTGCATTGTTTGTTACTATTAAAGTTATTTCGTTTGCCTGAAACTTTTGACCCTCAGCTTAGACTGCTTATTCGGATATACAGATGGATTTTGTGATGAAGCAATGAAAGCAGGTTTAATTGTTGTTTGTGAAACTGTCCTTAATTTTATGATCTGTTAACCTGGAAAAAGTTGACTGAGTTTTCTAGTACTTAAAGCTCATTTGGTTCAATAGTTTTCTAATCCTAATAAGAGGTTGTATGCCTAATCCTTAGAATAGGTTATAAGAAAAGTCTTTTATAAAAACTACCCATTTTCATGCCGATACTATTTTTTTTCCAAAATTTGTAGAGTTCAACAGTCTTAAAGTTAAGGACAGTGCTCTAAGACTATTCTAGGTATAGTGGTTAAGTCTTAAAACTTCCCTTTCCTTTCTTAAGACTTCCCATCTTAAATATTCATTCTGTATAGTTCTTACTGTTTTATGAAAGTGTTCCTATTGTCATATTCCCTCTGCTTTTTGTTTATTTTTATTATATTTTTATTTAAATACTATCGCTTACTACATAATATAGTAGTATCCAGATCTAGTGAAGGATAATGTTTCATAATTATATAACGACATTATTTCCCACTACGCCTGGTTTGAAACAACTGAAAGTCATGGGACCTCACCTGACCTCGGTCACCATTTGTTACTAACTGTCCTTCACAATAAAGTTACCGGGTAATATGATGCGTTGATAAGACTGGGTGTCAGACTTTAGGGCTTCTTAATACCCGTAACGACACTCAAAGTTCTACAAATGACAGCCGGGACCCACTGGTTCGTCATCTCGGTATTTAAAGACGGCCCCAACCACAAAACGACCGCGGCGAGTGGAACTTAACCCGATTGATAGACCTATGCGGCTATTATTACTTAGCCAGGGCCCCTCGTGTTCACGTCCATTATGTGTCATCTGCAAATCTAAAGTTAAAATCACACATCACTCAAAAGTGACACGTACTGTTTGTATTATTTCTACAATTCCGCCCGCGGCGTTACCTTTATACTTGTCAAATATAATGGCGAAAGATAGCTTTTAAAATATATAATCAATAAACTTGGTGGCATAAGCTAAGCTGCCTATTGTTTGTCCATTTCTCAATAAAAGAGATTGGTTTATATAAATATCGTCCCACAGTTAACGTAATTACATACATTTCACAATACACGAAGAATTTGCGTGTGCGCTGTTGAGAAATGAAAGATACAGGTGCATCGGTTGTAGCATTTTCGACTTTAACTGTTAACCTAGTAAATATGTAATTTTAGCTTCTTAGATAATATTCTTATTGAAATTGTCAAGTTATAAATAATATCATTTATAAATATTTTTTTTTTATATTAATATACCTTAATTTATGTAAAGCTCCAACATTCAACATAATTAATGCGAAAATTTGTTCTAAATATACAGGTAAAACTACCATTTATAGTTTAAATATTTGAAATAGTTGTTTGGGAATATAATTAATATGTAAATTGTAGAAAAAACAACAGATTTATGTATCAGGAAATCATTTTAAATATTCATATTTTTAATTGAATTCCATAATATATTGTGTACACAGCATTAAGAGCTTTATGCTTGGTTTCATAAAACAGATAGCGGGTGCTGGCCGCACAGCCGCTCAGCCAAAGTGGAACTGATCTGGCCATACCTGACGCATGTCGGAGCATAAATATTTGGCCACACCTCAGTGGATCCCCAAATGGCAGGAACAGGCTGCCGGGCAGGCCCACAAAGAGATGGCGGGACGAGCTATAGACCCATTTTTGGAGGACTGGCCCACAGTCGCGGTAGATGGAAAAAGAGAAGAGAGATTTTTGTCCAACAGTGAGACAATACAGGCTTATAATAATAATGTATTGTTTTTTGATGTTATTATGATCTGCCTGTAATGCCAATCTGTAGGGCAAAAGTCTCCCTACTCTCTTTCTACTTCTCTCTATTCAAAGCTCCTAAGGACCAGCTGAGTATAAAATTAATGAATTACTAGATAAAAAAGTAGGCAAATAGTCAAAAACACAATTTAAGAAGAAACTAAACAATGAAGAGTAGATTTACAATATTACTTAAACACACTCACGACTCTACAATAAATAACAGCATATCCACATAGATTTATCTTGCTCATTATATCGCCACATTATTCGTAGTCAATATGAAGCAGCGCCTACATCATCAGCAAAGCATATAATTAAATGTGTAAACCATAGTTAAGAGCCACGTGGGACCACGGTGTGGTAACGATGTCCATAAGGCACTGGTGGGCGTCCACACGTTGGTCACATTGCGGACGACGTCCTCTGGTGATCTATACTGAGTGCGCAGGTACATTGCCATGCGTTATTTAATTAAGAAAACCCAAAATCTAATATTAATGAATCTGGGTAGTAAACTACTAGTAAAGACTTCTTGTCGACAGCGACATGACAAGATTTCTTAGTCGGTTATATAATGGTGAAAAGTATAAATAGATTTTGACACTTTTCATGTGCTAATCGGTGTTATAGAAACCTTTTGTCCACCCATCTCGCATAATACAGCAGAGTAAGACAACCTTAGGGCATGTCATGAACATGCGAGCTTAAAATAATTTTTATCTGGTGACACAAACTTGATGAGGCGGAAAAATCACACAGAGCTTGTATTTTACGAGTTAATTAAAATTCAAATTAAAAAAAATATTTCGGATAAAATACAAAAGTAAGTTAATGGAACGAAACAACTGATCAACAATATCGTACTGCATCAGACAATGCACACAGCACACTGTATCACGCGACCAGCGAATGTATGTGTCAATAAAACGCGCGATCTAAGCGAGTTATACTTTTATTTTTGTCTAATTATGCGAAGACGCGCGACATTAGGTCCATGTCAAGGTAAACACGTCGGATGCTGCGACGCGCCGTGAAATCGCGGCATTCCACTGTGATTTAGCCTTTACATCGTGTTGTAAGAAATTTTTGACGGTAGGTATTCCTATATGTTAGAAAGCTTGCAAGGCTGTATGCTGTATGCACTGGGCTTTTTTGTCAGAGAAACAAAAAGCTAAATAATGTTTTGCGATGTACGTGAAGAACTTTAAATTTGTTTTTTTAGTTTAACTTTTTAAGTGTGAATAAGTTAGTATGTAGTAGTGAAGTGACATAAAAATTATGCATGTTTCTCAATAATGTGGGCGTTAGTGATGGGCTGACAAAATAACTGTCTGTCATTGTCTATAAGAATTTTATAATTGTTTATTATTACTTTTAATGAACAGGCAAGAGTGTGGAGCTCAGTGGTGTTGACACTGATGTAGCCTTGCAATTGTTGAGTTTCGTTTTGCATTTGTGGTGTATATTCTGCTACAATTTCAGCAAGCTATCAAATGTTAATAAATGTTTTAATTAGCACGCGTCAGGCGAATCAATCTTGTCTCATTTATGAGTTGCGTTGTGTTAAGCGGTTGTTTCATCATGTACGGATGACAGCAGGTCAAGCTACCCCAAACTGTCAGATCATCATCATCCCAGCGTTAATCCCAGTCGCATCCGAAGCCTTTTCAGCTTTTGGAGTCTGGGGTCCGCTTTACCAGTCCAACTGCTGATATGGCTAAACTTCGACATTTTCCGTGAAGCGACTGCCGTCTGACCTCCACAACCCGAAGGCGACATCGAAGCATTGCAGTTAGACCAATCGTTGGACTTTTGAGGGCGCCAACAACCCGTAACGACTGCCACTAGATGTTCGTATGGCAACCGGGACCAACGGCTTAACGTGCTTTCCGAGGCACGACCAGACCAGTGCAAATATTCATATTCATGCATACAAATACTTGCACTGTGCGGGGATCGAACCCGCGCCACCTTGCGCAGCGGCCGCGTCCGCTACGGCTACGCCACGGAGGGTGTCGACCCCAAACTGTCAGATATTCCCGATCAATCTTGAGCCTTAATGCTTTAGAGATAAAGTTGAAAATCTAATGAGGAAATCTGAAAGATTGTAGTAGTTTGATGTGCTGTCGAGTAGCGTCTGTAATCATTTTCTTTGAATCTCCTTCCAGTTTCTTAGAGGTTTGCATCTCAGTCAGGCGCTTAATAACTTTTGGTCTTGTAACATATTTACGACTCATTAGGTATGTCTTATTAAGTATGATTAATTTTAATTTCGTAGATTACGGTCCATTTCGAGTTTTTGGTCATTTGTAAAGAACACATTTTTAATCTGGGTGTAAACTGTCAATCGTTTAAATTGTTAACTGATTATTTAAAAAATATATAATAATAACTCTGCTATACTGTTCATCGCGCAGATAATGCACTCTAAGAAAAGTTTCTACTCTAGCTCTTGTTTGATTTCATGGGCACAGTTTGCGGAAAAAAATATTCTGTATTTTAAATTTTACATTATTGTTCAGTTCAATGAACATAATATACCTAGGTATACCAAAAAATAATGTTATCTCATAAACATCAATTTTCTTTGTTGTGGTAATTGCAACCAATTTCAATCGTTAAAAAATTACGGATTAGAAAAAAAAATGATTCAAGCTGGAAGTATTTTGTATGGACGTGTTCTTAGTATAATTATATTTAAGCATAGTAAACTAGTTTTCTGCACCAATAAAATGAGAAGGAAGGACGTTCGATTGTTCTAAGTGGGTACGAACTTTTAAAATTTATTTTATTGCAAGCGATATCAAACATATCTTGCGCACAGAAATGACACCAATGCAACAAGGTGCAACTTTTAGCACTGTGCCGTTAATCATTTATTTTATTAGGCTCATTAATTTTAACGAGCGAGAGAAAAAGGTATATAAAGAGATATTTAGTGATAATGACAGTTTTGTTTTGTTAATAACTTAACGACTTTAAATTCTTCATTGTTTACCTGTACATACTTATAGCTTTTTCTATAACAAGTTCTTACTTTAACTTGTTAGCACTAAAACTCAGAATTTAGTTATGACTTGTGTTAAATATGTTTTATGTTCTATGGGGTAAAATCAGCATACTATGTTCCCATTGCTAAGTCACGGGACCTCCTCTCGGCAAGAGCGAGTGGGCTGTTTTCCACCACAACGGCCCAGTACGAGTTGGTAGATTTTACATGTCTTTGAAGTTTAGGTTTAAGGACATCCTTTCGGTGTTTTCATTCATCGCATTGAGATCAGTCGTAATGAAATAATTTACACAAAGTAAAATGCCTGTTGTGTTCGAAACCACTGCTCAATGAAGCAGATCGACCAAAGACAGTATAGTCACCTATTTTTAGTGTACACAATAATAGAAAAAGGCTCAGGGCAGAACTATGGACATACCCATAGAACGGACGAAGACACGCATCGAACCGAGGACCTTGTGACAACTAGGTCACTAGACTTACAAACACTACTAATAACACATATGGAAATGTGAATTATGTCCAGATTAACCTTTTAGCAATAGATTTTAGATTATTTGTATTGAAATTATGTCCCTTGTGAGAAAATTTTAAATTAACATTGCGTGGGTGCGGATTGACGGACGAGATGATACCGAATTTACATATTTTGGGCATTGTAATAAAATATGTTATTTATTTATGGGGCAAAAACGTGGGTTAGAGCTCATTATTTTTTTTTTTAGATTATATTGAGGATTTTTAGTTTTATATAGTTTTCTAGTTTTATAGGCCAAGGCTGAAACAGGACTGGTTTTATTTCCATTTTGCTTTTGTTTTATTTTCTATGAGTGTATAGGAAGATCAAAATCTAAGTGCTTAACTTAGTTTTAGATGTTGCTGTGTGATTTTTATTTTAATATTGGATTGAAGGATACTATCAAAGTGATACTGTTGGGAAGTGACCTTTATTACAATTGAGAGTGTGAATAGGCTCTTAATAAACTGCGATGTGTTGTGTGTGTTGCGATGTATGCCGGATACGATGCACCAAATGTTGTTGTGTTTGGAGTTTGGTCGTGGAGGGTCTCCAGATCAATCTCCCTCTGGCGCTCCATCGTTGATCGTGTTGATGGGTTTAGCATTGCACCACCTCACTCAACTGCCATCTTCCTTCCTATCCACTCAGATTTTGAGTGAATAGGCTTTTAATAAACTAGCGTGCTTTACCATCAACGATTGCGTCACTACCACATTTTATAATACATAAAAAAAATCCTACACAAATATAACCACACGCCGAAGGGATGAGCAAAAGCTAGTTAGCAATTAGCGAGCAAAAGGAGTAAAGTGCTTTTGAATAAAGCCTAGTGTATACATGGTTTTGCTCGTGACTGTACCTACCTACCTACCTTTATAGGTACCTACCTAACTTTACACGTTGTTGTCTGTGCTACTCTGTTACTATGTTAACGTTTAGGTTGTGTGAACGTGGACTAGGCTGTTATTGAGTGTAGTGAGCTTGGACTCAATAGTTTCATGGACTCTAAGCTACACCTAACTTTTTACGGTGAGATTTTAATGGAATTAAGAAAACTGATCGACTGTAAAATAGTATTATTACTTTACATCAAATTATCGTCGATCACCCTTTGTGATCTGTGATCTAAGACTGATCTGACATACTTCGTAGGACATGCTCGAGATCAAGTGGCACATGGGTTATTTGTGGGGTGATAGGAAGTGAGTGATCCAGATTTGTCACTGTGTTACATTTATGATAGGAAAACCAGATTAAAATCGCTAAGACAAATAAAAAAATATTATTTAATATATACTTCAAAGATCGGTCTTAATGATAACACCACGTTTTGTAAAAATCTTCATATTTATGTTCTGTAATTTAAATGGTGTATCATCATCATCAACCTTTTATCGTCCCACTGCTGGGCATAGGTCTCCTCTCATACAGTGAAGGATTGAGCGTAATCACCACGCTTGCTCAATGCGGGTTGGCGAGTAAATAAAGGTAGTAATATGGTGTATAAATAAAGAGTATTCTATTCTTTCAATAGCAAGTCAAATCAAATATTTTATTTCACACGAGCACTTACGAAACGTTAGGACCTATGTGCACCGTTTCTATTGGTCGTTTTCTGTGCAGAGGAGCCGGCAAGCAGCTCCACGTATACTTTTTTAAATAATTAACTTTATCAATGTGCTCAAATGACAGTGGGAATGGGAGGACAACTTATACCTGTCAATCAGTATCAGGTACTTGATAGAATAGACCGAACATTTATAAAAAATAAAATAATCGATCAAATGACACAACATAAAGATAAAATATAGTGACATGATTGCCACTACAAACACTAATAAGGAGTTGACATTTGAATTGTGTGTATAATGGAAAGATTATGTCAAATATGTATGTATAATATAAACATCGTAATTTGAGAACAGAACATAGACATTTACATAGGTGTGCCTTTGATGAGGTGCCAGGGAAGCCACACGTACATATAGCTGTACCTACAGCGTTACATACATACTGAACAACGCGACATACTGACGTCACGCAATAAGGATGTATCAAGGTATGAAAATCAAAAAAATAATTATTCCGTCTTATAGATAATAAACAAAAAATAAGACCCGTATTTTTTATTTTGTCGAAATTACCAAAAACTACTGAGATATAGCGTATTAAAGTTACGGAGTGGGGGGTAATTACAAAATATACCACGGCGTGACGTCATGCGACATTTCAAATCAATATATCTTCCTAAGTATTTGAATGAAATAAAAAATGCGTGTTCAATATTTTTTATAATCCTATCTGATGGACATCAAATTATTTTTTAGGATACAACCCAATTCCTGCATCTCGCAAGTAGAGTTTACTGTGCAACTAGTACTTACGTATACAAGTTCTTGACATCAATCGGTGAGCAAGTGCCCGGCATTCCCTTCCGGTCGGAGGATCCTCCTTTTTCTATGGAGGTTGAGTGAACTTTACGCCCTGTCCCTCATACCTCCACATGCAGAAGGAATCATTGTCAATAAACAGGACTCAATATTTTAATGGAGATTGAGTAAAGTTATTCAAAACAACATTTTAAACTCGACGTCAAATATGTAGTTTATAGTAGAATAATAATATTTGACAATTGATTAAGAAAATGCCAAATAAAGATTAGTATCAAGAAGCATAGAAATTAGTAGCATTTGTATTTGATTGTTATTAAATAGTTCGAGTCGTTCTCAAGTGCGTACATACCAAGGTATTGAATAGCATTACGATTCTATTTAGATGGACAGTTTTTTTTCTAGAAGTCATAATTCATATAGGAAAGACTCTTGAGGAAACCTGGACGTTAAGTCTAAAATGGCCAACCCGCATTGAACAAGAGAGGAGACCTGTGCCCAGCAGTGGGACGATAATAAAAATGATGATGATAATTCGTATTTAGTATTGCAAAGGCTGCAATTCTAAATATCAGCCAATATTTCATGTAATAATTCTTAGTACACAATTACGTATAATAATCGTGATGTGATCTATCATAGCGCGAACTCTCATCCATGTAGAACGCGTGTCATTACTAGTTAGTGTTTGCGACACCTGACTGTCGAAACGGCTGTGGCATTTGGGATGAGTCAAGTGCAAATGTCAAGCTTTCACGATACCGCGCCGAAGCACATTTCATTTGTTATAGATCTTATATTTAAATAAAGCGAATGGGTGGGATATTTGATTTTTATTGAGATTCTTGTCTGGTAGTTGTTAGCTCTATTATTATGGTGTACGTAATATATTGCATGTTTATAACGACCTAAAGACCGATTTACACAGTGCAATTTAATTGTCTATGGCATCAATTAAGTTGAAGCAGCAATAAAAGTTGCATTGTCTAAACACAATTTAGACGATGCAAGTCATCTGTTGCATTAATTTTATTGTATGCCATAGGCAATTAAATTGCACCGTATAAATCAGTCTTAACTCTCGCGTTTAATTGTTGTATATGTAATATATAAGCGTGTTGTAGTTAAAGAATGCAAGAATGCAACTTATTAATGATAGTAATTTTATAATTGACAACTTTACACCTCTCACTTTTATAATAAGAAGGTAATCTTAAATCCCATGATGGTGCTTGAACGGTATTTTCTCGTACACTTGAGCAGTTTGTATTATGATGCTCGTCACCGTAGACAGGTTAGTAGACAACCTGTGGTGCCTACTTGTGCACTGTTACATAAGATAACATCATTCGTGAAACCGGTTATACTGAACCAGATATGGGTACAATGCATGCGAAGCAGGTTTCTAAAGTACATCTTGAATTGGTGAGTTTTTGTAGTCCATAGTACAGTTTTTTTTGGAAGAACTCGGCGACTAAAATTTATTTTGGTAAATACATATTCTGGTGGCTTATATCCTGTTTAAACTATCATTACAGTTAGTTTGTGGAATGAATGGCAACTATAAGCGTTAATTATACATTATTTCCCTAGATATTAGTTTGTAAGCTCTTTGAAGAACACGTAGGTAAATAAAATATGTTGAATGGGTCTAAGTGATTGAAGTCATCGTAGCCTCTAACAATATCTTTGTAGATCAAAATCCTTCCTAGAAAGCCCCACACACGCACTTTAACATCACGCATTGGTAAGAAGCTTTTGAATCCTACGCATAAAAGGCTTAGGGGTTGTAGGTATTACTACACACATTTCAACAGAAACACATAAAGAGAAAAACTATGTTTATTTTGTCACATAAATACGATCATAAGCAAAATACGTATAGTACTTACTATTTAATTCAAATCAAAGGAGACATGAAAACTAATTGTCCTTAGCCGCACGTCGTGATGAGAAAGCTAAGGCACTCAGCAAGATGCTCTACTATGGTCCCACATCATTCAACTAGGCTGCCGTAGAAATCCAGCGCTGGAGTATTTCGCTAATTATGTATGTGATAGCATGGCAAACACTACAGCGTTACACGTAATATAGGTATTATTCAATCAAACCCAATTTTTTTCTTTAGCCCATAGAGGGCTACTGCTGGACAAAGGCCTGCCCCGAGGCTTTCCACAATGACCGGTCTTGTGCTGCCTGCATCCATTGGCTTCACGCGACCTTCACCAGGTCATCGGTCCACCTTGTTGGGGGTCTCCCTACGCTGTGTCTTCCGGTATGTGGCCGCCACTCCAGAACTTTGCTGCCCCATCGACCATCGGTTCTTTGAACAATGTGCCCTCACCCACTGCCACTTAATTTAAGCGACTCGAACAGCTATGTCGGTGACTTTGGTTCTTCTGCGGATCTCCTCATTTCTGATTCGATCACGCAGAGAAACTCCGAGCATAGCTCTTTCCATCGCCCTGTGTGTGACTCTGAGCCTTCATATGAGGCCCATTGTGAGCGATCACGAAACCCGTTACATAAACACAAGTGAGTTTAGATGACGAAGGACTAATTTAAATTTCCTAGAGTCACTTTAAAATGTAATATAGTTTTGAGAATAATTTCAAAATTATCTTCAATTTAAGTGACTTCATAGTGAACGTTTGACAACCGTCATACATCTGACAATCGTTATACTTCAAATTGTGAAACATTAACATACAGAACATAAATTCGGCCTTGCTTATATCTAGTGTTAACATTAGTTACAGTAATCCTCTCTAATTAAATACTTGACACGCGTTCAAAGGAAACGCCTAAACTTTCGATAACGTTCTGCATATGAGGTTTAGTTTCAGATTTAATGCACTCTTGGACTTTTAGTCTGAAATCGCCAACCCGCATTGAGCAAGCGTGGTGATTACGCTCAATCCTTCTCTGTATGAGAGGAGGGTCTGTGCCCAGCAGTGGGACGACAAAAAGGTTGATGATGATATATAGGATATTGCAATTGATAATTATTGTTGTTTGTTTTCAATAAATTACCACGGCGCTTTTAAAATTGTGTTTTCAGCCAAAAAAATGGAATTCCGGTTAAAAGTAATATTAGTCCAGAATCTAAAAAAAAATCAGTATCTTCAAGATATTGATTCATCATCCTCATTATCTTCGTTATCAGAATCTTATCCAAAATATAAATATCTTGAAATAGTGATATTCCATTTACCACTAAATGGCATTTGAATCG
This sequence comes from Sesamia nonagrioides, assembly GCA_017933935.1. Classification (NCBI taxonomy): domain Eukaryota; kingdom Metazoa; phylum Arthropoda; class Insecta; order Lepidoptera; family Noctuidae; genus Sesamia; species Sesamia nonagrioides. The sequence goes on from JADWQK010002063.1 coordinate 2,445,029, forward strand.
ATACTATGATATGAATCTGCAATAAATAATTGAAGGTTGCTATTAGAAACCAGATTTACATCCACAAAATCGAATTAATAAAATTACTACTGTAATAACTTTTTATGTACAATATTACCTTCAATCGCACCAATGTCTAAAACATAAAACATCATCATTCTGAGAACACATTAATTCCAAAAATAATAAAAAAATCTAACATATAAGATTTAATTAGCTAATGACAAATGTATTGAGGTGGACATTGCATTTAAACGTAACAATTAGATTATAATTTATGATCTACAATAAAGTAAAGCTCCAGAAGCTTCATTTTACGCAAAATTAGGCTTAATGTTTAAAGTTTTAAACTATTGATAATAATACATTTACTTTTGTATGATGCAGAATTGAAGCAGTACTCGAGACCTCGTGACTAATTCATCTAATAGTCAAGCGAACTATGTCTTTGGCAAAGCATAGCGTGACCTTAGATCACCAACCTCAAGTAGTTTCGGAAACACTGTCTCTAAAACTCCACCGCGTGGCTTCAATCGAAGATATTGGAAAATCAAGATGCCTCTTTATTTCCTCCACAATGTTTGAACCTACCTATGTATGATGCCCTATATACATATTATTATGAAAGAGGCCATATGAGTACCTACGTAAGAACCGTAGATGGTAAAGTTCTGTGATCTGCGTATGAGAAGAAAGCGTAAGTTTCTGTACATGGTTAATACAATCTCGAAATGCCTTACACGTGAATTTTGAACGTTTTCAGAGATTTTTTTTTATAAATTACTAGCTTTCCGCCCGCGGCTTCACCCGCGTGGAATTCGGTTATATCGCGCTTTTTAGATTTCCCTCGGGAATATCAATTTTTTTTCAATAAAAGGTAGCCTATGTCCTTTCTCAGAGTCTAAAGATTGTCTGTGCCAAATTTCATAAAAATCGATTGAGAGGTTTAAGCGGGAAAGCGTAACAGACAGACAGACAGAGTTACTTTCGCATTTATAATATTAGTATGGATGGATAAACTGGTGTTTGACCGCCATCCTGCCTGATGGTAAGAAGTGACGCAATCGTTGATGGCAAAGTGCGCTAGTTAATTAAGAGCCTATTCACTCTAGCCTTGAAGACATTTAAATTGTACTCTGAAGGAAACCCCGCCGCTGGCAAATTGTTCCAGTCCCTCGATGTACGGGGTATAAAAGACGAGGCGAAACGCTTCGTTCGGATCGTTCTGGTGTCAACAAAGTGAAGTTGGAAACTCGCCGTACGACGGGTCCTCCGATGGTGCAACGGAGATGGGGGAATTAAATCATGCAATTCCCTCGCACACTCACCAAAATGCATCCTAGCGAGTCTTCTGATTTGTTTGTTGCATGATGTGAACCTGTCAAAGTAGCTTACAATCAGCTTTGTGAACATCGCAGATGGTAATACAATCAGTTACTGTTCAGACTCATTGCTATCGCTTTATCTTGTAACACTATTACCTTGAGATTAGTGTTCATTATATCATTAACATCACGTTGCAGATTATTGATTTGCGATTGACTGAGCTCGTACACAGTCATGCGCATATAAGTAAATATATTATCATTCATGTCCGTTTAGTGTAGTCAAAAGTTATTGTTTAGTGTACCCAATCACATTTTAGCAGCTTTGTAGTCGGCGTTACGTCGGCGTTGATTGTCGCTGAAAACAAGCTCTGAGGCTCTGTCTTGCATAGGGTCGCAGCATAATGCTGAGCGACAGCCGTTTTGCGTGGATGTGACGCATGTTTCTTCAATCACTTCAGCCTATTGCCATCGGCTGGCATGGATCCGACTCCAGGTTCTGCCAAAAATAAAGTGAAAGAAAACTGTTTCTTTTGTTGTCTATTTTTTAATTAAAGAACTTGAATCAAAGCTCGTTCATCACCTTGACACAAAAGGCCGAGCTATTGGTACTTAGCTTGCGGAAACATCGTCGTCACCAAATATATTGCATATATACTTGGAATTTGGTTAATAATTATGTTGAATGTTTTATTTATGAAGCTTTTATGTATAATCAGGTTGTTTATTCAAGGTTACAGTAATTTTGTGACTGGGTTTTTTCTGTTCGGATAATTGTATTAAAAAGTAACATCAGTAATCTCATCAATCACTTCATTAGAAGTTAGAATAAATTGAAAAAAATATAATTTGGTCCAATTATATAGATATTTATACAGACTATAGTAAGGCCTTTGACTGTATTGATCATAGTATCCTAATTTCAAAGTTAAATAGTATGGGAATACGCGGAGATCTACTCAGATGGTTTTCATCTTACCTTGTGAATAGGTCTCAAGCAGTGGCAGTCAATAATTACATTTCAAGCTGGGTTCCTGTTCCTAGTGGTGTGCCGCAGGGTTCATTACTTGGCCCTTTGCTTTTCATTATCTATATTAACGACATCGACTCTTGCTTGACCTCATCCAATCTACTCTGTTTCGCTGATGATATGAAGATCTATGCCACAATATCATCACAGATAGACGTAACAGCACTCCAAGATGACATACGTCGTCTTGAGAACTATTGTCAACGTAGTAATCTAGATCTCAATCCCGCAAAATGTTCGGTTATTATGTATTCTCGAAAGCGTTCCATTATCACTGCTTCATATACCCTAGGTAATCAAGTTCTACCCAGATTAGACTCCATCCGCGATCTGGGAGTTCACCACGACTCTAAGCTCAGCTTTGAAACGCACGTTGATGCAATAGTTAAGAAGGCATCCAGATCACTGGGTTTTATAATGAGGTTATCAAAGTGCTTCTCTCAAGCCAAAACTTTAAAAATTCTATACTGTACTTTTGTAAGAAGCCACTTGGAGTATGCATCTGAAATATGGAACCCATGTTATCACAAATATATTAACCGCATAGAAAATATTCAAAAAAGATTTATAAAATACTTGTGTTACCATCAAAAGATACCATATCAGTCTGAACATTACCTTAATCTTTGCAAAAAAATTCATATATTACCCCTAGTTAGTCGTCGCGAGATCTCTGACTGCGTTTGTTTGTTAAAAATTGTCAATAGTAGTATAAACTGTCCCGAAATCTTGTCAAAATTTTATTTTAATATCCCTATGAAGTCAAAAAGATTTAATCCGCCTTTGCGTGTGCCATTATCCTCAACAAATTATCGCCAGAATTCATATATAGTGCGTGCAAGCAGAAATTTAAACAACTTGTGTAAGCAGCATGATATAGATCCATTTTTGAGTAGTGTGTCTTTGGTTAGGAGGTGTTTAAGCCGTAACTTTTTCATTTAATCAATTATTAGTTTTTTGTTATACGCGTACCCACTTATCTAGTGTCCATAAGATGTTTTTAATAATCTGTAACTTATAAGTGAGGACTTGTTATTGGCTGTCAGTCCAACTTACTGTTTCTTAACTGACTTGTTTAGCTGTAAGTCTAAAAATGAAAATAAATAAATAATTGGCCATTTTAACGCTCGACTCAAAGCTGAAAATTAAAAATTCAGCAACGGTCTTCATTGTATCGCCTAGCGTTAGTAAAAACAGGCATTTAGACCGATATCCCTTGTACACACATTAAACCAAATAAAATTTCAGTGCGTTTTTTATATAACATTTCGTTATGAATAAGACAAATATCAGTTTAGTCTTGCAAAATAAAGATTCCATGTCGCTCGGTAATAGGCCATAATAACGGCTGCCGGCAGAAGTTACCACCCACCAGACAAAGTCCTGCCGCCAAGCGATTCATCGTGTTCCGGGTGTCTGGTGAAGCCGTACGGAGGACGGGTCTGAGCAGCTGTGTTGCGATGTGTGTCGGGTACGATGCACCAAAATGTTGTTGTGTCGGGAGTTTGTTCATGGAGGGTCTCCAGATCAATCTCCCTCTGGCGCAGCATCGTTGGTCGTGTTGTTGGGTTTAATATTGCATCACCTCGCTCAACAGCCGTCTTCCTTCCTATTGACTAAGTTTTTTAAGTGAATAGGCTTAATAAACTAGCGCGCTTTACCATCAACGATTGCATCACTACTTACCATCAGGCCGGATTGCAGTCAAGCAGTAATTTATAATTATTAAAAAAAATTGTCTCCAAAGACTCCATAGACATTTTAGACGCCATTAAAACATGGGGACTTTTAGTCACCATGTTTTTGGAAAATCATGTGAGGTGCTGACTAATTTCCCAAGACCGAAATCATGTGAGGTGCTGACTGATTTGACAAGGCCAAAATCATGTGAGGTGCTGACTAATTTGAGCAGACCAAAATCATGTGAGGTGCTGACTAATTTGAGAAGACTAAACGATACGAACGAACTTGTCTTCTGTTCTTTTCTTAATGAAATAAAAGAAAAGGTATGCTATGTATGTTCACGCTCAAATCAATTAGAACTCAGTGTTTTAATTGATTTGAGTTTGTGAACAAGGAACAGACTAATTAAATTAGTTATAACTTTTTTGAGGCTTGTCAAATACGCAGATTCATAATCGACATAAACGTAACAAAATTTCGTGCTTCACCGAAATAATCTCAGTCAAATCGTGATTGTCTAATAAAGTTCTCATAAAAACTATCAATTTCATGCTAATAAATTAATGGATCGCTTATTTGAACTCGAATCGGACGACCCATTAAAACTCCTTAAGACCATAAACATGTTTTATAAAAAAATATGGGAGGACCCAATTAAAAATAACATTTACGGCCTGTGTTTATAGTTCCGGGTCAGATTGGAAACATATTTTTTAACACTTCTTAGTGTAGGTTTTGTTGTATTAGGATGAAACCGTTTCTAATTTATTAAAATACGGGTCCAAATGGCTGCGCTTGGAGGAGGCCTATGTCCAGTTGAGGACGATTTCCTGCTGTTTTTTTTAACGACTCAATAATAAGTTAGCAAGACAGTGCTAAGTCTGACCGACGTCAATCTAACCTTAGTTACCTTAAGTTATTATTAATACAATTATTATGTATTCGTAACTCACCATTCTGCTTTCTATTGAAACCACTTTACATAATAAGACATAATGCAACCGGTCGTCGATCGCAACTGCTAATGTCACGGTGACTGCGACCAATTGCCAGGAGTAGATATCCAACAGAGGTCAAGCCTCATCGAATCGATAGCTACTGGATGGTACAGAGAAAAAAGCTTATAAGGTGTTATTTGAACTAGCTGTACGTAATGATCAAATTCGGATTCATGGTTAGGTTTTCTTAAAAACAAAAAAGAAATTACAATTTGATCGAGCTTTATTTCGGTCACATAATTTGAGTGACGCATTTCTAGCAAGATAGGTATATAGGATTCTGGACCGACGACCTGGTGAAGGTGGCGAGAAACCGCTGGATGCGGGAGGCGCAGGACCGGTCGTCGTGGAGAACCTGGGGGAAGCCTATGTACAGCAGTGGACGTCTTTCGGCTGATGAATGAAAAAAAAATGGGATTCTGGTTGGTTACGTTTTTCTGGTCCTCTAAGTATGGGTTACTTTACATACCAGGGCCATTATATCACTTTCTACAATGAGCACCACCCAGTGAGCGTTTGAGTAAAGTCTCTGTTGCATGTCTACTCATAATCCGTTGCGTTACCGATCACAAGAAGATGGTTCAAAATAAATTCCGCAGACATATGTCGGTAATATATTTGGTAACTAATAGATGGTTTGACAAGTTGGACGTATACTTTTGTAAGATTCCTATAAATGTTTAATGTGCAAAAGACGATACAATTGCCCTTTAATCATATAGGTTTCCGACAGTACCTGACCGTGATTGCGAAATTAACAGAATGGTCAACTTACAAGTTATGATTAGTTATCCATCATCATAAGAATGAAGTCATAGTAAAATGTCGCTCATCAAAATGTCTGCGTTGTCTTCTTAAAGTGGCGCGCCGTTAGCAGTAATAATAAAATTATAAGTTCAAAGCTTTCCCTGAAATTCAGCATCTTGACCTCCATTTACTCCGAAGTCTTAAGTTTTGTGCAATTAATCAATATCCAAACAAAAGGGGGTGTCTTAAAATTTTATATGATCAACCTGGATACTCCATCTTTATGTACCAAGACTTCTCCCGGGGTCAGCAAGCACGTCAAGCCGTAGGTCCTGGCTGTCATTCGTGGATATTTGAGAGTCGTTACGGGTTGTCAGGAGCTTGAAAATCTGTGAACCAGACTTACTAAGGGGTATCGTGTCAACCAGTAACTGGAAAATGAAGTTCAACAGACAATCGTTCTATTTAAAATACTGGTCAACATGTGTAATTGGGAAAAGGCCGGACCGCTTGTGAAACTGTTAAACTAAAATTAATCTTAACCACTTCTAATGTTAATAAACCTTGCTTACGGGTAAAATGTCATCAGATGGAAGGAAGGCGCTTATTTGTGAAGGAAAACCCCGTATAAAGATACTCTCGGGTATTGAAAGAAGAATCAGAACTTTTACTTTTAGTCTAATATTGCAAATAAGCATGCTTCAAATACAGTCACTTACCGGTTTATCGGCACCGGTTATTTGAATGGGCGATTTAATTCAAGAGATTTTTCACACTAGGTATGGTTTATGATGTCATAAATAAATGATAAATGGATACTTGACACATTGGCACTTCGCAAATTATTATTTATTTTACTATAACTTTGGAATACATACGGGAAGTAAATTTGAACTTCAACTAATTGCAGAATTAATTCATATAATTAAATACCTACTATATGATTTTGATTTAGTATATAATTGATGTTTTGGAAGTTCTGTTTTTTTGTTTTTTTTCAGCATGTTGTTTTAAGCGACTTCTCTGACCGTTTTTTTTTTAACTTAACACCTAGATGGGTTGTGACTGTCATTAGGAGCCTGATGGTGAAGAGAAAGGACAGTTCAGGGAACTCCTCAAGGGTTTACAATAGTTTACATTGCGTTTGGACTTAATTCATTTATATTAATCAGAAGATTGCACCCATATGGGTTGTAATGAAAGTCTGCAGTACATCTAAAGGTGAAGATCATAGACAGTCGAGAGGATTCCTCAACGATTTACAGCATGAAGTTTAACGTAGCATAACCACTGCCTTATCGTCATGCTGATGCAACAATCAATGAAAATCAAGAGGTTTTATTTCAGTAGCGTTATCGCGACATCTCTAGGAATGCTTATACATTCAGTTTGGTCTCATAGGAATTTTATGAAAATTGGTTCAGTATTTAAACTAAAATTACGGGTAAAAGTTCAAGTAAACAAAATCTTGTCGTTTGCTTGTTAGCCTATTCTCAACTATGTTAGCGTCAGGGTCCAGTCTGAGCGGATGCAGCTGAACAATACTTTTCACAATTAAGAAATGTAAAATAAAAACTTTTTTGGAGAAACATAACCAACTTCAACAAAAAAAAAAACACTACAAAGTGAAAATTAACTAATTTCGAAAGTCGGTGGCAAAAGCCAATATCACAAAATCAAAGACACAATGATCATGACATGTATATTAGTTTTTCCTACCGAAATTAGTAATTTTTCACTTTGTAGTGTTTTTTTTTGGAAGCCGATTGCTTTTCATTGTGTAAAAAAGTTTTTATTTTACACTTTTTAAACCTCCACAGTAAGTGTAAGCAGGTCTTAGCACTACTACACAATGAAGTATTAACATTGTTCTAATCACACACGTGCACACGCCCTCACTCACACGTGTGCAGGTGCCCAAGCAATAGCTCACACCTGTTGAAAGTGTTCTCGGTAACTATCTGCAGGAGAGGGAAACTATTGCAATAGCACGCTTTAATAGAATTTGTGCAAAAGTTAGAGGTCAATTAGTTTGTGTCGGAGCGAATTATAGTGATGAAATGACGCGGGGTCATTGAAGACGTGTGTATAAGTTATTTAATTATATTATTATACTTTTTTTTTAAATATTTTCTAAATATCTAACTAAACGATTAAACAGGAAAATGAGGAGCTTTTGTTAGCGCGTTTAATGTATTTCCTTGGAGTAGTGCAATGTTTTTATCTGTGGAAAAAAATGGACGTATATTGGCCGAGTAGGTGCAAGTCTAGGGTGAAGAGCAAATAGGAGACAGCGATGGCCCACTGGTAAAGCCCGGACTGGAACAATTTGCCAGTGGTGGTGTTTCCGTTGGACTACAATTTGAGTGTAGGTAGGTAGGGTCTCTTCAAGGCTAGACTGAACAGGCTCTTAATATACTCGCGCGCTTTACCATCAACGATTACATCACTGCTTACCACCATCAGGCAGGATTGCGGTCAAGCAGTAGTTTATAATTTAGACAAAAAAAAAAAAAATGTAGGTATTAAAAGTGGCTGTGTTTGTTTAGTTGAACCCAGGCCGTTTTAAACATCTTACCGATGTAGTTTCATGTAATTGGCGTGATAATACCCCACTGTGTCATCGGTTCGCTAAGACAGCACTCATGCGCAGAGTGTTTACTACATGGCTCAGTTCATACATGATAAAATTTAGAAAAGTTAAACCATCCCGGCAATAGAGGCCATGCCAGTTTTCATACCTTTTTGCTGTACAGAACCACAACTTTTGAAAACAGTGGTTATGAAATAATTTACACAAAGTAAAGCATCTGATGGGATTCGAATCTACGACCCACAACTTCTAAGTGGGGGACACTAGGCCACCGCTGCTTTTTCAACATCACTTCTCTTAAAACGTAAACATAGCGACCGGGATGTCTAAGAACAAAAGAAAAAAAAAAAAAAAAACTGGCAGCGATACTTTACGGTCCACTTCTTCTCGCGACCTTTGTCCCAGCAGTGGGACCATCAGGCCGATTATATTAGTCTAGATTGCATTTCTCGTCTGCCTTAGATGCCACATCTTTTCTACTTCCTTAATTGTATCACTTTGTTTTAGCTGTATAAAGATTTGAGTTAGGAAATCGGACACCAACACTACGTTCGATATGACCTTTCTTCCATTTTAATTTTAGCTAGTTTAGAATGGTATTTCGATAATAGTTTTATGCATCTTCTTATATGTTCCGTGATCTTTTACCATATAGGGAAGAACATAGCTCAGACCGGTTACAAATAGATGGCTGGCAGGTAAATTTAGATAATTAATGGGTTGAACAAGAACCAATTATGATAATTAGTTAGGTATTACACGTATTAGTAGATTACAATGTGATATTATAATTAAAGCGGTATCCCGGGTCAGTGTTTCGCTACGTAAAGATGAATGACACCAATATTTGAAGTCTAGAAGACTGAATTATGACAGCTTATTAATGCTGTTTTAGAAATGTTGTCACTGTTGATACCCAGGCTTGGTGATGAAAGGAAGTGGGCCATAGTGTACAACATGCGGGTCTCGTGCTTGTTTGTGGAAATTACTTGTTTTAGTTCTTGGACAAGCCGGTTTTTAACGATGTTTTCTTTCAAAGTCTTAAGAGAAGTGGTGATGAACTTAATTATACAAGTAAAGGGTCTGCCTGAGTTCCACCTGGGTGACGTACGGCCTTCGGGGCTGTGGTATCTACCCGAACTTAAGACTTGTAGGTCGTGAATCGTGGGCTATCAATGCCCAAAAGTACCTACTTGGCATTTTAATATTCAATGTCACACCTATAAAAGTTTCCTTAACAACATTTTATGATGATGACAGGCGAAAAGGTCGTTGTAAATTAAACAAAAAATAAAGTAGTAAACGATTAATTAAACCAACATAAAACAAATCCTAAAATGATTTTTTTTTTCTTTAAAATCCAAATCCAAAAAGAATAAAAAAATTAAGTCTCGTTTAGCATTATGTAATAAACTTACCATGAAAATTTATCTGAAGTGTGTATCTCTGTCTCTCAGCTGTCAATTATGGCAATCACTAGCACAAGCCGATCTTTTACGTATTTAATAGTTGCAATCCCTGGCACAGCCAATCTATTTCAGATCTCAGCTGTTTTTAATCCCTAGCACAAGCTAATCTATTCTATATCTCAGCTATCAATAGCGTCAATCTCAAGCACAAGCTGATCGATTGTATATCTCAGCTGTCACTAGCGTCAATCTCAAGCACAGGCTGATCTATTCTATATCTCAGCTGTCAATCGCTTCAAGCACAAGCCGACCTATTCTGTATTTCAGTTGTCGATAGTGGCAATCCCTGGCACATGCCGATCTATTCTGTACTTCAGCTGTCAATAATGGCAATTCCTGGTATCAGGTGGAGTTGACAGCTCACTTCACCTGAATTGAGACGGCGAGATTATTAGATAAAGAATACATTGACTGTTGTGCACCTTTGTGATGTGAGGTTCTTATCGTCATTAGTGAAGCTGCAATGAAAATGAAATTGAGTAGATATTTTCCAACAAGAGGTGGCAATTGTATTTACCGTATATAAATAAGGTCGAGAGGCAGTATCAAAATTTTCTATAATATGTAGTCAGTCAGTTATTTACAGCCTATAAATATAATAGGATAAATATTATATGTATCAGCAACGAAGCAGAACAATTTGTTTCTTTAAACACGCTAACCTCTGCAGCCGGATTTGAAAAAATCTTTATGCAGTCGATAACTTGATTCTTAAGGAAAGCTTTAGGCTTTAGGATACTAAAAGCTGTTTATAAATAAATAAATAAAATCTATTTATTTCGGGCAACATGCCCATATATTGTTAGTGTACAACTTAAAAACTATGTTAGTATTAAATAAAAAATAAAAAAGAACTTAATTAAGGTATTTGCCTTTAAAATCACGTTTAAAATCACGCTGCCGATATTAGGAGCCGAACAGAAATAACCACAAAAAATCAGATCAAGCGCTGAACTGATGGGCAATGCGAGGAGGTGCTAAGTAGTGTGTCGGATGGACAAGACTTAACAAACTTAGCAAATAAAACGGGCATGGTCATCATTTCAATTCACACCACAAAAAAAAACTGATTTAAAAACAACAAAATGTCGTGATCATAAAATATTTTATATTAGCCCATTTTTATACTAAAACCACTTTATCATCCTATGGTTATCCACCTACGCAGAAAAACCGCGAACATAATTTATAATACCCAAAATGCGTTAATTCCAATAGTTTCAAATCATTCAATTAAAATATTCAACAATTTTTTTTGGAACCTGTTTCGTTTTTAATTAATTAAAATTTAGCCTACAAAATGAACTAGCAATGTTAATGTAACCTTTTTTACGTGGTAATTAATTTTACCTACAATAGTGTTGATTGTATAGATGACAGCACATCAAGCTACTAAAATCTGTCAATTTTCTTCAATAGAATTTCAACTTTATGGCTAAAGTGTTAAGGCTCAAAGTTGGGTGAGAATATTTGACAGTTTCGGGTAGCTTGGCCTGCTGTCGTCCGTATTTCACACAAGCCCAATCCACTTACTTGGATTTTTTTAAATATTGTATGTTATTATTTTTCCTTTCTTTTCTGATAACAGAGGAATTATTTTTATTATTATTTCGTTCATTTGATGATCCTGTAGGAAGTTATCTCCAGTTGGTTATCTTGATGGGGCGTGGTGGAATTGGATTGTCACTGTTATTTCTATTCTATCGCATGTCTAAACAGAGGATGACATTCTGAAGCAAATAATAATAAGAAATATGATAAAAAAAAAAATGGATTTTGGGTTTGGCTTTGACCTTGGTTGTTCGTCCGTATTTGGTGCACCGTTACTATAACTTATTACTAGTATTTGCTCGGATGTTGTATAATGATATGATATACAAAAAACTGGCCAATTACCTGTCGGTCCACGTTCTGTGTAGGATTACTCAGTTTTCCATCCGTCACAATAAGAATCCCTAGTTAAGAGTTAAATGAGTTTTAATAAAAAGGGCTATTTTTTACATTGAGATGACATACTAAGTACAGAATTCTAGGCACACAAAGGACGGTGATTACTAAAGAAAGAGGTATAGATTCAAACTATTCTATAGCTCATTTCCGTCTCGACTCTAACTAAGGAAAAATTTTAACAGCGCGAAGTAGCCGAAAGAACAGACAGCAGTTATAATAAAATAAGTAAACTAAGAAAAAAATAGCTTGCTTAAATGGTTAAATTGCAAACTTAGCTCAGGAATTACTTTGTACGTATTTTCAAAAACTCTTCAACCCATCAAGTTCAAAATAATTTTCCTAGAAAGTCTTTGTAAAGTTCTACTTTTGAGATGTTTTTCATATTTTTTAAACTTATGGTTCAAAAATTAGAGGGACACATTTTTTTCTACTGTTCAAGCGATTTTTTCCTAAAATAGTAACATAATCAAAAAATGATTTTAGTAAACCAATATTCGTTTTTGGATACCTATCCAAATAATATATCACACGTAGTTCAGATTTTTAGTGCTGACGGTCACTGAGGTTATCCACGGACGTAGGAACAGATAGACAGACGTGGCGGACTATGTGTGTTCCTTATTGGCTACCCTAAAATTTAATTACTAACACTACTAAAAATTCTTGTTGAGACCCTAAAAAGGTACATTTCACGTAGTCGAAATCAAGGACAGAAGTTATCCTACTAATATTATAAAGGCGAAAGTTTGTAAGTATGGATGTATGGATGTTTGTTACTCTTTCACGTAAAAACTACTGAATGGATTTGGTTGAAATTTGGCACAGGGGTAGATAATAGTCTGGAATAACACATAGGCTACTTTTTATCCCGGAAAAATATGCAGTTCCCGTGGGATACGAAAAATATTAGTCCACGCGGGCGGAGCCGCGGGCGAAAGCTAGTTTTCTAATAATATAATGTTTCATCAAGAGTTTAATTCATGCGCACACACGTTTGCTCACAACTGGCGATTTGCATTAAAATGTTAACATAAAAGTTTCTAAATAACATGAATATTTTTTCACCATTCTTTCTAAATTTTCCTGTAGTTTTACGTAATGTAAGTTTTTAATTTAGTTCGACCGTGTTCCTAGGGACTTATGATTCTGTGCTAACCAAACATTTCTTTTTCTTCTAAGGAATTTTTAAATGCAGGTCAGTAATATTACTAACTTATTAACGAAACTGGTAAATTAAAAGAATTGTCTACTGAGGGGAATTGATCCGGGATATGCCGACTCGTAAGGAGGACTCTTTAGAATCATCTTTTGCATGATAATAGGTTCATGTTAGCGTGACAAAAAGTATCATTCGTGTTTCCCAAGAATGCCTTCCAATCTTACACAGTTCTAACGAACGTTCAGTTTTTGTAATATTACTGCCGAAATAAGTTTCTGAGCGACAAGATTTTTTTATTGATTTTAGTCTCTGTATTGCTGCCTTGTACTAAATTATTAATAGGTATTTTAAAATAGGATTATAAGTTCGGGGTCAATACAGTTGTATTGACCCCGAACTTATAATCCTATTTTATTGAATCCTAAATTGTGCATTGTGTTGTCTATTTTAAATTATGTACTGAATTTCATTCCATTTGGCATGGCATATTGATTTAATTAAATGTGTTAATAAATATATATTAATGAATGTAACATCTTTAACTTGTATATTCTGTGCAAATGAATAAGTATTCTATTCTATGCCGAAGTAGGCCAGTTACCCAGGAGATGACTTTATAGAGCACAACAGTGTGCGTGCACAAGTGTTACTCTCATACTCTTTCCGAGATATGGGGGTCCACACCACCCAGTTCCGAACTCGACACTGCTACTAAAAATTCCTGCCGGAAAAAACCCAGTAATCGACCGAGTACTAACCTTTTTTTGGGTATGATATCATCAATTACCTCTGTGGAAAGGCATGTTTATCGGTGGTAGGCCATAACAGCAGCTGCCGGCAGAAGTTACCACCCACCAGACAAGGTCTTGCCGCCAAGCGATTCGTCGTGTTCCGGCATGATGTCTGGTGAAGCTGTAGGGAGGACGCGTCTGACCAGTTGTGTTGCGTTGTGTGGCGAGTACGATGCGCCAAATATTGTTGTGTCGGGAGTTTGGTCGTGGAGAGTCTCCAGATCAATCTCCCTCTGGCGCAGCATCGTTGGTCGTGTTGGTCTTGGGTTTAACATTGCATCACCTGGCTCAACTGCCGTCATCCTTGCTATTCCTAAGTTTTTTAAGTGAATAGGCTTAATAAACTAGTGCGCTGTACCATCAACGATTGCATCACTGCTTACCATCAGGCGGGATTGCAGTCAAGCAGTAGTTTATAATTATTAAAAAAAAAACCGGCCAAATGCGAGTCGGACTCGCACACCGAGGGTTCCGCCGTACAAACGTAGCGGTTTACAATTTATGACGTACTAGCTTTCCGCCAGCGGCTTCGCCCGCGTGGAGTTCGGTTATATCGCGCTGTTTAAATTCCCCTCAGGAACATCAAATTTTTCCGGGATAAAAGGTAGCCTATGTTCTTTCTCAGGGTCTAAAGATTGTCTGTGCCAAACTTCATCAAAATCGGTTGAGAGGTTTAGGCGGGAAAGCGTAACAGACAGACAGAGTTATTTTCGCATTTATAATACTAGCATTGATTTAGAATTTTCACAGTTTAGAGGCAATTAGATTTAAGAAGTGTTTGATATGAATTTCAACTTTAATATCTTTACGCGTTCATGTGAAAAAGGGTAGGTAGTAAGTTTATAATTATTAAAAAAATATTTCATGTCATGTAAGCAAAAATAATATTTTAATATTTTATGTAACTTCAAATTTATAATTTTCACAATTTTTCCTTTATCTGTCTGTACTATAATATAACGTTGCTTCGTGCCGAATTTCAAGATTTTGAGTTCACGGGAAGTACCTTGTAGGCAAAGAGATTTAAGATATATAGACAGGGCATGTGTCAAAATGGCATAGAAAAACTGTGATCCCATGGCCATTTCCCATTCCCATTCCGCCATCTAGTACAATATAGCAAAATTAGATCGACAATTGGAGACATCAAATAGTAAAAATGAAATAAGTTTATATAAAATATATTCAGCTATTGCCCGGTAGGTGGCCAGTGTGGTCTATGTTGCCACATCCGATTTAATACCCTAGTATAGTTCAAATCTGGTAAATAAATATTGAAAAGTAAACAAATTAAGTGAAACTTGTCTTGTACAAACAAAAACTGTTTTAGAATTTTATTCGCTACTATTCATTTACCGTGACACCGTCTATTGGCATTTTAGATGTTTTATGCTTACGAATTATTTTAACGCTCAGTTTATTGCGATTTTTGAGTGTAACAGACCTTTTATGCCATAAAGCGCATTTTGTTTTGCAATTTTCGTTTGCATTTCGTTTTTAGCTAAATTATTCTTTTTACATGTTTGTTTGCAAATATTTTTAAATGGCAATGCAAAAAACTGTGGTAGGGTTTGTATCATTTCGATATAAAATTATCGATAATATTCAAAGAAGTTACTACGACGATGTTTTGTCGCATTATGATAGCTTGAAACAAAAAATTAGGAAGCAGAATAATTATGGGTAATTTTAAGTTTACAAGTTTCTTATTTATATAATTCTTTTAATATTATAGGCGTTAAAGTTTAAAATTGCCGATTAGTACTGAAAATCTAAATAATTGCTTATTTTTTAATTTTTAAATAATTAATTTATAATCAATATATAGGAAGGTCGTTTATGCCTTTGTGATAGAACTCTGAGGATCTAGACTGCACAAACTGTGTGAAAGCAGAACTGCCTCCTGGAAAGAAAACTTCTTGTCACGTAGATAATTGTCCAAATCACGACAAAAATGGTAATCTGCTGGAGCAAGACCTTTACAAGATTCGTACGCCATTATCTTTAAAAACGGCAAAAATATCACGGTTATTGTATGGGAGCCCGCCTTCAGTATTTATTTATTTGTAATTTGAATATATAACCAAATATTCTGTGAACATTTTAAGCGTCTATCTGTTTCCGTTATTAATATGGAGCAAAAAACGGCAAAAATTCACGTTTGTTGTATGGGAGCCCCATTAAATATTTTATTATTTTTATTCTTAGTACTTGTTGTTATAGCGGCAACAGAAATACTAACACAATCTCTGGAAATTACAACTGTCTCGCTATTACGGTTTATGAGATACAGCCTGGTGACAGACGGACAGACGAACAGAGAAGTCTCATGAATAGGGTTCGTTTTACCTTTTAGGTACGGAATCCTCAAAATCACAAAGTAGCTCGCAATCATTGTACTACATATACGTACCTACATATTTGATGAATATATTTCATTATAAATAAGTTATGTAATCTATGTACTTATCCACTTAACCGTAAATTTTATTCCAATTTTTACGGTTAAGTAGAAAAGTACTGAAATTAATAACTTACTATTTCATTTCTAATACAAGGTACCGATTTTTTTTTTTTAATTTGATCGACAAGTCTTTGCCAAGTAGATAACTTCTCCTTTAAAATGCATTGAGCATAATTTCGACGAATGAGACGGAAGCCAATTTTCTTCTCTACGGTCTATCTGGACAAATCGTATCCACTTTTTCCCTACAACATTATTTTTATTCAGAAACCAAAAATAACAAAAACCTAGATAAATGAATAGTAATTGTTCATTCAATTTTGTTTATTAATATGATATGATTATGTTTAAATAGAGTTAATAATAAATAAACTTGAAATATACTAATATTTTAAGGTTATTTAGCTATATTTTAAATGTCAATAAAATACAACAAAATGTATTCATCTTAATAAGTATTATCGATAACTAAATCGATAAACAACATTACTACATCTCTACAAGAAAATAGTAAAACTACTCAACAATAGAGGGCGATTATTACAATAATGGAAAATTTTCTAGAACTATTTAAGATTTTTTTTTAAATTTGAATTGCAGACGAAATATACTTAAATAATTCATAGAAAAACATTCCGAAGTTAGGTCCAGTCGTTTTACTATAACGAGATGTACAGTAACACAAAGCGCAACATGGCATATTTCCTTAGAAAATGTTTATTCTTGGTGGACATAAATTACGTCCTGACGCGCAGACTAGACTGAGCGCCTTTTAACCAAGTCGATAAAAGTATTGGCTTACGATTTTGTTCGTGATGTCCTATCTATTGTAAATATAATTTTAATGTCTTTGCTTGTAGGTTTTGATTCCCTAGCGTGTGACGGAAATTCGTCTAAGGTGTCGATAAACTGCTGTATCTTTTGATCGCTTTAACGTAGAAGTTTGGTTTTTTCATTGCTTAAAGGGACAATAGACCTAGGTATTTGGTATAAATTTCAATTTGATACCTTTATTAGTTCGTGAGAAATAAGGTAGTAAGTTTCGTTTTATTAATTTATGTTTATTATATTATATAACTAAAAAAATGTGATTTTCGCAATTTTTCCTATATTTGCATTATATGACAATCCTTCATGCCAAATTTCAAGATTCTGAGTTTACAGGAAGTATCCTGTAGGTTTTGATTCCTTTGCGAGTGTCGAAAATTTGTTGAAAATATCGACATATCGGCTGTATCTTTTGATTAGCTTGGCTTAGAAGTTTGATATTTTCACAGCTTAAAGGGACAATAGACCTAGGTATTTGGTATAAATTCCAATTTGATAACTTTATTCGATCGTGAGAAATAAGGTAGTAAGTTCCATTTTATTAAAATATGTTTATTTTATTATATAACTGAAAAAATGTGATTTTCGCAATTTTCCCTATATTTGCATTATATGACAATCCTTCATGCCAAATTTCAAGATTCTGAGTTTACGGGAAGTATCCTGTAGGTTTTGATTCCTTTGCGAGTGTCGAAAATTTGTTGAAAATATCGACATATCGGCTGTATCTTTTGATTGGTTTGGCTTAGAAGTTTGATATTTTCACAGCTTAAAGGGACAATAAACCTAGGTATTTGGTATAAATTTCAATTTGATAACTTTATTCGTTCGTGAGAAATAAGGTAGTAAGTTCCATTTTATTAAAATATGTTTATTATGTTATATAACTAAAAAAATGTGATTTTCGCAATTTTTCCTATATTTGCATTATATGACAATCCTTCATGCCAAATTTCAAGATTCTGAGTTTACGGGAAGTATCCTGTAGGTTTTGATTCCTTTGCGAGTGTCGAAGATTTGTTGAAAATATCGACATATCGGCTGTATCTTTTGATTGGCTTGGCTTAGAAGTTTGATATTTTCACAGCTTAAAGGGACAATAGACCCGAGTATTTCATGTGAATTTCAGCTTGATACGTCCCCGCGTTCTTGAGATAAAGGGTCTTGACAGACAGACAGACAGACAGACAGACAGACAGACGGACAACAAAGTGATCCTATAAGGGTTCCGTTTTTTCCTTTTGAGGTACGGAACCCTAAAAACGACACAATTTTACTGATTAAAATCCACCCGAGTTCCTTCATTTGCTTCTGAACCACTCCTGGTTCAGTGACTTTTAAAAGAGAATTTAAAAGTGAATTTAAAAGAGATACAGGGACTCCTCAATGTATCTCTTTTAAATTATCCGCGGGCTTAGCAGGCAACGGTCTGTTTTGTGAGGCGTACGTGAAACACAACGCAGAGTCATTGTTCGAGTTTAACTACGGATCAAAAGATTGGCCCTTAAGTGATCTAAAGCATGAAGGAAAATTAAAGTAAGGAAATACATTAAATGTGATGAATAATTCAAATAGTGTGGTGCCTGGGAGAGCGACAGGTGGTTACAATGCCAATATTGAAGCGGTATACCGGTTGTACGTGCTAATATAGAACATTATCTCAATGTAGATGCGAGTCTGTCGGTACAGTCTCCACGAGTTTCAAATCCCTCTTTGGATTTAAGTATCATAACAAAATTACGTAACCGTATTGGGAAGGAATATAGGAGGAAGAGATACAGAACAACTCATACTTTGATGTAAGCAAATGTTAATGTTAACATAGGGAAAATATTCTGAAATGTCAAGGGTCGGTCAGTCTGAATGGCCGTCCCCTCCATGGCTCTTAATTTCATTTTGTTCTCCTAAAACAGTATTTTTCAAACTTTTTCACGGCACGGCCACCTTAGTATCAAAACATATTTCGTGAATTTCGGTCTATCACTTTGGTACATTTTAAGTAAAGAGAATTTTCTCAATCTACTCCTGAAACTTTAAAGTATCGTCCCATAATTCGAAAGAAACTGATTTTAATTAGGATCACGACCCACACATTGACAAACACTCGCTTTACAGCAGTGTCATTCCTCAAAAATTGCTTTACGTAAGACAAAAATAAATTTTAAATCCGACTCGCAGTTCCAGAGATTACCGCGTACAATCAAACAAGGTTTACAGCTTTATTAATAGTATACATAGATAGCTATCGATTTTAAAGAAGATAATTAAAATATGCTATTAGTAATTACATATGCTGTGGACTACAACATTGTGGTTGGTCAAGGTGATTCAGCCCGATGTAAAAATAGTGGAACGTGGGTGAGGTCTTCCACTTTATAGATTACTAATTAAAATAGATGATCCAATATCTAATTAATTAAATAACTATTTGTAGTGAACACTGGTTATCGGTGTAAAATATGTACATAATTTATGTTCACGATGATATAATGTTTAGAAGTAGATCGTTTCGAAAGTGCAAAACGTATTTTCAAAAGGAAAAATGGAATCCTCGTATCACTACGTTGTCCGTCTGTCTGACTATCTGTTAAGACCCTCAATCTCTTGAAGTAGTAAACATAACATACTTCGAAAGCAACACAATACAATCTAAGATGTGGCCGATTATGCTGCATTTGTTGACACACGCAAAGGGTTCAAAACTTATAGAGTACTAGCTTTCCGCCTGCGGCTTCGCCCGCGTAGAGTTCGGTTATATCGCGCTTTTTGGATTTCCCTCGGGAATATCAAATTTTTCCGGGATAAAAGGTAGCCTATGTTCTTTCTCAGGGTCTAAAGATTGTCTGTGTCAAATTTCAACAAAAGCGGTTTAGAGGTTTAAGCGGGAAAGCGTAATAGACAGACAGACAGAGTTACTTTCGCATTTATAATATTAGTATGGTTTTAGTACTTACTATTGAACTAGAATTAAGAAACTTGGCAAAATTTATATAAAGCAATGTCATAATAGCACGAATAAAGGAAAAAAGTCGCAAACCATAAATTTGTTCCATACCTAGCACTATACTAGCATTTGATCGGTTTTTTAAACTACATACCTAGTGTTAGTCACTAGGATTCATTTTGTTAAAAAAATGCCATATACATTTACATTTTGTAATAGGTAAATCCATTGATGAACGCATATTTTACCATAAATCGAAGTTAATTAGTTTTAAATAAATTATCTTAATTTGGAAACATAAATCAAAGGGTATTGTATTGCCGTCTACAAAATGTCAAATCAAATCAAATCAAATCAAATCAAAGCATTTATTTCAAATAAACCAGTTACAGGCACTTTTGAATTGTCAGAAGGTCGGTCAGTCAATAAGATGAAGCTAGTCGCCCATTCCAAAGAGTAGGTACCTATGGAGAAGAACGGGCAAGAAACTCCATGGACACTCTTTTAAATTTTCAAGCTATTGTTACAAATATTTGATTATATCATTCATGTTGAAATCAACCGTGTGAGAACGATGCAGAAATAAATTGTACGCCGAGAGCGTCCATTATGGAAAACACACAAAAATCAATTCAGAAATTAAAATACGCCGTGGCAGCTAAGAGATGACCAGTCCCCTCCGACGGCGTCCGTTCACGAACATGACGAATGGATCAGCATCATTCAGCTCAACCATATTGAAGGGAACCCAATGACCCAACACACACGCCACCATCTGCGAGACATTTGAGTGAGCATGACATACTCTCAACAGCCAGAGCACTATCAAGTCAATAAAAAAGACAAACCCAACAAAAAAATGCCTTACAGCACAAGTATTACTATCATAAAAATGAGTACTAGTTGATTTGATAGTCATTAATTAAATCTATATAAAAATTTTGTTTAGATTTTGTCCTCAGGAACTGGCGAAGAAGTGCAATATAGTAAAGAGATCTCGAATCATTTTTTTTTTAAAGTTGCACCCCTTTAGGAATTTCTTCTGCATCATAAACTCACACACACAAACAGCTATACCCGGAACGACTACTTGTATAATTGATTTATTTTCTCTAAGTAGGTTTGTAGAAACACTTATGAAATGAAATAAAATGAAAATGAAATCGTTTATTATGCAAGTAGGATCACTAATCACTTTTACATGTAGGTATGTTTTTTTAAACTAGATGGAGCCGGCAGTTCCTAACTGACAAAATCAGGGATCACAGGGAGAGTATGTGCTTATGAAAAATATGAGTGGAAAATATGTTAACATTCTTTAATGTTTTGCATTACACTTTCTGTACTTCTATGGCCCATTTCCAGCCGCAAGTTTCTTAATAAGGTGTACCTACTGTACATTTCGTCACTAATGTGTAGGTCCCATGTTATAGAGTACGAGCGTAATCCACCAACCAAACGGAAGCTGCTATTGAGAAATTCCAGATGAAAATAACCCAACAACAGTTTGACTGACCCGGGAATATAACCCGCTTCGTTATCAAGAGTTGCCAGTAAAAGTTTAAGCAGCGGTTTAACTAGAAATAAAGAGTTTCAATGTTTGTGTGATACCTTCCTCTTCTTCCCACTAAGCTTTAAACATATTATAGCCTGACCTTAAGTGTGCACTCAAGGATGAGCAGAGAGGTCAGGAAGCCCGGTGAAATATTAATATAATTACCATTATTAATATAAGTCTGTTAATATCCGTTTACAGCCGTTCGCAGTGAACCACTGACACTGTTTCTTTGAACTCAACCTTGAACTTAAAGCAGATATTATAAAAGTGAGTAGATAATATCTTCACGGATTTAATACGATTGTATTAGTTTTAAAGATGGTACAGGAAGTTTCTGCGTTGTCTAAGGATTCATAAATTATACGCGTGCCTTTGATTCAAATCCATTCGACTGGTATGTTTGAAAAGGCAATAAACATACACAGTTATTTTCGCATATATTGGTTAACATGGGTATACATACCTATATTTATGCTCAACCGACTGTCTTGAACACCTAAAGGAGGAACATTTTCATTTGCATTTAAAACAACAATAACTTAATTGGCTCCCTTTGGTAGGTTGGAATCCCATTTACTGATAGATTCCAGTAAATATAACAACCATATAGTTATCATCGAAAAAAAATCTTGTTCCTATGTGCTTCAAAATACCTAATACTTACCAATATATTTAAAATACACGAAAAAGGTGTGAATGAAACGATGATTCTCATAACTAAATGATTCACTATAAGCATGATATCATAAGCCTTGAAAACTTCACACCAAGTATTCAAACAGTAACTTTCTCCAGGACAACACCGGCTGACCTTGAGGGTTTACCCTTAATACTCATTCTCACAATATAAAGGTATTTCTGAGAATATAAACATGTAAAAAACCTTTTTGTAAGAGATGACCTAGAGTTACTAAAGATGGTGCAAAATAAACTTACGTAGACATTATGAAAGAGCTTGCGAGTGACAAGTTATGATGGAGTGACGAAAAGTTGGTAATTTAAATAAAAATACACGCTCCTCTTTATACAGATCCTTTGTTTTTATGAGATCGGTGGAAGTTACCTTTATGTATTCATTTGTTGTTATTTATAAGACACTTTGACTATGTATCGTTTCGATGTGTTCAAATAAGAACAAACTTGACAAGTCTAAATAACAGTATTTAAATTTTTGAGTATATTAAGAGTAAATTTTTGTTAATGGTATATATTAACAACAAATTACTGTAAATATACTCTATAAATATAATATAAATATAACATCACCACAATATTGCTGACAGTACAACAGCATCACTCCATTCATGTTAATGGTGATATGACACATTTTACAACACATGCTGCCACTGGAATGTATTGTTAAGCTGTCAAAATCAGAAATGAGGAAATCCGCAAAAGAACCAAAGTCACCGACATAGCTAAATTTTTGCGACTCAAAGGAGTCGATAAAATTTAGTGGCAGTGGGCGGGGCACATTGCTCGTAGAACCGATGGCCGATGGGGTAGTAAGGTTCTGGAATAGAAGACGCAGCGTAGAGAGGCCCCCAACAAGGTGAGCCGATGACCTGCTGAAGGTAGCGGGAAGTCGATGGATGCGGGCAGCACAAGACCGGTCACCATGGAAAGCCTTTGGACAGGCTTTTGTCCAGCAGTGGACCTTCATAGGCTGAAGAAGAAAAACCTGTCAAAATATAAGCTATATATACTGCTTGCCATTGTAACCGTCTAAATTGTTGACTCCGTTGGTTTTGAGAACTCTTTAAGTTTTGAGATGGGCTGTATATTATCATTAACCTTTTTTAGCGTCCCACTGCTGGGCACAGGTCTCCTTTCATACAGAAAAGGATTGAGCGTAATCACCACGCTTGCTCAATGCGGATTGGTGATTTCAGACTTAAAATCCAGGTTTCCTGAAGATGTTTTCCTTCACCTTGTAATGTCATTGGTGTCCAAGATATACTTAGAAAGAGATTTTTTTTTTATAAGTTATAAACTAGCGCTTGACCGCAATCCCGCCTGATGGTAAGCAGTGATGCGATCATTGATGGTAAAGCGCGCTAGTTTATTAAGAGCCTATTCACTCTAGCCTTGAAGACACTCAAATTGTAATGTGACGGAAACACCGTCGCCGGAAAATTGTTCCAGTCCCTCGATGTAGGCGGTATAAAAGAGGAAGCGAAACGCTTCGTCCGGGTCGCAGTGGTGTCAACAACGTAAGGGTGGAAACTCGCCGTACGGGTCGTCCGATGGTGGAACGGAGATGGGGGAATTAAATCATGCAATTCCCTTGCACACTCACCAGAATGCAACCTATAGAAGACCGAAAGGCTGGCTACTCTACGCCTGTGCTCCAGGCTTTGGAGACCGTTTCGAGTTAAGTCTGGGTCGCCAATCAGCCTCTTCGCTTTCTTTCGCCTCTAGATATCTGACCAATGCGTTGTACATGGTCTGGTTTAGATTATGTCTGAACTTTAAAATAAACTGTGACCTCTGTTTCTGTCTCTTCTCAGATTAGTCAGGTAATAAACGCCGAAAACGATTTTTTATGATTTAACCGTGTTACGCAACCAGGGAGTGGTATCGATCATTTTGAGAATGCGATTAAATCTTCTTTACGGCGTTTAAGTTAAAAGGGTCAGCAGCCATTTAACTGCTGGTTACGACTTGATATTTAAAACTCGAAATATTTTATCGTTATTACATTGTCAAGAGGTTGAGCAATTAATTTGGTGATAATTTTAATTACTTTAGTTTATTTGAGTTTTCATCTATTCTACAGGAGTTAAATCTTAAATAGGTACCTTTTACAGTAAGTTGTAATTATAATGTGTACATGAACTAAATAATGCTGCTGAGAGAATATATTATGGGTGTTGTGAAGATTCATCGAAGATCTACAAAATCACGTTTTGTATAGATTAGAATATTGGGCTACAAAAGGGACAAATGAAGAGTAATTGTATGCAGCTAAGATAAGAATACTTGACGTTGGCAGAATAGTAGTCATAGACTCAATTGCCACAAAAAAAAAGAAAAAGAGTACTTAGAGGGATGTGTAGTGGTACTCGAATGGAAAGAGCAAGATGTATTGAATATATAAGTGGAAAATCTTACGGAGTAAGTAAAATAAGTAAACTATTACGGAGGAATAATGGATATGTCGCGAGGGAAAGTGTAGGGAAGACCAAAGCGCTGCTGAACATGAGGTCTTGTGTTCGATTTCAAATTGTTCTTGTCTGGAGCTCGGAGTTTAGACCCGTGTCCCTAAAATAGGTATGCGATTTAAACATAAATATATTTTTGTGTACACTCTGAAATGACACATTTAATATATGTCTATGACGACATTTGTTTACTTTGTATTCTGTTATTTTAACTGTTGTGTGTGTGAAGACTATTGCGGATCATTTTATTTATCTTCATTTTCTTTGTTAAGTAAGTTTGAAAGAAAGAAAAAGTATTTATTGTGACTCGTACAGGAAAATATTAAACTAAACTAAGTACACACAATTATATAAAAAAGTAACAATAATCAGAAAGTCCCTTACGAGTCCTAAGGGCTCCTATCTCATCATAATGCATTTAAAACTAAATGTCGCAGCACTGGTATTCTAATAGGGCCTGCTGTGACATCAGAGTAACATAGCACTAACAAATATACGAAATAAAATAAAAACTTAATATTTACTCCGCGCGAGACGTAGGTACCCTTTTTTGTTGGGGTGGGAAATTATCAAATTACTTGTCCCGCTCTGGGCGGAGCGGAAGGGCGTGTCAGACTTTTACTGACAAAAACCCACCCGTGTTCCTTCACTTGCCTGTAGGCCAGGGCCACGGTTTCTTTTTTAACCAAACCGCAACTCTGACCCTGGTGGCATCGGTCTTCGTGGACCCCGTCACGATGTGCTGACATATCTCTGAGGCGCGCGTGAAACACAACGCGCCGTTGACTCAGGCCTGGTCCTTACCGGGGCCGCAGGCCCGCTCCTACGGCGGCTGGGAGTTCGATGTCGTCTCCCGATAAGGGCGTCTCCTGCGGCGGCTAGTGGCGTGAGGGCGCTGGGATTCCCTCTGCCTTACGCGCTCCGCCTCCTCTTTTGCCAGCATCACTGTTTTGCAGAAGAAGGTGACGTGTCTGCCATGCACTCTCGCTCCGGACTATGGCCTGGACCAGGGTCGGACGCCGATCGCCGCTACAAGAACACGGAGAACTTAAGCCGGGCAGACCTCCACCGTATGCTCCACCGTGTTCTCAGGGCGATCCACACAATGGTGATACCTTGGCCTTTCCTCCCGTCTGATATGGAACAGGAACCTCCCAAAACAACCGAGTCCTGTGAGGACCTGTGTTAGGCGGAAGGTGAGGGCACCGTGGCGCCTCGCTAGCCACTCCTCAAAGAGGGACCCTTAATTACAAATAAGTGACATAAACACTGGATATAATTTTTATTCAGTGACATTGACGTTGACAGTTGACATTTAGAAATAAATAAATGTGTGTTATAGAGTTTGTGATGGTTTGGAAGTTTGAGTAATTTATGTGGCCTAATCAAATGCCCAAAATGCTCCTGTCGTTGGTTTTATCCGCCACATCGTTGACCACATCCGGGGCTGAGTTGAGCTGCACGATTCTGGTCTTAGAAAGAGACCTTCTAGTTTCTTTTGACCTTTCTTCTTCGTAGTTAATTAGGAAACGCTGAACTCATCTAGTTCAAAAAACAATGATTGACTTGTTAAAGTGTTTTTTCAAATCTACTTATGTACAGAAATAAATCATTTAACGTAACTGGTGTAATATGGATACATCTGTACCCAACCCTTCGAGGGAACGACGCATGATGTTATGAGAAATTTGAGTACCCGGGTGAAAATAACCTACACTTCTCCCAAGAACACTGAGATTGAGTAGCAAGAAGAAATAATAAGAAGAAGGTCAAAGAAGCAAATAACATAGTAAATTATAATAATTTCCATTTTGATTACTAAGTGCTAGTACCAAATCAAAGCTTAAGTTGTTATGGGTCGCGTCCAGAATACAAATTAACGCCGGAATGATATCATCGAATACACAAAAATAACAGCATCCAAGACAACCTCTGGTTCCGATTAAGAACGTTACCGCATAGTTTAGAACAAGGTCGGACAACACTAATATGGAAATAAGATTATAGAACCACAAAGTATTACGCCTAAACATTAATAAACGAACACGTTAGGAGATTACACCCAATTATTAGAGAAACAGGAGAATTAGACGCTTTATGTGGGTTAGTTGGTCGTTGGTTGACAACCAGTCTTATCAAGGGGTATCATATTGCCCTGAGGATACGGTGGAGCATACGGTGGAGGTCTGCCCGGCTGCGATATCCTCGTGGCGAATCAGGCGTTCAGACCATGGTCCGTAGTGAGAGTGCATGGCAGGCCGTCACCTCCTTCTGCGAAGCAGTGATGCTAGAAAAGGAGGAGGCGGAGCGCGTGAGAGCATAATGCCCAAATTAATTAATTATATTAATTGGTCTAGTAGCTAAAACACCAGTGTTTTAGTTACTAGACCAATTAATAAATAAATAAAGTTTATTTCAAGTACCAAGACTAGTAGCATAACAGATATTAGGGTCTCGTTTTTACTTTACTTTTACGGAACCCTAAAAACTACCGTCCAAATCTTTACACGGTAGACTTAACATATAATGCGACTTTGATGCTGTATTGATTTCAAATGACCTAATAGATCTTCATAATGATTTAATTATTCAAATGTATACATATCAATATGAAGAGTATATTATTATATGTTAACAAACACAATATTAATGTAATGAATCCAACCTTACGTTTGATGAATTAAGCCTGTAGTAATTCGCATTACAGATAAAAGCAAAACAAATGGTTTTTTATTAATTAAACTTTTAAAGGTTATTTGATCATTTGGAATTACGAGGTGATATCAAAAGTTTTTTTTATATCATTCTTTCATGCTAAAAATAAATAATATTTGAAAAAATCACATTGTTCATTATTGACTTTAGAGTACAGATACATTTTAATTCTTATTTTAACCATCACCATCTCAGTGTTAATCCCAGTCACATCCGAAGCATATCAGCTTTGGAGTCTGGGGTCCGGTTGACCAGTCTAACTGCTGATTTTGGCTGATCTTCGATATTTTCCGTGGAGCGACTGCCGTCTGACCTCCACAACCTGAAGCCGATATCGAAGCATTGCAGTTAGACCAATTCTTGCTTTTCAGGTCTCCCGCCACCTGTTACAACTGCCACTTGATGTTCACATGGCAACCGGGACCAACGCGACGGCTTAACGTGCTTTCCGAGGCACGATCAGACCATTTCTATTATTAACTAGCTTTGCGACCGCGGCTTCGCCAGCGTGGAATTCGGTTACATCGCGCTTTTTAGATTTTCCTCGGGAATATAATTTTTCTTTTTCAATAAAAGGTAGCCCATTCCCTTTCTCAGGGTCTGGATTGTCTGTGCTAATTTTCATCAAAATCGGTAGAGAGGTTTAAGCGGGAAAGCGCAACAGACAGACAGACAGACAGACAGACTGACTGACAGAGTTACTTTCGCATTTATAATATTAGTATGGATAGTATGGATGGATTAAATGTTGCCTGTAAAAGATCGCTCTTAGAGATAAGACCGCCCATTATGACACCTTTTGTAAAGGCTTCGTATTTATTTTCTGTAGTCTTTATGGTGTACATAATAAAGAGTAATAAGTTCTGTTATTTTTTGGTTTTATTTCAAAGCGATTAAAATAACTGAATCTGAGCAGAGCACTGTCGTAATAGGCATAACCATAAAAAATATGATAATGATGAACTGCAAGAATTTAAATTCTTCCAATAATTTACATTCTTGAAACCCATCAAAGTTTATGAATACTCGTATTTATAGCTATCATATAGCTGACATGACACTATAACATCCCAAGTTCACGTGGCCGTCTAGTGATGGGCAGGAATAATTTATTTATAAAATGTGTTGTTGATGAATTTGATTGGAAATTAATGTGTAAATTATAGATGTCGATATTTTCTATATACGAGCCAATAGTTGGAAGGTTGTTGTTTGTTACTCTCATGGTCAACGGTACTATAATAACGCATTGCTTGCGAAATATTTACTTAAAAAATACCTAATATTAAAAGGTATTAGAATATTGTATCGGTAACAAAGTAAGTATTGTATTGTTACCTAACAATGAGGTCTTAGCTGGTCTTCTTCTGATGATTAAATTTCTCTCACCACCAATTTGATTGCTTCTCGGAATTCTGGGCTCTTGGCTAATGATTTTATGTAAACCTCAATTGCGTTTCCTTTTTTAGAATTGATATAATAAAACTACCTAAAACTGTCGCACTGAAACTTCTGAATTTATGTCTTAAAAATAAAAGCTCATTTTCATTTTTTTTGTTCTCATTATATTTGAATTTTGATTCATTTCTTTGGTGCTTTATATGATAGAATAGAATAAAATAGAATATTCTTTATTGTGTACATCATATAGATTACGGAAACATAAATATAAAGATTTTACAAAGGGTGACACAATTGGCGGTCTTATCGCTAAGAGTGAAATTTTACAGACAACCTTTATATGATTTGTAATAATCAGTATTTCTTGTACTACTTAATTATTTTGAATTTGATATTAATAATTCTATGCATTTGTACGTCTACTGGCAGAACCACAGAAAACCTATGTAAATGTTGTCACATCTCACATACTTTGTAACTCTATATGTTTACAAATAAAAAAATATATAGTAAATTAAATATACATATTTATAACATCTAATGATTCCTGATCTTCAGAACTGTCAGTGAATTATAAATCCAGGAAACAACGCCATCTGACAAAAAAATACATAAAATAACATGTTTCAATCAAGTCATTAGAACCACGTGGTTGCTCGATTGTACTGCATACAATACACACGAGTACATATTACATTGCGTTAACAACTATATAATGATACAATTACTATTGGAGTATTGTTTAGTTCCTGTGTTTTTGTACAGCACACCATTTTGGTATTCAATTAAAATTTATTAGGCGAGGGCAGAACAAAGTATATAATATAATTAGGATTCCGAACAAAAGGAGAGGTTTTTAAATTTTTTCCGTTTACCACTTAACAACAAATTAACTATTGTTTAGTTTTTTTTGTGGATATCATTTTAGTATATTACTTGTTAAAAGTTATTTTTATTCGTGTACCTTTCATTGATGCTGATAGTATAAATATTTATTTGATATACTAATAAATATTTATTTATTGATAAAAATATAGCATAAAGTTTTCGTACCATAAAAAAGAATATATTAGTTATTGTTTATATATTAGTATTTTTTATAGCAGCAACAGATACAAATGGTGACAGACAGACAAACGGACACTGGAGACTCATTACTAGGTTCCCGTTTTTACGTTTTGGATACGGTATCCTAAAACTCCTCCAGCTCCATTTCAGTTAGGGACGTTTTCAAGCTTAAATGTAATACAACACACACGGGAAGTAAAAAATAAAATAAATGTCTGTATGTGTGTGGTGTACGTGTGTGTGTAGTATGTTATATTACTAATGTTACCGTGACAAATATTTTTTTTAAATTTAATTTAGTTTTTGTCCTCCATTTTACGCTACGTGAAAGGACATGGCCACAGTAGATCTATCACAAAGGACCAAGGTATTTAATAATCTGAGGAAACTGCAATCTAATAGAACAATAGCTTAATAAATATATTCTCCACTGAAATCCAGACCTAAAACGGACCGGAGCCTCTGCTAATGATTGTAAGACCAGTATGTTCTGGCTAATCGTGTCCATAATATTATGGAAACGACATACCACTGCATACACCTGGCTACTGTACCAGTATGCTGTATTATTTATACTTACATACATGGTGATGTCTTGGGAAGCTTTTAGCAGTACATTTCTGTAGTTTTAGCAACACTGATGTACACCGCTTTGAAGATGTACCCGGTGTCCTTAACAGCCGCGATTGTCGCGCACCATCGAGCACATATGCGCACATACGCGATTACGTGACTGTTTATATGAGTTATGACCTGTATATGCGACTTCATATAATCACGTCATATAAATGAGAGCAACGATCGACAACTAGTGCGACATTCTCTTTACATCACCATCATCAACCTTTTTATCACCCCACTGCTGGGCACAGGTCTCCTCTCATACAGAGAAGGATTGAGCGTAATCACCACGCTTGCTTAATGCAGGTTAGCGATTTCAGACTTAAAGTCCAGGTTTCGTCAAGATATTTTCCTTCACCTTGTAATCGGTATATACATACACATAGCATGCTACATATAGCTTAGAAAAGTTACATTGGTAGGTACTTGCCTGACCTGGAATCGAACCCGCACTCTCATGTTTGAGAGGCTAGTTTTAACCGCTAGGCCACCACGACTATTATTATCTTTCTATTATTACATAATAATAATCTTTTATTTCTAAACATAGGGATAACATAAGTCCCTAAGTTTGCCTTTCGGCTTAGGCCTGCTCCAAATTCCTTCCAATAGGTTCTGCCCCTTGCTTCTCTCAACCAGAATGGTCCCGTTGTCTGTATCAAGTCATTTTCCCATCTCCCAACTTGAAGGCCACTACTTCTTATGCTCTTGTTCGTCTCTTGCTACGGTTATGACTGGTGATTAAATTTCAGGCACATAGGACATTATTTTCGACATTTGCAACTCATCGGTTAACCAATTCGCTCCGCACATTGATAAACGTGAGTTCAGTGCCCATCCAAAAAAAGGTAATTGCATTAGTTGTTAGACTTTCTCAGAAACAGGTTTCTAGTTTTGTATCCAGTTGGGGGAAAATGGGCTTGCCCCATATACAACATCACTTAAGATAAGATAAGATAATTTTATTTGTAAAAACATGTGTAGGTGATAATAATACATGGCTGTGATCATTACAGGTGGAATGGTTAGTTCGTTTCAACATGGTTGACCTATTATTTGAATTATTACTTTTAACCAAGTTCAAAATAGGAGGAGCTTATATATTCTGTAAATTAAAAAAAAATAAAAAGCTACAGAACCAAGAACGACTTCTTTTCACTATAGTGTAAAGCCGGTTATTTTTTTTTTACTACTACTCTTCACTTTTATCTTATTTTAAACCACAGCTGTTCAGCTGATGTCTCATGACCTTGAGTTATTTCCCAGTCATCCGTTGAAAGCTGCAAGTGGTGATGAATCAGCAACATTGTTGCAAGAAGATGAGTGCCTCTGTCGGCGCGTATGACACCTGTATTTATGCTATTAGAGGTAGGGCATCTGCGGGCGTGGAGTTTAGAATAGATAAAAAAAATTTTTATTAACTTTAGTAAATAAATAAAAAAAGAAACTTAAAATATTTATTTGTAGGCTGGTTAAGTTAGTGCTAACAAGATCTTTACCTTTTCGATTTTACTAAACAATTTTTGTCCAATCACACTTGAATCCTCATCTACGGTAGTGGGCCCGAAGTTTCAAATCCCTACTTGGAACAGTTTTCCTTACTTAGGCCAAACCAGGGACAAACAGTCCAACTAGGTAGGTCCAACTTCGAGAAAGAGGTGTCTCGTCGAATCCAGCTCGGCTGGGCAGCGTTCGGAAGCTACGCTACATCTTCTCGTCGTCCAAGATACCACAGTGTTTCAAGACTAAAGTCTATGAAGTAAAACGTGGCAATGGAAAGAGCTAGGTATGCTCGGAGTTTCTCTGCGTGATCGAATCAGAAATAAGGAGATACGCAGAAGAACCAAAGTCACCGACATAGCTCTTCGATTCGCTAAACTTAAGTGGCAGTGGGCAGGGCACATTGCTCGTAGAACCGATGGCCGATGTGGCAAGAAGGTTCTGGAGTGGCGGCCACGTACCAGAAGACGCAGCGTAGGGAGGCCCCCAACAGGGTGGACCGATGACCTGGCGAAGGTCGCGGAAATCCGATGGATGCGGGCAGCACAAGTTCGGTCACCTTGGAAAGCCATTATCTATAGGATGAAGAAAGCACCGAGGTATCGATGGCAATATACGTCCAGTGTGGCTAGCATGAGTTTTCATTACGAAAACTCGATCATCGATATTGACCGCGTTTGACTCATCTAATGGCCCGCTTCAAGTTTGTAACAACTCTCAATCAATGAGAGCGCCAAATGCAGTCGATGCGTAGTCGATCGAGTCTCGGAATGAAAAGTTATGGTAGCCACACTGTACCTGTCGCTGCCAGCAGTAATCGAGTCGATGCTCTGGAGCGAAAATGTACTGCACCCTTTCCATTCCAGTAAAAGTGTCTTGTGTCCCAGTAGTGGGCACGTTATATGGTGTTGTTAGAACAGGTTCTTCAGTACATTGACATTGGCTAGAACAAGCGCGGCCGCATTACAAGTTTATTGTTATGTCACGTAACGTCACACTAGTGGTCGCCCGCGGCGATGCTCCTAGCCATGATATATTATGGAGTAAGTGATGTTACTTGCTATGACATTCTTTTGTTTAGTGCTTGCTTTCTCTTAGCAGGTAAGGTAACACTATGTGTTGTGTAGCGGCTAGCTTTTATGTAATGATTTGTTCATCTGATGTAAAGTGGTCACCGCCTTTTATGGACACCTATTGTACATCTAGAGGTTTGGCCTCATGTTGCAAAATATGAATTAGTTTGAAATAGTAAGAAGGACTAATCTATTTTTGTTTTATAATTATAAACTAGTGCTTGACCGCAAGCACGCCTGATGGTAAGCAGTAATGCAATCGTTGATGGTAAAGCGCGCTAGTTTATTATAAAGCTATTCACTCAAAAAAACTGAGTAAATAGGAAGGAAGACGGCAGATGAGCGAAGTGATGCAATGTTAAACCCAAAAACACGACCAACGATGCTGCGTCAGAAGGAAATTGATCTTGAGAGCCTCCATGACCAAACTCCCGACACAACAACATTTGGCGCATCGTACCCGGCACACATTGCAACACAGCTGCTTAAACGCTTCCTCCGTACCGCTTCACCAGACATCATGCTGGAACACGACGAATCGCCTGGCGGCAAGACTTTGTCTTGAAGGTGGGTGGTAACATCTGCGGCCATAACACCGGCAGCCGATGTTATGGCCTACTACAGAGAAAATATCAAAAATTCATATGTTCGAAAAATTAATCCAACCAAATAGATTAATAACTGAATCAAGGTTGTTGAAATAAATGTCGATTTCAAAGACATTGTTACTGTTAGTAAATTCCCTGCAGAATCAGCATCAGTCTTCACTCTAATGACTGACACAGTGCTCAAATGCTATAGTGATGCAAAATGGAGGATGGGTTATGTATCTATGAAATAATACACCGAAACAGAACAAAAAAGATTATCCTTTAGAGCCGATAACATCTTGATAGTATAATGACATCAGATTGTGAGGCTGGCAGAATGACAGGTGCGATCGTGAACTTTAAGTTATTTAAGTATTCGTAAAATTGATTTATACATATTGTTTCAAGGTATCCATATTTTTTCCTTAGAAGGATCTACGTGGTTTTCCTAAGAGGGCAGCGGTCTAGGAAGTCTAAAATTAGATGCTAAATACTGTGGAAATTAAACGTAAGGTTGTAGTAAATCATTTCGTGAAGTTTAAAGGTATATTGTATTGTTATTAAAGTTAAAAAAAATGAAATTCAAGTGAAAAAAAATATCATTAAAAACACAGAATAGACAAAAATTAAAAAAAAAAAACTAAAATCAATCACGGTGTCGGGTCGGTCCACTCACGTGAATCCAATATTTTTTCCCATCGAACGAAAGTGTTTAATTAAGTTGTTTTCACTTCAAAACTACATCTCGGTATTTTGTGAAGCCAGACAATAATACTGAAATTACTGAAATAACATTAATATTAAGACAAATTAACACAAAATGGAATCCATGAGCTTCGCAAGTTCACAAAGATGATTAGAATGTTGTTTTTAAATAACACTTGTCTAATTAATTAACCCATTGAATAGTTTTATTGAATGATATTCAAACGTTTATTAATTACTGAAGATATCGATGTTGAAATTTGTAACTTGGAATTCAGCCTTTAAAAGATAAATTCTTGTGAAGGCATCTGCATGAGTTATGTATATTCTAACTTTCTTTTAGTTAATGTAAACTAAATAAATAGCCTATAATTTCCCCCTGCATGAATAGCAGGCAGGCTGCAGGCCTCTTCTTAGTGAGAGGAGGTGGTCCCTAACATACCACACAGTACTGATTGGTATATACCACATACCATTTTTGTTTTCTTTGGTTCTAGGATATGCCGATTTCTATAGGATGTTTTCCTTCACCTTTTTTAGAGCACTGGTGATAATTTACAAGTTAAAGTACCCACCTGGTTTCGAATCTCTTCACTCACTCACTTGGTTACAACTACTCGAAAACAAAGCTGACTTACCTCCTATTACATAAGCATGAATCACACTTTGTGGCGAAACACTATATGTGGAAAAGGGCTCTGACATAAACGTAAACGATAAATGCTACTTACTATCATAAAATGGATAAAAATCATGATTGCGCAGATTGTAAAGGACTTTTGATAATCTATACTAATATAATTATAAAGCTGAAGAGTTTGTTTGTTTGTTTGGTCGCGCTAATCTCAGGAACTACTGGTCCGATTTGAAAAATTTGCTTTTTGCGTTAGATATCCGGGAAGGCTTTAGACTATATAACATCACGCTGCGACTAATAGGAGCGAAGTATATACAAAAAAACATATTGAAAACTATGCGGGTGTAACCGCGCGGCGCTGCTAGTTATAATATAAACTTCAAAATCGGGACACCCTACAGTATATCGCGACCTGCACCTTGTCATAATAACGGTGTGTTTATGTGTCATAATAAATTATGATAGGGCCTGTACCTGTTGCCCCGCAGGACACAGGTGAAACATCCACTTGTAATGCGCTTAGTTAATTGCGAGAGTGCCCTTTCCAAAATCATAGCGTAGCTAAATTCCTAACGCTACAGGCGAGACTTCGGAGCCAAATTCTGCAAATTGTTTCCTTGAAATATTACAATAAAGTGGAATGCAGCCAATAATTGTGTACACGAACATAAGTACTTATTGACAGGCTGTTAACCTATGAACTTCGCAGAAGAAGTTAATTTAAGTTTAGTTGTTCAGCTTCTATGCTTACTAGATAGTTGCTATTTCTGCCACTGGCCACGGACGCTGATTGCAAAGCTGCTGCATTAAAGTGGAACTTTGATGACCATATCTGTCGCATGTTGGAGCAACAATATGTAAAAGACATCACTGGGTGGATCTACAATGGCAGACTTCTTATTAAAGGAAAGAGGGAAGGAAGTCGTTTGCCTCACAATGGAACAACACATCTAATAACAATATTGAAAAGTAAGACCAAGCATGACGGACGCGTTCTATGTTATGAGTATGGTTTTCTCACTTTGTCCTTCATGTGACGACCCTGATTACCCTGCCAACACACGAACCTGCAATCTTCGGATTAGGCACAGGCGCGTTCGTCGTACTGCGTTTTTTATACGCGTGCGAGTTGTAAACAACAGCGTGTTTTATTGACGTGTTGGGATGCGCTCTGTGGGATTCTCAATGCTCGGCTCATATGCTGAAAATTCAGTAGGTTATAAAATCTCGACACGATATTTTAACGTACTTCACTAGACGAAAACATTTTTCATTTCAATAAACTACAGAGTTATACAGACTGCCGCCATTGGTTAAGTAAGTTTAAATTTGACGTACTTCATGATTTTCCGCAGCACTCTATTAGAACCGTTGCGGCAAAGCTCCTGCGGGGACGGAAGCTAACTTGCGTGCCGCAGAGCCGAACACACCGGTGTATATCTCACGCCTACACTACACCACTAAGGCGGAGGACATCGTGGAGTATGTACGCCAGAAGACAAGATACTCACCGAGGGTACAGTTACTGGAGTCGCGCCGCAACGTCAACTTCAAGGCTTTCGTGGTGCGCATACCGAATTGTTTTCTGCCCATCGTGATGGAAGAGGACTTCTGGCCGCAAGACGTGTTTTCCGTCGCTTCCGCGGACAAATACCACAGAACAGCATAAGAACATGCTAGTAG
This sequence comes from Sesamia nonagrioides, assembly GCA_017933935.1. Taxonomy (NCBI): domain Eukaryota; kingdom Metazoa; phylum Arthropoda; class Insecta; order Lepidoptera; family Noctuidae; genus Sesamia; species Sesamia nonagrioides. The sequence continues at coordinate 2,481,725 of JADWQK010002063.1, forward strand.
TAGCGAAGCACTATTTTATAATATAAATATATGTATGTTTAGGTTAAGGTATTTATGTATGGGCCTGCGTCGCGTGAAATAAACAAATAAATAAATAAATAAATAAATAATAACCTCTTATGTCCCTCATTCCACAAACCTGTCTCAGGATCCAGTTCGTCTATCCCCAGAATTAGCAGGTTCTTTGATAATTGTGATGAGTCAATAGAATATTTTTTCCACAACACTTCAAAAATCCAAGTGCTAAGTCCAAAACAAATCATCATCTTAGCGTTTTCCCGCGTGCGCCCGCGGGTTTCGCGTTGGAACCCAGGGTCCGTTTTCTTGCTCAATTTCCTCCATTTCGCGCAATCTTTGGCGTCCTGTGGTGTGAGATTGTTGGCACGCATGTCGTCTCTTACAATGTCAAGCCAGCACTTCCTTGGTCTACCCCGCTTGTTCCGGCCCGGCGGAGGCGCCATGGCAAGACATTTGTGACCCATGTAACATGTTTTCGTAAGTCGTGACCGTACTTAAGCTTAACCGGCATTTTGGAGTCATAAATGACGTCACCTCACGCCATTTTGCCCAAGCTGCGGAAATACGTGCCCTGACGTCGCAATCAATGTCGCCAGACGCGCGGAGTACAGACCCCAAGTATTTAAACTGGTCTGTGCACTCGACCATGTCACCGCCTTTGCGCACAGACATGGGTCTGTCGTGTTGCTAGCCATATACACGGTCTTCGCCACATTGAGTTTCAGACCTCCGTTCTCGAGCGAGTCAGCAGTTCGTCAGCATACATAAGCAACCAAGGAGGTTGCTCATGAGAATCCCTGATGCTTTGCAGAGGCGTGTTCTTCGATCTGTATCTCTCCATAGCCATCCTTAGTGCGATAGGATCCATGGTTCCGTACTCTGGACGAAACCCATATTGACAGAATGGAGTAATAATACTCAGTCTCCATTGGCTCGGGATTTTGCCGGTCAGGAGCACGCGGTTCAAAAAGCTAGTTAACATGCCCACACCGCGAGGTCCCATCACCTTAAAGGCTTCAATGGGGACGTCAGCTCCGACAGCTTTCCGATTGGCATCATGCGGCGAAGAGCCGTATGGACTTCCTCAGGCCTTTTCGTTGGCACTAATCCAAGATTTGGAGGGAGTTCCGGTTTCTGCACCTCTTGGTGCTGCTTATTCAGCAGCTCGTGGAAATACGATCGGCATCTCTCCTTCACCGCGGGGTCTTTGCATAGTAGGTTGCCAACATGGTCTTTTACACAAAGGCACTTGGATATATCCTGTGCCACTTTGACCCTGGAACGTGTCAACTTATAAATGAGCTTTTGCACCTCAGACGATTCCAACTTCTCGTAGAACGGTTGCAAGTGGTCTCGTCTGGCTCTGGCTACAGCTCTTTTAGTTGCACGTTTGGCAACCTTGTATGCGTCGCGATCTTCAGGGATCCGGTCGCTTGCCACGTTTTGAAGAGGGCTTTCTTCACCTTAGTCTCCCTTTGGAGTGTGTCGTCCCACCACCAGGTCTCCTTGCTACGTTTGCGGCCACCCTTGGAGACGCCGAGCACCACCCGCGCCGCCCCAGTAATAGCTGCCTGGATCTTGTCCCTGAATAGGTCCTGTTCTTGAACAGGTTCCCCATCGGTACCGGCGCACTTGTCGCCAATAACCGACGCAAAACTCTGGGACCTGTTTTCATCTAGCAACCACCACCGGATCTGGCGCGGCCAGTGCTCTACACGTCTGCGTTGGGCCTTTACGCAGAGATCCATGACAAGGAGACGGTGTTGTGCAGCGAGACTCTCACCGGGTATGACTTTGCATTTGGCTACTTTGCCGATGTGGTGCCTCCTAGTTAGTAGAAAGTCGATCTGGGTAGCACTTCGTCCGCTCCGCTAGCTGACAAGGTCTACGGCTTCTTTTTGATGTTCACGATTGCAAGGACACGTTCGGAGAATGTTGTTCCCTTCCGCGTTGCGGCTACCGTACCCAAAGCCACCGTGAACACGCTCAAACCCGTCACAAAACAAAAGTCCAAAAACAAAAGCCGTTATAATTGACTTGTTTCTTTGTTAACAATATGTTGTTATATAGTTATTTCTGCACTGTTTTTATGTTCAACTGGACCTGAAGTGTGAGGTATCGGATGTAAGTCAGTTTTATATTAAAATGTACGTGATATCTGTCTGCCTTCCCCAGTTATGTTAGGCTCGGATTCCCATCTAACTGGATGCAGCTAAATACCAGTATGTTATGAAGCGACTGCCTATCTGGCCACCATAACCAAGTTACATGAAAGTTACAAGAAGCAAGTTACATTAAGTTAATGAAATTCTGACTGCACTTTTTTTCTCTCGCACGGAACAAATAATTGTATGACCTACAAGCAGTTGTTCGGTCTGGCTGTTTGTGTATGTGCACCCACTATAGGGGAGAAATTCCTAGTCTAGGGGGAAGCGTTTTATTTTAAACGAAAAGACGATACATGGTCAGTAATTAATACATGTACTCGTGTTTCAGTTATTTAACATTTGACAGTTATCACCATCATCTCAGCGTTAATCTCAGTAGCATCGGAAGCTTTTTCTATTTTAGAGTCTGGGGCTCGCATTTGGAAGTATTTCAGAATAAATTACATTCAAGAACAGAATCACCCCATCACGTAAGTGGTGGGCAGTGTCGCACGACTATATCCCTGTGTGCCACGCGTCTCGACAACATTCAAGTCTCACTAATACTGATTTCCGAAAAAAAAAATCCTTCTTATTTTATTATTGATTTGTTTTGAGAATCAGTTGTATAGTTACCTCCTTAAATACAACGAGGACATAAACTGACAGCTTGTGTGTAGCCTCAGTTATTTCTTATAACAACAGCTCTGCCAATGACAGTCCTGTCAAAATCAAACCTTTTGAAAATTAGAACGAACCATGGAACGAACAAACAGAAAAAAGATTAAGTACTACATATATTTTCCTATTTATATGCGTTCAGTTTAAAGCTGTATTTTTGACATTACAAACATACATTTCAATGTCATTTATTTCTAAACATTAAAAATAAATAAATTAGACGAGAGTTAAACAATAAAATTTTCCACAGTAAATAATGAAGGTTTCACTGAACATATTTTTTTAATACTGACAGAAAAGTTACAAACCAACAAGACGTATAGATGCGCGTGCGATTGTCCGAAACCCACAATTAATGTGTCAGGAGAAAATGAGACTATCTCTGCATGCCTACCCGATCCTTGGGATAGTGATATAAATTATTATACCTGCATAATGGTCACATTAGCTACCGAATATAAGAGTAATAATAACAATCTTTATTATAACCAATATACAAAATTCATGATATCCAACAGCTGATGCACAATCTAACATGGAACATCTACACAAATCTACATAAATATACAGATCATGTCACCCTGCCCCCTAAACTAAAATATTCCGGTAGATACCGGAACATTAGGGGAAAGAAAATTCAGTTTTAAAGCAGTTGGCATATTCTTTTTATTTATTTCGTGTTATAAATGTTGAACATAATGTATATGTAATAAATGTTAAATAAATACAATTTGTGAAAATAATTGAGTAGGTACTCATGCTTGTACGACAATTTCAAAATGTAGGAGTCTCATTATATTTTCAAACAACAGTTTTCAGGTAATCGATATATATGTAAATGTATTACTACTATTACGACGTTGATATAGATATCTCTTTCTCTTTAAGTTATGTACAATCAAGGGTCAAAAGTGCATTAACACTTTTGAACTTTATTGCAATAACAAGCTGCTGCTGCTGGCTTACTGTACATGGTAAATATTGCACATATGAATATGGGAATTTTCGACAGTGTGGCCCTATATGTGATCATTTGATTGTTGGAATATTTCACCAAAAATAATGTTCTAATTTAGGTAAAAATAACCGACTATTTCTATAGAACATCCTTTTGCTACAGAAAGAGTCTTGTGCTTTACAATATCTATCAGATATATATTAGATATTACCATTTACTTAGCTTAAAGAGGTTTCAATAAAATATTTACTGCGTTGATATACCATAATATTGAAACTATGTAGGTCGCCATGTGATATCAATATGAGCCACCTAAGCAAGCCGGACATGTCACAAAGAACCTTTACCTAAGCATCGGTGGCCGAAGAAGATTCTAAGTTCAAATGTCAAAGCGCGTCCTTGCCGCGCAACGATGCGCCGGCGACTATAAATAGCCAGACGGGCAACACAGAGGCATCAGTCGCTCGATTGCCTTTCAATCATCAACAGTTCCAGGACAAATAAAAAAAACCTTTCAAAAATGAAATCGGTACGTTTGAATTTGTTAAACGAAAAGTGTATTTCGAATCTCGAGTGCAACAACAATAGTAATTCAGGATCCTTTTGATCGATCATCATCAAAATTTGATGATAGCTGGTGTTCTAGCTGGTCTCTAACAGTAGTGTCTTCTGCCAACAGTTCATCGTACTCGCCCTGTTCGTTGCCGCAGCCGTCGCCGCCCCCGCTGGCTCAGACGCTGATGCCCAGGTCCTCCGGTATGAGAGCGACAACATTGGAGTCGAAGGATTCAACTACGGGTAAGTTTTGAAAAGTACATACTGGATTGTATTTTTGCTAAAGATTTTATATTTTCAAATTAAAAGTCCAGAACCTCATAAAAACTATTTGTTGTAATATGTCCTTATATATACTAATACAATTTTGTTCATGATTCATAGATTCGAGACCTCCAACGGCATCTCCCAACAGGAGCAGGGTCAGCTGAAGAATGTTGGCTCCGAGAACGAGGCTCTTGAGGTCCGCGGCTCCTACTCCTACACCGGCCCTGATGGTGTCGTCTACCAGGTCTCCTACGTCGCCAATGAGGACGGATTCCAGCCCCAGGGTGCTCATCTTCCCGTTGCCCCTTAATTCTACTCCACTAACCCCAATATCTAGTCCAAAAAATACTCATCCTTAACCTTATCCCCATCCTTTGTTACTTATCCACTCCAAGCGATCTGTGATATGGTCCTGAACGATTTTGTTAATAAAACAATTTATGTTATAGTAATTTATAAGTTTGTTTCATTATCTATACCAAGACTTACGACACAACGAAATTCTTAAAAGTTAAACAACGAAATTATTAAAGTTTCGAAGTTTAAGTTTGTGTGTTTAATAGTTTAATAGTTTGAAGGATTGCTAAACTGTTGAAATAAAATTTAGCCTTTTCATAATAATCTGAGATGACTCGTGTCATCGTTTTAAAACGCAATCGTTTTTAAATATTTTTGGTCTTAAGGTCAATTAACTTGATGACGAGATTTAGAACATCGTTAGAGAATTGAAAAACTTTAAACCCATAACTGAAACAAACACCTAAATATGAAAACAAAAATTTACACAAAAATTATGAAGACAGATTAAAGTGATTGATTTCAGTAAGACATCAAACCAATTGAATATAAATGACCACATTTGTGTCCAATTAAATACAGAGGAGCCCAAATATGTAAAGATTCCACAATGGCTTGCTTAGAAATTATGTTAATTTACGAGCTGCACGACCTTTGGGATATGATGGCTCTTTTCGGTTTGATGTTCATCTTAATATAATTTTAAAGTTACTATCCTTGGAATCTTAAATTGATTATGTTCGGGTTAAAGTAAAGCGTAGATGCAGCAATGTATTACTTATAAGGTTTATTGGTATTTAACAAGTGACTGGGTGTTATGGCCTCACATGTTTATGGGTTTTGGAGTTAAGCGTGTATGCCACATGCTTTTTAGTTCATCCGTAGTGTTGAAACTACGAATGGGTAGTGAAAGTATTTCAGAAACAGATTTGCTATGAAGATTGGTGCGATGATGATGAAAGACTACATAAAGTGCTATCCCTGAGTGATTCACGCAGTTTCTTCAACATTCAGTTTCAACATTCAGTCTCTGGGTGAACTTTAACCCAGATCGACCAATCAAAAGAAAGAAGAGACATTTGAGAAAATATATCGCAAATAAATTAAAACGAAAACAAGAAAATAAAAAATATGTAATAATTTTTAATCCGTCATAATTAACACTTTAACCTCGGGCTTGTAAAAATGTAAACAAAGTTCTAACACCATTATTTAAATTTAAACATTCTTATATAGTATAAAAAAGGTCGTTTTAAGTTTGTGTAACCGTTTAGATATTCTAAAAATGGATTGATTGGTTGCGGTGTTCATCATTATTTAGATAATGTATTCCGGAAGGTCAATATGTAATATAAATATTATTAACTTGAATATATTAAAGCCTAATTTAAATTATGGACGCTTTACTTTGTGTAAACAATTTCATCACCACTGCTCTCAAAATTGTGAAGGATAACTGGGTGAAGAAATGACGCGGCATGTCCTTAGAACCAATAATTTGAAGTGAGATTTGATCGAGTGGTGGCCTGCGTCCCAACAGTGGGAATAATAATTATAAACTAGTGTTTGATCACAATCCCGCCTGATGGTAAGCAATGATGCGATCGTTGATGGTAAACGTCGCCAGTTTACTAAGAGCCTATTCACTCAAAAAACTGAGTTATTAGGAATTGGAAGGAAGATGACAGATGAGCGAGGTGATGAAATGTTAAACCCAACAACACGACCAACGATGTTGCACCAGAGGGAGATTGAGCTGGAGACGCTCCACGACCAAACTCCCGACACAACAACTTTTACCGCATCGTACCCGGCACACATCGCAACACAACTGCTCAGACCCGTCCTCCGTACGGCTTCACCAGACATCATGACGACGAATCACTTGCGGCAAGACTTTGTCTGGCGGGTGGTAGCTTCTGCCGGCAGCCGATATTATGCCTACCAGCGAGTAAATTATGCTTGTTATGTTTATTTTTTCTTTTCTAAAGTTACATGTACTTTCTAAGTTTATCTTGGACACCAATGATTGAAGGTGAAGGAAAAAAAAGGTTGATGATGATGATGATGATGATGTTTATAATAATCGTATCCCGATCCCGTATCCCGGCAAGGCAAACCGTACGACCAGGTGCTAGTTCAATAATAATATGTCCATCATTATGCGATTTCATCACACAATGTGACATGTAAAATTTTTATCTATACATAAATAGTTAACACAATTATTCGTGTTGACCAACATTTTATAAAATAAATGCGTTCAAATATGTTCATTAGGTAGTTTCAGACTATAGTATCGTCCTAATAGAAAGCAAATGCGCGGACATCAAAGGATCGATTAGGTGTCCTAACTTAGACGTAAAATTCGCGCGTACTTACGATGATCAGGCATCCGCTTTCTACAAGGACGATGCCTATGAGATAGTGTAATGTAATTTAAATACTCAAACTTACTTGCATTCATTCCTGCAGGTCAGTATAAGCAATCCATTACTGTTAGATGCTGTTCTGATCATATCCACAGCCCTCAACTAAAACGCTAAGTTCAACGACACGGTAGTTTTTCTAATCTCGACTTAAAGACTGCAAGGTTACATTATAAATTCAGGTAGTGCTATGGGCAGGGGAGGTTTTCCCTCTAAAAGGCAGGCAACTAAAAGACCTAAGCCTCCTTCCAGGCCCCAATACCTGCTAAGATACTGGTTACTAAACCACTGCTGCTGCATGAGCCTATCGAGGGGTACCCCTACTTGTATAATAACTACTGCAGTCTGAGTGCATGCAGAGGTATCTTCTCGAGCAGCTGCCGTCATGGAAGTCCTGTTTCGGCTGGGTGGGCCGAAACAGGACTTCATCAAGAAATATTTTTCCCATTCTCATATCCTACACAACTACACATTATTTACACCACTACTCTTCACACCTCATTTTTCCACTCTATTGCTGTATTTTTTAAACTACTAATAATTTCTTGTCTTTAATTCTTAGTTTAGTTCGTGTTGTTATACGACAAGTGCGGGAAGAGAGTGAACCTGCGCCTGCGCACCCTTTTGTACATACACTGTGATATCTCCTGCGCCACGGACTTGTCTCCTTTGTGGATTTGGCCGCCATGTATGAAATTTGGTCTGGAACACTTAGGAATCGAGAAAACATGATCTTCAAATATTTCCCCAGTTGTTCAGTAATTAGCTATTTCTATTCTATAATAACCTCATCGGTAATTGATTTTTTAACAGTTAGCGGTTGAATCCCTCGCTCCAGTGGAGTGCTCATGGTTTGGCTCAATACTGTTAATTTAAAAGAATATTCGTATAGTTTCCTGCTCGTCCTTCGCCATACTACTACGCTTTGGAATGGGCAACTAGCAACGTCTTTCTGATTGACTGATTCCTTAACAATTCATAAGTGCCTGCAAATGTTTAATTTTAAATAATTGCTTTGAGTTTTGAGAGATGATAGTAGCCGAGGAACGAGCGCTTACATAAGGCAAAATCATTATCCTTTAGGCTTATATTAATTAATGCTTATATTAATTATTACAGCCCACTTGTCGCTATAAAGTATTGAACTGAATGATAACATCTCGCTCTTCTTGGAATGGCGATGGGCAGTTCCCTGACAATGATTGGCTCAAAATTAAAATTAATGTAATTCCCATTTAAATGGAGCGCCACATCTTACACTTGTTTTGTTTCTAGAGTTGTTTTAGTTCGTTTATTATTATGCTAAGCCTTAAATAATCCTATTGGCTTTTAAAGACGTTGTATTTATCAGGTTATAATATTTACTAGGTATTGTATCTTGTTTTAAGGTTTAAATTATGATGAAAATATCCAAGTTAGCGAATATACGTATAATGTATATTCATATGTATATTTTATTTAGGAGATAGCAGTCCTATCAGTGAAATAATGAAACGAACTTGTAAATTACTATAAAATAAATTGTTTTATTAACAAAATCTTTCAGGATCATATCACAGATCGCTCGGAGTGGATAAGTAACAAAGGATGGGGATCAGGATAAGTATGAGTATTTTTTGGACTAGATATTAGGGTTAGTGGAGTGGAATTAAAGGAAAACGGGGAGATAAGCACCCTGAGGCTGGAACCCATTCTCGTTGGAGAGGTAAGAGACCTTGTAGACGACACCATCGGGGCCGGCGGTGTAGGAGTAGGAGCCGCGGACCTCAAGAGCCTCGTTCTCGGAGCCAACATTCTTCAGCTGACCCTGCTCCTGGTGGGAGATATCGCTGAAGGTTTCATACCTGTGAGTCGTGAACAAGATCTTATTAGCATGTATAAGGAAATATTATAATAATAGTTTTTAACTAATAGTAAAAACCTCATAATAACTAATAGTTTTTATGAGGTTCTGGACTTATTTAAAATATCAATATTGAGAAGACCTGGTTCTTATTGACATATGTACATCTTTAGCAATACTCCAATCCAGTAGGGATTTTTAACACTTACCCGTAGTTGAATTCATATTCTCCAGTGTTGTCGCTCTCATACCGGAGGACCTGGGCATCAGCGTCTGGGCTAGCGGGGGCGGCAACGGTGGCGGCAACGAAGAGAGCGAGTACAATGAACTGTTGGCAGAAGACACTACGGTTACAGACCAGCTATCACCCAAACTTGATGATGATCGATGGGAAGGATCTTGAATTATTTTAGTTGTTTCATTCGAGGTTAGAAAATCACTTTTCGTTTTGCAAATTGAAATGTACCGATTTCATTTTGAGAGGTTTTTTTTTATTTGCCCTGGAACCGTTGATGATAGAATTTCACTCGAGCGACTGTATTAATGCCTCTATGGTGGCGCTTTATGTATAAGTTGTCAATTATGCAAATTTAATTTTTGTTATGGATACATTAATTCGATTCATATTAGTTAGTGTAATTCATATTAGTAGTCAATCTTGATGTAATAAAAGGTAAGCGGATTATATTTTCTCCATTTTTTTTATTTCTATTTATTATTTATTTTTTCCCTTATATAGGTCAAACTGTGTAGGCCATGACAGCCTCCGTGGCATAGCGGTAGCGAACGCGGCCGTTGTGCAAGGAGGCGCGGGTTCGATCCCCGCACAGTGCAAATATTTGTATGCATGGATATGAATATTTACACTGGTCTGGTCGTGCCTCGGAAAGCACGTTAAGCCGTTGGTCCCAAACGAACATCTAGTGGCAGTCGTTACGGGTTGTTGGAGCCCTCAAAGTCTAACAATTGATCTCTAAATTGGTCTAACTGCATTGCTTTGATATCGCCTTCGGGTTGTCTGTCGAAGTTTAGCCAAAAATCAGCAGTTAGACTGGAAAAGCGGACCCCAGACTCCAAAGCTGAAAAGCTACGGATGCGACTAGGATTAACGCTGTGATGATGATGATATGTCAAACTGTTGTACTTTTTAAAAGAAGAGATGAATACCTCTCTCTATCTTTCCACTTTATCACAGTTGTTTGCGTATTTTTTTGGAGTGTGTTATAATTGTTGTGATTCTTGTGATATTTATTTTAAGAGTAAAGTAATAAGTAAATTAAGTACCTACCTTTGTTGTATGTATGTTAGTATTATGACGTCCTACGTGGCGCAGCGGTCAGCACTGCCTGCGACGTGGACGCCCCGGGTTCGATCACCGGCCAAATTATGATGGAAAACGATCTTTTCCTGATTGGCCTGGATCTTGGATGTTTATCTATATATGTATCTATTATAAATATAGTATCGTTGAGTTAGTATCCCATAATACAAGTCTCGAACTTACTTTGGGGCTAGCTCAATCTGTGTGATTTGTTCGTATCTATATATTTATTTCTTCTCCTTCTTCTTCAGCCTATAGATGTCCACTGCTGGGCAAAGGCCTCCCCCAAGGTTTTCCACGCCGACCGGTCTTGTGCTGCCCGCATCCATCGGCTTCCCGCGACCTTCACCAGGTCATCGGTCCACCTTGTTGGGGGCCTCCCTACGCTGCTTTATTTATTTATATTCTCATAAGGTTAGTTATTCTTTTTGACAATTGTTATGATGTTATATAATATTTTTATGTCCGTTACTTTTGCACATGCTATTAGTTAGTTATACTGGACGAGATTGCTTGAACTTAGAGAGAGTGAACGCGGCCGTTGCGCAAGGAGGCGCGTGTTCGATCCCCCACAGTGCAAATATTTGTATGCATGAATATGAATTTTTGCACTGGTCTGGTCGTGCCTCGGAAAGCAAGTTAAGCCGTTGGTCCCGGTTGCCATATGAACATCTAGTGGCAGTCGTTACGGGTTGTTGGAGCCCTCAAAAGTCCAACAAGTGGTCTAACTGCAATGCTTCGATGTCGCCTTCGGGTTGTGGAGGTCAGACGGCAGTCGCTTCACGGAAAATGTCGAAGTTTAGCCATATCAGCAGTTGGACTGGTAAAGCGGACCCCAGACTCCAAAGCTGACAAGGCTTCGGATGCGACTGGGATTAACGCTGGGATGATGATGATGATGATGTCTGGAAGAGATTTCTTATGAAATTAGCATTACGTCTGTACCTATTTTTTAAATTTTCATGTTTGGAAAACCGCAGTCACACGTTGTCAAAGTGCTACGGTAGGTAGGTATATGTAACGTGTGACTACGCCTTTCCAAACATGAAAATTTATCTCTACATAGTGAAAATTGCATGCTTCAGAATAGTATTGTATGACATTATTGTCAATTTACAACGAAGGCATCTTGGTAGAGTCTATTGTGTCCATTTACTTGCAACTATATTAGCAACTTTGTTCAGTTCAGTATTCTCAAAATGTTGTTTTATACTTTTTTAGCGTCGTTTTTTGTCGTAGTTGGGTTTTAGTTTTTTTACTTTTTATTATTTGTACTATTTTGGTGTTAAAGTGTATTTGTGGCGCATAATATTAACAAAAGTTAACTTGATGAATTTAAAAGATGTGATTTATATGCAATCAGACCATGAATACAGGTAAAGTTACAAGCAAATGATAGTAATATATATATATATATATATATATATATATTAAAAATGTACAAGTAAAGCGCTTTCAAATGATACCAAACACGGCATATTTATCTTAACTTTATTTTTTTACTCTGTAAGTTTTGTCCGCTAGAGGGCGCCATATTAGATTTTGTGAAACCCTATATAGCCTATAACTAGCGGACAATTAAGACGCTTCTAATGATATGTCATTTGTCTAATTATGATAAGTAGTTTAGAAGTTACGAGGGAACAGATGAATATACATACAAAAAATCATAACCCTCCTTTTGCTTTGCCGTAGTCGGGTAAAAAAGAAGTAAATGCTCTGATTCGCCCATTAAGACGATCGACTATAATGGCATAATTGTCGATTAGTTTACATAATATACGAGAACCGTCATACCTACTTGGGAGAAATAAGAATTGATGTGTGACGACCATAAAAGTAAATTGCTTAAATGTGAGTCGAGTTGACATGATTTCGGCGGTGTCAAAGTATTGAAAAAGGTTACTAATGCTCTAAAATTAAATTAGTATGTTATAAGAATTCAAAAGAAATCAAATTAGTTTTAATTTGGTTTCTTGACATTAATGAGATGTACAAGTAATTATTTCGTCCGGATTTAAGGATTGCAGAGAGATCAGACCCCTGAGGAACACCGGTATTAGTCGACATGGGCTCAGATGGGCATCCGACAACTCGGAGGGACCGTTCAGTCAGGAAGTGTTTTACCCAGCCAGTCAAGCCGGCGGAAATGCCGTACGCTGGAAGCTTACTCAAAAGGTCAGCGTTCTATACCTGGTCGAAGGCCTTCAAGACATCAAGGGATACGGCAATCGCTTCCCCATTTTTCTCAAGGGCCTCGCTCCACAATCGAGTGACGTACAATAGTAGGTCTACCAGTTGACTGATTGAAGCGAAACTCGTACTGTCGGTTACTGAGGAGATCTTTACATTCCAGGTAAGCCAACACACACTCCATAATTTTGCAGAGTATGGAGATAATTGAATTCATAGTTAGTAGGATCGGCAAGATTTTGGGCACGGGCTGCACGTTGTCAGCAGCCTCACTGAGGTCGTCAGATAGTTGAGTCGTCTACTGGTGACCACTGTGCGATCGATAGACACAGTTGTAGACAATTTTGTCTGGGGCAGCCTTTCGTGTGTGGCTGGCACACTAGTAGGGCCCCCAATTACCTGCGGTTGGCTGGCGGAACACCGTGCTTCGGATCCCGCTACCCTCCACGACCAAACTCGCGACACAATAACAATTGGCGCATTGTGTCATGTTGTGTTGTGCAGCGTTGCATGCCGCCAGCCATTTGGGCCTTTTTCCTATTGACAGTTTTAGCCTTTTGATTGTCTCCTCTTCTTTTAACATACGTACATATGTATTATTATTACTATTTCAAGGTTGTGAGCGTTTTAATTATATAAAAATAGATAATTTTTTTTGAGAGATCTAATATTTTAACTCAAAATAATATAAATACTTAGTAATTATATAACCTGATTTACCAATACAAAGTCGACAAGGAACAAATTGGCTCCTGGCAAACATGGCCAGCCTATTGCCAGTACAAACTACAAGTGGTTCACCAGCATAAAATAGAGCAGAAAAGAATGAGCCCAGATGGAATGATCATAATGCCTTGGAAGTTGGGTAGACCCTTGGTGTGGGTTGCTGCCTGTGTCAATACCCTCGCGCCATCCCATCATTAAAGCACAGTAGGCTGTGCTGGTGCAGCTGCTGCAGGAGGACCTTATTGAAAACTGTATACTTGAGTTGTTTGGGGTTGAAACATTATGGCCTTGAGGTCCGAGTGCTCGTTGAATTATTCGCGACATCGCCAAGTGGTTAGCTAACTGTTCACCTGACCAGAGGTCTGGTCTATTCTTAGCCCAAGAATCAGCAATGCCATCCAACGTGGTAAAACTGCCAGCCTTTTGGGCACTTATCCCACTGACTAGTGGGATACATACCCAAAAGGTACTACCTGAGCTAGATTATTCTTAACTTTTATTTTCCTTGTGTAAATAATTATGCTTATATTTATATTTTAGTTTTAACTAATAATGATGTGTGTGTCCATAAATATTTAGTTAGTGAATTTAATTTTATAATTTTTATTTATATTTTTTTTAGAAGATAGCAGTCCTGTCAGTGCAATAATGAAACGAACTTGTAAATTACTACTTATAAATTGTTTTATTAACAAAATCGTTCAGGACCATATCACAGATCGCTTGGAGTGGATAAGTAACAAAGGATGGGGATAAGGTTAAGGATGAGTATTTTTTGGACTAGATATTGGGGTTAGTGGAGTAGAATTAAGGGGCAACGGGAAGATGAGCACCCTGGGGCTGAAATCCCTCCTCATTGGCGACGTAGGTGATCTGGTAGACGACACCATCGGGGCCGGTGTAGGAGTAGGAGCCGCGGACCTCAAGAGCCTCGTTCTCGGAGCCAACATTCTTCAGCTGACCCTGCTCCTTGTGGGAGATGCCGTTGGAGGTCTCGAATCTATGAATCATGAACAAATTCGTATTAGTATATATAAGGACATATTATAACAAATAGTTTTTATGAGGTTCCGGAATTTTAATTTGAAATTATAAAATCTTTAGCATAAAATACAATCCAGTATGGACTTTTCAAAACTTACCCGTAGTTGAATCCTTCGACACCAATGTTGTCGCTGTCATACCGGAGGACCTGGGCATCAGCGTCTGAGCCAGCGGGGGCGGCGACGGCGGCGGCAACGAACAGGGCGAGTACGATGAACTGTTGGCAGAAGACACTACTGTTAGAGACAAGCTATCACTCAAACTTGATGATGATCGATCGGAAGGATCCTGAATTATTTTAGTTGTTGCACTCGAAGTTAAAAAAACACTTTTCGTTTCGCAAATTCAAACATACCGATTTCATTTTGAGAGGTTTTTTTTATTTGTCTTGGAACTGTTGATGATTGAAAGGCACTCGAGCGACTGAATGAATGCCTCTGTGTTGGCGCTATAAGTATACGTTGTCAATGTATAGGCGCGAACATCGAAGGATCGCGCGAGTTTTACTGGTGCGATGGCGCGATTAGGTGTCGTAACTTCGCGCGTACCTACGCTGATCACGCATCCGCTTTCTATTAGGACGATTTACTTAAAACAATTGTGTTAGGGAATAGGAAAAAGATGATATTGATCTTCAAAAGTGTATACATTCCCCAGCTGTTCAGTAATTAGCTATTTGTGTTCTATATTATTATTATTACCTTGTCGGTAATTTATTTTCTAACCGTTTGCGGTTGAATCCCTTGTACCGGTCAAGTACTCATGGTTCGGCTCAATATTGTTAATTTAAAAAGATATTCGTGTAGTTTCCTGCTTGTCCTTCTCTATACTAACCTACTACGCTTTGGAATGGGCAACTAGAAAAGTCTTTCTGATTGAACGATTCCTTAAAAAATCATAAGTGCCTGTAAATAAATATATAATATAAATAATTACATAATAATATTAATTTCTTATTTTACAAAAAATCGTATTGATTTATACAATATTTTGGAGTATTTGTAAATATAAGGCTTATCATAAATGAATAATACATAGAATGATCTGTGACTTAGGAGTCAGTGATTCTCTGGAAGATACAAAGCCATTATTTTTGGACGGTTTAACAATAAGCAAGTTGGTGAAAAAGAACAGTGAAAATAATTTATAAAAGAAAAGCAAATAAATGAGAAAAGATTAACTAAGTGGTGAGTGTACGGTAGGAGTGTATGTGTGTGTAACGATCGCTTAGATAGTCTGCGAAAATATTCAGTTGTAGACCTTGGTTGTAAATATTTACTAGGTATTCTATCTGGTTTTAAAGTCTTAATTATATTATACAATATGTAAAGAAAACCCTGTCCGATCCATGAAGGTATTGCTACGTATCGATAACTGATTCTACTAATGGATACAAAGCCGGGCTAAACTTAAAAAAAAATCCTCCAAAAAAAATAAATATTATTTCGCAAAAAGAAGTAACTTAATACATGTGCGGTAAACAACCCTTCCGCGGGCGGCAGGGGGCAGGGCACGCGGCACGTGGTGTCGTGGTCGCATCGCTGTTCACTGAACAATAATACCGGTGTTGTCACTTTTTTTAAAATTACCAAATTTCGGGGAAGTTGGAATTAATTCGCGGGGAAAAAAGATTATTCCAAAATTAATTTGTATTGTTACTATGATGATTACGTAAAATTTTATATTATATTTGGTCAAGTGTTTACCTAACCTTTATTATCCTTATGGATCGGACAGGCTTTTCTTTACATATTGTATATATTATATAGACATTATTGAAGTTAGTGAGTTTTTAAGTCTTATTTATATTATATACTAGCGACCTACCCCGGCTTAGCATGGGTGTAATGCTGATACTAAATAAACAACAGAAAAACTGTGAACGTTGTATAAAAAACCGCCGCGAACGACGCGCCGTGTATCGCCGCAAACCCGACACCCAGCAATTTCTAAATCTGTAATAAGTTCGAAAAAAATCATTTAAATCATATGCTGTAAAAGGCGATATAGATCTATATTAAATCAACAATGTATTTAAGGTATTAAATTAGATAAGGATTAATGCTGTATGGGTTAAAATCGCTTCGAAAATTTGTTATTTTATTAGCCGGTATTTGTCGTAAAAAGTGAATGACAAAAAAATGTTATTGTGAGATATCCATAAGAGATAGACATATACCATCGCGGACTTTTTTGTAGACCTTTTCAATGTGTACAATATTTTGATAAATCTCGTAGGCTTCAGCCTGCGTTCCACTGCAAACGCGGAAAAAATTTATGTATTTACGACATCACATTAGAAACCACAAAATAATACTATTCTCCACAATGTAATGGATGTTTTTATACATATAAAACTTCCTCTTCAATCACTCTATCTATTAAAAAAAATCGCATCGAAATCCGTTGCGCAGTTTTAAATATTTAATCATACAAAGGAACATAGGGAAAGAGAAAGTGAATTTGTTTTATACTATGTAGTGATATTACTTATAAATTATTCAAGTTAGCAATTTTGTTTTTATTTATGAGATGGCAGTCAAATAATGCAACCAACTTGTAAATTATTATAAAATACATTGTTTTATTAACAAAAACGTTCAGGATCATATCACAGACCGTTTGAAGTGGATAAGTAACAAAGGTTGGCGAACAGGACTGTTTGTCAATACCTAATCTATACTAATATATAAAGCTGAAGGGTTTGTTTGTTTGTTTGTTTGTGCGCGCTAATCTCAGGAACTCCTGGTCCGATTTGAAAAATTCTTTTTGCGTTGGATAGCCCATTAATCCAGGAAGACTTTAGGCTATATAACATCACGCTGCGACCAATAGGAGCGGAGCATAATTAATTCCACGCGAACGAAGTCGCTGGCGGCTGCTAGTTACAAAATAAAATTATTTATATACGTTGGTGAGCAGAAATATTTTTCAAACACATGAAGCTGTGGATTATCAATATCCGTCAAAATAATTTTGATTGTGATTAATATACATAATTAGGGTAGGTATCGAAGCAGATACATTCTGGGCTGTTAATAAACTAACACGCTTTTGAGGAGGGGGGTCGCTATACACTATGCATGAATATGAATATTGGCACTAGTCTGGTCGTGCCTCGGAAAGCACGTTCAGCCTTTGGTTCCGGTTACCATAGGAACATCTAGTGGCAGTCCTTACGGGTTGTTAAAGCCCTCAGAAGTCCTACAATTTGTCTAACTGCAATCTGTCAGACGGTAGTCGCTTCACGGAAAATATCGACGTTTACCCAAAATCAGCAGTTAGACTGGTAAAGCGGACCCCAGACTCCAAAGCTGATGAAGAATTTCCCAGCTCAAAGCTCCCAGAATCCATAGCACGATCATAGGCAGTCAGTTTAGAATTCAAATGTGTCGCAAGTAGAGCACATTTCCTTCACTACACAGCACAGGACTATTTACCATAATGGAACTCCTTTTTCGGTCCTTTGTGGGGCTAGCTTTGATTAACTTTGATGTAGGTGAGTGCTCTGAAGGTAGACTGCCATCAGCTAATGGATTGTCTCACGCACTCCTTGTTCTTTCAAAAACCTGAAACCTTTTAACATTCTGCTTCTTTTTTTGAACAGCGGTCCTTTGAAGGTCTTTGTATGTTACGGTGTCTGTAAATTAATTTGTTGTTTCTCTTGATAGTGTGTTTGTCATGAATATTGTGTACTATATTAAGGATTTAGGGTGTTTCAATGAAATTGCAATAGTAAAATCAAAAACGTTTAATCATTATTCTATCCGCAAGAGACCCAACAAAACAAAACAATCAGTCATCAACAACATATGTAGGTCTCTTGCACGATCGCTCAGTTTAGACTAGATTTGAGTAAGTTTGGGTGATGGCTTAGGCAACGGGGAGATGAGCACCCTGGGGCTGGAATCCGTTCTCGTCAGCGACGTAAGAGACTTGATAGACGACGCCATCGGGACCGGGGTAGGAGTAGGAGCCTTGGACATGAAGAGCCTCGTTCTCGGAGCCAACATTCTTCAGCTGACCCTGTTCCTGGTGGGCGATGCCGTTGGAGGTCTCATACCTGTGAATTATGAACAAAATCTTATTTTAGGGAAATATTTTAACTAATAGTTTTTATGAGGTTCTAGACTTTTTAAAAATATCAACAATAAAGAACGAAGTCCTGGGTCTTATTGACATATTATAACATCTTTAGCAATACTCCAATCCAGTAGGGATTTCTTCAAAACTTACCCGAAGTTGAATCCTTCGACTCCAATGTTGTCGCTATCATAGCGGACTACGTGGGCATCAGCGTCTGGGCTAGCGGGGGCGGCGACGGCGGCGGCGACGAACAGGGCGAGTACGATGAACTGTTGGCAGAAGACACTACTGTTAGAAACCAGCCAGAACACCAGCTATCATCAAAACTTGATGATGATCAATCGGAAGGACCCTGAATTATTTTTATTGTTGCACTTGAGGTTCGAAAAACACTTTTCGTTTTGTAAATTCAAACGTACCGATTTCATTTTTGAAAGGTTTTTTATTTGTCCTGGAACTGTTGATGATTGAAAGGCACTCGAGCGACTGAATGAATGCCTCTGTGGTGGCGCTATAAGTATACGTTGTCAATTATGTAAATTTCATTTTGATTATGGATAAACTAATTTGATTCATATTATTGGTTGGTATAGATTGATGTAAATAAACTGGTTTGCAGATTCAGTTTCTGCAGACAAGTTTATTATAAGTGAGTGTATCTTAGAATAAAAGCTAAGCTGATTATATTTTATCTATTTGTTTTATTTCTATTTGTTATTTATTTTTTCTATTATATATGTCTAACTGTTGTAATTTTTAAAGAAGAGTAAAATTACTATCTTTCGACAGCCTACGTGGCGTAGCGGTAGCAGACGCGGCCGCTGCGCAAGGTGGCGCGGGTTCGATCCCCGCACAGTGCAAGTATTTGTATGCATGAATATGAATATTTGCACTGGTCTGGTCGTGCCTCGGAAAGCACGCTAAGCCGTTGGTCCCCGTTGCCATACGAACATCTAATGGCAGTCGTTACGGGTTGTTGGAGCCCTCAAAAATCTAACAATTGGTCTAACTGCAATGGTTCGATGTCACCTTCGGGTTGTGGAGGTCAGACGGCAGTCGCTTCACGGAAAATGTCGAAGTTTAGCCATATCAGCAGTTGGACTGGTAAAGCCGACCCCAGACTCCAAAGCTGAAAAGGCTTCGGATGCCACTGGGATTAACGCTGGGATGACGATGATGAGTAAAATTACTATCTTTCCAATTTATCGTAGTTGCTTTCGTAATTTTTTTTTTTTGAGTATGTTATAATTTTTGTGATTCTAGAGATATTTATTGTCGAAGCAAAGTGATAAGTAAATTAAGTATGTAGGTATGCTACATGTATGTATGTTTATGTTTTTGAGAACTGTTGTGTTGTTGTAGTATTATTTTTATGTCCTATAGTTTTTCACACCCTGTCTACATTTCTGTATTTATTGTCGTTTTGCAGGTATGCTGGAAGAGATTTTTTTTAATATAAATTACAAACTAGCGCTTGACTGCAATCCCGCCTGATGGTAAGCAGTGATGCAATCGTTGATGGTAAGGCGTGCTAGTTTATTAAGCCTACTCACTCAAAAGAACTTAGTAAATAGGAAGGAAGTTGAGCGCGGTGATGCAATGTTAAACCCAACAACACGACCAACGATGCTGCGCCAGGGAGAAATTGATCTGGAGGCCCTCCACAACCAAACTCCTGACACAACAACATTTCGCGCATCTTACCCGGTACGTACATCGCAACACAACTGCTCAGACCCGTCCTACGTAGGGCTTCACCAGACATCATGCCGGAATACGACGAATCGCTTGGCGGCATGACTTGGTCTAGTAGGTGGTAACTTATGCCGGTGGCTGATGTTGTGGCCTACCACCGAGAAAAATGAAAATTTTTAAATGAAATTAGAATCACCTCTGTACCTATGTACTTCCTGCTCTGATTTTTCCTGTCTTTTTTTTTGTCTGTTTTTTTTTTGGGTACATAAATGATAAAATAAACAAATAAAAATGAATATTAGCTCTTTACTATTTTATACATTTTCATATAAGTACCTATAAATAGAGACGCTTCGCGGTTAGCAACACTTGTGATAACCCCAAGTTAGTTCAACTTGACCGCTTTATATTCATTAACTAAAAAAGAAGCGAATACTCTCATTGGCTCATTAAGACGATCGACTATAATGGTATAATTGTCGATTAGCTTACATAAGATGCGAGAGCTGCCATACTTGGGAGACCTATACAAGAATACATGCGTAACGGCCTTAAAAGTAAATTGCTTAAATGTGAGTCGAGTTGACATGATTTCTTTATTAAAGTATTGTGTTATCAATATGGATCCTAGGCGGAGTCAGAAGGTTGAACAAACTTAAGTAATAATTTGGTTTGTTTTCAATGCTTTCATAATATGCTGATTTAATTTTAGAACATTAGTAACCGTTCTCAATCCTTTTACTGTATAGTTGATATTTTTGATGGTTTACAAAAATTTTTATTTTGATGAGATTTCGGATCAGCATATTTGTGTTGATGAAGCTGTAGAGTAATTGTGTAACACATTATCAGTAGCAATGGATTTCATTTTGACAGTTCAACAACGTTCATCACGGTATTTACTTTGTTGGGCATAGACAGTTTTAGGATATCAACAGCTAATATGCTAATATGCTTCAAAATTATTCCAATTGATAGTAATAACTATCAATTGGAATAATTTTCAGATTCAGGTGCTGATTAATGAACTTTTATGGTTATAAATAATCGTAAACTTAATAGCAGCATTGTTAGTTATACAACGTGTCATGGCGCCAGTTTTTGGGCTTTTTTCCTGCTGACAGCGATGCGGATGAATAGTTTTAGCCTCTTGAATCCATATGTATTCATCATCATCATCATGATTTCAGTGTTTAGTCCCGGTGGCAGCGGTGACTTTCGCGTTGGATCTCAGACTCCGCTTTTCTCTTCATTCTCCTCCAATTCGCGCGATTTTTAGCATCCCGTGGTGTGAGATTGTTGGCACGCATGTCATCTCTTACTATGTCAAGCCAGCATTTCTTTGGTTTACCCGCTTGTTCCGGCCCGGCGGAGGAGCCAAGGCAATACATTTGTTACCCACGTAACATGGCGGTTTTCGTAAGATGTGACCGTACCATCGTAGGCGACCCTCCTGTAGTTTGTCTGCTACATATGTACCTATTATTATTACTATTTCAAGGCTATTAGCGGTTAAAATATATAAAAATAAGGAAATCTTTAAAACAATCTAAATACTTAGTAATTATATAACCTGACTAGCAGCCGCCAGCGACTTCGTTCGCGTGTTATGTAATTATGCTCCGCTCCTATTGGTTGCAGCGTGATGTTATATAGCCTAAAGTCTAAGGCTATCCAACGCAAAAGAATTTTTCAAATCGGAGCAGTAGTTCCTGAGATTAGCGCGCACAAACAAACAAACAAACTCTTCAGCTTTATATATTAGTATAGATAATAGATTTAACAATACAAAGTCGACAAGTAACAAATTGGCTTCCGGCAAACATGGCCAGCATAGTGCCAGTACAAACTAGAAATATTCACCAGTACAAAATGGACGAATTTTGTACTGAACCATTTTTAGTTATCAATAAAACTTGTGTCTCGAACCCGATTACATGTTGGCTTACTCCATATTAAAGAAGTGCAACTAAAGAATCCGCTGTGGGTATTTCAAAGTTACAATCAATTTAAACCATAGCTAAATTGATGATGACCTAAACCCTATAGAAACAGGTTTTGCTTTTTATTCTGCTGCATCCACTTAAGGAGGTCACAAGAAGTCATAGTACCTTTTATATTTATAGGTACTTTGACCCATAAGGTATATAGAATGGCAAGTATGGTACTTGCGCAAAAATTATTATAAAACAGATATCTAAAAAACTGTTTGAAAATAATTTTCTTAATGGCTTTTTTTAAATTCAAAGATACACACACATAAATCCAATCTTTGAAGTCGGCAAGCTCATAATAATAAGCAAATTGACCTTAATCTATGTAAAGAATATCTATAAAAATTAATGTATTCATAATAAAAACGAGATATACATAAATAACGTCGTATTTCATTCATCTTAGTTCATTTACAAAAAATACGAACACACTTGAAGCACGTGATGTACGTGTGTTTGGTCCAAAATAAATTATTTATATGCGTTTTTTTAATTATTCAAAAATAATCCGTACTAAACCAAAACTACTAAAATCCTATAAAATAGCGTGAAAAAATCCTCTGTATTATATACAATATGTAAAGGAAACCCTGTCCGATCCGTGAAGGTATTGTTAGGAAACGATGACTGATTCTACTAATGCCGACAAAGCCGGACTAAAGTTTTAAAAAAAATCCCCCTAAAAAAATACATATTATTTTGCAAAAAGAGGTAACTTAATACATGTGCGGTAGGACACCCTTCCGTGGGCGACGAGGGGCGGGGCACGCGACGCGTGGTCGAATCGCATAAGCGTACCGTCAAAATGGTGTTGTCACTTTTTTAAAAATGACCAAATTTCGGGGAAGTTGGAATTGATTCGCGGGAAAAAAAGATTATTTTAAAATTCATTAGTATTGTAACTATGATGATTACGTAAAATTTTATATTATATTTGGTCATGTGTTTACCTAACCTTTATTATTCTTATGGGTCGGACAGGGTTTTCTTTACATATTGTATAATATGGCAATACTCCGCCTCTGGTCAAGGTCAAAGCCAAGCATTGGGTCAAGGAAGTGTCAACCAGCCTTTTGGTGTTTTCATTGAACAAACCATGAGCATTCGGACCGGTACGAGGGATTCAATTGCAAACGGCTAAAAAAAAGATAAATTACCGACGAGATTATTATAGAATAGCTAATTACTGAACATCTGCGGAAAGTATAAGCTTATGAAGATCAATATCATGTTTTCCCGATTCCCTATCATGTGGGGTTTTTAACAAGAAATGTTTTGGACTGTCAGTTTGTGAACCACTGCTGCTTTTGTATTGTTTGTAAATGTATTACTAACATAGTTTGTAGGCACATGTAACTAACACTATGAGTCTGGTTGCTCAAAATAAATAGATTAATAATTAATTAATACTAAGTGTTCCAGACCGTATATCATACATGGCGGCCACATTAACAAGTCTGCGGCGCAAGAGACATAATAGTTTGTATATGTGTGCTGAGACATGGTCGCTAACAATGGGCCTTATAAGAAAGCTCAATGTTATTCAAAGGGCAATGGAGAGGGCTGTGCTTGGGGTTTCACTGTGGGATCAAATCAGAATTGAGGAGATCCGCAGAAGAACGAGAGTAACCGACATAGCCGAAGAATGGCATCAGTGAAGTGGCAGTGGGTCGGGCACTTTTCCCGTAGGACCGATGCCCGATCGGGCCGACGGGTTCCCGAGTGGCGACCATGCACCGGAAGACGCAGCGTGAGCAGGCCCCCGACAAGGTAAACCGACGACTTGGTGAAGGTCGCGAGAAATCGCTGGATGCGGGAGGCGCAAGACCGGTCGTCGTGGAGATCCTTGGGTGAGGCCTATGTCCAGCAGTGGACGTCTTTCGGTTGAAATGATGATGATGATGATGATGTGTGCGTAGGCACTGATGCACTCTCATAGCCCGAAACCCTCTAATAAACATAATATTATAAATTCAGTCAGTTTAAAAAATACTGAACCTTTCCACATCCAGAATTACAAGTTATCCTTTTCCAGTGGACGTAAATTCCACAAAATATTACACATAAATTATTCTGCACGGGTGACGTCACAAATTCCCAGTGAATGCATCACTAGCATAAGCTCGGAGATGCATGACGCAACAATATGTATTTTATAATGTAAGAATATACGATTAATTTGTACAAATGTGTAATTGCATGACGTGTCCGGCATGTTGATGTGGTCGTGGAGAGTAAACCGCAACGTAAAGACCACGGCCACATTGATTGGCTGATTGATGTTACAATCGCATTCTATTATTGAAAATAAATAAAAAAATGATGCGGCTGTAAATGTTCTGCGTGCCATTTTGGTCAAGATTTTTTTTTTTTATTTATTTATTATAAACTAGCGCTTGACCGCAATCCTGCCTGATGGTAAGCAGTGACGCAATCGTTGATGGTAAAGCGCACTAGTTTATTAAGAGCCTATTCACTCTAGCCTTGAAGACACTCAAATTGTAGTCCGACGGAAACACCGCCGCTGGCAAATTATTCCAGTCCCTCGATGTACGCGGTATAAAGGAGGAGGCGAAACGCTTCGTCCGGATCGTAGTGGTGTTAACAACGTAAGGGTGGAAACCAGCCGTACGACGGGTCGTCCGCTGGTGGAACGGAGATGGGGGAATTAAATCATGCAATTCCCTCGCACACTCCCCGAAATGCATCCTATAGAACACCGAAAGGCTGGCTACTCTACGCCTGTGCTCTAGGCTTTGGAGACCAACTCGAGTTAGATCAGGATCACCAATCAGCCTCCTTGCACGTCTCTCCACTGAATCCAAAGTGGCCAGGTGACACTTGGCAGCACCAGCCCAAATGTGGCTGCAGTACTCCACACACGAACGGCCCTGTGCTTTGTATAACATTAGAAGCTGCCCAGGTGTGAAGTACTGCCGGACCTTTGCGATAACGCCAAGTTTCCTGGCAGCCACCTTAGCCTTGGACTCAAAAATAAAACTAACATACAGAATATATTATGTGTAATAACTATTTAAAATAGTTTATGTCTCGTTCTCATGTTTATTCGTACTGGTGACCTATTAATACAAGAATCTATTTTATTTTACTGCTGTATACTCTGGAATTTTCCGATACCAGCAAAATCCTAGTCATCATCTTCCTGTCCTTTTACAACCTATATTGATGTAGGCTTTCAGTCTAACCAGTATTTTATAGGAAACTAATTACTGGAATTAATTACTAGATAATATGATACGACACATGGTACGACTGGTTGCCAGATGTTTAGGTTTCAGACTACTTTTTTTAATAATTGTAAACTATGACCGCAATCCCGCCTGATGGTAAGCAGTGATGTATTCGTTGATGGTAAAGCACGCTATTTTATTAATTCACTCAAAATCTGAGGGAATAGGAAGGAAGATGGCAGTTGAGCGAGGTGGTGCAATGTTAAACTCATTAACACGACCAACGATGGAGCGCCAGAGGGAGATTGATCTGGACACCCTCCACGACCAAACTCCTGACATAAAAACATTTGGTGCATCGTACCCGGCACACATCGAGACACAACTGCTCTGACCCGTCCTCCGTACGGCTTCACCAGACATCATGCCGGAACACGACGAATCGTTTGGCGGCAAGACTTTATCTGGCGAGTGATAACTTCTGCCGGCAGCCGATGATATGGCTTACCACCGAGAGAAACGACTTGCGACGACTGTTAATGATACACAAAGCACAACTGATATTAACAGCTTCATGTGCTGATATATCCTAGTATGTTCTCGAGAAATATCGTTGGTCCTTCGTTCCGTCCTGGCACAATATACCTACATCGATAATTGGAGACAATGGGTTATCAAAACTAAAAAAAAAAAACAATTTAAATTTTCAATTTTTTTGTAGATTGACACATTACATCAAGACTACAAAACCGGTGATAAATATATCACACAGCTGTAATTAACAGTCCATGATTACGATTTATGACGACGCGATGGTAATTAGCCAATTTTATTAAAAAATCGCACGAAATCCATATTGAACAAAAGTGTTAATTTTGATCAATAATTCATCAAATGGTTTTCGCAAATATCAACCTTTTGCGGAATGTGGTAACCCATTGAACTTCACCTTGTTACGACATCCGACCGCATGACACCTGACCGCCCACTTATGTTACATTGTAAACCCCGCGCTTACAAGTAAGCGGGCAGCGGGCCAGGTGGTAACCGCTTGGTAAGAGTAACTTTATATTTTGTTTGAAGAGTATCTTTTTTCATTATTTTAGAAAACAACATGAACATATTGTACAGTGTTACAATTAATACCTACTTAGCGTTGTAAGGAAATTGGGTATATTTCTTTACGAAGCTAAGTAAATAAAAAGAATTATGTAATAAATATTGAATACCTACGTATTTTACAAACTACTAAGCCTATAATTTGAATGAATTTCATGTGCCACACCGATAACGGAAACGGCCGTGAGCCACTTTTTTTTATTATTAGTTATAAACTAGTGCTTGACTGCAATCTCGCCTGATGGTAAGCAGTGATGCAATCGTTGATGGTAAAACGCACTAGCTTATTAAGCCTATTCACTCAAAAAAACTGAGTGAATAGGAAGGAAGACGGCAGTTGAGCGAGGTGATGCAATGTTTAACCCAACAACACGACCAACGATGCTGCGCCAGAGGATGATCTGGAGACCCTCCACGACCAAACTCCCGACACAACAACATTAGGCACATCGTACCCGGTACACATCGCAACACAACTGCTCAGACCCGTCCTCCGTACGGCTTCACCAGACATCATGCCGGAACACGACGAATCGCTTGGCGGCAAGACTTTGTCTGGTGGGTGGTAACTTATGCCGGCGGCTAATGTTGTTGCCTACCACCGAGACTTGCCGATGTCTTGAAATACTAAATATGCACTCTGACCCCATAACCCTAGTGTTTCAACCTCAAACGGCTCGAAAATTTCCCATTTACGGATAATAATCGGTTGGATCTGTCCACTGGCAAAGTAGGTACCCTAAATTCTCTTTTTTATAATTATAAACTAGTGCTTGATCGCCTATGATGGTAAGAAGTGATGCAATAGTTGATGCTAAAGTGCCCCAGTTTATTAAGAGCCTGTTCACTCTAGCCTTGAAGACAATTAAATTGTTGACGAAAACACCGCCGCTCGCAAATTGTTCCAGTCTCTCGTTGTACGTGGTATAAAAAACGAGGCGAAACGCTTCGTCCTGATTGTAGTGTACCTTTTATACCTATAAATTTTTTAGGGTTCCGACTCAGAGGGTAAAAACGGGGACCTATTACTAAGACTTCACTGTCACCAGTCTGTATTGAGATACAACAACAACCAACAACTGCAACCTACAACACCAACTAGCTAGACAGTTGAAATTTTCTGAAAAGATCTATTTCTGTTGCCGCTATAACAAGAAATAGTACAACTTTACACACTACGTTTTCATAAATCGCTTCCGTACACCGCTTACAGTGTCACATGGACTTCTAATCAAAATGTAGATATACTTGCATCAGCGAGACTAAAGCAAGCAAAGTTCGATAGAAGTAAGACGATTATATATTGTAAATACTCTTCACGAATTTACACATAGGAACAAGTTTTAAGAGAAGACTTAATATAGAATAATAATGAAGCAGTCTGAATGTGGATGTGGAATAAACTCAATCCAGTTGATCCTAAGGTCTTCTCTCCTGGTGCAGCAAACTTGATGTCCGGCTAATCTCTTGAAGGCCCGACTTCAGATGTATTTTTGCAAGTTCAAGCCGGCGCGAGACACACGAAACTCTTTCTACTTGTTCCTTAAAGTCAAAAAACGAGCAAGTATGTGTAATAACTGTCAGATATAATCGATCACCTTAAGAAAATCCTATGCAGTAAGTTTCCGTATGTATTACAGTTGGAATAAGCTATATAAGAATAAGCGATTAGGTAACCGCGCCTTTTAACTATTCGATTGTGAATTGTATAAATGCCATTCGAACTCTGCCTACCTTGTTAGGAAGAAATACCATGTATGATACATGGATAAGTGCCAGCGCAAACGGTGTGTTTTGTCGCTACGCCTTTTGGCGGGGATGTCGTGTGTATCTGCGTCTAGTCGCTGCGACTAGATACATTTTTGGTATACGGCTATGTCTTGCTTCTGCAAATAAATGCAGAATTGTCGTTCACATATGTGTGGTGTTGCTCTGACTAGACGCAGAGTTGTTACAACAAACGTAATTAAAGGTAATTTTCTTTGAGTATTCGAGAGAGAGAGAGAGAGTCGTGTTTTCATCTTCTACTCATAAACACGAGTGAGACTAGTCATCGCGGCGAGGTCAACAGCATGCCATGCGTGTACTCAAATATGTACCTACATGCCTTTGTCGTTAATGTATGCCGCTCGTGTGTATTCCATTTTCTTAGCGCTTACAGCAATACTGACGCTGACCTGTCACATTCGACATGCATTGTAAGTCTAGTCGTTGAGACAAGTAGCGAGACCGTATAACTCCTCTAGCCTGTGGATTTTCGGCCGTTACCAGCTAGTCATCTAGTCAGTAAGCTTTCGTAAACGCTGGTCGCATATTATGCGCTATGACTTAAGTATAATTAACTCAATCAGACGCATACAATTTTGTTTTGCTAAACCAGTTTGTAGTGATGTCCAAGCTATCGAATAACTATTGATAAATTGATTCCGTGTAAGGTCGATTATATAAATTTTTATTCGATTATATTTGGATATGAATTTAATAATACCAATTTGTGAAATAAAATCAACTATTGCTTTTTTAAATGCTTGTTAAGATCGAGATTGTCTCGAAAAACAGAGGGAACTATGTTTTGTGAACTAAATGGTTCATAAAATTTATTTCATGAAAATAAATACTTTATTTTGGTAGGTAGGTTATCTATGAAAACAAATGTTTTGTATTAAAGATTTTTTTTTTAAATTTTCTTAAATAAAATCATTGTTACCTGATTCCTGTCCAGGTTCAATTCGTTCCCGAGGCCCAACTGTGACAGACCCTATTAGTAAGATTCCAGTGACTGCCTGTGGTGGCAGACAGTTTTAGATTCCATCTCATGAATAGTGGTATCTGGTAAGTGGCCTATATTTTCCTCATATAAATAAAATGACATTTATCTGATTACCAAATGATACCACATATACGAAAATCTGAATGACAAGTGAAAACCAAGCCATTCACTAATGCGGCTTGGTGAACCTGAAAAGGAATTAAGTATAATTTGTACTCATCATTATACAAAATACAAAAATAAATTTTACCGAGTCACGTGAACCTACCCAATACCGTAATATGTATGACGTCTTCAGCCAATTTTTTAATCAAAGTCAGCCAGATTAGTTTTCGATATAAATTATGTACTTAAATATCGCAAGTAGGTCAATATTTGAAATTCTTAATTTCACAGAAATCATAAATTATACCTGTCCAAAATGATGCTGATCGAGGTTATTGCCAATGAGATCACTTGTATCACAAATATACATGAATTACGTTAACCATTCTGGCTTGACTTATACCAAAAACTATTGTGTGTTGGGGTAGGCTCCAAATCTAACGGGTACACCAGCAGCTGCACAGCAGCACTATATCGAGCGTCGTAGTAGTATAGTGGAACACCAGCCTCTCAAGTATGAGTGTACCGGTTCGATTTCAGGTCAAACCGATGTAACTTTTCTGAACTATATCTTGGACACCAATGACTGATTACAAGATGAAGGAAAGCATATTGAGGAAACCTGGACTGAAATAGCCAACCTGCATTGAGCAAGCGTGGGGATTACGCTCAATCCTTCTCTGTATGAGAGGAGATAGGGTACTGACACTGGTAGTCAGCCCCGCACCAGTGCTCAGCCTTTTTCCGTTGAAAACCAATACAAATAGCGCTCTAATACAAACAAACCAATCAAATTATTTTTAATTGATTCTGTGACTTCTCATTGGTCGATTTAATTCCAAACATGTTAGCTAAGTAGCTGCGAAGCACATTAAATATGAGTCCATTTCGATGTTGTCAGCTGACGAGGCGATACGCGGAGCACGCGCTGTTTTTTTGTTAGTGGGAAGCGTTCGCAAAAAGGTAATTTATTTATTTGTCTTTGTTAGTTTTAGGGCTCGTAGTATTAAAGTTTCCTTTGATTATGAGTTTTGACATCGTAATCAATGAAAAAGTATAGTATTTTTCTTAAGAATGATTAAATAAGGAGGCGGCCGACTACTGGGTACTATTTTTGTATACATTATCTAGTACTCAGCCACCCTTGGCTGACTACTGGTTTTAACTCGTTTTTTTTTTATTTTGAGTTATATTAGTATCATTTTAAAGGTCACAGTCCACTCTTTAAACTAAAATACCCTTCCCATATAAGGTTTTGTCAAAAACCCAATAGTCGGCCACTTAAATAGTAGCAGTTGGTTACGTGGCTGAGTACTGGTGAAAGTAGACCCAGTGTTCAGCCGTCCGTATTTAAATTGTTTCTTTATACAGATTCTTATTCTTAGGCTATTTTAAAAGTCATAACATTTGTTGCAGTCACGTCTAATGTCTCTTTCAAGACCTATTTTACAATACCCTGAAGAAAAATTAACCCAAGCCTTAGATGCTATCAGAAATGGGATGACAATCAGGGAAGCTAGTAGGACTTATGGTGTTCCCCGAGGCACACTTCAAGATAGAATTCATCTTCGAGTTCCTGAGGGTCCTAGAAGAATGGGTCCGGAAACCATTCTTAACAAATATGAAGAAGCCGAAATTGCAACCTGGCTTAAAGATCTTGCAATTTGCGGGTTTCCCAAAAAACCAGACAACCTATTGAATTCTGTTCAACAAATGATGATCGAAGATGGCAGGCCCAATCCTTTCATAAACGGAAGACCAGGTAAGAGATGGATGAATTCTTTTTTTAAACGGAACGAATCAATTTCTATGAGGACACCTGAAGCGATTTCAAAAGGAAG
Organism: Sesamia nonagrioides; assembly: GCA_017933935.1. Classification (NCBI taxonomy): domain Eukaryota; kingdom Metazoa; phylum Arthropoda; class Insecta; order Lepidoptera; family Noctuidae; genus Sesamia; species Sesamia nonagrioides. The sequence continues at coordinate 2,513,005 of JADWQK010002063.1, forward strand.
AACAGTACCTAATCACCGAAGAGAGCATTCGAAAATGGTTTGAGAAACTTAAAGACTATCTCACTCAAAATCAAGCACTCGATGTGTTAGAAGATCCTAAAAGAATTTTAAATGGTGATGAAACAAGTTTCATGCTTTGCCCTAAAACAGGAAAAGTGATAGCACCCCGAGGGTATAAAAATGTGTACCAAATAGTACAAGGTAAGGAAAAAGGGGCAGTCACTGTTTTAGCCTTTTTTTCCGCAATGGGTGATATTTTACCCCCATGTGTTGTTTTTCCGTACATCAGACCACCCAAAGATGTTATAAATAGCATGCCAGACGATTGGTTTCTTGGAAAATCTGACACAAGTTGGATGAAAGCGGATATTTTCTATGACTATATAGCTAAATGCCTAACCAAATGGATAAAAGACAATGAAGTGGGGAAACCAGTGCTTGTTTTCGTCGATGGTCATAAAACTCACATGACAATGAAACTCAGTCAATTTTGTCATGACAATAGCATTATCTTGTACGCACTTCCACCTAACACAACACATATCAAGCAACCAGCTGATGTAAGTGTTTTTAAATCACTGAAATCTGAATGGCCGACTACTGTCCATGACTGGTGCGCACAGCCAGAAAACGTGAACACTGTACTGACTAAAACTACGTTTTGTCCATTGCTTAATAAAGTATTAAGTAAAGAATCTCTAAAAGAGTCGATCAAAAATGGTTTTCGTAAGTATGGCCTCTATCCGTATGATCCCAGTGCTGTAGATTACTCTAAATGCGTTCAAAATATCTTAGAGAACAAAAAAAATAATACACCTGGTCCCAGGAAAATGCAAAACAATTCAGTTTAAATGATTCAGTAAGAAGTGAAACTACAGAAAAAGTGGTTGAGAATAAGGACAACAGAATGATAGTTGAGGAAAAAACAGAACCACGTGTGACAGATAAAGACAAATGTTGTATTGACGAAGTTGAAAAAGATGGAGTTGAAGGAGGATTCTACGTATTTGTAACTGAAGACGAAAATAATTGCTTAAAGAAGACTGCCATTGAAAGCGAGATGATTCGGATGGACAATAAAGAAAATGACAATGGTGAAATAAATTCATCTCAACCTGAGACACTAGATAACAGTAATTTAAATAATTTGATACTTGGCGATCTCACTTTTGATAATAATAATTTGTTGGGCGATGACATTAATATAGGATCGTTTGAAGTTAATGATAGTTTGATATTACCTACTGTTAGTACCTATAGATAATAATTCTCTGATACAAGAAAATGAACTTCGTGATAACATAATACAGACAGATTCTATCATACAAGTTAAGTCTCCTAAAGTATCACCTTTTGTACGAAAACATCTTACAATACCATCACCAATAAAGAAATCTACCGCTCCTAGAGTCATGAACAGAATTGGCGCGATTTCATCTAAAGAATGGAGACAATTCGAATTATCTAAAGATGAAGAAAAACAAAAAAAGAAAGAGGCTATTCAGGAAAGAAAGTTACAGAGGCAAAAAACTAAAGAAGAAAAACAAAAACAAAAATATGAAAAAAGTAAAAAAACAGCTTTAAATTCTACCAAAAGTAAAGTGAAGGAGACTACAAAGAAGAAAAATGATGATTCAAGCCAGGAATTAAGGTGCACAAAGAAAAGGAAATTGGAAGATTTAAATGAGATAGATAAAGAAACAAGGAAGACAGGCTGTGATTTATTAGAAATTAAACAAAATAAAATTAAAATTCTCAGTAATATACTTCTATCACCTGAAACTCTTGAAACAGAAACCTGTAAGAATGAAAAGCTTCTGAAGAAAATTGTTGATCGACGAGAAACTTTTAGAAGTGAAACAGAACTTGAAATCTTTTTAAATACTCGTATTACTGAAGAATTTACCGACTGATTTAAGTATAAGTTAAGTAAAGTTAATATTCGATTGTTGTGATTAATAGGGTACAATTAGGGTCTTTGACTACTGAACTAATTGTTTATTAATATTCTTAATCTTTAAGCTTGAAACTATAGATCTCAAGAGAGGCTGACCACTGGTGGCAATACGGCTGAGTATTGGTTTTTGGCGGCTGAGTACTGGTAAAAAGTGCCTTATTTTGTTAAAACGTTTTTTTCTTTCTATTAAAGAATAGGTTTGTAATTTTTGTTAATTTTGTAACAAAATTTAATAAATGATAAGCCCATTTATATAAAAGACTTTCAATTTACTCTTTCTAATATTTTCTTACATGAGTTTGAACCCAGACTTTCCACTAAAAGGCTGACCACTGGTGCCAGTACCTATGTGCCCAGCAGTGGGACGATAAAAAGGTTGATGATGATATGGAGCGACTGTCTATTTCCAGCAGTGGAGTTCTTTCGACTGAAATGATGATGATGATGATGATGACTGCCTATCCGAACTCAGTTACTAAGTAACACGATACCCCTTAATCAGACTAGTTGTCAGATATTTAAGGCCCTTGGCACACAGATAGATTATTAATCAAAAATAACACATAGGTTACTTTTTAACTAGATATTTCCACCAGATGGAAAGTTATGCTTGTGATAAGTTCTTTGTATAAGTGCTCTGTTTCTTGTGATAAGTGTGTTGTTCACTAAAATACTTTCAGTCTTTGCTAAATACTCTCCTTCTGCTTATTTGTTCTTGATTTCACTTTTCTGTCCTGTGCTGTACCTGTTACTGCCCCTTCTGCTAATCTAATATTGTACGTGGAAACTTTTGATTGCCCTTCTTTCACTAATTATCTTCTACCTGTACCTGTATATGCTAGCTGTAAGTTTCCTTAAAATCGACAGCCTCCGTGGCGTAGCGGTAGCGGACGCGGCCGCTGCGCAAGGTGGCGCGGGTTCGATCCCTGCACAGTGCAAGTATTTGTATGCATGAATATGAATACTTGCACTGGTCTGGTCGTGCCTCGAAAAGCACGTTAAGTCACTGGTCTGGTCGTGCCTCGGTTAAGCCCCGGTTGCCATACGAAACATCTAGTGGCAGTCGTTACGGGTTGTTGGAGCCCTCAAAAGTCCAACAATTGGTCTAACTGCAATGCTTCGATGTCGCCTTCGGGTTGTGGAGGTCAAACGGCAGTCGCTTCACGGAAAATGTCGAAGTTTAGCCATTTCAGCAACCCCATAAAGCGGACCCCAGACTCCAAAGCTGAAAAAGGCTTCGGATGCGACTGGGATTAACGCTGTGATGATGAGGATGAGGTAATTTTCCTTAAAATGTAAAAATAAAATAAAATAAACTACAGGGCTAAAATGTATGGATAGATGTTTGTTACTTTTTCATGCAAAAAGTACAAAATTTAGCACACAGAGAGTTTATAAAGAAGAATAAAACAAATGATCCTTTTTATCAAGATATTCCCGCGGGTTCAAAACTCAAGCGGGTGAAACCGCAGGGCGCTGCTAGTAACATTATAGCTATGAAAGTTTATATGGATCGAAGCATGGTTACATTTAAATATTTGTATATTATAATTTTTTTAAATATTTGTAACAATAGCTTGAAAATTTAAAAGAGTGTTTTTTTTTAATAGTTATAAACTAGTGCTTGACTGCAATCCCGCCTGATGGTAAGCAGTGATGCAATCGTTGATGGTAAAGCACACTAGCTTATTAAGCCTATTCACTCAAAAAAAACTGAGTGAATAGGAAGGAAGACGGCAGTGTCCATGGAGTTTCTTGCCCGTTCTTCTCCAAAGGTACCTACTCTTTGCAATAGGTGACTAGCTTCATCTTATTGACTGCCCGACCTTCTGACAATTCAAAAGTGCCTGTAACTGGTTTAATTGAAATAAAATTTGATTTGATTTGATTAAACACGTTTGTTAGATTTAGGTAACACCTAATTTATTAATGTCATTTTGCATGAGAAATTATAACGTTACTTTTAAAGATTTTTAATATAAATTGTAAACTAATGCTTGACCGCAATCCCGTTTGATGTTAAGCAGTGATGCAATCGTTGATGGTAAAGCGCGCTAGCTTATTAAGAGCCTATTCACTCTAACCTTGTAGACACTTAAATTGTAGTCCGACGGAAATACCGCCGCTGGCAAATTGGAATAGGTTGAAAAATACAGATCTCTTATAAAATTAACCTAAAGTCCTAATTCGATAGGCAAGTCAAACTAAGCATCACGTTTTGTACATGACAATATATTATATTAATCATAGTATCGTGTTCATTGCAAAAGAAACAGAATAATAACGGCTCAATGATCAGTGTCATAAGCACGAAACGTCAAGCTGCATGACAGAGTTGAACTTCACAGCTGTTCTGACTCTGAATGCACTATAATTAGGTATGCGACTTTTGATATTATAATATCGTAACATGCGAGGTATACCTCGCATGTTACGAAGCACGACGACACACCTATTGCATGTCATCGATTATTTTTAGAGAGAACAAAGTGTCGGATAATCTCTAACAACACCCTCAGCATCATCAGTCTGCAGCAGTGTACCTCTCCTATTGCACGTCATACAACTCGATTTTCAGTTAATTGCTGTCAATATTTAATTAACCGGCTAAGTGTATCACTAGTCATTTTATTTCATTTCACAATTCGAATATACAACGTTATTTTACGATTACGAAACACGTGTCTAGTATTTTTAAGTGAAGAATGTATGTACAAAGTTTCCATAAAACATCATGAAACAACACAAAGTTATGAGCTTGTTATCTTACTTAGTTGTCCCAACAAAAATTTGGTCAACGCACCGCTTGCACCTCCGCGCCTGAAGCAGTTCGGCGCGGAGAGCCCTGTCTCACTGTGCTCCTAGTACTACCGTCAGCTGTGTGTGCTTGGAACCACACTGCAACAATTTCTAAATGTAGGTATTTGGTAAAATATATAACATGGTGTAAAAATGATTGGAATCGATTCAGTTGCGTATTCTGAACAAAATGTATTCAGGTTTCGTAAAAAGTAAAAATATCATTGTATATGTTCTAATATAATGTTGTTAATTTGAAGACTACAAATGTGACGTATAATGACAACTGAAGTGACTGCTATTATCTACGTTTAGTATGATACTTACTCACTGATTTTTTTTGTTTACCGTAATTAACTATCTACATCGATAGAGTATCATCATCATCATCATCAACCTTTTATCGTCCCACTGCTGCGCACAGGTCTCCTCTCATACAGAGAAGGATTGAGCGTAATCACTACGCTTGCTCAATGCGGGTTGGCGATTTCAGACTTATAAAGTCCAGGTTTCCTCAAGATGTTTTCCTTCACCTTCAGTCATTGGTGTCCAAGATATACTTAGAAAGTACATATAACTTTAGAAAAGTTACATTGGTACTTGCCTGACCTGGAATCGAACCCGCACACTCATACTTGAGAGGCTGGTGTTTTAACCACTAGGCGACCACGACTTTTTCGATAGAGTATAATAGCATAATATTTATCTCAATACATTCAAATTAATTGATCAACTATATTCCCGATCTTCTCATGAACTCAATATAAAGAAGTATCTATGTATTTGCGAGTATCTCATATCCATCTCTATGTTGATTGTTGCTACAAGATGTTATTAGATTTGAACTTTACCGCCATACTTATCTTGTTTACCGATAGTTTAGCTAGTTTAAACAATAGAGGTGACCTGGCAAAGGTGGGAGGTGAAGATCTATATCAGGATTCGAGGTGATATTCTGATCTGGGCAGAGATTTTGTCTAGATTTATCTGGAAGTAGAAACGGATGATGAAGGATAATTGAGTAGTATTTAGAACCTAATGTAGATAAACATTTTTCAATACATTTGTGTATTCAATTGGATTTGACATTACAATTCATTTAAAAAAATCATATGTTTTATATGAAAGAAATATAATATAATATAATAATAACGTTTATTCAGAAATTATTTACATTGTTACACAAAATATATTATAGGCTATAATTTATTGTTACAATTGGATTACACATCTGTAACCGAACTAGGCAAAAGCCTGTGTTTCGGTTATCAGCGCCCAATCCCTTAAAAAGTAGACACGAGATATATGTAGGTAGCCATTGAGTACAGTCAACACTTTGTAAATTTACATGAAATTTAATTTACATAAAAATAGAATAAATCAATTAAATTTAATGAAATAAAATAAAATAACATCATACCAAATAAAATTAACATTTTTATAATTTATCAGAAATAATACAATAACTTAAAATTAGATTAAATTAAGAATAAGCACTAAACAGTACGTGTGTCCTCTATTTGTGTGATATGATTATGTGTGTATGAATGTAAGAGGGTGTGTGTATGTGGTAAATAGTCAATCACTGTGGTATATGTAGTATTAACTCAGTTTCTTCATAATTAAGTTTTTGTAAGTATTTTGTAACCTTTTCCTTACATTGAGTTTTCGTTAAAGGGTAGATATTAATTGCTTTATTTATCTTATTATAGATATAGGGTCCAATGAAGTTTGTGAATCTTGAGCTAAATTTAGTAGTATTTATTTCGTTTCTAACACATACTCTATCTGTTCTTCGTTTTTGTAGGTTTAGCGGATTATAAGTCTGTGAAGTATGTTGTAGAAGTACGACATTAAGAAGGAATAGCTGTCTTACAGTCAGAACCTCACAGTTCTTGTATAGTTGTGCGGTGGGAAAAAAGATACGTTTAAAAGTACAGACTTTGAGTACTGCACGTTGGGCGATCTCAAGGCTCTTCAAGGTGGTTTTTAAAGTGCCTCCCCAGGAGGGAATACAGTAAGATAGAAGCGACTGACAGAGAGCAAAATAGATCTGCCTTAGCAGTTGGGGATCAGCGATATTCCGCAAATTTTTAAAAATAAATATTAACTTACGAATTCTAGCAGATAAAATTTTAATGTGTTCTTTAAAGTTGAGTCCGCTGTCAATTGTTACACCTAAATATTTAATCGTCTGCACCCGTTCCAGTGAAGGGCATGAGCAGCTAGATCTCGATTGACACTCGTGTGATACGATTTTGTGACCCTGAGTGACTCCACTTACATTTCTAATGCCAAAACAAATAAACTTCGTCTTATCTATGTTTAGAGTAAGAATATTACCCCGCAACCACTTCCCGACCGCATCAAAACCACGTTGAGCAGCACGGAAAGTCTCGTCCCAATCACCCGCCGAAAAACAGAGGGCAGTATCATCAGCAAAGGAGATTATTTCACCCTGGGATAGCCTAAGATTAGTGAGTTGGTTTATATATACCAGAAACAACGTAGGCCCCAAGATGCTGCCCTGCGGAACTCCATGAGTGATTGGGAGGCTACCACTTTTGCGTGCACCAAGTCGGACACATTGAGTTCGCCCTGACAAATAACTTTCGAAAAGCTTGTGCTGCGTGCCTCTAACTCCCAGTCTCTCTAGCTTATCCAGTAGAATGGAGACAGAAATAGTATCAAAAGCCTTTGCTAGGTCTAGGAAGATAATGAGACATTTTTTTCTCCTATCTAAGTTTGAGCTAACATAATTGGTTAGTTTATTAACGGCCAGCTCAGTTGACATGCCCTGCCGAAAGCCATATTGATTGGTAGACAGCAATTGATTTTTTTCTAAGTAGCGTATTAGTCTGTTGTTTATTATTCTCTCTAGTATCTTCGACAAAGCTGGTAGAATAGATATTGGTCTGTAATTATTGATACGATTTCTGTCGCCACCCTTATGAATGGGGCAAACCTCAGCCCTTTTTAGCGATTCAGGGAACACACCCGACTGCAGGCAGTTGTTAAATATTTTAGTTAAAGGGGGAATTAGAATGTCTTTGTAGGTTTTTAAAAAATCGCTATTTATGTTATCCCACCCACATGCACAGTTTGACTTTAAACCAAGGACAAGGCGCTCTACCTCATCTTCTGAGGTATCCATTAATACGAATGAATATTCTGGAATTGAGTCAGTACATGTATTTTGAGCATTGCAGTCTAATGTATGTATGTTTTTTTGTTGTATTCTTTCGGCTAACGAGCTTCCTACGTTTATGAAATATCTGTTAACTTCATTGAGTGATTGTTCAGGAGTAACTGATAATGTAAGTAGTTCTTCAGATGAATTCGGTTTTTTGGAAGTGTTAGTGATATCTTTGATTACTTTCCACAGTTTTTTGTTATCCTGCTTTGCTGCTTGAAGTTGGTCTCTCTCGTATGCCCTTTTTACTTTTCTTATTACGGTAGTGCAGAAGTTTCTGTATCGACAGTATGTAATTTTTAAAATATATACACATTGTATACATATTGTTCCTAATATATTTCAGTGAATAAAGGGTATAAACAAAGCCACATTACTTAAATTCCTCTGAATGTCTGTCTTTAAAGTGTTTTAATGCAACCCTAAATACTAGCATCAAGTATTATGACTGAAAGTGAAGGAAAACATCTTCGTCAACCCGCATTGAGGTGATTACGATCAATCCCTCTTCTCTCTCTCAGCAGTGGGACGATAAAAAGATTGATGATGATGATGATTTAATATTATAAATGAATTGAACCGCACTCTACAGGCAAAAACAGAAACGGACAAAAAGATCACGCATACAATACAAAATACAATTATTAATTACAACCGTTCACGATAAGAAATAGCTATTGAACAAAAAGTGGAATTTCTACTACAAATACCGTTGTTAATAGTAAAAGAAAAACAGACGTAACGTTACGTAAAAAACCGTAGCTCGTACGAGATGAGACCATTTCAGAATTACATAAAGTGTGTCTCTAAATAGAAGTACTTAATTATCAATAGGTTACAAGTTTTAAACATAGGTGGGACAGGTTTTTTAGTATTGTCTTTGACATTAAAACGAAGTTATATTAAAATATTACGATTTATATGAGAGCAGAGGCCATCACCAATTAATTAGAACCAACGAGACGGGAGCGTTTGTGAAACGATTATACTTTTCGTGCGTCACTACACTCGATCCGACATTTAAACCATCATTTTATACAATCTGATCAACGGATTATTACTTGTATCGCGTTAGGAACATGTAAAACGGCAGATGTACTAAATATGTTGTCGGTATTGTAGGCTTTTTTACTATCCTGTATCATGGGTGCGGTTCTCCCACTTACACAAACAGCTAAAACCGGCACAATAATTTGTAGCCCGTACACACAAACATATGTTCATACAGCCCATCTCCGTTCCACCATCAGACGACCCATCGTAGGGCGACTTTCCACCCTTACGTTGTTAACACCACTGCGATCCGGACGAAGCGTTTCGCTTCCTCTTTTATACCGCGTACTTCGAGGCATTGGAACAATTTGCCAGCGGCGGTGTTTCCGTCACACTACAATTTGAGTGTCTTAAAGGCTAGAGTGAATAGGCTCTTAATAAACTAGCGCGTTTTACCATCAACGATCGCATCACTGCTTACCATCAGGCGGGAGTGCGATGAAGCGCTAGTTTATAATTTATAAAAAAAAAAGTTTATTCAGTGAATTAAGTCTAAGTCTAAAGTATACGCAGTCGGTCCTACGAACCGTATGATGGTTATACAAGGTGTAACATAAAGGGTATATACATAACAAAGGTATGGCATCTTTACATGATATCAAACGATATTGGAAGGGTTTTTTAATCCTATCTCCTTATGTTAGGAAGTTATGAGGAAAAACACCGCCTGTGATAGGCTACTATCATACTAGTCGTACAGAGATATTGAAGACATTTATCGGATTTTGGCAAGTAACGTGACGGGTAACGAGTAGTTATTAACGTATGTAGTGTGCTGCCACATTTGTTATGATTTGATTTTAAGAAACACACGAAACCGAACATTTGGTACCAATTTTTTGAGTATTTCATTTTGAGTTGAGACCCTTCCGATATCGTTTGATATCATCTAAAAATGCCATGCCCTTGGTATGTATATACCCTTTTTGTTACACGTTGTATACTTATATCATACATATCACTCTATAGGTTTAGGTGATAATCTAATGACTTACAAAAAACATGGGTTAACCGACTAAAAGTAATCATCATTATCATCATCAACCTTTTTATCGGCCCATTGCTGGGCACAGGTCTCCTCTCATTCAGAGAAGGATTGAGCGTAATCACCACGCTTGCTCAATGCGGGTTGGCGATTTCGGACTTAAAGTCCAGGTTTCCTCAAGATGTTTTCCTTCACCTTCAGTCATTGGTCTCTAAGATATACTTAGAAAATACATATAACTTTAGAAAAGTTGCATTGGTACTTGCCTGACCTGGAATCGAACCCGCGCACTCTTACTTGAGAGGCTGGTGCTTTAACCACTAGGCCACCACGACTTCAATCCGATTCTAAAAGTAATACCTGTCCTATATAGTTGTTTTGTTACATCACTGCTCCAATTTAGTATCATTATGATTCCGATAATAACATTTCTAAATTGAAGAGTACAACTGTGACGTAGCATGACATCGAAGTGACTGGTATTACGTTTTGTCGGTTAACTCCACAGAGTACTTTTCGTGTTTGTTTTGTTTACCGTTAGTTTACTGTATTAACTGATGGAGTATAGATATGATGGTTCATAAGAAACAAACATACAAACAATCAAACCGTTTCCCTTTACCTATAATTTAGTTAAAGATGGAAAATACTACTTTCTAATGAAAATATTATATCGTTCCCATCACGTAGTCTCTAAAATCTTCCACCAAAATAATGTATCGTTAAAGCCAGTCTCTTGAGTCGTTAAATAATTTTATGAATATCATCTCCTTTTCGATCGAACGACAGAGAAAGTGAATGTCAAGGCTGTCTATATCTCAAATGGCTACTTGTGGATACCTACATTTATATTGATTTTATGGATATATTCAGTTACTAGTAACGCCCCGTGGATTCACCCATATAAGTTTTTATCCCGTGCCAATATCGAGACAATTAAACTATCTCATATGGTAAGCCTGGTTATATGTAACTATGACATATATTAATTATTTTTAAATTTCGCCAAACCAGCCGATTCAGGGTGAAACGACTGGTTTCGCGAAAAGCTATGAAAAGTTTAAGCTATAATAACACGCAAACACAGTCACACACACCTACCCACATACACACTCACTCAACAAACTTTAGCCTTTATAATATTAGTCTGATTACACAATATAATTATGCTTGTGGCCCCATGACCATATATTGTGATCTAGTTTCGTTCAGGGATTTCGCCGAATTGCAAGAATACTGTTTTTATAGATCTACGCGGAAATGATGCACTTCGCTGGTTGTAATGTTATGTACATATTCAGATATACTTACACTTATTATTTATACTCATATTCATACTTATATATGTATCATTCATTTCCACGGTCCATAATATGCTTTCCATTATTATGAGGCTCTGTTTTGATCATATTCCACTACACCAGGACTCATTTTTCTGTTTACAGACTCAGTCCTCAACTTTACGCCTAAGTTTCGGCGACTTATTGACCCCTTAGCGTAGGAAGCCGTACCTATGCAGGACTGTATCACTTTTTCCTATCAAACACTGCACTTTTTAATTTAATACCATTTATATTTACATTGTTACAGAACATTTTCATTATTTTGACATTTTTTGACAACATTGTTGATGATGTATCTATGACAACCTTCTCATCAAAATTCTTGTTGGTCTGCTATTTTTATTTTATAATTGTTATTCGAACTCTTTTATGGTAAAATTATTTACCGTTCCTCGTCCATATTTTCGAATATTTTAAATTTCGACCTCCAACCGTTCTGCGAGGTTTCTTTAGGAATCATCGCAGAGCAGTGGTCAGTCGAGCTCTGGCTTCCAAACAAGCCTCTTAAAAGTAGGTCTCCAGTAAACGCTGCCTCGAGAGCCCTTCTAGGGTGTTTCCTGCTGTGCCAGTCTCTATATAACTGGTGCGCCTGGAGCTGCCTGGCCCTTTGCCGCCGGAGCCCTCGACTGCTGCCGGCCTTGTGACGCCGGGGCAGTCCCTCTTCCGTAGCTGCCGCCAGTCCACCAGGGCCGCTCCTCTGTACCTGCCGCCGGTCCACCAGGGCCGTTCTTCCGTTGCTGCCGCCGGTCCACCAGGGCCGCTCCTCTGTAGCTGCCGCCGGTCTACCAGGGCCGCTCCTCTGTAGCTGCCGCCGGTCCACCAGGGCCGTTCTTCGTGTAGCTGCCGCCGGTCCACCAGGGCCGTTCTTCGTGTAGCTGCCGCCGGTCCACGCCGTTCTTCTGTCCGCCGGTCCACCAGGGCCGCTCCTCCGTAGCTGCCGCCGGTCCACCAGGGCCGCTCCTCTGCAGCTGCCGCCGGTCCACCAGGGCCGCTCGTCCGTTGCTGTCGCCGGTCCACCAGGGCCGCTCGTCCGTTGCTGTCGCCGGTCCACCAGGGCCGCTCGTCCGTTGCTGTCGCCGGTCCACCAGGGCCGCTCGTCCGTTGCTGTCGCCGGTCCACCAGGGCCGCTCGTCCGTTGCTGTCGCCGGTCCACCTGGGCCGCTCGTCCGTTGCTGTCGCCGGTCCACCAGGGCCGCTCCTCCGTAACTGCCGCCGGTCCACCAGGGGCCGCCCTTCACCATCACTCATCAATCATTCATCTACGTTATTCATTTTTACACTTCCATCTTGTCTTTAAATTTCTGTATACTTAATAAATACTGTCTCCCTCTAAAGTCTTTTCTTGTCGTTACACGACATGGTGCGCAGGGCATGGACTAGCTGGAGCAGAGTTCTGATGGCATTAGGCCGAGGTTCTAATCCCTGGACAGGTCCAGGTGCTAATGTACTTAATAGTAATGGTTTACTATTAAGTAAGTATTCCATGTTTTTCAGTGTCCCTACTGTTACTAATGTACTTAATAGTAAAGGTTTACTATTAAGTAAGTTTTACTTAATAGTAAAGGTTTACTATTAAGTAAGTATTACTTAATAGTAAAGGTTTACTATTAAGTAAGTATTCCATGTTTTTCAGTGTCCCTACTGTTACTAATGTACTTAATAGTAAAGGTTTACTATTAAGTAAGTTTTACTTAATAGTAAAGGTTTACTATTAAGTAAGTATTACTTAATAGTAAAGGTTTACTATTAAGTAAGTATTCCATGTTTTTCTGTGTCCCTACTGTTACTAATGTACTTAATAGTAAAGGTTTACTATTAAGTAAGTTTTACTTAATAGTAAAGGTTTACTATTAAGTAAGTATTACTTAATAGTAAAGGTTTACTATTAAGTAAGTATTACTTAATAGTAAAGGTTTACTATTAAGTAAATTAGTAATAATAGGGACACTGAACAAGACAGTAGTAAGCAAAACATGCATCTGCCACCAGGGTAAGTACTCTGCAGCTAGCGGCAGGTGCAGCTCCAGGGGTTAGAACCTCGGCCTAATGCCATCAGAACTCTGCTCCATTTTGACAGTTTATCAACATCAATTGCGTTATTGGCATGGTGCAGAATCATGATGTAACTGCACATCACGCACGTGCAACAATAACAGAATTCAGTTAATGAAACAGTTTAAAATAGTGTCCATTGGAAGCTAGTCACTGCGTTTTGCAATGTTCAATAACCTCCATCTTTTTGGCTGAATAATTTCTTGAAAATTGAACAAATGCTAAAAGTTTAGGATTGAATTCCGTGACTGATCGACAAAGCGAGATACAGCTTTTAGGAATTGATAAACAGTCCATAGACCGTCGCTTTCCCGTAAGCTATGAGACGGTGGGCTGATGATATTATGCAAGTACCTAGTAGGAAATGATTGGTTAAAATATGGTAGAGACAGAGCTGCGGAAGAAGATGTAGGAGGACTTTACTCTTACAGGGGTCCATATTTAAACCTCTAAAATATAAACATGAGATATAAATTCTAATAGGGTACAGAAGTGAACTTGGAGAATTCATAATCAATCATCAATCTTTTATCGTCCCACTGCTGGATACAGGTATTCTCTCATACAGAGAAGGATTAAGCGACGCTTACGACGCTTACGCTTGCTCAATGCGAGTTAGCGATTTCAGACTTATAGTCCAGGTTTCCTCAAGATGTTTCCTTATAAGCAGTCATTGCTGTCCAAGATATACTTAGAAAGTACATATAACTTCGAAAAGTTACATTGGTACTTGCCTGACCTTGAATCAAACCTGCACAGGCATACTTCAGAGGCTGGTGTTTTAACCACTAGGCCACCACGACTTCCAACTTGGAGAACTTGGAGAATGTTTTCCAATAACTTTGCTGAACAATAGTATTTAAAATTTTAACTTCAGATTTTAACTGCTGTAGCCTTATTTTACATTCAATTTGATTAAAATTAAAATAATGAGCACTAATCAGAAACTAGGTGCATGGTTCTAAATTTATGGTTGTAGTATTTTTCTATGGAGAAGGCAGCCGAGATACTGCACAGTTACTCTTTTAAAAATCTGTACTGAAACTACTTTTAAAATAGAATAACTGCATTTTACATTCAAGTATATTAAAAACAGGCAGAAGCTTATTGAACATCAAACAATCCTACACGTCGCTGGCATTAGAATAAGTGCCCAAAAAGCTGGCAGCATTACTACGTTGGATGGCAATGCTAATTCTTTAGGCTTAATAGTTCTGGGTCAGGGTTGCGGGTTGGTTAAAAAAGAAACCGTGGCCCTGGTCGTCTATATACTATTTTTATGTATGGCGGAGCGGAAGGGCGAGTCAGACGTTTTTTTTCTTTTTTTTTTTTTGCCCTTCCGCTCCGCCCAGAGTGGAAGAAGTCATTTGATAATCCATACTAATATTATAAATGCGAAAGTAACTCTGTCTGTCAGTCTGTCTGTATGTCTGTTACGCTTTCCCGCTTAAACTTCTCAACTGATTTTGATGAAAATTGACACAGACAATCTTTAGACCCTGAGTAAGGACATAGGCTACCTTTTATTGAAAAAAAATAATAATAAAAAGAATAAAATTTCAGTTCTAAAATTTTCAAATTCGTAAGTTTGTAATATATTGACACTCATGATAATAAGTTTATTTATTCATCACAAACGTCGACAATACTAACGACACAAAATCAACATTTCAGGTTCTCGGATTCATTATAATATTCACGTTCCATAATTATTCAGAAAAAGATAATCCACTAAATGACGGAGGCTAGATAAAGTTCAAATTATTAAGCAAAATCTAACATTTAAATCTATGAAAAGTAGTCACACCACGATTAGGTATATAAATGTGCAATATTTAGAGATCGATCACAGTCACCGGACCATCCTCTTCTCCTCCACAACGACCCACCACCACCTTCCAAAACCAAAAATGAAATCCGTAAGTGTTCATTGAACTTTATTATTATCTGGTTTCGATTTCATTTCCTTCATTTTTACTTAAATTACACATAATTATCGCATTTAAAGTAACTAATGATTCAATTACAATTCTTCATTTATCCATACTAATATTATAAATGCGAAAGTAACTCTGTCTGTCTGTCTCTCTGTTACGCTTTCCCGCTTAAACCTCTCAACCGATTTTGATGAAATTTTTTGATGAATCTTTGGATCCTGAGAAAAAACATAGGCTACCTTTTATCCCGGAAAAATTTGATGTTCCCGAGGGAAATCTAAAAAGCGCGATATAACCGAACTCCATACTCGAACTACTCACTCGAAGCCGCGGGCGCCAAAGCTAGTTAGCTATAATTGCAGTTGAATTTTAAACACCATTTGACCGCTTCCCTTTTTTATGCCCAATTGTTACGAAACAACACCCGTTGTTACGCAATTAGGGAATTGCGTAACACACTATTATTATCAGTTGGAATCATTTTGAAGCTTAGCTTAGTCCATTGGTCCATATGTTGTCTAGTCGGCAATGTAAATAACATGCAATGAATGTTATTCAACTGTCAAAATGAAACCCATTGGTAGATAGATAGTGTTACGTAATTACCCTACTGATAACGTATCATGAATCATATTTAATTCTCATATCGTGTACTGAGATGTGTACAAATATTTGCAAATTACCTCGCTCCATTCTATAAATGTACACTCAAGTGAAATTCTCCGGGTCAAGCGGCGTATGCGTAAGCGTGGTACAAACTTGCAAAATGTCAATATCTGCGACCGTGAGACCACTAAAATTAGCGATCATGTTTAAAGGGACATAGGTAATGTATAATTTCTATCTCATAGCATTCTATTATTCATTTGTTATTATTACTAATAGTTTTAACGGAAGTATCTTTAATACCTATCGGTGAAATTGCAATCGAGACATTGTTACATACAATTCAGTATTGTTACCTCATTTAAAGAATCCGTCTTAAGCTCCTTTGTATATCGGTATTCAACAACTGTGCGATCTGTTTCATTATCATTTAGATGATGTTACGGATTGCTATTTGAATCACAAGTAGCTTGGTAACCTTGACATTTGTGACTCCTTTTAATTATGTCGCTACATATAAATGTCTAGTAGATAAGAATCCGATAGATCATCAATGTTTTTTAAATTAAAATTACGATCAGATGTGAATCTACTATTTCCTCATCGATTAGAAACATTTATATTTTGGCTTCTTTTCTGGCTTAAAAATGTAGGCTAAAGCATTTTTTGGTGATGGCATTTATTTAAAACCATAATTTAAAAAAAATATTACAGTATAATTAAATTACACACAGTATTACGGTATTATTAATTAAGTAAATCCGTGTTTTATCCAGTCTGAACAATTTAAATGTAATGTAATCTACACGGGTTACTCGAAGTTTTTTTCACAGCAACATTGCATACATACATCGTGCTTACATATCCCATAACATTACATAAGGTGATTTCCGAATAGTTAGATAAATCGAAGGTTTCTATCAATGGTTCGTTTGTGCAGTTCATTGTTCTCGCCCTGTTCGTCGCCGTCGCCCTGGCCGGCTCGGCCGACAAGGACGCTGTCGTCACAACCTACAATAACGACAACATTGGAGTTGAAGGATTCAAGTACAAGTAAGTTCACTACTACTACGATTGTTACCTACTACCTTATTTTTACAACGTATGGAGTTGTAGTTTAAAATAATATTTGATCAAACTACAATCAGAATAATCTGAACATAAACGCGATTTCGGTAAAAGACCAGACCAGATCACATATATAGATCGCAGATCACAATAAAAAATAGCAAAAGGAAACAATAATATCAGCCGGTTAGCTAAAATATACCTACTATGTAATTTGTGAAGGTATTTTTTATTGACATATTATTATTAACATAATGCGGACTTGTAAGACAAGCGACAGGTCTTATACCCTGTTGTTTGTCTTATAGTGTCCAAACTAGCAACGACAACAATGCCTAAGAGCAAGTTACCCACAAGGACAGGTGTGGGTCCTTTTACAAATTCCAGAACCCCATAAACACTAGTTTTATTCACTAATACCGTTTATGTCATGACCCACAGCTATGACACCTCCAACGGTATCTCCCAGCAAGAGCAGGGTCAGCTGAAGAATGTTGGCTCCGAGAACGAGGCTATTGAGGTCCAAGGCTCCTACTCTTACCCTGGTCCCGATGGCGTCGTCTATCAGGTCAATTACGTCGCTAACGAGAACGGATTCCAGCCCCAGGGTGCTCATCTCCCCGTTGCCTAAGCCAACACCCAAACTTACTCAAATCTAGTCTAAACTGAGCGATCGTGCAAGAGACCTACATATGTTGTTGATGACTGATTGTTTTGTTTTGTTGGGTCTCTTGCGGATAGAATAATGATTAAACGTTTTTGATTTTATTATTGCAATTTCATTGAAACACCCTAAATCCTTAATATAGTACATAATATTCATGACAAACACACTATCAAGAGGAACAACAAATTAATTTACAGACACCGTAACATACAAAGACCTTCAAAGAACCACTGTTCAAAGAAAGAAAAAGATTGTCAAAGGGTTTCAGGTATGGTTTGAAAGAACAAGGAGCGTGTGTGAGACAATCCATTAGCTGATAACAGTCTACCTTCAGAGCACTCACCTACATCAAAGTTAATCAAAGCTAGCCCCACAAAGGACCGAAAAAGGAGTTCCATTGTGGTAAATAGTCCTGTGCTGTATTGTGAAGGAAATGTGCTCTACTTGCGACACATTTGAATTCTAAACTGATTGCCTATGATCTGCTGATCTGATCGTGCTATGGATTTATTGTGTCTGCTTCGATACCTATCCTAATTATGGATGTTAATTACAATCCAAATTATTTTGATGGATATTACTAATCGACATTGCTTTATATGTGCGAAAAATTATGGTCTGCTCGCCAAGTTATATAAATGGTACGTGTGTACGCAAGGCAGTAGGTTAAGCTACCCGAAACTGTCAATTATTCCCATCAATCTTGAGCCTTAATTCTTTACAGACAATGTTGGAAATTTTATAAGGAAATCTGACAGATTGTAGTCGCTTGATATGCTGTCGTCTGTACAAACAATTTTACACGTCAGTCATATTTTAAAAACTAGATGAGGTCGATATTTTGTATCTATCTTGTCTAAGAAGAGAGGCCAAAATAAACTCAGACAACAAACCATCAGTACCAAAGAAAGAACGTCTGAGTAGGCCAAATAATTACTGAAATCGACAGACCATAACAGAACGGAGAAAAAAAAGATCAACTTATTCGGTAATTCTTAAACAGTTAAATCCCAAGCATTTTTGTTCTCGATATAATCTGAGCAACTTATAGCAGCTGAATGTAGACCAAGTATCAAAATTAAGGCCATTCCTTCTGATAATATGTTATGTAAAAAAAAAAAACGGAAAGTATTGTTGAGAAACATTTCAATACAATAGCAAAAACAGTATAAATGGTAAGTAAAAAACACAAAAGAAAAAAAACTTCAGTGCTACACTATTACATCCTTAGAAATCCACATAGATTTTAAATGTGTCACCGACCGAATGCGTGTACTGAGCATACTCCAATAATTCACAATAAAATAAAATGCAAGTACAGTTCCAAGTAGAGCACGTTTCCCATCGTTCGCAGATAACTAGACGTGCTAGCGAGATTACGCGCGGGCTCAAAGACGCTTTGATTCCGAGGTGTTAATGCACCGCTGTATTACTGCCAGGCTTACCTATGTGAGAGATTGAAGATAGAATAACTTTACAATCTAAACATTTATATGTGGGATATGTTCAGGATTTAAGTTGCATTTACTTATTTAAACATTAAAAAAGATTTTCGGATTGTTATATTGGACTTTTTTTTAAAAAACACGTCGTATTTTAAACCGTTTTGTAGCTCGAAAAAGTTGCGATATTAGGTGCAAACTACTCGAGTTTTTCGGGTTTCATACTTTAAAAGGAAAAAACGGAACGGTTACATGATCATTTCTTTGGTCATTATGCACATACTCTCACCTTTTTTTTTTGTTTATATTATAAACTAGCGCTTGACCGCAATCCCGCCTGTTAGTAAGCAGTGACGCAATCGTTGATGGTAAAGCGCACTAGTTTATTAAGAGCCTATTCATTCTAGCCTTGAAGACACTCAAATTGTAGTCCGACGGAAACACCGCCGCTGGCAAATTGTGCCAGTCCCTCGATTTACGTGGTATAAAGGAGAAGGCGAAACGCTTCGTCCGGATCGTAGTGGTGTTAACAACGTAAGGGTGGAAACTCGCCGTACGCCGGTCGTCCGATGGTGGAACAGAGATGGGGGAATTAAATGATGCAATTCCCTCGCACACTCCCCAAAATGCATCCTATAGAACACCGAAAGGCTGGCTACTCTGCGCCCGTGCTCTAGGCTTTGGAGACTAATCAGGGTCACCAATCAGCCTCCTTCACGCCTCTCCACTGAATCCAAAGTGGCCAGGTGACACTTAGCATCACCAGCACAAATGTGGCTGCAGTATTCCACACACGAACGGACCTGTGCTTTGTACAATATTAGAAGCTGCCCTTGTGTGAATTATTGCCGGATCTTTGCGATAACGCTAAGTTTCCTGGCAGCCACCTTGGCCTTGAACTTAATGAACCACCCAAAGTTGAGCAAAAGCTGAAGGCGGTCGGTGCACTCCAAGGACACATTTCGAAAAGTAGGAGCCAAGGTGAACGGGCTCCTTTTGGCGGTGAAAAGACACGCCTGAGTTTTGGCGGCATTGAACCTGTAGGTTATATTATAACCTTAAAACTAGCATTTCATTACTGTAAGGCACTGTTCTGATTATCTTACACGATACCAGGACTCATCCACAATCAGCTCACAGACACAGCCACTTTAACAATAAGTTTCGACGACTCAGCATTGTCATTGAAATCTTACCTACTTACCGTCGATGGTAATAAGTTTTCATTCTAAACACAATACTTTCTTAATCTTTTTATACTAATAAATAAAGCTGAAGAGTTTGTTTGTTTGTTTGAACGTGCTAATGTCAGGAACTATGGGTCCTATTTGAAACATATTTTTTTGTTGGATAGCCCATTAATCCAGGAAGGCTTTAGGCTATATAACATCACGCTGCGGCCAATAGGAGCGGAGCATTAAAAAAAAAACATATCGAAGCCTACGCGGGTGAAACCGCGTGACGCAGCTAGTACAATATACATAACTTACTTGTATCACCAATATTTTTATATGTAACAAAATATTATTATGATAGTTTTTGAATATGCTGTTTAATATGTATTTAATTATGTTACCTTTCTTTCAAATTTTTATGGCCTTCCTCGGTTTGGAAGTTTCACCTCACTAAAACTAACTCGGTGATCATCACCATCAGCAGATAAGGGTGGTCCCAGTTCCTCTTAAATGTTAAATTCCATCATCATCATCTGATCTTTGTGCAAATGCTGACGCACATGACTACTATGTCACTTTCTTTCCTGGGGCCACTCGTTAGGCAGTCAGAGTCCTCACTCTATGCGCCCACGACCACAAAGATCCGTCCTACCTTGGTTGGTATATTTAGCAACCAACTGCGTTGCAACTCAGCGGTTTCGGCATAATAGGCCAAAACAGTTGCCTATGCGACACCTCCTTCTCCGAGCAGGATCAACTCTTTTCCGATGCCACTTGGCGGCCTCTTTCTTGACAATCACGATATGACAGCCTCAGAGAACTTTCCAATTGTTTGTCTCTGCCAGAGTAGTTCGAGCCTACTTGTCAATACTGAGCCAGTGCTGCTCTCCATCGTATCTATATACATCCAAATAATTCAAGCCTCCAAACAAAACGCACAACGCACGCACTGTACTTAAACAAGCATCAGTGTGTGACAAATACTTTTTGTTAGTCGAGCGGCGACGTCGCCATGTGTGGCTGATAGTGAGGCGTTAATATTACAGGTGGACTTGATCTATTGCTGCTACGTGACTGGTGGAGCGAGTGACGAGATGGAGCGGGTTGTAGGTACACGGTGTTCGGTTTAAGGAAGAATCTTTGGGGAAATATTCTTGGTCATTATGATTTTTCCTTCAATATCGCTTTTTGCGGGGTTGAAATACAAAAGTTTAATTTCATTGTGACATCATACGCCACAAGGCATGCTATATGCTGCGTCAGGCATACTAGAAGTCAATAAGATTACTTATATCACAATTATGTTATTCTGTAATCAATTCCTAGCCTTTTTTCAACTACGTGGCGCAATAGGACGTGCATTTTTAAAATAATTATTAAAAAATAAATGCAAAAGGTATAGTTAAAATAAAACTAAGCAATTATTAAGTGATAACTGAAGTTTATTTTTTAAAAATAACATCATCTAAATGATGACCCTCTCTACGTTGGCACTCCTCTAACCGCAAACGGAAATTACCGAAAACTTTCTTAAGTAGTGCTGGTGTGATTGCTGCCATTTCACCACGAATATTCTCCTTGAGCTGACTGATGTTTCTCGGATTATTGGTGTAGACTTTGTGTTTGAGGTATCCCCACAAAAAAAAGTCAGTAGGCGTCAAGTCTGGACTGCGCGGAGGCCATGGGATATCACCTCTTTTCGAAATCAGTTTGCCAGGGAACATCTGCTTCACAACCGCCATGGAGTCATTTGATGTGTGACTGGTAGCTCCGTCTTGTTCGAACCAAGTCCTAGAGTTCTTTATTCTTGAATTTTCAAGTTCTGGGGCCAAAAAACCTTCCAACATCGCAACATAGCGTTCGGTATTAACAGTGATGTTTTGCCCCCGTGCGTTTTCAAAAAAATAAGGACCAATTATTCCTTTGGCAGAGATTGCTGCCCAAACTGTCACTTTAGGGCTATGTAACGGTTTTTGATGTTTGAGTCTGGGATTCTCACTATTCCAATAACGACAATTTTGGCGGTTTACGAACCCATTCATATGAAAATGTGCCTCATCAGAGAAAAGGATGTTTTCAAAATTTGAAAACCGATTGAGCATTTCATTAGCAAATGTGAGCCGTGCTATGAAGTCAGAGTCTTTCAATTCTTGAGTTAATTGCAGCTTGTATGGATGCAATTTAAGATCCAAGTTTAAAATTCGTTGCAAACTTCGTCGCGATATGTTTAGGACAGACGATCTCTTGCGAGTAGACATTTGTGGATCATCTCGTACCGACTGCTTTACACTCTCAATATTGTCTTCGGTCCTAGATGTGCGTGGACGACCTTTTGCGTGTGGTTTAAACGTCGATCCAGTCTCTTCAAACCGCTTTATCCAGATTTTAATTAAATTAGCACTCGGAGCCTCCCTAATTTGCCGTACACCATACTCAGAACAAAATAGTCGCCTGACAACTACGTACGAACGAGAGTTTTCGTAAAATGCGCGCACGCAAAATGCGCGACGCTTCCCGTCGAAGTGACTCATAGTGACTAAAACTTCATGAACCGCGCTACCCAACGATATCGGTCTCCCCTCGCCCACGCCCCTTCTACCCCGCAAAAAAAGATGATGCAATATGCACGTTCTATTGCGCCACCCTGTATATTAGGATGTATGTAGTTGAATACTAACATTTTACATGGACCGACTGCTTATCATCATAATAAGTTGCTGGTAAACACGATACACCTTAGTATGAGAGAGCAGTGAGAGAGTAATAATCTCGATATGTAATGTTTACCCATCTAAGAATACGACAAGCCGAGCCGAGCACGGCAAGTATAACTTAACTTACAATCGACCCGTGTGGTATAATTTTGCGACGATTCCCCCTATGAAGTAATATTATGTAGTAGTCAATTAGGGTTAATGAGTGTAGTATTAGTAGATCCTCATAATATTATTAGATTAGTAGATTCTGCAAAAATATTGCCTATTGAATTATAATTATACCTAATCCCTGATAAATAATTATGAAATGTAATTTTTATGAATATGTACCATCACAACCATATGGCTTATGCACCATCTCTTCGGGCCAATCGTGTTGCTTTGATTACTTAAATATTCACAGAAGTAACGCTCCAATGTTTACCCTTGAAACCAAACCCATGTCTTGTAATTTGCACCACACCCCGCCAACGCGTTCTTCCGACTCAACGTGTTCTTCTAACACGCGATATATTTGTTAAACATCCTGTATATCGGGCACGGCTCACCCTGTATATTGGGCACGGACGCATGATTTATGAATTTCAATAACTTTACACTTTTACCTAACTTGGGTCAGTATTTATTTTCTTTCTTTCCTTCTTACCTCTCAACTGTTAGGTTCGGGTTATGGTAACATGCTTTCCCTATTTGAAGTGCCCTTTTCTTTAGGGGAAGTTATCTTAGCATGTCGTTAGCAAGGGAAAGGATATTGGAAGGACTAATGTGGAAGTGAAAGCAGCTGTGGTTTGTTAATAAGATGATTTGATGCAAGATGGCGAATATTACATTTTGCGCCAATGAGTTCCGTAAATGCCGAAGCATTCTCATAATTAACATTTACATAAATACAAGGCACGTTACTAGGTAATTGACAATAGCACATCGCTGTAACAAAGAAAATTCATAACAGCTATGAGTCTGACGTTACTTATAGAGTGAGTATATAATTAAAAATCAAACGAACTTACCAAGTGAAGTTCGATGATAATTATGTGAGCAGCTTCTTTCGACGCGATTTGGTTAACAAATTGTAGATGTGTACCACGCATCAGCCTATCACACGGATTTTTTAAATACATTTTTTTTTTTTTTAAACACTGGCAACTTACTTTTACCCCCACTACCCCCACTCTGCTGCTGCTGTCGGTTCGAACGGTCGGCGCGATCTGCTCCTCATTTTAGTTGAAAGTATAATTATATATGTATATTTTGTATTTGTATGTATGTTAGGGTAGGGCATAAGTACTTATAGCAAAATGTAATATAATAGGGTGGGTGTATATAAATCGCGTCGAAAGAAGCTGCTCACATAATTATCATCGAACTTCACTTGGTAAGTTCGTTTGATTTTTAATTATGTTTCGCAGCTTCTTTCTTTGCGATTTGGTTAACAAATTGTAGGATGTTTAGAGGTGACAAATATAAAATATACCTATATAGGTACTTAAGTTTTTATAAAACAAATTATTTCATAATAAATGAATAGTTTTTACTAATATTATATGAAATTTTCGAACACCTCTTTATAAGCTAATCATAACAGATGTTCATTTAACAGATAAACGTAACAACAGATTTACATGTATTAATCTGTAGAATTTAATACTGAGCTTGCAAATTATCCTCGACTATCGATCTTTTATCAGCAGTATTTCTAATCACATCAATACTGACACCTGAGCTGCTGGCTCTGGATGTGGCTGCATGACGAGTACTATGCGCACTAAATATACAAATATCAATACCACTCTCCTTGTAATATTTTCTTAATCCAACAACCGTTGGGATGACACCTTATAAGGTTTCTTGTAACTGATGAATAAATAATCATTATTAGTCTGTCGAATGGAATTTGTTTTATTTATATAGTCATGTAAACAGGAAGCTGGACATATATTAGGTTTTTCATTACAGAAAGGTAATTTCAAAAAGGGTTGAAAAGAATTCGGTTTCGAGGTGTTTATTAAATCTGGATTTTAATGGTAATTAGGTTTTGATTAATGACATTAATATTGCTTATTTTTATTTGTGAAAAATGTTTATACTCTATGAACAGTTACTAGAGCCAACAAGTTAAGTGAATACTTTGAAAGAGTTTCCACCTGGAAACTCTTTCAAAGTATTCACTTCGTTCAGATAAATAGCCAAGAACAGTATCAGTATCCCAAGTCATATTATACCTTGGTTGACATGGTCTTGATCTGAAAACTCTTTTCATAAACCTTTTTATTCGCGAGTCCTGTAATATATTTGGAAATAATATTGACAGGGCGATTTGTACGAGTTAATTGTGCCATATTTGGCACCTTTATCAAATACTTTTGTAAGGAAATCTAAAATTACGGTAACATTGGTATCCAAATAGTCACAACCGCTTTGTTTACAATATTCTAACCAGGGTCTAATACAAGTGTCATATTGCTTGTACGTGTTATCTGAAAGCGAATTGATCATAATGCTAACCGTCCTCACTGGTATTAATATCTTCAGATATTTTTGCCGGATAACCTTGCGGCAACTAAGCGAAGTGTCTTGTGAAGATTGTTGGGTGTTCCGAAAGGAGCTGACAAAAGATTAACGTCAGGACTGAAATGTATAAAGGATGGGCAGGCTAGTCTTAAACAAAGGAAACGAGGGTTGTTATGACCAATATGGTACAACTACTGCTTCTTCTGCCTTGTCGGCTTTTATTTTTCGTAACACTTTTAAAATTAAAATAAAGGGGGGAAAAGCATAAAAATATAATTATGTCCAGGACACAGTAAAGGCGTCGATAGTCCATGCGTCAGGGTCGATCTTCCAAGTAATATACATTTGGCACTACAGCGACTCTCTAACTAATCTACTTCAAAAAAGGCCAAACACCTGACAAAACTTTTTCGAAAGCATAGTCTGCCAATTCCCATTCCGTATCCTGAAATGCCTTTCTAGACAAAATATCGGCCTCACAGTTATCTTTGGTATTTATGTAAGATACAAAAATATATATCTTTCGGGACACACACCATTGCCAGATTTCTCTGGATACATTGTTTAAATGTGGGTACTGCACGTTTCCCATACGGTGGATGCAACAAATAGCCGTTGTATTGTCGATTCTCAATAAAATGTCTACTTACATTATAAAGATCCTTTGCAAAAACCTTAAGTGCGAGGAAAACAGCTTTTAATTCTAATTCATTTATGTGTGAACAAGATTCGTCATTTTTCCAATAACCGGACGCTTCCTTATTATTACAAAAAGCGCCCCAGCCAGTTAAACTCGAATCGGAAAATATTTCGAAACTAAATTCATTGAATCTAAAAGGCGAACAAGCACTATCAATGTGATTTAACCACGAACAAAAATCATCTTGCAATTTTTTAAAATTACTGGGTAGGTGAATAATTTGTTCTTGTTGAATAACTGTCATTATTTTGTAAACACAGGTACTTGTGACGTTCAAACAATTTAGTGTATAACCCAGAATATTGAACCGCAGGGCAATACAAACCGGCAGACCAATTTATTCTAGCAAAATTGCGAAGTTTGCATTTTCGTTTGTGTGTCCTTTTCTGTTCTTTTTGTCAGGAAGGTATAGTGTCATAAGTTTTGAATCGTAAATAAAACCTAAAAATTTGCATTGTTGTTTTGGGGTAAGTGAACTTTTTCTGTGTTGATTATAAAACCTAGATCTGTCAAAACTTTCATTGTGTAATTAACGTTATCGTTACATTCTTTATATGATTGGCCGAAACAAAGGATATCGTTTAAATATATAGCGAATATGTAATCTTTATTTCGTAAGTATTCTATTACGGGTTTAAGTAATTTAGTAAAAACGTATGGTGCTGTACATAACCTGTACATAACTAGTAACAAGTACATAAACCAAATGGGAGGCAAGTGAATTCGTACAATCACCGGTGAGAGTTTTGATAAGTGCGTGATTTGAAACGCAAGTATTTTCGATGTGATTTAGTAACATTGATTAAAAAATAAGCGTCTTTTAAATCGATAGATGCCATGAAACAGTTTGGTGTTATTAATTTTGAGGCAGTGCGATAATCTTCTATCTTAAAATGACTTTCCTGTTTAGGTTTTTATTTTTTGTAACTATTAGTTTAAGTTGATTTTTGTGTCTTTTGCGTAACCTTACGGGCCTCTGCCGATTTTTGCACATTATTGGCATGTTTTACTTTTTCGGACATAACGTCGCCAAAAAAATATTTATCTGTGCATGAATTTACGAGGGTATCTCGAAGACCGGTACTTATGGATGAAATAACAAATTTCTTTCCCATTTTGGTTGAAGTTTTCGAAATTAGACTTCAATAACCGGAGCTAACGCTGCGAGTGCAGTACCTATTTATTTCTGCCTATACATAAGCGAGAAATCCCGTTTTTAAGAGTTCCGTCAATGCGGTTTTAGCCTCCGGATTTAATAGAGGCGGTACCAACAATTAGCAATTTTTGGGAAAAAATATTCCTTTGTTAGTTATTCCTTGACCTCCTTGCAGATGTAGTATAAATCTTTTTTCTCCGTTAAGTTTCGGTACTAAGAATACACCAGATACAAATTGAGTTTTCGTAAGTACATTTACGAATTGCCCCAATTTTAATTAATTTAATTAAAGATTTTTGAAAATCTGCGGCCTCTTGGGGTGATTTTGTATATGAAACAATACTGTTACTCTGGACTGGTGGGTTATTGAAAGGAATAGTGTAGCCTTCGGCCCATAATAAGACAATAGGATCATTTGTAATGTTCGCCCACCTTTGTGAGAAAAAACGTAAACGTCCTGCGTACAGTACCTCTTTTTGCGTTAGCGGCGAGCTTGGACGTTTCTGCCACGACGCGGCGGTGAGGCGTGCGGCGGCGGTGAGCGCTCGCGGGCTGCTCTGCGCGGCGGTGGTGGCGGGGCCCGGCTGCTCTGCTGCTGGTGCTGGCGGTGAGGCGTGCGGCGGCGGTAAGCGCTCGCGGGCTGCTCTGCGCGGCGGTGGTGGCGGGGCCCGGCTGCTCTGCTGCTGGTGCTGGCGGTGGCCGGGCTGACTCTTCCGTGCATACTGCTTGCCCGCTGCTTTTGATGCAGGGGTTTGAAATTTAATCTCCGGTTCTGGCGCTTCACCTAGCAACGCTAGGATGTCAGTGTCCAGGACGGCGTCTTCGACTGCGCCGGTCAAGCCATCAGCGTCAGTATCTTGCATTGGCGGCGGGTCAGGAACAGTCTCCACGCCAGCCACTGCAGCTTCGGTTTCGAGTTGGTATGAGCAGCCAGCAAGAACGAAAAGTTCTTGTAAAAACTTTGAGGGTAAAAGCCCAGAGTAATGGCAGTTACGCATCAGTTTATAATAAAAGTGGATGGATACAACCCAGTTATTCATACTAAATAAGTATAAACGGCAGTTGTTCGCATCTTTGAGGGTAAAAGCCCAGAGTATTGGCAGTTACGCATCAGTTTATAATAAAAGTGGATGGATACAACCCAGTTATTCATACTAAATAAGTATAAACGGTAGTTGTTCGCATCTTTGACGGTAAAAGCCCAGAGTATTGGCAGTTACGCATCAGTTTATAATAAAAGTGGATGGATACAACCCAGTTATTCATACTAAATAAGTATAAACGGCAGTTGTTCGCATCTTTGAGGGTAAAAGCCCAGAGTATTGGCAGTTACGCATCAGTTTATAATAAAAGTGGATGGATACAACCCAGTTATTCATACTAAATAAGTATAAACGGCAGTTGTTCGCATCTTGGAATGTTAAGAGCCAAAATTAGGAAATAACGCAATAATTGAATGAATATCAATCACTTACGATCTGTATCTTCATCAGAATAAATAATTCGTTTCTTAAGTTTTTCATTTAACCTCCTAATTTTTCACCTAATGATTTCTTCAGAGTCCTCGTACTTCCGTTTCTTCCCCATGTTCAAATTCAAATAATGGTGCGGCAGGGTTCTTTCCCAATGACGTGCGTAGGCTTCGGCACGGAAACACATAATGAGGAGCAGATCGCGCCGACCGTTCGAACCGGCAGCAGCAGCAGAGTGGGGGTAGTGGGGGTAAAAGTAAGTTGCCAGTGTTTAAAAAAAAAAAAAAAATGTATTTAAAAAATCCGTGTGATAGGCTGATGCGTGGTACACATCTACAATTTGTTAACCAAATCGCAAAGAAAGAAGCTGCGAAACATAATAAAAGTCATTTCGCAGTTTTAATTAATATATTTTTTAATAAGTCTTTTCCATACTATAAAACTGTTCGTGATGTTATTGATACTAATAAACATTTTGGGGTTCCGTTCCTAAAGAGTCTGTCTATCTGTCACTGACTGTATCTCAGATTGTGTCTGACTTAATCCATACTAATATTATAAATGCGAAAGTAACTCTGTCTGTCTGTCTGTCTGTTAGGCTTTCCCGCTTAAAACTCTCAACCGATTTTGATGAAATTTGGCACAGACAATCTTTAGACCCTGAGAAAGGACATAGGCTGCCTTTTATCCCGGAAAAATTGATGTTCTCGAGGGAAATCTAAAAAGCGCGATATAACCGAATTTTACGCGGGCGAAGCCGCGGGCGGAAAGCTAGTTTTATATAAATTATGCACTTTTAGTGAGCAAGTCTGACTCGCATTCAGTCGTATTTTCTAATGAGAGGGTATTTGTAATGAAAAATTTTAGTACCCTAATAATACATGGCAGTGGTAGACATACCTATTTTATATCATAAAATAAATATTTTTACTTTTATCGCTAATCAGGTAAAAAATATAGAATTAATGAGAACGTCAACTACGACGTATCCGTGGTCCTTCTTAAGAACGGTTTGCACTGCACCTCCGATCCCAAACGAATCTAAATAAATCCGAATTAGAATGTTTTAAATTCGTACAGAGCTCGATTGCGTAGTATTTCATACAAATAGTAAGTTGGCTACAAAGGACTGCCTTATAATAGATATGTATAACAAGACCAATATGTAGAACGGTTATGTCTGGCGAAGCCGTACGGAGGACGGATCTGAGCGATGTGTGCCGGGTACGATGCGCCAAATGTTGTTGTGTCGGGAGCTTGATTGTGGAGGACCTTCAGATCAATCTCCTTCTAGCGCAGTATCGTTGGTCGTGTTGTTGGGTGTATCATAGCACCACCTCGCTCAACTGCCGTCATTTTTCCCACTCACGATTTTTTTTTAAGTGAATAGGCTCTTAATAAACTAGCGCGCTTTGCCATCAACGATTCAATCACTGCTTACCATCAGGCAATCAAGAACTAGTTTATAATTTTTAAAAAACTTGCCATCTGAATTCAATTCGGTTAAGATATTGTGTAGAACCGTTCTAAAGACTTGTTTTTGCTCTTATTGACTACTCATAAAATATATAAGTACCCCTCGGTAAAACGCTAATAATATTCCATATAAAATGCTCTCTTGACCAAGTTTCTCCAAAATGTCTACCTCAAAACACATCATTCCTACATTATCTGGGAAGCACATTTTTTACGACTGCTCCCAACTTTTTCTGTTAAACGACGAAGTTTCAATTTTCCTGTCATTAAAGGCCTCTTAACACCGGTGCGTGCAAAAAGTGTGCGAAAGAGATGCAAGAACAATCAAAAATAGGTTTCGATTCGAGGGGAGATGACGAGTGGAGTATCGTAAAGGGAATTTGTTTATGAAGCATGTGTTAGGATATGGATGCCGTAAAATATTGTGCTGGTGTCTTATTTATAGGGAGAATGATAATACTAAAAGATTTTATTTTAACTTGATTATTGCTATGAACTATCTTGCTATTCTAGTGGTTTTTAACATGTGGAGGCATGAGGAAGAGGGAGTAAAGTTTACTCATCCTCCACAGAAAACGGAGGATCCTCTGCCCAGACGGACGTTATGTCTGGCGGGCACTTGCCTAACGGTTGATGTTGGAAAGTTGTATATATGCTAATTGCACGGCAAACTCTGCTTGCGAGATGTAGAATCCGTGTGACGTCAGAATGACGTGTTGTTTATTTTTTTAGCGTTTGTAGGTACCGCCACAAACGCTACTGCTGACTCCTGTATATGGTATAAGGTCCTGGGTTTAATTCCTAGGACAGGCAGTGTTATTGGGTTTTATCAGATTTTTCTCAGTAGCAGCTTAGTACATTAATTTGTATACAATGTAGGACAATAGTATTGGTACATAGCGGCGAAATGTGGGAAGTCAGTTGCTTTTTTATCGATACTAATATTATAAATGTGGGAAGTCAGTTGCTTTCTTTTTATCGATACTAATATTATAAATGTGGGAAGTCAGTTGCTTTTTTGTCGATACTAAAATTATAAATGTGGGAAGTCAGTTGCTTTTTTATCGATACTAATATTATAAATGTGGGAAGTCAGTTGCTTTTTTATCGATACTAATATTATAAATGCGAAAGTAACTCTGTCTGTCTGTTACGCTTTCCTGCTTAAACCTCTCAACCGATTTTGCTGAAATTTGGCACAAACAATCTTTAGACCCTGAGAACGGACATAGGCTACCTTTTATTGAAAAAATTGACATTCCCGAGGGAAATCTAAATAGCGCGATATAACCGAATTCCACGCGGGCAAAGCCGCGGGCGGAAAGCTAGTTTGTAATAAAGTTATTATTTTTCACCGAGTTGCATTCGATCAGACTGAAAGCTCATCCCAATATAGTTGGAAAAAGGCTACTCAGATAATGATTTGTGTAAAGCAAATCCTACTTGATGATTTGAAAGTACTGAACCGGTGTTAAAAGTGATATCAACATATAAATGACGATGTCCTGACAACAAACAAATACAAATATATACGGACAAATCACACAGATTGAGCTAACCCCAAAGTATGTTCGAGATTTGTGTTATGGGATACTAACTCAACGATATTATATTTTATAATAGATACATATATAGATAAACATCCAAGACCCATTCCAACCAGGAAAAGATCGTTTTCCATCATGGCCTGGCCGGGGATCGAACCCGGGGCCTCCATGTCGCAGGCAGGCGTGTTCGTCGCTGCGCCACGGAGGAAAACAAAAATTAAAAAATACAGTCGAAATGAGAACTTCCTCCTTTTTTTTTGAAGTCGCACCTTGTGACTGTGAAAAGAAGACTTCCACTCAGCGTGATGCTAGGGCAGACCCAGAGCATAGCGTTGATATTCAGTGGTCATCTGAAAGAGTACAAATGTAGGACATTTAAACAAAACTATTTACTACAGCTGCTACTTTTCATACTTCTTACGCAATAAAAGTGAATAAAATTATTTTACGTCTCTCATATTCGGTAAGTAGGTCCTTATTACCCCCAAATAGGGCTTGCAAGTGACCAATTAGCGCTCTAGGATAATAATGTAGCTACATAAACCCCAGGGCAGTAAGTAATTAAAAAAAAACCTCTTCGCTCTTTAAAAAGTTAAAACGCTTAATAATTATAATATAAAAACACTTATAATAATAACAATCAACAAGAATTGTTCAATAACATTGAAAATATTTAAGTAATTTATAACAATTCATCCGTGGCGTAGCGGTAGCAGACGCGGCCGCCGCGAAAGGGGGCGCGGGTTCGATCCCCGCACAGTGCAAATATTTGTATGCATGAATATGAATATTTGCACTGGTCTGGTCGTGCCTCGGAAAGCACGTTAAGCCGTTGGTCCCGGTTGCCAAACGAACATCTAGTGGCAGTCGTTACGGGTTGCTGGAGCCCTCAAAAGTCTAACAATTGGTCTAACTGCAATGCTTCGATATCGCCTTCGGGTTGTGGAGGTCAGACGGCAGTCGCTTCACGGAAAATGTCGAAGTTTAGCCAAAATCAGCAGTTAGACTGGTAAAGCGGACCCCAGAGTCCAAAGCTGAAAAAGCTGCGGATGCGACTGGGATTAACGCTGAGATGATGATGATTACAATTAATAGAGACAGTAATGTAAGTCGTGT
The DNA here is from genome assembly GCA_017933935.1 of Sesamia nonagrioides. Taxonomy (NCBI): domain Eukaryota; kingdom Metazoa; phylum Arthropoda; class Insecta; order Lepidoptera; family Noctuidae; genus Sesamia; species Sesamia nonagrioides. The sequence goes on from JADWQK010002063.1 coordinate 2,545,977, forward strand.
AATAGATGATATAAAACTTAAATTAAAAACCAAGTAATATAAATACATATTTAAAATATAAATATAATTTATCATTTTTTATTAATTATAATATATTATTTTTCCTAACAAGAGCGCCTATTTATCCTCTCTCTTATTAAATAATACTTTGCTGAACCTGGCAGGGTTCATAATTGATTCGATATTTCAACATATCAACTATTATGTACACATTATAGAATGCAATATATTATTGGGCAATGAGTAAGAAGTCAAAGTTGAAACAGAAGAAATGGAGTTGACACAGTTGGAAGTTGGAATACAGTTACAAAGATTAGTTTAAATGTTTTATTTCGAATGGACTATAGTCAAAAACAAGAAAGAAGTGTTTCTTGAGTTTGGGATTAAGAAACGACAAGGCCCAACTTAAATAAAGATACCTTAGAACACATTAAGGTAGAAAAGAATAAAATCGAAACGACAGATCCGAAGCAAATTGAATAAGAAAATTTTTATTTTTAGCTACCTTTTGAACAAATAAAAGAAAAAATAGAGAGAAAAGGCCCTTTTATTACACCTCTATTAGGATCGGAATGAGCTTCGAATTGGCTAATAACCGTTCTATCAGGTGAAAGGAATTCACTCTCGCTTCCCTTTTGATATTTAGGGACGCGCCCGCGGGTACCGATACCAATCAATATCGATAATTTGATTTGAGACACGAGGAGAGACGATTCAATGTGATTCTGCTCCTGAAATTGTTTTTGTATTTAATAAGTAAATTGAGTTGTATTGCGTTGAGTTTTATTGTAAAGTAGCTTATTGTTTTGTTGATTAATTTTTATTAAACGGTATGTGCTATGATTAACTATAGTTTTAAATGCCTTACATAACTTATTGTCTTTGAATAACAATCAGGAATTATCTTTTACTTACATGTACTTTTGACTTTTTTCACATGAATAACGGTGGTATCAATTGTGATCTATCGAATCAAACGAGGAAAAGGTTGGTATCGGTATCGATTCGAATTTAATGATTCTCTGCCCATCCCTAACACGAGCGTCGTTACCGAAGTCCACCTTGATAGCAGTTTCTGTACTTCGGCAGTTACCGACGCACGCCTTAACGTGAAGATAGTAGTTCTACCAATTTGTTTTTATTTTTGTTAAGAATTTTAAGAGTTTTCTTCCTATTTTGTTACTTTGGAAAAGAATTCAGTGAATTGCGATAGTAAAACTGCTTTTCGTTTTATTTGATTTGGATAAGTTATAATGTAGTGAAAAAAGTAACTTGGAATTTAAAACATAATAATTATATGATAACAAAAGAATCTAAAAATCTGAAACAATTCTCTACAAGAAATATATTAATTGAAGTTATCTATTTTGATTTCAAAGGTTACCCTTGCTCACTTCGAGGTTCATGCATTCGCTTTTGGTCCGTACCGTGTTGTTCGCCCGAACCATGCCGGATTCGCACCGCGTCCGGGCCCACCTGCTGTGCCGCCGTCAATTTGCATACAAATTCGCGCTTACACGCTACATCGCATCGTATCGTACGTGGATTTCGTTATTTGGACAAAGGCTTGTTGCTTGTTGTGCGGAATAGATTTTATTGGAGGTAAATTATTCATAGTTGTTTGAGGTTACGGAAAATTTGGGTAAGGTTAGGTTAGGTGTGAAGGGGAGGAGGCCATTCAAGGAATATAAGGGTTGGTACATTAAAAATCAAAATCAAAGCATTTATTTCAAATAAACCAGTTACAGGCACTTTTGAATTGTCAGAAGGTCGGTCAGTCAATAAGATGAAGCTAGTCGCCCATTCCAAAGAGTAGGTACCTATGGAGAAGAACGGGCAAGAAACTCCATGGACACTCTTTTAAATTTTCAAGCTATTGTTACAAATATTTGATTACATCATTCATGTTGAAATCAACCGTGTGAGAACGATGCAGAAATAAATTGTACGCCGAGAGCGTCCATTATGGAAAACACACAAAAATCAATTCAGAAATTAAAATACGCCGTGGCAGTTAAGAGATGACCAGTCCCCTCCGACGGCGTCCGTTCACGAACATGACGAATGGATCAGCATCATTCAGCTCAACCATATTGAAGGGAACCTAATGACCCAACACACACGCCACCATCAGTGAGACATTTGAGTGAGCATGACATACTCTCAACAGCCAGAGCACTATCAAGTCAATAAAAAAGACTAACCCAACAAAAAAAAAATGCCTTACAGCACATTCGTACATTGTGCTCACAGGTTTGCCATGCAATTATACAATACTAAGAAATTGAATCTACACAATGCTAAGATGGTTTTGTCCAAGGTTCAGCAGCTCCAACAGTGTTTCCGAATACTAAGTTTAGCTCCTGTGCAGCTGTACAAGTGCCGAACACCTCTGTCAGCGATACAATTCCGTAACGTACAATATGCTTGGCTACGTACTACGCTGTGTAATACAGGCTTTGAATTAATAACATAAACAAGGTACCGTGTTAGGTACCGTGACCCTGTCTCAATACTCAAGAGTTTAAAGTAAAGAGGTTTAGCGTAGTATTTAAAATACATAATCGGGTAATATTATGTTTCTAAATCTGGGACACAGATCTATTCCGAGAGAATTGTGAGCGCATCTTATGTCATTATTCAAATCTCTGTCTAGATTCAGATAAACATTATATTATACATATATCTTAATACTATATTAGGCTACTCTAGAGTACCTAAATCTTATTTTGTGACCGCATCAAACGACATCTTCGTCCGAACCTCTAAAGCTATTGCGTTGGTGCTGAACCACTGGTATGAAATTGACAGGATTTTATGTACACATCCTTTGCCAATTGGCAAAGGTATTAGATATCATTCTAGGCTACCCCTACACCCTAAAACAAACCCTTAACGCGTACAATAGTAAAATTGGAGGTATATTTGTTAGTCAGGTCGTGCGACCGCGTCCGCCATTACCATATTTCAGGCGGTTGTTGTGTCCAGTGAATCAGTCACCTACCGGGTGCCGTGGGGCGCGGGCGTGATGTATGGCGCGTGTTATTGCGCCGCTGTTTACTGCGCCGAATAGTTTTTGATAGCGGGTTAGATAAACGAGTCTCGATGGAATGAAGTCAATTATTTTATTTGATTTGCGATTTAATATGTTTTTTAAACTGTTTACTGGCTTACAATATGAAATACCCGAATACATCCAACCTTCAACACAGTATATTAAAATTTGGATTTTGTGGCATTTTTTTTATTTAATACTAGTTTTCTGCCCGCGGCTTCGACCGCATGGAATTCGGTTATATCGCGCTTTTTAGATTTTCCCGTGGGAACATTATTCCGGGATAAAAAGCACCCTATTATTTAGTCCGGACTTGTAACTTTACGTCTGCAAAATTTCAAAGCACTCGGTTCAGTAGCTAAGTACACCGTGAAAGCGGAACAAACAAACAAACAAACTCACTTTCCGATTTATAATGTTAGTATGATATGATCTATCAAATTGAAATGTTAGACAAACTTGCATCATTAATCACTGAATGCATAGCCGTTTAAAACATAATTGTGTCTCTCTGGCATCTTCAAAGGTTTGTCAGAAACAAAGTCTTGTTAGATATACGTATAATCGTAAGCAAATTTAATTAGTAATTAGTGAAAGAGTAGCGGAGTTTTTGCTCTTCTCTATGAGAAACGACCACGTGGCATCATGCACCTAACTGCAGACATTTCCTAAGTGCCCATGTAGGTTTATGTAAAATAAAACAATTCAGATACATACATACATACATATAGTGTTCCGACTCCTGGAACTCAGGTCTCCTGTCAGTGAGAGGGAATGGGCTGTAATCTACCCCGCGGTCACAGTGCATGTTGGGTGCTTTACCGCAATCTCGCCTGATGGTAAGCAGTGATGCAATCGTTAGAGATAAAGGGCGCTAGTTTATTAAGAGTCTATTCACTCTAGCTTTGAAGACGCTTAAATTGTAGTCCGATGGAAACACCGCCGCTGGCAAACCAGACCAATCCCTCGATGTACGCGGTATAAAAGAAGAGAAACCAACTCTTCGTTCGGATCGTTGTGGTGTCAACAACGTAAGAATAGATTCTCGCCGTACGATGGAACGGAGATGGGGGAACTAAATCATGCAATTCCTTAGCAGACTCTCCAAAATGCATCCAAACAGACATGCTTTCGAAGTTTTTGACCCTTGGATATGCCAGTTTCCTCACCATGTTCTCCTTCACCGTTTTGAGAACAGTGGTGATGAGATAATTTATTTACACAAAGTAAAGCACCTGATGGGGTTCGACCTACTACTACCTCCTACGAGCTACAATTTATAAGCCGCGGCCGATTAGATTTGGTAAAATTATATTGCCATGATAGAACTTGGCTTTTGAATTACTCTTAGTAATTTTTAAGGGTAGCAATTCAACTCAGAGCCTCTTCTGATTGCAATGGGCAGCCAAACGCAGGTAAACTTGAAGTTCGGGGGCTGGATTTAAACCGTGTCCACATTATGATAATACTCATTACAGTCATCACGTTAATCGTACAGGAAAGATAAAGCAACCAGTTAGCGTAGTCCCTATCTCCGTCTACGATCTGCGGGCGGTGGGAACTCTTAATTTATTCGCGTTACATCTCGTCGAGATTAAAAATGTTAATTGTGGAATTATTCGGAGCAATTTATTCGGGTACCGGGGGGGCGAACTAGGTACCTTTATGAGGTGAACACAGTGTGGGCTTATAGTAGTTTGGGGAGTAGTAAGACATTTTGTTTATTTTTGTCTAGTGTTAAATGTCAGGTAGGTATACTATATACTTAATGGTCACAGAGGTAAAATGGTATGTAGATATATAAATAGCATCTTTAGTATGACTCTCATCTTTCATTTTGGGTATGTACCTACCTTATTCTGCAGTCAAAAGTTGCCTTATTAGCTTTCAATTGTTATTTTTTATCCTACACCATAAATTAAGACGAAGTAAATGCTGACGATAAAAATCACTTACATGGAATTGAAGGAATATTGAGGTGTATTTTTTAGTACAGCTATAAAATTTCCCGACGCTTTGTACTTCAGATACAAATGTAGAAGGATATCTTCATTAATCTGGCGCTGCGAACATAATTAATGCTAACTAATGCTGCCGTTGGTTGATTACGACCGCCCTTCATCGTGGCAAGCAGGTACTGAGGTGCCGGCTGTGTCTTATACTGCCGGCACTTCAGTACCTACCTGCTGTCTTGCTTAAGTATTTAACTCGGAGTGACTGCTATCTGACCTCCACATCTCAGGTACTGGGCATTACGATGCCCTTGGTAAGACTGGCAGGAATACTTTCTGACATCTGTCTGAATGTACAGAATTATCAGCACTCTAATTGCGTAACATACTATTACTATCAGTTGGAATAATTTCGAAGCGTATTGCTTATTCATTGCTCCATATGTTCGCAAACGTGTCTGCTCAACAACGTAAATATCTCAATGAATGTTGTCGAACTGTCAAAATGAAACCCATTGCTACTGATAGTCTGTTACGCAATTACCCTGCTGATCGATCTATCTGTGCGGTAGTTTGTATTTAGCCCGGGCCCTTTACACAGGCGGACTCACTAGTCTAAAATTATTTATAACTCCAACAAAAACCCTATAACAAAACATAAGAGCCACTTCACGAAAGCTCGCATCATAAAAGTCACTCATGCACGATTTATCACAGATAAAAATCAAAATAAACAGACAACTATTTCACAAACATCAGGTGTGCGCCACCTCGGGGAATATTTTAATACAGTGCCCTCCGACCCTTCGCAATCATTTTATTTTCATACTGGGTCTCTTGGCCCCCGAAGGTCTACCTCGTGATTTGCCATTCAAAGCGGGCGACGTGACGGCGCATCAGGTACGGGGATCATTCTGACCCACACACTGAGCACAGACTTAATATAATGCTGTTGACAGATAGTGAACTACTATTGGCGGAATCTATTCTTTTTTCTTTCCTTGTTTTGTAACGGAATCTTAGTGTTTGAGGTGATGAGGATTATATATTTATTTAATCGTGTACACGTATTAACAGATACGAAGAATATAACAAAACTACATACATGTAAGTACATAGGTACAAAGATTATGTTTATTTCTAAAGAAATCTTTTCCAGCATTCCTGTGACAGGGGAATACATATAAAGAGATGGAGAGAAAGTGTCCAAGATCAAAAGGGAAAACTAAATATATACCGACATAAAATCAAAACTATTCTCCAAACAAAATATATATTCACATATACAACATGAGAATATACTATTGATTAAATGGTTTGTCTACCTAAAGATAAATAATATATTCTAGAGAATAAAATCGTTTGTGGTGAATGCATAACTAAATGATATAAACAAGTGTATGGTATCTCTTTCAATTGTATGGTTATTGTATGGTGGCTCTTTTAGTTGCTTTAAATTGAATGTAAAGTTGGACTAGTCGGATTCTCGAAACTCTACATATTCAACATCTATGTACATAGTTGCAGTCTCATCTCGACATAAGGAAATGTAGGGACAGACACTACGAGTATTTTCAAAAGATACAAACTGTGAACCTTTTTAAAATTGAGATAATTATTCCTCAGAAATAAACTTTTTTTTTTTTCTAAAAAGTTTGTTCATGTATGGAGTGAATCACTATGAAGTTTTTCTCTAGACTATTAATCTATATCTCAATCATTTTGAATACATTATCCTTCGTATGTTCGAAAAATATGTCTGCTGAACAACGTAGAGAACGCAATGTATGTTGTTGAATTGTCAAAATCCCATTCCCAAAACCCATTGCTACTGATAGTGTAAGAAAGCAAACAGATCACCGGTCTATTGAAATCTATTGCGTAACTATATCAAACATTCTTACACAAAAAGCTCGATTCCTCCCAAATCTGACCACAAGCTCCAAACAAAACACGTACGAAATCAAATCTATACGATTTCAATATAGAGAGAGGGGATCGGATAGAAAAACTTTATATCAAAGGGGTACCTATACGTAGGTACGTCCTACAACCCCGTGCGGTACGTGTCCGGGGTGCTAAGGAGCGACCCTTTAATAAATGCCACTATTTTTTTATACCACACACCTTGCGACCGAGGCTCTGTTTATGACTACTTTGTGTACTGAATTTGCAAATGGTTGGATTTCAGATTGATGGTGGAGGATTTCTGGATGCGGGTATTTCAGGTGTATTATTGTTTTATACAGTACTTTCTTTTTCTTTTTCACTGCGCAAGTGAACACAGAAATAAATGAACTTATCTTATTTTTATCTTAATATAATCAATTCTATAATGTTGCAAACATGATGACGAAATTATAATACTTAAGTACTGACTGATGTTTGGTGGGTAAGCAATAAGTACTTTTCAGGTGTTTAAAAAAACATTTGATTAGCTTTTTGCGAAATTATAAAATTAAAGCTTTTCTTACTACTTACTTTTATTATCGACATATTTGAACATTTATATTTCAGAAAAAAAAAAATATTTACCGACGATAACCCGAACTTTTGAATACCTAGATGAACAAGATTTATCAATACAAATGTTCCCTCAAATGAAAACGTCAAGCGAACAATAAAATCTGATTGAAGACGGCAAACCGCACGGTAGTAAATAATAACAAAACCTTAGGTTTTGAAGAAAACCAATCTTCGACATATATCTTCAATTCTATAAAGTGCTTATAGTTATTGTGTTTCTCAAGGATTGATGCATTTTAGTTATCTGTTTCCACAACGCAAGACCCGTCATCGAGGAAAGCCTTGGAGGAGGCCTTTGTCCAGCAGTGGACCTCTATAGTCTCAAGAAGAAGAAGTTTGTATAACAGGTATATAGCTTGAAAAGTTGCCAAGAAGGGTGTTTATAAAGCACAGTGAATTAATTAAAGTCTACGGTATTTTACAACACGTCCACGCTATAACAAATGGAAGACAATGGAAAAAACAAAACGTAAAAGAAGTATCTAAACTATCGGCAAAGGAATGTGTGCCAAGTTTGTGTTTAGTTTCTCTATGTTGTAGAAATTTCCTGAAAAACTAAAACAATAAGAAAATTTAACCCAACAACCTTCATTGTAAGCACATATCTAAAATACACGTTAATGCTTTTTTTTGTCGTGAACCTAAGCTGCGCACTGCGCTGCTCATTGTGTCATTCATGACCACGAGCCAGCAATACATAACCACCGACCCCAAATAGATTGAGATAAGGAGAGAAGATTGGTGATAATAATGATGACTTTGACATCTCTAAAGTGCTAATGAACTTCTTACCTTCGTAATGCGGCAGTAACCGGTCGGAGTAGAGGTGCTTGGGGAAGCTTATGTCCAGCTGTGGACATCTGAAAAGGTTAATACGTTTTCTGCTGTCCACTGCTTGACATAAGCATAACAACATAAATATGAAAACAAGCTTCTATAAAAAAAATACAGTTTCTTTGAATATTTTTCTATTGTTTTTAAATTATAAACTAGTGCCGCCTGATGGTTAGCAGTGGAGCAATCGTTGATGGTAAAGCGGGCTAGTTTATTAAGGGCCTATTCACTCTAGCCTTGAACATTGTATTGAAGTCATCATCATCAACCTTTTTATCGTCCCACTGCTGGGCACAGGTCTCCTCTCATACAGATAAGGATTGAGCATAATGTATTGAAGTGACGTAGGTAAAATAAAAGAGAACTGTTCAAGTCAACAACTTATGTAATAATGATATAATTTAGTGTGTGCAGTTACAAATATAAGGTTAGGCGAGCTGCACATTACAACATACTGAAATTGTAGTCTGACGGAAACACCGCCACTGGCAAATTGTTCAATTAGTCCCTCGATGTACGCGGTATAAAAGAGTAGGCAAAACGCTTCATCCAGATCGTAGTGGTGTTAACAACATAAGGGAGGAAACTCGCTGTAAGACGGGTCGTCCGATGGTTGAACGGGCATGGGGGAATTAAAACATGCAATTCCCTTGCACTCTCACCAAAATGCATCCTATAGAATATCAACAGGCTGGCTACTCATCGCCTGTGCTCCGGCTTTGGAGACCAATTTGCAATACGCCAAGTTTCCTGGCAGCCACCTTTGCCACCTTTGATCATATTTTCTGTTTTAGGCGCAATATGGCGCCTTGTCTATACCAATGAAATGCGATATAGATCAGCAGTTGTTTATTTCCTCGTTGCATATACAATGCCGACGTAAGAATATAAGGTTAGAAAATTAGATAAATAATGGTGGTTGATATGAAATACAGTATTGTATTGAGTATACACATTTAGATTACGATTCTTGCCAACTCATCATCATCTCAGCGTTAATCCCAGTCGCATCCGAAGCCTTTTTCAGCTTTGGAGTCTGGGGTCCGCTTTTACCAGTCCAACTGCTGATATGGCTAAACTTCGACATTTTTCCGTGAAGCGACTGCCGTCTGACCTCCACAACCCGAAGGCGACATCGAAGCATTGCAGCTAGACCAATTGGACTTTTGAGGGCTCCAACGACCCGTAACGACTGCCACTAGATGTTCGTATGGCAACCGGGACCAACGGCTTAACGTGCTTTCCGAGGCACGACCAGACCGGTGCAAATATTCATATTCATGCATACAAATAGTTGCACTGTGCGGGGATCGAACCCGCACCACCTTGCGTAGCGGCCGCGTCCGCTACCGCTACGCCACGAAGGCTGTCTGTGATTCTTGCCAACTAGTTATCTGCTAATGATCGTCTACTGTCTAACTCCAAAAAATTGCTGTAGGTACTAGATCCGGGGGCTACCACAAACTTAGTCCAGTAGTAGTTAGTTAGTTAGTAAGGTTCGCCACACTATTTATAATATTGCACAATGTTCTTTGTTATTGCTTATTACTAAAATCAATACCTTCAATTAGTTTCTTGCTCCAACCTAATAGTCGAACCTTTTGGCTCGCTAGCCCCCTACGCACGTTGAGAGCCACTGGCTCGTATTATAGTGCGTGTATCAGCTATAAAGCTTGTCTAGACAGGTGATTTACGTTCACCTGCGCGCCCTGAAAAAATACGCGACTTTCGACCTTTAACCAGTTATTTATTATTATTATAGTTTAATGGTTGGGAGTCGAGGCGCTGAAAACGTGATGCAAGCTTTTAAGTTTTTAGTCCTAGAATAAATGAAAATTAAAACATACCTGCATGGGTGAGTCCATTAGAAGGATTTGTTTATTTGTTTTTTTTATTTGTTTAGTATTGAATGGTGTTTTTTTATAAGAGGAATTCCTTATCTTCTCTTCTTCCTCAGCCTACAGACGTCCACTGCTGGACAAAGGCCTCCCCCAAGACTTTCCACAATGACCGGTCTTGTGCTGCCCGCCATTCATCGGCTTCCCGTGACCTTAATATTAATTTATTTATTTCTCTCTTCACAACATTGGTTAAGAATAAAATCTTCACCAGATCGTCGGTCCACCCTGTTGGAAACCTCCCTACGCTGCGTCTTCCGGTACATGGCCCGTACTCTAGAACCTTACTGCCCCATCGGCCATCGGTTCTAGAGCAATGTGCCCTGCCCACTGCCACTTAATCTTAGCGACTCGAAGAGCTATATCGGTGACTTTGGTTCTTCTGCGGATCTCCGCATTCATGTTCGATTACGGAGAGAAACTCTGAGCATAGCTCTTTCCATCGCCCTTTCTGTGACTTTGAGCCTTCGTATGAGGCTCATTGTGAGTCACCACATTTCAGTTCCGTATGTCATCACTGGTCAAAAACTATAGTCATGTCATGTCATGTGTGTGTCTGTGGTATCTTGGACTTGCTTATAAGGGAAGAGTATTATCATTTCATGGCTTGAAAATTGCAATTTATTAAAGTCCAACCAAATTTTGTTTCAGTTTTTGGTCCCTATTCAATTCATTTATTGAGCGTAAATGTAGAAAATAGTTTATTTTCTTCATAAGCACTATCAGCTAGTATAATAACTAATAATAATTATGGCTTTGAAAAAAAAACATCAATAATTGTATTTTCAATACTAAGGTCCGCATTCCAGAAGGAAACTCAAGCATTGATCTCTGTTTAAGCATTACTTAAAACTAGTTTCAACCAATCAAAAGGCTTCAAACGAGACTTAAGTAGAGCTTGAGTTTTGAGTGATGTTCTGTAATGCGAACCTTAAACTAACTTTGCAATGTTTTAGATGCACCAAACAAAAGAATAAAAAAAGATTAGTTAAAACTATTTAGAAAAGTTCTGGTAAACAAGGTAATGAATCAAGTTCGACTTTTGCTCTAAATTAACTTGATGCATCTTTCTTCACTTAATACTTCACTGCACAAAGCTTACCGTTTTATCTAGTGAATCAGTTGCGCCATCAAGGTGGGCTCTTAACACAATACTTTGAGCCACAAATCTCGCATACAATACGTACGAATACGTACGGGTTCGTACGGACCCTACAGGAAATCTCTTAAGACGATAGTGTTGCAAATGGGTTCCGTGGAGCTCCTACAACAGCGGAGGTAATGTTGAAGATACTCGTACTTTTTTCCAGTAGAAAAATACTACAGTGGCACATGTAAGTAGTTGCCGGTAAGTCAATACGCTAATCGAGCTTGGTGCTATATGCAAAAATGTAGACAAGAAATATAATTTTGATACCTACATATTACATTTACTTTTAATTTTACATGTTACGTTTAGAAAAGGATAATTCAAAGATAATTAATTCTCTTCACACGTCACACTCCACTTTAATAAGTATTGTAAAATAGAATTTTTATACTTTTACATATTTAAAAAAAAACCCGCTAAGGTCCATGACTATTAAAAAAAAAGAAGACCTACTTTTTCAAACAAATGTAAGCTTCTTTGCACTGAGAGAGAGAGAGAGAGAGAGAGAGAGAGAGAGAAAGTTTGTATTTTATATTTTGAATTACCTAAGCAAAAGTTATAAAAGCATCCTCGTATTTCGTGGCCGTTCAATGAGGTGTAACGACTAGGATTAGCTCTGAGGTAGACACTAATACAACGTACTTGTCCATTTGAATCGACACAAAAACAACAAATTAGAAGTATTGTTCCCCAAACCTTTGATCGTTATTTGAGTGTTTGTGATCTTATTCATTTTATCACATTAATCCATACTAATATTATAAATGTGAAAGTATCTCTGTCTGTCCGGCTTTCACGCCAAAACTACTGAACCGATTTTGATGAAATTTGACACAGACAATCTTTAAACCCTGAGAAAGGACATAGGCTACCTTTTCTCCCGAAAAAAAAATGATGTTCCTGAGGGAAATCTAAAAAGCGCGATATAACCGAACTCCACGCGGGCGAAGCCGCGGGCGGAAAGCTAGTTTAATACATAAAGGCAAAAACTTCTGAGTGTGTGTGTTTTGTATGTTTGTTCCTTATTCATGCTCAAGCAGTGGGGAAATTTTTGATGAAACTTGCAAAATAATCAGAGCATGGAGAATGATAAGATAACAATGTAAGTTTTGTCATATTTATCCTATAGTCGTACAAAAGTAAAGATTAAAAAAAAATTTAATAAATTATACAATACCTATGGGATATGAGATTTTACATAACCATCATAGTAACAAAACTAATGAATTTTGAAATAATCTTTTTTTTTTTCAGCGAATTAATTCCAACTTCCCCAAAATTTGGTAATTTTTTTAAAAGTGAATCACCAATTTTGGCGGTTTTATTATTAGCGATGCGAACGCGTGCCGCGTGCCCTGCCCCCCTTTATTTTCACGGCTTTCATTGCCTACCGCACATGTATTAAGTTACCCCCTTTTGTGAAATAATATTTTTTTTTAGGGGGATTTTTTTGTAAGTCTAGCCCGGCTGTGTAGGCATTAGTAGAATCAGTTATCGATACCTAACAATATCTTCACGGATCGGACAGGGTTTTCTTTACATATTGTATAAACAGGGAAAACTCTAGTTTTGACTTAAAAATTAAAAAATACAATTTAATTCAATAAAATTACATTACAGCAATTACAATAGTTTTTATCAGTCATTTTAATATTTGGAAATAATTTTAGTAAGTCGTAATATGCTTTATCTACTCTCATATCAAAAAATTAAAAATATAAAATAAAACCAAAAAGGAGTTTATATTGACGTACTTTACCAATAGTATATCGAAAGGAAATTAAAAAATTAAATTATAACATTATTTCTCTAACAAAATAATGTTATAATTTTTTTTTTTTCGTTATGTTACAAACCATAGACAGCCATTGATATAATATTAAACTAAGGTAGATAAGTCACTAGCGCATTGAACTTGAAGCGTACAAAATATCATATCTGTTTAATATTATATCAATATAGACAGAACTATTTCATTTTTTATCTGTGGCTGCGCGCGCTTTGGCGCATGCGCTGTGCTGCAGGGTGCAGAATTGTTACCATTTTGCATATTACAATTATGAAACTGAATAAATGGAATTGTGTTGCGTTGGCGTTAGACGCACTGAGGTTAGATAAAGTAGTGTATGAAACTGAACATGATTAGGTATTACACACTCGTGTGATACTATTAAAAAACTCGCTTCGCTCGTTTTTTAAACTCACACTCGTGCTTAATACCCCTCATTATGTATCAGTATCATAAACTACTATTATTACCTTCTTCGATTACAGATTCTTCTACGGAAATAAAGCGGGTTAATAATGTCGATAAATTAATAGTGTCGACACAAATGGAACGCACCTCCAATGAATCTTGGGAGCCACGTTCGGACAACGCTATTAGGGGCTGAAGAGATCCGCTGCCGAGCGACCGATCTCATTGACTTCACCTCACCTTAATAGATACTGGTTTAACTTTAGACGGATGCTGGAGTCTACCTTCCGTCAATTGGTTAAAGTGGCCTTGAATTGATTGGAGTTAAAGTTTCAGACGAAGGTTGGAAAGGATAGTTTAATGAAGAGTATCAGTTATGGAGCGAAATGTTAAACAAATTATAATAATAATGTAAATGTGAAAGTAAGTTTGTTTGTTATCTTTTCAGGTCTATACTGCTGAACATATGGCAAAGTAGTGTGGAAAGGGTTTTCTTTTCATATCGATGGAACGTTGCTTTAAATATTTTATATTGTGTAGGCTAGGGATTTTTCACTGATGCTAAGCAGTGATGCAATCATTGATGGTAAAGCGCACTAGTTTGCTATGAGTTTATCCACTCTAGCCTAGAAGGCATTTAAATTGTAGTCAGACGGAAAAACTGCCGCAAGGCAAATTATTCCAGTCCTTAGAAGTATGCGGTATAAAAAACGCCCCGTCTTTAAAAATGCTTTTTCCAGATCATAGTGGTGTCAACAACGTAAGGGTTGATAGACTACAGCCCTAGTTGCATAATACACTCATCATCATCTCAGTGTTAGTCCCAGTCGCATCCGAGCTTTTTCTTGCTTTCGAGTCTGGGGTCCGCTTTACCAGTCTAAGTGCTGATTTAGCTAAACTTCGATATTTTCCGTGGAAGCGACTATAATCTGACCTCCACAACCCGAAGGTGATATCGAAGCTTTGCAGTTAGACCAATTGTTGGACTTTTGAAGGTTTCAACAACCCGTAGCGACTGCCATTAGTTCGTATACCGTCCGGGACCAACGGCGTATCGTGCTTTCCGAGGCACAACCAGACCAGTGCAAATATTCATATTCCTGCATACAAATATTTTCACTGCGCGGGGTTCGAACCCACGGAGGCTGAGTTGCATAATACACTATCAAATTCAATTTAAATAATTTCGAAGGATATTGCTAAAGTATCACCGCATTTTCAAGAACCTTCAACTTGTGACATCAAGATTTACGGTTCATGCCTAAATACAATTATTTTATGAGTCCGTGCCTTAGTCAAAGACCCATATCACAAAGATATCCTCAAAAATAAAAGCTAGAGGTGTACCAAGAATTTATGTAACTTAAAGATATAGGAAAACGATCAGGTCTGCGTGTCCGAGGTGCGATTGCCATTAACGTGCGCCGTAAACGAACCGGTCCGGTCGGCCGGCCCGAGATACCGGACCCGAGGATTATACCGACGGACGGGCACACCGGGTGGAGAAGGAAAACGGCTTTTCTTTATCTTTTTTCTTTCTTTGAGGGGTTGTTTGTCTTTTGTAGGCATTGGATTATTGAGGTAGACTGTAGAGCTACCTGACTTAGAACACAACGATACCGTAATGATTGTTTGATTTACAGACACATTTATTTTTATCATCCCATATCCAAAGGTTAAAAAATGACCTTATTACTAAAACTCCATTGTCTTTCTGCCTGTCTCTCACCAGCCTGTATCTTGGGAACCGTGATAGCTATACAGTTGAAATCTTCAGATGATAAGTTTCATTGGCACACTCCGAGCACCTGACTTAGAATATAAATTATTATTATTATAAAAATTATTATTATAAAACAATGATTGTTCAATTTCTGGAAAAAAAAATTGAATTGGTTCTTGTGCAGTAAATAAGACACAATACAAGTTTTATTATTATATTACACATTATCTGTCTGATTTCTTTATTAGATTTTCAACTTTATTGATACAGCATTAACGCTCAGGGTTGATTGAGGATATTGACAGTATCGGGTAGCTTGACCTGCTGTCGTCCGTTTAAGTCAGTTTTCTATTGTAGTGTGTGAAAATTTTAAATTACAGTTGTAGCTGTATGAAAACTGAACATGTCATAATTGACTATTCGATAGTTTTTGAACTCAAAAACATTGATAAAAATAGTAAACACTGGTAAGTAAAATGTGCGCTTTACTATCATTACTAGCACTACTATCAGCACTAGTTTATAATACTTAAAAAAAGTATGTAATGATATAATATCATTGCTAGTAGGCAAATAATTACCTTTAGTCAAAATAATAATTATTCGTGACCATTAGAAAAACTCCCATATAAACACATATTTTGTAAAAAATAAATATATGAAGGGTGTATCTGACATCGACGCACAAACGAGTACCATGGATCCAGTACATGATTCTGAGCCGCCCAGTGGTGGAATTTTTCGTCGGCATTTTCATGATTAAAAAAAAATATGTCGTTTTTTTTCAGTTCAGACCGTTCACAATTGCTATACTTTTATAACCCAATACTATTTTAAAGTAAAAAATAAATAATTCGCTAATTACATAAAAAAACGCAATAAAAACAAAACCCGAAAAACTATCTTATCAGCTGATTTAATAGAGTTCATATCAGGGATCAACGTCATACCTACAAATCCGCACGGCGGCACGCTTGCAACGTTCAAAAGCCAAGCCGACACTTTTTTTTAAACAGTATGTATTCTGTAACCGTTCATTAACGACATAAATGACTATCATAATTTTATTAGTGGCATGCGGTCTAGCGTTTTCGCGAAGTTTGCGTTACGGTGTCAGATACACCCTGTATACAATAACTTCTATTTTTACACAATTGGTTGAGTTTGATATTTGATCTAGGTAAAAATCCAGCCCTAAGATTTTTTCATGACCAAATAAAATTGACGTTTGTCATTTTTTCTATGAAATACTATGAACATTTCAAAATTGTTCCTCGAATAAACTTAACGGATGGTTGAAAAATAAGTTCTAATCATCGTGTAATCCGATTTAGGCTGACACCCAAACGTTTGAACATTCGGGTCGCTTGTGTCTTTTAAAAATAAAATGTATGACAGTTCCTACTATAGTAATGTCACAGAATTTGGACGTAATTACAGTTCAAGAATGTATATTGTAATTTATCAAAATAGTAACAAATCTGTAAAAAAAAAATGCCACTAACAGGAAAATATCCTTAAGAAAGCCATATTTGCTCCCAGTACATCCCAAATTCTTTCGCTACCTTATTTTATGGGGATTATACGATCATCCTCCACCTTGTCAACGTTACACATACACAGGTTGGACATTGTTACCGATACCCACACATTCTTACCTTCAGAATCACCTCTATTATTTTAACACTAAAGCTGTGAATTGCGTGATCCGGCTGCATACTAATTTTGCACGTTTAGGGTAGAGTGGGGAAAATTGACTTACCCTAGATAAAGATGGTAATGGCTACTGTTTTTTTTTTCTGACAAAATTACTTTCGGCCGGTAACAGTTTTCTTGTTTACCTTTATTTTGTTTTTCTTTTTTATGACGTCTGCGCTCGTCGTCGTGTGGACAGTAAAGTGGTTATCGAGACAATTGGTCGGTAATAAAGAAGGGTAAAAGATAGTAAAAGATTGATTGTTTTGTTGTGTTGTCTTATTGATTTGTATTGTATATCTTGTTTTTCTATTTTATATTCCTTTTTGTTTAAAATATCAATTACCAGTCAGATTTACTTTTTTATTATTATTATTACATTTCTATTGCTTGCTGCACAGGTGACGTCATTACGTCGGCGCCGGCTGTCGCTGCAAACCAGCGCTGGGCTATGTTTTGCATAGGGTCGCAGCATAATGTTGAGCGACAGCCGTTTTTCGTGGATGTGACGCATGTTCACTCAACTATTTCTTATTTTTTTGTGTTTTTGTAAACTTTTGCGTCATGTGTACCACAAATAAACGTTTTCTCTTTCTTTCTTTTTTTTTTCTTACAAACTACCTACAATCTTACATTCTCAAGTACTGTGACGCCAACATTTTCATTCGTCCCCGGCGCACCGCCACCGGTACGACTGTACGATTGCAGCAGGAACCTTGCCAAAGTAACCTGTCAGGCCGCCTGCCACGTACCTACTCTGTTCAGATTTATTTTGTATAGGAAATTACTGTTTTAGTTCAAAACTAAGTCTGCCTTTGAATTGTTAGAGTGCCGAATAATGGTGAATTGTGGTGGAGCTGTAATGGTTTTGCGGAAGAAATGGTTTTCTGTTATTGACTTTATATAATTTCACACGATTCACAAAAATATAATATACATAGTTTACTAATTTCAGTCAGCAGTTTATTTTAGGTGAGATTTTAACCTAAATTTCTTCATTGTTTTTTCCGTTTACAGTATTTGAAAGTGTCCAATAATATTTTTAGTCACAAAAGGCTTATGTAGACTTATGATATTTATTATAAACCAACCTATCATCATCATCAACCTTTTTATCGTCCCACTGTTGGGCACAGGTCTCCTCTCATACAGAGAAGGATAAACCTATATTGACCGATATTTGCCTATAGGAACACGAAGAAACGAATATATTGTTACGAATGGACCTTATGTCGATGGCATAAGGTTCAATATCGCGTGACATGCAGTGTGTCACTTTTAGGTCCTATTTCCCCAGATCTAGACATTTTCTAAGCACAATATAAAAACGCATTACTAGACTTAGGACGGCCTATCGAATGGTACATGTCTCAATAGTTTTGTCATCGAAATTTCTAGAAACCCGTTTCCGGGAATTACCGTAGGTACTTCCGAGTGACCTCGAAGTTATGTGCTATTATTATTACGTCTAGAGGAATCTGGAATGTTCGATCAGCTGCGCTATATATACCGCCGCGACGCCGGCCCAGAGTCAGTCTACACTCGACTAGCGATACGAAAACAGCGACAGTTAAGAAGCGATCTTTGAGAATACCTACTGCGACAACTGTAACGAGAACTGTGAATACTACGTGGAGTAACATCTGTACTGTTATTGTGTGTTTAAAACACGGACTTCGTGGACATAAGGGAAGACTTCGGTGCGACATCAGCTACGTTCTACTTGTCATTGCCTACAATCGACTGTACCTTCGTTGCCAATAAACTTCGTAACCCTTAACCGGCGTTTAAGTACCCCTAGCCCGTAACAATATCAATAAGTAAAATACAAGAAATAAAAAAATGCGACTAAAACCAATACAGCTGTTAATGTCAATGTAACAGAGGCCTACCAATTATCCCCATGTAACTCCTCACTTGAAACTTTAACCCTAAAATCGCTACCAAAAAAATAAAGAAAAATACTGTGTTTTGCAAGGCCACTTAAAGTCATCCAAAGCCATTCATAGGCCATATTGAGTTTTATATCCAACAGTACCTGTTGTATGGCGGACGGGACATTGAATGTAATATTGTGGATGAGAGGACGGCTCCTCTGCCAAATAGCCTCGACCATTGCCAAATTAGATCATAAAGGTTAATATGTGAGGGGATGAGCACGTAGCTACCGGTTTATATTTATTTTGTTAGGTTCTGTGGCTTTAATATAGTTTTATGATCGTTAGGTCAGGACGCTGGCAGTGTATGATTTGGATTGAGGTTTTGTGTTGTGTTGGCTGAGGGAACTGTACTTGCAACTGCCAATACAGCTGAGAGTATCAATTATAATGTGTTAGATGCTGAAATATTAAATTGAGCACTAGCTATTCAACAGTAAATGATCGAAATAATTTCAGCATTGGGAAGAAACGACAGCTAATGTGTAGGTATCCAATTGTAAATTCAAAAAATTTCGTTGTCTGTCTGTTTTCAATAAAAACTTTGTAATCGAACGATGCTCAAAATACAACTGATTTTCTGTAAAGTATTGGTTCAGTTTTTCTTTTGCACCATTACTCTCACATATAGATAGGAATAAAGTATTCGTTTGAGCCTATATATATCTACAACTGCGCACACATGCATGTCCTTCATTACCATCATCATTGGGGTCTTCTTATGGAAGAACGTCCACATTACGTCGTCTTCGTACCATGTATGGACATGATACGAAGATTTTATTCATTTCTATTTTAGAATTCTGACAGGACTTATACTTTTTGTGCCATGTTTTCCTGCACACTTGTCGGCGTAACACACTATCGATAACAAATTCAGTCATTTGAAAGCAAATTGGTAATGCACTGCTCTATGTATATATATTCAAAACAATAAGTAAAGATGAGAGCCATTAAACACCATTATATTTATTATTATACTAGCTTTCCGCCCGCGGCTTCGCCCGCGTAAATTTCGGTTATATCGCGCTTTTTAGATTTCCCTCGGGAACATCAAATTTTTCCGGGATAAAAGGTAGCCTATGTTCTTTCTCAGGGTCTAAAGATTGTCTGTGCCAAATTTCATCAAAATCGGTTGAGAGGTTTAAGCGGGAAAGCGTAACAGACAGACAGACAGACAGACAGTTACTTTCGCATTTATAATATTAGTATGGATGCCATGCTAATATTTTCCTGCATTTCATTATTGTTACTCTTTACTCCAACCTCATTGGGTGCTGCGCCGTAACTCACTCCTACGTGTAGTAATGGTTCGCTTATTGTGACTAAGCGCGTAGGTGCTACCTTATCGTCGAAGAATTTGGCTCCAGCTTCCAAGCCCCCGCATCTCAGAAGAAAATACTGTGTTTTTGTGTACGATAATGTTTTTTAAGTGTACTAAATGTTTGAAATGGTTTTTAAATTACAAATCTTTATATTTTATACATTTAGTAGACTATACCTACTAGAGTATTTTTTTGGATATTTAGTAGTAGACTATACACGAAATGTAAGATTTTATACATTTAGTAGACTATACCTACTAGAGTATTTTATACATTTAGTAGACTATACCTACTAGAGTATTTTATACATTTAGTAGACTATACCTACTAGAGTATTTTATACATTTAGTAGACTATACCTACTAGAGTATTTTATACATTTAGTAGACTATACCTACTAGAGTATTTTATACATTTAGTAGACTATACCTACTAGAGTATTTTTTGTATATTTAGTAGTCTACGAAATATAAGAGAGGTTAACAAAAATTAGCATTTAAAATCACAATTAATTAATTAGTTGAAAAAAATGATATGCATGCATGTGCCCCGCGGATTCACGTAAGTTTCGATCTCGTGGGAATATCTGGATAAAATGTATCATATGTGTGTGCCAAATTTCATCCAAATCCATTTAGTAGCTTAGGCGTGAAAGTGAAACAAACAAACAAACTCACTTTCACATTGTTTATTTATGTACACACATTATTATTAGTTCAAACAAAAATATCTATATAAACACAAGGAAACTAAAAATATAAAATAAAAATTAATCTAGCTCATTGGGCTTCAAAAAATTCGTCCACATTGCTGACAGTGGAATAAGTGCCCAAAAGGCTGGCAGCATTACAATGTTGGATGGCAATGCTGATTGTTTGGACTGAAAATAGACCAGCCCTCTGGTCACGTGAACAGTCAGCATCTTTCACATTTATAACATTAGAAAGGAATGAATGAAAAAAAAAAAAACGAAATCACAATATTTGGTGCAAACGCTACTTTGATCAAAGCTCTGTTATCAATCCCATATTTATTCAATTAGTTGGATATATCAGAATTGGATATCATAATTGTATTTAACTCTAAACGTATTTAATATATCATTGTCTCTATGACCTTCTAACTATTCAAATAGAAAGATGTGTTAGGTTAATTTACCGCTAAATGCATTAAATTATGTTTACTTGTATTATTTTCGTTTGGTGTTTCATGTAAGATGCTGACAAGTATAAATACTTACTAAGTATACCTTACCACTTTCTAAGTAACTCTTGGACACCAATGACTGATTACAAGGTGAAGGAAAACATCTTGAAGGAACCTAAACTGTAAGTCTGAAACCGCTAACCTGCATTGAGCAAGCGTGGTGATTACGATCAATCCTTCTCTGTAGGAGAGGAGACCTGTGATCAGCAGTGGGACGATAAAAAGGTTGATGATGATGATGATATTAAGTAGTTGAAAGACGAAATGAAAGAGTAACAGTACAATAGACAAAGTTGCCTATAATTCATATGAGATCTCAATCATGAAAGTGACAACGATATTTTAAAACAATATTTAGTCAAGTATACAGAACGGTGTACAAGGACAGTACGAGACAATCCAGCTGAAATACATACATATATCTCCAAGTGAAATTTCTTTATTTTGGAGGCAGGATGGCCGCGCTGAAACCAACTAACTGCGTTCGAAGATTGTTGAAATGTGGATAAGGAGTATCCTATCATAATAATGATGTGAGTGGAAACATCGATCCATTGGGTTGGCTTAATATAATAAACTAGCGACCGCCAGCAACTTCGTTCGCGTGGAGTTAGTTATGCTCCGCTCCTGTTGGTCGCAATGTGATGTTACATAGCCTAAATCCTTCCTGGATTAAGGGGCTATCCAACGCAAAATTGATTGAATTGAAAAAAGAATTTTTCAAATCGGACTAGTAGTTCATGAGATTAGCGCGTTCAAACAAACAAACAAACTCTTCAGCTTTATATATTAGAAGATTAGTGCCAAACTTGTACTAAGTATTTGAGTTCTTTACATAATTATTTACAATTTGGATTGTATGACCTGGAAAATAATCATTAATATTTTTATTGTTAGCTTGTCAAACGGGAAAGTTAGAAAGCTATCTGCTTTACTGTACTTATTTTGTACTTTTTAAAAATAAAGTATCTTGAACACAACTTTCTTTTGATGCACTTGTGACATAATAAAGGTGTTTTTGTATGTTTCATATATACATTACATTGTACTGAATGTCCAGCTTGACATAGTCCAAGTAGTACACCTATCTTACGCAGGGAACTTTGCCAAAGTAACCTGCCACAGTGGCGCTGCATACGTGGCGACGTAACTGCCGTCTGTACTAGATGCGATGCGATGTGTTTCTACTATCTAGGAGGAAGGATCAGTAAACTATTTGTTTTAAGAATAACTTATATAGAAAAGACTTTCATGTTTCAAGACTTTCGTCCTGATTTGACAGTCCCTTGTGCTATTTAACATACGAATTTTACAAAAAGGCAACATCATTATTATCATTTTAGTTGAAAGACATAGACACATTCTCACACACATATACACACACACACACTCACACGCACACGCACGCACGCACGCACACACACATCGCAATGCTTAGATCAAACAGATAAATTGCGTGATATAAATTGCACGCAAATAATATTATCAATTCTAAGTTTGTCACCATTTTACGACTTAGAATATCATTCACAATGTTAACCTATTATAATTAATTATGCCGAAGTAGTCCTTTTAGACCCCTAAACTCTGAGTAAATCACCGTGCAAAAACAAATATCTCTACAAGCAAACAAAACAGCTGACACCATGAAACAACAAACACAGATGAAGATTTATCACCAATTACATAGAAAGGATCATGTAAAAATACCTACGAGAAGAAAACTTACATAGTATGGTCTTGAACAAAGTCACGCGCAAACAATCTAATGTACTGCCGATAATATATTACCACGTTTATGATTATTACTAAACGCTTAAATGTTGTGATTTTAAATTAGCCACCTATGGCCAATTACTATTGATTATACTACAACTGAATAGTCGTGGTAGCCTAGTGGTTAAAACACCAGCCTCTCAAGTATGAGTTTTTCTTAGTAATATGTACTTTCTAAGTATATCTTGGATACCAATGACTGATTACAAGGTGAAGGAAAACATCTTGAAACCTGGATTATAAGTCTGACATCGCCAACCGGCATTGAGCAAGCGTGGTGATGCGGCATTGGTCAGGTGAGTGTGAGGTGTTTGACACCCCCTGTGACATCTAAGAGTGGCGCGCGTGGAACACTTCACCGACTCCTCAAGTTCTGATGTTTGTTCGAAGGGACCCTGCACCCATTTAGGGGGGCTGGAAGAGGGCATTATCTGCCCTCCGCCAACGCCTGGTGCGCCTGCTGCGGGCTGGGTGAGTGGACGAGATCTTTCTCTCCCTTTGCAGCCTCCTTCTGTGTGACGACTATTTCGCAGAAGGAAACCACCGCATTCCAGGGATACTTCGAACCATCGAGCCGATTACAGCCGGCAGCGACAGGTCACTCCTTACTTCAGAGATGAGGGCACGGCGCGGCTCCACCGAAGCAGCACACTCTGCCAACGTATGCTGCGCCGTGTCCTCCCGGCAGTCGACGCAGTAATGACATCGGGCGTTCGGCACCCTGATTATGTGACACAGGTACTGTCTCATCCATGGACCAAACACTGCAAGCGTGGCTTAACCTGAGCGGAACGTGCGGCTGTTATTTACATAGCCACAAAATGTATATATTGTTGGACACGTATTTAAAGGGCTGTTTTATGATGTAGGTATAAATTTTTAAAGTTGATGAAGCCATTCTACATAACTCACCCAAATGCGTATTTAAATTAATCGATTTTAAATTCGTTGAGAAGGAAGATAAGTCAAAAACACATTGGTCACATACGAAAAGGGAGTTTTTTCTTTATACGAGCAAGAAAATTCGTAGAAAGAGCCACTTTCATTGTCATTTCATTAAACACACAAAACCCATGTACAAAACAACCCATCCGTGCAGAATAGCATAAGTAAGAGATAAGCATTTCCACGTAATTGGCTGAATTAAGCGCGGGCGGCGCGACGTGCAGCGCCGGAATTTAATTTAAATGTTGGCGCGTTAAAAAGTGGCGGCAAACGTTGTTACCTGTCGTGTAAGCACGTCACGCCGTGTCACGTGACGCGGGCTGACGTGACAGCGGCGTGTTTTAGAGTGTTATTTTGAAGGAAAATATGTGCGGTTTTAAAGTGTTTTTGTTTACTTTTATTTTTGTAAATATTAGGGAAATTGTTAGTTGGCTTTAAAAATAATTATATATATCTACTTCAGATAAAAAGTAGGTAATGATTATTCAGTAAGATTATGAATTTAAGATTAATTTCTTTCACAAACAAAAAAATTGCCATTGGAATATTTTTACAGCATTTTTAATTTCTTTCGCCCTTTCTTTAATCGTATAATAAAGTTTATCAAAACAATTTACTAATGACTCCATTTCAAAAAAACAAGATTTACAAAAATACCTCCTTCAAAGAGTCGATTAAAATTAAGCGTGTTTCAACCCCTCCCTCCAGCTGGTTACGTCGTAATTTTTATTTTCAACAATTCATCACGTCGCTGTTTCTTGGGGGTTGTCACGCCGCGTGACAGGTGACGCCCGTCGCGAGCGGTTTTTTGCAAATTAATAAATTGTATTTTTTCGTTTAGACTACTTTGTGAAGGGGTCTTAGCGTTTAGCGTGAATAATGTTTCACGTCCTTTTAGGTAAATGTTTAACTTACTTTATAGGGTTTTTAGATTACTTTTGTGTTTGAATATCTTGTTGACAACGCTGTAAACCCGGAGTGATGCTTTTCATAAAGTTGTTTACAGATACCACTATAATACGGACGAGGCGTTTCTTCGCCTCCTTTTTTATACTGCGCGCTGGAACAATTTGCCAGCGGCGGTGTTTCCGTCGGACTACAATTTAAGAGCCTTCAAGGCTAGAGTGAATAGGCTCTTAATAAACAAGCGCGCTTTACCATCAACATTGCATCACTGCTTACCATTAGGCGGCATTGCGGTCAAGCACTAGTTTATATTTAATAAAAAAAACTTATCGTTTTTCAACTAGGACACCAATGGAACCCTTTTGCAAAGCTGTTATTTGCTCTTACTGTTGGGAAACCAACATTAACCTTTTAATTTGCTGTTGTGTTTATGTATGGCAGCATTTAATGTATATTTATGTATGGCAACATGGTGTTTTGTCTGTCATATCGCTCTTGTGTCAAGTTCTGAATAAACCGCACGTCTTGTATCGCATCTCGTTGTTTTTATTAATTCACCAGTTCATCTACAGTCCATTAAACTATACAAGCATCTTCAAATTCCTTCATGGTCCTTCGAGCCGGATTTCAACCAGCGACCTATGGATCTACAGTCCGCTAAACTATACAAGCATCTTCAAATTCCTTCACTTACATCACAATGGTTTTATATTCAAGAAAAAAAAATTATGTTTCATCCAGATCATACAACATTAGTTAAACAGAGAGCACTTCAATTATATTTTCGGTAGTATTAACAGGAAGTAAAATACCTGTCCTATCATATCTGTCTCGATGTGGATGCGACTATGCTCACATAGTAATGTGGGACGCCAGAGATGCTCAACCTCTCGAAATGAACGCGTCCATAAACACGTTTTCAGGCATTAGCACTGCTCACCGGGTACTTGCAGACAAGCGGCAGACGCTGCATAATTCAGGTGTTAGCAAGTGGCTCACGTAGACGTCGCGATAATTAGATGAAGCTCATTACCAACCCTCCTGCGGCCCGGTATTGGCGGCTCCTGCTTGTGGCGCTGGCTTTTTGTTACTATTGATTAGGTGTTTTTGTGCTGAGTGAAGGTAGTGTAATCCACTTCTATTTGTAAGGGAAGTGGATTTATTTATTTATTTATTATGGCACTCCTATGACATATTTACATTGATAGTAACATAAATAATCACAGGTCTTCAGTTTTGTGTAAATACATCACTTATAGGCAAGCACAACATTCACAATAAGAGATTTAGAATTCTTTAAATTATTGGAATATCAGCAAAACATAGGAATGTATATATTCCTATGTTTTGCTGATATTCCAATAATTTATAAATACTTCACTACATTAAGTTAAAACAATTAAGTGGAATATTACAATAATAATAATACTAGCTAAGCTAGTTATTACTAACTTATATTTAAAACATCAGAGGGTGTTCAAAGCTACCTTTGAACATTGATTCAGCATTTCGGCAGCTGTAGCGCGGTCTACTTTGAGACGACAAGACGTTTGTACATTTGTGTGTGTTGGGAAAAAGTAGATAAGCTGTAATATTATGAAAAATAAATCAGATTAGAATTTATTCTTGTCTCATTACCCCTCACTGTGGCCAAGACCCCTTTAGCCATCTCTGATCAGTCCTGTGAGTCTGCTGGACTGGCAGTGAGTTTACCCTTAACCCTTATCTGGAGATCCTACCCACTATCCTTCTGTTTCCTTAGTTCTCTTGGTGCAGACATCCCGCACTTATATATTCATTTATTACAAACTGTATGGTAGGTCAGGGCTGTAGGGCTTATAGGACTTAGGGTCGTAGGGGCTATAGGGCTTATAGGTCTTAGTTAAGGTTCTGTAAATTTGCCATATAGGCGCATGTACTACCGCTACCTTTATTAAGGGTGGTCGTACAGAGGGAAGCTTTACTAGATAAGCATGAAAATGAAGCTTTCAAATAATACGTTACAGATACCTGTATCGTATTATTTGAAAGCTAGAAATATGATATTGTGTATTTATGTCGGTGCTGAATAAATGTATTTTCTTTCTTTCTTTCGGCCCTATGATTATCGACAGGAACTATGAAAATAAGTTAATATACCTTAAATATCTACCACAAAACATTCCTACCTTCACTAATCCTTGTCCCCTGTTACCTCCAGCCCATACGATCAGATGGCACAATAAATCAGTCTACCTGCACAGCCACTTGTCCTGCACATAAATCTTTGCTGACCCCGCTCTCATAAATATTGAACTATTGAGTCGGGTCAGCTTGGCATCGTAATGATAGTGCGATAGGTCGCATTAACTACTACAGACTTTGTCATTGTGTGTAGAAGATAAAAAGAGGCTAGTTTTTATATAAACGTAGTTAAAAAATAAATAAACTGTTTTTATTTTAGCGTTATCAGGGTGTTTTACAAAACATTTCCTCTTGAAAGTTAAGGTACTCGTTTTGCTAGCAAAAAGCTTGATTAGAAGCTATAATAACTTTTTGGAAAAATCATCATCCTTTTACTGCACTTATTCCAAATTTAATTATGTATTCTTTCCGGTGTCCACTTTCTAAACATATCAGAGTTCTCGCCGTACTCTACCGTTTTCTTGGTTTTCCCGTAATAATGAACACTTAAAACTTTCCTCACAGCATTTAAACTCATTTTTCTTATCCTGACCACCGATTACAATCGACGGATCGAGCTTGTTGGCGTGCCATGAAAGAGGCCTATGTCCAACAGTGGACGAGTAAAGGCTGATGATGATGATGACCACCGATTGCCACACTACTTTTCAGTTACTGGTGCCACTTTCAGACTTCGTCTAAAATAATAAGTATAATTTCTTAATTAATCGATTCGTCTAGGAAAATGGGTGTTGGGTAAAAACAGCGACCACATGACAAAATCACGGGTTTTTTCCTAATATCGTTTGTGTAGAGCTGTAAAAAACACTTTGAAAAATCCCACAATAAATAACAGGTGAATGCAAATGAATTAGCTCTGCTTAACAGTCTAGACTAGCGAGCCGTTATGTGTGACACGCGCGGCATGGTAATATGTGCGGAGCTCGGCGTACAGGTTAAATTATAAATGATCTTATAAATCGTAAATTGGGTTTCACTTTTATAGGTAAATCATATTATGAAAACTAGATGAGATTGGAGTTTGACTACTATGAGAGGAAAAAGCCGAAACAAATGCAAAGGTGCTATGAAATATGAGAGTCTTTTTTAAAGTACACAACTATAGACATAATCTTTTATTATTCTATTAGCTTGCAATGAGAGAACAATTAAGTTTCATCAACTTAATTATGTTTCAGGAGATAATGAAGTTAAGTTTAAAATATCCCACTTGTACAGATAACATAACTGTTAAATCTCCTTATAATTTTAAGGCAATATGGGATGGGAGGAAGGGAGTCTAGGTTAAGGTCTAAGAATTGCAACACTTAAGTGGCAGTGGGCCGGGCACATTGCCCCTAGCCCATAGCTCGACGGGCCCGACGGGTTCTCGAGTGGTGACCACGCAAAGGAAGACGCAGCGTGGGTAGGCCCTCGACAAGATGGTCGGACGACTTGATGATGGTCGCGGGAAACTGCTGATGCGGGATGCGCAGGACTGGTCATCCTGGAGATCCTTGGGGGAGGCCTATGTCTAGCAGTTGACGTCTTTCAGCTGAAATTATGATGACGAATCTATGATTGGTGCATTTATTTTACTTAAGTTTTCCTAGTTTATCATTTGTGTGGTTATCATAACTCAGTATCGTAATACATAAATATGTAAGCTATAGCCTTTTATTATATTATTTATCAAAAGTATTCATAGAGTGTTAGTAATATAATAAACAAACAACTGTTTGTGGTACTGCTTGTTTGTCCCAAATAAATAAATAAATGAACTTATTATCTAGTGTTAGAACCAATCACCCTGCTAAATATGTCATTCAACCCATTAATTTTGACATCGCTTACGTAAGTCACCGCAAAATTAAAAAAAAGCCAGTATTCCCCATAGATCTATAGCTGGAATCACAATCAGAATAACAATTTCAATTCATGAAGTTACCAAAAATTCTCACGATTTATGGTGAGCATGATATCACTGGTCACCTCCCGATCGATAATTCGTGATAATAGCAACACAGAGGTCTAGTTAGTAGTCCAGACCGCGGTGTGATACACGTCCGGTGATGTATACTGCATATTAATGATAGTACTAGACTGCGGACGTTATTTAACTAGAGCTTAATAACAGGAGGATGGGGGAAATCTTAAATTATTTATAACCACGTGGTGTGATTAGATTAGCAAATAAGATAAAGACAGAGATGAATGATCTATATCCATGAATGGAGATTGATACAAGGAAACTTATATCACGAACTCAGCTCATGATTATAAATTCCATTCAGAATAGGATTAAATAGTAAAATATACCCTTCTTACAGTCCTTCCAATCGATTTTGACTTCTTTTGCGTTTGTGGGATGACAAACGGCAGCTGCAGGAAATAGTTGGTATTGTAACCACTTTTTGCTTCTAATGCCATCCCTATGGTGACGGCATAGAAATCAAAACGACCGGATGGAACGGACTGTAGAAAAGTCTTAGCGTTGGAAAAATTCATTATTCATTCAAAATTCATTTTATAGAAAAGTACCTCTGTTCTAAATAATCTATATACCTATAGGTATCACTTTTGCGAAAATGAAAACTTTCAGGAGAATCATTTTAAAATTTGATATCAAATTTGATTCGGGACGTGAATTTTGTAGTAACTGGTTACTGTTACAATGTAGCTAGTTGTGTTTGATTTTCCTTCGTCTCATTTTACAATACCGACGATTTTCTTATGCTTCATTCGGTGCTTAAGGGGGTACAGTATGGGGAGCAGTATGCACTACGTAACGGGTATTGGTAACGGGTATATGGTTGCCCGCGGAACTCTTTATTTACATTTTATGAAATTTTCAGATCAGTTTCAAGTTTTATGGTGATAAAAATAAGATTCGCATTCGTAACAAATACAACTCCTAAAGTTATTTCACCTCAAAAATTATGATTTACATGAAATAGTCATTTCAATCATGGCCGATGGAGCAGTAAGGTTCTGGAGTGGCGGCCACGTACCGGCAGACGCAGCGTAGGTAGGCCATCAACAAGGTGGACCGATGAGCTGGTGAAGGTCGCGGAAAGCCGATGTATGCAAGCAGCACAGGACTGGTCGTCGTGGAAAGCCTTGAAAGAAGCCGTTTAAGACTTCCATAGGCTGAAGAAGAAGAAGAAGTCATTTCATAGAGTCATCATCATTTTCTAACTATTTTACATGGAGCTCTTACCTATCTGACTTTCACAACCCAGTGGGTTATACAATACCCTATGGTATGACTGATTGTCAGATTTTCATGCTTCTGATGTTTAACGGCTATCAAGGATCCAAGAACGACAGTTGGGACCAACGGCTTATGTGGTTTCCAAGGCACGGAGGGGTTGTTGGTATTTAAAGATACCCATCGACGAAATAACCGCGACAAGCTTCACTTAACCTGATCGATCGGCCCGTACGGCTGTTAATACTTAGCCACAATAATTAACACACAACCTTTACCCTAATTGCGTAACAAACTATTAGGTACTATCAATTTGAAGCATATTGTTAATCCATTGCTTCTTATGTTCGAAAAATGTGTCTGTTCAACAACGTAAATAACGCAATGAATATTGTCCAACTATAAAATGAAACCTATTGCTACTAGTAGTGTGTTTCGCAATTACCCTGCGTGTATAGCAAACCTACAAATTGAAAAACAGAAGAAACTTAAAATTTAACTCTCCCGCCTTAAGTTCCTACGTACAGTAAAGACAATGATGATACAAATAGTTTGGTAGATACGTTAACCTCAAGCGCCTCTAACCCACAGTTTCAATCCAAACTACTCGCCTAACCACTAAACCGTTCTGCAAGGGTTAAAATAATTACCAAAGACGTAATAAGGGCAAATAGTTGGTAGGGTGAAGCGCCCCATTACTGGCAGGTACTAATCGAAAAAGTTGGGGCGCAGGTTATTGACTCAGCGGAACTTTTCCAATAGCCGGTATCTGGTGTGTTTACCCTAGTGTGAGGTGATTCCTTTATTGTTTTGTGAGTGGGTAATTACCCGTGGGCTTAGCAGAGTTTGTTGCAATCATGTGACTGGAGTTATGTCTATATAATGATTAATCTGAATTCGAATTTATTACCTAAGCGCTGGTTGAAGGGATTTTTTATGAAATAAACGAGTGCTCGACTATGATCCCGCCTTATGGTAAGCAGTGATGCAAGCGTTAATGGTTATGGGGTTTATTATGAGTTCATAGATAGTCTATTTTACTAAAGTTATCATAGTCATTATTTTGATAACAAAGTAAGATAAATTTGTAAATAATGAAGTTCAACACAATACCCTAACAGCTTTGGTAGTTAAATAAAGTTATACAAAAAAAAGAAAAAGTGTGTGTGTCAGCTCCGACGCACGATTGATTGGAGTTTCAAATCAAATCAAATCAAATCATTTATTTCAAATAAACCAGTTACAGGCACTTTTGAATTGTCAGAAGGTCGGTCAGTCAATAAGATGAAGCTAGTCGCCCATTCCAAAGAGTAGGTACCTATGGAGAAGAACGGGCAAGAAACTCCATGGACACTCTTTTAAATTTTTAAGCTATTGTTACAAATATTTGATTACATCATTCATGTTGAAATCAACCGCGTGAGAACGATGCAGAAATATATTGTACGCTGAGAGCGTCCATTATGGAAAACATACAAAAATCAATTCAGAAATTAAAATACGCCGTGGCAGCTAAGAGATGACCAGTCCCCTCCGACGGCGTCCGTTCACGAACATGACGTATGGATCAGCATCATTCAGCTCAACCATATCGAAGGGAACCCAATGACCCAAAACACACGCCACCATCACACAGACATTTGACAGACATTTGAGTGAGCTTAGTCCTTAAGTACGAGTATCTAAACGCAAAAAGAGTTTAATATATCAAAAATTAATAATTATTATTTATATTAATAAAATAATAATAATTAAAAATAATAATAATAATTAATTAACAATAATTTCAGAAATTAAAATACGCCGTGGCAGCTAAGAGATGACCAGTCCCCTCCGACGGCGTCCGTTCACGAACATGACGTATGGATCAGCATCATTCAGCTCAACCATATCGAAGGGAACCCAATGACCCAAAACACACGCCACCATCACACAGACATTTGACAGACATTTGAGTGAGTTTAGTCCTTAAGTACGAGTATCTAAACGCAAAAAGAGTTTAATATATCAAAAATTAATAATTATTATTTATATTAATAAAATAATAATAATTAAAAATAATAATAATAATTAATTAACAATAATTTATTATTATTTTTAATTAATAATTAATTTTTAAAAAATAATTTTAAATTAATAATTAATTTTTAATTTTAATTAATTTTAATAATTATTTTTTTAATAAATAACATTTTATTTTATTTTTATTTATTATTATTTTTTAATTAATAATAATTTATTATTATTTTTTTATTTATATTTTTTTTAAATATTAATTTTTATTTTTTAATTATTATTTTATTATTATTATTTTTTTAATTTATCATTCAATTATTTTCATTAAATCTTTTAATCAAGCTCAATAACATATAGTATATAGGTATAGTCGCCTATACAGCATACCCTATGTACGTCTTAATACACTCACAGTCAGATTAGAAAGTTGCGCACCAAAGGTGCGCACTAAAATAGTAACGCTTAAAATTCGTTACTCGTTAGTAGGTTTTACCCCTCGGATTTTTCTCATACCGGGCACCTTATATATGAAAATCGATTCTTAAGGAGTAAACTCCAAAAAAAATTACGCAACTTGGTTAACCGACTAAAAGTAATTTTTTCACTTTAGTTGTTATTGTACGTCATGGGTGTACTTTTTAATTTAGCAAAATTATAACGACGTTTTGTCGATAAAGTACAATAGCTATTAGCACCAAAGATATTTTTCGTCTAAACTGCACTGTAACCAGTTAACAAACTCACACATTTCCAAGAAATATCACCTAGACAAAACCAATTTCCCTTTGCCAAACTCGTTACTTCCAGAAGACCTAGGTTTTAATTTAGTGCACAAGTCTGCCTAGGAGACCTAAATCATACCTGCGACAAGTAACGGCTTTCCTGCCAAGTCGTCTGCGAAAAGATAGTAATAAATTGGTTCTGTGAGTAAAGGTGACCGCACGACCTTTGGGAGGCAATGGCGCATGGCGGCGCCGTGATAGCGACCCACCTGACATAAAAGCTATAAAAGAAAGTTTCATTGGACTTAAGATATTTCTGATTTGGGGAGTTCGAAGGAAGGGGTCAGCCCGGAAAAGATGAAAATGTGGCAGCCAACTGGTATAAAATCCGTTTAGTTGACCATCTAGCCTCTAATATTATAAAGCTGAAGAGTTTGTTGTGAACGCGCTAACCTCAGGAACTACTGGTCCGATTTGAAAAAGTTTTTTTTGCATTGCCCATTCATCCAGGAAGGCTTTAGGCTATATAACATCACGCTGCGATCAATAGGAGCGGGGCATATAAAAAAAAAACGCGGGTGAAACCGTATGGCGCAGCTAGTTTTTGAACTGAACTGTAACCAATCATGTGAGAATCGAGTTGATCGCAGTAAAGTTATTTGGTAAAGTTACTGGCTAAGTAGTCAGGCACCCCGACCAAGCTCAGAACTGATTTTAAATGCGTACGAGTCGAACAGAGTGCAGCGAGTCGGGACGAGCCAAAATTTTATTCTAAATGCCAGGCGTTTCACTAAACGGCAAATTTATCCAGTTGGCCGCGACATTTGGGTACAGACGACAGCACATCAAGCTACTACAATCTGTCAGATTTCGTTATTAGATTTACAACTTTATCTCTAAAGCATTAAGGCTCAAGGTTGATTGGGAATATCTGACAGTTTGGGGTAGCTTGACCTGCTGTCGTCTGTACATCGAGAATTATTTATTTATTTTTGTACAATCTTTCTTCCATTCATAATTATCATTATCAACCTTTTTATCGTCTCCTTGCTGGGCACAGGTCTCGTCTCATACAGAGAAGTATGGAGCATAATTACCACGCTTGCTCAATGCGGGTTGGCCATTTCAGACTTAAAATCCAGGTTTCCTCAAGATGTTTCCTTATAATCAGTCATTGGTGTCCAAGAAAAGTTATATTGGTACTTGCCTGACCTGGAATCGAACTCTCATACTCATACTTAAGAGGGTGGTGGTTTAACCACTAGGCCACCACGACTTCTTCCATTTCTTTCCTTTTCTTCCATTAAATTGTCAAATTGTGTCCACTCAATGTTTAAAATGTTTTAAATTTAAAACATTCTTACTACACACATTGGTGACAATCAAATAAATGATTGTCAATGTAAAAATATTTTTGAGGCTGATTGAACCTACTTAGGTTAATGAAAACATACTGTGAAATGGCATTCAGCTAGTGGTCTCATGCTGAACACTTCCATTCAAAAACAACTTTTCCCGACCAAACCATCGTAACAATTAGCTCCTAAAACGTTACGCTCATAGTCAAGAATAGCTTAAATACTATGGCTAAAGCTAATCCGAGTACGTTTTCCAAGTCATAGAAAGGGTTATTTGGTTTCTACCTGAAATTTCTCAGTAAAAGCCCTTAGTATAGATTTGTGCCGGTTGATGACAACAGGCTTTTCCCCTATATACATACAATAATTAGTGAAATATTTGTGTACTACAGTTACACTTCTAGCCAACCTCACAGAGTACTGCGTGATGTTATGCGTTACTATGAAAATGTTGGCATCAAATTATTCACAATACGTAATTTATTATGACGAAATAACTCAAGGAAATCTATTTTTGTCAAATAGTCGTAACTTCTAAATGTCAATCAATAAAGTTTTGATAATAATATAAACAACATAATAAATTGATGCTCTGCGGAATGATTTAGTTAACAAAAATAGACAAGGCTCTTGTCTCCTGTATTACAATAATGGCATAATGGTCGCCGTGACCGAAATCGGTCGGGAACATCATCATCATCATCATCATCAATGGTCTATCAATGATCTCGTAATGGTCGATGTTGACAAGTTTCGTATTCTACTAACAAAATGAAGTCATTATGAATTACCAATGTCAATCACTGACACTCCATAAAACAAAATGGCATAAAACGATGATCTCATTCATAATAATAATTTAATGACTGACATTTTTTTTAAATAATTATTATTATATATTTTTTTTATAACTAGACAGACACCAGAGGGAGATTGATCTGGAGACCCACCACGACCAAACTCCCGACACAACAACATTTATCGCATTATACCTGGCACACATCACAACACAACTGTTCAGATTCGTCCTCCATACAGCTTCATGACATGACGACAGACATGATGGAGCCAGAACACATCGAATCGCTAGGCGGCAAGACTGTCTGGTGGGTGGTAACTTCTGCTGGCAGCAAATGTTATGGCCTACAACCGATAAATAAATGATTAAGTAATCTACTAACATTTTGACAGTTCTTTTGATCAGTGATCTTTAATTATGATCATCGTCATCATCTCCCTGCGTTTTCCCACTATGTTGGGGTCAGCTTCCAGTCTGAACGCATTCGTTCAGACTGGAAACTGAATACATGTATTTGACATGTAGCTGCTCATACATACCACAACTTAGTTACTTATTTGATTATGATAGAACCCTATGAATCAGAAGTTAATTAAAATCAACACTTGAAAGACAAATCAATAAAATTATCTTTGTAATTATTTTTTTCTCTGCATAGCCACCACTGTTCTCAAACCGGTGAAGGAAATCAAAAACGAATCGAAATTCGAAGTGGAATTCGTGGTGGTTTAGGAGAAACAAAATTTCTAAGGCCCGTCTACCAAAGTGCACTGGCCCTGCGTAGTAGGTTACGGCCTACTCCCGCTCATAGAGACTAGGAGTGCCCTATTAAAGTAAAGTGTTGTATCCGGGTCCGACAATTTATAACAAAATACCCAATGAAATAAATAATGAAACTATTATCTTCTTCTTATTATTATTATAATTATTATTTATTTATTTAAACCTAGGTGTAATGAGCGTAGATTTTCGTTCAAATTAATTCATTCAAAATAAGTTCGCCTCACTCAACTTTTCACATTTCACGATTAAATTTTTACAGAATCGATTGGCTGGCCTGATAGGCTGATCGTATTATACATGGTGATTAGTTCACCGGACATAATATTTAAGAATAGCCTACTCGAAATAGTTAAAAGATCATGTTACAATATGTTTTGCAAAAATTAAATCAAAACACAGACTCCACAAAAACCTCACAAATGTATTAACATTAATATGACGCAGGAACCCAAAGTTCATACAAGAGACATCCCTATAACTCACACGCCAACGCTTAGGGTCATCACTTTATTTTGGAATCCCACGTGAGGCCAGACTCTTGTACAAACATAGTATTTGAAGCTGATGTTTGTGATTATAAGCCTTTTGTAGTCGTTTTAGGGTATAAAAAGAAAGAATTTAATAAATTTGTCTAGCATCACTTTCCACCAAATTATACATTCAATTTCAGAGCAGAAAAATAACCTTTATGCTGTCGTTTTAAGGTGTCATGTGGTGGTACATGAACGTGGTTTGTTGAGGTTATACCAGATGGTCTCATTTGCATTGGACAGGAGAGAAAATTGTCTGTTTGTCACCTTTGGTTGGGTAAGCATGGACGTTT
The DNA here is from genome assembly GCA_017933935.1 of Sesamia nonagrioides. Classification (NCBI taxonomy): domain Eukaryota; kingdom Metazoa; phylum Arthropoda; class Insecta; order Lepidoptera; family Noctuidae; genus Sesamia; species Sesamia nonagrioides. The sequence continues at coordinate 2,582,977 of JADWQK010002063.1, forward strand.
GATATACATGCTGTTTGCTCAAGATATTGTCTGTGCTGCAATAATTAAGAGCTTTTTGTGGACATCCATATTTATTAGAAAGTAGAATTTCATACAATATTTGCTTATGTAAATGGATGCGTTCTAATTACTTCATCTTATCAATATTCTGATTTAAAGGTTAGTGCAAGTTATTTAAAATAAAAAGCAAAATAAAATAAAGTCACCGCATTTACACCTAATTGTTGTTAGGTATATGCAGACACGAAGGTAGCTGATTATGGCGGAATAACTTAGGATGTAATTATTCAGTGATTTTAGAATTATGACAGGAATTTGCTTGATATTGGCCGCGATTCCACTGTCCACAAACTAAATTAAATTTAAGGTCAGTGCATTTTTCGCTTTCGATTTCATTAAGTAAAGGATAGAAAATAAGATGTCAAGTTGTTCCGCTCCTGATGTAAATTGACGTATTTTTTGGTCGCCATGTTTATAATATATAGTCGTGGTGGCCTAGTGGTTAAAACACCAGCCTCTCAAGTATGAGTGCGCGGGTTCGATTCCAGGTCAGGCAAGTACCAATGTAACTTTTCTGAATTTATATGTATTTTCTAAGTATATCTTGGACACCAATGACTGAAGGTGAAGGAAAACATCTTGAGAAAACCTGGATTTTAAGTCTGAAATCGCCAACCCGCACTGAGCAAGCGTGGTGATTACGCTCAATCCTTCTCTGTATGAGAAGAGACCTGTGCCCAGCAGTGGGGCGATAAAAAAAAAGGTTGATGATGATGATGATGATGTTTATAATCGCGTCTAAACTGTTTATGGAATATCTTAATTTGACAGGATTAAACTAAAATGATTTTTATCTTCTATCCTTTTCTTATTGAACTAGAGAGAAATAGATGCACTTAACTTAAAAATAGTTTAGTTTATGCACAAGTTAATCGCCGCCATTAACGACTTTTGAATGAGTGCTTTTAACATCATCGCATTTCACCTCTAAACTTACCCATCCTGTATACAGAAAACTTGACACAAAAAATCACTGTCCCAGACGGACCTCAAAAATATGGACATTGATCGTAACTCACACATACGAGCTGACTCATCACTCTTCCAACTAGGTGGAGGGCACCTCAGCCGGACAGTCAAGGGACATCTGCTATGCAAGCAAGATCACTCGGCTACGGGGGACAAAACGTTGGGTTCTCTGAAGGACATACTTCGCAGGGTATGGTATGTAGGTTTGAGTTGCATAAAGATGTGATTTGAAAGGGAAATCTTATGACGTATGAGGAAGGTAATGGCGCTTATTTTATGGGTTCGATGTCCGTCTTGAGACAAACATTTTGTAGAAAAAATGCTAGATGAATCTTTTTCATGTCTTAATGGCCAGTGAGTGATAACTATGTAGTACTGTCTACTGTATTGAATATTTACTTACATTAAAATAAAATGAAACTTTAAGAGCTATACAGTTGAAACTTGATAGGTAGATGTATTCTGTGAACCGCATTGAGATATTGATGCAAAAATAAAAAAAATAATAATAAATATAGGGGGCTCCCCAAACTTAGAACTGAAATTAAATTTTTTTTTTTTCATCAAACACATACGTGTGGGGTATCAATGGATAGGTCTTCAAAAATGATATCGAGGTTTCTAAGATATTTTTTTCCTAAACTGAATAGTTTGCGTGACAGACGCTTCCAAAGTGGAAAAAAGTTGCCCCCCCCCCCTCCCCCCTCTAACTTCTAAAATAAGAAAGTAAAATATCTAAAAAAAACATATGGTGTACATTACTATAAAAACTACCAACGAAAATTGTTTTGAACGAGATCTAGTAAGTAGTTCTTTTTTAATACCTCGTAAATCGTAAACCGCTTATTACCGTGTAATCTTTTATACAAATAAATCCTTTAATTTTATAAATCAATGGTACGGAACCCTTTGTGCGTGAGTATATTTCACTTTTATTATAGAGCACTTTTGTTGGACGGGGAAAAAGCATTCGACAACGTTGATCGTTTTTTGTTTTTCTTCTTTTGTGTATTTTGTATTTTTTATTGAAAATACCAAAAAATAAAAAAAGTTTTTGTTTTGGTAATGATACGGAACTCTTGGTGTGTGCGCTGGTTGACTCGTACTTGTCCGCTTTTTTTAAAATTATTGTTGTTATTGAGTTTAGGAAGCAGATCTTATTTTCAATTTGGCTAATAAATTATTAAACACCAATTTCCAATCACTTTAAACTATTTACAACAATTCAATATTCCGCCAATCCCTTCCAATTCCACAATTACTTCGAATCCTACCTCTTCTCAACTCAAACAATCTCAGACACAATCCAATACTTTCATTACAAACTTGATCAAGCAAAAAGCTTCTACAGAAGGGTTAAGCCGTGAAATATGATGTTTTCTCAGCACACCTACCTCCCGTGGTCCAGACACACTCTCATCTGCCGAGAGCTATGATAGCCATTCATGTGATCGCTACGTAGACCGCTGGAGTTCGTGCTGACGTGCGGTAGATATTCTAAATTGATTTGTTGGAGTTTAACTTTTGTGCTTATTTGGAGGTGGAATATTTTTGTTCACAGCTTTGAAATTTTGTGGAACTTTCGAGTGAATGGTTGTGTTTTGTATTCGTAGGGAGTGCTGTGCGTATATTCTTCATTTAGGACAAATACTTACTTGTTCCAGATATTTTTGCCATTTATCACGCACTAATTTCTAAAGTCGAAATGTCCTTTTTTTGTTTTTTTTTAGTATCTATTTAAATTAAATAAAAATATTGTAGGTTTCAGAAAGTTTTAAGATAATTATGTGTCTTTAAATGCCTTTGGAATTCGTTTGCCATCTGTCGATACTTCTTTTAAATTATTGACTGTATCCATTACTATTCCTCCCATACTGAAAACCTGAAAAAGACCTGTGAAACTATTAACATTTCTGTTTACCTCCTGTAAATAATAATGTCAGAACAATAGCAGGGCCCGTTTGTTGGCAGAAGACCAAACGCTCCTAACCTGAACTGAAACTTTGTGATGCCTTCTTACTTATTTGTTCAGACTAAAGGTTAGAAAACTATTCTCCCAGAAAGTTTAAAGTTCATTCAATCAACTCGACCAATCGCAACCCTCTGCAAGTCGGAGTTTGTTCTCTTACAAGTTTGTTTTTACTTTAAATAAATCTTACAAGCAAAAGGTATGGTACAGGCTGTGCTTATTTAATTTTGTACCTTGTTTCAATTTAGTGAATCCTATAGAACTGTACCGTTGTGTGTGTGTGTGTTGTATCTGTACTGAAAAATATGAATTAGCCAATATCATCATCACCATCAACCTTCTTATCTGGGCTAGGGTCTCTTCTCATACAGTTACCCAATATAAAATATTTTGAAATAATTCAGTAATAACTACGCTCAGTCCATTTGCATGATTTTTTGGAAGGCGAAATTGACAAGGAAAAATCATTTTCACAAGTTACCCGTCTAACTTAATATCAATAACCAAAAAGAAGAAAGAAAGTTAGAAATCGCTCAAGACTCCTGCTGTGCCTCTTTTTTCAAAGCCCAGCAGTGGGACACAATAGGTACCTACTAAAAAAAAACAAAATCAACCTAACGCCCTCTGACGGTAGGGTGGATATAATTGTAACTGTCTCCCCCCCCGGCCCTCCACTTACCCACAACATCACGTTAGTACAAACTGCACTTTTTAAACTCTTTGTCGAACACTGCGATTCTCACAATATTTGCTTTCACCTTCGTGAGTGGTCTCTGTGGACCGGACAGATATTGTTACACCTATTGGGTTTAGTTGTTTGACTTCTCTGTTAGAAGTCTTGTGTTAATATTAGAGAAATAAAATGTTTAAGTTTGTTACAAGAGTTTCGTTTACTTGAGACTTGAAAGAATGTGCTCGGATTAAAATCGGTCTTTTCGTTTAACAAAATTGAATTTAAAACGTCGCCTGGTCATGTAATGGCAACTGATTTGGTTGAAAATTGTAAGCAGTACCATTTGTAGAAATAACTAAGGTGATTTAAATTAATGACTATTTTGATACGATGAACTGTACAAAAAAAAAATTAGCAAGGATTTAGCCAAGCATTATTTGCTATGATAATTTTACCAGGAGCACAGTTTACAATAAAACAAACGGCTCAAACTTACTCATCCCTACCTTACACAATAAAGTGTTCAGCAGATCCAAATCCCACCTTGTATCAGGTTAACTAGCTCGGAGTTATAGCGGCAACTAACAATAAAAGCGGTCGTGCAATTCCGCCGGTATTCGGGCCGCGGTTCCGTGGCGCTGCAAGTGCGCCCCGGGGACGTATAGCCGACAGTTGGTACATCTACCCTACTAGTGAGAGTTAGTCCGATTTGTATTTTGTTTGTTAGCAGTGAGGTGATTTCCATTAAGTAGGTAATTGTTCATGATTGGGTGTAAAGTGATGTCTATGATTGCATTAATTATCTACAATCATATCATATGATCTACCTTCTCTGTATGAGAGGAGATCTGTGCCCAGCAGTAGGACGATAAATAAACCTATTTATCATATCATCATCAACCGATGATGATATGAAATATACCTAAATAAATAATACCTGTGATAAAGTAGTTATATTGGCACAGATACCTACCATAAAAAAAACTGCTATTTTCTTTCTGGTTTCAGGGAAAAAAACTGTTGTTGTTGATGCACTACAATTCTTACAAATAAAATTCGTTTCATACATTGTGATGGATTTTAGGAATTGATAAATTTATTTTTAATTATAGATACAGTAGAGGAAAGACCTAGAGATCTAGAGGCAGTCGTTACGGGTTGTTGGAGCCCTCAAAAAGTCCAACAATTGGTCTAACTGCAATGCTTCGATGTCGCCTTCGGGTTGTGGAGGTCAGACGGCAGTCGCTTCACGGAAAATGTCGAAGTTTAGCCATATCAGCAGTTAGACTGGTAAAAGCGGACCCCAGACTCCAAAGCTGAAAAAGGCTTCGCATGCGACTGGGATTAACGCTGGGATGATGATGATGATACAGTAGAGGAAAATTAAAGCCACCATTAAAGTTCATCCACCTACACCTAATCAACTGAAACCAGAACAGGAGTAATCCAGGCTCCGGCAGAGTTAACGATAATGAAAGGTGTCCCGATAGTCATAACTAAGTTGAGGCATTAGCGAACTTCTGCAATGTCGCCACTAGTTCAAACACGACGCCGCACCGGGACGAGCTCTCTGTCCTAACGATTATAATGTAGTGCTTTGGTAGATGAAGCTACGTGCCAATTAACACAAGTCAACAAAAAAAAATTTTTTTTTTGGGTTTGTTATTATATAAATTAATATTTTCTGATTTTTACAACTAAAAGTAACCAGAAACTTCGTTCATTGCAAATAAAGTTTGCTTTTGTACAATTTACGATGAAAAATAAATATTTTAATATTTTGGCAGACAGTTTGAGGTGCAAGGGTTTTAACACGCTAGAGACGGAGTTGGTGGGGGGTTACAGGTGTGAAGCGGGGACCGGCAGGTAGTCTCGGTAGTATGGTAGTATGCGCGTGAGCAATTTCGAATTGCAAACTCATGGGATGCAGAACGTCCCTTAAAGTACATATGCTACATGCTCACTTAGACCAGTTTAAAGATAACTTAGGGGCATATTCAGAAGAGCAAGGAGAACGCTTTCACCAAGATATGATAAACTTTGAACAACGTTATCAAGGACAATATAATGAGAATATGATGGGTGACTACATTTGGAGTCTAATACGAGAAGCTTCCTACTTACACAGAAGAAAAACTAAAAATATTCATTTCTAAAGTTTCTTACTGATTCTTTTTATGTATTTGGAGATTTATCTTTATTGTTCTTTGTAAATAAAGGTGATTAACATATAAATTAAAGTTCTTTTTCTTGCTTTTGTATTCTACTGAATTAAAAAAATAAGATTTTCTTAAAATTAGAAATTGCGTTCTGGTTGCTACAAAAGCAAACTTTATCAAATAAAAGTATTTTTTTATTGTTAAGTTAGACATTATTAATCAAAATCAGCACCACAGAACTCAGACTCAAAAATCGTGTTTACTTGTGAATTATTGAATCATTTGAGAACTCGAGATAATCTAAACTAATCTTTATAAGGATCCAACATTTGATTGAGTTCGATACTCAAAGGGTATCTAAAAACGGTAAGGTAATTTCGTAACATACTGTAACTAGCAAGGTTTAATTTTGAAAGTTCAACAACATCTATTGCGTTATTTACGTTGTTGAGCAGAGAAATTTTGGAACATATGGAGCAATGGACTAGCAATATGAACTGTGATAGCTAGATCGGTGAAATTATCAGTCTGTCTTTCTGTTGTCCTTGTAACAGTGCAAGTAATGACTTAATATTAATAACGGTTAGTGTACGTACTTAGCATGACCCCGTAGCTAATAGTAGGAAAAATAAAGAAAGAATTATTCTGCACAACCAACTATTTATTCTGTGAAATCACTATTTATTTATTTACTAGCCTCCGCCAGCGACTTCGTTCGCGTAGAGTTAGCTATGCTCCACCATGACTTCAGTTTTCGCAACATTTTTTGTTACTGCTCTACTCCTATTGGTTATAGCGGGATGTTATATAGCCTAACGCCTTAATGGATTAATAGGCTATCCAACGTAATAAAGAATTTTTCAAATCGGACTAGTAGTTCCTGAGATTAGGGCGCACAAACAAACAAACAAACTCTTCAGCTTTACATATTAGGATAGATGTAAAAACCATACCTCATGTACAAGTTTCCTTTGTAAAAAAGCCTATATACAAAGGTTTGTATATAGGCTTTTTATAAAGGAAACTTGTACATGAAAGAGACCAAGAAAAAAAGAGACCAAGTGGTCTCTTTAAGATTACTCTAAAATTTTATACGTTCATTTTTCAGTTCTATAATGGGTGTTTTGATATGATTCCCTTTAAGCATTCATACTACTTAGGTATAGTAGAATATTTAAAAAGAAGGTCAACATTACTATTAACTATATAACTGGTAAAAAAACTGATCGTTTTCATGTCCAGTCACCAAACGAGATAAATAACCGATTGAAAGTTTTCAAGTGATATTTAATTTCTCATCACCACTGCTCTCAAAGTGAAGGAAAACTCAAGGAAATCTCGAGGAAACCAGCATAACCTAGGGCCAAAAACTTTAGGAGTGGAAAGATTATAGGCTGATTTTGTATATGAACTGTTTGTTTCCTAATAATTAAATTACATTTTATTCGAAAGCATCCATCGGGTTCTTAAAAAAATTCAACTACATCCGACAACCTTAAATACTAAACTCCTTTGTTGACCTCACATATACTCGTAAGTATAACCAATTATGCATTCCTCTGCCTTTTTAAATAGAAGCAAGAATATGAATGAAACATTGGCAATAACCCCCAATACCATATAAATATCGGAAAGAAACCCAATAGAGTGGCATTGGGCAGCCCCCTACCCCCTCTTCCCCGCTCTCGATACCCGGGTACCGCGATAAGGTGGCAGGTGCGGCTTACCCATGATTTATTATCAGAGGTGACTGTGAACTAAACCGATTATATGGACCATACTCATGTGTGAGAAAGATGGAATCGGGGCTTTTGAGTTATAGTGGAGGATTTTTTCAGAAAATATCATGTATATAATCATTGCATTGCTCTTATTGAAATATTTGTGAACTATAAAACGGCGTTTTTGAATAACATTGCAGGGCAATCAGGCGCATTAATATATGCCGGCGTCAGGGACGGCGGAGCGATAGGGTCGTCCGCATCTTGGTGTGGTGGTAAGGGTCCATTTCGTTAAGGTTTTGTGGTTTTGTACTTATGGTTTTAGCTTGTTTAATAGACATTTTGTATGAAAATAAAAATATAATAAGCTCATTTCACGATGACTATTCTATCTTGGCTGTAGTTTCATATGAAGAGCATAGGCCTCCCTCTCCCGTTTCTACACAAGTCTAGCGTTTGTGAGTTGCCGATCCTTACAGTCACAGTATGAACTATTACAACTACAAAAACAATAAAATCTCATCATCATCATCATTTCAGCCGAAAGACGTCAACTGTTGGACATAAACCTTCCCTAAGGATCTCCACGACGCGCGACGCCCGGTCGATGAATTGTTCACTGGTAATGTACATCTGAAGCTGAAGGCATCGCCACATTGTATGGCTTGAATACATAATTATTATTCATAACTCTTCTTGAAAGGATACACAAAGAAAAGAATAACAATTTTTGGAACAATTTAAAGGTTGTAATGTCCAAAACATACATAAAACTCATTCGTAAGAATGTATCTGAATATACATAATAACCCATCCAGCAAATATTGATACTTTAAACACACGATAAAACGTCCATGTAGCGAGGCGTTTCCGAAGCGATGCATCATCGTGAACGTTCCTCAATACAGTCCCGAACGGTGTGTCAATGGTGGAACATCGTATCATTTTTCATACCGCTGCTCCGGCGAAGAGCTGCTAAAAAGATTGGATGAGGCAGATTCAAGAAAAGATTGAAACTTTTTAGAATCAACGGGGTTGAAGCATAGCACACTAATAATGGCTACGTCTTTAATTTTGACAGTGCAACCACATTCGTTGCCTTGTTTGCTGTTGAGCTGACGAATTTCTTAAATTTATGGAGCAATGGATCAGAAATTTACAATCCTTCAGGTTGTTATTAAAGTGTGGTACAGCAGTTAGGGTGTCAATATCTGTCTGATATAATTAAATTATAAAGATGAAAGTTTCTGTATTTGTTACTTCTTCATGTTCAAACTGTTGGACCAAAGGAGATGTTTCTTTTTGGGCCACCACTATGTACGCTATATAGATAAAAAGGAAAAAAAATAATAAATTTTCATAAAAATACTGCTTAATTAATTTGAATAAAAATACAAGTATATATAATTAATTATTTGAAGCATTTTTTTGGGAGATAACCCTTTATTAAGGTAGCCATGACAGTGGTTATGACGTTTGATTGGCGACTTTGACAGTTCTATTTACCCGTTGTGTTCGTGTCGAGTGTTGATTTGAATTGATTGTGTTTATTTAATGGGCCGTATGTTCGGAATTCCTGTTCTGTGTTTTTCGCAGTCATATGGTAGATAATATAGATACGATAGCCTTAGATACATGACACGTCAAACAAATGTCACTGTCAAAATCTTATTTCGCTAATTGCTGCCCACCACATTTATTAGTAGTTGTGTTGCATTCCTTGGCCAAGTTAAATTGAATCTGTATAAAAACTAAGCCAAAATATAGGAAATTAATATTAAAACAAGTTAACTACAGCATAATTATACCTAGCATTAAGTGTAAAATGTGCTGGCCCAGGCTCCATATATTTCTGAAACATCTCTTTTGAAGAAATTCAGCACATTTATAGTTTACAATCAGGATAACGTTTGAAGAACGGACTAAATAAATATTTATATTAAGTCCTTTTCTTAATGGAATAGAAATAAAAGGATGAACTGTAGCATTTAGTTTAGTTTGTGGACATGGGAAGCGATGTCAATATTGTGTTTCAAAAATGTCACTAAAAACCGGATAACCTTAGCGAAAAAAACAGCACGTAACACATCCAGCCCTTCCTACATCTTCGCACGTGAACAGCTACGTCACGTCACGTCGTCACGTGACAGGTGACGTGTTTACACGCTTTTTATAGCCCGTCACGTTAACCGCCGCTTAATGCGCAGCGTGACAAATGACCTCCTGTCTCTACTCATACATACCAATATTATCTGTAAGCTATTTTCTTAAAACAAACTCTTTGAGACAGATTTTTGAATTGGATCTTGGCCTATGGCACGGGTGCATCGGTGAAGGTACACATGTAGATGGCATTATCATATGTATTTAGCTTAGAGAAGCCTTGTTTTCGGATAGTAAATCTTTAAAACGACCTTTCACGCTGTCGGCGGAAGGGCGTGTCGGACTTTTAGTGACTAAAACCCACCCTGTCCCTCACTCGCCTGTGCGCCGGGGGCTTTCGAACAATCCACGGGCCTTGCAGATACCTATCTGTCTACAGCAGACCCCGTCATAGAGAAGTCTTCAATTTCATATTTTTCGAGAACACTGTAATAAGTTAGCTGTAAGTTTACCGAACTGAATAAAATAAATAAATATGACGACGTCAGCGATGGTGAAGCGATAGGGTCGTCACCATTTTAGTGTGGTGATAAGGCCTTCATTTCGTAGGTGAAGTTTTGAATTAAAGCACGAAGTGTAAATATACCCTCCAATCTTGGCAACAACAATTTAAATAGACAAACCGCCAGTTTCACCCCGGAGAAGTGCCCTGGTCCGCGTTACAAAGCGAAGTCCCCGTTCGACAATCCCCACTTTGCAAAACGACTCTGTCTTCGTGCCGCCATTACAAAATAATGTCACAGCGCTTACCCCACTACTACATGAATCAAATTGCCAACTATTATTAAAATCATATTGTTGTCCACGACAAATGCATATTTTATTTTAACTAATGAAGTTAAGAAATCTTCTAACCCGCTCTAGACCTAATGGCAGCATGGTGGATGACGGCACACTCACTCTCATAGACAGGACGATGCCTGTGGTCTAGTTGTGTGATTAGTGACTGTTTATGAAGTTAAAAATTGTTCTCCATTTACTGTGTTCAACAAATGTTTTGATAGTTTAATAAAAGCCTTGTAATTTAGCCGATTTAATTGCATCAAACCACTTGAAATGTTTCAATTCCCTATTTACAAGAATAAAACATGAATTCTCTATCAATTAAACCACCAAATAAAGTCGTCGGCAAAATCAATACGATCAATCAGAATCAACAAAGGGGCCATACGGCCAAACACCGAATCGAAATACATCAGAAAATGACAAATACGCCCAATTCAAAATCGAGGGTGAATGAGCGCTTTCAGTCCAACTGAAAATCGACGTTGAGGTGAAAACAAGTGGAAAATGGGCCGAAAGCTCGCCTGAATTTATTGCAGCCTTTATGGCGAATGGTGACCGATGATTGATTCCTATGCAAGCGTTTGTCTGCCTTTTCCCGACTGTGAAATGGGAACTTTAGGAGCTTGGTTTTGGCATTGGAAAAAAATGGTGGAATTAAAAACAGCATGTGCATAGCTCTTGCCTATGTAGTTTTTAATACGTGGAATAAAGTATAATCTACGCGTATGTAGTGGATACTGCACTGATTTTGTTATTCGATTAGACATTTTTAGATGCTATCAGACCGTTAAATGGTCTGAGTTTTAGAATTTCGTACTCAAATGGTAAAAACGGTAACTTATTAGGTACCAAGATACCATTTTTTGTCTGTCTCCAGGTTGTATCTTATGAACCGAGACGGACAGACGGGTTACAATTTATTTTCAAAGAATGTTTTAAAGAAGCAAAATTTATGGAGTTCCTATAAGTTTTGCCTCCATTCGCTAAGCTAAGTATTCAATTTTACATCGTTAAGGTGTTCAATCAGCTCAGCCATACTCACCACCTAGCTACTACCATACCCTGCTAATACAAAAGAACGGCACACAGAAAATATAGTCTGCAATTTAAATCCAAACGAAACCCTGTTAAAACAAATGATGGCAAAAGAAATGTGTCAACAAGCGTGAGTCCATATTGATGATGACAATAAACGCTGCGCTGAAGAGAGCATTCAATTAGAGGGTAAGCATCAGCTCGTGATTAATTGTAGGACTGCTGCCATGGTGTCGGGGCAACGGTACACCCTGTGATTGTAGGATGGTGGGACAGAATTAGAGGTAGCGTGAGCGGGATGCGAAAGGTGAAAGACGGATAAGTACATAATGCTAAGTATATACATACATAGGTACAATATTATACTGACCCATTGGTGTTAGAAAAATGCATAATTATAACTGTAAGTATATTTAAATAATGTAGGTACTTATTTATGTTTTTATTATTTTCTTAAAATGTACATTTAAGAGAAAAAATTAAAAAGAAATATTAGGTGCACCTGCTTTTTTCATCTGTATAGCAACATTGCATTTCAATAAACGTTTGTGTGTGCACCAGGACAAAAATGTCAGTACAATCAAAAATATAGGCTGGGAATCTACTAACTGAGGTAAAGTGTCTTTATCCTTATATTTCAAACAGTGATATACGATGCTACCATTTTACAGTAAATGGAAATTCGTGTAAGGTACCTACAATATGTAACTGTTTGCATTGTTTCCCCGCTGCTCGCTTGTACCTCGGAATGATGCTAAAGAATGCTATTTGTGACTGATTGCCAGCGAACGGGTCGAGACATCTATTCACCTGTCCGGGCGGCTCAACGCTTCGGCCCGATACCATGGATCTGTATAGAGATGATAGTCAGAAATTAATGTTTCGTAAAATAAGAAAATAGTATGCAAGCTAATGCAATAATCTATTGAAGGTTAAATAACAATGGAAGAAGTAATCTGGCCCTCAAAGATAACTAGAAACAATACTTACTCTCTGTCATTATGACGTTTATTTACTCAGCCTGCCTATTTGTTCACTTGCTAATATTATAAAAGAAAGTCAACAAGTTCAAATATTACTTTGTCTCTACATTGTGCTGATTTATTGTTATGAATGTGAAACAATTATGGATTCCAGGCAGTTTTTAGATTATTTTCAAAGTATTTAGTAAAATCTTTTTTCTCGGTGGTACATAGGCTATAACATCGGCTACCGGCAGAAGTTACCAACCACCAAAGGCTTGCTGCGAAGCGAATCGTCATGTTCCGGCATTCTGTCTGGTGAAGCCGTACGGAGGACGAGTCTGAGCAGTTGTGTTGCGATGTGTGCCGGGTACGCTGCTTCAACTGTTGTTGTGTCGAGAGTTTGGCCTTGGAGAGTCTCCAGATCAATCTCCCTCTGGCGCAGCATCGTTGGTTGTGTTCTTGGGTTTAATATTGCATCACCTCGCTCTACAACCGTTTTTCTTCCTATTCACTCAGTTTTTTTGAGTGAATAGGCTCTTAATAAACTAGCGCGCTATACCATCAACAATTGCATCACTGCTTACCATCAGACGGGATTGCGGTCAAGCATTAGTTAATTATTATAAAAAAAAATTGGTGCAAGCGTTCATATTTTTAACAGGCCTCTTAAGTAAGAGGACTGTACGGGGTAAACAGTTTATAAGAGATCATCTGTTTTACAGATGATCTCATAAAAACCGTTTTGAGTAGGTATAAAATAGTTTTATTTTCTTACACTTGACATGATTATAATAAGATTCCTGAGGACATAACAATATATACCTAGATCATTTATCTCACGGAATCACCAACTCTATACAAATCCTCAAAGTCTGGCAAACAAAAGCATTTATCGCGATAACTCCGAACGGGGCGGGGGCGATTGAAAAACGAAAAGGAAGTGTCTGAAGGTTTAAAAAAAAGAAAAATGGTCGTGAATAGCTTTTAAATGTGGTCCAAGACAAATGGTTCTGTCGGCGCGGCGCGCTCCGTGAGCGATCGTCCGCGAGGCACCTCACGGAACTGTTTACGTATTGTTCTCTATTGTTTATGGAGCAGGTGAAATTTTTCTTAAGTATGTATATTGTAACTGGTTTATTCACAAAAATACTGGAACATAATTATTTACCTATACGTCACTACAGATACATTAATACCAACGTGTAATGTAGTCTATCCACATTCAGATGGTGAAAGTTTGATACAATTATTATATTATCAGTTTATGTTACTCTTACATAGCAGAAGACGTCAGTGTCTACATTAACCCACCACAAATTAAAGTAGAACCATCAATAGCATATATTCGTACCCTATTTAATAACCTTAAAAGCTGTGATCAATATTAAAGTCACTGAAAGTTTTACCCTGAAACTAAGTTTCGAAAACTTTTAAATGCAAACTTAGCCCTACTATCTTAACCAGGTAAACAGAATCCCGGCCCAGTGAACTGGCACATGAAGTTACTAAGATGCGCCTTAGACTCGTGACTATAAATCTTCCAAATGTAGTCGCAGGTTCGCAGGTGAGCGCTCCCACACAGTTCAGATATGAAGTTGGTGATGTTAGTTAGCTCGATTATAGTATTATCTTGTTGGGTATAAGTTTGAAGACGATAGTGCTGGCTGGAGATATTAGAGGTAATTCTATAATATAATATGTAGTGGGTTCTGTTCATATTTTGGCGTGGCCAGCTGGCATATGATAAATAATTTCATTGTTGTTGTGTTTTCTTGTGTTCATTGCTGTGCCTACATAGCCTTGTATAAAGTCATGTGTTTTTTTTTAATGAACAGACAGTTGTGCTGCTTGGGAGTTTGTTCCCCTACTTCTTCTTCCCAGCGAAAGCACTAGGAAATGGCGAACGGCGGGCGTTTTGGGGGATTGTCTTACGTAATATTGACGTTCAAAAAGTGCTGATTCTCAGACTAATTTGAATACATGACTTTTATTTTTGATTATGACTCTTATGAATGGTAACATAACAGCTTGGTAAAGGGTAAAAATGGGACCCATTATTGAGAGTTCATTGGCTGTCTCTCTGTCACCAGAATCATGATAACTAGACTGTTGAATTTTTCACAGGTAATGTTATTTTGTTGCCGCTATAACGCAAACAAAATGCAGAATAAAATAGTTTTTTTTTTATTTCGTGTAGTCAAGATCGACTTCACTTTGACAGGTTTTTTAAATATAATAATATAAATTGTTATATAAATGTTGGCAATATATAGGTCGAGTGTAGAAACAAAACAATCGACTAAGATGTCCTTACGTCGGTTGTAAACTATTTATTATAATAGAGAATGCCTGAAAATCTTTGTAGGATTATAAAATCTCGTAATCCGAACACGGGCAGCGAGTAAACTCGTTAACGGTTTTACTTATTTTTCGTGGAAGTCGCAAGTGTTTGGGGTTTGTTAATTAAAAACCTGTCTGCGCTGACGGGATGCTGTTTAATGTTACAGAAAAATGTGAAAAAACTCAAGAAATATGTACCACAGTAATTAGTGGGAAGATGGGTAGCAGAGGTATGTTTGGGTAGGTAGGTGGAATGTATTTAACGAAATTTTGTATCAGACGGAAAGAAAGAGTTATTCTAGCAGTATTTTTGAGATAAGATGTAAGATAAATGTGTAACCAAGGTTTAAGAAAGATTTTTCATATCAAATAACAAGATTGTAGTGGGAAAGAGAGAAATTCGAACATAATATTTAATAACGAACAAAGGATCGGAATAAGTCGAAAACTACGAATGTTTCACTTGTTTTATAAAAGTAGGCAGTTGATATTGAAATGACATCCACGGCTTAAATATTTTGGAGACAACGTAGTTTGTTTCCTTTTGTTTTGTATACGGTACTGGTGCAGAAGTGTAAGGTACAGCAGGGGCAAAATATTAATGTGAATTGATAGATTAACATCAAAATGCATCACTCACTTAAGTACAGTCATCAAATGAGATAAGTAACCGGTGACACTCACTTATGTACAGTCAACAAATAAGATAATAACCGGATATAGTTAAAGTCGACAATCCGTTTCTTACTAAATATTATAGATACGGATTGATATTTTTGGAAAAAAAAAAGTTAATAGCAAATAAAAAGTTCATTTAACGAACTAAATTTCATTCTAAAATATCCACCACTGTCTTACTAAACTTCAACTATATTTTTCGTCGTCTGGTTACTTCACTCTTTTGCCGAGTATACATAAGTAGGTACACTTCTGCAGTATCTAAGTAGGATCAGAAACACTTTGACAGGAAACGAACTTAAAGCCAGCTAACTTCTTAATCCACAAAATTAACCCAACCAAATTTAAAAGTCCTCAAACACTTTCCATCATTACCTCCAACAGACCTCCTCAATTTTACAAAATTACCCGCGTCTGCGCTTTTATTACGACACGAAAAGTAATAAAAGAGGATTAAGGATTCAATAACTCGATCTGATGGAACAGGAACACCACCTGCCCCGGATTTACGAGCAACCCTTTAGCTAGCCGGTATTGAGAACTTTGCAGATCATTTCATGGTACAGTGGCTGCAATTAGGTGCTTTCTGTCCTAGGGTGATGGATCAGTAATTTGGTGGAAGTCAAAGTAGTGAACTAACTCTATCAGAAAGCCGCTTTCAGTGACAAACAAAAAAGTATTACCAATGTAACTTTTCTAAAGCTATATGTACTTTCTAAGTATATCTTGGACACCAATTACTGAAGGTGAAGGAAAAACATCTTGAGGAAACCTGGACTTTATAAGTTTGAAATCGCCAACCCGCATTGAGCAAGCGTGGTGATTACGCTCAATCCTTCTCTGCATGAGAGGAGACATGTGCCCAGCAGTGGGACAATAAAAAGGTTGATGATGATGATGATGATTACTTTACATCTACAATATATATATTAAAAAAAAAGTAACGGTAATATTTACAAAATTTTCTCAATAGTTATGTAGGTATGCCCCAGTGAAAGGTTTATTCCTTCGGATGGCATGTTTTTCTACACAAAGAAATATACTGCAAATGCTTTCATACAGTTAAATGTAATCAAAATTCAGTTCATTCTCGTTATAAACAGGCCAAGACGTGCGCTCCCGAGGGAGGTAATGCGTTTACGCTAAGAAACTACACTGTAGTGCACATAAAACGCACACGTAGTCCGCACACGAACACCTGAGTTAATGGCGCTTTGTTTATTATAATTACATTGCAGGCGAATTAAAAGAGCATTTAAATTTGTCAAGTGCTTTAAAAGAAAGTATTCCGTTTTCCAAAATGGAATACACATGCTGATACACATGCATGATCAACTTATAATGTTTCCACTCCTAGGACACAGCCCTCCTCTTGGAGAGAGGAAGTCAGTAGAGAGGGCCCAGTGCGGATTGGTAAATGTCACATGTCTTTGAAATTTTGACTCTAGGACATGCCGGTTCCCCACCGGGGGTGTCTCCACGTTGTCGTCGTGGTGGGGCTTGAGGGTCTCAATGATCTTGGGGGCTTTGTCGGTAGAGCTACTCATGCCGGAAGGCCCCAAGTGAGAGACCAGACTAAGAGAGACACACGAGGGCGAAGTCTATAATATCTGACTTACGCGGGAGGCGCACAGTCTGAGGACTTCAGCAATTGTTGGTGTTCTTGGACGGAGCGCGATTCTCTTCTCATCGTCATCGATGATCTTGGGGGCTTTGTCGGTAGAGCTACTCATGCCGGAAGGCCCCAAGTGAGAGACCAGACTAAGAGAGACACACGAGGGCGAAGTCTATAACATCTGACTTTCGCGGGAGGCGCACAGTCTGAGGACTTCAGCAGATGTTGGTGTTCTTGGACGGAGCGCGATTCTCTTCCCATCGTCATCGATGATCTTGGGGGCTTTGCCGGTAGAGCTACTCATGCCGGAAGGCCCCAAGTGAGAGACCAGACTAAGAGAGACACACGAGGGCGAAGTCTATAACATCTGACTTTCGTGGGAGGCGCACAGTCTGAGGACTTCAGCAAATGTTGGTGTTCTTGGACGGAGCGCGATTCTCTTCTCATCGTTTGGAGAGGGGAAAGAATGGTGCACCAGTAGTATGTGTCTACTCATTAGACATGACTGTGAAGGTGAACAAGTTATTGGGGACCCCACCCCATAAAAAAGGCTAAGCTGTGATCAGCAACAAAAATGGAAGCGCTTCATAAAAAGAAACTACCCCAGGAGGGTACCTGCTGCTCCGCAGTAGGAGAATCCCTCACCGAGCAGAGCTCCGTCAGTCCCACGTATTCTGGGGGGGACCATGAACGCTCAAAATCAGAAATTGATTTTTACCCGTCCTTCAGGGGCGCATTGAGCCAGGGTGGCTCACTTACCGGTGCTGAAGAGTCGCTGGAGCCTACTCCCAGTACATCTACGGCATCGAAACCTATAGAGAAAGCACAGAGAGTGCTAAAAACACGTGCACAATTTGTGCATCCGGCTACACCGGTAGCCAAAGAGGTGGTCAGTGACACCAGCGAGTCTTCCTGCTCCCAAATGTCACTTACCTCGGAAGTATCAAAAACATCGACTGGGACCCGTGCGCGTAAGCGTACACAGCCATCGAGAAGCAATGGGTCGACAAAAAGAAAATCTAATAAGCTGCCAAGCTTTGGCAAGCCGCTGTCAGACGGAGAGGAGCAGAGCAGAGACTCGGAGCCTGTGAGTCCACCAGCAAAACAGGTTAAAATACGGGCATCGACAAAGCAGAACCTGCCCGATCCAAAGGTGTTAGCTGAAACGATGCGGATGCAACCAACGACGGAACTAAGCACCCGTATCAAGGACAGTCTGAGATCCATAGAGGAAGTTGCAAATGAGTCTCGCAATCTTAAAGGAAGCTTTGCCCACAGTCTAAAGCTGGCGGCAGTGACCGTTCAAGCTGCAGTGGCTGAGCTGACCACACGATCCGCTGTTGAGGCTAATGTAGAGAGGCTAGAGTCTGAAAACGCTGATATGAAGGCTCGCCTTACCGGTCTCTCAGCGCAAGTAGAGAAGCTCACAGCTCAAGTCAACCACCTAAGTCATAAAGGCGAACGAATGGTGGGCCCCAACGTTACGGCCTCTAACTTGGGACCTAGTCAGACTTTTGAAGCTGTCGAACTCCTTCGGACTGATGAGTCGGAGTCGCGGTTTAGGCGTTCTATTGCTCTGGAGATTGGAACTATGGTGGACGCTAAGCTTGCCGCCTTGGAGAGGAGATTGCCCCCGGAGAAACCCCTGCGTCCGCCACTTGCCGCCGATGCTCGGAAAGCACCCCCATCTCAGATTGAACACGCACAGGCAATTGGTGATAAAGGCCGGCTTCCTAATCCCAGAAAAACGAAGCGTAAAGGCAAAGTCAAAGCAGTGGCTCCAGTGGTGGAGCTTCCCCCCGTGTTGTCGGCGGCTTCCACAAAGGCTTCACAAGCTTTGCGGGAAACAGCGAGGACTGAGACGGAAACCTGGTCTTCTGTAGTAGGAAAGAAGACAAGGAGAGGAAAATCCAGCCAAAATCCAGCTGGAAAACAGGTAATCAAACTGCCTAAAATTCCTACCACGGCAGCCATAACGGTTTCGGTAAGAGAGACATCGACACAGTCGGGCAAAAAAGGGCTGCTAATGGCGGAATAGTGCTTACTGTCGCCGGCAACGACTCTTCTACTAAAGCAGACAATCTTGCAATTCGAATGCAGGAGGTTTTCGCTGAGTCTGACGTTAAGATTTCACGTCCTACTAAGCGAGCGGAGGCAAGAATAATGGATCTGGATGATGCCGTCTCGCCGGAGGACGTGGCAGCTGCTATTGCTGAAGTAGGAGGCTGTTCACCCGCAGACGTAAAAGTAGGAGTAATCCGTCGTCCACGTACTTCTTTGGGGCATGCCTGGGTCCGTGCGCCACTGGCGGCAATAAAAAAGTTGGCATCTGAAAAATTGCGCTTAGGTTGGACGTTAGCAAGGGTTCAAGTTTTGGGGGCGCGTCGGATGATGTGTTACCGATGTTTTGCGCCCGGACACGTCCGCTGCCAGTGCACTAGTACAGTTGACCGGAGCG
This sequence comes from Sesamia nonagrioides, assembly GCA_017933935.1. NCBI lineage: Eukaryota > Metazoa > Arthropoda > Insecta > Lepidoptera > Noctuidae > Sesamia > Sesamia nonagrioides. The sequence goes on from JADWQK010002063.1 coordinate 2,602,568, forward strand.
ATAAGTGCTACGCTTGTGGCGGAGCTCACAAGGCGAGGGAGTGTACGTCGCCGACCCTGCGGTGTCCGCTATGTGCAGACCAGGGTCTTCCATCGGATCACCGGTTGGGGGGCAAGAAATGCCCTCCACGTAAGAGACGACCCCTGCATACCACTGTGATATCGCAGGAATCGGTGCCCGCATCATTGAGTGTGGGCCTTACAGAGGAAATGGACACCTCGCCTTCCCAGCCGTAAAAGTTCTTCAGTGCAATCTGAATCACTGCCGCAATGCACAGAATCTTTTTAATCAAACAATTGTGGAGTGGTCGGTTGCCTTGGCAGTAGTAGCAGAGCCCTATGGCCTACAGGATCATCCTCGTTGGTTCCGAGATACCGAGGACTCTGTTGCCGTCTACTGGGCTGGTGGAAGCGGTGGGCTTCACTGCTCTTTATTAGATAGGGGACAAGGTTATGTTGCCGTGGAATGGGGATCTCTGGCCGTTGTGGGCTGCTATGTGTCTCCCAATATTTCGCTCACCGAATTTGAACGATACTTGGATGGAATTACGAACTGCATTCGAAACAAATGCACCTCCCGTTCAGTGCTTGTTCTGGGTGACTTTAATGCTCACTCCAGAGCATGGGGTAATTCCCGGGATAGACCGAGGGGACACGTAATGCAGGACTGGGCAGCTTCACTTGATCTTCGACTTTTGAATAGGGGGTCCGTTGCCACATGCGTTCGATGGCAGGGGGAGTCAATCGTAGATCTGTCATGGGCGAGTCCTTCTATAGCCCGCGTGGTGTCGGATTGGAGAGTGGCGGAGGAGATGGTCACTCTTTCTGATCATCGACACATCGTTTTCTCTGTTCCACTCCATCCTTTCGTCGGTCCGAACAGTTCAGCCCCAAGTCCACCCGCGCGTCTTTGGGCCCTCAAACAACTTAATCGTGACTTGCTTGTCGCAGCTGCCAACGTCGCAGCGTGGCCAGATCATGGTGGAACCCAAAGGATCTCGCTCGATCCAGAGGAGGAGGCGACTTGGTTCCGGGACACAATGACGTCAATTTGTGACGCTGCTATGCCCCGGGTCAGGCACAGGCAGCGTCCTGGTGCGGCTTACTGGTGGTCGGAAAATATTGCGCAGCTACGAACTGAATGTCTTAGAACCCGACGCCAGTTTCAGCGCACTCGACGCAGAAGACGAGCAACGGAGGAAGATATAGCCAGAGTTTATAGAGCATACCGAGTAGCGACTATGGCGCTTCAACATGCTATCGCGGATGCCAGGTCTCGGTCTTGGAGCGAGCTTCTCGAGGGGCTGGATAGAGATCCGTGGGGGAAACCTTACAGGATGGTCATGGGTAAATTACGCCCATGGGTCCCTCCCATTACGGAGACCATGGATCCAGGCCTGCTGGAGAGAGTGGTAAATACACTCTTTCCAGTAGCTAGCAACAATCACTCGCCTCCCCCGTTATTGTCTGACTGGTCTGACGAGTTGGGGGTGACCGAAGGGGAGCTAGACCGAGCTGTAAAGCGCTTGGGGACTCGCAATACCGCGCCAGGTCCGGATGGAGTCCCTGGCCGGGCGTGGGTCCTCGCTCTGGCTGCTCTGGGTGACCGCCTGAGACGACTATTTAATGGCTGTCTTCGTGCAGGCGTGTTCCCCTCCGGTTGGAAGGAAGCTGGATTGGTTTTGTTGAGGAAGGAAGGCAGGGCCGTAGAGTCTCCCTCTGGATACCGTCCCATATGCTTGCTGGACGAGTCTTCCAAGCTTTTTGAGAGAGTGATTGCTGAGAGGCTCGTCGATCACCTGTCGCGAGTTGGTCCCAACCTTTCTGACAGCCAATATGGCTTCTGGCAGCAGCGTTCTACCGTAGATGCGATTCTTCGCGTCCGTGCGTTGTCGGACCAGGCGATGTCCTGGGGTGGGGTGATGTTGGCAATGAGTTTGGATATCGTTAACGCCTTCAATTCTTTGCCCTGGGGTGCAATTAGGGAGGCACTGGTACATCATGAAGTGCCTCCCTACCTGCAGGGCATAATTGGGGCATACCTGCGTGACCGGTACATCCGCTATATGGGCCGGGATGGTAGCATTCAACGGAGAGAGATTACATGTGGGGTCCCGCAGGGGTCAGTTCTCGGTCCTATCCTGTGGAATCTGGCATACGATGCGGTCCTGCGTATTCATCTCCCCGTCGGTGTTAATATTGTTTGCTACGCAGATGATACTCTTGTATGGGCCGGCGGGAACACCTTCGAGGAGACCATCCAGCTTTCCGAACTCGGGGTGGCTAAAGTCGTGGCCTCAATCCGCGAGCTGGGTCTGGAGATAGCGCCTGAGAAAACCGAGGCGTTATGGTTTCATAAACTGCCGAGGAGCAGAGAGCCACCCAGCTCGTTGGTCCATGTCGGAGACGTGCAAGTCCAGGTGGGACGATACATAAAGTATCTTGGCCTTACCCTGGATGGTCGGTGGGGCTTCGAAGAACACTTCGACCGCCTGATTCCCCGGATCGAAAAGGCAGTGGGTGCTTTGCATAGACTGCTACCCAATCTCGGAGGACCTCGGGAGGAAGTTCGCCGCCTCTACGCGGGTGTCGTGCGATCGATGGTCCTTTACGGAGCGCCTGTTTGGTCAAGTAGACTGTCAGGCCTTCGACGCTGCAGGACTAAAGTCAACAGACTGCAGCGAAAGATGGCCATTCGTATCGCACGAGGATACCGAACGATATCATTTGAGGCGGCAACTCTCTTGGCACGCTTTCCGCCACTGGACATCTTGGCGGATATGGACGCAAAGGTCTACAAGCAGATCTCTAACATCCGCCAAAGCGGGAATAGTGTGCCAGGAACTGCACTCGTAGAACTGAGGCGACGGGAACGGCAACTCGCGCTCGACCGGTGGCGCGAGCGGTTACAGCTGCCGCAATATTCGCGCAAGCGCGTAGTTGAAGCCGTTCTGCCGCACTTCGAAGCCTGGCTGAAAAGAGGGGAGCGCATCTCCTTCAGGCTCACACAGGTACTCACTGGACACGGCTGCTTCGGTGAGTACCTGAACAGAATTGGGCGAGAGAACACGGCAAATTGCCACCATTGCGGAGGCAGCCTGGATTCTGCACAGCACACGCTCGAGGAGTGCCCCGCATGGGACTCCGAGCGGCGGGACCTGGTTTCTAGGATCGGGCGAGACCTGTCTCTGCCAACAGTAGTAAGGGCTATGCTGGCAGAGACAGAGAATTGGACAAAAGTAGCTTCCTTCTGTGAGACCGTGATGGCCAAGAAGGAAGCCGCCGAACGGGATCGAGAGAGGGCTGATCCTGCTCGGAGAAGGAGGCGTCGGGGAGACAACCGCCTTGACGCTTAAAACGCCGAAACCCGCCTACCTATTGAGGTAGGTGGACCTTTGGGGTCGCGGGCACACAGAGCGGGGACTCTGCCTGCCCACTAAGTAACCCCAGGGAAGACGGTGGCATAGTGGTCACATGCTGCCGTGCATAGGACGTTTAGGAGAGGCCCACTTAGTCTCCCCTGGGATGTGCCTTACAGGCGTTGCGCAGGGAGGGTTCCGGAATTGGTCTTTTAAGAGGAACCGGGACCACCCCTAGGCGCAGATGGTGATCACCGGGGTGGTTTTAGTGAGGTAAAAATCCCACACTACCCGACCTCATTCCTCGGGGGTCGGGTGCCTTTTGAAGGTTTCCCCCCGAAAAAAAAAAAAAAAAAAAAAGGACATGCCGGTTTCCGCATGACGTTTTCCTTCACCGGGTTTGAGAGCAGTAGTGATGAAATAATTTACACAAATTAAAGCGCCTGACGGGCTTCGAACCAGTTGGTGTCCGATGCTCTCTAACTCCTTAAATTATAGATGTAAACATTGTAGGAATCTACCAACCCGCACTGGACACCTGGTGGATTACGCTCCAATCCAGGGAGTAGACAATGAGATTTTGTTGAATAAAAATAAATATCGTTAAACTTATGTACACCCAAATAAATGTCCAGAACAATGAGACTATGATTCAGTTTTCTTTTTTATACGAAATAAGAAAGATGCGAAAATAGGCAATACCTTCACCATACCTTTACCACAACGATAAAACAAGTTTGACAAATGTGTAGTGACAATCGTTAAATCCCACAAAATCTTTCGCTTCCCTTAAGCGTTTAGCTCACCTGCCCGGCTGTCCGACGCCGCATTGTTTGTGAGGGGATAAACGGAAAAAAATAACAGCACAGTCCAATCAATCGGGGAAATAAGAAAAAACGATTGGATTCACCTCACGTGCCGACAGCCGGCCAAAAAATAATGTGTGGCCATTTTTTTGCCACTATGTGTATTGGTTGTGCGGTGTGACAGGTTTTTCGTAGTTGCTCTCATTATTTGATGTCGTTTTTTGCAGCGATTTTGTGATCTTTCGCGACTTTTTTAGAGTTTTTGGTAGAACACCTATTGGAATAGTGAAGGTTTTGTATGACGGTTAGAATGAAGTTTTCGTTACAGTTTGATAATAATTCAGCAAAAGTCTTAATTTTTTCAAGCAGAATGGTAACAGTAGTCGCTAATGATTACATGGGACTTGAATATAACTGGTGACACGCAATACTATAGATGCTCCTTTGACTGACACTTTCGGGTTTACAGGCATTATGTTACGTGTGATTATTTTAAGTTAAAGGAGGATGTATGCTTATTTTGTTGTTATTAGCAAGCATAAAACCTCTACAGCCCATCTTTTAAAGATTTCTACTCCATTTACTCTGAATTTCATTTTAACCCGTTAGCAAAATTCATCTCGAGAAATCTACTAAAACCCTTTAACTTTTTGATATCCAAGCAACCTTGGTTATACCAGCAATTACTTAGCCAAAACTATTTAGGCACTAAGTAAACTCGCAAAACCAACACCGAGTTGGCAAGCGCGTCCGAAACTTTCCGCCGATGAAACGAAAACGTAAAACTTTAAGTTATCAGTTTGAGTTTTGAATAGATTTCGATTCGGGTTTGCGTCCAACTTAGGTGTTTTATTATGGACTCAGACAGAAATATCAATCAAAGATGGAATCGTGTTATCATTAGAGAAGTTTGTTCAAAACCAAACTTATACAGTTACGTGAAGTTTTATAGAATATTGGTTCTGAATTATTGTCCTGGTTTAAAAGGGAAAGAGAAATGTTCTATTCGCAGCTGGGTTTTCCAACAAAATGTATAAATTGGGTAGGATACACTATTCTTGCAGTTTACTATTTGCCGCAGCTGATGGTATACTGTTTGTCAAAGAAAATAAGACATTCTCCGTTTTCTGAGAACCTACATCTAATCCTAAATATCTCTGAAATTACAATTTCGACATGTCTTTGGAATCATTACATAGCCGAAAAAGATAACACGAATTGGGCACTCATTAAATAAAAGAAAATAATGTTCTTTTTACAACGACCACTGGTAGTGTTGATACTCTAAATATGAGTTGTCAATATATATTTTATCATGCTTGATGTCGATGTTAAGTCCGTTTGTATCATTCAAATTCCTACCACAAATGCTCAGTTTTTATGAGTTTATCAATATTTCGACCTTACACTCTACTCAGCTCTAAATTTTAAAAGGGCAATGTTCCATATTAATACAGCGAGGTGAGCAAGTTGAGGCAAACAGTAATAACTTGAGAGAGGTTTCATTAAAATAGTATCCTTTGAGAAGACTGCCGAGATATCTAGCTTAACTGTCGGGTTTTATAGAATTGTGATAATGTAGAGATCTGTAAGGAATTTTATTAGCCGGGTAATTGGCAAATGCTGGAGATACAATAGATAAAATCATGTTTATTACAAAAAAGTTTGAAAGAATGCTCTGCAAAAGAAAAAAATACTAGTAGAATAGACGATGCGATGCGATGAGGCAAGAATAAATTTTATGAATCGCAGGTAAAAGCTAATTTATTAATAGCTAAGCAATGTCTACATGTTTATTGATACTGTATCTGTGTGTAGAAATAGTATGAAGGTCCATTCACAAACTACTTTTTCTCTAATATAACACAAAACAAACATCGTTGTTTACTCTCCAGAACTTTCCTCTTGGAAAAGGAAATAAAGTACCTACAAAATAACAAATAATAGTGTGTAACACGGTTGTTTACCTGCTCGCGGTGGAATCGGAAACAAATCACACAGTTCACATGGCACGCGCTACGCCGTAGCGCTCGCGTAGCGGTTCGTACCTTGCGTTTCGTAGAAGCTGAACGTTGGGAACTGTCTACGGGATACGGGCTACGGCGTAGCATGGGAGTAATAGGGATAATGCTGGGATTTGTCGAATAGAAAAATGACATTACTATCAAACATAGCTTCTGTTATTCACCACGAAATACTACAAAATAGTTACAATATAATTAATTAAGCTTCTCCTCAGTTAATCGTAAGGTTGCCCTTTTCACCATGAATCAAATCTGGGCATTTAATCTTAAATTTAATATGATAGATAAGTCAATTTAACATAACATGTACTTTTTGCACTTGTTTGGCACTTATTCTATGCTAGCGTACTTTTTTTATATGAGTTATTTTAAAAAGATTAGTTGAATTTATGAATCTGTTAATTCCTAAAGAAAGCTCGCGTTTATTGCTCGGTTAGAAACGCGTCGTTCCAACCGTCAGTGTAATTCTGCCCTTATATAAAAAGTCAGCTCACGTATCTGAGGGCTGAAGGTGGACGAGCCAATAAAAATGTATGGAGGGATTTGTGTGAGAATAAAGTTCGAATTGTGGTGGGTACACACCGCACGTCGACAATTAGTGAATTATTAGTTGAAGAGCTCGATCGGTAGGCAGTGTTGTGGCACCGTTGAGTTTATGGTAGATTTAGCATTTTAGTTTTTTTAATCGCTATCTTGTCGAACTCAAGGAGCTGATCTATAAGTGTAAGAGTTTTTGAAACATCTAGATTCTATATATAGATGGATATATGGCGACAAATGAGCCTCCTCATTAAGAAACAAAAAAAAAAACAGTTTTTGTTGCTTAATTAGTTTTTGTAAGGTGTTTTTATGTATTTTTTCTGATTAACTCATTGGTCATGAATCGATTGTTAATGTACCACGATCATTTTAAAATGAAAAGATACAGCCAATCATCAAGTTTGATACCAATATTGAAACAGTGACTAGTTAGAATTACTAACCCAAACCGAATCCGTTTCTTCTTCTAAATTCTTCTAAATCTTTTCTAAATTGTTACCCAACGCGCAAAAAGCTAACACTTTTTTTACACAGTTAAAATAGACAAATAATGAAGGCCCCAGTCCCCAACGTAAATAACCGAAGCGTCCAGAGTCTATACGCATAAGAGATTAACTTTTAACGTTTTTTGTTTTAGTTCATTACGCTGAGCAAAGCCGCGCGATCGGGCAGGTGAAACTGTGTCCAATTTAAGGGATTACTACTTAAGCCCTTTGACCCTGTTTAGGTATAAATAAAGGGAGAATTGGAAGGAATACATTTTGTGTTTTCGTAGAGTTTTTTTAATGGACTGACTAAATCATTTGTAAATGCGACTAGTAGAGTGGCTCAGCGAATGACTTTCTGGCAGGCTGTCTGGTCTCAGGTTCATTTTCACACTATATATGTATTTGAACTGCATGAAGATAATTTCAACACGCCTGCCTGCGACCTGGAGGCCCCGGGTTCGATCCCCGGTCAGGTCATGATGGATAACGATCTTTTCCTGATTGGCCTGGGTCTTGGATGTTTGTCTATATATGTATCTATTATAAATACAATATCGTTCAGTTAGTATCGCATAACACAGGTCTCGAACTTACTTTGAGGCTAGCCCAATCTGTGTGATTTGTCCGTAATTATATTTATTTTATTTAAATAGGTAGCTGAATTCTAGGTCAACTCTAGTTGAATTGAGAAGAAATTAACTTGTGTTAGTAATTAGTACGAGACGATGATATTGAAGTCAGTCGTGGTGGCATGGTAAAACACCAGGCTGAAATGTAATCGTTTATTAAGCAAGTAGGATCACTGATCACTTTTACACATCATATTTTTTTAAACTAGATGGAGCCAGCAATTCTTAACTGACTTTTGCTCTTACCTCTGAGAAGAAAAAGCCGAAACAAACTCAGAGATCATCCTCTTTTTTCAAGTCCAGACATTAAAAATGAAAATTTTTACAAAAATTAAATGATTTAAAAAAAAAACAGTTTTTGAAATGTCATAATTGTAGCATAATTACGCATATTGCTTATTAACAATGCTTAGCAGAGCGAGCAGCTCAGTCCCAAGTTTTCAAGCCTTCAAGTATGAGTGTGCGGGTTCGATTCCAGGTCAGGCAAGTACCAATGTAACTTTTCTAAGTTATATGTACTTTCTAAGTATATCTTGGACACTAATGACTGATTACAACGTGAAGGAAAACATCTTGAGGAAACATGGAGTTTAAGTCAGAAATCGCCAACCCGCATTGAGCAAGCGTGGTTATCACGTTCAATCCTTCTCTGTATGAGAGGAGACCTGTGCCCAGCAGTGGGACGATAAAAAGGTTGATGATGATGATGATAATGTACTAGTCAATGTTCAAATGTTAGTTCTGAAAATAATTGAAAGTAATCATAGAATATTTCTTAACGTTGACATCATAAATAATAAAAAATGTTTCACTAAAGACATTTGCCAATGACACGTCTATCTTATTGTAAGTAGAATTATGGAATAATCTTCGAGAGTAGGTACTTACTACCCACCCTTATCAGGATCTCTATGCAAACATCTAACTAAGGTGCTTGCTTTATGAAACTAAGCTTATGATAAATCCTCCCAGATATCAATCCGTTTTACTGTCAAATTCAAGGAGCTATTCTTCTATTTACCAACTTATTATACAAGCAACATCATCCTTATTCTTATCCATATAAAGTTCGAAATTCTATCAAGAATTGATTAATAGATTGGTGAGGTGTGTCGATACAATCGTCTATGAATGAAGGTGAATCAATCAATGTCATTCACCTCGATCCCTCATTCCGAAACCCTAATAATCCCCTACCTATGGACGAGCTATCGTTACGTGTGATTAAATTTATGATCAATGAGGGCTTTTTTACTATGTTTAGACTACTCTCACATGCTTAGAAATTGCAAGAATGATGAAAGACTTTTGTGGTAATAAATAAGATGAGGAACGCCTAGCCAATATTTCTTAGCAATGTTTCTGATATATGTTTGGAAACGCCTGGTCAATATATAATACCTATGTTTTGATTACACATCTTGCTATGAAATGTTCCAAATGGACGTTGAAACTCGGCGCTGTATGCGTAATCGCACTCAATGAGTGAAAACATATATGGCAGGTAAGTACAATGAGTTTCGTATCAATTACTGAAATTATCAAGTGAAAATATTAAAGTATTTTAACAGGACTTCTTTAGCTTCACCTGTATGTATACAACGTTATTTTTTGTATATGCGAAACCAGAGTTGGTAGGCCATAACATCAGCTGCCGGCGGTAGTTACCACCCACCAGACAAAGTCTTGCCGCCAAGCGATTCGTCGTGTTCCGGCATGATGTCTGGTGAAGCCGTACGGAGGACGGGTCTGAGCAGTTGTGTTGCGATGTGTGGCGGGTACGATGCGCCAAATGTTGTTGTGTCGGGAGTTTGGTCGTGGAGAGTCTCCAGATCAATCTCCCTCTAGCGCAGCATCGTTTGGTCGTGCTGGTCTTGGGTTTAACATTGCATCATCTCGCTCAACTGCCGTCATCCTTCCTATTCCTAAGTTTTTTAAGTGAATAGGCTTAATAAACTAGTGCGCTTTACCATCAACGATTGCATCACTGCTTACCATCAGGCGGGATTGCAGTCAAGCACTAGTTTATAATTATTAAAATAAAATAAATAAATAATAAACGGAAACACTTGTTGCAAGAATCTATGTACAACATTTCTAAAAGATACCATGTAAAACCACAAAAATTATGGGCTTGTTATCTAATCTGGTTGTCCCAACAAAATACTTCATTTTCACTTACTTGAGTTGAGTTCGATTATCATGAAAATTTGCACAGGGGCCAAGGGACGATGACAATATAATACTATAAAAAGAAAAAAAACAAAAGAAAAATCTTCTACTATTCAGTTCGATTGCTATTAATGTATTTTTTTAAACTATAATTTATTGTCTTTATGTAGCTAGAGTTTAAAGTAAATAAAAAATATTCTAGCATAGCAATGTAAGCATATTGTAATAAAGGCACACCTTCGGCTAACAACAATTAATTTGTCATTGTTTGGTGGCGTTTTCTAATTCCAAGGGTGTATTGTAAACTCCTTCAACAAAACTTCTCCGGATGAATAATTCATCGCACTTGATGGCAATCGAAGGTACACTGCAGGCGGACTGTGCGCAAGAGTCCTAAGTTTGAAAGATGTTAAGAAGATTGGTCTGGATGTAAATGCTGTTTGAATACCAATCAAGTTGGAGATTAATTGGAAAGGTAGGGTAGATTGCGTCGTGGTTAGTATAATTTTAAGATTAATTTAAGCACTTGCCATGTACGGTTATTACAAGAGGAATGAAGTTAATTTTCTGGGTATGTAGTTTAGGTTATTTCTACAAAAAATGTATAAAGAAAAGACGATATTATAATGAATACATGTCTTATGGGATAATCTTTAGAATTTACGCATTAACTTTCGAAATATTTTTACTTTTCTTTTACCTTTTTGTACCACAATTATATGAAGAGGCGATTTCCAGTAATTGTTAGCAAAACCCTGATAAAATTTGCTTCAACATTTTATTACCTTTGTAACAAAATGTCAAAGCAAATTTTATCTGACTTCTCAGCTATTGAGAACATTACCAGAAAGTATTGTAATGGAATTGATTCCTCTCACTGCCGTGAGGACTGCTCAAGAGGGCGCTGGTCGTCTCTGGCCAATATAAATGTAAATGTTCTTGAGGTACGCTGCCCAAATTGATAGGTACGCAGAGGGGCAAGTAGGTAAGATGTTGGAATTACCTTTGTGAAGAAAACAAAAGAAACCCGTTCTTATAGTTGGGAATTAATGATTTGTGTGTTTTGATTTTTTTAAAACTACATCCTGACCACTTTCAAAACCCAACTATATGATATTTCATATAATACCACTTATAAAAAAGAAATGTGACTTTGAAAAATTACAGCACTGTTGTAAGAGCATTCCTAAGTGTTAAAAAATACACATCAATGAAGATGGTGCCAGAATACAACGAGATAGGTACAATATCCTACTCTTTTAGTCTTGAATCAGCAGGACAATGCGTAGTCAATAGTCCTGTCTCCAGTTCCTGTAACTTGGCTACTCTTGGGCTACATATTGAGGACGTGCGTTCCGAATCACAAGAGGCTCTCATGCATAAAGAAACTGGCCGCAATGGCGCAGCCACCTGCACGTCAACGGCTGAATATTTCATTGACATTACCATTTCACGAGAACAGGTCAATTTTTATTTTAGAGTGATTTGATTTATTCAGGAATATTTCTGAATGTAAAAATTATTGGTTTGATCAAGCGATCATAAAGCAGGTCGGTTTACTAAATAGATATATGTATGTTTCGAAATAAATAGGTTTTATATGGAAAAGCTTTGTCAATTACTTCGGAATAAGCTGAAACTGCACAAGAAAGGTTTTATTTTAGTACTTTATCAAAGTGGTAAATTTACATATAGATGTAAAGATTCATCTTTCAAGTTCTAAGTTTGGAAGATAAGTTGAGAATGGACAAACAAATGTACCAACGGACGGATGGACGGACGTTCATGATGATAATATAAGGGTTACGAAACTTGCACTATGGAACTCTACATAGTCAATGGTTTTTTAATTTCTATCTATGATGACACAACAACAGAATTCATAAAAATATGTATACCTAAATTAAAAGAATCAATTTAATTTGAATATATTAATATTATTTTCTCAAAAGAATATGACTGTATAAAGGACACCGATCAACCAGGTATCTCCGTACTTTTACATTAAAATTTGAACTCCAAACAAGAATCCAGAAAGTTAGCCTCACAGATGCTGCGCCCCCTACCGTTAAATTAAATAAGTATACCGTCGCCAGAGACAATGCATAGGTAATGTTGTAGAAAGTTCGCGGTAAGTATAAAAATCATGGAAACAGGCTAAGTTGCGGGGTATGAATAAAGTATTCATTGTAATTGGAAGAAGTTTGTGAGGGTCAGGTGCTAGCGCCGGATCTGCTTGTTTGTGATCACTGCCTGACTGGAAGATAATTATTTTACTGTAAGTTTTTGTGTATTATTGTAGAAGTTATTTAATTTGAACAGTCCTGCAGATAAAACTACTTCGTACTACTTGTACGTCGTACAGTATAATACATTATCTCGCAGCATCCCTGATGATGCGTGTTTGCCGCAGTAACAACAGTATTCTCAGTTTGTTTGAGGATCGGTGGGATACTCCCATGTGGCAGAGGTGGATGCAGCTCCACGTATGTATAAATATCTGTGTCTGTAACCTACTAACACTGGACGTTAAGTAAAATTGAGACTATACTTAACTTATGTACCTACTCCGGTCTGAAATAAAATATTATTCTCCTGGAAAATATACACATATATGCAGTACTTAGTTCTTAATAGTCTATCTCAACTAGTGAATCCTACTATAATATTACAAATTCGATATTAAGTTTGTTTGTTTGTAACGCTTACATGCTAAAACGGCTGAAAAGATATGGTTGAAATTTGGCACACACATAGACCTTGCCTTGAGTGGGGATAAATGCTATTTTTTATCCTGTATGGCAAACAAAATCGCGGGCAACAACTAGTCATCCATAATTTCACACTTAATATATGCTAAAATTACTGCGTCTGTCTGTTTGTTACCTTTTAACGACTTTGCAGCTAAACAATGTATGGGGTTAAGGAGATAGGATATCTTTAATTCCGGTAGTATGTTTCCGTGAGATATTTTCTGCCATCTACGCGGACGTAACCACGAGCAAAAGTAGTCAATAATAAGAACTATGTATTTATTTCATTAATATCTTTGTTGTACATACATAGGCTATTAGTACATGAGGCGGCACTCACATAGGTACCAATAAAGAAATAAAACAATGTATGAAAAAATGAAGGTAACTCATTCTTAAAATAAAATCTCCACAAAGAACCGTATCACTTCCCGCCCAACCTGACCTACCCTGAGCATCATAAAGATGATTCCGAACTCATTGTGAAATGAATCTTTTAATATCGCAGCTGCGAGCCGGCCTCAAATATTGGCTCAAATATTGGTAGCACACGTAACAAAAGGTTGCGCTTTATTGAAATCCGCAGTTCGGCTTTGGAACGCTCATACCTAATAACGTGATCGGGGTAAAGGAAGGAGATGGCTCGGAGAAAAATATGTCGGGAAATAATATCATAGAAAACTAATAGGTTTATTGTACTTGACAGACTGACTGGTACGGTCCTGTAACTCAATATTTTTAGTTGAGTAATATTTATTCTCAAAGAAATTTCCCTTTTTGTTACGAATGAACTTTTATGTAGGTACCGAAACGACGGACATAGCAGGGTCACTGAAGAATTTCTTCAGTGCATGACTCAAAAACTAGTGGTTTTAAGTTACGCAAGTCATTTGATTCGAAAAACCAACTTTTACTATCATATTCAATGGCTGAAGCCAATAAGAACTAAAATAAAGTGTTCACTTCATTAGGTGTTTGAAATTATTGAATAAATTTTAGACCACTTGACAATTAAAATTTGATGAATTGTCAGTAATACCATCTCTAAAAAACTTTGTTTTACGTAGACATATTTCCACATTTGATACCTTTTGAGATTAGGGAAGCTCTTTCCACTCTAATGTAGCTATCGACTTAGAATGTGAAAAAATAGGTTGGTATCAGGAAATGAAACAAAGGTACAGACTGAGTGTTGCCCTCATTGCGCCTCATTGTCGATTGTAGGTACTAGCAGGAGGGCTGCGAGGAGGGCTTTAGTAATTATATTGGCGGACTGTCAGAGGAGTTTCAAAGATCCGAATTTAAGTTTTTTGAATCATATTTATTTAAATAATAGTATTTAAAATCTATTGTGCGCCACGCTCATGAGGCCAGTATTTAAAATAGTTCAGTCACAGGCTTCTGGACTGACTCGCAAATTAGCCTGCGCAAACTCCTTAATTTTTCTCTAAGTAGGAAGAGAGCTATTTTACTACCCGATGTATATTATCATATATTCACACTCTCCTAAATAAGTGTAACATAAAATTTAGCTAAAACAGTAGGACAGGAAAGCCCGTCACATATTTATGTGCCGTTCCACACTCTGCCCGGATATTATTGTTACCACGACATTTGCATTGTGCACATTAACCGTGTTTTATGGCTTATGTGTTTAATTTTACATTTTCGCGGAAAATTCTTGTTTTGTAGGATAGTTTCAGAGACTTGTTACTTAAAATAATATATTTTGCTTCAACTCATAAGCGAGGAAGATGTAATAATATTATACTCGGTTGTCTCAATGGGAGTGCGAAAAAAGGTTTACCAAGCTTTGAGCGTTTTACAAGAGACTTCTAATGCTCGGGTTATATAAACAAAATCCGAATAGGTTTGCTTATCTATGGTAGTATTTTTTATTCATTAAATTGGCCATAAATAGATTGTTAATTTTACCGGTGATAATAGGGGAGGATCTGGTATGCAAAGTAATGAGGATTTGCTTCATTTTAGTAAAGATACAAGAGTCTTAATTATAAGCAATAACATCTATAATTTATGCGACTCAACCATAAAACTACTGAGACAGCATGACGTGTGAATTTTTGCTTATTTGGTCAACAATCGCTTACGGATAAGGAGAGGATACTTACTAAGATATTTTATATTATTGTTATTATAAGCCTGTTTTTTCCCACAGCAGAGTAAGGCCTTCCTTCCATCTTTCTATTTTTCTGGGTCTACTGTCACAGCAGGAGTCCAGCTAGTGACAACACCTCTTTCTGGGTTTGTCGTGCAATCGTTCCCTGCCATTGGAGATCCACCAAGTTTTGACTATGTATATTGCTGCTCCAACATGCGACAGATATGGCCAGCCCAGTGCCACTTTTACCCAGCGGCTGTACGGCCAGAGCCTGTTATGGATCAAAGTATGGAGTTCTTAAACTTATATTTGACACCACATAACGGCTGCAGCTGACTGCGATGAAAACAGCAGTGAGGCTTGTCTTTGCAGTATCAAAAAACCCGCGAAGCTCAAGTCACTCGCGACGGGTTCCATGTCATTATTAAAATTAAAATAAAACCGGCCAAATGCGAGTCGGACTCGCACACCGAGGGTTCCGCCGTACAAACGTAGCGGTTTACAATTTATGACGTACTAGCTTTCCGCCAGCGGCTTCGCCCGCGTGGAGTTCGGTTATATCGCGCTGTTTAAATTCCCCTCGGGAACATCAAATTTTTCCGGGATAAAAGGTAGCCTATGTTCTTTCTCAGGGTCTAAAGATTGTCTGTGCCAAACTTCATCAAAATCGGTTGAGAGGTTTAGGCGGGAAAGCGTAACAGACAGACAGAGTTATTTTCGCATTTATAATACTAGCATTGATTTAGAATTTTTCACAGTTTAGAGGCAATTAGATTTAAGAAGTGTTTGATATGAATTTCAACTTTAATATCTCTACGCGTTCATGTGAAAAAGGGTAGGTAGTAAGTTTATAATTATTAAAAAAATATTTTATGTCATGTAAGCAAAAATAATATTTTAATATTTTATGTAACTTCAAATTTATCATTTTCACAATTTTTCCTTTATATGTCTGTACTATAATATAACGTTGCTTCGTGCCGAATTTCATGAGTTCACGGGAAGTACCTTGTAGGTTTTGACCCTAGCGTGTGACGGAAATTCGTCTAAGGTGTCGGTATAAACTGCTGTATCTTTTGATCGCTTTAACTTAGAAGTTTGATTTTTTCACTGCTTAAAGGGACAATAGACCTAGGTATTTGGTATAAATTTCAATTTGATACCTTTATTAGTTCGTGAGAAATAAGGTAGTAAGTTTCATTTTATTAAAATATGTTTATTATATTATATAACTAAAAAAAAATGATTTTCGCAATTTTTCCTATATTTGCATTATATGATAATCCTTCATGCCAAATTTCAAGATTCTGAGTTTACGGGAAGTATCCTGTAGGTTTTGATTCCTTTGCGAGTGTCGAAAATTTGTTGAAAATATCGACATATCGGCTGTATCTTTTGATTGGCTTGGCTTAGAAGTTTGATATTTTCACAGCATAAAGGGACAATAGACCTAGGTATTTGGTATAAATTTCAATTTAATAACTTTATTCGTTCGTGAGAAATAAGGTAGTAAGTTCCATTTTATTAAAATATGTTTATTATATTATATAACTAAAAAAATGTGATTTTCGCAATTTTTCCTATATTTGCATTATATGACAATCCTTCATGCCAAATTTCAAGATTCTGAGTTTACGGGAAGTATCCTGTAGGTTTTGATCCCTTTGAGAGTGTCGAAAATTTGTTGAAAATATCGACATATCGGCTGTATCTTTTGATTGGCTTGGCTTAGAAGTTTGATATTTTCACAGCTTAAAGGGACAATAGACCTAGGTATTTGGTATAAATTTCAATTTAATAACTTTATTCGTTCGTGAGAAATAAGGTAGTAAGTTCTATTTTATTAAAATATGTTTATTATATTATATAACTAAAAAAAATTGATTTTCGCAATTTTTCCTATATTTGCATTATATGACAATCCTTCATGCCAAATTTCAAGATTCTGAGTTTACGGGAAGTATCCTGTAGGTTTTGATTCCTTTGCGAGTGTCGAAAATTTGTTGAAAATATCGACATAATCGGCTGTATCTTTTGATTGGCTTGGCTTAGAAGTTTGATATTTTCACAGCTTAAAGGGACAATAGACCCGAGTATTTCATGTGAATTTCAGCTTGATACGTCCACGCGTTCTTGAGATAAAGGGTCTTGACAGACAGACAGAGAGACAGACGGACAACAAAGTGATCCTATAAGGGTTCCGTTTTTTCCTTTTGAGGTACGGAACCCTAATAACAACAAAATCTCTGTTTCTATTATAGCGGCAATAGACATACATCATCTGTAAAAATTGTCTAGCTACATGGTGACAGATGGACTATGAAGTCTTATAAATATGGTCTTGTTTTTACTGTTTGGGTACTGTAACCCTAAAAATGTTCTAGGAAAAAAACAATTTACATTCATGTAATAAGTTTCAGTCATTCGCCGGTAAATTGCAGCGCTCTTTTCTTACCACTTTCCATCAATTTTTCATCATTCAATAATAACTGAACCGGCCCCAGTAGAAAAGCGCCACAAAACGAATGAATCATCAAATCAAATCAAATCAATCCATTCGAAGCTAACAACCGCATTATTGTACGTTTACAGGGCGCCATTACTCTCGCGGCTCTATTAATGACAGCCATCTTGACTGACTTACCTTGCAAGTACCTTTGTGGGGGACAAGTGACAAGCTGTTAGCAAGCTTAGGTACCATCTGCCTAACATTTTGAAAGTTGAGGTCATCTTCCAGTCCAACTGGATGCGGCTGTATACTAGTAGATATTCTACATGGAACGAGTGTCCGTTTGACCTCCTCCACAACCCTGTTACCGCATAAATGCCCTTTGGTAAGACAGGGTTTTAGATATTCGGGCTTCTGACAACACATAACGACTGTCAATGATCCACGAATGACAGCCGAGACCAACGCCTTAACTTGCTTTCCGAGACACCCAAAGATGGTCACCCATCTACGAATCAACCGCGGCAAGCATAGCTAACTTAATCGATTTTCTGTGCGGGAATCGAACCCGCGACACGCAACGCAGCAGTTAATATCTTAACCACTGCGCTAACCGTGCAGTCAACATGCTGAAAGGATTATACTACTTCAATAGGATTTATTGCATATGGTTCAATAGTTTCTTCCTCCATACAAGGAAAAGGGTTCAGTTTATTTTGTTTACTAGCTTTCCGCCCGTGCCTTCGCCCGCGTGGAGTTTGGTTATATCGTGTTTCCAAGAGAACTCTTCAAAAGTCGGGAATCAAAACTATCCTATATTATTTCCTAAAGTCAACTCTATCTTTGTACAGAATTTCAATAAAATCAGTTCAGTGGTTTAGTCGTGAAAGCGTAACAGACAGACAGACAGACAGAGTTACCTTTGCATTTATAATATTAGTAGGGATTACATTAGATGATGGACAGCAAGTTTAATCTGCTGAAGAAGTGGCATGACACGATTGATATTAAGAGAGAGCGTAATATGCAATGTTCTAGCATAAGATGATACTGATACTATATCAAGAATCGTGCTGTATCTGATGTTTATAAGCAAGATAAAGTATAGGTATAAGCACAAAAATTGAGTAGATAGAAGTAGTAGTTTACTTGTTTAAGTTTTATTATAAACTAGCTTTCCGCCCGCGGCCCGCGTGGAGTTCGGTTATATCGCGCTTTTAGATTTCCCTCAGGAATTTTTCCGGGGTAAAAGGTAGCCTATGTCCTTTCTCATGGTCTAAGGATTGTCTGTGCTAAATTTCATCAAAATCGGTTAAGAGGTTTAAGCGGGAAAGCGTAACAGACACACAGACAAAGTTACTTTCGCATTTATAATATTAGTATGGATCATTTAAAAGAGATACAATAAAAACAGAATAATTATATATTTTTTTAGATTTTCTTTTAACTTGAGCCTCAAGGTAACTTAATAATCAATCAAAGCAATCCCAACCTTATTCTGTTTCCAACAGAACTCAAAATACTAAGCCCATTACAAAAGGTTTTCCACCCAGGTTGTTCTAGGGTCCCACTCAATTCGTTACAATTTTTCTTTGTCACAAAGGGACGGATTCGGGTGAAATTAATATTGTGAGTGCATTAAGGCATGCTTATGTTGTTTTTTCTTAATATACGTATGTTTATAAGGAAAATATATTAATGGTTAGGTTGAACAGCGGGAATAAGGATTGTAGGTCGCTTAATCGACTGCGGGAATATATTGTTACAGTTTGGATGTATTTTTTCTTTTATCTTCATTAAAATTAACTAAAGCTCAACAATGGCGCTGATTTCCTTCTTTATAAACTAAATTAAATTTTAGTTCAAAGCATCTTCTTTGTATTTAATTAAGATACTCCATAGAGAGCTTAGGCGTGATTAAAACATGGATATTACAAAATCGTAAATATACGTCAAGCGGTCTAATCAAATATTTATCTTGTCCTGTTCTCGATAAATTAAAGGAAAAATATGCATTTTAGTTTAGCTTGATAACAAGACAATCGGCGCCCATAGTCGCAATCCGATCATTTACTGTTTTTTTTTAAATAGGGCAATAAAAAGTTTCCTAAAAGTTAGAAATTAATTAAAAATACAATTCAACAAAATTGTATCCATTAAAAATTGTTTTTATCATAACACTGCGCTTGTATTTTCCAAGATGTTAGGCAGAGCTGCAGGCACGTATTAATAGTACCTACACACATAATATATCATCGTCATATCATTTTATCATTTCATTTCACTAGTTATGTTCAAGTTGAGTAGAGTAGTAGAGGGCGAGCCTATTGTCATCAACTCGAACCAAATTCAGATTCCAGGCTGTTACTGAGAAATTCTCAATCGACAAATTTATTTGTGGGATGTTCCATCCCAAAAATGCTTTAGTCGATCTGGGTATCGAACACAGTACCACTTAGCAGTAGCAGTTTCGAACATTTAAAAAAACAACACAGTTAAATACGAGTGGGTATATAAAAAATAATATAAAGTTAAATACGTAGCAAGAACTTAATCTTTATAACGCCTGCATACACTACGCTAAAGCCACCCACTTCCTTCGACAAACCCCATTACATCCCTGGGGCTCCAAACCGGTTAATAGTGGTCCCGGATTACCCGGCAGAGTAATGCCCGGGTCGGCCTTGCGACGGATACAAATATCTGCGAATATTGGTCAGTGAGTCCGGAAGGCCTAAGGTAAACGCCGTGGGTGCTCCGGTATTGATCGACTGGCATTTTTCTTTTGTGTTTATTAGGGTCCTGTAGTCAAAGGGTAAAAGCCGGACCCTATTGATAGGATTCCTCTGTCGGTATATCTGTTTTTACCTATATGATGAGATCTACTCAAAGATATGATTTATTTTGCAGAGATTTAATTCCCCTATCTCCGTTCCATCATCGGACGACCCGTCGTACAGCGAGTTTCCACACTAGACTCCACAACGAACCGAACGCAGCGTTTCGCCTCGTCTTTTATACCGCGTCCACCGAGGGACTAGAACAATTTGCCCGCGGCGGTGTTTCCGTCTGACAACAATTTAAGTGGCTTCAAGGCTAGACTGAAAAGGCTCTTAATAAACTAGCGCTCTTTACCATCAACGATTGCACCACTGCTTACAATACTCATTTTTTATTTACCAAAGTCTACAATTTATATAAAAAAACCGTTTTATGTTTTTGTCCTTTGACTATCTTCACACATGTTTCTCTCTATAGTATTGTACATTCTGTTAACTAGTGCCTGTAATTTAATGTTGAGACAAAAGATATAATATAAGAGGTTTATAATTATGACTTCCTACGCTCCGCGGTTTCATCCGTATAAGTTTCGACTCCGTAGAAATATAAATATAAAAGGATTTCTTATACCTTTTTGTCCTGGTTATAAACCATCTGTTTTCCAAATTTCATTCAAATTGGCATCTGTAACATAACATAATCAGCCTATATTGTTCCCACTGTTGGGACACAGGCCTCCTCTCGATGAGAGGGAGTGGGCCGTAATCTACCACGCGGACCCAGTGCGGGTCGGTAGATGTCACATGTCTTCGAAGTTTTTTTTGGCTCTAGGACATGTCGGATTCCTCACGATTATTTCCTTCACCGTTTTGGGAGCAGTGGTGATGAAAAAATTTACACAAAGTAAAGCGCCTGATGGTAAGCCACTAGGCTACCACTGCTCTCCTACTATAAAAATTGGAGACCTTTAAAATGTTAGTGCGTATAAAGGATGGCATTTCGTTCAGGTTGATTAAAGCTCGTTCTTTTTGTTGGCAGTTTTTTTTTTATTACGTAGCATTTCTCTGGAGTGTTTAGATTGATGCCAAGTAGTGACTAGTAGATCATTACAATGTATATGGTGCAGGTCGAAGTCGACACTAATGACCACTAAATTAGCTTGCTGTTGTTTTGTAATTAGGCTATTAAGTGTTTGGTTAATTAAGACACTCGCGAACATGTAAGCAGCACTTATATATAATAATTATATGAATATGATATAATTTATAAATTAGAGAAATATATCTATAATTATGTATACTTTGATTAAGTTTGTACCAACTTATTCCAGTTATGAGAAAAAAAATATCATTTGGGTACGTCCATAGGAAACACAAATAAAAAAGGTGACTAATTTTAATCACCATAATCAATCTAAGATAAAATATACATATATGTTTTGTTTAAAGTGTTTTTTTAAATTTATTTTCTAAACTTTTATGTAACACTAGCTTTCCGCCCGCGGCTTCGCCCGCGTGGAATTCGGTTATATCGCGCTTCTTAGATATCCCTCGGGAACATCTTTTTTTTTTTTCAAAAAGAGGTAGCCTGTGTCTTTTCTCAGGGTCTAAAGATTGTCTGTGCCAAATTTCATCAAAATCGGTTGAGAGGTTTAAGCGGGAAAGCATAACAGACAGACAGACAGAGTTACTTTCGCATTTATAATATTACTAGGGGAAGGTGAGGTAATACGATCCCTGCAGGTCAAATGATCCCCCACCTTGAATCAAACATAACTAGTGCTATCTATCCAAATGAGCATGAAACATGTTCCCCGCGGCCCCGCCAGTTGCCTCTCTAAGTGTTATGGCGTTGCAACCGCTTGGCGTGATTTTATCAAAAAATTATTAAAAAGTGTGGCTCTGATCTAAGGTACGCCTGTTTTTAGACTTTCATTACTTTTTACATGTTCGTATTTATTGAAATGTTGTTTTATTTGCGGATATTAATAGCAGTTAGCTAATATTTAAGATGTTTTGATCTCCGTACGCGGCATTCGAAGGGTAAAATTTTGATCGATATCTAGAATTTGGTGTTTGGGGCTAAATGATCCCTTCCTGTGTGTTTAAAATGATCCCTGGAATCATTTTACCCCATTAGTATTTTTTGTTTTTACAGATTATACGGAGAATTTATATATCTACCTACATAAAACTAATAGTCAAAATTGGCCTGAAGAACAATTGCAAAAGGCATTTAACGGCGTCAGAGATGGTAAGCCTTACAAAACCGCAAGTAGACAGTTTAAGGTCTGTTTAAGTAGAGAGTTTAAATGATAATTCAAAAATCTCCACAAACACCACACTCATCACGGCAACCTTCGTCCTTTCCAGAAAACACCTCGGCGTCAGAATCTTCTGAAAGATTATTTATTTGATTTTTATCTCCAGCCTTGACTGTTGGTCTTCCAACCACATCTTTTGGTGTTGTTACACCCAGGAAAGTACGACCAACACCAAAGATAGTTGGAAAAAGAGCGACTGCAAAACGAATAAGAGTATTGCTTCATGGAGTAGACACATCAGTATTGACCAGCACACACTACAAAAAGTACCTTGTAGAGGAAGCTAAAAAGAAAACAAACTCATAACATAAAAAGGGTGACCAACAAACAGCACGATAAATTGAAAGGTGTTGGGAAAGGAAAAGGAGTCGGGAAAGGAAAGAGAAGCGGAAAGGGAAAAGGCAAAAAAAGAAGCAAAACGGATCAGATTCTACAGAAGAAGAGAGTCATACCGAATGCCTCTTCTGTACTTCAGTAGCTTTCAAGCTACTCCAAAGACAATAAAGGCGAAGGGTGGATTAGGTGCGTTGTGTGTCTTAAATGGGGACATGAAGCTTGTGCGGGACGAGATAGTGACGATGAAGGCGACTTCATTTGCGATATTCAACTTTATATTAATTAATTTCATAACGTGAGAAAAAACAGCTATATGTCTATTTCTTGACAAGAAAATAATCATTTTTAATTAAGATTTGATTTTTCTATTGCTTCATGACATTGAAAAGAAACATTTGATAGAAATGAGTACTTACTGCCTATTTTTTATTTAGAAGAATTTATTTGTTTACTTATTGTTTGACTAGGTATGTTGTTGGTTGTGTATGTACCTTTTAAAAGTTTGTTGCAATGTCTAATGTTTAGTTTTGTTGAATGAGTAGTAGATAATTACAAAAAATATCTCTAATGAAACTAAAAGTCTGCAAAAGTTTTGTTTTACTTGCTTGCATACATAAATTATTATGGACAATATATAATTATGATTAAAATAAGCAGCTGTTTCATTTCGTTGATATTTATTAACTTATGGTGTAAAATGATCCCTGGGATTATTTTACCCCTACCCCGGGGATCATTTTATACATAGGTGTGTATAAAATGATCCTTTACTTAACTTTAGCAAAAACCTCTAATACAAAAAAATACTAATTAAATAATAAAAAATTAGTATGCAGTTACATAGTTAAGTAAATTCACTACCTCTAACAATAGAAATTTTGCGATTTGGCCTTCAACTTTAGCCACAGTTAAGTTTTCCCCTTAAGGGGATCATTATACCTCACCTTCCCCTACTAGCTTTCCGCCCGCGGCTTCGCCCGCGTGGAGTTCGGTTATATCGCGCTTTTTAGATTTCCTTCGGGAATATTATTTTTTTTTTCAATAAAAGGTAGCCTATCTCCTTTCTCAGGGTCTAAAGATTGTCTGTGCCAAATTTCATCAAAATCGGTTGAGAGGTTTAAGCGGGAAAGCGTAACAGACAGACAGACAGAGTTAGTTTCGCATTTATAATATTAGTATGGATATTATATATTAGTATGAATGGATGATGATGGCGTCGGGTCCGTTGTTTAATATTATATATTAGTATGAATGGATGATGATGGCGTCGGGTCCGTTGTTTAAAAAGGAAACCAAATTTAACTTCAGTGTGTATATTTCTTTCTGTTTCACTTGGAAAAGAAATATCTTATGTACAGACGACAGCACATCATGCTACTAAAATATCTTATGTACAGACGACAGCACATCATGCTACTAAAATATCTTATGTACAGACGACAGCACATCATGCTACTAAAATATCTTATGTACAGACGACAGCACATCATGCTACTAAAATATCTTATGTACAGACGACAGCACATCATGCTACTAAAATATCTTATGTACAGACGACAGCACATCATGCTACTAAAATATCTTATGTACAGACGACAGCACATCATGCTACTAAAATATCTTATGTACAGACGACAGCACATCATGCTACTAAAATATCTTATGTACAGACGACAGCACATCATGCTACTAAAATATCTTATGTACAGACGACAGCACATCATGCTACTAAAATATCTTATGTACAGACGACAGCACATCATGCTACTAAAATCTGTCAAATGAATTTATTAGATTTCCAATTTTATCGCTAAAGCATTAAAGTTCAAGGTTGATTGAGAATATCTGACAGTTTCTGACCCGCTGTCAACGGACTAAAGTCCGTTGTAGTTTGGTCCTGTAACATTAGACAGCGCATGACACAAATTAATATATTTTTATTTGCCATTTCTGTCAGAGTGGATACTTTATTATTGTAATCATCCTATTTTCTAGTGAAAACCTGATACCTTCAGGCTAGATCATAACAACATCTTACTTTCAGTAATCTATGCGAATATTTTTCATTAAAAAACTGCCGTCACGTAGGACCGAGAGAAACAAAGCTGCAACAAGACTCCCCTCGTTAGCCAGGTAGTGCTGCGAATAAGTAATTAATTTTATTTGTCGTATCCCGGTATCCCGGTGTTCCCGGTTATTTGTCCCGGCGCGACGAGACGCAACTTCAAAATTCTTTAACGAAACAAGAATGGAGAAGTAAACGTTAATTTTCTTTGTAAACGTTGTTAGATAATTAGTGGAGTTTTATTTATTGTTGCAAGTTGGCGGTGTTGTTAATATTGTATGGTTGATTATGAATGTTGAAAAAGCTTGTTTTTTTTAAAGTTGCACCACACTAGTAATTTCTCCTGTATCATTGCTGTCGACGTTTTCATATTCAGACAGACCCGGAACAACTACTTGTAGGTTAAAACAAATATTTGTTACGTGCGGGAATCGAATCCGCGACACGCTGCGCAGCAGTCAATACCTTAACCACTGCGCTAACCATGCAGTACTACTTCCATTATGTAGTATAATTTCCATTATGTTTACATAACTCATTTCTGAATTTGTTTAGAAGAAAGAAGAGAATCCTTTCTCAATATTATTTTCTACTGTTACTTTTAATATTTATTTTATGTGTAACATATAGCTTTAAAACACCATTCATAAGTTACATAGGTTTGAGTCATTATAATAATTGTTAATAATAATGAACAAATAAACTAATACCTCCATTTAAAACTAGCATCACAAACTAACAGCGACATCTGTCGATAGTACTTAACACTATAATACATCATCAAGATAGATAGGGCGGGCTACGCCGTGATCCCGTAATCCCGGCTCACCTGTGGGATTAAGGTGATCCCGGTCCGCGGGGCTGCCCTGTTATCCCATGTCGCGATGCGATACGCTTGTCGTTTGATTCGATGATATATTAGTGGACTAAATGATACATACTTAGTTTTCTTGTTTGGAAGAAATATTATAACAGTTTGATGTATTTGAATAAAATATATATATATTTCTGTTCGTAAAATGCTTGACGATTAACTAATGAAATAAAATTACGTACCTACCGAATTTTACTAAGGTAATATATATATATTTCTGTTCGTAAAATGCTTGACGATTAACTAATGAAATAAAATTACGTACCTACCGAATTTTACTAAGGTAATTCAGTGATGAATCCTACTAATATTATAAAGGCGAAAGTTTGTAAGTATGGATGTATGGATGTTTGTTACTCTTTCACGTAAAAACTACTGAATGGATTTGGTTGAAATTTGGCACAGGGGTAGATAATAGTCTGGAATAACACATAGGCTACTTTTTATCCCGGAAAAATATGCAGTTCCCGTGGGATACGAAAAATATTAGTCCACGCGGGCGGAGCCGCGGGCGAAAGCTAGTAATTAATATAAAAACTTCATTTCTTATACGGGTTTAGTAATCTAAGGTCATTTTTACATTGTAATTGAATTTACTTTCAAATTCCACAAGTTTATTTTCAGGCAAAAGCTAATTAACTTTCGTTACCATTAATTGCAATCCTCACGTGAACTTAAATACTAGTCATTAAGTTTAAGAGATCTTCCGCAAACTTACGTAATATCCACCTAGACATCTATTTAAAGTTGAAAAGAATCATTTAACTGAAAGTGCGCCGTGAATTGGCCACTCAAGAAACTTCCACCTGAAAACTTTCAAGTTGGGAATTTTAATGAAAAAATAATTTCAATTTGTGAAGTCCCGGGTCCCGGCCCCCGGGAACTTTGGTAACATCATTACCTTCGCATATTTGAGGAAGAGACACTTCCAAACATTTGCTTTTATGTTTAATTTATGCTCTAACTTGTGGTATTATGTTTGCGGTTTTGATAATAAAAGGAAAAAAATTAGAGAAACTTTTACGTTGAATTTCACAATAAGTTCACAGAAAAAATACATACCGTTCGTTTTATTAGATCTCACGAACCTATTAACTACCCATTGTATTCGTGTCTTCCCACCATCAGTAGAGAGAGAGAGAGAGAGAGGCATTGGTTTTGCAGTGGGGCAATAATATGCTGGTACAATAATTTGTTGTTGGTGGGCTAAGTAATGGTATACTTCTTATTTATAATTTCATTGATAAACTTTTGAAATCCGAGTAAGAACTATGAATACTCAGTCCGTTCATACCATTAATATATATTTGATGGCCACGGCAAATATTGAGAAACACTTTCACACCGGGGCAGGTATTAATCGAAACTTGGTCGGCAAGTTGCTCCAAGTTCGGTAACTTATGATTATGACACCCACCCGCGCCCGAGAGATGCGACCGTATACTATACTGTACAACGTTGTGTACCTACGTCGTCTAAAAGAAGCATTTATTTTCGAATTTATATATTTAACTTCCACATTATACTAATTTCACGTAACAAATGTATTATTATGTTATTTAGTATACTATATGTAAACAATTTCTTTTTGTATCAATGAATTGCCATCTATCTCAATACCTTCTTCCTCCTTCCTCCAAAAGTTAGACGAAATAAATAAACTTACATAAACAAAAATAGTGATACCTATGGCGACGTATATAGGTTAATCTTCGTCAAAAATGACACGAATTTTCCCAGTCTCATTCTTCTGCAATTATTTATACAAAAACAAGTTTTGCTTAATAATAAAAAAGCCTTATATCGTATTACTCGACCGCCAACTTGCTAAAAAATCCTCGCGACAAAACGGGGCACATGGCGGTACAGGTGTTAATCCAAACTTGGTGGACGACGAGGAAGTTTGGCAACTTTTGACAGCCTCCCGCCGCTGACAAATGATCCTCACCATGTCCAACGGTAGGTAAATATGTACAGCCATATTATAGCCATAGAAAGGGGAATCTGCAGGCTAGGTATTTAAAATGGCGATTCTTTAAAAATAAACCGGAATGTACTTTACGATACATGATATGCTATATCTCGATTATCTGTTAATAGTAGCTAGAATAAAGCTTGGAATATAATTATCTAAACGCTTGCTATAGGTCGAAAATACATAAAGATATTATCATCCTAGTCACAACATAGACATTAAAATAATTCTTCTATGATATAATAATGATTTGAATAACAAAAATTGGGTAATAATATCCAAAACTAGAACCATTTTCTCTAAATCATAATGTCGTTCAGGAGATATTTTATTACCCTAATCAAGACAATATAAACATAATTACTCCCAATCTGGTTCACATTTTAACAGACGCCCATTATCCACCTTCACATAAGCTGGGAACCTTACCCGTAAGTCTAAAATCGTGTTTGATCCGCTTGGAACCGCACCGAACCGGAATAATCCCGTCCACCTGATCCGGTACGATCCGGCGGCGACTTGCGGCGGCTTCGTGACACCACGAAATAGAACAACAGAATAGTTACTTCTGACAAAGCGAGAAGAAATACTGTGATTACCAATACACACTTAATCAGTGTATTTTTATATATTTGGAATATAGCTCGATAATAAATATAACATAGATGTAAATACTACAAATCCCTATTTATAGAATTATCTATAAATAGGGATTTGTAGTATTTACATCTATGTTATATTTATTATCGAGCTATATGCATTAGCTTGTTTATAAAAATAATAGAAAACGAAATAGTCCAGCAACATTAATAATATAATCCTACTGCTGAGGAACATGCCACTACTTGGTGAAAGAGAGAGTTGAGAGAGACATGTCTTCGATTGGTTTGGTTCTAGAACATGAGACTATAACCTAGAACTCACTGCACCATTAATGTAAGCAACATTAATGGTGCAGTGAGTTAAATATAATAATTAAATAAGCACATTAGCAATGATTACTATGTGATATGTGTTAATGAGTGTCAGTAAACTTGTGGCCCTTCTGTTTTCGTGACTTATTTGCTGGCAGTATGTGCTTTGCCTGAGTTTCATGTGAAAATGTGAAAGTTTCCTACCTATTTGGTTAGGATTTAAAAGTTTTCTGAAAAGAAGTTTATTAAATAAGACTGGGGGTTCGTGGGAATCGTGCTGTGTTTTGTTTTCAAATTAGGAAAGTGGGTTTTATGGCTTTCAATACCTACTTACATAATATTTACAGACTCTAATATTGCACTTTGGATTAGACTGCTTCGTTGGTCTTGTGGTCATAAGTGTTACTGCTACGCATGAGGTCCTGAGTTCAAGTCTTGGGTTGGGCAATGTGTTATTGGATTTTTCTATCCAAAATTTCCGGAGACGGGATACGTCCCTGATTAACTTCCATTTACATGGGAATTACATAAATATAATAAAATATGGTTGTACAGTGTACCCTAGTTACACCTCTGGCCAACCCCTCAAGAATCACGGGCGCAGCTCATTAAAAATTTCGTCATTGCTCATTTATTAAAACTCTTAGTTCTGCTTGCGCCATTTTGTTCATCAAAAATTCCTCTATCAACAACTACGGCCCTTTGAGTAGGGCCGAAAAAGGGTGGTAAAAATATCCTAAAGGGGTTCGTACCTGGCTAATTCATGCAAACGAATGCAAGCCAATTAATTAAGAGCAGTCTGACTGCGTTCAGAAATCTGCTGCCGCGACCAAAACTGAGGCGGCGGAGTTAGGGGGCGCACAGACGAGGGCTTCGTTGTAGTTGCGTTTTTCTGTTTGTTTTGGTTAGAGTAGCATATGTGATGCATAATTGATTTTATAAAGATTTTATAATCTTCTTGGAGGATCGGTTTGAGTTAAAAATGGGACTTTTATGGAAGTAATTCTTTTTAAGTCTCTTATAACTAAACTTATCTAACTAAGCAATCTAATACCTAGCTGACAATAACTTGGTCTGCGGTAAAACGATTGTGAATTTTTCAAAAAAAGAAATAAGAAATCATGTGATTTCAACATCACTACATATTGTAATACAAAGTCACTTTCTCTTTCCCTTTATCCATTTGTAAGATTTAATCTTTAAAACTATGCAACGGATTTTGATAGGTTTTTTGTAATAGATCAAGTGATTAAAGAGGAAGGTTTATATGTATAATAACATCCATAAAATTGAGGTTATTATTATTAACTACTATTTTAACTAGTAACTATTATTTATGAGGTTTCTAATCTGATGTTGTAACTAAT
This sequence comes from Sesamia nonagrioides, assembly GCA_017933935.1. NCBI lineage: Eukaryota > Metazoa > Arthropoda > Insecta > Lepidoptera > Noctuidae > Sesamia > Sesamia nonagrioides. The sequence continues at coordinate 2,632,544 of JADWQK010002063.1, forward strand.
TACATTTTTTCCGCGTTTGTAGTGAAACGCTGGCTGAACCCTACGAGATTTATCAAAATATTGTACAGATTGAAGAGGTCTGCAAAAAAATCCACGATGCTATATGTCTATCTCTTATGGAAATCCTACAATATTTTTTTGTCATTTACTTTTTACGACAAATTCCGGCTAATTTTCGAAGCGATTTTAACCAATATAGCATTAATGCTTATCTAATTTAATACCTTCAATATATTGCTGATTTAATATAGATCTATATCGCCGCTTACCGCTTCTGATTTAAATTAGATTTTCGAAGGTTTTACAGATTAAAAAAAATGCAGGGCGTCGCATTTACGACGACACCACCGGCCGGGGCGGGGCGGGAGCAGCGGTTTTTATACAATGTTCACAGTTTTTCTGTAGTGTATTTAGCATCAACATTGCACCCGTGCAAAGCCGGGGCGGGTCGCTAGTACTAAATAAAGAAATTACATATCTACGACTATTTTTGTTTACTATTTAAAGAAAATTCCACACAATGTACCGTGCTTCTTGGCTGGGTCCGTCTGGGCTACCCCTTACAAGTAATTAATACTGCAATATCTCGTCTCTCAGCAACGAGATTCCGGAGAGATTAAGGTGTTTCATTATACTGATTTATCATCGCGAGTAAAAAATACGATCCATTTCAGAGGGTTCCCATTCACCAATTAAAGTTAAACTTAAGACGGCAAAAAATTGAATTCTTAAAATCGACCTTATGGTTTCCTTCGAGTGACAACCAGGGATCTTAAATATTCCTAGTGCCCCTGTCATCATCATCATCTCAGCGTTAATCCCAGTCGCATCCTCAGCTTTTTCAGCTTTGGAGTCTGGGTCCGCTTTACCAGTCTAACTGCTAATTTTGGCCTAACTTCGATATTTTCCGTGAAGCGACTGCCGTCTGACCTCCACAACCCGAAACCCAATTGTTAGACTTTTGAGGGCTCCAACAACCCGTAACGACTGCCACTAGATGTTCGTATGGCAACCGGGACCAACGGCTTAACGTGCTTTCCGAGGCACGACCAGACCAGTGCAAACATTCATATTCATGCATACAAACATTTGCACTGTGCGGGGATCGAACCCGCGCCTCCTTGCGCAGCGGCCGCGTTTGCTACCGCTACGCCATGGAGGCTGTCATTCCTAGTGCCACTGTATCTGTATGTTTTTTTTTGTATTAAAATTTACTTATTATTTCGATTAATTCAACAAGTATTAATGCCTTTAACTCATAGGTTGTAAATATCTAGACAATAACCTCACATTAACATTCTTTACACTTAAAGTTACCTGTCTCTTGTATATTTAGTAAAGTCACAGTTCATTTTAAGAAGTAATCTGAACACTTTCGTATTTCAGCCTGAAAGTCTTGAATACAAACCAATCTATGCTTGAAAAATCGTGCTGTAATAAGTCAGGCGAAGTGACTGTCAACAACTCACTTAATCAGAGTTTGTATGATGAAATTTTAATCGAATGCACCGACTGGTAAACACACAAGTTTGATAACTGGTATGATTGTATCTGTTACTAATATTGACAAATAACACTAAGCAACAAAAAAAAAAAACATTTATTTCTTCGCAGAGTTCTGACTAAGTGATTCTAAACCGCCATGCTCAATCACTTACTTTATTTTTAATTTCAAAAACTTTTTGTGATTATTTTAAAGTAAATGTATTATTGAGACATAAAAAATAAACTAATTTTTATCTTTTTGGCCTGTCTGTTGTCAGAAGAGGTTTTTCTTTCTCTAATCTCTTTAGGATACATTTTGGAGAGTGTGCGAGTGAGTTGCATGACTTAATTCCCCCATCTCCGCTTGATCAAGGCTAGAGTGAATAGGCTCTTAATAAACTAGCGCGCTTTACCATCAACAATTGCATCACTGCCTGCCATCAGACGGGATTGCAGTCTAGCACTTGTTTATAATTATAAAAAAAAACGATTACCACGAAAACGATTAAGCGTTGCAGTGGCCCATTTGCCCTGATAACGCCTTTCTATACATAAATCGTAATTACAATTTCTATGGTGATAGTATCACCATAGAAATTGTAATTACGATTTCTGTTACTATCACTCACATGATCATTAGGTTCTCGCCAAATTATAGGTTAGATTAGATGCCTGATTACCTACATATAAAATACGCTATGAATTTTTCCCGGGAAATTTTCAGCTACCTAATGTCATTTTTATGTGTGGTGCCAATAGCAAATATTAGTTGCAAAATAAATAAATAATAATAATAAGAAGCAGAAAGTGTATGCATGGGCGAACCGTATCAGAAGATACAAACGACGAGTGGAACGGTACACCCAGAATCGCACCTTCCAAAGCAATGAAAGGTGGGTTTATAGGGACTGGGAACGACCAGAACAAGGTGTGACTGACACGTGCCTACCGGATGATGATGCCATATGTTCATTTTGGCGCAGTATCTGGTCGGTACCTGTCAGTCACACTGAAGGTGACTGGGCCCGGAATGTCGAGAGAGCCTGCGATCCAATACCTGAAATGGGGGCTATTACCATCTGCCCCCAAGATGTAGCTTGTGCAGTCCGTCCGTTACCTAACTGGAAGTCTCCAGGACCGGACGGGCTGCATAACTTTTGGATAAAATGGTTTCCAAGGTCGCACGCTCGCTTGGCATCTCAATTCCAGACTGCTTTGGTGTCTGGTTCGTTACCTCAGTTCCTAACTACTGGAATAACCCACCTGCTCCATAAATCAGGTAGCACCGCGGAACCCAAAAATTATAGGCCGATCACCTGTTTACCGACGGTCTATTTAGTTCTTACATCCATTTTGAAAACTAAAATTAACAAACATATTGACAGCAACTCCATCATGTCTGCCTCTCAAAATGGATGTAAGAGCGGGTCCCGCGGTACTAAGGAGCTACTCCTTATTGATATGGCCATTAGCCAACAGGTTCGTCGTTCTCGAAAGGATCTGTCGACATGTTGGATAGATTATAGGAAGGCCTATGACTCAGTCCCACATACATGGCTCATGCGGGTGCTGGATTTGTATAAAGTGGATGCAACTCTGCGCACCTTCCTGATGTCGTGTATGACGACATGGAGGACAGTCCTTCGCTATCCAGGATGTCGAAATATTCAGAGGAATAGCGAACCGATAAGGATCGAGCGAGGAATATTTCAGGGCGATAGTTTGAGTCCACTTTGGTTTTGCTTAGCATTGAATCCTCTAAGCACACTATTGGAGGATTCAGGTCTAGGCTATCGGTTGAGGAGAGGTGGTCAGGTTATATCGCACCTCCTCTACATGGATGACCTGAAACTTTTTGCTCCCAACAATTCACAACTGAGGGAGCTACTGAAAATTACTGAAACTTTCAGTAGCTCCATCAGGATGGAATTTGGTGTGGACAAATGTGCGGTCATGCATGTAAAGCGAGGAGAGATTATGGAATCCGTGGGAACCCAACCCACTGATTCCATAAACCTTAGAGCCCTCTCCGCATCCGAAACCTATAAGTATTTGGGTATGTCGGAAGCGTTGGGTATCAATGTTACTGACATGAAGCAATCGAAAAAAGTACTTAATAGTCTTCTATCAGGCGGAAACAAGGTGCGCGCTTTCAACGGTTGGGTCATGCCGGTATTGATGTACTCTTTCGGCATACTCAAATGGACTCAAACTGAACTTGACGCCCTGGATCAGAGGGTCCGTACGCTGCTGACTGCAAATCGATTGCATCACCCACGGTCATCGGTTATGAGGCTGTATATCCCGCGAAAATGTGGAGGTCGTGGCTTTTTAAACGCCAAGACCCTCCACAATCGCGAGGTATGCAGTCTCAGGGAATATTTTCTAGAAACCGACGTGGGGATGCATCGAGATGTGGTTGCGGCTGACAAGGGCTTCACTCTGCTCTCCTTGGCTAAAGAGAACTGGCGTAAACCAGTAGTGCTTGACACAAATGATCGCTTGGAGGTATGGAAGAGCAAAGAGCTTCACGGACGCTTCTTCCGAGCCCTTCACGGGCCGGATGTAGACTTTCAAGCGTCCGTAGCCTGGTTACGTTTCGGTGACCTCTTTGGGGAAACCGAAGGTTTTGTCTTTGCAATTATGGACGAAGTTATGATGACGAACAATTACCGGAGATTCATTGTGAAAGACGGCACAGTTGACATCTGTCGGGCATGTCACCGGCCGGGAGAATCAATTAGACACATTATTTCCGGGTGTTCTCGTCTAGCTAACGGAGAGTACTTGCATAGACACAACCTTGTAGCCAGGATAATTCACCAGCAACTTGCTCTTAAATACAACCTTGTGGAATCGGAGGTGCCGTACTACAGGTATATGCCCGACCCAGTTCTCGAAAATGGCCATATCACATTGTACTGGGATCGATCCATCATCACTGACAGGACTATTGTTGCCAATAAGCCTGATATAGTGCTGGTGGATCGATCAGAGCGGCGTGCAATGATTGTTGACATAACCATTCCACATGATGAGAACCTCGTGAAAGCTGAGAAAGATAAACAAATCAAGTATCTTGATTTGGCTCACGAGGTTGTCGACATGTGGGAAGTGGATTCAGCAATCATTGTACCGATAGTCGTGACAGCCAATGGCTTAATAGCCAAGAGCCTCGACCAACACCTCAGGAGGCTCTCGTTAGGCAGCTGGATCAAGGGCTTGATTCAGAAAGCGGTACTGCTGGACACGGCTCGCATCGTCAGGAAGTTCCTCTCTCTGGAGCCCTGACCGCCGGTAGCTTGGACCCTGTTCCCGATACCGGTGGGCTACTATTTTTTTATATTTTTAAATGTTTTTTTTTATTTATTTATATATAAATATTTTAAAATGTAAAATAATATGTACATATAGAAAATCATAATAATAATAATTAATAATGTGAACTCGGCTGTCATTGTACCGATTGTCGTGTCAGCCAATGGTTTGATAGCCAAGAGCCTCGACCAACATCTATTGAGGCTCTCGTTAGGCAGTTGGATCAAAGGCCTGATTCAAAAGGCAGTACTCCTCGATACGGCCCGCATAGTGAAGAGGTTCCTGTCTCTGGAGCCCTAACCACCGGTAGCTTGGACCCTGCTCCCGCCATCGGTGGAACACTATTTTTTTATATTTTTAAATTTTTTTGTATGTTTTTTATATAAATATTTAAAAATGTAAAACGATATGTAGACACGGAAAATTAAAGAGATAATAATTATAAAGTTTATCAATCATCTCGCTCCTTTTCCATATAGGTTACTTATAATATTAAGTAACTTATTTTTTTCTGCATTGATATATTATATTATTGCAGAAACTCGGTAGGAGTAAAAATGAGTAACACATCGGGACATTGGTTTGCGAAATAAGAGTGAAATTGTGTGTTTAGAGACATCCCGCGCGCTCCGGCCCCGGTCTATAACATTTGTTACCCGCGAGGTGATAGAGGTGGGCCTGTGATGTCGATGTTATATTAATTTAGAGGAAAGTAAATAAATTAATAAATAAAATATAATTCAGTGTTTGGCCTGAAAGTCATGATGGTTGAGTGGATAAGACCTCGCCTTTCATGCAGGAGGTTGTGGGTGGCAAATCTAACATAAATTAATATTAGTACAAATTATTTGATTAACATGTACTGAGTTTTTCTAAGATATTACTTACTAGCTGTTGCCCGCGACTTCGTCCGCGTAGACTTCAGTTTATAGCACGCGGTGGTTCCCGTTTCCGGGGGAATGCCAAGATAAATGCTTACATTACTGCAAGGTTTCAAACATCCTCACACATTTTCCCGTTTATATTATTAGTAGGATTATAAAGATACATAAGGTCTATAGCAACGTTAATTTTACCGGGTTTAAAGGTTTAACAAAGGAAAGAAACATCAAATATCATACTTCCAATTATTTTGCGTTGGTTGGTGTTTTGGGAATGCTTAGGATATTATGGAATAAGGGTTACAAATTATTACGCTTGATAAAATATGGGCACATTTAATTAAGTACGGTTTTATAAACAACTTTTTTTGTTTCGCTGTCTTTTGCCAAAACATAAAGGTTTTCTGGATTTGATACACGTGAGTATGCCACATAGAGTTGCCCATGAGAAAAACATATTGTTTCTAAATGAACTCCGGCAACTTTAAGCGTCTGTCGGCTTTGTTATTGTTATAGCGAATCCTGCTTTCAGAAGGAACTGTACTCTTTTAAAATGAAATGGCAAATCAGTCGGGATGACGGGAATACGGGGAATCAAGACATTTTGTCCTTTTGCCATTCCAAACATGCTTGTGGCTGGCATCATGGCTGGAATGGCAAAAGGACAGACCCATAGGACTGGAACACCAACTTTTAGTATCAACTTATGGGATAGCATTCCTGATAATTCTAAAGAGTTGAGAAATTCTGTAGAATATGATATAACTTGTTCAGTGTCCGTAATTTTGTCCACTGAGAGGTATTCGATAACATTTCCCGGAACGTTTAACATGATTTGTTCATTTATTTTATTAACTACTAGCGGCCGCCAGCGACTTCGTTCGCGTGGAATTATATACGGCTATATGTACGGCTGCGTTAGCTCCCGTTTTCGCAACATTTTTTGTTACTGCTCTGCTCCTATTGGTCATAGCGGGATGTTATATAGCCTAAAGCCTTCCTGGATTAATAAGCTATCTAACGCAAAAATAATTTTTCAAATCGGACCAGTAGTTCGTGAGATTAGCGCGCATAAACAAACAAACAAACTCTTCAGCTTTATATATTTCATTAGTCGGCGCCAAAATTGCCCTTTCGCATAGAAATTCTCGGTTGGCCATATTTGTTTGAAGATCCGGATAGAATTATTTAATAGGTCATCTGAGCTATCCATAATTTGACAGAACTCACGACTCAGTCTAACCATGCCGTTACTGTCACTTGGAATGCGATCTACTCCGATTTTTAAAAGAGTAAGTATCTGCATATTGCATATACCCGGCTTAAGAATCGTGATGAAGTTGCCCTCGCATATTCGTGGTGTGACAATATTTTTCACGCGAACCCATAATGCAGACGCTTTCACAGAGGCATTTATTTCATTTGCCGGCGGTATACCCTCCCTAGTAATACCAGCCCACTGGAAGGATCTGTCTAAAGACACCAGCTAAAAGAACCACCAAGATATCATGGGAGGGACCCATGATATCTTGGTTGTCTTTGATGTCTCCCATTGTGGGATCTAGTGCTTCAATTGCCCTTTTGTGGAATATCATCACATTCATCCCAAACTAACAACTTACACTGCTGTAACATTCTTCCGCGCTCACTGCTTTTAGTAATTATTGCATTTCCTCATGAGCTAAGTTCAATGGTAATTGAGTGCGCTGTTCGTCCCGTTCCGAAAAAAAATAAAAATAAAAAAAGCTCAGTTGATATAAAATAAGCGCCTGTTTAAATAATGGAAGCAATATGTACGTCTGCGTTAGCTCCCGTTTTTGCAACATTTTTTGTTACTGCTCTACTCCTATTGGTCATAGCGGGATCTTATATGTATTTAGCCTAAAGCCTTCCTGGATTAATAGGCTATCCAACGCAAAAAGAAGTTTTCAAATCGGACCAGTAGTTCCTGAGATTAGCGCGTTCAAACAAACAAACAAACAAAAAACTCTTCAGCTTCATATATTAGTATAGGTTAAACCGAATATAGAAGTATGATTACCAGTATGTAGGTATGTTAAGTAAACCTTCTTCTTCAGCGTATAGAGATCCACTGCCGGACAAAGGCCTCCCCCAAGGGTTACCACCACAGAATTCGTTATATGTTACAAATCTGTGGTTTCCGCAATGACCCGTCTTGTGCCGCCCGCATCCATCGGCTTCTCGCGACCTTCACCAGGTCATCGGTCTACCATGTTATAGTGAATATGGTCTAAAATTACCAACCCGTCTTGAACAACAGTATTGATTGATGCTCGGACCTTCTCATTACTAGGAGAGGTCATTGCTCCGTACTAATTAATTTAACCTCTATTTAATATTTAGCCAATAATTATAATAAAATATTTATGGAGTTCTAATTATAAGAATAGAACTCCATAAATATTTTATCGATAAAAATCTATCGACATCTCAAAGCAGCCACATGTTGAGTTATGCAGTCTGGCGTCTTGCGAATATCGATGAATTATTGTGCTATTATTTACATTACATCACTAGATGCTAGCGAATGTATTGAATGCACTCATAGCCTTGAATAATGATATTTATTGCCAGACTTTGTTTACCTGACAATCGATTCCTTAGAAAATTCATGTTTTGGTGGTTACGTTTGCGTTATTTAGCAAGACGAAGTGTATTATGTTGAGTTCATAATGGCTTCTAAAAGAATGACAGCGGGAACTGATAGCTTAGTGTGTTTTTCAAGACACGTTGGGGGCTTCGTATGGGAAGACGGTACACCAATCAATCATTCATACTCCCATCTCAGGTACCGTAACTTAACCTAATCGATTGACTGGTGCGATTGTTATCACTTAGCCATGACCCCGTTCAGTAGGCCTAATTGTCATCCTCAGATGTCAGTCTAGATGTAGCAATGAGAGTACATATTTTTAAAACTAAATAAAAACTTTTTTACAAAAAAACAACCGACTTCCAAAAAGCACTACAAAGTAAAAAATAACTAATTTCGGAAGTCGGTGTCTTTGGTTTTGCATATTCGTTTTTGACACCGACTTCCGAAATTAGTTATTTTTCACTTTGTAGTGCTTTTTGGAAGTCGGTTGTTTTTTTGTAAAAAAGTTTTTATTTTACACTTTTTAGTTGTTAAAAGTAGGTACTATGTATTCAGTTGCATCCGGTCAGACTGGAAGCTGACGCAAATATAGTTGGGAAACAACGTAATTTTGTTTACTTTAATTTTTACCCGTAAGTATTCTCTCAACTGCCTATGGTCTTCATCATCAAATTTACCGCAGACCATTATTTTAACCCAATGGGTGCAAAGGTCTCATCAATATAAATGAATTAAGTCCACCACAAAGTAGCTACTGTAAACCGTTGAGGAGTTCCCGGAACTGGCCTCTGTCTTCATCATCAGAGCTCTTATGACAGTCACAACCCATCTAGGTGTAAAGTTCTTATCAATACAAATTAATCGAGCCCAAACACAAGGTAGCCGCTGTGAATTGTTGAGGAGTTCCTTCGACTGTCTCCCGGCTCCATCATCAGATCTACTCCAGACCTTTATTAAATTGTAGTGCTTTAAAATACTTAATGAAAATGCTAAGAAATGCACTAGTCGCCTGCAATTTTTGAAAGTTCCCCTTGTTTTCTCTGGTCTTTCACCATCAAACCCTGATATCCTTATCATTGGACCACCTTGGGATCGTCTTCTTTCCAACAGTAAAATAATTATCAAAAGCGGTTCATAAACGACAAAGTTATGCGTGAACAAACATAAAAAAAAAGCATATATACGGTCGAATTGAGTAACCTCCTCCATTTTGAAGTCGGTTAAAAAAGAATAACTTTTTTAACTTTAATTAATCAGCCCATGATGTTCCCACTGTTGAAACACAGGTCTCAGTGAGCAGGAGTGGGCCCTAATCCACAGCGCGGGTCCAGTGCGAGTTGGTCGATGATTCTTCGAAGTATTTCTAGGGCATGATGTTTTCCTATTAGGGCTCAACATAATCATGTAAAAATAACACCAAAGCCTGATTTTGTCTCGTAAGTCGGGATCTTCACAATTCGGCCATCACTCCTTTTAAAAATAACTTTAAAGGAGACAATTGTATTGAGACTGGTAAATAAATGTGGTACTGATTGTTATTGGGTCTACCATTGTCAATCCTGTTACGTTTACACAAAAAAAAAGCTGAATAGATTTGAATAAAATTTGGCACACAAATACATTTTTTTTTAATAGTTATAAACTAGTGCTTGACTGCAATCCCGCCTGATGGTAAGCAGTGATGCAATCGTTGATGGTAAAGCACACTAGCTTATTAAGCCTATTCACTCAAAAAAACTGAGTGAATAGGAAGGAAGACGGCAGTTGAGCGAGGTGATGCAATGTTTAACCCAACAACACGACCAACGATGCTGCGCCAGAGGATGATCTGGAGAGCCTTCACGACCAAACTCCCGACACAACAACATTAGGCACATCGTACCCGGCACACATCGCAACACAACTGCTCAGACCCGTTCTCCGTACGGCTTCACCAGACATCATGCCGGAACACGACGAATCGCTTGGCGGCAAGACTTTGTCTGATGGGTGGTAACTTATGCCGGCGGCTGATGTTGTTGCCTACCACCGAGAAAATACATGGTTTAACCAAGATTAATAGAGGATAATTCTATCTAATTGTTCCCATGTGATCACCATTCATGCGTGGAACCACGGGGCACATCTAGTTATATTGTAATCTTAGTTCACAATTTTTCATTTAACTAATTTAGAGCCAGGCAAAAGTAATTCTATTAAGACCGTTCTCCTGTAGCTACAGCTGTCAAAATACCTTACAGCCGCGTTTCAAAAATTTACGACGTATAAAACGAAACTTTGAAATTCATTTCAAAGTGCGTTTAGAGTTGATACGATTGCTAAAGATAAATTATATGTTTGTGTTAATCAAATTACGTCGTATTGTCGATCGAAAAACACCAAACCCCTCTAAAAATCTACTTTATACCTCCAAAAACCCACCCCTTCTTTATCTCACGGTGTAGGTGTTCCGAGATCCTTTTCTAAGATATACCCTGAACGAGTCCGTTATCTCTACAGATGATCTTCAGCTCATCCGTCCACGTCACTCAGCTTCCGAATAGATGTTGTTTACCTGGTATTGTTATTGTTGTTGTGGTTGTACCGTTTTTACTGCTTATTCGGAAATTAAAAGGAAAGAAAGGTTTTTTTATAATAAAATAAATACAATTACGACATATACTTATACACTTCAATTTAACAAAGTAATATTTCTTTGGTGCCGCTGCTAAATTGAAAAGTACAACTGTGATATAGCAGGACAACTGAAGGGACTCATATTTACGTTAATCGGTTAGCTAAGTCACGTGGATTTTTTATTTAACCTTTGGTTGACTGTCCAAAACGGACCGGCACCCTAATTGCGTAGTACACTGTTACTATCAGTTGGAATCATTTTGAAGCTTATTGCTATTCCATTGCTCTATATGTTCGAAAATGTCTCTGTTTAATAAAGTAAATAACGCAATGAATGTTGTTGAACTATCAAAATGAAACCCATTACAATTGATAGTGTGTTACATAATTACCCTGCGGACCGGAGTATAGGTATGTTTTTGATGGTGCTACCTTATGAACGAAATTTGACAGCCTCCGTGGCGTAGCGGTAGCGAACGCGGCCGTTGCGCAAGGAGGCGCGGGTTCGATCCCCGCACAGTGCAAATATTTGTATGCATGAATATGAATATTTGCATTGGTCTGGTCGTGCCTCGGAAAAGCACGTTAAGCCGTTGGTCCCGGTTGCCATACAAACATCTAGTGGCAGTCGTTACGGGTTGTTGGAGCCCTCAAAAGTCTAACAATTGGTCTAACTGCAATGCTTAGATATCGCCTTCGGGTTGTGGAGGTCAGACGGCAGTCGCTTCACGGAAAATATCGAAGTTTAGCCAAACTCAGCAGTTAGACTGGTAAAGCGGACCACAGACTCCAAAGCTGAAAGGCTGCGGATACGACTGGGATTCACGCTGAGATGATGATGATGATGACCTTATGAACGAAATTTCCAGGTGGTAGGTAATATCTTTATAAGCATGAATATAAAAACTACACAAAAATTGTGTCGCAAAAAAATTGTAACAGCTTCATATAACTTTATTAACAAGATAACCTGAGTTTATTCGAAAAATAACAGTTTCGTTTCTATTAAATTAAATTACACATGACTTTATTCTCGAGGTAATAGATAAACAGCCTCAACAACAACCCGGAGCAGCCACCATAACAGTATCCGTCCACACTTATCAGCTCAGAAGCACGTATAAATACAAATAAGTATGCCATGCTCATATCTACAGACCATTTCTGACGAGGAAACTGTATCAGTCTTTCGCGTCAGCCATTACCTCCGAACTAAACGATCACTGGACCTCATTACTGGCGTCTTAGAGGGGGAGTAGTGCGGAGGAGAGGGGCGAGGGGGGAGCTAAGTGACTCCGAACGGAAATAAAGGTGCACGCGACTGGAGGTAATGTTAATTGAATTTCTGCAGACGCTTGCCGATAGTGATGTTGCCAAGTTATCGATATGTCGATGGATGAGAATTTATCGTGAATAATTGGAAGTTATTAAAAAAGATCGGCTTCTGTAACGACAATCATATATTTTAAAAATATAAGAAAAATAGAAATAAGAATACACTAATACATACTTCGTAAACTGTGAAAAATATAACCACTTTTCTTGTTTTTTACGTTTAATATTGTCTGGACTATATTTCAGTAAAAATTACCTAGTATAAAATTGTTTAATATTGCCTCACTAAAGTCTCCATGTAATTCCCAAATAATTTGAAATTAAATCGACTAATTGAAAAATATCGATATTTTTCCACCCTTATTTGACGACCGGCGAGTGATACGCGCGGCGGCCGCGTCGCACGCAAGATTAAACGTCACAAACCTTCAAGATATTTCCACCAGAAACCAAGGACCGCACACCTGTGCTGACACCAAGAACCTTAACTAAAAGATGTAAGAGTGATATTCGTTTACCGGAAGTGCGGAGTTAACTTGGTAAATTAACAGTCACTTGCAGAGAATACTTCAGTAATATTATTTTGTATTGTGTAGCAATTATTGGAGGGAAAATTAAAGTTAAGACTCAATTTCGTCTTGCACATTTGTTTACTTAGGGGACTCGGGGAGGTTTTCTTAAAATTAATTAAATTTCTATATGAAATTGAGAACATCGAGTGGAATCATTACTATTTTTTTTTAACTAAAATCGCATCTTTCTGTACACGGTCGGTGTCTAAAGATGAACGGTACTGTCAAATCCGGCCCAGGAATAAGAGGTGATAAGACAACCTGGACACGTAGCCCATCATCGTTCAAACTGAAAGATTATCTTAGTTTTGAAACGTATTGTGACGGCAAGCATTCATCTTCTGCTTTCCCCTTAAACGTAAAGCTAAACTTCCATCAATAAGTTCAAATATATCGTAACAACCGAAGTGTTAAAATGGCGCCGACCGTTTTGGCGGCAATTCGTTCCGATCGCCCATCAATTTCCCGCCAAGTAGAGGTGCAGCCTGGAAGGCACGTACGTGAACGTAATGGCAGATTATTACAGGTAATAGGAAAGCACTTCAGTGGATTATGATTTATTACAATATAGAAATTGATGTGATACGTTCAAAGGAAAAAGTTCAGATCCCGATATAATAATAGGAAATACTAAGCAAATGGATGATGATGGAGAACAGAATATTTGTTTCTTATTGCACTCAGGCTAGATAGAAATATAGAAATTATTTACTGTCCAAGTAATACAGTAAGCAAGTTCACAGCTTAATAACAGTAAGTCAATACGACATAAGTGGCTTATAATATTACGTACAACCAGGTTACAATATGGTATTTCCTAGTAAGCCTCGAACCTCGTCGGGAGACCACACAAACTTTCGCCCACCATAGATCCCGCGAGCAACGGACAGATCGTCCCCCCGCACCCGGTAAGGACATCCGGTTCAAAGGCTCGTTGTGTTCCAAGCGCACCTAAAAGAGTATACAGCACAATGTGATGGGGTCCACTACTGCCGGACTGTTGCCCTGCAGGGCCGCGGGTTGTTTGAAAAAGATACCATGGCCTCCGGCGCACAGGCAAATGAAGGAATACGGGTGGGATTTAGTCTGTAAAACTATGGCACACCCTTCCCTTCCTCCCGCGGAGAAGCCATTTCAACATTTCCATCAACATTTCCATATAAAAAGTCCTTAACTAAATAGTTAGTTTGTATTTTGTGACTCCGATGTAGTGACTATCTTTGTAAGTCTCCTTAACAATTATCAGGCTGAAGATTTTGAAATTCCTCGTTGTTCTACTGGGCACAAGCACAACTGCTACACAGTTGTAAGTGAACCTGGGTTAGATTCATGATTTGGACAAAGTATTGGCAGATTTTTCATATAGAATTCTTCAGTAGTAGTCTGTATTCCGGTGATATCCTTTCCCTCCCCTGTTACATTATCATCATCATCATCTCAGCGTTTGTCCCGGTTGCATCCGTGGCTTTCGCATTGGAGCCCGGGGTCCGCTTTCCTGCACATTCTCCTCCATTTCGCACGATCTTTAGCATCCTGTAGTAAGAGCTTGTTGGCACGCATGTCATCTCTTACAACATCAAGCCAGCATTTTTCGGTCTACCTCGTTTGTTCCGGCCCGGCGGAGGCGCCATGGCAAGACATGTGTTACCCACGTAACCTGCCGGTTTACGTAAGACGTGACTGTATCAGCGCAGGCGACTCTCTTGCAGTTTGTCTGCTATGTCACGGACACGGAGACTGCCACGGATGCGGATGTTTCTAATGCGGTCTTTCCGCGTAACTCCACACATCCACCGCAGCATATTCATCTCCGTGACACGCAGCTTCCGCTTGTGTCGCTCAAGCACAGGCCACGCCTCACTGCCATACAGAAGGACAGGTCTAATAATGGTCTTATAGACCTGTCCCTTAAGCTTAACCGGCATTTTGGGGTCACAAATGATACCTGTCACCTCACGCCATTTTTCCCAAGCAGCTGAAATGCGTGCTTTAACGTCGCAATCAATATCGCCGGACGCGTGGAGCACAGACCCCAATTATTTAAATTGGTCTGTGCACTCGACCAAGTCTCCGCCTATGCACACAGGCATAGGGTCTGTGGTGTTGCTGGCCATGTACACCGTCTTCGCCACATTGAGTTTAAGACCTCCGTTCTCAAGCGAGTTCTTCAACGCATTTACCCGCCGCACCAACCGTTCCCTGTCCGCGTCTGCCAGCGCGATATCATCAGCATACATGAGCAACCAGGGAGGTTGCTCATGTGAATTCTTGATGCTGTCTGACAAGACCTCTAATAACACGCTGAACAGGAACGGACTAAGGGCGGATCCTTGGTGTACACCGACGGTGATGGGGAAGGATTTAGTGTTGCCAACCGAGGTCCTAACAAAAGAATCGGAATTGAGGTACATGTCTCGAATTATGTCAACATAGGCTTCTGGTACCCCTTTGTACCTCTCAGTGCTCACCAGATCATCCCCCGAGGGACACAGTCGAAGGCCTTCTGCATGTCTAAAAAGAGCATATGCAGAGAAGTGTTCTCCGATCTGTATCTCACCATGGTGATCCTTAGGGCGAAGATAGGGTCCGTGGTTCCGTACCCTGGACGGAACCCATATTGACACGTCGAGACAGCACACTCCTGCCGGATCCGGGAGTTTAAAATCCTCTCAAAGATCTTCATGGTGTGGGACATGACATAACTGGCGATATTTGGATCCACTAGCACTACAGCTGGTGCACCTCTGCCTAACTTACTCCACGGGAAGTAAATACATGTTATGTATATTTTATAAATCTATCAGCCTCTTTTACACCTAAGTAACACTGTGCACGTAGCATGTAGGAATGCATTTCCCTTTCAGTATTTTAGCTGACAAAAAAAAACATCTTCCACGAAATATCTCCCATAAGTCCAAACACAGCTAAACAAGTCACAAACTCCGGGATCCCATAAAAGCAAACAGTAACATTAGCTCAGAAACAAGTCAAACACCTGAGCTGTTTGCTAACGGTAAAAGGTGCTATCCGGTTGCCCCCTGGTCCGGCATCGAGTTACTAAACGTTGGAACAATACCAGGAGTCCATGACAAATGGGTGGTTCAGGTTTTGTTGAAAATGATATAGGTACTCGTATCAATGATTCAGACCTTGTATAATGATAGGATATTTTTTGACTAAAATAATTACCAAGACGTCGAAAAGGATTTTATAGCTATCAAAACTTAGCTGTTTTTTGGCTCTATTCTTCTTTTATATCATGCACACAGTCCATATTTATGCAAATATGGTTCCAAAGTACTTAACTTAAAGAGGACCACAATTAAGCACGATTACTAGGAATTAAAGCTCAGTGAAAAGAGGAGTCGATTCCGTACGGTTTCAAATTGCACTTGTTAGTATATAATAAAATGGTCAGTGATCGTGTGAAACTAATGTCTCGGTGTTAGAAGGAAACAAACGTGTTCATACCTCCAGAGGATGGTGTGTACAGATGAGTTAATTAGTCTTTAGTTAATTAACACCATCAATCAGGGGCGACATTGATTGAATCGCTCTTGTTTTTCTGTTAAGCTAACATTTAGATTACCCAGTGAATCAGTGTGAGCTTCACTTTTTCCTGCGTAACTTACAGACTTTCTGTGCCAAAAATGCCTATAATATATATATTTTATTGTTAAATCGTATTTCGATTTTTTTGAAATAAATTATAAACTAGCGCTTGACCGCAATCCCGCCTGATGGTAAGCAGTGATGCAATCGTTGATGGTAAAGCGCTCTAGTTTATTAAGAGCCTGTTCACTCGTCACACACGCCACACACTACAGTCCGACGGAAACATCTCCGTTGGCAAATTATGAATACTACTTTTCATAACCTTAAAACATACTTTCGATAGAGAGGCTTTGGTAGAGTCTGTGAATGTTGCACTACAGGCAGTCTCTTAATGGGGCGAAGCCAATCTTGTGGCATTCAACGCCGCAAAAACACAAGCGTGTCTTTTCATCACCAAAAGGAGCCCGTTCACCTTGGCTCCTACTTGTCGCAATCTACGTTGAAGTGTACCGACCGCTTTCAGCTTTTGGGAGTTGAGATTTCCGCGACCCTAAATTTTGGGCGATTCATTGAGTCCAAAGCCAAAAGGCTGCCACTGACTGCACGGTTAGTGCAGTGGTTAAGCTATTGACTGCTGCGCTGCGTGAGATATTTGTATGACCTACATGCAGTTGTTCTGGGTCTAGGTGTTTGTGTATGTGGGTTATATGTTTGTAAACGCACCCACGACACAGGAGAAACTCCTAGAATGGAGCAACGTTTGAAAAAAAAACTAGTTTATAATTATAAACAAAAAGATTGATGAAAGCAAGAAAGGATTATAACAATAACGGCTGTCAAAATATCTATAGCAAACACGAAAGCAAGTTTTAATTACCCATCCTAACTAAACTATGGCAGAGATATAATCAACGCCCAAATAAGTTTTCCATTCGTAGACAAAGATTACGCACACGTATCTACGTAACAGTTGGTGTAGTATTAGGTATCGTATAGTGTAGGGTTCACAATTCCCCGACAGAGGTAACAAATTCTAAGGAACTGACCGACCCGCTATATACCTATTGCTTAGAAACGATACGTAACGATATACCAACATGGATCTACGTAAATTTTCTTTAATACTATTTGTCTTCGATCGATAAATATTAATTATTGATTAAGATTAGTCAATCGTGTTTTATTTAATTTTTTTTTTAAATATTTAGTATGAGAGCTTTGTCCCATATGACAATGTCGCTCTGTAATGCAGCTACATGCTAAGTACAAATTACAAAAGACATCAAATACGCTTTCGTCACCGAGCCTTCGCCCGACGACGCAAGCCAACCTCAACTATTTTGTAAAGCATCCCTGCTTTACCAGAAAAAGGAAATGCTAAAATACCGTTGCATGCTCCAACCTCGTATTTAAAATAATATTTGTATAGTAACCTTCAATTTTAGATTTTTTAATCAAATCAAAAAGTCGTTTATTCTAATAAGAATTCTAAAAAGAATATTTTTGAACGCCAAATTTCAAAAGACAGTCTCTCCAAAATGCGATGGACGTCTTTCGCCACATCCTAGTGCTTTCGCGGAGAAGAAGTGACGAAATAAACTCCCCAGCAGTAGGTACAGCTGTCTGTTAACAAACACATCAGAGTGTTTACAATACATGATCATATAATAAGTATGTATAACTAACTAACATTTCAAGACACAGAATATTAAGTTAAATAATTTAACATATATCAGCTAGCTAAGTCAATGTACCAGCAAATCCAGAAAAAAAAACACATTAAAGTAATAAATATAAGTAAATTTAAAACAGACATAAAGAGCGTGACAGGGTTCACATGACCGTGACAGCGTGCTAGGTTAAAAAAAAAACAATTATATGACCTCAAATAATAATCATAATAAACTTTCAATTGAACATAAAAGTGTGTTCTTCACACATAAGCTATTAAAAACAAACCAACCATTAAAATGTATCAGAGTCTTATCCTCCTAGTTCTTTTGACCACTTGGTCAGTAATTGGGGCTATCAGAGTGCGGGCCGCGCCACCATAAAGAGGTAAAGTGAAGTGCGCTACCGATGGACTGTAAACTGAGGTCTAGAAAATAGTAATAACAGAAAAGAAGGAGTAGTCACAGGAATACTATTAACTGGTAATAATATGATAATTGGGTAGGTAGATCACGTCAAAACTGGAACGAGGACGTGCGTATACCATATAAATAAATAAATAAATATATACGGACAAATCACACAGATTGAGCTAGCCCCAAAGTAAGTTCGAGACTTGTGTTATGGGATACTAACTCAACGATACTATATTTTATAATAGATACATATATAGATAAACATCCAAGACCCAGACCAATTAGGAAAAGATCGTTTTCCATCATGACCTGGCCGGGGATCGAACCCGAGGCCTCCTCGTCGCAGGCAAGCGTGTTGTCCGCTGCACCACGGAGGACGACAATACGACGATATATACGAGTGATACGTTCATACAAATACGGTTTGCCCGTGCCAGAGGCCAAGGTATCTGTTTCGAATACCGTGGTTCTGACAGGCATCGGCCCTAGTGGACTCCGTCAATTTGTGCTCACATCTCTTTGAGGCGCGCCTGAAACACAACACAACACACAACTTCTGGGGTGGCAAACATCGATATGGACCAGGAGCGATCAGCTGTAGTAGCGTCCGACTAGACTGGCTTCGAAATACAACTTATCACTTCTCTTATTCTGTAGGTATATTCTTATTTGTGTCAGGACATACAACACATATTACTTGTAATAGAAAGGTTATATAAAGACATACCGCGGGCGCGTCCTCCTAGGTTAATATAATGTAATATCGGAAGGGTTTCAACATAAAATAAAAATAAGTACTCTAAGAATTGAAACGAAATTTTCGATTTAACCTTTCTCAAATTCAAATTACAGCAATTGCGTCGTCATTGGTCAATAACTACAGGTACGTGACACGTCAGGTCAGGCGGTGTTTTTTCGAATAACTCCCGTTTGTGTAGAGATAGGATGAATGAGATAGGATCAATTTTGGATGGAAACCCTTCCAAAATTGATTTCGTCCTTTCAGTTATACATTGTATATTAACAACTCTAGTCTCTAGTGAGTCTATAAGTTGCGGAGAAAATTATTCATCTGCATGGTTTACTGTCGCATTTATAGCACATACATTTTGATCAGCTGCCACTCTCATTGGGCTGACCGTACAACACAGAACTCTTTAAATCGCACTACATTTCCTCTCCCTAAAGCCGGTCAAAAAGTAAAAGGCGAACAAAGTGAACGTGTGTGCCATTAGCTGGAAGAAAAACGGTTGTCCCTTCCTTAGGTAGACCGTTGCACCCTACCTTTATAAGAGCGGTCGTGTCGGTTAACCGGACGATTTGTGGGCCCAATTGACTATCAATGAATAGTAGCCACTACTTACCTCTGTGCTCTTTTATGGACCGACATTAGGGTTGATGTGGTAGGTTTAGGGTGAGCAGAGGCAATCATTGTGACTTTGACGAATTAATTTCTTAATGGAGAGCACAGGACGAAAATTCCTAAAGAAAACCAATGTTGTCTGCACAGTAATCAAAGCCAAGGAATTAAGAAATCAGGAGCCTTATTTACTTAAAAGAGAAACCGACTTTGTCCTACAAATAAGAAGAGCAGTCGGGGCTCCATACAGAAGACATGGACATCTCAAGAATATTTTCTACTGCTGTTAGACCTAGTTACTTTCGAATCGTTTAAGGAAGGCAGACTGCAAATTCGTGTTTATATCGTTAGTGGTAAAAGGTTGGATCGATACAAATCAATTTGGTGTAGTAGTCAATTAAATTGTATGTCACTGGGCTTTTGAGTTATAAAAAAAGAAGAAAGAAAGAGACAGTGGAATCATGATAATAGGCTCCTGTTTTTAACTCTTGAGAACGTAACCCCAAAAAGGGTATTAAATTATGTGCTCTGTATTAGTGTCTGGGATCATTTTGAAAACGAAAATCTAAGTCGCAAGCATGCAACAATTTTAAAAAGCTAATTTTATTTCATTGAAATTATGGCACCCAGTTTTCCAACTACTAGTTGACGTATCGAAAGATCAATAGTGTTTGAATCTTAACAGCATCATTTACGAACTCTCTCTCTTGTCTCACTGTCACAAAAGCCAGTTTTCAAACGAGCATCGCACTCAATACTATGATTCCATTTCCCAGGCGAACGAGTAAATAAAATGTGTAATTTAACTCGAGCAGGTTAAAGCATTGAAGACGAGCAGTTTCCCTCGAGTGCCGTGCTCGGTGAGTGCCGCGGTCGGTGAGTGCTCCACTTAATAATATTTTTCACCTTGTTTCGTTTTCCAATTTTCCGCAAGTCACTCTCCGGGGTAACGGGCCGTGTTTTGATTTAGAAATGCTTCACAAGAAGATTACTTAGAGAAGACGAGGACGATACGATTGCGAACTGATTCGACTTTACTTTTTTAAAACTGTTAATGTTCATTTATTAGGAAATCATTATCGAAAAATAAAAGTTAGAAATATATTTACGTGAGTGACATCTGAACAATGTCTGCGAATAGAATTTCTTTCAAGAAAACAGAAGAAAATTATGGCTCTCGTGAGCTTACATCTTGCTAAATCATCATCATCATCTTAACGTTTATCCCGGTAGCAACCGCGGTTTTCGCGTTGGAGCCCGGGGTGCTAAGTACTTAATACTAAATTGCAAGTTGACAAATTCTGTAATTCAGGAACCGGATGTAAAAATACTTACACCAAATATTTTGTCAGTTTTCGCGAAGGATTAGCCAGAGGAGTATCTACCTGTATTAATTAAATTTGAAGTTGAAGTTAAATTTGAAGTTTAGTTACATAAACGATGACGCTTTTGCTCTGCGGGAGTACGTAAAAGCTAAATTATATAGTGCTATATTCATTCGTCATTTTACGTATACTCTGAGCCCGACTGAATTCTGCTTGACTTACGTTTAAAATTGTGTAACTCTATTAATAAATCGTGTATTGTAAATGAGTTTCTTAATATTGTTTGCTATTGTAGACGTTAGTTACTTTTTATTTAGTTATCATGAAATTATTTACTTTGCAATCTTTTCAAAACTTGTTTCATTGTTGTAAAGTTGTAGTTTAGAGGAATACTTATTGACCGTGTATTTTTCTAACTCCCTATTATTTCTTTGGTTACCATTTTAAGCGCCTCAATTACGTAACACATTTTAAAGGTTATCGAAAGTAATATTTCATCTATTGCTTCCTAAGTTTAAAAAGTTCGTGTACTCGAGAGGTTAAATGACGCAATGTACTTTGCATCGTCATCGTTGAATTGTCAAAAACGCAAAGCTATAATTTAGAATGTTAGTTTCATAATGAATATTTTATATTTCACACATAATATCCGCTACTATAGTATTTGATAAATTACACATGTCCACTATTATAGTAATCTGCATTATCGACACATTCGCTAAAAATATAAATATGAATTAATGGAAATTTAATGAATTCCTGCACAATGTTCTTACTAACGTAACTTTTTTCAATAAGTAATGTCAGTCACATTGAAATTAACTTACGTGTCATTAAAATAAAGTTAGTATTTGCTTAACTTGAATTGGGTGGACGTGGCAGCATTACGCACTTTAACTACAAGTAAAAGTATACAATATGTAAAGAAAATCCTGTCCGATCCGTGAAAGTATTGTTAGGTATCCATAACTGATTCTACTAATGCCCACAAAGCCAGGATATTGTTAAAAAAATCGCCCTAAAAATAAATATTATTTTGCAAAAAGAGGTAACTTAATACATGTGCGGTAGGAAATACATGTGCGGGCGACGGGGGAGCAGGGCACGCGGAACGTGGTCGCTTATAATAATACCGTCACTTTTTAAAAATTACCAAATTTCGCAGAAGTTGGAAATAGCTAGCGTGAAAAAAAGATTACTACAAAATTCAATAATATATTTGATCATGTGTTTACCTAACCTTTATTATCGTATGGGGCGGACAGGGTTTTCTTTACATATTGTATATACACACATCAAAAGTGTCTAGGGATCAACATATATTTTTGCAATAACTTTTCTCCTGATTGATATTAATTAAAATTTTCTTTAAGGATTCATCAAATAAAGTGTTTTCGTTTGTCACAGTAACGATAAACCAAGTCACCTTTGCATTAATAAAGAAATTTGCCATTTTCCTAATAAAGGGATATTTGACATTTGAACCACTAACACAAAAGTTCGAAAAAAAGACTGAAATAACAGTTTTCTCTAAAATTTTATTGGGTAACTTAAACAATTAATAATCCGTGTTTCTACCGCGAACACTAACAACACAAGAACATCGGTTTGGCATACTCAAAATGAGTTCATCCAAATCACGCTGTGGAATGGCCGCCCATGTTCGTTGCAACAACAAAAAAAGGTCTTCTTGCGACTGGATACCCTCCATATTCGGCAGAGCTCTTCTCTGTAGCATATCCCATGCATGCTCAATCGGGTTCAAGTCTGGCGACTGAGCAGGCCAGGGCAGGACATTGATGTTAGCTGCGGCGAGAGTCTGTCTTACAACTCTTGCGGTGTGCGGTCGTGCATTATCATGCATTAACTGAAATAAGGGACCGATTTGCACTTGTAGAGGAACGATGACGTCTGATACAATCGTCTCAGCATAAATTTGAGCGTTGAGGTTGCCTCTGATCCAAATCAACTCAGTTCTTCCGCCGATCCAAATACCCGCCCATACCATGATGGTTCCACCACTATAAGGATGGACTTCCTGGCAGGATTTTAATCGCTGTTGGCGTCCAGGGGTTCTCCAGTGTCGTATACGTCTTGTATCCGGTCTCATACCAAAACGAGACTCATCAGAAAAGCACACGAAACGCCATTGTTCTTCTGCCCAATTTCTGTGTTCAAGAGCCCATTGATATCGAATCCTACGATTGTGCATTGCTATAGGTGGTACCCGTAGCGGTCTTCGGGAATGAAGGTTCACTTCATGCAAGCGGTTTCTGACTGTTTGGTCGCTAATTAAGTTCCCTGAAGAGTGATGAAGCCTCACGGCTAACATCATGGCGGTTATTGTTGGAGCTCTTCGAGTTAAGATTTGAATGTATCGGTCTTGTCTCCGTGTGGTGCAGCGATACCGTCCTCCATGGCGCTCAGCCACGGTACCAGTGCTTCGGTAACGTGTCCAAAGTCGACTGATAACACTCTGACTTGTATTCAGAGCTAAAGCCACAGTACGTTGCCGGGAACCAGCTTCTATCATTCCCACGGCTCTGAGCATTTCTTCCCTGCTTAAATGACGTCGCCGCTCCATAATAACGTTGGTTTTAATCAGTAGTAGGGAAACAGTAGCACTAATAATGTCTTCAATGCGTTGTATGTTTTTATAGGGAAAATATTGACAGCTGATTTTCATCTTTTACTCGAATTTGATTCACAGTTCCTGATTCAAATTATGAAATGCACCAAAAAGGATCCATATAAATTTATAAAATCATAAATTTATTACAAAGCCACATCTCAATCTCAAGAAATCCGCATAAAAATGCTTGATCCCTAGACACTTTTGATGTGTGTACTTTGTACTAATCCTCAAGAGGAAACAGTGGACAGTTGGATATAATTCCACTAAGAGCATCTCACGGTTACCTTAATATTTTTCCTTTATATTATCTGATATTTCTTAGATATCATTTCATATATTCTTCCGTCATTGTCCCCGTCGTTTCGCTTGACCCCACTTGTACGAATCTAATTTGTTCCCTCTTACAACTTTGGGCCAATATTTGTCTTCAAACGTGAAGTGTTTTTTTATATGACCTGTAGTTTTTACTCTACACTTAAATATAACGAAATCTTTATAAATGCTTCTAATTATTGAACCGGATTATGCAGTTATAATATGTTACTAATTAAACATAGTAAAACGGTTTTATTTTTTTTATTTATGTCTTTATTCCCAAAAAAATAACTAAAGATTTACTACCACCACACAACGATAGTATGAGAATAATTTATATGTTTTTAATATGTCATTATCTTCTAAATCTTAACTAAAACAAACGCATCTTAACAGGGCCAACACTTGCACCAACCCTGGCTCCAATATTGGCTGTCCATAATAACCTCATGCTTTCGCGATATGGAGGGCGAAGACGCAGGTAACTGACGGCAAATCTAATTTACCAAATTGAATTACTGTGTCCACCAAGTATGGGATATATTTCAACGGGCACGGCTTTTTGTTGGAGAAAATTATTGAATGGGATATGACGGACGAGTTGTTGTTAGTATTTTTCAAGTGCATAATACTTTTAAAGTAGTGCTGGTACTTATACGGCGAAAACTAATCTTGGGAAATTATAGTACAATTAAAAAAAAAGTATGTTTCATTCAGATTAGGCTGAGAATCAGCACTTTTTCACTCAAATTTACAAAAGACAGTTCCCCAAAACGCCCTCCCTTCACCACCTTCTAGTACTTTCGCTGGTAAGAAGAAGTGGCGGGACAAACTCCCCAGCAACACAGCTGTCATTCTGTCCGTTCTGTTAAAAAAAACATCCCACTTTTTACAATACTATGCATGTAAATTAACTAAAATTACAAGACGCCAAACATTATTTACCATATGTCAGCTAGCCACGCATACGAACAAAGCCAAAACAAACAAATAATATTAAACAAAATCATTTAAATTCGAAATGGAAATAAAAACTTGGCACCTAAATACCTCGAGGCACAAGGGGCGTGACAACTATATTAATGCATTGCTGGGTTTAAAAAAGAAACCATCATCAGAACTCTAACACTAAGTAAATTCAACCTGTAAATTCTTCATGTTATGTTGAAAAGGGTATTTGACCAAAAAAAAACTAATTAGTTCGTCAGTCAGATTTCCAAAAAATACTAGACAAGTATTTTTTCTTTTTTCTTATAAACAAAAAATGAAGACGACACGGTGCGTTGAAAACTCATGTGACGTCACTGCATGCTACACTTTTTAGCGAGCAGTGACGTCACCAGCCACCACTCCTGATTTTTGATGCCTTTTATATTTGTCAATTTTTATTGATTTCATAAAACAAAATATCCAATATTTTTCTATAATCTGAATGACGGACTAAATGGAATAATTTTTTTTTACCCAGGAAACATCCTTAATGTGTTTGTTTAAAACAAGTTATTAGTTTAAAAACGAAGAAAAATTCATACCAGTATTTTCAATAAGTTAGGAATAACCTCATTTTAAGTAGAGGATGTAAAGGGCATACTTAACTATTAAGCCACCATCTAGCTACCAGGAGGTTCCAGTTAAAGCAGGGGTACAGAACATTTAAAAGTAAGAGAAGCCACGTGAGTCACTGCAATTTAAATGTAAATGAGTCGCGGGCCGCTGGGAGGCAGCTCTGACAGACTTGTTCGTGGGGAAGCGGGGAGATTCGGTAATTGTACATTATATTGTAACATATTTTATTGCTGAAAACACTTGTATCTTTTTCGAGTGAGTAAGCATAGGGTTAGCTGAATTCACCTATTAAAACAACAGAAAAAATAATTATAAAACAAATTGATTACTGAGTTAAATTGTCCAAAGTTTTAAATACTACAAATTGTCGTATGTTGTCAATGTGATTAGCATTTATTAAGCCTTTCGACAAAAAGAGATATTTTTACTATGTAAAATTGTACAGCATGCTTACAAAAAGTGTATAGGTACTGTTAGGGTTAAAGTCTATTTATTTATTTTATTATTTATTTACACACAATAAAATACATAAGGATAAGACAAAATTAAGATTCTATCGATCATATCACCCGAAGCTTTTTAGCTTTGGAGTCTGGGGTCCGCTTCACCAGTCTAACAGCAGATTCTGGTTAAACTTTGATATTTTCCGTGAAGCGACAGCCGTCTGACCTCCACAACCCGAAGGCGATATCGAAGCATTACAATTAGACCATTTTTAGGGTTCCGTACCTCAAAAGGAAAAAACGGAGCCCTTATAGGATCAGATGTTGTCCGTCTGTCTAGACAGACAGACGGACAACAAATTCCACGCGTTCTTGAGATAAAGGGTCTTGACAGACAGACAGGCGTCTGTCTGTCAAGACCCTTTATCTCAAGAACGTGTGGACGTATCAAGCTGAAATTCACATGAAGTACTCAGGTCTACTGTCCCTTTAAGCTGTAAAAATATCAAACTTCTAAGCCAAGCCAATCAAAAGATACAGCCGATTATGTCGATATTTTTAACAAATTTTCGACACTCGCAAAGGAATCAAAACCTACAGGATACTTCCCGTAAACTCAGAATCTTGAAATTTGGCATGAAGGATTGTCATATAATGCAAATATAGGAAAAATTTCGAAAATCACATTTTTTTAAATAAAAAAAAAATAAAAAATAATTAATTTAAAAAAAATAATTAATTTTGTTTTTTTTGTTTGTTTTTTTTTTAATTATTTTAATTAATTTAATAATTAATTTAAATATTTTTTTATTAAAATAAAAATATTTTAATAAAATGAAACTTACTACCTTATTTCTCACGAAAGAATAAAGGTATCAAATTGAAATTTATACCAAATACCTGGGTCTATTGTCCCTTTAAGCAGTGAAAAAATCAAACTTCTGAGTTAAGGCGATCAAAAGATACAGCAGTTTATACCGACACTTCTTGCGTCGCTACGTTTGTACGGTGGAACCCTCAGTGTGCGAGTCCGACTCGAACTTGGCCGGTTTTTTTTGGACTTTTGAGGGCTCCAACAACCCGTAACGACTGCCATTAGATGTACGTATGGTAACCGGGACCAACGGCTTAACGTGATTTCCGAGGAACGACCAGACCAGTGCAAATATTCATATTCATGCATACAAATATTTGCACTGCGCGGAGATCGAACCCGCGTCTTCTTGCGCAGCGGCCGCGAACGCTACCGCTACGCCACAGAGGCTATCAGTATTTATGGTTTGTTGTATGGTATGCTATGTTATTTACAAACGATGAAAAATATTTAATAAATAGTAGAAACGAAACTAGGCAGAAATAAATACGAAATTATCTGCAATTGTCCAAATTTAGCCTAAAATGCGACAAGTTTCGCAGAGAACTTTAATTCCAAAGCAAATGCGTGAACCGAATTGGCAACTCGTCGGCCTCCTGAGACGAAATTAATTGCTTTTATCTGAGGTGAGCACTGAGTACTGAGCGGTGGAGGTAGAACGTTCCCAACTTTTTGTCCTTACCAGGCGATAATCAAATAATTCCAGTCGTCTGGTTGTACATACGCCAGCATCTACTACTGCAATATTTTAAATTTGTTTATTGAGATGTTCTACTTTATTGCCAAAGCATTAGGTTCAGGGTTGATTGGGAAAATTTGATAGTTACGGGTTACGGGGAGTTTGACCTGGAGGTGTCTGGGCACCGACACAGTGTAAGTTTTTTTATGGTTACCTACGGTTCCGATTGTTGTTATAGCGGCAATATGCAATAAATCTTCTCCATAAAGGTCAATTATCTAGCTATCACGGTGCACTAGCTAGCACGGTGCCTATATGAGATACAGCTTGATGATAGACAGACAGTGGAGTCTCAGTAATAGGCTTTCGTTTTTTACCCTTTGAATGGAAGCTTCAAAATTTCAAAAACAACATAATCTATGCTTAATCATCCCATAATGTTCTTACTGCAAAGCCACAGGCCTCCTCTCGGTGAGAGAGAGTGGGCCGTAATCTACCACGCTGGCCCAGTGCGGCTTAGTAGATGTCACATGTCTTCGAAGCTTTTTTTAGCTTCTAATGCATGCCGGTTTCATCATGTTTTACTTCGCCGTTATGAGAGCAGTGGTGATGAAATAATTTGCACAAAGCTAAGCGCCGGACAGGGTTCGAACCTATGACCTACAACTTGTAAGTCGCTTTAAAAATATTAATTAATCTATGAAAAAAAATAATTTCTTTGTGTAATATCAAATTAACAGGGTTTTACCAAATGTACGTATATGAAACTATGTATACACTCTAGTTAAAACAAGAAACATGATTTCTAAATATTGGCCTGTGTTGGCCTGGCTGGGCTGATCTTCACTGGACTCTCACAGGCAGACAGGTGCTATTCATAAGTAACATATAGGCTCTTTCACCCGGTGGCATGTCCCCATCATTTCCGACATCTAAGCGGACGAAACCGCGTGCAGAAGCAAGTAGATAAGATAAATCCTTGCTACAGTCGTTACCAACTGATCACCGTTTAAGTGGGTTTAAAATAGTTATAAATATTTCAAACATCTATAATATAAAAACCTCTTCGTCCATCTTCATCAAAACTAGTTGATCTGGCCATCAGACCTTTATCACTGACTCGTATACAGTAGTTCGGGTAATGCCGGATGACATGTGTCCGGCACACGACCCGCTAATCCGAACCGGACGATAGACTGACACCTTTTTTGTTCAAATTCACTTCTGTGTCTGTTTAGTTGGAGGAATGTGACTTATACTCTATTGGTTAGATCGCTGGTTCAAATAAGTTCGTGAATTACTGTTTACCCTTGTATTTTTTTATCACGAAATTTGAATAATTAAAATATTTTTTTTACGTACTGAATACAGTACGTAAAAAAATATTTTAATTATTCAAATTTGGCGAAACCCACATTAATATTTTCCAAATCTGTTCCAAAAGGAACAGGTTAGTCACATATAAGGTAAGCTGGTTTAATTATTAATTAAACCAGCTAAGTTTCGTTAATATATTGTCGTATTAGAAGTTAATTGTTCTTTTTTTTATTTTGATCCTCTGAAGTTCTAAACCGACAAATCTTATTTTAAATCACATTTAATATTTTAAATTTGAGTTTGTTGTTTTAACCACAAATTGTCGATGATTTTATAATTCAAAACATTTTTTTTTTCTGACTTGGACCGATTCACACAGGGGTGGACTGTGCAAGTCACCCTGCTATTTTATCCGTGAATGTATAAAACATTGATCAAGTGGGAGCATTAGTTCTCGGTTATAAATCCACTTCAGCCACCAAACCCATAATCAAGCCTTTGCCTCCTATACCCACCGGGGATTGCCAGCAAACCTGCTTCGCAGAAGGACGTGGCGTCTTGCCATGCACTTTCGCTCCGAACCATGGCCTGGACGAGGGCCAGATGCGAGAGATCGCCTCCAATCGCCGCTAAGAGATCATTGCGGTACTCTACCCAAGCCGGGCAGACCTCCACCGTATGCTCCACAGTGTCCTCAGGGCGATCCACATAATGGTGACACTCTGGCGTTTTCTCCCGCCTTATATGGAACTGGAACCACCCGAAACAACGGTGTCTGATGAGGACCTGCGACAGGCGGAAGGCGAGCGCGCCGTAGCGCCTCTCTAGCCAATCCTCAAAGAGGGGACTTACCGCCGCTATTTTGGCGTGGCCAGTCCCACATACGCTTTATAAATGTCCAGGGCGCTAGGGTCCCGAGAAATGTCAAAGACAGAATAACATTTTATTTCAGACAACTCTGGTCAACAGTATTAAAACTTCTATATTTAAAATATTTATTAATGTTTGAAAAGCATTATATACTTTAAACAGACTTGTTATTTGTATTCTGTTTCTTTCGTAGTATCAGCCCAATGTTTTAGATTCGGATCTTCTTTTCTAGGATGCAGCCTGACCCTTACGGGGGCAGACAGTGGTCCTTCTCCCTGCGCCGTGAATGCCAGCACAGCAAACTGGTAAGTTACATTCTCGTACATGTCACGGAATGTGGCTGTCGTCTCATTGGCTGCAGTCACGATCTCCTTCGGCACTCCGTCCGGAATATCGTTTATATTCAATTTCTGGAAACAGACAGATAAACCGTTATAGATATTTATAAAGAATAAAAAAAGAAACCTAGGGCATCATCCCTACTTCGTAAACATAGATTTCAATTTCATTTTAAATGTTACGAAGTTGCTCTGTAGTTGTACGGTCAGGAATAGAATTCCATTAACATGTTAAGATGCGATAATGTACTTTTTGCCATTTTATAATAGAAGCTAAGAGTTAAAGAGTCAGAATGTTGTTCTTTATTTAAACATAATTTTATAATAGAAGCTAAGAGTTAAAGAGTCAGAATGTTGTTCTTTATTTAAACATAATTTTATAATAGAAGCTAAGAGTTAAAGAGTCAGAATGTTGTTCTTTATTTAAACATAATTTCGGTTTTGATTTTAATAAAATGTATTTTAGTTGGTAATTAAGATTTCGTAAACAAAAACAAAACTCGACTTTTGTTGCCGACTGTAAAACTGACAAAAACATACATAATAGACTACTTAATCCGCATTTGCGATATATTTGCCAAACATGTAAAAATGAAATATGAGTTTATGGAAAAATAACTTTAATTCCTACACAGTAAAGCTTATGCTACAGCTATAATTTTTTTTATAACTTATTCTACACTGCTAATCACTTTGAAATCAGATTAATTAGGTACCCGTATAGTAAATTTGTTTAACTTGAAAAAGTGTATTTTGCAACATACACACAATTAGAATACAACATATAAAACAAAATAATCAAAACTCTTACTCAGGTTTTTAAGCTTAATTTACTCCATTAGTTAGTACCAATTTGACAAGAAGTCTTTTATTTCAACAATAAATTTAAAGTGCAAAATAACGATCGTCATTCGTTCTTCATTCGATTTCGAATAAAGAACATTTAGATACTTTGCCACTTTTGATAGGTGCCCGGGCATAACGTCTCACATAATTATGTCACTGATTTATTGAACGTAGGTACATAAATGATGTTATGTGTATATAATTATATATATAATTGTGTATATTTATAATTATTAACTAGTGCTTGACCGCAATCCCGCCTGATGGTAAGCAGTGATGCTACGTTAAACCAGACAATATACAATTTTTTGTGATTTTAGCAAACAATTTAATTTCGTTCCAGAAAACCATTAACAATAACAATCCAGCCTATCGCAGTCCACAAATAGACGCTCCCAAGTTGTGCATACGACCCGACTATACACTTTGACGCGGCAGGTAGGTACTATTTACCTCCCCTAGTAGTAGTAGTAGGGTAGGTGTTATTTACTATTTCGCCCCGGGTGGGAGGGTAGTGTTGTTAGAAATGAATTCTCAAAAATTATACAATCAACATACCGGATAAGCTTCTTCTAGTAGACGAACGACTTTATCGCCTTGTTTCTTGTATATTGTCCTTTTGATTTTTTCCACTTCCCATACTTTCAACTGAAATTATATTAAAATCATCATTAATACCAACCTCTGTTTATATAGCGATGCATTGATCACCGCGCCTGTTCAAGACTGGTGATTGCACATAAAATTAGCTTTAGACTTATAATAATTATACATATATATCTGAAATCGCTACACCGTTCAGGAAAACTTCGTGGGGTTACCAGGTCTGGTTTCTTCATGATGTTTTCCTTAAACAATGTCCAGTATCGTCAATCACTCAAAAAAAAAAAGAGTGAATAGGAAGGAAGACGGTGGTTGAGCCAGGTGATGGAATGTTAAACCCAACAAAACGACCAACCATGCTGCGCCAGAGAAAAATTGAACTGGAGACCCTCCACGACCAAATTCCCGACACAACAACATTTGGCGCATCGTGCCCGGCACACATCTGAACACAACTGCTCAGACCTGTCCTCCGAACGGCTTCATCAGATATCATGCCGGAACATAACGAAATGCTTGGAGGCAAGACCGGTGGCAAGACAAGGAGGGTGGTAACTCCTACAGCTAACTCCGTCAGCAGCCGATGTTATGGCCTGCCACCGAGAAATTACTAAAAAAATTACATAAAAAGAAATTACTACTCAGTCATATTGGACTTTAACCGTGCCAGGTAACTCAACCTTTGGGTCACTGGACATGACGACTGTGCTTAAAATATATTTCTACAGGAAAATTACCAATAACACAAAAGTCTAATTATATATTTAACTGGTATGAACTCTACTATGTTACAAAAAATACATAGATTTTCCCTATCACGCTCTTAGTGTATTGAGACGCACAAATATTATGTAGTAGGTAAATTTTTTAGAGAATTTACATTACTCGTTGATAGGAATATACAAGCACGAACTGTGACCACGAGAATCATTTCGTCAGCTATATACAAAGAAAAAAACTGCAGTTACGTCCCTACGTGATCAAAAAGTATTGTTTGCAATCATTTCGGTTTTTCTCGGTGGTAGGCCATAATATCGGCTGCCGGCAGAAGTTACCACCCACCAGACAAGGTTTGCCGCCAAGCGATTCGTCGTGTTCCGGCATGATGTCTGGTGAAGCCGTGCGGAGGACGGGTCTGAGCAGATGTATTGCGACGTCTGCCGGGTACGATGCGCCAAATGTTATTGTGTAGGTAGTTTGATCGTGGTGGGTCTCCAGATTAATCTCCCTCTGATGCACCCTGCGTTGGTCGTGCTGTTGGGTTTAACATTGCATCACCTCGCTCAACTGCCGTCTTCCTTCCTACTCACTAAGATTTTTAAGTGAATAGTCTTAATAAACTTGTGCGCTTTACCATCAACGATTGCATCACTGCTTACCATCAGGCGGGATTGTAGCCAAGCACTAGTTTATAATTATTAAAAAAAAAAAACTGAATCTATAGTAAAGCTGCGTATCTATGTCCTATCTATGTCCCACCCCAACATCAACGTATTATAAGCAAAAACATCAAAATATTTGTTTGCATTAATTAGATGCTTATGCAAAGTGAAATGGAAAGATTATAAATATCAAGGGCACGACTTCTTTAAATGATATAAAAGGATATTGAAACAGGGTTTTTAATCCTATCTCTACACTTTCGGAAGTTATGAGAAACCTACGGTAGGCCTCTGCGATAACTAAGTGATTTATCGTGATATTGACAAGTAACGTGATGTGTAACCATTTAGTTATTGAACTACATAGTGCGGTTACTTGTTTGTTATGATTTAATACTTGGTATCAATTCTTAGAGTATTTTATTTTGAGATAAAACCAATTCGCTTGATACCATCCTAAGAAGTCAGGTCCTTACTTATTTTTTTTTTATTATAGTATTCTTAGTTATTTATGGAGTTTCTTGCCCGTTCTTCTCCATAGGTTCACTCTTTGGAATGGGCGACTAGCTTCATCTTATTGACTGACCGACCTTCTGACATTTCAAGTGCCTGTAACTGGTTTATTTGAAATAAATGATTTGATTTGATTAGTATTATTAGCATTTTGACAGCCTCCGTGGCCTAGCGGTAGCGGACTCGGCCGCTGCGCAAGGAGGCGCAGGTTCGATCCCCGCACAGTGCAAATATTTGTATGCATGAATATGAATATTTGCACTGGTCTGGTCGTGCCTCGGAAAGCACGTTAAGCCGTTGGTCGCGGTTGCCATACGAACATCTAATGGCAGTCGTTACGGGTTGTTGGAGCCCTCAAAAGTCCAACAATTGGTCTAGCTGCAATGCTTCGATGTCACCTTCGGGTTGTGGAGGTCAGACGGCAGTCGCTTCACGGAAAATGTCGAAGTTTAGCCATATCAGCAGTTAGACTGGTAAAGCGGACCCCAGACTCCAATGCTGGAAATGCTTCGGATGCGACTGGGATTAACGCTGAGATGATGATGAGTATTATTAGCATTTTCGTTACACAGTGTAGTGAATATTTCTCTCTTTTGTGCAAAATTCGGATGTCTGAACTAAGGATTAATTAGGTAACATTAAACTTGCCTGCAGTTGGAGTGGGCTGGATACGTCTCGCGAATGCACCCCGAGAGATTGGCAAAGATCGTCACTCACTGGATACCTGAAGGAGGTCACCGCCGTCAGGGTAGACCACGGTGAAGGTGGTGGGACAATCTGGCCGTTGGCAGGGCCATAGCAAAAGACAGAGAGGTTTGGAAGAAATAAGAGGCGGCCCTTGCCCAGCAGTGGGACACCAATTAGACTACAAAAAAAACCTTACCTTATAACCAATAACAGGATCTTCTGGATCATTACTTATCACTTCAGTCCAATGGATTATCTCATGGGAGGTTATATTGTTTGGATCGTCCTCAGTGATGAACTTTGTGAACACTGGGATTGGCAAATTTAGCAGTGGAGCCTGCGGCACATCTATTGGTATCCCATGACAGGCAGCTACTAATAACACGAAGAATAGAGCCTCCATTTATTTAGTTTATTTTTCAATTAACTTTTAAGTGTTGTCAGTTCCTCGCTCACTATCCGAATGAGCCTATAACCAAACATGTTTATAATTTCTTGGTTGTTCGAGATGAGTCACGTTTAATATTGTTTATTTATCCTGTAGTTTTTCCTCTATAGTTATTTTTAGATATTAAATTATGATTGCACATACTATGTTGAGCGCAAACCTGTTATGACATTAACATACAGTTTTGCCGTGAGATAATTTTTATTCATATTGGGTATATTTTTGCTGTCTTTGTTACTTTTGACTCTTACACATCCTATGCCCTTGCCTTTTAACTCAATTTACTTTTTACCTTGTAGGTTTTATTTAAGTAGGTACCTAGTTTTTATTTACATTTTTAAAATTAAAATTAACGTTTTTGTTTGCTTGTAACAAGTATGTGTTTATACAAATATCATAAACGTCGTTATTACATCTAAATCCATGCAACCGCCCTAAATTCTTATTTCATAAAATATCGCATCATAAAAAGTAATGAATTCGTTATCTTAGAGTGTTCAAGATAATTTAAAAGAACAAACTAAGAAATGTTTAAATTTCAATTAAATAAATGCCAATGATTTCTAACAACCAATGACTACTTCCTTAGCCATTAACATAGCGCTTAATCTCGCCAAAGACAGAAATTAAGGAAAGTATCAAAAAAGGACCAATATACATAAAACACGTGATGTCAAACAATAGCTACATAAATAAATCACCCGGTCCTCCTAGCGCAAATGAAATGAAATGAAATGAAATCGTTTATTAAGCAAGTAGGATCACTGATCACTTCTACACGTCATGTTTATTTTTTATTTTATTTTTTTAACTAGATGAAGCCGGCATTTCCTAACTGACTACCTCTGAGAAGAAATAGCCGAAACAAACTCAGGGATCATCGTCTTTTTTCAAGTCCAGACATTAAAGAATTAAAATGTTTACAATAATTTACCTTATAATTATGCATATTGCTTAATAACAATGCTTAACAGAGCGAGCAGCTCAGTCCCAAGCTTTTTTGTCTTCTAAATAATCTGTGATTTTATAATACCCCTTTTTGCAAAGTTTGGCCTTTATATGGTTCTTAAATCGTTTAATGGGTAAGTTTCGAACGTCCATGGGAAGCTTGTTGTAAAAGTGTATACATTGACCCATGAACGAGTTGCCTACTCTGTGGAGACGAGTGTGATGTACAGCAAGATTGTGTTTGTTCCTGGTATTTATATTATGAATATCGCTTATTTTCTTAAAATTCGAGATATTTTTATGAACATACATAAGGTTTTCAAATATATATTGTGAAGCTACAGTCAGAATGTTCACCTCTTTGAACTTTTCTCTAAGAGATTCTCTAGGACCAAGGTTGTAAATGGCTCGAACAGCCCTCTTCTGTAAAACAAAGATGGTATTGATGTCCGCACAAGTTCCCCAGAGAAGAATCCCATAAGTCATAAGACTATGAAAATAACTAAAATAAACAATTCTGGCTGTATCCACATCAGTTATCTGTCTAATTTTCTTAACAGCAAAGGCGGCAGAACTGAGTCTACCCGACAGCTTCTCAATGTGAGGACCCCATTGTAACTTGGCGTCAATAGTTAATCCAAGAAAAACTGTCGACTCGACAGGGATCAACTCTACTCCATTCAGTTGAACATTGGTACTTAGCTGCCTGACATTTGGCGTAGAAAATTTAATGAGTTTAGTTTTTTTTTTCATTTAAAAGGAGGTTATTTACATTAAACCAATGGACAACTTTAGAGAGTGCATTGTTAACTTCGTCAAAATTTGTTAGCTGACGCTTGACTTTAAAAATAAGAGAAGTGTCATCCGCGAACAATACTATGTTGTGATTATCCCTCACGTGATGAGGTAAGTCATTAATATAAATTAAAAACAAGAATGGACCTAGAATTGAGCCCTGCGGAACGCCCATGGTGACCACAGATCCTGCAGATCTCTTGCCATTAACATCAACTCTCTGAATTCGATTATTCAGATAAGAAGTCAGAAGGTCGAGAGCTCTGTCCCTCAAACCATAATGGTACAATTTCCTGATAAGAGTATCATGATGTACGCAATCAAAGGCCTTGGACAAATCACAAAAAATACCAAGAGCATCTTGCGATTCCTCTCAGGCCCCAAATATGTTCTTTAGCAACGCCACGCCCGCATCTATAGTTGAACGACCCTTTGTAAAACCAAATTGTTTCACGTGCAATAAATTGTGTAAGTTAAAGTGCCTCAACAACTGTTTCAAAATTAATTTTTCAAAAATTTTGCTCAAAGTTGGTAATATCGATATTGGCCGAAAATTCGTGGGATCAGTTGTACTACCAGATTTGAACAGTGGAATTACTTTGCTTAGTTTCATCAAATCAGGAAATACACCAGATGTGACACAAGAATTAAAAACAATTGCTAAGAAAGGTGCGATAACATCTATTATTGAAGCTACAGTGTATACCCCCAATGATCGGCAGTTTTTTTTACATCAAGATCCTTAAAAGATTCTATAATGTCTTTAGCAGTCACAAATGTAAATTCAAAGTGATTGTCACAATCTGGAACACATTCTTTTAGTATAGCATAAGCAGAAGTGGAGGAAGAAGACAAAGTTTTTGTTGTCATTATTGGAATATTAGTAAAAAAATTCTCAAACTCAGTTGCCACCTCCAAGTGCGCCTTTATATCTTCATCGTTAATTTTAAGATGGAAATCGCGATTTTGTACTTTGGTTCTTCCAGTTTCAGAATTTATAATTCCCCAAGTTGTTCTGATTTTATTGCCAGAAGATTTTATTTTATTTTTAATGTGTATGGCTTTTGCTGAGGAACAGGCTCTTTTAAAAGTTTTTGAATAATTTTTAACAAATTCTTGAAAAGCTTCATCATGGTTAAATGTTTTTTCCTCATACAATTCATACATTTTTTCCCTGCTTTTATAAATACCTGGGGTTGCCCAGTCACTAAATATGATACGGTCGCTAACAGGCAATATATTTTTTTGTGAAAACTTTCATAAATTCACAATTTAAACATTTAAACATTATTCTTCAACGGAATTCCTCCCAGGGACCGGGGACTTTTATTGGAATTTTTGCCAATAGCTCTACGTGCCAATACATACGTTAAACGGTTGTAACTGTTCACACCGCACGGCATTTAGCTTCTTTATGTCAATCGGCACGCACACAGCCACGCAGGCACACGCGGACGCGTACACACGCGCACACATACGTGGGACATGCAAATCGCAAAGACCTTTAATTCCAAAGCAAATGCCTGAACCGAATTGGCAACTCGTCGGCCTCCCGAGACGAAATTAATTGCTTTTATCTGAGGTGAGCACTGAGCACTGAGCGATGGAGGTAGAACGTTCCCAACTTTTTGCCCGTACCAGGCGATAATCAAATAATTCCAGTCGTCTGCTTGCACATACGCCAGCATATCTAGTGTCGCGGCGTCCAGCCTCCTTTGACTAACTGACTGGCTGGATGACGGACAGACTTTTTAAGTAATGACAGATTGACGGGACTCGACTAAAAACTAGGAAAAATAAAGGGTGATTTTTCAACAAGAATTGGCCTTTGATGCTTTTTTTTCGACAAAAAAGACGACAACGACCCAACAAAGTGGTCCTTCGAGTTAACTGACCCAACCCATGGTAAAAACAAGAAGTCAGACTAGGGCAATGATGTCAAAGACGACAGCGGACGTGCATGCCCCCGATCAGGATGGACAAGACGACACACAACCTATTCGGGACAGCCGCCCGCCTTCACCCTGCCCTTCCGCTCACTCTACCACGAGCACGATGTCTACCGTGAGAAGACAAAAACTCCTCCAACTGCAACTAGAGGCCGCTGAAGAGCGCGCGGCAATCGAAAAACGCCTGTTGGAAGAAAAACTCAACATCCAAATGCAAGCATTCCATGACGATGACAATAGGTATGGATCTCGCACCTCTCTGAAATCGGACAAGAGACAGACAGGTAACCCCAATTGTTTTCCCAACAACATCACCACACGAGAGTACCTCACACTCATCAACACAACGATGTGCACATCCCATCTACAAGCACTGAGGCACACAACCTGCATAAAGATCTGAGTAAGCTCTTAGCCCGACAGAATAGCACTAAAGAGCTACCAGTGTTCTCGGGAGAGCCTGAAGAGTGGCCTCTATTTTACAGCCAATTTATTTCGACCACACGTCTGTGTGGATACACTGACGACGAGAATATCGCCAGACTCTCCAAAGCCCTGAAGGGGCGCGCCCGTGATTCAGTCTACGCTCTTTTGGTTTCTTCTTCTAATCTAGACAAAATTATTTCTACTCTTAAAATCAGATTCGGTCGACCAGAATACATCATTGACATCATGCTACAGAAAATCCGAAATACAAAATTCATTCGACACGATGACATCCACCAAATTATAGAATTTGCTACCATAGTACAGAATATTGTTGCTACGATGAACGTTACCAAGGAAACGGGTCATCTATCAAATCCGACTTTGATCAAAGAGATCATCAACAAACTGCCTAGCAACCTAAAATATCTATGGGCATTCCATGTGAACAAACTTGCAAAAACAGCCGTCACTTTAAATGACGTATCAGACTGGCTTATGCAGATAGCAGAAGCAGCTACATATATTGCGCCGATGCCAACAAGCGACTGTAAACAATCAACGAGACAACATTTTCATGACAAAAAAATAGTGTATGCAACGACGATGTCATCGCCTAAAAGAAAGTGTATCCGTTGTCAAGATGAGCATGCACTGAAGGACTGTACAGTTTTCAAACAACTCTCTGTAGACGAGCGTTGGAGTTTCGTGACTGAACAGAAGCTGTGTTTCTCCTGTTTATCTGAAAAACACCAGCTGAAAGATTGTAAACTTAAGAAGAGATGCACAATATTAGATTGTGAGAGGGTACATCACCCACTATTACATGCGCCACCTCGCAGATTGACTCGTGACGCGCAGACAGGTGAAATTGTGAGTACTGCTGTAGCCCCAGGGACGAAAAACCAGGAACTACGAGACCGGCGTGTGCTTTTAAAAGTGATTCCAGTGGTGATCTCTGGACCTAAAGGCGATGTCGAGACGCTTGCACTATTGGACGAGGGCGCAACGGTATCACTTGTTGACTTGTCTGTACTAGAACGGATCGGCATTAGAGGACAGGTATCACCGCTACAAATACGAGGAGCTTCGGGCATGACGACGAAAGAGACTGGTTCACAAATCGTGTCGCTAAATATTCGCGGAGTGAATGTGAATAGTAGTTTTATGGTGAACAATGCGCGTTCTGTTCGTAATTTAAACTTAGGTGTAAATAATATTAGTTATAATGATATTGTAAATAGGTATCCCTATGTAAATACTTATGTTAATGACTGTGACTTTAGGCATAAAAAGATTGAGTTACTTATTGGACAAGACAATATTGAATTGATAGTGACAAGAAAAATTATTTACGGTGACAAAAATGGACCAATGATATCCTTGACTAAGTTAGGATATGTGGTTCATGGAAATATGGGACCTAGTAGTTTTCCAAATGACGTGACTGTTCTACATGTTTGTGACTGTCATGAACTTAATGACCTAATAAAAAAATCTTTCTCTACAGAAACATTTGGTACAAAGTATATGAACGAGACTCCTCGCTCTCGGGAGGATCAACTCGCGCTTCAAATTATGGAGCGAACGACTCGGCTTCTTCCAGAAGGCCGGTACGAGACAGGACTACTATGGAAATCGGAGACACCGGAGCTCCCTGATAGCCTGCCGCAGGCGAGGAAGCGATTTTGCAGTATCGAAGCGAGAATGCGTAAGTGCCCCGTCTTTGCCTTTAAATACAGGGAGAGATTCCAAGACGATATCGCAAAGGGTTATGTGTCAAAGTTGGAACCCTACGATGCCGGCATACGAACTATGAAGACCTGGTGGCTGCCGCACTTCGCGGTACATAACCCCAACAAGCCCAAGCTACGCCTAGTACTTGACTGTGCAGCAAAGTCGGAGGGAAAATCTTTGAACGATTTTCTTCTGACAGGACCGGATCTCTTGACCTCGCTGCCAAGCGTGCTTTTAGGATTCCGTAGCGGCAAGGTAGCGGTCACCGGCGACATCCAAGAGATGTTCCACCGGGTCATAATAAGGCCTGAAGACAGAGAGGCTCAGCGTTTACTGTGGGAGGACGGCCAGTACGTGATGAACGTAATGACCTTTGGTGCTGTATGTTCCCCATCCTCATCACAGTATGTCAAGAATTTGAACGCACGGAGATATGAAATATCTCATCCCCTCGCCTGTCATGTTATCACTGACCATCATTACGTCGACGACTGTATATACTCTATGGACAACGAGGATGACCTAATCCAGCTGGTGAGGGACGTCATAAAGATACACTCATCAGGTGGGTTTTTTATAAGGAATTTCATTTCTAATTCCAAGAAATTGTTAAATAACATTCCTCAGGATAGACTTTCCGCATCGGCAGTAAAGGTGATCAGTGACAGCAAAGATGAGGTCGTTGAGGGGGTGCTAGGGGTGAGATGGACCCCCGACGACGACAATTTTATTTTTTTATTGAACTTGTCTAATATATCAGACGAGTTGGTACATGGCGTGAAGAGACCGACAAAGCGGGAGGTATTAAAAATCATTATGTCGGTGTTCGATCCTCTCGGATTTCTTCTTCACACTACTGTCAAAGCCCGCATTCTTTTCCAGAATATCTGGCGTAGTAAGATAGGATGGGACGACGAAATAGAAAGTCTTCATTTTGCTGCGTGGCAGATATGGTTGACAGACTATAAGCAGTGGAGATGGATCCCTACTCACTTAGATGCTGCCGATGACTCCACGAGAGACACAGCGTTAGCTGACAATGGTGAGAGGTGGCTTAAGGGGCCTGACTTTTTATTTAAGCCTGACCGTGAATGGCCTACAGATATAGATGACGTTGACACCATCGACGCCTACATCGGTGGTGACGAAATCAAGGCTGTCTGCTCTACTAGTGAAGACCCGTCATTAGAGTTACCTGACATAAATCGTTTTTCTCAGTACTGGCGACTGGTACGTAGCACAGCTTGGTTCTTCCGCGGAGTCCGCAACTTTAAGAACAAAAGGCTGGACTGGCTTCGAAGTGAACTGACCGCGACAGAGGTGGTGAACGCAGAAGAAGCCCTCATCAAACAAAGCCAGAGACAGAGGTTTTCTACAGACGTCAACAATTTCAAAAGACATGGACGGGTAGATAAATCAAGCTCAATTCGTCAACTGTACGCCTTCCTAGACGCGCACGACATACTCCGATTTGGGGGGAGGATTGAGATGGCGAACCTCGATTACGACGCTAAGCACCCAATAATTTTACACCCAGCTGATCGATTCGTTGTGCTACTGATGCTTCGCTACCACGTCGAATCTGCACACTCCGGTAGAGAAAGAGTTCTCAACGAACTCAGAAAGCGCTACTGGATTCTTAACGGTCGCAACGCCGTCAAGAAGACTTGGAATGACTGTTTTCTTTGCAAAATTAGACGCACGAGAGCATCGCCGCCGCTCATGGGACAACTACCTGTCTCTCGGCTTCAAGTCGGACACCGGCCTTTCACCTACACAGGTTTAGATTATTTCGGACCTATGTTAGTAAAAATAGGCCGAAGACAAGAGAAAAGGTGGGGGGAGCCCTCTATACCTGTCTTACCGTACGTGCAGTACATATAGATCTAGTTAACGACTTGACAACTAGCTCCGCAATTCTCAGCTTACGCCGTTTCATAGCTCGCCGTGGCTGCCCAGCGGTCATACACAGTGACAACGCGATGACATTCCGCGGAGCCGACCGCGAGCTGAAACAGGCGGTACTAACGATGGACCAGAGCGAGCTATTGCGTTTTGGCAGCACTCGCAACATTGAGTGGAAATTTATACCTCCGAACTCTCCGCACATGGGAGGCTGCTGGGAGAGACTGGTGCGTAGCATCAAGACGGCGTTACGTGTGACGCTAAAAGAGCGAGTACCGAATGAACAAACCCTTCGGACGCTTCTGACAGAAGCCGAACAATTTGTTAATAGCCGACCGTTAACTTATGTACCAATTGACTCCGACGACGATTTACCGCTATCGCCTAACAGTTTTCTCTTTACAGACACCTTGATGATGGACAGACCCTTCGGTACGTTTTCTGACAGTGATTTGCTGCGGCGCTCCTGGCGGGAGTCCCAAAGGTTGGCGGACCTGACGTGGAAGCGGTGGGTACGCGAATACCTACCCTCCCTGATGAGACGGGATAAGTGGCTGCAGGTAGCTGATAGGCCGCTGACCGAAGGCGACATAATAATAGTCGCTGATGATCAACTTCCAAGGGGACAATGGCCTCGGGGCCGGATCGCGAAAGTATACCCCGGAAGGGATGGCCAGGTACGCGTAGCTGACGTGGTAACGAGGCAGGGCACCTATACGCGACCGGCGACTAAACTGTGTAAACTGGACGTCGGCTCCCAATCTTGAGTATCAGCCTTCTGATACTGGGGGTGGGAATGTCGCGGCGTCCAGCCTCCTTTGACTAACTGACTGGCTGGATGACGGACAGACTTTTTAAGTAATGACAGATTGACGGGACTCGACTAAAAACTAGGAAAAATAAAGGGTGATTTTTCAACAAGAATTGGCCTTTGATGCTTTTTTTTCGACAAAAATGACGACAACGACCCAACATCTAGTACTACAATATGTTAAATTTATTTATTTAGATGTTCTACTTTATCGCCAAAGCATTAAGTCCAGGGTTGATTGGGAAAATTTGATAGTTACGGGGAGCTTGACCTGGAGGTGTCTGGACACCGACACAGTGTGAGTTTTTATGGTCACGGTGCCGATTGTTGTTATAACGACAATATACAATACATCATCTACGAAAATGTCAATTGTCTAGCTATCACGGCTATCTACCTACATGAGATACAGCTTGAGGATAGACAGACAGTGGAATCTCAGTAATAGGCTTTTGTTTTTACTTTTTGAATGGAAGTTTCAAAATTTCGAAAACAACATTATCCTTTTTATATCTATACTTAATCATCCTATAATGTTCTGACTGCAGGGCCACAGGCCTCCTCTCGGTGAGAGAGAGTGGGCAGTAATCTACCACACGGGCCCAGTG
The DNA here is from genome assembly GCA_017933935.1 of Sesamia nonagrioides. NCBI lineage: Eukaryota > Metazoa > Arthropoda > Insecta > Lepidoptera > Noctuidae > Sesamia > Sesamia nonagrioides. The sequence continues at coordinate 2,676,390 of JADWQK010002063.1, forward strand.
CGCGGTGGTCTTCGAAGTATTGTTTGGTTCTAAGACATGCGGGTTTCCTCGCGACGTTTTATTTCACCGTTTTTGAGAGCAGTGGTGATGAAATAATTTACACAAAGTAAATCGCCCGACAGGGTTCGAACCTACGACCAACAACTTGGAAGTCATGGCCGATACCACTAGGCCACCGCGACTGCTCTTTTATCTATGAAAACGTTTAATTTCTGTGTGTAATATCAAATTAACAGGGTTTTACCAAATATACGTATATGAAACTATGTAGATATACACTCTAGTTAGAACAAGAAACTTGATTTTTAAATATTGGCCTTTGTAGGCCCGGCTGGGCTGATTTTCACTGGACTTTACAGGCAGACAGGTGATTTTCAGGAGTAACATATAGGCTCTATAACCCGGTGGCATGTTGCCATCATTTCCGACATCTAAGCGGATAAAACCGCGTGCAGAAGTAAGTAGATAAGATAAATCCTTGCTACAGTCATTACCTACTAATCACTGTTTAAAGTGGGTTTAAATAGTTATAAATATTTCAAACATATAGATGTTTGAAATATTTATAACTATTTAAACCCACATAATATAAAAACCTCTTCGTCCACCTTCATCAAAACTAGTTGATCTGGCCATCAGACCTTTATCACTGACTCGTATACAGTAGTTCGGGTAATGCCGGATGACATGTGTCCGGCACACGACCCGCTAATCCGAACCGGACGATAGACTGACACCTTTTTTGTTCAAATTCACTTCTGTGTCTGTTTAGTTGGAGGAATGTGACTTACACTCTATTGGTTAGATCGCTGGTTCAAATAAGCTCATGATTTAGGTAAGGTCAACCGGGGCAATTGCGTCTAATCAAAATTATTTTAAATCTATTTGAAAACCTACCTCTCCTCCATCTTGTTTTGTTTACTTTGAATAAAAAACTATAACGTATAGATGGCAGGAGAGGTAGGTTTTCAAATAGATTTAAAATAATTTCGATTAGACGCAATTGCGCCAAAGACGCAATTGCCCCGGTTGACCTTACAGTTATTAAGTCCAACAATTGGTCTAGCTGCAATGCTTCGATATCGCCTTCGGGTTGTGGAGGTCAGACGGCAGTCGCTTCACGGAAAATATAGAAGTTTAGTCAAATCAGCAGTTAGACTGGTAAAGCGGACCCCAGACTCCAAAGCTGAAAAGCTTCGGATGCGATTGGGATTAACGCTGAGATGATGATGATGATCAGTACCTAATGTTGATATCTACGTATTGTCTTAGTAAACCAGTTTATAATAAATTACCTTATGTGTGACTAATCCGTTCCAAAAGTTTAGAAAATATTAATGTGGGTTTCGTTATTATATTGTCCTATTAGAAATTGATTGTTTTTTTTTTTGTTTGTTTCTTTGAATATCTGAACAGACAATTCTAATTTTACAATTTTAGGTTATTATTTTAACCATAAATTGACGATGATTTTATAATGGCAAGTAATTCAAAATAGTTTTTTTCCGACATCCACCTATCCGCATAGGGTCTCCGAGGTGGACTTTGCAAGTCACCCCTGCTATTTTATCCGTGTGTGTATAAAACCACAGATTACAAAATACTCCATACAGATACATTAAAGTGAACAACAAAATGAGTCCAGCTCAATTCGAGCAGACGGTCGAGCAAAAAAAGTTTCTTAAAGAGATCACTAGATGGCCACCAGGGAGCGCTTGACCGGCTGACCACTACCGCCATATATGTCTTGTCTACATTGTCATATATACATCCATGCGTCGTGCATCGAGAAATACGCATTCTAAAAGAAGATAACAGCAATATAATGGTTAGAAGACATTTTATCTTAACCTAAAAAAAATATGTTATGACAGGATTAATTGAGTACACTGCCATCTATTGTCCCGAGTGTAAAATAAAAATCATTGTCACTACTGAGCCCATTTTACCGTTTTGTTTAATTACGTTATTTATACGTGTAAATATACGGAGTAGCATTAAATAAGTAAATTCAAATTCTTAAAAATATTAAAAAGGCTACAAACTGCACGTAAAAGGTTTAAAACCGTTGCTATGTGCTCCATAGTAACCTATGCTGCCATCTAGTATGTCTTGGTAAGAACTGAGAGTTCTTTCTTCGCAATAAGACCCCATGATAAAACAATGGTCAAGTGTGGGACATAGCTCTTGGTTGCCAATCTACTTCAGTCACCAAAACCCACAATCTAACCTTTGTCTCCATATCTTGCAATAGTCTTATACCAACCGGGGATTGTCCTTGGGTGCACTTGCATATTGCAAACAGGGATAATCGTTTGTTCGTGTCGTATTTCATTTAAAAAAGTCTAACGGGCTTCTGCTGCGAGTTGACATCAGCCTCTCGTACGCCTTACAAATTTCCAGGACCCCAGCATCCCGAGAAATGTCAAAGACAGAATAATAATTTATTTCAGACAACTCTAGTCAACAGTATTAAAAATTCAAGATTTAAATTATTTATTATTGTTTGAAAAACATTATACATATACTTTAAACAGACTTGTTATTTGTATACTGTTTCTTTCATAGTTTCAACCCAATCTTTTAGATTTGGATCTTCTTTTCTAGGATTCTGCGTGATCCTTATGGGGGCAGAGAGTGGTCCTTCTCCCTGCGCCGTGAATGCCAGCATAGCAAACTGGTAAGGGACGTTCTCGTACATGTCACGGAATGTGGCTGTCGTCTCATTGGCTGCAGTCACGATCTCCTTTGGCACTCCGTCCGGAATCTCGTTGATATTCAATTTCTGGAAACAGACAGATAAACCGTTATATGTAAGTATATTAAGAAGTTTTTTTCTTAGCACCTTGTCCCTACTACGCAAACGAAAGATTTCGACATAATTTTAAATACATTATTACAAAGTTGAAAAAAAGAAAAGAAAGAAAGAGCTGTACTGTCAGCAATAAAAGATATGATTCTACAATGTATTATAATAGAAGCTAAGAGTTAAAGAGTCAAAATGTTATTCTTTATCCACACTAATATTATAAATGCGAAAGTATCTCTGTCTGTGTATCTGTCCGGTTTTCCCGCTAAAACTACCGAACTGATTGTAATGAAATTTAGTACACAGATAGTACCCACAGAGTTTTGATAGGTGGATTTTCTCACCTAAGTCATTTATTTATTGAACATAGGTACAATAATGATGTCACGTGTATGTAACTAGCTTTTTTTAATATAACTAGTGCTTGACCGCAATCCCGCCTGATGGTAAGCAATGATGCAATCTTTGATTGTAAGGCGTGCTAGTTTATTAAGAGGCTATTTATAGCCTTGAAGACACTTTTTTTGGTGTGGATGTGAAATCATCAAAATATGACCTCTCCCGCTCTGGGCGGAGCGAAAGGGCCTGTTAGTATTTTACTAACTAAAACTCAACCGTGTTCCTTCACTAGTCGGTGCGCCAAGGCTATGGTTTCATTTTTAACCAATCCGCAACCCTAACCCATACCTTGAAGATACTTAAATTGTAACAAACAGTGTGCTACGTTAAACCAGACGATTGATTGTTTATGATTTTAGCAAACAAGTGAATGTCGTTTCAGAAAACCCTCATCAATCCCAGCCTAACGCAGTTCACTGTAGACGAGGCCTCTTCCAAGTTGGTCATCACCTGACTATAGACTTTCACTCGGCAGGTATGATGTATGATGAACAGGGTCTAAATTCCACTCATCCTCCATAGAAAAGCTCCCTTTTTTATGGAGACAACAGTCTCCATCCAAAAGGAACCCCAAAGAAGAATAAGAAAAAGAAGAAAAGAAGAAAGAGATGAAAAGGATCCCCAGTCTGATCGGAGGATACTCCGATCAGACTGGGGTTGTCTAGCGGGCCACTTTGGCCGCTGATTGATGTCGTGAACTTGTATGCGTGCTAGTTGCACAGAAAACTATGCTTGCGAGATGCAGGGTTTGAGTGACGTCAGAACGACGCGTTGTTCGCATGTAGCGTTGTAGGTTCTGCTACAACCCGATAGTCCCGGGTGGAGGGTAATGTTGTTAGAGAAGGATTCTTAAAAATTCTATAATCAACATACCGGATAGGCTTCTTCTAAGAGACGAACGACTTTATCGCCTTGCTTCTTGTATATTGTCCTTTTGATTTTTTGAACTTTCCATACTTTCAACTGAAATTATATTAAAACATCATTAATACCAACCCCTTTTTATATAGTGATCCACGATCACCACGCCTGCTCAAGACGATATGGTGATTTCACATAGTATAATTATCAATTTTAGACTTATAGTTAATATACATAAATCTGAAATCGCTATATCGTCCAGGAAAACTTCGTGAGGATACCAGGTCTGGTTTCCTCATGATGTTTTTCATTAACGATGTCCAGTATCATATATTTACAACAACATTTGGTACATCATATCCAGTTCATATGTACGGCATCGTACGGCTTCTCCAGTCATCATGGCGGAACATAAAGAATCGCTTGGCTGCAAGACTATTTGGTGGGTGGTAACTTCTGTCGGCAGCCGATGTTAGGGCCTACCACTGAGAAGACCATGATAGACTCAGAAAGTACTGATGCCAGTCCTGCTCCACAGCCACAGACAATTTTGTAGGTTTGGAAGAGATGCCATTCCCCCTTTTTGTTGTTTTCCAAATATTCCTTTTTAGGGTTCCGTACCTCAAAAGGAAAAACGGAACCCTTATAGGATCACTTTGTTGTCCGTCTTTCTGTCAAGACCCTTTATCTCAAGAACGTGTGGACGTATCAAACTGAAATTCACATGAAATACTTAAGTCTATTGTCCCTTTAAGCTGTGAAAATATCAAACTTCTAAGCCAAGCCAATTAAAAGATACAGCCGATTATGTTGATATTTACAACAAATTTTCGATACTCGCAAAGGAATCAAAACCTACAGGAAACTTCCCGTAAACTCATAATCTTGAAATTTGGCATGAAGCATTGTCATATAATGCAAATATAGGAAAAATTGCGAAATTTACATTTTTTTAGTTATATAATATAATAAAAATATTTTAATAAAATGTAACTTACTACCTTATTTCTCACGAACGAATAAAGGTATCAAATTTTGACAGCCTCCGTGGCGTAGCGGTAGCGAGCGCGGCCGTTGTGCAAGGAGGCGCGGGTTCGATCCCCGCACAGTGCAAATATTTGTATGCATGAATATGAATATTTGCACTGGTCTGGTCGTGCCTCGGAAAGCACGTTAAGCCGTTGGTCCCGGTTGCCATACGAACATCTAGTGGCAGTCGTTACGGGTTGTTGGAGCTCTCAAAAGTCTAACAATTGATCTCTAAATTGGTCTAACTGCATTGCTTCGATATCGCCTTCGGGTTGTGGAGGTCAGACGGCAGTCGCTTCATGGAAAATGTCGAAGTTTAGCCAAAAATCAGCAGTTACACTGGTAAAGCGGACCCCAGACTCCAAAGCTGAAAAGCTACGGATGCGACTGGGATTAACGCTGTGATGATGATGATGATGAATAAAGGTATCAAATTGAAATTTATACCAAATACCTAGGTCTATTGTCCCTTTAAGCAGTGAAAAAATCAAACTTCTGAGTTAAGGCGATCAAAAGATACAGCAGTTACCTTAGACGAATTTCCGTCACACGCTAGGGAATCAAAACCTACAAGGTACTTCCCGTGAACTCAGAATCTTGAAATTCGGCTCGAAGCAACGGTATATAGTACAGACAAAGGAAAAATTGCGAAAATGATAAATTTGAAGTTGCATAAAATATTAAAATATTTTTTGCTTACATGACATAAAATATTTTTTTAATAATTATAAACTTACTACCTACCAGTGGCGAAGGGTGAAATTTTGACAAAGAGAAACCGGTCCAAAAAAATAAACACTTAAACACTTACCTACTGCAGGATATCTTGGAGGAGGTCTTCAGATAAGAATAATATTAAAAGCCCCACCTTCACCATACAAAAAAGGACTGATGATTTGATAACAGTGTCTATTCAAGTATGATAAAAGCGGCTTTGAGAAAAGCCTTTTTCGACGTGCATTCCCATACCACACATGCATGCTTGTTAGTAAGTACTAAGTGAAGTACCTATTGTTAGGGAATAAGAGTCAAGAAAAAATTAAATAAAAAATTACAAAAATAATAAAGTGTTTAAAACCGAACCACACAAACACTGATCCAAAACCAACAAAAATATTAAGCAAAAATAAAACAAATTATACACAATCACAACGTTATTTATATTGTAATGCAATGCGTCTGTTTTTTTTTTAACAAAATGAGCTAAAATGTTGTTATACTATCATTATATTCAGGATTACTTTTCATTTTATTAAGCAAATTTTTTTCAATTGACATGATAGCCAAATCGGACAATCTCTGCTATTTTTGGCAGTTTCTCACATACGTGTGAATGCGTTTTAAAGCAGAAAATGACCGCTCAGCTGAAGCTACTGAAATGGGGAGGGTCAGAATTAAACTGCAAAGAGTCGAAACTTGAGAAAACGCGTCTTTCAAAGACGTATTCTGGAGCTGTAAAAAAAGCTCATAGGTGTCCAATTTATTTAACGACGCTGACGTAAATAAGACTTTAAGTTCATTTTTCAACGCGGTAAAATCAAAAATTCCCGGAAAGTTCGCTGTCAAAGAGGAAGCTTTTTCAGTTGGAAATGATTGGTTGTATTGAAGATATTTTGATTTATTAAGTAAATCAATAAATACAAGCTCGAAAAAGAAAAAGATCGGTACCTTTGAGTAATTTGAGCTTTGACTTTATCTATAATCGAGAAAAAAATACACTTGTACGCCGTTTTGGGATCCGTGTCAGTACTTATTCGGCGCCGTCGCCGCGGCGGCTCACAGATTTGTTCAATGCTGTGGAAAATGGTATCAAACGAATTAATAAACTCTTCCGAAATCCACCGTTCAAAAGAATCGATTTCGCGCTTTGCCACTTCAATGTCTACTTGCTTACTTTGAAGCAAAGCAAAAAGAACGTCTGTCTTTTCGAAAATGTCTGAGAAAACATGCAATAAGAAGCAAAATTGCATGTCTTCCAGTTTGTGTAACAAGCACTCGGACATTGAAATTGATTCGCTGTCCCATGATTCCGGTGAATCTAAAATACAATTCAAAGTTTCGATCATGTCGGTTCTGCAGTTAAAAATTACGTTAATTATGCGCGAGTGATAATGCCATCGCGTTTCTGCTACCCCCGGCATACGACGATGAGCAACTTCTTTCAGAAGATTCGATCTTTTAGAAGATTTATTAAAAAAGCGTACGATACTGTTAATATGACCAAAAAAAGCTTTTAATTCGGGTACGAATTCAAGAGACCGACTCAAGACTAAGTTTAAAATGTGAGCATAGCATGGAATAAACATCGCCATGGGACAGATTTCACGAACTTTAGTTTGTACACCACCGTGCTCTCCAGACATAACTGCCGCACCATCTTAAGACTGTCCAATTAATTTATCTTTACAACGAAAGTCATCGAGAATACCGAGTAACATGGTGGTCAAAATGTCGGCATTTCGACCACCACTTACGTCATAGAAGCCCAGAAAACGCTCTTCAATTCCACTGCTGGACAAGTACCGCAATATAACAGTCAACTGTTCCCTGTGACTGACGTCCGGCGTTTTGTCGATCATAACCGATACAAATGAAGCTGAATTTATTTCCGACTTTATCTCGTCACGCATAGAAGACCCGATACAATGAATTAAGTCATTTTGGATGTCACTTGAAAGTCCTGAAAATACAGAATTTTGGGTCGAGGAACATTGCTCCAAACGAGAATCAAGGACTGTATCGTACCTGCACAAATAATTTAACGTTTCAATGTAATTTCCGCGATTGTCCGAATCTGCTCTTTCATTGTGACCGCGAAATGGTAATTCTTGCTTCCCCAAAAGAATGACCGTGTCAATAAAACGTTTCATTAACTTGCGATTACGGTCAACTTTTCTGTTATGTACATCAAAAGCGTTGGAAAAAAATGACTCGATTCTGCCAGTATTTCCAAATTCGTGAAGTAACAAGCAGCTGCGGATGTGTTTTTCAGTCTGAATGTGTTTTTTGGCTGAGTTAGACAAATTATTAATATCCGTAAAACCCGTACTGCTCCAAACAGATTTCGAATCAGAAAATAACAAACACGGAAAACAAAACATTTTGTTCAGTTTGCAACTGCCTATCATCCATGTATATGTATCATATAACGACGCGTGAAAATGTTTAAAAAATCCATCTCGCCTTTTGCAATCAATAATCATGTGTGGGAGTGCTCGAGCTAACTGAATAACATGCTTCTTGTATGCATAACTTAGTTTTGAAAATGAAATTTCTTTTGTAAGCAGGTAGTCTGTTGAGCAGCACTCTATATGAATTAAAGCCATAATAACAAACAAAATCCACAGTATTTAACCAAATCTGCGATTAAATTACCTTACAGAATTAGTCACAGTTTAAATAACACAAATATTAAAATATAACAAACGAAAAACTCACGCACCAGTGGTATAGGAACACATGTCACATACTAATAATAATTTATTTTCAACCAATCGAAATGGAACACGAAAATATGCCAAAATAAAAAGAATATGACTTGCGAAGGATTTCATTATAACGCTAATTCTTTTTAATTTTGTCGTGTTTCCTTTCTCTAGTGGCGTGGTTTCTTTGTCTATTTCTAATAGAGGAGAGGAGAGAACTGCAAGCCGTTTGGCATTAGCCTATCTTTTATCAAGTTTTACGGACGGTTAGCGAGCATTAGAAAGAGATGGTCTGACACGCTCTGTCTCTTTTCGCCTCATAGTAAAACGTTGACCGAGATAAGCTGTAATTCGTCGAGTTGCCTTCAATGTAATGTACGAAAAATTGAAGCGCTGATTAATTTACGACTATAAAATGAAATGTGATACTTAGGGTATTGCTAAAAATTACTATTGCTATTGTAAATCGTGCAGGCATTTGATTAATAATACTTTGTTAATGAAATAGAATGTAAATAATTTTGTATGAATATGGAACTGATTTTTGAAAGGTAACCCGGTGGGAATCGGCTTGTATGGACTCTTCGCCACTACTACCTACCCTTTTTCACATGAATGCGTAGAGAGAGATATTAAAGTTGAAATTCTGATGACTATAAAATGTTGTAAATAAATAACTTTAATAAAAGAACTTTTACAAGGCCAGTAGTAGTTAGTAGGCCAGTAGGCCTACTATTTTAGTTATATTATAAAATAAAAAATATTAACTATGTTGACTCTCACGAAATTACCATAACTATGATTGTTCCTAACTGAACGCTTTGCGCGAAAGTCACTTCCAAAGTATTAAAATGTGTACCCTCTCTGTAAGTTCCAAAATAAGGTAATATTAAAACTAAAAAAAATATATGATGTGCATTACGCATTACCATGCAATTGGTTTGACCGATATCTAGTAAGTAATTTGATTTAATACGTCATAAATTGTAAACCGCTACGTTTGTACGGCGGAACCCTCGGTGTGCGAGTCTGACTCGCACTTGGCCGGTTTTTTTATTTTATTTGTTTATTTCAACATTGTGCATAAGATTTTGCTACCATAATTTTGCAAGTAATATAGTATTGTATAATGTAAAAGCACTTTTCAAGTTTGTGAATGTGAGGCACCATGGACTATGGTTTGTTGTTGTTTTTTATATATATATATAACTTGTTTGACATTACGAGCATGGCAGTTGAGAGTTTGTCATGCTCACTCAAATGTCTTGCTGATGGTGGCGCGTGTTGTTGGGTCATTTGGTTCCCTATAATTATACATTGTGTTCACATGATAGAAGCAACATAAATATGTACCGAAGAAATGTAACCCATATTATGATTTTAAAAGAGTGTCCATGGAGTTTCTTGCACATTCTTCTCCATAGAGATCTACGCTTTGGAACGTGCAATTTAGTTTCACTTTTCTTGGACTGACCGACATTAACTATTCAAAAGTACCAAGTGATGGTTAATTTGAAATAAACAGTTTTGATTTGATTTGATTCGGCTACTCAATCATAGTGGACTTGAAACCACAACCTCGTAGCATGTAGCTCAACCTTTGGGTCACTGGACATCACGACTGTGTTTAAAATATAATTCTGCAGGAAAATTACTAATAACACAAAAGTCTAATTATATCTTTAACTGGAATGAACTCTACCATTTTACAAAAATACGTAGATTTTCCTTATTACATTCTGAGTGTTTTGAGACGCACAAATATTATAGAGTAGGTACGGTCTTTGTTGCAAAATTGAGTGATAGGAATATACACGCGCAAACTGTGACCACGTGAAACATTTCGTCAGCTATATACAGAGAAAAAACTGCAGTTAAGTCCCTACGCGATCAAAAAGTAACGGTCGCAATCATGTATTGAATCTATAGTAAGTTGCGTATCAATGTCCGACCCCAACAGCATGTATATATATATGTAAAAACATAAAAATATTTGTTCGCATGAGGTGGGATATAAATACCAAGGACACAACTTCTTTGTATTTATTGACAAGTAAAACCATTGTGTACCATGTACTTATTGACCTTCGTTGTTATTACATGATTTGAAATCGAAAATTTGCTGTCAATTCTTAGGGTGTTTTATTTTCAGTTGAAACCCTTTCCAATACCATTTGATACGATCTTAAGAAGTCGGGTCCTTGGAGATTTGGAAGAAAAAAAGGAAAGGCCCTTGCCCAGCAATGGTACACCAAATAGGCTACAAAAAAAAACTTACCTTATAACCAATAACTGGATCTTCTGGATCATTACTTATCACTTCAGTCCAATGGATTGTCTCATGGGAGGTTATATTGTTTGGATCGTTCTTTGTGATAAACTTTGTGAACACTGGGATTGGCAAATTTAGCAGTGGAGCCTGCGGTACATCTATTGGTATCCCATGACAGGCAGCTACTAACAACACGAAGAATAGAGCCTCCATTTATTTAGTTTATTTTTCAATTAACTTTTAAGTGTTGCCAGTTCCTCGCTCACTATCCGAATGAGCCTATAACCAAACATGTTTATAATTTCTTGGTTGTTCGAGATGAGTCACGCTTATGTTGTTTATTTATCCTGTAGTTTTTCCTCTATAGTTATTTTTAGATATTAACTTGTGATTGCACATATTATGTTGAGCGTAAACCGGTTATTAAGACATTAACATACAAATGCCGTGAGATAATTTTGATTCATATTGAGTGTATTTTTGCTGTCTCAATGTGTCGACAAGTAGGTAACAAACTTGTGGGTGCACATCCTATGCCTTTGTCCTTTAACTCAGTGTAGTTTTTACCTTGTGGATTTTATTTAAGTATTTAGTTTTTATTTACATTTTTAAAGGTAAAATCCACGTTTTTTATTTGTTTGTAACAAGTATGGAATTACAGATATATTATCATAAACTTCATTAATATATCTAAATCCATGTAACCGCCCTAACTTCTTATTTCATAAAATATCATCACCGATTTTGGAACCCAAATTAGGAATCGAATCATAAAAAACGGTGCATTCGTTATATTAGAGTGTTCAAGACAATTTTAAAAAGCAAACTGCGTATTATTTAAGATTCAATTAAATAAATGCCAATGATTTCTAACAACCAGTAACTATTTCCTTGGCCATTAACATCGCGCTTAATCTCGCTAAAGACAGAAATTAAGGAAAGTACCAAAAAAGGACCAATATACATAAAACACGTGATGTCAAACAATAGCTACTTAAATAAATCACCCGGTCCTCCCAGCGCAAATTAAACATTATTCTTCAACGGAATTCCTCCCAGGGACCGGGGACTTTTATTGGAATTTTTGCCAATAGCTCTACGTGCCAATACATACGTTAAACGGTTGTAACTGTTCACACCCCACGGCATTTAGCTTCTTTATGTCAATCGGCACGCACACAGCCACGCAGGCACACGCGGACGCGGACACACGCGCACACATACGTGGGACATGCAAATCGCAAAGACGGAACAGGGAATCCAACGTGTATTCTATTTACTGTTGCTTTGTGCCAATGTAGGAACGGTTGTGATACATCTTGATAGTAAAACAAAATTAATAAAATTATGTTAATTTCTGGAATTTTTAACACTAGCTACTTCTGTTAAAATCTTTATGTGAAAATGTTAACTTTCCCATTCACATCACCCAAGTTTTCACGGTTTAGCTTTAGAGTATCATAACCCCAGGGCTTAGAGTATCATATTACCTAGTAACTGGGTTATATAGGTCAGATAGGCAGTTGCTCTACGTAAAGTACTGGTATCCAGTGGGATCCGGTTAGACTGGAGGCTGACCTCAATATAGTTGGGAAAAAACTAGGCATGATGATGAATGGGGTTTAAAATAATAGTACGATTTATTATAAGGATTGTTACTTACTATTTAAAGAGTATTGATATTTAGTTATTTACCAAAGCTAATTCTTCAAAATATGGCAATTTGATAATTTAAGATACAAAGGAAATACGCATTTTTCTAGTCACTTCATAGCGGTCAACACAAGGTATATTCATGTTGTCTTAATTAACCAAGAATTGGATATACACATCTGTATTATGACAAAATGACACATTTTATCATATTATATTTAAAAAAAATATTTATGGCAAAAATTATAATTACCTAACGTGTAACAATGAGTCTTAATAATCATATACATAGTGTGTACCTATGAGTTTAATATTGTCTACAAAGCCAAGTATTAAGATTGTCAGAGCGCAGTACAAATCCACTATATCCCAGTATTGTCCCTTTAACACGAAATGGAGGCGTATAACAAAATAAAATACAATACAAAAAGCGTTAAACGTGAACCTATTGATTTTCTGGAATTTTTATTAGGAGCCTACCTCCCGAGGGAACCAAGCAGTTTTATTGTACCACCGCGTACCGGGCTCGCTATTTTAATTTTGTTTATATGGAGATTTGTGAGATGTGTTCGGTTCCCGGATTGGAAGTCAGCATGTCTTCTTGTCTGACCATATACGAGATATGGGATTACAATTTCTATTGCTATTTTGAGGGTCAAGATCATGATTTGTCTCCAAAATCTGCAGAATCATATTATTTTAATGTGTAGGATACTTGTCCAGAAAATTGCGATTGTAATTTTATAAAGAGGAATGGAATTATGGAATTTCTCTGCAGCAGTCCGCAGGCTGAATTAGTGTCTGGTTGCTGGAGGCTCGCCCACTGGCCCCTGTTACCTACATGGGATTTCCGCCGAATGTATCCTTGGAGTCCACCGACCGCCTTCAGCGAGTTGAGATTTCCTCGAACCTAAACTTTGGGCGGTTCATTGAGTCCAAGGCCAAGGTGGCTGCAAGAAAACTTGGCGTCATCGCAAAGGTCCGGCTGTACTTCTCACTAAGGCAGCGTCTAATGTTGTACAAAGCACAGGTCCGGTCGTGTATGGAGTAATGCAGCCACATTTGGGCTGGTGCTGGGAAATATCACTTGGCTACTTTGGATTCAGTGGTGAGGCGTGCGAAGAGGGTTATTGGCAACTCAGATTTAACTCGAAACAGTCTCCAAAGCCTGGAGCACAGGCGTAAAGTAGCCAGCCTTTCGGTCTTCTATAGGATGCATTCTGGTGAGTGTGCAAGGGAATTGCATGATTTAATTCCCCCATCTTCGTTTCACCATCGGACGACCCGTCGTACAGCGACTTTCCACCCTTACGTTGATAACACCACTACGCCCCGGACAAAGCGTTTCGCTTCTTCTTTTATACCGCGTACATCGAGGGATTAGAATAATGTGCCAGCGGCGGTGTTTCCATCACACTACAATTTGAGTGTCCTCAAGGCTAGAGTGAATAGGCTCTTAAAAACTAGCGCGTTTTACCATCAACGATCGCATCATTGCTTACCATCAGGCGGAATTGTGGTCAACCGCTAGTTTATAATTCATAAAAAAGGGAATAGAAAGAAAAGAGAGAGAGAGAATGTAAGAGAAAAGAGAGATAGGGAGAGAGTGTTCTATAATATTAAAGGTGATGAATATTTTAGTGCAAAAGGGAGGCCTTTGTCCAGGTCCAGGACATTTTTTTGAAGTGGGAAATCATCAAATCACCTTTCCTGGGCGGTGCGAAATGGCGTGTCAGACTTTTACTGACTAAAATGTGGGGTTTTAACCTAAAACTTGTAAGTCGCGGTCGATACCAGTAGGCTACCACTGCTGTATACAGTCAGTACTATTGTAAACAGTCATGTGGGATCTTTTAAAAATAAACAGATTCCTGCGCTGCTGGGAAGTTTTTTTCGTCGTTTCTTTGTGCCAGTGAAAACACTAGGAAATGGCGAAGGGCGGATGTATTTGGGGCTTTTTTTGTGGATGGGAAACCATCAAATGTCCTCTCCCGCTCTGGACGGAGCGAGAGGGCGTGTAAACTTGTACTAACTAAAACCAACCGGTGTTCCTTCACTTGCCTGTACGTCAGGGCGACAGCATCACTTTCGAACAACCGATAGCCCTAGCAGGCATCGGTCTTCGTCTCCGTCACGATGTGCGTCATTCTGAAGCCAATTGCTAATCCATTGCTTGATATGTTCGTAAAGTGTGTCTGCTTAACAAAGCAAATAGCGCAATGAATGTTGTTGAATTTTCAAAATGAAACCCATTGCTATTGATAGTTACGTAATTACCCTGTTGGTCCTTTCCGGACGAAGAGATAAATTACGCGTCGCCCGCAAACCCACGCTTACGGTGGCCAGGAGTTCATTCTAGTATCTTCTATAATCAATTGGTCTAATAAGTCTAAAATAATGTTAACAGATTAATTAAATTTTGAAGAGGAGCCAGGAAGTACTTATTGTATAATGCGAACTATTGCAAATGGTGCGTGACATGATGCAGTTCATCACGCCACGGTGCCAATGGGTCGAGTAGGATCGAATATAGGTTTAGCTTCACCTTGCAAATATACATAGAGTTGGATTGAGGTACATCGATACATTTCTTAATACTAAGATTGAAACAGCAAAAAAGGCATTATAAAATCTTAGCCATCAAATAGCTTTTAAGCTTCAGGGCAGTTCTTGAAGGTGTAATTGTGACATTTTAACCATATCACAGTTGTTATGGTTGAAATGTAAAAACTACAGCTTTTGACTACATAAATGTTTATACGATATTTGTAACAAAAAACAATTTTTGAAATGTCTGTTCAGATCAATTAGTAAAGATGAACACGTGAACGAAGTCGCAGTCACAATTAGTATTATTAAATAGTTGATTTTTTTGTATAAGTTTTGAACTAGAGCTTGACCGCAATCCCGCCTGATGGTAAGCAGTGATGCCCAACATGGGCACTTAGGTCACGCCAGAGATACATGCACGGTTCCAAATGGTCGTTTCGTATGGAGAAGAGTAGGCAAGGCCACAGTTACTCGTATTAAAATAATTTGCTTTGACAATGTGAGGACAGGGTAGGCCTGTTAACAAGTACCAGATACAGTGCATGTCATTAACCTTTTTTTTATAGTCCCACTGGGCACAGGTCTCCTCTCTCCTACAGAGAAGAATAGAGCGTAATCACCACGCTTGCTCAATGCGGGTTGGCAATTTTAGACCATAACCACCAAAGTCCAGGTTTCCTCAAGATGTTTTCCTTCACCTTGTAATCAGTCATTGGTGTCTAAGATATACTTAGAAAGTACATATAACTTAGAAAAGATACATTGGTACTTGCCTGACCTCTCATAGTTGAGAGGCTGGTGTCTTAACTATTAGGCCACCACGACGACTATACAATGCGTAGCTCTGATTTGATGAACTCTGATGTTAAGCTAAACCAAATCACAGACAAACTGGGAAACATCGATATCCTTTCCTCTACGACACCTCTACTTCGTCCCGTTGAAACCATATATTGTCCTGCGTCTGTCTGGCGTTCCGTTTTATTTTTGCATCTCACTCATTCGACCACCTTTATTGGTCCGGTTGTATGTAGTATAAATTGCACGGTTGCTCCGAAACGGTTTGATCCCGTCGACACGACGATTCATCTCTTTGGTCCGTTTATTGTTTTAGAAGTGTGTTTGTACGTTGATAGATGCTTCATTCGTTTTTGTGTTGTTATGACAGCGGATTGTGCATTGTTCGTTTGATAAAAAAGGCATCCTGAAAGTATTTCAGGGCAATTACCGTGGTAGGTGGAGGTATAAAATTTAGGGTAATATACGCAAATTAGCAAAATATTCGCTTTGACGTAGAGTTGCAGAACAGTTCAATAAAATCAAATCATTTATCTGCTTGAATTTGGGTGATTACATCACTAAAGAATTATTTTTTTTTATACTTAACAGTAATTTTATTAATATCTTAGATGGGTAACTCACCAGAATCACCTTTACCATTTTGACTAACCCACGAATTTCTTATTCCAGCTAAAACCACAATATATCCGAAAGGAGAAGAGCCAACAAATTAATTTGAAAATTCAAATGCCTTAGCAGAAAATGTAATTGTAAAGGCGTGTGTACACGGCGCGGTAAGGCGGTGTTTACACCGAGCGGCGCAAAAGGTACAGATTTGTTAGAATGTAAATCAAACTGGATGTTTTATTAAACACTCCTCTGCTGGATATTCAAATTAAGCGGTGTCGATGGTATTATTATAAGGAGGCTGCTTTGGGTGTTTTGGTACATTTTAAAAGAGTATCGTGGAGTTTCTTCTCCATTCAAAATCAAAATCAAATCACAACCAACAGGTACATTTATGAAACGTATTTGCAGTACAGGTACTGTTTACTGGGTAAGTATGTCTTTCATTGACATGGCCGGTCTGTGCCATATACCCTAATAACATGTTCACTATAATGTCTCGCTGGTGGTGGCGGCTTGTGAATTCCATTCATAATGGTTGAGCTGACTGGTGCTGATCCAGACGTCATGTTCGTAAACGGGCGCCGTCAGTGGGCACTGGTCATCTTTTAGCTGCCACGGCTAATTTTAATTTCTGAATAGTTTTTATGTTTTCTATAACGGAGGTTTTTAACGTACGCATCCTTCTACATCAAATACATAATTTATAAAAAAAATATGCTGTCTGCTTCGCTGGTGATTGAAAAAAAAGAACATAAATAACACAATAAATGTTGTTGAACTGTCAAAATGAAACCCATTGCTATTGCCATTGATAGTGTGTTACGTAATTACCTTGCTTGTTATTTTTGTCGAGCTATTATAATAGATACTTAAAAGAGGAAGGAATTGTCGTGACATTCAAATATTTATATTGATTCAGTATTAAACATTTATTTATTTATTCGGCCTCTTCCTAAACGGTTAAAATATTTTTTTTTTTTTACATATTTTAAACCAGCGCTTGACCGCAATCCTGCCTGATGGTAAGCAGTGACGCAATCGTTGATGGTAAAGCGCACTAGTTTATTAAGAGCCTATTTACTCTAGCCACGAAGACACTCAAATTGTAGTCCCACGGAAACACCGCCGCTGGCAAATTGCTCCAGTCCCTCGATGTACGCGGTATAAAGGAGGAGGCGAAACGCTTCGTCCGGATCGTAGTGGTGTTAACAACGGAACACCACTACGTTACTACGTTAATTTAATTAATGTTAAAATGCATGATTTTATGCAGCTATAACACACATACAGATTATTTAGGTATACAATTTCGCTAGCAACACGATTGTTTCTTAAAACATCGTTAAGCAGAGGTGTTCCTATAGTACACCCACATGTTGCACCAATTTGATGTACTTTATATGCTTTACCATCAAGGTCTCACGAAATATGATGGGAGTCTATTAACATTAACCGAGCACAAATTCAGTCTACGAGCTGCTGCTGGGAAAATCTGTAAGGAAACCTAATAACATTAATTCCGACCCTGGAATCAAATCCAAGATCTCATGCTCAGCAACAGCTACTACAAGACGAGCCACTCCAAAGTAATATTTGCCTTATTTTGATAATCCATCCCCATACTGTGTTACCCTCGCAAGATTTCCACCTCAGCGTTCCCGTTGGCAATATTTACCCGTTACTTTCTGTAAACAGTGCTCGTAACATCGCGAATATAACTCGTACAAGAAAATTACGCTTGTTTAATTATCTACCTTGGTGTACTAACGTACCCTCTCTCGATCTCTAGGTATAGGTTTGTGATTCGTGCATAATTAGGTGATTCGATGAGTCCAAATGTAGGTACGTTGCAGATTGTTAGGAAGCTTTGAAGTCAATGATTTAACTTTGACTTAACCGCGAAATATGTTCTATGATCTTGATAGTTTAAAATAATAAACAATGTAGTCCTTCAGTTAAGTAATAAATAGGAACTAGTTTATATAATTTAATATACAATTTCAAAGAGATGTGATTTCTGTGGATAGTAAATAAGTGTTATTTATTTAAAATGAACGCGTTGCGTTTAGTAGTCTAAAGAAGCCTTTGCAGCATGAACTGATTTTTAAACATTGCATTAGGTTATTAGTGCGGGTTCGATCCCCGCGCAGTCCAAATATTTGTATGCATAAATATGAATATTTGCACTGGTTTTGGTCGTGCTTCGGAAAGCACGTTAAGCCATTGGTCCCGGTTGTCCTACGAACATTTAATGGCAGTCGTTAAGGGTTGTTGGAGCCCTCAAAAGTTTAAGAATTGGTCTAACTGCAATGCTTCAATATCGCCTTCGGGTTGTGGAGGTCAGACGGCAGTCGCTTCACGGAAAATATCGAAGTTTAGCCATATCAGCAGTTGGACTGGTAAAGCGGACCCCAGACTCCAAAGATGAAAAAGATTCGGATGCGACTGAATGATAGGCATCAGGTTGTTCGTGCAGTGGCTGAGCAATCGACTGCTTCGCTGCGTGGCGCGGGTTCGATTCCCACGGAACAAATATTTGTATGGCATACAAGTAGTTGTTCCGGATCTGTCTGTTTGTGTGTGAGTTTTCAATGTTTGTTAACGCACCCATAATGCAGTATTGATTCCCAGTGTGGGGGACCACGTTTATTTTTAAAATAAAGAAAGTAAAACATATTCGTACGGTCCTTAGGTACTTAATGTCATTAAAGAATATTTTTCGATGAACAAATCTCAAGTTTCCTCAACTTATTATTCACGGTCATTAATAAAAAGTACTAGGCGAGCAGAAGTCGACCGGAGCGAACTTCGTATCTGCTTCCGCTAACTACTAAAAGATGGTAATGAAGCGCACTCACCTTTTTATACCTGTCCCTGTCACACTTACTTCACTTGTATCGTTCTATCCCGCTCTAAGCTGCTGTCACAGCCACAACGGCCGATCCAGACGGTGACAAGAAATTAATTAGGGGAAGCTCGGGAAAATAATGGTGTGCCGTGATTTTTAAATGAAATTTATTTTCTTCACTTCATTTATTTCTGGGCGACATGACACTTCGGAAATTATTAGACTTTAGGAGGGCTTCCCTTTCCGTAGGTAAGGTTTCAACTTATTTACCTTGTGACGTCAGAACCATTTTTTTCTGTTGACATTTTTATTTGTCCTGGTGTTGATTGGTTTTCAAATATTTTGTCAGGGAATTGGATATTTTTTTAAGATTGTTTATTTTTCCACGCTTATTTAATTGGCATTTGAAATTCCTGAACAAATGCAGTGATGGCCTAGTGGTATTGGGCGCAATTTACAAGTTGTAGGTCATAGGTTCGAGTCAGGCGTTTTACTTTGTGACTTTTTCTTCTTCAGCCAAAGGCTTCCCCCAAGGCTTTCCACAATGACCGGTGCTGTGCTGCCCACATCGGTCTGCCATCGGTCAACCTTGTTAGGGTCCTCCCTACGCTGCGTCTTCCGTTACGTGGCAGTCCGCCTCCAGGATCAGGACTCGAAATCGATCCAACTGCAGCGTGGAATGAGACAAGAAGATGTCATATCTCCCAAAAATAGACAAACATCATGAGGAAACCGGCATGTCCTAGAGGGAAAAAGCTTCGAAGACATGTGACGTCTACCACTGAACTCGCACTGGGCCCGTGTTGTTTTATGGACCTTATTTTCAAAAACAAATCCGATGTTAATACATAATTACGTTACCTTGGTAAGTTTCGTTAAGTGCTGCATGTTTATTTATTCTTTTTATAAATTACTAGCTTTCCGCCCGCGGCTTCACCCGCGTGGAGTTCGGATAACCGAACCGGATAAATCGCGCTTTTTAGATTTACCTCGGGAACATCAAATTTTTCCGGGATAAAAGGTAGCCTATGTTCTTTCTCAGGGACTAAAGATTGTCTGTGCCAAATTTCATCAAAATCGGCTGAGAGGTTTAAGCGGGAAAGCGTAACAGACAGACAGACAGACAGACAGACAGACAGACAGACCGACAGACAGACAGAGTTACTTTCGCATTTATAATATTAGTATGGATAAACTAGTGCTTGACCGCAGTCCCGGCTGATGGTAAGCAGTGAAGTTGATGGTAAAGCACGCTAGTTTATTAAGAGCCTATATACTCTAACCTGAAGACACTTAAATTATAGTCCGACGGAAACACCGCCGCTGGCAAATTGTGCCAGTCCCTCGATGTACGCGGTATAAAAGAGGAGGCGTTTCGTGTGTACAGGCATATCTGGATGAGCTCACTATGAATACAAGTTGCCAAGCATGACGTCTGTTGACTTAGCTACAAAT
The DNA here is from genome assembly GCA_017933935.1 of Sesamia nonagrioides. Taxonomy (NCBI): domain Eukaryota; kingdom Metazoa; phylum Arthropoda; class Insecta; order Lepidoptera; family Noctuidae; genus Sesamia; species Sesamia nonagrioides. The sequence goes on from JADWQK010002063.1 coordinate 2,697,101, forward strand.
TCCTGACCAGTCGGGTTAATAGGTAAAAATCTCACCGTGGAGTCTTGATGTGAAGTGAGTTGTCATTCCACGTGGTGGACGTTGTCACCATGACCGTACCGAGGGGGGCAGAGGGAGACAGCTTCCCCCCCCCCCCTTCTGGAAATTTAAAAGAACATGTATTAACTCCCCTAAATACTAAACAAAGTATAAACGAGGACTTATCACTACCTTATCTTACCTTCCCCTAGCCCTGACTTGCCCCCTCCAGGCCAGAAGCTGGGTACGCCTATGGTTGTCACTATTGATACTTGACCTAAGTGTTCATGATGAGATTGATATAAGATTTTTTTTTCAGGGTTTATTTTCGAGGTAGTAGGTACCTCGGTGCCGCGGTGCGGTTGTATAATCGTCGTCGTCAGCTGAGGTAAAAATACCATACTTCAAAATATTAAGACCTATCATACAAAACAAAGGCCATCATCAAATGGAATTATCGCTAGTAATGATGTCACCTGTCAAACGTACAAGCTGTTGAAACAACCATTAAAATAAAGGGCTGTAATAAAATCACCGGCGATTATTATCAGAAGCCCGCCGAGTGGAAACTCGGTAATATTCACGGTTATTATAATGGTGCAGGGTGGTCAGAAGGTTCATGTGGACCTTCTCGGAGTATATTTGAAGGGATATAGAAATTTTATATGATTGATATGTCGCAGAAAAATGCCTTTTAACTGCCTAGTCTCTCAACTGAATGGTGTGCGGCCGTTAAACTAACGTGCGAGCTGAATTAGTGGCAATAACTAAGCCAGAGCACCACGACCTTAAGCAAGAACTGTTAGCAACCGCGTGCTTGACGTACAAGCGAAGCGAACACTACTTAAAATTCCAGGCGGTTGACTAAACGGCTAATTTTACCAGTTGGCTGCGATTGCTGCGCCAGATTAACTTAAAGACAAATACATCTAATTACAATTGATTGCAATTGATCGTTTCATGGGATATCTAAGGAAACTAACAATTTTTTTTTTATTATTTTTTTTTTTGGAATCCCGCCTGGTGGCAAGCAGTGATGTAATCGTTGATGGTAAAGCGCGCTAGTCTATTAAGAGCCTTGAAAACACTCAAATTGTAGTCCGACGGAAACACCGCCACAGGAAAATTGTTCCAGTCCCTCGATGTCACGACGCGGTATAAAAAGGAGGCGAAACGCTTCGTCCGGGCCGTAGTTGTGTTAACAACGTAAGGTAATAAAAAATACTTAGTTGAGACCTTGAATTTGTACTCAAAGAATTATGTAATATTCTTCGGAAGGTATTGAAAAGGAAATCGGCTTTGAAAATATTTTTTCATTGCCTCCCTAGAGACAAATGACAAAGCAGCGGAAGATTGTTTTTTTTTTCATATCCATTATTCTATTTCACTTTATTATAATGTAACTCTGCTTGTTCCAAATTGACTTACTGGCTCGTCCACACCTGTCCTCGAACCCAATTAAACGCACGAACAGATTTATTAGCGATACGATTATAATGTTACGTATTAATGGTGTCGAGGCACGAGACCTATCATTTTGTTCTGTGTCAATATGAGAAAGCTTCGAGCCGTGATTGTGGCGATATTGTGGAGAGTGCAGCTTTTACTGATATTATAATAATTGATTGATCAATAATTGACAGAGACGGTATATAATTTGGAACAAAAATAGTGCAATCACAACAATTAAATCAATTTTATAAGGTTGGTAATATTCTTCAAGAATACAGGCTGTGACATTAAGAAATTTTTTTCATGTTATGTAGTTGTAGTATATTTTATGTGGATCCAACAAGGAACAAATCACTTCAAGTTTATTAAAAAATAATACCCTTACGAAATATTTTCTGTAAAAATTGCCGAACTAAAGACTAGCTACGGTTTTCTTTTCTTTCCAGCTCAAATACAAAATGTTCCCTGAGCGGTCTTTCCAGGCTCAAATAATACAAGATGAGATACAACGCACGCCAAAGAAGGCCTTCCATAAACTTAAGAAGAAATGGTTGCATCATGTTCTGATAAACAAAGCAAAACTGTATTTGAAGCTGTTTCTGGACACGTCATCCATACACGGACTTAACCATTTGGTTTCGGCAAGGAGGCATCTTTTTGAAATGTATAATTATCTTGGTTTTTGTTTAATTAACGTTTTTTAAACGAGTTTTGTGCGCATATACTATATTAGACGGCTATATTGGTGATTGGCCAGTGTACCAACAAAAATAGTAGGATATAGCGAAGGAGGTCATTATTAAATGAACCTACAATTTTTTTAAATAAGTTTCTTAATCTGACAGGATTAATCTAAAAATAAATTTAAGTTTAGTGTACTTTTTTTTCTATTTGATTAAGTAAAGAACAGAAGATGAATTTTATATTAGTGCTGTGAAATGAAGATAACTGCATAGATTTGATTAAAAATATGGCTGCTAAAAATATATCAGACGTTGACTATTTTTTTAGGTCTGAACTAATATTCATCGATTGTTACTTAAATTTAATTTAGTTTGTGAATCAGCGCCATTTAGTTTACATTTTCGAAAACGATATTATTAACCTTATTATCATCCCTTTCTAACAGCATCCTGTGGTTCACCATCATATTCCTGTCGGGGTTTGGTTCCTTGTACCTCTCGCAGATGACTTGGAGTCGCTATCAGTCTTCGCCCACCGTAGTCTCCATGGACCGAGACATGTTCGCGTGGAACACTACCTTCCCGTGCGTCACCGTGTGCCCTAATAACTATATTGACAAGAGGAAGCTTGATATCTTTCTGAGGTTTGTAGTAGTTGGACCAATTAATTAATTTTCATTTTTATTTAAATTCTTTCTGGTTCAAACATTGAATCTGAGTATCACAGTTGTCAGTTCATTTAATTCGCTATTTTATATATTTAGTCAGTTTCACTGATTAAAATGTTACGGTATCTCGCCGAATTGACTGGATATGGCCAAAGTAATGTCTATCGTTCAGATAATGATTAGGGGAAGCTCATTATTTCCAGTAGTAAAAGTGTTTTAAATAAAAGAAGCTTCCAAATATGACTTATAATAGTGATTTTGCATTTGCACAATCATTTTTAGGAACTCCAACGAACCAAATAAAACCAAATTGGAGACATTCGTTAGAACTCTTTCCAATGCATCGTATAAGAACTTCGAGAACATTCCGGTCTACGAGGGCATCACTCCAGACAAGTATATTCAACTCCTGATGAACTTATCCACTCCCTTCAAGCCGACGTTGACTATTGGGGTATCGAATGTGGTGCTGTCCATTGTACCTACTATCTCTGAGATGGGACTGTGTTATGCTGTGAATTCGAGGATTGCTGTGTATAATTCTCCAGAGTAAGTAGTTTGTTTTATATACATGACTTAGAATTAGGTAGAATCGGTTTTCCATTGCCTGATTTTTTTCTTTTTCTTAATTGACTATGAGCCTTCATTAAATTATTTCTTATTTTCGCAGATACAGAGATGCTAACCGATGGGACATTATAACTGATGACAAGAAGTCACTGTTCATCCATCCTTTAGATGGTGAAGTTTTTGCGCAAGTCATGAACATTTCTACTGCTTATGATGTAGGAGTTTCTCAACATACTTACAATTTTCATAGTTTTTTTTTTTATAATTGACAGAATACCAAGTTGTCTTTTACTATTCTTGTTTATTAATCTTATATTAGTATATACAAATATTGTTAATGTTGGATATCTTTTATAGTCTTGAATTGTTTAAGGTGTACATCCACGGTCCTCAGGAAGTGCCGGATATATCGACTAAATTTCAGCACTCAGCTGAAGGATACTATATGAAGCTATACGTCACTGCACTCACCGTCTACACCTCATCAGACGCTGCTAAGTAATTAGCTGCTATCATCTATATGACCCACTCCTTCTTTTGTATCTTTATTTCTTTCTGTGTTTCTTTATTGGAAGAAAATTATAATGATTTTTTTATCACAAATGATTGAAAGCTATTGTTGTACTTCTCACCAAATTCCATTTTTGTTTTTCCAATTGGTAATGTTTTTCAGATAAGGTGCTAGAGTTCATTTTTGTAATAAATAACGAGATTTCTATACTAAAATGTTCTACTATTGTCTCCAGGTTGAGCGTTAATCAACGCCGTTGTCGGTTTCCTCACGAGAACAACCTCAAGCACAACTCAATATACACGTACACCATGTGTCGCATGGAGTGTCGCATACGATTGTGTCTCAAGTACTGCAAGTGTATCCCACACTTCTATAGGAAGATCGGTAACATTACTATTCTGACTCGTAGTAGTGGGGCAAACGCTGTGACGTTATTTCCTAATAGCGGCACGTGGACAGAGTCGTTTTGGAAAGTGGGAATTGTTGAACGGTCACTTCGCTTTGAGGCGCGGACTAGGGGCCTTCTCCGGGTTGAAACTGTTGGTTTGCCTATTTAAATTATTATTGTTAAGATTAGAGGGTATAACTGGGTTAGTGCATTAATTCAAAATTTCACTTACTTAGAGCAGTCAAATCATTTATATCATTAACATGTATTTCACAGGTGACGAACAATTTTGCGATATCAAAGGTCTACATTGTTTGGCTAAATATAAAGGTAGCAATTGCATTCATACACATTTATAATCCATGTGGATACTTTACAACAGAATTTGAACTATTTTACAGATGAATTGTACAAGTTACAAGACAAGAGTGGAAAGAAAATAAACTGTGGATGCTATCCTCTTTGCGACGATGTGAACTATGTGCTGCAATCAAATGTATGTAGCAATTCACAATCAAAAGACACATAGTAAAAACAAAGCACCTATGTAAGATAAACTAATTAAAGTAAATTCAAGCGACCTGATTCTAATATGATTGATTTTCAGGCTCTTCAAGAGTGGTTCCTGGGTACCAATCTCCAATGGGGCATGGTGACATATCCTCGCATGAGATACCGAAGGGATATTATTTTCGGCTTCACCGACGTGTTGGGTAAGACAATTTTCTCTCTTCACTAAACGTACCAATTATTAGTTTTAAAGTATTATTATGATTTTTGCAATCCAGTTGCTGTTGGTGGCATGGCAGGCTTGTTCCTGGGCTGCAGTGTTCTCAGCTTCATGGAGATCGTCTACTTCCTCTCTCTGCGTCTCGTCTGCTATGCTCACACGTCTAAATAAGTTTGAAAATGATTGTGTGATTTAATGTGATGTTGTTTTGTTGCACTGTGTCCTAGTAAATTCTCTAGTCAAAATGAAGTTTTCTTGCATCTACATTATTATGATGTATCTTATTTAAATTAGGTATGTTTTACGAACAACCTTTCTCGTTTGGTAACTTAACACAGTCATCCAAATTTTGAAATATACATATTTCACAGATGAATTGTTTAGAAAGGTAATGCATGTCTGGTGGTATGGAGATCGACGCGCACCATACTAACATACATACATAATCAGCATATAATGTTTCCACTCCTGGGACACGGGCCTCTTCTCGGAGAGAGGGAATGGGCCGTAATCTACCACGGGGGCCCAGTGTGGGTTGGTAGATGTCACATCGCTTTGAAGTTTTGCCTCTAGGACATGCCGGTTTCCTCACGATGGTTTTCTTAACCATTTTTGAGAGCAGTGGTGAAGAAATATTTACACAAAGTAAAGCCCCTGACGTATATGGCGTGGTGGCCTAGTGGTTAAAACACTAGCCTTTCAAGTATGAGGGCGCGGGTTCGATTCCAGGTCAGGCAAGTACCAATGTAACTTTTCTAAAGTTATATGTACTTTCTAAGTATATCTTGGACACCAATGACTGAAGATGAAGGAGAACATCTTGAGGAAACCTGGACTTTAATTCTGAAATCACCAACCCGCATTGAGCAAGCGTGGTGATTACGCTCAATCATTATCTGTATGAGAGGAGACCTGTGCCCAGCAGTGGGACGATAAAAAGGTTGATGATGAAAGCCCCTGACGGGGATAGGACTTAAAACTTGTAAGTCCCGGCCGATACCACTAGGCCGCCACCGCAACATACATTATCTTATATCACAAATTTTTCGTCGGTGACACTATCGCATATAGGTATAACAGTGAAATAGTGTAAACAAACTGCAGTATTAACCAAAGCTTTTTTTTTTATAACCATGAAACGTGGTGGTCTAAAGTCATGTGTTGGTTACGGGATGCCTGTTGACATTTACTGCTTACCTCGCTTGTACCTCTGCTTGTAATATTTGTTTTAATTTATCAGGAGAACATAAAGAGAATAGTTATTATGTATTTAAATGCCAAAATACGCACTAATTTCGTTATAAAGCCATTAACATTATAATTTACACAATGCACCCAAAACTACACCAATTTGTAACAAAGTACCCGCTGTGGGTCCAACAGACCTCAGGTAAATTTAATTTAGGGTTAAACGTAATTGCAGGCGACGCACATCGGGTCGTATTAACACATCGTAAATTCAACCCTTAAACACCTTGTTAATAATTAAGATGGGTCTTCGAGACCCTTGGGACTGTTAGGCCAATTTAACAATAACACCTACTGTTGTGGACGGGTCCAGGACATATCGGGTCACCTTTATTTAGTGATACTTTACAAGGATAAGGTTTAATTGAAGAGGTGTTATGTTATAATCTTGCAGTTTGTTAATTAATCGTTTAGTTAGAATTCAGATACTTAGTGAAAACTGAATCACCATTCAAGAGAATCGTCCTCCATATTAATCATATTCCATACATACATTGGCACACGGAAGATTTAACATTTTTTATTGAGGTTGTGCGAACCTATAGGATGATCTCTGACCTCCATGCGGGTGAAGCCGCGGGCAATAGCTAGTGAAACTAGTGCTTGACCGCAATCCCGCCTGATGGTAAAATATAACAGAATAGAATACCTACTTTTAATATGTACACCATATAGACTACAGAACATAAATATAAGATTTTACGAAGGGTGTCAACTACTTTCACAACCGACCAAAATAATTTATACCTGCCAAATATAACACTCGAAATAGTGCATACAGCAAGCTGTCGATAAAACTCATCATGGACTTATCTGTCGGCAGCAAGACGTACTCGCAACACATCGTCATAAAAGGCTTAGCTGTAGGACTGTGGGGGCACAGGGAGGGGGAAGAGGGGTATAATGTTTAAGATTATTGTTTGGAGTTAGCGGGGTTGAGGTAATTTAATTCTGAGACGTTCTACCTTTGTGTTTGGCGGAAGTGATGGGGTGACGGTGTTGTCGATGCTTTGTAAGTTATATGTTCTGGTATTATTGGCATAATTGTAGGTGATTACTCTTGACGGAGCTTAAAATAGAAACATTTCAATGTCGTCAATAACATCTATGAAAAAACTTACTTATATAGAACGTTATTTTTACTTTATACGATACCTGAATATAGGTTGTTCAGAATAAGGTACTGAATCGATTGTAATCATTTTTACAACCTGTTATATTTTTTCCCCAAAACATTTAGAAATTGTTGCAGTTTGGTTACCGAGCGCACAACACAGCTGACGGTAGATCATAGTACTAGGAGACACCCGCGCCGCGTCGCTACAGGCGCGGGCGGGCGAGCGGTACGTTGACCATATTTTTGTTGGGAAAACCAAGTAAGATAACAAGCACATATATGTAACTTTGTGGATTTTCATGATATCTTTTTGAAATTTTGTACAAAGATTATTTACTTAAAAACACTGGACACTTCTTACTGGTTTCGCATAAAAAAAAAAAAAACGTTATGTAGGTATATAATTTTCTCTTTGAGTATCATTAGGAGTATATTAAAATATCAATTGCAATTTCCCTTTTTTAAATTGTGAATATTGCTTGACTATACAATTCAGGATGTATTAGAGGCTCAAGCACACAAAATAGCAATTCGAAAACCGAAACGCGTTGCCTCATCTGGTTTCAAAATAATATCGACATCAGCGTCCACATCCCTAAAACGAGCTGTTTATTAATACTACATGTTAAGATTTTAATTGTGACCATCAAGTGGCTTTTGTTTATGAATGAGTCCCCGCAGGGGGCGCCACCTACGATACTCGAGGATGTGAGGTGAAACTTGTAGGTTTGTGGGTAGGTGCGTATGTGCCGTATGCGTATCAATTATATCTTTGACAGGGTGTAACTTATATCGAGGGTGGAAACTTGCCAGTAGGGTGATTACTGGCTTCAAACATTGTGTTAAGGATACTGAGATAAGAAGTTAATACAGTATTTTTTTTTGTTTTGGTTCTTATTCCAAAAACAGCTTTTGAGTTTTAATCGGACATCGATTTGGAGTTATATTCGTACAGAGTTCATCGTCATCATCATCAACCTTTTTATCGTCCCACTGCTGGGAACAGATCTCCTCTCATACAGAGAAGGGGTCATCCATAAAGTACGTCACACATAAAGGGGGGAGGGGGGTGTCGACAAAGTGTGACATGGTGTGACAAGGGGTGGGTGGGGTACTATGTTTCGTGACATCACATTTCAAAATCGAATATAGCTAGAGGTAATAATCGCGTTATTTGAAATATTAATTATAAACTAAAAAATATTTCCAACTCTATCTTTGGGACAATACGGTTTAAATTGTTTTCTTTACGAGATCATACTCGCTTTAGTGCTGTTTTAATTTAATAATTTTTCGATGTGAAATTGCAAAACATGTGACGTCACATTGGGGGGGGGGTCTCAGAAATGTGAACACCTGTGACAAGGACGGAGGGGGGGCTCAAAAAATCATGAAATTCGTGTGACGTACTTTATGGATGGCCCCGAAGGATTAAGCGTAATCGCCACGCTTGCTCTATGCGGGTTGGTGATTTCAGACTTAAAGTCCAGGTTTCCCCAAGATGTTTTCCTTCACCTTGTAATCAGTCATTAGTGTCCAAGACATACTTAGAACGTACATATAACTTAGAAAAGTTACATTGGTACTTGCCTGACCTGGAATTGAACCCGCACACTCATACTTGAGAGGCTGGTGTTTTAACCACTAGGCCACCACGACTCATTAGAGTTATTTATTTGAAAATAATTTTGTAAACATGATAAAGATGGCATTCATTATTTTTCCCAAAGGAAAAATAATATCCTAACACTTCCAAGTACTGCCTAGGATGTTTTATAAGTTAGCACTTCGGGCCAATAGTTTAATTATACAATATGTAAAGAAAACCCTGTCCGATCCGTGAAGGTATTGTTAGGTATCGATAACTGATTCTACTAATGCCTACAAAGCCGGGCTAAACCTAAAAAAAAATCCCCCTAAAAAAAATTAATATTATTTCGCAAAAAGAGGTAACTTAAAACATGTGCGGTAGGCCATACAGGCGACGCGGCGAGGCGGGCGAAGAGGGGCGTGGCACGCGGCACGCGGTCGCATCGCTATTCGCTCAGAATTATACCGTCAAAAACAATGTTGTCACTTTTTAAAAATTACCAAATTTTGGGGAAGTTGGAATTAATTCGCGGGAAAAAAAGATAATTTCAAAATTGACTAGTATTGTTACTATGATGATTATGTAAAATTTCATATGCTATTTGCTCATGTGTTTACCTAACCTTTACAATCCTTACGGGTCGGACAGGGTTTTCTTAACATATTGTATATAGAAACAATATAATAAGGGTTTCTGCAGGCCTGTAGTCAACATGGTCCCTTCGTGTATTGTTCTTTTATCCAATCTCTTTGTCCAAAAAACCAATTCATTTTGTACCCCTCGCATAGCATACAAACTTTCCGCCATTTGCCACCCTTAGCCATTTATATTAAAAGCTGTCATAAAACGTTTATAATATCGATACACGTGCCGATTGTGAGAGGGTAAATAGGTAGTTTACGAGATACGGAAAACGTAATGTTTTTTGAAGGGGATAGTAATCGTTAGATATTTTTGAAGGTCATGTTAGTGTGAAATATTATGATAAATTACCTATAGTACTTATGTAAACTTCTGGTGTCTAAATATTTGTAACCAAATTTCACGGAAATGGTTTGATTGATTTTTGTGACAACTAGGTTTGCCGGGGCAGTTTGTAACAGAAAATAAAGGATAGTATTTCAGTCAAGAGCAAAAGTATGCATGCATTCGGCTTTATTCAAAAGCGATTTACTGCTTTATTTTGACTATAATTTTATGTTGTTACGAACAGCCAAACACATTGGTTTTTGTAGGTAATTCTGTGTGTTGTATTTCAAATTAGCATTCATAAAAAATAATAAAAAATTAAGTACCAAGTATTCACATACTTATGAATGTATAATGTTAAGCATACTCATCATCATCCCAGCGTTAATCCCAGTCGCATCCGCAGCCTTTTCAGCTTTGGAGTCTGGGGTCCGCTTTACCAGTCCAACTGCTGATATGGCTAAACTTCGACATTTTCCGTGAAGCGACTGCCGTCTGACCTCCACAACCCGAAGGCGACATCGAAGCATTGCAGTTAGACCAATTGTTGGATTTTTGAAGGCTCCAACAACCCGTAACGACTGCCACTAGTTGTTCGTATGGCAACCGGGACCAACGGCTTAACGTGCTTTCCGAGGCACGACCAGACCAGTGCAAATATTCATATTCATGCATACAAATACTTGCACTGTGCGGGGATCGAACCCGCGCCACCTTGCGCAGCGGCCGCGTCCGGCGTATCCTCATGCCTCTAGTTGCAGGAGACTCCCTGGTTATCAACATTGAACTGCTGGGGCCGGCCACCGCAGGCGTGGGCTTGCGGGCAGGCAGCTCGTCACCCGGTAAGGACCAGCCTGGGTCGATGGCGCGTTGTGTTTTGCCTCAAAGAGATGTGAGCGATGTGATGTGATGTAGGGTCCACGAGGACCCTCGCCTCCCAGGGCCGCTGGTTGTTCGAAAGAGATACCATGGCCAAGGAGCGCTACTATTATAAACATGAATACTAGTATTCAAAACGTTCCGCATGATATTTTTAGACATGTCATGTACCTACGTAATATAAGGTATAGGCTTATATTATACTCGGTCCATTTAATTATCGAAATGTATCAAAACAACAACAAGACAAGTGTTATCCAATTCCCGCATCCTTGCGTGTATTGCCATCAAATCAAATCCCCTGACCAATCGTTTATTTACCCTACCTTTAAGATTGCCAGATAAAAAAATGCTCCCTGATTTATGGGTATTTTTTCTCTCCGATAAATAGTTGTCTTGAAGGCCTGTAGGGCGGGCTCTTCTCATTTTTCTAAGGTGGATATTGCCTTTTTTGCTGATAAAGAGATGACGAATGAGGTAGGTGCGATATTTTATGTGTTGCCGTCAGATTTATTATATGGGTTTTTATTTTACGATCACTTTATTATAGGTGTGGTTGAGATTATTTTTGGCCTTATTTTGGTGTTGATGCCGACAGCCTCCGTGGCGTAGCGGTAGCGAACGCGGCCGCTGCGCAAGGAGGCGCGGGTTCGATCCGCGCGCAGTGCTGATATAGCAGTGTATGAATATGAATATTTGCACTGGTCTGGTCGTGCCTCGGAAAGCACGTTAAGCCGTTGGTCCTGGTTGTCATACAAACATCTACTATCAGTCGTTACGGGTTGTTGGAGTTCTCTAAAGTCCAACAATTGGTCTAACTACTATGCTACGATATCGCCTTCGGGTTGTGGAGGTCAGACGGCAGTCGCTTCACCGAAAATATCGAAGTTTAGCCAAAATCAGCAGTTAGACTGGTAAAGCGGACCCCAGACTGCAAAGCTGAAAAAGCTTCGGGTGCGACTGGCATTAACGCTGAGATGATGATGATACTAAGTTACTATGTGCAAGTGCCTGTATTGATACTATAGAGAGCAGGTCAACCACTGTTATTTATTTATTTAAACTTTCGCACAAAGAAAATGTACAGAGGCGGACTTAATGCCTTAGGCATTCTCTACCAGTCAACCTCGGGTGGTGAAGAGACTAGATGGCAGGTGCTTTAGTTACGGTACAATGGACAGGAAAAGAAAAACTCATAACACTATCTAAACAAATACTTAAATAACTACTACTTACCCCCTTACCCCTACCCCCCCCCCTGCCCCTTACTTACTTACTTTATCTCTACATTCATTGTTTAAGTGGGTCTAAAGAAGACTTATATTGTTTAGCTGTACCTAACTAAAGTGGTAGAAGGACTTTTAGGCGCCTGACGGAAAATACATGGGAAAGTTATTACCTATTATAGTAAACATTTGTGGAATTGTCACAGAAATTCTTATGACAAAACTAGCTGGCGGCATTAGATAGTTTTGGATACTCATCAAAAGAACGTTGTAGTGTTGTAAATGCAGTTTATGAACCTATAGTGTGTTTAATAGTTCGAAACAAGACAGAAAGTATAGCAAATTATCGATCCGATACTTTGCTAACATAGTTCTGAAAGGCGCTAAACTTAAGATAATATAATATTACTTTTGATATTCCATTACTCAATATCTTTTTTTACATCTTCAAGTCGTCTTTTGATTAAACTGTAGGTACATAGCTACTTACACAAACAATGTACTTACCTATTGTCGTTTTGATGCAGTGGATGTGAGCGCTCGTTAAAAAGTTAGGCGACGAGAGGCGCCTGCCACAGACTACCACAATGGAGAGAGGTGAGATGGATGATACAGGGTGACGCTGCTGAACATTATACATTTACTCTATTTTAATAGCTGTTGTAAGACGGCCATGGGAGATAAGACCATTAGGGCGCGATGTGTATTGGTAAGTCACATTTCTTCAATTTTCTTTGCAGGATATGTTGGATTCCTCTCAATGTTTTCCATCACCGTTTGAGAGCTGTGGTGATGAAATAATTTACTCAAAGAATACTGCCTGTTTACGGCGTGTATTTTCCAAAAAATCATTAATTAAAAGATCTTTAATTACTAATTTTAACAATTGGTTGAGTTAATTACAAAACCGATTCTTGTAACTTCATCTTAGTTTTATCATTCAGCGAAACCGTCACTTATCATAAGAATAGTATGTTTCCCGATAAAACTCAAAAAAAATATTACTTTTGAGTAAAATCTTAAATATTACCTAGTTATGTAAGAAGCATAGTCACTAGGCTGGGTTTGCCATGTATAGAGTATAATAGCCACACATACTTTAAGCAAACGTAACGTAACCGTTAAAATAACTTCCTTTAAAGGGAATAAATTATAACACCACTTTCTTCCTTAAACACCCCGTTTTATAAAAATTAAAAATCACTTTATTTTAATTAATTCTTACATATTCCTTGCTCGTTTTCTCAAACACCCTGTCACCGCCCGCTAGAGGTAACATCACAAGTTAGCATGTTTTGTTTCTTAGTTAAATCTTTGTTCACCGCAAGAGGCGCCTCCCCGGCCCCCTCGAGTGACATCAAACGCGGATGTCGGAAGTGACGTCATTGTTAATGGCGGATCGGTTATTTTGAATAAGTGGGTAAGTTAAGGGTTTCAGTTGAAGTATCTTGTTGTGTTTGATAATGACAAGATTATTTCATTGTGTTCATTAATTTTGGGCAAGAACATGATAAAGTTTTTTTATAGAACTTTAATTTCACAGTACGACCTACAATTCTCATATATGAGAGTATATAAGAGAACCACCAGCCACACGTGTCAACGCACAGCATATCGACGTGTTTTTTTTAAAAAACGAATTAAGTAACAAGGTCATCCAATACATTGTATTAATCGTAGGTAGATAAGCAGCAAAAAGAAAAAAAAGAAACTAACCTACGTCCTTTCATACGTATCACAATTCATTTTAGAGGTAAAGCGGTGGTAGGCCATAACATCGGCTGCCGGCACCAGTTATCACCCACCAGACAAAGTGTTGCCGCCAAGCGATTCGTCGTATTTCGGCATGATGTCTGATGAAGCCGTACGGAGGACGGGTCTGAGCAGTTGTGTTGCGATGTGTGCCAGGTACGATGCGCCAAATATTGCTGTGTTGGAAGCTTGGTCATGGAGGGTCTCCAGGGCAATCTCCCTCTGGCGCAACATCGTTGGTCCTGTCATTGGGTTTAACATTGCATCACCTCGCTCAACTACCATCTCCCTTCCTCTTCACTCAGTTTTTTGAGCTAGCGCGCTTTACCATCAACGATTGCATCTCTGCTTACCATCAGACGGGATTGCGATCAAGCACTGGTTTATAATTATAAAAAAAGTGAAATATGATATTTATCAATGAATTGATTCACAATAATCCAAGAAATTAACAATTCCAAATATACCTTTCGCTTGGTTTACGCATAACCATAACTGATTGTGTACGTAATCGATTGTAGACGTACGTATGAATTAACTAATTAGAGTGTGCTAATCTCATACAGTGATAAGTTGTGTTTAGCATATTAGATATTGCATGCCTAATTACTACCTATATTCATGTTAATGGAACATTATGACATCATGATTAGATCTCCCTGACCGTTTATTTTTTGCAGGTCTGGTGCAGCTGTGAAGTACCTATGATATGTTTTAAATGGAAGCAAATACTTCAGAAAATGTTACGGTGCAGATTACATTGGTAAATAATTATCTCAATGTCATCATCAACCTTTTTATCGTCCCACTGCTGGGCACTGGTCTTCTCTCATACAGAGAAGGATTGAGTGTAATCACCATGCTTACTCAATGCTGGTTGGTGATTTCAGACTTAAAGGCCAGGTTTCCTCAAGATGTTTTCCTTCACCTTCAGTCATTGGTGTCCAAGATAAACTTAGAAAGTACATATAACTTTAGAAAAGTTACATTGGTACTTGCCTGACCTGGAATCGAAGCCTTAGTATCTCTCATATCTTCGTATATCGTATTAACTCAGTGTAATATATGTACACAACATTCATTGTGTTATTTATAATATCTCACCGGCGCGGTAACTACGTAACACACTATCAGTAGCAATGGGTTTCATTCTGACAGTTTAACAACATTCATTGTGTTATTTATAATGTCTCACCGGCGCGGTAACTACGCAACACACTATCAGTAGCAATGGGTTTCATTTTGACAGTTTAACAACATTCATTGTGTTATTTATAATGTCTCACCGGCGCGGTAACTACGTAACACACTATCAGTAGCAATGGGTTTCATTCTGACAGTTTAACAACATTCATTGTGTTATTTATAATGTCTCACCGGCGCGGTAACTACGTAACACACTATCAGTAGCAATGGGTTTCATTCTGACAGTTTAACAACATTCATTGTGTTATTTATAATGTCTCACCGGCGCGGTAACTACGTAACACACTATCAGTAGCAATGGGTTTCATTCTGACAGTTTAACAACATTCATTGTGTTATTTATAATGTCTCACCGGCGCGGTAACTACGTAACACACTATCAGTAGCAATGGGTTTCATTCTGACAGTTTAACAACATTCATTGTGTTATTTATAATGTCTCACCGGCGCGGTAACTACGTAACACACTATCAGTAGCAATGGGTTTCATTCTGACAGTTTAACAACATTCATTGTGTTATTTATAATGTCTCACCGGCGCGGTAACTACGTAATACACTATCAGTAGCAATGGGTTTCATTCTGACAGTTTAACAACATTCATTGTGTTATTTATAATGTCTCACCGGCGCGGTAACTACGTAATACACTATCAGTAGCAATGGGTTTCATTCTGACAGTTTAACAACATTCATTGTGTTATTTATAATGTCTCACCGGCGCGGTAACTACGTAATACACTATCAGTAGCAATGGGTTTCATTCTGACAGTTTAACAACATTCATTGTGTTATTTATAATGTCTCACCGGCGCGGTAACTACGTAACACACTATCAGTAGCAATGGGTTTCATTCTGACAGTTTAACAACATTCATTGTGTTATTTATAATGTCTCACCGGCGCGGTAACTACGTAACACACTATCAGTAGCAATGGGTTTCATTCTGACAGTTTAACAACATTCATTGTGTTATTTATAATGTCTCACCGGCGCGGTAACTACGTAACACTCTATCAGTAGCAATGGGTTTCATTCTGACAGTTTAACAACATTCATTGTGTTATTTATAATGTCTCACCGGCGCACTATGGGAAAATCGCGTATGTTTCGTCTCAAAACTCCGTATCTCAGTTATTTCAAAACTAAATGATCTGTAATTTCGCATACATATACGTGAATGTATAAGGTTTAAAAGAAAAAATAATAATTTTGAAAATTATGTTTATTAATTTATTTAAAAAATAAAAAATAAAATAAATACATGCATTTATAAGAAAATATACTTTTTTTTAAATTTACTTACATAAAATAGAATTAAATATCATTGTATAAACAGTGTCTAGCGAGAAAAAAACAATGTACAAAATTCAACAATCTCCTACAGATTTTCGTTGACAGCAAGAAGGGACTTGGCTTCATCGAAAAGTTCTTTCGATATTGTTTCTGAGGTATTTCTCAAACTTGATATATATGGATCAGAAGTGTACAATAAGGTATGGAACACGTCTGTATTGGTAGCCGCTCTTGAACATTTTCTAGAATGATGAAGTCTAAACTTTTTGTAATCCTTGTTGCGGGATTCTTGAGCGTCTTCGGACAATTGTCCGATAGGTAATATAGCATAGTACTCAATGATTTTTTTCTCCGTGAATAAGTATTTTATGTACGGAGGAAGGCATATAATACCAATTATAATTATTTACGTACAGTTGGGCGGTACTATATGCGTATTCACCGAACTTTTTTGAATCAATAGCCATTCCAGATGACATAGTTTGTAGTATAATGTACATTCGTTTTATAAGTTCTACGTCTACACCTGTAATGTCTGCAGAGCAAGAGTAATTCTGAAAAAATCTCCGAGCTGTGTTGCCGTCATTACTATTTCCAGTGCCTTGTCGAGGTTTATCGATATGCAGTCCCATTTCCTCCCTAAACCGCTTTTGTACCAGTTTTTTCTTTTCGTCTTTGTTTTTTTATTTTCTGGTGTAGTGGCTGACCACTTTTGGAAAGACAAGTTATAGGAAATGTGTAAAATCATCTCCATACTTCTAATCCAAGCGTGTAGTGTTGACAGTCCATATTGAAATGAACTTTCATTCACATCTCGTGTCCTAACTGCCTCTAAGTTATTCATTTGCCGAGGAGTAGCACCACAAATTGTACAAGAAGCGCTCAAAGGAGTTTCAGTTAAAACTTGTGCTACTTTACCATCAATCATGGTTAAAAATAGGTTATGAGTAATTTCAATTACTTCACCATTCTTATTTATCATGGAAGCAGACAGGTTTTCAATTTGATTTTTGATATCAGCCACAACAGAAGCGGTTTTTTCAGGAGTTTCTTTGGCAAATTCTATCAATATAGGTCTGCAATATCTTACGGATGAGCAAGTTTCATTTTTCCAAATAACAATATTAGTTGTCTCATCTATGAGTTTAATGGGTACAAGTGAAGCAATAAAAAGGTTCGCATCTGATGTGAAATCGCTTTCTTCGGGCAAAACTTGCTTGTATTCACTTTGCCCTGATGACCCGTCACAACCCCATTTGCAGAATAGTTTCAACTGTCTTAAACCGTTTTTGTAAACTGAACCAATTAGTAATATACGTGCCACAGTATGATCCAATAAGTCTTGCAGATTGACTTTTGCACTTATGTTAGTAATGGTTATGCTCGAATCTGGTGGGTAACACATCTTCTTCGCTTCGGCTAAAGTTGGATAAGAAGGAAACACTGAGCAGTTTTTGTCCGCCAAACAAATACGAAGTTTCCCATACTGTTCTTTGTTAAGGTCTAAGTCAATAAATATCCGCAGTGCTTCTTCCTTTGTAAAAGGTATAACATCTTCAGGGTTCTCAGTTATGAATTTAAGAAACTTTTTCTTGTCATTTTTTGACGCAGTTCGTATAATATTAACAATTGTGGCCTCCTCCGTCTCACCCATAGACCGCAACTCCTGAGTATATGCATTGAGCACACAGTCCAGTCCGTACTCTTGTATTAATTGCATGTTTTTTCGTTTCTTTGTTTTTTCTGAAGATGCTTCGTATGGTTTCGATGGTCTGCCACCTGCACTGCTTCCAGACGTATTAGGGTCATTAACTGTGACTCGACACTCCAGTGGAACACGAAATTCAACATTTAACCAGTCGACGTTATTACTATCAAAGCGTTCTCTTTTCCGGGATGCATTTCTCCAGCGTTCGTTACATTTAGATACCAAGTTTCTTT
Source organism: Sesamia nonagrioides (assembly GCA_017933935.1). Lineage (NCBI taxonomy): Eukaryota > Metazoa > Arthropoda > Insecta > Lepidoptera > Noctuidae > Sesamia > Sesamia nonagrioides. Next base: position 2,715,349 of record JADWQK010002063.1, read on the forward strand.
GAATGTAGGAGACCACAGTATTCATATCCTCTGGTGACAAATTGAAATTTTCTTGCAAGTAGTTTTCTATATTATTCCCATTTATCAACAAATTGCACAACTCTCGTTTACTACAAACAAATTCACCCATTATTTTCAAATCAGATAACTTCTGTGAATATTTGAAAATAGGTATTAACTGCTTTTTTAAGGCAACTGAATTTCTGATGAACAACTGTGGATGTTTCAGGGTTCGCCTTTCTTTTATAGGCCAATGAATTAGTGCTATGTGCAAAAAGATAAGAAACTAATATTTGCACTCTTCCCATAACCAACCTGTTTTTAATTTGACCCTAATTGATATAGTGACCTAATTGATTAATTTGACCTTAATAGATAACAGATGATTATGTGAGCAGTAAAAAGATATTGGAAAAAAATTATCTCGCGATATGTTTTGGTACCGTGTCAGAAAAGGCGCAAGTATGCGCAACTTTTTTTTTTCTCCTTGTGTAAACTAATGTATAAAGATCGTAATACAACAAATATCTCGACAGCGGCAAACAGCGGTAAACGGGTAAGTCTCGTTAAAAAAAAAGTAACCTGAAAATTATACCATCTTAAACTACATTGGTTAATTTTAATTTATTTATTTATTATATATAATATTATTTAAGAAACGTTATGAGGAGATTATAAGCATTTCAAAAATGTATAATACTTATACATTTATAAGAAAAACTTTCGAGTAATGTCTCGTTGAATTGTAGTAATGTATTGTGCCAAAATCACATCATTGAACATGAGTTAGCTTTGATGCCTTTTTATATACATTATGGTTAGCAAAAAATAATTTAAAAACTATAGAAAAGAAAGCTTATTTATAAGACTAAATTAATTAATTAGTTCTACTCCATAACAACGACTTTCACGTGAAACGGTTTTGAGACGGCCTTGTATGGGGCTTTCCCATAGTGCGGCGCGGTAACTACGTAATACACTATCAGTAGCAATGGGTTTCATTCTGACAGTTTAACAACATTCATTGTGTTATTTATAATGTCTCACCGGCGCGGTAACTACGCAACACACTATCAGTAGCAATGGGTTTTATTCTGACAGTTTAACAACATTCATTGTGTTATTTATAATGTCTCACCGGCGCGGTAACTACGTAACACTCTATCAGTAGCAATGGGTTTTATTCTGACAGTTTAACAACATTCATTGTGTTATTTATAATGTCTCACCGGCGCGGTAACTACGCAACACACTATCAGTAGCAATGGGTTTTATTCTGACAGTTTAACAACATTCATTGTGTTATTTATAATGTCTCACCGGCGCGGTAACTACGCAACACACTATCAGTAGCAATGGGTTTTATTCTGACAGTTTAACAACATTCATTGTGTTATTTATAATGTCTCACCGGCGCGGTAACTACGCAACACACTATCAGTAGCAATGGGTTTTATTCTGACAGTTTAACAACATTCATTGTGTTATTTATAATGTCTCACCGGCGCGGTAACTACGCAACACACTATCAGTAGCAATGGGTTTTATTCTGACAGTTTAACAACATTCATTGTGTTATTAACGTTGTTTAGCAGAAACATTTTAGAACATATGGAGCAATGGATTAGTAACATGTTTCAAAATGATTCCAACTGATAGTAATAGTGTGTTACGTAATTAAGGTGCTGGGAACTGGACTATGTAGCGTGCAGAACTATGTAATGTGCAGTAGCATTTGCGACACTTGACTAACGAGGCAGTTTGAGATATATTAACCGTTGCACTAAAAACAATTTCAAGTCCAAAGACTTGAAATTGTTTGCCAGTGATGACTTAAGGAACTGAAACGTGGTCGCTCACAATGGGCCTCATGCGAAGGCTCAGTCACACAAAGGGCGATGGAAAGAGTTATTCTTGGAGTTTCTGTGCGCAATCGAATCAAGAATCAGGAGAAGAACCGAAGTCACCGACATTGCCCTTCGAGTCCCTAAAATGAAGTCGCAGTAGGCGGGGCACATTGCTCGTAGAACCGATGGCCGATGCCACAATAAGGTTCTGGAGTGGCGGTCACGTACCCGAAGATGCAGCGTAAGGAGGCCACCAACAAAGTGGATCGATGACCTGGCGAGGGTCGCGGGAAGCCAATGGATGCGGACAGCACAAGACCCGTCATCGTGGAAAGCCTTGGGGAGCCCTTTGTCCAGCAGTATACCTCTATGGGCTGAACAATTTAACTAATAATGCGACAAAAATCTGCGATTAAAATGAAACCAGGGTGCACACATTTCATTAACCTTTACAGTTTAATCCGCAATCCATCGGATTCATTCGCCTTTTTTCGATAGTCCTTCACAACGTATATCGTTCTGGCAAAGCGGCTGATCAAATCAACCGTTTATTTGTACGGGGGCACTCGGCCGTGGCGGATATCGCGGATATTCTCGCGGATATTTGCGGTGTGCATTCGGAATTTAAATAGCGTGCTTGTGTATATTGGTGTGTTTCACTAATTTGTAGAGTCCTGTTAATTTTGTGACATTTTGGTCACCTTAGTTTGTGTTCGAAAATTAGGTTTGCTGTCGACACTGCTTCACGGGTACTTTGTATTATTGGGATGGACAGAAAACAAACAAAATGATGGAAAAGCCTTGAAACCTAGCATTGGCTGAAAATTGGCTAAGGAAGAAGAAAGAAATATTAATTTTAATCATCAATCCTAAATAAAGAAATAAACATTTTTATAACACTAATTCTCCAACTTTCAACAACACTTAATAAAACTGTGCCTACAGCCCTAGATTATAGTATGATGTTATTTGTCTAGTTGTACAAGACATGTGTACTCCTAAATATAGTTAGTATCGATTTATACATCCTAATAAACGCACGTATATTGGTCCACTGAAACAAGAAAGTACATCCTAAGTACTTCAGACAGCAAAGGCACAAAACTACGATAGATCCACAACTTACAACTATTATGACTATATGATCTAACCTCATCTCTTCGTTAACATGATCCCTAATCAAATCATCAGTGACGAACCAAAATCCTAAACAAAAACATTGTACTAATTCTAAACCAAATCCCTTACTATCAACATCACTAAACACCCGCAATTTAACCCTCTCGTCACAACGGCACTAATTCGAAAACGCGTATTTCGAAATTTGAAAATTTGTATTCCGAAATTCGAAGTCCGTATTTCGTATCGACCGTTGACGGTAGATCGAAATTAACAGAGGATTGGTTGTCCAATCACACTGATCGCACTGTTATTGAGCCTCCACTTAATAATATGGCACAAATAGTGTTCACACTTTCTGTTTAGTGCAACGTTGATTGCCAATCAAAAATGTTGTTTGGCTGTTTAATTTGGGCTTTTAAAGGTTATTGAGGTAAATTATGAAATTATACGTTGAATTGTACAAGTGTGTGTGTGATGATGATTGGCAATTAGGGTGAAATTGAAGTGCTAGTTAACTGGATTAAAATTGATGTTTGGAAAATGTTTAAACATAATATCACGCCTGGATTTCAAAGGATAGGTAGAGATGATCTTAGTGTACTTAGGTCACTTCTGCCTAAAATCTCAATATCATTACTAATGTTATAATTGTGAAAGTGAGTGTGCTTCTTTGTTCAACATTCACGCCTAAACTACTGAACAGATTTGGATAAAATTTGGCAAACAGATACTTTATAAATATGAATAACACATAGGATACTTTTATCCCGATATTCACAAGGGATCGAAACTTACGCGGGTGGAACCGAGGGGCGCGTCGAGCAGATTTATATTACCTACAATTGTTGTAAGTTAAAACTTGTCAAAATCTCGTCGCAGTCTTATCTTAACGATAAAACGATACTAAAAACTTGTTAAAATGTTGGGATATTAGAGGTAGGAGGATAGCTTGAGACCGAGATCAGCTACGAATATTACGATTGCAAGAATTGTTTCCCGAGATATTTGCGTCCTTTGTAATTATTTACGGGTGTTGAAATGTTGTATTTCAATTAAAAACATGATGTTTTCTGAAACACATTTTAATTTACCCTATTGAAACTACGTTACTAATTGACGCTACATTAACGATTGGAAGCTAAACACGGAAAAGGTTAAAATAAAAGCACAGATATTTCCATCGCTTCACATTTAGCATAATTTTCTTTCCACTATCGGTAACATTGTAAGATACATCATGAAGACAAATTCTTAAAACAGTAACACAAGTAATTGTTCATTTGTGTTTGCGGTGGAGCCATAAAAACCGCAAGTTACGAGCGCGTGTCCTAACAGCGCATTTACGTACCTGAGTTACTGTGGTACACTATTCAAAGGATATATGTATAATGTGTATCATGGGTAAAGATTCATTTACATAATGTATATTTTATTTTTTTATAAATTATAAACTAGCGCTTGACCGCAATCCCGCCTGATGGTAAGCAGTGACGCAATCGTTGATGGTAAAGCGCACTAGTTTATTAAGAGCCTATTCACTCTAGCCTTGGAGACACTCAAATTGTAGTCCGACGGAAACACCGCCGCTGGCAAATTGTTCCAGTCCCGCGATGTACGCGATATAAAGGAGGAGGCGAAACGCTTCGTCCGGATCGTACTGGTGTTAACAACGTAAGGGCGGAAACTAGCCGTACGACGGGTTGTCCGATGGTGGAACGGAGATGGGGGAATTAAATCATGCAATTTCCTCGCACACTCCCCAAAATGCATCCTATAGAACATCGAAAGGCTGGCTACTCGACGTCTATGCTCTAGGCTTTGGAGACCATCTAGAGTTAAATCAGGGTCACCAATCAGCCTCTTCGCACGCCTCTTCACTGAATCCAAAGTGGCCAGGTGACACTTAGCAGCACCAGCCCAAATGTGGCTGCAGTACTCCAGTATAGAAGTTGAAAAGCAAAATGCCTATAGCATTTTCCATGGATCAAAATATAATTACGGTTATTTGTCTTCCATGTTAATTATATTATTAAGAGACTCCTGCATTATAGATCAAAACTTACTTTTATAACATTGAATCGGTTCAGCATTTTCACAAATAGAAAGAGTGAACTAACTTTCGGTATGTATGTCCTAGGCTAGCAGAGTCAGCAAAATTGTGCCTTTTGAAGCTAGGGTAGCGAGATGACACTTCACAATCGTCCAAAAATACAACAAAATAAACAGGCTTGTGAATATTAATAGCTTAATGTCAATGGAATAATATATATAACGTAATAAATAGTAACGTAAGTAAGTTGCCCGAGTGGGTGAAAACCATCTCATACGGCAAAACAGAAAAGATTGAAAAATCGTAATTTGTACAGTAATACACCCCAATGAACACATACACATGCTCCACATTGAGCATGTAGGTGTGGCAATGTGTGTGTTTATGGGATACACACATTTCCCACCTACATTCACACTCACACACTCCATACGCTTGCTGTGGACGAGTAGGCCAAGGTATTTTTTACTAAAATTATATTTAAAAAGTGTAACTCCAATATGAATTTATCTTAAAAAAATAATCATCGAAGTCACACCATTTTGTCAAAACAAAACGACGCTCACTTGACACCGCGTCGTAATTGGCTTCATTACATATTCTCGTTAACGTTATTTGTCGCGAGCTTCGCCGCTTATTTCGTGGCCCACGACATGTTTATTGTTAATGTTTCCTTGAATTTTTGGATATTTTAACGCAATATTTTGCTGTGTTTGTTTGTTTATTTTATTTCTTTATGGGAAATCATAGATGTTAAATAAACATAATAAAAACCTTTTTTTTTTACTATACGAGTTCAGCGTTTTCCAAGTGACGACTCTGACAAGAAAGACCGAACTCCAAGGTTACATAATCATGGTCAGGTTCATAACCATGCAGGCTAATCTCTGAAATTACAGATTTGGGTAGACCTGTCCAGCCAGTACCTACATACATTTGTCAGTAATCTTACTGCTCATATCACAACTCAATGAGATAAAGGGGAATAAACATAATGGGGTTTATTTAGCTTTCCGCCCGCGGCTTCGTCCGCGTGGAATTCGGTTATATCGCGCTTTTTTAGATTCCTCATTTTCGGGAATAATTTATCGTACAGTATCATTTAGCTTCTAAGTTTACATGTACATATTCGTTTGAAATATATTACTTTGCTTTAAACGACACACAGCCATCTATCAGCGAACTGGTATGAAGCTAGCAATATTTTTGTTTGCCCTCGGGAATATCAATTTTTCCGAAATAAAAAGTACCCTATTATTTAATCAGGACTTCTAACTGTACATCTGCAAAATTTCAAAACTATCGGTTCAGTAGTTACGACGTGGAAGCGGAACAAACAAACCCACTTTCCGATTTATAATATTTGTAAGGATAATGACGTCAAAAACATATGTTTGTACAGTCACTAATCACTAGTTAACTTTAAGCAATATTTATTAAAAGGAGCAAAGTATAAGTACTATAATTTAAAATACTAAACAGCCGTATAAGCCTTACAATCGAACGTTAAGCGGGGAACACACTCGCAGCATGCGGCTAATGGCGATCTGAGTGGTTTCACGTGTACACCCACCTTAGGCGTGCGGGGCGCCGCTAAATCCCCTACTTTTAGTTTTTTACTAACTTTTGCGTAAAGTGCACATTGTATCGCTCTCTCATAAGAGGATTTTAGCTTCACAGCTTAACTTCGCTTGTTAATTTTACTGAAAATATTTAGTGGTTTTTCGAACTAAAAATTAGCTTGAAATGTTTGCAGGGTTATGTTAGATCATAAGACATAAGAAATCAGTGACTCTTTCAGTTTACATAATATGTATGTATAACTGAATTACGTTCTCAATGATTTGGATATCACTAAGGAGATAGCTGAAAAATAAGGTTTTTTTTTTTCAGGAAAATCCTTATCTACTTGCTACTTAATAATTATATTAAAAGTAGCCAGATAATTCTGGAGGCCCTATTCTCTTTTCAGTTTAAAAATACAGCTTACAGTATTTTTATCGAAGGTATGTAACAGGCGCCAACTGACCCGCGTGGCCCATTTTCTCCTACCAAGAAGCCCGTCCCAGTGACAACGTTATAGGATGATTATGTAATATGTATGTTTCCGATCTATTGTATAAAACTGTTTTATATTGTTTCTCACTACTTAAGTATAGAGTGAAGGAGGTAAAAGAAGCACCCATCAGACAAAGTCTTGCCGCAAAGCGATTCGTCGTTTTCCGGCACGATGTCTGTTAAAGCCGAAGAAAACGAAGGACGGGTCTAAGCAGTTGTGTTACGATGTGTGCCTGGAATGATGCATCAAATGTACTTTTGTCGGGGGTCTGGTCGTGGAGGGTCTCTAGATCAATCTCCCGGCGTAGCATCGTTGGTCGTGTTGTTGGGTTTAACATTGCATCACCTCGCTCAGCTGCCGTCTTCCTTCCTATTCACTAACTTTTAACTTTTAAGTGAATAGGCTTAATAAACTGGCGCGCTATACCATCAACGACTCAATCACTGATTATCATCAGGCGGGAATGCGGTCAACCACTAATTTATAATTATGGATAAAAAAAGAGAAAAAAAGAAATGGTTGTAAACAAAATGTTTTGCAATTGTCTTTACAGGAAGTTCATAAAATACTGAGAGATATAGTAAAATAGTTTTTACGATTGTATTATAGTTTAGAAAGAAATAATCATGAAGAACGATTGTGTCATAAATATGTCATGAATAACTAAATGGTGCGTTCATGACAGAGCTGCCTACCCCAATTATATTATTGAAACGATGAAAGCTTTCATAAAAACGTAATTACTGAGACGAACTGCCAACGCAACATTTATAATATTTTGTGTCGGACGGGAAGAGGCATTTTTTTTTAATTACTGTTATATTTTTTTAGTTTGATCTTTATATTTAAAATGTTTATTTCAAAAAATTTAGATACTGTTGTTTTAAAAATATTTATTTTATTTAACTAATCTACGATTTCCTCACAATTAATGAGAGTTTGCAAAAAAGTATGTTTTGTGTTCATCATCATCATCAGCCTCTACTCGTCCACTGCTGGGCATAGGCCTCCTTCATGGCACGCCAACAAGCTCAATCCTGAGCAGTTCTCCGCCAGCCACTACCAACCACCTTTTTGATGTCGTCGCTCCATCTCGCCCAAGGGCGTCCTACGCTACGTTTGCCGAGACGTGGTCTCCACTCGAAGACTCGTTTACCCCATCGGTTGTCGGTCCTGCGGCGACCAGCCCATTGTCACTTCACTTTCTTCTTGTTTTGTGTTGCTGTGCACTATTTACGTTTACAGTGGTTTCCAAATATTCAGTTGCCATAAATTAATTTAATAAAGAGTTATGAAAAAAGAAAAACAAAAAAAAATGCACCATCAGACAAAGTCTTGCTGCGATTCGCCGTGTTCCAGCATGATGTCTGGTGAAGCCGTACGGACGACGGGTCTGAGCATTTGTGTTGCTATGTGTGCCGGGTACGATGCGCCAAATGTTGTTGTGTGGGGAGTTTGGTCCTGGAGGGTCTCCAGATCAATCTCCCTCTGGCGCAGCATCGTTGGTAGCGTTGTTGGGTTTAACATTGCATTACCTCATTCAACTACCGTCTTCCTTCCTATTCAGTTTTTTTTTAAGTGAATTAGGTTAATAAACTAGCGCGCTTTACCATCAACGATTGAATCACTGCCTACCATCAGGATGGATTGCAGTCAAGCACTAGTTTATAATTATTAAAAAAATAATATATTTTCGGTCACAAAACGGTTGTATGAGGCGGAACTATATAGATACCTACTGAAAAAAAAGGCAAATATATTTTATTGAAAAATCGAACATAATTGGGTTTGAATATACATAATACTTATATTTTTCAGAAAATTCAATTCTCTCTTATAATAGGTGCCCTGAAACAGGCCATAATTTCTGAAATCCTGCAGCAAGCTCGAAACCTTAGGTGTACGGAACTACATAAATCATACTAGCAAATGACACCGGTTTGCCATGCGCCTATACATCACGTTTTGTTCAGGACTGCACTACATATTTTATATTATAGTATATAATTTATATGCATGTTTTATGGGCTCTGAGATTTACTGATTTTGTAGAAGGTTTAATATCTGTATCGGTTTTTGTTTAGTGCAGTTTGGTAGTGCTTTTAGATCGCTGGAAAGTATGTACATAAGTCCATGTTGTATGTTGTGTTTTATAACGCTGCAACGCAACATGTGTGATGGTTTGCGTTAATTTTCATTAGAGCTTATTTAGTTCTTTTTAATTTTATTTCCTGCAAGAAACATTTAAAGACTTAAAAGTTTCAACATAAATATTTTCTGAATTAATCTCAGGTAAGAATTGTACCTCAACTAATCATAAGTTTTCTCTTTGTCTGCAGTCCCATCTGTCGCTGTAACAGAATCTTCCGGAGAATCACTGACTCTTATGTCACAGGTCTCACCTAGTTTAGGAGTCAGAGTACCCATACAAAATTATTCTTTGTTTAAGCAAAACCCGAAATATGTGTCCAGTATTTTTAAGTGAAGAATAAGTACAAAATTTCAAAAAGATGCAATAAAAAAACCACAAAGTTATGAGGTTGCTATTCTAATTGGTTGTCCCAACAAAAATATGGTCAAAGGTCCGCTCGTGCGGGGGCGTTGACCTCTGGCGTCAGCTGTTGCGCGCGCGAGTACTATGATCTATCGTAAAGCTGCGTGCGCGCGCGCGGTGTCCAAACAGCAAAAATGATTGGAATCTATTCACTTGCTTATTCTGAACAAACTCAGGTTTTGCATAAAGAAAAAATAACGTTGCATATTGTTCATTTATAATAAGCAAATAAATACATTGAATTGAATTGTCTTATATTTACGAAAGCTAATATTAATCTACCGCCAAATAATTTTTTATAACAATGCGAATTTTTGTGAAATGAGAAAATAAATATTTTTATTATTTCCTTTATTTAACCATATTTACATACTATTTTACATTTTTAAATATTTCTAAATCGGATGAGGAAGTAGAAGATATGTATGAGGACATATCCAAGGCCTTGCACAACACCACAAAGGCCCACTTCGTTGTCACGGGAGATTTCAACGCTAAAGTGGAAGTACAGACTTGCGGCGAATCGGTAGTAGGATCACATGGTTTCGGTATCAGAAATCATAGGGGGCAAATGCTCGTCAACTTTCTTGAAAGAGAGGGTCTTTTCTTGATGAATTCTTTCTTCGAGATACGGCGCCAGCGAAAGTGGACGTGACAGAGCCCCGACGCTATGACGAAAAATGAGATCGACTTCATCATGACGGACAAAAGGCGGATATTCAGAGATGTCTCTGTGATCAACAGGTTTAAAACCGGAAGTGATCACCGATTAGTTCGAGGTACTCTGAATATCAACTTGAAGCTTGAACGTCTCCGTCTGATGAGGTCCAAGCTCCGACCCAACCTGAACCGAACCATTGCTCGATCTGAAGCTTTCCAGCTAAAACTGGAGAACCGATTCGCAGCCTTGGAAACCACAGTCGACGTTGACATTAACCGGGACCTCGATCGGGTAGTTGGAATCTTGCGAGAAGAAGGCGCCAATTTCTGCGGGATGAAACGAACTGGCAGAGGGTCTAAACTTTCGCAAGAGATTCTCCGGCTTATGAAGGATCGACGAGGAAACCCACCATCAACCTCGTCAGAACTCAGGGCCCTCAAGAAGAACACCTCAAAAGCGGTAAGGCGAGACCTCCGGAGCTTCAACACACGCTCCATAGAGGAAGCGATAGAGCTAAACCGGGGGTCGAAAGTCTTCATACAAAAGTTCGGGAGGAGCCATCTGACGAAGCTGACGACATCGGATGTGAGAGTCGTTACTTTGAAGCCGGAGGTACTTGCGGAGGTTGAAACCTTCTATAGTCAGCTGTATACGTCGCAAGCGCCTAAACCAGTTCCCCGCACTGAAGATTCCAGAGCCACTCTCACATGGCACTACACCGAAGACCTCCCTGAGATCAACCTAGCCGAGATCGTGTCGTCGAGCTCTTGGACAGCTTAAAAATGGGAAGGCCCCAGGAGAAGACGGGATTACCTCGGAGCTCTTGAAAGCTGCAGGTACGCCTGTGCTAAAAGAGCTTCAGCGAGCAATTCTGCTCTCTTTTCGGGGAGAACTCCTAAGGCATGGAACAGAAGCGTAGTGGTTCTGTTTTTCAAGAAAGGTGATAAAACCTTACTGAAGAACTATAGACCCATTTGGCTTTTGAGCCATGTCTACAAGCTGTTTTCGAGAGTGATCACGAACCGACTAGCGCGTAGACTCGATGAATTCCAGCCGCCTGAGCAGGCCGGGTTTCGAGGAGGATTTAGTACCATAGACCACATACACACAGTGAGGCAGATTATACAGAAGACCAAAGACTGTAATCAGCCCCTGTGTCTAGCATTTGTGGACTATGAGAAGGCCTTTGACTCCATCGAGACCTGGTCTGTTCTTGAATCTTTGCAGCGATGCCAAGTCGATTGGCGATATATCCAAGTGATGAGGTGTCTCTACGACGCCGCCACAATGTCCGTCCAAGTCCAGAACCAGCAGACTAGACATATCCCTCTTAAGCGAGGAGTGAGACAAGGGGACGTTATTTCCCCCAAATTGTTCTCCAATGCCCTCAAGGATATGTTTAAGACGCTGGATTGGCAGGGTCGGGGCATTAACATCAATGGCGAGTACATCTCACACTTGCGATTTGCGGACGATATCGTCATCATGGCGGAAACGCAGCAAGAGCTGGAACAAATGCTGGCCAACTTAGCTGACTCCTCCCAACGCATCGGTCTCCGGATGAACTTAGATAAGACCAAAATTATGTTCAATGAACGGGTCACTCCGGGACCGGTTGCCGTAAACGGAATGCCGCTCGAAGTTGTTTCAGAATATGTGTACCTCGAGCAAACGTTGCAATTAGGGAAAAACAACTTCGAGAAGGAGGCAAATAGAAGGATCCAGCTGGGATGGGCAGCGTTTGGTAAACTTCGTCGGGTATTTTCGTCGCCCATACCCCAATGTTTGAAGACAAAAATCTTCAACCAGTGCGTCCTACCCGTCATGACTTACGGAGCCGAGACGTGGACACTAACGGTCAGACTAGTCCATAAGTTTAAAGTCGCTCAGCGAGCTATGGAGCGGGCTATGTTGGGCGTCTCTCTGAAGGACCGCATCAGAAATGAGGTGATCCGACAGAGGACCAGAGTCACCGACATAGCTGAGAGGATTAGCAAGCTGAAGTGGCAATGGGCTGGTCACATATGCCGCAGGACCGACAACCGTTGGGGTAAACGAGTCCTCGAGTGGAGACCGCGTCTCGGCAAACGTAGCGTGGGACGCTCTTGGGCGAAATGGAGCGACGACGTCAAAAAGGTGGTTGGTAGTGGCTGGCAGAGAGCTGCTCAGGATTGAGCTTGTTGGCGTGCCATGAAGGAGGCCTATGTCCAGCAGTGGACGGGTAGGGGCTGGTGATGATGATGATGAAATGTTCCTAAATAAAAATACATAAAAAACATTTATAAATATAAAAAAAATGTGGCGGACCGGTATTCGGAGCAGGGTCCAAGCTACGACGGTCAGGGCCCCAGAGAGAGAAACCTCCTGACAATGCGAGCCCTGTCCAGAAGTACCGCTTTCTGAATCAAGCCTTTGATCCAGCTGCCTAACGAGAGCCTACTGAGGTGTCGGTCGAGGCTCTTGGCTATTAAGCCATTGGCTGTCACGAATATCGGTACAATGATTGCTGAATCCACTTCCCACATGTCGACAACCTCGTGAGCCAAGTCAAGATACTTGATTTATTTATCTTTCCCAGCTTTCACGAGGTTCGCATCATTTGGGATAGTTATGTCAACAATCATTGAACGCTGCTCTGATCGATCCACCAGCACTATATCAGGCTTATAGGCAACAATAGTCCTGTCAGTGATGATGGATCGATCCCAGTACAATGTGATGGAAAGGGCTAACCTTTCAAGGAATACCACATAAGGACCTGTGCACACATAACCATAAAGTCACAAACGCACGAGCGACTGCGCATGCGATTCGAGTGCGACAAGCTGCTCAATTAGAGTCGGGCTGCATTAGCAACATAGCGTCTTCATAATGAACTTCCTAGGTGTTGAGAGTTAAATATAATCGCTTTTCGTTGTAGCACGCTCCTGCTTTTTGTGCATGATAGTATTGCATGGGCTCTTGGTTTTAGATTAATTGGAAATCACACAGAAAAATTGTGAGGGAAAGGGATGTCAGGTTGTATTTCCTTGTTTTAAGAGATTAAGTTTGTAAATTGGTTATAAAACTGGAAAATAAGACCATTTTTTTAAATAATTACAAACAAGTGCTTGACCGCCTTATGGTAAGCAGTGATGCAAGCGTTGATGGTAAAGTGCGGTAGTTTATTAAAAGCCTATTCAGTATTCACTCAAAAAAAAATATATATAGAAGTGAACAGGAAGGAAGGCTGCAGTTGAGCTAGGTGATGCAATGTAAAATGAATGTTTATTATTCAATGTTCATTATTCGACGGACCACGAGGCGGAGGCGAGCGCGAGAGTCGGCGCGCGCCTCTGAGGAGATGCAAGGGGTAGTTAAGCACCCCACTATCCCGTGCAGGAGACAAGGCCCGAACAGATCGGGCCAGCACGAGGGTGTGGGGCGGTGGAAGAATATAGACCGCCGCGGCCAAAAAAAAAAGGTGATTAAAACAATGGGCCAATGTAAAACCTAATAACACGACCAACGATGCTGCGCTAGAGGGAAGATTGATGGATAGGTTGGAGATGATTGACTGGAGACCCTCCACAACGAAACTCCCGACACAACAACATTTGACGCATCATACTCGGCACACATAGCAACACACCTGCTCAGGCCCGTCCTCCGTACGGAATCACCAGACATCAAGCCGGAACACGACGAATAGCTTGTCGGCAAGACTTTGTCTGGTGGGTGGTAACTTCTGCCGGCAGCCAATGTTATGGCCTACCAATATTTCATAGATAGCCTTTTAATTTTTATTATCTATATCTATACTAATATTTTTTTAATATATAAAGCTGAAGAGTTTGTTTGTTTGTGCGCGCTAATCTCAGGAACTACTGGTCCGATTTGAAAAATTATTTTTGTGTTGGATAGCCTATTAATCCAGGAAGGCTTTAGGTTATATAACATCCCGCTATGACCAATAGGAGCAGAGCAGTAACAAAAAATGTTGCGAAACGGGAGCTAACGCAGACGTACATATTGCTTCCATTATTTTAACAGGCGCTTATTTTATATCAACTCGGCTCTTTTTAATTTTTTTCGGAACGGGACGAACAGCGAACTCAGTTACCATTGAACTTAGCTCATAAGGAAATGCAATATTAGTAAAAGCAGTGAGCGCGTAAGAATGTTACAGCAGTGTAAATTGTTAGTTTGGGATGAATGTGATGATAAAAGGGCAATTAAAGCACTAGATCGCACAATGGGGGACATCAAACGCAACCAAGATGTCATGGGAGGGACGGTGGTACTTTTAGCTGGTGACTTTAGGCAGATCCTACCGGTGATTACTAGGGGTATGCCGCCGGCAGATGAAATAAATGCCTCTTTGAAAGCATCTGCATTATGGGTTCGGGTGAAAAAGTATTGTCTCACCACGAATATGCGAGGGCAACTTCATCACGATTCTCAAGCCGGACGTATGGAATATGCAGCTACACTTTTAAAAATCTGACAGTAACGGCATGATTAGAGTGAGTCGTGAGTTCTGTCAAGTTGTGAATAGCTCAGATGACCTATTAAATAATTCTATTCGGATCTTCAAACAAATATGGCCAACCGAGAATGGCTATGCGAAAGGGCAATTATGGCGCCGACTAATGAAATAGTAAAATAAATGAACAAATCATGTTAAACGTTCAGGGAAATGTTATCGAATACCTCTTAGTGGACAATATTACGGACACTGAACAATTTACATCATACCCTGTAGAATTTTTCCACTCTTTAGAATTATTAGGAGTGCCACCCCATAAGTTGATACTAAAAGTTGGTGTTCCAGTCCTCTTAATGAAGAATCTTGACCCTCCAAAGCTATGTAATGGTACTTGGTTACAAATAACACATTTGGGTCACAACATTGTAAAGGCTACAATCATGGCTGGAATGGCAAAAGGACAAAATGTCTTGATTTCCTGTATTCTCAACGTCCCTACTGATTTGCCATTTCAATTTAAAAGAGTACAGTTCAATAACAAAGCCGACAGACGCTTAAAGTTGCCGGAGTTCATTTAGAAACAACATGTTTTGCTCATGGGCAACTCTATGTGGCATGCTCAAGTTTATCAAATCCAGAAAACCTTTATGTTTTGGCAAAAGACAGCAAAACAAAAAGAGTTATTTATAAAACCGTACTTACTTAAATGTGCTCATATTTTATCAAGCGTAATAATTTTAACCCTTATTTCATAATATCCTAAGCATATCCAAAACACCAACCAACGCAAAATAATATGAAGTATGATATTTGATGTTTCTTTCCTTTGCTAAACCTTTAAACCCGGTAAAACTAACGTTGCTATAGACCTTATCCATACTAATATTATGAATGCGAAAGTAACTCTGTCTGTCTGTCTGTAATGTCTGTTACGCTTTCCCGCTTAAACCTCTCAACCGATTTTGATAAAATTTGGCACAGACAATCTTTGGACCCCGAGAAAGGACATAGGCTACCTTTTATCCCGGAAAAAAATTATATTCCCGAGGGAAATCTAAAAAGCGCGATATAACTGAACTCCACACGGGCGAAGCCGCGGGCGGAAAGCTAGTACTGTATAAAGATCCGTCTCCTTTACTTTTCATGTCGACGGTAACTTTTAATGTCTCTGTGATGGTTCTCTTTTTGACGTTTTATATTTTTAAGTGCAGTAAGGGACCACGTTGTTATAGATATCAGTGGCATTGTTTAGGTCATTCCAGGTGCACGAGCACTTAGGGCACTTCAGCAAGTGAAGCATGACCTGATTAAAGGCACAGCACCCGCAGTGGGTAGATTTATTACATAGGTCCTTGGTAGCTGGGATCTTTTCATTACAAGCTTTATAAACGAAGTCCTCTTCCATACTATCTTACCGACATTCAGATGGTGCATCGCAGGAGTCAGATTGCGTTCTGCACGCCAACAGTAACAGGGAAGTAGCATTGTGTTCATCATGTACTATATATGTAGGTACTACATAGCGCCCGGTGGCAGGCAGCGTGTAAGTACATGTATGCGCAAGCGATGCGGCTTGTGTTGCTAAGTGTACTATTTCATTGATGTATCGGATCAGTGATATCTTTAGTTTATTCTATTTCTATTTATTAACAAAATCAAAAACAATATTGTCTAGTTTATAATCTATTCCCAGTCCTAGAATAGAATAGAATACTCTTTATTATACACACCATATAGATTACAGAACATAAATACAAATATTTTACAAAGGGTGACACAATGGGCTGTCTTATCGCTAAGAGCGATCTTTTACATACAACCTTTGGATGGAATTCTAAGAGGAAGGATAAAGTCCTCTCTAATTATACCCAAAAACATTCCACAAATAATAATAGTACAAGTGTATGTTATTTAGTTTGTTAGTTGGTATTTCTTAGGGTTCCGTACAGAAAAGGTGCCAATGTGATAAATTACCAAGGCTCGAATTTCCATCCATCGGCCTGTCACAGGGCTAGGCACACATGAAATTTTCACTCAACTTAGAGACGTTATAATTCGAATTACAATGTTATGTTGTTGTTGTTGTTGTTCATTGTCATACATTTCAACGTATGACAGTGAACAACTAAAGTGATTGGTGTTACATTAAGTCGGTTAACTAACTCACTTTTTTTTTTGTCTTCAGTTAGGTTAGGTTAGGTTACGTAAACTAATGGAGTATAGATTCTTTCAAGATTCTGTCCGCTGAACCCTCTCCACATTGAAGCAAACATTGTAGTTGCAAACACAACTAAAGTAGAGCAACTATGCGACAAACAGTAGGTTAAATTTCGCATACCAATAAGAGAATAACACAAATCGAATTACAACGCCATAATACTCGAACTAATATTTGTATTTGTAGGTTAAACAGTTGAATGCAATACAAAACAATGATGGCGGCATACGCAGGCAGTGTCGTAAATACCTGCCGTTTATTGGTGCTGCCTTGTGACTGGAGAGTCAACTGGAGCGAGCACTGGAATTAAGCTATTCCAGTGCTCCCCGGTATACTCTAAACTAACCTTCCTCTGCATTGACGAAGTGGCTGGCCCGCGTTCTTAGCAAATACACCTTTGCACTAGAGGGTCGGTCTTTTCTATTCGAATTGATATATAGGTATTATAGAAAGCCTAGTGGCTATCAGAAGAAATATCATATAGTAAAA
This sequence comes from Sesamia nonagrioides, assembly GCA_017933935.1. Taxonomy (NCBI): domain Eukaryota; kingdom Metazoa; phylum Arthropoda; class Insecta; order Lepidoptera; family Noctuidae; genus Sesamia; species Sesamia nonagrioides. The sequence goes on from JADWQK010002063.1 coordinate 2,732,817, forward strand.
CTGTGATCGTTTGTGTTAATGACGTCATCTAACTTAATTCAGACGGTTGGAGATCTATAAGACAGACTACTACAAATATCAATTGTACTTATGCATAAAATTTGACTGATATTCCGGTACGTGGCCCGCACTCCAGAACCTTACTGCCCCATCGGCCATCGGTTCTACGAGCAATGTGCACCGCCTAGCGCCATTTAATTTTAGCGACTCTATGTCTATACCCGCATCTATTGCGGGAAGCCGACGGATGCGGGTAGCACAAGACTGGCACATTGTGAAAAGTCTTGGGGGAGGCTTTTTCCAGCAGTGGGACTCTATAGGCTGAAGAAGAAGACTGATGTTTTCCTTACGCTTGCACACAACTTTCCTAAGCCACTCTCCTGGCCGCAAATTAGGTGTGAACGCAGCACACCTTTACATCATAAATAGCGCGGCTATTACCAACAGTTGTCGGTAATGTGGCCGCGCCGACATTAAACGCGCGGATATTGTGTCTGTCTGCGAGCATCTGAATGTTTGTAGCACCTGATCGTATGGGCAACGCCGTGGAATTAGCTTTTACAAAGGTACAGGGGAGCAGATAATGAATTGGTCGGATTCCACTCATATTACTGAGGTATTTGGCATGAGAGTCTAACAGCGATCGAAATAATATTTGACACGACAGCGGGTACTTTAACAAGCTGTTTCAATAGTCAAAATATATTAAAAGTATAAGTCCGATTGGCACGTGAAGGAGCTCAGCTTGTGGGAGTTCCATCAGATACAGTTACTATTGTCCGTCGATCTGTCTGTTAACAAGTTGTATCTCATAAATCGTTAGACTGTTTAAAATATCACAGTTTGAAGTATTTCTGTTGCTGGTAGAACAGCAGCCTAATCGACGAACACATTTTTGTCACATGATTGCGACTAGTTGGGATCAGTTGGGATCGTTCAGATCGCCCATTGATCCGTTCGGTCCAAACGATCTCTACTAGTCGCAATCATTTGACAAAAATGTGTTCGCCGATTAGGGGGCAGGTCCGATTTTTACCCTTTGGATAGGTGCAGAACGTGAGAGCTTGCCTTTGTGCTGTGGAGACTTTTCTAACGCCAAAGAAGTATAATTGTGAAATTATATACTTCGCGATGATCTTCATACATTAAATCTGTATCCAGTGGAAATTTGTCGTAGAAAACATTTCTGTCCATAACATTTTTGCGTTCAACTTTTTTATAATAAATTTCATCGACAACACAATCACGACATCGACACCTTACCTTTATAATGTAAGCTACGTATCTATAACGAGTGGTCATTACAAACAGTCGCCTGTAATATGCACGCTGTCATAACGCGCTTATTGTTTGCGGACACATCCCAGTGTTTGTCGTACCTGGCTAGTTCATTCATTAGTTGGAGGTGGGGTGCTCAACTGTTTGTAGAATTCCTGCGTGGAACTGACAAAGTGTAGCTTTTATGTTCTAGAATATTTTCTACAGAAAATATTAATTTACATTACAGACGGTTTTTTGACCCGTATTAGTTAACTAACACGGATCAACAATTTTAACAAAAAAAAAAAAAAAAAATATTAATCAGTTACTATTTTAAACAATGCTTGAGTTATGCTATTTTGATAAAATATTCAGCTTAACTAATGATAATTATAGTACCTTAGCGATGGTCAAATAATTAACTTTTAGTGAAAAAAATAACCATTATTGAACTTTATTTAAACCGAAAACAGCGTTTGCTAGACTTGCCTTTGTAGCGCAGTCGCTACAATACAACAATAACACAAAGGATTGTCCAACTATTGACGTCCCTACGATTGATGACTTTCCGCGAAAGGGTGCACAATAAATCACACCAGTGTCAAACAAGGATCTTGGAAAACAAAGCGCGTATGTTCTTACATACCCTATGTGTATGTTCTTACCCACGCTCTTTGTCTTCAAAGAGCGTGGGTCCTGACAGCCTCAGCGAGGGTGTCGCACATCTGTTGGTTAACCCATTGTTCGTTGGAGAAAGTTCCGCGGACGACGCGATTCTGTTAACCCATTGTGTACCGCCGGAGAAAGCGCGCTGACCATATCGAACCGCCTTGCACGTGGACCGAAGGCGCGGGCCCGGTCCACCGGCCAATCAGACGGCACGTTCTTCCACGATCAACAAATCAGCATCAAGAACGCCCGATCAGTCAGCCCCACTCCGGTTTAGAGATAGCTGTATTATTGGTTAGTATTTAAGCTTGTGCATAGCTCGTAAGACACCACATTATCACATTATCATATTATCACACATTATTATCAGACATTTTACATTGTAACATAGTCGCGTCTCTCCTCTTGTAATTAGGTAGTTCATAGCATACATTGTATCCTAGACTTACGTGCAATATACAACGTTCTATCTATTCGCGCTTTAATTACATAACACGCCCTGTGCGCCAAAGTGGTGACCCCGACGATTAAAACCCGACGATTAAAACCGATTAAAACCGACGTGAGACTAACCGGCGCGAGTCTAACCGTCGTAATACGAACCGACGCGATTACAAGACCGACGTGACTACAAGACCGACGTGACTTCAAGACCGACGTGACGATATTCGTGATTAGCACATTCTAGTGGCTCCCCACAAGCGGGTTTCCCCACTAGGATTTCAAGAGGCTATATTCGCGGTATTGTAGCGTTACAACAGCAGCGTTTCTTCAGGATGGCGACCAGCAACGCACCACAGGTAGAAGGGCGAGTCGACACGCTCACACTACAAGCACGGCTGTCTGACTTTTGGCCAGCGTATCCCAGGCTATGGTTCACGCACTTCGAAGCAGTAATGGCGCCACAGAAGTCAGGTGATGACGCGCGCTATCAAGCAGCTATCGCACGACTAGGACTGGACGCACTTCAACAAGTAAGTGATGTTATCGCCAAACAGCCCACTGAAAACAAGTACGAAACTCTGAAGGCCAGACTCATCAGCGTCTACGAGGAGTCCGAGAGCCGGAAGCTGCAAAAGCTGATGGATGAGATGGAACTCGGAGATCAGAAACCCTCACAGCTGTTACGTAAAATGCGGGAACTAGCCGGACAGAAGATACCCGATAGCACACTGCGCATCATGTGGACCAAGTTACTTCCACCTTCCGTACGCGCTATTCTCACCGTGAGCGACATAACCGACTTAGAAAAGTTGTCGCAAATGGCAGACACTGTCATGGACACTATCGCGCTACCTAACCAGGTCGCGCAGATTACACACACGAGCGGTATGACTGCCCTGCACGAACAAATAAGGCAGTTATCTCTGGAGCTAGCTGAACTCAAGAACAGGCAGGAACACAGACCAAGATCACACAGACCATACGACAGACGGCGTTCAAGATCGCGCTCAGCAAGCCGGGATAATAGCAATCGCAAGTATTCAGAACAATCACTTAATTGTTATTATCATCGCAAGTTCGGTAAAGAAGCGCGAAAGTGTACGCGTCCGTGCAATTTCGACAGCAACAGTGCCCAGTCGGAAAACTAACGCCTGCGTCGGTTGAGGCGGCAACTACAATAACACAAAGGATTGTCCAACTATTGACGTCCCTACGATTGATGACTTTCCGCGAAAGGGTGCACAATAAATCACACCAGTGTCAAACAAGGATCTTGGAAAACAAAGCGCGTATGTAAGACAAAGAGCGTGGGTCCTGACAGCCTCAGCGAGGGTGTCGCACATCTGTTGGTTAACCCATTGTTCGTTGGAGAAAGTTCCGCGGACGACGCGATTCTGTTAACCCATTGTGTACCGCCGGAGAAAGCGCGCTGACCATATCGAACCGCCTTGCACGTGGACCGAAGGCGCGGGCCCGGTCCACCGGCCAATCAGACGGCACGTTCTTCCAAGATCAACAAATCAGCATCAAGAACGCCCGATCAGTCAGCCCCACTCCGGTTTAGAGATAGCTGTATTATTGTTTAGTATTTAAGCTTGTGCATAGCTCGTAAGACACCACATTATCACATTATCATATTATCACACATTATTATCAGACATTTTACATTGTAACATAGTCGCGTCTCTCCTCTTGTAATTAGGTAGTTCATAGCATACATTGTACCCTAGACTTACGTGCAATATACAACGTTCTATCTATTCGCGCTTTAATTACATAACACGCCCTGTGCGCCAAACCTTGTTATGAGTTTAAAGCACAATTGAAATGCAAACTCTAATATTTTTTATACGTCAGGCATACGATGATATCAACTACTATTTAACGATAAAAATAGCTGCTCGTCCTGATTAACTCAAGACAATGTTTTTAAGTTCTTTCTCCAGAATTATTTTGATTACTTACAAATTTAATTTTATCGCTATGTTTTTACTTTGCGCTAGCTAACATATGGTACATAATATAATTTAATTGTAAAATAAGTTGTGCATAATATATACGTACCTATTATTTTATAAGTACAATCAGGTGTTTGTTTAGCTGAACAGACAGCTGCGCGGCAGGGTAGTTTGTTGCGCTACCTACTTCTTTTTCCCAGCGAAATCACTAGGAGATTTCAAAGGGCGGGCCTTTTGGGGGAATGTCTTATGTAATTTTGACATTCAAAAATGATGATTCTGATTGACGTCTAATTTGAATAAATGACTTTTGATTTTGATTTTGGATAGAAAAAAACCGACCCTTCTGGCAGCTTTTTCAGCTGAACAACATTCATCGCGTTAGTTACGTTATTGAGCAGAACGTAACTACTATAAAACTTTGTTTCATAATTATGAAACAAAGTATTACATATATCTTTCAAAATGATTCACAATGTTATTGAAACCACATTACGCATTTAGATGTGCAAATAAACATATTTGTAGCAGAGAGAGAGGTTGAGAAAGATAGAGCAAGACTCCCTGAGAGCAGTGGTGCCGCAGTCGTAATATCCCTACCTTATGTTTTGTAGGTCATAGTTTCGAGCACACTTAGGCGCTTTGCATTGTCTAAATAGTTTTTCACCACTGCTCTCAAAACGGTGACGGAAAACATAGTGAGATAACCAGCTGCTAGGATTTGCCGGTTTCCTTACAAGCAATTCAAAACCAAACAAAAATACAAAAATTCTAAGTAGTCACTGAGCCCAACTCCTCTCAGTGAAAGGCCTGTGTCCGAACAGTAAGAACATTATAGGCTGAAAATGTTTAAATTTCACTGTGAGTCTGTGACGCCGTGAATATTTTCATTTTGTTGTTTTATACTTAAAACAAGCGCAAGGCAGAGAGGGGGCCGGCGACTTAATGATAACAGTCCCATAGGTCGATCGATTACGGGAAATTACGCTTAGTTACCTCCTGTTAGACTGGGGTCTGACCCCGACGTAGTTGACAAAAGCCTAGGCAGATGAAATTCGAAAGACTTGTTAAGGAACCATTAGTATCAATCAGCATCTAAACTTATATCACACGGGTATTTTTTAAGCGCATGTTTTATTATATTCTTTATTTGAATACAAGAAACAAGCAAAAAAATAAAATGTTACTTTTTATTAAATTAGAGGAAAGTATTATATGATACAACGCAGCTAAGATCTATCGACTGTTTTAGCCAACTTAACAAAAGTACCCAATAGAGCAGAGAGCATATCTCCAGACAGCCTATACTAACCACCTGCTGTACATTGGTTCATGATAACTATCGAGTGACATCCCTAAGCCATCGTGTTGTAGTGCTGCGACGCACTATTAGTAACTATTAGGGCTGATCCCGTTTGAGCCGCGTAATGAAGACTAATCGACAATTAAATCAACAGGTTAGCAAGTTAGGCGGCTAGCGACTTAGGCTATGTGAGTCTGGATAGAAGTAGAAAATTTTATATTTGCAATGGCATTTGCTTACTTTTACGTCAATTTATTTATTTTTATTATCTCTGTTGTGTTAGTTTTTGGCATATTCAAGAGTTTCTGTATTTAATGTGGCCTACCCAAATATTTTTTATTTGATATTCTTCGTCGAATTGTTAAGCTCTTTAAGTTTTGAATTCAGCTCTACGTTTTTTGAAAAGTGCGTGCATTGACTGTACAGGTCTTCTCAATATATGTGGAACTCAAAAACCATTTTAGACATCGATTGCACATTGTCTTCATACGTTCTGCAGGTTAATTAAGTAACACACTGTCAGTAGCAATGGGCATCATTTTGACAGTTCAACAACATTCATTGAGTAATTTCGTCGTCGTTGAGCGATACATTTCTCGAACATATAGATTAATGGATTAGCAATATGCTTCAAAATGATTCCAATTGATAGTACCTAATAGTGTGTAACGCAATTAGGGTGCTGACCAATATTATGTCTGGACTTTAAAAAATACCCTGTTTCGGAATTTCTTCTCAGATAGGAAACGCCGTACATGTCTAGTAAAAAAAAAAATGTTTGGAAACGTGTTTGTACAAACCTAATTACATTAAAATAAATCATTTTTTTTTTTATTTTTTAGTTTGGCACTAGTTATGACTTTGTGCCAATGTCAAGTAAAATAAAAAGCTTCACAAGTTCTTCTTTCTTTGTCTTATGGCTTCGCACGGTTTGTGCATTTAGCCAATGTCACGTAAACGTAATGAATAATTGTTGGAATCTGTGTAATTTCTGGTATTGTTGAATAAATGTTGAAAAGAATAAAAACAGTAAAAACAGTATATGATGGTTGCTATATTCGAAAGTTAGTCAATCTACTTATTTCTTTTAATATTGACATTAGAACAAAATATCAAAAAGTACTTAGTACTGAAAAGACCAAGTAGTTTTACAACATCCGCCCTTAATGGAAATAAAAAGACAAAGTAGTAATGCTAAACATAATACAAAAATAAAACATTACTACCAGACTAAATAGATACAAAATATAAACCGACCAAAAATAAATAGAAAATTATTCTACCTATTTATCAAACCCATATTAACAACGCACCTAAGATGTTTTACGCGCCTTAAGGGCTTAGTTAGAAAGTCGGCTGTCATTTTATCCGTAGGTATATATTTTATGTCTATAAGACCCTCCGTAACCTTTTCACGAATAAAATGATATCTCGTATCAATATGTTTGGTTCTATTGTGGTGGACTGGATTGAGCACAAGTTTCTGTGCACTTTGACTATCGTTGTATAACAACACCCGATCAGCAAAATCAGTAATGTCACACACTAACCGTCTGAGGAAAATAGCCTCCTTTGCAGCACTGGTCAAGGACATATACTCAGCTTCTGTAGAAGATAAGGCTACCGTCGGCTGTTTCTTACACTCCCAGCTAATAGGTCCACCTGCTAGCGTAAAGTAGTAACCGGTGTACGACCGGCGGTCATGCACACAGTTCGCCCAGTCAGCATCCGTGTATCCACACAGATGTCCACCAACTTTCCTGTAAGTAATACAGTAATCCACAGTACCTTTTAAATACTGTAACACCCTTTTTGCGGCCAACCAATGCCTTTTATCAAAACAGCTATTAAACTGACTTAAATAGCTTGTGGCGTAAGCTATATCGGGTCTCGTATTCACAGCTAGGTACATGAGACATCCTATCAAGTTTTGGTAAGGATATTCGCCAAGAGATGTTGGATTACCTTTCTCTAACTTATTATTCTCCAAAGGTGTAGACATCTCCTTACAATCACGCATATTAAACCGCTCCAACACTGCCTGAATGTAGTTCTTCTGACTGACCACGATTTTATCGTCATCACGGATAATATTTAAGCCTAAACAATACGACAATTGTCCCAAATCTTTTAATGAGAAAAATTTTTCCAAGTCATTTTTGACAATGTCAAATGAACTTTTTTCTTTGTAAAAGACAATAAGATCATCGACATAGACTGCGAGAATTATTGTTTCACTACCAAACTTTTTCAAATAAACACATGATTCCGCAGATGTTCGTGCAAAGCCAATTTTTGATAGGGTTTGATGCAATTTAATATTCCAGGCTCGAGCTGCCTGCTTCAACCCATAAATGGATTTTCTGAGCAAACAGACTTTACCTTCTGCCCCGTGCTCAGCAAATCCCTCAGGCTGTTGCATGTACACTTCCTCCTCTAAGTCCCCATTCAGGAATGCGGTATCAACATCCATGTGTTGTATTTTCAAATCCATTTCTGCCGCCAACGCTATAAGGGTACGCAGAGATGAATTTCGAACCACAGGGGCAAATGTTTCATTATAGTCAGTCCCCCAAACTTGACTAAAACCTTTCGCAACTAGTCGTGCCTTATATTTGACTATTGCACCGTGCGCGTCTCTCTTTATCTTGAACACCCATTTACATGGAATAACCCTTTTATTTGGTTTATACACTAATGTCCAAGTTTGCTTATTCAACAAGGCATTGTACTCATCATTCATTGCGGAGATCCAGTTATCTTTATCAACGCTATTAATAGCTTCACGATAACTTTTCGGATCCTCACATAACAAGTCATCACTGAGAGTGCCGTATGAATAATAATCTGGAGGCTTACGTACTCGTGCAGGATATCGTCTTTCAGGATAAACACCACTGGATTCATTTGAAGGAACCAGAGACAGATCAGTTTGTTCACCCGATTGTGAAGACTCCACGTCACCTACATCACCCGTTTCATCAGTCGCGTCCACAAAAACCTCAGCTTGCTCTACCGGGGCCATCTCCACGTCTTCTGAAGTAGGTGAAGAAGAAGTAGAAGCAGATGAGATAGAAGTTGCCAGTGGCGATGTGGTATCTGAAGAAGTTTGTGAAAACCAGTTAATGACATTGGGACTCATAACAAGATCAGGCTGAACAGGCTTATCCTTCAATCCTGAAAAGTTATTTTCAAAAAACGTAATATCCCGTGACTTAATCAATCTCCGAGGGTTTTCCGCGCTACGGAAAAAATAACTTCGTGGATCGTCTGAATATCCAATAAATATATATTCAGAAGCTTTCATATCTAGCTTAGTTCTTTGGCATGAAGGCACGTGAACTAAAGCTCGACAACCAAACACCCTTAAATGAGAGAGGTTGGGTTTATTCCCACACCACATTTCATATGGTGTCTTACCATGAAGTGCACGATGAGGTGACCTATTCTTTAAATAAACACTGGTCTCAACAGCATCTTGCCAAAAAGCTTTCGACAGAGAGCTCTGTGCCAGCAAGGAACGGGCCTTCTCCACAATACTACGATTGCAACGTTCACTTACCCCATTTTGTTGAGGGCTATATGGTACAGACGTTTCATGTCGAATCCCTTGAGCCTGCAAATAGTCTGTCAACTCCTTATTGACATACTCAGTCCCATTGTCTGACCGAAGGGTTCGAATTTTAGTGCCAGTCTGTCTCTCAACAAGTGTTTGGAAAACACAAAAATACTTCTGAACTTCTGTCTTAGATGACATACAATATAGGGATATAAAACGTGTATAATCATCTACAAAAATAATAAAATATTTATTGCCTTTAAAAGATTCAGTGGACAGGGGTCCACAAACATCCGTATGGACCAATTCTAATGGTGACGAAGCCTTCTTATACTTTATCCCTTTGAAAGGTTTCCGGGCCTGCTTACCTTCTACACAAGGTACGCATGGTTCTTTGTCAACCTCAGTATACTCCACACCAACAGCTAGACCTTTTCTGAGTAGATCCATACCAATACGGCAGAGGTGCCCTAGACGCTTATGCCAAAGCTGAAACTGGGACAAATTAGTGAGAACATTATAAGCTGAAACACTTTGCGGCTTTACTGTACAATCTAAAGTGTACAATCCACCACAAATAGAACCATGTAAAACAGGACCATTTGTAAAAGAAACATCATTAGAATTATAAAAATTACAGCCATTACTATCAAAAACCACTGAGAGACCTTTCTCTACTGCTTTTTTAACCAACAGTAAATTACAATCTAGATCAGGAACATGTACAACATTAGAAATCTTCTTGTAATTGGTATTTGTGTCAATCGCAACGTCTCCTAAGCCCACAGCCGGCAAACTTTTACCATTTGCGACAGTTATCTTCCCATCATGGGGTTGATAACTATTAAACCATTCAGCATGTGGAGTCATGTGAGTAGTCGCACTAAAGTCTGTTTGCTCAGAAAATCCATTTAGGGACATACCAGAAACTGCAGCAGACATGGTTACTAGGTATATTTTCCACCACCAATCTCCTTTTAAATTTGATTGTAAAATATACAGAGCTTCGTGCTGATAACGTATGTTGGAATCTGTGTAATTTCTGGTATTGTTGAATAAATGTTGAAAAGAATAAAAACAGTAAAAACAGTATATGATGGTTGCTATATTCGAAAGTTAGTCAATCTACTTATTTCTTTTAATATTGACATTAGAACAAAATATCAAAAAGTACTTAGTACTGAAAAGACCAAGTAGTTTTACAACAATAATTCATGTCGAAAAAGACGGCCGCGCGGACCGAACACGGAGGAAGATTTGATTCAAAGCCATGATGTGGCCACTATGCTACAATATTTCACTGTTCTTTATGAATTATTCACTGAATGCACGTTTTACTAAATAAATCACGCGTTTTTATTTAGTAAACGACACTATAAATAATTTAAAAGTCCAATGAAAAACGAGCGTGGCACTCATCTTAGCTTCCTGCCAAAAAACTCCAAATCATTTATTACTTATATTACTTTAACTAACTACACCTACAAAAATATTTATCTTAATGGCCCCAGCATGACAAAGCCACCTTTATAAATCACACCGAGCAACACTTAACACTTGCACTTCCCGTGTACTTAAATGAGTTAAATGCTATTCCGATGTGATGTACGAGGATTACCTGACATTTGTCCTATCTGCTAATTCCACGTCTAATACTCAAACAACCGCTGAAACATTGTAGTGGCGGGTTATTAATTATGTTTTTAATGGCTTGAAATATTAGTATTGTGAGTAATGGGCCACAACGGGTACTAATGTTTATTGGTTTTGCTGGAAACACTTATTTAACTCGTCCTAGATTGTTGTGAGGATCCGATGGTGTAATCTCAAGATAGTACTCTAGTGGATCCACTAGCTTGGTAACAATACAATGTTCCACAAATGGAGGGGCTAAAGTGGCTTCGCGGGGTTTAATACCTTCCTTCGATCTAGACTGTAACCCTTTTATATGGAAAAGAAAAAATGGCGTCACTGTCGCGCTATAAACTCTTAACCTAGGAACGGGTTATGGAAATATCATGGCACCTTACCTCTCTTGACGGGCTCTCGTCGTCTCGTAGGAGTTCAATCAGTTGGCTCCGTCTTCGACTTTCTCCACCCTCGAGGTTCGGCAAGCTCCACACACACACACGTGGTTTTATCGAGTTCCCCGCTAACAGCTTCGGTTTCTTTTCTTGAAGCCACAAAGACACGTCTCCAATTTGAGCGGATGGTTACAACTTATAATCGAATGATTATATCGTTCAGCGATAAAAGAGAAATCACCTATCATAGTGTTATATCATGGATAATAACCGATGTCTTCATATTTCAAGTTAATTATATGTTAAAAAATACAAAATTCATTTATTTGAGTTAACTTGATGCACAAAGTTCGATTTATGTTAAAAATAAAATAAATGTAGACGCTGTATCAAAACTAAAAAAATAAATAAATTAACATAAAAAAAAAGAAATTAGTACCTATTTAGTATTAATTTACAATTGTGTGAAACAAAGGCAGAAGAATATAATAAGAAACGAAAATTATGTGGAAAAACTCCCATAATTTTAGTTATTTCGGTTTCCTATATCTTTTCCGACTAGGCTTTGTCTATAAAAAACTACACAGAAAAACTATATTTTGTGCTTTAAGGTGGCTTCCTACATTTACCTTAATGCTACATTCTGTATCAAACCAAACAAACCCATCTTGTTAATATTAAATTAACTAAACAAAACCAAAAGCCACACATCCGAAACTTATTCATACAACATCGTTTAACAAAATATCTGAAGCGAAATAATAAACCGCGCACGTCACCTCAAGATAAAAGGGATTAGCACTCTTGTGAAGCAGGTTGTCTTAACTTTCACATTACCAACATGCGTTCTACAACCAGTCAGAACTTCATTTCAGATGGTGTAAGGGTGAATATGGCTTGATAGAAAAGCATTAAGAATTTGCAGGAAATAATCAGTGTGTTATTGCAAGTGTAGGTGAATCTTTGTATAATTTCATTTCGCGACAACCCTAATGTGTTGTAGTGGTGTGATATTGTCGATGAATTGTATTATAAAAGTTTCCATGAATTAGTTTTTTACACTAACACTACAATAAACTAGTGCTTGTCTGCAATCCCGCCTGATGGTAAGCAGTTATGCAATCGTTGATGGAAAATCGCGCTAGTTTATTAGGAGCCTATTCACTCAAAAAACTGAGAGAATAGGACGGAAGACGGCAGTTAAGTATAAGTATACGGACAAATCACACAGATTGAGCTAGCCCCAAGGTAAGTTCAAGACTTGTGTTATGGGATACTAACTCTACGATACTATATTTATAATAGATACATATTAAATAAACATCTAAGACCCAGGCCAATCAGGAAAATATCGTTTTCCATCATGACCTGGTCGGGGATCGAACCCGGGCCTCCACGTTGTAGGCAGGCGTGTTGACCGCTGCGTCACGGAGGACCAAACCCTCCACGACCAAACTACCGACACAATAACATTTGGCGCATCGTACCCGGCACACACCGCAACACAACTGCTCAGACCCGTCCTCCGTACGGCTTTACCAGACATCAACCCGGTACGCGACGAATCGCTTGGCGGCAAGACTTTGTCTGGTGGGTGGTAAGTTCTTCCGGCAGCCGATGTTATGGCCTACCACCGAGTGATTTAATTGGATTAGAAAACTAAAAAAAAAATCTTATTGGTTTCGTTTAAGTGCCTTAAGCTTGAATAAACTCGTCATTGAACTTTTTTTGACGTGGACAATACAAATTAAATAATGATGTGTAAGAACGAACAGAGGTGGGCTAATGGTATCCACCGTGACTTACACGTTGTAGGTCATAGGTTCGAACCCCATCAGACGCTTAACTTTATTTAAATTATTTCATCACCACTGCTCTAAAAACAGTGAAGGAAAGCATTGTGAGGAAACCGGCATGTCTTAGAGCTAAAACCTCGGAGACATGTGACATCTACCAACCCGCACTGGGCCAGCATTTTAGATTACGACCCACCGCCTCTCACCAAAAGGAGGCCTGTGTCCCCGGAATTGGAACATTATAAGCATTTTTTTTTATTTTTTTTTATTATGTTATGTATAGGAATATTGAACAAATATTCGTATAATATAATTGTATGAATTAGAATTAAACGCTACTTCGATAAATGTTCCACAAAATCATATCTATCGACAAACTCAAACCACCATCCGCCCACCACTACCGCTACTTCATCAACAGTTAATAATAAGAGGTATAAGTGCAAATTTTAAGTGGCTCGCATTTGAACCAAGTTACCCCTTTATGACGCAGATACGACAGGTGAAGTTACAATGTGTGATGATAAGGTTTCTTAGCAATGGCTTACTTTGTTTACTTGATTACCTTTTGCGTTGGAGAGAGGAGATAACATGTGATTACGGGAATTGTTCACGCTTTTCTCCTGTGAGCCATTTGCTTAGGAAATGAGGTAATGAAAATTGTCTGAAGTGTGATTGTATGACTCGCACTTAACAGGCAGTGCAATATTTAATTTTTATTTTAGTGAAGTTTTGATTTAACCAAAAGTAAATCTGAAATTAGCTTATTTCTAAATGTTTGTATTTCTAAAACATACATAAACCCAAAATATCTCAATTCTACTCATAATCTCAACGGATTCTAAAAACATATAAAATAAATTCTGTATATTATCGACCTAGATAAAAAATATATGTAATAAAAGTTTATCCATCGAACTAAACAGTTGGTTTAGCGTTAAAATAGCGCATATAAAAATACACGTGCGCCCAGGTAATGGTGATTGCGACCGAATTGCGGCGCGCGCGCAGCCGACGTGAAACACATGGCCTGAGCGTTTACGTGAACTACTGCGAATAAGAATCTTGATAATAATGATTGAGGATTTTTTAGAGATATCCCGAAAAATATAGTAATAACAATATTGTCTAAAGAAGATTTTTCTCCAAGTTTACACACCCATCACTTTATACATTAAACTACGTTTTTCTCCAAGTATGCACCCCACACTTATCATTCTATATACATATATAGGTACACTAAACTTATATGTAATCTTTGTATAATTTTATTTCCAGACGTGTTAAACCAATTAATTTCGTAGTACCATACATACCATTTTATTTACTATTTACCCTTTTCTTATATTATTTGGTCCGAAATTTCACTTTTTTTTTTCGTCTTATAAACTAGCGCTTGACCGCAATCCTGCCTGATGGTAAGCAGTGACGCAATCGTTGATGGTAAAGCGCACTAGTTTATTAAGAGCCTATTCACTCTAGCCTTGAAGACACTCAAATTGTAGTCCGACGGAAACACCGCTGCTGGCAAATTGTTCCAGTCCCTCGATGTACGCGGTATAAAGGAGGAGGCGAAACGCTTCGTCCGGATCGTAGTGGCGCTAACAACGTAAGGGCGGAAACCAGCCGTACGACGGGTCGTCCGCTGGTGGAACGGAGATGGGGGAATTTAATCATGCAATTCCCTCGCACACTCCCCGAAATGCATCCTATAGAACACCGAAAGGCTGGCTACTCTACGCCTCACTTCCACTTTTACTTTGATCACACTAAAACAGTTACCTATGCTTTGTTAGACAATAAATTCTCCATTAGTTTTCAGATTAATTTACAGGAAAAATATACCCGCTTGAAAAACTTTCTGTAATTCACAAACCAAAATCCAGAACAACAAAATCAATTCATCTTATAGTATCAAAACTATTCCGTCCTAGTACGCATGTCGATCAAGCGTAAACGCATCAAACATTTCAGTGGAACCAACAGGTAATTTACAGCTGCGTGCGCGCCGATACCAGTTTATTTGCGTTCATACTATTTATTTCGCTGCTCGCCTAACGATGATTAGATTTTATTATTACTACCATCTGATCTTTAGTAGTGATTCGCCACCTGGTTTCACGTGGGCCTGATTTTATAGGATTGCCGAAAGAGATTGATTAGTTTACTCAATCAATCTCGGTTTACTCAATCAAATCGGGAACCATAAAAAACAAAAATAGAAAATCTATAAAGTTTTACCTGATTTTGTTGCCGTGTTCTTTAACTGAAGATGCTTCACTTTCACAACAGAACACCGTCAATCCAGTTAGTTCGTGTGAGCAAGAAATGACTCGTATTTCCAAAAACAGAATTTATTCAACATTTTAACTATACCTATTATATTTTCAAATTTTTACACTTGCGCCTATTGAAAATATCCTGCATTACAAGAGTCACTTTGTGTAAATATTTAGTACTTAATTTGTTTCATTAGCTACTGCAAAAACTTAAGAGAAATGGGCCCAGGACCGTATTCATTTACTGTTTGATTGGTAACAATTCGAGAACATCACTTCTCCCAACAACTTATCGCTAGTCCAGTGTGCTTTACCACAATAGTAACAGAAGCTGTCGTATTTCAACTTGATCCAGATCCACATACAGTTAATTTAGCGTTCACCTTTTCAAAACAATTTAGCGGCCATAAATCGTTAGCACCTCGTGCTGTCGTCGCGTGTACAGCGCGCGGTCGTTGCGTTCCCGCGGCGTGCCCGCGGCGTGCTCGTCACAGGGGCGGCGCGTCGCCGGCGCGGCCGCGTGCCTCGCGGGCCTCGCCGCCCGCCTACAATAGTTGGTGTGAGGTGTGAATGATGGGTGTCCGATCTGTTTATATTGGTGATTGAGCTAATTTGTTTACAAATTAGGTCATTTGTCAGATTTGCACATTGTGCTGTAAATGGTATCTTTTAAAGAGTTTATGTGGAGATTTGTGGTTGTCACAATTTGGATTTTGGGCAATCATTCTGAATAGTACATTCGTTTTTCGTATAGCGTAAACATAATATTCTATTCAGTTCAAGTATGCAATTTAGTAGAATAGAACATCTTTTTTCGATGCTTTACGATCATGTGGATCCTTTTAGACACACTGGTCACTTTGCATTCATTTGTTTTTATTGTCCCTTTTTCACTGATTATATTTCCTATGCTACTACTGAGTTTGTTTGCTTGTTGTTCCGCTTTTACGCCGTGACTACAGAACCGATTGCTTTGAAATTTTGCAGATGAAAGATAGAAGTGCGGAATAAATAACAGGTTACTTTTTATCCCAGAAAAAAATTATGTTCCCAAGGGAAATCTAAAAGCGCGATATAACCAAACTCCACGTGGGCGAAGCCGCGGGCGGAAAGCTAGTCCAAAATCAATACATAGTATAAAACAAAGTCGCTTTCGCTGTATGTCCGTATGTATGCTTAGATCTTTAAAACTACGCAATGGATTTTGAAGCGGTTTTTTTTAATAGATAGAGTGATTCTTAAGGAAGGTTTGTATGTATAATATATGCTACCTTTTATCCCGGAAAAATTTGATAAGTAAAGTAACTCTGTCTGTCTGTCTGTCTATCTGTCTGTCTGTCTGTCTGTTACGCTTTCCCGCTTAAACCTCTCAACCGATTTTGATGAAATTTGGCACAGACAATCTTTAGACCCTGAGAAAGAACATAGGCTACCTTTTATCCCTGAAAAATTTGATGTTCCCGAGGGAAATCTAAAAAGCGCGATATAACCGAACTCCACGCGGGCGAAGCCGCGGGCGGAAAGCTAGTAAGATATAAATTGTGTTACTAACTTTTTAGCAGATAGGACTGTATGCGCTGGTATTAGAAGAGGTGCGAGAAAATTGACTAGTTATGGTCGAAGATGATCGAGTTAGACACGTCAGAACTCAGGGCGAGGTTTATATCGGCCTGGATTACATATAATTATAATTGTACGTACACAAAAGGATCGCAGATACTATACCGACAAAGAAACTTTTGAATTTTAAGAGCAGTCATAAAGTACCAAGTTTAATGTTTAGGTTAAGCAATGTGTTATTCTGATTTGTTTACTTTCGGTTTCAAAATATTTAAAACGCACAATGTTATTAGCCGTAAACGGTGAAATCGTTGACTTACGTCCAACTATTCCTTTCATCGCGTACATTTATGTACAGTCTCGTACATTTTCGTACCTTTTGCATATATTATTATAATTCGTACAGCTGTGAGACATTATTTTAAAATAATATTGTTTACTCTCCACGGAGCGTTTCTCACGTTTGCGTTCTCCGTTTATATTCGTTTGCCGTGTTTTGAATACATTTACGTGTATTTGTATACTGCTGCTACATAAATATATTGGATTAAATTAATAGTTGTTACCAAATAAACATGGCGGGAATAATTGGAGAGTTTGATCAAAGTAGTGTGTTAATGGAATGTTAGGAAGTGCCACCGCAGCCAATCAAATTTATACAATAGGTACAAATTACCCGCAGGAATTTCTGATCGATGAAATTTAAAATAATCAATCCCCTATTCAACCCCTTTCGGGAATGTATTTTCCTTTCTAAGTACTCACTTTCATAATACAGGTTATTTTAAGTTGGCTACCTATATAGCTATTGTATAGACATAATAATTAGACAAACCATACATTAGCTTGATGTTAGTAAATGAAGTTTACTTCAGCGTTAACTGAAAAGTTGTCTGAAAATCTGTTGTCATAGCACATGGGATACGGAGGAATAACCTATAAGAAACAATGGGTGGATGATGACTAACCATCATCATCATCATCAACCTTTTTATCCTCCCACTGCCGGGCACAGGTGTCCTCTCATACAGAGAAGGATTGAGCGTAATCACCACGTTTGCTCAATGCGTGTTGGCGATTTCAGACTTAAAGTCTAGGTTTCCCCAAGATGTCTTCCTTCACCTTGTAATCAGTCATTGGTGTCCAAGATATACTTAGAAAGTACATATAACTTAGAAAAGTTACATTGGTACTTGCTTGACCTGAAATCGAACCCGCACATTCATATTTGAGAGGCTGGTATTTTAACTACTAAGCCACCACGACTCAAGAAACAAATAATTTGAGATAAGTGAGTGTATTATTGAGTGATACAGGTAGGTAAGTAAGTACAGAATACATGAATAATTATTATCAGTGGACGAGGACATCCGACATAGATTGTTGCTACACATGGGTATTCCCTGTATAGGTAGATGCTGGGTTATTTGCGAGGTTACAGTGATAGTGTACCCAGCAGCCGGAATTATAACAGATAGTTATGCATACCGATCCATCAGCATTCAAAGTTAAAACGACACCTTTTTTTTTGTCAGCCCCGTCGTTCCCTTTACATTGATCTTACTTACTAAATACAGTATAAAATCGAATAATATAAGTATAAATATAAACAAATTAAATTTAAAAAACTAGAGCTATTCATATAGAACCTTAATTAAACAACACAACTTTTTCGTCATCTCCGATAATGGTACTGACAAAATGGATTGTATTAAACCTATATCTAATTTATTTAAGTTAAATTCCCTTATGTATAGCTCCCGTTCATCTTTATTCCTTGTACACTCCATCTCCACCCATCCATCCATCCATACATCCATCCATCCATCCATCGGCACCTAAAAGGTACAATAGGTTGATATAAACCTATAAACATTAAGTAATCCTATATAAGCAACTTATAATGTTCAATACTCAATAATTTATTGCATTCCATAATGTTACATAATAGTTCGTGTGTTAAAGTATAGAATCAATTATGGACCCTGTCGGGCACAGCCAAGTGTTTTGTTTTATGAGAGAGGATGAAGGCACTCTTGTTCATCATCATCATCATCATTTCAGCCGAAAGACGTCCACTGCTGGACATAGGCCTCCCCCAAGGTTCTCCACGACGACCGATCCTGCGCCTCCCGCATCCAGCGGTTTCCCGCGACCTTCACCAGGTCGTCGGTCCACCTTGTCGGGGGCCTACCCACACCACGTCTTCCGGTGCGTGGTCGCCACTCGAGAACCCGTCGGCCCCATCGGGCATCGGTCCTACGGGCAATGTCTCCAGCCCACTGCCACTTTAGTGTTGCAATTCTTCGGGCTATGTCGGTTACTCTCGTTCTTCTGCGGATCTCCTCATTCCTGATTCGATCGCGCAGTGAAACCCCAAACATAGCCCTCTCCATTGCCCTTTGAGTGAATTTGAGCCTTCTTATAAGGCCCATTGTTAGCGACCACGTCTCAATTCCATAAGTCATCACTGGCAACACACACTGGTCGAAGACTTTTGTCTTGAGAACCTGCGGTATTTCGGACGAGAAGATTTTACGTAGCTTCCCGGAAGCAGCCCAGCCGAGTTGGACTCGACGATTGACCTCTTTCTTGAAGTTGAACCTTCCTAACTGTATAGTTTGCCCCAGGTACATGTAACTGTCAACAACTTCGAGAACAGAGTCTCCAATGTTTATAGAAGTCGGTACAACATGGGCATTAGACATGACTTTCGTCTTGTCCATGTTCATTTTAAGATCGACTCACTCGGAGGCTCTGCTTAGGTCTTCGAGCTTTGTACTCAGGTCCTCCGCGGTCTCAGCCATGACTACGATATCATCAGCAAACCGAAGGTGTGTCATGTACTCGCCATTGATGTTGATGCCCAGTCCTTTCCAGTCCAGAACCTTGAAGACATCCTCCAATGCAGCGGTGAACAGTTTCGGGGAGATAACATCTCCCTGTCTGACACCTGCAGAGGTATTGGTTTCGAGGTCTGGTCCTGTATTTGGACTGACATGGTGGCTTTTCCGTACAAACCCTTCAGCGCTTCAATATACCGATAGTCTACTTGGCACCGCTGGAGAGACTGCAGTACAGCCCAGGTCTCGATCGAATCAAAGGCTTTTTCGTAGTCCACAAACGCCAAGCAAAGGGGTAGATTATACTCCTCGGTCGAGGCTGGAAGTCGTCAAACCTGCAGGCGAGACGACTCGTGAGGCCTCTCGAAAACAACTTATAGACATGACTCAGAAGTGAGATGGGTCTGTAGTTTTTCAAAAGGGTGTTGTCACCCTTTTTGAAAAAGAGTACCACCACACTTCTGTTCCATGCCTGTGGCGTTTTTACCTCGACTATGACGTAATTAAATAACTTTTTAAGGGCTCTAATGATCGGTTCACCGCCTTCAATAGCTCAGCCGTTATTCCGTCATCGCCCGGCGCCTTGTTGTTCTTAAGCTGTTTAAGAGCCAATCGAATCTCCTGCAGGCTGATGTCGGGGATATCTTCGGTGTAATGTCGGGTTAATCTTGCTCTAGGGCCTTCAGCAAGATTTAATGCGGGTTTTGTCGTCGAAGTGTAGAGCTGTCCATAGAAATTCTCGACTTCCCTCAAAAGCTCGGGCCCAGACGTTATGATCTTGCCGTCGTCAGTCTTCAGCTTGCTTAGCCGGCTATGCCCAATAGTCAGATCCCTAGCGAAAACTTTAGAGCCTCTGTTTGTCTGAGCTCGAGAGTGTAGTCCGAGAGCTTTTTAGTTCTATTTGTACGGCGGGTCTTAAAATACTTAGTCCCGACCGTACGGACAGCTTCTACAAACCCGTCATTGTATTCATCCACGTCGCCACTTAGGTATTCGAAGCGATTTTGGTGCTCGAGCTGGAAATCTTCGGAGTTATGGATCTGGATGGGTGCTGGCCGGAGCGTAGACTTCATTAAGCGAGATCTTTCGGACACTATGTTCAGATTCAATGTGCCTCTGACCATACGGTGATCGCTGCCGCATTTGAGCGAGTTGATCACTGAGACATCATTGAATATGTGCCTTTTTGTCGTCATAATGAAGTCTATCTCGTTTTTAGTGACCCCGTCGGGACTGATCCAAGTCCACTTCCGCTGGTCACGCTTTTTGAAGAAGGAGTTCATCATAAAGAATCCCTCCTTCTCCATGAAGCCAGCCAACATGTGGCCTCGGTGATTCCGACGCCCAAATCCAAAATTTCTCAGTCCGAGCTCTTCACCGCTCCGTTTCCCAAGTTTAGCGTTGAAGTCCCCCATGACAATGCTGTAGTGAGTTTTAGAGCTATATATGGCTTTAGAGATGTCCTCATACATAGTCTCTACTTCCTCATCGGAGTGTGCCGAGGTCGGGGCGTATACCTGAATGACCTTCAGCGAATACTGTTTGGTTATTCTGAGTACCAGGAACGCCACCCTGGTCGACACACTCTCGATCTTCACTACATTGTCCACAAGGGACCTGTGGACGAGGAACCCGACATCACCTTGGGACTGATGGTCGCCCTCCCAGAAATAG
This sequence comes from Sesamia nonagrioides, assembly GCA_017933935.1. NCBI lineage: Eukaryota > Metazoa > Arthropoda > Insecta > Lepidoptera > Noctuidae > Sesamia > Sesamia nonagrioides. The sequence goes on from JADWQK010002063.1 coordinate 2,754,186, forward strand.
AGCAAGTTACCGGAGTTAAGGATTATCGAGTCCTCACCCTCTCTTCGGACTTCCGATAATCCCAGGACACCCCATCGTAACTTGCTCAATTCTTCCTCCAGTTCAATAACCCTCTCGTCGGTCCGCAGTATGCGCACGTTCAGTGTTGCCAGCCGCCTATTCGGCGAATATATTTTTGTCAAATGATTGCGGCTAGTTGGGATCGTTTGGACCACCCATTGGTCCGTTCAGTCCAAACGAACCTAATTAGTCGCAATCATTTGACAAAAGTGTGTTCGCTGATTAGGGTGCAGGTCGATCGAATGACCAGGAATAGCGGAGCTGCCGGGGACTATAGTCCTTGGCTTAGTCGAGTGCATCATTGGGGGGTTGCTATAATTCCCACGCTTGGCAGGTGGGTTGGGGATCGCAGGATTTGATATTCCACAGAAGAAGCGCTGCTGCCCGCTTTCCTGGTGAGTTCCCTTAGTCGCGTCTTATGATATACACGGGAGGATATGGGTTCACACTTGTAGAGAAAAAAAAAGTAGGATGTTCCCACTCTTGGGACACAGGCCTCCTCTCGGTGAGCGGGATGATAATATTCATGATGAGCATCATCATTTCAGTCGAACGACGTCCACTGCATAGGCATCACCCAAGCAACCTGCGCTTCCCGCATTCAGCGGTACTATGTATTATACATAAGTACATAATACGTACCTGCTTGGAAATATTTTTCTGAATCCTACACCTAGAGGAAGCATATCTTGCTCAAAAAGTAGTTATAATAGTGTTTGATATTGTGTCTAATATGATTTATATCATTATATCCGATACCCATTGCCGTTAAAACTTTCTGCCAAGAAATACACCCCTCAATGTGTCTACTGCATTAATTCCCTAAAACCCCTTCCAAAATCGCAATAAAATGGCTACAAATAATTTATATACAAAATAGATCAAAATTCGTGGTTCACAGTGATTAAAGTCCTCCAAGATAGAACAAATTAATACTTGATAACACAATTAATTCGATGCTCGAAGCAGCGCCGGCGCGCGGCTCTAGTGTCGGCGGGCGGCGAGGGAAACATGTTGTGATTTTTGTTTCCACACTTTTTCCAAAACCGATTTGGGCATAGTATCGTAATAATAATTCCAATGTAAGTTGCTCCCTGCCATTTTATTTGAGTTATTTTAATAAAATATTGTTCAGACCGGGGCTATAGACTTTCCATAGTCCTAAATAACTGCTTTTCCATACATTAGGACTATTGCGGGGTATGCAAACAAAGATAACTAATTAGACAATATAATTTCCCAAAATAATCCAAGTAGGTACTGTCACCAAAGGAGATTACCACGATCGTCGGATATAACTGAAGTAGTGTCTCTTACTAAACCTTGACAGCCTCCGTGGCGTAGCGGTAGCGAAAGCGGCCTCTACAAGGGTCTTCGGTCCCCGCGTTGCGCGCAGTGCAAATATTGGTATGCATGAATATGAGTATTTGCACTTGTCTGGTCGTGCCTCGGAAAGCACGTTAAGCCATTGGTAGCGGTTGCCATACGAACATCTAATGGCAGTGGTTACGGATTGTTGGAGCCCTCAAAAGTCCAGCAATTGGTCTAACTGCAATGTTTCAATATCACCTTTGGGTTGTGAAGGTTAGACGGCAGTCGCTTCACGGAAAATATCGAAAATTAGCCAAAATCAGCAGTTAGACTGGTAAAGCGAACCCCAGACTCCAAAGCTGAAAAAATTTCGAATGCGACTGGGATTGACGCTGAGATGATTATGACGAGTTTTTCTTAATAAACTTCGACTATATCCGACGACACTGATTACTTATCTCCCTTGGTAACTGTATCTATGCACATTTTTACTAGTTAGTAAAAGTGACGTAAATTATTACCTCGACCACTCTCTCAAATATTGTTACAATACAAACAATAATGTTAATAGTTACCCCGACAGTTCCCGCTGGTCGCCCTGACAGTTTCCGCTGGTAACCCTGACAGTTCCCGCTGGTCACCCTGACAGTTCCCGCTGGTCACCCTGACAGTTCCCGCTGGTCACCCTGACAGTTCCCGCTGGTCACCCTGACAGTTCCCGCTGGTCGCCGGTACTCCCACCATACCACAAAACCCGTAAAATTTTCAATTTGCCCGCTAAAGTTTCACCTGATAAACGTGAACTTAGGTGCGTTAAAAGGAAAAGTATTCCTCCGATAAGACGCCAGCGGTCCGTGTAATTAGAGCGGACTGCGGGGCCGCTATCGTAAGCTTTGTAATTTACTTACTGGGAATTAGCTGCTATCTGATCCGAGTTACCGTAAAATGTAGGGAAGTATTACGTGCTTTAGGGGGTTACCTCGGCCACATAATATGTATCTACTAGAATCTAGAAACTGTGTCTCAGTTTAAAATTAATTCATTCTAAGAAGTTTTGGTTTGAACATTGATGCCTTTAATTTAAGTGTTTGTAAAAGTGGCAAATTATACGTCCTTTTTGCTCGGTCACATTACACGCTGTTCTAAAATTTAGAACCAGTGCTTAAGTGTAAAATGATTAATGATTTAATTTGGAAGGTTATTTATAAAGGCAGGTCTTTTAAATATCAGAAGTAGGTACTTATTATCTGACTCCATTCTCACTAGTGACATTATGTAAGTTCATAGCAGTCATAACAGTGATCCTAAACAACCGAAAGAAGAAAGTACCTAAATGTTGTATTGGCAACTGAAAACGTATCAATACTTTTATAAATTGCTAGCATACTTACATCAATCCTCCTATCTATAGTGACTATCTTATTGAGATAAAATTCCACGTTTGTTCAAGGCGGTGTGCTTCCAAACTTATAATTACTGTAAGCCTACGTTTCGTTAAGACGTTTTCCTTCACCAATGTAACCGAATATGTGTAAGACAAAAAATGTTTAAGATTTATTTGTTAATTTTGTGAGTCACCAAAATCAGTCGGCATTCATTCCCAGTCTAAATTAAAAACTCAACATGTCTGACGAAGGAAACGACCATTTCTTTTTATAAGCTTTAAAGGTAAAACAAAAGGCATTTACATTTTAAGTGCATCCAGGTGCATTACGACCGAAATACCGAGAAATGCTCTGAACAAAAATGTGGCTATTTATACATGGACACCTTTCAGCTGCGGCTTCAAACAATGGTAGGAACGAACCTTTTCATATTATACGCTTATTTCCGAGTTTCATAAACTCGTTGGTAAAACACTAGGTTTAAATATAGAAAATAACTACGCAGGTGATGGATTTCAATTTCAATTCCTGGACGTGAAAAAGTACAGTGGAAGAAAACATTTCACAATCGGCAACACACGATATGTTCATTACTCAAATACATACCTATTTATAACCGGATTATACAAGATAAGATAAGCCGGTGACCCCTATGTTTTCTTGTATAGGCCTATATCTGATGATACACGTGAGATTATCTTAAGGGTCAGAATTGCCAAATTTTCAGAGGAAAGTTCGTATGTTAGAGACGAGGTCAAGCTCTGTCACGGAAGGATTATGGTTAGCCACAAATTTATAGAATTTTGACGGTAAAAAGATATGTGGCAAGCAGATAATCGGAGACCACAATCACAAAACTCGATTCCTTGGCTGAGCTACTTTCAGCAAATATTACCTATTACACATTTACAGAAAGCAATTTTATTTACATCTGTACCAGGATACGCCGGAACATCATATCTTCCGACCTCCGCATCCAGTCTGTACCAGCCACTTTCAGGTCGTCCTTCCATTTAGTTGGGAGGCGTCCTATGAATCGAAAGCTGATATACGGTTTCCAGTCCGGGATTTGTCTACTCTACCAATTATTCAGTTAGCCAGCCGGAATTTTACTAGTAATGTTTGAAAGTCACCAACTACTAACGAACATAACTCCTGCACAGAAATAATCATGTTATTTTAAAATCGCCACCTTCCAATTAGGGTGGCTTCGCAAAGCGCGTAAAAACATTCGCTGTACAATCACAAACACAAATAAAGACGTTAAATTTAGAGGCGTGCGGTTCGAGCACCTGGCGCCGACGGCACGTGCCACTTTCGGGCTTGACTGTACTTTGAGGATTGGCATAGAGATGTTCTTAGTAATATCAGGTACATAAAATAAAAAAAGAAGAATTAAGTTAATTTTTTAGATTAGGTTTTTACACAATGAGTTAAAGTTCTTCCCACTTTTCCTCGTTATATGGTAGTGTTAACCACACATTTTTGACGTTTAGTGTTGCCTTTTTTTGTTGGGATGGTAAATCATCAAATGACTTCTCCCGCTCTGGGCGGAGCGGAAGGGCGTGTAGACTTTTACTGCCTAAAACCCACCCGTGTTTCTTCGCTTGCCTGTGCGACGACCAGGGCCACGGTTTCTTGTTTAACCAACCCGCAATCCTGACTGACCCAGGAGGTATCGGTCTTCGTGGACCCCGTCACGATGTACTGACATCTCCTTGAGGCGCGCGTGAAACACGATGCGCCGTCGACTCGGGCCTGGTTCTTACCGGGCGGCGAGCTACCCACTGCTCACCGACGTTTAGTCTTGCCTTAACCTTAAGCAAGACGGCCGCCATCAAAAGCCATCAAAATGCTTGGATCTCTCCCATATGTAAGTGTTAGGTATCTGTTGACAGAACATTAATTATACTTCTACAAAGTCAAGTATTTTCTAGATGGACTGAAATTTACCTAATTTTCAGGCCCTTTTTGAAACGATATTCCTACGTCACATGCTATTTACTACTCTGCAAGCGTAAGACAACGCTAGGTGGTGTCATCCACTCTTAGTCTATCTATCGACTCCTAAATACCGTCGGTGTATTTATTCCGGTACTTTTACGGGGAACCTGGTCGCCGACTAACTTCTTTCAAAGTCCGAATGCTACAGATGTTATTATTTGCACGTCCAATTGGCTATTTGTTTTCCTTTTAGACTGTACTTTTATTTACTTTGCTTGAATTAAAATGCTGACCGTGTTAAGATAATATATTTGTTGAAGTTTTGTTATCATTTTGTTTTGTTTTGTCCGCCTCTTTTTATTAACCGACTTCAAAAAGGAGGAGGTTACTCAATTCGACCGTATATATGCTTTTTTTTTTTTTTATGTTTGTTCGCGCATAACTTCGTCGTTTATGAACCGATTTTGATAATTCTTTTTTTGTTGGAAAGAAGACATTCCCAAGGTGGTCCCATGATAAGGACATCAGGATCTGATGATGGAAGACCAGAGAAATCAAGGGAAACTTTCAAAAATCGTAGGGGCGATTAGTTCATTTCTTAGTATTTTCATTAAGTATTTAAAGCACTACAATTTGATAAAGGTCTGGAGTAGATCTGATGATGGACCCGGAAGACAGTCGAAGGAACTCCTCAACAATTCACAGCAGCTACCTTGTGTTTGGGCTTGATTAATTTGTATTGATAAGAACTTTACACCTAGATGGGTTGTGACTGTCATAAGAGTTCTGATGATGAAGACAAAGGCCAGTTTCGGGAACTCCTTAACGGTTTGCAGTAGCTTTTTGTGTTTGGTTTTAATTTGTTTATATTGATGAGAACTTTGTACCCATTGGGTTAAAATAATGTTCTGCAGTACCTAAATCTGATGATTAAGACCTTAGGCAGTCGAGAGAATTCTTCAAAATTACTGGTAAAAATTAAAGTAAACAAAATTACGTCATTTCCCAACTATATTTGCGTCAGCTTCTAGTCTGACCGGATGTAACTGAATACATAGTACTTACTTTTCACAACTAAAAAGTGTAAAATAAAAACTTTTTTACAAAAAAACAACCGACTTCTAGAAACCACTACAAAGTGAAAAATAACTAATTTCGGAAGTCGGTGTCAAAAACTAATACCTATACAAAAACCAAAGACACCGACTTCCGAAATTAGTTATTTTTCACTTTGTAGTGGTTTCTAGAAGTCGGTTGTTTTTTTGTAAAAAAGTTTTTATAATGTGCGAAAGAATAAATAAATAAATAAGATAGAAGATATTTTCCGGGAACTAATTTCACATCATTGTAGCCACTTTGCCTATGTACTATAATGCCTTATATTTGTAAGAAAACATGAAATCGCTTTGATAAAAATACGGGACCAGTTTTTGATTGAACTTCTGCAACATAGCTTACTGATGAATACATTTCAGTTAACTAAAACGAAACTCCTTATTTCGTAACACCTGCTAGGTAGGGATCTAATCATAAATTATGAGGAACCGTCAGTCAGGCTCAAAGGTATGCAATAAACTGTCAAATTCCACCGGACACCGTCCGTAATAACCAGCTATGTTATCGCCTCAGATAAATAAGGCAAGTAAATCAATTAACTTTTATGGTCTGTGCTCTGTTCAGACGCACTGGCATAAAGCGACACGGTCAATAGACTTTATAACGCCTCAATTTTCCGAGCTGCAGGAATTCGGTTTATGACTAAAGTATCAATTATGACAGACATTTATGATCTAGATTTTCTTACTAGGTGCAATAAAATGTCCCTTCGGTACATTATAATTTGTTAGTTACGAGTTTGGCTCCTGTTTTATTGCTGATCTGAGAAACTGGTTATGAATGGATTCACTAGATTTTCTATTTGCAGTACCGTTTGCGGATCGTTTGAAAGTAGTTTGTTGTAAATCAAATTTGTCATACGATCCATTTGCTTATGGCATCATGGTACATGCGTTGCTTGAAAATGATGCAAATTATACAAGCATCTTACCAATGAAATCTATAATTTTCAACCTGTGATTGTTTTAAGGCATTCGATTGAGACTACATATTAATGCAGAGAAAATGATCGGAAATGATATCAAGCATAAGCAAATAGGTATACTTCGGATGCAGGTAGTTTAAATTGCACTATTATAGAACATATTGAGCATAATATCTAAAGTCAGTTAGTCATCACCCATAATGCTAAATATCCACGCCTCATTGCACACTATCACGCTATCGTCGGTAGGGGTTGGCTGAGAGCCAAGTCCACGACTGGACGGCAGGTAACTCTGGCAATGGTTTGTGTGCATTCAGACGGGATAGTGGACTCGAAAGCTAGATTTATAACTGGCCAAGTCAACCGTGAAAATTAGCGTGGAGTGTTTGACCGGAGTTACAATATGCATTGAGATTGTTGTAGTATGCAGATGATCGTTTTGAGGACCATCACAGCAATATTCTATCACTATTTCATACAAACATATGCACATGAGTTGATAAACTCTTTACTAAACTCCGGACAGCAGACATTGAAGCGTCAAAAGGAGTTGTCGCAAACGTCAAAGTAGTTTTTCTTTTAAACAAGTTACTAACGCAATGAATGTTGTCCGTTTGTCAAAATGAAAACAACTGCTACTGTTAACATATTACGCAATTACCTTGCGGGTCATAAATTGATGTAACTTTCCAATGATATAGTTCAAGTCAGTCACGTACCAGTAGCTCACTGCTCGGCTAGTCTCAACGCACCCGATCGACTTGGACGCAATAAAACGCAGGTATTTACGGTCGGCGTGCGGCCTATTGTTTTAATATTGATCGCTATTACTACTTATTTAGCAATTGTATACGTAGGTACTAGCTTTACATTTGTCATCATATCTCCCAGAAATGTGATACAACATGCAGTTACGCATACTTTTAGAAGTTTGAGAAGGATACGCAGGCAAGGTAAAGTTTATGTCAAATGTTTATCCAATTTAAATCAATGTCATTTTAAGTTAATGAAATATCAGCTTTATTTATCACAATTCAATAGATTTTAGCATGACTGGCACTATTAAAAAGTTATAAGCAAGTTGGAATTTGTAGCTGAAACTGAACTTATTTTGTCGGAGTTAAAATTATTTTTCCATAAACTTATATATTTGTTCACATGTTTGGCAAAGCAATTTAAGTACTAATTGAACACCCTTCTGTGGCTATATCAAATCGTGTGATAATATTAGTCTATAACTATAGTTGAGCCAAATTCGATGAAGAATAAAGATAAACAAACCGTTGCTATGCAACGAGTAGTTTACGCCTAAAAGACAGATGTTAACAACCTTTTCTATATAGATGATTTACATAAAAGTAATAATCCTACTTCCTACTAATCTAAACAGTTTATTTATGTTTAGATATTTATGATTTGCATAAGACGCTTAACCGATTTGAATGAAATATGACACACATGTAAGCTAATTTCCTAATAGGTTAATTTTTTTGATACATATATATTATAATTAGTCCATACTTGAAAGTATCACAATACATGTGTTATGTAGTTGATATGAAAGTAATTAAAATACGCAAAATTATATTGATGAATGCCTCAACTTAATTCATTGGTTGAATTCTACAAAATGTGTTTAATATCTGGATTTCATCCATCTTTCCTTTTTTGTAGGGCTATCACGTAAAATTAATGTCGACTTTTTAATGGTTTTTCGAAATACCAAGTTATTATGCATGTTATTTTAGTGATTCTATCGAAATATGCTGAATTAGAGTTGTTAATAAATAGCTAGCATGTAAAAGCCGATAATCATGTAAATAACAGGAGATTTTATAAAACGCGAGTTGTGATAACCCTAAATTGGTTTGTTTACCTCTATTCTTTATGGAACTAGGCGATGGTATAGTTACACCCCGCGGTTTAACCGCCTTATTTTGATCTAGTAGGATAGTTATAGAAAGTAGTAAAGTAGAAAAATATCTGTCATAGCTTTCCGATAGTCTATAATCTCTGGAGATAGATCATTATAATATAGTGACATAACACTTCTAAAACTCACTCAATACATTTAGGTCCGTATTCCAGAAGGAAACTCAAGCATTGATCTCTGTTTAAACATTACTTAAAACTATGTAGTTTCAACCAATCAAATGGCTTGAAACGAGTTTAAAAGTAATGCTTGAGTTTTGAGTGAGCTTCTGGAATACGGGCCTTAGATTAGGTACGTATTGCAATTCGACGATGCGTGATAGCATGCATACCTTTACTGTTGTCCAATGAAATGAATACTAGTCAGTCATACCAATGTATTGTGTGAACATCAAAAAGAGTCAGTATACACAAAAGCCTCAATTTAAACGCAATTACGATTCCGTTAATCTGCCTGAAATGAATCGACGCAGTTTCACGGTCACGGCGGCCACATCAAAGAGTTTCGACGCAGGGGATGTTGCGCCCCGTGCAGCCACCCTCTAGGTGTCCTCTATAGTGTTGTCGAACGATTATGGTGCGGTGTAATGGAGCGAGATTTTTTTGGATATAATAAATAATTATCGTTTGTGATTTTTACTTTTTTATATTAATGTTTGCTAAAAAAAGTAAACTGCCATGCTTCTTTGTAAGTTCTGTAAGCTATGTTGTACTTTAGAATTGTTTCTTACAAGTCTTATTTTATTTAATTACTAGCTTTCCGCCCGCGGCTTCGCCCGCGTAGAGTTCGCGCTTATTATATATCGCGCTTTTTGGATTTCCCTCGGGAATATCAATTTTTTTCCGGGATAAAAGGTAGTCTAAACCTTCCTTAAGAATCACTCTATCTATTAAAAAAACCGCGTCAAAATCCGTTGCGTAGTTTTAAAGATCTAAGCATACATACGGACATACAGCGAAAGCGACTTTGTTTTATACTATGTATTGATTTCAAAAAAGAAAGAAAACGTTGCCCCACACTATAAATTTCTCCATCGTGGGGGAGTTATAAACATTTAAACTGACATACACAAAGACCCAGAGATTAGTAATTTGATAGGAAATTCATGTATCGACCAAGGAGACTAACAAAATACACATAATTGAGGATCTCCAGAATCCTTTGTGGTTTTTGACTAAGTATATACACGTATAGGTACATCATACTTCACCTCGCTCAACTGCCGTCTTCTTTCCTATTCACTCAGGTTTTTTGAGTGAAAAGGCTCTTAATGAACTAGCGCTTTACTACCAACGATTGCTTACCATCAGACGGGATTTTGGTCAAGCACTAGTTAAATATTATTAAAAAAAATATCTTTGTCTATAAAACGACACGCGTACATGAAAAAACATTTCTCGCACCACAATCAGCCGCACGCGCAACAGAAGGGCCAGTGCGCACGTACGCAGGCAGTCCGCACAGTCGCGATTCGACACCTGAGTACACTGCACCCTTGCGTTTGTTGTGGGGGATGAAGCTACTAAAGTATGGAGACTGTTTCCAATGCATATTTAAATTTCGTCATACGAACAATAAAACAGTTCTGACAGTAATGTAGTCTAAATTAGTCGATTATTTTTTGCAGTATACGTAGTACTAAACTAAACTATTTAACTAAATAATGTTATTACATCTTCATGTGATTGGTTGTTTTTTTTTTTTTTTGGAATAAATTTAAACTGTTGCTTGCTTCACCAGATATCATACAACACGACAAATCGCTTGGCGGTGTCTGGTATGTGGTAATTTCTGCCGGCAACCGATGTTACGGCGTACCACCGAAGAATTCAAACGAATTCAAAAATTTTACGATATAAATAAACACAAAACAGGACTCAAGTTCGAATTGTTTATAGGACTCATTTTAGCACAGTCTGAATAGAAGTAGCCTAGTAAAATTACTTGTCGTTGTGATCTTGTTATCCTAACTGAAATTATATGACATTGCACGTAAAACCGATGGCCGATGAGGCAGTAAAGTTCTGGAGTGGCGACCACGAAGACGCAGCGTAGGGAGACCCCCAACAGCTAGACCGACGATGGCCTGGTGAAGACCGCGGGAAACTGATGGATACGGCCAGCACAAGACCAGTCATTGTGGAAAGCCTTGGGGGAGGCCTTTGTCCTTTGGACCTCTATAGGCTAACAAGATGGTATAATTTTGAATATGTATCTGTGTTTCATTTTAGTATATTGTATACATAATATCTATACAACACAGCCGGGATTTTATCGTCCCACTGCTGGGCACAGGTCTCCTCTCATACAGAGAAGGATTGAGCGTAATCACCCCGCTTGCTCAATGCTTGTTGGCGATTTCAGACTTGAAGCCCAGGTTTCCTCAGGATGTTTTCCTTCACCTTATAATCAGTCATTGGTGTCCAAGATATACTTAGAAGGTACAAATAACTTTAGAAAAGTTACATTGTTACTTGCCTGACCTGGAATCGAACCCGCACACTCATACTTGAGAGGCTGGTGTTTTAACCACTAGGCCACCACGACTAAGCTTAAGCATATTCAACCAAAATAAGTACGAAATCCGTCTCCGTACTGCCACTCACCGTTTTAAACAGATTCGATCACACATTAGAGGGGAGAACCAAAAAAATTGTCACAGGAACAATTACACGGCATCTGTCGCTGCTGCCGGCTCCGACTGCCGTCCCGGTCCAGTCCGGCCGAATTTATGCTGATTGCATTACACTCCACCGTGAGGGAATAAATTAAACAAGTACGTGTATGACTCATATAGGGTAGTTATTGATTTTAAAATAAATTGAACACATCTGGCTAGGAAGAATAGAAAGTTATTTGGTACATACACTCAAGAGTCAGTAAACAACATGGTGAACACTGTTCATACTATTAACAGGTAAGTAGTCTAAGCCCAGGTGGATTTAAATCTACCGGCTTGTGGATTTCATTTTGAGGTTAAAACTTAACAGGTGCTACTACCAGATATACCAGTGACTTCAGTGTCATGCTACCAAGTTATACCGTTGCTGAATTGAAAAGTACCACTGCGACGTAGCGCGACAGCTTCCGTGGCGTAGCGGTAGCGTCTTTGTGCAAGATATGCTTTCTCTAGGTTTACGATTCAGAAAAATATTTCCAAGCAAGTATTACTGATAGATAATGTTTGTATTATGTTTTTTGACAGTCTCGGTGGCGTAACGGTAGCGAACGCTGCCACTGCGCAACGAGGCGCGGGTTCGATTCCCGCGCAGTGCAGATATTTGTATGCATGAGTATGAATATTTGCACAGGTCTGGTCGTGCCTCGGAAAGCACGTTAATCAGTTGGGCCTGGTTGCCATATGGACATATAATGGCACTCGTTACGGGTTGTTGGAGCCCCGAAAAACCCAACAATTGGTCTAACTGCAATGTTTCGATATCGCCTTCGGGTTGTGGAGGTCAGACGGCAGTCGCAGGCAGGCACGGAAAAAATCGAAGTTTAGCCAAAATCAGCAGACAGACTGGTAAAGGAGACCCCAGACTCCAAAGCTGAAAAAGATTCGGATGCGACTGGGACTAATGCTGAGATGATGATACGTTTACTCGAATACCTAAGTTACGTGGTTTCATTGTTTACGTGTTGCTTGAGATGATATAAATCAAGGGTACACGTAAATAAAGCGTGCTAGGTACCTACATATCTTGTATGCTAAAAGCTAGCTTCATTTACTCTTAACTGGCAAAAAAAGAGAAGAAAACCAGTTTCTTGTGCCGCAAACATCAAAAGGGACCATTCTGTTAAGCAGTATTTTCTATAACAATCCAGTACTCGCTTCCATTAGGTATACCATTATTCAGTTCCTGGAAGCTGAACCTACGTATTGTTCGAGTGTATTCCTCCTATTAATGGGCGAGGAACGATTTGTCACCCCAATTAGCATAAGGAATTCATACACGGACCGATTAGTCTTGCTATGTTCCCTGAAGTGTCTTTTTGGAGATGTCGCGGAGACTATGCGATTTGTCGAAGCCTGTTGCGGTGCAAACTGTTGCGGTGTGATGCATGGCTTACATCTGCCTTTGGAGCTATTGTGTGTAATGGGTTCGTAGTTTTCTGTTGTATTGTTTTTTGGAGACAATAGGACAGAGAATAATGTTCATTATAATTTCTTCATGCATTAGATTTTTCCTTTCTTCTGTTTCTTTTTTTCATCCATTTAACTTTATTGCTTTGTATTCAAAGACTACAAAACAATCCCTTTCATTTCTCCACTTGCTGCCAGCTTATGTGGTCATAATATTTAGATGATTGATATTTATACCAATCTTCAAGTCAAATCAGCCCCCTAATCGGCAAACACATTTTTGTCAAATGATTAGGGATCATTTGGACTGAACGGATCAATGGGCGGCCCAAACGATCCCAACTGATACCAATTAGTCTCAATCATTTGACAAAAATATGTTCTCTGATTAGGGGGCAGGTCAAATCACGGTATATGCTTATAGGTTATCGCAGTAAACTATCAGCAAGAAACCAAAACGTGGTAACATATTGCTACAATCCTTTTACCACAAATCGTACATTATTTTCTCAGATTGTTTACAATGTATAGGTATAGCGAAGCAACACTTGTGCAATAATCAAACTGACGATAGTCTCGTGGGAGTTCACCGCACGGCGCAGTCCCTCAAACATATCAACTACATCCATTACGCGTTCCCAGAAAGGGTAATTAGAACTCACTTACACTCTGCAATTTTGTACAAGTGTGTTTTTCATATTGCACCGCATTTTGTGAAAATATGATATTGATTTTACAAGATGTCCAAATTGTGTACGACTGACCTAGTACCTCGTTCACTCTGCACGCTGATTTTGCATAATTTAATGAAAGCGACAGAGAATGTTATTATGATAGTAGTGGCATCGTAAATACGACTAGTAGGTAGCGGGTTTGAACCCAGACAGGTACTATTTTAAAACGGTGAAGGACATCGTGAAGTTGTCTAGAACCAAAAATTCGACGACTTGTAACGTCTAACACCCCGCACTGGGACTACGTGAATTACTGCCTCTCATCTCATAGAGAGAAGTCGATTGTTCCAGCAAGCAGTAGGAACATCATAGACCAATTATCATTTAGGTTGCATAAATGTACGAGCTTTTATCTGCGATTTACAGATTCGTTGGTTGCAGTTGGAGCTGCCGAAAATCTAGTTTAATGGTGTGCAATAGCAGTGGACTACTATACGCTGATGGAAAAAAAATGATAGAAATCGCAACTGAATTCTATTACTCCTTCCACCTATTTGCACCTGATTTCTCCTTAACAATGACGTCACCAAATTCCTGTCCTAATTCGTCGCACCACATACCGCATGTATGTTCAGTGCGTCTATACCGCCCATCGGACGCATCCGCTACTGTTCCCAGAAGGACTAATTAGCACCACACTTGTGTCTTGATTAATGCGAACACTAATTACGTGGACAAGCGGTGTCTGTCACTGAGTGCACCGTGATTTGTATGATTGGGTCATGAGTTAGTTTTGTTACGGGGTGGGCAGGCAGAGGTTAACAGTAGTAGGTAAGGGTGTTGAGGATAGGAGAAAAAATATGTAAATATCGGACATACTTTTTTTTTTAATAATTATAAACTAGTGCTTGACTGCAATCCCGCCTGATGGTAAGCAGTGATGCAATCGTTGCAACAGAGATCTAGTTTTCAAAATGCAAAAACGATGTATATGGGCAATATGTAACGTTAGAGTAACCGATAGTTGTGTACCTGCCTTTAAATCTCTAAAACTACTTACACTGCCATCACTGTACATTTTGGAAACAGCATTATTTGTGAATACTAATTTGCACTTATTTGTCAAATTATCAGACGTTAAAAAAACTCCAATGCGTGCTAAATATTTAAATCAGTTGTGTCACACAAAATGTAAAACAGCTCTAATGTACAAAAGTTTCTTTGGCATCGCTCCAAGAATATATAATAAAATACCTGATCATATAAAAAAAATTACCTGTACCCGAGTTCAAGAAAACTTTACAAAGAATTTTAATTGACAAATGTTATTACACGGTTGACGAGTTCTTGAACGATCAAGTTTTTTCTAATTTCTGACCTAATTTTTTGACATTATTTATTTTTTATTTTTGTGAACTTTAAAACTATGACTATTACATATTTGTATGTCTCACCAAAGACAAAACATAGCGCACTGTACATTTTGTCTTTAAGATCTGTATTTTTGTTACCTATGTTTTACAAATAATAAATGATTTGATTTGATTTCACTTAAACAACTTAGGAATAGGAAGGATGACGGCAGTTGAGCGAGGTGATGCAAATGCAATGTTAAACCCAAGACCAACACGACCAAACGATGCTGCGCTAGAGGAAGATTGATCTGGCCATAACCTGACCTGACCTGATTGACCTAATCATAATCTGGTCTTCATTCCTGAGCAGGGCTTGCTGTAATTGATATAACATGAATTTATAGGTGTATGTAAGTATATAGTATTAGAACTAGATTAAATGGAATGGAGAGAGTTTTTTTTTTCAGTAATTAGTCTTTTTAGCGGGATTCCTAATCAAGACGCATAACAAAAAAAATGAATTTTATTTAAGCTGAACTACAATATTTTGATAAGAAGCTTATGTATGTCCCATTGTTCAGTCCCGTAACTACCTTCCCATGCCCTCGCGGCCCGCGGGCCACAGACTGACCAGCCCAACAAAAAAATAAATAAGAAACGCCATTAGTCCACTCCATAAAACTTTGCTCTCAACAATATTCGATACTTCAGTATCGATAAACACATCTCCCCTTCCCTACAAAATATTATAAATCATTGCCAATACTGTATGTATATCGAGATTTTATCGACACCAATAACTGTTTTCGCCAAACGCATCGTTTTTACAACGACTTTCCCACCAACTTATATTTGCCAACCCCAAAATTATAGACACATCTCTTTTGGAAAGCAGTAAAGGTGATAGTCCTTTGGGAGTTAAATCCGATGAAGTTTAACATCAGCAAAATTAAGTTGGTATCCTTTTGTAATTGTCTAATACCCCAAGAGACGGTGCGTGGCCGGTCTATTAACATTTTAATGCTTATAGATGTAATCACAACATAAATAGCTAATTTATATGCGTCTAGACAACACGGCAACGAATTACAACTGAGGTGAACTTAATTGACTCTAAAGAATTTGATAGCATTTCTGTTCGTTTCAATTTCATGATAGGCTGTTAAAAAGATTGGCTCACCTTTAAAATACCTGAAGAGCTCTCGCTTTGGAGTTTCGCCAGCCTAGGTTTAGCCTTCAATAATTACTGTATGAAACAGAACAGTCGTGCCCCCCCCCCCCCCTCCCCCTATTTACGAGTTCTAGCTCATAGGTTCGAAACCAATCAGATACTTCGTGTAAATAATTTTATGAATACTGCCATATCCTGGAACGAAAAATTCAAAGACACATATTATGTACCAACTCGAACTGGGCATCCGTGCTCCACGGCTTATTCCTTCTCACGGAGACGAGGTCTAGGTCCCAACAAGCAGAACGTGGTAGGTTGATTATGAGTTTGTATTTGATCACATTACATCCCAAAAACGAGTTGTTATCATCTTATGAACATAACATAATAAACGCATTAGAAACCATTAGCGTTAAAACGTATCCCCTTTTACAACGTTGAAAGATAAGATACTCTATACTCCATTGATTTAGGTTGTTAACTAAAGATAAACCAAAAATCACGTGAGTTAGTTAAACAAAATACCAGCCATTTTATCTCTCATGCTCCGTTACAGTTGTGACAGAAGTGCCTTTGTAACCGAAACTATGCCAAACAAATGTATTATTCTTCAATTTTACACTATTTGAGTATTTACTTATCGACATTTACTACTTAAACTTCAAGCACAGAGTACTGAAACTTCAAGTGTCAGTATTCACACAGGACGCTGAGTATTGGGGTGCTGTTATGCCTGCAGGCATGCTAGCACCTTGTCCCTTTTGATGATGAAGAAGTAATCTGGCCTTTTAGGGAGATCCCCTTGTTCAGAAACTAAATTTAAGTTCAGTGTTTACATTTCATTTAAAAAAGGACAGATGATAAAAAGAAGTTTATTTCTTTCAAATTAGTTAGCGCCTGAAGTAAATTGACGTATTTTTGGTAGCCCTGTTTTAAATCTCGTCTAAATTATCCATGGAGGGATTAAATTTAACAGGACTAAATTTATATAATATATTATTTATATGTTATCCTTTTCTCAAATAAAAAAAATACTTTTCTTAATTTGAAATAAAATTCAAATGATGCACTGAACTCAAATTTAATGGAACAGGGGAGACAGTCACCACTGTCTTCGATATAATTTAGCATTACAGTATACTTCAGAAGAGAAACAGTCTCTTTAGGATTTTGGTTTGAATTAACTTATTCCTTTACACATTTCCTTTTCACATCAAGACGAGGTTCCCAGCTTTATGCGAAAGGACTCTTGAATCTTTTCATCGATACCCTGACCATTCGCTTGTTTACTTTGCGGTTTGTTTGGTTTATATGTGCTCAACTACAAAAAAATATATTTTATACTAAGTATTTGTATGAATTCGAATTATTTTTGATGTATAAATATGAACGAATAGACATAAACGGAGCCATATATTTATTTATTGATTATTTATCTAGGTAAAAATGAGATGTTTGTATATTTTTGATAGGTACAAAATAGCGTTTTATTTTGTTTTTTATAAAATTTTATAACTATCTACCACTTTTATGTTTATTAGAAACTAGCTTTCCGCCCGCGGCTTCGCCCGCGTGAAGTTCGGATATATCGCGCTTTTTAGGTTTCCCTCGGGAATAACAAATTTTTCCGGGATAAAAGGTAGCCTATGTTCTTTCTCAGGGTCTAAAGATTGTCTGTGCCAAATTTCATCAAAATCGGTTGAGAGCTTTAAGCGGGAAAGCGTAACAGACAGACAGACAGACAGACAGACAGACAGACAGAGTTACTTTCGCATTTATAATATTAGTATGGATAAATATGCTTTTATTGGCAGTTTTACACTTTCAGTTTTTCAATTGCAAGGTTTACGCAAATATGGGCACACCACAATAGCGACGGTAAGTCTTCTCTTTGAGGAGAGGCTAAAGAGGCGCCACGGTACCTTCACCTTCCGCCTGACGCAGGTCCTCACCGGACAGGGTCGCTTCGGGAGGTTCCCGTTTCGTATAAGGCGGGAGGTAACGCCAGGATGTCACCATTGTGTGGATCGCCCAGAGGACCCGGTGGAGCATATGGTGGAGGTCTGCCCTGCTTGGGTAGAGCACCGCCGTGTCCTCGTGGCGGAAATCAGCGGCGATCTCTCGCGTCCGACCCTGATCCAGGCCATGGTTCGGAGCGAGAGTGCATGGCAGGCTGTCATCTCTTTCTGCGATGCAGTAATGCTGACAAAGGAGGAGGCAGGGCGCGTGAGGCAGCGGGAATCCCAGCGCCCTCACCCCACTAGCCGCCACAGGAGACGCCTAGTCGGGAGACGACATCGAACTCCCAGCCACCATAGGCGCGTTGTTTTTCACACCCGCCTCTAAGAGATGTAAGCACATCGTGACGGGGTCCATGAAGACCGATGCCTCCTCAATGGTCAGGGTTGCGGGTTGGTTGAAAAAGAAACCGTGGCCCTGGCCGTCGCACAGGCAAATGAAGAAATACGGGTGGGTTTTAGTCAGTAAAAGTCTGACACGCCTTTCCGCTCCGCCCAGAGCGGGAGAAGTCATTTGATGATTTCCCATCCCAACAAAAAAAAAAAAAGGTTTACGCAAATATTGAAATTTAGTTTGTTGCTTTCTCACAACTACACTATTTATTATTTATTATTACTGACTAGACTACTAAGTATAGGTATGGGTGACTACAAATCTCAATTCTACCGAGAATTGTCATCAATCATCAGTTTTCCCCACCCTCGGCAAGGAATACCTCCATGCTAATAACGCACCTATTTCAAAAGATATTCGATCCAACAAAAACGTAACGACTTTACAAAGACAGATCATCTGAAGGTAGAAACCTGTACCAACTTAATAATACACTCCACGTCACCCTTAAAATAATACACTAAAGTTCATATTAATACCTAAGAAATGCAAAAGAAAATGCTGCTGAATTGACGGATTTGCGGAAAGTAGAAATCTAAAGCAATTTTCAACTGGCAGTTGCATCCGTTCTTATGTACATACAAATAAAAGAGATTTTCGTTTGATGGTGTGGTTTAAGGTAGCTCATTTGGTCAGGATACTCATCAATCAAGCCGGACTTTGATGGAGGTGGTGTAATCTAGTTTGTCTGTCTATCGTTCTACTAAACACCTACTAATTGCGGGTACAGGTGCCAGTATTAGAAATAAAGAAAGTACTTTTATTTGCGCAATTATTAATTTTTGATCTTGTTTTCAAACAAAATGTGTACCTACGTAATATTACTATGACCTCCTTGAAAGTTTTACATTCACTTATCAGCTATATATATACCTACATATGTGTATATATATTTATGAAAACTTTTCGGGGTAAGTAAAATTCTGCGCAAGAAGAGGTTAACAAGAAAATTTATTCTCGGAATATTAATGCTAAACCAAACTAATACATTTCTACTAAACTAATTTATTTTGTTTTTTGTTACAGTTCCATTGATTTGTAAGACACGAATCTCAAATCCAGACTTATCAAAATATTCACAACATATTGTGCTCAACTTTTAATTTCACTGTACAAATAGAAGGTACACTCGTACAAATAAAGTGTGCTACAGACGCACATCTGCCGATCGGTAGAACTGCGCCCGCGGCACTATCGAGAGCCGTAATGGCGGTAGTACTTTCGATATTTACTTTGGATGTGGCAATTTGTGTAAAAAGGATAGTACCGTCATGGATCCTGGAACTATACCATCCTAAGGTGGCCAATTTATACTACTCTACTAATTAATTAATATTCTACCAAATAGTTAATTTAAAAAATGCATAAAACATTAATGTAGGTCAAGGTGTATGTTGTATATGGATGTAATATAGCGATATCCTTCTGCGTCGGTATTAGAAAAAAAAAACAGTGAATAAATGTTAAGTGACTTGTTTTCTGTCCAAACTTTTCGTTCTGTCTAACTACTTTGAGAGGAGAGGCAGAATCAATCTCAGTCAATATCAGAGTCAATATCATCTTGGTCGGATGATAAAAAAAAACTTTGTGGATCGGTCTAGGAAAGGAACATACAGATTGAGTCGAACTGTCCGAAGTTCGACTGTCCATACAATAATAAGTCCACGAATTTGTAAGAAAATTCGTGTTGCTCAACTTCAACAATTTGATGAACACTAAAAATAAAGATCCACAGACCACTCCTCTACTTACCGCACATTTGATTTCCATAACCAGTTATTTACAAATGTTTTTCATATAAATTGTGTTTTGTGAAGTTTTATAAAAGAAATGATACCGGAGGTCATCTTGCTGACCAAGACTTTATTATTGTTATTAGTAATTAACTGGTTATTTACTTGACTTGGAAGGACCTAGTTTACCATTTATGACTTCGAGTAACAGCTTTAAGAATATAACGCAGTATTGCATACATAGGTACTATATGTAAGCTGTCACAACTTCTAGACTCAACTCTCTTATTTAGGTATTTAGTTATTATGTACATTTTTAGTTATTATTTTCTTGTTTCAGAGAGTAGATTTTTTATTGTGTTGTCTTGGAATATTCTACTACTAGCCTAGGACTAGCTGACTTAATATGGCAAATAGCTCATTTTAATCTTTAGTGTCTTGTATTATTATTTACTTTGCATTTTATAGAATCAAGTATTTTATAATAGAAATAAGTAAGCAGGTGCTTTGGAGGACTCTCTCAAATAATTTTGACATTTGAAAAGTGCTAATTCGAAGCCTAATTTGAGTAGGAGACTTGATTTTGAACAGAAATACTCAAATTATCATAACGCACAATAACACACATATTATGATTATAGGTACCACATCTGTTCTTTCATCCTCCCCGCGGCTCATATTCGATGCATTTCCCCTAGTTTATCACGGGGGCTCAAGTGGCGAGGTGTACCACTCACTACCGATCGATAACGTTTATTGTAATAGCATGAACAATGCTCTAAGCTCTTCAACTTTTTTGGACATTCAATCTGTTTGCAGTTGCAGGGAGTTGGTTGTTGTAGTGAAGAATAGTTGTTGGTAAAATATACTGACTGTGAAATTGAGTTTGGGTTCAAAAAGAGACTATTAAAACTCTCCTACGTTTCACCTACAACTACAGCTACACAGTATTTTGCTAAATTTCACGCTGTCACATATTTATACGACTTATAAAGCTAGAATCGAAAAACGGTGTGACGAGTCCATTCTACAAATATCAGGAATGTTTGCTGGTCATAGTACTTTTGATCAAGGACGACTTTTGATACTGTGGTGGATTAAAATTTTATTGTAATTTTGAGCAGTTGAATATATTTAATTAAACACATCAAAAGAAATAGGTACCTTTTTGAATTAGAGCTCCAAAATTTTAAATGAAACCGACCGTAATCGCAACAAACCGCAGCCGTCAATAATATCGTTCATCACAAAATGTTTTACATGAAAAAACCTTTTTATAATCAATTGATTTTCCGCGCGATCAGGCCGATGTGTCGGACAAACGGACGGAGGTCGGTGTTTAAAATTTATGTAATTAAATACAGCGTGTCAGTTGGCTTTTTGGGTTTTTGTTTGACCGACTTCGGGGAGAGGATATTGTAATAATAGGAATTTTTCGGACATTTTACTTTCAGTAATTTCTCTTGTGAGGGTGAGTTTTACCATTATTTGCAAAAATAATCACGTACCTACCCAATGTTTTTGCTGTGCCATGATGATCATATTTCACTCGGTACAGTATTACTTTCTACTGAAAATATGTTATAATTTAGATTATTATATTACTTTCTGTTTGATAAATTATCTGGTTGGTAATATTATTATTATATTACTATTTCGTGAACTCACCAAGGACAAGCAACACTGTATGGATGAACATAATATCCATAATATGTCAAGCGAACAGACATAATTAATTATCATAACATTGCTTACCTTATCTACGGCGTACAACGTCGAAGTGTATTTAAATTCAGTTTCACGACCACCTTTCATGGTAAGTTTTCAAGTAATTTACGAGTGAATATTTAAGTATCACCTACCAGGGGATCAGAACATGCCAGGGGTGGAGTTTTGTGTGTTTTACTAATTGCTAAAAGATGTTAATCAGTTACCGGAGACATATACCCATCCCGTTCTAATACACACAAAGATTGACGCGCCATCTCTCTCACCTGTCCTAAAGATATAACTCAAAAGCTGAAGCAAAAACCATGACAAGGAATTAATTAGAACTCAAGGTAAATAATGAAGATTGTCGCTGGTACTAATGAGTTTTCTGTAAAGTTCTGTTTAGTAAAATAATTATGAGACAGGTAATTAAGAAGTTTAGGGGAGTATGCAAATGGGTCGAAGTTAATTATCCAGAAAATGACAAAGAATAATCAAAGAATGATCCTCGTTAATAATTCTTCTGTAAGAATATGTATTATTATTTAACCAGAGCTGCACTATCGAGAATTAAACGTAGACTTCTTGAACTTCTAATCAAATATAAACTTCAATAACTATTTGAACTTCTATTTTCGACAATGTAATAATACTTCAATCAACTACAACTGACCTCAAACGCAGCTACATAAAACCACAGTCACACATTTGCAACCGCACAAACAAAAGCTAAAGGTTTTCATTAACCATCGTGTAACGCCTCGCACACACGATCCTTTGACCACGTTATTATGCGACGTGCACCCTTGCTTATAAAAAAATGTATTAAAAGAGAGAAATGTTTGAATAAGTGTGTGATTGCGGGCCGCGGAGCAGCGCGAGCAAAACGAGGCGTTTCATTAGTAGGTACGGGAGGAATGTTCATTTTGAGGAGGATTTCTGTCTTTTTGTACGATACCTGATGTCGAGACTGTTCTGTATTAAGGTAAAATTGCATTTTGGAAGTTGTCGTACTGACGTTGTTGTCGTGTTTTATTTAGGTCTTTTCAAAATGCGTTTCTTTTCTTCGTGTTTGGTCTATGAAATTAGGAATGTTTATTAATGTCTGCTTGGATTTATTGACTGGGTTTGGTAGTTGTGCTAAGGGATTAGGGTTCTAGGGTTTCCAAAGTTATTTGTTAAATTAGTACTTATATAGTATATATAGTAATAAGTCAGTTGACTTTTAAATAAGCGTCTTCTATCGTATCGACACAGATTACCAACTAATAGATCATGTCGTAATATATCTACTGTTTTACAATGACTTTAACGATCAACATCATTCTATGCTCTTATATTGCTTGCTTTTTCTTGCTCTTCTATTCTCTCTCTTCTCCCTCTCCCGATTAAAGTAGAATTTTATTTAATTTTAAATTATTTATCTATTTATATATATAGTTTTCATTGCTCCATATGTAGCATGGGTACCATTATTTGGAGGACAAAAATGTAAACACAAATGATATCACCCAAAACACTCGTTCCTATATTTAAACCCTAACTTGCGTGTGGTCGTCTTTACACGATAAAATGTCTGCAATCAAAGCATTTAACGGTCCAACGGCGGTTGTCAGCGGCTCGCGTAATTTGAATTTGGAATACAACGCGCGATTGGCAAGACGCGTCGTCAATGACGCGGCACCGTGTCGCCCGATGTGTGGGGCGGCTTTTATATTTTAATGTCCAATGTTTTGATCGAACTGCCCAAATGTCTGAATTTTTAAAGGCTATTAAAAAGATTTAGTGGTACTTTTCAGCAGTCTTAAACAAATCGAGCGAGAATAAAAAGATCATTATAATCAGTTTTCTATGTTGTTGTGTGACTGTAAAGTTTCTTCTAAAGAAAACTATTCGCTATTAATAAACTATTTACGTATTTAGATTGCTTAGTCTTTTTCGTTTTGAAAGTTTTAATTCGAAAATTAATTAGTTTATTTTTAATGCTACGTACATGTTGGTTGTTTGGAGAATGTGTCAATAAAAATCAACATCTGAAAACAAATACTTAGATCTTACTAGTCATCGCTAAAACGTAATGTAGGTACATACATAGCATACATAATGTAATGTAGGTACATACATAGCATACATAATCAGCCTGTAAGTTTCCCACTCTTGAGACAGGTCTCCTCTCGGTAAGAGGGAGTGGGCCGTAATCTACCACGCGGACCCAGTGCGGCTGGTAGAAGTTACATACCTTCGAAGGTTTTGCTCTAAGATATGCCGGTTCGAACCTACGACGTACAAAATGTAAGTCGCGGCCGATACCATTAGGTCACTGCTGCTTAATTGTAATGTTCAGAGTGATATCTTTCAATGTCATATACTCGTATTTGTATCTCAAGAACGGCTACACTCATTTTTATGATATTTAACTAGCTTTCCGCCCGCGGCTTCGCCCGCGTAAATTTCGGTTATATCGCGCTTTTTAGATTTCCCTCGGGAACATCAATTTTTCCGGGATAAAAGGTAGCCTATGTCCTTTCTCAGGGTCTAAAGATTGTGTGATTTCCGCCCGCGTCTTCGCCCGCGTGGTGTCGGTTATATCGCGCTTTTTAGATTTCCCTCGGGAATATCAAATTTTTCCGGGATAACAGGTAGCCTATGTTTTTTCTCAGGGTCCAAAGATTTTCTGTGCCAAATTTCATCAAAATCGGTTGAGAGATTTAAGCGGGAAAGCGTAACAGACAGACAGACAGACAGACAGACAGACAGACAGACAGACAGACCGACAGACAGACAGACAGAGTTACTTTCGCGTTTATAATATTAGTATGGATTAGTTCGATTTTATTCCTCCCCAAATAGTAGAAAATCATTTAAAATGAAGTCCAGGTTTCCTCAAGATGTTTTCCTTCACCTTTTAATCAGTCATTGGTGTCCAAGATATACTTAGAAAGTACATATAACTTTAGAAAAGTTACATTGGTACTTGCCTGACCTGGAATCGAACATGCACACTCATACTTGAGAGGCTGGTGTTTTAACCACTAGGCCACCACGACTCATAATTACGCTCAATCCTTCTCTGTATGAGAGGAGACCTGTGCCCAGCAGTGGGACGATAAAAGGTTGATGATGATTTATAATGGAAACATAGGAACAATTCTCGAAAAAATAAGATACTAACTAATTTGGTCACGCATTCTGTATAGAATGGCTTGTATGGATGATATTTCGATGCCAGTACGAGGTTTGATTTCGATACTGTTCGCAAGGGTGGCAATGTACCTCCTTAAGGCCTGCTGGGATTTGCTTCAGTTGATTCAGGTTAAATTGGGAACAGATTCTATTGTGTTTCCTAACAGAGAACACTAACAACCAACAGATGAAAATAACTCCTAGAGAATCAAACTTTCTTATTTTTCTGTTTCATTTATATTCCCAATTTATAAGTTATGAGCCCATAAACATAATAACTAGGTATATTTTAAAATAAACGTCGACGCACACTGGACGGCTCTGCGACAGGCCGCGCGTTATGACGCGTGTCGCGGCCGCGCGGCCCGAGTAGTTTGTCTCCGCTGACCATTTCCTGCACATCCCTCCTGTATGTTGTCACGAAGCGATAGAGTCGCTTTTGTTTTCATTTTTTTTTTTTAAAGCTTCCTAGGTAACTTGAATTTTTATGTAACTTTAAACTAAGTTCCTTAACTGAAACCCAGTTCGACTTAATGGCGACAGTCATATTTTTGTTGAAAAATGTCAAATTCATTGTTTAAATTGGGTAACGTACTAAAAGCGACAAACTAAAGAGTCATGTGATTTAACAGATACTTATATTCCTTTTATCAGAAGTTGAGAAAATGATACTATACGATACTGGACATATTTTATCAACGGTCAAACAGTAGTCCAGGGTCCTGGTTAGTAGTTTTCTTAAACATAAAAGTCACCATGAAATAAACAAGGCATTGCTTCCATAGTTTTTCCTGTCGCGGCTAGGTTGGACCGACCCGAGGGAATATTTCAAGAATATTATTATGTAAGAACATGCGCGGGACTTTATGATCACCTAGCCTTTCACGGTGACCGCTCTGCCGCGTCGCAAACAACAGGGTTGACTGTTTGCCCAAATATGTTCTGTATTTTTATGTGGTGAACTGGTTTAAGGCGATAACTTAGAATTTGAATACGTATTTTGTTTGTATTTATTTCCATGACATATTAAGTGCATTCAATATGTGCCTACTTAACATACACATAGGTAGTAGAGGACGCCTAGCTAGAAGGACCGACGACCTTAAGAAAATAGCTGGGAAGCTGGATGTGGAAGGCGGAGATTTTCTCCAGTGGACCTCGAAGATATTGAGAGAAAATTATAGACCGTAGGTACATCACTCAACTTAGTTGAGTGATGTACCTTCGGTCTATAATTTTCTCTCAATATTGTATGTAAGTAATAAGTATAATTTAAAAACCACACGTGTCCTTAGTTAATTTCGGCACTTATTTCTTAGAAGGAATATGCAACTATGAACACAAAAGACAGAATTAACGTGAACTTGTCAAACATCGCCAGAATTTCTCAAGGGTTACCTAATAGCATGTTTATTTTATTTCGCGTAGCAACCCTGCTAAGTCCGGAAGTTTGTCCGCGGATTCTTTATATTTATATTCACCTTGTCGTTCGTCCGGCAGATTTATTCACTTCTTTAGAGCGCGTGCACTGACCGTGTCCACGGATCGCCCTCTGTATACTCGCCCTAACTTAGATACGCACTAGTTACAAAATTGTTGCTGTTAAACTCTGTGAGATATTACTTGCTCCACAAAGTTTTTATATAAAAGACAAAATGTTTTGAGCACTGATACATTTTTTAAGCTATTCCCATGTTAAAAAGAAAACAATCCTATCTTTAGCTTTTAATTATCAATATCAGTGGCATTCAAGGACAGGAACAAGAATTGATAGTCTTTGGACAAGATCAGAGTCACTTTATTTTTTGGAAATAGCATTAAATTATAAATAAATTCAAGATAATTGCTTTAGGTAGGCGAGACACGCGTTAATTATAAGGAGTTAACATTTGTAAAAGGTTATGCAATACAAAACACCTTTGAAGCCTGCGGTGTAGAGATAGTTTGTAATAAATTAGTAATTATATCTGTTTATAGAATACCTCAATCGGATCCAAATCAGTTTTTAACAAAATTAAATTGTCTTTTACATGATCTGCTGAGGAAATATAGATCTAAATTAAATGTAGTTGTAGCCGGCGATTTCAATATAAATACTCTAAGGAAAAGCAACATAACTAACGAATTGCATAGCCTGGCAGATAATTATAACTTGAAAATACACATTAAGGTACCTACACGTAAATTGACCTGTATTGACCACATCCTAAGCAATATTTCCAATGCCACTTCAACCGTCCTACCTCTACATCTTTCAGATCATGATACAGCACAAATGTTGAGCTTCCCCACTAAAAATAAACCGTTAAAATAAGCAGCATACTATATTTTTAAAAAAGACTACAACATAGACAATATCCGAAAATTTAAGAATTGCTTGCAAAGCTTGACTTGGGTCGATATTTATCTAAATACTGATCCAAATTCCGCGTTTAATGAATTTCATAGTTTGTTGTGTTTATTTTACAACCTTTGCTTTCCAAAAGTAAGAGTTAAGGTTAATAGTAATAACAAAAATGCACAAAAGTGGATAAGCAAAGGTCTAAGACAAAGTTGTAAAACTAAAAGAAAACTACGTTATCAGTATTATGAAAATAAAAATTCAACTAATAAAGCCAAATATAAAAATTATTCTTACCTGTTAAATAAATGTGTATATAACTCAAAAAAAACCTAAATATTAATTATATTAATGCGCATGATAACAAATGTAAAGCAACATGGACTGTTATTAAAAATGAAATTAACGCTACTAGTTCCAAAGAGAATATAGAAAGCATAAAGCTCAAGGATACAGTTATTACAGACCCCTTGGAAATAGCCTGTATATTCAATAACCATTACACAAACTTAACTTCTATACCAACTCAACAGAGTGCTGACCGAAACTTTAGAAGAAATAAATATTACAACTCAATGTTTCTGAAGCCATTACTAGAAAATGAGGTGCTACAAGAAATAATGTCTTTACGCAATACCAGGTCTGAAGGATATGATGAAATTAGTACTAAAATAATAAAAGCCTGCTGTAATGAGCTAATTAAGATATTAACTCACTTAATCAATATGTCATTTTTACATGGAAATTTTCCTGATAAATTGAAATTATCCATAATAAAGCCATTGTTCAAAAAGGGAGATAAGGATAATATAAATAATTATCGACCTATAACTTTAATACCGATCTTATCTAAAATTTATGAAATGTGTATGTATAGAAGAGTGATTGATTTTTGCAATAAATTCAGAATTATAAGTGACAAACAATTTGGATTCCAAAAAACTAAATCTACAACTTTAGCTACATTCTCTCTTATGAAAGCAATACTTTCTAATGTTAACAACAATCAGATGATTACTGGACTATTTTTTGATTTATCAAAAGCCTTCGACCTGGTATCGCATGACATTTTGCTAGAAAAGTTGGAAGTTATTGGAATAAGGGGACCCGCTCTACAGTGGATAATGTCATATTTGAGTAATAGGAAACAATGCGTTACTATCAATAGAATTAACAAAAATAGAGACATGACACCCTACTATTCAGAATATAGACACAATAAATACGGTGTACCACAAGGAAGTGTGCTTGGCCCCGTATTATTCCTTATATACATAAATGACATTACAGAAATAACCAAGCATAAATGTATCCTATTTGCTGATGACATATCTATTGTAGTAGCAACTGATAAAAAACAAAATACCATTGGAGATCATGAGTGTGAAATTAATAATACAATCAATAATTTAATACATTGGCTTGACATTAACCATTTAAAAATAAACCTAAAGAAATCAGTCTATATACAATTCAATGATACAAATAATAATAAAAATAACATTAAACTTAATATAAATAAACTCAATGAAGTAACACATACAAAGTTCTTAGGTATAATAATAGATAAAGATATTAATTGGAAATTAGATGTAGATAATGTTAGCACTCGAATTAATAAATTTGTATACGCACTAAAGCAAGTTAAAAATGTTACCAATATGAAAACTGCTTTTATATCATATCACGCCTATGTTGAATCGATATTACGATACGGTGTTATAATGTGGGGCAATAGCACTGATATGGCTAGAGTATTCATTGCTCAAAAAAAGTGAATAAGGTCAATTTGTGGACTAAAACCCGAGGATTCATGTCGGCCAATGTTTAAAAGACTTGGCTTGTTACCGCTCCCATGCATTTACATTTATGAAATATGCGTGTTCGTAGTTAAGCATATACAGCTGTTTAAAACTGCAAATGAAATATGTCCACGGATCAGACGAGATCCTTTTAGATTAGTCTGTAGTGATCTACCAAAACTGACCAAATATAATAAAAATTGTCTTGCAACATGTGTGCGGATATATAACAAGATGCCAAGTCATTTTAAAGTATTAAATATAAGATTCTTGAAGACTGCATTATATAAATGGTTAAATGAATGCAATTTTTATAGTTTAAAAGAATTTATGGATCATAAATGTTAATGCCTTAAATAGTTTACTTTAGTTCTACTTTAAAATTTTTGCGTGCTGTGTTCATCTCAGCTAAACATGCTTGTACCTACTGTATTCTTATTCAACACCTTTGTATACCATGTTTAATGCAAATAAATGATTTATTATTATTATTATTATTATTAATCTTTAGGATTGCCTGAGTGTTAGATGCAAAAAAGAGCTTGTACCTAATATCCAATGTTCGTTAAAACCTTTCATGATGTCCATAAAATTGCCCGCATAATTACAACATAAGGTGAATTTTAAAGGTAGAAAATTATCCATCTTCCACAAACCGCTTCGTGTTATCCTCCCAGTGCGAGCACTCACCGCACCCCAGTTCACTATGATATGTGTTGCGTAAAATTTTGTTTTTCAGAAGTCAGGCCTGCCTAAGGTATCGCTGACAAATGTCCGACAGTTTATTATAGCGCGGATAAAAGGGATAGTGGACGACCACCTTTAACGTGTGTACTTCATTTTTCAAGGATTTATTTTTGAGTGGATGTACCAGCTATGGTTGACCGTGTTTTAAATGTGAAAGGTAAAATGTTATTACTATATCTTTTTTGAGGTGATGTGAAACGTGTAACGTTAATAGTAACCTTAACAAATGTGTTAGAGCAAAACGGTCTCAGGAGAGAGTCCTTAACATTTTGATTAAATTTAATGGCATTCACACATTTTGAAAAACAAAATACAGTCAGTAAGAAAAGGGGCAATTTTGATTTAGCTGTTTATTTTGGATTAGCTGTTTTAATGTCATCGTTTCAGCCGAAAGACGTTCACTACTGGACTCTGGCCTTCCAAGCACCTACACTTTGACTAACCATCCAAGGGGTTTCTGCAATGATATGCCTTATACTACCTGGTCGCCATTCCAGAACCTTTGGGAACCATTGGCCATCTGTTCTGTAAGCAATGTACCTTGCCCACTGGCACTTACGCAAAGCCAAGCATGGTTTTCTCTATTGCCCTTTGGGTGACTTTAATCATTCTAATAAAGCTTATTGTGAGCGACCACGTTTAAGTACCTTAAGTCATCACGTGAGTATTGCCAATTCCTCGTCAAAGACTTTCGCCTTGACTTGACTGTACTTGACTATAACGCTGCCATTCTGGATGCTGGATTCAACGATTGACCTGTCCGTAATAATCCGTGTCGATATAATAAAAAAAAATAGTTTTACCAGCACGGTATACCGTGCAGATAAAACTATTTGTTTTAGAAAACCTTTTCAAGTGTGTGTGAGCGGAGTCCCCCAAACATTGCACATTCGCAAATTTTCATCTCCCAAAAACGACACATGCATCACTCACGAACTACCCCTAATCTTCATTATGCTCTAATTACCCCGTCCCCCGCGGCATAACTGCACAGCACTAATCCCCATGTTGCCCACTGATGCCCACCGATCCCCATAGATCTCCACCTGGCTGGCTAAGGGGATTTGAGTGTACGAGAGTTTCGATCGAGAGATATTGTTGATTGATATTTTTTGGAGTAGGTTTTCTAATTTTTTTAAGTGTTGCTAAATTGTTTGCTTTATTTCTTTGTTTCTTGTGAAACAAAAGTATTGGCTAGTGTTTTAAAAGGTTCTACAAAGCAGTACAAAGGTTGACGTCAATTCTTAAGGAAATATCACTGTACCTTTTTTTTGTTCTAGATGGGAAATCATTAAATGATTTTATTGATTTAGAGTTTATTTAATGATTTTTTTTTTTGATTATTTAGGAAGGGCGTGACAGACTTTTAATAACTAAAACCCGCCTGTGCGCCAGGGCCACGGTTTCTTTTTTAACCAACCCGCAACCCTGAACCAGGAGGTATCGGTCTTCGTAGACCCTTTCTTTGAGGCGTGCGTGAAACAGAACGCGTCATCGAACCAGGCCTGGTCCTTGCCGGGCGGCGAGCTGCCCACTTGTTATGGCCCGCAAATATCGCTGTACCTTGCACCTGACAATGATGAAGGAAAAACATCATGAGCAAGCTCCCCAATTCGTATCTTCTTTTTCTTTGTACAAGTAGAGGCATTTGTGCTGACATGGAACGTTGACAACTTGGTATTATTGTCACCCATTTCAAACTAAACCAAACAATCCTCTCTTAAATGACGCGAAACATAACGACAGACAATATGCCTACAAGAACTGATGCAATGACAATAACAAATAGCCTCAAATCGTCTTGATGCCAAACTATTCAAATCGCCCGCTCTAATTGACTCGCAGCCATTTCAACAGGTGATTTGATACCCTCAATCGCTTCTAGCGTCAATAAACCTACCTACATCCGATTGAAGAAAACTGAAGAACAAAAAGGAATATAGGTCTTCGTTTGTTTGCTCGTGGAAATAGAAGAGATGCTGCGACATTCGTCATCAATGAAGCGAGTCACAGCGACGAGTCGCTGTTATAAATTAAATGAAAGTTGAGGTTGGAAAAAGACATAAATATAAATTATTTTACCTACTTACAATAATTTACACTAGCGTCTATTCGCACCTTAGTTATCAAAGGTTATATTGAACATTATTAATCACCTCTTCCGCCACATTTCATGTTTACATTGAATTTCATGTTTAAATAATAAAAGAAAGCCTCGATTTCTCCCAATTTATGTTTTAATTTTCCAAAGTGATTTATTCTTTTGAGTCTACTGTCGCTTTTAGTTATAAAACGACATTGTTCAAGTATTACAGGATTCTTACATTAAATACATTGAGATTATTTTATGGAATGCAGTTTACATAGTCAAAACCTATCTTCACACAAAATCATTGATCCATTGCTCGTGAAAAAAATGCACACATCCAATTACCACTCAACACAACTCCACATCTGGCCAAAACGATGTGCTCCTCTTAAATTGCAATTCACAATCGATCGCTCACCTCCGCGTGGATCGTTCGGATCGCTCCCACTTGAGATCGCCCCCGTTCGCCACTTATTACGCCCCGCGGCTACTGGGGCAGCACTATTGTTCGATCTTTTCATTAAAGGTAAACCTTAAAAAAGTATTTGGGTATGGGGACGTTATGTCCAAGAAATTAACAAGTTCACTAGCAAAACTAAAAATATGCTGTGCAATTAAATTTAAGTACATCTTTTTAACCGACTTCAAAAAGGAGGAGGTTAAGTACTCAATTCGACCTTATATATGTTTTTTTTTTCTATGTTTGTTCGCGCATAACTTCCTCGTTTATGAACCGATTTTGATAATTCTTTTTCTGTTGGAAAGAAGACGTTCTCAAGGTGGTCTCATGATAAGGATATCAGGGTTTGATAGTGGAAGACCAGAGAAAACAAGGGAAACTTTCGAAAATAGCAGGGGCGACTAGTGCATTTCTTAGCATTTTCATTAAGTATTTTAAAGCACTCCAATTTAATAAAGGTCTGGAGTAGATCTGATGATGTAGCCGGGAGACAGTCGAAGGAACTCCTCAACAATTCACAGCAGCTACCTTGTGTTTGTGCTTGAATAATTTGTATTGACAAGAACCTTACACCCAGATGGGTGGTGACTGTCATTAGGGAGCTGATGACGATGACAAAGGTCAATTCAGGGAACTCCTAAACGATTTACAGTAGCTGCCTTGTATTTGGACTCAATTCATTTATATTGATGAGAACTTTGCACCCATTGGGTTAAAATAATGGTCTGCAGTAAATTTGATGATGAAGACCATAGGCAGTTAAGGAAATACTTACGGGTAAAAATTAAAGTAAACAAAAGTACATCGTTTCCCAACTATATTTCCGTCAGCTTCCAGTCTGACCGGATGCAACTGAATACATAGTACCTACTTTTAACAACTAAAAAGTGTAAAATAAAAACTTTTTTTACAAAAAAACAACCGACTTCCAAAAACCACTACAAAGTGAAAAATAACTAATTTCGGAAGTCGGTGTCAAAAATGAATACACAAAACCAAAGACACCAACTTCCCAATTAGTTATTTTTCACTTTGTAGTGGTTTTTGAAAGTCGGTTGTTTTTTTGTAAAAAAGTTTTTTTCTATCTACTTATTTGATTAAGAAAAGATTAAAATAAAAAATTTGTTTGGTCATGTCAGATTAAAATACTGCATAAACATATTAGATACGATTAAAAATATGACTGTTGTGTTCCTTCTCCAGAATTAGCTTACTGCATATGCACAAATATGTGAGCTGTCACACCCTTTATGCCCGGGCCTTTTATTTAGGTATGTAATAAGTTTTTACTTTTTACATTTCAGCGATATTTTATTTTTTGTTTTGCTTTTCTGGTATTTTGGCGTGGCTAGCTGGCATATTTAAATATTTTTTCTCTTGTACTATTGTACCTACATAGTATTGTATAAACTATTGTGTTTTTTTCTAAATGAACAGACAGCTGTGCTGCTGGGGAGTTTCTTCCGCCACTTCTTGTTCCCAGCGAAAGCACTAGGAATTGTCGGTGGGTGGGCGTTTTGGGGGACTGTCTTATGTAATATTGACGTTCAAAAAGTGCTGATTCTCAGTCTAGTTTGAATAAATGACTTTTGATTTTGACTATTGAAAATACGTCTATTAAGGTCAGACCCTGGCGCCAATTCTGTTGTTCACAAACTTAACTAATTTTAAGTTAAGTGTATCTTTGGCTTTCTATTTCATTAAGAAAAGGATAGAAGATAACATTTTAGTTTATTTCTGTCAAATTAAGATGC
Organism: Sesamia nonagrioides; assembly: GCA_017933935.1. Lineage (NCBI taxonomy): Eukaryota > Metazoa > Arthropoda > Insecta > Lepidoptera > Noctuidae > Sesamia > Sesamia nonagrioides. The sequence continues at coordinate 2,788,378 of JADWQK010002063.1, forward strand.
TCCATAGACAATTTAGACGCGATTAAAAAAATGGCGACTAAAAATACGCCAATTAGTTACGTCAGGAGCGGACTAATTTAACAGATCTAAACTGACATCTTCTGTCCTTGTCTTAATAATGAAATAGAGAGAAAAAGATACAATGAACTTAAATTTAATTTAGTTTGTGAACTAGGGAATCGGTGCCACTGACTGACTTTAGCTCTTAATAAGTATAAAAATAACACTTAAAATGCAAGAAATACAAGTAAACATGTCCACAATTCTATTAACCCACATTTCAGTCCTACTATTTAAAACATATATCCCTCCAAATAGAAACATCCCCGTCCCGTGAACAATAAAAACGCATTCGTATGCAGCGACTTACAGCGGCCATTTTAAATGTTTTTTGAATTAAGAACTCGCCTGCGGCGTAACGGTCATTTTTTTCTCCTTTTATATTATTTTATTTGCACTGGGGCTTACAGAGCAATAAAGGTAGGGATGGGTTAATAAATTTCGTACGTGTGCCAGTAATAAAAATTTTGATTGTGTTTTTAATATAATGGGCTCATTGCGTTCTATTGTGAGGTGAGCATTATTATGATTTGTAGAGGAATATTGTGATGGTTAACGCTAATGTTGGCTGGACATTATGTAGTTTGGTGATTTTATTATTATTATAGATTTGTAAACTGAATAAGTTGCTGCCTAGACGTTAGAGTTGATTAGTTGTGATAAAAAATGTTCGATTATTAATTAACCCATCTATAATATACCTACATATACCTACTTGTATTTCCATTTTTTACTAACTTTTATAATTTTGCAGTTATAATTATTTATTACCTACTTAAAATTATAAAAGTTAGTAATTCATACGCATCAAATTATGATATATACATATTTTTTTAGCTACTTTTAAATAACCTACATTAAAACATCGCGACAAATTATAAAATGAACACAAATAGAAAAGAATTCTCATCAAAAAACTATCATCTTTGCTACGAAACACAAAGGTGCCGCTACTCCCCGCTGGAGGCGCTGCGATCGCCGCCTACGCTCTCTCTGATGAATGAATGAACGCCGTTTGGCCATTTTCCCAAAGGTATGTTGATGTTATACTCGCCTTGATTCCTGGAAGTGATCGTTTATGGCCGGTTTATAGCCGCGCGTGTTATGAACATTAAGGATTTCTTATGTGTATTGATGTACGTATGTGTGTCAAACGTGTCGCTGTTAAAATAATCTTGTCATCTGATTGATGTTTATTTAGATTCGAAGATTGATATTTTTGGTTTTCTTTATAGTTATTGTGCTTAGGTCTTTCTGGGGTTGTAAGGATTTCCGATGAATTTATCAACGAGAGTTCGGAATTTTGTGCTGGTTATTAAATTGATAAAGTTGGCGTGATTACATTCAAATAAAGCAATTTATTATGTACCTACCCATAACTCAGATTTGAAATAAATAGTTATTTGATCTATTTATTTGTATCTCTGGTTCCTATTTATCTGTGTACTGTGAGTCTTTTCATCTGAGCTAAATAATTGTATACTCTTTATTTATTTTGGTTCTTCTATATTGGATATCCGAAGTTTATATATATATATGCAATATGTAAAGAAAACCCTGTCCAATCCGTGAAGGCATTGTTAGGTATCGATAACTGATTCTACTAATGCCCACAAAGACAGGCAAAACTTAAAAAAAATCCCCCTAAAAAAATAAATATTATTTCGCAAAAAGAGGTAACTTAATACAAGTGCGGTAAACAACCCCATTCCGCGGGCGGCGGGGGGCAGGGCACGTGGCACCTGTGACGTGGTCGCGTCGCTATTCGCTTATAATAAAACCAGTGTTGTCACTTTTTTAAAAATTACCAAATTTCGGGGAAATTGGTACTAATTCCCGGGAAAAAAGGATTATTTCAAAATTCATTAGTATTGTTACTATGATAATTATGTAAAATTTTATATTATATTTGGTCAAGTGTTTACCTAACCTTTATTATCCTTATGGGTCGGACAGGGTTTTCGTTACATATTGTATATATATATTATAAACTCTCCATGTTGCTTTGGGTTTCGGCAAAGTTTTACAGGGGTTGACTGCCGAGATGGCTTCTGATAGGGATGTATGGAAGAAAAAGACATGTTGCGCCGACCCCAAATAAATTGGGATAAGGGCAGGAGAATGATGAGAATGATGATGATTTATATTATAAACTAGCGCTTGACCGCAATCCTGCCTGATGGTAAGCAGTGACGCAATCGTTGACGGTAAAGCGCACTAGTTTATTAAGAGCCTATTCACTCTAGCCTTGAAGACACTCAAATTGTAGTCCGACAGAAACACCGCCGCTGGCAAATTGTTCCAGTCCCTCGATATACGCGGTATAAAGGAGGAGGCGAAACGCTTCGTCCGGATCACCTGGTTCACCTGGTATAACTCTAAAAACATTTGGTCTTAACATTATGTAAACACGATAATACTATGGGTACCTAATACAAACGTACCTATACTCGTTTGGTTGTTGAAGTTTATAGTGTACTGTATCTAAAATAGAATCACAACATAAATAAATTAAATCGAAACACGAGCGTCGCAAGCGCTAAGAGACTATTCTTTCAGTACACATCGTAAATAAAGATGTAAGTCTTACCTAGATAATCTTAACCCTGAGCGAAGACTGTTCAGTTCAGTCTGTTTTGAATGGCTGCCAGGTAGTTAGCTCCAAGACACGAGTAACTGTGTTCCGATGTTATATTGTTGTTGTAACGGTGCCTGGGTGACCAGTACACATTTAGCGACAGTTTTTTTTGCATGACTACAAAATTAGATGAAAATAATGTCGGGTGGGCTGGTACCTGTACCTAATAGAAGTGCTGATAATGCTCAGCATTTAATTATTTGTGTGTTAATACTTATTTTGGGAACGTTAGTTGCGAAGAAACAAAAAGAAAACTAATAAGCGACCGTAGAATCAAGCTTCTGACGAGGACACGTCTGATGAAGACTCCAATTTCAGTTTCTAAAGAAGAAGAAGATAGTGATAGCGATGGCGCTGAATGCCCAGTATGTCAGGAAAGGTTTTAATGTGTAAGATGCCCAAAATGTTTTCAATGGATGCATGAGGATTGTGTTCAAAAATTTATTTGTGATTAATAAAAGTCTGATATAATATGATTATTAATTAAAACTTTTAACGCAAAAAAAATTAAGTTTACGTAGGTACTGGTTATTGAATAATATCGTCCCCGGGACAAAATTACACTACGAAAAAAAATATCTTAGTATCTCTAGTTTCTTTTTAAAGCTCTTTTTATAGAAATAGTAACAGAGTTAAGAAGTTTTTGACTTTTCAAAATAATAAAGGAATGTGGACTTCAAGTCTGATGTTTTATGTATAACTTCACTTGGTATATTATTAAAAGAAAATGTTCGTTTTTACAAAAAGGGGTCATTATTTGGCGACTTTACCTTACTGTTAAAGTAAGATTGTATGCCATTGGTATACCTATACATATTAATACTTTCTTTAATGTTTGGGTAGTAGGTATTATCAAGAATGATAATCTTTATACTTGCCTTAGGTTTAAATATTATCATTTGTCTTAATTTGAAAGCAATGTCAGCACCAATTCACTACGCTCGATTTTAGCTTCTGTTAGGAAGGAAACAAGGTTGAAAGTTAATTTGGCAATCTACCTCTTGTATCAAACTTATCTGTTTTAAAATAACTACTTAGGTTTAAACCCATTACCTTAGATGCTCAAACACCACACCACTCGGCCCATTTTTTGTCCCACCGGGATATCCTTATGGTTACCCTCCATCTGGTAAGAACGGAGAATTATGTCGGACTCCTACCGACTAAAACCCCATTCCTCCGATTTCTACCACGGCTGCCTGTAACCCAAAGAAAAAATTAAAGCAAAAAAAAAACAAAACTTCATTCGATGTCGAGTTTCCACTACCTAGCGCACACAGCTCAAACACATGTCCTACAAATGAAACGTAGATGACAGATGCCATCCAAAATTACACCGTACTTCGAGTTTTAGTCGGAAGATAAGTAGCGGTGTCGCGTCAGCCGCGCGACGGTGCGGTAAGACATAGATAATCAATTAGTTTGGCAGTCGCGCCAATTAGTCGCAAGTCGCACCTCCTGTTATGATTATGATTAATCTTAGGGATTGGTTTATGCAGTAATTATGATCCTGATAGGTAAGTCAAGCCAGTTTCCGGATTTGTACAATCTTGGAAGCTTTATGAACTTTAAAGCGTCATTACCAATTTAATATTAATTATGACTGCATTATTAATAGCACTAAAAAGAAAAAGAATGTATAGTACCACATGCACCTAACATCTAATTACCTGAAAAATACGTCTATTATTTTCTCAGAATAAGCAATTTAAAATTGTTTCTAACACAACAAAAGCCAGTCTGCCTCTCTCAGCCCTTGAGATAATAAACATCTGTACTTAACATTCAATGTTTTTCTTCCACATACCTACCCATACCTACACGTGAACAAGCAAGTGCGTATATTTAGACATTATTATCTCTCGGATAACGTCGTCGAACGAAGTGAAAATCTTACAAAGGAACTTGTTTACCTCTAATTAATATGCCGTAGGTAAGATTAAGGAGGGCGATGGAGTCGCCTTCAAAAGGACTGAAAATGTTTGCACACACAGTGTTAATACAGACTTAACATAATATTATGTTCGAGCGTCAGTATAAAAAAAAGAACACACGGTCAAATAGTCGTCCATGTAACATTGCCACGTTAGTATGGCAATGCTGATTCGTTGATCAGAAAATAGGCCAGCTCCTGTAGTCACTTGAAGACTTTGAGCACAGGCTTGGAAATGCTTCAATACACTAATTAGGTAAACACTTGGACACCATGATTTCAGAATTTTAGAATTGGGTTTGGCAAAATACCATGAAAAAAAATCTCTTATTCTACAATACTAAGCAATATGTACCTACCTACAAAATTCTATTATTGTTAGAAAAAAAAAAATAGGTTTCTGCGTAAAAACTTTCAGTCACCAAAGAGTTTATCAATAAATTATTTGGCTGGTTAATTTATGTACATGGCAATATATTCTTAACTGTCGCAATCCACCGATGTTTTCTAGGGTTGTCCCATATTTATTCTATGATGAAACGTAATAAACTGTCAGCTGTAACAAATGCTTGGCACCAGTAGAACTGTCACTTGTCTCGAACTGACAGGTGGGCGCACCTTACCGATACCAACGTTCTCAGAACATTACACACGCTCACATTCCATATAATATTTCAAAACCAAATGATTCATAATTGGAGACTAATCATAAATTATAAATACAGCTATGAAATCAGAGACTTTTATGAAGCGTTAATAGGTATTGTTACTTTACAATTTTGGCACATTTTTCACAAAAAATATCTAATCCATTTCCAATATTTCCTTTACCTACTTTTTTCTTTCTTCGTTTCCAAAATATTTAGGAGGTAGCAGCTCCTCACGTTCGTTGTGCATCAAAACGTAGTGAATGACATCAACCCATTAGCGGTGCGCGCAGTCAGCGCCGCCTACCGTGTACACCGCGTTTGTCTAGCGCGGGCCTTTTACAGCCTACGACTAAATAAACACGACTGCACTGTCGAAATTACTTTTTAGTCGTTGAATTTATTAGAACAAAATGAGAAATTAAATAAGGCGTAGATTTAGCCTACACAGTGATCCGGACGAAGCGTTTCGCCTCTTCTTTTATATCGCGTACATCGAGGGACTGGAACAATTTGGCAACGGCGGCGTTTCTGTCGGACTATAATAAGAGTGTCTTCAATGCTAGAGTGAATAGGCTCTTAATAAACTAGCGCGCTTTACCATCAAAGATTGCATCACTGCTTACCATCAGGCGGGACTGCGGTCAAGCACTATTTTATAAAAACAAAAACACATTTAATAGGCTATTTGACAGATTTATAATTTTTATCTTGAATTACTTGGTTGCGGTTAAGAAGTTCAACCAAAGTATTTTTTTTAATTTTAAATACGTATTTCGTAAGAAATATGCAAATAAAAATTCAAAATTCAAATAAGCCGCGAAAACGATATAATCAGCAATATGGCGTTGCGCCTGGTAAGTGACGTCACAAGCGATTTTCGGTTCTCAGTGGTGTTTGTTTTTAATTATTATTTGTTGTTGTTATCTAATAAAATGGTTTACAAGTGGTGTGCTGTACTGGGTTGTACAAATAAATCGATAAAAACCCCCGAAAAACAGTTTATAAGTTTGCCGAAAACAAGCGATGATGCGCGTATGACGTCATCGCGACATTAGCCTCACAATGTGTTTCACAATGTGTGGCGCGAGAAACAAAAAGCCAAACATATTTTTGTGTTTTGGATATAATAATTGTTATTATTTTTTATTAAAACTCTTGTAAATGATATAAAGAACCCTCATTTTATGCAATTAAAGCAAAAAATCACAAATAATTGAATACTGTCAAATAGCCTATTGGGCCCACCAAAGCGTAGCGTTGTATGTTTTTTTTTTTTATATATATTTTCTGGACGGAAAATCATCATGTGTGTTCAGCGCCCCAGAGGTGGGTTTGCAACACAAGTGTCATTTCATAACACACCTACGGGTCGAAGAAACGTACGATCCACAACACGACTACGACTCAGACACAACATCGCATCACAAGTCGTACCGTGTCATCTAAACGCTCCAGGAGACATTCTCCCACGTACATCCAGGTTGCTTCGCTTAATCAACCCTCGAGTAATGAGGGGTATCTTCCGAGGGGCGCGGAATCAATTAATGAATATTTTACTTCTCCGGGATCTTAATCAACGTCCCGTGTCCCGGATTTTTGGGGATCGCGCGGATTCCGGAGTCTTGATTTATTATAGTCCGCGGAAGTGATTGATTTAAACTTGATTTAATTATGAGTTCGATTCTCGTTTGTTTACGTTTTGTTTTGTTTTATTATCCGTTTGTAGAGTGGATGGGTGCTGGTGGGAGGCTGTCGATGGAAGTGAAGTGTGTTTATGTTGGCTTGAGATTTACTAAGTAAGTTTGATAGGAGTTTATCTTATTTTGGCTAATTTGAATTCTTCTAAAACAATAGTATTAAAATCTTTCATTATTACATATGTATAGGTACATACATAAGTGCCTAGGTGGTAAACTGATGACAATATTTTATCCCCTTTGTTTTTTGATCGTAATGAAAGTTCAATAATCTAATAAAAAAAATTCTCTTCAGTCCGTTGTCGAGTAGGTGTGCTCAATTATTTTTACGATTATAGCGAACGACTCTTTCTCATATAATTGATGACACGTAGCTCTCTTCGAGTCAATAACCTTTCCCTCACAGCTGATCGCGTAACTACCGCGCGATGACAACTAGCCGATATAAAGTTATTTATTTCTCTAATATACCGGTATATTTCACGAAAAACACCATGATTTATTCAAACATTAGCGAAAAGGAATTCTCTAACAAGCTGGGTAAATCCGGTGTTCAAATATTTTGCAAGATCAACGGAAATATTTTCCCAGACTATTTGGTTGTATGTTCTGTACAAACAAAGAAACTAAAATCAGTTATAAATCAACGTCTTTGCGTTTATTTAGTATTTCCTACGTAATTTTTTGGACGCCACCTCCGTGCGCTGCGCTAAAATTGATCATTAACTAAATTTCAAAGATTATTCCTCTCATTTCTAGATCGCGACCGTTCGAAATTAATAACCACAACTTTATTTACATCTTTAATTTCAATATTTAGTGAAAACTATGCTCTATGCTCGTTAGTTTAGAAGATGTAGTAAGATTTTCAGGTGTCATTTATAAGTTTGTTTTCGTAGAGACAGCCCGAAGTTATAAATTATTATGTCAGAGCAGAGTCACCTGAGTGTTTTTATATTTTACGATTTTCTTTTTAAAAATGCGAAACATGTTTAGTTTGACAACGCAGTAAAATAACGTCGTCGGTAGAAAAGTTTGATGTTGCCGTCTAAAAGCTTTTATATGAAACACCATACTTAATAATTTTTGTCAGGAATTATTATTATTGTGTGTAGTTAGGTTTCTATTTTCTCTGTGGTTTTGCTCCAAGTGCGATTTACAAGCTACCAGATAGTTGAAACTGTGATATAGGTAATCATAACGTGTGAGCGACTTGTATATGAATAACGGACCAAGTCAATGCAGCAGTTTTGCGTACTATTTTGCATTATCATTGACTGATTTTCCTAAAGATAAGAAGTATCCCTGTATTACTTAATACTTCCCATAACTTTTGCAGTCAATTTGGTCAAAAAATATAATACTCATTATTTCTCTTTGGGATGCTGTTGAGAAGATGAATTTAGACATCCGTGGAGACTTAAACCTAAAGGAGGTTGATAGCTACAAAATTAAAATTGTCTCTGATCAAAGAAAATAAAAAGTAAAATCTTACCCACCGGTAAAACACGCTAAAGTAATTGAGGAAACCGAAGATATAGGAAATAGCCTCATTCGACCTAAATCCAAAATTTTCAATTTGGCAAGTTACACCGTATATTAACGACGGTTAACTCGATCTATTCAACGAGGAAAAGAACAAGATAAGAGCTAACTCTTGGATCTCGCGGTCGCGGTGTCCAATAATTCACTTTAAGCCCAGTTTAATTCTTGCTTTAACTGGATGTTGGGGAGACGACCTCGTTTCTTAAATTATGTGCTTAAAAGCTAATCGTGGCTATCTGTACCGTTAACTGAGAATACTGTTTGTTGATCTTGTGACATTAATGGGTTTTGATAGCTCCTGTCCTCGTTGAATTATAGAGGCAATTCCTGATAGCACCCCATTTTCCAATTTCCAATTAACAGCAGATTTTTGTAAACGGTTATCGTCTCTGGCGTAAAAATGTTTAGCATTTAAATACGAAATAGTTTGTATTCAAATGTACTGACTCCTTTAAGTATTTGTTACTTAGGGAACGTTTACTTGAACAGCTGTTTTCCACCCAGCATTGTTCAAATTAAGTCATAAATGTTTATTTATGAAAATATAGTACTTACAATATCTACATATTTTTTTGTATTTTCTCGATAACGTTAATCATAATTTTTTTGTAAAAATAATGTTCATGCAAAGGTTTTAATTCAATTAAGTTTTTATTAATATTTTCCATTCAATTTCATAAATAAAATGGACCTCCTATGAATATCAAGAAAAGCAATTCATCCAGACCCAATAGACTATGTAATTAAAAACTAAATTACCCATTAGCACAATCAGGCTGCCTACCGTCCACCTACAGACAATAGGTAGCGGTCATTAGACCGGGGGCGTCACCGCGGGGGTCACCTCCGGGGGTCCGGGGCTCTGCAGTGCCGGTACAATGCGTTAATGCATCCAGATAAAGTGCTTTAAATTGATATGTCCTGTTATAGGTATGAATGTACTGAGCTGGAACTGATTCTTTGATCTGTTGTTTTGTACAATAAGATCCCTGCATAGGACAAGGCCCCGTGGTCTCGAGGTATGTCAATTTATAAAATAATAATAAATGATAATACATTTATTTCGGTATTAATTTAAATAAATTAATGATACTTTAATTTATTTAGGGCAATCCCCACACTAGAGACACTCTGGCGTTTCCCCCCGTCTTATCCGGAACAGGAGCCTCCTGAAATAGCCGTGTCCGGTGAGGACCTGCGTCTGGGCGAAGGTGCCGTGGCACCTAGCTACCTACCTAGCTACTACCCAAGGAGGGGACTCACCAACGCTATTTTGGCGTGCCCAGCCAGTGCTGGGCACGCCAAAATATTAAAAATTAATTGCGAATAATTAGTTGCGACATGATGTTGCCATGAGATCTCGTCGGAACTCTTTGCGCTATACGGCGATTTCTCGAGGCAGCAGAGTTATGCCCCGGCGTTTTGCCTCCTCTCATCACTTCCACATGTGGGCGAAGGAGTAGGCCTTAGGTAGCAAAAATCATCTTTCGCCTAGTTTTTTCTCAACTATTATTAGGGTCTGTTTCCAGTCTAAACAGATGCAGTTGAATACCATTTTCTATGGAGCGATTGCCTATCCTACCTCTACAACCCAGGTATTGGTTAATATGATGTCCCTTGATAAGAACCCTTGGTAGTAGGCCATAACATCGGCTGCCGGCAGAAGTTACCACTTAACAGGCAAAGTCTTACCGCCAAGCGATTCGTCATGTTTCGGCATGATGTCTGGTGAAGCCGTACGTACACCGCTGAACTGCCGTCTTCCTTCCTATTTACTTAGTTTTGTTTTGAGTGAATAGGCTTAATATACTAGCACGCTTTACCACCAACGATTGCATCACAAGCACTAGTTTATAATTATTAAAAAAAAAGTTTGGGAGTCAGAGTTTCTGGCTTCTGACTGGGAGCAACGGCTTAACCTGCTGTCCGAGGCACGGAGGAGTCTTTGTATACAGAGTGGTGCTGACAATACGACAATAAATTAAACATCGTGTACCTCAACATATTCTCAGTCTAAAAAAAAATAAAAAAATCAAGTAAAATAAAAAAGTCCATAAAAAAATTATGTAAATATATCCATTAGTTTAGTCACAGGAAATTATTTTACATTTTTCACATTTTCTACATGATGTACATGTTGATAAGGAAGCGCTTAGAGGTTGATGACCGCCGCATCCTGCGGTACTAAACTTTAATAATAATGGTGCGAAAAAGCAAGTCGATACAGGAACGCGCTGTCGCCCGCTGATCGGAGGTCATTGAACCAATATTTTAAAGGATGTTTTATTCCTATTGACATAGAATAAAGAGAGGGAAGTACGTTATCTTCATACAAACGGACCGCGCGCGGCTTGTATGTTTGCGCCATAGTATCTATGCGTCGCCGCACGCACACCTAAACACAATATTAGAGTGCCTATGACTGCGCTAGTCGCGGCTAGCACGGAACGAGGTTCGCGCGTCACGGCTTTTCGGCACATTAGCTTTTAAAAAATGATCACATAAACTGCAAAGTTGGTATGTCTATTTATGAACAAATAAAAGACTTATATTTTTCAAATTATATTTCTAAAAGTTATTTACAAGGATACGGATATATTACACATTAAAGTTTAATAACAACGCGTTTCGTAATAGTCGAAACCGAAGAAAGTAGGTATTTTTCTGTAGCTAATTTGTAATTTTGTATTAAATGTGTGATTCAATAGATGTTATGTTTGTATTATTTATATTTGTATTAATTAAAAATAAAAATAAATATGGTTCTTTATGTGTACAAAACTAAAAATAAAAATTACAAAAAAAAAACTGACTAGTATATGTAAACTAAATACTAAGCAAATAATTTAAATATAAGCTCTTAGTCTATAAATATTTGTTAGCGGTTTGGGCGACAACCGTAACCGACGAAGCGCGGACAGTCGTCAACCCTAAGACAGTAGGCAATTAAATCGCGGATTGGGTCGCAGATAACCTACTTCCCCTCTTTATTCTATGCTATTGATATTAAATTTTCATTTTTTTTATTTTTGATGCTAGGTTTTTTTCTATGGTTCAGGATTATTCCTATGACCCAGCTTGGTCTATGTTTTCATTTATTGTCGTATTGTCAGCACTACTCTGTATAAAGATGCTCACCCATCCACCGACCAACCTCGGTAAGTGTAGCTTAACCTCATCGATCGAACCATGTGGCTGTTGTTATTTAGTCACAATTAAGTCCCCCATAGGCAGAATGAAGCAGGTAACTAACAGGTAGGAATAAGTTAATAAGGAGAGGAAAATTTAATAGACGCTGCAGTCGGTCAGTGCGACTATTAATCACCATTTGAAATTATAGTTATTTTATTGTAAAAGTTGCCCCCCTAACTTGTAAAATAAGAAAATAAAAAATATAAAAAAACATATGATGTACATTACTATAAAACTATCAACGAAAATTGTTTTGTAAGTTTGAGTAAGTAGTTTTTTTTTTTAATACCTCGTAAATCGTAAACCTCTTATTACCGTGTAATCTTTCATACAAATAGCTTAAATCCTTTAACTTCAAAAATCTATGGTACGGAATCCTTTGTGCGTGACTCCGACACGCGCTTGGCCGGTTTTTTTTCCTTTAGTAAAAGTTGTTGGTTGACTTGTGCCGATATATAACCAAGCACCCTCAGCTTGAACTTAAAACAAAAATCCCCAACGTACGCGTCCGGCGCTGCGGTACATAAACACATTCGGTCATTTCATAAAACATCTGTGTATTTTCTATTTTGATAGGTTTCATATTTCTGACCGCAGGGGGCGCTGCTCGTAAAACGCGAACGGTTTGGCTTTCTGCCCTCGTTGTGTATTTTATTAACGGCAAATGCTAAGGTATAGCGTGGTGAGGTTCGGTTTAATAAAATTTTTGGGTGGTAGAGCCAAAACTTGTGCCCATCTTTGGGCGGAGTTGTCGGCACATCTGTGACTCGCTCGTCTTGGGATTATTTCGTTTGTGTTTTGTTTATATGGTTGCTGTTGTCTTCTGTTGTCTTTGTTTCATTCGTAATCTGATGTGTAGGAGTATCTCAAACACAGATGCTTAATACGTTTTCCCAAATAGGAAAAGCTTACCGTCTCAAAAATAAGACTTTCCTACACGTTATGTAAAGTTTTAGCTATTTTGCATTGTTTTATTCAAAACAATCATAAACCAGTCACTCTAATATGTTCTTTTATCGAGATGAAGTAATCTAGGATTCAAAATTCTTCCTGAACTACATTTCGTGTGAAAACAATAATTCTCTGACCACATCTTGATCCCGGCTTAACCCCGTACTATAAATCGTGTTCCTGATTCCGGCATTTATTAAGTAATAAAATTAAAAACATACTAATCTACTTATTAAGTGCTTTTGGCACTATTTCACTTCAGTCGTAAAACCTCTTTCATTTTTTTATGCTTTTTGTTGTCTACAAAATATTCACATATCGTTCTGTGATAGGGGGACTGAGATTCGCGGGATATGATAAGCATAGGACTGGTCGAAACGCGACGGCGGCTGGCTGTGTTGGGGGAGGAATATCTCTAGCAGTGGAGCTGCGAGATCGACCTTCGCCTAAAATAACGATACCTATAGATAACCGACTAACTAATCCTCTACGACTGCATGGTTAGCGCAGTGGTTAAGCTATTGACTGCTGCGCTGCGTATCGCGGGTTCGATTCCCGCAAGGAACAAATACTTGTATGACCTACAAGTAGTTGTTCCGGGTCTGGCTGTTTGTGTATGTGAGTTATGTTTGTAAACGCACCCACGATACAGGAGAAATTCCCAGTGTGGGGCAACATTTTATAAAAAAAGAAAAGAACTTTCAAACAATACTGTGTGTGTAAACTCTAAATCTAGACACGACGACAAAAAATTAAAAAATTTAGTTTTATTTGACCTTGCTCGAGGAAGACTTTTCTTACAATAAAAGTCAGTTAATACTTACTCCCTTTTTTAAGTCATTATTTATTTGTTTACTTATTTAGTTTATATCCTGTATGTAATTATAATATTTTTGATATGCATTTATTATTGATGTAGTGAGGGAGTTTCACTTTCCTAACATTCTAATGAAACTCCAACATATTGACTTTAACTGCTTTACCACTATCTCCCTCCCTGTTTTTTCTCCTGTTCTACGTTCAAAATCATTTAAAACTGGAATGATTCACATATTTGACTATTTGAAAGAGTTTCCATGGAATTTTTCTACAAAGGTATCACCTACTCTTTAGAATCGATAATTACTAGTTTCATCCTTGCGACTGACTCACACCTTGAAAATATTCAAAAGTTCCTGTAATTTCTGTAATAGAAATAAATAAATGCATTGAGCTCAAGGTACGGAATACAATAAAGAAAACCGTTTTGTGTTACCGGAAGAAAAACAATGTTGATAATAATGTCGTAACACACTAGTTAGTAGGTAACAAGAGTAATTAACGTTTACACAATGAAACAGCCGGCCTGGTTACGTCAAGGTAGGTAATGAGGTTAATGAGGGCAATAAAACGGTAATTACAGGTTTCTTTCAAACTTCCAGACAACTTTTTCTAAAAGTAATGCATACTTACTCTGGCTCCAATTTACGCAATTTAAATTGAAATCTGCATTATTTCTTGAAAGAAAGAAAGAAAAGAGTATTCTTTGTTTTAATTCTTTATTTGCGATTCATTACTCATTATTTTATTTGTGATATGCGTCACATCCACGCAAATCGGCGTTCGCTCAGCATTTTGCTGCAGCCCTATGCAAAACAGAGCCTAGCGTTGATTTCTTGATAGATACCTACCTCAGTAGAATTGACACAGTTTTCACAAAAACCATAGTAAAGACTAGGTACTATAGTATTAGTAGCTGCAATCCATACTCTCCAAACTAATATTATAAATGCGAAAATAACTCTGTCTGTCTGTCTGTTACGCTTTCCCGCTTAAACCTCTCAACCGATTTTGATGAAATTTAGCACAGACAATCTTTAGACCCTGAGAAAGGACATAGGCTACCTTTTATTGAAAAATTGGATATTCCCGAGGGAAATCTAAAAAGCGCGATACAACCGAATTCCACGCGGGCGGAAAGCTAGTAATTCCATATTTTTATTTACCTTAATTTTTGACTGGTATGTTTCAGGCTGAAAATGGTTGAGTATGTAAAACCTGAGTATAATTACATATTTAAGAAAATATTTCTAGACCCTCTTGCACCATCTCGCTGTCATCTCAAGCTGATTTTTATAGCTATTCGTAAATATTGCACTCCGCGCACCGCTACAGTTACAAATCACTCCGCGAATTCTTTCCTGCGTTTTTATTGCGATAGTCAACTTTAATGTTCCTCACCTGTCACGACTGAGTACAAAGGTGATATTTTAGAGAAAAGAAAAAGCGATGGTCTATTTTTAACGAGCTTTATGACATATCATCACGCTTGTATACCCCGAAGGGCTAGGTAGAGGTCAACCGATATTTTGCCCATTATGGTTTACGATACGTGGAACTTATTTTCTCGGTAACAGCCTAAAGTCTGGAATTGTGTCCGTTCCTTGGCAATAAGTCTCCCTGGGTCATTTAAAAACATAACGGGCGCGAAGTAGGTGTACAGTCATGAACACTTATATGTCAACACTTGATGACTTTCAGTTGCAATTTTTTCGTGAATAACGTATACAACATTACATAAATCTATGGATTTGAATATACAATACTGTATTAAATTTAATTCCATTCAATATTGAATAAAGGCGACTATTCACATAGGTACATTCAGGTAGGTATTTATGGTATTTTAGGTATTAACACTATATGGATAATTATGTTTTTTTTTTTTATAATCCGAAATAAAAATGTTGAATTTCAATTTATTTGCTCATAATTTTACCATATAGTAAGTACTTCTTTACCTTCCTAACCTCTGAAGATAACAGACGTAATGTTATGTTTTATCATGGAAAGAAGCTCGAATGTGAGTTCCAACTTATCATCACTGGTTCATTTACTGTGAATCTCTCATATTAGTGACATATTTCATCATCAACCTTTTTTTATTGTCCCACTGCTGGGCACAGGTCTTCTCTCATACAGAGAAGTATGAGACACCAAGACAAGAAGTGACATATTTATTATTGATATTTGTGATCCTTTAATTCGCAACAAAAACATGCAACATGTCATGTAATTAACGCACACCCTCAAACACCCCAATTATAATACCTATTAAGTTATAATCTTTAAAAAAAATCATAAATAAATAAATAATAAAACATAATATACTGAACTTTTAATTTAAAATGTATATGCATTGTTATTTATTAAATTAGTTACACCAATTGTTGGAGAACGAAGACCTTGACGTTCTTGGAATAAGGTTTTTTTTATTTATTTTGTACTAGCTTTCCGCCCGCGGCTTCGCCTGCGTGGAGTTCGGTTATATAGCGTTTCTAAGAGAACGCTTCAAAAGTCCGGAATCAAAACTATCCTATGTTATTTCTCAAGGTCAACTCTATCTTTATAGGTACCAAATCTCAATAAAATCAGTTCAGTGGTTTAGACGTGAAAGCTTAATAGACAGACAGACAGAGTTACTTTCGCATTTATAATATTAGTAGGGATTAAATGATTAAATTTGTATGAATACAAGTGAAACTGCGATTTCAACAGTCTATACAAACAACAGGGTGAATATGATAACAAGTTCCGTAGTTTTAATTATTACTGGGATGAAAAATTACCTATATTAAAAATGAAACCGATTCAGTAAACGATTCTGAACAAACTATTTTTAGGAAGTGCGTTATTTAATTCACATGTTGTATGCTTTTTATGTTTTTATTGTTTAAAAATATAAAAAACTAGTGTCACCGGCAACACGAACAGGGTCCAAGCTACCGGCACTCAGAGCTCCAGAGAGAGGAACCTTTTGATTTGCATAAAAGACTATTCATCCTAATATTTCTCAACCAGTATGTTCAGTAGCGTGCGGCGTGCCACCGCGCACCGGAAGCGTTAGTAACGTGCGCAGGCGTCTGTAAACAGATATATGAAAGGTGCATTTGTAAGGTAAATTAAAAGCCGCGAATCATCTTCAAGTCAATATGAACGTGTTATTACGTGCGAGCCGTTCTACAATGGATGCATCGGCCCGATGAAATATTTTATTTTAGAAAACATTGACAGAAAAACTTACTAAAGTTTTTGGTTCTAGAGATTCGCTTGTCTGTGATTTCCACCTGCCTGGGATTACCTATAACTTGTCTAGAAAGTTTTGCCTGTCTGAAATTTTATAATATTATGTCATGTATTCAGGTAACAACCACTGTCTTTCATAATTATGCTTTGTAGCATATACCAAGGACATAACCAGAATGTATAAGTACTTTGTTGTTGGTAGGTACATCTAAATTGTTACAAGTCTTTTACAATTTGCTCATTCTGTTGATAGAATAAACCAGAATACTCATCATCATCATCATAAGCCCCTACTCGTCCACTGCAGGCATCTTACATGGCACGCCAACAATCTCGATTCTGAGCAGTTCAAATACCCATAGATAATTTTTAACCTATCTCCCTGTCAAGACCCATTTCTGTAATCGTAAGCAATATCAAAAATAAATAATATAAAATAATTTTGACTAAAGTACCTACAGTACATACAATGAAATACCTGCTAACGGAGTCATTGACCTGTTACCTAATAATTTAATCAAAATACAACTCTATCACACATGTCGGAAGAAGAAATCTCATCAAAATAGACATCCGGTGTTTTATCACACATCAAATTTTCAATGATCACTTTGGCACAAAAACTAACGAGAGACGTTATAGTCGTAATAATTTCCAACAAAAATTATTGCCATTATTCATTCACTTTTCACATTTCACCGGTGTCGCCGACCATTTAGGATTATTTTAGTGTTATCACCTATGTCAGAGCATGGCATCAAATCTTACACTTTCTTTTCACAATGAATATGACCGGTGTTTTTGTGTGGTCTGCGATCCTGAAAATTTATTTAATTTGAGGTAATGTGTTTAGTTTATGATGATATTTAACATATTACGTACGTCACGTTAGGTAAAGCCATCAACGTCAAAACCATAAAATTAGAATCTAAAACTACAGGAAAAATAAAAATATTGCACACGTCTTTAAATTATTCTCATTCATACTCAGTTATTTTGTCACAGGAAAACCATTAATCCAAACGATATTTTGCACTTCCGTTGACCAGGTTAGTGACAGCGGTTACAATAATTTTGATCGTTTGTAATTTTAATTTACAATTCTATTTCAGACAATCTGAAGCTACTGTTTTTTGACTCATGGTAATAATTATACAAGATGTACTGAAATTTTAGTTACCGCATTAAAAGTAACAACTATGTAGGTATTTACAATCAAGGGTCAAAAGTGCATACCACTATTGAACTTTATTGCAATAACAATAAGGGTCAAAAGTGGTACTCCACTTTTGACCCTTACTGTACAACGTTATTTTTGTTTATGCGAAACCCGAAACACGTGTCCAGTATTTTAAAGTAAAGAATCTATGTACAAAATTTCAAAAAGATATCATGAAAAACCACAGTTATGAGCTTGTTATCTCACTTGGTTGTCCCAAAAAAAATATGGTCAACGTACCACTCGGGCGGGTGACGCCTGAAGCGGCGCGGCGCGGTCGAGCCCTGTCTCACTGTGCTTCTAGTACTATGATCTACCGTCAGCTGTGTTCGCTCGGTAACCACACTGCAACAATTTCTAAATGTATTTGGGAAAAAATATAACATGGTGTACAAATGATTGGAATCGATTCAGTTGCTTATTCTGAACAAACTATATTCAGGTCTCGTATAAAGTAAAAATAACGTTGTATAGTCGGCGACATAAATCGATGGTCATTTAAATTTTCAATGATTTCATAAGTATTTTAGAAACTGATTTTATGAGGAACATATGTGCGAGTAATGCTAGTTTCTGATATAAATTGATACAAACTCGTTTTTGGCATTAGTTTTCCTTCAAATCCTCTTCTGAAACTTTGAACTGTATTTCACCAATTAGGCCTTGACCTAGGATATTTGAAGCACATGTTTTCACCTAGTAAAATAATTCACCTCGTCATTACATAACCCCGCGTCCATTATGGCAGCTCCCCGTTCCCGTACATCCGGCGCCGTTAAAAACTCGGACACATGATTGACGGCCACTGTTTACCTTGCGCTACCGGTATGCTAACTAGAAGCGCCTGTGATGCTGACGAGAGAGGTGCCCACGTACTGCTGGTTACGACATATCTGTGACTCATGTTCACTTAGAACAAAATTGGGTTAGGAGCAGATTCCACTAATTTCCATTAAGTGATAATCAAAGTTCGTCTGTAAAAATATCTCTGATTCAAAAATTATATCCGTGGGTATTAGTAAGTCGTGGTGGCCCAGTGGTTAAAAGACCAGCCTCTCAAGTATGAGTGTGCGGGTTCGATTCCAGTTCAGGCAACTACCAACGTAACTTTTCTAAAGTTATATGTACTTTCTAAGTATATCTTGGACACCAATGACTGAAGGTAAAGGAAAATATCTTGAGGAAACCAAGTCTCAAATCGCCAACCCGCATTGAGCAAGCGTAGTGATTACGCTCAATTCTTCTCTGTATGAGAGGAGACCTGTGCCCAGCAGTGGGTCGATAAAAGGTTGATGATGATGATGAGGTAATAGTAACAATAAACTCGTGTGTTCTAGTGGGTTGCGGAATGATCATGATCATATGTTTTCGCAAACCCTCATGTTGATGTGAGATGGAACACCAAGTTGGTTTTTTGTCAGTAAGGTTCTTATAAATTCCGCCGCCCAACCTAGGTATGGCTCCGGATATCTACAAGGATTTACAATCCCGAAAAAACAACAGAAGAATCATGCGTATCTCGTGTGTTTATGTATCATTAATAATTTTTGAAACGTTTTTAACTTAATTACCACCACCAGCACTAGAAGAAGTGTGTCAATAAATTTATTTCAAACTAGCTTCTTCTCGCGACTTCGTCTGCGTCAATTTTTAATAGGGTTCAATCATGATCGAAAGACAAGAAAGACAGCCTCCGTGGCGTAGCGGTAGCGGACGCGGCCGCTGCGCAAGGTGGCGCGGTTTCGATCCCCGCACAGTGCAAGTATTTGTATGCATGAATATGAATATTTGCACTGGTCTGGTCGTGCCTCGGAAAGCACGTTAAGCCGTTGGTTCCGGTTGCCATACGACCATCTAGTGGCAATCCTTACGGGTTGTTGGAGCCCTCAAAAATCCAACAATTGGTCTAACTGCAATGCTTCGATGTCGCCTTCGGGTTGTGGAGGTCAGACGGCAGTCTTCCTTCCTCAGCCTATAGATGTCCACTGCTGGACAAAGGCCTCCCCCAAGGCTTTCCACAATGACCGGTCTTGTGCTTCCCGCATCCATCGGCTTCCCGCGACCTTCACCAGGTCATCGGTCCACCTTGTTGGGGGTCTCCCTACGCTGCGTCTTCCAGTACGTGGCCGCCACTCCAGAACCTTGCTGCCCCATCGGCCATCGGTTCTACGAGCAATGTGCCCTGCCCACTGCCACTTAAGTTTAGCGACTCGCAGAGCTATGTCGGTGACTTTGGTTCTTCTGCGGATCTCCTCATTTCTGATTCGATCACGCAGAGAAACTCCTAGCATAGCTCTTTCCATTGCCCTTTGTGTGACTCTGAGCCTTCGTATGAGGCCCATTGTGAACGACCACGTTTCAGTTCCGTAAGTCATCACTGGCAACAGACCCTGGTCAAAGACTTTAGTCTTGAGACACTGTGGTATCTTGGACGACGAGAAGATGTAGCGTAGCTTCCCGAACGCTGCCCAACCGAGCTGGATTCGCCGAGACACCTCTTTCTCGAAGTTGGACCTACCTAGTTGGACTTTCTGTCCCAGGTATAATTATACTCGTCAACAACTTCGAGTGCAGAGCAACCAACTACAATTGGAGTGGGTGCGACATGAGAGTTCGACATGATCTTCGTCTTATCCATGTTCATTTTTAGACCCACTTGTTGGGAAGCTTTGCTGAGGTCATTGAGCATTTTGCCCAAGTCTTCCAGGGTCTCAGCCATGACCACGATATCATCTGCGAAACGGAGATTAGTGATGTACTCGCCGTTGATGTTGATACCAAGTCCTTTCCAGTCCAGGAGCTTGAAGACATCTTCCAACGCAGCAGTGAATAATTTAGGAGATATGACATCTCCTTGTCTCACTCCACGCTGCAGTTGGATTGGTTTCGAGTCCTGATCCTGGAGACGGACTGACATGGTGGCGTTTTTGTACAAACACTTTATCACCTCAATGTATCGATGGTCAATTTGGCACCGCTGGAGAGACTGTAGCACCGCCCAAGTCTCAATCGAATCGAAGGCCTTCTCATAGTCCACAAACGCCAAGCATAGTGGTTTGTTATACTCCTCGGACTTCTGTATAACTTGCCGCAGCGTATGAATGTGGTCTATGGTGCTAAAGCCTTTTCGGAAGCCTGCTTGTTCGGGAGGCTGGAAGTCGTCAAACCTGCGAGCGAGACGATTCGTGATGACCCTAGAAAACAGCTTGTAGACATGGCTCAGGAGGGATATCGGTCTGTAGTTTTTCAGGAGGGTATTGTCACCTTTTTTGAAAAACAAAACCACCACGCTCCTGTGCCACGCCTTAGGCGTTTCGCCTTTAAGAATGACGGAATTAAATAGCTTCTGAAGCGCTTTAAGAACCGGTTTGCCACCCGCTTTCAGAAGCTCAGCCGTAATTCCATCATCTCCAGCCACCTTATCGTTCTTGAGCTGTTTCAGGGCCATACCAATCTCGTACAGGCTGACGTCCGGGATATCGTCGGTGTAGTGTCGGGTTAGTCTAGCTCTAGGATCATTAGCCAGGCTTACAACAGGTGCGTGTGTTGATGTGTATAACTCTCCGTAGAATTTCTCCATCTCACCCAAAAGCTCGGGCTTGGAAGTGACGATTCTACCATCCCCAGTCTTCAGCTTCGCAAGTAGACTCTGTCCAACAGACAATTCTCGTGCGAACACTTTGGAGCCTTTGTTCCGCTCGATAGCCTCTTTAATACAATTTGTATTAAATTGGCGTATATCGCGAGTCAGAGACTTTGAGATCTGTCTGTTAAGGCATCTGATGCGCGAAGCGTCATCAGGGGATTTTAAGATCACCTCCCGTCTTTCTTCCATTAGCCGGCGGGTGGGACCGGAGAACTTCTTCTGTCTTTTTGGACGGAGGGTTTTGTAGAACTTAGACCCTTCCGTTTGGAGAGTTTCCACAAACCTGTTGTTGTAGTCGTCCACATCTACGCATTCACCGAGGCATTCGAAGCGGTTTTGTAGTTCGATCTGAAAGCTCTCGGGGTTTTGGAGTTGTGTTGACGCTGGACGGAGCGTAGACTTCATAAGTCGAGAGCGTTCGAGCCTAACGTTGAGGTTCAAGATGCCTGTAACAATACGGTGATCACTCCCGGTTTTTACCGCATGGATCACGGAGACATCGTTGAACACTTGCCTTCTCGTTGACATTATGAAGTCTATCTCGTTTTTGGTCTGACCATCGGGGCTGAGCCAGGTCCACTTGCGGTGCAATGGTTTCCTGAAAAAAGAATTCATCGCAAAGAGTCCTTCCCTTTCCATGAAATCCACTAGCATTTGACCTCTGGGATTCCGATTTCCAACTCCAAATTGCCCCACTTTCGTCTCGTCCGCCTCTCGCATACCCAGTTTTGCGTTAAAGTCCCCCATGACAACGGTATAGTGGGTTTTGGAGGAATGTATGGCTCTACTAACGTCCTCATACATAGCCTCCACCTCATCGTCAGAGTGTTTAGACGTCGGGGCGTAGACCTGTATAACCTTTAACGAATATCGTTTTTAACCGACTTCAAAAAGGAGGAGGTTACTCAATTCGACCGTATATATGCTTTTTTTTTTTTTTTCTATGTTTGTTCGCGCATAACTTCGTCGTTTATGAACCGATTTTGATAATTCTTTTTCTGTTGGGAAGAAGACGTTCCCAAGGTGGTCCCATGATAAGGATATCAGGGTTTGATGATGGAAGACCAGAGAAAACAAGGGAAACTTTCAAAAATTGCAGGGGGGACTAGTGCATTTCTTGGCATTTTCATTAAGTATTTCAAAGCACTACAATTTAATAAAGGTCTGGAGTAGATCTGATGATGGAGCCGGGAGACAGTCGAAGGAACTCCTCAACAAATCACAGCAGCTACCTTGTGTTTGGGCTCGATTAATTTGTATTGATAAGAACTTTACACATAGATGGGTTGTGACTGTCATAAGAGCTCTGATGATGAAGACACAGGCCAGTTCCGGGAACTCCTCAACGGTTTACAGTAGCTACTTTGTGGTTTGACTTCATTCATTTATATTGATGAGACCATTGCACCCATTGGGTTAAAATAATGGTCTACAGTAAATTTGATGATGATGACCATAGGCAGTTGAGGGAATACTTGCGGGTAAAAATTAAAGTAAACAAAATTACGTCGTTTCCCAACTATATTTGCGTCAGCTTCCAGTCTGACCGGACTACTCTATACTACTACTTTTAACAACTAAAAAGTGTAAAATAAAAACTTTTTTACAAAAAAACAACCGACTTCCAAAAACCACTACAAAGTGAAAAATAACTAATTTCGGAAGTCGGTGTCAAAAAACGAATATACAAAACCAAAGACACCGACTTCCGAAATTAGTTATTTTTCACTTTGTAGTGGTTTTTGGAAGTCGGTTGTTTTTTTGTAAAAAAGTTTTTATGTTATTCTCAGTACAAGGTACGCCACCCGAGTCGAAAGGCTCCCGACTTTAACCATGTTCACGAGGGACTTGTGGACAATAAACCTGACACCACCCTGGGACAGCTGGTCGCCTTCCCGGAAATAGAGCAGGTTGCCAGACTTCAGGATTATCGAGTCCTCTCCCTCTCTTCGGACTTCAGATAACCCCACAATGTCCCAGCGCAACCGGCTCAGTTCTTCCTCCAGTTCGACAATCTTCTCATCGGTCCGTAGTGTGCGCGTGTTAAATGTTGCCAGGGCCAAAGGTCGTCGTTTGTGATGGTAGCCGGACCTCTGCCGGAGATTCTTAGCACCCCTTGCTCCGCCGAAACCGAGTCCGCTACCGTAGACTGGAATAGCGGAGCTGCCGGGGACTAGGGGCCTGGGCTGTATCGTGTACATCTTTGGGGGGGTTTGCCATAATCCCCACGCTTGGCAGGCGGGTTGGGGATCGCATTGATTTGATATTACACAGGAGAAGCGCTGCTGCCCGCTTCCCTGGTGATTTGCCTTAGTCGCCTCTTACGACACCCACGGGAGGATATGGGTTGGTACAATTCTAGGCCCGGTACCACACGGGGTACCAGACGGCAGTCGCTTCACGGAAAATGTCGAAGTTTAGCCATATCAGCAGTTGGACTGGTAAAGCGGACCCCAGACTCCAAAGCTGAAAAGGCTTCGGATGCGACTGGGATTAACGCTGGGATGATGATGATGATGATGAATCATGATCGAAACAGAGGTGGTTTATAATAAAAATGTTATTGTTGTTTTCCTCGGGAGCAATACCTTTCTTTGGAATGAATGGTAACTTATGTCCGTTTCTTATCTTTCTTTCTTCAAAAAAGTTGCCCCACGCTAAAAAATTCTCCTGTATCGTGGGTGTGTTTACAAATATATACACTCACATACACAAACAGTCAGACCCGGAACAACTACTTGCAGGTCAAACAAATATTTGTTCTGTGCGGGAATAGAACCCGCGACATGCAGCGCAGCAGTCAATAGCTTAACCACTGCTCTAGCCGTGTAGTGAAAGTCATAGTCGTTTCTGTGACAGTTGGATTTTTAATGATTGAAGTCGATACGACTGGAACCGTAGAAGCTAATCAGCTTCTACGATTTCAGTCCATCCATTCCAATCCATCCATCGTGGTCATTACCCCTTGAAATATCTTTAGGTCAAAAACAGAAGTAAAGAACAATACAATTATTTATACACCCGAGTGGATGTCGAAGAGTATCCCACAAGAACGCTCTACCGAAATTAAAAGTACCTTCATTGAGGTTATAAATTTTGTACCTAAGTCGTGGTGGCCTAGTGTTTACAACACCAGCCTCTTAAGTATAAATGCGCGGGTTCGATTCCAGGTCAGGCAAGTACCAATGTAACTTTTCTAAAGTTATATGTAGGTACTTTCTAAGTAGGTATATCTTGGACACCAATGACTGAAGGTGAAGGAAAACACCTTAAGGAAACCTGGACTTTAAGTCTTAAATCGCCAACCTGCATTGAGCAAGCGTGGCAATTACGCTCAATCCTTCTCTGTATGAGAGGAGACCTGTGCCCAGCAGTGGGACGATAAAAGAAAAGGTTTATGATGATGATAATAAACTTTGTACCAAATTTCAGGCAAATCAACTCAGTCATTTTTCCGCCAATCCGAAACATACATCCGGACAAACAGATCGACGAACTAAATTTCTTTGATATTGTTTTATTAGATGTGTATAAAATAGTAGAGATTTAAACATGTTGTAGGCCCTGTATGTCAGCAGCAGTCAATGTCATCTGCAAGACAATGAGCAAGTAAAGAAATTAATGAATCCTGTGTGGCCACTGTTGTCTATTTGTAACCGTGACTCAATTATTACATTCTGTAGCACTTCGCCCACCGCCGCGTATGTTTTCTTTTTCATGATCTTGTTGATTTTGGACGCATATTGTCGGATCTAGATATGCCGTGGATAACCCGAGTGCTGCGGAGATTGTTATGGGTCCCGTACCTGTATTTATGTTCCGGTGCTGTGGTATAGATGACCAAATATAAATGTGCCTATAGATGCTCGTACGAACTCTACACCTTTGCGTGCTAATTAAATTTTTGCCTCCCCTTTTATACCGGGTACATCGAGCGACTGGAACAATTTGCCAGCGGCGGTGTCTCCGTCGGACTACAATTTGAGTGTCTTCAAGGAGTGAATAGGCTCTTATTAAACTAGTGCGCTTTACCATCAACTATTGCGTCACTGCTTACCATCAGGCGGGATTGCGGTCAAGCGTTAGTTTATAATTTATAAACAAATATACAGTATGTTAACTAACAGAGGGCGTTCCCGTTAACCCGAAATGGTATAGCATACATACCTACATGCTAAAAAAAATATTTCCATTCGAAAACAAAATGTTTTAAAATTTTTTCAATATGAAAATATTCAATAAAAATTTTAAATTGACATGTAAAAGAAACACACTGTACACGCGAACTTGAAAGACGGCAACGTCGCAATTTATTTATGAATGACGAGCCGCGTATGTTGATTGATGTGTGCCGCCCCGCCCCCTGCCCCCGAATGTCCACCTCTAATTTTATTCGGTACTAATTTCACGCGCTGACCGGACATGCTATTTTGATTTAAAACAGGAGGTTTCAAATTTATTTTCAATTATAATTTTTTTTTATTCGGATTATTTTATGCTTATTTTTCTATGCTGATATTTTTATTTTAATCTATTAATGATATATATTAACGAGTTTAAGGGAACGCCCTCTGTTATTTAACATACTGTATAATACATATAGGTATAATTTTGTAACATCGATACAACGAATTCTTCTCCCTTTCCAACTTCGTAGGTGCCGGTTATTTTTCGCGGACGTCCGCGGAAATTTTCTTAAAAATAAGAACATACCTATTAATAATCCACAGCTATTAAAACGGCAAACAAAAAAAACTTACAAGAAAAATTTACTTGATAGATCGCGATCTAAGTGCTTTATTTTAAGCGTTGACGATGTCTGCACGTGGGCGTGGCGCCAGTCAATAAGAAGGTGCGGAAATCTGACTTATGCCGCTTTGCCGGCCTGGCAGGCGACGACTGAGATCATTTCGCGACCCTTTGATGTTTCACTACGTAATATATCTAGCGTTCTGTTTACAAAACCGGCAATGTATATTAATCCCTGATTTAGTGTTTTATTTAGTTGAAAGGTAAAAGGTTTCCAGTTGATAGTTGTTTGGATTGAGTTTTGAAAGATTGCTGATTATGTGCAAAGTTCTTTTGAAGTCTGTTTGGAATATTTCCTCGTGTTTATTGTGCATTACTTACGTGGTCCTAAATAAAGTAATATTTTGGGTAGTAAGTAGTACCTATTATTTTGGTAACTTATACCTATACAGATATAAATCGAGCATAAGTTTATATGAATCAACAGTTCTTCAAACTTAACAGACGGCTGTACTGATGGAGAGTTAACCACGCCACGCCACTACTTCTCTCCAGCTAACGCGGTGGCGTTGGATGGGCGTTTCAGTCTATCTATTTGAGTCACTTATACAGTTTTGATGTCCAAAAAGTTCTGCAACTCAGTCTAACTTGAATAAATATCTTTTAATATGATTTTAACACTAAATGAAATATTGTTGCATTGGCCAAAACTTAAATACTTATCCAATTTATCAGCCCATCCGAAACGTCATAACTACACAATTTGCCAAAGATTCCTAATACCAGATTGTACCAGAAATACCTACTCGAGAAAAAATCGAATCGTTATGTCACTACGCTCGATCTACGGAGAGATGCGAGTCGGGGCAATCCACCAGTTGTCGTTACCATGGCGACATCTAAACGAGATCTGTGTCTGTCAACCTGAGTGGACTAGGTATAGATACCTAGATACCGAGCTCGCTTGTGTAAGTGGAAGATGTGATACAATAGAATGTTCAGATTGTCTGGATAAGCCAATGTAATATCGAGAAAAATGAGAAACAAACCGATTAAATATAAATATTGAATAGTGAAAGTCACACAGTATAATCATAAAGATCTGTACACCAGTTAACTACAAAATTAAAATACATATTGCCTTTATTCACCCACGGTGCTTAAAGTAGATTTTATTAGCGATTTCACCGTATTTTTGACGTTAACTTTTAGTTTTATAAATATGTAAACTAGTGCTCGACTGCAATCCCGCCTGATGGTAACCAGTGAAGCAATCTTTGATGGTAGAGCGCACAAACTTATTATGCGCCTATTCACTGCAAGCCTTAAAGACACTTGTAATCAAATGGGAAGTTCGCTGCAGGGAAATGGTTCCCTTCCTTCGATGTACGCGGTATGAACGAAGAAGCCAACTTTAACCATTGTTTATAAACAATGGTTAAAGTTGGCTGACTATAGCGGCGGCGGTTGGTTGACTATAGTCCAACCCTATCCTACCTTCTACTCATCATCGTCATCATCATCTCAGCGTATAATCCCGGTCGCATCCGCGGCTTTCGCGTTGGAGCCCAGGGCCCGCTTTCCTGCACTTACTCCTCCATTTTGTACGATCTCTAGCATCCCGTCGTGTATGGTGATCCTACTTTCTACTAATCCTATAAATAATATAATAACTTCACACAAAAACTGATTACAGACTACTACTTACTGAACAAAAACTGATTCGGATGAAAATTGGCATACAAATAGTTTACTCGGATAATCAAAATGAACACATAGGATATGTAGGTACCTACTTTTTCTAGATATTTTAACGGGATCCAAACTTATGTGGCTAAAACCGCAGAGCGCAAATAATGTTTATACAATCGAATGGAATCAGCTTATTATCTTTTTCTCTTAATGGTGTAATTAAAATGTAATTTCTCTCACTATTATAATATAGGTAGGTACTTGCGGCCGCCAGCGACTTCGCGTGGAGTTAGTTATGCTCCGCTCCTATTGGTCGCGGTGTGATGATATATAGCCTAAAGCCTCTCTCAGCAGTAGCTTCTCTCAGTGGTAGGCCATAACATCGGCTGCCGGCAGAAGTTACCACCCACCAGACAAAGTCTTGCCGCCAAGCGATTCGTCGTGTTCCGGTATGATGTCTGGTGAAGCCTTACGGAGGACGGTTCTGGGCAGTTGTGTTGCGGTGTGTGCCGGTTAAGATGCGCCAAATGTTGTCGTGTCGGGAGTTTGGTCGTGGAGAGGCTCCAGATCAATCTCCCTTTGACGCAGCGTCGTTGGTCGTGTTGATCTTGGGTTTAACATTGCATCACCTCGCTCAACTGCCGTCTTCCTTCCTATTCACTAAGATTTTTTAAGTGAAAAGCTTAATAAACTAGCGCGCTTTACCATCAACGATTGTATCACTGCTTACCATCAGGCGGGATTGCAGTCAAGCACTAGTTTATAATAATTAAAAAAAAAAAAAAGAAAAAGCCTTCCTGGATTAATGGGCTATCCAACGCAAAAGAATTTTTCAAATCGGACCAGTAGTTCCCGAGATTAGCACGAACAAACAAACATACAAACAAACTCTTCAGTTTATATATTAAGTATAGATTATTAACATGGAGACCGCGTCTCGGCAAACATAGCGTGGGGCGCCCTTGGGCGAGATGGAGCGACGACATCAAAAAGGTGGCTGGTAGTGGCTGGCGGAGAACTGCTCAGGATCGAGCTTGTTGGCGTGCTATGAAGGAGGCCTATGTCCAGCAGTGGACGAGTAGGGGCTGATGATGATGATAGATTATTAATATAATTTTGTCTTCTCCTATTATCATTAGCGACAACTGCCCAAACATCACATTTATTTATTTACAGAACCAAATCAAAACATCGTTTTCCATTTACAACCTCTCAGAAAAATGTTTACTTCAATATTTTATCTCTGTAACCAGGTGTTGTGGAGGTGTGTGTGTGTGTGTTTTACACCCCATGTTTCACGTTAACTCGCTATAAATCACGGTAAGAATCACATTGTTCAATATATAACGACTACTTGAATGTTAGCGAGAAGTTTATTGTTTGAATTTGTATAAGAATCTATAAAATTGATAGATGTAGACATGCAGAGTAATTGCCTAACGCACTAGGTATCCATAGCAATGGGAATCATTTTGGTAACACAAGGTAAATAGCGCAATGAATGTTGTAGGACTATAACATTCATTGCGCTATTTACCTTGTTGAGCAGACACGTTTTTAGAATGTATGAAGCAATATGCAACAGAATGATTTAAATTGTACTTTTTTATATAAAACCGTTACCCCACATTTTTTATATAAAACCGTTACCCCACATTAGAAATTACTCCTGTATCATGAGCGCGTTTACAAAGATTTAAACTCAAATAGCCAGACTGGGAAAAGTACGTGTAGCCCATACAAATAGGTAGTTCCGTGCGGAAATCGAACTCGCGATACGCAGCCACAATAGACAGAGAACAGTAAAACATCTTCATATAAACGAGCCGCTCTCGGTTTGAATGTATGCGTGCGCGCCGAGCGCCGTGTCGGTACGCGATTTCACGCACACGCTGGCATAATATAGGATGGTATAGGATGGCGGCAATACGGGCTGTGCCGCGTGACTGTGAGCACGCGCGTAAATTACATGACCGCTCGCGTTCGTCAACTCTCGCCGGAAAC
Source organism: Sesamia nonagrioides (assembly GCA_017933935.1). NCBI lineage: Eukaryota > Metazoa > Arthropoda > Insecta > Lepidoptera > Noctuidae > Sesamia > Sesamia nonagrioides. Next base: position 2,818,419 of record JADWQK010002063.1, read on the forward strand.
TTACCATAATATTAATTATTACGAGTATCATGACTTCAAAAGCGGGGAAAAGATATTGTAGTGTTTTCGGGTGCCTCAATAACGATTTCGCAAACCCGAACTTATCATTCTTCATAGGAAGTATGATATTCAGTATGTACTTACATACTGAACCAAAAATGTAAGTACCTACTTATACCTAACTTAAATCTTATTGGAAAATGTGATATATGTATTGTTTGTTTCACAGTTTATTTGCTTTATTAAGAGCGTACCCGAGTCGCATTTTTCCATATAATTGTATTCTCAGATTTACTTCCTGAATACTACGCTTAAAGTTAAGTTTATTTTAAGAGGCCCAGTTTTACTATAAAACAGAGTATTGAGTACGAAATATCTTTTAAGTAAACGTATTTGTCGCGTATAGTGTAATAAGGGCAATTTCACAATAATCAATCTTGCAAATGACTATTAATTTTTTTCTATTGTCTTATGTGTTGTTTGATCCAAATATGGCGTCTTAATCATAATATTTAGTTAATAAAATTATAGTAAAATGTGACCGACTGACGCTTAGGGTTGCGTAGAATTTTATTTATAACATTATAACCTTTGTTGCATTTGAGCTAGCTGATGCTATCCGATTATATAAACAAACATTACACAGTACCCATATAAACAATCATTATAATTGTACGTCAGAAACTAATTAGGCTAAAAAGGTTTTGCGGTTTTATTAAAGTAAGGTATCATTTGTTAAATATTCGCTACTCATACATAATCTTAGCTTTGCTAATGTCTACTTTTTCATAAAAACTACATATTTATTGTTTACGTTCTCATGTTTTATATCATTTAAGCATTAGTTATTAGCTTGTGAATATTATTGTGTTAGTGTTACATTTACGTACTCATCACTTACAATCTTCTCTGATAAGAACCAGTTATATCGATTTCCCATATCACACATCACTTAAAATTTATCATTATTTACGAGCTTTAGAATATAATTTAGTGTTACACTTAAGTAGTCTTAAAAATTTTCTCGGTATGAAATTTTTAACTTAATATAACAAATGTTATGTGAATAAAGGCTTTTTATTTTTACTAAATTTATAAATTGGTAAAATATTCAATCATAATATGCTTTTTATTCCATAAATTTAGATCAAAGTGACAACCCTAGGGTTCAACGCAAGAGTAGGCAAATAACTCTGCGAGCGGCCTTAGATAATCTACTGTTCTCTGTCTACTGTGACGCAGCGCAGAAGTTAATCGCTTAGCCACTGCACCATCCATATCGTCAAATTATAAATTAATTCGCTTTTCGTGTCAGTATGCAATTTATTTGAATGCGGTTTTTAGAAGACTGTTTCCGAAAGGTTTATGTGTTACATATACGTACGTTTAATAATAAATGAATATGAAACTTACATAGGTATTATAGAGATATGTGTATTTATACACTTAACCAATTACATACACACGGTACGAAAGTGATGCTCTGTATGATTTTCGCAGTCGTAAAAATTAAGTAGGAGGGGGTCTCTACTTCCTAATACAATCTGTTCAGAAGGCTTGTTTCCAGCAGTGCTGCTGGATGGACAGGAATCATTCTATGATGGCTTATGCAAAAAACTACTACTAGCTGTGAAAATGTACTGATAGATATCCTAAGAATTTTTTTTTCTTTATTTTTTTTTTAATGGTGCAATTGCATTAATTCTTTCAAATCTATATTGCATTACAACATTTCGGTGCTGTTTACTCAATACTGAATATTTATTATTCCTAAATTCTCAACAAAACGCAACACGAATGAAATCCGCTAGAAACCTCATCATCAATAAAAAATAACTGAATATTTTTCTTCTAATCCAACATTCAAACAAAATAATATTTATAGCTAAACATCATAATACTATTTTGAGCCGAATTTCCATTACGGAATCGTTTCCGGTACTCGGCAGAGGATCATCTACTGAAATAGCTCAGTACATACATACCGTTCAAGACGTTTCAATACAAATTACGTTGAAAAAACTCACACATACACCTGAAGATTAAAATAGACACACAACTGAGGTCTGACAGCAAAAATCTCTTCTATTCACAGTACATTACTGATTTTTCATCTTAAGTGCAATTGAGATGTGCACAAAATGAACAATGGTTGTATAATTTGTAAATAGTGTTGTCCTTACAAAAGTTTTGTACCACTCGTTATAATAACGTGTTAGCTCGGGTGACAGTCCGCGAAATTGCTCGAAAAGCAATTAATATGATTTCGGACGTGTTTTAAATTAAAACTGACAGGACGGACATGTGCAATGTTTTAATACTACGTTGTTTTGTTAGTTCTGGTCATTTTCAGGAGCCGTGATAATTGGGTGAGTTTTTGTGAATTATTTCTTTAGCAGATGTAGGCCTTTGTTTGACATACATATATTGACAGTACATACATATATCGATAGACATAAACCAATGAATGTGGCAGTGGGCAGGACACATTGCTCGTAGAACCGATGGCCGATGGGGCAGTAAGGTTCTGGAGCCACGTACTGAAAGACGCAGAGTAGGGAGGCCCCAACAAGGTGGACTGATGACCTGGTGAAGGTCGCGGGAAGCCGATAGATGGCCTTTGTCCAGCAGTCAATCAAATCAAAAGTCATTTATTCAAATTAGGCTGAGAATCAGCACTTTTTTAAACGTCAATATTACATAAGACAGTCCCTCAAAACGCACCCATCGACACTTCCTAGTGCTTTCGCTGGGAAGAAGAAGTGGCGGAACAAACTACCCAGCAGCACAGCTGTCTGTTCATTAAAAAAACATGACTTTATACAATGCTATGTAGGTACAGTACCTAATGAACACAAGAAAACACAACAGCAATGAAATTATTTCCCATATGCCAGCTAGCCACGCCGAAATACCATTAAAGTAAAACGAAAAAATTAAATATCATTAAAATGGAAATGTAAATAAGTAAAAACTTATTACCTAAATGAAAGCCCCAGGTAGAAAGGGGACCTCTGTAAGCTGAAGAAGAAAAACCCACATTTAATATAAAATAATCAAGTGTGTTTGTTGTCTCTAAGGATTATTTTTTTCTATACTTATCTATGTTTTAATACTAAAACTATGAAGCAATGAGAGTATAGCCTCAGACCCAATTTACTAGTAACTGTATTGAAAATATTGTCAGATCGCTTATCTGACTTCAACGTAACAAGAAACTTTACTGTAAACGAAAAGTATTCAGAAAATTCTGTTTTAGAAAAGAAAATGTCACATTGAATAAAAATATTAAAATAAAAGTTATGTTTCGTAAATGATGTAACATAAATATCTCCGGTAGGTAGGTATTGTGAAATATTTTAACAGTTTGATTTATAACGCATCTTCACTTTACTGAAACTATACACTTTGAACAACTCAATATAATTCACGTTTCTGACAGGTAGAGATAGAGTAGGGAAACATCATTATATCCACAGTTGGTAAAAACGGTATAAATATCTTGAAGAATGTATAGAAAACGTAGAAATATCAACACTCTACGTTTATTTTTCTACGTTTTTTACTGTTTATTAAAGCCCTAAGCGTGTTAGCGGTCGTTCACGACGCCCACGCGACTACATCCCTAATCTTTTGGCAAATGCTCAAATTATATCACACCTAGATATTTATACTGTGCGACTTTTTGTTGTTTACCTAAATTACTGTTTTTATTCCTTCTATCTATGGAGAAGCCAAATCACAATAAATCTTATGTATGACCTTACATTCATCCGTCCATCTTGTTTGAAAATAAATAATCATTATATCTATCCAGTTCCTCTATCTGTACAGTAGTATTGTCAGATGTACTATTTTTTATATTAATTGTTTTTTTTTGTTAGACTATATCACTCCTCTTGGAAAAAATCTAATTGAGAAGGACTAAATAAGTGGCAGTAGCTTACAAAGCGATTGCCACTTGCTATTTAGACATGATTAACATAAGCCTTTCGTTAGCTCATACATTTACATCACAGCATCATTGACATTTCATCATTATCAACATCAACCTTTTTATCGTCCCACTGCTGGGCACAGGTCTCCTCTCATACAGAGAACGATTGAGCGTAAACACCACGCTTGCTCAATGCGGGTTGACGATTTCAGACTTGAAGTCTAGGTTTCCTCCAGATGTTTTCCTTCACCTTGTAAACGGCAAAATTGGTGTCCAAGATATACTAAGAAAGTACATACTATAACTTTATGCAAGTTACATTGATAGGTACTTGCCGGACCTGGAATCGAACCCGCACACTTATACTTGAGGCCGGTTTTTTAACCACTAGGCCATCATGACTTTCACATTTACTTATATTTAAAGTTAAAATTTCTTTACCGATGTTGAGTACTTTGTTGGATGGGGAGAAGGCATTTAATTTGCGTGGGCTTGACCGACCCGACACCGTCATCGCTACAACAACATATACATACTATGTAAGGGTATGTAGGTATAGCTTTCACTTCTGTCGGTCAGTGTCACGGCTGTCTTATTTATTTATTGCGAGTAAAAAGTATACCTACGCCATAATTTACATTTACAAAAAAATGTAAAAGTAAAAATGTGTAATATTTACATAAACCACCGAAAGTTGATTATCGCTGATGAAATACAAATTGCAATTACAATTTTCCGTACAGCTTATCACAAATGTTATTTTTTTCATTATATCTGTTATTAATATCTGTATAGGAAACGTTGCATCTTAATAGGTGCATAACCGTTAGAAGAAGTAGGTACACTTCCAAAAAAATATTCCAAACATAAACCAGTTACAAATATCAAGAGCATCAAAATAATGATCGAGTCGAATCGTCCCCGAATCGGATCCACTAAACAAATATTTACATTACAAAGAATTTTCTTAGATTAATGTACATTTTTCTTATTGTTTATTATTAACTATTTTCCATAGTTTATTAGGTGAGGGAATTAGAGTGATTTGAATGCTTCTTTAGTCGATGGCAGAGAGTGATGGCGTGTGAGTCGTATATTTTTCTTTAATCGTATCTAAATCATTTCCTATTTAGCTTTGATTTGTTTATGAGTCTTTGGGCTAGTACCAGATTAAACGTATGGGACATTGGTATATTAGCCGTGATCTATGGGTAAACAGCGAGGTTTCGTATTAAATATTGGTTAGCTTGAAGGTTTTCTAATAACATAATAGTTAATAGTGTGCCTGGTTTCTTAAAGATAGAATTTATAGGATAGTTTGGGTTCCATGAAAGTTTAAAGCAAGTGCCAGAATTTAACTTTTAATCGTGTGTGATAAAGTTCATTGATTGATTGATAAATAAATTCGTATGTGTGTGGAGAATGCACTGTCAAGCGGTCAATATCAACCACTGATACTTTTCGTATACCTACCAACACAATGTATAAAAACTGTGCCAAAAATGCGTGTGTATGCACCACATTCCTATACTTAGCTATAATTGTATCTATCTAACGCAAGTCTAATAAGCACTGCCTTCTCCCTATTACCCTTTAGAAATATTGTCTTCGAGTCATTTAGCCAACCAGTAAGCTGGCCTGCAGACCACACTGCACAGAGTTAGGATAACGCCAATCTGCCTTGTTTTGTCACAACTATGTTGTGTTCAGCTTACAGTCTCATCAGATGGACCCACTGCCCATCTGACCTTCACAACCAAGTTAATAATCTCAACAACCAAGCACTTGGTAAGACTGATAGTCAGATTATTAGACTAGGTACTAACTACCTATACCGACGGTTAAAGATCTTTAAATGACAGCTGGGACCAAATCATCATCATCATCAATCTTTTATCGTGCCACTGCTGGGGCCAAATGCTTGACGTGTTTTCTGAAGCACGGAGGTGTCCATCCACAAACCGACCGCGGCAAGTGTAGCTTCAGCTGCGATTTGGCTGTTATTATTAAGGTATAAGCTTCGAATTAGAAAAACCTAGAGTCATTATGGTTGGATGGTTTGGAAAAATACCTGCGCTCGGTAGATCATGTCAGGTCGGTTGAAGATAAATGTGCTGATGATTTGTAAGACATAAATAAATTAATTGACGTGCTACACGCCCATCATCGCGGACATACCTGACGGTCAATTTATTGCTATTGGCAGAGAAGTATTTTCAGATGTTAAATCTGGATACAGTATTCTTTCTTACTTTTTAGGGTTTACTACTCAAAGGGTAAAAACTATCCTTTATTACTAAGACTCCGCTGTCCGTTTGTCTATCTGTCAATGACCAGGCTGCATCTCAAGAACCGTTTTGGCTCGACGGTTGAAATTTTCCGCTATGAAATTACATAAAAACAGTTTCTTTTTTGTGAAGATAATGGTGCATCTTGATGCACGATTATCTTAAGCTTTGTAAGAATTCCTTTTTTTAAGATTTATAATCTGAAGGTAAGCAACACTATGTAACTTACAGTAAATAATTTAACCACTGCCCGTTGAATTTTATTTATTTTATTATTTATATAATAAATATAAATAATAAAGGATGTAACATGCCCTTATGTAACTATTTTATGTGTAAAATGAATTATCTATCAATTAGTATACGTTAGTAAATAATCGCTCGAAGCACTGATTGTCCTATTCACTATACAACCTTATATTTTGTTTATACGAAACCTGAATATAGTTTGTTCAGAATAAGCAACTGAATCTATTCCAATCATTTTACCACCATGTTATATTTTTTCATACTTACATATTTTGACATAGCTCTAAATTACAAAATTACAAATATAATTACTTTATTATCTTCAGTCTAGACAAACCACGCTCGTAAGCCGAAATTCAAGAGAATAGAAAAATAAATAACCATTTGATTGTCTGTATTGTGATCGGTGCGCGGTGTGCGCACGCGCGGCTATTCCGGTCACACCGGGACAGACTGTGGCACCTGTCGCGCCACCATTAACAATGCGTTCGTAAAAACACAATACTTCGATACGTTGAGACTGGGTTTAAGCTGGGATCAAATCGTATTGGGTTTCGTTTGCTGAATGTTTCAGAGAAGCACGAATGTTTTTAGAACTGCTAACTGCGACTAGTTTTATTTTAGAATATCTTGAGTATAGTTCCAGATCATGAAGGCACTGTTGTTGGCAGGACTTTGCATATAAATATTGGATTGAAAATATACAATAACATGACAAGGGTGACCATGGCTAAAAGGTAATAAAATAGGTCATTATATTTATTTTTATATTCCTAGCATATAAGTTCTATTTGATGTTGTTTTGAAAATATAAACTTACTCTTAATAGTTCTAAGCGTTTTTGGGAACATCAGCCAATGCAGTCAGTGCGTTCTAGTTACCGAATACCGTTTACAGTTTCCAATGAAAACTTTTTACGGCATTCGGAAACGTTCGTTTTCGGCGAATTTAGGCGAAGAGCGTTACCTCTGTGTCGTGTCTAGACACGGTATAGAGGGCAATTGCGCGTGAATTACAGCAACTATTACAACGTTTATGAGTGAAATAATCTGGCACACGTGTGCTAGCATATTGATTCCGAATTATAAGCAAATAGCTAGTGAACTTGGCACCTCGCCAGTCGACGTGCCAAACTGTACGGTAACCACGGCACGAGGTACAAAGTTAATTAACAGGTTAGCTTATGTACGTCGTCGGCAATAACACTATCTCGCTCAAACTTATGACGTCAATTATCGTGGTGCGGATAATTCATGCTTTAATGTGCCATGCGTTTTAATTTCGATAAAATTCGTGCATTACCAAACATTCGACTAAAAGCCTTTTGATGTTTGATTTTCTTAATGTTCTAAGCTTGGCTTAATTAAAACCGACGTGTGTTCGTAAATTGTTAGAGAAGTGTGTGTATCTTGGTTGTTGAACATTTAAACTAACCGTCACGTATAGTCAGCTCATAAGCAGAATCAGTGCACTTGAAAAGCAGGATATTTGGCTGCCATTTTGTTTAAAGTTTCAGTGTGGTATAATGTTTAAATACATTCTCATAACAATAATTGCGGTGACTACAAGCTCTAAACACCAAGTTTTCTAAATATAAAGATTCATGTTTATAACACACAAGCACATAAATGCAACAGTAATGTCCCAGCTAAAGTGTCAGCATGGTCACAGCAGAGGCACACGATGGTATGGTTTGACCGCAGGCTGTAATTCACAGGTAATGCTGTTGTGATTGTTGCACGAATCGCTGCAGCGCTGAACCGGCCCGTTCACAGCCCGAGGGTTAATTCTTTATGCGGCTTGTTGAGAATTTTGCAGCTGTAATAGTCGTGCAACATCGCTGCAGCGCTGCACCGGTACAGTCACAGCCCGTGGGTAAGTAATATCGTTGAAAATAATGTTGTTCAATGTTCTTATTGAGATGTACATAAGTGTGTGAGCTTTTATGTGATTGTTTTTAAGTGAAGGTGGGTCATAGTTTATGTCGATAGAAGGAGCTTTGAACTGAAAAGTTTTTAGGTTTTAGAGTTTAGGTTTCGATGGCCCCTACCGAAATATGATTGCTAGATTGAACAAAAACTATTGATGCAGTTTTAAACCTGATACATTTTACCATCTTTTTCGATGAAAACAATACGTTTTAGATTTGAATTCAGAATACCATACGACATGGAGCTACGCCTAACAAGTCGGATATGCGCCTTGTTAAAGGCAATTGATTTTTGAATAAAAAACATGTTTTTATCCAATAAAGGTTTAATTTAATAACACATGTTGCCTCCCATGGGCATCTATCACAGCTCTCGTACGTTTAGGCTTAGAGTTTATCAACCGCTCTACGAAATTTTGAGGGATCATCTCCCATTCCTCTTCTATGGCAGTTTTCAACTCCTCCATCATCGTCTGGGCAACTGGCTGACGAGCCCTAACACGTCTTTTTAGCTCGTCCCACATGTGCTCAATGGGGTTCATGTCTGGGCTTCTGGCTGGCCAGTCCATAACTGTGATGTTCACATCCCGAAGATATTCCCTGACGATGCCGGCCGTAAGAGCTTTTGCATTATCATGCATAAAAAGGAAATTTTGACACGCATTTTTTTTTTCTGGGTGGAAATCCTCGTAGGATGTCCGTCGCCCTGGGCGACGAGGTCTGTCAGACTTTTACTGACTAAAATCACGTCGGTGTCTCTTCTATCACGAGCAAACGCGTGAGGCCGCGGGAGTCTAAATTCTTCCACGGTCCCACACCCTCGTGCTGGCCTGGTCTGTCCGGGCCCCGTCTCCTGCACGGGTTAGTGGGGTGTTAAACTACCCCGTGCATCGCCTCAGGGGCGTGCGTCGACACTCGCGCGCGCCTCCGCCTCGGGGTCCATCGAATAGGGGGCGGGGACTTCCCCATGTCCCTCGACCCTGGACCCATTCATGGTGGGCGGAAGAGGGCGTTATCCGCCCTTCTCCGGCGCCCGGTGCGTCTTCTGCGGCCCGGGAAGGGAGTTGAGATCTCCCTCTCCCGTTCCGCAGCTTCCTTCTGCGACATCACGTCCTCGCAGAAGGACACCACTGCGTCCCACGACTCTGCGCTACCGACCATCCTCCGCACTACTGCCGGCAGCGGGCAGCCGTGGTCCTGTAACAACCTCAAGTTGAGTTTTGCCGCTCCCGGATATACCGCCCCAGACAGTCCATGAGCCACCGCCATAAGCAACCCTCTCTTCAAAGCAGCATTGTGCAAAACGCTCTCCCTTACGTCGGTAGACCTTCTTCCTTCCATCACTGCCATGTAACACAATTTTAGACTTATCAGAAAATAGTACACGGATCCAACCTTGCTGTGTCCAATTTAAATGAGTGCGTGCGAAATGAAGACGCGCTGTTCGGTGGGCTCGCGTTAGTTTGGACCATTAGCTGGCTTGTGTGGTACCATATCGCGTTCTCACAGATACCCTGTGGAAGTCGCGCAGTTGGTTTTGTATCTCAATGGAGGTAAGGTGAGGATTGGAGGTGAGGACTAGTGAAAGAAATTGTGAATGCGCCAGGTTCAAAACTGCATAAAAACTTTTTGCTCGACCTAATATAAAATTTTAGCTAGGACCAAACGAAACTGAAAATGCAAGGTGGGCTAATAGATGTGTCCAGAAGTGTATTACCAAACATTAAATACATTACAGCTCCCTCTTCCGGTCCCGTGTTATCACTCTTTAACCTGTACGTACCCAATAAGAAAATAGGCGTTTTTATCGTTTTCAACATTATGATATCGTGGACATCCACGGAACCACGATAACGCTGGGTATTAAAACGTATGGAAATATAATATGAAGACGGTTTCAAACTGTCGTAAACGATAACATTATAACATGCACGTCTAACTATAGGTACATTTACCCCCTTGTTCATAAAGTTTGCTTAAAGTTAACTAGCGATTAGTGACTTCTAACAACAAATTTTTGACGTTTTAGCGTCACTTAACTTTAAACATCGTTTATGAATAAACACCATAGTGTTTAAGGCGTCTATTCATGGCCGATGATTAAAGTTAAGTGACGTGCATCGAAAATGTATGGTTAAATATTTGCTAATCACTAGTTAACTTCAGGCAGCGTTTAGTGGACTTCCACGTTAGTATCGTCCCGTTAGAAATTGAACACGCATGCAAACGAAGTGTGTACGAACAATGTGGATAAAATATGCAAATCCTATCGACCTTCGATTGTTTGTTGATCGCATAATAATAAAAACAAGCACAGAATTAATTTACGTTCGCGAGGAACTTGTGTCCCCACCGTGGGAGATATTTTAATAATGCTAAACAGCTGACTGTTCTCGCTTCCGTTGCAGCGATTTGGAGAAATCGGAGATTTTTACATTTAACCAAATGACTTTGTCCTTTATTATTTTCTACCCTGGTTAATGGTTGTTGCGAGAACAGACTGCCTCATGCAAAGAAAATTTATCTTCTCAGATAATCACAATTATTTACTAAATTATATGTATTTTATACTAAATTATAGTGTCTGAAATAAATATATTTATTTATTTATATCATAATATTAGTCAAAGAACCTGTAGTTAATTGAAAACATGCTAGCCCATATTCGTACCTACAAACGAATCTTAACTCATAAGAATGTTAATTTTTGTAAGAAGATTATATTATAAATGTTGTCATATTACCATAATATCCAGTAACTGGGCTGTGGAGGTCAAATACTTATCTGACCTCTCAATTTTATTTAATTCCTCTATTTTGATTAATTTTGACAGGCCTGGATTCTTATTTTCACGTTTGTAATTTCTTATTTTATTGCCATACTAGCTTTCCGCCCGCGGCTTCGCCCGCGTAAATTTCGGTTATATCGCGCTTTTTAGATTTCCCTCGGGAACATCAAATTTTTCCGGGATAAAAGGTAGCCTATGTCCTTTCCCAGGTTCTAAAGATTGTGTGCTTTCCGCCCGCGTCTTCGCCCGCGTGGAGTTCGGTTATATCGCGCTTTTTAGATTTCCCTCAGGAACATCATATTTTTCCGGGATAAAAGGTAGCCTATGTTCTTTCTCAGGGTCCAAAGATTGTCTGTGCCAAATTTCATCAAAATCGGTTGAGAGGTTTAAGCGGGAAAGCGTAACAGACAGACAGACAGACAGACAGAGTTACTTTCGCATTTATAATATTAGTATGGATTGTACTATAATTTTAAAGATTACAATTATAATTTAATAACTATAAATTATGGCATGTCAAACATGTTTCATGCTGAATTTAGGAGGCGTATTAAGAATGAAATACTACGACTTGTATTATGATATAAGTAAGCATCATATTTTACGCAAAAAATGATTATTAGTATTATGAACAATACTGTTGTTCAAAAACAACAAGTTGTATGAATAAAGAGGCTCAAAAAGCGATGAGCAACGTCTGCACTTATCTGACGTTCCTACTTGAGCTGCAACATGGTCGCCGCCCGCCTTATTGGAAAATATTCTCAATGCCGTTTCCTTTGCTTTGCTTATTGAAAAGAAACAGCAAATGAACTCAAAGTAGAATACATTTTGTTAGATTTTTATTTTTTTTTTTTTTTTTTTTTTTTTTGTTGCCACATAAACAAAGAGTTATTTTTCATTTAACCATTATTTCTTGATGTTACTGTCGATGGACCTATGATATTAGATTTATTTGTTGTTAGTAATCGTTTTATTAGGGTTCTGTAACGTAATAATCACTCCAAAAGGAAAAAGATGCACCCCGTCCCCCCTTAACTTTTGAACCATAAGTTTAAAAAATCACAATAATTATTTTGTGCGTGATAGGTTAAATAGTTTTGAAAAATTGTACTTAATAATTTCTGAACTTTTTTGTAATTTAATGGAACCTATATGAAAGCATACTTGCTATCTTAATTTCCATATTTTATTACCCTGAACATATACCACCGAAAATCCAAAATATAAATCCATCTACTACTCGAGAGATATTGCGTTACTTCGCGCTGTTAAGATTTTTCCTGAGTTTCATACCCAAACCGACCTCATAGGACAGGTACAAGGGTTGTAGAATTGTTCGGTTGGTCTCTCGTAGTCATTGAAATTTGTTCATTCTACTTAACGTATGTACGTACGTATACACTTGCAGGCTGCAGCTTAAAGTATCTGATCCGTATCAATGCAACATTTATTGAGCTGTGGCAACTTGGAGTTGCCTTGTCTGGTTGTCACTCCATGTTACAACCCCTTCCTTTCACTACTCGTGGAGTAACTGAAAAACTAACATTTTTTCGAACTTTCCATGTGTAGTTGAAACCTACAATGTTATTTTTCCTTTATACGAAACCTGAATACAGTTTGTTCAGAATAAGCAACTGAATCGATTCCAATCATTTATAAACCATGTTTTTTCCCAAACACATTTAGAAATCGTTGCTGTGTGGTTGCCGAGCTTGCCACGCAGCTTACGGTATATCATAGTACTGAACACACAACGCCTGACGCCACAGGTTAACGCACCGCTCGGAGCGGAGCGCTGACCATATTTTTGTTGGGACAGTCAAACCATAAAGTTATGAGCTTGTTATTGTTAACTTAGTTTTTCATGACATCTTTTTGAAATTTTGTACATAGATTCTTACTTAAAAGTACTAGACACGTGTTTCGGGTTTCGCATAAACAAAAACTAATGTTGTATAACTTTTTTTAGTTAACACCGTGCTCCTTGGGCCTGTTTTTAGTTAACACCGTGCTCCTTGGGCCTGTTTTTAGTTAACACCGTGCTCCTTGGGCCTGTTTTTAGGATTCTGTACTTAGTATGTCAATTCAATATAACAGACAGATCTTCTCGGTGGTAGGCCTCAACATCAGCCGCCGGCGTAAGTTACCACCCACCAGACAAAGTCGCGCCGCCAAGCGATTCGTCGTGTTCCGGCATGATGTCTGGTGAAGCCGTACGGAGGACGGGTCTGAGCAGTTGTGTTGCGATGTGTGCCGGGTACGATGCGCCAAATGTTGTTGTGTCGGGTGGTTGGTCCTGGAGGGTAGCGGGATCCGAAGCACGGTGCTCCGCTGGCCGACCGCAGGTAATTGGGGGCCCAAGTAGTGTGCCAGCCACACACGAAAGGCTGTCCCGCCAACTGCGAAAAATCCCAGGGTGGCCCCATCGTGCCGGTTGGCGACCGGACGAGAGGACCCGATGGCGATCCCTGGGGGGGTTCGGGCGTCCCCGCAGTCTCCAGATCAATCTCCCTCTGGCGCGGCATCGTTGGTAGTGTTGTTGGGTTAAACATTGCTTCACCTCGCTCAACTGCCGTCTTCCTTCCTATTCACTCAATTTAAAACAAAATGAAAGGTACAAATAAGAAAAGTAGGTGTGCACAGCGGGCGCACGTCCTCTCTTTCAAAGTGCACCTATCTAATATTAGAGGTTTGCACTCCAATCTCTTAGCAGTACACTATCACCTAGAGACTGAGAAGCCGCATCTACTTTTCTTGACGGAGACCCAGATCAGATGTCCGCCTGATGCGGCATACCTCAGCTACCCGGGATACTCTTTGGAGCATCATTTCCTGCAGCGTGCCGGGGTCTGTGTGTATGTTCGCAATGACATCTGTTGCCGGCGTCTCCGTCACCTCGAGGACCCTCATTTTTCGTCCTTATGGCTCTTGGTTGACACCGGTGTGGACAAAATTGTCTACACCTGTGTCTACCGATCCCACAGCGGTGATCAGGAGACAACTCGGTTATTTGACCATCTCAGTGAGGCTGCTGACAATGCGCTACATCGGCACCCTGACGCTCAGTTCGTCGCTTTAGGGCACTTCAACGCCTGCCACCAGGACTGGCTCTTCCCATACCAGAGGACCGACCACGCTGGGAGAGAAGCTAAACTTCGCGCTTTCTATGGGCCTTTCCCAGCTGGTGGAGCAAGCGACTAGGGTGCCTGATGTAGTTGGCCATACTGCCAACTGTTTGGACCTTCTGCTGACCACTGATCCGGACAGATGTGTTGTAACAGTTTCCTCACCGTTGAGAACTTCAGACCACTGTCTGGTGAACACCAGAACACCAGAACACGACTCTCGTGGTGAACGGCGATTGTGGCGATACAGGTCTGCGGATTGGGATGAGATGCGCCACTTCTTTGCGTCTTATCCTTGGCAGCAGGTCTGCTTCTCTTCTGACAATCCGTCAAGCTGTGCGGACGCTATAACCGATGTGATGCGTCAAGCTATGGAGTATTTTATCCCATTCAATGACGTGCCCGTCGGTGGCTCGGATCGCCCATGGTTCAATGCCGATTGTGTCCAAGCTGAACAGCGTAAGCACACGGCATTTCTCGCCTGGGTTAACGCTCGTGATCGCGGAGCTCCGGATCTAAGCTCAAAGAAGAGAGCCTTTAACCGTGCTGCCAAGTCCTACAAGAAGGCGCTCAACAAGGCTCGCTTCGACCGCATCACCCATATTGGCAACAAGTTATCTACGCAGCCATCCGGTAGCAGATCTTTTTGGTCCCTTGCCAAATCGGTTGAGGCGAACTTCTGTCGGCCCTCACTGCCTCCGCTGGTTAGGCCTGATGGAACACTGGCTCATACGGCGAGAGAGAAAGCAGGTCTCTTTGCTTCTCTCTTTGCCCATAATTCGCGTCTTGATACTGGCAGTGCTACTCCACTTAATTTACCTCATTGCGGAGCCTCAATGCCTGAGGTTCGCATTAGGAACAAGGAGGTTCTGAGAGTACTGTGTCGTCTGGACGTGAATAAGGCTAATGGTCCGGATGGTATACCAGCGATTGTTCTTAAAGCTTGTGCGCCCGAGTTGTCTCCTGTATTGACGCGCTTGTATCGTTATCGTCTCTCATTTAGGACTGGTATTGTGCCCAAGTCCTGGAAGCTTGCTAACGTGCAGCCCGTGCCCAAGAAGGGTAGTCGTGCCGATCCTGCCAACTATCGGCCGATTTCGATCACCTCCATACTTTGCAAAATTATGGAGCGTGTATTGAACTCGCGCCTCTTGGCATACCTGGAAGGTTGGGGATCCTACTAGTGTATGCCACTCACTTGTGGAGCGAGGCCCTCTTAAAGAATGGGGAAGCGATTGCTGTCTCCCTTGATGTCTCGAAGGCCTTCGACCGGGTATGGCACGCTGGCCTTTTGAGTAAGCTTCCAGCGTACGGCATTTCCCCTAGCCTGACTGGCTGGGTAAAAGACTTCCTGACTGAACGGTCCCTCCGAGTTGTTGTCGATGGATGCTCTTCTGAGCCCATGTCAACTAATGCAGGTGTTCCTCAGGGGTCTGTTCTCTCTGCAACTCTGTTCCTGCTGCATATTAACGATCTGCTGATGCCTGGTATCTATGGGTATTCTGATGACAGCACAGTTGTAGAGAGATACCTGCCGGGTGCTCGGGCTAGTAGGGAATCAATCCGGTCCGAAAGAGAGGCCATGGTTGAGCGAACGAGTGTTGCGCTGCAGGCAGTCTCCGAATGGGGCAATGCCAATCTTGTAGCATTCAATGCCGCCAAAACACAGGCGTGTCTTTTCACCGCCAAAAGGAGCCCGTTCACCTTGGCTCCTACTTTTCGGAATGTGTCCTTGGAGTGTTCCGACCGCCTTCAGCTTTTGGGAGTTGAGATTTCCTCGGACCTTAACTTTGGGCGGTTCATTGAGTCCAAGGCTAAGGTGGCTGCCAGGAAACTTGGCGTTATCGCTAAGGTCCGGCAGTACTTCACACCTAGGCTGCTTCTAATGTTATACAAAGCACAGGTCCGTTCGTGTGTGGAGTACTGCAGCCACATTTGGGCTGGTGCTGCCAAGTGTCACCTGGCCACTTTGTATTCAGTGGAGAGACGTGCAAAGAGGCTGATTGGTGACCCTGATCTAACTCGAGTTGGTCTCCAAAGCCTAGAGCACAGGCGTAGAGTAGCCAGCCTTTCGGTGTTCTATAGTATGCATTTCGGGGAGTGTGCGAGGGAATTGCATGATTTAATTCCCCCATCTCCGTTCCACCAGCGGACGACCCGTCGTACGGCTGGTTTCCACCCTTACGTTGTTAACACCACTACGATCCGGACGAAGCGTTTCGCCTCCTCCTTTATACCGCGTACATCGAGGGACTGGAACAATTTGCCAGCGGCGGTGTTTCCGTCGGACTACAATTTGAGTGTCTTCAAGGCTAGAGTGAATAGGCTCTTAATAAACTAGTGCGCTTTACCATCAACGATTGCGTCACTGCTTACCATCAGGCAGGATTGCGGTCAAGCGCTAGTTTATAATATATATAAAAAAAGACAGCATTTTTAAACTCTTAATAGGGGACACATATTGGAAAAAAGGATGGGAAACCAAGGAACCCCGCACTGAGCGCGGCCCGACACGCTCTTGGCCGGTTTTATTTATTTATGTTAGTTAACAATTAATTTAAAAAACATATTTCATATGTCGCATGTCAGAACAAAAAGGACTTACACCAATTTTAACAAATTACCTGTTTGAATGATAAAAAAATATTGATAATTCGTTATAACAGTAAGTAACAGAAAATTACAAATGTGATTGATATCGGAGACATTATTAAATTAAACTATAAAACTATCTGCGTGTAATATAACATCGATTCTTCGTGCAATGTGAACTAAGGCCTCCCTGCCTTTGTCCAGCAGTGAACCTTTATAGACTAAGAAGAAGAAGAAAATGTAACATATTACGTAAGTTTGTAGTGTAAAGTCGTCAAGTAGGAGTTACTTTGTAGGTATATTAAAATAAATTATCAAGAATATTAAAACTATAATGCAGTTCCAAAACGATCGACTCTGATTCGATTTAGGACTATAATCGCTATCATTTCTCCTGAAGCTGACTTCAAAGATATAATTTGGCACTATCTACACGCCTTTGAAATACTCCAACATAACATAGTTGTCCCACCCACAACCTCGCACATTCTCCTTCACAGCCACATGCAACAATAATGCACTAAAGATCGCTATTTTATTATCATTTAACATCAAAATTTAACGCCACTTCTACATCAAAACGATGATAATGCCTAGAATAACGGAGATGTGCCATAAAGTAAAGTTACGGCAATATCCTCGACTATTTATTATCAGAACAAGGTACCTGGCAATACAAGCCTGCCCGATACAGTTTTACGACGTGCATCGTGCAAACATACCGACGTGTTAGAGCGGGTAATGCAGGGATTGTAAACCGTCGGCACTTGTACGGTGAGGTATTTAGTTTTGAATTATGAAAGACTAGATATTGCGAATTATTATTAGTATTAGCTCACCGAATTTATGTTTATCTTAGCGATTAGGTATTATTAGAAGTATGTTTTTTTTTAGTGGAGTTTGAGCGCCACGACGGGCAGTGTGTAGTGAGTCTCTTTAAACCTGTTGGGAATCCATACACTAACCGAAACACGCCACGCACTTCGTGATGAGAGACCTATTCCTACATAATTGTAGTAGGTACAGACCTATCTACTAATTTAGCTCTGCCAGTCAACTCGATTGCATTCGTTGTAAACGGATACCAACCCGTTTACAACGAATGCAATCGAGTTTGACTCGAAATCGAATTTGGTCTAGCGAGTCATATTAAATCATTTTAAAGGTGACATTTCAGAACATACATTCAAAGGTAACAGACAAAATCTATATATTGGGGTATCATGAGTTGATCAGCACAGGCTGTCAGGAGTTTGCAGGAACTGGTTTACTAAGTGTAGATTCTAATTAAAACGCTCGCCCTTCATCACTCCCTAATGCTTTCGCAGAAAGAAGTGGCGCGATAAGCTCCCCAGCCGCTACTCCGCTCCACTTCTGCAGTTGTCTGTTCTGTTAAAAAATCTTAAACCCATACCTTTAAGATATGAAATGTAATATTACGAGACA
Source organism: Sesamia nonagrioides (assembly GCA_017933935.1). NCBI lineage: Eukaryota > Metazoa > Arthropoda > Insecta > Lepidoptera > Noctuidae > Sesamia > Sesamia nonagrioides. The sequence continues at coordinate 2,836,778 of JADWQK010002063.1, forward strand.
CAGAAAATTGTGTACTTACATTTCAAAACATTTCAGCTTTCCAAAAGTGCAAAAAGAAATAATTCTGCTGAAAGGTTGATAACTCCTGCCGTAATTTGTAAATAATTTGGTATTTCCTAATCTTGTTTACTCTTACAGAATCGTCAAACGTATGTAGTTTCGCCAGAAAATCATGCTTATGCAACTGCGTAGAAATTAGTTCAGAGAAAATAATTTGGCAATACTGAGTAAGTGTTCAACGAATGAGGAGATATTTTGTTTTGTATTGCTTTCTGTTTTAGCATAGATGAAATGAAGATTTCTTGGAAATTGATGTTCCATATGCAGATATAACGGTTTTGGTTTAATATTGTCATAATTCTTTTTTCATTGTTCGACAGGTTCTACTTAACTTAGATTTCCCATAACTAATGAATGTTTTATCCTATTGTACTCTGATTTTATATTTTACGATTATTTGAAAATTTCCTTATTTCAGATCACTTCTTTTTGGTAAGCCGTGATGCAATCGTTGATGGTAAAGCGCGCTAGTTTATTAAGAGTCTATTCAATCGAGCCTCGAAGACACTTAAACTGTCATCAGACGGGAAGACCGCCGCAGGCTAATTGTTCCAGTCCCTCGATGTACGCGGTATAAAAGACGAGCGATACTCTTCGTCCGGATTATAGTTGTGTCAATAACGTAAGGATGGATATTCGGACTTCAGTGCTTCAGTAGCCCAACTTTCGAGATTCGATTTTGTTTTAACAAAGAAATCTGTAAAGCCACTTTTGTACCAACTTACAAAGTATATTTCTTCAATTCAATAAAATCATCTCAATAAAAGTGGTATAAAGTGCGGGTGGTCCATTTTACTGGCCATTAACGATGTTGGACCGCGATCGGGTGCGCGTGCGCCTTTGATTCGATACGTTACGATCTATGCAGTTTACTGATCGAGACAAACAGTCGCTGTGTGGACATCTGTCGGTCTTTATAACTGTCTTACTTGATGGGGGGCAAAGAGGAAGCGAGTGCCTGCTTGGTTTTTAGTGATGACTAAATGGTGTTGTTGTTTGGACCAGTTTTCGTACTTGATATGAGTAGGTAGAGATAGTTAAGTAGAATCTTATACTAAAATTTTGGATATTATAAAAATACTCTGAATATAATGAGCAATCGACGTCCTGTTACGGATAACGACGACGGACAAATCAAAAATGTATTGGATTGACATTAGCGACTAACAAGCTCATGTCAATCAACACGATAATTACATAACACACTATCAGTAGCAATGGGTTTCATTTTCAAAGTTCAACAACATTCATTATTTTATTTACATTGTTGAGCAACTATATATTACAAATATATGGAGCAATGGGTTAGCAATCTGTTTTACAATGGTTAAAATTATAGTAATCATGTGATACTCAATTAGGGTGTCAGGTAAAGTCGTTGTAGAAACAAGAAACGTTTAGAATGCTACTTTTCCTGATTGCCTTTTGCTAATGTTATCTGTATTATTTTGAAGGATACTTCTAATACATGGCTGAACAGCAGCTGGTTAAGCAGATACTTTTTTCGATTATTCATGATAAAAAAAAATACAATTTGTAACGCAATGAATATTGTTGAATGACAAAATGAAAACCATTGCCACATTATAATATTATAGTGTGTTACGCCATCAATCTGCAGATACCTTCATCATCACACAACTCAATCTAAGATTAGGAGTATTTGTGATTTAGAAAACGTCAAAACACTATATTTATGAAAAATCTAAGCAGATGACGATGAACGTCAGTGACTACTTCACTGACGTTTAATATCGCGGTTTTCTCGCGGCTTATTATAAGTAATTTTTATTTTTTTTTATGGTTAACCTAGTGTTTGACTGCAATTCCGCCTGATGCTCCATGCTTACTGACACGTTATATGAGCTCAATTATACTTACATAATTGTTTTTTTTTACAATACATATTGTGAGCTGTCACGCCCACTAAGTATACCTGGGGCTTTTATTCGGGTGATAAGTTTTTGCTTATTTGCATTTCCATTATTAATATTTATTTTTTTTGCTTCGCTGTCATATTAGCGTTATAATAGCGGATAGTTTAGAACTTAATGTCATTATAGGGGAAGGTGAGGTATAATGATCCCCTTAAGGGGAAAACTTAACTGTGGCTAAAGTTGAAGGCCAAATCGCAAAATTTCTATTGTTAGAGGTAGTGAATTTACTTAACTATGTAACTGCATACTAATTTTTTATTATTTAATTAGTATTTTTTTGTATTAGAAGTTTTTGCTAAAGTTAAGTAAAGGATCATTTTATACACACCTATGTATAAAATGATCCCCGGGGTAGGGGTAAAATAATCCCAGGGATCATTTTATACCATAAGTTAATAAATATCAACGAAATGAAACAGCTGCTTATTTTAATCATAATTATATATTGTCCATAACAATTTAAGTATGTAAGCAAGTTAAACAAAACTTTTGCAGACTTTTAGTTTCATTAGAGATATTTTTTGTAATTATCTACTACTCATTCAACAAAACTAAACATTAGACATTGCAACAAACTTTTAAAAGGTACACTACACAACCAACAACATACCTAGTCAAACAATAAGTAAACAAATAAATTCTTCTAAATAAAAAATAGGCAGTAAGTACTCATTTCTATCAAATGTTTCTTTTCAATGTCATGAAGCAATAGAAAAATCAAATCTTAATTAAAAATGATTATTTTCTTGTCAAGAAATAGACATATAGCTTTTTTTTCTCACGTTATGAAATTGATTAATATAAAGTTGAATATCGCAAATGAAGTCGCCTTCATCGTCACTATCTCGTCCCGCACAAGCTTCATGTCCCCACGCACCTAATCCACCCTTCGCCTTTATTGTCTTTGGAGTCGCTTGAAAGCTACTGAAGTACAGAAGAGGCATTCGGTATGACTCTCTTCTTCTGAAGAATCTGATCCGTTTTGCTTCTTTTTTTGCCTTTTCCCTTTCCGCTTCTCTTTCCTTTCCCGACTCCTTTTCCTTTCCCAACACCTTTCAATTTATCGTGCTGTTTGTTGGTCACCCTTTTTATGTTATGTGTTTGTTTTCTTTTTGGCTTCCTCTACAAGGTACTTTTTGTAGTGTGTGCTGGTCAATACTGATGTGTCTACTCCATGGAGCAATACTCTTATTCGTTTTGCAGTCGCTCTTTTTCCAACTATCTTTGGTCTTGGTCGTACTTTCCTGGGTGTAACAACACCAAAAGATGTGGCTGGAAGACCAACAGTCAAGGCTGGAGATAATAATCAAATAAATAATCTTTCAGAATATTCTGACGCCGAGGTGTTTTCTGGAAAGGACGAAGGTTGCCGTGATGACTGTGGTGTTTGTGGAGATTTTTGAAGTATCATTTAAACTCTCTACTTAAACAGACCTTAAACTGTCTACTCGCGGTTTTGTAAGGTTTACCATCTCTGACGGCGTTAAATGCCTTTTGCAATTGTTCTTCAGGCCAATTTTGACTATTAGTTTTATGTAGGTAGGTATATAAATTCTCTGTATGATCTGTAAAAACAAAAAATACTAATGGGGTAAAATGATTCCAGGGATCATTTTAAACACACAGGAAGGGATCATTTAGCCCCAAACACCAAATTCGAAGATATCGATCAAAATTTTACCCTTCGAATGCCGCGTACGGAGATCAAAACATCTTAAATATTAGCTAACTGCTATTAATATCCGCAAATAAAACAACATTTCAATAAATACGAACAAGTAAAAAGTAATGAAAGTCTAAAAACAGGCTTACCTTAGATCAGAGCCACACTTTTTAATAATTTTTTGATAAAATTACACCAAGCGGTTGCAACGCCATAACACTTGGAGAGGCCACTGGCGGGGCCGCGGGGAACATGTTTCATGCTCATTTGGATAGATAGCACTAGTTATGTTTGATTCAAGGTGAGGGATCATTTGACCTGCAGGGATCATATTACCTCACCTTCCCCTAATAGTGTTTTGACGCCACTAGTTAGTGATTGCATTTCTATTTCCATGTCATTCAATGTCAAAACGAAGGAAATTACTCAACCGCAACTAACCTTAATAATGACATATCCAGAAATATGGGTCGTTATGAAAATACGAGATCCGGAAACGCTTCGTCATTCACTGTGGGCATTGCACAACGTTTACAATGTAATGTGTTGATGACTACGTGATGGAAGTGCGATCTCTTCAGAGAACCATTAGATCTTGTGCGGAAGGACATTATTCGTGATTATAATGCGCATTGAGTTTTATTGGTATGTGGACCACCACAGTAAGAGAACAGGGGCCCTAGTCTGCTATTACAATAGTGGCAGAATGTTTGATCAGTGATCTCATTATGATCAATTTTGACAAGTTTCGTAATCTAGTAACAAAATTGCGCCATCCTCCCATCATCATCATCGCTTTCCTGTGGTCAATCACTGACACTCCACTCCATATTAATAACTGTTCAAATTGAGTAGGACTTTTTAGAAAATCATTTCTAGATGGTTTTAGAATAATAGCAATACGACAATGTCATTCTATCATCATTTCGTTAAGAGACGACTGAGGTAATTGATCGATCAGTTTAAATTTTGCAGATTACGAACTTTTAAACACAATGGAATTGGGTTGAAATGCTGACATAATACAGACTGATTACTGATACTACAATAAGGTTGATTATCTCGTGTTCTTTTTTTTAATAATTATGAACTAGTGCTTGATCGCTCAATCCCGCCTGATGGTAAGCAGTGATGCAATCGTTGATGGTAAAGCGCGCTAATTTAATAAGCCCATTCACTTAAAAAACTGAGTGAATAGGATTCGTTCATAATATTAAGAACACAAATATCACAAGACTGCTGGACGTAGGACTGCTCCCCCAATCAGCGTAATCGGTTCCTGAAATTTTTATTTTGCGCTTGCACTGCATAAACCCTCTGAAAGTAATTTGAGAACTTTCAGAAGGTTTGTGTAGCGCAAGTTGAAAAGAATAAAAATTATGAGTGATGTGATTTTGAGTGATGTGATTTCATGAAAAAGTTTAATTGACGCAACAAGCTTTAAAATTAAGTTTATTTATATACATATCGTATATCGTATATAATATCATATATGGTCATATATTCAAATCAATATGTTGCATAAAGAACAACATACTCAAAGACATATACGTCCTCGTTAAGGTGGGCGGATGAGTACGGCTTTTCGCAGCATTCTCTGAGAAAGTATATCCGCTATTGTTTCCTTGAAGTACAGCCCATTCACTGCTCTCTGGAAGAATCCAATCTACCTTGATGTACCTACATACATACGTCCGTACAATCCGTACCACCTACACACTAATTTCAATCTGTTCTTAAATAGTATTGGAAGCTCCAATTATTTTAACCACGTGTTCCGTTCCTGCACCCTAATTGCGTATGATACTGTTTCTATCAGTTGGAATCATTTCGAAGCTTATTGCCAATCCATTGCTCCATTTGTTAGAAAATATATTTGCTTAACAATGAAAATGACGCAATGAATGTGGTGGATCTGTCAAAATTAAACCCATTGCTACTGATAGTGGGTTATCCTCGATGCGTGTTACGCAATTATCGTGCAGTTCTACAGCAGGCAGTTGTAATATATAACCTAATAGTTATTATAAGTTTTAGCTTATTTTGAAGAAAAATGGTTTAATTTCACGTTTCTTCTTGATAGTAGTAAAATCAGTAAGTACGTAGTTAAAAATTGCAAGAATACCTACAGTTTATGGTGTAGATACCTACTAAGTACCTAGGTATACATGTGTAAAATATGTAATATAATCACACCTAAGTACACCTAAAGATTCCATCGCGAGGAATTTCGGGAAGCACTTTAGAATTAAAAAAAAAAAAACAAAACTGCCACAAGTTTCCATTCGAGATCTTAGTTAATGCTGAAAATCGTCCCCTAGCCAACTTAAAAGCAGTTTTAGCTCCATTTATAGTAACTCCATCAGATCTGAAACTCGCTGAATGAATCACAGGCTGATACGTTTGAGTTATTTCTTTGTGTTCCTTTGTGATTATTTCTGATGGCCGCCATCGCAGGTACGGCCAGCGACAGCGGTGACTCAGCGCGTATTTCGGTACACTCGCTGACTTAGGTGAGACCTTTGTCGTTTTGTCTTTGTTTATATTAGGAGTTGTTTTGTGGAGTGGGACAAAAGTTTTTGCTTTTAATAAGAAAATGCGCATAATGCGTGTTGTTTTCATTAAAGTAAAATTTACTATGTCCTTTCTTATTTTATATTATTCGCTGGTAGTTTCTACAAAGGCGATTGGTAAACACGGTTTTATAAAAATAGTTGTTCCTCTCAAGGGCAAGAATATTACATATTTCTTTCACAATAAACTGATTTCCATGGACTAAAACCAACTACAAACTTGTAGGACCTTTCGCCTTGTTTTGTTAAAACTCAGGGAATTTAAATACATCAGGAGGACTAAAAAGACCACTTTAAGCAATACCTACCTGCTACTCTAAGAAACGATTCATTTCCTGAATTCCCAGCAAACCATTGGGAATTCCTCATGTTTTCGTATGTTTAATCACCTTCAACTCAATTCATGCCTATTACATTTCGTGTAATTATTACCGCATGAAAAAAATAAAGACCGTAATTTTATTGGTAAATGATACTGTCAGATGTGTGTATGCATATAGAAAATATTATGAATTGCTTTTTTTTGTGGCAATTTTTTACGATTTGGAATATGATTCAAAATGTCTTGATATGTTTCTGCCAAAGTGAACTTTTTAGCCCACCTTATTGTATACGCATGCCGGTAGCGTGTAGATAGTATGCACCAGATCTACATCACAATACTATCACTGTATGTCTTCCTATGGCGTGCCCTCCCAGCGCTCTCTTTCACATCTGAATTGCAACCGTCCTTTTGTAATTCGTTTTACGTTTATCATCAAAATAATCAAGCCATATAAGACAAAGGTATTATATAATAGAATAATTATCTCTATAATATAATTAAGGTACCCAATAAGAAGATGGCTGCCAGGAAACTTGATGTTATTGCAAAGGTTCTGGCGGCAATTCACACCAGGACAGCTGCTAATATTATACAAAGTTTGGAGTACTGTAGTGTACGGTTTGGGCTAATGTTGCGAAATACCACTTGGTACTCGGTGGATAGGCATGTGAAGAGGCTAATTGGCAATCCAGATTTGGCTTATCAAAGTTGGTCCAGCTATTAAGGCGTGAAGAATTAAAAAACACACAACCACACTCGTAAACAATTGTGCTAAAAATGAATAAAGCCTTTTTGCTTCAGAAAGAATGATAGAATATAATCTATGGTAACATCTACAACGAATCATAAAGTACTTTGTTTGTGTGCATGTTTGAAGTAATACGAAATAAAATGTAAACAAGTTTCAGATGTTTGGACGACTTCACTGCCGGCTGCAAACAACGGTTCGTTGAATTGAACTCAGAAAATGGGTTACATTTTATAGAAACGATTGCATAGGTGATCTGATTTGAAAACGTAATTAAAAAGTTCGTAGAAAAATATTCATACGAGTATGTTGTCCATCCTCTAATGGTTAGAAGTGAGTTTTTTTATTAGATTAACCTAACTATAGTATTTCAAATGAATTGTTGATGATAGGTAGTTAATAATTCAGAAATTACTATCATCACTCACGAAACTCAACTTCTCTTAGCTACGACAGTTTTATTTTAAATTCTATTTATTATGTATTCTATGTATATGCATAGCTCATTACGCTTACCGTTTTTTGACAGCTTTCCTAACACGTATGTATACCTATATTCCAAATTACGTAAAAGTTCACTGTTAATTTGTGTAATAAAATAAATATATTTAAACTGCCTTATATTTTTAAATAATGTTATTTATGACTTCTTAAATAACTTACCTATTGTATATGTGTGTATATGTATCAATGTATTGTGTGTTGGTGCACGCATTAGTTTCATTTGTCAAAAAATACTTTACCTAATGGACAGGATATAGAAAACATTGTTTCAACCGTGAATGTGCAGGAGAAGTAGAATGCATGAAGTAAGTTGTTGTACCCTTGGTTCATAATTATTGAATTAGTTTCATTAATATTCCTTTCAAAAACGACTTGTGTAATATCTTCTTCTAGTACTCTCGTTTTCGGCATAACAACAAGTCTCTCAATATGCATGGCCCCAACACCAAATAAAACATTTTCTTTTTTCTTCTACTCTCTGTTATTATAGAAACATGATTTAGCTCTAATAGCAAGATGTCCACCTGTCATTCTGGGTGCAAGACACACTTCCTTTCTACCACACGATATAACAAATTACCACAATATTTTGACTTAGTTATCCATTACCTGTTTTTTTCTACAAACGAATTCTATCTCTCAATGTTAGCTAGTAATGTATGATGAATTTTGCGGTATGGCAGTAAAGTTTGGTGACTACGTCGCCATAGCATTAGTATAAATTTTCGCACGTCTGTCCGTCAACGCTCGTGACAGCTCGACGATTGTCTTTCCGGAACTCGTTTGCAGTTACGGGGTTCTTGGTTACAGTAGAATACATTTCTTAAGTTAACTGGGTCTTCTTACCGGGTTTGTTTACAGTACATGTGCAATGAAATATTGTGTTTAGATTTTTCTGTGTATTATATTTCTGAATTAGATGAAGTACAACACATATTCATGCAAGCTCTCATTACTACCAGGCAAATATATTTTCTTTTCACCTGCGTTCCTTAATCGTGAAATTGCACAACGAATGGTAAATTAACAAAATGCTCTATTCCAATAAACTTTTAGCTACAACACACTTAGGTTTAACGTAACGTTTTTTAATGTGTTTTTTGCTTAATTTCTCGAACTTTTGCAAAGTGTACTGGGTTTCTTAGATAAGAACTTAATCAATGGGCTTTGATGATTACAAAGTCATTTTATAATAAAGCCGACTCAATTAGCTGAAAATCCCACCGCCCCTTGTAAAGTTAGATAGATTCATGTACTTATATAGAGATTCTGTATATATTGTCCTTTCGCAGGTATACTGGAAGAGATTTCTTATGAAATAAGCAAAACCTACATTTATGTATCTTTTTCTGTTTCGTTTTTCTTGTCTATTTATTATAAATAGCAAAATAACAGATTTTCTAATTATTATTATATTGCTAATATAAACGATCAGTTTGTAGCCAAGTAACTTTATAGTGCAGATTACTCATATTAATGATATAATAAAACTAATTGTAATTCGTTTGGTACAGTGTTGGAGCGCGGAACTGTCGCCTGCCCATTGCGATGTGTTCTTGGAAAAGTCGTAAAATACTGAGTAAACATCATTATTGATGATGATGGGATGTCGTGGTGATGTCACAAGCTATTCCTGGGGCTTAGGTTTAACTGCAAACATTTATTTTTGATTATATTTAGATTTTTTATGATTCGATTAGGAATGGCGACTACGAGGTATTTTTTTTTAAATATAATACGAGGAGAATACCGATTTAAATATTAAATCGTATGGTAATAGTAGTAAACAATAAATTAAAATAAGTAAGTACAAAAAAGAAATCAGGTAGATGTTCTTTTCTTTTCAACTCAAAAGAACTCCAAAACTTACAGTCCAGCGCCACTGTGCTCACTGCACTTGCCCCAGTAATTGCCCCTTTTTTTCTGGATGGAAAACCATCAAATTATGTGCTGAAACGTCTTTAAGGCGCACGTGAAACACAACGCGCCGTCGACTCGGGCATGGTCCTCACCGGGCGGCGAGCTGCCCACTGCTCATGGCCGGAACCCCAGTAATTACCCCTTCACCTAAAATAAATTAGCTAAAACGGAAACATCGCTAAACTTACTACCTCGAACTGCTACCCGTCAACGCAAAGACCACATACATAGGCACACCTACAGCGAGTACAAACCTCAGTGCACAAAGAATATTTGGCGCACAAGATCAAAGCCGACTACAGGGGTGTGGCTAATCACATCCCGGTCGTTCTCCGCTCTATCCGGCTGTTTCACGAATTATTTTTAGTGCACAGGTAACAAGAATGCCCCTTTGAAATGCAACACTTCCGCTCGTAACATCGGTGTGGGACGCATAGAGGTGGATTGCGACGGACAGGTTTTTGCCTACTTGGCCGAGGGTTCGAGGAAGGTGGACAAACCTGTAAACATTATGCATGCTTTAAGATGAGTTCGAAACAATGATTAAGGGCGAGACAGAGGTTTAGTCTAGTCTTCATGAAGCTTACCAAAATATGAAATTGCATATTTTATGGAAGCTGTTGCTAGGTCGGTCTTTAAAGACTATCGAAGATCTACACTTAATAATTATGATTTAAAATAGAGCAAGTATCTGATAGATTGAGCAAGAAGTTTTAAGAATAAGAAGGAATGTCATTAAGGATATTGTACTGCAAGTAGTAATGCGCGCAGAGTTAAAATAAATAATTAACATATCTAATAATTTTCAGGAATGCAACCATAGATGGATGTAGGCACTAACACATAAATCCAGTACCCCTCTGCTTTTTCACATCCATGCCCAACTGTCCAAAAATAACAAAATGTAACGCACGTCAATATTTTATACATTTTACACCGTGGACGATGTTCTCCGATCTTCTCCGCACTTGTCACCCAGCATCAAGCTCCGACGTTTAGGGGCCGGCGGACAAGATAAAACAGGTAAGTTATTAGCCAGAACAATCATAAAGTATTGAATTAGTGTTGATTGAAACTCCAGTTTTATGATAGATATTAAACTGTTTATTGGTCAAAGTTGTTATTGGTTTAAATCATTTGTAATTTGGGATATCGTCTAATGGTTTAAGTACGTCTTCGGGTACAAGTTATTTGACAGGTTTTATTGCTGTGTAAATAGGTATTTTATAGAGCGCTGCGCAATATTGCAATGCCCTAATTTTCTCCTTGTAATTAGTGAGACTTTGTTGTAGTTTATTTTGGCTATCCTTATACTGTATTTTATTTTTCTAGGTTACAATTAATTGGTCATTCTTAATAACGCGTGTTTGGTTTTAACAGGAAACTTTTTCCAAATATATATATATCCCTAATGAAAGTTCTAGTTTTAGGAAACAGCTAATAGTAGAGTATTAAATGTTTCCTCAACTCATAGACCTATGATAAGAAGTTCCGGAAGAAAAATCACGGTTTATCTATCATTTACATATTTAAACTTTTCGCACACATGGAAGGGTTCAGAGCTGGACATGCTCGAACATACCCCATGCAAGAGGTCAGAATGAGGTACTTTATTACTAATTTTCTGTAAACACACCTCTTTTCAAAGCACAACTTTTCCAAGCGCCCCAACTTGTATACAAGTCAATACCAAACAAGATGTATAAATCAGCTCTGCTTAAAATTCCCGCATTACGTGGAGGAGGCGCCCTCTGGGAGGGAAAGCAAAATAATGAGAGCTCTCAGCTCTTAAATCTTGAGTCGCATCCACTTTTAATGGCATTTAAATTAGCTTTTTATTTGCTCTGGTTTAGTGGTTGTGGGTCGCGGTGTAGCGGGCGGGGCTTATGTCTGGTGGGACTTTTGATTGAAGACTTAAGGTAGTGATGCTAATTTTAAAGCTGTGGTCTTCATCAAAATCAGTTTGAAATAGTGCCTGTTTAAATAACGGGTGTTGCTATAATAGTCTCTGTGGGACAGATTCTAAGTCTTATAAACACCTTTTGAACGTTTATTATAGCGGTTAATGAGAGTTTGTTCTACTGGAACTTAAATCCAGAACGTAATCTTTATACAAGCAGAAAGCGACATCGATGGGCAAACTGTAACCATTTCCCTATTCAGCCCATCGTTCTGGTAGCGTAAAACAAATACTCAGTTATAAAAAAATGCTGTAATCATAGTATTGGTTAGCAATGCTATAGTAATTGTCGTAATTTATTATTAGATATGTCTGTTTAAAGGAAATTTAAGGCGCCTTGTATTCAAGCATATAGAAATAATTTTGTCCAATATCTGATGTCATGCCAGGGACCAAAGACAATGCACATAAGTGACATGGACAATAAAGATTAATCCGTAATGCGTCTGCGACACTAGCTTCTGACAAAAAAACAACAACAGTCATAAAAAGGAAAAAATGGCATCTATTTTATCGCCTAGTTAATAAACCATGTTTCATTTCAAGTTAAGTATAGGTTCGATTCATATAACAATATTGTAACTTGTACTTATAGGTATGTGACTTTTAACTCCAAAATGCAGGAATGAAATGCTTTTCATAAACGCGCTTGTGATGCAGGGGAAAATACTGCAGTTATAAAGAGAGTACTCATCATTAACGTCTTGTTTACCTTCAATCCCTCCCGTTACTTCGGTGGGCAGTTTTACAACCGCTCATGAGGTGAGTGAAACATTGCGGCGACTTCCGGAAGAAGGTGGGCAATATTGTAGGATTTATATGTCGCTAGTAAACGCGATCGTAAATCTGTTCTGTTGTTAATAACTTTACTTGTGCTAAGAGTAGTTTGCGAAACTGTACTGAGGTGTTTAGGTACACTAGGAAATAATCTTATGCACCATGTCTTTCCTTGGTATGTTTTAAATTACCACGCATTTTAAAACACAATCTTTGTGGTTAATGTTATGAATACGTATAACAAAAATGCGCAGTGTGGAGGCGTGAGTAACAGGGACTAAAGTTTACTCATCCTCCATAGAGTATCCTCCAACCAGACGGGTGTAATGTCTGGCGGGCACTTGCCCAACGGTTGAAGTTGGGAAGTTGTATGTATGTTAATTGCACAGTAAACTCTGCTTGCGAGATGTAGAATTAGTGTGACGTCAGCATGACGCGTTGTTTATTTGTGGCGTTTGTAGGTACCGCTACATGTAATGTTACACACTATTTCAAGTTATACAAATATCGACTTTGTTTCAATGGTTATTAAGTTGATTCCAGAGTGACTACCACTATTGAAAAAGTTATATAAATGTTTGTTTGGTTAAATGTTTGACTGAATTTTATTGTGTACGAGATTCCAGTTTCCAGTCTGATAATATTGTCAATTTTCTTCAATTTTAAAATGACTAAAGCCCTTTTATTTTAAGGCTGTGTTATGGTATGTATACCTTACAATATAAAACTATTGATAATTATTAATTTATCATTACTGACACTTGCGCACCAAGTGTGGAATAAAATTTAACGACTAGTGTAGGTACTTAAGTCGTTGTCACAATATCCGGTCACTTCAAACGCTCTTTAATTTACGTACTTTGGGTACTCCGGCGCATGCTTACTTTAATCTATAATAATAATAATAAACTAATAGTTGTCATAGCTTCAATGACTTTGAGAGAATCAAAGGAGAATTGTGCCATAATCGGGTACTGGAAGTTAAAGTTAAGTAATTTAAGTATATCATATTTAAGTCTTAATTGTCGTCCTTGTGTTACCTGTGCATCACTAGGCTGATATAATTTACAATAGATACATTCTTAGGGAAACGGTGTTTTATTCATTCAACTCGGCTTATTAAAGCCCACTGCTGGACATAGACACTCCGATGTTCCATCTAGTTGTGTGGTGTCACACGTTTTGATTGCCGATATGCGATCTCAACTCCAGGACTTGTATGCTCAAGCTTGATTACTCTGCAAGCTATGTCGATAACTCCAGAATAAAATATCGAATACATTTTCATGCAGACTACTTTATGAAGTCCTGTTCCCCAACAGACACTCGAAAAGGGGGGGGGAGGGGGGGGGCGATCGTGATTGACCCGTTACACCACTGAACCATAGAATAAAGAGAGGGAAGTAGGTTATCTCCGACCCAATCCGCGATTTAATTGCCTACTGTCTTAGGGTTGTCACGTTTAGCTAAATTTTAATTCAGTGTCTATAAATTGGCAAAGGTCTAAAAGTTGACGACTGTTCGCGCTTCGTCGGATTCGGTTGTCACCGAAACCGCTAACAAATATTTATAGACTAAGAGCTTATATTTAAATTATTTGCTTAGTATTTATTATAGGTACATATAGTCATATACTGGTCAGTTTTTTTTCATCATTTATTTAGTGATTTATTAGTAGTTTTATACACATAAAGGACCATATTTATTTTTATTTTTAATACATCTACCTACTAAGTTTCAACAGTGTAGCCCTAATAGTTTCGGAATAAAATGGCTATGACACACGGACAGACAGTCAGACAGATAGACAGACAGACAGACAAACGAACAGACAGACAGACGGACGGACGGACAGACAGACAGAACGAATTTATAAGGGTTCCGTTTTTTGCTGTTTAGCTTCGGAACCCTAAAAATCGTAAAACAACATAAAAATACTAACAACTGCCTCTTTGACTAATCATTTCTGTGGTTAAGATCTGAACTTTATTTATCTGATTCACAAATAGTCAATTAGGTACTTACTTATTTTTAATAACGATTTTATAACTGTAAGTAGGTAGTTACTATACCTACCTACAATAGGTACTGAGAAATCGGCATAACTAAATGTAAACAAAGGAGTAGCGCTAGCGGCAAATCAACTGACAGATCAAAAGTACCTTTAATCATTGATTTGTGTGAATAATAAATTCTAGTACGAAAACAGGCCTACCCACTTCCCCTATCTGATAGAAAACTAATACTTACAACAAGAAATAAGTAAGTTCCTAGGTAGATACCTATCTCATCATCAAGTAAAAATTATAATGCTAAAATAATAAGTGACTTTTCCTGCTCAGTAGGTAATCTGAACAGAGACAATTCTGAAATCGATGAATTATTAAGACACCCAAACACACAGCAATACGTTCTCCTGCGATAATCACACATTGTTCTTTAATTTAGCTACGTAATATTCTGTAATCTGTGATTTAGCGAATGTGCCGAAAAGGCGTGACGAGCGAACCTCGTTCGGTGCTAGCCGCGACTAGCGCACCGATAGGCACTCTAATATTGTGTTTATATGAAGGTCCGTTTGTATGAAGATAACCTACTTCCCTCTCTTTATTCTATGACTGAACTCTCTATTCTGTATATTTACAATAATTACATCCTCTTGAAACCCTATAGACGATGGCAAACACATTTCCTGTAACATACTTGAAAACCATTTCTCCTAACTAAAATACAATCCTATCGCAGTGACAACCAAAGCTTCAAAACCATTTTTATTATAAACTAGCTTTCCGCCCGCGGCTTCGCCCGCGTGGAGTTCGGTTATATCGCGCTTTTTAGATTTCCCTCCGGAATATCAAATTTTTCCGGGATAAAAGGTAGCCTATGTCCTTTCTCAGGGTCTAAAGATTGTCTGTGCCAAATTTCATCAAAATCGGTTGAGAGGTTTAAGCGGGAAAGCGTAACAGACAGACAGACGGAGTTACTTTCGCATTTATAATATTAGTATGGATTACTAGCGGCCGCTCGCGACTTCATTCACGTGTAGTTAGTTATTATGCTCCGCTCCTATTAGTCGCAGCGTGATGTTATAAATTTTTAGCCTAAAGCCTTCGTGGGTTAATGGGCTATCAAATGCAAAAAGAATTTTTCAAATCTGGCCCGTGGTTCCTGAGATTAGCGCGTTCAAACAAACAAACCCTTCAGCTTTATATATTAGTATAGACTAGCTGCGCCCCACGGTTTCACCCGCGTAGGTTTCGATATGTTTTTTTTTATATGCTCCGCTCCTATTGGTCGCAGCGTGATGTTATAAATTATTAGCCAAAGGCCTTCCTGGATTAATCGGCTATCCAACGCAAAAAGAATTTTCAAATCGGACCAGTAGTTTCTGAGATTAGCGAGAAGAAGCAAACAAACTCTTCAGCTTTATACAAGGTGTAACATAAAGGGTATATACATACCAAGGGCATGGCCTCTTTAGATGATATCAAACAATATCGGAAGGGTTTCAACTCAAAATAAAATACTCAAAAAATTGATACCAAATTTTCGGTTTCGTGTGTTTCTTAAAATCAAATCATTACAAACGTGGCAGCACACTAATATGTTAATACCTACTCGTTACCCGTCACATTACTTGCCAAAATCCGACAAATGTCTTCAATATCTCTGTGCGACTAGTATGATAGTAGCCTATCACAGGCGGTGTTTTTCCTCATAACTTCCTAACATAAAAAGATATGATTAAAAAACCCTTCCAATATCGTTTGATATCATGTAAAGATGCCAAACCTTTGTTATGTATATACCCTTTATGTTACACGTTGTATATTAGTATAGATTAGTATAGGTAAACGTAGTAGATATTTTTGACACATTGAAACTAAGATCAGACAGTAAAAGTTCAAAAATAATTACATCTCTCAGCATTTGCAAATGTGGACAATTATTTTGATTTGCATAATATTAATTTGCTATGTTTGTATTTATCGAAGATATTAGTGCCTCTTTACGTGACATTTTATGCCTTAATTTCGCCATCAACGGTCAACCCGTCACAAAGCGAGTATCCTCCCTTATGTTGTTGATATCACCAAGATCCGGACGAAGCCTCACGCCTCGTCGTATACACCGTGCGTACATCGAACTACTGGAACAGCTTGCCTGCAGCGGTCTTCCCGTCCGATTATAATTTAAGTGCCTTTAAGGCTGGAGTGAATCCATGCTAATATTATAAATGCGAAAGTAACTCTGTCTGTCTGTCTGTCTGTCTATCTGTCTGTCTGTCTGTCTGTCTGTCTGTCTGTCTGTCTGTCTGTCCGTTACGCTTTCCCGCTTAAACCTCTCAACCGATTTTGATGAAATTTGGCACAGACAATCTTTAGACCCTGAGAAAGAACATAGGCTACCTTTTATCCCGGAAAAGTTTGATGTTCCCGAGGGAAATCTAAAAAGCGCGATATAACCGAACTCCACGCGGGCGTAGCCGCGGGCGGAAAGCTAGTAATAGATAAATATGATAAATGTAAGATGGGTTCGGAAAGTGAATAAAATGTTTACGTATTCCCACCGTTCTTAAACAAGTAGGTATTGAAAAACAACGACATGTGTCGATGAGAATCTTCAGTGTTGTTCAGCTCACGTAAACATTAAACATTTAGTATGATTCTCTAACAAATAATTGGCACAAATGACAGCGGACTGAGCCAACCAATAAAACCGTTTCAGAGATAAACGTGCGTTCTGTCCTGTCCTAGAAGCTGTTGTATATCAAGCTATTATGTTTATGAGAGGTAGGAACGTTATCTACTGCTACTTTGGATTCAGTGGAGAGGCGTGCGAAGAGGCTGATTGGGGACCCAGTTTTAATTCGAAACGGCCTCCAAAGCCTGAAGCACAGGCGTAGAGTAGCCAGCCTTTCGGTCTTCTATAGGATGCATTCTGGTGAGTGTGCAAGGGAATTGCATGATTTAATTCCCCATCTCCGTTCCACCATCGGACGACCCGTCGTACGGCGACTTTCCACCCTCACGTTGTTAACACCAGTACGATCCGGACGAAGCGTTTCGCCTCCTTCTTTATACCGCGTACATCGCGGGAGTGGAACAATTTGCCAGCGGCGGTGTTTCCGTCGGACTACAATTTGAGTGTCTTCAAGGCTAGAGTGAATAGGCTCATAATAAACTAGCTCGCTTTACCATCACTGCTTACCATCAGGCGGGATTGCGGTCAAGCGCTAGTTTCTTCTTCTTCTTCTTCCTCAGCCTATAGATGTCCACTGCTGGACAAAGGCCTCCCCCAAGGCTTTCCACGATGACCGGTCTTGTGCTGCCCGCATCCATCGGCTTCCCGCGACCTTCACCAGGTCATCGGTCCACCTTGTTGGGGTCTCCCTACGCTGCGTCTTCCAGTACGTGGCCGCCACTCCAGAACCTTGCTGCCCCATCGGCCATCGGTTCTACGAGCAATGTGCCCTGCCCACTGCCACTTGAGTTTAGCGACTCGCAGAGCTATGTCGGTGACTTTGGTTCTTCTGCGGATCTCCTCATTTCTGATTCGATCACGCAGAGAAACTCCTAGCATAGCTCTTTCCATTGCCCTTTGTGTGACTCTGAGCCTTCGTATGAGGCCCATTGTGAGCGACCACGTTTCAGTTCCGTAAGTCATCACTGGCAACACACACTGGTCAAAGACTTTCGTCTTGAGACACTGTGGTATCTTGGACGACGAGAAGATGTAGCGTAGCTTCCCGAACGCTGCCCAACCGAGCTGGATTCGCCGAGACACCTCTTCTCGAAGTTGGACCTACCTAGTTGGACTTTCTGTCCCAGGTATATATACTCGTCAACAACTTCGAGTGCAGAGCAACCAACTACAATTGGAGTGGGTGCGACATGAGAGTTCGACATGATCTTCGTCTTATCCATGTTTATAAGTTATAAAAAAAGGTACAGGCCTGTGAGCTACATCGAATTAGGTACTTAAATAAAGATAATTGTAGGGTGTATCCCAAACATAAGTAATGTCAATGCAAATGTAAAATGTCAATATGCAATGCAGAATGTGACATTAAACTTAAATGTAGAAAATATAAATGAATTTTGAATTCACTTAAATTTTCTGCATGTAACCCCAACGAGACGAATCTAAATAAAACTGCAAATTATCCGATTCAAACCACGTCTAACTGAACATTAAATGTAATACATAAAATGTGTAAACTAATGCAATGTTTCAGTGTTAATGCACTACCAAATGTAGGTCGCGTCGAAGGTGGAAACACGCGTGCTTACTGGCTAAATTATTGCAATAAGATTATTTTTATAAACCATGTATCAGCTGTAAACAAAAAACCACGTGACTTAGGTAACTACTACACTACAATCGTCATCACCAGTCATGTCATTTAGCAGTTGCCTTTGGTTATCTACTTAAGCAAATGGAGTAGTAAAATTAACGCTAACTGATCAGAATGACACCGGTGCACATATCGTGTCGCAGGCTAAAAGAGGTATCAATAACTCCTCATTAATGACGATAAATATTATTATGTCTTGCGTGTGTTCGCCTTAAAGGAAATCATACGAAAATGACGAGGGTTTTCTCTTAAAATAACAAACATAGATTCTAGGTAGCTTCACTCTCACGCATATACCCAACTCCCACTTTCTTTTAACCGTAATACAAAAATTATCATGCGCGGCATCTAAGTGATGTGAAAACCGGAAATTGGGTCAGAGCCGCCCACTTATCCGCCGGAAGTGGACGCCCAGGGCAACGTATTTCCGGTCCTGACGACTACATACCTCCTGGGACTGATTACCGTATTTCGGTGCTTTAACAGTTCACTCATAGATTTAAGAGGTTATCTGTTACGTGCTTTAGGCTCTATTTGAAATTTGCAGCTGTTTCAGGGTACTTTTAAATGTTTTATACCATTTTGCTTTGACCGCATCATTCATCGACCATTGAATATGTTTTATGTACAATGGACCTGATCTGTTTCTGGACTTTGAAGATGGCCATAGGAATTCCTCAACAACATAGCCCGAGATTATATCCAGGCTCTCAAGATGTAGCCGGACGGTGGCTGTAAATAAATTTATTAATTAACTCAATGAGTTTTGCGAAAACCTCATAAACCCCAATCCTCCTCCCATATAACCAGTGGTGTGCGACATAACGGATACTAAAACTAGTCACGTCTATATTCCGTTACAGCACTGGACACTCCCACCATTAGCAGCTACTGTGAGTACTCTGACACGTTCATACGTTAACGACGAATGAGCAAGAACCGCGCGCGCGTACGCTCTTTGATCTTTACGCCTCTTGAGACATAGATTAAGTAAGATTAAAAAGACTGAATGGTGAGAAATTGTGTTTTTTTAAGTCAGTAGTTTGAGACCAGACTTGTAAAACACTTTTTCAAATACGTAGAGTTTTTCCTATATTAATTCATTTCCAAGTGTAATTATAGTCCGTTGAAGTTGGACAGCCGTACTAATGATTTTTTTATTATTTAAGTACCCAAAATAAAATACACGCGCGCAAAAAAACAAAAATCATGCGCGCATATAATACAGCGTAGGACGGCCTTGGGCGAGATGGAGCGACGACATCAGAAAGGTGGCTAGTAGTAGCTGGCGGAGAAATGCTCAGGATCGAGCTTGTTGGTGTGCCATGGAGGAGGCCTATATCAAGCAGTGGACGAGTAGAGGCTGATGATGATGATGAATAAAATACATAAGGATATGACAAATTTAAGATTTTAGTACAAAGGTGCTGCTTATTTCTTAATTATTTTTTTATAAATTATAAACTAACGCTTTACCGCAATCGTTGATGGTAAAGCGCACTAGTTTATTTAGAGCCTATTCACTCCAGCCTTGAAGACACTCAAATTGTAGTCCGACGGAAACACAGACGCTGGCAAATTATTCCAGCAGACCTGTGAAAGGAGAAGTAAAACAGAAATGTAGACAATAGTGTGTAAGAATAAGGAGAAAAAATATGAATGTGATAAATACAAAAGTAATAATATTAAATACTTATACCCAAACGTATAATACTAAAATATACAAATGTATGTACATATATAATAAACAAATTCTCACAAGATAGTAGAAAGGTAATGCTCTTTTCATCGATTTTAAATATGGAAATAGTGTTTGATCAAGAAATCTTAGGCGGGACTGAGTTCCATAATCGGGGACAGAGATGGAATAGGAATAGAAGCTTGTTGTATGTGGATGAGACTTTTAGAACGAGTTGGTCTCCAAAGCCTAGAGCACAGGCGTAGAGTAGCCAGCCTTTCGGTGTTCTATAGGATGCATTTCGGGGAGTGTGCGAGGGAATTGCATGATTTAATTCCCCCATCTCCGTTCCACCAGCGGACGACCCGTCGTACGGCTGGTTTCCACCCTTACGTTGTTATCGTAGTGGTGCTACGATCCGGACGAAGCGTTTCGCCTCCTCCTTTATACCGCGTACATCGAGGGACTGGAACAATTTGCCAGTGTTTCCGTCGGACTACAATTTGAGTGTCTTTAAGGCTAGAGTGAATAGGCTCTTAATAAACTAGTGCGCTTTACCATCAACGATTGCGTCACTTCTTACCATCAGGCAGGATTGCGGTCAAGCGCTGGTTTATAATATGTAAGAAAAAAAAAATGTAAATATTAATTTATTTTATTGATTTAATTTACCTAATTTATTTTATTCATACAACTATTTTGGCATGTTTCCTGTGCCATAATATACAACGTTATTTTTTCTTTAAACAAAACCTGAAAATAGTTTGTTCAGAACAAGCAGGTGAACCGATTCCAATCATTTTTACACCATTTTATATTTTACTCAAATACAATTAGATATTGTTGCAATGTAGTTAGCGAACGCACAACACAGTTCACGGCAGCTCGTGGTACAAGGCGCGTGCGCACAGCGGGACAGGCCCTCACCACTCTGTTTAGGAGGGGTATCATCATCATCAGGCTACACCAGGCCACTGCTGGACATAGGCCTCTCCAAGTTTACGTCGTTCAATACAATTTTCGACAACTCTACTCCAGTTAGAAAGAAAGAAAAAGAAAGAAACCGGTTATTTGGCGCACAGGGACACCCTTATACATACATACAGTATATATGTAGTAACACTAGTAGTACACTAATAATAATTTTAAACAAACAAAGAAAACATAACAAAAAATAAAAAAGAGAAACAGATAAAAAAAAGACAATCCACAAATGTGAGTCCAACGGTTGCGCCAAATAGGTCCAGTTCAGCATAAATGTCAGACAACTACGTAGCAGTTGCCTGACGCTGGTTTTCAACTGGACCTTGTTAGGAGTGTTTAATTATTTAATTTTGTGCTTGTGTGATAAATCATAAACAAATATGTGTTGTGTATAAAATAGGTAGCTGTCTAATGCATGGCATACCCACAATTGGTTAGAGACACGCGGCGGTATCGCAGGCGCGCAGGCATTACCACCTATTTTATTTCACTGCCAAGTAAATACCGCAGTCGTCTCCAACAATATCAAATCTGGATACAATAATGGATGCAAGTAGACCAGACACATAGGGTAAGTTAACATGAAAAGATTATATATTAACCGTCATTTTATTATATTTAAAACTACAAAGTAAGGTAGGTAAAGTTACTACCAGCCATCCTGCGAAGATCGTCGCTACATCTAGGCTGAGGGCACCTTACGTTTACCGATTAGCGGTATCCACTCAAGAACACGTCTACTCCAACGGTCATCGGAGCGGTCTATAGCGGAGGGACTCGGCGGCGGCGGGGCGGTCCCCAACTTTAGTGCGCGTCCTGAGCAACCAATAGTTTCGTGCCTATTCGGCAATTTAAACCCTATTTCTGATAGTATACCTACATAGTTTTGTCTTAGAAAAGACTTACAAACTGACAGTATCTCTAATTAATTAATTATTAATTAATTATTGTATGCCTGAAGCATCTTACAGTAAAATTATAGAAAAAGTTATAAGTGGTAATTACAGTCCATCCACAACCATTGTTATTTTGATTGGGAGAAGGGGAAATGCAAACAGTGTAAAAATTAAGAAACATTTTGAAAGTCTAGCCTCCTTAAATGTAAATAAAATAGTTTTGTTTGCCTTTCCTTATGGCAATGGCCTGTCACAGACGGAAAACAAAATTAGATATAGATGTAATATGACATTACAAACTATGACATTATATAATGAAAAATTTGAATTTATTGACTCTAATGTACTTATTAGTCAAAATTATTTTATGACCAAAGATAACTATTATCTTTGTAATTTTTATAAAGGACAGGTAGCAGAATCGCTATCATACTATACAACGTGTAACATAAAGGGTATATACATAATAAAGGCATGGCATCTTTACATGATATCAAACGATATTGACGATATTGATTAACGATATTGATTATAAGGGTTTTTTAATCCTATCTCTTTATGTTAGGAAGTTATGAGGAAAAACACCGCCTGTGATAGGCTACTATCATACTAGTCGCACAGAGATATTGAAGACATTTATCGGATTTTGGCAAGTAACGAGACGGCTAACGAGTAGTTATTAACGTATGTAGTGTGCTGCCACGTTTTTTATGATTTGATTTTAAGAAACACACGAAACCAAAAATTTGGTACCAATTTTTTGAGTATTTTATTTTGAGTTGAAACCCTTCCGATATCGTTTGATATCATCTAAAGATGCCATGCCCTTGGTATGTATATACCCTTTTTGTTACACGTTGTATATATAAGTCAGCCAAGTGTTTGGCTAACTATACTGCTTCTATTGAGCAGTTAAGTAATACACTTACTGGTAATGAGCAGAGCTTGGAATATGTTCCAAGCTATTTAAATTACAACTTGAGATAATAGAGTCAACCTCTAGCACTATTTTAAATACGAAGTTAGACTTGTACCCATTATCAAGGGACATTGAGACAACAGAGTTAAACTCTAGCATAACCGTAAACCAAGATATAATAATATCACACCCATCAAATAATTTTCAAAATAAAATGAATAATAATAACCTTAAAATTGTTAATCAAAATATACAGGGTGTGATAAATAAACAATTAGAATTGGAGTTGTTCATGAACTGTAATTACATTGATATTGTTTGTCTTACTGAACATTGGTTAAAAGCCCATCAGTTCATGTTCAGCTTTAATAACCATCAGATTGCTAGCTCGTTCAGCAGAGTGAATATGATAAAGGCTGGCTCCCTAATAATTGTTCGTAACAATTTCAAATTTAAAGAAAGGACTGATATCGTAAGCCTCTCTGTTGAGCGGGTTATTGAAATTGCTTGCATCGAGCTTGAGCGGTTCATTGTAATAAGTGTCTACAGGCCCCCATGTGCTTCCTATGATATTTTTGAGAAATATATGGAGGAAGTTTTATTAAAGACTTGTCGCAGTAACAAAACAGTTGTTGTTTGTGGAGACTTCAACATTAATGTTCTAGAGAAATCAGCTACAGTTAATAAATTTATGTCATTATTTAAGTCTTATAACTTGTACGCAAGATTCTTTGAGCCGACTAGAATAACTGCCACGAGTGCCACCTGTTTAGACAACATCTTTACTAACTCAAGACCTTCTGACCATTTAATTATAAACGAGACTCTAGTGGCCAGTTAGTTACTTTTACTCAGAAAAGTGAAGTCAGAGCTCAAAGAAAACTTGTGAGTTTTGTTCCTATAAATGAAAATCGTATAGGACAATTTAAAAATAATTTAATTGAAAAGCTACCGGACTTGCCTTATCACGCCAATCCGGATCATGCGTATAGTGTACTATTTAACCTAATTAATTGTGAATTTATGAAAGTTTTCACAAAAAAAAACATTGCCTGTTAGCGACCGTATCATATTTAGTGACTGGGCAACCCCAGGTATTTATAAAAGCAGGGAAAAAATGTATGAATTGTATCAGGAAAAAACATTTAACCATGATGAAGTTTTTCAAGAATTTGTTAAAAATTATTCAAACACTTTTAAAAGAGCCTGTTCCTCGGCAAAAGCCATACACATTAAAAATAAAATAAAATCTTCTGGCAATAAAATCAGAACAACTTGGAGAATTATAAATTCTGAAACTGGAAGAACCAAAGTACAAAATCGCGATTTCCATCTTAAAATTAACGATGAAGATATAAAGGCGGACTTGGAGGTAGCAACTGAGTTTGAGATTTTTTTTACTAATATTCCAATAATGACAACAAAAACTTTGTCTTCTTCCTCCACTTCTGCTTACGCCATACTAAAAGAATGTGTTCCAGAATGTGACAATCACTTTGAATTTGCATTTGTGACTGCTAAAGACATTATAGAATCTTTTAAGGATCTTGATGTAAAAAAAACTGCCGATCATTGGGTTTTGTCAGTATACACTGTAGCTTCAATAATAGATGTTATCGCACCTTTCTTAGCAATTGTTTTTAATTCTTGTGTCACATCTGGTTTTCCTGATTTGATGAAACTAAGCAAAGTAATTCCACTGTTCAAATCTGGTAGTACAACTGATCCCACGAATTTTCGGCCAATATCGATATTACCAACTTTGAGCAAAATTTTTGAAAAATTAATTTTGAAACAGTTGTTGAGGCACTTTAACTTACACAATTTATTGCACGTGAAACAATTTGGTTTTACAAAGGGTCGTTCAACTACAGATGCGGGCGTGGCGTTGCTAAAGAACATATTTGGGGCCTGGGAGGAATCGCAAGATGCTCTTGGTATTTTTTGTGATTTGTCCAAGGCCTTTGATTGCGTACATCATGATACTCTTATCAGGAAATTGTACCATTATGGTTTGAGGGACAGAGCTCTCGACCTTCTGACTTCTTATCTGAATAATCGAATTCAGAGGGTTGATGTTAATGGCAAGAGATCTGCAGGATCTGTGGTCACCATGGGCGTTCCGCAGGGCTCAATTCTAGGTCCATTCTTGTTTTTAATTTATATTAATGACTTACCTCATCACGTGAGGGATAATCACAACATAGTATTGTTCGCGGATGACACTTTTCTTATTTTTAAAGTCAAGCGTCAGCTAACAAATTTTGACGAAGTTAACAATGCACTCTCTAAAGTTGTCCATTGGTTTAATGTAAATAACCTCCTTTTAAATGAAAAAAAAACTAAAGTCATTAAATTTTCTACGCCAAATGTCAGGCAGCTAAGTACCAATGTTCAACTGAATGGAGTAGAGTTGATCCCTGTCGAGTCGACAGTTTTTCTTGGATTAACTATTGACGCCAAGTTACAATGGGGTCCTCACATTGAGAAGCTGTCGGGTAGACTCAGTTCTGCCGCCTTTGCTGTTAAGAAAATTAGACAGATAACTGATGTGGATACAGCCAGAATTGTTTATTTTAGTTATTTTCATAGTCTTATGACTTATGGGATTCTTCTCTGGGGAACTTGTGCGGACATCAATACCATCTTTGTTTTACAGAAGAGGGCTGTTCGAGCCATTTACAACCTTGGTCCTAGAGAATCTCTTAGAGAAAAGTTCAAAGAGGTGAACATTCTGACTGTAGCTTCACAATATATATTTGAAAATCTTATGTATGTTCATAAAAATATCTCGAATTTTAAGAAAATAAGCGATATTCATAATATAAATACCAGGAACAAACACAATCTTGCTGTACATCACACTCGTCTCCACAGAGTAGGCAACTCGTTCATGGGTCAATGTATACACTTTTACAACAAGCTTCCCATGGACGTTCGAAACTTACCCATTAAACGATCTAAGAACCATATAAAGGCCAAACTTTGCAAAAAGGGGTATTATAAAATCACAGATTATTTAGAAGACAAAAAAGCTTGGGACTGAGCTGCTCGCTCTGTTAAGCATTGTTAATTGTTATTAAGCAATATGCGTAATTATAAGGTAAATTATTGTAAACATTTTCATTTTTAATGTCTGGACTTGAAAAAAGACGATGATCCCTGAGTTTGTTTCGGCTATTTCTTCTCAGAGGTAGTCAGTTAGGAAATGCCGGCTTCATCTAGTTAAAAAAATAAAATAAAAAATAAACATGACGTGTAAAAGTGATCAGTGGTCCTACTTGCTTAATAAACGATTTCATTTCATTTCATTTCTAGAGCGGTCAAATTGGTCGAAATTGTTAATAATAATTTTTTAGTTAACAGGCTTAATTTTGCAGTTTCTTATCAAATAGAAATATTTCTGAGAGTCTTCCAATAACACCAGTCACTGATCCTGATCAGTAAATCTTCTAATGCTCAAATAACAGCGGGGTAATTGCGTAACAGGTTAGCAGCAGGAATGGCATTCAGTTTGACAGTACAATAATATTTTTTTGAGTTATTTACTTTGTTGGGCAGCACATTCATTGAACTATGAAGAAATGGATTAGGAATTTGTGATTGATCTTCATCTATAAATTCAGGGAACACATACTACTTCTCAAAGCTACTGTCCACTCTTTATTCTTCAGTTTGGTCTTTGCACCTCACCGTGGAACTCTCAAGCTGCCAACCTTGAACGGCGAGTGCCAAAATTATCTAGTGAGTTTATTTTTTTGCTTCATATTGTTTAATAATTTCACTGAGATATACCTTTTATTTCTCATCTTGAAGTGGAGTGTAAAGTGACGTCGCTACGTCAGTTCTTGTTTTGTCTACCAAGTTTGATTTGCAGAAAAGCATTGCTCGTTATTTTGATCTTAAATTATCTAATGGTGTTACAACGGACACCGTTCTGACAATACAAAGAGATTCTTGAAAGAGATAGTAAATAATTTCGTTTTGAATTATTTCTTGAAAGTTTTTTAGAGACAAATTAGACTTACATAGTAAATACGCTATTGTTTTAAACACCTATAGATTGTCACTAATTGTTTTTGTTACCTTGTTCAAATCAAAATATTTCATTTCTCATAAAAAAAAAAAACATGATCACTTAATAAACAAAATGCACCTCTTTTTACGCACTTGTGGCATCCCACAAGTGGACCGTAATCTACTACGCGAGCTCAGTGTGGATTGGTGTCTTGCTGCAAGTGTCTGCAGCTATGCCAGATCAGGCACAGAATATGGCTGATGTTGAGGGTTTCGTGATGGTGCAAAGGAGGAAGCGCCGAACCCGAACTAACAAGAACCGCTGCTGTTAAGCTCCTGCGGCGCCCGCTTGCGTGCCGCAAAGCCGAACGCACGGGTGTACATCTCTCGCCTACACTACACCACTAAGGCGGAGGACATCGTGGAGTACGTATGCCAGAAGACAAGTAATTCTCTCCGAGGGTGCAGTTACCGCAGTCACGCCGTCAACTTCAAGGCGTTCGTGGTGCGCATACCTAATTGTTTTCAACCCATCGTAATAGAAGAAGACTTCTGACCGCAAGACGTGGTGTTCCGTCGCTTCCGCGGACAAATATCACAGAACAGCATAAGAAGCGTGCTGGTAGTAGCGAAGTACTATTTTATAATATAAATATGTATGTTTAGGTTAAGGTTAATAATGTATGGGCCTGCGTTACTTGAAATAAATAAATAAAATAAATATACGTTACATTTTTTCAATGTCTTGCATAAGATATAGCTTACACAGAATGTTTTCCTTCACCGTTTTCGATTAAACCGTTCGTCCTGTTATACCTTTACAATTTTAGTAGATTGCCTTAGCAACGCTCAGATATGTGTGTGTGTTACAGTACGTCAATCATGAGCCTAGCAAGGCAACTGGTTCTAAATCCTCGTAATTCATTAAATCCTATTCTAGCTTTAATAATAGTTTTACAAAATCAAAGTTATTTTTTTCAAGACATATATGTATATAAAAGGCACAAGATTGATGAAATTGCATCAATCTTGTGCCTTTTCGGCTCATATGTAGATTAATTAATGGTAATCTTCGTTTGTAAATTGATAGTGAGTTAAGTACCTAATTGCGTAAGTTTTCATGAAAAATGTTACATTATTTATTATGAAGGACGCTTTACGTTTTCAGAAGTGAAAGATTTCACAGTAATACCTGAACGATGTCGGCACTCTGCGAAGCCGCAGTAACTCATCGCGATTGCGTAATTAACAGACTAGCTTATTAGTGGTACGTACTCATTAGGACACTCCATTTTTGTGGTTATGTAAATATGAAACCTCTCTGAATAATTCCTTATACCTAAGGAAATACTCAATCTTATTCAACCCTAGTCAGCTTTTCTCCATAAAAAACAACGACTTTTATGGAGAAATATGGTCTATATGGCAGTATTGAGTATTTTGAAATTTTTACTGCCTTTTTCTATCCATCTGCCACGAGAGATAAAAAAGCGAATACTTACTGTCATCATTCATCATCAACCTCTTATCGTCCCACTGCTGGGCACAGGTCTCCTTTCATACAGAGAAGGATTGAGTGTAATCACCACGCTTACTCAATATGGGTTGACGATTTCAAACTAAAGTCCAGGTTTCCTCAAGATCTTTTCCTTCACCTTATAATCAGTCATTAGTGTACAAAATATACTTAGAAAGTACATATAACTTAGAAAATAACCATTTACAAACTTGCCTGACCTGAAATCGAACCCGCACACTCATACTTGAGAGGCTGGTGTTTTAACCACTAGGCCACCACGACTTCATTATCATCATTATTTTTTAATATTTTTATTCTTAAATGAAAATATTTTTATTTTTCTTTATTCGAAATCTAGATTTTTCTAATGACTGGTGAAAATTATATGGCCTTACACGGTGCTATGGTTTTCTTTCATTAAAGGCACTTAATTTCTATCGTAATTATATATGTTGTTATTTTAAATGTTTATAACAAATAAATTTATCTTGTCGCCATAATATGAACGATGACCAATAAAGGGCTGTTACAATAAGTCTGACTTGTTAATTGCGCCCCCACCGCTAAGCCTGACCACTCTGTCAGCATTATAGCGTGATAGAAGATGAAGGGTTTTATTACGTGACAGACATTGGAACTATCTGCAACACGTTTTTCAACAAATTTCCTACTTATTATCTAAATTAACTCGGCAAATGGAAAATCTTATTTTAATATATGTTTTAGATTTCAAAGTTCCACCAACTTTAAATTCAAAAGATATGATGGCTGCTCTAATTTCCTTAAATATTTATATTTCAATTGGATCTAAATTTCCTCTCTCTACTTTCTGCCAACGTACAAATGGCCACAGAAGAAACTCAACCCCCCTTGCACCGCACTCGGCCTCATTTGTTCGCCAGGTGTGTCCGCGGGCGGTCGAGGTGTCGCCGCAATCAGCCACGGCGGCTGACACGTGACAGCGTGACAGTTGACACTGACTGACAACAGAGTAAGTGGATACAAAAGCTCCACTCTGTTTTATAGATATTTCGCGCCTGGAAATACTGATTTAATAAAAGTTGCCCAAGGTTTAAAGATGGTAGTTTCATAATCCAATTTTCTGATCCAAAATGGGGTCAAAAATTCCAAAAAAATGTTTAATTTATGGATGACATTTCCATAATGAGCTCAAATAGTCATGACTTTCATTTTAGAGATAAAACCGTCATTAATTATGATACATTATATTTTAAGTCAAAGTTGCAGTGATTAGGCTCATAATGAACTACTGCGCTTTACCATCAATGATTGCATCACAGCTTATTATCAGGCGGGATCGCAGTACAGCACCCTTACGTTGTTGACCCCATTACGATCCGGACGAAGCGTTTCGCCTCGTCTTTTATACCACGTAAGTACATTGTAGGACTAGAATCACTTGCCAGCGGCGGTCTTTCCGTCTACTACAATTTAAGTGTTTTCAAGGCTTGAGTGAATAGGCTCTTAATAAAGTATTGCGCTTTACCATCTACGATTGCTTACCGTCAGGCGGGATCACGGTCAAGCAAGTAGTTTGTAATAATAAAAAAAATACCTTAGTCGATTTACAATAATTTACGTAACAGTGAAAAAATAATAGTTCGCTAAGCCTTCTGTACACTTTCCCTCCGTGTCTGACACGGTTGACATCGGGTGACAGATTGAGGCGACGCCATTGTTACCTTCCGCTTTTGTTTTAACTGCACACTTTTCCGGTAACGGTGGGATTCCGGGGATGTTCGTTTTTTAAAGCTTGTTCGTATTTTGAATTTTGAAATTGTGGCCGTTCATTGTTTGGGATGCTGGCTGATTTGTTTTTGAGGTTCGTCGACACCTCGTCTGGATGGTTATTAGTTGTGTTTGGAAAAGGGTGTTTTGCCTACTACTCATGGGATTCATATGGATATTTTTATTCACTGTTTTTTGTTTTTCTTAGTTTAGCCTTAATTAGACTGATATTAGTTCACAACCTAACACTCTTATTCCAGATCATTATTACTTGCGCCTGTAATAAGAAATATGTAGCTTATTTTTAGACACTATAATTCTATGGGAAATTTTCTACTCTTAGTTAAACGTATAACGTCTGTAAACTTTCTGAATAAATAAATTTTATTATAAATGTGAAAAAAAAAATAGTTTTATTTACCTAAGAAATACAATCATCATCAACCTTTTTTATCATCCCACTGCTGGGCACAGGTCTCCTCTCATACAGAGAAAGATTGAGCGTAATCACTACGCTTGCTCAGTGCATGTCCAAGATATACTTAGAAAGTAGTATTAACTTAGAAAAATTACATCGGTAGTTGCCTGACCTGAAATCGAACCCGCACACTTATACTTGAGAGGGCGGTGTTAAAAATACAATAGATACCAATGGTTTAGAAATACAATATAAATAAATAAAAATAAAAAAAAATAAAAAAGCCTTTTATTTCTTACTGTCTACAGAAAAAAAAAATAACAATTAAACTAAAAAACATGATCAAATATTAACTGTTGAAAGTATGCTATATTTTGAGCAAAAAAGAAGTAAGAACCCCCCGTTAGTTGGAGGTGAAGGCCTCCTCTAGAGACTGCCAAGTGTCCCTGTCGCCTGCCACGCCCATCCATTGTTCGCCAGCCACATGCACTATGTCGTCTGCCCATCGAGTAGTTGGTCTTCCTCTCTTTCTTGTGCCCGATGGTCCCAGCCAAAAAGTCAATCGCTTAGTCCAACGATTGTCAGTAAGACGAGCTATGTGGCCGGCCCAGCGCCACTTCAACTTTTTGCTGTGACATAGCGCATCTGTGACTTTTGTCTTTTTTCTAATAACTTTATGTGGTATTTTTTTGATTTTTTTAACTTTTAATAAGCTTCTCTCCATACTCCTTTGACAGGTTCTGATTTTCATTTCCACTCTTTTTGTAAATTTCCAAGTTTGGCTGGCGTAGGTTAACGATGGGAGAATACAGGTATCCATGACTGTCTGTTTAATCTTAGTTGGCATTTCACTTTTCATAATTTCTTTTAAACTCCAAAATTTCTTCCATGCATTTGCAACTCTCCTTTCTATTTCTTGTTCGTTTCTCTGCTTATTAAATGACATTTGTTTGCCCAGATATATATAAGTGTCAACATACTCTAGCATTTCATTTCCTAGGTAAACTGGAGTTTTGTTGTTGTTCGTCATTATATTGGTTTTGCTTCGATTTATTTCCAAGCCAACCTGTTTACTCGCCGCGTGTAGAGCATTTAGCATCCATTGCATAGAAATACAATATTAAGATTAAATATCTTGCTGGCTTTAACCAGCAAGATATTGTAATCAATGCTATGTATGCCTTAATGGTAACGTTATTCTTTTTATTTGGTCACTTTGTTGTCTTAACGGCGAAGTTTTCTATTTTAAGTTTCCAGCTAAACTTCAGAGGTTTCCACTAAAGTGGGTGTTATTGTAAACTTTATTTGAACTTTAGAATTAAGTCCATGTTTAATTTCTTCAACATCAATAACTCTCTCAGAACATTACTTTAATCGCTCCAACAATACATATTTCTCACATTATTGTAAAATAAAGGGAAACTCAAATAAAATATCAAAAGAGAAAACCACTAAACAGCTGTTGTACGGACAGATTACCTGAGAAGTATTGCTTATTTTACAAAAAAAAAAAAACTGTCAGTGTGTGCCAAAAAGTTCTGGCATTAACGAGTTAAGGTGTTTATACACTACATTCCCTCAAAATAGTGTGTAGTCCGGTGTGATATACTGCGCCGTGATGCCGAATGACAGTTATTACCTTCGAATAAAAGTTTCGTGTAAAAGCTTGCGATTATAATAATTCCTCTTAATTGGTGTTAAAATGTTGTTGGTTTTGAACAATTTGTTTGTTGGTTTTACGACGTCTCCGTGAGAGTGACGTTGATTTGTGACTTTCTCTCACTTTACACATCTGTCCCGCGGTGAAAATAGTTTGATAGAAATGCAATAATATGTTGGAAATGTGAAACACGTTTGTACACACGAATTATACACCGGGAATGTTTCCTAAATAAAAAACAGTAATGTTGTTGAGATTCTTTCCAGAGTATCTACCTAAAGACAATAATATAAAGAGTTATTGAACATTATTAATATTTGAGATACTGTATTATATTATGATTTTAATGGGTTCCTTTTTAGGGTTCTGTTGCCAAATGGCAAAAAACGGAACGGTTATAGATTCGTCATGTCTGTCTGTCCGTCTGTTCGTCCGTATGTCACAGCCATTTTTTTTCCGAAACTATAAGAGCTATACTGTTGAAACTTGGTAGGTGGATGTATTCTGTGAACCGCATTAAGATTTTGATGCAAAAATAAAAAATAAATATTGGGGGCTAAGTTCTTCATACTTAGAACTGAAGCTCAATTTTTTTTTTTCATCAAACACATACGTGTGGTGTATCTATGAATAGGTCTTCAAAATTGATATCGTGATTTCTAATATATTTTTTTTCCAAACCGAATAGTTTGCGTGAGAGACGCTTCCAAAGTGGAAAAATGTTGGTCCCCCCTCTAACTTCTAAAACAAGAAAATGAAAAATCTAAAAAAGACATATGATGTACATTACTATAAAAACTACCAACGAAAATTGTTTTGAACGAGATTCAGTAAGTATTTTTTTTTAATACCTCGTAAATCGTAAACCGCTTATTACCGCGTAATCTTTCATACAAATAATAAAAATCCTTTAATTTCATAAATCAATAGTACGGAACCCTTCGTGCGTGAGTCCGACACGCACTTAACCGGTTTTTATTATTTTAATGATGGGAATGAAAATCACAAATTACTCAAGTCGATTTAGGAAAACGGATTTTTCTATTTCTCGACAGTTTGAAATAGAATTCTGATAAATTATTGGAGACTATAAAAACGTCTTCAACGACCTACTTACATGTAAATTTAGTCAACAGATGACGTCCAGTGCAGCGGTGAAAAATTGCAACAAGGAAGTTTATTTGTATTTTCTCTGCCATTTTCCTGTGGAGCAGACCTGTCGTGAAGTGCCAGACACTAGCGCCCAGTGATGGTCTACTTTCTTATTTAATTACTACCAAGCAACGCAAACTAAATAGTACTCTCTTAATGTTATCCTTCAGTGAAACTAGTACCTAATTAATTAAAAATGTCCATAAAAAGAGGAGTTTATGTGATATTTCCCGACTTCCGAAGTCTAATGTAGAATAATAATTAGCGCGGAGGGCGAGCTGCCAACCGTGCCAGTAGGTAATTATTATAACTGTGTGTTATATAAATCAACAAAAACTGACACTGATTTTAAGGCCGGCGGTGAAATTGATACTGTTTTCTTATTCTGTTAAGGCGAATACACATTTTGAGAAATTAATTGGACCGCGTGTCAAACAAAATGACCGTTTTTTTTTTTTTTTTCTGTTTATTCTATTTATTTATTCATTTCGCATATACCCTCGTGAGGGCTTAGAGCTTCGATCGAAGCTACACCTGCCAAGGTCAGTTCCTGCATGCGAGTCCATCTATTATGTACACATCGAAACCCATCCATGCCACAGAAAGCACGTTACGGGTAGTCAGAGGCTCAGTTTTACTAACAGGAATCCATTTATTGGGTTGTGGAGTTTAGAGGACGTTACTCCAACGTTAAAATATTGGAATTCAACTGAAACCTATTAGTCTGGAAGCGAACCCAAAACACAACAGGTCAGTCTAAGTAGATTAATCAATTTCACTTAGCCAAACCAAGGCACACCTAATGTTGAAATCAATATTTTATTTATTTAAACAAAAAAATTATGATTCTCAAAATTATTTGCATCATGACGTCATAAAAAATCGTTCTTTTTTTCTTTCATTAAACACAGTAGAAGTTATCGTCTTTCGCTGCAAGGTACCCCTCTCCCCTGAGCGCGATATTTTTTATCGGCGACTCCAATTTTGCCGGTAAATTGCAATCCGATAGGTAGGTTGGGGCGCGGGCGCCGCGGGTACGCAATTAGGATTTCCTTACATCTGCGACTATTTATATCTCGGATATCTCCCTGTAGGTAACGTGTACGATGGATCAAGCCAATAATTATTGCCTCTAGTAAAAGTGCTTAGCGCTGCACAGCCCCAACCTCTTTCAAGTTAAGCAAATATCAACTTTAATACACTGAAAATTAAAATGATTTCAATACTTTGAACTACTATACTACCTATACAGGACCACTACTACTATACAGGTCCCTACTATATAGGGACTATTGAAAAGTTATAAAATGTTTTTTTTTTTTAATAATTATAGACTAGTGCTTGACCGCTATTGCACCTGATGGTAAGCGGGGATGCAATCGTTTATGGTATAGCGCGCTGGTCTATAAGCCTATTCAATAAAAAAAACAGTAAATAGGAAGGAAGACGGCAGTTGATCGAGGTTATGAAATGTTAAACCCAACAACACGACCAACGATGCTGCACCAGAGGGAGATTGATCTGGAGACCCTACACGATCAAATTCCCGACACAACAACATTTGGCGCATCGTACCCGGCACACATCGCAACACAACTGTTCAGAGCCATCCTCCGTACTGTTGATGTCTGAAGTTGTATCGTAAAATGTACTTTGGTATGTAGAAAATAAAGTTATTTCTCGATTAATTCATATTTGTTTACACATTTGTCAATGTATAGCAATGTTACGATATGTAAAAAATGAGATGGTTATTTTATGGTTATTAGAACTTGATAAGACTTGTGCAGCAAAGGAAACTCCGATACAATGAAATAGGATATATTTATTTATCACAAAATGATTGTCTTTTTTTCTTTAATTACACTTTAACAGCCTGTGGGCGAGTGTAAGCTAAATAAAAATAATACCAATGAAGGCTTACATTGACTTTTAGCATTACCAGGTGTTTCTATTGCTTAGCAATGCAAGAAGGCACAGGCACAGGTTCGATCCTCGTGCAGTGCAAATATTTGTATGCATGAATATGAATATTTGCACTCGTGTCGTTGTCGTGCGTCGGAAAGCAAGTTAAGCCGTTGGTCACAGTTGCCATACGAACATGTAATGGCAGTCGTTACGGGTTGTTGGAGCCCACAAAAGTCCAACAATTGGTCTAACTGCAATGCTTTGATATCGCCATCAGGTTGTGGAGGTCAGGCGGCAGTCGCTTCATGGAAAATATCGAAGTTTAGCCAAAAATCAGGGGTTACACTGTTATAGCGGACCCCGGATTCCAAAACCGAAAAGCTTCGGATGCGACTGGGATTAAAGCTGAGATGATGATGATGAGATGTTTCTATTGCTTGGAAGCTAGGCCTCATCTCATAGGGCGTGGGCTATATCTGTAGGTATCTACTACGAGGGTCAAAAAAATAAAAAAAACTCGTATCATTCACACTACCGGAATTTAAGAAATAATTTCCAGTCGTAAAACTAGCCGGATACCATCATCATAAGAATATTATTTTATTCACAATAAACTGTCCTAAATTTAATCCCTCACCACGTACCAAAAATAAAATAATAGACTGAAAACGAGGTACAATTCTCAATAAAAACGTCTGGACCTGATTATATCTAAATAACCTAGTCTGTAATAAACCATTATCCCTCAAAACGATTCAAATGAGCAATTTAACTATAATTTATGATTAAATGAATTAGGTGAATCGCCGAATTTGTCGACTTACAGTCAACCGCATGGCCTAGTAACAGAATGAGTTTGTTTGCACCTTTATTTATTAGCACCAATCGCGGTTGTTTTAGTTCTAGTGTTAGTTGGGCGTGTGGCTGACAGTACAATGTGTCCTAAAGGTGCCAAGTCTAAAAATGTGCGATATATCGTCCGCCAAGGTATTCACGCCTGTCACACACACCTTTCAATAAGTGCGTCTCTAGTTTGGTTGTTTTGGCAAATGGCGCCTACCAACAGAGTAGGGACGGGCGTGTTGTTGTCGATACTTTATGAATACTTTGTGTTGTGATGGGTTTCAGAATAGGTAACAGTTTCCCATAGTTTTCAAAGTAGTACCTAAGTATAAACTCATATTGGAAACATTTATAAGGGATTTGCTTGACTTTACAACGTCACTGGAAAGTTATTATTTGTCTCAAAAATTTTAACGAAATAAAGCTACACAGTACATTACAGAAGCAGATTTTGATAACCCGATGTTAGATAATTACATTGTTATATAACCGCTACATATAATTATTTTCATTTAGTTGTATTGGCATCCAGTTTACGGAAATCATACTTAGTGTCCATCATCATCATTTCAGCCCAAAGACGGACTCCCGCAAGGATCTCCACAATGACCGGTCCTGCGCTTCATGCATCTAGCGGTTTTCCGGGACCTTCACCAGGTTGTCGGTCCACCTTGTCGGGGGCCTAACCATGCTGCGTCTTCCATTGCGTGTTCGCCACTCGAGAACTCGTCGGCCCCATCGGGCATCGGTCCTACGGGTAATGTCCCCGGCCCACTGCCACTTAAGTGTTGCAATTCTTCGGGCTATGTCGATTCCTCTCATTTCTCGAAACTCCAAGCATAACCCTATCCATAGTAATTTTTTTCATTGCCCTTAGTGCCCATATAATATAAGAAATAATAATTTTCCGACGTAATCGTTAACTTCATCGATATTTTTCCTTTTCCGTCCCTAGCTCCTAATGAGCAGGCCGCAGCATCCAGGTGAAACGTCCACACATCATTACACGTCGTTATGCACCGGATTTCCGCCACGCTACTGCTCAAACACCGTGTAATGTTCCCCAGATATCTGCTGAAAAACATACTAATACTTGCCAACTCCTCCTGGCTTTAATGAGAAAATAAATATGAAAATATAAGTTTTAGGAGTGACGGAGGATGTCTTCGTACATCAGCTGTTTCTGAACTGATGCGTTAAATTAGGGCTTCCAGTGGCGCTTGTGTTCGTCCGTGGGTTTGGCTGACGTCAGAGCAGTGTATTGACGTGTAAAAGTGTTTGTACAAACCTACTCACATAAAATACATTATTTATCATTCAAACGTAATTCTGGTTCATTATCCATACTAATATTATAAATGTGAAAGTAACTCTGTCTGTCTGTCTGTCTGTCGGTCTGTCTGTCTGTCTGTCTGTCTGTCTGTCTGTCTGTCTGTCTGTCTGTCTGTTACGCTTTCCCGCTTTAACCTCTCAACCGATTTTGATGAAATTTGGCACAGACAATCTTTGGACCCTGAGAAAGAACATAGGCTAACTTTTATCCCGGAAAAATATGATGTTCCCAAGGGAAATCTAAAAAGCGCGATATAACCGAACTCCACGCGGGCGAAGCCGCGGGTGGAAAGCTAGTAATTGAATATTTCTTACCGGCCGAGAAAATTGCTAGGAAATAGAGATAAGGTATTATTGTCAAAATATAAAAGAAATAGGCTGTACAATTCACCTTTGAATGCGACTCTCAGTAAACACAAGTAAGTTTCAAAACAAACTGTCGCCACGGTTGGTGCAGTCGCATTGCATCGCGGGTTCGATTCCCGTACGGAACAAATATTTGTATGACCTACAGGTAGTTGTTCCGGGTCTGGCTGTTGTGTATGTGAGTTTAAATGTACCTACGATACAGGAGTAATTCCTAGTGTGGGACAAAGTATTTAAAAAAAAGACTGAATTTTACTCAGTCCCTTCTTTTGTTTAGAGTAACACCTTGCCGGGAAACTCTTTTGACAGACTCATGAAACAATTTCTTTAATCTTTGTTTTTCCATTCTAATTCTTTTTGTTGCTGTTCCAATTAAATTATACCACAAAGATTGTTTGCTATAGATTGTTGATTATCACTTCCAACTTATGTTAACAACAAAAGGTGTATTGTGTTATCGCCGCCTACAACTCAGGTGTATAACTCCGCCTCAACATCGATCGGACAGGTGCGCTCGCTTCCCATTGGTCGAGAGATGCTCGAGACAGGTGTGTTACGTATCGACCAATCAAACGAGAGGGCTGTACAGGTAAAGGTGAGAGGATTTACCTGTTCAGCAAAATACTTAAAAGGTTTTAGCTATCGAAAGTTCATTGGATACTTACTTCAAAGCTTATGGGTAGAAATAACCATATTTTTCTTCAATCTTCTATACTAATATATAAAGCTGAAGAGTTTGTTTGTTAGAACGCGCTTATCTCAGGAACTACTGGTCTATTATTCCAGGAGGCTATATAACACACTGCGACCAATAGGAGCGAGCAATATAAAAAAACATATCGAAACCTACGCGGGTGAAACCGTAGGGCGCAGCTAGTAAAATATACAAAGTAAAATCAAAAGATATTTAATTATCGATGACCTAAATAGCAACTACATAAAAAGAGCCCTCAAAAAGTTAGTTGCCAATTTTAGTTGACACTTCAACTGTACTCTCACATTTGTGATTTAAAATTCTAGTGTAAACCCACGTCTTATCAAAAAAATAACCTTCATTGTTGATTATTTTTTATCATAATTTTTGAGCGGCCGAAGTGGGAAATATAACCTATATAATCTTTATTAAAACGGAATGTTGTGCAGTTGTAAGAATAGTACCAACCCATATCCTCCCGTGGGTGTCGTAAGAGGCGACTAAGGGAACTCTCACCAGGGAAGCGGGCAGCAGCGCTTCTCCTGTGGAGTATCAAACTACTGCGATCCCAACCCGCCTGCCAAGCGTAGGGATTAAGCATGGCAAACCCCCCGAAGCAATGAAAGCCAACGGCCTCCCCCAAGGAGGCCTTTGTCCAGCAGTGGACCTCCACCTATAGACTGAAGAAGAAGAGGTTGTGCATGTTGATTATTAATATTAAATTATTATAATTTACACTTTTTTGTCATCAAAAAGCAAGTTGAAATCTATTTAAGTATTCATTCTGAAGCAAATATACAGATAAAACCATACTTATCTACATGTAATCCACTATGGACACTAAATTCGGATGCACGCACTAATGTGAACTATTAATGTAACGGACGATTTAATATATATCACGTTAGAAATAATTCTCCAGCACGGATTAATTACACGCCGGTTATTTATACGAATTTAAAGGTAAATATCTACAGTGATTGAGGAGCCGATCCACGTGCTGTTACGAGTTTAGATGCGTGTCCTACCAGCGTAACGTATGGAGAAATAGGCAGAAGTTCCACTATAGACAGAAATTGCCAAAATGGGGCCAATTTTTCTTTCTTGCGTAATATTTTTTTTTTTATTTTTAGCATTATGCTAAGGATGTATATAGTAGACGCACCTTGGTATGTCACCAACGAAAGACTTCACTGAGTGCTTGGCATCAAAAGTGTAAAAGACAAAAAAATACAAAGACAGACTGCAGCAACACACTACCTTATGGACGATATTATACTTCCAAGTGCGAGGAGACTAAAGAAGAGAGTTCCTCAAGATTTAATTATTTAAAACACCATTTTAGAGGGCTTGTCACTGGACCTGTACCTCATATAAATCCTCATATAAATAGGAATGTGTCCTTGGAGTGTTCCGACCGCCTTCAGCTTTTGGGAGTTGAGATTTCCTCGGACCTTAACTTTGGGCGGTTCATTGAGTCCAAGGCTAAGGTGGCTGCCAGGAAACTTGGCGTTATCGCAAAGGTCCGGCAGTACTTCACACCTGGGCAGCTTCTAATGTTATACAAAGCACAGGTCCGTTCGTGTGTGGAGTACTGCAGCCACATTTGGGCTGGTGCTGCCAAGTGTCACCTGGCCACTTTGGATTCAGTGGAGAGACGTGCAAGGAGGCTGATTGGTGATCCTGATCTAACTCGAGTTGGTCTCCAAAGCCTAGAGCACAGGCGTAGAGTAGCCAGCCTTTCGGTGTTCTATAGGATGCATTTCGGGGAGTGTGCGATGGAATTGCATGATTTAATTCCCCCATCTCCGTTCCACCAGCGGACGACCCGTCGTACGGCTGGTTTCCACCCTTACGTTGTTAACA
Source organism: Sesamia nonagrioides (assembly GCA_017933935.1). Lineage (NCBI taxonomy): Eukaryota > Metazoa > Arthropoda > Insecta > Lepidoptera > Noctuidae > Sesamia > Sesamia nonagrioides. Next base: position 2,877,604 of record JADWQK010002063.1, read on the forward strand.
CCTCTACGATCCGGACGAAGCGTTTCGCCTCCTCCTTTATACCGCGTACACCGAGGGACTGGAATAATTTGCCAGCGGCGGTGTTTCCGTCGGACTACAATTTGAGTGTCTTCAAGGCTAGAGTCAAAGGTCTTAATAAACTAGTGCGCTTTACCATCAACGATTGCGTCACTGCTTACCATCAGGCAGGATTGCAGTCAAGCGCTAGTTTATAATATATATATAAAAAAAAAAAAATATACCATACATCATTTCTGAAGTATTGTTGAATGTCTCGCATAAAGAGGCACAAAGGTAGACTCAACGCCTTAGGCATTCTCTACCAGTCAAAGTAGGTGGTGAAGAGATTAAATTGCAGGTGTTTCGATTAAGACAAGCAATGAAAAACAAAAAACCTCTTAAATCCAGTTGGACAAATAAACATATACTTCAACAGTTTATAATTATACAGACATAGGTACCATTATCAATATAGGTAAATATATGTATATCTATAAAGTAGGTATATACAATATGTTAAGAAAACCCTGTCCGACCCGTAAGGATAGTAAAGGTTAGGTAAACACATGACCAAATAATATATTAAATTTTACATAATCATCATAGTAACAATACTGGTGAATTTTGAAATAATCTTTTTTTCTCGCGAATTAATTCCAACTTCCCCAAAATTTGGTAATTTTTAAAAAGTGACAACATTATTTTTGACGGTATAATTCTGAGCGAATAGCGATGCGACCGCGTGCCGCGCGCCCTACCCCTCTTCGCCCGTGCCTGTATGGCCTACCGCACATGTTTTAAGTTACCTCTTTTTGCAAAATAATATTTATTTTTTTAGGGGATTTTTTTTTAAAAGTCAGTTATCGATACCTAACAATACCTTCACGGATCGGACAGGGTTTTCTTTACATATTGTATATTAACATAATATATTATTTATATTAAATCAACGGAGAGAAGTTTGAGACAGCAGATAAAGTTTTAAAAAAATGCCCTGATCAAATTCAATAAACCAAAATAGAATACGATACGAAAGTCTAATGTAGACTACTTATTATAAATACCTACTAAAAATCATGACACATCTTAGCGTGTATTAATTTTAGTACTTATATTCCTATGAATACGTGTCAGGACACTGTATGCATCAGAGAGCAACTATTCGACGTCGCGTGCGCACCCGACGAGAGCGTTTACGGGCCTTTGAAGTGATAGTTTATTGATTGAGATCTTTGTACGGCTGAGAACTAATAATAATGAAGAGCACTTAGCTGTTACGTGTGGGCAGTGGACGGCCACAGAAATTTTATTTAGCCCCTTGTTAGCAGTTGAATTACAGCAGAAATCTTCAGAGGTGTTCAAGTTTTTCTTTATTTTTTAAAATAATGGGAATAATGTATGACTCGTAAGTGGGGATCAAAGTTTACACTACGTTGCCGCGGTGATTTTAGGGGTGGATGGATGGATCTTTCATTACCTGTCGTAAGCTATCCGTGCCTGGGAAACATGTTAAGCTATTGGTCGCAGCTATAGTCATAGGTCCTAAACCCTTGAGATTCAATTTTTTTTAATTGTTTAGTTTAGTCTATTTTGTTGTTGTGACTCGTTAAGGGTAGTTAAAAACCCGATAGTCGAAAAGATCACCCTTACCAAGGGATATCCATGTTACCTAGTCAATGGTTTGTGACAGTCAGATATAGGTACAATTGTTTTGTGTAAAAACTGGATCAAATCATGCAGCTGCATTCGATTATACAGTAGGCCGACTTCAACATAGTTGGAAAAAAATGCCTAAATTAATGGTTGACTAATGAAAATATTTGAATTTATTTCGGTATTATTATTTTGCAGTTTAAATTCCAAACTCTTCACAGAATCCCTCACAATAGAACATAACTACAAAATGAAAAAATACGAGAGATAAAACCCTCATTTAATTTGCTTATAAAACGCAGACAATTTGATTGCACCCCAACAAGGTGAACACGTGTCAATCAAGCCCCAGGGGGCTACCCCGGCCGTCTGGGGCTGACTCGTGAGTCGCACTTAACAGCCAACCAATTGAGTTCTTATTCACGGAGCCACGAATTTATATGGTAATAGGGGCACGTGAGAAGTGTGGAGGAGATGGGGACGCGTTGTTCGAGGAATTCTTTCTACTTCTCAGATAGGTAGATTGGTATCCCTTATTTTGGGATGGATATTTAAATTGGCCTCATCGTCTAGTGTTTGCAAGCGATACTGCTAAGTATGAGAAGAGCATGATTCGATTCCCAGGTTGAGTGATGTATTATCGAGTTTTTCATCGTGAATTTCTAAGGATGTCAAAATATCCAGAGGAAGTTTGAGTGCGCTTTGGCTCTGCTTAGTCTTGAATCCTTTAAGCACGCTGCTGAAAAATTCAGGTCTAGGCTATCGGCATGGAGTTTAGATTTATGCCGTTCATTGAAATAGGCGTGGACCCATACCAACTAGTGCGTGGGACATAAACATAACTGGTGAAATGTGTGTGTTCTAAAATAAGAACAATTATTTGTAATATGTTTAGTTTTTTAGATAAGTATTTTAAACTTTGATTGAAATCAATATATCAAACAAAATATAAAATACTCATAAATGTCTTATGACTTTAGTAAATCAAATTTATATTGTTTTTAAATACCTTCCTTTTTTTATTTTAAGCTATGATCGCCAACAAGTAAGTATAAGTCGTGGTGGCCTAGTGGTTACAACACCAGCCTCTCAAGTATGAGTGCGCAGGTTCGATTCCAGGTCAGGCAAGTACCAATGTAACTTTTCTAAAGTTATATGTGCTTTCTAAGTATATCTTGGACACCAATGACTGAAGGTGAAGGAAAACATCTTGAGGAAACCTGGACTTTAAGTCTGAAATCGCCAACCCGCATTGAGCAAGCGTGGTGATTACGCTCAATCCTTCTCTGTATGAGAGGAGACCTGTGCCCAACAGTGGGACGATACATAGGTTGATGATGATGATCGCCAACAAGCTGGACTGCCCTTTTGTCCGGCATGGCTGCAGCAGGCATGTTGCTATTTTATTGTCTCCTCCTTCTCTTTTATTTGGTTTTTTATCCGTAAATTTTTGTACAGTGTATCATTTTAATATTTACTTTCTACACAGACATTAGAAAAATGGTCCTAATTTCTTGGAATAAAATAAATTATGTGTATCATATAGGCCAGCCGAAATTTTTTGCGTCTACAGCCGACGACAGCCAATTAATCTGAATTCTCTTTTTTTATAAAACAAGTCTAGTGTTATTTTGTTTAAAATATAACACTTCTCCGATTCGATACGGGTAATCAAAATAATTACTACCACGTTCTATGAAAATAGGTACGAAAAAGACTCAGGTTTCCTCTCATACAGAGAAGGATTGAGCATAATCACCACGCTTGCTCGATGCGGGTTGGCGATTTCTGACTTAAATTCCAGGTTTCCTCAAGATCTTTTCCTTCGCCTTTTAATCAGTCATTGGTGTCCAAGATATACCTACTTAGAAAGTACATGTAACTGGTTCCGTTTGCTTCAATAAAATAGCACTTCATTATGAGAACTTTTCTTCAAAGTTCATTCAAAGTCGTTTTATTCAACCATGATGATGTGTATTTACAATATCTTCTTCTTCTTCTGCTTCAGCCTATAGAGGTCCACTGCTGGACAAAGGCCTCCCCAAGGTTTTTCACAATTACAGGTCTTGTGCTGCCCGCATCCATCGGCTTCCCGCGACCTTCACCAGGTCATCGGTCCACCTTGTTGGGGGCCTTCCTACTCTGCGTCTTCTGCTACGTGGCCGCCACTCCAGAACCTTACTGCCCCATCGGCCATCGCTTCTATGAGCAACGTGCTCTGTCCACTGCCATTTAATATTAGCGCCTCGAAGAGCTATGTCGGTGACTTTGGTTCTTCTGCGGATCTCCTCGTTTTTGATTCGATCGCGCAGAGAATCTCCGAACATAGCTTCGACGATTATACAGTACAGTTTAATGTTATTATAATTGTAGGTATTATATTTAAAATTATAATTGTATTATATTTTAATCTTCGATATTGCTGTTAATAACAAACACATATAAGGTATTTCTCTTTTCCTAACAAAATCTTGTTCTGAAAATGAAATGTAAAGATATTCACCCCACTCTATTTATGTGTCATTATAAATATAAACAGTAGTAGGTACAATACAATGACATAACATTACACTAAGTTTTAGCTTCTACTTTAAACTCCATCATTAAGCACACGTACAATGGCTTGGTAAACAAAATATCAAGGTACACATACAAGGCACGGATACATCGATGAGGTAATCGATACCAAGAACAAACCGCTACTTAAACCTAGTGTATTAACTATCTAACACAACTACACATTATTTATGTGAATAACCACAACTAAATACATATTTCCAATTGCATACCTCGCCTACCTGCGTATACCTAGATGGCGTCATTAAAAACAAATAATATATTGTTTCCTTGTATTAATTACTCACCTGCGACCGTTGGAACAATGGTTTCCACTAATTATTTCCTACGGCGATATGGATTATAATTAGCTACTCTTTCCTTAAGCCATTGTCCCGAGTATTTTTAGATGAGACACATATGTTTGTCTATGACGGTCAAGGTAAGGATGCAAACTCACTAGAACGTAACAATAGATTTCTATTCTACCGCTTTGTTGAACTGAGTTTCTAATATTTTATTAATCAGTTCGATATCGACCTTTCAGAAGTAGTGACTAGTAAAAAGTTAAACTTACTTTTTTACATATAAATGTACGTGTAATTAATTAGTCTCCACAGTCAGCATGGTTGTAATGATGATGTTAACTTCTAGGAGGTACCACTTGTATGCAAATATGAATATAAAGATATGTACTATGTCTTGGTGATCATTCTCTTCATTGATTCGTTTTTCGAGGCGAACGCTACCACCGACAGCTGCACCTGTTACGCCGTAGTTTAGTGAAACCTCTACAGCATCTATTTTTGTGTTGATTTATACCACTTGCACTAGGCACTTGGACTCAACGGGCGCCTCCAGCCGCGAATTAATTGTTTTCTTTTTTTACTCGCAGATGTTATTCACATTATTAAACATTACTTTTATCATGAAAATAAGCCCATATTTTTGTATCTAATAGTTAATAGACTAGTAATTGGGCTATCTTCTTTGGGATGTTCATTTTCCTGAAAATTTTTGAAGACACAAAGTTGGTCACTTACTGAAACAACAGAAGTCCAAGCTCAAGATTTGCCGACATATAGGTGTTAACCGTATATATCGAATTATAAACCTCCATACATCAAACAGCAGATGCTGCGGAAAAAGCAGCCAGCCTGAAATGGGAGTCTGCGAACACGTCTCGACAATGAACCCCGAGAGATGGAAGATCTAAACTCCCTGGATGCCTGAGGGGGGACAACGATGTCGACATAGACCAGGCGAAGGTGGTCGTGCGCGTGACGATCTCGTAACATTTGCATGGCTAACATGGCTAGAGAGCAAAGAAGACAGGGAGGTTTGGAAGGAAATTGGGCAGAATAATAACAAAAAAAAAAAAATTGACCTGTGATCTAAAGGGACAATGACAGCCAGGTACATACCTAAGTGTCTGTTTAGGTTTGTAAGTTGATTGATTGTTCAAATTATTCCATCTTTTCTTTGTCAGGCATCTTTAACGAGAATTGGTAGATGGCCAACACAGTTTTTTACTACCTATAGGTACTAACATTTTCCTTTAACTGTATCTACGCAACTGTGAGTTTTAATAGCAGATGTTTGCTCTAGTTAATTGATTGCGTCTTTTATTACTAATGGTTTATCAGTCTCATTCGCGAAAAAGGAAAGGATGATAATATTCAATGAAAAAATTCCACGTGGGATCGCATCGTATATCAAACTGAGCTCACTCATTTTTCAGTTACGATTCTTAGCTTTAATTTATTATTTACGATTATTTTGTCAGCCAGAAAGACGGCCATTACTCCTACATGCTATTACCATAGACTAGGCACATAAAGACAAGATGAATTTTAAAACAACATGACAAGCCAACGTACGAACGAGAAGTGATAGATTTTAGTGTTCTTAAAATAAAAACACTAAGACTCAAAAGTATAGATATGTTTCTCTGATCAAGACAGGTTTGTTTACAAAAAGATGTACTGCTGCCTTTTCTTATCTATGCTTACTCACGTAATTACGTTATTACTTAATTACGTCTTCTTGAAACAAAAAATAGTTGTTATCACGTCCCACATCAACAAAATTAAAATAAAGATATTGTAGATAAACCCACGTCAGCCGATAAAAAACGTCTAAAGCTAATTGCACGATTCCACTTGGTGGCTACGTAAGGAGAAGAGTCAGCAAGAAACTCTACGTTCACTTTTTTTTAATAATTGGCTTTTGCATTGTTTAAATTACATTATAATGACGTGGACGTGGATGGAAGATTAGGCTTATGATGCAATAGACTATTCTGCCAAAGGTGTCTGAGGTGTTCATGCTCGTTCGTCTCTGGCAAGTCGTATATTCCGAACTCCATTTCCAATTGATCTATTGTCCTAAGGCTGGTTTCAAAGAACCCTAAAATTTTCTGAAATGTTATTAACATCTTGTGGTCCTCTATTAATCCGCAGCTTTTACAAAGTGAGACTTCTGTACTTGTTATTCTGTGGTTGTACGTGAGGCCCAAATCGTGCGCGAGTTAACACTACAGTTATTACTGTTATAAATAATTGGAACATTATAATAAGTCAGGTAGGAATTATTTTAATAATTCAACCTTAATTATTGCGCTGTTTCTGTCAAGTGAAGTATTTTTAGGTGAGTTATACGTTAAGAAAAGGTGTCATTTTTGCAAAATATATCATCATACAAGGATGTTAACAGATTATGAAAATTGAAGTTTTCTGTAGTATCTTGAAGACAATCAAAAAAATGCATGATGAATAATTGCATGAATTGCATGATTTAATTCCCCCATCTCCGTTCCACCATCGGACGACCCGTCGTACGGCTGATTTCCACCCTTACGTTGGTAATATCACTACGATCCGGACGATGCGTTTTGCCTCCTCCTTTTTACCGCGTACATCGAGGGACTGGAATAATTTGCCAGCGGCGGTGTTTCCGTCAGACTACAATTTGAGTGTCTTCAAGGCTAGAGTGAATAGGCTCTTAATAAACTAGTGCGCTTTACCATCAACGATTGCATCACTGCTTACCATCAGACAGGATTGCGGTTAAGCGCTAGATTAAAATATATAAAAAATAAAAAAAAAATCTCAAGAAATCGAGTACATATTACAGTACAAAAGAAAAGCAATTTTCCCAAAATAAAATAAAAGTCCATAGAAATTAGAAAGTTTAATTAATGTGACCTATTTTCTAAATGGTCACTATAAATTTAAAGGAGTTAGCCGAGCATAATAGCGCTCCCGGAATGTGAGGAATTTAGATTCTAGCATCAACACCAAACTAATTGCCTCCGAGACTTATTCTTAAGCTAAATTTACACCTACAACCCACACTCTACGTTACCTTATGTATGTGGTGTTCAGATACTCAAGGGTGCAGGTAAATGGAAATTTGGGATACTCAATCACACGGGACATACTCTGTACGGGCGCACCGCACTCGTCCTTGGTGATTTCATAAGCCAGTGGTAGGAAAAGTATAAAGGGTAACTGTAGTCGGGCAATGTCAGCGTTAGTAAGAGGATTATGTGTGGGGAGCTTAAAATTAATAGTCATAATATATGTATATACTTACAGTACACCCACTCTAAAAAAGTAGTCGTCAGGTGGATTTTAGACGTACAATAGTTGTTCAACGATCACAGAAAATTCAGGTGTTTAACAGCCCATGATATTTTACAATGTAACATATAAAAAATAGGATAATCACCTGCAGTTAGGCGACTTGCCAAGATATTGTGGATTTATATTATGTATTTTGGTGTAGTCGATTGTCCTCAGTGGAATTTGAGTTATTTAGCTGTAAAGGTAGAAATTTTATTATTTGAATTCAACCGTGAATAAGCTTGTTTTTATTTAGTCACGTAAATGTTGTTTTTTTTGAATTTCTATTTATGTTAAGTTTAGTAAATTTCGCTAGAAATTGTTGGGCTTACTTACATTACTTATTTCTTTCTAAACATGCTTTTACCATTTACCATTAAAAGAAAAAACGTTGCCCTTCACTAGGAAATCCTCCTGTATCATGGGTGCGGTTACAAACATATAAACTCATATACACAAACAACCAGACCTGGAACAACTACTTGTAGGTCATACAAATATCTGTTCCGTGCGGGAATCACACCCGCGACACGCAGCGCAGCAGTCAATGGTTTAAAGACTGCGTTAACCGTGCAGTCAAATATTTGTTCACTCCTCCAAAATGAGTTGCCCTGTGGTTTCGTTGTATTACGAAAAGAGAAAAGCGTTCATCATTTTCTCACTGCAGACAAACCTCCTTGGCATCTATGGGATTCAAATGGGCAGCAGTCCCTTGTCCCCGTCTTTTGCGGATGTCATAATACATGTCCTCGAATTATTCAATCAAGGACATGCTTCAGATGATTTCCTTCACCGATTTTAGATCAGTGATGGTGAAAAATGTACACAGCAAAACGCCTGCTAGGGTGCCACATAACACGTAAGACAGCTGTTCCACTACTGATCAGACAAAAACAGAAAATCAGTCAAAAAAAAAGAAAACTACTATAATTTGTTTAAAAGTTTTTCGAAACCACGATAACTAAAATTTAAGAAACGTCTGATTGAAATAGTTACAATGGCCGGCGGTGTCCTCGTCGCCTTGTCCGATTCAGCGCAGGTGATGTCGGATACTTTTCACACAACTTCTACTGAACGGTCTGACATTGTATACGTGTGAAATATTGCGCTGAAAGTTGAACACGACAAGGCTATTTGTTTCGCTGATAGGTATTTCTTTCCTATATTTTGGGCGCCATTTTGTTTCAAACAGCTGCGTGCATATTTAAAAGAGAGACAAATTATAATTACTGCGGACTATATTTTTGATGGGTAGAAAATTATCTTGTTTTTATAAAACAAAAGGGAAGAAGATAATTTAGGTAATTAACTTCGATTACTGCGGACTTTATTTTTGATGGTTAGAAAATTATGTTGCTTTTATAAAACAAAAAGGAATAAGATAATTTAGGTAAAATTAACTTCGATTCTGTTATATTATCATTGCCTGCCAGTGTTAGTACTTCGTGTTCACTTAACGTTGTTTCCTAGCGTCAGATAGTTTATAGCTATCTCCAGAATTGTACCATAATATGTAAAAACGATATTTTAAATATAACTAGCGGTTCAGAAGACTAATGCGTACAAACAAACAAACTCTTCAGGTTTACTATTTATTAGTAATATAGAAAGAAGACGCTGAAAAGTAAAAAAGAAGTAGGCTAAGTAGATATATCTTTAAATACATGCTTTAGACTCCTGTTCTTTATTTCAATAAAGATGTCGAAAACAAAGAGCAAAAATAAAAAATCTTGTAATAATACCTGTAAATTCTACAGTAGGTATGCAAAAAGAAAGGAACGTTATTTTGTAGAGTGACAACAGTAAATATCGGATTGTTGAGTGACACTTGGAAAACTTATGTGGTGAACTATTTTGATGATTTCATTAAACATTTTTAATAACAACTTTTGTTTTGATTCTTCTCTCTTCCTTTGGTATCGGTAGTACTTGGGCTGTTTTTTTGTGACATCGTTTTAGCTGGTGGCCACTTTAAATGTGGGATCAGTAGCTCTCTTCAAGGATGTTAGTGATCGAGAATGTGCAAGGTCTAGTCAGGTTATATGCAACGTGTTTCTTGGCTTAGTACGCTTCAGCAAGTGGGACAGACAAGAAGTAGCATTTATACAATATGTAAAGAAAACCCTGTCCTATCCGTGAAGGTATTGTTAGGTATCGATAACTGATTCTACTAATGCCCACAAAGACAGGCTAAAATTTTAAAAAAAATCCCCCTAAAAAATAAATATTATTTCGCAAAAAGAGGTAACTTAATACATGTGCGGTAAGCAACCCCTTCCACGGGCGGCGGGGGGCGGGGCACGCGGCACCTGTGACGTGGTCGCGTCGGTGTTGTCACTTTTTTAAAAATTACCAATTTTCGGGGAAATTAGTATTGTTACTATGATGATTATGTAAAATTTTATATTATATTTGGTCAAGTGTTTACCTAACCTTTATTATCCTTATGGGTCGGACAGGGTTTTCTTTACATATTCTATAATGTCGGTACCTACTTTTCACCTGCTCCAAGAATTCAAATGAGACTTGCTATTGGCCAACATATTAAAAAAAAATCTACCTAACGTTTTCCTGAAGCAATCAACACGTTTCAGCACTAAATCCCATATAGTATTCAACGTCTTCTAAATCGTCACATATAATGACTGTTATGTATTTTGAAACGATGCTCGGTGACAATCCCCTGCAACTAAAGAAATACGAAGTAGATCTGAGATTAAATGTAAATTTACTACCTGTGAGTGGGTAAAAATGTTTTGTTTGTTAAAATACAAATATTTAGCACATATTTGAGCGGTCATTGTGAAAACATTTCGAGGTGAATCTCTTTTACGTGGGTAATTTAGTTTTCCAAAAAAACTTTTACTTGGAGACAAATAAATATCGGAACAAAACAAACTACTGTTAATAAATGTCATAAATGTCGTAGATTTTTAGACCAAATTCGAGTGCAGCAGGGGAATCCAGAGTTAAAACTAAAATTCTGATTTCAGAAAGGGTTCAAGCTCAAGCAAGATGGAGACACCTTTACTTCTAAGGATAAGAAATATAAAATTCAGTGGTAAATTGTGACTATCGTATTAAGAACTTTGCCTCAATCTAAGTAAATAAAGTTTGAAATACAAATACTGACTCAAATAATTAGGCTAGACCTAAGCTTTTCTTTTTTTTAATCATTATAAACTAGTGCTTGACTGCAATCCCGCCTGATGGTAAGCAGTAATGCAATAGTTGATGGTAATTAAGCCTATTACAAAATAGAATATAGCCACTTAAAAAAAACTTAGTGAATAGGAAGGAAGACGGCAGTTGAGCAAGGTGATGCAATGTTAAACCCAACAGCACGACCAACGATGCTGCGCCAGAGGGAGACTGATCTGGAGACCCTCCACGACCAAACTCCCGACACAATAACATTTGGTGCATCGTACCATGCACACATCGCAACATAATTGCTCAGACCCGTCCTCCGTACGGCTTCACCAGACATCATGCCGAAACACAACGAATCGCTTGGCGGCAAGATTTTGTTTTGTAATAATAGGGTCAAAGTTTAGTCTTCTATTTATGAATTGTGAGAAAGTACGTCCTTAAAACTGTGTTTTTCGGTTCTATTCTGAAAATGTTAATATCAAATCCTAACATAACCGACAAACGGTTCAGAGGTATGATATCAACGCTAAAAACATACATTTACGAAACTAAACCAAGATTAACCCATAATATTAAACTTACTATAAAAATGTAGGTTACAAGATCCGCGCAAGCAAAACTGCCACTTTAACTGAAAGTTACGACCCGGGAAGCAAACCTGGGCTATCGAGCACGCTCCCTGTATAAACATCGTGATGGACTTAGTTCTCTAATCCTATGCTTTATTATATTTTCCATACGGCCACTATAAAAAATGATTGTACTACAGGTTTGTAACCGACTTCAAAAATAGATTATATAGTTATGTATTGGGTAGATTATTGCAGTGGGTCAGTGGGGGGAATGATGTGGTAGGATTTAGGGAGATTATATAAAGAACGTATTTCGTTCAAACTAAACGATTTACCTTTATGATCAGATTTACTGTTTTGATCATAATTTCTAGTATAATAGGCACCGTTTTAGTCGTTTGTAGTAAATACATTTAATTATTTATGCAAGGAATTTTCCTTTAATTCCTCTTTTCTTTCACCCTTAATAACCTTAGTTAAGGGGATATGTGTATATATGGGGATATGAGACGTGGTCGCTAACAATGGGCCTTATAAGAAGGCTCAAGGTCACTCAAAGGGCAATGGAGAGGGCTATGCTTGGGGTTTCCCTGCGCGATCGAACCAGGAATGAGGAGATCCGCAGAAGAACGAGAGTAACCGACGTAGCCCGAAGAACTGCAACACTAAAGTGGCAGTGGGCTGGACACATTGCCCGTAGGACCGATGCCCACTGGGGCCGACGGGTGCTCGAGTGGCGACCACGCATCGGAAAACGTAGCGTGGGTAGGCCCCCGACAAGGTAGACCGACGACCTGGTGAAGGTCGCGGGAAACCGCTGGATGCGGGAGACGCAGGACCGGTCGTCGTGGAAAACCTTGGGGGAGGCCTATGTCCAGCAGTGGACGTCTTTCGGCTGAAATGAATGAATGAATGAAGGGGATATTTGGAGAGAAAATACTCTACCTGCCGATACGCGGTCTCCTCTCAAGGACACGTTTGCTCCACTGGCGGCTAACGGTTCTTCGACAACCATTACCAGATCATAGCAAATTCAGTTTGTCTATGCAAGCTATATCCTATTTAAAGTGCAAAAGACAAACTAAAAAAGAAACACTTTTATAGATTCAGTTTAACTGATCTTCTTTGATTACACCTATCTCCTGGAATACCACCAGTTTCCTTTATTTTTCTCCTGAAGACTGTCATCTACTTAAGGACACCATAACTCAAAGAGACATCTATCACTCAGCCAACTAGGTTTATCATATTGTAAATCATACGGCGCACTTTTAAATCACCAACTTTTATTTGCACCCGAGCTGACTAAAATTCAACCTTGTCGTACCGAAGATAAAGGTATGATTGATGGTTGTGTTAAAGTTGTAGATGGATGCTCTGCAACTTCAAAGGGCCGATTATGACATCTGTTTTATAGTGTATCCGTCTGTTCTCACAAGGTGACCCATTATAAATATTTTGTAGTAAATGTAACGTGTACATTCATTTGGATGCTTTAGATTCCAATGCGTGGAACCGTTTGCCAATGTTTGTGTCGGAAAGATATTAGGAACTAAATAGATTATGTACAGTAGATATATATCTACACTTGTATATTGTATATACTACAGTATCCAAGTACAGATATCTACTGTATATACTCTGTTTAATAGAATTGTTTCTACTCTCAAAGTTTGATATTTTATAATAAGTTTACACTTATGTAATGTTCGTCTGTTAGGTATTAGAACCCCGGCGTAAAATTGCTGATTAACGTTCCGAAACTCTTGTTATAAATGTATGTCCAGGTGAAACTAACTAATTGGATACAGGGACCATAAAGAAGGCAACGACTTCATAAGCAATAAATTACTGTCCCCTTTTTAATCTATAATCACCACAGTATAACATATTAACCAGTATATCAATCGTCCAAAACTATTTCCACGACCGTAAGTGCTTACGGCGGCCTTTAAACACAACAGTAATAAGCATATATTACCGCCACGAAAACGCAGAAATACTGTAAAGAATTTACTATGTTGATAACATTTTGTTTATAAAAATACGGCACGCAACGTGGACCGTTTCAGCCTATTTGTCACATTGACAAACTACTTCCTAGATGTCATAGCGTATACGGTGACCAGGGGCAGTTGATTTACTGACTAACGCCTGCACTGTACCATTAAATCATTTTGTGATTCTTTTAGATTTACTAATTTCGTGTTTTTGCTTATTTTACTGAAGTGATTGGTGGAGTTTTAAGTAAAAGAAGCCCATTGCATTTGATGACGATCTTAAATAATAAGTAATTGCATGAAGGAAAAGGAAGAGATCGCAAAAGAAATCTAAAATATTATTCCAAGCAACTGATTCACCCCGCTTCAGCGTCAGCATAATAGTTAACCGGCAGTATCTGCATACTGCCTAAGGAAATATTTGATGAAGAGTTCCAGATAGTTACGAGAAACGCTTTTGACACAGTTATAAACAGACTTGGTATAATGTTCATGTGGCTTAAACTATTAATTCTAATCATATATATGTATTTTCAGTAGTTGACGTCTTTCCTTCATAGAATCTCTTTACCAAAGCAATAAATTCATTGTTCATTGTTTTTAGTATACTTTTCTGTTTTCCATGTGTGCATCGAATATGTATAATTTAGACATGATTTATAAACAAAAAACGAAACAAAGGTTTCTTTGAAATTAAAACCAGTTAACATATTTCAATTTTCCTTTGTCCTTACATCAAAAGCTATATCGAATCAAAGCAAAAATTGGGTCAGTCTAAAGACTCCTCTAATCTTGCTCTTCAGAATCTTGTACAAGATCAAAATACAATATCTACCGGAACAGCGGCCACAGACAATTTGTCATCTGTCAACCTGTACTTTAATTACGGGCGTCTTCTCTCCCCTGCCTCGCCGATACCCCCCGGACACCTTGATTAAACGCGGGGCTATATATAAAGTACGTGGAAATTGGTCATACTTGTCATTTTTGGATTGACGTCCGCTGGAAGGTGACGTCCGCTAGATTAATTTGGGGTTTGGGCTGGAACTGCGAGTTAAGAATCTTGGAATATCATGAGGTGTTGCGCTGGATTTAAAGTTAATTTCACGCGCTTTTCAGTTAACACATTATTGTGGAACTTCTTAGAAATTATAAGGTAAATAAGCTTCCTTTACATTATACCATTTCGTACACAGGCAAACCTAGTAGGGGCAAATTCAAGAATATAGGACGAAGTAATTTGTAAGCTTCTATTTAGTAGGTATTACAAAATCTAAGCTTTTGAAGGGACCAAAACTGAGATTGTTAAAAGTTAAAACTATAGGTAAATAAAAGTAATTTATGTGATTTCAGGTTTCAAAAGAAAATTTAACGAAACAAGAAGTCTGGCGAAACATCAAAAAAATCACACTCATCTCTTTAAATCAAGAGACCTCATCTAAATATTCGCTCACCATTACTGCAAAACAAAAGCAGTTGACATTCTCGCTTAGAAACAAAAGCGCGATGAAACAAATAGTGGCATCGATCATGTAGCGATACAAATGCCGCCATTGGCTGTCTGACAGGGAGATGGCTCCACGATTGTCATCAGAAATAACATTTGTTGTAACACTTTGTATTGTTATACTATGAAGTGGTTTTAAAAAGATTTTGTATATTTCGTTGTGATTTATTGTCTTGAAGTGTGACTTTTATAAGTATCAGGTGTATTTATTAGAAAATGAGATTGTTAAGGTGTAGCATTTTCAGTTTAACTTCTTGCAATTTTTTAGACTGTTGATGCTCATACCGAACAATACAATATTATCACTTTTGAATTCAATTCTTGTCATGTTACAATAACTTTGAATCAAATTTATCATCTTCAAAGTCACTAAAAGAAAACTAGACCCATTCATATAGTAACCAGCTGAGAGGCAGCTGTCACAAACATTGCAACAAGCACTATAATCACTCAGTTCCCACATCCAGCTATTACCGCCGTACCTTGCCGAGCGGTGCGTGTGCAGCCAAGACTAATTATTTTCTAAACGCCGCCTGACGTTACAGCTAAATACACAGTGTACTGTACTAAATTTATTTCACAGCACGTCAATTAACCTGGGCTTGAAATATAAATCATTCGTGTTCGTTGGTTCCCGTTTGGGTGACGAAAAGGCGATATGCAAAAGGTTTAGTAATTTATATATGAATTAAAGCGACATTTGAACCTCAAAATTGGTTTTTACTACATATACAAACACACGCCTTAATCCCATGGTGGAGACACCTAGTAAGATATTTTGTATTGGTAAGCTTAATGACTTTAGCTTGCTTTACATGTAATATAACCATATACATGTACATATTTGAGAATGCTTTATTTGTTTAAAAGTAAATGCATGTGTTCAGAAACACAAATCCAGAAAAGCATCATCGGAACATGTCTATAAATTCATTAAAAAAAATACAAACATTCGAACATCATAAATAAATAGCCTTGATGCACAATACCATACTTTGTAAAAATATTTATTTAATTACCAAATGGAACAAAAGCTTTTCAATTAAAAACATTTAACTTTTTTTTTTTTTTTTTTAATAGTTATAAACTAGTGCTTGACTGCAATCCCGCCTGATGGTAAGCAGTGATGCAATCGTTGATGGTAAAGCACGCTAGCTTATTAAGCCTATTCACTCAAAAAAAACTGAGTGAATAGGAAGGAAGACGGCAGTTGAGCGAGGTGATGCAATGTTTAACCCAACAACACGACCAACGATGCTGCGCCAGAGGATGATCTGGAGAGCCTTCACGACCAAACTCCCGACACAACAACATTAGGCACATCGTACCCGGCACACATCGCAACACAACTGCTCAGACCCGTTCTCCGTACGGCTTCACCAGACATCATGCCGGAACACGACGAATCGCTTGGCGGCAAGACTTTGTCTGGTGGGTGGTAACTTATGCCGGCGGCTGATGTTGTTGCCTACCACCGAGAAAATAATTGAGAGAATTATTGGAACAATACTGTTACTTAATGATTGTATTTGAATTTAATGGATTTTATTTGAGATTCATATTTATTTAATTTTGACAATGCGTTAACAATATATTTATTTTCATACATTATGTTATGTTGTGTTTTGTAGCAATTATTCTATTTTAATATTTTAATTATTCTTTTTATAACAATTACTAATTCTGTGAAAAAATGTACACTTGTGAGGTAGTTTTCCGAGGAATTAATTATTTACTATTAATATCATGTACCTACTTGCCAAAAATCAGCCCATTACATGAATGTTACGTTCATACATCTTGACATAGGTACACGCAAACCGGCTGAAAGTGTGTTCGGAGAGTGTTTTGCATCTGACCTTTCTAATAAATAACATCAGCGAGCGTGTCCACTGAACACAACACAAGGCAGTTTCGTTAATAATTTACAATATTTCTACCATTGGAGGATACTAGCACCTGAAGTAAGTTAGTGAAGAAGCTTGTGTTACGGGTCACCAGGGCTAGGGAGTCTATCATTTTTGGTCATAATAATAATAATTTAATTTATTAAATGACAACAAAAGTCCAATGGTTAGTAACTTATCTACTAAGGGTTACTAAGGGTTAGTAATACTTAAAAAACTAATCAAGACTGCCGCACAAGCAATGCTAACCAGTGTCTTAGCACTGGCGCATCGAGCTTGTCGGCCATGGCTTGTAGGATGCTGTTAGCGCTGGTCCTAGTTCTGCCGAGCAACGAGGCCGCCTTCTTTCTCACGATGGCATAAAAGTCATCCAATCGCGCCAAAGCGAACATGCCCGACGCACTGCAATACCTAGGCAACCCCAACAGCACCCGAAAACCATTATTAAATACCATAAACCATTAATAAATGAAGGGGTCACGTTTGTGAGAAAACCATAATTAACCATAGCCCAGTGCAGTTTGGTCGACTTTACAACATACATATGTATTTTTCGTCTTGGGAATTTGGTTATTTCAATTATTCTAATTTTTATCCTTATTTCAATCGAATGAAATCTAGGGGATTGATATAGTGTTCGCATAAAAAATGAGGAGATTCGCAGAAGAACCAAAGTTATCTACATAGTTCTTCGAGTCGCTAAACTTAAACGGCAGTAGGCGGGGCACATTGCACATAAATCCGATGGCCGATGGGGCCAGTAAGGTTCTAGAGTGGCCATCACGAATCGGAAGACGCAGCGTAGGGAGGCCCCTAACAAAGTGAACCGATGACCTGGTGAAGATGATCGCGGGAAACGGATGCTATCAAGTCAAGACTGGTCATTATGGAAAGCCTTGGGGTAGGACTTGGTCCAGCAGTGGGCCTTTATAGGCTGAGAAGAAGAAGATATAGCGTTAATTTAACAAGACAGCAAACAGTCCGATACAATCATACACAGATCTCAACTGAAGTGATAGAATGTTATGACGGTAGATACCGTTTATAAGAACAGAGATTCAATCCAGTTCCAATTGACATATACCTTTATGGTAAAATTAGGTGTTTAATTGTTGACGCCTCCATGGCGTAGTGCGAGCGAAGGTGGCTGCTGCGCAAGGTTGATCCCCACGCAGTGTAAATATTTTTATGCATGAATAATATGAATATTTGCACTGGTCTGGTCGTGCCTCGGAAAGCACGCTAAGCCGTAGGTCCGGTTGCCATACGAACATCTTATGGCAGTCGTTACGGGTTGTTGGAGCACTCAAAAAGTCCAACAATTGGTCTAACTGCAATGCTTCGATATCGCCTTCTGGTTGTGGAAGTCAGACGGCAGTCTCTTCCTGGAAAATATCGAAGTTTAGCAAAAACCAGCAGTTAGACTGGTAAAGCGGACTCCAGACTCCAAAGCTGAAAAAGCTCCGAATGTTATATTTATTTTGACGTAAACCTTCTATAGTTTCTGGCTTCAAGGTGTGCACTCAGACGCAACTTTGTCGCAATGTCGCGTCACTTCCACAAAGCATTTGATTTACCGATGCAATAGTAAACATTTACTTATGAACTATATTTGAATCAATTTGGTTCGTTCGATTTTGTACCGAGATATGATGTCAAAACCATTTGTTCAGCTTTTGATACTTTGTAGGTACTCTTAAAGCTTTTTCTCAACTTTGTTGAAGTTGTCCACCTCCAGTCTGGTATCTCTAATATACCAATATTTTACACTAGCATTCCGCCCGCGGCTTCGCCCGCGTGGAGTTCGGTTATATCCCGCTTTTTATATTTCCCTCGGGAATAACATTTTTTTCCGGGATAAAAGGTAGCCTATGTTCTTTCTCAAATTTCATCAAAATCGGTTGAGAGGTTTAAGCGGGAAAGCGTAACAGACAGACAGACAGACCGACAGACAGACAGACAGAGTTACTTTCGCATTTATAATATTAGTATGGATGGAGCGGTAATAGCTGAAGAAGATCCAAAAAAGACCAGGGACACAAACTGCTTTCCGAGGGTAATGGTCTCGGTGTATAAAGATCAGCCATCCACCGAAAGACTGCGGTAATCTTAGCTTAACGTGATCGATAGAACCGTGCTTCCGTCATTTCTATTCTAGGAGCCCTCAATGACCACCATCACTCATCATCATCATCTCAGCGTTAATCCCTGTCGCTTTTTCAGCTTTGGAGTATGGGGCCTGCTATAGCAGCCTTACTGCTGATTTGGCTAAACTTCGACATTTTCTGTGAAGCGACTGCTGTTTGACCTCCACAACCCGAAGATGATATCGAAGCATTGCCCACCAAACCCGCCACGATTGCCATTAGATGTTGGTATGGCAACCGGGACCAACGGCTCAACGTGCTTTCCGAGGCACGACCAGACCAGTGCAAATATTTATATTCATGCATACAGTTATTTGCACTGCGCGGGGATTGAACGCTTCCTTGCGCAGTGGCCGCGTTCTTAACCGCTACGCCACGGAGGCTGTCAAATACCATCGCTATGCCTCGTCTTGCTATTAAAATATTTATTTTCTCAGTTATTCTGAAGTTCATTAATATGTCTCTCTTCTCTCGGTTGACTTTCTCAAAACGTCCATCATTTTTCATTACCTAAAATATAAATGTGAAACCTTCTACTAATCATTTCCTTAATCCACGTCTTTCATCTTCATCTCATAAACCGCTCCCTCACCATCACCTGACTGACAATACTTTTCTGCTAAACGCTTTAAGCGCTTTATAATTTACAGCGCTCGTAAACTTATGTCTGCTTTTAAGTCTATATGAAATAGTGTAGTTTTGACGTAGGATAGCGCTGCAGCGGTCATCATTCAACAAGCAACATCAAAGGACGAGTGTTCATTGCTCGTATGATTGTTTATTTTGTCTACTTTGTTACGTTGATGGAGCAATGGAGTTGAAATGAGGTGTTATTGAAAATTGTGTATTATAAGGTGTGTTGAAAAGTGAGTAAAAAGAGTTATGTTTTTAGATCTGTGCTCATTTTTCTTAACTTAAGTATTACGGAAAAATATGAACTGCGAGCAGATCTCAAATACATACGTTGGCACTATACGTGATTTTGTAAACACAAAATATATACAAGTGTTGAAAGAAGTGCAAGTCACTTTATAAAACAATAATAGGAATACTGTACGGGACGTGGTCGGTAACAATGGGCCTTAGGCTCAAAGTCACTCAAAGGGTAATGGAGAGGGCTATGCTTGGGGTTTCACTGCGTGATCGAATCAGGGATCGAAACGAGAATGACCGACATAGCCCGAAGAATTGCAACACTAAAGTGGCAGTGGGCTGGACACATTACCCGTAGGACCGATGCCCGATGGGGCCGACGGGTTCTCGAGTGGCGACCACGCACCGGAAGACGCAGCGTGGGTAGGCCCCCGACAAGGTGAATCGACGACCTGGTGAAGGTCGCGGGAAACCGCTGGATGCGAGAGGCGCAGGACCGGTCATCGTGGAGAACCTTGGGGGAGGCCTATGTCCAGCAGTGAATCGTCTTTCAGCTGAAATGATGATGATGATGATGAATAGGAATACCATGTAATCAGTACTTTAAAAAACAAAATTAGGAATATCACGTAATCGGCCGTAAGTATGAAAGATGACGTACCTACCTATGTTACGAAGCACTGGCATTCAATGTAAGTTTCTTCAAAATCACAACACATGTTAACGTTTATTCCTAACAAAAACTTCTTAGAACTCCGCATCAGTTCCAAGTAACCTCATCTACAATTCCTACTCCACGTATGCTCTCTCTCACTCAGAATATTTCAGTCACCTGCCGCCTTAAACAAGACTTACCGCGAAGACAGATAACTCAGTTACTCAGTCCCCAGACTCCACAGTTCCTAGGAGTGTCTCACACCTGGTCGTCTCGTAACAGCCGGTAAATCTTTCCGGTATAAATTGTGGCTGAATCTGCATGCTCGTAAAAGGATTATACGTTTGAAGTATTTAATGTTTGTGTTGTATACCACTGCGATGTTTTGTCAGCGTGAATGTTCATTAGTTTGTGAGATGGTGCGTGCCTACATACATACATAGTTGCAGACGATGTGTTGATAAAGCAAAGCAAAGTTCTAGCAAAACCTGATTGTAAAACTTATTCAATTTAATTCATCCATTTCCTAATTAAGTAAGTCGTGGTGGCCTAGTGGTTAAAACACCAGCCTCTCAAGTATGAGTGCGCGGGTTGAGTCCCAGGTCAGGCAAGTACCTATGTAACTTTTCTAAAGTTATATGTACTTGCTAAGTATATCTTGGACACCAATGATTGAAGGTGAAGAAAAAAAAAAATTTGAGGAAAACTGGGCTTTAAGTCTGAAATCGCCAACTCGCATTGAGCAAGCGTGGTGTTTACACTCAATCATTCTCTGTATGAGAAGAGAACTATGCCCAGCAGTGGGACGATAAAAAGGTTGATAATGGTGATGATGATTTCTTAATTTTCATACCCTGCATGTACTACTATATCAGCATCAAAGAACCTCTTATGAAATAATCACCACAAGACGCATAGACAAGGTTTGCCAACCCTTCCGCTGCAAGTACTCTTTTACAAGAAGATTTCCCTGTTTCCAAGGCCCTCACCTGTACAATAGTCTTAACAAAATTCTGAACTTTTTCTCACTCCCTATAATGTCTTTTAAAAAGAAAATTAATACTTGGCTGCAAACGCTTAATTACAACAAAACTGAAAGCTTATTGTTGACTCAATACAGCTCCCGTTAAACTTCATTCTATCATCATCACTCAAACATCGACACGAACAGACCCTCGTTTGCTGTATAATCTTTTAAATTACATAATTATTTATTTTGTGTTTTCATTTTTGCATCTTCAATTTTCTGTCATCCCTTAGTCTTTGTCATCTATTACTATTACTAGTATACGTTTGGATTAGTTGTGACACGACCGTGTAGTCAGGAGGCCTGGAGACCTGTAACACAGGTTGTCCTAGTACAGGCTCCAGTTTCCACTACATCGTTATATCATATATGTATACTTAATTTTGTGTTAAACTTATGTTTAATTATGTGGTGGAAAAAATAAACGTTTATTATTATTATTATTATTATTATTATACCAACTTTTACAATTTTCAGTTTTTAACAATGCTTTGCAACTAAAATCAGGCGTTGGATACCTCTTTCGCTATGAACAAAAATCATTATAAATATGAAAATTATTTTATTGACTTCATGCATTAAGGCTCTCATTCTCATTATGCATTAAATACACTCTCAAAATATATTACCAGAAAGCACAATTCCCTGAAGACAATCTCTAAATCCACATAATATTTCCTTTAACACCAAAATCCTTACCAATGTTTCCACCATTCAAAACCGACACCTCCGAAGGTATTCACGCTCCCCCGAATCAGGCACAGGCAGGGTGTCTGCCTATCCCCTGTCCCCCTGGCAGCGCTATATGACGCAGATTGTCAGAATAACAATAGAGCAGGACAATGCGCCGGTGGGCGAAACAACCGGACTCTTTGTGGAGAGGCCGACATAGAACATTGGACAGATGTGGCGGGAAATTGATACTCCGTACCAATTTCTAGTTCTTTTTATCGTGTGAGAACTTTACTAGTAGGTATTTGTGTTATAATAATAGCATTGTGTTTTAAGTAAGTGTGAGGAAGTGGATTAAAGTATTGGGTAAGAACACAACGTACGGTATATATTGTTTCTTCTACGTGATAAGGCCTAACATTATAATAAATTTAAGGCAAATATAGGTAGTATAGCTTCATTTTTCAGTCACAGCTTTTTCAACATGTTGCACAATATCCAGGTAGGTAACTGAAAAGTCATAATTTGTTGTTGAAAAATCAATTACACTCAGGTCATAATCTTCTCACGTATCTAGATATTAAGGATCTCCAGGAAGCAGCACTGCTGTAGGCATAATTCTAGCAAACTAAATCAAACATCCGCAATACTTCATCCCTAATGTTTGGACGGGCATAGTTGAAAGGTGGTGGAATACCTTCACAGATACAATACGAACGGTTTAATACGACGATTTAGCCCTCCGGCCTATTGTTGTGCTTAATGTTATTCTTAAATTAATCGACCACTAGTATTTCGGGTTCTAGAATCTTAGCAATAAGGTCCAAATTCGAGTGACTCTTGAAGATGAAAGTACATCTACCGAGGATGGACATTTTTCTTGTGTTGAAATTGTTATTAAAGTGCTTTCCTTTGTGTGTGATTTGGCTTGCGAAACGAAACAATGTTTCCTTTAAAAACAAAATATGTATAAGAAAATCTGAAAATTTTCTTTATAGACATGATGTAACATTTTTTATTTTTTATAATTATAAGCCAGTGCTTGACCCCAATCCCGCCTGATGGTAAGCAGTGATGCAATCGAGCGCGCTAGTTTATTAAGAACCTATCCACTCAAAAAAACTGAGTGAATAGGAAGATAGACGGTAGTTCAGCGAGGTGATGTAGGTAATGTTAAACCCAACAACACGACCAACGATGCTGCGACAGAGGGGAATTGATCTGGAAACCCTAGACGATCAAACTCCCGACACAACAGTATTTGGCCCATCGTACCCGGCACACATCGCAGCACAACTGCTCAGACCCGTCCTCCGTACGGTTTCTCCAGACATCATGCCGGAACACGACGAATCGCTTGGCGGCAAGACGTTGTCTGATCAGTGGTAACTTCTGGCGGCAGCCGATGTTGTGGCCTACCTGTGAATTATTTTGCATGAATTAAATACCTATAAGTTTCTGCATGATCACATATTTCAGTTAAAATATTTACGATTTTCTTCAGTATTTCAACCAGTTATTGAGAAAACTTATGTTAACTGTAAAGTTATGAATAAGTTACAGCTACCAGGGCACCACCTATTTACATAGGTGTGTTCCGTAAACTACCGACTTTACAACTTATAAATATAAGGTATTTGATATTACAGCATAAATATTTTTATTGCAACGTTCATTTGATTTATTGACAAGTTGCTGCTGAAGTTAGGGTTCAGTGACGGAATTAGGTCACAATAAAATTATTAAAATATAATTTCATTTAAAAGACATACTGTAGTTTCTTATCATGACAGTTGGCATCTGTGGATTCACATTTGATTTTCTGCAAATACCTATATCTAAATCTGCACTAGCCATGGAAATGATTGTTCTCAGTTATTCTAAAAACCATGAAAGTTTTCTTTTCGTTAGTCATCAAAGTGATTGACAATCACACGCACTGTATTCTGCGCAGTTAACACATACAGTACCAATGTACTTCATTTTGACAGTGCAACAACATTCATTGCTTTGTTTACGTTTTTGAACACAGAAATTCGTTAGACACATGCAGCAATGCAATATTCCTTCAAATTATTCATAAGTGTGTTACGAAATTAGAGAGCAGATGTCAATGCCATTCATCAATCTTTGTTTGTAAATTCTATTTTGTTTGTTACCCCACCTACTAAATCGAAACCTGGAGTGAGCAAAGCTCTGCATAGATCACTACATAGTATAAAACAAAGTCGCTTTCTCTTTCCCTATGTATTTTTAGTCTTTAAAACTACGCCACAGATTTTGATGCGTTTTTTTTTAAATATATAGAGTGATTAAAGAGAAAGGTTTATAATTATGTATAAGAACATTCATTAAATCCATACTAATATTATAAATGCGAAAGTAACTCTGTCTGTCTGTCGGTCTGTCTGTCTGCCTGTCTGTCTGTCTGTCTGTCTGTCTGTCTGTCTGTTACACTTTCCCGCTTAAACCTCTCAACCGATTTTGATGAAATTTGGCACAGACAATCTTTAGACTCAGAGAAAGAACATAGGCTACCTTTTATCCCGGAAAAATTTGATGTTCCCGAGGGAAGTCTAAAAGGGCGATATAACCGAACTCCACGCGGGCGAAGCCGCGGGCGGAAAGCTAGTAAATGATAAATGAACATTTGCACTGGTCTGGTCGTGCCTCGGAAAGCACGTTAAGCCGTTGGTTCCGGTTGCCATACGACCATCTAGTGGCAATCGTTACGGGTTGTTGGAGCCCTCAAAAATCCAACAATTGGTCTAACTGCAATGCTTCGATGTCGCCTTCGAGTTGTGGAGGTCAGACGGCAGTCGCTTCACGGAAAATGTCAAAGTTTAGGCATATCAGCAGTTGGACTGGTAAAGCGGACCCCAGACTCCAAAGATGAAAAGGCTTCGGATGCGACTGGGATTAACGCTGGGACGATGATGTGAATATCCATTAAATAGTGGAGAAATACTATTATTTTTGATGTTTCTAATGTGATGTCGTAAATAAATTTATTTTCTCTGCGTCGGCACTGAAACGCAGGCACAGGCACACAACACTACGAGATTTATCAAAATAATGTACTAAATATTGTAGGTACATTAGGGTGGGTCAAAATTTTTTTTTTTCGTTTTTTAAAAAGGCTCAGCGATGAAAAGGTGCTAAATGGTTTATTTAATTTATATGTAAAATTATATTTCATTATTTTAAGTTTAACTGCCTCCGGATTCTAAAAGATTTTTTTGAAAAAGCATAAATTTGACTATATGTGTCCGACACTCTTTTCAAGCTATCGATGTCGGGTTTTATACTATACGTATAGTTTTTAATCACTACAAATAAAGGAAGACGTTTGCTTGGCTTAATTCAAGGTCACGGGTAAGGAGGGGGCGGGGCGGAGTTACAAGTGACGCTGATATTGCGGCTTGCAAGTGAAGAGATTTACTCCAATGTGCTTGTCTTTGTCCTAAAAACAAAAAAATAGCTTTAAGAGAACACAACTTCATAACAGATCAAAGAACAGCTAGGCAAATGATGATAGGTGGCACCGACGTTCGTACAACTAAACAGATTACAAGATCACTAAAAAGAAAGCTATTACCTCGTAATAGCTTTCTTTTTAGTGATTTTTCTCGAAAAATCTGCAAGCAACCAACCAAAAGTAATCAAAGTATGTATGGAAAAGTTGAGTAGCTCTTCTGGATCGGAATGCACCCAGTCGGATTGCGAAGAACCTAACTTAATTCAGTCGCGAGCTTCAAGTATTAATTCCGAGAGTATGAGCATCAAAACTGCAGTAGATTATGCTTTACTTTCAAAAACGTGCGATAGGTTTGGTGTGTCAGACAGGGCAGAAGCAGCTATCGCATTTGTAGTTCTGCATGCGTCGACTTCACAAGTAATAGACAAAAATAAACTGCGCCGAGAAAGGAAAAAATCTAGAGAAATCATAACTTCTCAACAAAATGTGTCACTAGTACCGGCATTGTACTTTGATGGAAGAAAAGACCAAACCTCGATTATATCTGAGAAAGACTGAAAAATGTATAGGCGACGCTACTTGAAGAACATATTTCTTTGATTAAAGAACCTGGCTCGAAGTTTTTAGGTTACATTACACCTGCTTCGGGCACTGCAAAGTGTATAGAACAAGAAATATTAATCTTTTTCGTTAATAAGGATATATCGATGGATGGTTTGATTGCAATCGGATGTCACAGAACCAACGTAAATGTTGGTAAGTACGGCGTTAGAAAAAAGACTAGATTGATCCTTGCAGTGGATTATTTGCCTTTTGCTTATGAATGAAGTCCCATTTAGACACTTGTTTGAACACATCGATGGCACTACGTCTGGACCACGGACATTTTCAAGAAACATTGGCAAAGAGCTTGAAAATTGTGAAAAACGACCTATAGTCCATTTTCAACCTATTCCAATGGATTTACCAGAACTTTCCGCTGAAGATATTAGCACAGACCAGAAATACTTGTACAAAATAGTTGAAGCAGTTTCCTAACAATTTAGCGAACAAATTGCCAGGCAAAATGTCCCATGCCCGATGGATAACTCGTGCCAACAGGATTCTCCGTTTGCATGTTTCAGTGGAAGCTCCTTCTGCAAACCTCTTCATTCTGGCAACATACATTGTCAGAGTTTACGCTCCAGTATGGTTCGCTATAAAAACGCACCCTAGCTGTAAATATGGACCTCGACTCTTGTTTAAGCTCATCAAGCTCACCAGATATTTACCGACAACTTTGAAAAATATTGTTGTGGGTCAACAATAGTTTTATTATTTAAAGAAATGCTTATTTCGCACATCCAGAAAACTTATTACTTGCAATGTTGACTGATTTCCAGCCGCACATACGTGAATTAGCTGCTCGTCGAATTTTGAAAGCTAGATCAGCAAAACCTCAAAGATTGCGTCTGTTTCAGTTGCCAGAGGTGAACTTTAATGCGTCAACG
Source organism: Sesamia nonagrioides (assembly GCA_017933935.1). Lineage (NCBI taxonomy): Eukaryota > Metazoa > Arthropoda > Insecta > Lepidoptera > Noctuidae > Sesamia > Sesamia nonagrioides. Next base: position 2,904,920 of record JADWQK010002063.1, read on the forward strand.
TATTATGACCTTTTAGATTGGCAAGAAAATATCACTGAGTCGCCAATTTTAAAGTCTGTAACCAAAGAAAATCTGCGATTATTTGTTGCACAAAAAGGAGAAGGCGAATTAAATTTATTACGCCTCCCTTGTCACACACAAGCAGTAGAGAGAGCAGTTAAAGCAGTGACTGAAGCTTCTTGTTCTTTATGTAATAGAACAGCAAGAGAAGGATTCATCAAAGCCCAAATAGATTCGAGTCAAGAAAATCCATGCCGTAATTCGGCAGAAAAAAGGATTTTTGCCTCTAATTATGCTTCGATGATGACCGTACTGTAATGATTATTTTTGATTTTATCTGCAGTTATACTTATTTGACACGTTAATTCACCTTTAATAAACACAATTACTATTGATTTAAGACTTTTATTGATACATAGCGTTGATCAGTATAAATTTTTCTGCCGTATCATTAGGACCTTTCAAACCACATTTTCTTGAATTTCCACGTGAAACCGGAGGCAGAAGATTAATTCCGAATACCATAAAATTTCAAAGTCTGTTTACAATAATGATTTGGCACCTTTTTATCACTGTGCCTGAAAAAAAACTATAATTTTATTTTTCTCCATACTAATGTGACCCACCCTAAGGTACATATTGAAAATGTCTACAGAAAAGTCCGCAATGGTAGGTATATGTTTTTAATGAAAAGTAATAACAGGCCATCAATAATTTGAAAGAAAGGTTGTCATAATGACGTAATAAACAGTGTTGTTAAAAACTGTCATAATATAATAAATATTATTGATACAATACGCCATGGAGTTTTGACGGGAAAGCTAAGATGTCCGCGCATTTTTCATTGGACTTTTAAAATTATTGATAGTGTCGTTTACCTACTAAATAAAAGCGCGTGATTTATGTAGAAAAAAGTGCATTCAGTAAATAATTCATAGAACATTGAAATATCGCAGCATAGTGGCCACATCATGACTTTGCCTCAAACCTCCCTCATACACGCGGCCGTCTTTTTCAAATGTCATTGTCACTGTTTTCAACGTCCATACCATGTTGAATACACCGGTTCTCGTCCGATCACCGAAGTTAAGCAACATCGGGCGTGGTCAGTACTTGGATGGGTTACCGCCTGGGAACACCACGTGACGTTGGTTTTGTGAACTTTACTCCCTGTTCATCATGCCTCCACATTGGTGACCCCGAACATGAACGTCAGCGCAGCCTTCGTGCAACAACTTCAGCGTGACGTTATCCTCTCACTCCCGCAAGCTTCATCGGCGAATCACTCAGCCAGCCAGCTCCCACGGCTACAACGGGTATCCTAACCACAAGCATGCAGCGATTGCGCATACCTGGTCATCATCCACAGCCTCATCAGCCACCTCGGCACAGCACACTGCACTTTCGGCCGGTCAACAAGCAGAACCCTCTCTCCTGGTCGACGCAGCAGCCAGCCTCAACTCAACTCAACTCAACAAGGCGCTGTACGACATCCGACGCACTGGAGTATAACGCAGCGCCACCACCCCGACTCACTGGGGAATCTCCGAAGACAGTTTCGACTCACCGTGAACTACGCAGTAACCGGTTCCGACTCAGTGGAACCTCAACTAGCCTGGCAAGCATCGCATGATACAAGACTCAGCCTAATATCGACCTCCGGTCTCCGGAGGGGAGTGATGTAGCGGTACTACACCTACCTACAAACGCCACAAAGTAACAACGCGTCATACTGACGTCACACGAATTCTGCATCTCGCAATCAGTTTACCGAGCAACTAGCATATATACAACTTCCCAACTTCAAGCATTGGGCAAGTGCCCGCCAGACATAACACCCGTCTGGTCGGAGGATCCTCCCTTTTCTTTGGAGGATGAGTGAACTTTAACTAAGTGTTCATCATGCCTCCACAGAGATATCCGCCATTATTGTGAAATCAAATTTTCAAAGAATTTCTATAATTTGTGTTATTGCCATAATTGTGGTATCTATTCCACAGATGTCATTGATCAAGAGTTTAGGTTGAATCTCACCTTGAAAAAAAAAAGAAGAAAGAACAATACGACATCCAGCGTGTGTAAACTTCCCTGCACTAACGAACTGACGTCACTAAGTCATAGAAAAAGCGTTAAAGTTGAGGGCTGTGCCTTCATAGGCACAGCCCTCAACTTTAACGCTTTTTCTATCAATCAGCTCATGCTGATTGTGGTTAAATAATATGTCCTGGTGTCGTGGAAGATAATCAGGACATCGTCTAACAGTAATGGAATGCTTATACTGAATGAATGCAAATAAATGTGAGTATGTATTACAAAAACATTTCAGTAGCTGTTATTCGTCATCCATCTAGCACTCAAATATTTTTCTATTAGCAACAATCTTTCTCTCAGCACTATATCCATACAGAACCATCGGCTATTTAAACGTCGAACACGTAATTACGTCTCACATAATTCGACGCTAGATCAATAAACAGTGCTGCGCGGGCGCCGAATTATTTGTTGTCTTAACATTTTTTTATTTAGCACACGTGTGGAAGCAAGCCGACCTCATCCGTTATTTAGTTTAGGTTTCGCGAATATTTTTTAAACAAGTTTGGTGTGAACTTTTTTATTTGAAATTTGACGAGGATTAGGTATTCATGAATTATTTTGACAACAATATCTCTAAACGCTGTTGCAGCACAATGATTGAATAATAGGAATATTGAACTACTAAATTAATTTAAAACTACTTCACACACAGTAGACCTTGAAATGAACAGACAGCTTTCCTTGAAATGATGTACTTATTTATTTATTCTGTAAATAAGATTTTTTTAATAATTATAAACTAGTGCTTGACTGCAATCCCGCCTGATGGTAAGCAGTGATGCAATCGTTGTCGGTAAAGCGCGCTAGTTTATTAAGCCTATTCACTTTAAAATCTTAGTGAATAGGACGTAAGACGGCAGTTGAGCGAAGTAATGCAATGTTAAACCCAACAACACGACCAACGATGCTGCGCCAGAGGGAGATTAATCTGGAGACCCTCTACGACCAAACTCCCGACACAACAACGTTTGGTGCAACGTACCAGACACACATCGCAACACAACTGTTCAAATCCATCCTTTCTAGGGCTTCACCATCATGCCGGAACAAGACGAATTGTTTGGCGGCAAGACTTTGTCTGTTGGGTGGTAATTTCTACCGGCAGCCAATATTATAGCCTACCATCGAGTGAAGCTATCGGAATCACTGTACACGACATATACAATATGTAAAGAAAACCCTGTCCGACCGATAAGGATAATAGAGGTTAGGTAAATACATGACCAAATATAATATAAAATTTTACGTAATCATCATAGTAACAATACTAATGAATTTTAAAATAATCTTTTTTTCCCGCGTATTAATTCCAACTTCCCCGAAATTTGGTAATTTTAAAAAAAGTGACAACACCATTTTGACGGTACGCTTATGCGATTGGAGCACGCGTCTCGTGCCCTGCCCCCCGTCGCCCGCGGAAGGGTGTCATACCGCACATGTATTAAGTTACCTCTTTTTGCATAATAATATTTATTTATTTAGAGGGGATTTTTTTTAAAACTTTAGTCCGGCTTTGTCGGCATTAGTAGAATCAGTTATCGATTCCTAACAATACCTTCACGGATCGGACAGGGTTTTCTTTACATATTGTATAAAAAATAAAAATAAGTTCGATGAGTCCGACTCTTTGTCTATTAGGAAGCTGTTACTAGCATTTACTGCTTTGTCTCTTCAGCACAGTTTTTCTTTTTCGTCTTCAGTGGCATCTTTTGTCTAATAATTTTGCATGGCATTTACATAACATATATTAAGAACTAGTACTTGACCGCGATCCTGCTTGATAGAAAGCAGTGATGCAATCGTTGATGGTAAAGCGCACTAGTTAATTATGACCCTATTCACTCAAAGCCTTGCAGATACTTAAAAATATACCTAATCGGACGAAAAGACTGCTTTGTGCGCACCACACCGGCTTTGTAGCATTGGCTATCGGCTCTACGAGTTATGTGCCCGCCTACTGCCACTTCAAAGAGCTAATCCGCTGGAAACACCTAGCATAGCGCTCTCTATATCTCTATGTGCGACCTTAAGCTTTCTCATGAAGCCCATAGTGAGGGACCACGTTTCTGATTCATATGTCATCACATGTAATACACATTGTTTAAAGACATTTGTCTTTAGTCTTAAGCAAATCGGAACACCAAATAGTTACTTCGCACATCCCTCCGCTGAGTCCACAGCTGCTATTTATCATTTTTCAGCACCAACCCATATCTAGCTGCAGTCCTCCATACATAATCGAACCCGTCCTTTGTATAACATAAGAAGTTGTCCAATTTAGAAGCACCTCCAGACTTTTGCAAGAACGTCAAGTTTCCTACCAACCACCTTGGCTTTGGACTCAATTAACTGCCCAAAGTTTAGATTTAAGGAAATTTTAACTACCAAAAGCTGAAGGCCGTGGCTTCACGATAAAAAAACATCTTGAAAAGCAGGAGTCAAGGTGAACGGGCTCCTATTGGCGGTGAACATACACGCTTGTGTTTTGGCAGCATTGAATCCCACAAGATTGGTTTCGCCCCAATTGGGGGCTACCCGAAGTCCGACATTCTATTATGCTCTGCCTCTCTTTCGGACTGGATTAGTTCCTTACTAGTTCGAGCACCCGACAGGTACCTCTCATTACTTTAGTTTTAAAATTATAATAAATTGTATCGCTTTTCTCCCCGTCAGTACCGGTGAGAAGAGAAAGTATATTACGACGAGAGCGGGAGTGACAGGACGCGCGGGGGAGGCGCGCCAATTGCGCTGATTGCTTCAATTGCTATCAATAAGCGCGGGCGCACGCTAGAGGTAACGCTTCGCACCATGACCTGCCTTATTGAATGTAGATAACTATGTGTTGTTGTTTACTTTCCTGTCTAGGTACTTTAGTTATGAATACAAGTATTAAGTAACAGGAAACTTTGTTGACCTAAACATAATGTTCATTAAATATACAAATCCCCAAGCTTCCTACTCACAGATATTACTGCAACTAATTGAACACTGAAAGTTCTCCTAACAAAGTGAACATAATGATTCACCGTAGTTTAGGATAAAACCTGTGGGAAGCTACAATACATTTATTGAATTGGATGTTGTTTCGCAGATGAATTACATTGTTTTTGATTATTGGTCATATGCCTATCATAATTTGCAGACGAATTGCCTTCAATAACGACAGCAAATGAATGGGAATCATAAGCTATTAGCTGCTGTGATTGATCACTTATATCGCCACGTTTTATTTATTCCTTGACACAATAATTTATAATATACTTGAATAATAACAAGATAACATAAACTGAATACTTTATGTAACTATTATGAAATTCTTTAGTAGTATTTACGCAACTCATAAAATAACTATTATACTGTATCTATATTTATATACATCCGACAGCGTCCGTATCAATATTTTTTTTAATATCATCTATGTAACACATATGGAATGCAATAAGGATTTGAGTATTGAAGTCGCGAGCGGGTCTACAATTTGTTTTTCTCTATTCAATTTTACTGTAATCGTATGATGATAAGTGTGTAATCACCTCATTCATTTCACAAATAAAGCTAGTAGGTAAACTTTCCAAATTTTTGAACTCCCAGATCCACTTACTTGATTCCATACTCTATTGAAACGTCCCAACGCACCCATCGCTACATAATCCGACCTCGACACATACCTTGGTATACGCACTCCTGCGCAGGGTCGTCGAACTTGCCGGACATCCCAATTGCTGCACAATAAAGGTGCGTTTGCCTCGTGACCTGCCTTGAACTTCGGTGGTACCTTGATCGGAGATGAATGGGTGAGGGAGAGATTGATATGTTTTGTTTGGTGGTGGAGGAGTACGCGTTATCATTTTATAGATACATATAGTAGGTACTCGTAGACTTGAAGAATGAGACGCATGAGTGACGGACACGAGGTTCGACGAAGGCTAGCTCGTGATTTTAATTTGACGTGCCAAAGCAATAACGTGCTGATTAGCTATCACGTAAGTAATTAAGGACATTACTAGGTAAGAGAGTGTCATTTATTTAATTCTCGTAAAGGTTGTGTTTTATGTACCTACTACTCTACTAGAGGACTACGTGTTGTAGTGTTCGTTATGTTAGTTGCCCATGAGTTACCTTCATTAACAGTATTTTGATCGCTCTTAGTACTTATCTCATGAGGAGATGTTTCACAGATTTTCCTCCATGACCACACCATAAGTACGTAAGTGCATACAAAATGAAATTGAAAGCTTTATGTGCTCAACTGTACCGATCAATGAGTCAGGTCTTCCACCTTTTATTGTCGCTTTCATATCGCGGTGTCCGGTTGCCATCCGGGACAATTGGACAGATAGACAGAAAGACTCATATGAGAACAAACGATATTGAACTCTACGAACATTTGTTAGCGTTGGGTTTCAATTGGAAGAGCAAGGAAAGGTCTAATCGAGGGAATTTATGTGTGGTTGGGTACCTTTGTTTTGTGTTGGCGTATAGTGATGAACTTTGATGAACGTCTATGGATACTTATGGGAGGTGTAGGTTGGTTGTGATGGTATAATGTAGGAAATACGCTTTAAGTATTGTATTTATTGACTTTAGAATAGTTGATTCGTCGAAACATTTTTTTTTTAAATATTATAATCTAGTGCTTGATAGTCCATTAATCCAAGAAGGCTTAAGGCTTCATAGTGCTTCTTACAGCACGCTGCGACCAATAGAAGGTGAGCATATAAATAAAAAACATATCAAAACCTATGCGGGTGAAACCGCGCGGCACAGCTAGTATTATACAAGTAATGAAAAGATTCAAGTAGACCGGAAGATAAACTAAGTCACACAAAAACATAAAATCCTGTATATTTGGTTGAGAAGTTACCTATTTGAACGAACTTGGAATCAATAACATGATTATAACTGTAGAAAATAAACTCATTTTCATTGCAAACAGCCAAATAACTCAAATACTTGACCACTCTAATGTAATACGCTAACTTTTCTGACCGCCTAAAATTGCTCACAAAAAATATGAACTCCATTCCATTGTTCAACATACATTACTTTTCGCAATGGGAAAATTATGGGCCTGTTTTAAACGTTAGCAGCTATGGATTTCAAAAACAAGCAATAGTCGTTGGTGGAGAGACTGGAATAAAAAGGTAGCGGTCGGGTAATAGTCAAAGTTAGTTTTTCATAGGCCCACTAATGTCCACGTTTGATGGACGGTCTCAAAGTGACCACATTAACGTTATACTAGAATTTAGGTATATTACAGTTTACGTGAAATTTCCGTAAGAGAAAGGTTTTAGCTAAGTAGCTTAGAGTACTAAGTTACATAATATTAGAAGTACGAGGAAGTTATTATTATTTTAGTACAGACTTAGAAAATTACTGGTTTGATCTTTTTTCAGTAACGAAGATTGTTTACAAATATTACAGGCAATTCCAGTGATATATCAAGAAGATTAAAGCACATTCTTGTTATGATATATCGGTAATAATTAGTATCAAAAGAGAATACGGTGAGAGACTAATGGCTAATGATTCAGATTGAACAAAATGGAGGACATTAAAAAAGTTAAACGACATTGTGTTTCTTTGTAATTATTGTCGTGGGACAGCTGCTGCGGTATGTGAGAAATTAATAAAAGGACTGAAGGAAGGGACACACACGTCATTGGTATTTTAAATGCAATTAAGTATCGTAGAAATACAAGATACGACACTACGTATTATTAGCGATGTGATGCAGTTACTTACATAGGTGACAGATGTGTTGGCTATTGCTAATATTTGGATGATTTGTTATTAATTTGTATAAAGCACAATGTACGGACGACAGCAGGTCAAGCTACCCTAAACTGCCAATTATTCCCAATTAGCCTTGAGCCTTAATGCTTTATAGATAAAGTTGAAAATCTAATAAAGAAATCTGACAGATTGTAATAGCTCGATGTGCTGTCGTCTGTACATAGCCACATTTACACGCTAGGGTTGAACTAAAGAATATATATTATAATCCTGTTGGAGCGTAGCAAGACAACATAAAATTAATAGAAAAAACTCGTTATGTGAACTTTAGCAATTGTCATAGTGTAATGTCGTATGGTATTCTATTGTGGGGAAATGCCGCTGATTTTTTTAAACTATCTTTGTTTTGCAAAGGCGAGCTTTTCGATCAATTTGTAAATTTATTTCGAGACACTTCCTCAGAGAAAATTAAAAGAGATTAATGTAATGACGTTGTGACTACGTGAGGGTCACCAGATCAATCTCCATTCACACACACAGAGGGAGACCATTGATCTGGTGACCCTCCACGACCAAACTCCCGACCACGTCGTACCCGACCCACATCGCAACACAACTGCTCAGACCCGTCCTCCGTACGGCTTCACCAGACAATATTCAGCAGACGAATCGCTTGGATCGAACTGTTCATTACTCGAATGTGTTTAAATTTTGAACCTCAAAACATTTTAGGATTATTGCTATCGTTTAGTCACAGTGTCGATTGGAATCTGTCAGGTTACGTACGAAAATAAATATTTCTAAGGATAACGTACGTTTTCTACAACTTTAAAAGAGGCCTGACACGGCTTCATTGTTTTGAATATATAAGTTCCGTGTTCAGTAATCGAAGCTCCATGTCTGTAGACACTCGAACGCTGGTATTTAGAACTCCAGCGTAGTCATACTAGAGTCAATGACAAATCTAGCGAAGGATGCCCAAAATGCGCCCCCACTGAAGATAACATCATTCATCATCACCCCACTGCTGGGCACAGCCGCACAGGCCTCCACTCATACATTGAGCATAATCACCACGCTTGCTCAATGCAGGTTGGTGATTTCAGACTTAAAGTCCAGGTTTCCTTAAGATGTTTTCTTTCCCCTTGACCTTGTAATCAGTGATTGGTGTCCAAGATATAGAAAGTACAAAAGTTATATTGGTACTTGCCTGGCCTGGAATTCCCCTGGAATTGAACTCATACTTGAGAGGCTGGTGTTTTAACCACTTGGCCACCACGACTTCTAGGCTTGCACTTGTATGTACTTTGTGTTAAGCTGCCAATTAGTAGGTACATGTTTAATTCATTTAAATATGCTCTGTCTGCTAAGAGTAGGTATGTCATGCTCACTCTGAAGTTTCGCTGGGGGTGGCGCGTGTGTTAGATCATTAAATTCCTTTCAAATTTGTTGTACACGTCCTATCCGTGAACGGACGCCATCAGAGGGTGTGTGAGAGAGTGGTCATCCACCGATGGTTGTCTCTTAGCTGCCACAGCTTTTATTAATTTCTGAATTGTGTTTATGTTTTCTTCAATTGATGATTTTAACATGCACATATTTCTGCATCGTTCTCACACACATAATTTCAAGATTAATGATGTAATCAAACATTTTGTAAAAAAATTATAATTTTATGACAAAAAAACGTTTTAAAAAAAAAGGAAACCGACTTCAAAAAATACTTAAATTGAAAAAATAATTTTATTTTTGTCATGGCTCTAGAAGTCGGTGTCTAGAGGTTTCTGTTGTTTAGCTCGCCACTGACTTCTAGATAAGATTTTCCTTCTAAGTGTTTGCATATTAGTGTCTTAGTCGAAATTCGAAAATTACATTTTTCACCTCATAACAATAGTTTCAGCCATAACCCATGTTACAATAAGTTCTCATCAATACGAAAAAAAACCTTATCTCAAAAACTACTGAACCGATTTTGGTGAAACTTATAGTATTCCCTAAGAGAAAATATATAGTACAATAAAAAAAGAATTACTGAAATCGGACTTTTAGTTCCGGAAATAAGCGCGCACAAACATAAAAACATACATATTACATACATACATACACTTGAAATTTGGCTTACATACATACGACTCGAACTCATAACCTCCTTTTCTTGAAGTCAGTTAAAAATAGACACCTACGCTTTGGAATTGGTAACTAGCTCCATCATACCTACTATCTCACTCAATAGGGATGTTTCCTGGGTAAAAACAAATTATTCTATTTAGTCCGTCATTTAGATTATAGAAAAATATTGGATACGTATATTTTGTTTTATCATATCAACAAAAATTGACAAATATAAAAGGCATCAAAGATCAGGAGTGGTGGCTGGTGACGTCACTGGTCGCTAAAAAGTGAAGCGTGCAGTGACGTCACACGAGTTTTCAACGCGCTGTGTCGTCTTCATTTTATGTTTTTAATATGAAAAAAGAAAAAATACGTGTCTAGTATTTTTTGGAAATCTGACTGACGGACTAATTAGTTTTTTTAGTCAAATACCCTATTGATTTACTTGAAATAAATGCTTTGATTTGAAGCCACATTTTTAACCTTAAAAATATAGCAAAATCATTGCCTACACACATCTATAAATCACTCACTTTCAGACCAAAAAAAAAACTTCCAAAAGTAAACAGCACCCCTAACCTGCTTGGTCACGACTTTATCACAAGATTTATGATAATGATTATTCATCTGCCGACCTCCGCCCACGGCGCAAGGTGATGTCCGACCGGAAACGGAAGGGCGCTGGGCGGGCGGCCGCCCCGTGTCTTAATTTCCGGTCACATCGCATCACAGATCTCCTTACGATTATGCTCCTCTCTTATCCCCGGGTGATGCTGGATAGCGTATTTTTCGTGGAAATTGGATGTAGGTAGTAGTTTATAGATAGGTAGTTAGATATCTAAATGTTTTGACAGTGATGCAAATAAACAAGAATCTAGTCTCTTTATTAATTATTTTTCTTACACTTTTCATGTACGATTTATAACTAAGCATTTCTTCATCAGTAGTGTATTAACATAACCATTTATTGTAAACTTAAAGTGAGTAAGTTTGTCATTACTATTTTAACACTATCTTGTTATTAGGATACATCCGTGTGTCCTAATTGACAATTTAAAACTATCTTTTAAACTATCAACAATCTAAAATAAATCCAAGATAAAGTACCGAAACCCCGACACTTCACATCTCCAAACTCTGATACATTCCAAGTCGAAGTCCAATCTTTGAATATAGCCAAAGAAAAGCACATATAATTTGACAAACCCGACCTTAAGCCGTTCAAATAACCGGCCATGTTGTCGCGATCACCTTATTTCGGCTCGATCAGGGTGGACGGGGGAATATTGGAATATTTTTCATACAAACACGACTCTACGTGGACACTTCTACTTGGTACAATATTGCTGGGAAGTAGCGTGGGTTTACATGGAATTTTCCAAAAATATATTATTTTTATACCATAGTGCAAGTATTAAGTCCTTTTATTTTATGTTGCTGAGGAGTTTGTTGCATCATTTCTTCCTAGCTAAAACAATAGGAATATGGTAAAGCATGGGTATTTAAAAGGGAGTGATGGTTCTTACCTTAATTTCATATCTTATTTTATTTTTTTTGAATTGTCATAATTTCCACACTTTTATCGAGGGATACGATGACAGTAGAAAATACGTGTATAATAGACAAAATATGTCTATTCTCATCCCCGGTAAGTTTGACTACATTGTAGCAGGTATACGACTATCAAAGTAACGTCACTTGGCATTCATTTGGCACTTCTAATGCATATGTGCCAGATTCATTGCCAAAACACTAGCGCAATTAATAATAGTGATAATTTAAACGATTATTAAATAGAATTTAATAATAGGTTCCAACTAAAGCCGTTCATTGATGGTCTTTAATATGAATGGATTATTGATTCAGTTGCATCCAACATGATGTTAAAGATACTCTATACTTCTTTCGAATTCTCGAAGACACGCAAGATCCGTTTTATCATCGGTTTTTTGTATCATTGATTTTTCAGTGTAACGAGACACTTTTTGGTGAAACTGGTAGTGCTCTAATTAATTAGAGCACTACCAGTTTCGTTGCTCAGTAAGTAGTAACTGAGATGTGGAATTAGTTAGGCAATACATACCGGTACTCTACTGCAGCTAAACTTCTTATCTAACTGGATGTAGTTAGACCCCTATGTAGTGATGTAGTTGGAAACCCTATGCCCTTCCTACCTTTTTATCATCTACTTACCCCTCTCTACCTTTTTAAATCTTTATATTTATGTATTACCTATATTATCATAGCATTATTTATTCATAGAAGTCCCCAATATAGCTTCGTTTTTCCTGTTTGGGAAAAGGATAAGCAGGTGCTGATAAATTGGTCGTAGAATTATAAGACGGATCGGACATTAAACTTTGCATCACAGTATCGTGGGTTAGTAAGTATTGCTTAAAGGCCCGAGGTTTTCTTAATTTTTTTTTTCTTTGTCACCATATAACACTCTTTTTACCGTAGGTGGTTGTGTCACTGTCCGGCGGCGGTCAAACTTTATATATTTTATGTTTCGGCACACCGCGCACCTCGCCCCGCACCCCGCATCCCGCATCCCGCATCCCGCACCCCGCACCTCATACCGCTCGCATTTATTACACCACTTGTTTCTAGACAAGTTTTAGATATGATAGATATTTATATATATTTTTTCCGTATATGTATATCTTAAGCGTAATATGTATTACATTTATAAGATATCATTTCGACGAAATGCTAGATGTAAAACTATTGCTATCAGGAATCTCAACAGAAACAGCGGACAGTTTCAGCATTCGAGGAGTGTCCGAATCTACGACTAAATGGAATTATAATTTGAGGATGGGGCTGGTGATGTTTCGTTAATGCTGTAAGGATTATCAAATGCATTACCAGAACGAAATATTAAATAGTCCGAGATATTAATTGAGATTTGAGGACGAATGTGTTAGTAGGAATGGAAGTTAATTAGAACAGAGATTTTTAATTTGGACAGACGGCTATCAAAGTCGTGGGCCAGGTTAATAATGTAGCAGTTGAAATATTGTATATGCTATTGTATGCACCGACGTGTATGTAAGCAGTTAGCATGTAGGTACTTGTACCTATATTTTTTCTTTTTTTAAACGTTGTCATCATTGCTCAGCACTTCAATCGTGTAGTCATTTGGTATTCAGTAATTGAAATCTTCCAGTCTAAACGAACTCATGTCAATGTTCGACAACAAGTACCTCCCGCTATCCCTTCACTAGTGCACACACCCCCTATATCTTGACAATATCAGACGATCTCGTTATAATAACGAACAGTCGTCCAATACAGCGGGTGTCCGTTTACGAGGTACCCTAATCTTACGGAACCCACCTTGATATCGCCTTAATAAAGACGTCACGTGGACACCCATCGTAAAAATCATCTGACGTGATAGCTGCACCATGTTGAAGTGGACAGTGGGGAGTTTGATGTTTGTGCCTGTGTGGGTGTGTTTAACGTTATGAAGATTCGAGTCTATTGAAGTAATATTTGCCATTTCAATGGAATGCTAGATGTAAAACTATCGATACCAGGAATCTCTTAACAGCGGACAGCTTGCTAAAATCAAGCCCAGCAGATTAGCTCTCTGAAGTGGCAGTGGGCGGGGCACATAGCTCGTAGAGCCGATGGCCGATGGGGCAGAAAGGCTCTTGAATGGCGACCACGTACCGGCAAGCGCAGCGTTGGACGCCCACCGACTAGGTGGTCAGCCGTAGGTGGTTGGCCGCGTCCAAACGTTCTTTTTGGAAATCCTTGGGGGAGGCCTATGTCCAGCAGTGGACTTCATGTGGCTGAAATGATGATGATGATTTGAATTACTTTGTGTAAATAATTTCATTACCACTTCTCTCAAAAAGGTGAAGGAAAACACCATGAATATCCTAGAGGCAAAAATATCTGCCAACCCGTACATGGCCCGCGGGGTAGATTACGGCCCACTTACTCTTACCGAGAGGAGGCCCAGAGTGGAAACATTAGCTGATTATGTTGGTAACAGTTGGCTCTTGATAAAATCTATCTGAAGTAGCAATGTTATCTTGAATTTTCTTATAAATTACTAATACCTATAACAATGTTATCTTGAATTTTCTTATAAATTACTAATACCTATAACCATTCATAAATTAAAATATAGCATCGCAAAATTCCTTTGATTCGTTGTCGACTGGTGATGAAGGTAGACAAGTTGCTGGCGGCATTGCCACGTTGTTTGGCAATGCTTAGCCTTCACAGCTAACTTAGGTAGTATTAAAGGGATATGCATATAGATATAATATTATTAGATTCCATAATGATGTAAGGTCAACTCGGTCCATTTCTATGAAATAATGGTATAATTTCCCTGTCTTTTGTGGTTACTTCTACACTCTGGGAAAATTAGAAAGTAAGAAGTATTACCACAATTTATTAAAAAAAAAACAACACTAAATTCGATGAACATTCGTATATCTGTGGGTATTAATGTGTCCGTATTAATGTAGGTACCTACGTGTAAGTATGTTTTCTGAATACTGTGAATTTATACAACTTGAAGTAGCAAAACGCAGCTTGGAATAAATACGCAATCAAATCAGCACAGAGGAAGGTGGGTAAGTTTGGATAACAAAAATAAAAGTAATAAAAAGCAGACGGACGCCGCGATGACCGTCCGGGGCGACATGTGGCTGGCCACTTGCATTTTTTAAAAATAAAATTTGCATACGTTTAGGGTCCCGCACGCTTTTCATGGCGGGCTCGGAGACATTTTTAAACAATATTACGAAGGCTAAGGAGTTTATAAAACGGTTTATACTGCGGTAAGTTTGGGGATCGTCTAATGAAATTGTTTTTGGCTATACGCTCCGCTGTAAAGTTTTATTGGAACGAAATTCTGTTTTGGTAAAAACGTTTTTTGGTGATCAGAATTTGGATAGAGTCAGAAAATAATCCGAGATAAACGTGCGTCTATTGCGTGAAAATCCTGAATATGGTACCTATTTGAATAAAAAAGTAAATATCGAGCGGAGCTTTGTGGAGGCTAAATGACCTTAGCCATCTTTATAAAAGGTTTATTCAGTGGAATTGGAAGTATCAATAACAATTTATGACTTTGCAAAACGACAATGAATTGAAATTTAATCCTTTTGATATTTATCATAATATTTCCAATATATTAGTTGCTTTTATTTGGTTCCTAATAGCATAATTTCTTACTTCCTATTTTTAAAATAATCCTTCCATTATTCCAACTGAGCTTCAGCTAATGTATCTCACATATCCGAGTGGTCTTCTCATCAATTCCCCTTCCCTTACAGCCCATTCGGAACTACTTAACAGCTTATTTTCAGATCTCCCTTTAATTACCGAATTAAAAGCCACTGGCCTGTGAAAGTGCCACCATTCAGTTCTCACGTCAGTCACTCGGTATCGTTAAAAACAAAACCACCTCAATGTGACACAGGGAAATCATGTTTAATCTTGGCACTTGACTTTCAACCTTATTGCTTGAGAGGTAAAGTGTGAGATAGGAGGTGTTATAACATGTAATGTGTCTCCCACGGTGTTGAATCTATTTACGTATGTGTTGGTCTCGGAGTGTATCGAGATGAGATTGTTGCATGCGTTTGTAGTTTTGAATGGTGTGTCTCATTATGGAATTTCTTTATGAAATTACCTACTGCATGGAGAATACTATTACAGTGTACAGACATATTAATATCAATAGAACACTTGATAGACTATTTGATTAGTAAAAATACTGCCCAGTTACAGTAATCTTGGAAATAGCAAGATTGAAAACCAAACAGAAAAAAGACACTTTGCTTATGAGTACTTTTCTATTTTTTTAAGTTGCCCCTCACTAGGAATTACTTCTGTATCGTGGGTGTGTTTACATACATAAAGCCACATGCACAATCAGCCAGACTATACAACAACTACCTGTAAAAAGAAACTTAATAGATGTACTTAAAATAATAAATCAGAAAAAGTACACGTAGTTTCAATGACAAACTATGTTACATAAAACTATGTTACATAAAACCTAAAAAACTCACTTAATGAGCAGCTTTTCAGTCATTCAGTTCCTTTTTTCGCGCACCCTTTACCGGCCAACATGTCGCCGCGCTACAAGCAGCATTAAGCCGTATCAATCGACAAGAGCCTGTACATCATCTCACGACCGTTCACCTCGCCGCCGCGGTCGACGGGCATCGCATTTTTTTAATCATATTTTTATTTCAATTTCGCAGGCAGCCCACATGTGGCGCCTCTACCCTTCCCACGTCAAAGAAGTTCCACAGGTATTTCAGACTTTATTTTTGAGTTGTTAAGGTTCGGTTTGAATTGTTTTGTGTAAGTTAGTTTAATGTTTGCTTGTAAGTTAGTAAGCGTTAAATGAACACAAGTAAAGCGAGGACACGTTTATGGTAGAACGCTGAGAACACCTGGAACGGTTCTTGTAACATATTTATACGATTTCTTGGAACAAACGTTTGTTTTGGCACATTCAGATCGTGTTTTGTTATTAATTTTATAATTAATGTGGTGAGAAAATATATGACTTATTTCGACCGAAATTCGCGAGATTCGAGGTAGGAATTGTAAGTCATTGGTATTAAACGAGGTGCGCGAGTGATGTGAAACATTTTGTTAATGAGAAAGTCATTTAAGAAAACGCCACGAAACAAATGATTTTCAATCAAAAAATATATTAAGGTAAAAATCAATCCCTTGAACCTATTCTCATGTTATCTTTCGGAAACCAATCAGAATAATTCTTTGAACTATTGTTTGGACTGGCGCGCGCGGCACGATTTAGCTACAACGATGAACTTCTTGAAATCATATAATTGAGTTCAGAATATTTCAGTAACAATTAACTTATATTTTCAGTAGTGACTCTCAAAAAGAATGCCCTAACTGTAAAAGTCGACATGACATATTGAACGCCGGTTTGAGCTGCGAAACACGCTACACGTATCACCTACAAATGAACCTCTTTAGGTAAATCAATCCTCTTTATAATTTACTCCAGTATGACCTTCGCAAACCGCTGTCCTGTCAAAGCCATCACTCGACATTACTCACATACAAAAACAGATGATGGCTTGCTACGAGTATGTTTTCTCAGCCGACTGCGCCTGTTAACGTCATTAGCCGGTTGTCATCGCGACGCGACTCCTGATTAATTGTCTGAACTACGCACTGACAGACAAAATCACTGGCTGTATCTTATTAGATCATTTCATTATTGTTTTTTTTACTAATGCTAAATTAGCTAGGTGACTTGATTTAAATTAGCATATCGTTTTCTGTAGTAAAGCTTACTGAAGTAACAAAATTAAGTCGGCTGAATGACATTAAAGATTAACTTTATACTTAAGTTTAAAAAAGGCATCCATTTTACCGAAAATAGTAATAAAATATTTCTTGCCTTTCATTCTTTTGCCTAAAACTTTTAAGCTGACCTTTGCAACATAACTAGATACCTTTCAGAACTAGTGTATTTCCACACCGGAGTATATTTAAATCGCTCCCAATTCTCACGGCGACTTCTCCAATCCCCGGCACGCTAGCTAAACCTACCTTCAGAGCAAGTTTATTTCCGTTGCAAGACATGTCTTACCAAGATATTTCCCGAACATAAAGATCCCGCTGCCCCTCACTACGCTCAGCTAATCCAAATACGTTTGTCCACAAAAATGCGTTCAACCTTTATTTTGGGAAAACACGACTATTTCGATGGCGGACGCGACAGGTGTCGTGACTGTAGGGTTGCCAGCAAAGCGATTGTGCTTCAGGGATTTTGAATTTTCATGAGATAGGATAGTATTCTGATTAGCCTTCATGCAGAGTTAACTGCAAAAGTTAAGGAAACAGCGCCCAAATGAATATTCCTATTAAATTGGTATATAACGCCTACGTCGTTTGAGATATCTTCATCATCATTATCAACCTTTTTATCGTCCCACTGCTGGGCACAGGTCTCCTCTCATACATAGAAGGCGCGTTTGAGATATAAATTAAAGTTATTATTTAATAGAAACTAATTTTTGCTGAAATCTAGTCAGTAATGTGTATTTATTACTGACTAAATTTGTGTGAAATTTGTCAGCTCTAAATCAGAATTTAAGCTTAAGCATGCAAGCTTAAGCTGTAATCATGATTGTTATTAGAAGAAACATTCAACGATATTTCAATCTTGTTTACCTATGTATACGTGGCAACCCTGGGCAACAGGCACAGGCGCCGTGTCGTGGTCGAGCGCTACATTCGTCACTGTCGCGGTCCATACGCTGTAGACGTCGCCGCTTTTTCCACCAAACCTAACGTTTACACGTCGCTCCACGCAACGTAGGCGTACAAACAAATACCTGGGACTCTCATAAATCTCGCGACATTAACCTTCCGACACCAAATAATATATAGTTTTGACGGCAGACTGCACGGTCTAATAAAAAGTCATAAATCATTTTTTGTATGTTTATTTAGCTTTCAATTTTAATATTTGTGTAGGTTTATACTGAGTGAGTTATGAAGCTTGTACCGGATGTGGCGAAAATATGTCCGCCTTCTTTGTGTCGTACACAAGGTGCATGAAACATGAAAAAGAAAAGCTACAATTATTTACTTTCCTATATTTAAGATCACGAACCAAATAAAAGCTAGTCACATTCATAATCTTCAAAACAATGTTCAAAGCGCGCCACAAGCCACTGAAGTTTATCATAAAACTGCCCAATCCTACGTCCCAGAAACACATCAGATAATTTCACTTTCGATTGTTTTCGTAACGTCAGTTATTAAAAGTGGGTAGGATGGGTCAAAGCAACAGACTATTGGCGGGGAGCCAGGGCCTGTGGGCATTAATCAAACAAGTAGAGGATCACTCAAAAATCGCTTCGTACACTCGACAGACGTATCGATAAGTTTGACGATCTTGTAAACACTAACGTTTTTTTGACGTGGGTGTAGATTAGTGTGAGGTACAGAGAGATTAGTATTATTTGTTTTAGTTTTTTTGCAACACTTCGGAGGAATTTACAAGTTTTCTTAGCTTCGTAGTGGGATCTGCTTGGGAACCCACGCTAGTTTTGTTATTCAAAACAAACCTTGTTTTCAGCAAACAAAACGATAAGTATCCACAACTCAATAACAAGCAATGACAAATAATTACGAATAGAAATAGGTACCAACAACAAAAACTGGACTGGTAATTTTTTAATGAAATGTTTACTAATTATGCGTCCTCTCCACTTATTGTAACATCAATAAAACATGTTAAAGTATCTATTTAAACTCACACTACTCTGTGCTTAAGGTAAACAGGGAGCGTTCACACTGGCCGTCAGCGGCGCGCATTAGCCCGTCAACGCATGTGTGAACCGCCTTTATCAACAGCCAGCACAACTATGATCTCATAACTGAAGCAAAGAGATGTGATCTCATTGCTGCGAATGGGAGAAAATAAATGTATCGATAAATAATTTACCATTTTGTAGAATTATACCCATGTAAAGTTGACGCTCATAGAGTTAAATCGTTTGACGAAAAACCAAATGTAATTTGAAATAACTCATGTTTATATTATATTTCATTTAAGTTTAAGTAACGAGACTGGTAAAATACGAAATGGCAAAGTTTAAATTCAGAAAGAGCATATCAAAATCTATAAAAATAGCAACTATCAAAACTTCCAGAAAACTGTAAGTAGGTACAAAAAGTAAAACTACCAAATGACTGTAGGTACTGAGATGCTTGCGTTGATTTTGTTCACTTAAAATAATTTTGTTCCCATCTCCTCACTGACCCGAGTCTCATTTTGGAAACTAACAAAAATTTCCCGGTTTCTGGAAACCAATTCCTTTGTTTTATTTACTACTCACGGATTAAGTAAACTTCCTGGCGCCAACAATCATTTCATACCTCTGATGTTGTGGAAACAATTCACAAAAGTCATGATCACTCATACAAATTGATAAATAGATCGTTCAGAATTATTACATAAATGTTGGGCAAATAAACAATGGGTTTAATGTGAGCACAAAAAACACTTACAATAACATGCTCAGTAGCTCATGATGGCTAGTTCTGTTTGGCTTGCCAGTCATATTTTATGAATATAACAGTGAAAAAATACGAAAGCACATCAAGCTACTACAATATGTCAGATGTGTTTATTAGATTTTCTACTTTATCTCTAAAACATTAAGGCTCAAAGTTGATTGGTAACATTTGACAGTTTCGGGTAGCTTGACCTGTTGTCGTCTGTACATTACAAAAATATAGTTTAAAAAAACTACAAAAACATGATTTGAAAAAATATCAAACTAAAAAGAAAAAAATAATAAAAAAAATTAAAAAAGCGTGAGGCGCTTTGTGCCATAATTTTTGTACATTAAGCGCTTCACGCTATTTTAAAATTATTTTTACCTGTTTTAATTTGATATTTTTTTGTTTAGTTTTTTAAACTATATTTATTTTCAACTTTTTAGTTCGATATTCTTTCTTAATAAACAACGAACGAATGAACGTATTGAAAACGGTGGGACATTTTACAGTAATGAGCCGCTCACCCGTAGTCCAAAGAGTTAGAGACGGACAAACAAACAAGCAAACATACAAGTGAAGGTAATAAAAAGCATGTAAAAAATAGTACGCAAAGTAGTCAAACACCTTGAATTCTCCATAAAGTTTGTCTATGTGGTCCATTGCTTGATGTCAAGGTGCCTATATCAAAGTTGCCATACTTAACGTCTTTTCATATTCATGGTTCCTGATTTAGTTAATTTAAGTTAAACAAATATAGAATTTATTTTAGTCGTAATGAAGTTCACTTCAGAGTGACAAGCATTATATCAAAAGTCTTAAAAACATTTGAAGCTGTATCGTAAACTATACTTAATTATTTAAGAATTAAAGTTCTCTTTCCAATTGGTCATTTGTTCAAATGCTTAACGAATTAATCTGGAACATACATCGGTTGACCAATCTGTACCTACTGGTGACGTAATCCGACGAGATACTTCACCTAAGCTGAAAACCTTTATGTTAACTGAGAAGATCACAAGCCTGGTCTCAAAGTACCTTCGAGTTGCTTTAGACAGAACAAGTTGCCATTAATAGTAGGTAGGTATGGGTGAACAAGATGTCGATCGTCTGGCGGCAAGGTGGACAGACGACGTAAGATATATGTATACACAAAAGCTGTTGGAGAGCATTTATAAATCTATACTAATATATAAAGCTGAGAAGTTTGTTTGTTTGAACGCGTTAATCTCAGGAACTACGAGTCCGATTTGAAAAATTCTTTTTGTGTTGGATAGCCGCTTAATTCAGGAAGGCTTTAGGCTATATATCATCACGCTGCGACCAATAGGAGCGGAGCATAACAAACTTCTTGCTAACGAAGTCGCTTGCGGTCGCTAGTAAATAATAAAGTTAAGGCCAGACAACGCTTCTGCGTTGTTGATGTTTAGACATTGCGCAATCTAGACTCGATTCCTTTGATAAAGATTGAGCCTTAATAGCTCTGGAATGAAAGAGCTCCCCAAGGTCCTTAGCAGCTCTGGACAGATCCATAGAAAGGTACTTACCTATCAAAACTTTTTGGAAGTAGAGTAGGCAAGCTCAGCTGTAGGACATTAATGGTTGATAAAAAAACTTTGTGGGAAGTTAGTGTATGTCAACACCACAGTAATGTTCTGGCACAATTTGTAATTTTAGATATTGTTCCCGATTTTCCAATACAAAAGAATTCGTAAAACCATATTGCCATGAATATGTTGTGCGCTAATACATTATGTAGGATGTTATCTGGTCGGCGGCGAGTATGGAGAATTAACCAGCGCTTCAGAACATAGCTATATTTTACAATAATAAATGTATGCCCGCGGCACACGATATATGTATTTTTATACGCCTCTCGCTGACGCCACAGTCTACATTAGTAAGTAGGCTCATTGGACAATTTTCAAAATATTATGGAATCTATGTTTAGAAAGTAACTTCAAAATTAAAAGTTGCGAACAATAGCCCCGATTCGCTAGTTCACATCCTAAACTAAATTTAACATCAGTGCATCTTTTTCTCTCTATTTCATTAAGAAAAGGACAGAAGATAAAATGTCAATTTCGACCTGTCAAATTAGTCCACTTTTGACGTACACTGGCGTATTTTTAGTTACCTACATGGTAATCACTTCTAAACTGTCTATGGAGTATCTTAATTTGACAGGATTAAACTAAAATGTTATCTTCTATCCTTTCCTTAACGAAATGGAAAGAAAAAGATGCATATAACTTAAAATTAATTTAGTTTGTGAAGAACAGAATCGGCGCCATTGTGTTACAAAAGTTAAAGTATATAAATACTTAAACAGCATTTCAATATGTACCCAGTAAACGTAAGCTTAAAAGACTACTGAGATTCAAAATTCGGGGCCATGTCAGCTACTAGAGTGCATTTTGCGTCTAACTTTCGTACCATCTGAATCTACTGCATTCCCCTACACTTGACATTGTATCGCGCGCTAAAAAGATTTATATCTCCTTAGCGTTTATTAGCTGATATATTTATCTCAAATACTCAGAGATATTGCTCTGCTAACCCTCTCCGAAGGCGTGCAGAAAAAATCGTCTAAATATCGTAAATCATACGCTAGGTGTCTAGCTCGCAATCTAGCTAATAGGCTGAAAAAAATGTAGCTGAAAAAATACAATATAGAGTAACAATAAATATTATACAATGCAGTCTATCTTTATTAGGATTGCTTACTGTTATAGGCCTGAGAAATTGGACTGAGATAAAGTGAATGAAATACTACAGATGTTTTAAAAACACACTTGTGGTTACGCAACATTTAACTTGATTTAAAGCTATCTAGTCAGTTCACTGACTAGCTGTTCAAAAGTTTTTGGAAAATAGTTCAGGCATTTTTCATCTAGAAAAAGTTAGTGAAACAAAAATAAAAGAAGAATGATAGATGAATTTTGATTCTAAAACGTCACAGTAGGTAAGAAAAAAATACTACTAAAAATATCAGGTAAGATAAATACATATTTATTGCGGCTGTCATATTTTATATAATCGACATTAAACAACCACACATAATCATGTGTGCTATCATGCACTTTTTATAATTTTACAACATATTTCACAATGAAAAATATCCACGTGTAAGTCCAATCAAAGCATAAGCAAAATAATATATCCACCTTTTAATTGCATATTATATTCAAACGTAACTGAAAGTCTGCAGCAATCATATGTGCCTCACATTATCATAATAAAAAATGTGAAAATATTCAATAAACAACATAAAACGTAGAATTTTTGAATAATTTATTACTAAAGACGCACTTTCCGTAACTCTCTGTATTACGGAAAGTGCGTCTTTACAAGATCACTAATAAATTATAGAAAAAATGTGTCTTTTCTGCCAAGTGCAATGTCGGGCTAATGAGAGAGCTGTTTCATGTTGTAATAGTAAGCAGAGCGGGACATGTTCCATATTAAAGAGATCATCATTAATGTCTACAATGACGACGTCGGAGGTGTTCTCTTGTGTACGTGTCTGCAAACAAAACAATTGCGTATTTTATAATAAATCTCTTACTTTTTTTTTTTTCTCAATTATGTAATGTGAGATCTGTCCCATTGCAGACGTTATTAAAATAATCTACCAAGTGTGTAAAAGTTGCTTAACTTCAACTCATAAGTTCGTAAAAGCGAAATAAATAAATCGCTCAGTAATAACTATGTAATGTTTTTTAGAAAGTTTCACAGGGCTATTCCTTTATTTCAAACTACAAACTTATTTATTTATTGCGAAAACGGGTAATTCGGATATTATTATCGATACAAAAGAGATGACCCAGCTGAGGGTATGCAATTTTAATTGGCGTTTGTCTCTACTTGTTGTACATTACTGATAATCACATAAATTTTACAAATCCATTCACAAGAAAATAATAAAAGAAAAAAACATGATCATAATATAAATAATACCTAAATGTCAGGAAATTTTGTCATATTTTTTCCTTAAAAGTCATATAACCTGCCACTACTTACTAAATATTTAGGTATCTAACTAGGTAACCATCACACAATATTTTGTACGAGATAACGGTGGCTATTCATTCAGCCACATCATTAAAACCTTAGACACACACTATAAAAATGTGATACAATTCGACACCTTATTTTTTGTATTTATCCAATCAGTTCACACGTTTCAAAGTTATGAACCCTTTGAATTTGTGAGAGCAGAAGAAAATTGATATATTATTACAAATGAACAAGATTTTTTAAACGAACCGTAACATTGGCTAGTTTTTTGTTATGTATAGGCATTAATAACATTCATCAATCTTCAGTTTAGTCTGTGTGGGATGTCTCCTGGGTGTTTCATCAAGGTTTCATTAAGCAGTGGAAGGTGGGTCGAAGTATTTGGGTCAGTATTGAGACTAGTCATTTTAGGCTCTCCTTGAGGGCGGAATCGTCCGAGAAGACCTTGAAATAGTTTCTAGATATTGTTACTAGGCATGTATGAATTTGTGTGCAAAAATAAATAAATATATATTCTTTGATCTGTTTAAGTCGTATTTATAGACGGTATGTCACTTTATATCAAATAAGTGCTTCCTATTTTTTAATGAAGTTTCTATAGAAGATGTATCATTCTCATAAATAAGTAATTGAGGAAAGAGACTGATTGTCGACCCATATTTAACTCGAAATGGTCTCCAAAGCCTGGAGCACAGGCGTAGAGTAGCCAGCCTTTCGGTCTTCTATAGGATACATTCTGGCGAGTGTGCAGGGGAATTGCATGATTTAATTCCTCCATCTCCGTTCCACCGTCGTACGACCCGTCGTACGGCGACTTTCCACCCTTACGTTGTTGACACCACTACGATCCGGACGAGGTGTTTCGCTTCTTCTTTTATACCGCGTACATCAAGGGACTGGAACAATTTGCCGGCGGCGCTGTTTCCGTCACACTACAATTTGAGTGTCTTCAAGGCTAGAGTGAATAGGCTCTTAATAAACTAGCGCGCTTTACCATCAACGATTGCATCGCTGTTTACCATCAGGCGGAATTGCGGTCAAGCGCTGGTTTATAATTAAAAAAAAAAAAACTTACCTATTTAAGCGAGTTAAAGCGTGTTCCGGCCTTCAGATACCAGACAGAATCATTAATTATTTTATAGTAGCTAAAATACCACAGATTCCGCAACACAAGAAAATAAAATCGGCATTGTTCACCAGGTATAATAAATACCGCAACACCGATGTTTACCTTAGGGGACGCACTATTTCTAGCTAGCCGCGTGCCAACACGGCACAACTCACTTTGTTCACGATTTTATTTATGTATATGTGTGTCCCGCGGTTTCACCCGCGTAAGTTTTGATCCCATAGGAATATCGGGAAAAAAGTAATTCTATGTATGTAAGTATTATTCTAGGTTATAAACTATCTAGTAACAAATATCTATACATTTTATTTTATTTATTTAGGTTAACCAACGTTTACACTGTACCTACATTATTGTGATTTGAGGACTAGGGTAATACTTACAAGTGCAATAATTAATTATAGGGTAACTCCACATGCACAAAAAACGGTTTACATTAGATAGGTACTTAATTAAAACTTAATTGACATTATAATTGATAAACATACATACAAAAATAATTAAATAACAATAGGCGGGAAGTTGAACAATAGGTAACATAACAAAATAATAATAATCATTTGCATATAAATTATCTAGATACGTACATCCTCAAAAACTTTCGCATTTTCAATACCTATTACTTATGTAGTAATGGTTTAGCGTAGGGAGGCCCCCAACAAGGTGGACCGATGACCTGGTGAAGGCCGCGGGAAGCCGATCGATGCGGGCAGCACAAGGCCGGTCATTGTGGAAAGCTTTGGGGGAGGCCTTTGTCCAGCAGTGGACCTCTATAGGCTGAAGAAGAAGAAGGAGAAGAAGTTTAGTGGGATACTTTCACTGTTGGTACTTTGTGATAGGCTAAATATAAGTGGACATGGGGGTTGAAATGTACAGACGACAGCAAATCAAGCTACTACAATCTGTCAGATTTCCTTAATAGATTTTCAACTTTATCTCTTAAGCATTAAGGCTCAAGGTTGATTGGGAATATCTGACAGTTTGGGGTAGTTCGACCTGCTGTCGTCCGTACCTATTAGGTCTGTGTTGTGTACTTGTCCACACCTGCTCTAGGGTCCTAGGGACAACTGTCTCCATGACGTTGTTTCAGCGGCGGCCATCTTTTGTTTTGACATTTGTCATGACAGCCAATTCTCGTAATTTTAAATGTTTAAAATCTAGTTACCTCAGGGACAAACAAATGTCAAAAACTTGACAAAATGTAGTAATATTAAAGGTATTTTTAACAGATGGAGACTTAAATCAGACGTGAAAATTCTTAATATTAATAAAATTATACATCAGTAGTAGATGCTTTCAGGCTTGGTCTTTGATTCGCTTCATCATCCAAGCTTAATTTGACTAAAGAAAAAAATATGGATATGCCTCTCGGTACATGTAGTTAATATATATGCCACTGCTATAGGTTTCGTTTATAAATATTTCTAAAAATACCACCAGATGGCGTATAACAAAGTATTGGGTCATTTTAGAGGGAAATAATTATATTCTTTGTATATAAATATACAAAAACTATAATACTTTACAGAATTGTTAGTTAATAAGCGTACCCAGTCGTGGTGACCTAGTGGTTAAAACACCAGCCTCTCAAGTATGAGTATGCGGGTTCGATTCCTGGTCAGGCAAGTACCAATGTAACTTTTCAAGTTATATGTACTTTCTAGGTACCTACCTATATCTTGGACTCCAATGACTGATTAAAAGGTGAAGGAAAACAAGCGCGGTGATTAAGGTCAATCTTCTCTGTATGAGAGGAGACCTGTGCCCAGCAGTGGGACGATAAAAAGGTTGATGATGATGATGATGAGGCGTACCCAAATTGTTCTTTCTTCGCCATTTTGTTCAAGTTTATGTAGGTACATATACATATAAGCGCCGTAACTTTCAATCTCAAATCATCACCCTCAACCCAATATCTTCCATAGCTGGGCAGGTTCCTCTGCCTGTGCCAGCCTCATCACCATGTTCTTCCTGCTTCTCTTAGGTCCTGTCTGCCAATAGTCCGAGTCGTACCAACCCCTCACCCCTTGTTTTTATTTAAGGTTTGTTCTTCTTTACCTTCACTCTTCAATTTCATTATTTTGCTGAGTAACCACAAAATTCAGAATTCTAGTTCCTATATTTGTTACAGCTAACCTCATTTTCCATCATAACACCTGTCCAAGCCAACAAATGTACTGAATACGCAGAGATACTTTATATATATTTTTATTTTTAAACGATGGGAACTTTCAAAACTTCTACAGATAGGCATAAGAATATTTTTTTTATAGTTACCTACGTAATTATATTCAATCAATCAAAGTTCGTAGCTCTCCACACTTGCATCCGAACACATCGCCTCCACTCCGAGAGACCATCCTCTGAATAAATGTGGGTACTTTAGTTGTGTCGTCTATCCCCATTAGTTACGAGACCAGCCGCTCCATCATCGCACATCCTCGCGCCATTAAAAATATACTTCATGAATCTGTTTGCTTCTGTTCGGGCACTTTTAAATGATACTTCATTAAGTGGTGGTCTGTAAGCATTAATAATAAATATGTAGATTTAAAAAAAAAGATGCAGAAACCAGCCTTTGGGGAGATATTATGGTCACAAGTGTGGGCACAGACAGAGGTACACTGTCCAGACTCCGGACTTCCTAGAATTCCATCCATCCAGGCGTGGCATTAGAGTCCTGTATGCAGGAAGGCCGAATTCTGATGAGGTTTCTTCATATTAAAGTTAAATGAGGGTCTTTGTTTCCATTGATTTGCAACATTGCCTAGTAGGTACCTATTTATTACTCGGTCGTAACTTTTCAAAAGTCTTTTGTTTTGAGTAATTAATTTAGCACACTGACTTTCTGCACATCCGTATTTTATATTACTCCTTGTTAGAACTACTAAAGTAGTTTAACACAGATCCCAAACGGCGTGAGCTACATAGAAACATAACGACATCGAATTCCGTGAATAAAACCTCAAACACGAGTTGCATTTTGATAGTAAAGGCATTTAACTCGTAATAAACAGGCGTTAACGTCGCTCACCTCAAAAGCGAATAATATCGCAACGTACAGACAGAGGCTCTTTCATGCGCGGCCGTCCGGCGGCCATCCGGCGGCCGGATGCGTGCATCCTGACATCCACACCGCGGGTCAGGTTACTTAGTGGCCCATAATCTCATGTGATGGACTAAAATATGGGTAGATGATTAACGAAATTGAACAGTATATATTAATAAAAAAGCTTTTAAAGGCCCTTTCCTGACAGCGAGTCTCTCAAATACCAGAACAGTTACCAATTTGCTCCGCGCTTGCCAAAGATATTATAATAATGGTTGCAGTTGTTTGTCGCATTAATTAGACGATCGATTGAATTTACTTACAAATTTTAAAGTTCATAATTATTGAAACCCCATTGTTAATGACAGGCAAGTACCTAACTTTCATTGTATATGATGGGTATGACAGGAGCAACAAATAACTTGCAGCGTCTTAACACTCTCATTGTTGTTTCGACCGGTGAAACTCATAGGTACCCTAAGAAATAATTGCTTGGGATCAAATGGAAATATGATAAAAAATTCAAGCTAGATTAAAAGGAATTAACTACTTAAGACTGCGCAGAGCAAAATCATTAAAAACGGTCGTCACGGTTAAAGGGATATCATCAAAACGATTACCATAATTACGTTAAAAATACTGTTTTAAGCACCACAATGAATGTGTTAACAATTCTGCGTTGTCAAAAATTATAATTATTGTTTAGTTTAAATAACAAAAATACGTAAAGTTCGACGAAAATCTTAAATAACATGCTCGTATTTAGTTAAATTTTGATAGTAAACTGTTGATTTTTTACACAAAGTTTAATTCAAATTAATCTATAATAATCATACTACAATTTTGCATTTTAACATTTTCGAAAATGTCGCTTGGTTATTTCAGACATTATTTTGTTTAAATTGACGCCCTGTTTTGAATGATACGCAGCGTGCACAGGTCGAAAATTCAGTCGTCCACGAGAGCTCGGAGAGTGGTCACGTCTGATTGTTGAGCGACGCGCTGCTTACGATATTTCGCGATCTATTGTGTACGTATACCTCGCCGCAAACTGTTGAAGAAGGTAAGTCATATTTTTTATTTTTTGAGTTAATATGACTTTATAGTATTGTGCATACCTAACATTTACATTTTCTTTATTTACTATTTAATACTGTATATTTTTGTAACATATTTTAAAATATTTGTTTTAGAAAAATGGGAAAGCGTAAGGAAACTTATTACAAGAAGAAAATTGGTTCTAATTTACGAAAAAAATATTGTTCTCATAAAAAGTACGTATTTCTATTTTGATATACTATTATTTCCTAATGGCGGATGTTATCTTGTTTTAAAATTTTTCTCAAATATGTGGGTATCGTGTACCGAGATTTCGGGGGTAGAAATTGCAAATCTGACATCCATTTTAAAAACAAAGATGGCGCATGCAACTTTTTCTCAAACATTTGATATGGGTATCGTGTAATAGGATTTTTATGTCATTGCTATAATCAGATTCATTTTAGTATCCACAACAATGGATAAATATTTTTATAAAATTGTGAATTTATTTTACTTTTAATCTATCACAAGAAGCAGTCGTAGGTATCTTTACTACCTAATTCACGCCAGTCGCATTCAACCTACCCACCATGCACCATTATGTATTTAATTACTTAGACCCACGTACCACGTGGTAATTGTTATTCTGATGGATAAGCTATTGTGATGTTAAGTTGTAAAACACTTTTTTTAGTTCTAAGACATCCTTTATTAAAAACATTGGTCGTTATTTTTTTTTTTTTATTTTAGATTTATTACTGATGCAAATAAAGAAAATGAAGCTGGAAATTCTTCCAACGCCGTAAGTTAAATTTATGATACATAATACTAGTCTGTAGTTTTGGTCTACTGGCGTTTCGTACTCCATATCACCAATGGTTTGACAGTTATCCTACCTATGTGACCTACTCCCGATGTGTTTCTATCCGTTATTTTTTTTTTTTTAACTTAACACTTTTTTTTTCTCGTCGAAGTGTTGGACGGAGCTCATGACTTCGTTATAGAACCCTAGGTTTGTGCCCGTAGCTTAGAGACTACTTATGATATCCTTATTTGATTTCAGGATTATTCAAAACATACGGAATCATTTTCAGACATTTTAATAGAAGAAGAAACTAAAGATAAAGACGAGACCATAATACATGGAAATAGAATAGTCGATTTCGCATATCTCTTCACACAAATGCAAGAAATTGCAAATCATAACTCCCCATTGGGTTGCAACTTGAGTTGTTTAAAACTTATTAAAGAGGTAAAAAAAGGGTTTCTATCGAAATTCTATTTTACTTGCCTAATGTGTGGAATAAGACTAGAACTAATAAACTGTAAAGAACCAGATAGCCCTACAGACCTCAACCTGAACGATAATGCTGTAAGCAGTTTTATGTCCATAGGAGCGGGGTTTTCTGGTTTAGAACAGGTTTCAGCTTCCCTTGACATTCCCTGTATGTCCGATAAATTATACGCCAAGTGCCATACCAAGGTCTGTGGACTATGGGAATCAGCTAAAGAAAAAAGCATGGAGGAAGCAGCTAAAGAAGAGTACGATCTAGCTATTCTCAACGGAGAAGTGGATTTGAATGGAGTGCCGATGATAACTGTAGTGGCTGATGGCTGCTGGTCAAAAAGATCGTATCGAAAAAATTACAATGCTCTATCGGGTGCCGCAGTAATAATAGGCTACAGGACAAAGAAAGTTTTATATATGGCAGTTAAAAATAAGTATTGCATGGTTTGTGCTAGAGCAGAAAATAAAAAAAATACAATTCCAGAACACATATGCTTTAAAAATTACACAGGGTCTTCAAGTGCCATGGAATCAACAGCTCTAGTTGAAGGTTTCAAAACTTCAAAAGACAATCATGGGCTAATTTATTCAAGGTTGATAGCCGACGGTGATTCAAGTACACATAAAAATATAGTAAAATCAAAACCGTATGGCAACATGTTAGTGGAGAAAATTGAATGTACTAATCATTTATTGCGAAATTACTGCACAAAATTAGATGAGCTGACCAGAAACACCAACTACCCATTAACGTATCGAAAAGCTGTCCAAAAGAATATACTGCGTTTAAGGCGTTCGGTTACTGGCGCTGTAAAACATATATCTACACAAGATGACAAATCCTTTTCTCAAAAAGTTCTGGAACTGAAGCAAGATTTATTAAACGGGCCACACCACGTGTTTGGAAATCATAGCTCGTGCAAATCTTACTACTGCAAAAAAATGACCGAAGGGGAGTCGTCTACAGATGAAAATCTGGTACCAATGATGAAGAGTAAAGAGGGTGGCTTTATATTTACAGCCATATTAAAATTCACTTCTAGACTAGTGAATAATGCTACTAGCCTGATGCATAATGTAAATAGCAACATTGCTGAAATTTTCAATAGTATCATAGCGAAGTTTGTTGGCGGAAAAAGAATAAATTACTCAGGTAGGCAATCGTATGCTGGACGATGTGCCGCATCAGTGGTCTCATTCAATTCGAGACAACCCCTGTCATACCTGAATAAAAAAATTTTACTCAAGAGTCCAAACAAACTTATAAAACGTCTCGAAACCAAGAGAGATCTCAAAAGATTGGCATCAGCAAAACGCAGAGTACATAAAGTGTTTAATCAAACAACCAAAAAACCTACTGTTAGTGAGAATGACAAACATTATGGCGAGTCTTGCGAAAAACCTGACATTAGCGAGGCCGATTTTGAATTTTCTAAGAGCGAACATATGAAAAATATTACGTTAACTGAGAAAGATCGCCAAGCACTAGAAAGGAGAACTATTCTGCAGGCTGATTCAATGGAATGGCGTCAGGAACGGAAACTGCGGCTCACGGCATCTGTTTTTGGGAAAGTGTGCAAACGAGGGCTTATAAAATGCGGACCTTTGGTCAAAAGTATCGTGACTGAAAAAAATTTAGATCATGTGAAATCAATTAAATACGGTCAAAAACATGAACACCTTGCGCGTGATCAACTGGAAGTACAGCTTGGAATTCCCATACGGCCGTGTGGATTATTTATAGACCGGGATTTACCATTTTTAGGAGCAAGTCCCGATGGAATTTTAGAAGAGGACAAAATTATCGAAATTAAATGTCCTTACTCGGCTAGAGACATGAGTGTTGACGATGGCATAAGACAAAAGAAAATTAATTTCTGGAAAATAGACAAGGAAGGTAATATCAGTCTAAACAAAAATCATGATTGGTACTTCCAAGCACAAGGACAACTTCATGTTACACAAAGAAAAACATGCATATTTGCCGTTTGGACTGAAGTGGACATGAAGATTGAACTTATTGAGGAAGATAAAGAATGTTGGTGTAAAATGGAAGAAAAATTGAAAGCTTTTTATTTTGATTGCTTACTGCCTGAAATTCTTGATTCTCGGTTAGATAGGCAAATGGAAATTAGAGAACCCAAATATATTCTTGACGCGATCAATCAAAAAGATAAACAAAAAGATTCAAAGCGAAAATTAGAATCTAAGGATACAACAAAACGCAAAAGAAAAGCGATATAAATCGCATGAGCACATTCTTCAATTATGCACCAAAATTCCTAAGTTCAAGTTCAGTCTTCAATCCGAACTGCAAATATGCATATTTTTTTGTGTAACGTTGTAGTCCTTGTGGCTGGAAATAACAATCATGTTTTTAAATGAGATTGATTTTACCCTTCTTGTCTCTTTTACAGTTTATTTTGTTTTTTTTTTTTTTGTATCCTCACACAAATTTTGGTCAGATGATGACAACTTTTTATGGAAAATCAACATTATTTTTTGTGAACTAGAAATTTTATTTGCTCAGGCAGAAGCATTTTTTATAATATGACCACACTTGACCTTTACAGCCTGCATCTGTACTTCTATACTAATATTATTAAGAACAAAGATTTGATTGTTTGTTTCTTTGGATTGGATAGGCTCCGAAACTACTTGACCGATTTGAAAAACTCTTTCACTGTTGGGGAGTTACACTATCCCCGGTGAACAAAAATGTTATATTTTATCTGGGTATGGGAAGAAGTTCCCACGGAATGCGGGTGAAACCGCGTGAAACAGCTAGTAATAAATAAACCACGTTTCTCTGCGCTTTTTGTATGATTTTGTAAAATGGTAAAACAAGTGAGATATTACATTAGGTAATTATA
The DNA here is from genome assembly GCA_017933935.1 of Sesamia nonagrioides. Classification (NCBI taxonomy): domain Eukaryota; kingdom Metazoa; phylum Arthropoda; class Insecta; order Lepidoptera; family Noctuidae; genus Sesamia; species Sesamia nonagrioides. Next base: position 2,938,300 of record JADWQK010002063.1, read on the forward strand.
GATTTTTTATTAAATACTGGTTTTATTATAACAACCTACCAATCTATCTTATCTTCCTGCTCACCTAGCCCACCAAATTACGCAGTGAAATTCTTGGGCGTTTAATCCATCACGCTGAAATTTAGAAAGTAAGTGAACGCATTATCTATTACTATAGTACAAAGAAACACTAATGTTATTGGTTTTATTAATCGGATTTATTTACCTTCATAAAACCGTCTAAATATTCAGTACCTAATCGTCTTTCAAAGTCACTCAATACACCAACTCAAAATTTTAAAATTCCAGGTTATCACCTTTTGTCATGCAACCGAGCGGGCAACGAGCGTCAACTTGTCAATGTGTGCGTGACGACGCACACAACTAGCGCGACGCATAAAATACCTATATTACGCGCGCCGCGTTTGCTCGGCACAGTCTTAATACATTCCGGGGTACATAAAAGGTATCGGTATTAAAAACTAAAATTCTCTTGCCTCCTGTTATCCATTTCAATGAGTGAGTCAGTCGGATGTCGAACCCAATACGGACTCAAATAGCCGATCACGTCTAATATTAACCGAGGACACCTCACCGGTGAGATTAACACGTGTCGAGACGAACTGAATTAGTTATAGGTAGCTGTAGTTCGTGGAAACGGGAATATTTTGATACTTTAGTAAGTACCAGGTTTTCCTTTTTTAATGGCAAACGGGAATGATTCAGTGGGTCTAAATAAAGCAAGCAGAGCTATGTTGTAGAGAGTGACGGGGTCATAAAAGATTCAAAACTTCTCTACCTTTACACATTTTGCTTAAATTAGTTTAATGTATACAAAAATTTATAAGCTAACACTAAACTATTTTTACATATAGGTACAGAATACCTATGTAAATATTTTAGTATTAGTATACAATAAAAAAAAACAAAAAGGCAACAGAGCTTTTCTAGGATACAGAATGGCATCAATAAATTTGTCCGCATCGCTATCAAAGGGAAAAATATCCAAAAGGCTGGCAGCATTACCACATTTAATGACCATGCTTGATTCCTTGGGCTAAAAATAGGCAATACCATGAGCACTCAGATCTTTAACTTCGAATTCAATAATAAAGAAAATTTGTTAATTCCAAATGCATAAGAAATTCTTAGAAGAACTAGAGGCAGAGAACCAGAAGCCTAACTCAAACTAAGAGAAAAATAAACAAAAATTTTAAATATGTAAACAACTTATGTGTAATTCCGTTAATGACACAGCTTTCAATTTGTCAATCTACGCAACAAATCCTTTCAAACTCATTTTTGACCGAAGGCAGTAAGATTTTCAGTATCTTGGTTCCTATTGTTACCTACTGAAAATGTAAGATCTGAGCATTGCACTTGACGATGACAAAACAACGCTTACTGACGACCAAGAGGTACCTACGTCATCAAATCACAATGGGTACTGGCTGTTGGCAAGCCACTCAATTAACAGGTAGAGGCGCCATTCCGCTCATATTCTTTGGCAGAATAAATCCCGCCGCGTCGGCCGTGTCATTCAGCGTCGCGGTCGTTTGGCACGCGACCGCTATGTAGCCAGCTACCACGTTCCGCTGGTACCTCAGCTATTTCATTATCAATTTGGTATCGTCAATTGTCAACGTTCTTAGAATCACTTACATTGTGTTCGAAAATAAATGTGTGTGGCTACTGTACAGTAAAGGTATTTTCGTTGAGGTGAGACGGGGGTTTGATACTAGGTACTTGACGCACAGGTATGAACTGGCATTATTTAGATAGTTAAAAATTAGAGAGGTAAAAAAATAATATGATATATACTTACCTACATACTTACTTCGAGTGGGAATCCAAGCCAGTGAATATTGTTACGTTTTTCGTCTTATTAGAGTATTGCCAAATCATATTCAATTGGCTTTAATATCAACTTTTCCAATGCTATCAAAGTCACAGAAATAGCAAAAAGATAATTAACTACAAAAACGGCACTACACTCGTTAACAGTTCACATCGAATAAATGTTTCATATTGACAATAATTTCTAATCGGAGCGGCTCTAATTAGTTTATTGGCACTAAGTCAACGTTACAGGTGTATTGTCTTGTATCAGCCAGTTTATGATGAAGTATTTATTTAACGGTGTCTGAGAGTATTAGTGGCTGATGCAGTAGCATTAGAACTAATTTATTAAATTGATGTTAATAAAATTTAGTAATAGTTGCTGATGTTGTCGTACGGTGACTTAACTTTTCTGAATTAATTAACAAATCACGACTAGGTAGGAAGAGGTAAAGCTATTCATAGAAAGAATTAAAGAGACATCTATTCACCTGTGTGCATACATTCAAACTCACAAAGTAACGGACTATGTGTATTATCTACTATTCAATGTAAATTGAACATCTTGTGGGGAAGGAAAATTCAAAAGACAGTCCATGACCCATGGCTAATAAATATCAAAGTACAATTAAATTTTCGATCAATTATTTTAATATTGCTAGGAAACGTAAACACAGAATGAATACCTACAGCTAGAAAAACAGTGTTGTCTCTCGAGTTGGCGCGCGGACTGTTTTAGTGATTCTACTAGACGCTAGATGGCGTTAGTAGTCATTTAGATTCTGACGAGAATTGAGAAATTTCAGTCAAAAATAATAATTATTTTTTTAGTAAATTAAAACGAAATATTTTGTTTTAAATAATCTTATTATGTTAAATGTTGATTATTTCGCCACCTACTCTAGCTTTAGATACTTCTATGTGCCTCCGAAGATGCGTGATAACTTGTTTGAAGTGATAGGTACAGGTATTCTATTGAACATAATTGAAAAAGTAAGTTTTATTCGTTCATTAAAATAGTGTATAAAGTTAATAGTCACTTTATATAATGGATACATATGATTAGGAGACTAGAGATATCTACCTACCTACAAGGTAGGTTTATAAAGTGAACTACCTTGTAGGTAACTTTCAACACACTATTTTTAAATCCAAATAATTCGGTACAGCAAAAAACTTAAAATAAATTACTTGATCAGAGATGACCAGTGACGACCCACTGGCGGCGCCCGTTCAGCTTAACCACTTTGAAGGGAATTTAATGATCCAACACACACAGCGAGACATTAGAGTAAGCATGACATTCGTACTCTCAAAAGCCTGAAAGACGTGCCCAGTAAATGTTAGCTTAACAGCAAGTACCTACAAAGTGCTCACACGTATACCATGCAATTATACCTAGAATACAAAGAAATTGAATTTATACAATGCAAAGATACTTTTTGCAACGTTCAGTAGCTCCAACAATGCTCCTGAATGCTAAGTTTAGCCCCCGTGGAGTAGGACCAGCGTCGGTTGAGAGAGATCCCGTAACTTATATATAATTAGGTATGTAGGTAGTGTGCAGTTAAGTAAGTAAGTAAGTAAGTAAAAAAATTATTTGCTTAGATTGTAGGTACATTAAATAGTATGTTACAATAATAGAGCGAGCCTTGTACAATCTACCTGATATTAGGCATGCAAACAACAATGAGAATAATAAATCAAATAATAAATAGTTCATGGTTAGAATTATCTTACATAAGTATTAAAATTTACTAAAATTAATTGGCACAAAAACATTAAAAGCATAACAACAAACAACAATGAGAAAAAAGAATTATAATAATCAATGAATCCAGGAAAAAGAAATAAAATTAATACGTCATTACAACTCTGTCAAAGAAAACAATTTAGTCATAAGGTTATGTCAAAGAAAAATTTAAATCATTAGGTATGTCAAATATGATAAAAAACTAAAATTGAGTAATTTGGTCCGTTAGTTAATTAAATTAGATACATTAAATTGCACAATTCAAATGTCATCGTCATTTAAATAGTCTATTACAGAATAATAACACTTTTCTATTAGGAAGGCCACTAAATTCTTTTTAAAAATCTTAATTGTATCATTTTTTATTACATCCGGCAATTTATTATATATAGTGGGACCCATACAAATGACACTTTTCCTCATTAACGCTGTGTTGCAGGACTCGATTTGTAATAAATTTTTATATTGTTTTCTAACTGGTCGCTCTCTAGTTTCCGTCATTGTAGGAAAAAGATTTTTATGGGTCTTAACAAATATGGCCATTTCCAGAATGTACAATGACGGAAATGTAAACAGTTTTAGGGACTTAAACTTTGGTTCGCAACTGTCTGTGGTCTGCAACCCACACATTGCTCTAATGCAACGTTTTTGTGCCCTGAATATATATACATAATACAAGATTTGAGTAAAAAAACAACAATAGGAGAAACGAAAACTATTCAGTCTGTAATATTCGAAGCAGCTCAATACCAGGCCTTTTTTTCGCCGATATAATCTTAAACATAAGGCTTTCTGACACAACTTACATTGAATGAATGTAATAAATTTATTAAGACATCGATCTAGAACCAGGTCTGGACGTTTATTAGGTATAAAAAATAGTAGGTATCATATTAGATATATGTTATCTTATTTCAAAAATTTATTAAGACCTTGATATAATACCTATAATATTCTAAAATACAGGAAATATAGCACCAGATATTCTAAACCAGAAAATACAAGGTAAATGTGTAGATAATAAAAATTGGCTCGATTTCTGTGAAACACCACACCATACCTTGTCTCACAATCGCTAATTATTCGCTTCTTAGAACCACATGTGTGCAGGACAAAGGTCGCTTTTTATACGCTTTTTGTAATCACCTACTCCACAAGTCCATTCAATTTTAAACTCTAAGTTTTAAACATACAGTTCCTTTTTCAACAACATTCATAATAGACCCTTTAAAATTTTACATGCGGCTTTGAATCTTATGTTGTTGCAATAAGGAGCGATTATAAAGGTAAGTATAATGTTACCTGAGCAAGGTGGGGCCATATGTGGGCGTTTGTGTTACAATAATGGTGGTCCTTCTGTACCCGAACCGGAAAAAATGGTCGTATTTGATACCATTTTGGGTTCACAGGAGCCGTCGAAATTTAGATATGTTACAAACTCCGAAATTATGAAACTTAAGGAACAAATTAAGAATAATAATAATACCTAAATAGATTAATAAGGTCATATACTAAGAAAGAGTAGAGTTTAGAGGAGGAGTAAGTCGTGGTGGCCTAGTGGTTAAAACAACAGTCTCTCAAGTACGCGTGTGTGGGTTCGATTCAGAGGTCAGGCAAGTACCTACCTACCAAATGTAACTTTTCTAAGTTATACTTATGTACTTCCTAAGTATATCTTAGACACCATTGATTGATTAAAAGGCGAAGGAAAACATCTTGAGGAAACCTGGACTTTAAGTCTGAAACCGCCAACCCGCATTGAGCAAGCGTGGTGACTACCCTCAATCCTTCTTTGAATGAGAGGAGACCAGTGCCCAGAAGTAGGACGATAAAAAAAAATGTTGATGATGATGACTAAGAAAGAAAATGGACACTTGTACTTATTATATGATTCTGATCTAGAAGGTCTAAGTAGAGACAATGAACCAGTGTCCTTAGTCGTCACACTTTGACAATGCGCAGTCAAAATGGTCATCAATCAAAATTAATTCATTCGTTTACAGCCAGACTGAAATAATTAAGACACTAAAGTAGGACTAGCCGTGACCTAGCTAAACTAGGTAGCTACATACCCACCTACTGGGATAGCTACAGAATATAAAGTCAAAAAAAATCAAAATCAAAGCATTTATTTCAAACTAGCTTTCCGCCCGCGGGTTCGCCCGCGTGGTGTTCGGTTATATCGCGGTTTTTAGATTTCCCTCGGGAACATCAAATATTTCCGGGATAAAAGGTAGCCTATGTTCTTTCTCAGGGTCTAAAGATTGTCTGTACCAAATTTCATCAAAATCGGTTAAGAGGTTTAAGCGGGAAAGCGTAACAGACAGACAGACAGACAGACAGAGTTTCGCATTTATAATATTAGTATGGATAAACCAGTTATAGACACTTTTGAATTGTCAGAAGGTCGGTCAGTCAGTAAGATGAAGCCAGTCGCCCATTCCAAAGAGTAGGTACCTACCTATGGAGAAGAACGAGCAAGAAACTCCATGGACACTCTTTTAAATTATCAAGCTATTGCTACAAATATTTGATTGCATCATTCATGTTGTAATCAACCGTGTGAGAACGATGCAGAAATATATTGTAGGTACGCTGAGAGCGTCCCTTATGGAAAACACAAAAAAAAAAAACAATTCAGAAATAAAAATACGCCGTGGCAGCTAAGAGATGACCAGTCCCCTCTGACGCCGTCCGTTCACGAACATGACGTATGGATCAGCATAATTCAGCTCAACCATATTGAAGGGAACCTAATGACCCAACACACACGCCACCACCAACGAGACATTTCGGTGAGCATGACATACTCTCAACAGCCAGAGCACAATCAAGTCAATAAAAAAGACTAACCCAACAAATAGATGCTTTACAGCAAGTACCTACATTGTGCTCACACGTGTGCCATGCAATTACACGATACTAATAAATTGAATCTACACAATGCAAAGATAGTTTTGTCCAAGGTTCAGCAGCTCCAACAGTGTTCCAGAACACTAAGTTTAGCTCCTGTGTAGCTGTACCAGTGCCGAACACTTCTGTCAGCGATGCAATTCCGTAACGTACAATATGCTTGGCTACATAGTGTGTAACACTGGCTTTGAGTAAAAAACATAAACGATTACAAATTAAAACTACAAGAGGAAAAATCAAAGAATAATCATTGCATAGAAGGCCAGGTACTACAATATGTGATATGTAGAAATTGAAAGATCTTTACACCGTTTCGATGGGAATTGAGAAAGGTGAAATAGCATGTTTGGTCTAAAGTTTAGTCACGCGCACTACATAATGTGTTATGACAGCGTATGTACAGGTGATAGGGCAAAGTGAAAGGCAGATTTTAATGGCCATGATGCCATTATGATTGGCAAAAAGATATGTTATCACAGTTGAAAGCAAATGTCAAGAGTATACCTACTCAATACTTTATGTTGTAAATAGTCACAACTTTTCTAATAATGTCTAAACACTTGGGAGACATTCAACCACGAGAGTAAAAAAAAACTTCGTGCTCCATTGCACCGATAACTGTCGACACCTTAACAGATAAATGGCTGACGTGATTAAAATTGATCATAGAGCAGAAGAAACAGGAAAATAGAGAAGAAATTACGCGACTCAACCGAAAGAAAAACCAAAGACGTAGAATGAATTATAAGTAACATTGCTATATTGACAAGTGGCCCGGCCGCTTTGATAAGTGGCCCGGCCGCATTGACAAGTGGCCCGACCGCATTGACAAGTGACCTGGTTACATTGGTCAGGTGTAAAAGGAACTTTAACCCGCTTAACTTCGACAATTGTTTCTCAATCTATTTACACGGGTAATGGGTACTTACCTACTGATAAGGCTAGTTCCAAGGAAGTGGGGTCAGGAGTCAGGTGTTATCTGAGGTAGGTACATGAGTCTTCACCGCGTCAATGACGCAATGACTATCTTGCTTTGGGTAATTACGATTTTGCTGGAAGATTCGGGTACAGTCATCCAAAATGTGTATTGTTTGAATATTACTAATATGTTCCGAATTCATTGATGTATATATCTTATAATTCATTCTATGTCTTTGTTTTTGCTTTCGGTTGATTCGCGTGATTTCTTCTCTATTTTCCCGTTTCTTCTGCTCTATGATCAATTTTAATCACGTCAGCGTTATCTGTGCAATGGAGCACGAAGTTTTTTTTTTACTCTCGTGGTTGAATGTCTCCCAAGTGTTTAGACATTATTAGAAAAGTTGTGACTTATTTGAAATATCTTTTTTTTTTAAATAAAAAGTAGGTATTTTATAGTTCGTATTTAAATTGATTATTAATACTTTTTTATTGTCTGTTTTAATCGAGGGACTTTTTGAAATCTATTTTATATTCCTATATTTATCAATATATGTATTTACCTACTAAGTTTCGAAAGTTTTGCCACTTAATTTCTCAAATGAATGGATCAACGATTCGACAAATTACGATACGGTTCGCTTTTTAATGAGATTGACTATTATTTTGTTTTAATAGTCTTAGAATACTCATGGCAAATAGCAACACCTGCATTGATTTGGAAACCCTCCAACACTTAAGAGAAGAAGACACACGTCTGACCATTCTCAACTCCCAATAGTAAAATAATGTTTTTAAAATACAGCACCTGTTTCACTTATTCGACACCAGTGTAACAATTATTTTCAAACGGTGGTGTGATAATGCGTCCATATGGATACCGACGCCACACAGACGCAACATGACCGGATGATTTTCTTGAATAACTTTTAATGTTGAAATGTCTAATAAATAAAGAGCATTAGTAATTTTATCTGATTTTTTTTTTATTTGAATAAAGAATTTTGAAAATACCTATTTTCTAAGAACATTTGGTAATTTGAATAATACATAACCATAAGTCATATCTCAATAGTACTCATTCCTGCAAATTCGTGTTACCTACAATGACCATTTCAACTATGTAATTTTTTTTTATGTGTTTGACATCAACATAAAAAATCAACATGAGATTATGCCAAAAAGCGCGGGTTTTGCGTAACGACTAAACATCGCATGTATCGCTGTATGGATGAATTACCTTTGCCTTTCATTTGTGGGATTATAACAACATAGCGCGCTGCGCTATTTTCGCGTTATTGTTAACTTTTATCTGTATTTATTTCAAGGTCGTAGAAAAAGTTTTCGCAAACAGCTATTGTATTACTCGTGCTGATCTATTGTGCCACGAAGCGAAGCTGAGTGATCACTAATATTGCAAAAGCTATCATTGCTTGACGGTGGCATAAATAACTATTTGCATTTAGTAGGTATCTATATAAATACAAAAAAACAAAAGTATTTTGTATTTTGCATTTGAAAGAGAAAATTTGAATATGTACTTTTTCAGCAGTAGAATTCTGTCAATTGCAATCCAAATAAGCCACTATTTTCTAAGTCTACCGCACGACATATTATATTGCCGATGACATTATGCTTTTAGCGAGACAATGTCGCATTTTGAGCATACAGAGGTATCTGAGTCATCATCATCATCTCAGCGTTTATCCCGGTCGCATCCGCGGCTTTCGCGTTGAAGCCCGGGGTCCGCTTTCTTACTCAATTTCTTCAATTCCGCGCGATCTTTAGCATCCTGTGGTGTGAGATTGTTGGCACGCATGTCATCTCTTACAACGTCAAGCCAGCACTTCTTTGGTCTACCCCGCTTGTTCCGGTCCGGCGGAGGCGCCATGGCAAGACATTTGTGACCCACGTAACACGTTTTCGTAAGACGTGACCGTACCAACGTAGGCGACCCTCCTGCAGTTTGTCCGCTATGTCACGGACATGAAGACTGCCACGGATGCGGGAGTTCCTGATGCGGTCCTTCCGCGTAACTCCACACATCCACCGCAGCATATTCATCTCGGTGACATGCAGCTCCTACTTGTGTCGCTCAAGCACAGGCCACGCCTCACTGCCATACAGGAGAACAGGTCTAATGATGGTCTTATAGACCTGCCCTTTAAGTTTAACCCGCATTTTGGGGTCACAAATGACACCTGTCACTTCACGCCATATTGCCCAAGCTGCGGAAATACGTGCCCTGACGTCGCAATCAATGTCGCCGGACGCGTGGAGAACAGACCCCAAGTATTTAAACTGGTCTGTGCACTCGACTATGTCATCGCCTATGCGCACAGACATGGGGTCTGTCGTGTTGCTAGCCATATACACGGTCTTCGCCACATTGAGTTTCAGACCTCCGTTCTCGAGCGAGGCCTTCCACATATTCACACGCCGCACCAACCGATCCTTGTCCGCGTCCGCCAGCGCGATATCGTCAGCATACACAAGCAACCAAGGAGGTTGCTCATGTGAATCCCTGATACTATCCGACAAGACGTCTAATATCACGCTGAACAGAAACGAACTAAGGACGGAACCTTGGACTCCGACGGTGACGGGGAAGGGTTTAGTGTCACCAACAGCGGTCCTAACAACGGAATCGGAATTGAGGTACATGTCTAGAATTATGTCAACATAGGCTTCTGTTACCCCTTTGGACCTCAGTGCCCACCAGATCACCCCCCGAGGGATACAGTCGAAGGCCTTCCGCATATCAAGAAAGAGCATATGCAGAGGCGCGTTCTTCGATCTGTCTCTCTCCATGGCGATCCTTAGTGCGAAGATAGGATCCATGGTGCCGTACCTGGACGAAACCCATATTGACACTTCGAGACAGCACACTCCTGCCGGATCCGGGAGTCTATAATCCTCTCAAAATCTTCATGGTATGGGACATGACCTTTATACCGCGATAGTTGCCACACTCCTGTACCGAGCCCTTGCCTTTGAAGACTGGAGTAATAATACTCAGTCTCCATTTTGCTGGTCAGGAGCACGCGGTTCAAAAAGCAAGTTAACATGTCCACACGGCGAGGACCCATCGCCTTCCAGGCCTCAATGGGGACTCCATCAGCTCCGACAGCTTTCCGAATCGCCATGTGACGAAGAGCCGTATAGACTTCCTCAGGCGTTATCGGGGGCACTAATCCAAGATTTGGAGGGAGTTCCGGTACACAGTACACAGAGGTATCTTAGTGAAGCACGTTATTCTAGCTATTTCTATTGATATTACGCCTATCTCAGAGGCGTGATTAGAACATTCATCATGTTTCTAATTAGTTTTAGTTATCGTTTACACTGACTTGATAAATTTGATTTCGCTGTGTAAATAATATCCAATCTTTAAGTTCATTTTAATATATAGGTAGGTACAACGCGAAAGGGTATATACCAAGGGCATGGCTTTCATATGTGATATCCAACGATTCTGAAAGGGTTTTTAAATCCTATCACTACGTGATCGCAAGTTGTGAGAAAAACCACTGTCTGCGATGGGCTGGCTTCAGCAGTCGATTCTGAATCGGCTTTCAGGTATTCTACTCCGACTCACATTATATTCTTCTGTCTACCTATGTATTCACCTGTCAAAACAACCTATGTACTCGTATAAGTATTAAAATAAGTAAACATCGTAGCTTGAAACTAACCTATAAGGGAAATAGAGCGAGAATGGAAGTGGGCCGATGAAATAGGTTATCTGTGCGCGTTAAACTGACTGTTGTGAATTTCTACTTAGATATATTTATATATCACTTGCTACTCTTATTGAAAAGATATTCTATATATTTTACCGCTTCTGTATGAGTCTTACCCTAGTTCCTAACGGTTGATAATGTGTACCTAACAGAGTATGAATTCGAACATACCTTGTAACAATTCAAAATATTAGGTAACTACTAATATTGATAGGTTTACTCGTTGTCAGAGCATCAATATTACTACTATCGAATACCTATACAACAAGTAGCAACAATAAAGGTGTTTTATCATGTCCTCACCCCGCACTATCTGGGGTCAAGCCGTTACTAAAATTGTACGTCGTGGCGATGATAAAGAGCCCAGTGACGTAGATATATTGTTTGGAAACTTATTATGACTGATAAAGGTGGTGAGTGACCCCATTTGAGATTACCTACTGAAACACAGTCGTTTTGACAATTATAAATTAAGTGTTCGGCTATCAATTTCACATTATCTCTAAACTTCGAGATGTTTAAAAACTATTAATACATATATGTACAGAGGAATACACATCATAACATTTTGCGCGTCGATATCTCTTACACCATTTATAGAACTTAAGTTTATTTGTAAATGTACATGATACAAGAGATTTCTTCTTACATTCCTTCACGCTCCATGTGCTGGTGTACCTACTCTTAATAACACTCTCAAAGCATTCCTCTTCAGTTTACTTTCTCATAATCACGCCGTTGACCTGTTTGTTCTATTTTTTCTCTTTTGTTTGAGAATTTAGAGATAACAGTTTACATAAATGTTCTACGCGCTATATTCTGGTTCAAATGTTCAAGACGTTATATTTATGTGTCATTCATAGTTCCTGCATGCAAGGCAAAGCACATACGCTCATAGGATTCACGTCACTTCTCAAACCTTTCTGACGCCAATTGGTTTATTTGTTTTGTTTGAGAAACAACTCGAGGCGTGTTCACGCAAGGGCAAGGTGGTTGTCGTAAGGATTCAATCGATCAGCTGATTGCCTCGGAAAATACCTGATTGGATGTACTGGAGTATGGCTTCACTGTTAGTAAGTAGTCATTTAGATTAATATTTAGTTAGCATCCCGTCAGATAAGTTATAGTTTACGTCTTCAGAACGCCACAATAAGAGCGGATTGAATTTATTGCAAGATTTATGTGTTTTCTTGTGTTCATTACTGTACCTGCATATCATCATCATCATCTCAGCGTTAATCCCAGTCGCATCCGTAGCTTTTTCAGCTTTGGAGTCTGGGGTCCGCTTTACCAGTCTAACTGCTGATTTTGGCTAAACTTCGATATTTTCCGTGAAGCAACTGCCGCCTGACCTCCACAACCCGAAGGCGATATGTAAGCATTGCAGTTAGACCAATTGTTAGACTTTTTGAGGGCTCCAACAACCCGTAACGACTGCCACTAGATGTTCGTATGGCAACCGGGACCAACGGCTTAACGTGCTTTCCGAGGCACGACCAGACCAGTGCAAATATTCATATTCATGCATACAAATATTTGCACTGTGCGGAGATCGAACCCGCGCCTCCTTGCGCAACGGCCGTGTTCGCTACCGTTACGCCACAGAGGCTGTCGGACTTTACTGTACCTGCATAGTATTGTTTAAAGTCATGTGTTTTTTTTAATGAACAGACAGCTGTGCTGCTGGGGAGTTTGTTCCGCCACTTCTTCTTCCCAGCGAAAGCACTAGGAGGTGTCGAAGGGTGGGCTTTTTGGGGGGACTGTTTTACGTTCAAAAAGTCCTGATTCTTAGTCTTTTTTGAATAAATGACTTTTGATTTGATTTTATAACACACGGACCTAAAAGCCGATAAAAATGAGTCTCTATGACAACTTTTGGGTTGATATACCTACTGATATTGTCGATAGCGTGTCGTTAGCAATGGAAATTGATTTAGCCTAGAGTAAGACTCTCTCTCTATGAGTTTATTTTAAAAGTTGAAGTGAGTGAAGTGGTTTGCCGCTTCATTTCAAAAGTACCCGCCATTGTTAATTGCCTAATAGTGATAAACTCAGCATCCGCCGACAGTGTACTGCTCTCTTACTGCGGCTCTTATCAGGCCATATCTTGAACCATTTCAGTTTAACGATGTATTAACAGCTAGAACACAGGGTTACTTTGTTGTCAAATACTACAGTTAATTACCATGGAATTGAGATTTTAAAACCAGGTTTTACGATGGAAGAAATAAACTATGTTAGGCTGTAAACTTAGAGGAGGTACTTTGAAAAAATTGTGGGTGACGTGAGCAGATACAATGTTTAACTTATTCGTCATCGTACTGTTTTGAGAAAGGAGGAATCTTAAATATAAGTACATAATTGGTAAGTCTTTGCGAGTACATTGTGTTGTTTCAGGCTTGAGGGTTGAGTCGACTGAGCAAAACTAAATTGTTTCTCTCACTTGTTTATTTTCGAGTCAGTGTTCATTGATCAGTGCACACATGCAATATAAAATAAACTTTTACATTTCTACTTGATAAATTAATTATCTGCCCATCCGTGTCTGTGTTTTTCGAAGCGATTAAAAGGAAGGCATTTAACTAAAATGAAGTTAAATGAAATTGTTTATTGTGTAAAATAGGTTATCGGAATCACTTCAAGAAACGATCTGAGGTTTTTTTTACATTAAGACGTTCCTTGTGAAGTCTTATAAAATACACAATCATATAGCTTAGATATTAATTAATAATTCCTAGGCATATGTTTCTAGTAAAACAAAAAAACACAATATTTAATCGTACACTCATTACTTATAGCTCCAATAATCTACCTACTGTAACATATCACACACAAACACATAGTCACACTACACCCATTATATTGCAAGTACACACACATCACACAATGTTCGAAATAATAACACCTACTTACATACACACATGTGTAGTGATGACGTCATCCGACAACCTGTCGCCCGCGCCGTGTAATTAAACCCGTCCAAGGGTGGTAGGGAGGGGACACTGTCGAGTTGTGTTTAGTATCGATTAATGATGACACCTATTACAATACGTATCTCACAACGGCCAAACAACGATTTGAAATAAGAGAACTAACATAAAAAAAATAAGTGTGCACTAATTTCAATTAATGTTATGTCGGTGTTGACTTGCTACTTGCTAATGCTTGCTCAAAAGAAATGTTACAGAAAATTCTTTACCAAAATGTTTATATTCCTACTTCTTTTCGGTCATATTCCTGATTACTTATAATCTTAACATTTACCTATTCAAGTAGGTACCTATTCAATAAAAATGTTTTTCCTTACAAAAAGCACAACCACAATATCGTATTATGGTTGGGCCAATGGGTAACATATCAGATTATAAATGACTCATTTTAATAAAATTACTCTAATGCGTTGTTTATATTCGATTAGGTAAGGCAAGCCCTGCCTCCTTTGAGCGTTTGTCAGCAATTTTTTTAAGTAAGATTTCCTCGATACCTAATAGGATAACAAAACAATATACATAATTTATATAAGCTTCTATGATTTCGTTTCCTTTTTACATATGTAGGTATGTAAAAGACACAAGTGTTTATGTTGGTTTAATTGAGACACATTTTACGTTGTCTTCACTTACCGATAATTTACGGTACTCACAACTCCACACCATGCTATAAATTTCCTCGCATTGTAGGTATGCTTATCAAACAAAGATAAATCAGCTGGTACTGGAAAATATACCAACTGGATCAATACAATGGGTAATCTTAACAAAGCTACAAGTGCTTAACAGAGTCCATAACTACTTATGAACTCTGAAGATGAAGATGATTTTCATGAAGAATTTGACATGAAGTACGTGGGGTACATAATATCAGATGATGCACCTACAATATATTAATTTATTTATTTTTAGTAAATTTACTATAGGTATCTCAATAGGCAAAATAATTAACAATGAAGCAATATTTTCAGGTGTCGTAAGATATGACGTTTAGTGTCCTATTACCGACACAGTTAATCAAAACTGTGGAAGCTATCGAGTGAGGTGCGCGTCCCTATTGTCGACCCCCGCGGCACGTCGTTTTATTAAGGCGCGTTTTTTGTGCGGCCACACGTGCGGCCCATACCTCGGTCGTCTTGTCCGACACGATATTGTGTGCTGTACCCGCTCTACCTATGTACACAACGCTTATTATTTTATTCTAGTGTTAGGTAGCAAAAAAAGGTTAAAGTTATGGAAGCACAGTGGGATACTCCGTACTCGTTGTAAAGACAGAGAAGACTGTGCCAAAGAATTAGCCTGTATGGAGCTTGTCTTAATTCAAGAAATAATTTATAAGTTCTTATTAAATAAAGCAATAAAATAATTAGCAAGTCGTGGTGGCCTAGTGGTTAAAACGCCCACCTCTCTAGTATGAGTTCGATTCCAGGTCAGGCAAATACCAATGTAACTTTTCTAAGTTATATCACAGATTACAGAATACTACATAGTTATATGTACTTTCTAAGAATATCTTGGACACCAATGACTGATAAAAAGGTGAAGAAAAACATCTTGAGGAAACCTGGACTTTAAGTCTGAAATCGCCAACCCACATTGAGCAAGCGTGGTGATTACGCTCAGTCCTTCTCTGCATAAGAGGGGACCTGTGCCCAGCAGTGGGCCGATAAAAAGTTGATGATGATGATAATTAGCAATGTAGATATACCTATAGAGTTATAAAGTCATCAATATATGGGAAAATAGAAACTATCAATATTTTCAAAATAACATTAAAGCAGGTCTGCAATTTACAGTTAGAGATGAGCTAGCATTAAAGTAATTTTTTATTTGTGCCCTTGATAATACGTGTTCCAACAACTAACTACATACTATGAACATCGAGAACATCCCTATTATTCAAATATAAGGTCTAAAGATTGCAACAGAGTTTAAATAGTTTCCGAGAATTGCACACGATTGATAACACACATAGGTATATAGGTACATGATACTTTACCTATGTGTATACTTGCTCTTTGACATCAGTACGTGAATGACGTACGTAACGTAGGTACGTCCGCACCGTATCAATTTCACCGAGAAGGTCACGATAACGCCCACAGGAGCCACTACTTTATACTTGGATGGAGGACATATTTAGGACGCGATGTCTTGGGAATAAGTTGAGTAAGTATAGCTGGCGGTAATTGAAGGACTTTGTGAATGATAATTAAGTTTATTGGCACTTTATTTATTTGGTACACCGACAGTCAATAGGTATCATGTATACAGCATATAGGAATTCATTTCACATAAACGGAAATAAAAGTGGTCACGCCTATAGGTTACGGTCGTATGATCTGATGTGACTAATGTAAAGCAATTGTAAAAGTACATTTACACACAAGATACAATAGTTACATTGTACAGAGTCAGTCAGTAAAAAAGAGGATAATTTATTCTGGAATTAAAATCAAAAGTTATTTATTCAAATTACTCTGAGAATCAGCACTTTTCGAATGTGTAATTATAAACATTTAGTTTTGCCAAATGCCTCCGAACAGGTCTATCCTTTGCTAACGGGAGAGACCTACACCTTCATCTCTTGACGTTGAAAAACACATTCATTTGAAAGTAATTGTAACGATGAGCCTATACCTATGAACATTACAAGCTTTCAGAAATAAGAGGAAGCTTATATATCAGCGTTGTGAAATGAATAAACGATCGATATCCATAATAAGTTAAATAAAAATCACATAAACTTACACCAAACTGAAAAGACTGTCAACAATCAAGCCGTAAATAAACATAAAACATTTCCCAAACAATAATCCACTATTCAATATTCCCACAATGTTTACGACCACACTAGAAAACTGAAACTCTTTCAACATAGTCGTCTAACTGAGTTATTCTATGTTGTACGGTGTAAGATTGCAGGCTGCAGTAAAATAGTTAGAAAATAATATGACAGAGTCGGCCGCGGGAGATTGGAAAACTTTGAGCAAGTATCCGTTTATGGCTTGCGAAGTTCGTGTAGACGTTGGATTTGTCGCCTTACCTCGCCGTGATGGCGGGTAATGATCATAATGTAGCCGACAACTTTTGTAACGTTTGGCAAAAATTGGCGTTTGTGTTCGATACGTACATAGGTATCAGAAACATTCTGTGGTTCGATTAATGTATTTTGCGGATGGACATTAATTGAGCTACCATAGCATTTTACACTTACGTACCTACGTGTTTCTTATGGTTTTTATGGATGGATTCATAGCAACTGTAAGATGTTACAAATATAGAATTGTTCTACCTAATATTTTCTCTTTTCATTAAGTTTGCATGTCGGTTAATGAGTACCTACGTTTTGAACATCATCTTTATTTATTTTTTCGAACATGGTTATTGGTTAGATTATTTGAAATTCTTATTCCATAATGATACTTTGTCATATCACTAGATTTACCGGCAGAAGAAGCAATAACTAATCACAGCAATACAAATAATATGTTGATTGGACGCCAAACTAATGTTTTGGCGCCCAATAGGGACTCCTCATTTTCCTTTCTTTATTCCTAAAAAACAAGCTCCAAATGTCTAGAACAAAGCCCAATACACCGCGATCCTTCTAACTAGATTGCGTGTGTGAGCTACGAGTGAGTTTGCATATAAATTGTTACCTAGATATAGTGTATAGTATAGGAGTGTTGTTTGTTTGTTACGGTATGTGCGGGGGAAGGCGATAGAATGTTTGCATGAGACAATTTTCTAAGTGATGACGTGTGGAGAGTGTCAGGTTAGCAATATTTTGGAGTTAGGTAGGAAATATAACAAAACTATGAAAAAAGTCTGATCGAAATTAAATCGTAGAAATAAATGTATAGTTAGATACCTAAGTCATAAGAATTTAGAAGAAATACTAAAGATAAGTTAAACTGAATATTAGCTACGATACCATAAAGATATCACAAGTAAAAGGCACCAACCTACACAAGATATATTAACAATTCAGAACACAGAATATAAACGTAGAACACGAACTAAGTACATCACAGTGCCGTCCGAAACCACTAAATAATGCACCGCCATCTGGCGGCACGAGACACGTCACGGCCTATTACGTCACAGGACATGTCATTAGCCCAGCTTTGATGACGTCACGCCGCGTTAGCCCAGCACAAAGCACGGCCCACTTTAGGCTTTATTTAGTTGAACGAGAGTGGGTCAAGAGCCTGTATTAGAGTTTGTATTTAGGTAGGCTTTGGATATGGAAATCCACTTTCATTTAAAAATTGTTAATGTATAATGTTAATCTGTGATGGTAATGATGTCCAGCGGCTTGTCTTTGGACGGTTTCTATGTTGAAAATGAATTGTTTTACTTAACAACCGTGAACCATTTTAATAATGTCTTGCAATGGTTTAACCAATCAGATAAACAATAATTGCATTGAAGTTTTAATGATTTTAATTTAGAGTAATGTCTAACGGCGCTGTTTAGCAGAAATTCTATAAAACATTAATCTCACAGAAATGTATTGTAAAACAAAAACTTCTATAATATAAAACATAAACTCGCACAGAATGTCGTCCACATAAATCCATCCACAGTTACCTACATAGTACAGCGGGCGTCCCACGGGTAGCGAACAATCTACGCGGGCAAAACCGGAAAATTAGACATAGCGACACGGACATGTTTTAATAAGCTCGGTGCATCGCACACCACCGCTTTTTGTAGGTTCTACACCTATAGAACTGGTGCAATTAACTATACGGAGCTCTGTGCATGAATTCATTCTAAGGCTTTATTTTTATTAAAAAAAATGTTGAAGTTAGTAGTTACGTTAGTAACTGGGATCGGTTTAAGAAGTGGCTTTGTTTGGGATGAGGTACGTACCTACTCTACTTTTACATTTGAAGTACCAACTCAAAACGGTATTTACTGCGCCTAGTCGCCGGGTTACCGTCGTAACTTTTTGGGGTAGTCGTTAGAAGAAAACTTCAAATCGTCAAGCAGTTTTATCTGATAATGATACTTTTGGAAGTGCGGTATCACAGTGAGACCTAAGTACAATAGCTAAGAGGTAGATACCTATACTACATCCATCTCTTTTATTGTCAATCGTTATTAGTGGGGAAAAGCCTAGGTATGTCAAACAGTGGACTGTGATTGGCTAAGTTGATTGATTTATTATACTACAGTTGTATTAAATTTAGCAACATTACAATTCGAATTATAACAGTGCTAAATTGAAGAGTACAACTGTGGCGTATAATCACAATTAAAGTTACTGGTATTTTAGTCGGATAACTAATTCACGTGTTTTTGATTACCTTACTTAGACTGATGGAGTACCTATAGTAGCAACAGTGACCTTCATTATTATATGTGATGAGATGATCCTCATAAAAAGGTGGTAAATACGTACCTAACACTGTGCGTTTTTAACAGCCCCAGTTGTTTAAGTTAATACAATCACTGTAAATATTGTCACAAACCATCCAGTTGTATTACTATGTTCTACCCTCAACTCAACGTAAGCCATCTGGCTCTGATCACGGCGATCACCTCACAAACTTCACTTTTTCCAACAGCGCCGCGTGCGTGAATTCATTTCAACTTGCTCTAAAAACTCGCGCTTTTTTACCATGCCCCAACTGAATATGAAACCCAACCACGAGAAAGTTAAGGAAAAATACAAGGTTCCGCACACTTGTATGTAAATAGGTGTAAAGGACAGTTTTTCACGACGGATGTTCTGCTGAATTTTCTTATTTGTATGATGCTGGGTTGAACTAAAAGGTTTATTATTAAATTATAGGTACAAATGGAGGAAACCATTGGCCACCTTGTCTGATTGAAATCACCAGTAACGAGATAAATAGCAAGTAGGTATAGGTAGCTTACCGAGATTTATGCATTGATATGGACTAATATTTTACACACGGTAGGTAGTCGTACCCATGGTTAAGTCGCCGTATTAAGAAAATCGTTACATGAACAACATCTACTGATTTATGAATTTATGGCTTAAAATCTTTTTAGTTTCTATAAAAAGGTCACCTCTTTCATTTTATTTTCAAAATTTAAAAATATAAGTAAACAAAAATAACAAAAGAAAAACAAAATATGGTAGCAAAATTGTGAGTATCGTTACGTTCATACCTATCATTCTTACATTTAGGTACTACATCAGAAAATTTATATTTTATGAAATATAAAATATCCTTAGATTCTGTTGATGTGTGTGTATTTAAGTTTAATATCCAACAAAATACGTATCTAAAGGTAGAAATATGAATCTCAAGCCGGTACAGTCGGAAGCGAGAACTTATAACGAGTGGAGGCTGCAGAAGTTGAGACGCAAGTCGTACAACTTCACCTATTGCCTATTGTATCCGGTGGAGCGGGCGAGGTGCGGCGCCGGCTGGAAATATGTTACATTCTTATAGTTCCGACTAAAAATAACGCTTCTGGTTTGACTGGAAGCTGGAGCACGTTTCTATTTAATGAATTTGGGATCTAATAAAAGCTATTCTTGGTTATCATGTATGTAGATAATCAGCTTATATTGTTCCCACACATACCGGCCTCCTCCCAGTGAGGAGCGTGTCATGTGTCGTGGTGTATTCTTGGTTCTAGAACATGCTGATTTTCTCACGATGCTTTCCTTCACCATTTTCTTCTTAACGTGTAGATACCAATCTCAATGAACTCGGCCCAAAATTAGGCTACTTGTTTTTGCGCCATCACCAGCATCCACCAGATCCTGTGACGTGCAGCTAGCAGGACACGTTATTAAGTGTCCTATCGTTTTTGGAACAGCACCTTACTTGCTCTCCACCTGAACAGGTTTTGTTTAGTTCGCCCAACATGGGTCCGTGTAGTCACTCTGTAACTCAAGTCCAGGTTGAAGGTTTTCAGCCGTTGGTAAAAATGGTTTGGGCAATGAAACACTATCTTGCCATTACTGCTTTTTAGTAGCTTCAGCCTTTCTTGCGATCGTTCTCCAGTGAGTGGGACACACATTAAAAACTGTTTGGACTCTTAAGCCTTTGTAGTACAAGGACGTGGTCGTGCAAAGGATTTTGTGTATTGAAGACCATAACTCATTCTTAAGTACCGCCGCTCTATGAACTACTGGTGGAGTTAATCGTGCTAGTAGATAGTAACATTAGAACAGGACGGTTTCTTTGAAGCTGTATCTACTAACTTTGCAGGGGCAGCACAAATTAACGCGGGGCACGCGAATTCCTATGCAGATAAAGATACCGCCAGACGCCAGTCCAGTAGTCCGTATAACGTCAGGCGAAGCACCCTACTGCCATGACACTAGTAGCCAAGAAGACTGTCATCATTATCATCAACATTTTAACAGAAAGACGACAGCCTCCGTGGCGTAGGGGTAGCGAACGCGGCCGCTGCGCACGGAGGCGCGGGTTCGATCCCCGCGCAATGCAAATACTTGCATGCATGAATATGAATATTTGCACTGGTCTGGTCGTGCCTCGGAAAGCACGTTAAGCCGTTGGTCCCGGTTGCCATACGAACATCTAAAGGCAGTCGTTGCGGGTTGTTGGAGCCCTCAAAAGTCCAACAATTTGTCTAACTGCAATGCTTCGATATCGCCTTAGGGTTGTGGAGGTCAGACGGCAGTCGCTTCACGGAAAATATCGAAGTTTAGCCAAAATCAGCAGTAAGACCCGTAAAGCGGACCCCAGACTGCAAACGCTGAAAAAGCTTTGGATGCGACTGGGATTAACGCTGAGATGATGATGATTTTAACAGAAAGACGCCCACTGATGGACATAGGCCTCCCCTAAGGATCTCCACGACGACCGGTCCTGCACCTCCCGTATCTAGCGATTTCCCGTGACCTTCACTAAGTCGTCGGTGCACCTTGTCGGGGGCCTACCCACGCTGCGACGACCCCATCGGGCAGCGGTCCTACGGGCAATGTGCCCGGGCCACTGCCACTTTAGTGTTGCAATTCTTCGGGCGCGAGTGTGAAGTTATTAAATTGAGTTCTGAATTTTCACCGAATGTTATAGACCTGTCCAGGATACAGATATTAAGGGCTGTTACTTTGCTATATTATGCTTAGGTAACTATTATGCCAATGCCTGTCTTCCTGCGAACCCACGAGTTAGTGCCGGTAAGTACCACTGGGTCACATTTCACATCACTTGGTAATCACATCTTTAACATTAAATTCAGACAATGCTTGAGTCTTGTTTATATTATTACTAGCTTTCCGCCCGCGGCTTCGCCCACGTGGAGTTCGGTTATATCGCCCTTTTTAGATTTCCCCCGGGAATATCAAATTTTCCCGGGATAAAAGATAGCCTATGTTCTTTCTTAGGGTCTAAAGATTGTCTGTGCCAAATTTCATCAAAATCGGTTGAGAGGTTTAAGCGGGAAAGCGTAACAGACAGACAGACAGATAGACAGACAGAGTTACTTTCGCATTTATAATATTAAGTACTAGCTTTCCGCCCGCGGCTTCGCCCGCGTGGAGTTCGGTTATATCGCGCTTTTTAGATTTCCCTCGGGATCATCAAATTTTCCCGGGATAAAAGGTAGCCTATGTTCTTTCTCAGGGTCTAAAGATTGTCTCTGCCAAATTTCATCAAAATCGGTTGAGAGGTTTAAGCAGTAAAGCGTAACAGACAGACAGACAGACAGACAGACAGAGTTACGTTCGCATTTATAATATTAGTATGGATAGTGTGGATAGATAGGTATACCTACATATTATTCGCTGAGAAGGTGTAAGGCGATATAATATTTGCCAGAGTCCTGCCTATAGTAATAGGCATACCTTCTCATAATAGAACCTCAAACCGCGCGGTATACCTATGAAATCCGTATCCTAGAAACTGTACAGTCTACTCTACTACCTCATATAGATACCTTCTTTATAAGAACTCAACCCAAAGGTCGCAGTTACATTAAAAAAAATTCTCCATTATTTATATTTAAAGGCTGTGGCGGGTGGTGGGATACAATTTTTCCACCTCACAACCCCCTCCCCCCTCCCGCGCACAATTTGTCTTCAATCTTACTCGACCTGGGAGAGAACTCCCCCCTCCCGTGTAATCAGTCGCCCCCTCATCCCCCTGTACCGCCTTAGGTAGACTTTAAGGTATAGGTATATAGACTTACCTCGGTAAATGTTTATATTTTGTTCGTATTTTTTTGGAAGTGGAGGGCTTTCCTTCTCCTTTTCCTTCGACAAAGAGCCTTCAAAGTCCAGCAGAAATTCTACGATTTTATGTAAGCTTCTGTTAAGTAACTCTTATTCAGTGTAATTATATCAGTATTACCAATTAGAAGGTCTATGAATAAAAAGTCATCACGGCCGATATTCGAAGCCATCTGAGTATGGCTTCAAAGGTTTTATTGAATGAGGTATCTTGTAGGCAAACGCAAGACCGTAGTAATGTGTACGTTGACAAAACTTCTCGTACCTTATAATACGATTTAGTATGTATAAGATATATCCTGCAATAACATTAAAAAGCTATGCCTATAAAAACATCATCCGGAAGCTTCGGTTTAAGCAGTCACAAGAAACCACACACACAAACGCGTTTAGGTGTCTTATTCCACTCCTAAATCTCCGTAAACGGAAGCCAAACAACGACTATAATTTAAGTTTAAAACAGTAGGAAACATACGGCGTCCTCGGCAGTACGGTACATAACGCGCGCACAGAGCACATAGCGCTGACCCAGTTCCGCGACCTAGTTCGCCCGACCAATACCTGCCGCCTTACCTACGCGATCGCACCTCTCAGGTAACGCACCTCTGCCGTCCCATTGGAAGACTCACGACCAACCCGCAAACACCCACACCTGCCTCATAACACTGCAGGTGCGCACAGGTACAATTCCCACCGCCTCTGCTCACACCACGCCCCTTTTTATCGAGCTGCGCAGGTAACCTGCGCGCTGATTGGTCGACGCAAGGTGCGGACAGGTACACCTGTCAATACAGGTGTATTTCGTATTACGAATGCGGTTCTCAGTTCCGCGGCTGTTACCGGAGCAGTGTGACGTTTTTTGTGCGGTTTCGTTGCGGTGAGAACTGAAAAATTGTGCGCATGTGTTGGTGCGATTGATGTTTCCTTGAGGTGTGCTAAATTTAGTACTTAGGTGGGCGCGGCGCGTCCTTGGGAAGGTCAGGCGGGTGGCGGGCTGGCGCACCACGGTACGGTATTGTAGACCTTTGTTACTAACTATATTGAACTTTGTGTATCCAATATTAATAAGAATCTCAGAGAAAAGGTATTTTAATATTATCGAGGGAATTCTCGAGGCTTAAGAGAAGTCTGACTATAGTCTGAATAAAAAAATTCTCATCAGGCTGTATAAAAATGTAGTTCATATTTTTGTTTTGGTAAGTGGTGTATTTTCAATATTCATGCTATAACTTAAGAGCTATATAGCATGAATATTGAAAATACACCACTTCGCCTACACTCTTACTTTGATAGATACTTACAATCACTAGATATAGAAGCTTCACTAACTCACCTTCACGAGCTGTACCTACTTATGAGTCTTTTCTGAGTTATGATATTTTGTGTATTTTTTATCTCAACAGAGGCTTCCATGCTAGATAATGGGTACTAGTAAACCTTGACACGTTATACCACGTGAGGAGGTTCATTTATAAATTATGAAGCTGATACTTACGTTATCTCGTGGAACAGTAAATTAAAATAAAGGAGTAAATTGCTTTTGAATAAAGCCGAGTGTATACTTACATACCTATATATTTTTGCTAGTGGCTGTACCTACTTACCACCATGGCTATAAATGCTATGATCATAAATAAAGCAGCAGACTTTCCCATAATATCCACCTGCCACTACGAAACACGAAGCTAATCAAGTTGTTTAAATACATCTCAAGTCGCAATTCCCAACACATCTCTCCTTGAGAGAACAAAAACTGCCAATTACCTACCTACCTCCCCCCTTAAGGTGGGGTACAAAACGACTCTAGTAAACCTACGCGCAGGTCCTAGGTAATGACACCACGCAGTTCATGCAGAAGAACCACCTGTACCTACACACCTAGGCGGCAGCAAAATAGACATCTTTCTGCAACCACAAGACCACGTTTTTCCTTCTCTATATTTATCTACCGTACCTAGGTACCTACATAAGTAGTTGGTGAATAATGAATATTTAATTACTTTTCAACTACTTCGAAGTTCTAAAAAGTTACAAACACATGGCATTGTAGTTGCCCGAATTACATACCTTTAAAGAGATCAATATGTATATCTATGTTTTATGTGAGGAAAGAAAATCAAAGTCGAAAGCGTGAAAGTTACAACCTGCATCACATTCTCTACTCTTGTGAAGCACTGTTCAGCAGTGTTCTGTAGAACGTCATACTCTAAATGGATAAAAATACACAAAAGATGATAAGACTTATCATCATTACGTAGGCACGGTACAAAACCCGCCACACTGTTCCCAACCCACTGCAACTCCTGAAAGCCAGAATCAACAGTGGAGACCGCCAGAAAAACGCCGAGCAATGAAGCCCGACGAGTCCCGGAGAAACGTTTCAACTGTCTTGGGTCCCGCAACGAAATTAATCAGAAAAGAATAGCGGAGGAGTAAGAAAAAAGATATTTTTTCCACTTCCCTCCATAATAAGCAGGAGACAGAACAGAACTAGGCCAATCGGCACAAAGGGACATTATTGCAACTGGGAGAAGCCCAGATTGCCAAGCACCACGGAATAACATTTGATCAAGCTAATGGGTCCTAAGTAGGTATTTGCTGTTACAATTGATTCCAATAATAGGTATGGCAAAAGCGCCTGAACGCACGGAAATTAGTTCTAGTTTCTACAAGGTCCGTATAATAAACAACTCCGGATGTAACTTGTACACTATCCAACATAATATTGCGTTCATTCTGCCAAAGAATACACTCCCACAAGATGTGATGTGCGGACTGTTCAAATTCACAGTTCGATGTAGAACACTGACACAAAGGCGAAGGAACAAGTTTAAAAGAATACAGTTTACTTTTAAAGTTGCCATGACCTGTGAGAAATTGGGCAACGCAGTGGTCAACCTCCAGCCATGTCTTAGCCAGCCGATCGCCAACGGATGGAAAGAACAGATGGAGGTGCCGGCCCTTGATGGAATTATCCCACCTACTTTGCCATTCGAATAAGAGGTCCTCCCAGACGTCAGTCTGAGGTTTAAATAATCTAGAAATTCTATTGAGGTCGCGTTGTGTAACAAAGTTAGTGTCCATGGCCTCCCCCCTCGCGGAGTAGTACATTGAAGCACGTCGCTGTACTTCAAGATCGACTGGAAGTACACCTGCCAGAACGGGTAAGGCTTCAGTACTGACTGTTCTATACGCCTTGCATAAAAATATCAATGCCAAACGTTGGCTTTGAAGCAGTTTACGTCGCGCCGCCCCTATGCTGGCCCTATCGGCCCAAACAGGTGCACCGTAGCACATACATCCTAAGTAGGTAGCTCCATATATAGTTTTTAAAGTTAGGAATGATAGACCCCAAGTTGTTTTGGATATTCTAGTTAGGGCATAAAAGTTCCTTTTAGCTTTTTCGCCAACTATTTTTATATGTTCGATAAATGAAAAATTCCTTTCTAAGACCATACCAAGGTAGCATACGGATTGCTGTTTTTTAACGGGAACGTTATTAAATTTAATAGTAGGCAATGATTTAAGATTACCTTTTAGTAGAAGTTGATAGGTTTTATGCGGCGCAAACGCTAGGCGGTTACGATCACCCCACTGAGATATATTAGATTTAGGCAAGTATGGGCCAAGTTCTCAAGTCCGGCTCGGGTACTTGACTGAATGAGCAGTAGGCCATCGTCCGCGTAACCAGTAAGTGAACAGCCGCAAGGAAGCGGGATCGCGAGAAAATCATCAAAACCCAAATTCCATAAATAAGGACCGACAACTGAACCCTGAGGACATCCCATGGTTAGTGCTTTAGTACTAGAAAAATGACCGAGCTTAAGTACCGCGGAACCGTTTATAAAGTACGAGTAAACGAGATTATATATGTTTCTATAGCAACCGCGGTTTTTTAATTTTAACAACAACATAGGCCACCAAGCGTTATCAAAACCCCCAGAAATATCCAAAAAGATACCAATCACGTACTTGTGTTCCGACTGGTTAACGGTTCTTTTGACAGAAAGCGCCGCGTCGACTGTTGATTTACCGATGGTGAAGCCATATTGATTACTATGAAATTTTGGACCGTTCGGTAGTAAACGTGGAACGATGAGGCGCTCAAGAAGTTTCCCCAAAGATGGATCGGATCATCCGGTGGTTTATCACCACACTTTGGTATTATTCGTATGAAACCGCGTCGCCATTTACGAGGAAAAACGCCTTCAGCAATGCATCGGTTATATATTTAATTATATCACGAAGTAACGCGTCCTTTACTTGTGGTACCTACCTAAATGAACTACGTTGTAAATGTGTGCGTGACGGTGGTCCTACGCTCCCACACATGCCTACATATTCACAGAGTGTTGTACGTTTGGTAAACATTAGTACCTACCTAAAGCGCGCGTTACATAGTGAGAAAAAAATAAATGAATTCTGTGTTCTATTGAATACGGAACACATTCCTGTTCATCCGCTCAAGCAAGATGATGTCAACACCTCTCGATATTTGCCATTTAACTTACCGATGTTCGGCGATAGCCTGGCTAGACCTTCTGTCCCTCTATTTCATGAGAACGAGTGGTGGAGTACTCGGGGGGTGAGGCGGGGGGTGAGGCGGGGGCTGAGGTAAAAGCCACTTTAATTATGAAAGAAGATTGAGCGGTAGGTAATATGAAGCTAGGAGACGTAGTGGAGGGAGGGGGGCATAAGACCTAGGTATCTAGGTATTAGGTAGACGCCATGTTTAAATAGGGTCGTTCATTTGAAACGGTTTGTTGGGCTTGGTAATGAAGCTTCATATAGAAATTAATGTCAGAGCATAAATAGCTTTTGGTCTACGAAAGTGAATGCTTTTATAAAACTTGGATCCGTCTCATTTTACCATTGCGGTTTACAGATTCAGATCAATCGTCTTTCAACTTTGCTTGGCTATCTGTCGCGGTGGTTGAGTCAGAGTTATCAGCAGATATCAATAAAAGAAATCATAGGTATTATGATTCATTTAAATATAAATCTAACCCTAGTAGGGATATTTCCTTACTGGATTTTATTATTAAACTATGAGACTTTAAAGACAACAAACTCTAGACTAAAATTGTCGTTTGGACCATTAACTGTTTAAAAACAACACCAACTCACCTCATGCCCTTCACTAGAAGTCATAAAATCAAGGACCCCATTCTAATCCAGTTAAGAGTGAACCTCACGAAGCGAAATTAAATGCTAACATTGTAGTGCACAATAAACTCTCTGACGACTCCCTATAAAGTCACCTCAGTTGAATTGAAACTAGACTGGTTGTAATCTCGTTACGGACGAAACACTGTGTTGAAAGAAGACAGGAGGACAGAGACAGAGAGAGAGGTTACATTATTTTGTTGGATTTATACGTAGGTATCTACTATTTTTCAGCGAATTGGTTGAAATCCAATCTGATTGAAGCCAATCTGCCTCATTTTTCTACAAGTACCTATAGGCACATGTTGGAGTCAGACTCTAGTCTAACTTGTGGGAAAAAACGAAACTTCTTGGTAAGCTTGGGATTCTGACTACCCGTCATGGCTGTCTATGATATACCAGCGTAATTCTACCAGCATTGAGTCATTCCTTCTCATCATCATCGACGAGTGAGTAAGTGGCCAAGAATCATCAAAATCAAAATCAATCAAATCATCGGTTCCTGTAGTAAGATATGAAAATGAAATCTATTAAAAAACATACATAGTTGAACATTGAACAATGAATGTATAAAATGTCTGTTTGTATGCCTAGTACCTAATAAAAATCATAATAATAACAATCGTAAAAGCTAACTTACTCTAGACTAATATATAATACAAATCTAATACTAGTTAAAAGTTAGGATCTAATACTATTGCTGGGATCACCCGAACTAGGTTTATTTAAACCTGTGATCCTTCCCCCTAGATTATGGTGGATATCACAACCTCAAGAAACGAGTCTTCAACCAACCACTCTATCTCCTGTTATTCTTTATTTTGACCTACGTCATGTGCATCGTCACAACAATTTCCTAAAAATTTTCAGCGGTCTACGTATTAAGCCATACCTCATAAAATTCATGCTCAGACTAATAAAATGTTCGTTTGGCAGCCAAAGTAAAAGAAACGCTGGAAGAACTTAATGTTGACAGAGGCCATACGAAGTCACCTAAGCAGTAACGATAACTCATGTGCATCGTCCGTACTATCACTAGCGGCTCGTAAAACCGCCGTGGGTAGTGGACATGGTAGGTGGCGGAGCGGGAGCGGGAATGGTCATTACTTCTCTTAGTATCATGTACAGAGCTATCGCTTGAGACTTTCAAACATAAACCGTGAAACGCGGATGTCACTACATTTCCGCCCGACCCTTCAAGGGTTACCTACCGGCGTGTTGTTATAAAATATGTAAAGAAAACCCTGTCCGATCCGTGAAGGTATTGTTAGGTATCGATAACTGATTCTAATAATGCCTACAAAGCCGGGCTAAACTTAAAAAAAAAATCCCCCTAAAAAAAATATAGGCAACACGTTAGGCATACATGCGCGGGTGAAGGGGGGGCGGGGCAAGCGGCACGTGGTCGCATCGCTATTCGCTTGGTCACAAATAATGTTGTCACTTTTTAAAAAAATACCAAATTTTGGGGAAGTTGGAATTAATTCGCGGAAAAAAGATTATTTCAAAATTCATTAGGTACTATTGTCACTATGATTATGTAAAATATCATATTTTATTAGGTCATGTGTATACCTAACATTTATTATCCTTTTGGGTCGGACGGGGTTTTTTTTACATACCTACATTGTTCTAGGGTTCTAGATAGCTAGTCAGGTATCCAAAAACTTCCTCTTTAATGCTATAATAGTATGTAATACATTTAATTTTTTCGTCTGTCATTTTTTTTTTACCATCAGGCGAAACCGTGATCAATCTAATAATAATAAGCAGTGAAACAATCGTTGATGGTAGAGCGCACTAGTTTTTAATGAGCCTATTCACTCTAGCTTTTAAGATACTTAATTGTAATCAGATAAGAAAACCGCTGCAAGCAAATTGTTCCAATTCTTCGATATATGCGGTAGATAATACGAGGCTTCATCCGGATCGTAGCGGTGTCAACGTAAAATTCCCGCGCACACGCTCCAAAACTGCATCCTACAGAAAATAGAACTGGCTTTGTTTTGGTCATGTATTAGGTTCCTCTAGCTAATATGGCAGTTGTTGAAATTAGTGTAATCTTAATATTTCTTAATATCTACCAGTCCAATTGATTTGTGGCTACTTATCTTTAGGTATTCTCAACTTGCCTATACCTTCTATATCATATCATGTTGGGACATGTAGGTAGGCCGACATGGCTACATTAATGATGCACGTCTTATGTTTTGTTTCTCCAATTACTTTCCGCTTCCCGCAGTCCCCTGTCAGCATACCAGCAGCCCAGTCACGTCAGCGGCTCCAACTCTCTAACTCATTTTATACAGTGAATACTGTCCAATTTGGAACACGCACATACGGAAAATATAATGTGATTTTATCTGCACTACACTCGCGACAAACTAACTAGGATAAAATAAATATCTGGCCTATATAGTTTGTCGAGATTTTTAATTTTGATTAACTTGGAGCTCATTCTTTACACTATTTAATATTCCGGGAGACCTCGCGGCTATTTTTTTCTTTGGCTAAAATGTTCTTACATTTGACTTAATGTTTGTTTATCTCATATTGCATGTCACTTGAACTAGGTGTTTGGAGGTGCTTTCTGTTCAATATTTCTCACTTTCGTAGGTATTATGAAAGATATATTTAGGGTATCTTGACCTTGTTAGAAGCTCAAACTTAGGTAGACTTGAACTCAATCAATTGAAACTCTTTTCTTCACACTCTTTGGTTCTCTCTCCCTTCCCTCATATCCCTTTTAGAACAAAACAAATCTCTCATGAAGGAATTCCGCATTTTGATTTTGTTACTTTTCATTTCCCGTATAATAACTGACATATTCATACATATAATATCACCCCAACTATATACAGCTTCCAACAAATACTTTAACTAAATTACAGTCCAGTTTAAAACCCACACGTTCCGGTGGCACCTCTGTTTGCGGCTCTCCCTTGTTTGTTCTGTTAAAATGTTTGCCTCCCCGAGTGCACTCGATGACCTAGAAATATGGTGTGTGTTGTACCTGAGATTAATGGGATTTTATGTTATATAGGTACATAATATTATATAGATACGTATATTTATTGTTTACTACATTGTAGGACATGTCCTCACATCATGGATTTATCGGCTTTCAATCTAACCAGAAAGGTGTACCTATTTAGTACCTGATGACACAGATTTTTCATCCATTAAGAAGACACATTCAATGTCTTTTTTATATACTTCACGGGTATTAATTACATCACAAACTTTCGGACGTAATCTGAATCCTTTTGTAGGACAGTGCCAATCCATTGCTTTAAATGTTCGAAAATGTGTCCGCTCAACAATGTAAATAACGCAATGATTGTTGTTGAACTGATAAAATGAAAGACATTGCATTAATGTATGCAATTAACCAGCGGGTCTTTATTTGTCTTTTCATTATAAACGGTTATCATTCTGAATCGTTATCAAATACATAATTTTTAACCTATAGTTTACGTAACTATATTATTTTGATTTAAAAGAGGAGTTTTTGCCCATTCTTCTCCATATCCATCTTTCTGACTGATTGACCCCTTGGCAGTTCAAAAGTGCTTGGCTTCCTTGAAAGAAAGGCGTTTGAGTTCGATTTTGAGATTTAAAACTTCATCTTAGATAATTTACTCCATAAATGGTGATAAACCTTCCTCTATTTCTCCGAACCCTGGAGACTGGAGTGTTAATATTATGATTCCTTTTACCAACACAAGCTGACCAAAACAGAACCCTGTGATTCGCGATAATGTGTACGATATGATATGACCACAAAAACTACACGCAATAATGAGCCAAATGTTCTGTAGTTCTTAGAAATGTATTTATTAGTAGGATCATACCCACTACCAGCGATTTCAGAAATTTACTTGAATACTTTATTATACATACAGCAATACATAAATAATGTTAGATATATTTATTTGCAGAAAAAGATATTCCATACGAATAAACCGTTAATTAATTCTATAATCAGTTATTTTTAAAGTAGCACTGCCTACTATTAAACTAAATCAATAGTCATTTATGCAAACTAGGCTAAGAATCAGTACATTTCTTAAATCAACATTACATAAAACATTCGTGTTTAATACCCGTCCTTCAATACTTCTTGTTAGGTACTTTGAAACACTTCCTAGTGCTTTTAATGATTATAAAAATAAAGTACACCCGTTAGCACTGGAACCTCACTCAAACGTTAATACCGGCCACATTAGCGCTCACTCAGCTCGGAAAAATCCACCGATTATAGCTTTATTATACACAACAATTAGTGTAATCGTCACTGTTGGTTACACAGACAGATCGGCTGCGGGCTGAGATCGATGGGAATACTGGACCAGGGCACTTACTGGTGTTATAAACCCTTATTTGTTTGTGGTAATCGTGTCGTATTATGAATAGTGTTGTACATGTACTGTAGATGGTTACAGACGGGAAATTTTTCTGAGGTATTAAAATCCAACAGTGGAAAAAACGTATCCAAACTTTGCAAAAAGGGGTATTATAAAATCACAGATTATTTAGAAGACAAAAAAGCTTGGGATTGAGCTGCTCGCTCTGTTAAGCATTGTTAATTTTTATTAAGCAATATGCGTAATTATAAGGTAAATTATTGTAAACATTTTCATTTTTAATGTCTGGACTTGAAAAAAGACGATGATCCCTGAGTTTGTTTCGGCCATTTCTTCTCAGAGGTAGTCAGTTAGGAAATGCCGGCTTCATCTAGTTAAAAAAATAAAATAAAAAATAAACATGACGTGTAAAAGTGATCAGTGATCCTACTTGCTTAATAAACGATTTCATTTCATTTCATTTCATTTCATTATGAGAGGAATGGTTGAAAACGTCATCGTACCAGCGCTTCGGAACTATGATGGCAATACCTCGTAATATAGCCTCTGACTTGTCAAACCAGTTGTCCATAAGTCCATCCTCGACTCACTCCTTAACATTTAGCATGTTTTAGGCGAGAGTACACAATCTATGACTGTGATGTCGCTTTCCATAAGGTGAGATACGAAATTTTTTCATTCTTTCCCCTTTTATTTTTTCGTCTGTTAGCTTATCATGCATGCAATTCTACTAAAATGGTTGTAGTAGGAACTTGATTTATAGACCTGAAACAAGCCCAATCCAACACCGGTCTCCAAGCCTATAATCCAAACCTTCATATCCGAACTCTCCAAGGTGGTTATAAAAAACCTGCCCTCCCGGCGACATTACCCTCTTTATTACATTCCGAGCTCTCAATATGTCGGCCGTTTTTGCCTGGTCCGTAATGTCCAGAGTAATAACTCGTTTCAGGGCGAAGTAACTGTCTGCTCCACCGCCCCTGAGCGTGCTAACAGCCTGCCCCAAGTTATTTGTGAACTGATTGGGTTCAGGAGGCCATCGTAAGGTAAAGTTGCACTGATTGGAAGAATTTAATATAAGTAGTTTGCTGAACTGCTTGTAGAACTCATTTCCTGCAAAGAGTTAAATGATAAGAATATCAGAAGGAAAAAAGCCCTCCTTTCCTTATTACGTCAATAAAGCCATTAGTTTTAATTCTTCTCTTACCAACAGAATAGGGTATGAAAATCAAAAAAATAATAGTCCGTCTTATATGTAATAAAAAAAAATAAGACCCGTATATTTTATTTTATCGAAATTACTAAAAACCACTGAGATATGGCGTATTAAAGTTACGGAGTGGGGGCTAATTACGTTACGCCGTGGTATATTTTGTACCACGGCGTGACGTCATGCGTCATTTCAAGTCAATATATCTTCCAAAATATTTGAATGAGAGATTAAATAAAAAATACGTGTTCAATATTTTTTTATAAAACTATTTGATGGACATTAAATTATTTTTTAGGATACAGCCCAATTCAAGATGTGGGATAAATTATCAAATAATATAATAAATAATAATATGTTATTATTATTAAATAATAACATTAAATATATTGTTCATCTTAGCCTAGTCAACATAAGTACGTCAACATCGATCATTCTAGAATGCTAAAAACTCACAAATCGAAATTGCGCAACGTTAGACATTTATCTACAAGCATGTTTCCATCGAATCTCCTTCACAAACACACACTGGTAAGTATATATAAAACAAGGCGAGTCCGTCTGTCGCAACATACGTAAAATATCATATCCGCTCCTTTGATCAGTTGTTGCTAATTGTGAAGATTTTCACACGAATGTAGGTGGAATAGAATTTACTAGTTTACGCATTCATGAAAGTATTAAAGGAACTGTCAGAATATTTTAACTTCGTAAAATGTTATATGTTATGGAAGTTTTAGAGCACAGCTATTTGTAATGGGGCTAGTGTTTGTGCGAGAAGTATGTAGAAATGTATTTGAAGACTTTTGGAGGCTCTACATAAGGTCATTCTCGTTCTAAATATCGTTGGAACTTGGGACGATACATCTTTATCAAATAATATCTCCATGGTCCATTTTTCAGGCTGAATTAATAACGAAAACTGTGTAAATGGATAGCACTAACATAATTTTCGTTATTAGGTAAGTACTGTAGTTATAGTGTAAAATGTTATAAGCACAAACAAAG
Organism: Sesamia nonagrioides; assembly: GCA_017933935.1. NCBI lineage: Eukaryota > Metazoa > Arthropoda > Insecta > Lepidoptera > Noctuidae > Sesamia > Sesamia nonagrioides. Next base: position 2,973,376 of record JADWQK010002063.1, read on the forward strand.
TGGGGTCGGAGCATCTCATTCAATTTTAGTGTAGGGTTTTATAGAGTTTTCGTCATTTAATTTGTCACTCAATTGGTTTCAAAACCCATTAATAGACTAATATCTCACCGCAAGAGTATATCGTGTCGAAGCGGAACTAAAATAACCAACAATATTTACGATAGAACAACAGCACCAATTTGTTCACAGCACTACAGGATGTCACCGCCATACACAAACGTACATTTTTGTCAAAGTAATGAGTTCCGTGAGTTATGACCGCTTTTTATTAGAGAAGTTGTTAAAATTCATCAAAACATACCTATACATAAATATATGGTTTTAATAGAAAATATGATAAAATATTTCTATGAAGCTGAAGATTTCTAAGGAAATGTGTGGGGTGGTCAGGAAACTGTCTTTATGCTAGTTATAAAATAAAGTTGCATAACGTTGGCTGCAAGAAGAAGTCGTAGATATGAAATCTGAAAACGACAGTAATTATTGCTGAATAGCTTACTTTACCTCTCACATTAGAGGACTTGGACCCACAACGGGTTCAAGTCCGGGTAACTGCGTAAGTAGGTACCAAAGATTATTTTTCAATTCATGTCTAAGTAATGGGTTTTGAGTTTACCTCAGACATTACTGGCATTTGGGAAGAAAAAAGCAAACCTGAAAGAAAACCTGACTTATAGTTAGTATAAATCTGAAATCATCAATCCATCTTGAGCCAGCGTGATGATAAATCTTCTCTATACGAGATAGGCCTTTACACTACAAGGGGATAATAGGCTGTACTATATGTACCTACTATATAACCATTAACCATCAACCATAACTATTCGACCTGGATAATAACCGTACAATAAATGTGAAGATAACTGCTGTCTTTGAGTATTCTAGAAGGTAGTTTCAATAAGGTTCCAGGTAAATTGTAATTGTTCAATGCAAAGTAACTGCATGAGCAAAGAGAATACCGAATGCCAAATAAAGTTAATGCCAAACGGCGTGATTCATAAAGGGAATGCCGAAAAGCGTAAGGCATAAAGGGAATGCTGAATAAAGTTAATGCAGAAAGGCGTAATGCCTAAAGGGAATGCCGAAAGGTGCACCTAATGCATAAAGGGAATGCCGAATAAAGTTAATGCAGAAAGGCGTAATGCCTAAAGGGAATGCCGAAAGGTGCACCTAATGCATAAAGGGAATGCCGAAAGCAGTAATGCATAAAGGGAATGCCGAATAAAGTTAATGCAGAAAGGCGTAATGCCTAAAGGGAATGCCGAATAAAGTGACATCTTCTAACTTTCTTTCTGTGTTAAAATAACTATTCTCAATAATAAATCGTGTATAGATCCTCATTCTTTTTAAATTGTCATCGTCATCTGACCTCATATGCATCAATAGTATCAAATTCCTTTAATTGAAGTTTATAAATTGCTCGAGTATCTGATACACTGTGTGTTAATTTCATTAGACGTTGATCGATTAAAATGCTGCCTCTACTATAAATCTTAGAATGTGAATCACAAATGTATTTAGTTACATTTTTGATCTAATTATTAATTTAGATTAATTTAATAGATATTTTCGTAAACCAGAACACAAATATTGTGTCAGAAGGAAATATGTGTGTACCTACGTGAATGTGTCACTGGGAAACTTCTTACTTTAACTCAATACAGTTCTTGTGATGTTTTAGAATCATACATTTCATCATTATTTTTTGGCGTCTTTGCAGACGACAGTTACTTTACGTTAGAAATAATCGTACGTAATGTAAAACGATAACTAGATACACTATCTTGAAATCAAAAGATGGAAAAAACGTAACACAAAAATCTCTTTAATATTTCTCGTTTACTTAATCGAACATAACCAGCTAGATTATTAAAATCTCATAAGAAGTGAACGCAGAATTAAACAAAAATGACTGTGCAGCATCAGCCTTGCATGTCCCCACAGCTAGTATACAAACCTCCTCTCTAAAAAGACAAGGGCTGTTAACTACCATGCGGGCCCAGCGCGGTTTGCTATAGGTATGTCTCTTGTTTTTGATTTTTTGTTTTAGGATATTCCGTTTTTCTCATGACGTTCCTCACCGTTCACCATTTTGAGAGCAGCGGTGATGAAATGATTTACATAAAGAAAAGCTAGGGTTGGAATCTACGACACATAAATCAGGTACCGACTGCAGTACTAAATACCTTCTGTTCATAACGGCCCCAGAGCTTATTACAAGTGGGTATAATACGTTACAGAAATGCATAATGTGAGCGGAGTAAGATAATCTGCACAGCGCCCACGCCACGGGCTCACTCTGCGCTGCGGCCGCGTGATTAGCTCGCACTGCGCTTTAAAAGCCTTAAAAGGTGCCGAAGTACGGAGCAAAGATTAGAATAGTTGTAGAAAGTGTAAATCTTTAAAAAAAACAAACTATGTAGAACATGATTGAATTTGAGTTCAAAACTCTTCCATTAATGTACGACATTAGACCAATCTTATTACAATATACCTACTCGAACAAAAGGGTATATTGTGAAGAGCAGGGAAAGGAACGATTATATCATCGATGATTGTTGAGAGGGAAAAAAGGCAATGAGAAATAGAGAAGAAGAACGTGCATATTTACTTACCACAAAATCAAAACAAAAAGTTCCTAAATGAAATACAAAATCAAAACATCAATTTTAATTAAACCTATTACAGGCACTTTTAAATTGTCACGAGGACTCTCTGGAGAAGAACGAACAACAAATTCTACAGACACTCAAAAATCATAAAATGAATACAAAATATTTGATTACATAATTCATGTTGAATTTATCCATGTGATAACAACAGTTCCCACCGACAGTGCTCACACAATCAAGTGGGCAGCAGTAACATTCTGAGACCTTTTCTCTGAAGACAAGCAAGGCTAGACCACAGAATAGATAGGATAATTGTGAGACTAACTCTGAGCGGATAGAAATTAGAAGGTATGTTTCCGACCTATGGCGTGGGTCGGCGGTCTGTGTTGGGTGAGTGTGGCTCATTACTCGGCGCTAATGAATGCTCGCGCACGACACAGAAGCTTTGGGAACGGCAACCTGTGTACAAAGACGAGCTGTGAATATAATACGAAGTATAGTTGTGTTACAGTTAAATAAATTTGGTTTTTAGAACAGTTAAGAATTTTGAATAGAGAACAGTGGTGACCTAATGGTATCGGCCGCGACTTACCAGCCTATATATATTACAGCCCACTCCATCTCACCGAGAGTAGGCCTGCGTCCCAGAAGTGGGTAAATTATAGGCTAATTTTGAAGTACTTTGAATTGTATCCGTAATAAGAGTAAGAAATGTTGAGAATGTACATATAGTTCACTATATGTATATTCTCAACATTTCTTCCTCTTATTTTTCTTTATACGCGGTAATACGCCAGCCTTTTTAGCACTATTCCTGTTGACAGCGATACGGATGAATTTTGTGATGCCTATTATTCTTTTTTTTTTTTCTTTTGACATGTATAAGAAAAGAAAACTAAAAAAAAGCATTTCAGGTAGAAATTTCTGATCTAATAAGTATGTAATGTGGTCAGGATATGATGCTGATCTAGATACTTCCTTAATACTCCATGACAAGACTTACAGTTTTTGCAATCAGGATGGACATTTATTATCAAAAATATAAAACATCAAAAAACGAATAGGTAGGTAGATGAAATATTTAATATCTCACAGGGATAAACCTTCCCTTTTCAATATATGCCATACATCACGGCGGATTACTTCTCAAATAACGGCCATACAATAACATATGAAGCAACGTTCTAATTACAAAATTTTAAATCTTTTGATGGTGACGTCAGACCTTCATCAGGCCTCAAAAGATCTTTATTGAACCCCGCCTTCAATTAACTGACCACCCCTGTATAATATTATATTTGGTTATGTTTGTTTGTTGTAACATGTTTAGGGGTTTCTATAACCTGTGCTTTTTAAACTGTAATCAACCTACAAACATCCATCTTTGATTTTTCTTCTATTTTCACAAAAGACGACTAAGTACTATTTTCAATAACGAAAGATATTTTGACATCTTTCCCATCTGATTCATTTATTTCATTCATTTACTAAACCAAATTATTTCCGCCGTTGGGTATCCCATCTTTTTGTTTTCATAATTACTTCACATCGCCATGCAAATTAAGTCAAATAAGAATAAAATGGACAAAACCACGGGTAAAAGCTAGCACTTAATAAAGAGGCACGTTTAGGGTTTTCATTACACCATGTATAATGGCGCGTACAAATATTTTTAATCCGCTGCCTCATACATCTTCCGCAGTTCATTTTGCTGGACATACTCTTGCTAACATATTTTTGATGCACACAAATCTAAACTTCATCCCTTCTACATAAAGTCCATTTTGCAACAAATCTTCATTTACAATATAATATGAATTTTTCACAAGGGATTTTATAACATATATGAAAACAGTTAAGGCTGAAAATACTTTGCGTCTCAAAAACTGAATAGGTGGCGGGCATCGGGGATTTTTTTTTTAATGTGTGGATATTGCATCGACGTGTCCGTGTACGTATTTATGGACAGGTAAATATTTTCACAGCGAATATAGAGGTTATGTATATTTACTTTTATATGGGAGGAAAGAGACATCGTAATGGCCTGGATGGCTGGAAACATCCATTGAATAGGAAGCAATGAAAATTACCGATTGGGAACTTTACACTGACTTTGCTGATCTTCAAACTACTTGTTCCGTATAGACTATAGTGCATGCTTGAAGTCATTCTTTTATTGCATAAAAATGATGGATAATTAGGTATATATTTTAGTGTTTATCTTTTAGTCTAACTAAAAGTTTTCATTCTTCCAAAAAAAAGCAGTACTTTTGTGAATTTGGCAAAATAAACAAAGATGTTTTAACTATCGTTCACAAGACACTACAATACGACTGAAGTTCCAATTAACGGTTCTTCATTACAGTCCGGATACGCGCTTCACCTACCCTATAATCCATATTCGTGCACAATTCAAAATCTCTTACCCAAAACAATTCGGCCGACGGTGCTAGAGAATAGGTAATTCTTTGCACCCTCGAAGCCACGTGGCGGTTGATAGTCACAATTAGCCACGGCATTCAAACATAGTCACGTGAGGGAAGAACCGTCTGCGGGAAGTGCGGGAACGAGAAGGACGCGTGCGAGAACTGAGCCACATTCGCAACACTACCGCTCCACTGACAATCAATTGAAGAATTAACTGTTTAAATATTGTGAAAGAGATGGGTCAGTGAATGTTCTCAGTACTGCAGCTGACGTTTGATGCTGCTCATTGATTTAGAAAATCAATAGAATGCTTTTACAAAGTTTATCGTATGATTGTCGCCTTATCACTAAAATCAAAATTGTTTATTTCAAATTAACCATTCGTTGGTGCTTTTGAATAGTCAATGTCAGTCAGTCCAGGAAAAGTGAAGCTAAATTGTACGTTTCAAAGCGTAGATCTCTATGGAGAAGAACGTGCAAGAAACTCCATGGACATGGACTTTTATAAGAGGTGACTGCACAAGTAGATCTGAGAGGTTACATATTTATATTGCAGACCAAATTTTCAATTTTACGAAAATGAAGCAATGGGTTAACAATATTTTCCAAAATGGTCCAGATTATGTTTGATGCCTTATGCAGATATTAAATCCACTGATTTTTAGGATTACTATCCTGACACACTTTCAAAAGTAGATACTACCATAACTAAACTTGTCATGAAATCTTCTTTCACACCCACATAACATATGAAACAACTCCTCTAATGAGTCGCTGAAACTAAAAACAAAAACATAAAATTGACGATACAAAGCCTCTATCGTGAACCAATTGGATGTAAAAATATTCTCACAGAACACATCTAAGAGAAGGTAATGACGCGAGCTCGATATAAATCTATACATAATGCTTATAAATAACGCACTATATGTACACGGGCTATTAGGAAATGTGTATGGGCAGAATAATAAATATTCATCAGGTCTTCTGTTTGTGCCTATAAAAACATATGTGGGGAAATAGGGGCGCTAGTGAACGGTTAGCGGAGTTTAATGAGCAAATGCCGATCTTTATTATGGTACAATTTGAAAATGATAGCAGTTTAATGTTGGGATTTCTTAAGACTTTAATGAAGTTAACTTTGATGTAAGTAATTTGTGAAATTGAAGACAATGCAGCCAAAATGAAAGAAAAACTTCAACGTTCTCGGGCAATAAAAACAGAAGAGATAAAGTTCCTTGAAAAGTCGGTGAAAGCATTACTTTAAAACACGCAAAATACAAAAAAAAACGGCCAAGTGCGAGTCGGACTCGCACATGAAGGGTTCCGTACCATTATCTTTAAAAAATAAATATAGTTTAAAAAAACGTGCTTTTTAAAATTATAAAACTAAAAAGTTAAAAATAATTTTAAAAAAGTGTGTTGCGCTTTGTGTCATAATTTTTGTAAATTAAGCGCCTCATACTTTTTCAAAAATTATTTAAATTTTTAAGTTTGATATTTTTTAAAAGCATGTTTTTTTAGTTTTTTTAAACTATTTATTTTCAACTTTTTAGTTAAATATCCTTTATTAAAAAAAAAAAAAAAACGAACGAACTAACGTATTGAAAACGGTGGGACATTTTACAGTAATGAGCCGCTCACTCGTAGTCCAAAGAGTTAGAGACGGACAAACAAACAAACAAGCAAGCAAGCAAACATACAAGTGAAGCTAATAAAAAGCATGTAAAAACAGCAAAAAGATCACGTTTGTTGTATTTTTTTTTTTATTATTAATTTTAATATGTAACCAAATATACGGTGAACATTTCAAGAGTCTATCTATTTACGTTATTAATATGGTGCAAAAAACGCCAAAAAAGAAATCACGTTTGTTGTATGGGAGCCCCTCTTCAATATTTTATATTTGCTAGCGCGGCAACAAAAATACATAATCTCTGAAAAATATCAAACTGTCTAGCTATTACGGTTCATGAGATACAGCCTGGTGACAGACGGACGAACAGACGGACAGCGAAGTCTCATGAATAGGGTTCTGTTTTACCTTTTAGGTACGGAACCCTAAAAAAGAAAAATTATACATAAACACTCTTGATATAAAATGGCATGCACGAGTGCATGTGACGCTTATTAATGTGCAACATTACCACACAACAGTCTCACCGCCACTATGGTCACTAAGTGAATTCGTGTGTCCACGCCACCTCCAATTTAGTGGCGCGAACCAATCATCATTACCCGAGGGTCAACCGCGATCAAAATAAACACAACACCGAACGCACCTTTATTTAGAAAGAGACAAAAATATATCCAAACTCAGAGAGTAAAAAAGATAGAGAAATAAGTGGGCCAGAGATCGTAAACAATTGTGCAAATGAAAGATTATGTTTATCGAGTTAAGGTGTATACTCTAATAAAATTACGTCTTTATCCCCCGGCCTGAAGATAAGTTCTGATTCTCTTATATTGTTGCCGTTTTCATTACGGTCTCGAATAAATTTTGTGATGAAATTTCTTTTATTTTGTGTAGGTGTTGTTTTCCTTGCTTCGCTAGTATTCCAACCCAGATAATAACGTCTTGAATGAAATAAACTTAAATTAAAGAAATTATCTTTTTTTTTAATAATTATAAACTAGCGCTTGACTGCAATCCCGCCTGACGGTAAGCAGTGATACAATCGTTGTTAGTAAAGCGCGGTAGTTTATTAAGCCCATTCACTTAAAAAACCTTAGTGAATAGGAAGGAAGACGGCAGTTGAGCGTCGACAACGCTCTTATAGACTGTGAATTTTCATCTATCTATTATATCGTGTAGAGGGTTTACTTACTTAATTAACGAAATGACGACATTATTCCTTCTGATGGTATCATAATTAACATAATTCTTTCGGTGTTAAAATAATTCTTGCACGTAAAGTTACAAAAGGATTATTATTAAGGAGATCAATGGAATAAATTCTAAGTACAACATTTAATAAACACAATTTCGTATGTATAAATATTTGCCCATAAAATGTAGCGAGATAATCAAACTCATGGCGCTTTCTTTCATTTTATAAATTTAATTCGTCCGTCACGGAAAGAGTGACCTTTTACCACGTGAGACTGTCCATCACATACAAGAACAGCACATACGCTGCGATACGTCATTGTAAATTGACCGTTACACTTCAATTTCAAAGTACAATTTCGTGTACTCATCTTGACGCGTCTTGTTCCAGAATGATTTACGTCACAAGACAATGCAATCTATTCTCCCAAGCCACAGTCCAAAGAAAAAGAACACGTAGACTTTTAGGAATTGAGTTGAAATTCGAATGGGATGAGCATGGAAAAACTAAAGGAGCTCTCACATTTCACTGAAAAATGAGTAAGAAGTAAGGCAGGGAAAGCCACGGGATCCGTTATAAAGACATATTATTCTTTTGAGCGCGGGACGGTTGTCGAGTCGCAATAAGTCGCAGTAATCCGCGCAAGGTATAGTGCAAGAGATTCAATTGTCATTGTTTGCCTCTCGGCCCTAATGAAAAATATTTCACTGTACTTTTTTTGAAAGTGTTTTGAGCTCTTTCAGTTTATTCTTTGCGAGAAAGGTTTTGTGTCGCTTTAAAGTACGTATGCTTTAGACATAATATTGTATTTTAGGTGCATTAGTAATAGACATGTCGGTTGTGGCAAAAGGTTTCTCATTGTTGGGGTAAACTTTTGGGAATTCTGCTAAGTTACCTATATGCTATTAATGTAAAATTTTGTGTTCTATGTCTTTTTAAGCCACAGACTAGGTTATTTTCTTGTTATTGTAGACACGTTCAAGTTACAATTTAACGTATCCTATATTATTATACTTACCTACTTGGCTATGTGATGAAAAAATGCCCTACTTAACAAAGAAAGCAACTTGGTATCCTTGGACGTCATCAGTTATAAACTGACGGAAGTGATGGTCAAAAGTTGTACATATTGATGGTAAAACTATTTTTATTTGTAATAAAATATCCACGCACATATCTTGCTTCATTTTTGTATTTGCAAGTTAGAATTTTCAACTTGTTCGCGAGTTCGATTGAACAAAAAGCATGTTCAGATTTCCTGAAAGTGTCGAAAGCATTTTGGCGCGGACACAGTCGACATAGTGGACACAGTGGACATAGTGGACACAGTGGCCCAAACAAATTCAAAACAACCATAAATCAGGAAGGCACAAATAAAAAACCAAGGTAAGCGCTCCTGTTGTCGGTCGCGCCGAGCTGGGCCACTTCCGTTTGCCGCGGAAGCGACTCTATTGGCGTAAAAAGCTGCGAGTCAACGGGCCAGTTTGTTAGAGGTTTATTGAAAAGCGAACATTGATAAAAGTGTTCGACGACTCGTTGTGCTGTCCATGTTTGAATGTAGCACTTTTGTGTAAACGTTAGGGATTTACGGACGTTTTTCGGTTTTGGCAAAGTATTTTTTTCTTGTAACTTTTTTGCTTGAATTTACCAAAAAATAAAACTTCGTAGACATTTATTCTCTTCAGAGCGCTTACACTACTTATATAAACGATTTCCTAATTATGCTTTGCATATAAAACCTACGGTATCTCACAACAAACCATATTTTCATTCCCACACAGCATCCCCTCCACGCGAGCGCACGCGCCGCCATTCGGCACGCACGTGTAGCGCAAATTAAAAACGTTTCTGCCGCGAGTGCGATTATTAATTACCGATAAGTCGTGCGCTCTCCCCACCCCGTGAGAGAGGTGCAATTACCGTGCTTTGTTCAAAACCGTCTTGGTCTTTTTGCTTTTGAGTTTTAAAACGATTTTGTTTAGTTAATTGACAATGAAAGGGCTGTATATTCTCAGTTGAGTCCACCAAAAACAACATCGATTCTTTGTTGGAATCGTTTTCAGTAATGGAGTAGATGAATATCTCTAATAGAGGGACGGACAGTCCTCGTAGTCCTGATCTTAGACTGAATTTACCTAAAATATGTTCCTACGTTTTTGAAATTAGATTTTCACCAAAATGGAACTGTGACTAGATTTGGAACTAATTATTTAAATTACAAGAATTGGGTTTCTGGTACAGTTTATCAGTAGAATCGCTATATGTATTTCCCACACTTTCGTAAGTTGGCCACGTACAGAATATTACTATTCATTTCCAGTTTATGTACTGGTGTTTAAGTGTTATGTGCTTTTACAGTAGATAAAAAGCGAAATTATATGTTTGATGTTTGTTAGTCATCCACACAAAAACGTCTGTACGGATTGAAATTAAATGCTAATGGGTAATGTAAAAGCCGGCCTTTGGGTCATGGGAAATATCAACCTGCCATTTAGTAATTTCCTTAAAGATCATGAGCACTTGGAGCCCATGGCCCGAGGGTTTCAACCCCTAATCGCTGGAAAATATATTTATTAATAAAAGTATTATGTTTACTTCGCGGAGATGTTTCACGGCCACAGCAGCAGCAGCAGCAGGTTGGAAGATAAATCAATAATAATAAATACCCTGTTTATAATCTGGTTTTATCACATACGACGCTTTTTTCAGCGGGGTTAATTCCGACGTTCATAAAAAGCCATAGTAAATGATATAAAAATAATTACATAAAATACCTTAGATATTTATTACACAGGCACTCTTTTATGCCTTACTAACGAGCTTCAAAGTAAGTACCTACATCACCAATCTCCCACAACATATAATCTCATTGAAGTCTGGCACACATCGGGAGGCTGTCCACGTGGCGTTTTTAAGATCAGCCGCCAGATAACCTTAATGAAAAGATCCCTACGGGCTGATAGCACCCCGGTGAAATGGACGGTTGTACTAGGGAGGCAGTCGTAGAGAAGGTTCACATTGATAGTGGTAGGTTGATACAGTTTGTTGTAGGGCATATAAAATGATGAGGACAATATCTACCTAGCTCATGAAAACTTAAAACACTTCAAACATTTTCCTGAGCACCTGGTAAAATATAACAGTATATATCATTTTTTTTTTGTTTGGATGGGAATTCATCAAATGACTTCTCCCGCTCTGGACGAAGCGGAAGGACGTGCCGCGTGTTAGACTTTTACTGACTAAAATCCACCCGTGCTATAGTAGTATAGTGCTATAGTAGTATAGTGCTATAGTAGTATAGTGCTATAGTAGTATAGTGCTATAGTAGTATAGTGCTATAGTAGTATATACCTGAGCTATGTAAGAATAAGAAAGCTCAGGAGAATTCTTTCGATTAAACTGATTGAAGGATTGAAAATTCTTCAATCGGTAAAAAACCTGCTATTTTTTTTTCAAAACCTTCAAATACTTTTCTATTGTTAAATTCTTCAACATATTGTACAGTGGGGTCAGCAGCTCACCACACATGACAGATGCCGCAGACTGATGCGCGCCGATTGTGCGCGAATAGCTTCTAAATTACTTCACGATAACATCTTAATGCCACCTAATGTTATTGCACTTTGATAATGATCAAAAGTAGACTCTTGACGGATCGCTGTGGACGTGAAACATTCTAGTTAGGCAATGAATCATCGCTAGTTAATGTTAGATAGGCTGGTATAGGTACATTCTGTGTACATCGCTACAGATTGACAGATGCACTGTTTCATGCAGACATTTAGGATTTCATTCTTCCTATATCTATGGTTTTATTACACAGCTCCGTTACCTAAGTAAAACAACAACTTTTAGCTCGACCGCTATTACGGTTTAACAAAACTTTTACTGACATAATACAAAATGACAGATCGGCAGTCACAATAAGCACCGAACTGGTCGCAAAAACAAAACGCTAGGGCATCCCTAACTACTTGGTTTAGGTCAGGCTAGAAATATGACAAATTCGAATTGGTATTGTAAGAGGAACTAGGACCTCTATGTGCTGATGGTGAGGTAATAATCCCACTCTCCTCGATCTTCCTTCCCAGAAGTCTTTTGAAGATTTTCCCTGAAACCTAAACAGAAAGATCTCTATTAGTTAAGTAGAACGGATAGAAAAGTACACGGAAAATCTTTTACAACATAATGTCAATTCGTGTGACTTATAACAGAACATACCTACATCTTGAGGAAATCTGGACTTTAAGTCTGAAATCGCTGACCCGCATTAAGCAAGCATAGTGATTACCCTCAATCCTTCTCTGTATGAGAGGAGGCCTGTGCCCAGCAGTGGGACGATAAAAAGGTTGATGATGATAACGGAACGTTAGGTTAGCAAGTCAGCTAGGCAGGTCGCGATGCATAGTTCTCGCTGAAAGGTACAAATCAAACTGCTGGCTCGCTGGCTGGCTGGAAGGTAAAGGGCATATACCTTCTTCTTTTTGTTTTTTCCATCAACATCTTACCTACTTCTTTAAAAATAAACGTTTGAAACAATTCACAGTCTAGATCTCCTTCACCTAAGTAAAACAAACTTTTTCAATATTCTTCCCAAGCTTTTAATAACATTTTGTTTTTTTAACACAAACATATTTAAAACTTACTGACTCTTTTAATATCCAGCCATGTGAAAAAGCAACAGCGCATTATTAATAAAGCCGTGCACAGAGCTGCGATTGTGCGCGAATGAAAAGGCGATTAGTCGCGGCGCGTCCCCTACTCCCTCACCTATTGTTTGTCGTGGACGTACCTACACACTATTTCTACTTATTTAAATCTCTATAGATTGTGTGAGGAGAAAAAGGGCTTAAATGCGATTGATTGTTAACGCAATTTTATTTTTAAATGAACGGTAATTACAATTGTTCCTAAAAGTAGTATTGCTTAATTAAAAAAAATCGTTATAATTTTTGTGAGAGCAGTTGGAGTTTAAAGAACCGCTGATACAAAACTCACCTAAAACCAGCACTGTTAACATTATTAAATATTAATTTTCGAATTCAAAAAGTTACCTGAAATTCACTTACGTCGTTTTAACTTCAGATCGGTTCTAAATTCGGCCCACACTGTAGCGAGCTGCCCGCGCGTGCGAGTTGCCGTCACCCGTCATTGTCGACGTCATAGAGGGAGCTAAGCCGCAGTAGAATCGCGTGCGATTAAAGAAATCTTGTTTTCTCTGATGAATGGATTTCAATATTGTTGATTTGATTTCTAGATACTTTTTGTTTTTTTAAATAGAAATTGAATAACAATCTCTCCTTTATTATATGGTTTTGCATAACTTTTACAAATACATATATTACAAAAAATTACCAGTCAAGAGAGAGTCGGACTCCCGCACGAAAGGTTTAGTACAGACGATAGAACGTCAAGCTAGTACAATCAGTCAGATTTCTTATCTTAGATTGTTAGATTGTCAGCATTATCTCTAAGGCATTAAGGTTCAATGTACTTATATTGGGAATACTTGACAGATTCGAATAGCTTAACCTGTTGTCGTCCGTACATTATCTATAACGTACGTACGTAAGTAAGCACAATTATCTACAAAAATCGTCTGTTGTCTGGGAGCCCTTCTTAAATACTAATTATTTTAATCTACTTTCAGTATTTGTTGTTATAGCGACAACAGAAATACATCAATTGTCTAGCTATCACCGTTCATGAGAAACAGCCTGCTGACAGACAAACCATGTTAGTAATAGGGTCCTTCAAATCTTTGGGCACGAAGCCCTGAAAAAGGAAAATGAAAAATACGATCGGGTGCTTTAATAAACTGAGCTGCACCCACAACCCTTTTTGTTACATAAAAATAACAGTGCAAAAAACCTATACATAAAATAATGAAGTATTTTGATGAGGTGTAATTTAATTTCTTTACACCCCGTTCGTAACACTATAATTTTTTTGTAGTGCATAAAAAACAAAACAAACTATCTACGTACATAAAAAGAAGACCGTTAGTCGTTACGTTTAGATAATAGTAATACTGCAAACCCTCCACCTATACACACCAACTACATAATTAGAATAAAAATAAATTCATAATCACATGAAATATTACAGTCGTAACTAACAATAAGTGCAATTTTCCACGCGATAAATCTTTTAATAATAATATTTAATGTCGATGACGCGCGCGAGGGCGACACACACAATGCGACGTGCGACATTCGACGCGACACAATAGTCGGGAGATTTGACGCGGCCGATCGTGTGCACCTTGCCTTTGTCCTAGTCCCCCTGGATTGACGCGATGAGGTGAGGGCCCTCGGTTCCAATCGGGATTTCATCAGTAACGGTCATAGTTTTGATGCTGAGCGCCGCGTGGGTCGCTTTTATGTAAACTTGGCTGACTGATGCGGTTATGATAAATGGTTTGACTCTACAATCCCTTTGATAAAGCCTCTGTTACTATCTTGTTTAATTGCAATTATGGGCTTCGATATTTAACAAGCTGTTGTCATCAGACTCGTCCATTAAAACTCGGTATTACGCAATGCAAACTATTCTTATAAGTCTTTTAATCATAAATCAATAAAAACAATATTATTTATGAGTACCTACTTATCTATATAAAATGCTTACGTTTACTAAATGTAAATCATCTCTCATCTCATAATATTAATTTTGTGATTAAACCTTTTTTATAAATTACTAATTTGTATCGCGATATAAATAATTATGTCAGTTTGTGATCACTATAACCGACATAACCACCTTAAATAGGATATGAACTGAGATCTCAAGCCGAGAATTTTATAAATAACAACCAAAAACAAAAGAAATTATTAGGTCAGCCAACAACTTCTGCTTTAAGTGTTCAGTGTTCATTGTTACTAAAAGAACACATCATCAAAGTACTAACCATTCTTTCTAAAAGCTTTGTAAAACTCTTTTCAGAACAAAACTCCAAAAATTAATTCATAATCATGAGTAAGTATCGTCCATCACTGGGCGAGCTACCCTTCCTCACCGTTACTCACATATCCAGGGGCGCAGGGGACATAATGCAGGGCGCAGAGCAGCGGCAGAAGGGCGCACTTTACTGCAGCACTGATTTTTAATACTACTAAAATCGATCTATGATATCATATACGTATGATTGTATGTACATTATATATGTAGATTCAATGTTTATTTGCCCATATCATATGCTTTAAAACTTCGCGATTTTTTACATATATCCCAAACTCAAAATAATTTTCTTTCACTGCTTCAAACGTATTTATAACATCTGAAAATAAGTATCGGTTTTCATTTGGTCGTGTCCTTTGAAGGAGAACCAGTGTGAACCTCCACTGTAAAGGTATATCAGGGCCGTGTCAGGGACGTGCATGGGCTGTTCTCTCCGTCATCTTATATGAAGTGATTCACATACGTCCGGGTCCGGGACGGCGACAGTACCTGACACGATCCTGTGAAGTGTCGAACATGACTCTGATATCTGTGGATTAATTTTTACCCATTTTCATACCTTAGTTCCCCTTGACATGAAAATCCAATGTTCCTGTCTATCTTGCTTCATCTTTTAGTCCTATGTGCATTATGTAGGTGAGCAGTTCCAAGTCGAACGGCTTAGACTTTAGTTAACTGCTAAATGTCTATTTCAGTAATAGAATAATAATTACAGTCATAACACATTCACATCAGGCAAACGGCACGTGAAGTCGTTTTCACTTTGTATAAAATCAACCATTACTTACGGGTTCACCCCATTCACAAGACTACCCTACAAAATATTATATTAAATTACCATAAAGCCCTGAGCACAACAGCGAATCAAAACGAGAACATCACGGATATCGTTAATTTGCGTCTACCAGCTCTTTCAGTCAGGGGAGGTAACGATGTTATGCAGTCAATGGTGGTAGTGTAAGTGTATTACCAGCTTTTATGTTACTTAAGATCTGTTGCTATGGTAGCCGGACACCTTACGCTTTGAGCGGGTCTCAGGCTTAATTTAATTTTAGGTGCTTGATTTGTGTAGGTACCTACCTACTTGTAGGTTTATGGAACAATTAGTCAACACTGCTCAACTGTTGAAAAGTATCGTTGAATGCAATGACGGCTATACTTAGTGTCCAGAGCATATTGTACATCTTTCTACACGAGCTGAACGTACAACCCCGTATGTGTGCATTATAATAATGTACCGTGCGAGTTCATTCAAGGTGCTGATGAGGCTGCCCCAGTTATGTAGCACATCAGGGTCTCAAGCAGTCTGCTGTGTAATTCTGTAACCAGTGAGATGATTAATACTTAGTTGAAGTGATCTGAAGCATACTGTAGTCATCCCAACTAATCCTAAGGGTTTAACATTATTGACAGCTCACATCACTCACATTTTAACGGTGACATTTTACATAATCGGCTGTTTTTAATCTACTATGCGAAAACGACCCATATCCCTGATGCGCACTAGCTCCAGTGGCATCCTGTAAATATTCGAGCAGAGGTGTGATTTCCAGTGCCGAAAGATTGACGTATGGTTCACATATTGGGCTACCGAAGTATGTAAAGTGTTTGTGAAATTTCTTTAGAATATTTTATGATCCTGTGTTGGCCGAACTAAACGATTTATTTTTATTAGTTGTGGATTTCTCCACTCATTCAATTATAAGGAAGAATGCTGATACAACAGTTGCAACTTTTAAACTATTCATCCACTACTGCACTCCCATCTCCAAAGATTTCCAAAAAGTCTAGTTGAACGCGGCCCGCATCCAGCGCTTCCCTGCGAGTCAAGACATCCGACAAAAACATCATTAACTGTTCTTAGTTATTACATAAACCATGATACAGGTGTTTCTTTTTAGTTGTTTTGTGAGAAGTGCATCGTGAAACCTCTTGTTCCTCATAACCAAGACCCCCAAATTAATTCCCCCATAAAAAATCATACCGCCATCAAAACTTAACATGAATCTCCTCTCAAACATAAACACTCATAAACTGATCTAAATGGTTGTTGTCTACAACAGAGTGTCGAATATTGGCATTTTATGCACGAGGTAATGATTCCAAGGTGGTTTATAGACTCTTGGACCATAACCTTTGATTGGTCTCCATAAAGTAGGTACTTAGTTTTTAGCATTCAGGGTCTTTTTTATTATATTTCAGTGTCATTACCTTGTGACCTGACCTTTAATGGGTAATTCAAAGGAATAACAAACCAATCATTGTTGTATATTTCCGTAGTTATACGAGTGTCACAAGGTCTGGAATACATATGTACATTGTGAGTGTTTCATTGCGAATCAATGAGAACGTTAGCCGTGCCAACTTATTGAATGTGTGGCAAGTGGCGAAGTCAGATAGTCTCACAGTGAGTTATGTTATAATTTAGAATTGTAAGTTCGTAAGTGACATTTCTCAGGAATCAGAAATGTTTACTTTTTTATGTTTCCTCCCCAACTTTGTAAAAAAGGGCTGAAAAATGTTACCTTTCTACAAATCAGAAAAATCAACACAATCAAATTATATCAAAAATAAAAAAAATAAAAAAAACAAATATATTTATCATATCTCTCTTAGTTATTATAATCAAGGTATAACAATTATCGTTACATTTTATATGCTTTTAAAAATGATCAAACTGAAACTGACACAAAATAAATCAAAGCATGAGTCATGTTCCTCCACCTCGCATTAAATCTTCATCTCATACCTTCGTAACCCTCGACGACATTGCAACAAACAAAATAGTCAAATCGATCTTTATTGATGAAATAAAAGTGCATATAAATTTTATGAAGTATAAACGGGACATTTCTAAAAGTTTATGGGCCGAACACTCGTGGGGAACTAAGTACCTAAACCTAACTCAACGCACAATGATATGCGTCGAAACTTATAACATAATATTTACTTTCATACTCCAACGCCAGTTTTCTTAAAACAGAAATTATTATTTCTCGAACGTAAGCAGCAATGTATAGCTTGCATGAAAATTGAACGCAGTAGGGTTGTCCCAATGCATAGTAAAGGAGTTACGGTGACCATAAATTCAAGTTAAATTGGAGACATATCTTTTAATGTACGTTTATTGAAGTGTTTATGTGGAGGTCTTCAAAGTCGCGCCTCTTCTATTTAATGGACCAACGAGATGAATTTGCGTCTCACGTCTTGACGAAACTTACTCACTGTGACGGTTCAAAACTTTCTAATACGAGTATGTATTAAAATGAATACTTCAGTAATTGTTTGATGACGAGGTGAACGGAGTTACTTCAGTCAGAGCTCATTGAAGTAAGTTTTGATATTTGTACTAAGTGTTTAGTTACAGTTTGGATGTAGGTAGGTAGTTTTGTTTAGTTAATGACAGGTTGTAATAAAATGAACATTGGTCTTGAAAAATACTGACGGTGGCTCAAAAACAAGTTACGTCTAGCATGTTTTTTAATTAGATTTCATTTGGGTTTCATTTTTAATAAAATATTTTACTCGGTATTAAAAATTTCCAAAACAAAACTGTTAATCGACTATTGTTACTGACTGTACCTAAGTAGTTTTCCCGTTTTGTTAATAGCGTTCCATTCTAGTCTCAGCCTGAATCTATCGAGAATTCAATCAAATTTAACTAAAACTTTGTTTGTATCTTTTTCTCATTGATTGTTGCTCAAACAAGGTTAAAATTTCAATTAAAACTTTTTAAAATGAGTATTACTTTCAGATTACTTGGAAAATATTTGTGAGTAACCATTCAAAGACAAACCCATTGAGGAGGCCCATCGTGTCGACCACCCATCATTACCAGTACATAGGCTCGTCACAACACAGACGCAGGGACAGCGAGTCTGCTTCGGACGCGGCGCATTAGGCTCGTGACAAACGAGGATTTTATGCAAACTCCGCGCTGCCGCCGACACACTCCTTTACCGGTGAGGGAAGGGATAGTGTGGTGTCGATAGTTCGTGTCTAACCAACTTTAAAACTATATTCATTGATTAGGACGAAATTGAAATAAAAAGAGTAAATACAAATAGTTTAATGCGACGGAAACAAGATTACATATTTTTTTAAATTCAACTATCAAGCCAACCTCTTTTGTTATATACTTCTCGAGGATAACCCCATTGTTTGCAAATCTGCTGTTTTTTAGCATAGTAACATCGGTATACTTTACCTCCTGGTGGTTCGTAATATCGTCTTCGTGTGGGCGATATCGTTCCCGTGTACCCACACCAGGATTCAATACATCCACGTTTCAGTTCGATAACGTAAGAGTTTGTCTTGAGTAGCACATTATCATCAAACTTCATCACATCCTTCATCTTCAATCCCTCCACAAAAGGTACGAAAGGGTTGAGGTCACATCGAACATTCCTAGCTTCGTCTTCCTCACAAATGAACTCATCCTGGGACAGTACGTTCGTCTCGTTCGGTCTCACCAGAGTGCCTATATCTACCAGTTTAGCGTGTGAATCGTGTAGAGCTACATCGTCTTTCCTGTGACAAACTCGCCCACCGTCAGAGTAAATTAAACAGTCGACCAAGTAAAACGATTTGTTACGTATTGTGTTAGACAAGAACAGTAACTTGTCGATGTTTTTGAAGTGATTATATCTTATCGTTTCGCATGCATAATCGTCTTCTTCTGTTATTTCTATGAAGCAAGATTTTAGGAATAATGTTGGTGAAGTGAGCTCTGTCATGGAGGTGAATATGACTGGTGAACATGTTGCGGTACAGTTATACAAGGTGGTGTTGTTCCTGGGTATGTAGGGGTCGTGAGATGGTTGTATAGTGTTGGAAGCGCTTCTACGTCTCACTTTTGGCGACATTTTGCACACTGGTACTTGGCCCTGAAATATGAAATTTTATTCATGTATTCTCCATAATATTCATAGCTTCGAGGAAGAAAAGCCACTTAACAACATTGATTAGCAGGTTTTATAAAAAACAAACTGTTACGATGGGTACAGCTACATAATAGCTATCAAATATATATAAATAAGTAGCTTACCACATCTATAACACAAGTAATATCCCTATTGTAAACCTGAAAATAGTTGAAATGGTTAGTAATGGCAGTGATAGTAATTTAATTACTAGTTAGCAAGACAATGTGAGCGGTCTTCTAAAATATCATAATATTTTTAATTAATAATCTTACCGCATCGACTTCACACATACAAGCATATTGGATTACGAATAAACATGTAAAAATTACATTCATGTCAGTATTATAACATTATGCGTCTACGAATAAACACGGAGAAAGTAGAAAGTCATACGGCAATAAAATATTAACTGCGTTCCGGTCCATAGCACATTAATGAAATAACTAATTGGAAAATTCTTGATAACAAACACTTCCAAACAACAATTGGTCAAAATATTTGATAATTGTATGACTTCCAAAGTCATCATCATCATCTCAGCGTTAATCCACTCATCAATCCATAATCCATCCGAACCTTTTCAGCTTTGGAGTCTGGGGTCCGCCTTACCAGTTTGACTTCCAAAGTAATATCGATAAATTATGATAGTGTCACATCACTGTGAACATTCAAATGAGTAGTTTAGGCTTAGTAGGTAAATAGCATTGCGGATAATTAGTTCAACCACAGACAAGAGCTAACCAGTATAACAGCAAAATATGTAGCAAATTAAAGAGGTGTCTGCTTTTGCGTCAAATGAGCAAATGAGTCTACGTATAAATTTATACTTTACCAAAGTAATTTCAAACATTACGTAACATTTTATAGCAACTGTTGGGCAAATTCTTTAGTTTGAGGATTAAACTTCTGGGATTTATCTTCCTATACCTACTATGGTATGAGATGTATAAATGCTCAGTTTGTGAAAAAGATACTACATGCGTAACTCCCTAGTTCATTCCATTGTGTTTTTACAATTTATTTTTTTATTCTTTTATTATTTCTAGTGTTAGTTAACTGTCTGCGTCTACTCTGTGGCGAAGGTACATTCGCGACAGTTTTAGCGAGAGACTACAATGTAAGCCGTCATAAAAACCGCCTCCGCGGTACTGCAGTCTCTTCACCCACTGACGCATGGATAGTAATACACCCACAGTTCTCTGTTTTGAAGAGTTATCATATTATGACACTATTTTCTGATGCATTCATAGTTTTATGGGTGCAGGGATACTGGCATATAATATGGTTATTTTAGCAGAAAATCTATGTTTAATAACGACCATATACATAAATGGTCGATAATAAACATAGATTTTCTATAAGTATTGCACTTTAAATGGTAAAATAGATCATAGAAAAACATGCGAAATGTACCAACCCATAAGTCTCACGTGGCATATTACGGTGACTACCTGTCATTGGACTATTCCAAATATGCCCAACATTTTAAGCTGATTAGGTCGTAACCATGAACTGTAATTTCTGTCTGTTACCCTTGTCTGTTTACCCTTTTTTGACATGACTTGGCATCAATTTCTGATTCATTTAAATAAACGTGACAGAATTATTTATTTATTTAATATATTATTTATGTAGACACTATAAAGTACACAAGAATGTGATAAAATAAAGATATATGTAAAATTAAAAATAATAGTTTTAAAACTATGAATCGAAATCGTGATATACGAAAATACCTCAATAAACACTATTATATGTATCACTCAATTCAAATACTATAATACAAGTAAGCAGAGAATTGATACAGCTACACGTGAGTATTGGCAGTCGTCAACACGTCCCCGTACGGGCCCACGGGAGGTGTCGTCGGACGGGGCCTTTACACCTCGTAAACGTTGTCAATTGAGCTTTATCGATAGTCTCCTGCCGCTGCAATGAATTTTTATTAACGTTTACAATAAGACTTTTAGATCTGAATATTATTGGTTTCTTCAGTTGTTTGAAATATTATATGAGTAAAATAATAACTACATATATCCAGTATATATGTAATATAGCGACAATGATGATACACAAACACACATCGCGTAGTAACTCGATTACATTTTCAATTTTATAAAACTGGGCGTCAAGTGTCATGAGTACGGCCATAATATTAATCAGAGTAGGGTAACAAGATTTGGAGCACGTAATCGGACGGTCTCAGCGGGGCGCGGGACACTTTATTAGATTGTCGCCCCAACCTGCCAGCGAACGAAAAGAAACGGACGATGGAAAAACATTCGCGTATGAGTTTGTTGCCAAATGTTGGGAGGTGTGGATTTGCTGTCATACATATATTTTTTAATTCCCGAAGCATGTTGTGAAATATATTTAGGTCAGGGAATGATGTTCACAACAAAAATATGTAGAGTATTAACTTTCATTTTCAGCTTGAAATAGCTAATTAATGAGATCAACGACTTGAACAATTAACATTGTACAGTCAAATAAAAAATATCATCGGTTTATAACCGCTTAGTATATACAAATATTGTGTTACATACTATAATTGTGATAAATACTTTGTGAGCCCGGGATCTTTTTCTTCTTCTTCAGCCTATATGGGTCCACTGATGGACAAAGACCTTCCCCAAGGCATTCCACAATGACCGGTCTTGTGCCGCATTCCATAGGCTTCCCGTGACCTTCACCAGCTCATCAGTCCACCTTATTAGAGGCCTCCCTATGCTGCGTCTTCCGGTATATGGCCACCGCTTGAGAACCTTATAGCCAAGTTTATTTATTAAATTTATTCCTATTGTTAACTAAGTATAGACGCTATTAGCTAATTACTTAATTGTTATATTGTTCTGTGGCATTACTTATTATTTAT
The DNA here is from genome assembly GCA_017933935.1 of Sesamia nonagrioides. Taxonomy (NCBI): domain Eukaryota; kingdom Metazoa; phylum Arthropoda; class Insecta; order Lepidoptera; family Noctuidae; genus Sesamia; species Sesamia nonagrioides. The sequence goes on from JADWQK010002063.1 coordinate 2,996,009, forward strand.
TTTTGTTAATTTTGCATCCGCAATCTAGAAATGTATGTGTGTCAAGCAATAAATATTTCAATTTGAAACTTATTGGGACAAAATACCCCGAAAATATCTATAATATACTCTCACAGTAAAATGCACAGCCGATCAAAACATTTCCCATTAACACCGGTAATATTAATCGACATTTCAGTATCTAATACTTAATACATCGTCACTCGACGGTGTCACACGCAGATGGAACAATCGAATGACGGGCAATGACGTCTGCACAGCGGAGGGTGACTAAGCCACTGATTTTAACCGGAATCCGACCGGCACACAATAGTTCACAAAAAGTTGCCCTCACCTTCCCGCATCCCGTGCCCCTCACCTACAATAAATTACTCTCGCAATGATTTTTAGTCCGTGCGACACATTCGCATGATTTATAACGCGTGTGAACAATACTAACTGGTTACGGTATAAATTTGTAAGCATTGGGGGTGTTACTGAAAAGCTTGTTGTTTTTAATGTACGGATAGTAATTATTGTTGAACATATGGGCTAAATGTATTCTTTAAGTAATTTTTGGGAATGAATAAACTAAGTTTAGAAGTAACTTAGTTATATATAACCATAAATAAAAAGTTTATAGTTGGCTGATGGCAATACAAAGAGCAGTAACTCTATTTCATTTTATTGTGTTGATACAAACAACTGTTGAAGTTTAATTCTGATAAAAAGTGTCTGGGCTTTCGAGGCTTATTAAACCATGTTTCATTAACTGCAGGGATATCCTCAATAGCTCAGTACTTTGGGTGGGTACTCCACAAGACTACTCCTTGTCCACAACTAACAAGTACCTTAACTCAGAAAGTTCGTCTCAACTTTGTTCAATAAAAAATCTTAATAACATGTACACAAATAAATCCTCCGGAATGGCAATTTACGTTTTCTCAATCATAAACATTCTGATATACGACTATGAACCATATCTTCGAAAACAGAAACATTGATATTTACGTCACCGTTATTCGAAACGGTATAAAAAACAAGCACGCCGCGATTGAAAACAAGAACATTTTTTTCCTCAACAGATAAGAAATCATCATTACCGTCAAATGGCAGGGGATTCTGAAATCCATTCTCGTCATTACTCTCGCGACATTGACTGCTCAGCACGCATCGCCAATAAAAACACGTCGGGACACGGCGGGACCTCCTGCCAGCATGTTTATTTTGTCACACCGCTCCCTACTCGCGCACCCCTTGCCAAGGTATTATAATTAAGCTCATTTGTTATTTTTGCTCTATTCAGCGGACGCTGTGGCGCGCAGGCGCGATAAGCCCGCCTGTATAGGTGCATCATTAAAGCAAGTTTTTGATGCGCACGCGACTCCAACCCGCATTATCTTTTTATCGTTGCACCCCATGTGCAGGGATTAAACGTGTGGGACAGAGGTTGGGAACTTTGACTAACATTTCGTAACAAACATATCGTGTAAATGAATGTTTCATAAAGTAAATGATAAGTGCAAGTCTTAATTTATTTAAGGATCAGATTCTTAACACATTTGATATCGGTTTTTGAAAGACTTAGTTTCGATAGAAATATGTATATTCTACCGAAAATCATTGTACAAAAAACCGTTATCAACATTGTATAAAAACCAGTTCCATTAATACCATTCATAATAAAGCCCTACTAAAGGGGTTCTAAAAAACTGAACATCAGTGCGTTACCTCTGGCTATATAGGTGCACAATAGAGCGTGCGCGTGTCACCCGTGTGTCACCGAACAAATATTGCATTACTCGCTTCCCCCCCGATCCCCGCACGGCACGCGCCGTGTGTCGTGAGAGTCTATTGTTTCGTCCCCTGCACCGCTCACGGCTTGGACACCCTACTTGCTAATCCCACGGAAATTGCATCGTAAGTGGCACTGATTTTTTTTTCGTTAATTTTTGTTGTGTTTAATTTTTAGTGAGAAGGTATTCATGTTCCATTCCAATCCTTGGAATTTCCTAATACCCATCTAGGATTGAGCTACCCACGATTTAGAAAAAAAAATACAACAATAATTTCATAGAATCTTCTAATTCAAACAGACTAATATTTTCAAATCAGTGATTGAGTTTAAGGTATGTGAGTAGGTATGTGTACTGTGCTTTTCTTTAATAAATTAAATGAAGTCATCATTTTCACAATAGGTAGGTATACCTACATGTGTACGGACAATAGCAGGTCAAGCTATCCGTAACCCTCAAATATCCTAATCAACCTTGAGCCTTAATAATTTAATGTTAAAGTTGAATATCTAATAAAGAAATTTGACAGATTGTAGTAGCTCGATGTGCTGTCGCCTGTACTAAAATCAATTCAATATGTCTGAACCACAGCCTGTTTTGATCTATGATTTTGCGTTGCATCACTTTAAGAAACCACCATCTGTTGCCTCAAACCAAGGGATGCAGCGCGACAGCGTGATTGATATTACCCATCCGCCAAATCGCTCCTTACGATATCTATGAGGATACTTCAAGTGATACCTACCTATCGTCTTAGCAATACATAACAGTACATCCACCCCCATACACTTTATACTGTCCACGATTACATACGACTCATTGGAATTAAAATGACGACCAGATAATTATGAAAAAGCAGCCAAATAGCAATAAAGTAATTTTATAAAAACACATCGCATTTTCTATATTGACGATCATTAACTTCCCAATCCTTCGTCAAACCTTTCCTTTATTTATTAAAAAACAAAGCACATAAAATGGACTACACCATTTGTACGTTAAATATCAAAAATTCCTGCAGTCTAAAGAAATAACATTGAATTAGAAAACAAAAGGGCTAAGGGTGGCTATCGCGGCCGCCATCAGAGCATGCGGGTGAGGAAATTATTAATTTGGACCTATTAACGTTACCTACACCAATTGAGGACAAAAAGGTCCCCTCCTACCTCGGAATACCTTTTTAATAAAGGGATATGGTAAGCTGTTATGTCTTTGACAATGAATGATGAGTTTTGGGAGGTCAGAGGTTGTAAGGAGGTACTGAGGGTTTCACTATTGATGAAGGTAAACGAGTTCAGAAAATATGTGCAAATACAGTCGCAGATGGAAACGGAAAACATAAGTTGTTGTTCATTCACCACGGTAGAGTGAACTAACGTGATAAATGAATCAAACACCGGCCAAGTATGACTTGAACTCGCGCAAGAAAGTTGCGTGTTTTATTTTCTATTAAAAAAAAACCGACTTTTGTATAACAGCCCACCTAAAATATCTTTTTTTTATTCTGTTTAAGTACTTGTTATTATACAAAACAGCAACAGAACTACATTGTCTGTGATTATTTTAACTGTCTATGACGGTTCATGAGATATGAGTTAGTCTGAGGACGGACCTTATTAGTAAGACTCCACTGTCTAGTGGAGTCTTTCTAATAAGGTACCGTTTTTCGTTTGGGTAAGGGACCCAAAAAACTCGTAACCGACTTAAAAAATACTGCTGAGTGTTTTTTTTTTTTTAATAAATTATAAACTAGCGCTTGACCGCAATCCCGCCTGATGGTGAGCAGTGACGCAGTCCTTGATGGTAAAGTGCACTAGTTTATAAAGAGCCTATTCACTCTAGCCTTGAAGACACTCAAATCGTAGTGTAGATCACCAATTCTAGTATCTGATTCTGTCATCAATATTTCACCGTTAATCCCAGTCGCATCCGAAGCTTTTTCAGTTTTGGAGTTTGGGGTCCGTTTTTACCGGTCTAACTGCTGATTTTGGCTTCGATATTTTCCTTGAAGCGATTGGCATCTCATTTCCACAACCCGAAGGCGATATCGAAGCATTGCAGATAGACCAATTGTTGGACTTTTGAGGGCTCCAACAACGCGTAACGACTGCCACAAGATGTTCGTATGGCAACCGGGACCAACGGCTTAACGTCCGAGGCACGACCGGAACTGGAGACCAGTGCAAATATTCATATATTTGCACTGCGGGAATCAAACACGCGCCTCCTTGCGCAGCGGCCGCGTTCGCTACCGCTACGCCACAGAGGCTGTCTGATTCTGTTATATTGTCACCAAATGTAAACAAGTATGATTTTGTGGAAAAACAACTTTAATTCCTTGATATTTCTTTACATGAAATAGATCGGGGATGTGCAGTTCTTGCTATAACTTTTACTATAGAGGTACTACAGATAGATGATTCATAATTAGTCTCTTGATTCGGATTGTTTCACAGAATAAACAATAAACGTAGCCACCTCAGAACATTAACACGACTTGGACCCAGCTTTGAAATCCATTCTTCCACATGTTTTACATCCGAGCACCAACCCTAACTAAACTAGTTATCCCTTAAAATCCCTTTGTACCATAAAATGTAGTTAGAAATTAAATAAAGAGCGCACTTTGTAAAGGTGTCGCCCGCAGAGTGTACGGGCGAGTCCGAACTCCGGCTAATAGAGAGCCCGCATAAGGAACCCTCCGAGATAGTTTTAAGCGTTTTTAGTGCACATCAAAAGGTAACAATTGAACCCTTATATCGTGAGTTTGAGGTGTTTTATTTTGTGTGGTACAGTTGTGAGGTGTTAGGTTTCAGAGGGAGCATTTTATTAATTATGTTGTAGACTTGATAACGTACCTACACAGATGATAGACTATTGTCATAATGGCGTATATATTCCTCAAGCATACAACCACAATAGACAGAGAACAGTAAAACATCTTCATATAAACGAGCCGCTCTCGGTTTGAATGTATGCGTGCGCGCCGAGCGTCATGTCGGTACGCGATTTCACGCACACGCTGGCATAATATAGGATGGTATAGGATGGCGGCAATACGGGCTGTGCCGCGTGACTGTGAGCACGCGCGTAAATTACATGACCGCTCGCGTTCGTCATTTCTCTCCGGCCACTTACCATAATATTAATTATTACGAGTATCATGACTTCAAAAGGGGGAAAAAAATATTGTAGTGTTTTCGGGTGCCTCAATAATGATTTCGCAAATCCGGACTTATCATTCTTCATACTTCCTACTGAACCAGAAATGTAAGTACAACTTAAATCTTATTAGAAAATGTGATATATGTATTCTTTGTTTCACAGTTTATTTGCTTTATTAAGAGCGTACCCGAGTCGCATTTTTCCATATAATTGTATTCCCAGATTTACTTCCTGACTACTATGTTTAAAGTTAAGTTTATTTTAAGAAGCCCAGTTTTACTATAAAACAGAGGATTGAGTACGAAATATCGTTTAAGTAAACGTATTTGTCGAGTATAGTGTAATAAGGACAATTTCACAATAATCAATATTGCAAATTACTATTATTTTTTATTTCTATTGTCTTAGCAACGCGAGGTGCTCTTAAGACGCTGTGAATAGCAAACTTTTAGGTATTTGAGGGGGTGAAGCAGACGAAGTGGGACACGACTAGCCCCGCCCACTGCGGGGCGCGGGGCGCTCCGCGCGAGTACATCGATGCGTGAGGTGAGGCGTCGTGCATCGAGAAATACGCACGTTCTATTAAATCTATACCAACCATTCTCTATTCCATCTACATTTAGAAGGGTAATTTCACAACCCAACCGCGAGGTATGGTTGGCTCTGTTCATCACAGTCCCGGTTCGCATTAGACGAGCAGCAGGTTCGAATCCCACATCCGTTCACTTTACCTTGCGATTTTCGAAAATGTATATTTTATACATATTTTCATTTTTTATTATTACTTTTGTTTTCTTTTTTATTTTTATAATGCGCTTTGTCCGTTCTGCTTAAATTTTTGTGTTATGTCCTTTTTTCATGAAACTGTTAGAAATATATCATTTCTAGAAATTACTATTTATAAACAGCTGTTTAGAGTAACTGTTAAAAAAAAATGCATTTTCGGATATTTAAAAAAATAAAAGATTTTTTCTTCAAAACTGCAACTCTTATCGAAGTCGGGTTTGTACGAGTGCTTAGAATAACACAACACAAAAAGATTGAAATAGATGAAGGCACTTGGAGGAGGCCTATACTGAAAGGAGCCATGAATAATGCAACAAAATGAAATCTAAATTTACTGTTTTGAACTATTATCAAATCAACTGTTATTTTTATTGTTTTTATTTTCTATTCCATCTACATTTAGAAGGGTAATTTCACAACCCAACCCCGAAGCATGGTTGGCTCTGTTCGTCACAGTCCCGGTTCGCATTAGACGAGCACCAGGATCGAATCCCACTTTACCTTGAGATTTTCGAAAATGTGTATTTTATACATATTTTCATTTTTTATTATTTTTTTTGTTTTCTTTTTTATTTTTATAATGCGCTTTGTCCGTTCTGCTTAAATTTTTTGTGTTATGTCCTTTTTTCATGAAACTGTTAGAAATATATCATTTCTAGAAATTACTATTTATAAACAGCTGTTTAGAGTAGCTGTTAAAAAAAAAATGCATTTTCGGATATTTAAAAAAATAAAAGATTTCTTCTTCAAAACTGCAACTCTTATCAAAATCGGGTTTGTACGAGTGAAATAGATGGAGGCACTTGGAGGAGGCCTATACTGAAAGGGGCCATGAATAATGCAACAAAATGAAATCTAAATTTACTGTTTTGAACTATTATCAAATTAACTGTTATTTTTATTGTTTTTTTTTTTAAATTATATTATGAACTAAGAAATTCATGGTTAAATAAAGGCTTATTATTATTATTTATTATTAATTTCTAGAAATTTGTAGAAAGAAAATTATAACGAATTGATTTTAAATATTAGTTTGCATTATAATTGTTACAAAAAGAATATATTTAAAAAGATGGAACAATTACTACAAAAAAATACAGAAAATCGGATAAATTAATAATAATTAAAAAAAAAAACAATTGCAAATAAGAAATCCAACAAAAAGCATACAACGTAAAGCTGGGGTTTGAACCCGAACACATACAGGTGAAGAAAAATGTGCCGCGAACAAGTAAAAAGAATAATTACAGAAAAAAATCAAATAAAATATCGGCAAAAATACAACAGTAAATTAAAAAGCATTTATTTCAATTAAAATCTACAAAAAGCATATAATGTAAACCTGGGGTTTGAACCCGGGCAAAAACGAAATATGATTATTCATCAACAAACAGACACGTAAATATAATTATTTTCTGTGCGGGGTAAAGCAAAAAGTGACATAGGTCCGACAAGCAGCTCGCCTCAGCGGTCACTGTCGCTAAGCATAGAAGTGAAAGAGATGGCAATGGACGCCGCGATGGAGCGACGTTTCGTTCACGTTATTTATCATTAAATACATTATTTATTTTAGAATATCTTAGTTAAATCGATAAACAAAAACAATGGTTTCATTTACTATTATATTTTACATCGCTCTTCTCAATTTTATCAAGATTTGATGATTAATAATACAGTTACAACTGTTATAAATTCAATTTTAGGGGTTACTTTAGCATTTTTTTCTATCGAGAAAATTAATTCAAAACGTGTTTTGAAAACAATGGTTTCCTGCTACATATAATCAAGATTAACATATAAATTTTTGGCTGCTCTGAAATGTATACGTTTGGCTAAAAAATTGTTTTAAGAAGCCTATTTTTACTGAACACAGCGCCTTAATAGCGAGTAAGCGAGCGGCGCCTTTGTTGCATTTGAGCTAGCTGTTGCTATCCGATTATATAAACAAACATTACACAGTACCCATATAAACAATCATTATAATTGTACCTCAGAAACTAATGAGGCTAAAAAGGTTTTGCGGTTTTATTAAAGTAAGGTATCATTTGTTAAATATTCGCTACCCATACATAATCTTAGCTTTACTAATGTCTACTTTTTCATAAAAACTACATATTTATTGTTTACGTTCTCATGTTCTATATCGTTTAAGCATTAGTTATTAGCTTGTGAATATTATTGTGTTAGTGTTACATTTAAGTACTCATCACTTACAATCTTCTCTGATAAGAATCAGTTATATCGATTTCCCATATCACACATCACTTAAAATTTATCATTATTTACGAGCTTTAGAATATAATTTAGTGTTACACTTAAGTAGTCTTAAAAATTTTGTCGGTATCAAATTTGTAACTTAATATAATAAATGTTATGTGAATAAAGGCTTTTTATTTTTACTAAATTTATAAATTGGTAAAATATTCAATCATAATATGCTTTTTATTCTATAAATTTAGATCAAAGTGACAACCCTAGGGTTCAACGCAAGAGTAGGCAAATAACTCTGCGGGCGGCCTTAGATAATCTACTGTTCTCTGTCTACTGTGATACAACCAAGACACATTACGTCGAGTAATTCAATAGCACGAAAACAGTCATTGTCATCTTAAACCCGGAATCTCCGAATGGCCTTTAATGATATAGAAACAATTGGTCCATCTACTAAAAGTATAATGGTTTCACAAGGTGAGCCAACTATGTCCCGTCAGCTGACTGTGATCAACAACACACAATTACCTACTAGTAATGGAGACACTTACACGTACCTGAAGCACCTCGGCTCATTGGTAGATTTGGATCAATTGGATGAAGATAAAGTGTTTAGTGTAATCTTGAAAATATTAGTTATTAAGATGTATTTTACATATTGTTTTTATCTTATTTCTCATATAATTGAATCTAATTTTTTTATTAGGTATATCTTATTGTTTTAAGGAATCTATTTAATTATTTATTCAATATCTATTCAATTAGCAGACAAAGAAAGCATGCCTCAATGTGATTGTTGGCAATTTGTGAAAGATGGCCATATTAAAACGAAAATGCAACATTTTCGCCTTAATATAGCCTTAATTACTGCTTTACTTTCTAACTATTTATACCAACATATCAGAAGAATAAATAATAATGAATCGTAAGATCGATTGATATTCTCACAAAAAAAGTATAAATTCGATCTAGTAAACCCATCCAATCCAGAAACAATGTGTTACCACTGGTACAAGGTATGTGGTACTTGAGACAATAACCTCTAGGTTGCTCGTAAGTACTCGTGCGCACGGGCACCCTACGCGGCGCTCGTACCTGACAGCACCTAAACTGACTCAATTGGTCTACATGTGGGTCAGTGGAATAAGATGTGGGGTGGAGTAGGTTGCTATAAAACTGTTTTAGGACAGCCGACAATAGTATTATCATACATAGTTTTCCTTCGGGTCACCTATTCTAGGAAAAAAAGAAAGATTGCATGGTTACTAATAGGTAATGTCTTGTTTAACATGCATTAAATAGGTAAGTGTGTGTATTTCTTTCAACGTAATGACGTCGGCATATAACTAGTTGTCAGTTACTTAAATATAGCTTAAGTCATTTTATCTTTCTCTCAAATCGGTATAAAAACTAAAAAGCAACTCATACCCAAGGGCCAATCCTCGTAATTTCAAACATTCTAATTTTAGTCGCAGCCTCATCTCAGCGACAAACAAATGTCATAAAATTGTCAAAATATGGTTCCCCATATTACTAACTACATATATTATAAACTTTGGTTTCCACCAAAGATAGTTTTGATGGATTGACAAGGAAATCATGATGTGAACGATTAAAATGATGTGATTATTTTATTTTTTTTAACTTGGCCCCTGCTCTAGTAATTTCTCCTGTATCGTGGATGCGTTTACAAACATAAATAAACTCACATACACAAACAGCCAGACCCGGAACAACAAATTGTAGGCCATATAAATATTTGTTCCGTGCGGGAATCGAACTCGCGACACGTGGCGCTGCAGTGGATTTCTCAGCCACTGCACCAATCGTGTCGTCCGCCTTGTAAAAATATTGACATTCTGGTCAAAGTTATCAGGATGGCTTACTTACTCGGAGCGGATTTGGAACCACTGAACGTCACTGGCTTGTTCGCTCTTTAATTCCAAATGGGAAAAATAAATAAAACAAATAGTAGACAAAAATAGACGTAAAAATATTGAGTGTTAAGTCACCTCCACGGTGTGCTCTGTGCTCACGTGGATCCTATTAACTAAATTGTTGTTTGAGTCACCGGCCACCTGGCGGGCGATCACCTTAAATGGCTTACAATTGACTGTCATCATCTATATCATGTCACATGTGGGCTATTTGATTGCGTTACAAAGATAAAAAAGTACTTAGAGTAATTACTTACCTATATGGAATATTTCTGGACTCTGGTATTTCAATCTTCCAAAGCAAATGATGATATAGAAGATGAGTACAGATGAGTCCTCTCAAAGATTGAGCAAAAGGATGTGATTTATTCCTAACTGCAGCATCTTGATTTCGGCCATTTTTTTTTTTAATTCATAAAGTATTATCTATTTTTATTATATTTTATTTGAAAATAATAATATTTATTGACATAACGACACATACATTAGTATACACAGATTAACTAAATGCCAACTATGTTGCAAAAATCTGTATACAAATATTGTGAGCCCTGCCTGTTTAATTAAGAAAACCCGGTGTTCGCTCGAGCTCGACGCAACAACCGCGGCTGAGGTCGTCATAGCGTTTACAGGGGCGCTGGAGACTGGCGCGGCAGCGGCAGTGAGGCGGAGCTGAGCGAAGAGTCCGATAGTAGTAGATGTGCAACTCCGGTAGCGTTAGATGTACAACAACTTAAAAAGCTTCCTTTTCTACTTCAAGGTCTCCACTCGGAGAGTCCTTCACTCTCTCTTTCTATAAAAGGCCATATTTTCTAACCAAGAACATATTATAATGATCATATTTTAAAGGTAACTTCCAATTTAGAATATTCCCTGAACAGTGATTAATTCGTCCTTAAACTTCGGTTAAAATCATAAAGACTCCGGCCAATAAAAAAACATTAAAACAATAATTTGCAAAGCAATTAAAAGCTCTCATCATCACCTTATCTTTCGATCTCCGCCCGCATTGCACTGGCCGCCGTCCGCCGCTAGAGCCAGGCGGACGGCGGCCAATTGAGCCCGATGAGGGACCAGACGGTGACCACTTAATGCTACACCAATTACAAATGTTGTGGTTTCGGTGTTAAAAGTCATTATGTGTAATTATGTAATATTTTTTTTGCGTCATACTTAACATAATTACTGATAAAGGATAAACTTTACGGAAAAGCCCAGTATCAATATCTATTATTTCCTATGTCATCGAAATAAATAATTGTAGATATTACATTATTTCTTCTGTTTTGATTCTGTTCATATTCCCATTTGAAAATCTACTCAGACTTTATTTTAATCAATGTTTTTCACCTTACTGATGGTTCAGGAGAATTTGTGTAAAACGAGGCATTTCTTGGTGTTAAATGCAAAAGCGTCTGCGAATCTAACCAATACATGAGATCTCTAATAGCGTGCTTACATGTACCTACAATAAATGTTATCGAAACAATAGTTGTATTCTATCTATCTAAGTACAGTCAACTGCACACACTCCAACTTTAATTTACCCCTAACAAAAGCGTAATAACATATTAATGTGTCCGCCAGGGCTGCTATCGATCGCTTTATCGCCGTGTAACTCGATACTCGTTACCGAACAAAAGCGCGCCAGGTGTTCAACCCTAGCGCACTGATGGTCGAATCTCTCGTGCAATAATATAGGGGTAAAGATGACTCGAAATTGAAATGCTAATATTGTTATAGGACCAAAATTTAAAAGCAAATATTTTTTTTTTTGTATTTACCTACTTAAATTTTAATCAAGGTACTGGATCTTGTATTGTTGGTGAATAGCAATTTTTTATACACGTGGTATAATTTTATTTTTAATAATACAATCAGTATTTCTTATTTGTGTCATTGTAAAACGAAAATTACCGATGGTATTAAAACTGGGGAATTCTTGGTTCATCAACCAAGAATATAACATCTATTGTACCTACAACAATGCCATGAATAATTTTGTTTAATTTCATTTGATAAATAATTATTATTTTCGACTATAGAACTGAGGCACAATAAAAGTTGAAACGAAATTGAAGCTCGTTCCATATTTTTATGAATACACCTCGATCCAAAGAATATATCTAGAGCAAATATTTTTTAGTCTTGTTTACGTCTTCGTCTATCTAGTTACTCATTTCATCTTGCTAGCAAGCTATTCAATCATAATTTAGAGAAACTGCCACAAAGATTCAAGAGGCTGGCTCAAAATAGGCTCAATGATAAACAACGTGAATGGGTTATTCTCGGAAATAGTTTTAGGTACTTGCTCAATAAAATAAGAAGGAATAACGAAATAGCAATACAACTTTTTACTGTCTGGAAAATTTTCAAAAATAATGTCGACCTAGTCACTCTACGTAAAATACAGCAGTATTATTGTAAAACCATATCGTGCAAACTTAGATAAAGTAAGTAGTTGTATCAACTAATTACCATTTTTTTTTAAAGTTGCCCCTCTCTAGGAATTTCTCCTGAATAGAAATTTTATAGGCAACTACCTATACCTTTTTGTATTCTTATTCAATCAGTTATTATTGTGGCAGTTTTAATCTACACCTAGTCTAAATTTATCATCTACACATACATTTTAGAGTTACGTATCTAAACCGCAAAAACCCTATTACTAAGACCACTATCCGTATGTCGATCTGTGTCCAGGCTGTATCTCATGAACCTTGATAGCTAGACAGTTGCAATTTTTAACAAGAATGCATGTATTTCCACTGCTTCTACTAAATTAATTTCCTTCCAGCGTACGCTCACCTCCGGGTACAATAAACCCCAACATACTGAAACCGTTTAATTATCGTTCACAAACCATAATCCACAAACATAATCCGTTGACCCAGTACAAGTCAAACAGACAAAATTTATTAATCGCTGGGTCTTCGAGACCCGTGCAAACACTGCAGGGTTACGCTTAAGTAATTACCGTGGGCCTGCGGACTGCGGACTGCGAAGGCTCTCGAAACTTGCCATCGACACTCGATTGTTTAGTGTGTGTTAGGTTAATTTGAGGATAGTTTTAGATATTTATTTATTTGTTGTCCCTGAACAATAAATCACATCTCTCTCTTCGCTATTTCGATTCACAACGATCCGATCTGAGGATTTGAAGCTATTTTAAATACATGCCTATAATTACTGTACACATAAAATACTGAATAAATATGGATAATAATAGATTTATTATGAAAATATCTGCCATACATAACTGAAACTTACCTGTATTAAACTTATATTAAATTATGTTATGTGTAAATTGAAACAACTTCTTCCCAGCGATAGCACTAGGAAGTGGCAAAGGGCGGGCGTTTTGGGGAGACTGACTTTTATAATTTTAAAGTTTGAAAAGTGCTAATTCTCAGCATAATTTGTATAAACGTCTTTTGATTTAGATTTAAGTACCTATTATGTACGCTGGGAAAAATAAGTACAGCAACATTTTTATAGAGTCACTTTTTATCACGATTTATGACCAGCTCCTTTAGCAAGATAATATTACAATAAGGAAAGAATTCTCTTATAAGGTATGCTTTTAAATATTCTATATGGAAATTCTTTCCTATGATAATACGTGGACGGAGGAAAAACAAAGAGTATCTAATATCAAATTCCATAATGTGTAATACGAGAGGAAATGTATTCTTAAAATGTCCGCACACTTCTTAACGGTTACGGAGATTGTATCCAATATTAGGTAAGTAGGTACATATATCGTGTCCAGGCAAATTTACTGCTTCATGTTATTCATATTGGACCGTTGTAATTTTGATGTTTGATATGACTTTATTATTCTATTTTATGTTCACAGTTAGGCTACGTCAGTATTGATAAGCAAACTATTATCAACACCAGTGTCGGTTGTTCCAAGCGTATTATTTTTTACAACTACAGATTTGCCTATACAAGTACAATATTACCTTTTTTTATACAGTATGTTAAATAACAGAGGGCGTTCCCTTAAACTCGTTAATATATATCATTAATAGATTAAAATAAAAATATCAGTATAGAAAAATAAGCATAAAAAAATCCGAATAAAAAAATATTCTAATTGGAAATAAATTTGAAACCTCCTGTTTTAAATCAAAATAGTAGTCGTTATGTATAAATAAATTGCGACGTTGCCGTCTTTCATGTTCGCGTGTACAGTGTGTTTCTTTTACATGTCAATTTAAAATTTTTATTGAATACTAGCTTTCCGCCCGCGGCTTCGCCCGCGTGGAGTTCGGTTATATCGCGCTTTTTAGATTTCCCTCGGGAACATCAAACTTTTCCGGGATAAAAGGTAGCCTATGTTCTTTCTCAGGGTCTAAAGATTGTCTGTGCCAAATTTCATAAAAATCGGTTGAGAGGTTTAAGCGGGAAAGCGTAACAGACAGACAGACAGTTACTTTCGCATTTATAATATTAGTATGGATTTCTTGCTTTAACCGAATGCATCAACGGGTGAGACTTTTTTTTTTAAAGATGTACGGTGTATGGTACCAGGGTAGCACAAAAGTGTAGGAGAAGTCGAAACAATGAAGCTCATTATTAATTATTAATCTAATATTACATGGATGAAGTTTTATTTTGCCTACTTTGAGGAGGTGCAAGGTACCAGGGTAGCACAAAAGTGTAGGAGAAGTCGAAACAATGAAGCTCATTATTAATTATTAATCTAATATTACATGGATGAAGTTTTATTTTGCCTACTTTGAGGAGGTGCAAGGTACCAGGGTAGCACAAAAATGTAGGAGAAGCCGAAACAATGAAGTTCATTCATTAATGATAAACGCACAGGATATTGTAATCGTTTGAACTCAAATGGCATATCAATTGGGATCATAGGGATACTCCGTAACATACAAACTTCTCCTTTTGATATACCAGTTGAAATCGTAGATTCAATTAAATTTTGCAATAAGTTTTTCACTGTCAATCTGGCACCATTACACAGTTTTGATTGTTTAAAAAAATACAAAGAAATTATCATTGAATTTTATATATATAGAAGATGAGATGATGATCCACCGTTCATTGAATTCATTTGTGAAAACGTGATAAATGAAGAACCGCTCGGCGGATTTTATTCAAACTTCACACAAACCATCTACTAATTAGTCACAACAAAGCCTAAAAATTTGGTTTGGATAGGTGAGTTCGTTCCTGAGTTATAAAATTACAAAGAAAGTGGCAGCTGACCCGGCGAACTTTGTTCCGCCTTGAAGGCAATATCATATGATCTAATTTTTTACTTTTTAAATTAGGGTAACACAAAAGTGTAGGAGAAGTCGAAACAATGAAGCTCATCATTTCGGTTGAGCGTAATCACCACGCTTGCTCAATGCGGGTTGACGATTTCAGACGTAAATTCCACGTTTCCTGATGTTTTCCTTCACCTTGCATAAATGCATCTAGCTCTGAGAAGAAACGCCGGAACAAACTCAGAGGTCATTGATGGGGCATTATGATATTACTGGCCAAAAGGAAACTAAAATAAAAGTTTTATCAATAAAGTTCCGCCTTAAAGGCAATATGGCATGGTCTTATTTACTACTTTTTAAATTAGGATAATCTATATATATTAAAGAAAGTCGAGTTAATTATACTATTTATAACTCAAGAACGTCTGAATCCATTTGGCTGAAAATTGGTAGGGAGGTAGCTAAGGACTGGGAGAAGGACATAGGATATCCTTTTTACCCCGTTCCCGTCGTTCCTGTGTGAATGAATGAACTTCATTGTTTCGCCTTCTCCTACACTTTTGTGCGACCCTGGTACCTTGCAACTCCTCAAAGTAGGCAAAATAAAACTTCATCCATGTAATATTAGATAGATAGATAATAATGATGAATGAGCTTCATTGTTTCGACTTCTACACTTTTATGCGACCCTGGTACCTTGCAACTCTTCAAAGTAGGCAAAAGTAATATTAGATTAATAATGATGAATGAGCTTCATTGTTTCGACTTCTACACTTTTGTGCGACCCTGGTACCTTGCAACTCCTCAAAGTAGGCAAAATAGAACTTCATCCATGTAATATTTATTAGAATAATAATGATGAATGGAGCTTCATTGTTTCGACTTCTCCTACACTTTTGTGCTACCCTGGTTAACAGATTAACAACTGAAGTTAGCTAAAATTGAGTTTCTCGAAACCGACCACTATTTATGCTATATGTATTTTGAGACTGCAATTTTGTCGCGTTCGCGATTCACTTTCACTTTTGTTGAGTTTCAGAACGCGATATTAGATCCTCTAACGCGCACGCGAATTTGAACTTTATGCAGCGGTAATAAATTACAAATTGACTCTCCATTTTATTTAGAAAACGTTTGTATGGGAAATAGACAAATGCTGTTTTGGGGATTTTCCCGGCAGTTATTTAAATTTTTTCACCTTTTAAACCTTCCCTAGACCTCCACGAATAATTCAAGACCAAGATAAGATAAATCCGTTCAGCCGTTCTCGAGTTTTAGCGAGACTAACGAACAGCAATTCATTTTTATATATACAACGTGTAACAAAAAGGGTATATACATACCAAGTGGACGGCCTCTTGATAAGATAAGAAACGATACGGGAAGGGTTCTCTAACCTTATGTTTACATGTTAGGAAGTTATGAATTATTCCAATACATATGATACCAGAAACCGCAGTTTCAAACTGAAATCAATACAACACTAGCAAAAAGCCAGCTGATCGGGGTCATTGAACAGTTCATCAATAAAAACAAACCTCTTACTTACTTGCTTACCCTGGTATTTCTTCAAACAGTGGATAAAGGGTTCCCGATGTTTATTTTTCTTAACATTTTTTTTTTCGGAAAAATAATTTTACGTACAAATAAGTTTTTTCTACAAAAGCTAACTTTATGTTTGTGAACAACAAACCAAGTCATAAAATAGGGCGAGTGCGTGCGCTGGAAATCGAAAAACGTCTAGCGGCTTTAGTCACCTACGTAAAACAATAAAAAAACGCAATTTATTTTATAAATGAGTAAACTTATCTAACAAATCGATAGAACCGAGTTGGTAACTCTCTCTCATCTAAAGCGCATTTCCCGGTTGTATCCGCGGCTTTCGCTTTGGAGCCCGGGATCCGCCTCCAGTCCAACCGGGTTCGGCTGAATACCAGTATTTTACATGGAGCGAGTGCCATCTAACCTCCACAATCCAGTTACTGGGTAATACGATATCCCTTGGTAAGACTGGTTGTCTCACAGATCTACGAATGACAGCCGGGACTAACGGCTTAACTAACGTGTTTTCCGAAGCACGGAGGATACACACACAAACACCCAAAGCTGGAACAACTACTTGTAGGTCATACAAATATTTGTTCCGCGCGGGAATCGAACCCGCGACACGCTGTGCAACAGTCAATCGCTTAACCACTACGTCAATCGTGCAGTCAACTACCTGCAATTCACTCAGTAGCTACTCAATCCTACTTCCTACTAATAAAATGCGAAAGTTTGTAAAAATGTTTGGATGAATGGATGGATGTATCCATACATACATTCTTACAAATTTTCGCATTTAAATACTAGCTGCTCCCTGCGGATTCACCCGCGTAAGTTTCGATCCCCTGGGAATATCGAGATAAAAAGTGTCCTTTATGTTAATCCTGGTTATAAACCATATCTTTGCCAAATTGTATCCAAATCAGTTCAGTAGTTTTTGAGAATCGAGTTGGTAACTACAACACACTAAATAATACCCAATCTATTAACTACATTCCTATAAATTTCCTTACGTAACTAATTCTTTTCATGTCGGTTGCCATTTGCCATACATAGGTAGGTACTTAGTTTATGAAAAATTAATTACTTAGATGAACGTGCGAAAGAGACTACGAAAAAGGATTTCATATCTGTTCAAATGAACCCAAAATATCATTTCTAAACAACTCATGTGTGTCCTAGTACAAAAACACCCCATGAGTTCCGTAGATAAATTAAATTTTAGTTAGTCTTTGCGTATTCACTTCTGCGATATAAAAGATTTTGCCTTTTGCAAAAATAATAGCTTAAAACTCAGCAGTAGATAGATAGAGTACAGTACAGTCTTAATTTACCTTTTCAAAATAAATAAAAAATACGCAAATGTACTAGGAGTGCAACAGATACGAGGATTGTTATCGCTAAATTAAACAGCGGTTCCGCAATCACAGAACCCTAATTGAATGTCCTAGCTCAAACATATGAAATTGAATACGATAAAATATTATCTCTCAGTCGCGTACGCCGACGGCGTGCATTTTGTGAGAGAGATGACAATATTTCCGTTATTTTTATCCGTTATTCCACACATATATTATTGTTGTGTGAGTGACTTTAGAACGCGCCGAAAGCAATCATGTTGAACATGATAAAATATTGTGTCTCGGTCGCACGCGCCATCTGCGTGAATATTTTAAGAGAGATGACAATGTTTTGTTCCATTTGTCTACTATCTTTGGCGAAATATTTTAAAACGCCGAAACAGAAATTAAGTACCTAAATAAATAAAGTTCAATTTTTCATAATTCCTATTAGTTCAGTACAGATCTAAGATTCGAACTTTACGGTCGCATGCGCGTTTCGCGATTTTTGTGTTGTGAACTTGTGACGTGTGTACAATCATGGCCCTTAGCAATACTGAATATTTTGAGATGATCTTGTGTGTCGGACAAGAGGATGGTAATCTGCGTGCTGCTCGCGAACTTTATCGTCAGCGATTTATCGATGGTAGGGCAGAAGGTGAGCGTCGACAGCTCCCTTCGGTGGCGTGTTTCCATAGAATGGTACATCGTCTGCACCAAACTGGTTCTTTTCACGCTCCTGGATTAGGGGTCGCCCGAACACTACCGATCCAGATTTAGAGGAAGCCGTACTCGAACATTTCGAAAATAACCCACGTACTAGTACTCGGCGAGCTGCATTAGCGCTGG
Source organism: Sesamia nonagrioides (assembly GCA_017933935.1). Lineage (NCBI taxonomy): Eukaryota > Metazoa > Arthropoda > Insecta > Lepidoptera > Noctuidae > Sesamia > Sesamia nonagrioides. The sequence continues at coordinate 3,014,854 of JADWQK010002063.1, forward strand.
GTGCATCTAACCATATGCAAGTATGGCGAGTGTTGAACAATGACGGTCAGCACCCATACCACTTCCGTCGCACCCAGGAACTGACACCTGCAGATTTTTTGCCTCGCGTGACCTTCTGCGAGTGGTACTGCGGTCAGGTAGCAGCTTCGCCAGATTTTGGCTCAAGAGTACTGTGGACAGATGAAGCGTCATTCACAAGAGCTGGGATAAGCAAGACACCAGACATGCTACGGAATGTCCAGGTGTCGATACACAAACGAGCGACCTTGTGTGTACAGTACCAAGGGCGTCACATCGAACCACATCTCTAAAAAATGTAAGTTAATTAAATTATTATTTTTAATTTTCATATTTATTTTGCTGATTGTTCGGACTATGTTTAGCTATTTTTGAGGCAAAATTTAAGTAGGCAGGTAGGTACAAATTACCGGGCGGGCCATTGTCAGCATCTCATGGACGCGCGCGTCGCAGCCGCGCGTTTCAACAATATGTAGGCAGACAGGTACTAGGCGATCAGAATTACAGAAGAAATGTTTTGTAATATTAGCAAGTGACTTGGAATGTTGTTGACCCTCCGTAGTGTTGTTACACGTTTGTTAATATTTGAATTCAAGAATCATGCGATACCAAGGATACCAAGAATTTGGTATCAATTCTTCGAGTAATTTATTTTGAGCTGAAACTTTGTGTAGAGTTTCTATACCACCTATAATCTTCAGGGGTTCTTGATGTATATACCCTTTTTGTTACACGCTGTATAGATAATAGATAATAATGATGAATGGAGCTTCATTGTTTCGACTTCTACACTTTTGTGCGACCCTGGTACCTTGCAACTCCTCAAAGTAGGCAAAATGAAACTTTATTCATGTAATATTAGATTAATAATGATGATGAATGAGGCTTCATTGTTTCGACTTCTCCTACACTTTTATGCTACCCTGATTAACAGATTAACAACTGAAGTTAGCTAAAATTGAGTTTCTCGAAGCCGACCACTATTTATGTACTATATGTATTTTGAGACTATGCAATTTTGTCGCGTTCGCGATTCACTTTCACTTTTGTTGAGTTTCAGAACGCGATATTAGATCCTCTAACGCGCACGCGAATTTGAACTTTATGCAGCGGTAATAAATTACAAATTGACTCTCCATTTTATTTAGAAAACGTTTGTATGGGAAATAGAAAAATGCTGTTTTGGGGATTTTCCCGGCAGTTATTTAAATTTTTTCACCTTTTAAACCTTCCCTAGACCTCCACGAATAATTCAAGACCAAGATAAGATAAATCCTTTCAGCCGTTCTCGAGTTTTAGCGAGACTAACGAACAGCAATTCATTTTTATATATATAGATTTTCTTATTGGAAAATTTTTTAAAACATTTTGTTTTCGAATGGAAATATTTTTTTTTAGCATGTATGTATTCTATACTATTTCGGGTTAACGGGAACGCCCTCTGTTAGTTAACATACTGTATATATTATAAACTAGCGCTTGACCGCAATCCTGCCTGATGGTAAGCAGTGACGCAATCGTTGATGGTAAAGCGCACTAATTTATTAAGAGCCTATTCACTCTAGCCTTGAAGACACTCAAATTGTAGTCCGACGGAAACACCGCCGCTGGCAAATTGTTCCAGTCCCTCGATGTACGCGGTATAAAGAAGGAGGCGAAACGCTTCGTCTGGATCGTAGTGGTGTTAACAACGTTAGGGTGGAAACCAGCCGTACGACGGGTCGTCCGATGGTGGAACCTTATTCAGATAAGACATTTTTGCCATACCTACAATATGAAATCAACTGGGCTATTCAATTATATGGGGATCGTTTTGGTTACCTTTTTTTAATAATTATAAACTAGTGCTTGACTGCAATCCCGCCTGATGGTAAGCAGTGATGCAATCGTTGATGGTAAAGCGCACTAGTTTATTAAGTTTATTCACTTAAAAAACTTAGGAATAGGAAGGATGACATCAGTTGAGCGCGGTGATGCAATGTTAAACCCAACAACACGACCAACGATGCTGCGCCAGAAGGAGATTGATCTGGAGACTCTCCACGACCAAACCTCCGACACAACTACATTTGGTGAATCGAACCCGCCACACATTGCAACACAACTGCTTAGACCCGTCCTCCGTACGGCTTCACCAGTCATCATGCCGGAACACGACAAATCGCTTTCGCTTTTTTTTCACATGAGCATTGAAATTAAATATAATGTCTTATAATTATGCAAATACCTACCGATACCTACCTATATATTACAGACAAGGTTTTAATTACAGCATCTATACACACAGCACATGTTGGGGTTCATGGCAATCTCAATCTATTGTTTGGTGCGCAAACAGAGTGCGTCGTACCCCCAGGTGAAACTAATAACTTGTACCACCACCCTGTGCAAACATCTACAGTATGATCATATTTTGTGTATCTACGACTAGTGTGCGATAGTGTATATGAATACTGTCGATTAGATGGTTCTTTGCTTCGGCAAACTAATTTGGTGAATGTACGATAAAGGTGGTTTTCTCCGAAGTCTACACGGAAGACTTTCTATGTACCTATATCTGAAAGCTGAAAAACTGCTACGAATGTTTATTTTTTTATTGAAGTTTATTAGTTTTTTACTGAAGTAAGAAACGAATGGAACAAGATTATAAAACAAAACTAATTGAATTTAAATTTAGTCGAGTGACTCGGTGGAACATCACATTAGAACCAACGGATAAAATGAATGTCCCACTTGATTCTTGGTTCAAGATTTAAACATAAATACGAAATTAATTGAAAATTTAATTATTATAGCCAGTAAGCCACAACGTAACGTAAAGTACTGAAGAATTCCAGATTTGATAAGAAAAATGTGCTCGCTTTCAACAACGTTAGCACTCTTGTTTGTTCGTATTTTCAGCTAAATCTGGTAACATATTCACCTACCTAATAACAATAAAATGTAATACTTCGAGAGATATGTTAGTAGTATGTTGTACTAAAGAATTATTCATTACATTCGCGTGGGGGACAAACGCATAACCTCGCAGTTATTGCGTGTGTTAGTAATGGCACGTGTGCGCAAGCCCTTACAAATTGTCTACTTTGTCATGTTTACCTCTTCGACTGTATTTGTGAACTTGCAACAAGAGTGGATATAGGTAATTAAGAAAGCCAAATATCTTTGACATAGTCTCTTTATTAAAAACCGTGTTTGATCTCGTATCGTTGCATCTATCCTTAAAGCTTTTCTATTATCACAAGTGTGTCTCTTGGACAATTTGTGTATTTTTAACTGACTTTAAAATGGAGGAGGTTAATCAATTTGACTGTATGTATGTTTTTTTAATGTTTGTACGCGCATAACTGCGTCGTTAATGAACCGATTTTGATAATAATTCTATTTCTGTTGAAAAGAAGACATTCCCAAGGTGGTCCTCTGATAAGGACATTAGTGTTTGATGGTGGAAGACCAGAGAACCCACGGGGAACTTTCAAAAATTGTAGGGACGGCTAGTGCATTTGTAAGTTTTTCATTGGATAGGTATCTTAAGGCACTACAATTTAATAACGGTCTGGAGTAGATCTGATTATTGAACCGGGAGACAGGCGAGGGAACTCCTCAACGATTCACAGCAGCAACCTTGTGTTTGTGCTTGAATATTTTTTATTAATAAGAACCTTACACCTAGATGGGTGGTGAATGAATATATATACATGTTCATAGTCATGGTGTCTTTGATTTTTGTTTTTGCCACCGACTTCCGAAATTAGTTATTGTTCACTTCGTAGTGTTTTTTTGTGGAAGTCGGTTGTTTTTTTTTTTTTGCAAAAAATGTTTTTATTACCTAAAGATATATTGATTTAGTAACTCCTTTTTATATTTTAATAATAGCAATTAAAATGTAAACAAACATGAATTAGTGGATAAAAAACTTCCCTATGTTAGGGTTTAAACTTTAAATAAACTAGATATGACCTATAACTTTTTCAATTGTGCTTGTCATTGAAATAAACTTTATCATTAAAATAAATGTCATATTTGTTAGACTTGATATAACGTCAATTTGAAAAATTCTCCGTTCGTTCATCGGACGACATGTCGTAAATCGAGTTTCCACCTTTACGTTGCGTTTCGCCCTTTCTTTTATACCGCGTACGTCGCACTGGAATAATTTGCCAGCAGCGGAGTTTCCGTCGGACTACAATTTGAGTGTCTTCAAGGCTAGAGTGAATAAGGACTCTTAATAAACTAGCGCGCTTTACCATCAACGATTGCATCACTGCTTACCATCAGGCGGGATTGCGGTCAAACTCAATTCTCATACTTGTTCACAGGGGTAGTGACATTGAAAAGGTTAGGAACCACTGCTATAATGTAACTGTAACATACAGGTGAATTCTCTTTGTGATGGGAAGTGGTGATAAAAGTAAAAAAAAAACTGGTGAATTAACTATCTACAACCACGCGGGGCTATTGAGGTCGGTGATGTTACATGTCTTCTTATTCTAGGATGTGGTGATAAGTTAAAGATGGTAATAAGATAATTTACACTACCGACGTAAAGCGCCAATAGCTAGGGACATGCGTTCGGTTTCTCTCCACGACCAACCACACCTGTAGCTAACTTTCTACCTCTCAGTGTAAGGTTGAATTGAACCATGGCTTAATGTATGAACAGTGACTACTATAAAATAATACATATCCCGTGTAGAGCGCTCCTGTTCGTCGGTGCACCACAGAACCTGGTTATTGTTCGTGAGGAGGGCACACGGCCTCGTTGCCAGCGCCGGCTGTGAGTGTTTGAACGATGCGATGTTATTAATTCAGGTGGCAAGCCGAGCCACATTCTACTGCATAGTTAATTAAACTTTCGTATTTAGACAAGTAATTATTATTATTTTAACAGTGAAAAGCTTTTAAATGATCTATTTCTGCTACCGCTATAACAAAAAATACTAAAAGCGATATCTTTTTTGTATAGGTGGTACGGAATCTTTCGTAGGTTAGTCCGACTCACACTTGGGCGGTTTTTTATTATTATTTATGTCATCGTCATAATCACAAAGTGATAACTGAATGCAACTATGCTTACCTATTTAGATTACTAAACTGCTTAACTCGATAAATATTGGATGGTAGACACATCGACGCCCAAACTGAGACCATGAAATTAGTTCGTGGTTCTAGATCCCTTCACGGACACATTTTTGGTTGGTTATCGAAAACAAAATCAGCTGTTTCACAGAATAGTCACCTCAAAATGTATGATATAGCAATTACTTTTTAAATAACTCTTATTAAATTTCAACGCAGGGAGTTTCAGAATCACAAAGTACAGAATCCAAAGTAGCAAGTTCTGCTTCGTTGTTCCTTATTTGTTTAGTTTAACCGGTGGAAGTCCTTATGGTGGTCTACCAGACTCCTACTGGCTAAAACCACCGCAATGGCGCACCTCTGTCTGTGACCGAGGTCGCGACCTTCTGTTCCTCAGTGGCTCCTTATTCCCTTAGCGTCGATATCCCTTCCATCCTGTTTAGAGGCTACTTTGTACGTCTGCACCATCTCTATACGCTTTGATAACGAGATCGTTCTATGATTGAAGTAACTGTAGGTATACCTATCCATAATCATATTAAACTGCCACATTTTATTAGTCTTGTAGATCGAGTGGCTTCCGCAGGGAGGAGCGGTAGTGTCCGGTCACACCGGAGGATGGCGACGCCACTATTCTGGGCACAGCTTTACTATGCTGTAAGTTTTAGTCTGGGAGATCTTTTACTAAGATTATTGATTTGAGATTTGTTTTCATTGGCTGCCTTTAATGATTGACAAGAACGGTTAAATATGATGATCTGGGTGAGTCTCATATTCCTGACCAAGTTATTTCATCCAATCCAGATTTAAGAAATCCACCAGAATAAGTGCTAATAGTGAACCAAAGCCAGGCCATTGAAGACAGGAGAGGATTTCTGGTTATACGAGTTTATTGCCATTGTTGTTACGACCGAGACAAAAAGCCACATATTCGATCAATTTCATAGCAGCAAAAAGTCCGTCAGAATAGGCCCGCGTGTCCGTACAAGGGTTGGGCCCTTCGCTGCATTCAATTATCTGACACGAAGCAGCATTGATGAGAAAAATCACACCATAATAGAAAACAACGGTGCGCCTCACCGCGCACTAATCGTATTATCTACGTCATATCCTATTATTTGATGCTGTGGACAGTGTGTTGTTCTTAGCTGGCTAGGGAAAGGGTGATAAATAACTTTGTATTAAGACATTCCCCATACATATTTGGATTACAGTAAAATAAATACAGTTAATAATTGCACAGATTTTCCTGTTGTAAATAATCAAACATACCTATAACGGCTCAAACTATTTTGCATCACAACATAAACTTTTTAATATTTAATAGTACATTATGGTACTAGTGTGTAACATTGGTGATTACGTCCGAGGCGCTATTGAGATCCGAGCCGTAGGCGAGGGTCTTAAGAGAGCCGAGGACGGTAATCATCAATACACACGTGTATCATACGACGTTCTTGAACACACTTGTGAATAAAATAAAAACAAAAACCCATTTTATTTAGTACTTTCATACTTCTTAACAATTTCATAGAATGGACTGTGTATGGTGAATGACCTCGATATTGATCGTGATCGTGATAGGTATCTTCACTAAAAGCATCTGACCATGGTTCTCTATGTTTTTTACGGTTATATTTGTTAATTCTTGTATCCCACAGGCACCTGTTACACCAAATATTAAAGCATCCTGAAAAAAAGCAACAATAATTAACTTGAACACACGACACAGGCTGAAGTCGCGTAGATACTTATTTAAAATTAATTTAATTTAAGCTTCTTTTATAAATTTTTCAATATCGTCAGATGACAAAACCTTTGATTTCTTGCTTCTAAATCTATCGGATAGTCTCTTTAGATAAGCTGACAAATTAGAGTATGTTTTCAAGACCACTCCATTCTTTGTTCACATTGTACTTTTTAACATTGAGTATAAACACCACAAAGAGCTAGGTTTGTACTTAGAAGATAATTCTTTAAAGTACGCCATAAACACATTTTCTGAAAAAGACTGGGTATTCTTGCTGTTTTACCATTTTATGAAATTTTGGTACGATATTAGATATTTTTCCTTGGAGTTTTCAGTAAACTTTGCATTACCGTTAAGGGCTTCACATCTTATATCGGGCGGTGTACAACATAAATCATTTTCTTCACAACTAGTACTTGTAGACATTTTAATTAATAAATAACTATAATATTAATTGCAAGAGTGAAATCGAGTAGTGAAAAATGTTTCACTATCGCGGGAAAAATAATCAGTTTTCCTATGCGCGCGTATTACAATCGGCCGCAGACTAAAGGAGTGAGTTTTTTTTATTTTCCGCGCATACGTTTTGCGCCTATACTGCCACGTGCAAAATGGGGGAATTTAAACTCTTATTACAGAGAAAACAAAAGTTATTTAAGAGTGAAGGTTTTATTTATTAAACACGTACGAGTTAAAATTATCTATTTTTATAAGAATTTGCATGAAATGAGCAATAGGAACATTCATTTATTTGTTCTATTGAACAAGTTTTCTTTGTTTTTTAATAAATACTTTTGAACAAAGCTACTCAACCGATTAAATTAACAAAAGATTATTATATCGTATATAAGCGTATTTTTTTCTTGCATTGCATTTTATAATAAGATAATTCAAGACGAGGCTATCATGGTCTAAGATACCTTGGCCTGCTCAGTGTAAAGCAATGCACTGGCAAATTGAACAAACAACCAATTAAATTTAAAAAAATATTTTTAATTCACTAGTGATTTTCTATAATCTATAACTCACTAGTGAGTTATAGGTTTTTTTTTGTCACAGTTTGATTATGGGTGTCATTATGTGCCTAATTGCGGTGACCATAGAGCCACTTTATGAGCAAGTGTGTTGAAAAGGATATAACCATGGCGCATGGCACTGCGTGTCGCATGTTTTCCCACAAGAAACAAATATTTGTATGACTTACTTGTAGTTGGGTCTGACTATTTGTGTATTTAAATTTAAATACTTGTACCCATGATACAGGAGAAACTCCTATAGTAGGGCAACGTTATAGAAAAAAATCTCTATTCTTATACTATTCATGGTCTGGCAGTTTTAGTTTTGCTTTGCTTGTATTTTGGCGTGGTAGCTGGCATATGGTAAATAATTTCTTGTTGTTGTATTTTCTTGTGTTCATCACAATACATAGTATTGTATAAAGTCATATGTTTTTTTTTTATGACTAGACAGCTGTGCTGCTGGGGAGTTTGTTCCGCCACTTCTTCTTCCCAGCGAAAGTACTAGGAAGTGTGGATGGCTGGACGTTTTGGGGGACTGTCTTATGTAATATTAACGTTCAAAAAGTGCTGATTCTCAGTCTAATGTGAATGAATGACTTTTGATTTTAGTAATTTATGTGACCTACTAAAAATGTTCTTTGTTGTTTGCAGATCGTTGAGCTGCAAGATTTTTGACAAATTAATGGTAACTGGACAGGTCCTTTCAATCTCTGATGGTATTTTGAAGAAAGAATCACACAGGTTGAAGGGAGGCTTGATCAAAACTATGGCTCGACTTTGACATCTGAGTTTGTTTCGGACTCTCTTCTTAGAGGAGGTAGTCAGAAAGAAAACATCGAACTCGTCTGGTTTGAAAAATATGAATATCGGGCGAAAAGTATTTGTACACACCTACTTACAGCTACAGAAGGTAAAATATCATCTATTAACTATGGCTTTTCTGGGTTATGCTAATGCAAAAAATCTGTAGTAACAGGCATAACTCACATAGGTTAAATAATAATCAAGAAAATTTTATCGTGACCAATTTGTAAAGCAAACATTTCATATTCTTGGGGATAACGTACCAGAGATACAGCAGCCTGTAAGAGGTAGTAGTTACATAGGCGTCTTAATTCGTTACATTGCGTCGAACCCTCCCGCGCTATGCGAATACCTTGACGAAACTTAATACCGGATGGAGGCTTGGTACGGCCAGGAAATTAGCGTGTAATTATAAAACACTGGGTAATATACAACTTAACGGACAGGGAATATACTTAACGAGGGCACGGCTTCTTTAAATGATATTTCTTCTTTAGATGAGGTTTCTTAAATCATAATAAACGTGTCACGGCACAACGTAGGTAAATAATAGTAGGTATTACCGCGGGCAGGCTTCTTTCTCATAAGTTCTGAACATGTAGAGATAGGATTTAAAAACCCTTCGAATATCGTTTGATATAACCCAAAGAAGTGGTCTCCTTGATATGTATGTATCCGTTACACGTTGAATAGATAAATCAGCTGCAAGTGTAACTATTACTACCTACCTACAGCAGATTAACATGTCGATGTCTCCGTACAACTTACGTACGTACTACGTCTTCGAAGTACGTAGATATAGGAACCTTGTTTGCACCTCTCTTCTTCTCTTCCCAAGGATTTCTCGTCGCAGAGTTCATTCTCCTCTCCTAAGGCTTAGTAAAGTGAAGATGATTCATTCTATTTGAGTTTTGCAGAATTATTCTGGAGTGGGTGACGCAGCGTAGGGAGGCCCCCAACAAGGTGGACTGATGACCTGGTGAAGGTCGCGGGAAGTCGATGGATGCGGGCAGCACAAGACCGGTCATCGTGGAAAGCCTTGGGGGAGGCCTTCGTCCAGCAGTGTACCTCTATAAGCTGAAGAGGATAAAGATTCTCTAAACATCACATCTTGAAAGCTTAGTAGAGGTCAGCTGTTGCTAGATATTCCTTGTATCAACTAGAATAGCAACTTACTTCAGCTAAACGTGACCGTTAAGAGAGCAGCCGAAATGGTCAAGCGTCAGTGTTGTCTGCGCACTACACCTGAACTTTCACGATGAGTTTTCTTATAGAATTGCACTGCTAGTGAGAATAACCTATTTAATTTACATTCCTGCTGGTTGGCTTCATGGCCAAACTCTAAGAAACTCGTGTTCGCATAGTTGTAGAAACGTTTAATTGTTCGCTCAAGGTCCGGCCTCGATTTATGAGCTGTAGGTGCGACGCGTCACATTCCGGCATCACTCGCGCGTTTGGCCTATTTCTTCTACTGTCCGACACAACTTCACATCAGTTTACTGCTAAAGTTATTTAAGAAGGTCTTGGATACCAGGCTATTGTAGACGACATTAAACTTTTTAAGAATCTTTCTAATTAATGTTGTGTTACTAGACAGACATCTTACATGTATAATTACCCACAATTGCGTGTTACGTGCAGAAATATTAATTGTTTACTTAAGACATGGGCTTAAGACTGCCGCGAAATAGATTCTACAATTAAAAATTCAAAAAATACACTACCTATTTCCATCTCTATAGATCAAAATACATCAATAAGTGTTCTTTCAAATAAGCACAGCTATCAAAGACAAAACTTTATCAAAACCTCTCAACTGACACCTCGTCCTCATTAATTACCACCACGTCTGCCTACCTCGGAAGGTGGCGCCGACATGTCGCCGCGTCCCCGGCGCGTCCCCGCCACGTTGCCGCCGCAACACGGAGCTACCTCATTAAACTAACTTCGTTTTCAATCTCCGCCGCGTGCCGCGTGTTTGAGGTATGACGCGATTGATAGTCACTGCTCTGGAACGGTTTACTGAAGTTTCTAATGCTGCGTGTGTTTTGGTGTTATTAATTAGATGGGTTTAGGTGTAAACAACAGCAAACATCATACGACTACACTATAGGTCTCCTTTTAATATTAAAGTTGCAAATTACTTAGGTATTACTCATTATTCATGTCCGCTCCTTGAAGAGTCGCCACAGACATTTGTCATAGAGAGCTTTCCACTGTCACCTAATGCTGCAGCATGATGCCTAGAGAAGCTGTACGCAAAAATGGTCTGAGCAGTTATATTGCGATGTTTGCCGGGTACGATGCGCCAAATGTTGTTGTGTCGGGAGTTTAGTCGGGAGGGTCTCCAGATTAATCTCCCTCTGACGCAGCATCGTTGGTCGTGCTGTTGGGTTTAACATTAATACGCGCTTTACCATCAACGATTGAATGACTGCTTACCGTCAGGCGAGATTGCAGTCTAGCACTAGTTTATAATTAGAAAAAGAAAAAACTATTCGTACTTTTTGAATGTTAAGATCTTGAAGTTTGATGTATTATTAAGATACATAATAATTATCTTGACCTATGATCCGTATGGTCATCCCATTGCATACAATATCGTCCAAGAATTTTTGTTTCAACAGACCGCTCCGTTAAAGTAGCTCTCTGTAAAGCTACAAAGTCCCTCACACAAAGCTAATAGAATGACTTCGTAGCCTAAAAGTTAATGATATCTTCTAGCTGGCGACTTGCTGTGACGTCACGGTGACGTAGCGAGCGCCGGGTGACACAATAAACACGTCCGCCAGATCGTTAATCAACGACAACTCACCTTACCAGACCGCCACAGAGCCGGCCGGCAGCACGGCGGAACTCGCCTTAATTGATGTTTAGTTTGGAGATTAAGCCGTGCTGTAGGATTAGACTAGAGTAAGTCAAAGTTATGGTTAATATTAAAGTCAAGTGCGAATTTTCTTGCGTGTTTTAAAATGTTCTATACATAAGGCATATTTATAATATGCCTTAGTTATTATACCTCTGGTGATGTAGGTGACTGGTATCCTGGATGGACGAAAGACTATTCTATTATGTTTAACGCTTAAATCAACTTTTTGTTATTTTTCCAGCATTCTTTTTAAAAGCCGCTTCTCGTAATCGTCACATTGGCCCCTTCCAACAAAAATCCTCACACCAAATCATTGCAAAATCTGATCTCCCGTTACTAGAGTGCCACAGTACCATGTAGAAACAATAGAATCACCTTGAAACAACACGGTTACTTCAGACAACAGAAGCAGTGGGTGACGGGGGGTCACCCTGGAGGGAGACCCGCGGGGTGTATGGGGGTGATAATTAATGACGTCACTCTGGCAGGTGCACAATGACTGGAACTGCTCTGTAGGTGACGAGGCAGGTTTTTTTTTATCTGTGCTGCCGGCATACGCAGTGAAGTGAAAGTTTCATACCCAGGAGGGTTTATAGGTGAAGTTGAGTGCGATGTCTTGTTTTATGTAATTTTATTTGGGATATTAACATCCGAAAGCTGAACCGGAATCAGTGTACCTATTGATTGGGAACAAACTGGAAAGTAGTCTTATTTTCAATTCCGGATCTTCATAAAAACACATTCGTACAAAAGTTTAAAACCTGCCATAACCGAATCATCATCAACCTTTTTATCGTCCCACTGCTGGGCACAGGTCTCCTCTCATACAGAGAGGGATTAAGCGTAATCACCACGCTTGCTCAATGCGGGTTGGCGATTTCAGACTTAAAGTCCAGGTTTCCTCAAGATGTTTTCCTTCACCTTCAGTCACTGGTGTCCAAGATATACTTAGAAAGTACATATAACTTTAGAAAAGTTACATTAGTACTTGCCTGACCTGGAATCGAACCCGCGCACTCATACTTGAGAGGCTGGTGTTTTAACCACTAGGCCACCACGACATATAACCAAATGACCAACCCATAACCGAATGGTTATTCAATAATGTTAATAGGCTATTGATCACATAAACAAACACTGAAACCGGAATCTCAATATCAGCGTAATACATTACCTCAAAATATATGAATCGATGTTCCACTGAACAATTTACAACGCGCACAATAACGTGCGAAACAATGGCAGAATATCCGTATCCGCACATCCGCGGCGGCTACAATCTGGCGGACGCTTTACCTGAAAATCCGCATTAATTCATATTCCGACGCGAAAACAATGCGGACAGCGGAAACCTGTCCGCGGTCTCACCAACGGATTTTACACGCGGATGTACACCTCTAGTAACTCTCAAACACTCCAAAATCTGCTCTAACTGCAAAATAATAGGTCAGAAATTCTATTGAACTTGCAACTTGATCGCATTTACTGCTTTTCATTTTATAAACAACTTAAATATGCAAGTAACAAAGTTGAAATCAGTTTGCAGCATAATCACTGGGCACCGGGATGATCTCTCAACCGTTTTCAAAATGAAATAGCAATTCTTGTCACCTGCGATTGGTGTAGGTACATTCCAAATACAAGCTTAATTCGATATGCATATGTTCGGTTCTGCTTCGATATAGGTTTGTAAGTGGTGATTAAAAGCTGAAACCTACTTCCGAATGAAATTAAACCGCAGTCTCTTCGACATAAGGTGTATTTCCCCATGAGTGTGCAATAAGTGGACACTGACAGGTGCAACAGTGTGGAAGGCTCAACCAACGGCTGATTTCGCATACAGTATGGCGGTCCATCCGTTTCCGCAGCGATTATGAGGTGGGGTGTGAATCATGTGTAGATAAACCGAAGGCTTAATTGATATTTTTGAACAGTGCATTAAGTTCAGCTTTCAGCAAAATTATCTATGTTAAACAGATTTCGAATAAACCAGGCTGACATTAATACTAAAATTACGAACGTGCGTTTAGTTAACTTCTTTCCCAGTTTAATTAGGTATGTAGGTAGGAATTTACCTTGGAACTTTGACAAGTAGGTAATGTATATAATATAATATATCTATAATAAACTTGAAATCAGTTTGCAGCAAAACCACTGGTCATCGGGATTATCTCTATGAACTAATCTATACTAATATACAAAGCTGAAGAGTTTGTTTGAATGCGCTAATCCAATTTGAAAAATTCTTTTTGCGTTGAATATAACATCACACTGCGACCAATATTAACGAGGCTTATAAAAAAATTATAGCGAGGTAGTCGGCGGAAAGCAACGAGCGCGCGCGGCATGGACTATGCGTATGAAAGCTATTCATCGACTACCTACTACCTACCTTATTCTATCATCCTTAATCTTCATCATTCCACCTCTTCTGCTTGGCTTCGTTATCTGCTGCTGCTTCTCATGCTTGCCACCATAGACGCTGCTACGTTGGAGGAAGAATTGAGGATCCGGTAACGTACCTTACCTACCTCCACATTGGTGACCCCGAACATGAACGTAAGCGCAGCCTTCGTGCAGCAACTTCAGCGTGACGTCATCATCATCATCACTCTCGCAAGCTTTGGCGACGAGTCACCCAGCCAGCCAGCATCCACGGCTACAACGGGTATCCTGACCACAAGGATGCAGCGACCGCGCATACCTGGTCATCACCCACAGCCTCATCAGCAACCTCGGCACAGCACACTGCACTTTCGGCCGGTTATCAAATAGAGCCCTCTCTCCTGGTCGACGCAGCAGCCGGCCTCAACACAACAGGGCGCTGTACGACATCTGACGCACTGGAGTATAACGCAGCGCCATCACCCCGATTCACTGGGGAATCTCCGAAGACAGTTCCGATTCACCGTGAACTTCACAGCAACCGGTTCCGACTTACTGGAACCTGGCCTGGCAAGCATCGCAAGATACAAGACTGAGCCTACTATCGACCTCCGATCTCTGGAGGGGAGTGATGTGGCGGTACCTTCAAACGCCACAAATCAACAACGCGTCATACTGACGTCACGTGAATTCGTGAATTCTACATCTCGCAATCAGAGTTTACCGTGCAATTAGCTTACATACAACTTTACAATTTCAAGCATTGGGCAAGTGCCCGCCAGACATGATTGAAACTTGAAGGAGGATGAGTGAACTTACTCCCTGTTGCCTGGTCCCTCATGCCTCCACAAGCATATCGACCCCTACGCGGGTGAAACCGCGCGGCGCAGCTAGTTAGCTAAAGTGTGCAGCTAGCACATAACTGACGCCACTTTCTAAAATATCTTGACCTTTAAAAATAGTGGTGCGTACGTAATAGATACTAACTGCAGCATTCAAACCAATCATCTCAAGGAACAGGCGCTTGAATACCAACATTCCTCCGTGTAGTGACTAGTTCCAATTGTCCACGACATCAGCTAATCCGCAACAAGCCAGCCAATTAAATGATTTGTCGCGCCGCCAACGAATTGATCCAGTTAACAGATAGCGGACGTTGGCGACTGAACTGATATATAGGTACCTACTAAAACAATGGGACTGGCTTATACATGGTAATACACTGGGACTGAGTTCTTCTTTCGCTGTATTAGCTTTTTAAGATCTATTCGGGTTGATTTGTTTCCTTTTTTTTTAAGAACGTTGAATTTCTCCTGTATCTTGGAACCGTTTACATATAAACTCTCATACACAATCAGCCAGACCCGGAACAACTACTTGTAGGTATAACAAATATTTCTTCCGTACGGGAATGGAACCCACGACACGCAGTGCAGCGGTCGATACCTTAACCACTGCGCTAACCGTGCAGTTAGATTTACGAGTTACATAGACATTTGTCTTTGACATACCAGACAGTTTACTGACCTATTAAATCACAGTTTCTCCCGTTCTTAATCTGCTTGAGTAGGAATATCAGAGTACAGTTGCTGAACTTTTAAGTATAATCTGCTTTAAATATGATTTATGAATATTCGTTTTTATTCAAGGCACTATTTTGTAACTGATCAGTACCTACAGTTATTTTTCTTAACGGTAGTTTAACAGGGCTTCATACACGAGCATAGTTGAAACCACTAGATCATATTCAAGCCGATCCATCTCCTGACCAGAGACACGTATCAAAACTAAACCCAAAACAAAGGTACACAACTAGGATCTATTCGCGGAGAGGACACGCACACGGTTGATTTACGGGTGCGCGTGCGTCGTTCACGGAAACCACGAGCTAATCACGGACATGGCCGATGAGCTTGTATGAGAGAATATTTGTATGTTTGGCGCAGTAGTCAATCTTCAGTCAGGATAAAATGGATGTAATATTTCTTTGGTGCAGTGCCAGCGATTGTAGAGTGGAGTTCTGTCAGGTGTTCAGTGCAAAATACGTTAGTATTGTCTATCGTACATCTACTGATTGTCTATAAAAATAATTGAAAAAGACACTATGTACTTTGGTTTTTGCGGGAATTGAAGCAGACATACTTAGATGAAGCAAAGTCTTTTACTACTATAGGGCTTCATATGAAAATTAACTAGACTCTTAAGATTATGGCACGACTTATGGAATAACTTTTGCTATATTTTTTCATTAATTGGCCCTGGCACAGTTCTCCCGTTTATTCAATCACAGATATTAACAAAAGTAAACAGTTGTAAACTCACAAATTTCCAGTTATTCCGATCAGCGAACCTTTGGCCACCACTGAAATATTAATAGCACGTCACGGACGTAATATATGATAATAGATAGAGCAAATAATCGTCCACTTAGCGCCTCGCCGAGGTGAAAGATGAATAAATCATGGCGCTTCCTGGCGGCGAGGCTGAGAAATATGTACGTGGCAATTAGGTGGCAGTTTTAATTCTAGATGCGGCTGTAAATTATGAAGGTGGAGACGATGACGTGCGTGGTGGGGTTGGGATAGTCGACGAAAGTGAGATATATAATATCTTTAACTCAAGTAAAAAGAAATGCATCCAAAGGCAATGAGACTTGTATTTTATACAATCATCTTTATCACCATTAACTCAGCGTTTATTTCAGTCGTATCCGAAGCTTTTTCAGCGTTGGAGTCTGGGGTCCGCTTTAGTAGTCTAACTGCTGATTTTGGCTAAACTTCGATATTTTCCTTAGAGCGACTGCCGTCTGACTTCCACAACCTGAAGGCGATATCGAAGCATTGCAGTTAGACCAATTGTTGGACTTTTAAGGGCTCCAACAAGCCGTAACGATTGCCATTAGATGTGCGTATGGCAACCGGGTCCAACGGCTTAACGTCCTTTTCCAAACACGACCAGACCAGTGAAAATATTCATATTCATGCATACAAATATTTGCACTGCGCGGGGATCGAACCCGCGCCTCTTTGCGCAGTAGTAATAAGTTTTTGAACAACCTCCTCTAACGACCGCCAGCCCAGTGTTGTATCGGATGATCAATCGCCTAACGTCTTAACTAAGTTTTGAAAACTGTGTAGCACAGCAAAGAAAGCTGCTACCAATTTTATGGATATACATTATCGTTATTCACCTTTTTGACCCACTGGGAGAAAGGGGCAAATATACTCTTCGAAACAACAAAGTAATTGCATGTTTGACTATATTCACGGCTAGTCTGTCTGTCGTCTGTCTGTCCGACACTACTCGGTAGTCTCAAACGATAAAGAAACAAAACTGTTTAATGGAACATTAGGGACATCAAACACTCATCGAGAACATTATACTGACGCACTATTGTCTCACGTATGAAGTGAATGGCTATAGATCTGTCACAGGCAAGACAATTATCATGTTTGAGAGATGGGAGGGAAAAACAAGTTTAATTAAGCGACCAGAGCCAGTATGTGAACCCTTTTCATCTTGTAAGGTCATGGATACTTTGATGGTTCAAATAAATATATCGATACTGTGCCAATCGGGCGTGATGATGGTCACGCCTGATGAAAAGCGATTGATGTAGTCTATGTGATCTTGGTTTGACAACCTTGTCCTACCATGAGTAGAACATGCAGCTCACGGTTGTTTTTAACATGGTAGTAACATTTCATTAAAATTATTTTGAAAGTGATTGAATTTGTGTCCAAAGCCAAGGTGGTGCCAGAAAACTTAGCGTTATTGCAAAGGTCCGGCGGTATTTCACACCGGACAGCTTTTAATGTTATACAAAGCACAGGTCTGCTCGTGTGTGGAGTACTGCAGCCAGATTTGGGCTGGTGCTGCAAAATGCCACCTGGCAATTTTGGACTCGATGGAGAAGCGTGCGAAGAGGCTAAATGGTGACCCAGATTTGGTTCAAATCGGTCTCCAAGGCCTGGAGCACAGGCAAACATTAGCCAGCCTGTCGGTGTTTTAAAGGATGCAGTTTGAAGAGTGTGCACGGGATTTGCATGACTTAATTCCCCATCTCCGTTCTGTCATCGGAGGACCCGTCGTACGACATGTTACGTTGTCACCTTACGTTGTTGGCTACAATTTGAGTGTCTTCAAAGTTAGACTGAATAAATTCTTAATAAACTAGCGTGCTTTACCATCAATGTTTGAATCATTGCCATCAGGTGTTATAGTTATAAAAAAAAGAAAATAAAACGATTTCAATTAACTCCAATTATACCGCCATCATAATATAAAACACATGCATTCAAATTAATCTTAATGAAGTATAATGATTATTTTGGGAGAATTCAAAGCGACCAAACTAACTATAACTTGGTATTTGTGGTTAGCTTGAAAGCTTCTAAATATTTTTGACTTTATTTTTTATATGGTATGTTTTACCCACATACACATAATTACAATATCGACCAATTGTCATACCTTCCAGCGATTAGCCATCCCTCACTGCTGCCTACCCCTCAGGGTCTAATTGACATGGTCACGTGGCGCACATCTCACTCCGGAAGTGCGCGCTCTCGGTGACTTATGCGTGTTTCCTTCCGGTTCCCGCGGCGCACGCGACTACGCCTGCGTTTTTTGCTAAATCTTGTCTAGGCATTACTTTTTTATCTGAAAGAAAATGGTGAGCGCTTTGTGTCGCAGCAGGTGTCCGATGGTGTTGTTGTCGTTATATTTCAGGAGAAAAACTGGTTTCTTGAAATTTATTCAGTATTCTAATGGGTTACAAATAAATAATCTTTATATATAAAAATAAATATATACGGACAAATCACACAGATTGAGCTAGCCCCAAAGTAAGTTCGAGACTTGTGTTATGGGATACTAACTCAATGATACTATATTTATAATAGATACATATATAGATAAACATCCAAGACCCAGGCCAATCAAGAAAAGTTCGTTTTCCACCATGACCTGGCCGGGGATCGAACCCGGGGCCTCCACGTCGCAGGCAGGCGTGTTGACCGCTGCGCCACGGAGGTCGTCATATATGGTGCCATACTATTCAAATAATTATGAAAATATTTACTTCCTTGGAACCACACATTCATAAAAATTAAAACTGGCCAAGAGCGTGTCGAGCCACGCTCAGTGTAGGATCCCGTAGTTTTCCGTCACAATAAGTGTCCCTACTTAAGAATTAACAAAATGGGCTCTTTGTTTACATTGAGTTGACTTAGGTACTAAGAACGGAATCCTAAAAACGGGCCGACGAAGGACGGTGATAACTAATGAAAGAGTTATAAATGTCAGCTCTTTAGTGCAAACGATCACTGAGATATCCCGCGGATGGACAGACAGACAGACATGCTTGGCGAAACTATCATCATCATCATCATTTCAGCTTAAAGACGTCCACTGCTGGACATAGGTCTCCCCTAAGATTCTCTACGACCACCGGTACTGCGCCTTACGCATCCAGCGGTTTCCTGCGACTTTCACCAGGTCGTCGGTCCACCTTGTCGGGGGTCTACCCACACTGCGTCTTCCGGTACGTGATCTCCACTTGAGAACCCGTCTGCCCCATCGGGTATTGGTCCTACGGACAATGTGCCCGGCCCACAGCCACTTTAGTGTTGCAATTCTTCGGGCTATGCCGGTTACTTTCGTTCATCTGCGGATCTCCTCATTCCTGATTCGATCGCGCAGAGAAACCCCAAGCGTAGCCCTCTTCATTGCCCTTTGAGCGACCTAGAGTCTTCTGGGCCCATTGCCCATTGTTAGAGACTACGTCTCAATTCCATAAGTCATCACTTTTGTCTTGAGACTCTGCGGTATTTCGGACGAGAAGATTCTACGTAGCTTCTCGAAAGCAGCCCAGCAGAGCTGGATTTGACGATTGACCTCTTTCTCGAAGTTGGATAAGGGTTCTAAATTGACTATGAAACCCTAAAAATAACTTTTCTGCACCGTCAATTGTATTGACGTTTTAGACAAAAAAGGTCCAGTGAGAGTAAACATTATTTTTGCGCCCCACACGACGAAATCACGTGTGATTTCATCTCTAAGTGACAATGATGGTGCATTTCGTTAATTTAATAGAATCAGTTTAATAAGTCTTATGTTTAGGATTTAAGGTTGATGTTTGCTTGTTCCATCTTTAAGGGATGGTTTCCGATGCGCTTTTTCATGCGAAATACGAGAAGGATTTTGTATATTACGTGTTTATAAAGCATAGCCGATTACATTTGGATAAATGAAACAATGAAAATACGTTTGCAATAAACAAGAATAAAAAATAAAACAAATTATTGATTGAAAACTTGCGTTATGTCCACGCAAAACGGCTATCGCTCAGCATTCTTTACAAGACAGAACCAGAAAGGATTCCAAATCACTATGCCTATAAACTTGCGAGGATTGTCGTTGTTAAAAACATAATTTTGGAAGCTAAAAATAAATTAAGAATCTTTTTGAGAAAACCAAAAATTATCAGGTTTACTTTTAGCAAGTACGTATGCCTCTTTGTTCACAGCTCATGGAAAACCTTGTTCGCAAAAAATAAATACCACTCCGCCAGCCTGTCGGACTACAATTTGAGTGTCTTCAAGGCTAGAGTGAATAGGCTCTTAATAAACTAATGCGCTTTACCATCAACTATTGCGTCACTGCTTACCATCAGGTGGGATTGCGGTCAAGAGCTAGTTTATGATTTATATAAAAAAAATAGTAGTATAAAGTTAGTAATTAAAAAGTAGTATTGTAGTTCCTATCGGTATACGTAATAAAAGAGCTCACAGATCACAATGCAGTAGCGTGTGTCGGATGGAGAGACGCGTGTCGTTTCCGAATCAGCGACTGTTCTGTTACGGGCAGGGAACGCTCGGCGGGCAGTTTGATATAACACCCGTGGAACGTAATATTTGGAACACGACACGAAAAAATTACTGATAATTCATATATACAACGTGTAACAAAAAGGGTATATACATACCAAAGGCATGGCATCTTTAGATGATATGAAACGATATCGGAAGGGTTTCAACTCAAAATAAAATACTCAAAAAATTGGTACCAAATTTTCGGTTTCATGTGTTTCTTAAAATCAAATCATAACAAACGTGGCAGCACACTAAATACGTTAATAACTACTCGTTACCCGTCACGTTACTTGCCAAAATCCGATAAATGTCTTCAATATCTCTGTGCGACTAGTATAATAGTAGCCTATCACAGGCGGTGTTTTTCCTCATAACTTCCTAAAATAAAGAGATAGGATTAAAAAACCCTTCCAATATCGTTTGATATCATGTAAAGATGCCATGCCCTTGTTATGTATATACCCTTTATGTTACACGTTGTATATAGGAAAGAAATTGTGTTACACAGAAAAGTGACAGCCGTAAAAACACAATGACGGGAGGAATATGTGGATGTACCTTGCTGATAGGTATTTTACACCAACATAAAAAAGAATAGTCACAATGGCGTTTAAGGTCGCAGAAAACTAAAGTATAACACACTATCGAATAGAGCATCTTTTAAAAACATTTAGCGATGGTTCAACAATCTGTGAAGTTATCAACCACGTATTTGATTGTCGGAGCATTCACATCGGATCGGCGGAGGCGGATACATGCGTCGGACATAGTCGCGTGTCGTTTCCGAGTCACTGAGCGTTACTTTTAATTGATACAACCGGTAGCCTGTGCCTGGTAGAGCGCCATAAACTTTATCGTCAATCGTGTCATCATCAACCTTTTATCGCCCCACTGCTGGACACAGGTCTCCTCTCATATAGAGAAGGATTGAGCGTAATCACCACGCTTGCTCAATGCGGGTTGACGATTTCAAACTTATAAAGTCCAGGTTTCCTCAAGATATTATCCTTCACCTTCAGTTATTGGTGTACGTACTTTCTAAGTATATAATGTTATATGTAATTTCTAAGTATATCTTATACTTAAGCTCAGGCTCAGGCTTAGGCTCAGGTGTTATTAAATTAAATTAAAGGCAAGCGGACTGTATAATATATATTTAAATAATCGTTCACAAGTATAACCCAAAGTCTAACTAAAGGGATGACTGCGCGCGATCGTGTCGGACGATGCAATGAATCTTGTGTGGCCGGTCCCGTAGTCGACGCCGCCGCCGCCGCGCTGTCCGCGTCTTCGAAGTGTGTGTGAACATACATATAACTTTAGAAAAGTTACATTGGTACTTGCCTGGCCTGGAATCGAACCCGCACACTCATACTTGAGAGTCAATCGTGTAGCTTTATGAAAGTTATAATATTAAATGCAAAGTTGACTGCTCAGCAAAATGTTGACATTTTGAAAGAGTAGTGTTATAGACAATACGTTTCTTAAGTTTGCTTAGGTTGTTAAATATCTGATACAATACATCAACCTGGCGGTAACCAGATGCTTCACTTGTGAAAGCTACCTACAACCTACACCTGACAGCAGCTGCTTTTCGAGTATCTTCCCTTATTAAATTGAAGAAGATGTTTCTCGTACATTTATATGTATATATAAAAAAGACGTAAAGGGCCGTATCCAATGTATAGTAGCTAGTTTTGCTATCACCAATTACCTACTGTTAACGTCCCCTTCTACAGAAGGTTTCATTACTATTTAGGACTACCCCCAACCAGTGAGTGAGCAAGTGAAGTGCATGCAGTGCCGGTGACACGCGCATCTGATTCACACACCACTGGCTCTCGACCTATGTCTAATCATTGGCATAGTACGATGTTAGCGGTAGAGGCGGCAGGATTCATACATTAGGATAATATATTACGACTTTATCTTATCTTTTGGTTTTAATATTCAGTTTATCAAATGGTATTAGTGCCCACAAATACTCTCACTATATTATGTTTGGGGGTCTCCCTACGCTGCGTCTTCCAGTACGTGGCCGCCACTCCAGAACCTTGCTGCCCCATCGGCCATCGGTTCTACGAGCAATCTGCCCTGCCCACTACCACTTAAGTTTAGCGACTCGCAGAGCTATGTCGGTGACTTTGGTTCTTCT
Source organism: Sesamia nonagrioides (assembly GCA_017933935.1). Taxonomy (NCBI): domain Eukaryota; kingdom Metazoa; phylum Arthropoda; class Insecta; order Lepidoptera; family Noctuidae; genus Sesamia; species Sesamia nonagrioides. The sequence continues at coordinate 3,037,808 of JADWQK010002063.1, forward strand.
GCGGATCTCCTCATTTCTGATTCGATCACGCAGAGAAACTCCTAGCATAGCTCTTTCCATTGCCCTTTGTGTGACTCTGAGCCTTCGTATGAGGCCCATTGTGAGCGAAAAACTTTTGCTGGTGAAGATCGCGGGAAGCCGATGGATGCGGGAAGCCGATGGATGCGGGCAGCACAAGACCGGTCATCGTGGAAAGCCATGGGGGAGGCCTTTGTCCAGCAGTGGACATCTATAGGCTGAGGAAGAAGAAGAAGAAGAAGATATTATGTTTGTTCGAATCGAAATTCGTTCGTTTTAGTTAGCGACAGTGGGAGTGTAATTCGCGTCTCATATTTTTATGATTTCATCTCCCATGTTTGTTTCTTAATTTTTATAATTTTCACAAATAATAATCAAATATTTACAAACCTTACTTCAATAGAGTACTTAACAAACTTGGGCCGGTTCTAGTAACTCGTGGCTCTGACCCCCGTCGGCCGGACACGGCTCGTGTCAGGCACAGAGCGCGACTTTCCGACTGGAAACTGTCGCGTGTTGCCGACAACTGAGGCCCAACCATCTAGACATGATTCTTCCTACACTTCATTAAGACTGCAATTCCATTGATTATAGAAATTATGGAAATGATAACATGGCCTAGCAAGAGTTGAATTATGTATGAAAAACAATTGCTTTATACAACGTTATTTTTTGAAAATGCGAAACCCGAAACATGTGTCCAGTATTTTAAAGTAAAGAGTCTATGTCCAAATTTCAACAAGTAATCACGAAGAATCACAAATATGTTATGAGCTTGTTATCAGACAACTAGGTAATAGTTGTCTCAACAAAAATATAGTCAATGCACCACTCGCCCGCCCGCGGCTACCGCGGTGCGGCGGCGGCGGTCGGCGTAGTCGTTCATTGGTAATAATTTCTTTAAAATGTATTTGGAAAAAAATATAATACAGTGTAAATATAATTGAAATCAATTAAGTTGCTTATTCTAAACAAACTATATTCTAGTCTGCTTGTGTTTTCTGGTCATGAGACAAACAATTTCAGCTAAGTTTATATTTAAAATCAATGTAGATCTAACTCAAAATCAGCATCGTTGTTTCGTTTATTAGGTCGCGTTATCTCACTTTTCATCTCCTTAAAATAACGAGACACAAAAACAAACTCTTTTAAAAAAACACCATAAGAGTTCCTCCAAGCATCTGTTGGGGCCAATCATGCTCCCCTTCGGAACACTTGCATACAATTACTTAATTTGCCACTTTATTCAGAGAGACTCTCACATCTGAGGTAGCTCCGAACCATTGAGATAATGCCACAGACTCCCGCAATCATTTTATTTAACACGGCGACGATTTTGAAATGAAAATTGGAATTTGAGTGGAGTTGGAGGGTTTTGTTTGTAATAAGGGAATATAAAAGAAATGAGAATATACCTAGCTTTCGAATGATCAAAGGATGATCAACCTGCGTTTTGTGACTTTGGCTTTGATTCTAATAAAGAAAGAGACAGCATTTTATTTTTTGTGTTTGTGGCATTTTGTGTAACAACACTCGTTTTGATATTACAACTGGTAACACTTAATGTTGCCGGCAAAAAGTCCATATTACTCCTCTTGCGGCCAGTACGATTACGAACATTACGATAAAAGGAGTGCAGTATGTACGAGATTACTGATGTTGCTCTAGCAGACTCCTGCTCTCACAACTCATCTCAGTGCTTTGTTCTAACATTATTACCTGGCGTTATGTTACGTCTATAATAGTAGTGATAGTGGTGATTAAATTTAAATTGACAGACTCCGTGGCGTAGCGGTAGTGGACGCGGCCGCTGCGCAAGGTGGCGCGGATTCAATCCCCGCACAGTGCAAGTATTTGTATGCATGTATATGAATATTTGCACTGGTCTGGTCGTGCCTCGGAAAGCACGTTAAGCCGTTGGTCCCGGTTGCCATACGAACATCTAGTGGCAGCCGTTATGGTTTGTTGGAGCCCTCAAAAGTCCAACAACTGGTCTAACTGCAATGCTTCGATGTCGCCTTCGGTTTGTGGAAGTCAGACGGCAGTCGCTTCACGGAAAATGTCGAAGTTTAGCCATATCAGCAGTTGGACTGGTAAAAGCTGACCCCAGACTCCAAAGCTGAAAAGGCTTCGGATGCGACTGGGATTAACGCTGTGATGATGATGATGATAGTGGTGATTAAATTGTTGTTCCACTATTCACAACTTTTATTTAGGAATGTACGTCCAAAAGTTGTTTAATGACTAAGAACAAAATAAAAATACTGATTTATGGTCGATATATCATTAGATTCATAAGTAAGCAGTATTACTCAGAAATACTTATTAAAGATATAACTACGATTTGATATATTTATACAAGTAAACTTGTGCTCAGCCTTAAAACTCAAAAAGAAACAATTGCCAACCAAATGCCTAACAAGGTCACTTACTGATTAGAAGGATCCTATTCCGAATGTCGCACAAATACATGTTATATATTCAAAGTACGGATGAGTATGATGGTGTCACTCGTCGTAATTACACTTGCACAGTTATGGTGGCAGTATTTATGGGGTATTTATATAATTCGGAGGAGGCACCGCCTCGGCGAGTGCGGAGGGACGTGCGCGGCCTACTACGGACCTCTTTACTTCTGTCAAGGACTAGAGGGACGGACTACGTTGTTATAGAATATAAGAAAATACTCTTATTTATTAGACTGTTTGTTTAAGTATGCTAATCTTAGATGTAGATATGGATGGTATTGGCTGATTAAAATCGGCTATGAGTAGAGCGGATTCAAAGGAACAAATTGTTACTTTTCTGTGGTTCTTATTATGAGTGTTGGTTTTTATATCAGCCCCCTAATCGGCGAACCCATTTTTGTGAAATGATTGCGACTAGTTGGTATCGTTCGGTCCGCCCATTGGTCCATTCGGTCCAAACAATCCCAACTAGTCGTAATCATGTGTTTGCCGATTAGGGGGCTGATCTGTCATTAAAATGACTTTCTCAAATATCCTAATCATAATAATTGTATTGTAATTTAATGAACTGAAACAAATAACGGATATAAAAAATACGAAATAAAGTACCGACTTTTATATATGTTTTTAAAAAGTAATTTTTTATGTGTTTCACCGAAAGTTTCAGCCAAGTTCGTGCCTGCGCCACAGCACCTCGCCTCTTTCATTTCGTCTCATTCATTCCGGCGGATACACGTAATGAATATCATCGGATGATGATACAACGCGACGCCGTGGAGCCTCTGAGTGCTGGAGCTCTAGAACACGATACGATTATGAAAATAGGAACTATGAAAAAATTAGGTACAAATTTATGCTAAGACTGATTGAGAAATATTGCTTATCTACAACAAAGTAAAAATGTACCATGAATTTTAAACACACAGATCACGTTTGTTTAGGGGTAGAAGAAAAGAATCTCAGGCTCAAATTTACCTTATTCCATATTATTTTTTTTATTCTTCCAGTTTCAACGATCGACAAACAAAGTTCACTCTATAAGTTTGGCGACATGCCCAACAACTTTTCAACATCTGCAAAGATTTTATAAATATTTATAAAACCACTAGTTTCTTCCTCATTTTCCAAATACTTGAAGCTAAATTGCAATTCAATTTATAAAAGATCGAAAGTGCAACCTGTCACTTGACTCGCCACACTTTTAATTCCCCTTCTCGAAGACTTGGCCGACATCCAAGTATATCCACCTGCTGATCCCCACTCACAATCTATGATTATTCAAATCCTTTTAGATTCGTACGCAAACATCTATATGCAAATGGTGACAAACAACCGAACGTTTACAAACGCACAATATACTTTTATGGTTCAGGAAAAGCTGATTCTTTACCACTTTACCTTTATCTATGAACGCTAAAATTTTCAACTCTGTTGGTTGAAGAATAGGGGTTTTTAAAGTGTTTAGTTAAATTGGGTTACCATGGTGCGTTCAAGATATTGTTTCACGTGTTTTATGAGGTGGGCTAAGATTTCACGGCACTTTTGTCAGGGGCATTTTTGAGTGTTCTTGTGCGCTGTATAGATGTTTATTTGTGAGGGGAAGTTATGTCCGATTGAGTGTAATTCATGTCTCCTTTCTGTTACAAATGAAACAGGTTGGGTTCGTTGTCAGATACGCGTTTGTGAGTGACTGAAACGAGAGGGATCTCATTTACGATCTGAGATTAGGTATGCAAAGTTTGCAATAATATTGGAAGTGAAGAATGGTTATCCACTGAAGGCAAAATTATGTAGTGTAGGCCGGGAATAATTTGAATCGGGATCCATTGGAACACTCGCTCACAGCACGTTAAGAGCAGAGTATCAAATATATGATTAGGATGTTTGATTAGAAAAGTCTGTGCTAGTTTAGTCGGAAATAAGTAAACTCGTCTTTTTAATATAAATTTAAAGAAATCATAATTATCATACTTTGAATCCTCACATATACCTGAGTGTACATTTTCAGGCGAAAGAAATTTGCTGTACTCTAAGTCAGCTGAATCTACTGACGAATGATGAAGCCAATTTTCATCAAAACTTATATTTGAAATATATGAATAGAATTAAATAACACTAATACTAATAGGTTCGAAGGCAAAACAAAATATATAAAAAAGCGGACATGAAAAAGTCATTAAATCTCCAAAAAGAAAAATACACAAATAACGAAACATTACTCAACAAAAGGGTTCAGAAAGACACTTTGAAATCAAAACAAAATAAAATGCAGGACAGTCCCGTTGTTTACCTACGAACCTGAAACAGTTATGACAACCTTATGTAATCACATTGGTATTTTTTCCCTCGTGTTTACAATGACAACATCCATTAGACGAGGGCATGGTGGTGTCCGACTGGCCGGCCACTGTCGCCCAGCATGGGACTCACACAAACGTTATTGCCGCCCAACATGGGACACACACTAGTCACCATTTCTTCAAAATGTTATTAGCATATGGTGCTCAAACTTGTTGCTTTTATTTTGCAATAAAACATTTCAATAAAGCAAAGTTTGGATGGCTACTATGTTAAATAAAATGGCAGGTTCATAAAATATCAGCTGTAAGGAATCCTATTTACTATATTATATTCAACAATTTATCACTGAACCTAGAAACGATAGACGATGCCTATTTGTGTTTACCGAATATCGCCGTAATGCGGGCGGCTGTTTGAACTGTTACGGTAAGGTGTTGATAAGAAGGTTTGCTAATATTTAGGTTACTTTTGGTAAGAAATTGCTATGCTATTTTTATTATATATTTTTTTAATTTCTTTGGTCTCACTATTCGACACAAAAATATCAAAAAGAAATCAAACACCAAACTTTGACAACACTACCCTAACTCCTTGGTCCATCGCAAATTTCCCTGGCAAGGAATAACGTAAAATAAACAAAGTGTTATTGTAGCTTATTTTCATAAGTTAATAGGCGGACGAGCGATAACCCTGGCCAGACGGACGGCGCTTTTTGTTTATAGCTTGTACACACCCTGTATGTATACATCCTGTATATGCACAGTATAGGGAAATATTTTAAGGGTTGCTGGACATACTGGCTCCCTAGTGTTTAACTCATATTTCCTCCTAAAACTGTCTTACATTTTGGTTGATAGTCTAAATGATAAAAGTGTTTTGACATTGTTATTGTGGGATACAGTTAAATCAACGAATCAACTTTATTTTCAGCCTTGCTGAACGGAAAAGAGATCAATGCTTGATAATATAATGTTGCATATTTAGCTCAAACTAGGCAGAAGAAAGGCTAACAACTCAACATATTTTACTACAAGTAAAAATAAATATAATTAAGTTGGTCAACGATATAAAAAAACAACAAGTGTAAAGTGCGTTGAAATAAAGTAAAAGTAGTTAGTTTTTAAGCTAAAATATCATAAGAATTGTCTCTAATCAAAAAGTATAAATGTACAAATGAAAATTTCAGCTATAAAGGATATAGCCGAAATTTTCTGTAAGATAAAGCAAACAAATTAAATCGTTATATTTCTGTCCTCACACTCAAACCAATGGATTTTTCCGTGTGCCCTCACACGCACAAATGACGTTTGAATCCAACCCGCGATACCTCACCAGACGCACCACTTAACAAATACGTTATAATCTTTGATTTACTGTATCGACTCCGATATTATGTATTATCATCGTGTTCACTTGCAATAAGCATTTCGACTGTCTACTTTAGGTACTGCTTATTATCTTGAGAAGAGACACACTTACGTTTATTGTAAACAAATGGTTTGCATAAGTACCTTTATGTTCTTATGTAGGTGTACAAAAATAGTACAGTTTTGAGAACACAAAAATAATTTACGACCGGCGACTTTGGACTCTGACTAAAACCTTGTAATGTTATGTACATATTCAGATATACTTACACTTATTATTTATACTCATATTCATACTTATATATATATCATTCATTTCCACGGTCCATAATATGCTTTCCATTGTTATGAGGCTCTGTTTTGATCATATTCCACTACACCAGGACTCATTTTTCTGTTTACAGACTCAGTCCTCAACTTTACGCCTAAGTTTCGGCGACTTATTGACCCCTTAGCGTAGGAAGCCGTACCTATGCAGGACTGTATCACTTTTTCCTATCAAACACAGCACTTTTTAATTTAATACCATTTATATTTACATTGTTACAGAACATTTTCATTATTTTGACATTTTTTGACAACACTGTTGATGATGTATCTATGACAACCTTCTCATCAAAATTCTTGTTGGTCTGCTATTTTTATTTCATAATTGTTATTCGAACTCTTTTATGGTAAAATTATTTACCGTTCCTCGTCCATATTTTCGAATATTTTAAATTTCGACCTCCAACCGTTCTGCGAGGTTTCTTTAGGAATCATCGCAGAGCAGTGGTCAGTCGAGCTCTGGCTTCCAAACAAGCCTCTTAAAAGTAGGTCTCCAGTAAACGTTGCCTCGAGAGCCCTTCTAGGGTTTTTCCTGCTGTGCCAGACTCTATATAACTGGTGCGCCTGGAGCTGCCTGGCCCTTTGCCGCCGGAGCCTTCGACTGCTGACGGCCTTGTGACGCCGGGGCAGTCCATCTTCCGTAGCTGCCGCCGGTCCACCAGGGCCGCTCCTCTGTACCTGCCGCCGGTCCACCAGGGCCGTTCTTCCGTTGCTGCCGCCGGTCCACCAGGGCCGCTCCTCTGTAGCTGCCGCCGGTCTACCAGGGCCGCTCCTCTGTAGCTGCCGCCGGTCCACCAGGGCCGTTCTTCTGTAGCTGCCGCCGGTCCACCAGGGCCGTTCTTCTGTAGCTGACGCCGGTCCACCAGGGCCGCTCCTCCGTAGCTGCCGCCGGTCCACCAGGGCCGCTCCTCCGTTGCTGCCGCCGGTCCACCAGGGCCGCTCCTCTGTAGCTGCCGCCGGTCCACCAGGGCCGTTCTTCTGTAGCTGCCGCCGGTCTACCAGGGCCGCTCCTCTGTAGCTGCCGCCGGTCCACCAGGGCCGTTCTTCGTGTAGCTGCCGCCGGTCCACCAGGGCCGTTCTTCTGTAGCTGACGCCGGTCCACCAGGGCCGCTCCTCCGTAGCTGCCGCCGGTCCACCAGGGCCGCTCCTCTGCAGCTGCCGCCGGTCCGCCAAGGCCGCTCGTCTGTTGCTGTCGCCGGTCCGCCAGGGCCGCTCCTCCGTAACTGCCGCCGGTCCACCAGGGGCCGCCCTTCACCATCACCCATCAATCATTCATCGACATTATTCATTTTTATACTTCCATCTTGTCTTTTCTGTATACTCAATAAATACTGTCTCCCTCTAAAGTCTTTTCTTGTCGTTATACGACAACCTTATTTGAAAATAACAAACGGACTAAATAATCTATTTCTAATTATACATTAAAGATTTACCTGAAATTATTGTTAAAATGGTAAAATCAAACAGGAGTAGTCAAGACTATACTTCCGGCACAGCTTCATCGTTTCCTCAGAGCAATGTGCACTGAGACTTACGGCTCTTATTGGGTTTGATCATACCTTCAAGTAGGTAGTTTCCAAGAGTATCAAGGGCGGGATTCTGATTAGCAATCCGGAATTCCAGTTCGAAATGAATCGTCAACACACTTAACTCCAACGAAAAAAGTACACAAGATACTTTTATTGAGGCCTTTAAGGTGGATGAATATAAAGTGGATTTATAGGGATTATGTGGGGATGGTCTGCGCGGGTGATGGGGACAGGGGGCCGGGGGGAGAGGTCGTTCGGGAGGTGGATATACAGCCTTAATCTTTGCGAATACCGTGAGCCTCGGAATTGAATTGGTTCTTATATGTAAATTGTCGCGTGCGAGTAAATAAATAACCGGATACGTGATTTAAAAGTATTCGCAGAAGGATAAGCTACGTGGAGCCAAATAGCTTCTCCAAACTATTCCGAGATTCTGCAAGATGCTGATTACGCGGATTAGGGAGTGAATCAGTTTTTTTTTGGGTAATATTTATGTTGTAAATATTGAGTTTTTCCATTAAATAGGACTCTGTTTTCTTTTTAAGGTAAATGAAGACCTAAAGAACTGTTACCACAAAGTCTATGTTAGGTTATAACAAAAAAATATTTGCATATTTCATCGCCTTATCAAACATCGATTCTTCAAATAAAACAGTCATTTACACCTCAAACACCGTCACATTACAAGCAATAAATATAACATTTAAAGCCATAAAATACAACATTTTATCAATAATAAGTACAACATGAATAGATAATAGTCACAATAATGCGCTATTAAGGAACGCCGCACACTGCACGAATACAGGCAAGCGAACGATTCGGATGCCGTAAGTTATTTACGATCGCACTTTTACGCAACGATACGTACGGTTTATGGACTTTTTAATATATTCATTTGAATCATATTTCCGTAGGTATGTAGGAGAGGACACCGGTCGTCGAGCGGCTCAGGACCTCGACACCTACCATTCAGAAAGCGGTACTTCTAGACACGGCTCACATTATCACGAGTTTTTTATACTTTTCATATTCAAAAATATAATTTAAATATACATGTATTAAAAGAAAGGAAATAATATTTAACCAATTTATCTTCACAAAATAATAAATGATGGCACGGTTGACGTAGTCGTTAAGCGATGGACTGCTGTGCTGCGTTTCGCGGTTTCGATTCCCGCAAGGAACAAATATTTGTATGACCTACAAGTAGTTGTTCCAAGTCTGGCTGTTTGTGTATGTGAGTGAATATGTTCGTAAAAGCACACACGATGCAGGAGGAATTCCTAGCGTTGGGCAGCGCTTTTTGAAAATAAAAATAAACAAATAGACTGTCACCCTGATCCACCCGTGACGTTCTGAAAAGGCCAGGTTTCACTAACCTGAGAAAATTAAATTTTTTATAATAATATTTAGATAGTAGTGTAAGGATAGGTTAAAGAAATAATAAGCACTTAAATGTACATAATCCATTTCTAAGAATAAATCCCTGCAACAATATTTACCTAATCATTCGTCCAATCGTTTACCTTGAACGACGCCATAACTTGGTATAATAATTTTTCAATTTATTTCATAGTATTTTTATTATGGCGTAAACTCGATGCGTCGTCGTGTTATATCCGCATATATCCGCACTCCGCCGCGTAATGTCCGCATGTTTATATCAGCCATGCGTGTGTGCGAGGGGTCGCAATACCGAATCATTTAAGCAAAACCGTTATTTTCGGTATTGGCACTAGACCAATACCGATAATCCGGTATTTTTGATATTTCCGGGATTAAGCCAAAGTTAACAAAAGTGCAACAAACTTAGGTTAAGTTAAGCAGCAATAGTAAGTAGGTACAGAATTAAATAATGAGACAAAAATCCGTGTGTGAATAGCAAAAACAAATCAACAAAACACACAATGACGATAACGAAATGGAAACAGTTGAAATAGAAAATTTGACACTTATCTGTCGCAACTAACATCAATTCACTCACTTGCACCGTTCGCGTCCTGCCATTGGCTCGTTCGCTAATCATTGCGCGAGAAGTTCGGCTACTTGGCTGTCACGTTTTTTTTTTTTTTTTATAATTATGATCTCTGATGGTAAACAGTGATGCAGTCGGCTCCTATGAGCCTCCGTTGACAACAACTCGAAGGGACCGTTCAGTCAGAAAGTCTTTTACCCAGCTAGTCAGGCCAGGTGAAATGCCGTACGCTGAAAGCTTAATCAAAAGGCCAGTGTGCTATACCCGGTCGAAGGCCCTCGAGACATCTAGGGAGACGAGAATCGCTTCCCCATTTTTCTCGAGGGCCTCACCCCACAAGTGAGTGGCATACATTAGTAGGTCTCCAATGGACCGGTTGCTTCGAAACCTGTACTGTTGGTCACTTAGGAGACCGTTACTCGGGGAGGCGCGAGTTCAATGCACGCTCCAAAATCTTGCAGAATATGGAGGTTACTGAAATCGGTCGACAGTTGGAAGGATCTGGACAACAATCACTGATATACCATCTGGTCCACTAGCCATATTCACGTATAGACGACACAGTACTCTCAGATCCTACTTGTGCCTAATGCGAACCTCGGGCATTGAAGTGTCACAGTGTGGCAAATTCAGTGGAGTAGTACTGCTAGTATCCAGACGCGAACTGTAAGGAAAGAAAGATGTAAAGAGATCTGCTTTCTCTCCCGCCGTATGAGCCAGAATTCCATCAAACTTATCCAGTGGAGGCAGCATGATTCATCGATCTTGTAGTGAGGTGAACGATCTCGTGCGCGCGTAATTTGAATTAAATAACTCGTAACTTTTTCTATTTGTATTTATTTTATATATTATGTATTTTACTAAAACCGAAAATACCGAATATCCCGGTATTTGGGAAATGAATACCGGTATTAATTAGACCTAAATTTGGCACAGTATTCCGGTATTTTCGGAATTCGGTGTCCCGGTTTGCGACCCCTAGTGTGTGCGCTGCTTATAAACTGCTTGTAGGTACTGTTGCATAAAATTGGGCATTTTCTTGGGAAACTAAACCTATAATCCTTTAATTGATGGTCTACGTGTGTATACCTACGTAATGATTGAATTACACAAAATATTTACGCAAATAATGACAGCTAGGGTATTTATTATATTTATAGGTATTTCCAATAAAAAAAACCCCGACATAAAATGATAAAAATAGTAGGTATACTACTTTTATACTATTGATAAAAACAGTTTGTTCGTAACTTAGGAAGCTTAAAACAATTAAAAATATTTTATAAAATTGTCACACAATTGACCAAAAGGCTAAAATTAAGGCAGTGGGCGGGACACATCACTCGTAGAACCGACGGCCGATGGGGCAGTAAGGTTCTGGATTAGCGGTCACGTACAGGAAAATGCAGCGTAGGGAGGCCCCCAACATGGTGGACTGGATGACCTGGTGAAGGTCACGGGAAGCCGATTGATGCGGGCAGCACAAGACCGGTCATCGTGGAAAGCCTTGGGGGAGGCCTTTGTCCAGCAATGAACCTTTATAGGCTGAAGAAGAAGAAGAACAAAAAGGAATGATTTATGAGCAGCAAGCAGGTACCATTCGACACGGAAATGTATAATGGTTGTGAATACCTAAATTTGATGGTCTTGACATTTTAATGACACGAAGGACACAACCCGACCCTATGCTGGAAAATTATGATCATTGCTCTTTAATTTATCAAATTTATAATTAAAATGAATATACATGATCCGGATGAAGCGTTTCGCCTCCTCTTACATACCGCGTACATCGAGGAACTGGAACAATTTGCCAGCGGCGGTGTTTCCGTTGGGCTACAATTTGAGTATCTTCAAGGCTAGAGTGAATAAGCCGCGCTTTACCATCAAGGATTGTATCACTGCTTACTATCAGGCGGGATTGCGGTCAAGCGCTAGTCTATCATTAAAAAAAAAACAACAAACATGCTGAAAAAAGATGAAAATCCTCCCGTTGGGCAAAAGTTTTAGTCCAATATTAAGAGTTCGGTGGGTATTTGAAACCTATTTAAATAACATAAAAACAAATATTTTTTACTCAAAATGCTTCATTCCGTTTGAGACAAAAAACATAGATGTGAAATCTTGAAATCAGTTATAGTGCACGTTACTGCACTAGTTAAGCCCTTTTAATTAAAACCCATATTGAAGGAGTTGTGAAAAAATATGTAATCCGCCATTTTGTGGCGGAGGCCCACTTGGAACAATTTTCTTGAAACAGCTAAATCATCAGTTGTCTCCTGTGTTGACGAGCTTGTATCGCATCTCGTTTAGGATTGGTATAGTGCCCAAGTCCTGAAAGCTTGCCAATGTCCAGCAGCCCGTGCCCAAAAAGGGTAGTCGTGCCGATCCTACCAACTATCGGCCTATTTCGATAACCTCCATAATTTGCAAAGTTATGGAGCGTGTGTTGAACTCGCGCCTCTTGGCATACCTAGAAGGTAACGATCTCCTCAGTGACCGACAGTACGGGTTTCGCTCTCGAGTGCCTTCGACCGGGTATGGCACCCTGGCCTTCTGAGTAAGCTTCCAGCGTACGGCATTTCCCCTAGCCTGACTGGCTGAGTAATAGACTTCCTGACTGAACGGTCCCTCCGAGTTGTTGTCGACGGTTGCTCACCTGAGCCCATGTCGACTAATGCCGGTGTTCTTCAGGGGTCTGTTCTCTCTGCAACTCTGTTCCTGCTGCACATTAACGATCTGCTGATCCCCGGTGTCTATGGGTATGCAGATGACAGCACAGTTGTAGAGAGATACCTGCCGGATGCTTGGGCTAGTAGGGAATCAATCCGGTCCGAAAGAGAGGCTATGGTAGAGCGTACGAATGTTGCACTACAGGCAGTCTCCGAATAGGGTAATGCCAATCTTGTAGCATTCAATGCCCCGAAACACAGGCGTGTCTTTTCATCACCAAAAGGAGCCCGTTCACCTTGGCTCCTACTTTTCAAAATCAATCCTTGGAGTGTACCGACCGCCTTCGGCTTTTGGGAGTTGAGATGTCCTCGAACCTTAACTTTGGGCAGTTCATTGAGTCCAAGGCCAAGGTGGCTGCCAGGAAACTTGGCGTTATCGCAAAAGTCCGGCGGTACTTCACACCAGGGCAGCTTCTAATGCTGTACAAAGCATAGGTCCGTTCGTGTGTGGAGTACTGCAGCCACATTTGGGCTGGTGCTGCGAAATGTCACCTGGCCACTTTGGATTCGGTGGAGAGGCGTGCGAAGAGGCTGATTGGCGACCCAGATATAATCCAAAACGATCTCCAAAGCCTAGAGCACAGGCGTAGAGTAGCCAGCCTTTCGGTGTTCTATAGGATTCATTTTGGTGAGTGTGCGAAGGATTTTGCATGATTTAGTTCCCCCATATCCGTTCCACCATCGGACGACCCGTCACACGGCGAGTTTCCACCCTTACGTCGTTAACACCACTACAATTCAGTGAATAGGCTCTTAACAAACTAGTGCGCTTTACCATCATCGGTTGCGTCACTGGTTACCATCAGGCGGGATTGCGGTCAAGCAATAGTTTATAATTGATTAAAAAAATAAAATATCTTTTAAACAAAATAAAAAAACATCACCAAAATCTGTTTCTGTTTATCCGTTCTGGTGCTACAACAGACGCACACAGACACGTCCAACTTATTACCCCTGTCGTTTTTGTGTAGCGGGCTGCTGGCGTTATGGATTGTCCGAAAATAGATAGAGGTTTTAATGAAGAAATATTTTATTTTCTCGGTGGTAGGCCATAACATCGGCTGCCGGCGAAGTTACCACCCACCAGACAAAGTCTTGCCGCCAAGCGATTCGTCGTGTTCCGGCATGATGTCTGGTGAAGCCGTACGGAGGACGGGTCTGAGCAGTTGTGTTGCGATGTGTGCCGGGTACGATGCGCCAAATGTTGTTGTGTCGGAAGTTTGGTCGTGGAGAGTCTCCAGATCAATCTCCCTCTGGCGCAGCATCATTGGTCGTGTTGTTGGGTTTAACATTGCATCACCTCGCTCAACTGCCGTCTTCCTTCCTATTCCTAAGTTTTTTAAGTGAATAGGCTTAATAAACTAGTGCGCTTTACCATCAACGATTGCATCACTGCTTACCATCAGGCGGGTTTGCAGTCAAGCACTAGTTTATAATAATTAAAAAAAAATAAACACTTATGTTGACCGAGTTATGAAACATTCCCGTATGTTTACTTAGTTTCTCCGCAATCTGGGTAGGTAACCCAAATCATGCCTTATCTCTTATCTGCTTTATGGTAGCCGTTGTCAATGAAAATACTTAAAACTTTTATGAGTCTTGATAAGCAACATGTGCGCGTTTATCTTTTACTAGCAATAAAATATTTGGTAGGTAGTGACAGATTTATGACTTCACCGAGGTAAGGAACCCGCTCCACAAATGAATAACAATTACATAGTTTCAAGATGTCCTAATTCATTTACATACATAGGTCTCCCAGGCTGTACCATCCATACTAATATTATAAATGCGAAAGTATCTCTGTCTGTCTGTATGTCTGTCCTGCTTTCACGCCAAAACTACTGAACCGATTTTGATGAAATTTGGCACAGACAATCTTTAGACCCTGAGAAAGGACATAGGCTACCTTTTATTCCGGAAAATTTTGATGTTCTCGAGGGAAATCTAAAAAGCGCGATATAACCGAACTCCACGCGGACGAAGCCGCAGGCGAAATGCTAGTACCTATTATTTTTAAAAAATTAGTTTGTTAAAAGCTGATATATTATTAGATAGTCATTGTATGGGTTTAGGAACTAACGAGGGATGAGTTTAATGATTCCGTTACATCATCGGACGATCGTCGTATCGACGGTCGTACGGCGAGTTTCCACCCTTACGTTGCTAACACCACTACGATCCGGACGAAGCGTTTCGCCTCCTCCTTTATACCGCGTACATCGAGGGACTGGAACAATTTTTCAGCAGCGGTGTTTCCGTCGGACTACAATTTGAGTGTGTACAAGGCTTGAGTGAATAGGTTCTTACTAAACTAGCGCGCTTTACCATCAACGATTGCATCACTGCTTACCATCAGGCGGGGTTGCGGTCAAGCACTAGTTTGTATATATAAAAAAATATAATTCTATAAGTAGATACCTACTTGTGACGTTTGCTATATTATGCTCAACATACACATCACACATTGATCTGCAAATAGTTGGAAAATTTGAATTTCGAAACATAAATTATCCATTAATATAAAGTGCGTATGTTTGTATGTCTGTCTGTATGTATGTATGTGCCCGAAGTTGCTCAAAACCCTCACCACTATAGATAATCATATAGATCTGGATGCGCTGAGTACAAAAAAAAAAAACAAAGAATTTTGTTTTTGTCTCGGTCCTGTATTTTAAAACCGTTGCCTTAATTTTTTTCTTAACCTTAAATGAATCATCACTTCTTTAGGTAATGAAGATATTTATTTTCATTTCGGGTGACCCTCTACTCAAGACGCCTGTACACTCAGCAATTTGGCACTTTTATAAGCAATCGTTTTCAGCCTTAATATTCAATTAGATGTAATTGCTGGGCAGATGAGGAGTGATGTCTAAGGCCAGATTAACGACGCTACACATAATTCATTACCGTAATGGATCAAGTTATGGTTGGCTGTAAACTTTTTACAGTGGTGAAGTGTGTGCGGTTTTATTGGCTAACTCTATGGCCAAAATCTGGGAGACAAAGAGAGACGAGAAAGTAATTAGACTGTCTTTAGCCAAGCTGTGATGTTTAAAAGATCTCTGTAGCAAAATCTCTCTAACGATTAAAGACGCTATGTTCTATTATTTCTCGCTTCATTGAAACTTCATCTTCAATTTCGTTCATCACCTAGGCGTGTAGGCATCGATTTAAAAAGTATATGCAGTAACGTATAAGTCAATGCGTGTAGGAAACATTTTTGTTCATAATATTGCAAAAACGAAAAGCTATGTTTCCGCCCGGGATCGAACCGGGGGCCTTCTGCGTGTTAGGCAGATGTGATAACCGCTACACCACGGAAACTTGAATGACCAACTAAGAAACAAGGTTGATACCAGAAGTGTAAAGTGAAAGTTGTATATGTTAAGATTGGACAAGTGTGGCGCCGCAAGCAGGTTTACTTTCAAGGTAAAATATAGATTAATCTTTATGTTGATATAGATTATTGAGACACTTTTGTGTTTTAGAAGTTACTTGACTGGTTATGGTATAGCCATTGCAGTACCTGCAGGGTAATGGCGTAACACACTATCAGTAGCAAAGGGTTTGATTTTGACAGTTCAACAACATTTATTCAGTCATTTACATTGTTGAACAGACACATTTTTGAACATATGGAGCAATGGATTAGCAATAAGCTTCGAAATGATTCCAACTGATAGTAATAGTACATTACGCAATTAAATCAAATCAAATCGTTTATTGCAATTCATAATGTACAGTTACAGGTGGTAAATATAATAATGTAATATTGGAAACGATTATGGAGCCTGTTGGGCACAGCAAGTTTTAATTAGGGTGCTGATTGAAACTAAAACATTAATAATTGACGTTGAAAAAGATTTGACTAATAATTATGAAACTAAATTCTAAAAAAACTATGTTTCCGCCCGGGATCGAACCGGGGGCCTTCTGCGTGTTAGGCAGATGTGATAACCGCTACACCACGGAAACTTGGATACTGGTTTCAAATTAGGATAATACTTAACGCAAATAAAAGAAAGTTGGTTATCAACATTGAGCAAGCAATAATAGTCACCAACTCACCACTCGTGCTCTACATACGAGCTGGAAGCATTCACTTGACGCCCATGCATCCTAAAGCATTCCAATGGCATTCTACAATGTGTAACAGAAATACTATTGCTATCCTTAACAACGAAAGGTGGTAACTAAGGCTGGTATAGAATCACAATAAATACTGAACTGTTGTGGTTTTAAAAAAAGATTAAATTATCACTATCTGTCCACTGTATGTACCTATCACAGTTGTTTACGTATTTGATTTGAGTATGATATAATTTTTGTGGTTTTAGTGACATTTATTTTAGAAGTAAGTATGTATTTTGTATGTATCTTTATATATATAATTCTGCTGTACGTGTGTATGTCATTGAACTCCTCTTAAACGGCTTGACCGATTTTAATGATTTTTTCTGTATGCGTTTGAGTGGTGACCTGGATGGTTTAGATTCACAAATCAGCCCGGCAGATGGCGCTGATCGCTTGAAGAAGCATGTGATCTCGGAAACGGCCTTAACGATTTCGCTGAAATTTAATATGTGGGGGTTTTCGGGGACGAGAAATCGATCTAGCTCAGTCTTATGTCTGGGGAAGCGCATGTTTTCGAGTTTTCTCTTTCGCAATATTTCACGCATAATATGGGCGTTAATTTCGCGCGGCTCGACATAGCGCCTGTGGCGTAGTGGATAGTAGTATGGTCTACTCGGGATGGCTGGTGTTCCTTGGTTCAAACCCGGGCAATCACAAGTTTTTTTTTTTTGTTTTAGACAAGTTTATAGTTTTTTTTTTTTAATTTTTATAGTTACTTAAAAAGGAGATTGTACATAAGAACTAAAAGAAAAAAAAATAGAAATAAATATTTAAGATTTTTTATTTAACTTAAAGAGACTGAAACAAGAGCTCTAGGGGTAGAGAGAGGTATGATATCTTTGTTACAAATGTATATGTAATGGGTATATTCCTAAATCTGCTGTACGTGTGTACGTCACTGAATTCCTCCTAAAGGGCTGGTCCGATTTGAATGAAGTCTATGTATATAAATGAAAGTCGTGTTAGTTACTCTATTTATAACTCAAGAACCGCTTAACCAGTATGGCTCAAAATTGTTAGGAAGGTAGATAAGAACTGGGAAAAGGACATATCACATAGGATACTTTTTATCCCGTTCCCGTTGTTCCCGTTGTTCCCGTCGTTCCCGTGTGTCGTAACATATGACATGGTATAACAAAACGCAACTGACATGGAATAACAAAACAACTCAGTCAAAATATAAGTTAGCGGTTCATTTGTTAACAATGGTACAAACACACTGCTGCACTACTCAGCATATTAAAAAAAAGTCTTACCGGTTTAATGTTGATGCATCCCTTTAAAGCAAGGAATATAAATACTCTGTGTCGGTTTAATTGTTTTAATAAAAAGCCCCAAAGTAAACTTCAACTTCAAAATTTTTAATATTGTATTGCTGTGCCATTTACCACTTCACTACATACTATAAAACAAAGTTACTTTCTCTTTCCCTATGTCCCTTTGTATGATTAAATCTTTAAAACTGCGAAACAGATTTTGATGAGGTTTCTTTTAATAGATAGAGTAATTAAAAAGAAGCGTATATATGTATATAACTTCCATTAAATCGTGGAGAAACACTATCCCTCGCCCACATGTGGAAGTGACGAGAGGAGGCATAATCCGTTGCCGCGAAAAATCGCAGTCGTCGATCAGATCTCATGGCGACATGGAAAGTGTGATTGTCGCAACCACCAGCACTGAGCACGCCACAATAGCTGCGGTAAGTCCTCTGTTTGAGGAGTAGCTAGAGAGGCGCCACGGCGTCCTCACCTTCCGACAAACGTAGGTCCTCGCCGGACACGGCTGTTTCGGGAGGTTCCTGTTCCGTATAAGGCGGGAGGAAACGCCAGGGTGACCACTGTGTGCATCGCCCTGAGGACACGGTGGAGCAAATGGTGGAGGTCTGCCCGGCTTGGGTAGAGCACAGCCGTGTCCTCGTGGCGGCGATCGGCGGCAATCTCTCGCGTCTGCTCCTGGTGCGGGCCATAGTTTGGAGCAAGAGTGCATGGCAAGCTTTCAACTCCTTCCGTGAAGCAGTGATGCTGACAAAGGAGAAGGCGAAGCGCGTGAGGGAGCGGAAATCCCACTACCCTCACGCCTCAAACCGCCGCAGGAAGCGCCCTGGTCGGGAGGCAACATCGGACTCCCGACCACCGTAGGCGCGGGCTTGCGGGCGGCGAGCGATAGGCAGCTAGCCTCCTGGTAAGAACCAGGCCCGAGTTGACGGCGCGTTGTGTTACACACGGGCCTCAAAGAGATGTCAGCACACCTTGACGGGGTCCACGAGGACTGGTCCACAGGGTTGCGGGTTGGTAAAAAAATAAACCATGGCACTGCTCGTTGCACAGGCAAGTGAAGGAACACGGGTGGGTTTTAGTCAATAAAAGTCTGACACGCCCTTCCGCTCCGCCCAGAGCGGGAGAGGTCATTTGATGATTTCCCATCCAAAACAAAGAAAAAAAAAAGAACTGAAGAAGAGCAAGAAATTGCACTTGAAGAGCGCAGCCTTAGTATGGCTCGACTTCGTGCTTCTCACTCACCAGAGCAAAGGGAGGCAGCCCGTGAAAAGGCTCGGTTAGCAATGCGAAATCGTCGAGAAAACCTCAGAGATCAAGCGCTAGATAATTTACGAAGCACAAGAAGAAATTCATCAAATACTGATTTGAATCGGGCAGCGTTTCTATAGGCATATAATATAGCGCAATGGCGTTCGCATTGGACCAATGGATGTTGTTTGCGAGTATTGTAGCACATTAAAGATTTCCAGAGAACCGCCAAGATTGTGCTCCCAAATAAAGAATCATTGAATAATAATATTTATTTATTTAAAATTATCCTAATTTAAAAAGTAGTCATGTGATATTGCCTTTAAGGCGGAACGAAGTTCGCCGGGTCAGCTAGTGTTAGTATATTAATGTTTCTTTTTTCAGAATTATTCTTTTATTAATTATTTTTACTATCTTTTTCACATACTGCCTACATTTCTTGCCTCAGTCTTCAAGGCTAAAGCGAATAGGCTCGTAATAAACTAGCGCGATTTACCATCAATGATTGCATCACTCGCGTCATCACACGACATCATCGCGGGAAAGCTAGAAAAGATTTTTAAGAAATAATCGTCATCACCGTATTTACCTTTATCTAGTCTGTTTTTTCTTGTCCGTTTATATTTGTGAGTACATAAATGGTAAAACAAATAAATAGTTTCAACTTTAAATAAAATTCTCTAAGAATTGTTACCAAATTTTCAGATTCATACGTAAGTAGGTTCCTTAAATTGATTGAAACTTTCCACATTATTTGCAAATATGTATCATAAAAAGTTAATGGGTTTATTTCAATTAAAAAGTTCCGTTTCTTGTATAAATGTACTAAAAATTCTCATAACTTCCGATTATGTAAACGTAAAAACCTTCCCAATATCGGTTAAAGTTATCCAAAGAAGCCGTGGCCATGGTATGTATAATGTATATGCCTTTTTAGTTACACGTTGTATGGAGAACAAACAAATAGTACTTTGGTAGTGGATCCCATCGCGAATTCTGGCTCCTTACAAAGTTTCCATCTTTTAAGAACCAAATCAAAATGAAATAACTGGCGCTCCATATCGTTGTGTGTTATTTGTCCAGTCCTTAAGGGCTATATTTCACCGGGACACCATTGTAGCGCAACCAGTCGCAATTACCAACAAAATGTATACAGGGTTGCGTAACCAAACGGACACCAGTAGGCTTAGTATGAGTTTTCATTACGAGACTCGATCGTCGATATCGAGCGCGTTTGGCGCTCTCATTGGTTGAGAGTTCTTACAACCTTGAAGCGGGCCTATCGATGAGTCAAACGCGCTCGATATCGACGATGGAGTCTCGTAATGAATAAATACAGTTTAAAAAACTAAAAAAACAATAGTACCTATATAAACAATAGGTACTAGTATAAATGAGAAAAAAGCGTGAGGCGCGTAATATACAAATATTATGGCACAAAGCGCCTCAAGCTTTTTTTTAGGGTTCCGTTGCCAAATGGCAAAAAACGGAACCCTTGTAGATTCGTCATTGTACGTCTGTCCGTCTGTCCGTCTGTCCGTCCGTATGTCAGTCATTTTTTCCGAAACTATAAGAGCTATACTGTTGAAACTCGGTGGGTAGGTAGATGTATTCCGTGAACCGCATTAAGATTTTGATGCAAAAATAAAATAATAATAATAAAAATATTTATTATTATTTATTTTAAAAAAAATTGTGTTTCAGTTCTAAGTATGGGGACCCCCCTATTGGGGGGTCCCCATACTTTTTTTTCTTCAAACAATTTTTTTTTCTTCAAACACATACATGTGGGGTGTCTATGGACAGGTGTTCAAAAATGATATCGAGGTTTATAAAATATTTTTTTTCTATACCGAATAGTTTGCATGACAGACGCTTCCAAAGTACAAAAAAGTTGGTCCCCCCTCTAACTTCTAAAATAAGAAAATGAAAAATTTAAATAAGACATATGATGTACATTACTATAAAAACTACCAACGAAAATTGTTTTCAACGAAATCTAGTAAGTAGTTTTTTTTTTAATACCTCGTAAATCGTAAACCCCTTATTACTGCGTAATCTATATATATAAAAATGAATTGCTGTTCGTTAGTCTCGCTAAAACTCGAGAACGGCTGAACGGATTTATCTTATCTTGGTCTTGAATTATTCGTGGAAGTCTAGGGAAGGTTTAAAAGGTGAGAAAAATTCGAATAACTGCCGGGAAAATCCTCAAAACAGCATTTTTCTATTTCCCATACAAACGTTTTCTAAATAAAATGGAGAGTCAATTTGTAATTTATTACCGCTGCATAAAGTTCAAATTCGCGTGCGCGTTAGAGGATCTAATATCGCGTTCTGAAACTCAACAAAAGTGAAAGTGAATCGCGAACGCGACAAAATTGCATAGTCTCAAAATACATAATATAGTACATAAATAGTGGTCGGCTTCGAGAAACTCAATTTTAGCTAACTTCAGTTGTTAATCTGTTAAGCAGGGTAGCACAAAAGTGTAGGAGAAGTCGAAACAATGAAGCTCGGAGTTGCAAGGTACCAGGGTCGCAAAAAAGTGTAGGAGAAGTCGAAACAATGAAGCCTCATTCATCATCATTATTAATCTAATATTACATGAATAAAGTTTCATTTTGCCTACTTTGAGAAGTTGCAAGGTACCAGGGTCGCACAAAAGTGTAGAAGTCGAAACAATGAAGCTCCATTCATCATTATCTATATCTATATCTATATATATATATAAAAATGAATTGCTGTTCGTTAGTCTCGCTAAAACTCGAGAACGGCTGGGCCGATTGAGCTGATTTTGGTTTTAAAATGTTTGTCGTAGTCCAGGGTAGGTCTAAACGGTGAAAGAAAGAAAGTAAGGAAAAAATGATTTAATAATAATGATGTATGAGCTTCATTGTTTTTACTTCTTCTCTACACTTTAGTGCTACCCTGGTACCCTGCACCTCCAAAAAGGAGACAAAATAAAACTCACTTACAAGAGCAATGGGAGAATGGCAATGATAAATGTCACAACAATACAATATTAGTTTGAAGTTGAAGTTGGCTTTGTGGCTTTTTATTAGACACTTTAAACCGGCAGAGAGTATTTCTTGCTTTAAACGAATGCATCAACGGCTGAGACTTTTTTTTATGTACGGTGTATGGTACCAGGGTAGCACAAAAGTGTAAAGTCAAAGTTCGCCGGGACACTTTTGTGCTACCCTGGTACATAGCACCTCTACAAACTAGGCACAATAAAAGTTCTTTGATGTAATTATTATGGTTTAATGATGAATGAGTTTCACTGTTTCGGCTTCTGCTACACTTTTGTGCTGCCCTGGTACCTTACACCTCCACAAAGTAGAGAAAATCAAATTTCTTCTATATAAAGCGAAAAAGATTACAAAGTGAAGGAAAACATTTTAAGGAAACCTGGCCTTTTGTAAGTCTGAAATCGCCAACCCGCATTGAGCAAGCGTGGTGATTACGCTCAGTCGTTCTCCTCTCTCGCTATCCCCAGCAGGGGGACGATAAAAAAAGGCTGATGATGATGATGATGAGCTTCATTGTTTCGATTTCTCCTACACTTTTGTGCTGCCCTAATTATCCTAATTTAAAAATTAAGAATTCTTATTCTTAATTTTTAAATTAGGATAATTAGGGCAGCAATAAATATCACATGATCTTTCATGTGATATTTATTGCCTTTAAGGCGGAACAAAGTTCGCCGGGTCAGCTAGCGGGTCTTCTAGCTGACCTTGCGAACTTTGTTCCGCCTTAAAGCAATATGACATGATCTTATTTACTACTTTTTAAATCAGGATAATCTATGTATATAAAAGAAGTCGTGTTAGTTACACTATTCATAACTCAAGAACGGCTGAACCGATTTGGCTGAAAATTGGTAGGGAGGTAGCTAAGAACTGGGAGAAGGACATAGGATATCCTTTTTAACCTGTTCCAGTCATTCCTGTGTGAATGAATGAACTTCATTGTTTCGGCTTCTCCTACATTTTTGTGCTACCCTGGTACCTTGCACCTCCTCAAAGTAGGCAAAATAAAACTTCATCCATGTAATATTAGATTAATAATGATGAATGAGCTTCATTGTTTCGACTTCTCCTACACTTTTGTGCTACCCTGGTACCATACACCGTACATCTTTAAAAAAAAAGTCTCACCCGTTGATGCATTCGGTTAAAGCAAGAAATCCATACTAATATTATAAATGCGAAAGTAACTCTGTCTGTCTGTCTGTCTGTCTGTTACGCTTTCCCGCTTAAACCTCTCAACCGATTTTGATGAAATTTGGCACAGACAATCTTTAGACCCTGAGAAAGAACATAGGCTACCTTTTATCCCGGAAAAGTTTGATGTTCCCGAGGGAAATCTAAAAAGCGCGATATAACCGAACTCCACGCGGGCGAAGCCGCGGGCGGAAAGCTAGTCTTTCATACAAATAACTTAAATCCTTTAATTTTATAAATCAATGGTACAGAACCCTTTGTGCGTGAGTCCGACACGCGCTTGGCCGGTTTCTCATTTATACTAGTATTGTGTAGGTATAGGTATCATCATCATCATCAACAACCTTTTAACGTCCCACTGCTGGGCACAGGTCTCCTCTCATATAGAGAAGGATAGAGCGTAATCACCACGCTTGCTCAATGCGGGTTGGCGATTTCAGACTTAAAGTCCAGGTTTCCTCAAGATGTTTTCCTTCACCTTCAGTCATTGGTGTCCAAGATATACTTAGAAAGTACATATAACTTTAGAAAAGTTACATTGGTACTTGCCTGACCTGGAATCGAACCCGCGCACTCATACTTGAGAGGCTGGCGTTTTAACCACTAGGCCACCACGACATTTGGTCGGTATAGGTATACTATTATCATAAATTAAATTTTAAAATTATTTTTAACTCTTTAGTTCGATATTCTTTTTAAAATAATATACGGATAACACGAACGTTTACGTGGTGCTCATCTGTTTTTACCAACCCCTTTCTTGATCTCCAACAGACAGAATAGCAAGTGCTAAAATTCGTAATGATGCGTTACCCAAGTAACTAAATCTAAACTAAATACTTTGCCTGCACAAATTAATACCGCTCGGCCAACGAACGTATTGAAAACGGTGGGACATTTTACAGTAATGAGCCGCTCATTCTTAGTGCAAAGAGTTAGAGACGGACAAACAAACAAACAAGCAACCAAACAAACATACAAGTGAAGCTAATAAAAAGCATGTAAAACTCATACTAGGCCTACTTACTGGTGAGTAACTCTCTATAGAGCTGTATACATTATGTTGGTAGCGGCGACTGGTTGCGCCGCCATGGTGTCCCGGTCAAATATAGCCGTAAGAGTAGCATATCACAACAGATCTTAAACAGCAGTTCACCACAGAAAAATGAAATGAAATGAAATGAAATCGTTTATTAAGCAAGTAGGATCACTGATCACTTTTACACGTCATGTTTATTTTTTATTTTATTTTTTTAACTAGATGAAGCCGGCATTTCCTAACTGACTACCTCTGAGAAGAAATAGCCGAAACAAACTCAGGGATCATCGTCTTTTTTCAAGTCCAGACATTAAAAATGAAAATGTTTACAATAATTTACCTTATAATTACGCATATTGCTTAATAACAATTAACAATGCTTAACAGAGCGAGCAGTTCAGTCCCAAGCTTTTTTGTCTTCTAAATAATCTGTGATTTTATAATACCCCTTTTTGCAAAGTTTGGCCTTTATATGGTTCTTAAATCGTTTAATGGGTAAGTTTCGAACGTCCATGGGAAGCTTGTTGTAAAAGTGTATACATTGACCCATGAACGAGTTGCCTACTCTGTGGAGACGAGTGTGATGTACAGCAAGATTGTGTTTGTTCCTGGTATTTATATTATGAATATCGCTTATTTTCTTAAAATTCGAGATATTTTTATGAACATACATAAGATTTTCAAATATATATTGTGAAGCTACAGTCAGAATGTTCACCTCTTTGAACTTTTCTCTAAGAGATTCTCTAGGACCAAGGTTGTAAATGGCTCGAACAGCCCTCTTCTGTAAAACAAAGATGGTATTGATGTCCGCACAAGTTCCCCAGAGAAGAATCCCATAAGTCATAAGACTATGAAAATAATTAGAATAAACAATTCTGGCTGTATCCACATCAGTTATCTGTCTAATTTTCTTAACAGCAAAGGCGGCAGAACTGAGTCTACCCGACAGCTTCTCAATGTGAGGACCCCATTGTAACTTGGCGTCAATAGTTAATCCAAGAAAAACTTTCGACTCGACAGGGATCAACTCTACTCCATTCAGTTGAACATTGGTACTTAGCTGCCTGACATTTGGCGTAGAAAATTTAATGATTTTAGTTTTTTTTTCATTTAAAAGGAGGTTATTTACATTAAACCAATGGACAACTTTAGAGAGTGCATTGTTAACTTCGTCAAAATTTGTTAGCTGACGCTTGACTTTAAAAATAAGAGAAGTGTCATCCGCGAACAATACTATGTTGTGATTATCCCTCACGTGATGAGGTAAATCATTAATATAAATTAAAAACAAGAATGGACCTAGAATTGAGCCCTGCGGAACGCCCATGGTGACCACAGATCCTGCAGATCTCTTGCCATTAACATCAACCCTCTGAATTCGATTATTCAGATAAGAAGTCAGAAGGTCGAGAGCTCTGTCCCTCAAACCATAATGGTACAATTTCCTGATAAGAGTATCATGATGTACGCAATCAAAGGCCTTGGACAAATCACAAAAAATACCAAGAGCATCTTGCGATTCCTCCCAGGCCCCAAATATGTTCTTTAGCAACGCCACGCCCGCATCTGTAGTTGAACGACCCTTTGTAAAACCAAATTGTTTCACGTGCAATAAATTATGTAAGTTAAAGTGCTTCAACAACTGTTTCAAAATTAATTTTTCAAAAATTTTGCTCAAAGTTGGTAATATCGATATTGGCCGAAAATTCGTGGGATCAGTTGTACTACCAGATTTGAACAGTGGAATTAGTTTGCTTAGTTTCATCAAATCAGGAAATACGCCAGATGTGACACAAGAATTAAAAACAATTGCTAAGAAAGGTGCGATAACATCTATTATTGAAGCTACAGTGTATACTGACAAACCAAAATGATCGGCAGTTTTTTTTACATCAAGATCCTTAAAAGATTCTATAATGTCTTTACTGGTCACAAATGCAAATTCAAAGTGATTGTCACAATCTGGAACACATTCTTTTAGTATGGCATAAGCAGAAGTGGAGGAAGAAGACAAAGTTTTTGTTTTCATTATTGGAATACTAGTAAAAAAATTCTCAAACTCAGTTGCTACCTCCAAGTCCGCCTTTATATCTTCATCGTTAATTTTAAGATGGAAATCGCGATTTTGTACTTTGGTTCTTCCAGTTTCAGAATTTATAATTCCCCAAGTTGTTCTGATTTTATTGCCAGAAGATTTTATTTTATTTTTAATGTGTATGGCTTTTGCCGAGGAACAGGCTCTTTTAAAAGTGTTTGAATATTTTTTAACAAATTCTTGAAAAGCTTCATCATGGTTAAATGTTTTTTCCTGATACAATTCATACATTTTTTCCCTGCTTTTATAAATACCTGGGGTTGCCCAGTCACTAAATATGATACGGACGCTAACAGGCAATGTTTTTTTTTTGTGAAAACTTTCATAAATTCACAATTAATTAGGTTAAATAGTACACTATACGCATGATCCGGATTGGCGTGATAAGGCCAAAAAAAAAATGACCTATTCCGTGATATGGTAACAAAAAGGTATGTTTCCGCCCGGGATCGAACCGGGGGCCTTCTGCGTGTTAGGCAGATGTGATAACCGCTACACCACGGAAACTACGCCAGAGAAAACCAATTAGAATATTGGTTCAAAAAATAATCTAAGGTATTCTTGAATTGTCATAATTTTCTTCTTATACCAACAAGATTTCAGTTCGGTATTTTCACATTTTTAAAATCTAAAATCATTTAGGTATTTGCTAAGAAAGTTAGTAAAAAATTCCGCCATTCATGGCGTTTAAAACTAAAAGCAATTGGATCTAATACATACTACTAAAATATTTATAAGTAACTTCATCCAACGTCATCAGATGCCCATTTCCATGTCATTGCTGTCACCACGCGGCGAAACTTTTCTTTAAATAGAACTTTCGGGCAAGCTCTATCAAGGCACTGAAAAACGCCTTTATGGAGCTGAATTACTGTTCTCGAACCAATACGGTTTTAACAAAACTTTTTTACAAAAAAACAACCGACTTCCAAAAACCACTACAAAGTGAAAAATAACTAATTTCGGAAGTCGGTGTCTTTAGTTTTGTATAAGTATTCGTTTTTTGACACCGACTTCCGAAATTAGTTATTTTTCACTTTGTAGTGGTTTTTGGAAGTCGGTTGTTTTTTTGTAAAAAAGTTTTTATTTTACACTTTTTAGTTGTTAAAAGTATTCAATTGCATCAGGCCAGACTGGAAGCTGACGCAAATATAGTTGGGAAACGACGTAATTTTGTTTAATTTAATGTTTACCCGTAAATATTCCCTCAACCGTCCTCCAAAATAATAGTCAAATTTACTGTAGACTATTATTTTAGCCCAATGGGTGCAAAGGTCTCATCATTATAAATGAATGAAGTCCAACCACAAAGTAGCTACTGTAAACCGTTGAGGAGTTCCCGGAACTGGCCTTTGTCTTCAACATCAGCTCTCTTATGACAGTCACAACCCATCTAGGTGTAAAGTTCTTATCAATACAAATTAATCGAGCCCAAACAAAAGATAGCTGCTGTGAATTGTTGAGGAGTTCCTTCGACTGTCTCCCGGCTCCATCATCAGATCTACTCCAGACCTTTATTAAATTGTAGTGCTTTAAAATACTTAACGAAAATGCTAAGAAATGCACTAGTCGCCCCTGCAATTTTTGAAAGTTACCCTTGTTTTCTCTGGTCTTCCACCATCAAACCCTGATATCCTTATCATGGGACCACCTTGGGAACGTCTTCTTTCCAACAGAAAAAGAATTATCAAAATCGGTTCATAAACGACGAAGTTATGCGCGAACAAACATAAAAAAAAAAAAGCATATATACGGTCGAATTGAGTAACCTCCTCCTTTTTGAAGTCGGTTAAAAATACATACACTATTCATATCATATATGTAGTAGGTACATATAATAATCGTGGTATAAAGTACCCACAAGGTGGGTAGGTAGATACGTTCATATCATGCTATGTAGGTACATATAATCGCGTTACTTGCGAACTATCGGCAGCAACAAGGTACGATGAGATAACACCGCTCGGCGCCGGTATTAGCCGCGTATTATGTTTACTGCGGATTACGGCATCATTACCAAGCGTAGCAATTAATGCACATTAGTTAGACCTCCATTGAGGACAAGTGGATTACATCGTGTGTATCGACTAACAGACGCTGGTTGTTTACGCGTGCAAGATATTAAATTACAAGAATGTTTTGATACAGGAATGAAGATTGTGTTACCGAAAGGTTTTCAAATGAAACTGGGTGGCTGTACGAGGACACGAACACATGTCTATGAGATAAAGATGACTTATCTGCAAAGAAAGGAAACGCTGATATAACCTAAGAATATTTACTGACCGAAGTATTATAAAAAATGACCTGTAGCCAACCTTAAAGAAATTGTAAGAAGGACGAAACAAAACCGAATCAAAGGATAACCGTGAAGTTTGTTGCAGGTTCCATAAGTGATCTTGTCATCATCATCATAATCATCTCAGCATTAATCCCAGATGCATCCGAAGCTTTTTCAACTTTGGAGTCTGGACACCAAAAAAAAAAAGGAAGGAAAAGCTTAAATCAAATCAGCCGTTCCCCAGGGTCCGCTTCACTAGTCTAACTGCTGATTTTGACTGAACTTCGATATTTTCCGTGAAGTGACTGCCATTTGACCTCCACAACCCGAAGGCGATATCGAACAATTAGACCATAAGTGATCTTATATCTAGGTTTTTGTGAAATATAATGTTTTCAATGTGACGTTTACGATAATTAAAGCACAAACAGATTTAAACATCAAAGCAAGTAGTCAAATCAAATCAAATCATTTATTTCAAATAAACCAGTTACAGGCACTTTTGAATTTTCAGAAGGTCGGTCAGTGAATAAGATGAAGCTAGTCGCCCATTCCAAAGAGTAGGTACCTATGGAGAAGAACGGGCAAGAAACTCCATGGACACTTTTTAAATTTTCAAGCTATTGTTATAAATATTTGATTACATCATTCATGTTGAAATCAACCGTGTGAGAACGATGCAGAAATATATTGTACGCTGAGAGCGTCCATAGAAAACACACAAAAATCAATTCAGAAATTAAAATACGCTATGGCAGCTAAAAAAAGCTAAAGCTAAAGGCTCCAAAGTGTTCGCACGAGAATTGTCTGTTGGACAGAGTCTACTTGCGAAGCTGAAGACTGGGGATGGTAGGATCGTCACTTCCAAGCCCGAGCTTTTGGGTGAGATCGAGAAATTCTACGGAGAGTTATACACATCAACACACGCACCTGTTGTAAGCCTGGCTAATGATCCTAGAGCCAGACTAATCCGACACTACACCGACGATATCCCGGACGTCAGCCTGTACGAGATTGGTATGGCCCTGAAACAGCTCAAGAACGATAAGGCGGCTGGAGATGATGGAATTACGGCTGAGCTTCTGAAAGCGGGTGGCAAACCGGTTCTTAAAGCGCTTCAGAAGCTATTTAATTCCGTCATTCTTAAAGGCGAAACGCCTAAGGCGTGGCACAGGAGCGCGGTGGTTTTGTTTTTCAAAAAAGGTGACAATACCCTCCTGAAAAACTACAGACCGATATCCCTCCTGAGCCATGTCTACAAGCTGTTTTCTAGGGTCATCACGAATCGTCTCGCTCGCAGGTTTGACGACTTCCAGCCTCCCGAACAAGCAGGCTTCCGAAAAGGCTTTAGCACCATAGACCACATTCATACGCTGCGGCAAGTTATACAGAAGTCCGAGGAGTATAACAAACCACTATGCTTGGCGTTTGTGGACTATGAGAAGGCCTTCGATTCGGTTGAGACTTGGGCGGTGCTACAGTCTCTCCAGCGGTGCCAAATTGACCATCGATACATTGAGGTGATAAAGTGTTTGTACAAAAACGCCACCATGTCAGTCCGTCTCCAGGATCAGGACTCGAAACCGATCCAACTGCAGCGTGGAGTGAGACAAGGAGATGTCATATCTCCTAAATTGTTCACTGCTGCGTTGGAAGATGTCTTCAAGCTCCTGGACTGGAAAGGACTTGGCATCAACATCAACGGCGAGTACATCACTAATCTCCGTTTCGCAGATGATATCGTGGTCATGGCTGAGACCCTGGAAGACTTGGGCAAAATGCTCAATGACCTCAGCAGAGCTTCCCAACAAGTGGGTCTAAAATGAACATGGATAAGACGAAGATCATGTCGAACTCTCATGTCGCACCCACTCCAATTGTAGTTGGTTGCTCTGCACTCGAAGTTGTTGACGAGTATATATACCTGGGACAGAAAGTCCAACTAGGTAGGTCCAACTTCGAGAAAGAGGTGTCTCGGCGAATCCAGCTCGGTTGGGCAGCGTTCGGGAAGCTACGCTACATCTTCTCGTCGTCCAAGATACCACAGTGTCTCAAGACGAAAGTCTTTGACCAGTGTGTGTTGCCAGTGATGACTTACGGAACTGAAACGTGGTCGCTCACAATGGGCCTCATACGAAGGCTCAGAGTCACACAAAGGGCAATGGAAAGAGCTATGCTAGGAGTTTCTCTGCGTGATCGAATCAGAAATGAGGAGATCCGCAGAAGAACCAAAGTCACCGACATAGCTCTGCGAGTCGCTAAACTCAAGTGGCAGTGGGCAGGGCACATTGCTCGTAGAACCGATGGCCGATGGGGCAGCAAGGTTCTGGAGTGGCGGCCACGTACTGGAAGACGCAGCGTAGGGAGACCCCCAACAAGGTGGACCGATGACCTGGTGAAGGTCGCGGGAAGCCGATGGATGCGGGCAGCACAAGACCGGTCATCGTGGAAAGCCTTGGGGGAGGCCTTTGTCCAGCAGTGGACATCTATAGGCTGAGGAAGATGGCAGCTAAGAGATGACCAGTCCCCACTGACGGCGTCCGTTCACGAACATGACGTATGGATCAGCATCATTCAGCTCAACCATATTGAAGGAAACCCAATAACCCAACACACACGCCACCATCAGCGAGACATTTGAGTGAGCATGACATACTCTCAACAGCCAGAGCACAATCAAGTTAATAAAAATGACTAACCCAACAAATAAATGCCTTACAGCACATTCGTACATTGTGGTTGTGACGGAGGTGTTCGGCACTTGTACAGCTAGTACAAGTGCCGAACACCTCTGTCAGCGATACAATTCCGTAACGTACAATATGCTTGGCTACATAGTGTGTAATATCAGGCTATGAATTAATAATATAAACAATTACATATTAAAACTACAAGAGGAAAAATCAAAGAACAATCAGTGTATAGAAATCGGACGCAGCTCAAGCCCAAGCCTTTTTGTCCTCAATATAATCCTACACTCGAGAATCAATACTTTTTGAATGTCAAAATTGCAACAGTCTCCCAAAACGCCCGCCCTTCCATATTTCCTAGTGATTTCGCTTGGAGGAACAAGTGGCACCACAAACTCTCAACCATTAGATGATGTGACCTAAATATCGGCCCCTACTGAAATATCAAACTCGTCCCACTGCTGGGCACAGGTCTTCTCCCATACAGAGAAGGATTGAGCGTGATCACTTGCTCAATGCGGTTTGGCGATTTCAGACATAAAGTTCAGGTTTCTTCCAGAAGTTTTAATTCACCTTTTAATCAATAAATGGTGTCCAAGATATATTTAGAAATACATAACATTACCTACATTAAATTATTTATTGTACCATTATGTCAGCTAGCCACGTCAATATACCAAAACAGTCAAAAGAAAAAAAAAAACATTAAAACTAAAAATTTAAGTAAAATTTCATATCTAAATAAAAACGAGCATCGCAGCTTATACCTACCTATATTTATACATTTCTGGGTTCAGAAGCATAAACAATTAAATGAACTGATATAACCTGTCAGTAAGCTAAACAAAGTTGAGATCAAAACTCACACTGTTACTACTTTGTAACAGTGCGAGTTTTGATCTCAATTTTGTTGTAGATGTTTCATTGAGTCATCATCATCTCAGCGTTTATCCCGGTTGCATCCGCAGCTTTCGCGTTGGAGCCCGGGGTCCGCTTTCTTACTCAATTTCCTCCATTTCGCGCTAGTTTGTAATTTATAAAAAAAAAGAAAAAAATCTTTAGCATCCTGTGGTGTGAGATTGTTGGCACGCATGTCATCTCTTACAACGTCAAGCCAGCACTTCTTTGGTCTACCCCGCTTGTTCCGGCCCGGCGCGGCGGAGGCGCCATGGCAAGACATTTGTGACCCACGTAACATGATGATATTTCATCGAGTTTCAGTTTTGTTGAGAGATGTTTCATTGAGTGTCTAATTTTATTCAGTCTTGTATAGTTTCCGTGGTGTAGCGGTTATCACATCTGCCTAACACGCAGAAGGCCCCCGGTTCGATCCCGGGCGGAAACATTGCTTTTACTTTTTTACCGCGTGATGTCAGAACGTAAATTCTCAGGAAATTATTTTGAACAGTAGACTCATTATTCAAAAGTAATTTAATATGCCTGTAAATAACAATGAATACAGAAATATTATATAATAATAAGATAATTATAATTATCTACTACTATTAGGCTTACTCTATATTCTACTACATACTGTACTAGTATCTTTTTCTAAATAACAACATCTAGACTTAATAGATCAAATGTAAATTTAATTGTGTTAGTTCACCATTGTAAAAGTCTGTTGGTGAAACATAGCTCCTGGCGCAAGATATCACAGAAAAGAAAAAAACTGTCCAAGGTGAGTTTTTAATTAGGAACATATGAGATATTGTAATGAAATATTTGACAGAATGTGTTCGTATTTCTTGGATTTAAATTGATTACCATTTTATTTGGGTTATGGCACATGAAATCTACAAACTTAATAAATTCATAATATCGTGTCCTCATATAAGCCTATATATCGTTCCGGGGGCGATATTTAGGTCTTTAGGTTAAGCGTACTGTTTTTAAATCTTACTATAAGATGCCGAAAGAGAAAGCTTTGGGATCCTTACTTTGGCATACAGCCTGTTTCAGTTGTTGAGCCTCCTTCAACTTGAACTTTTAGGCGAGGCAAAGTCATGGCAGCTACGGTTTCTCCGCATAAACAGGATATGCAGAAAAGTAAAATGAACAAAAAGATGTAAGAAAAGATGTAAGACAAGCAGGGAAAAGAGGTTGAGAATGTAAAAAAAAAATAGGACAAGAACAAAAAAAGCAATAAGCGATGTAAGATTCAATCTTCTGACGAGGACACCTGTCACGAGGACCCTCCAATTTTAGGTTCTACTGACGAAGAAGATAGTGACAATGATGGCTCTGAATACCCAGTACTTACTCGGACCCCACCTTACGGCCCGAGGTTATCAAACCCAGATGACTCATAAATATACAAATGAAGTTTATACTTACACCGCTTTCAACGGCCTTAGCGACAGCACCAGCAGAGCACACCGACTCAGGAAGATGGAATGACGCAAGAGTATCGGCATTGTATTCGACATTTAAGACTTTCCCACCTTCCATGGAAATAAAGACATAGATAGGAAGA
Source organism: Sesamia nonagrioides (assembly GCA_017933935.1). NCBI lineage: Eukaryota > Metazoa > Arthropoda > Insecta > Lepidoptera > Noctuidae > Sesamia > Sesamia nonagrioides. The sequence goes on from JADWQK010002063.1 coordinate 3,072,006, forward strand.
TACAATTTCCATAACAAAGCTCCGTGATCAATCCATCATAGCTAACTCAACCTCAAACTCGCTAACTCGATCACTCGCATCGATGGTAGGTATCGATTAGTACGTTGTATCGAGTGGATATCGCCATGGTCTTAGACTAACGTCGTTAGGCACGAGTTATTCCGATCTTGTTAGCGTCTGTGACGCTTGTAAACAATCGAGTTAAGGTCCTGGCGAGTTTCATGTGGCCTCGGTTTTAAGAGACCATCTTCTAACTTTCGTGAACATTGGTCATTGATAATAATATGAATGGATAGGATACAAGTAGTCCATTATTGACATATTAGTGTGGCTAGCTGACATATAAGTAGTTTATATTGATGTTCTCTTGTAATGCCAACTGCTTTGCAACTGCTTATTGCGCCGCTTCTTCTCGCCGGCGAAACCACTACGAAATGGTGAAGAGCGGGCATTTTCGGGGGACTGTCGTGTATGGGAGTAAGGAAGAAGTTCGAATAGTGATCAGCACTATATCATGGTATTGAGTCAATTATATAATTGAAGGAAGGATTGATAAAGTCAGTTCCTTAAACATTACCTTTCTCTCCAGAATACAATGCCAGAAGACTTCATTTAATTTGCAAATTAAAGTTATTTCTTTAAATATACAGAATTTATGAATGTAACATTGTAATAAGTATGAAACAAGGACACACAAGACCTTACTATACCTGTTAACAAAACTCACGATGGTAAATTATTTGTTTTCAATGTGCCTAAAACGTTTCATTCTCATTAACTGTTTCTTGTCATCTACAAGAATGTTCAGTTTTTCCTCTTATTTCAAAACATAATTGACATTGCAACATTCCCAACAATGTTACTAAGTATTATAAACAAGTTTCTATCCCACTTTTGTATTCCCTGAGAGCAGTGAACACAAGTTATTCGGTAGTCACAAAGAGCTGCGGTGAACAAAGATAACGATGTTTTGAATGCCACTCAACTCATTACGTGCCGATATCTTTCCTCAGGAAGCTCTTCACCTAGACTTTACTCAGGACCTAACTCTGGACTTGTCTTCAAACGAAACTCAACCCTGCATCAAAACAAACAAGATTCAAACTTCTTTGCTAATGATTCCACAATAGCACTAAGTACCTAATGAGCGTACACCAGCCGCCGTGAATAGGAAACGTCTTAATATAGAACTCTGCAATCCAATCCAAACAATATCAGTGAGCTAAAAGGTCGAGTTTTGCTTGCAGGTAAAATATAGCCGGTAATACAAGTGGCATAGTGTAAAGGAGGGATTGTACAAGCGTAATTAGTCATTAGTGCGACAGCGCAGTGGGCAGGAAGAGGCCGCGATTGATCGGACGTGAGGAAGTGGCTTACGTGAGGCAATCACGACCTATTTGTACTGATGTTTGTGGCGAGCTCCGTACTAGTGTCTGTCGGCTATCATGTCGGTAGGGTAGCTAACACAATACACGGAATGGAACCGTAACAGGTTAACCATAATAGATTAAAGTTTAGACGAGCGTTATTCAACACGATGATTGCTATTAACAATATTTTAATGCTGACTGACCGTTGATTTCAAGCTCACAAGGGCGACTGCTAACCCTGGAGTGGGTCCTGAAGCAGGTCGAGCAAATTGTAATTAGATTTAAGGATTTCATTAGAAATTTCTTTGTAACAGTCGATAGTGTGGAAGTAGGCCATGTGATAACCACTTGTCTCGAAAATCTGGTTAAGTCGATGGTCCTACGCTTGATGTCTCTTCTAGCATTTCGGGTACCTGCTTCATTGGACAATGAGAGTGAGAGAGTAAAGAGCACACCTGTCTAGACTCCGTTCAGATTAGCCGCCAAATACGAGGAATATTATTATGTTAATTGTAAATAAATGTCTCGGCCATAATTATCTACCACAGTTTGCAATAATGACCAGTACCTATCTACCCTAATGCTCATTACCAAACATAAAATGAAATAAAATTAAGATTTTAACAACCCACTAAGACTAATATCCGACCAATCCCATTACATTGAAAGCCATCATCTAAAGAGATAAATGATTAATTAGTTCATAAAATAACGATCATTAACGTAATCATATTGGAGGGTCAGGGAGAGAAGAATATGGCGGGAGTAAAAAGTTCTTTATTGATATAGCTCACTTCGACAAATTGATACTTGGGGACTTCGGCATGTGCGCTGAAGCTGTTTTGATACGTAAATTTTATAGTTTGTGGACGTCGAAAAGATGGACTCTTCCCGAGTTATTGGCAGGGTCCACTTCCAGGGAAGTTCAGTTTGGAAAAGACATGAGTGGTCTTGAAAATGTTAACGAAGTTCTAACATTTATCAATTGTCAGCGAAGTTACTGTCAGTCATTCTAAAGGACCGTAGGAGATAGTTTATTTATTCTTTCGCACATGAATTGTACAAAGGCGGACTTAATGCCTTAGGCATTCTCTACCAGTCAACCACAGGTGGTGAAAAGATTAGATGGCAGGTGCTTTAGTTGAGAAAAAAAAAGAAATCTCTTAAGACTATTTAAATAAGCTATATACACATACATACTACATATTATATATTTTATTTATGTTCTGTAATCTATATAGTGTACATAATAAAGAGTATTCTATTCTATTCTATTAACAAAATGTATACTCTTAATATATACATAAAACTTCAAATTTGGTGGAGAGGTGTTGAAATAACTCTACCCTGATTGTTGCGAAAATAACTCTGCGATTCCTGCTTAAATGTAAACCGACTGGCGGCCATCCTGATATCAAGAGGAAGCGCATTCCACAGAAGAATTGATTGATCCATTCTTCTGTGGAATGCGCTTCCTAATGATAGAAATGATGAAATGAAGAGTGAACAAAGTCAGACATATGTTAAAGACTGAGTAAGAGAAGATTGTTAGAAGATTGCAGACTCTTAGTGTGTGAAGAACATAAATATTGGAAGTGAGTCTCAAGATAAGAAGCTGTTAGTTTATATAGAAATACCTCAGGTAGCACCTTAAGTAAAGGCGGTGAAAATAGTATACTGAATTGTCATTTCGTAATCCTAAAAGCAAATACATAGATAAAATGATTGCTTGCCAATAACAGAGTGTGACATAACAGTTACTTTCCAGATACGGCACCAATCTAATCAACCATAACTGGAGCCCGTAAATGGAACATTTAGCACAAAAACAGTCATAAGCCCACCTCTGCCCCTCAGTGAAACTCGTGAACTGCCATAAACACAATCATAAAAACAAATCAATCAGCAGTCGGGAGCCGTTACCTCCACCTTATCCTGCCGCCCTGGTACTCCGGCAGCCACGAGTGTCGTAAATGAACCGATTAACTTCTAAGCTCGTAAGGAGAACTTTCATATTTTTAGTGTTTTTGTTTCATTTGTCGTTATAGATAGAAGTTTAGGGATATTTTTATAATATGTATAACATTTATTGACATATTATATTTAGTTGATTGACAATCTGGATTAGTAATTTGCTGTGTAAAATGACATGTTAACAATAAAAGAGGTTAGATCCCTGCTACTACTAATCCAGAAAAAAAAAAATATTATTTATTGCACAATACACGAATGTGGTTGTCTATTCATATAAATAGAAAAATATTTACAAAGGCATTAATTAGTAAACAGTGTGAGAAAAACTGACTAAACCCAACAACAGGTAGTGACCCTGTGCGATTATTTTTTTTTTCTGAGCTTAAGCAAAACTACTGGAGAGTTTATTCCGCCACATCTTCTTCCCAGCGCTTCATGGAAAATATCGAAGTTTAGCCATATCAGCAGTTGGACCGGTAAAGCGGACCCCAGACTCCAATGCTGAAAAAGCTTCGGATGCGACTCGGATTAACGCTGTGATGATGATGATGATCTTCTTCCCAGCGAAAGCACTAGGAAGTTGGTGAAGGGCGGCTGCTTTGGGAGAGTTATGTTGACGATTGAGAAGTGCTGATTTGAATAAATGACGTTTGATTTTGATTTGTTTTTATTTAAAAACAAATGCATAGTTAAGCCTCCGAAAGTGTCCATGTCCACAAATATAATTTTATTTCATGCCTATTGCTGTCACCTACACTGCCGCGCTGGTCAGGAAAACATCGGCCATCAATATGCCGCGTCACGTTCCGCACAGTTTTTTGCGCCCCCTGTAGCTTACACAGGGCTGCTACTTGGATATTGACAAGTGGTGAAATTATTTGATACTAACTGCATCCTGCGGTTTCTCCTGTATAAGTTTCGGTCCCATGGGAATATAATATGTAATATATTCTCCCATAGGGTAATCCGAGTTTCAAATCATATGTTAGTGTGTGTGAAAGAGTAACAAACCAACGTCCAACTTTTAGGTTAATAATATTAGTAGGATAATTGTAATCTGCGTAATCTTTGAAATTGGTCCGTTATGCTTATATTTATCTACTGTTGTTTAATTTACTTTTGCTTACTGTAAATGCTTAATTGAATTTATAATTAAATCATTGTATTTTTTTTCTATTTAAAAATGTTTTGTTGGAACCCTTTTTTCGGAATGTTTATAGCCACTAAATGAAATCTAGTTCATTCAACACATACTTTTAGATTGCGTGACAACCCTGTTCTAGGTGTGATACACAGGGTGTGCAGATAATCCGTATTGATAACTATTGCGTGTCGTTTGTCCGTCTGTGTGTCAGTTCCGTTACACGGCGGGGGATTAGGGCAATACACTCATACGATTTTTACGAAGGAATTCATAGCGGAAAAACAATACATAAATATTTTTTTGTGAGAAAACAAGATGACTTCAGTATTCTTTCTTGGTTTTGACCCAAAATGATTAGCAGTGCAAAGAGTTATTTTATGAAACAGGAATGTGCTTCTTTAGCTGTACTATGATTAAATTAGACGAGAGTTACCTATTATGGTAGCAAACCAAGCAAAAGCTACCTTTCAACAATATCACCTTGCTTTGCCCGCGCTTTCGGGATCCTAATGCCGCCAATACAATCATTACATATTTTAAATAGTCGTACAATAACAACTAAGTTTTAACATTATACACAAATTTTCAATAACACAATATAGTAGGTGCTTATAATAGTGAGATGAGTAAATGTAAGTTATCTGAAGTAGTATTCTCCCGCGAGCCGTTTGAGTTTCTTAGCGCGGTAACTCAATTACACAGGACAGGTCGACGCGATATATATACGTTTTGGTTACCGCAGACGTGGAAGTGACAAGAGGTAGCGGAACTCGATTAGCTTAAAGCGTTGTTGACTCAACTTTCAGTGCATTATGTTCCCACTGGAGGAACACAGGCATCCTCTCGATAAAGATAAAGATAAAAGATAAAGATCATTTATTTGTCAAACATGCGTTTACATTAACTGATTTGACAGACATGCAAGGTACTGAAATATATACTGTGAGCGTCCATGTTTTGCCAATCACGGCGTACAAATGTTCTAGGTATAAGGGTTACATTTTACATAGTTGGTATATAGTCGTTTTAAGTCTCATAACAAAATACAAAGCAAACGAATAATAATATTGATGTCAAGATAACTTATAATACAAATATACAGTCAAGAAAAAAGCTAAAGTCAAAAGTAAATTACATCACAGTATATTCAATTATGTCAAATAGGTAGGTAATTAAATAAAAGTTATATTATTAAAGTTAATTAAAGTTCACATTATTTATTGTTATTATTATACATGTATATTAGTCGACGGAACAGAAAAGTCTTTTTCATTCAAAAAATTTTGAAGATTGTAATATGTTTTACTAATTAAAAAAAAATCTCAGCTTATGTTTGAAACGAACCAAGGGCAATTCTCTCCCTCGATGAATAAGATTTCTTATTTCAGTACAGTATACAAATGAAAGAAGTAACTATCAACGAAGGTGATATCAGATACATAATCATAATCTGTTCACTTGCCTCTTCGGTTGACAGAAGATTAAAGCGTTATTACTAGATTCATCTCTTCTTGTGTTTCAGGAAATATAACTAAAAGCATCGCCTGTTAACTAATTAAAAGCTTCAACAGTAATTCCAGTGCAAGTATTGGTAAAGTATCTACCTTCCCTTCCAAGAAGTTGCAAGCTCGGGTACCTAAGATTTGATTCCTAAAAGTCTAAGATCTTTCTAACATGAGCTGCCATTTTCAACAATTTCTTATTTTTCTCTCACACTAGTACAGTTTAGGAGGCAACCACAAGACTCACGCATCTAACCCGCTGACTTCCACCTCAGACGCCGCCCGTCCGCGGGGCGTGCGGTCGACATAACTCATAGGCACCTCGCACTCCGTTAACTTGCAAACTTTGATATATCACCTCCCGCCCCACCTGCAACAAGCCAACTTCGCAATCGAAACAGAGCTCGACATACTTACAGACGAATATGATAGAATTAATTGTTGCTATTTATGTATGTTGAAACAATGAAGATATTCCTAAGTTATTTCACATTACATACTAAGGTATCATTCATCAACATTCAACTATTTTCTAAAGAATTTACGAAAATAGTAGATCAGTAGCCAAGGGCTGTAAGGCACCAATTGCAGTCCGAGATATTTAGGCGGTCTAGCGCAGCGAGGGCGCCTATAGTTCGAGGGTGCAATTGATGCTTCCACCCGAGCTAACTACTCTCCTTTACATCTCGATTGTGAGGTAAGTAGAAGGCATTACAGAATAAAACATTTTAGAACTTTCGGGCAAAATATTGTTAATTGCTGCATCAGCTTCCATTTTCATTGAATCGGGAGTGCAACTCATATAATCATCACTTGCAGAACTCATGTTTTTTCCTAATTAGCACGTAATTATAAAAAAATCCCAAAAAAAACAATATTTAAAGTAAAAAGTTTTCTATTCCCGCCTTTTAGGTCTTTTTTTTATATTTTTTTCAAGAACTAAATTGAGCTTCGCAGTTCTATATTTAAAGTTGATGATTATTATACTCATATGAAGAAAAGGCTGAATTGCGAAACGATCTCTCTTGTCATTGGGCTGATTGCATGATGTCTATTGCCAGTACGATGATTACATTAGATGTAAGGTAAACGGCCCAGTAACCGTTAAGTTATGAACTTCGCTGAATTCGCATGAGCACTAGGCTAAAACTAGAAGACTTACAAAAATAATTTTTACTTGACTGTTTAGATAATTTAATATACTTTTAGTATATTATGATTCTATTAAACTAGTGTAAAATTTAATTAACTATGAAACAATAAAACTACAAAAAGGGCCAATTGTACCAGTACCCGGTAGAGTTGTACTAGTTAACGTTAAATTGTCCCGGTAACAGGTAATTTTTGCCGCGAAATTGTACTCTATTGCTTTACGTTAAAGTTCATAGAAATACAATATATTCAAATAAAATATTACTGAAAAACATTAGGGCCCGTATTTAACCAACAAATAAACACGATTTGTTTTGAATTTTTATAATGTATGTTTTATACTATACCTATATAAAAAGAAACAAACAAACTCTGTCCGTCGTGGATTGTCATTCCTTCTTCGAGATGTGCCAATAGTCCATCACGTCTTTAGAACTATAAAGCACGGGTGTGCATCAGATTTTGAGACACTTGCTGGCCTACTACAGGCGGCAGCTTCAACCATACGACCGAGTGTGCCGTTATTAAAAGCATTTTCTCGCTTAATTTTTTAAATAAATAAACTAACACTATCCAATAACTGCTCCTTAGTGACATCTGAAATTATTTATTTTACCATTTAATATATTAACAAAAAGAAAAAACAGAGCAGATAAAAGGTACAGAGATGATTAGGGTAAACTTGCCTAATTCGTACTTACGCCAAATTCGTACTCCACTTAAAACTCGGCTTTGGTAACAGCTATCAGCGCCTCTAGTGTCAGAAAATAGAAATAACAGTCGGCCATTTCACCACCTGACAGATAACACCTGTGAAGTTGCTCTCGACAAAAATATTTAAAAAGTAAGTTTTTTCAACTATTGTTGTAATATTTTTGCACATTTCGTAAGAGTTTTATTCAAACAAGGACGTGTATTACCTATTTTACGTTTTGACGCGATTTCATGTGTATCTTTGTGATTTCATCTGACGTGTTTTCATACTCGTAACTGTTGTAAATATTTTTGGCGGGTAATTTAAAATTTGTTTGGCTCTTGCTCCTATTTCGTACTCGAGTTAAATCCTTAAAACGTACTGGTACGATTTAGGAAAACTATTTATGAATCTGAATTTGATAATTGACCAATTCTTAAACTGTTTCTGACAAGTTGTTTTATTAGATTTTTGATTTAAAAAATAACCACAAAAGTTAAAAATACATTAAACATAAATATTTTCTATTTTAGAACACCATGATAAAAAGGAAATATTATTCTTGGAGTAAAGAAGATATGGACGAAGCAATTAGAAAATATAACAATGGGGACTTAAAATTCAACGAAGTTTGTCGTGTATTTAAAATACCGAAACCGACATTTAGACGACATTTAAAAGGCTTGAATACACATAAAAGAATTGGACGCCCGAGTGATTTAACGGAGGAAATGGAAGCAGAACTAGTCAGACATGTTCTTTTGTTGGAATCTAGATTTTTTGGCTTGACCATTACGGATTTACGGCACTTAGCTTAACAGTTAGCAGAAAAATACGGACTGAAACACAGATTCAATAATGAATCGCAACTAGCTGGTTGGAAATGGTATTATACATTTATGAAGAATCATCCAGAAATATCCTTACGAACTCCAGAACCTACGTCTATGGCTCGCTGTAAAGGATTCAACAAAGAAACGGTGATGGCGTTCTTTGATAAATATGAGTCCATCTTAGACGAAGGTCAATTTACAGCCGAAAAAATTTATAATATGGATGAGACAGGTTTAAGCACTGTTCATAAGCCTTCAAAAATTTTGGCTCAAAAAGGGAAACACCAGGTTGGAGCTGTCACTAGCGGTGAACGTGGTGTTAACACAACATGTATTTGTTGTATGAACGCAGCTGGAGAATTTGTGCCTCCCATGCTTATATTTAAACGCAAAAGGATGACAGAGAGCTTGATGTGTGGAGGTCCACCGAATACTTTGTATGAATGTTCAGAAAGCGGATGGATTGTCAGCATCTTATTTACCAAGTGGCTTAAACATTTTATAAAATGTCTAAGGCTGCAAAAATCACAAGAAAATCAAATTCTTCTCATCCTAGATGGTCATTCGACGCACACGAAGAATATTGATGCAATTAATCTCGCTAGGGACTATGGAATTATTATGTTATCTCTTCCGGCCCATACAACACACAAGTTGCAACCATTAGATAGGTCTTTTTTCAAAACTCTAAAACAGAATTTTAACGCTGCTTGCATTTCATGGATGCGAAACCACCCTGGATCTACCATAAAACAAACAAATATTGCAGAAATTTTGAAAGAGGCTTATCTTCGAGCAGTTTGTATGGAAATAGGTATACATGGCTTCGAGTGTTGCGGTTTATGGCCTTGTAATCGCTATAAGATTAGGGATGAGGAATATGTCGTACTTGAAGAAGCTAATCTAAGTCTTCCAGAATCTCCCCACTCTGAATTGGCTGAAATCTCCCAGAATTTAACAACTGAAATACAACAAGAAACAACAAAGGCTTTCACGGGTGTGCCAAAATCTAACGAGATTTCTGTGCAAGAACAGACTGAGGAAGCTATGTCCCCAAATCTTCCTGGGACTTCGAGAATCCACCCTTTGAAACAGAAAACTCAATGTCTAGAAGAGAAAAAGGAAGAATGTTCTTCAGATACAAACATGGAGGATTTTACAGCACAGTCAATTAGAACTACGCTAGAAACTATATCTCCGTTACGTGCTATTCCTGGAAATTCGAGACCAATGAAAAGAAAAACTACAGGTGCTATTGTTATTACAGAGAGTCCTTATAAAAAAGAGCTCGAGGGTAAAATAGAAGAGTCGAAGAAGAAGAATGTATCAAAAAATCTAAGTGCTATGAAAAGTAAAACTACTACTAGTAAGACATCACAAAAGGAAAATAAGAAAAAGAAAGAAGAACAAGATAAAAATGGCAGTTGGTACTGCACATTATGTCAAGAAGACATAAAAGAAACCATGATCCAGTGCACACAATGTGAGACGTGGGTACATGAACTTTGTGCAGGAACTAATAAAAAAACCAAAGAGTATAACTGCGATGATTGCCGAGAATTGGCGAAGACCATCCGTCGAATTTGTTAAGAATTAAATACTACTTGTTTTAATAACACATTGTTGATTATGATGCTGATTCCCAATACTGTATACCAATGAATAGATCTCAAAGTACGAATTAAGGATATAGCAGTACGATTTGAGATGAATGCTCTTAAATCGTACTTTATTAGTTTTTTTTTAAATTGTTTATTTTTAAGAAGTTTATAAGGTTTATGTTAAATTTGATTATAGAACCAATAAAGCATAAGGCAAAGAAAAATTACTTTTAATTAAAACTAATTTATCTTCCCTAATTTTATAAATATGATGGTTTTCTCTTAAGGGGTACGAATAAGGCAAGTTTACCCTATATCATAAAAATTCTCTTTCGGCATACCTGCAATAAGAAAGCGTGTAAAAAGTAAAGGACAGAAGACGTGCACTCTGAAGGAGTAGGAGTAGAAATCGGTAGAGTGGGGAGGCGACTTGAGAAGGTTTTTAAGATGCGACCTTTTGCTTTTTTATCGTGGATAAATCCGATAAAAAAGGTTTCCCCCTTATTTCGTCTGAGAATAAGGGAGGGTTATGTCGGCCTCCTACCATCTAAACGTCCACTATTCTTTCCAGTACCATGAGTCGGGGACCCGGCAGATACTTGTACATTCGCCCCACACACGTGGGGACCAAGTGCGGCCGATCCCTTGACCACACATCCTTCCACTAAGCTGCTCATACTGCATGTCACGCTCGAGCGACGATACGGCCCCAATTTCGTCGTCCGCATGGTCCTTCTTATGGTGGTCAAAGATCGTGAAGCGCCCGTCGACGCCTGGCTACCCTTCTCATGCGATTGGAGTGAGAGTCATGCTCTTTTTCTCTTTCTGCAGCCTCCATTGCATGCACTACCTTCTCGCAAAAAGAGGCCATAGCATCCCCCACGCTCCTTCCTTCTTCGCTTTCGACCATGAACTGTACTACGGTCGGGAGTGAGATATCACCGGCACCAAGTGTCGCGACTATGGCACAGCGCTGTTGGGTCCAAGCTGAGCTTTCCTCCAGCCTAGGTGGCGCTTTGTGCTCAATTATTAAAAAAAAAGTCATATGATGTATTCTCATCCAAAAAAGTCCACATTGAGCGGAGCGGAAGGGTGAGGGTCTCTTTTAACCCACCCGTGTCCCTTCATTTGCCTGTGCTCCAGGGTATATCTTATTATGGCGGCACACTCAAGCAAGCAAGTCAGCTCGAAGGTTTTTACGGCACCAGAAGTTTGAAAACATGGAATGAGTTAGATCTTTCGAAAAATAATTGAAGGTAGATAAATATGCAAAATAATTACCTTTAAATAATAATAATCTCTAGAAAGATTCAGTTATGGCAAATCAATCTTTAGTACTTAGTAATGATTTTTTAACACCTGTTCTGACTGAGACTTGCTCCCAAATCAGAACTCACGTGAGTGACTTAATGAGTACAAATGAAAGCCGTGCTGAAAATATGGGAAAGTACGGGCGTAAGAATATGTAGACGGGAGTTCCAACTAATGAGGCATAGTCATCAAAAAATAAATAAAAGAAAGACATATGTTAGGACTCGAACTGCATTATGTAAATGAAATAGCCAAGAGCTTTTCGCCCTTGCTTCAGTTTCAGCTAGGAACTACCATTTTCTCCATGGTACTCCAAACAGTACGGTATACTACCATATATCGTACTGTTTGGAGTACCGTACGGTATATCGTACCAATACTACCATAACCGTACTGTTTGGAGTACCATGGAGCAAATGGTAGTACATGGTAGGTATACCACGGTGTACGTTGCATGACAAAATACTTGGCCACTATGCTGTTAAATCCCAAAACCATATTTAAATAATTAAATTACCATCTGCTAAGAAATAAACGTGTTTAATTTTTTTAATTTTCCAAAACAAATTATTCACATTCTAGTCGCAGTAGGCTTTTTTACATACTTCATAGCTGATTCAAGAAAAGCTTGTAACGCAACCAGTACAAAAAGTGGTAAACCATACAAAAAAAAACGCAACCAAATTCACGTGGTACCAAAACAAACTAAATGTCTAGTAACTACATCCTTTTGATTCAAAGGAAAATAATGCTTAATTCAAGACAATAAGGACTATAAACGGATTTAAATGCAGCTGTTAAGGCATGCCCCAGTATCCGGCAGAAAATATTTAATATAATCTATAGTTTCAAAGGAAAATGAGATCTATTCCAAAGCAATAAGAATAGAATAACGGGTTTTGGTGCAACGTGTGTAACTGGTTTGATAGTGTACCAATATCCGGTAAAAATCGCACATTTTTACCGGGTACTAGGTCAAGTAGGGGTTTGAGTGTACCAATAGATGTAACATGTAAAATTATTTACTTTTCGAGGAGATTTACCTCAATTTATAGATTAAATCGTTAAATAATATACACAATTTATTAAAAAAATTAACACTTTTAGCTTAATTTTATCCGTCGAAGTATGGCTAGATAATTTCTGCGACCGGGTGGGTTCGTAGTTCACTGACAGAACTTTGTACTTATAGATAATTTTACTATACCATACTTTTATTTTCTCACAATTTTTACATTATTAAACTTTTTGGTGAGTGTCGCCATCAGAATTGTATAAAATAGTACCAAGAATAAATTGCTATTTGCAAATTTTAATTTAGTTTTGCTAGAAAGACGCTAATATTAAAAAACTGACGAGTTAACGGCTACCGGGACATTAACGGAAATAGGTACTCTTACCTTACGCGAACTTTTTGAAAGAGTGAAGTTTTTTTTAATTTACTTGCCGCCCTAGGTTCAGCTACATTATTACCCTAGGGTGCTAATTGGTCACTTGCAAACCCCATTTGGGGATACTAAGGACCTACCGAATATGAGACATGTAAAATACATTTTAAAAATGTTGTTCAACATGATACCTATAGGAAATCAATGTTCCACCAGAAAAACTGATGGTACAACTTCGAGGCAGAAATCCACAAAAACTGTTTTGTCAATGTTTTTGTGGATTTCTTTATAAACGAAAAAGATAATTTATTTTTTAAGGTATTTTTAAGTATAATAACCTCATACCTAAACAATTCTCTAGTACTAGCTTAAGTAAGCTTGCTACAATTTTACCGCATCATGATTTTCAAACTAAGTACCTAGAGAATAGTATATGATGTAGTCTTGTTGAGTTGTGTTGCTACCGACCCTGTACTGTCGAACAATTACCAACCACCGCCAACTTGTCATGAGGTGTGTGTATCTAATGATGTTTTATGAACTGCAATATTTTCATATTAATGGCGTGGGAGTTTGGGACTTATTTACTGCGGAGGCTACCTATTATTCGATTTCAGGTATAGATCAATTTTGAGAAATGCAAGGTGAAGCAAGCATGAGCATCGAGCACGAAAAATAAAGGTATAGTTGGTATTGACAAAGTTATAGTACTTAGATGTAAATTTATTGAGAGCGGGACTTTATTATCAAATGAAATCCTGTATTATAATAGGTCATAATAATATTTATTTGCGAAGAACATGGTATACAAAGCTGTTAAGATATGAAATGAGCTCATGTTTTGCTTAAAATTAAGCATGCACAATTATGATGAAATGTTACAGTTTATGGTCCAAAAATTCCATAACAGTATAAAAAACATTTTCATTTAGCCAGTTATACAATTTAATTTTAAATAGTCTGCCATTTAGTTCTTTTAGTGCAATTGGTAATTTGTTAAATATATGTACACACATAGCCACACAGTTTTTATTGTATTTAGCACTTCTAGGCAGATCATCTATACCATCGCCTAGCTCCATAAAGAATAGAGGTAAACAAATCAATTTAGGGTTATCACAACACACATTTTACAAATCTCCTGTTATTTACATGATTATAGACTTGAATATGCTAACTTTTTATTAACAATTTCTATTGCAGCATATTTCAATAGAATAACTAAAATAAAATGTATAATAACTTGGTATTTCGAAAAACCATTAAAAAGTCGACATTAATTTTACGTGATAGCCCTACAAAAAAGGGAAGTTGGATGAAATCCAGGTATTAAACACATTTTGTGGAATTCAAAAAAATGAATAAAATCGAGGCATTTGTCAATACAATTTTGCGTATTTTAATTACTTTCAAATCAACTGCATAAGACATGCATTGTAAAACTTTCAAGTATGGACTAAACATAATTTATATGTATCAAAAAATTTAATCTATTAGGAGTGTGTAACCTATTACATGTGTATCATATTTCATTCAAATCAGTTAAGCATTCTATGCAAATCATAAATATCTAAACATACATAAACTGTTTAGATTAGTAGGAAGTAGGATTATTACTTTTATGAAAATCATCTATGTAGAAAAGGTTGTTAACATCTGTCTTTCAGGCGTAAACTGCTCGTTGCCTAGCAACGGTTTGTTTACCTCTATTCTTTATCGAATTTGGCTCATATATAGAACTAGTCTATGTAGGACACGCCGACTTCGTGAACATACTTCTTCCGCTGTTATTGTCGAGATATACATGATATAATAATAATATAATTAATAGAAACAATTAATAATTTCATTTACGGCCAATACAACTTTATAAATTCACACACTTTGGCTTTGATGTACTATTGTGTGAACACTTCGAGAAAAACTTGGTTGTGATCCAAGATTAATGTTCCAAGCTGACCGGGTACACGGAGTGATTGGCTATCTGACCTCCACAACCAAGTAACACGAAAACCCTCGGATTTAATCAACAGTGATCACTAAATAAGGCACCCAGAAACTTTTAGCGTCTCTTATGCGTCATGAACAAAACCTACATATTCCAAAGTTAAAAGTTATTCTTAAAATACTATCTATTCAAATCAAATTATTTCATAATTTAACTACATCCAGCGGAACTCGCTTCCATGTCTCCTCTAAGGTAGTTTCAAATATTTTTTTCAAAATTTTGTACTTTTATAAAACAATTTCAATAAGCGCCTCCGTTATCACGGCAGAACAACATGGCCGCTCAAAATTAAAAATAAATGACTCAGAAAAATACACTACACAGTCCATGATTTGATTAAATTAAGGGGAAAATACCTCAGCAGTCAGCGCTCCGACTGGGAAGTACGGCGGGCTCTTTGCTTTCTTGTTATTATTAAAAGCTTTTTTTGTTGGTGTTAAAGGACTTCATTTTGCAAATACGTCGATTTGCATGAATTTACTTTGTTCTGCTTCAATGGAGCTCATAAATATTTGAATAATGTCCAGCAATTGCTTTGATGCGGAGATGAAGCCTTCCATCAAGTTTATTTCAGTCGTGTAATTGAATCATAATATGTACCTACACGAACAGCACGTACGGTAATAATACTGATTAGAACCACAACGATTAATAAGTACGTAATAATATTATTGTTGTGGTCCAACATTATAAAAAAATGCTACAATTTAAATTAATATTTACTTATTTATTACAAAATAAGATACCTTTTTGTAATTACCTATTAGCAATTACTAATTAAAACAAAAGGTTTTGCCAACACCAGGTTTATCCGGTAATATTAGTCATTATTTCAAGTAAACATACAGAAAGTACCTACTCATCCTGCGGTAGGCACATATTATAGAAACAGTAGTTAAATACGAGACATTATTATTCATAAACACGTAAATTATTATAAACAGCAGTCCATTACATGCCGAGATCCCAAAACGATAATTCTTACGACACCACACTACACATATGGCGGACAATTTAAACTTAAATCGCGATAACCCGAAACTGCCGACCGGCAATAAAACTTAGCCGCTAACGGTTAATTAGAGACAGTGTCCGATAGATGCACGATTTATAACACAATTTGAGGCAAGACTGGGACGGTTGGTCACACTATCGGATCGCATGACTGATAAAGGAGTGTGGTCACCCTCGCCCGAGGCGCTCTATTGCTCCCCAGAGGACACTTTCTTGCTGGACAATGCTGGCTAATAAAGCTATGGAGACGTTGCTTTAGTTTATTGTTGCTTTAGACATTAGTCGTTCGTATTACCATGTGGCGTAAAACACACTAATTAGCTTCATCAACTTTCATTGTGCTGTTGTCATAAAAGTATTGCAGTATTATGTGATAGCAGTTGTATTTTTGTTGCAGAACACTTAATATTTAAATGTTCTCAGATTCTGAAACCGAAGGAGTTTAAAACTAAAATCTAGATATTGATTTCGACAACGTTGATGTTTTTCAGATTAATAAACACTTTTTTATAAATAACTATGTAAACCGTCTCGCAGTGTTCC
Organism: Sesamia nonagrioides; assembly: GCA_017933935.1. NCBI lineage: Eukaryota > Metazoa > Arthropoda > Insecta > Lepidoptera > Noctuidae > Sesamia > Sesamia nonagrioides. The sequence goes on from JADWQK010002063.1 coordinate 3,088,540, forward strand.
TCTGTGCGCTGATTACAGAAACATGTAGAACAATCGTGTATCGTCGCTGGATCGTATTGCTCTTCGTAAGTAAGTATAACGTATAAATCTTGGCGATCGGATCGCAACTAGCAAACACGCCGCGGCCGGGGCGGAGCGGCCGCCGCCCGCGGGCTAAGGGTTAAGTTTTGAAGGACCTTTCTTTGGAAATTAGCCCAAAGCGTACTAAGTATTGAGTTAATACGAGGGTTTTACCTTAGTTTAGTTTTACATTGAATTGAAACTTTTATTTTAAAATCCAAATTCAATGAAATACGTTCACTTCTGGTGTAAAAAAAAATAAAAACGAAATATTCAGCACTTAGGGGAAACATGTTAAATGTGATAGACATAAACAAGAAAAAAAGCGATTAGGTTTTTACTTTCTTAACACTGTATGATAACACAAACAATCTAAAGAAAAACAAGATAACTGAAACCTCACACAACAAGGGATGCTGCTCGCGGGTCCCTGCACTCATCCAATACTTAATAAACTTGTTTAATTTAATTGCTCTGTAAACTACGGCGTGCATTCTTAGCCATTACTTAAAAACAAACCCTAATAATAGCTGATAGGGTTGAAGCTTCAATATGTTGTGTCGACATCCTTTGTGTACTAAATAAACTAATGGTTGCGTCGTTGTTAATCAGGTCAAACGCACGAAATTGGAAAGTCTCAAGTTTTAATGCTTCAGGACACTTTATGGGCTTCACTTTTGCTTGGGGTACCGTGGACTGTCTTAGAACTTTAAGCTTAAAAGATCAATTAGAATAGAAAATATTTTCTGCCTGATGAATCCTTGCATAGGTACCAACGGTTATCTTAAAATAAAACAACAACATCACGGCTTGTTTCACCGAAGACAAAGGTGGTGGACGTGGTAAATAAATATTACAGCATTTTAAGCTTTTGCATAGCTTCTATCGCGGGCCTTGAACGTGTAGACCGAATCCAAAAATTCCGTAACGAAAATAACCGATGATAAAGATGCTAAGCAAGATGAACCGATGATAAACCAAGAATAAAGATGGCCGACATCAAATTTCATGATACTTTGACTTGGGTATCGCGACGGAGGTTTTCGGGGGTGCTGATCACGAAAACGACGTACCTAATTTTTAAGCTATTGCATAACTTCTATCTCTTTATCAAAGTCGAACATAAAACATTGAATATACTTTTGTCACTAAATCGCCACCATTTCCCGCATTGTTTTGATGACAATACTAGAAAAAAATTAATTAATTAAAAAAAAAGAAAACAACTTGACTTAATATCATAGAAAAAAAAACAAAGAAAAAATACTGCATAAATAAAATCAATAAATGATTAGAATTGCATAATTTGATAAAAAATGCTATTTGATAGCTTTACCGTGGCAGTCCCCGAGTGCCACAGGTCTTTTTTAGCCTTGTTAAAGCCTGAAAGCTGCAATTGAAGATAGCAACATATAACGTAACGTTCACAGTGGTGTTTTATTTTTTTTTTATTTATTCAGTTCACTGACTGGCCCAGAATCTTCACCTATCGGAAAACATCTTTGATCTTCATGGATCAAGATCTGGATCTGGATGCTTGTATTAAAGGACATCCACATAGAGACAGACAATGAGTCTACAAGGGGCTGATAGGTGAATAAATTAATTCTACTGAACCTTCCACCAAGGGGCTATATCGTTGTGTAGGTATATTTATATTTTTGTGTGCTGTGTCCCGTCATCAATGCTCCCTCTGACGGACACCGTGTGATTTACACTCTCAACGTATTAAATTTTTACAATGCACTTAATTGCTTCCGCACCGATGATGTCGTAAACTACAACAGAATGGATGACGTTTAGTAGAGCATGCATCTTTTCTTTCAACAAGTGTGTAAAAAAGTGATCAAAATGTTGATAGAGCCATTGTTATAGAGAGAATTTTGATGGTAGTAGGGAAATGTTGTGTAAACAATCTCTTAAAACTTCTTTTCAAAACAGTTAAAGATAATATACACCTGATGGTCATTTGCCGTCCAAAACAGCATTTTTTTGTTGTTTCATCTGTAGCACTTCGGATATCTATGCTTAACGAATGCAGATCAGAGAATGTATTTAATAAATACCGCTATGCATATATCTTATATTAATTCAAGTATGTACATAGACCGAGTTATAAGAAAAAGAAATGCAAATGTCCGATCACACATCCGATACATGTTTAGTTTTTGGGAGCCTTTCTCATACACCTTGCTATCAAAACTACATAGTTAATAGATTGACCATTTGCTTAATCGATTCCTGCCTATTTCAGTGTACGCTACAACGCAATCACACTATAATTTATATTAACGAGGCGCACTAAGGGACAGGCAATTAGCCCCTTAAGATCTGAGCCCCCTGAGCACTGACTGCTGACTGATAACGCGCATCCAACCTTAATGTGAGAATATGGCACATCATTGTACCTATTTAAGGAAATTACTCCGTAAACGGTAATGGATGGAATCTAATCGGATGAGTATCTGATACATGTGGGGATTGTGCAGTTCCAGTTCTGTGTGGTCGTAGTGTAGACTGTTGTATAATAAGTAGATCCCGGTAAGTTTTACAATACCAGTTTCGACGGTAGAAGAATCGAGAATAAAAATATAATACTCAAAATTTTAAGCGACATAATATCAATTTATACTTACGTTTCTGTAATCTATATGGTGTACATAATAAAGACTATTGTTTTTGTATTTTTAATGGGACGATTGCACTTTTTTATGTTAGAAACTAATGCTTGATCGCGATCCCGCCTGATGATAAACAGGGATGCAATCGTTGGTAGTACAGAATACTAAATTGTTATACTTAAATTGTCATCAGACGGGAAGACTACCTCAGGCAAATTGTTCCAGTCCATCGATGTACGCGGTAAAAAGACGAGGCGAAATGCTTCGTCCAGATATCGGTGTCAATTTTTTATTTACTTTAATTGTTGATTCTATTACCATTTACCTATAATAAAATATAACCATCCCTCTACCACCCTGCGACTTCAGCGCCGTAAACCAATGTTCGGTGTTCCCCAAGTTTTTAATCTTTTAAGCAAACGAGCCCCGACCGAGCCACTTACTGCAGGCTCATCTCACTACATTTAACCGAACACCGGTATTTTATTCAGACGTTCAGTTTTTTGACGGAGGTAAGCTTGAAGGGTTCTTGAGGGTGTTGGCTTCAAATGTGTTTCAGTTTATGGTCATGCAAGATTTGATTTTTATGTATGGGACAGAAGATTTAAATACTAATTTAAATACTAATTTAAATACTAATTGAAATACTAATTTAAATACTAATTTAAAGTACATTCTACTATCTACAACGTTATTTTTCTATATACGAATCCTGTATACAGTTTGTTCAGAATAAGCAACTCAATCGATTCCAATCATTTTTACACCATGTTATATTTTTTTTACATTTAGAAATTGTTGCAGTGTGGTTAGCGAGCGCGCCACGCAGCAGCTTACGATAATTCATAGTCGAGCGGTGCGTTCATCAAATTTTTTGTTGGGACAACCAGGTAAGATATCAAGCCCATAACTTTGTGGTTCTTTTAAGATATCTTTTTGAAATTTTGTACATAGATTGCTATGATATGCGCTGCTGAATAATTCGCACACACCTTGGTTATACACTTCAATAATAGTCACGGATAGCCAAATATGATGATTTATTGATTACTTAACTAACTCGTAACTAATATAGGTATGAATGTGTAAATGAGTACAGTCTTTGAAGTCTGATCGTGTACTGTCGCCTTACGCTATAATTTGTGCAAGGCGACGGAATAATGCTGATCTATGTATGTAGCTAATATGCACGTGTCATGTACGATGGCTAACTCGTACATAGATTCTTTAATTAAAAATACTTGGCACGAGTTTTGGGTTTCACATATACAAAAAATAACTTTGTATATACCGAAGCCAGTTCTTGAATAACATGTTTTTGAACGTGACAGGTTACCTCTTAATTATTCGTCTGTAAATAATGAATTTGTAATTTTGAGGGCTTCCATTTTAATTAAAATTATACTTGATTACAATCTCCACGGAACTCAAACACAATAATTCTTAAGAACAATCGTCAACCCTTTACCTCTCTGAGTACAAGCAGATAGCTGTAAATAACAGCAGATATACGACGCGGTCGCAATATCGGTCGCTCAAAAAACTCAAACGATCGCCAAAAGCAAGTTAAATGTGCTCTCCGAACAAACGGCAAGATCAGTGCGCGGATTATCTGTGCCGCCTCCGACTTAATTAAACATGAAATTCAATTAATAGAGAACGCGGCGAGTTATCGCGTAAGGAATAAAGGGATCCCTTCCTCCTAATTAAAATGTATTGCCTTATTTAACTCATTTTCCACTTACAATGACATCGCGCGACCGACTCCAACTTTTTAATCTTGCTCGCGTCTTACTGCGCCTTAAGTAGTAGCAAGCTTTCATTGAAAATTCAACTCTAACTTTACAGAATAGAGTTCTAATTGACCTACATCGTAAATCTTGAAGAAAATTCCGTGTAGCCAGGTCTCGGTGCGGAGGCAGCGTGGGTATCGTTCGGAGTCACAAAGAGGTATTTGCGGCGGACTTAAGGCTGAACATTAGTTTTTAAGGGTCTTATTTTGTTGTGCGCTATTAAAACGGCGGAGTCTTTGATAGAATTAGCCGGGCCAATAAAATTAATCGGTTCCCCTTAGAAACAAAAGCGGGCGAAACGATGAATATTTTGCCTTAGTATATAAGCTTTGTAGAGCTTATTGAGTAAATAAAAAGATTGAAGTTGGAGAACCAATTACGATAAGGTTTGATTAGTTCTGAAAGAACAAAACGCGGCTGAAATGAAAAATGTTGAAGTTAAAACTTGAGCAAATAAGTAGGTACCTACATACCTATTACACTCTATTGCAAAGCCATCACAAGATAGAAATGATTTACGATTACACTCTGCTGCATTTCAATGAGTTATTGAACTATAACTCACGTACAATAACTAGCGAGCTATATTTTTTTTTTATTTTCGTACAGCAATTTAAAATGTATACAACGAACCTAAATATACCGCGGAATAGATACAAAAGGTAGAGTGCACGGCATTATCTGCACGACCCGAAATATTCCAAGGACCAAGCCAACTACCACATTATAGCAATAGCAAAGGGACGGCTAGATCGAAGTTTTATTTTAATTCAGTTTGATGATCGCGGCGTTTCCTAGTATTAGCTCTGAAAAGAAACGTCCGAAACAAACTCAGAGGTCATAGTTGGGAATTTATATTTACTGGCTCAGCTGCGGCGCGGGCTGGCCTTCATCGGACAAGTAGAAAGCCACCCACACTTTGTATGTGTAATGTCGTTTTAAGCAGCTTTACATAACTGTGCAAAATACAAAAAATAAAAAATCAAAGTACAGGCAACAAACTTCTACAATCTGACAGATTTTTTTTATTAGATTTTCAACTTTATCTCTAAAACATTAAGGCTCAAGGTTGATTGGGAAAATTTGACAGTTTGGGGTAGCTTGACCTGCTGTCGTCCATATTTTAGAGTAAGGAAGCTTACGAGGTACTGTGTTTTAAAACGTAATAACTTTAGAGATTGCTATCCATAACCGTTTTTCTTTCCTTATTTTTTGACTGTGGATCATTATCTGTCGTCACTTTGTCATTTAATGCGGGAAAACATACTGAGGGATGTGGGAATGCTAGAAACTATTCGCAATCAACGTGAATCTGTACAAAATAATGTTAATGATCAATGTCTCCGAGGTCTTTACCTCAGTGACATTCAGCATCATCTCGCATCGTCTCGTCTTGTAATACCGCTTTCTGCAAAATACTTCGAAGAGGCAGCCTCAAATTACGGCTCGGCAGCTGTTAGGAAAACACCAATCTCAGCTCTAAAAATTCCAGAAGTGCTATTCTGTAACTGTGAAAATATACGTCAAGTGAGCTGTCATTCCATTTAATGCTAGAATTGACACTTTTGACAGCTCGAAGCGGAAAACAATATAAAAGAAACTTAAATTGATGAAGCTATACACAGGGAGCGGTTCGTATGAAGAAGTGAATCATTGTTAACTACCTGTAGAACGCACTTCCAGTTTGAAGCTTCCGAATGTTGGCAAACCGTGGTGCCCTCATACATGCTGGACACTGCTGGAATTTTTTTCTGCTACAGTAAACAATGTTAGTAGTCGATTTGTTGATAAATACTTTTATTATACTTTTTATACTGAGTAAAGTTTCTGAGCAGTTTACTTTCATAGCTGGACCGGCTCTCGTTCCAGCAACACTTCTGACCTGGTCTCCTGCTGAGATCTCCTCAATAAAATCTACGATACTGGCTTTGTCAGCGGCACTCAAGTGCGTTAGTCTTACTAGCGTTGAATGCTTGTGTATAGTGTGTTACATTTTAATGAAAATTATTTTGTTTTTTTACATGCTTTTTATTAGCTTCACTTGTATGTTTGCTTGTTTGTTTGTCCGTCTCTCTTTGGACAACGAGTGAGCGGCTCATTACTGTAAAATGTCCCATTTTCAATACGTTCCTTCGTTCGTTTTTTTTTTAAGGAATATCGAACTAAAACTTTGAAAATAAATATACTTAGTTTAAAAAACTAAAAAAACATGCTTTTAAAAAATATCAAACTTTAAAGTTAAAAATAATGGTAAAAAAAGCGTGAGGCGCTTAATGTACAAAAATTATGGTACAAAGCACCTCACGTTTTTTTTTACAATAATGGCAGCATCAGGCATTCCATTGTCCGAGCACCTGGATAGGATATTACAGAAATATATGTTACAGTATGGTGTGGATATTTGTTTAATCCACTTTAATATTCAATGATATACCAACACCAGAGGGACACTTCACTTCTTGACAGGCTCCATGGCGTAACGGTAGCGAACGCGGCCGATGCGCAAAAAGGTGCCGGTTCGAACCCCGCGCAGTGCAAATATTTGTATGCATAAATATGAATATTTGCATTGGTCTGGTCGTGCCTCGGAAGCATGTTAAGCCGTTGGTCCCGGTTACCATACGACCATCCAATGGCAGTCGTTACGGGTTGTTAGAGCCCTCAAAAGTCCAACAATTGGTCTAACTGCAATGCTTCGGTATCGCCTTCGGGTTGTGGAGGTCAGACAGCAGTCACTTCACGGTAAATATCGAAGTGTGGCCAAAATCAGCAGTTAGACTGGTAAAGCGGACCCCAGACTCCAAAGCCAAAAAAGATTCGGATGCGACTGGGATTGGCGCTGAGATGATGATGATTTTTTGAAAGTTTTGTAACTAGATTTTCGGTGAGATGAGATTGCTGAGATGTTCAACGTTATTAATAATAGAAATTGTTCAAGAAAAATAGCAACCTGTACCTATCATGAACTTTTAAACCTATCTCTGCGGGAGTCGTCACAGCCTGTGTGTATGTGTGCCCGCGCCGCTGTATCACTGCCAAGCCTACTTAGCTGTGCTACTTAATTCTGTGCGCTGTGGCGCTGAAATTTATGGAGACTCGTAACTCGATGCGTTACGTAACTACTGTCTTTGGCTTTATAATCAAGTTTCTGAGAAAGGAGAAACCGTCAAAAGATTTCCTCTCAAATTGACAGGGAGCTATTTGCTCAAATTTCTTGAAACACTCCGTGAAGATTTCGTAACAGCGTCTTTGATATTATTTCGCTGTATAAAATAAGTAAAGCTTGGACAAATAGTAAAACTTCCCGTCAAAGTGAAAACTATTCTTATGAACCTAGCTGAACCTATAAATTTCGGTTAAAATAAATACTATTGTAATTGTTACAGCGATCCTATGAGTAGCTACTTCAGATTGAACTCAAAGTACAATCGTCACCATACCGTCACTTTCAATAAGACCACAATAGTTTCAACGTGGATCCACGCGAGGCACAACGAGCAGAGCTGTGTAGTTGTTTCTGTCAACACTCCGTAGTAACACGTGCTCAGTTTCGTTCCTTCATGCAGATCAGAAAGACACTTTTTATTGTTCACTTGAATCTACATGAAAACAAACAATACAAATAACATGAAACACATAAATAAACATAAGATCATAACTATGCGTCATCTGTACAGGCTAACGCAATAAAGGTCGCACTAATAGTCACTGTGAAAGAGAACTAAATAGCCCGTGCCGACCTCCCTGGCTACTCTTGAAAGCTTACCCTTGGCCATATCTGGATCAGCATAGCCTGAACCGCCATATTTCATATAACTCCCCCGAAGGCGGCGGGTTAGTTTGAAGTAAGAAGAGGCCGGGAGCTCAGGTTAAGATGGTGCATGGAACGACAATTATAAATAAGTAGGTTGGAGCAATAACGGGCGGCGACGTGCCTTATATCAAGCAAACTGCCTCCGATGCAACGCCACCTAAGAGACGCTTCATACAGACCAGTGACTGGAGATGTGACAACTCGATGACTGTCGGCAGCTAATTTGGAAGGAGCTTAATGATTTTCAAAATGTTTAAGATTGTTTACGTCGGAATTATTCACGGTAACCGAGGCGCTAAGTAAAGTGTCAACACAATACGTCCTTTATATCTCGGTATAATTGAAATAAAATAATTGCTGTCCGCTCCTGAAACACGGGGTTTGTGTGTCAGACGTCTTCGTGAGTCATGTTTATTTTTGTAAAGTTTTATAGGTGGAAGACCGAGAGGTTAGTTAAGAAACTTATTATTTAACGTAACTGCCGAATTATCATTGTAGCACAGACCAGCTTTTAGCAAAATTTATCCTTATAAGCTCAATAGTACGGCTTAAAACATCCGAAACTTTGAAACAATACTTGACCGTTTGTCATCTTTCAAAATGGCCTTAGAAAGTTCAACTCCCGGCAAGCCCTGTGTCTGCTCTGCACTAATAACACATGTCTGATCTGTGCGCGGCGCGTTGGAGCTCATAGGCCATTCATAACCGGCGCTGCATCCTCCACACCAGACGTTTTTATTTGCCGAACCAACGACACTAACATAAAAACAACACTCAAATATCAAATAAACAGCGCTTTAAAGCGCAGTTTCGTACGGCTTAAGCCCGTATTAGGTAGTTAAATTTACATTTTACATTTGATATTTTCAGCCGTGAAAGTTATTTCTTGTTTGTGCTGCAGCAGATTTATTGTTCGGATCCGGCGGGCACTCCAGCGACATCTCTTTGTTGCGAATCGTTTACGTGTATTTATGGGGTAATTTAAACGATCCGAAATACAAAATACTTTAGTACGATTTACTAAAATACAATGCAGTGATTATAAAAGGATTTATCGTGAGCTGTAGTGTTCTACTTTGTGATGCTCGTACCTTTCGGTAATTTGCATGTTTATTTATAATTAGGTGGAGATTTAAGGTGTGAGCAGAATAACGTGTGCTCTCAGTATATTCACAGTCACGGAGAGCTGTAATGTGTTGACTTTAAACATCGCATTTGTACTCACAATATGGAAGATCGTTGTTAGCCCATCGTTTGTTGCTGTAATCTTGAAACATTTATTTAAAAAGGAAACCAGAAAACGTAAGGACTTAACGCTTCTATCTTATAATGTAATTTAAACTAGCTTGCTTAATAAAATCATGCCAAACACAGCACTCCTACACTCAACCACCAAAACTTGATACTTACTTAAGAAAAGGCAAATAACTTTTACTGAGAAAATATATTCCTTTATTATCTACTGCATTCACATTTACAAAGTCTAAGATTCTCCTGCGAATTCACTTGACCAAAAACCCTCCATCGCAACTCGACCAAAAATAACTCTTTCCAGCACAATAATAAAGTAACAACAAAGTCTACAAAGTAAGGCTTCCCTAAAAATAACCTCCATCACAGGAACAGCTCTGCAATATAAAGTGGCTGTAAACACACGGCGTGCGATTCAATTGTTACCTGCCAGTGTGCACCGCCACCGTGCACCGCCACCGTGCGCCGCCACCGTGCACCGCCACCGTGCACCGCCACCGTGCACCGCCACTTAAATACACTGGGTGGAGCAGAGTAATGTGCCGCTTTGGATTTATTGTTTCTTTACGTTTGTCTGTACACAAAGTGAGGGTAGTAGATACTTTGTTCATGAATACCCACGTTTAGTAACTGTAACTTATTTATAACCAAGCTTACACAGAGTAAAATATTGAAATGAATTCCTTACAAATTGGATTATTAGCAAAAATAAAAAGAAAACGAAATACCATATTGTTTGTTTTGCTCAAACAAGGCTCACATTCCAAAAGATATCGACAAAATTTATACTTTAATACATATTAGCCATAAGCCATGTGCTCAAAACCTCAAAAGATTGACAAAGTTGTCCATTGCTAATGTCAGGGCAGGTCACAATTAAACGCAACACTGAATCACCTACCTACTATTAATCAGACGTGTGAACTACGTCAGGTCCTAATCAAGTCTTTCGTTGAGTAAAATCTTTTAATGGCTCATTACAATTCAGAGATAATTAATGTAATATACCAAAAGTGCTTTCATTATTATTTTAACTTTGCCATATCTACTGAAATTACATTCACCGAACAAGACAATAATGTATTAGTATAGTACCTACTGCTGTCGGGTCGTAACTAGTACCTACTGCTGTCGGGTCGTAACTAGTACCTACTGCTGTCGGGTCGTAACTAGTCGAACATATTTTTGCCCCTCCACACATTTATCATACAAACAGTATCTCATCTAATTTTTTAGAAACATAAAATGTCTCATAAAACTTAGGTTCAAGGCATCGAGGAGTAAGTACTAAATATTCAGACTTCTAAAGGACTACATTACTGTGAGTGTGGAACAAATGAGCCGATTTGTATGCAGCCTCTATATGTTAATATGTTTTATCATAGGAATATTATTCATGACAGACTCTACTTTTATTTTCAAGGGGTATTTTAATATATGATGTGCACCTAACTTATTAAAATACTAGCTTAGAGACGCGGCTCCGTTCCAGACGTGTTTTATTTTTCTTCAAGACATTTTTGCCTTTGAGTAAAGTGAAAGCTTTGAAAAACGGACAAAAAAATGTATATTAGCTTACGTTTTTAAAATGGGTTGCAGCATTTTTTTCTTGTTCTTATATCAATTTATTTAGGGTCGGCAAAACATGTACTTTTCATCCACACTAATATATATAATAGGTATATTGGATAAGAGCAAGAGAATGCTGATGACTTCAGGTTTTGTCATCATAGTGACTCCTTGTCAAACCATATCTTCATTTATATCCCTTGCAAAATAGTAAATTACATTTGAGGTGTATGGATTAATCGATCAGGTTAATTCACGCTTGCTGCAGTTGGTCCATTGTTGGTTGATGGTTCCGAGTGCAGTTTCTGGCCTGCCATCGGACACGTCCCCAGTTAGCGGATAGGTGAACGGCCCCAGATATGGGGGTTACCGGTTTCCGGGGCAAAACAAAGCCAGACGCGTGGACCGCTTCTGCGGTCATGTGTGCGACTTCTTGTCTAAGAAGACGCACCCAGCCCTGCCCCACGCTATGGAAGGACCAATGAGGGGGCGCTTTTAGGCGGTCATCGCCGGCGGGGGATTGGTAGCTGAGGCTCTGCCAGATTCCCATGACCCTGCCACTAAGGCGACGCCGGAGTAAGGCTGGGGTTTTTAGTGGAATACCGGGAGGCTATCTTCCGGGGAGTCCCACATACCCTTCGGGGATACGTAATTGTTATATTCATCTGAGACAAAAAAAAAAGAATGGTTGGTGGTTACATGTAAGGAGGTCACTCTTCAACCGACATAGAGGTTGTAAATCTGTGCCGTGGTGAGCTCTTTAAGCCGTTGATCCGGTTAACTGCCGTGGTCCATTGACAGTTACGTCGTCAAAAACCCAAAAGTATCACCAATCCTACCAAGTTGTATTACCTAAGAACTAGTTAGTGGAGCTGAGGTAGGTAGTCCCTCCATCCGTGTGCAGTTTCTGGCCTGCCATCGGACGCGTCCCCAGGTGGCGGATAGGGGAACGGCCCCCAGATATGGGGGTTACCGGTTTACCGGCGCGGACCAAAACCAGAAGTGGGGACCACTTCGGCGGTCACATGTGCGGCGGGTCGGCCACCACTCTAGGTGGCTGACGTGACCCGAACTCCGGGTCACCGTCGGGCAACCCGGTCTCCTCATTGAGAGGAGCTGGGGGCCCCGTTTGCCTCCGGGCAAACGAGTGGGGCTAAGAGGAAGGACACCTCGCTAAAAACCCTTGGCTGCTGCGTCTTCTCGCACTAGAAGACGTACCCAGTCCGGCCCCTCCTTATGGGGGGACCATTGTGGGCCTGCTTTTTGGCGGGAATCGCCGGCGGGGGATTGGTAGTCAGGCTCTGCCATTTCCCATGACCCCGCCACTCAGGCGATGTGGTTGTGCCGCTGTGGGTTTAGTGGGTATTCCCGGCTTCGGCTGGGCGAGTCCCACACACGCCCTTCGGGGTAAGGTGCGTAAATGCATTCCCACAGCGTAAAAAAAAAAAAAAAAAAAAAGGTAGTCCCTCCATGTAAAATATTAAGACTCAACTGCACCAGAATAAACTGGAAACATTTCTTTGAAAAACGCACGATGACTAGAGTAATACTAACGCTGCCACACCGTCTTGCCAGCCTGTCCACGGAGCCGTACAAGAAAGCTCCCCATTGTTTCAACACTTACAAAAACCACATTCAGCCTCCGTCAACCGTGAACAACTCTCGATAAACGACAATGACGTCATCAAGAAAACAATTACAACACAACAGATTAAAAATGAAAAATGTTCGCGATCGTCTCCAGTGCTGACAAACAAAACATCCTAATTGCTTTTTCTTTTATTGTTGGCTGAATGTCGCGGCATTGTCGCCGATATTGTTTCTTAAAAAATACAACCCCTGTTGTGCTAATCTTTTGGCCAACCAAAGGATTAGTGGTGAAAAATTGGTGCTGTAAACAAATAAAAAACGCGATAAAATTGTACATTTTTCTTTAGATGACAGTGATGACCGTGAGGTATTCATATTTTAATTTGTGTCTCAAAGTTAAATAGCGTATCAACTGAGTTTTATGTAATAATTTACTTTTTCTGAAACTGTTGAAGAAAAATACTATTTTTTGTATTTTTCGTTCAAAATCAAATGCAAAATTAAATTTACACCGCTTCCTGATGCATTCCACGAAGTCTTTCTTCAGGAAAAATAATTCACCTCGTTCGTAGTACCCCATGGGTTCATAGCTGAGTAAAATAGGGTAGGTGTGTTTACCAATTGGTATAATGAGCTACACATCACTTACAACAAACAGTTATGTCACGACATCCTCACCGTTTCTTAATATTCAATGTGCATGTATTGTATTGTTCACAGCCCAGCTCGGGCTGCGAGCGTCTAATCTCAACGGTTATTGTCTAAGTTGCTCTATTTCCTGAGGCGCTAGCACCTGTCCGTTAACCAAAGAAGGTCTACTACATACAATAATGCGACAAATATTTAATTTGACAAATATTTCGAAAGGGAAAAGGGCACTGGCCCTATCAAATAATCTGATAATACTAGAATAATTGACTAAAAAAAACTAATTAGTCCGTCAGTCAGATTTCCAAAAAATACTAGACACGTAATTTTGTTTTATCAAATCATTAAAAATTTACAAATATAAAAGGCATCAAAGATCAGGAGTGGTAGCTGGTGACGTTACTGGTCGCTAAAAAGTGTAGCGTGCAGTGACGTCACACGAGTTTTTAACGCGCTGTGTCGTCTTCATTTTTTGTTTATATGAAAAAAGAAAAAATATGTGTATAGTATTTTTTGGAAATCTGACTGACGGACTAATTAGTTTTTTTTAGTCAAATACCCTATTCATTAATGCACTCGTATTGATAATTAAGCTACCTTTTCATTACACTCATTTTTACCTTTAGACATAAGCATTTCTCAATTGATCATCCTGATAACTTTAAGCACGCTTGTTATTTACAAATTGTCGTCTGATCGTAATGGTACTGTGCGTGGCACATAATACATAACCAAATGTTATTTTAATCCTTCTTGTAGGTTACTGTGTGGTGGCGCTGCGACTTGCGATCGACTGGTTACGACGGTGAGAGTATCCAAGTTAAGTGATATTTATAGCGAGTGTAGGTGAGCCCGAATAACTTCGCAACTAGTTCCGACTTACAAATAGATACAGATAGACATGTGAATACCAAATGGGTTTAGCAACAAATAGAACGGAATATAGAGTAGGTATAACCGACTTATTCAGAATAGTTACGGATACCTTAGTTGGCTTTATAAGATTTGTATATCATGTCATAATCAGCCTCAATGTTCCCATTACAGATTTTCTCTCTGTGAGAGGGAAAATTTTGCAATGATTTACTCAAATTCATCATGAGCTGAGGTAAGGCTCTCAGCCTGTACTCAAATTAAGATTCTGTGCTGCATCTTTTTTCTATCTTTTCTATTCTATATTTTTAACACCATCGGGGTATTTTGACAATACCTAAGTAAGTCTAATTCAGAATAAAACTTTCAAAACATTATCATATCTCAACAGCACAAATGAGCAATAATTACACATGTTATTCTTACACGTTGTTTTCCTACTTTAGATACCTAAACAAAGCAAGTGTCCTCTATTCATTCTGTGGTCTACTGTAAGACGTTAACGTGGTCCGAGGAGTCCCACTTGGGCACAGTTCCGTGCGTTTCCGGCACACGCAGGATACCTCCCCCCCCATCCTGAAGGGGGAAAGGGTGTATTTCCGTCCCGCAGCGACATTAGCGTATCATTATAACTATTTGAGCGAACTTGTTAAGTTTACTTCTAAGGTGTGTTGGGGTTAGTAATGGTGAAGTCGTTAAGATATGGTTTGTGTCATAGACTGCTTGGAAGTATGATAAGATAATGTATTTCGGCGCAATTCTTTTAGAACATCTATGGTTATAAAGGTAATAAATAAAAAGGTTATGAATATAAAGTTGAAGGAGAACATCTTGAGGAAACCTGGACTTTAAGTCTGAAATCGCCAATCCGCATTGAGCAAGCGTGGTGATTACGCTCAATCCTTCTCTGTGTGAGAGGAGAAAAGGTTGAGGATGATCTATGGTTATTGTTAAAGCTCTATGTGGCTCAATGATAACAGTTAGTTCAGATGTTGTTTCTAATATAATGTTTTGGATTTCTTAAACATCTGAATTTACTAAACCCATTCAGGATTTAGAAATGTGGCTAAAACCACTGCGACAAAAACATCAGTTTCATATGAATTAACTGTAACACCAAGCTCAAGCTGATCCTCCGACGTACCCTTACATTTCACTTTCTAACAACGATACTCCTACAATAACTACCCCACAATAAAAAGCAACTTCTTACCCCCGAGTACATCATAATGACGGGTAGTTTTCACCCCTTGTGCGGCTCTAACGAATTTATTACCCCACTGTTCAACACAATTGATATAGTCATGCCTGAAAAAATATCATGACTGAGAAATACTGTTTAGAATAAAAGTCTTCTTTTGTTAAACAATAAAGTTAAAAAACATTACAAAGTACATCAGTAGTTATTTTTATATCTAAGTTTATCGTACAAAATATGCAATCTGCATAATAAGTTCCACATGTGTTTTATTTGAGAATGCAGAAGGTATGTATGTGGGTGTGTCATATGTCTATATTGTCTATATTACTTACTTAAAAGCCTACATACTATGTATGTAGTTAACATCGTTTATAGTTAGACTTACATGCAAGCAGTGAGTACATACACATAACATATTATATAGAATAGAATACTCTTCATTATGTACACCATATAAATTACAGATATAGATGTAGATATACATATGTATCTGTGTGTGTGTGTATATTGTGATGTTAGTTGTAGGTGATATAACTGTGTTCTATTGATTTATCTAACAACTTTAGTTAACATGCAGATCTTAATGTAACTAAACAGTTTGAATTGAAATGAAATCGTTTATTATGCAAGTAGGATCACTGATCACTTTTACACGTCATATTTTTTTAAACTAGCTGGAGCCGACATTTCCTAAATGAAAGAAATCTCTATATATAAATGTGAGATACATGTAAGAAGAAAAGCCGAAACCAACTCAGGGATCATCATCTTTTTTAAGTCCAGACATGAATTGGTTTCTCCCAATGTCCTTTAAAACAAAAGCCATGTACCCAAATCTACACTCTTCTCGCATGTGGAGTTATGTAGAATCGCCCCGGGCAGTGCTGGCCTGTGCTTAGCTGAACTTAACCCAAGACTACATAGAGTCGCAATAAACTTGCGACTAAGTGCGCCACAGACTATGTGCATATCATGAATTGGTAACTGAATAGTTCATATTAGTATTGTATACTTCTTGTACTACTCGAACAATAATACGCATCTGATTCAAGCGCCCACTGAAATGTTGGTAATCAAGGTAGCCGGAAATATAATCATCCTTTTTACTTCAATCACAAAATTTTCAGCATAAAATAACATTAGCTATGATAACATTTATTTTTTCCGGGAATTATTATGATAGTACCTAGGTACTGTAAATTGTCAACTTGTAAACCGTTAATTCGTTACAAAGAAATGAAAAATCAGATGTTTGATACACGGTGTGTCACAGTTTTGATGAAATCATTTAAAAAAAGTAAAACGCCTGCCTGACTCTCGATGCAACACTTACACGCAAGGGGAGGCCGTTCACCAACTACAACCCCGTACGTAGGTACCCATACTTCCAGCAATAATGACTACACATTGCATATACATACCTACAGCAACACCAACCTGTCCGTGTTATCTACGCGCCGGATGTCCGGCGTCCGTCCGATATGACACAACTGACACAGTTCACTCGTTATGTGTTAGTGATTACTATTGTTTTGTTCTACGCACCTAGCGAGTAGGTGTGGCACATCTAATTACGCAGTTAGATCATATCGTCAGTAGCGCGCTAACTGAGTCACCTAACTTGATAAAATAAGAAGGATTGTTTATTTGAAAAGATCCAGCTAAATGTGGGCCAGACTGGTGCACGATGAATTTTTTTTTTTTTTTGTATTTCTTGTTATAGCGACTACAGAAATTCATCATCTGTAAAATTTTCAACTGTCTAGATATCACGGTTCATTAGATACAGCATTCATTAGAGCCAGTCAGACAGTCTTTTTATTATTATAAACTAGTGCTTGAACGCAATCCTGATTGATGGTATGCAGTGATGCAATCGTTGATGGTAAAGCGCGCTAGTTTATTAAGAGCCTATTCACTCTAGCCTTGAAGACACTTAAATTGTAGTAAGACGGAAACACTGCCGCTGACAAATTGTTGTAATCCCTCGATGTAGGCAGTATAAAAGACGAGGCGAAATGCTTCGTCCGAATCGTACTGGTGTCAACAACATAAGGGTGGATACTCGCCGTACGCGGCCATCTGATGATGGAACGGAGAGGGGGAATTAAATCATGCGATTCCCTCGCACACTTTCCAAAATGCACCCTATAGAACACCGATAGGCTGACTACTCTTCCCCTGTGTTCCAGGCTTTGGCGACCGTTTCAAACCAAATCTGGGTCGCCAATTAGCCTCTTCTCACGCCTCTCCACTGAATCCAAAGCTACCAGGTGGCATTTTGCAGCACCAACCCTAATGTGGCTCCAGTACTCCACACACGAACAGACCTAAAAATAAACACGAATGTCAAACACTTTTACTCTTTCAGGTCGAAGTTTATGTTAGTTAGTTTATAAAGAACTAAATAGATATATGATTAGGTGAGTTACAACTGCTTCTAACCTAACCATTCATTGTTTAGTAATTATGTCTGATGTTATGTAGATTTTGATTACTAAAATATAATTATCAACCGCGGAATGTGTGGGCAATTTATCAGTTCCTAAAAGATACCTACATAGGTTCCCCACAGTCTCACCGCATAAAACTTAGCAGAGCTAAAACGCAGTGGCCGGGCCAAGTTAGCACTTTTTTATTTACCACTAACCCGCCTAACACAAGATTGCCATTTAACTGGCTCGCCACACGCCGCCATTTGTTGCCATTGCCATATTATATGGCTACATGTTCTATTGTGAGTACCTTGCTTAAGTCGACAATTGAGGGGCTTGCCAAAGTGAGGATAACCACTTTAAGGCAGAAAAATAAGCTGGATGCTATGTACGTAAGTATAGGTATAGTGTTTTTGAGGACTTTATTTACTTACTTGTGCAAATATTGTAAATGAATATCTTATAAAATTATTCATCAGAATAATTAAACGACTTACCTATCAATATTTATTACGCCAGCTGAAATTACGCCACTGAAGGTTCGGTACATTAATAAGTTTACACCAGCTATGCATTTCAGATTACCGTGACACATCCGTAATTTTTATAGAAAATAAGACAAAGACCCAGAATTTCCGTCACGTAATGTTCAGCATGTATATCGCCAAGCTAAGAAAGAATGAACTATTAATTTATTTCCGATGTTATGTATCAAAGCTTTCAAATTACGTATGTATGTTATACACATATGTAGAGGCAATAGAAGACACTTACGTTAATAACTAAAACATCTCTCTCCTCTATCAACAATCTATCGACTTGGCACGAACATACTCAACACAAACAATGAGTCTTAGCACAATATCGCACTACAACTACCCCCTATCTGTATAGCACAGTATGCTCGGTTATCTAAATAAGTTATACCTGTGGGGCTCAGCTCGATAAATCAATATCTTCGGCTTGTTAACTAACTTTATCCCGAGATGCTCTGGTATCGTATGCACATTGACTAACGCACAGTGTGCCAATTGTTTGAATTTTGAGGACAAAGCTAAAGTTTAAATGTTAGTTTTGATATCAGAAAGACGACAACTGAAGATTTCTTTGAAAATATACCTTAGTTCAGACAAGGCAAAATATGATAAAAAAGAATGTTGAAATAGATTTTTTTAACATATTTTTCAGCTTCATAATATTAATGTAGGTATCTATCTTAAAATCTACAGACATTTTCATCTGATTTTAAAATTCATGTACCTTAATTTTAATTTAAGTAGATAATGGCGCCGATTCTGTTGTTCACAAAGTAAACTAATTTTAAGTTATATACATCTTTTTCTTTCCATGTCGTTAAGAAAAGGATAGAAGATAATTTTTTATTTTTTTTTAATTTAATGACCTGGTTACTAAGACCTTTAGGTCATATCTTATTTATGTAGCACTTCACTATGTTACACTTGCACTTATTTATATGTTTTTAATAGTATTTTTAATATATTTGTATAATGGTTTGTATGTATTTCTGTCTTTAAGTAGTTCATAGAGTGGCGGCGGGCGGGATGAAGAATCACATTTAATTTCCAGGTCACTTATTTCACTTGCCAACACCAATCGATCCAGTAAAAAATTTGACAGTCAAATATAAGATGACTTGCGGTGCATCCGTTCTCTCCACAATGAGGACAATTATCCGTAGGAACAATGCCCAGTTTTGCTAGATGTGACGGCGTCTTATTATG
Organism: Sesamia nonagrioides; assembly: GCA_017933935.1. Classification (NCBI taxonomy): domain Eukaryota; kingdom Metazoa; phylum Arthropoda; class Insecta; order Lepidoptera; family Noctuidae; genus Sesamia; species Sesamia nonagrioides. Next base: position 3,108,137 of record JADWQK010002063.1, read on the forward strand.
CCCAAAGCGTAATCTATTGATTGTGGTAATAAAGTCTCGACTGGCATCTTTAGAACCATTGTACCAAGGTTTCACAGGTAGAGTATCTTGGATGCTCCCATACCACTTCGCTTTCGTTTCTTGATCGTGTTTCCACATTTCTAACCATAATTTGTTAATATTTTGATCTAAGTATTGCTTAAAATCAGTCATAGGTACCTCTGTAGTATTTTGAACATCCACAGCATTTATGCCTTCATATGCGGATTTATCAGCCATTTCATTACCATAAATACCTCTGTGAGAAGGTAGCCACAGAAATTCAATATGAATATCTCTAAGAGAGTATTGATAGATGGTTTCTTTAATGTAATAAAGTATATAATTAGTTTTGTAGGTTATTTTGAATCTTATTAATGCTGTTATTAAACTGAGTGAATCAGAAGCTATAAGAAAATGTTTATGATTACGAATCTCTCGAATTCGCAATAATGCCTGATAAACCGCATATGCTTCCGCCGTATATATAGAGCAGTAATCTTGCAGAACAAAGCTTTGAGAGAACTTTGCATGGGGGTCGAATAAAGCAGCTCTTACATTAGTACTTCCTTTACTGCCATCAGTGTATATAACATAATATAAGTCATTTTCTTCTAAAAATTGTTGCATGTTAGAATTATTGTTTAATTTTATTTGTACTGTTTTAATTGGATGTGTGATAGATTTATAAGAAAATGAATAACATGACCATGGCCATTGCTTTCTAATTTTAGTAAATTTATTATTTACTTTCAGCAAAATTTGCGATAGAGTTGGTGAGTTATTATTCAAGAGAGCTTCTCCTGTCACCAGTGGCTCAGAAATACTATCCTCAGGTATAATGTTACTAATAATTCTATTGTTTTTTGAAGATATTATTTTCACACAATATCTTTCTGCAAGCAATATTCTTCTTAAAATCAAGGGCATGACTTTGGTCTCAACTTCCATGGCCCTTATGGGGGTTGAGCACATTGCACCAGATATTATTCTCAGAGATTTATTCTGCAAGATATTAAGTTTTTGTGCATGGAAACTATTCATATATGCAAGAGCACTATAGTCAAAATGACTACGTACAATAGATTTGTATAATAATGATAATATTTTGGGGTCTGCTCCCCAAGATATACCAGCTAGACATTTCATAATATTTAAACCTTTGTGAGCTTTTTTTGAAATGTGTCTGATGTGATCCTCAAATGTTAATTTTTGGTCAATAACAATACCCAAGAATTTTTTTGAATGAACTCTGTTTATAATTTCTCCATTGTAAATAATGCTTGTGATTGGATTTTGTTTACCAAAAATCATCATGCTACTTTTAGATGGATTTATTCTTAAATGTAAAATTTCATTATAATACTGATGTAATTGGAACAAAGCTCGGTTAATATTATCAATAGCTATTTGTATATCATGACTACTACTATACAAGGCAATATCATCAGCAAATTGCAAAATATTTACATCTCTAATATTTACATATTTACAAATTTCACTAGTGTATATATTATACAGTAATGGTGAGGTACAACCACCTTGCGTTGTACCTTTTGATGCATATTTTGGTCCATAAAGTGTATTATTGTGTTTTATATAAATTGTTCTTTTATCCAAAAAGGTGAAAATCCATTGACATAGTTGTCCAGGGATGCGTAGTCTGGACATAATTTTGACCAGTATACCAGGGTCAATACTATCAAAGGCTCCTTTAACATCTAAGAATACACAAGCAGTTTGTAAATTTTTTTTTCTTTGCTAATTTCAGATCAGAGATCAAAGAGACAAAACTATCAGCACAACTAAGTCCTCTACGGAAGCCATACTGTACATGTGGAATGATGCCATTAGACTCAACATACCAGTCAAGACGTACTTTAATCATATTTTCAAAAATTTTTCCTATACATGATGACAGGGATATTGGTCTATATGAATCAGCTAGCTCTGGTGACTTATCTGGTTTGAGTATTGGGATAATACACTGTGTTTTCCATGTTTGCGGGATAGATTTATTGTGCCAAAGAAGATTGAGAATATCAAGGAAGAGTCTCTGAATTGATTCATCTAGATTTTTAATAATCATGTAAGGATAATCATCTAAACCTGGTGCTGTATTCCGTCTAGAGTGTAAAGTCATTGTAAATTCAGACCATGAAAAGGGTTCTAGTAAAAATTTTGAATTTCGGTTATCATTGTTAATTTCAAAGAAATTATTTATGCATGTAGAATCAATTAAATCACTGTTATCTGATAATTTTTCTAATAATGAATTAATAAACTCATCTTTGTACGATTTGTTTCTATTGTTTTTGCATTTAAATATTTTTAAGAGATTCCAAATTTTGGTTATAGGTGTAGTTCTGTTAAATGTGTTGCATAGATTATTCCAGCCTATTTTTTTCTGTTCTGAGATGGTTCTTTTCTTTAATGCATCTTTTCTTTTGTATTCTATGTAATTGCCAATAGTAGGTACCTGTCTATATAATTTTAAAGCTTTGTATGAGGCGATTACACTTTGTTCACAAACACTATTCCACCAGGGAGTTGGAGATCTACTTAAAAATTCATTTGTTTTTGTGTACTTGGGTATTGTACGCTCTTTGAGTGTATTTAAATGAGAACAGAAGACATTGTAGGAATCCATAGGATCATGTTTTCTAAGCTCAAAGTTCTTAAATATTGTTTTAGAAAGAGTTTTATATGATTTGCAATCTGCCTTTTTATATACAAATCTATCTGTTGGAGGACTAACGTAATATTTATCTACACCCAGGGAAATCTCTGTTATAGTCGGGTAATGATAACTCCCCATGGAGTCATCATGCACATGCCAATCACAGAGTGGTGCTAAGGTGGCACTTATAAAGCTAACATCAATAGCAGAGTTATTTTGTCTAGGGTGATTAATAGTTGTAAAGCTGCCATCATTTAGGATACACAAATCTAGCTCATCTATTAAATTTAATAAATCATGACCCCTTCCTTATAAAGCAACTGTTTGAATATCTTCATAAAAAGTAGTATTTACAACATTACACTTTATGGTTGGCCTGATCAATATTGCTACTCCATTGTGTGTATTTTTAGAGTTTTTATTATAAATATTATATCCAGGAATTTTAAAACTATTGTCTTTAAACCAAGTTTCATTTAATAAGCAAATGTCAATGTTTTGTTGTTTTAAAAATTTTATCAGTAATGGTTTTTTGTTATTTGCACTTTGAATATTGTACTGAGCAATACGTATTTTAGATATTGTGGAACCTAAATCCATTATTTGAGATTTTTAATTAACACATCTTTGATAGTGGTGAGAGTAGTTGGTGTATTATCACCTTTATTACCCAGTTCCACCAAAGTCTGTACCAGGGCCATAAGTACATCCTTATTGGAAACAATCTGAGTTTTAATATCTTCTATTGAAGGGACATCTTTTAATTTATTTACACTATTTACAGGTCGGGACTTATTGACTAATATGTGTACTGGTTTATTTACAAGTTTTGGAGGCGGAAGTGGAGGGAAGTCAGCTGTTTTGTTCATTTTGGTTGAGGTGGCACTTGCATAAGTTATGTTATTTTTCTTTTCTAAAATCTTCTTCATTTTAATTGGACATAATCTAGAAATCGCTAGATGGGGTCCACTGCAATTTAGGCAGCAGATCTCAGTTGGTTTGTCACATTCCTTAAATAAGTGTTCACCTCCACAAATAGAACATCTTTGCTTGCTGTTACAAATCTTAGCTGAATGGTTAAATTTGAAGCACCTAAAACATTGTTGTAGTGGTGCAACATATTCAAACACTCTATAAGAGAACAAATCATACTGAACATTATCAGGTAGTACATTAGATAGGAAAGTAATGCTTACAGTCTGTAGTGGAACACGCTCTTGAGCAACTTTCTTGGTGAATCTTCTTACTGCTATTATTTCGTATATTGAGGAAAGTCTGGTATACAACTCTTTATTAGAAATGTTTGCTGGTACAAACCTAATTATGCCAGTTTTCTCAATTTGAGCTGCTGGAATAAAAGCTCTCATGCCATGTTTTTTAAGGAAAGCTGTATTGTTAATGAAGTTGTTTGCTGTATTGTATTGTTTAAAAATTACTGCTATTTTATTGGCATTCACTCTTTGAATGGCCGTCACACCTTTAATTTCTGTAGCAAAAATGTGATTAAGGTATATTGGGCTCTTGTTGCCCAGACGATCATTGTTGGTCGCTTCTACAAACACTTTGAAGTCTACATTATTAGAGTTTTCTGGATATAGTCTCTTATAACTTGGTTTGAAATATGGTAAGTAAGAGTCACCGCACTCACCGCCACCAGTCATACTATCTATTAGATCGTCACCACCTCGGTCCTCAGTACGAGGACGCTTAAGTAAGGTGGGCGGATTATCTCCACCCCCCTCATTTCCCTCCATTATCACCGCTTACTACACCTCTGTGTGATTTTTAAATACTTTTCAACAAAAAATATACAGAAGATTTGTTGAAATTAAATTTTGAAAAATTTTCGCTGCCGCTCTTTTTCAAAGTTCCCGCCGGGCCGGATAGAAGATAACATTTTAATTTAATCCTGTCAAATTAAGCTACTCCATAGACAGTTTAGACGCGATTATAAACATGGCGACTAAAAATACGCCAATTTACATCAGGATCGCACTAATTTGACAGGTCTAAACTGACATTTTATCTTCTGTCCTTTTCTTATAGAAATGGAAAGAAAAAAAATGCACTTAACTTAAAATTAGTTAGGTTTGTGAACATACAATCGGTGCCAATATTTTACATAATTTTCGATCACAGACGTAGGTTTCTTTGACGTATTTTTTTTTTTTTAAACACGTCAAGCAACGTTTGGAGTTATTAGTTTATTAAATTCGTTGATGGTTAAGTGCACTAGTTTAATTTATGAAAGTTCTAATTGTGTGAGAGCAAAGCATATTGTTATTTATCTATTTCTGAAATTGCTTATTATTAGCTAATCATAGCGGCACCATTTTTGCACACATATTTTGTTATTTAAAAAAAAAAACAACCAAGATAATTGCAAAAAGAGAACAGTGCAAACTATCGAATGCAGAAAAGCGCAGAAAACCTTTGTTTTTAACCATTTTAGCACCTACCTATAATAATAGCTGCGTTTCTTTATATTTTCCTTTCTTTATATTAACTTTGTCCTGCTCCAGTACAGTAGGCGCACAGTGCGGCTCGCGTGTATCCGCCGGGCGCTCCGAGCCTCGTGCCTCAACCTAATTTGTATTGATTAAAAATATTCAGCATAGTTGTAAGCTGCGGAATGCGCCGCCCGCCGCCCGCTCCACGGCTCATGCAGATTATTGACCCTACAACTCATTTGATTTTCTTACAAAAATATTTACTACTCCACAAGTTAACTTGGATTTGGCTTTTGGCGGGGCGAGCCAGATCCACTCTCGTACTTTTAGGGCTTACGGAACAGAACATGTCAAATTTTCAGATTTTTTACTGTAAGCGATAAAGTTTGTGCATTGTCTTTGGTGAAACAATTTTCTTAATCCTTCAGTGTTAGCCCTATAGTTGAGCTGTCAAATCGTTCAAATTAGCAAAGTACATTTAGGAAGTGACGAGTGTTAAAAATGTGTTTTCTCAACGGTCGAACTATATTCAACAGGGGGCAAGCCAATGAGTTAGTATAAACAGGAGCGAAGTTGTACTTTTTATCCAAAACTACTAACACTCTACATTTGTGAGTAATTTCATAAATGACAATGAACTTCTGTACAAATCCAAAGCAGATTAATTTCCCATTTTCTACTATAAAAAGCTAGTTTTAATATGGGACCACCGTGCGTACCTACTCATCTAGTGGAACGCACGTCCTCCTTTATGATCCAATATGAATTCCAACTAGCCCGTAGTGTCGGGACACTAGCCTCACAGTGTCCTGAATAATGCTGGAGCGATACATTTTTATTGGCGCCACGTCGTGAGGTAAACACGGTGTTTTGTTGCCCCTCAACGATTATTATTTATGTAACGACTGTTGTTCTGTTGTGACTGTAGACTTAGAGTGGAAAGATGTGGCTCGGTACCAAGCGATATGTATCCGCCATGGATTATGCGTTTATTTAAACAGACTCTTCAGTGTGGGTCTGTCAAGTGAGTTTGGGAAGGCAGACTTATGTTTCCCTGGCAAGAAGTGCTAATTGTTTGTGACTACATGGGTGTCATGGGTATTTACATATCGAATATTAATAGCATGATGAGGCAGAGTTTTAGAGAAATGGCCCTGCCTAATTAAACATGGACAACTTAGCTTACATCACCCCACTGCTGGACACAGGCCTCTCCCGATGACTTGTTACAAGTTTTAAAGCCCTGAATCGAAAAACTTAAACGGGGTGACTAGTATTATCCCGCCATATCCTCCAGCTATCTCGCTATCTACGGAGTCTGCCGCGACGCCTTTTAGCTGGGTCAGAGTTATTTTTACTTTCATGCCAAAACTCAATCGATTAAATCTAAACCTTCTTCTATAATTCAGGTCACTAAAGATTATGTTTACTGTTCACCGCGACAGAAATATCTTCTTTCTGTATCTCTTCTAGAACCTCCTAGGTCCTTGTATTCAGGTAACTCGCCACTTATGCTAAGTGACTTCTAGATGTTGCCTCGGATCACTTAAGGAACTCACAAACTGTGCAGCATGAGATAGATGTAAACTATCGTCGCCGACGGCTTACGGGACTTTTGTTTTCATACACTTGTTTTTAGTTTTGATACAAATGCCTACGGTTTTGTTTTTCTTGTTTTTGTTTTTTTTTTTTGGATATTGAGTGACAAAAAACCCTTTTCAAAATTATTAAAAATCTTGAAGCTTAAGTTTTTATTTCCCTGTCGAATCAAATAACTACCGATACAGCGAAACTGTTTAGCGACTGACTTATAATAACATGATTAAAGATTGGATGATACTAACAAATACTGAACGTTACGTGGTAAAAGCTAAAATCATGAACATCAAAAGTAAAACATCAATCTTTCAAAACTTTCGATATAAACAACGAAACTAACTAATCCTGGTAGGTCAATTACAAACATTAAAGCCTTTAGTATACACACGTAATCAATAATTCAAATTATAAATTGAAGCCCACCACTAATATTAATAGTGTTGTGTCCGCCACCCGCGCCCGGGTGTGTGCGCGCCCACCCTGCCGCGTCTTGTCCACGGACAGGGACACGGACGGGACAACTAACAACATTCCGGATTAATCTTAGGCCGGATTTTGGGCCAAGACAAATATGACCGGCTCACAACTAAATGGTTGGAAATTATTAAATTAAGAAGATATATGCATTAAGGTTTAAACTTAAGGGATCCGAATTACTTGTGTGTGTATTGTGTACGTGTGTCGTGTGCCGGATTGAAGCTGAAGTACTTGTGTCATGTGTGGGTACCTACCTACTGTTTTTATTGAGAAATTTATGTTTGACTATAACTACTAAATGATACTTCATCTGACCACATTTGACCAGACTTCACGGAAAAATAACCCTAAAAAGATTTTACTATTAAATTCGTCTTTCGCATATTTGATAGCTTGGCGGAACTTTTGGAAGTTGAATTAACAATAAATGTCAAAAGACAATAGTTTCAAGCAATCTGGAGTACCTAACACACAATTTAACAAACTGCTCAAGACAAAAGAAGCAAACAGACTGTACACACATAGGTACAGCCTTCAGAGAACAATAAATACAAAACAATTCAACGTTTTTAAACAAACATTAAACAACAGCCCGAGACGTTTCGGACTATTTACATGTTGTAATTTTAATTAGGATTCCGAAGACCACAGGGCAAGACGGTCGGGCCTGGCGAGGCTGGCACAATGGCGCCCTACGGGGCCTCGAATAGTTGTACCTAATGTTAATTTAATCTAAGACGGCACAGTCCGGCGGCGAAAAGTTCTGACGTCGCCTTCTCGTGTTGTTGTTGATAGTGCTCGGATTAGGGGATCTGTTTTAGAGGGTTAGTTCGCAACGCACTTACTGTATATTAAAATGATTTCTTTATAATAACATGTGGACGTTAATGAACGACTTTTGGATGAACAGCGAGGCAAAACTCTTCATAAATTTACTGAACATCAGATTTTCCATAGAAACTATATACTTAGATCTTATTGGCATTATACATAAATCCGAGTCCCCCAGTGTGGACTCTCTGACCAGCCACGTGTTAAGTCGTCGCTGTATAATTACGTCGAATAATTCACGGAGCCCACTTAACCGGACTTCTGACCCCCGGGGGCCGGGACACAACCTGTCGCCACCTTCCGCCTGCTGGACCGGACCCACTAAGAAATTACCAAGATTTCAATGTAAAATGTATAAATCTAATACAAAAGCCAAATGTTTGTTGCTTACATGTTTCAAGTAAATTTCAGAAGTCTTTGGCATTATGTGCTTGGTTTTGTGATAGGTACTTATGTGCGAATACATATACCTATCACAAAAACAAGCACATGACATAGTTTCTTCCTTACTTAATTACAGGCGCTATTTAAACTCCAGAAGATCACACTTTTAAAAACTTATTAAGTATATCTCAAATGGTTTTGGTAAAGTATTGTACAGAAGAGTAAATTTGCGCAGTTGAACTTCAACAGCATTCTGATGAACAATATTCTGTATTTAACAGACAAAAATTAAATGGAACCAGTGATAACAACTTTACCTGATTTAGACTTACAGAACAGCAAACAAATAGCTATTACCTACTGGAACAATCTAAAACGAAATAAATATTTTTTATGTACATTCAACAAATAAATATTATGTAAACTTGTCAAAATATTCTACTCAACACGCAATATGTATTGCTGCCGTCATCAAGTGCTACCAAAATATTTTAGTAAAATTGATGATGTCTCTTGAAGAATTGCTCGAAAATGCGATATAAAACAAGAGAATTTTGAGGAGAGAGGACACACGAAATATGTTTATAAGGAGCAACACTCTGATTTATTGCGATCCGTAGATATAACACGAGCAGGCAAGGTGCAAGGTGTAGGCCAAAGCGAATTTGATAATTGGGTTGTATCCTAAACAATAATTTAATGTCCATCAGATAGATTTATAAAAAATATTGAACACGTATTTTATATTTTTTTTCATTCAAATACTTAGGAAGATATATAATTGATTTAAAATGTCGCATGATATCACGCCGTGGTACAAAAATACCATGGCGTGACGTAATTAGCCCCACTCCGTAACTTTAATACGCTATATCTCAGTAGTTTATGGTAATTTCACAAAAATAAAAAATACCTACGGGTCTTAATTTTTTTTTTATTGTCTATAAGACGGACTAATTTTTTTTTTTTTGATTTTCATACCTTGGATACATCCCTATTCTGAAAAACATATTTGGTATTTTGACATTTAAGGACATTACACGTACTCATTGTGTAATAGGTGCATGATTTTGGATTCCGTTTGATACAGATTTGCATATCCTCAAAAGGAATATGGGTATTCGAAAAGGGTATACAGTTAATTAGAATCCATACTGCGGTATTAAAAATCTAAGAGTACAATATATTGATTTACAACGCTTATCGTTTTACACTTGGCCAGTAACGTAAATGTTTATTTATTATTAGGTGCAAAACACAAATGTTACTCTTTACTTTGATTTTCTTCAAACAGGGTAAAAAAGATAATTCTGAATTTTCTTTTTTACATTAGTGCATACATTAATTTTATGCACAATTTGTCCACATGCAACATCTTCATGTCTCCCTCCAAGTATCCAAGCAATACAAAATAATAAAGGCTCGACGAGACAACCACCACTCCCACTTACCACACCATAAAAATATGCTCAATCTCCAACCCCAAGTAGAACAGTTTCCATGGAGAGATTAATCTGCAAAAATGGTGGGGTTAAGCGCCATAAGTCATGGTTTGTGGCTGCACACCTTGCCGCATATTTATGGTGCTCCCTGGCGACGACGTGGCGACTTAAATCCAACGTTACTTTTAAAGGGGAGCAAGGAATTAAAATATGTATGAGTTTAATTGAAGTGTTTAGCTAAAGGTGCTGGAAACTAGCGCGCTTTAACATCAACGATTGCATCATTGCTTACCATCAGCATTAGTACTTGAACGCAATCCTGCCTGATAAACTATGTAATTATAAAAAAAAGAGCTAAGAGCTAAAGGATGTTCGCAATGGTATCATTTTCATTAATAAATTATATGTTTCCAGTTGTGTTCAAACCGCGTTTGGTAATCACCTAATCGCAATAGTACCTACTTATGATCATGGTAAATTAATACACATGTTATAGAGTACCTAAGTTATACAGCAACACTTTAACATAAATATATCATTTCTCTACTTTTAAGAGCAATTCCATCTTCGCAAGCGTCACACCCGTTTTGTCCACTCAATACTTGACGATTATATCCCTCTTAAATTACACTAAACTTAATGTATTCTTTAATAACTATAATAAAAGCATTACGTGCCTCGCCCCACCTAATATTTTTTTAACAGCACACTTTTATGAAGAAACGTCGGCCATGCAAATTTCCCACCGTTCCTTACACCACTATTAAATGTTATTTGTTGCTAAAATTAAAACATTAAAACAGAAATAAAAAGGTTTCTCTCGCAACAGACAATTGTGATGCAAATTACGTGGTGCTTACAGTGCAAGCCAAAAAAACGGGCGCGAAAAATGTCCTCTTTCTTACGTCTTCACTAGTAATAAAAATGTAATGCGGGCTTTGTATCTTTTTGTTGTTATTAAAAATTTCTGAGTTCCATTTAAATTGGAATGTTGGAGTATGATTCTTGAGGTATTTTCCTCGATTATTCGAATAGAACGAGTTTCATTTTTTTCGCTTCTAACTATAGGTACCTCATACTAAAATTAAAATTCTAAACAATTTCAATTTTGGTAAAAGTACCAGAATATAAATTATTTAACATTTTCTAAGTGAAAGTTTTTGTTTCTGAAGTTATAAATGTTTACTAATTTACATTAATCTTTCAGAGTACCTACCCACTGCGAGAAAGAATGTTTTATTTTTTCTTTACGGTTACATCTAAGAGTGTTTGCAATTCAAAAATATGAAAATGACTCCAAAACAATAAACGGCAAGCATCGCCGCGGCACGTAATCCAAGTTTTATAAAACACTTTTTTATTTGGAGTTAAGTGTTGTGCGGCTATAAAGGGCACGCCAAATGACGCAATATCGGGGCAGGGGCGCGGTGACGACGTTATTATTTATGTTAATTCCGAACGCTAAATGACGTCTTACGTGTTCCCACCACCTTTTACACTCCCTGTATAGGGCTGCCGGTTGCATAGCAATAAAACTAAATTTATTGATGCTGGCTACAATTTTTGGGCGCAAGTGTAAGTTTGAAAATTATATGTGACTCGAGTTTTTTACCCCCACGTAAGGGATTGGTAAAGAAAGTATCATTATAGCCAGGTCGAGCCATTCAATATTTCACATTTGATAACAATTTAAGTTTTGTTTTATTGAATTTGACACAGCTGACACAAAATATGTTTGGCAGGATTAAGTTACAAGTAACAGCATTCACCAATGGAGTGTTCTTTATTACATGAAAAATTAGAATGTGAATACTTCAATTAAAACTCTAATTGAGCTCTAACACCACGAAAAATCCAAGAATCTTAATCAGCATCCCTGGCAGAGATCTCAGCTCCTTTCAGCGGCACACAACTTTTTCACAAGTCACCACGGTAATTGTGCCACTTTACATAATGTCTATTTTAGTACCGGGAGCATTTTTCAAAACGCGCGCCCCTAATGATTCGTGAAGAGTGCTGATGTCCCGTAATGCATCGGGCACCTCTCATTTACCGAACGTTTGCGCGCCGCGAGATTTATTGCAAGCGCTAAGTGAACACGATCGCCTTCGACACCCACTAGCAAGCAGCATCCACAACAGTGCTCCGTGGATATTAGAGGGTTGAGAGTAATGGCCGTACATTTAATTTTTGCGTAGGCAAATTTGCTTCGAATGCTGTCATAAAGCTGGTGATTTTTCTTCTTGACTCTTAAAAGGTTTCGAGATTCACGTGCGAGGGGGATCTTAAAGTGAACGTTAATGTTGTTAACAAATCGAGACATCAATAGCATTTCAGCAAAACGTTTACATTTGAAATCAATGCTTAATCTTCCGTCTCTGGCTCGGGAGGACCCAAACTCGTGCTAATGACAGTTAACTCCAGGAAAATGTATTAACGGTGGTTTTATTTTAATAAATATCTATGTCCTGAAGTGGATTGCAAAGTACTTTCCGGTTCAAAATGACAAGTCTCTAAACAAGCTTTCACCAAACTTCAAACACCCTGTCTAAGCCAATTTCCGGAGCACACTATATTCTCGAACCTCAAATCCGACAGAGTCAAAGATAACCCCACTTTAAGGTAGTTCTAAGTTCACCCAAAACATGTATTTATAATTTGAAAGCAAAAGAGGTGCGTTTCAACCATAAATATCAGTTATGGTGAGTCCGGCGCGCGCGTCGGCTTAGGCCTCTCGACGCCGCGTATGACGCGAATTGTAAATGCGCAATTTACGAACTTCGCACTCCTTCGTACTCCTCCGTAAGGAGATTTATGTGCGCTCGCGAAGGATTTCGCCAACACCTTGTCTTATCCGAGTCTGCTCGATAAGCTCAGTCTTCATTAAGAGTTTTTGAGAGGTTTATTGTCGCAAAACTTATAGACGGCTCGTTAATGTTTCGAAAGAACTGCGTCCATGCTCTGGAAGAGGATAACGTGTAATGTAAAGTACATACTCATATTGGTTTGCATTGATTCTTGCAGGTCAGAATAAGCATTGCATTTTCCCCCAAAAAATTTTCGGCTATTGAAAATTTTAGCTAAGATGTCTGATAGGGACACATCTCCATGCACACAATCAAAGATTGCTCAAAAGATGATATCATCTTTTGAGCAATCTTCTTCATTCAGATAAGGAAGGAGTTGAGATTCAATGACTGCCGCTCTAGAAGGGTGCTTTATAAACACTGTTAAGGCTTATTTAAGAAGTTGTTGGCCGTTCCAGACATGAAAAAAGCTTTCTTTCGCTAATATTTTTGCATCTTAACACATACAATGACCTTCAGGAATTAATGCAAATAAGTGATAAATTCTAAAATGTAATAAAATTTATTATTCGTGTAAACACATTAACCGTTCCACAGTATTATCATAGTCCTCTAATGAACTATATGACAGAATTTACTTATTTCTAAACTCTAGCTAACATCTTCACTACCAAAGTATCCAAAGTTTTTTTGACACCAAATCTTCAAAAGCTATTTTAACCCTGCCCTTGCGCATCCGTGGAAGGTGTATGATGTTAGTTAGAGCTGGCCATAAAAGTGGCGTAAACAGCCGGTTCCGGCTGCGTGCGTCCACCTGGCGGACAAAGGGTTTGTTTGTACGAACCGGAGTGTCTGGTGCGGCCGCGGAGGTGAGCCGTGTGGCCTGAGAGAGTAAACACTTCCTAATGTGAAGACTTGCAATGTGGAATGACTTGCTTTAGTGTCTGTTTACTTTAATGGTCTAGGTAAGTATTTCGTTATTGGATATTAACATGTTTCCTAGTTCAGTTTGATGGGTTACTGAAAACAACGAACGGTATTGTCAATATTGTAGACAACATAACATTTTTGTTCTGTTTACTACCCATATCCCCACACCCACACTAACATGTCTTAGCTATATTGTTAATCATCATCATCAACCTTTTTATCGTCCCACTGCTGGGCACAAGTCTCCTCACACACAGAGAACGATTGAGCGTAATCACCACGCTTGCTCAATGCAAGTTGGCGATTTCAGACTTAAAGTCCAGGTTTCCTCAAGATGTTTTCCTTCAAATTCAGTCATTGGTGTCCAAGATATACTTAGAAAGTACATATAACTTTAGAAAAGTTCGATTGGTACTTGCCTGACTTGGAATCGAACCCGCGCACTCATACTTGAGAGGCTGGTGTTTTAACCGCTAGGCCACCACGACTTGTATATTCGTATATTGTTAATGCTGCGAGCTTATTGCTGGCAAGTGTCGCGGTCGTTTTAATTATTTATCTTAAATGTACTGGTAACTTAAATTTATAAACAAATAGTTTAAAGGTGTCGCTAGTATTACGTAGTCATCCTAAGTAAATAAACAAAACACAAGTAAGCACAAATATGTATCGAGTTCTGTTAAACTGTCACAATATTGAGGTCGCCAGCAAATGTGAGTTTTCCAAAAAAGCTGCGCAAACAGTCTTCGTAAACTGGAGGGCGACCTTCCGTCACCTTGTCTATCTGTTTGTTTGTGCCGCCATGACGGGACTGCCGAGCCCTTCGCGGAACGACCGGTGAAAGCAGTGCTTGTTTATATCTAGCATATGGTGCCAAAAAACTGGGTTGAAACATGTTTAGTTTAAAAGTGCGGTTGAAACAAATAAAGCATTAAAAGTTTGTTCATGGCAAGATTCATACTTAAATATGAATCACTAGCTTACTTCGCCCGCGTGTAATTCGGTTATATCACGCTTTTTATATTTCCGTCGGGAATATCAAATATTTCAATAAAAAGGTAGCCTATGTCCTTTCTCAGGGTCTAAAGATTGTCTGTGCCAAATTTTATCAAAATCGGTTAAGAGGTTTAAGCAGGAAAGCGTAACGGACAGACAGAGTTACTTTCGCATTTATAATATTATAGTATGGATTATTTAAGTAACTTAGTAGCCCTGGAATAATTACCCTGGTGTTCAGTGAGTGCACTGTGTCAAATGAACTTGAGCTTAAAAAAAATATTATCAGTGACGATATCAATGCCGAAAATCTTCTAAAGCGACTAAACAGATTAAACAGAGCCAGGCCACATTGAAAGTTCCACAGCGACCAAGACTCTCTCTGACTATAAAGGATGAAACAAAGACATGAATTTCAAACAATAGCAGCCGTTAAAAAACATCTCTTACAAAAAGTTGATCTTATTCAAACGTCAGGAGAGCGCGGCCGGGCGACACCGCTAGTCTTTACATAATTCATGGAACACGAGGTACTAAGTGAAGCATCCCCAGGTTGATACTTACTTCACTGGAACGTACATTAATTCTGGGCGAATGTACGAAAGAATATTGTAAGAATAGAGTGCATTTAAGAATTAACTTATGGACTTCCTCCGTCGTGGGGTGATTGAAGGGTATGGATAAGGGTGGACTCTTACCGGCTAAACCACCGCGATGCTTCACCTCCACCCAATGATACCGCTAGCATCGATACCTTAGTATCGAAATTATTATCGATACTAGGGTATCATTGTTCTTTAGTATCGAATAATAAAGGTATTCAAAGATGACAGAAACACTAAATGAGTTTGCTTAATGAAAAGTATTAGCTTTAATTAGGTTCAAAATTAGACGCACGATCAAATTTACGAACAAATTGTGCATTATAATCGAATACAAATGGTAATTGTACCTTCTCATCTTCAGAAATATGTCTTTTGTTCAATGGCAACTAAAAAATAAAAGATAATTCAGCGAGATTCAAACGAGATATATACATTATCATATTGGACACGACGTGCTCAATAAAATTAGGTCGTCAAAACAAATTGCTCAAATACATCAATCTAAAGAGCCCAGTGTTTACAAAGTATGTTCCAATCAACAAGCGGTATAATCCCACCGAGCAGCGCCTGCACGGACTTCCACGGGCCAATATATTACGCTGTCATCATATTTACATAGCATATTTTGCCGGCGAGCAATATGGCGCCCGGACTATGTTGTCCGGTGGATAAATCAGTTATCGACTGAGAGGAGGCAGCCGGGTATTGTTGTGGTTGGAATAAATTGAATCATGTTTCAGGTAAGAATATGATTGCCCTGAGCATTCTACACTACTTCTGAGTTCTATGTCTAGTTGTGTCAATAAAAAATGGAAATGACTAAAAAGATGAGCAAGAGTATCTGCCGTTCATACTGACAAGGCTGCAAGTAATATTTTGGCCTCTAGTCTATCTGGTCTTTATACTTAGCTAGATAATACCATAAGCTTGGTAGGAATATTGTAATGAAATTGTGAGTGTTATCAGGTAAGGCAATAGTTACACAGACCTGTTGTTGAATAACATTATGTGACCTTAAATATTTGCAAAAATAAGGAAATTTACATTGAAAAGGAAGAAAATTTTATATACTAGGTATTTGTCCACAAAAACGTACAACTAGCGATATTCCTCAAGCTCCTCCCAGCTCTATGTTTATGAATAGTAAACACCAATATCGGATACACGTACGATATTATTGATGGCGTTGATTCCACTGTTTCAATCAAAAGTTTCCTCAGAGGTGGCTCCCATTGTTTGCGATATATTCTCAGCCGCTCCGCCCACTGCGCACCGGATCACTCAGGGGAATATAATGCATGGTTTAGTTTATCATTTATTTTCAGCTTCCGTTGAGAAACCGCAAAGAATTTAGTACTGAGTCATGGTCTACTAATTTTATTTCCATTTTTATTGTGGAGTGGGACACAATCATTGTTTATTTGTGAGCATAAGTAAACGGATTAACAAAAATTTAAAATTAATTATAGATTATTATTATTATTCTACCATGTCGTTTTGTACAAATTATTGTAGAAGTACCATAAAAAGAAACAGTTATGTTGTTACCACATAAGTATAGACATCCGGGAAAAACAAATTAATATTAATAAGATACTAATAATATATTTATTACTTACAAACAATTGACTGAAAACTAAACTTATCTTTGCCCAATAAAATCACGTTTCCCATAACCACAAACTCAAGTGGTACACCAGAAACTTTTTTAAACGTTGAAAGTTGTATGTGTCCACGAAAGTTGCCGACAGTCGCAGGCCGCCTTAGTTGCCGTCTGCACGACTTGCTCTCAATTAAAATTATTTCATCCCGGCTGAACCCGGCGAGGACTCTCCAGCCTCCGCGATACTCCGCGACAGACAGACTAAAAGTATGAAAAACTTTTTGTCTGGCTTTCAAGCTGTCATAATTTTTTGAGCCTTAAAATGGCGCTTTCTCAACTTGATGAGGTAAAAGTACCTTAAAGGAAATTGTTATAAAGTCCAATGTCAATAAAGACAGTCTAGGTTTTATAAACATATAATTTTATAGCAACATCACGGATCTACGATTTATTTACAGCTCATCCATTTGAATAATCACTTCGACTCATTCAATAACACCTACGCAAAAATATGAAGCAGTCTATTCATAGCCCGCGACAGTTTAAATTAGAAATCCATTACAAAATAATGTAATTGAACATTATCTTTGAATGTTTTCCATTATAAGATGAAGTAGCATTTAACAATGATTATATTAACAGCAGATGTACGTACGTACAGTAGATGTACGTACGTACAGTAGATGTACGTACGTACAGTAGATGTACGTACGTACAGTAGATGTACGTACGTACAGCAGATGTACGTACGTACAGTAGATGTACCTACGTACAGTCAGGAAAATGTATTGTTTTGGCGGATTGACACACCAAACTTAGAAGTACTCAAACAATTCAAGAGATGGTAAATTTTCTGAATATACTTCAGAAAATGTACTAAACAAACAATTTAATAAAATAAACACAACTTCATAAAAGCGTCATCTTAAGCCACGAAGCTGTCGGTCAAGCCAATTAGCAAGCCAATTGAAGGCCTGCTTTGATCTGCTTTGCCCAGCCATACGTGACCTAATGATCTGCCGACTACCTTCAACCAGGTGATGATCAGACTAATTATTTCCAGAGTGGGTTGTCAAAGGTGACCACTTGAAGACTGGAGGAGTCCTTTTTGTTTGATTCTGACTGTTCTAAAATTAATAAGGATAATTATTTAGAAGTGGTTTTTGAAACTGGTTTCTGTTTGAAGTGTGCTGAGAAAATTAAGTGCGCGAGTACCTGTACTTTGAAAGGTGGGTCGTACTGTCCCTACCATTTAAAAAGCTTTAAGTAACAATTTAATACTTGAGTAAAGACGTTATATATGCGCTCCAATGTAAATGTTAACGTACTAGTCAGTGAACATTAACAGTTTGTACATGAAACGCGCCCCTTAAGAGCGAACCCTCAAACGACAAGGCAGGCCTTTCCGACCAAAGACATCGTTCGTGACACAGTGCGGAAGTGCGCACGCCGCGCGGTCAGCTTCCGGCCCTTTGACCTGTCTTTTGTGCCCGCTCGCTCTAATTACAACATTACTACAAACCGGTACCACATCTTACACTCAACACGCATCTTATCAACATTTAAATAAGGCGTATTTTCCGTTATTTCAGGAGCGGGCTGTGTTTCGCCTGGGGTAATATGACCCTCGCGTTTCTCGCAGGAAATCGCCTAAGACGTACCAGTTTTAGGTGACATCAACATAGCAGTACGGACGTTGAACTGGCTAGTGTAAGTTTATCATGACTTCGTTAAGTTTATTTTAATTACACTAAGATAATGAAGGAACGAATAACGCTATGATCAAGAGTTTGAACTAAATGCGTTACGCTTTCCTTTTTGATGTGCTCCCAAAATATCATACATCCTTACATAAATACTTTATGACACATGTAGTAAGACCAGCTGCGCCAAGCGGTTTCACCCGCGTAGATATGTTTTTTTTATATGCTCCGCTCCTATTAGTCGCAGCGTGATGTTATATAGCCTAAAGTCTTCCTGGATTAATGGGCTATCCAATGCAAAAATAATTTTTCAAATCGGACCCGTAGTTCCTGAGATTTCAGCTTTATATATTAGTATAGATTTGTTAAAAAAGTAAATATTGGTTAAATTTTAGCAAAATATGCATTTTGATTTTTTTTGTTTGTTTTGTCTACATAATGGTATTTTTTGAACTAATTGTTAATTGCTAATAGTCCAAGAATTAACTATCACTTAACTAGGTATAATGATATCTTAAAACAACTAAAATTTTATCGCTATTTCAACAATTAGCTGAGTTTAACTACGGATCACAACAAACCCTAACACCTTTAAAGCTCATGGCATTTTTAGTTTTTTATTTTATTAAAATATCCTAATAACATACAGTAGTCATGACAAATTTCCTCAACGTCCTCGTTTCTTAACTAAATAGATTTTTCCATACTCTTGCAGAATCAACACCGGAAACAAACAATACGTGTCGCATGTCTACAGGCAGTGGGCGCCCGGAAGTGACGTGTACGCCAGGTCCCGCAGACCACTTCCGGCGCTTTGACAAACAGCCCCCAAGGTCGGTGATGGAGGGTTAAAAGGCCCACGACAATGGACCCTTCGTGCGGAAAGATTTCGAAAACCTGTGCTATTTTTCTGACTTGGGACTGAATAAAGATCGGTGTGGGTATGACTGAACATGGATTCACTATTTCACAAAAAAAACCTATGTTCCTGCAACAAACCTTAGAAACAAACCAAACTTTAGGACAATTAAGATTAACATTAAGGTTTCTAAATTTTTATTTATAATCAAAACTAGCGCTGTGAAATTACTTCCAATGACAAACGAAGGAAACGTATAAGCGTACCTACGGTGTGGAAACGTAGTGGACTGTAAAGCGTACAGTGTATCTAGATATAATTTGTTTATTTTCCTCAGTAAAATAAAATAACGGTCTGATAAAATTATGAATCTTTCGGCGGCGTATTGCTAAGACTTAAACACAAGTAAAACAAGGACAACTGCCCAAATTAATGATACATCTAGCCACCTCCATAAACACAAGCATTCATTCTACGAGTACCTCCTCTGCAACACTAATTACACCCGACCTTAAGACGCTGCACATTAAAACCGTCTTAACCGTTTATTCGTATCCCTTCGTCCACCTACCCTGGTACAACACTGGCCGGTGTAAATTTGACACTAATTCGCGCCACGGCTGCCCCGTGCCGACTTATGGACTATTAAGGAATTGTTCTCACTCGGACCTCGGGGGCAGGGGGGACGGCGATGCGGGGAGGGTTATTTGCGTAAAGTTTCAAGCGCCGTGTGTGCCGCCACCCTTAAGGGAATTGCTGAATTATATACAGGCCGAGTTTCTGTTTATTTGGAGTGGACTTTGCTTGTTGTGTTTTGAGTTTATGTTTTACATTTGTCATTAAAGTGTGGAAAAATCAATGTACCGTTTTATTTAAATTTAAAAAGTTTTATCTTTAAATCCAAAATAACAAACCAATAAATCTTTTTTTTTTTGTTGGTTTTCATTAATCTTGACCATTATCATTTATACATGTCACAACATTTTTTATTTGATTATGTTTGAGTTTTTCTACTGTTTGGATCACTTTTATTATTCCGGACTGAAAACTGTAGAAATAGCATATCTATGTTTTTGTAATTCCATTTCCATTTTTTTAAAGATGCTGATTTGTAGCTGTAACCCACGAGTGAGATAGCACTCGTGGGTTGCAGCTGAAAATCAGCGTTATTATGTTGAGCTGAGGCCCTTTTGGCATTATAAGTTAAGTTTTATATGTTTATAGTTTGAAGTGTATTTCTTTTGGTGTAATGTCAATAAACGCAATATTCTTTCTTTTCTTTCTATCCGTTGCTATATAACCGATACACATCTAATAAATTTCGCCATTCGCTTTCTGTGAAATCAGAAAAGTGAAAAATGTACGGCTTTCAGAACCCCCTGTACACAAGTTATACTAGATTTGCAGTAACATTAGTAAGTCAGGGCGGCCGAGGTGTTCAAAGTACGCGCTCGTCTTAGTGCGCGAGTGACCACCCCCCACCTCCCACCACCGGCCGGACCGACCACCACGCCACCCTACTTGACAGTAATCAACAAATCCCAACACAAATATCGTACGGCTGGCTTTTGAGAGAAGTTTTATGTTTGTTGAATTGAATTATAGGAGGCGAAAGCGTGTTCAACCCTGACTCACGCTATGGTATTGATCATTAAATGGATCATTATTGAATAATATCTTATAATATAAACCTAGTTATAAATAGCCTGCTGTACCTTAATAGGCTACCTACCTCCCCAGGTTTTAGTCGGTGGTAACTGTCGAGGAATAAATACATAAGAGACATTTTTTTTTCATAATTAGAATGTTGTGGTATACAGTAACGTTTTCGTTAGTACATTACTGTTATCTTAATCAGAGGAAAAAACGCTATGCAGTATAACTAGTCCTTATCCTGCATATAGAAGTACACGAGTATCAATAAATGGTATCGTCTATACTACAAAAGAAGGCAAGAAACAAGATATCTAACCAAAAATAACGCCACACTACCTATCACAACTAACCATCCAGAGAGCAAATCCCATAAAACAATAACAGCAATCCGTTGCCAGTATTAATTCTCACCTCAATACTTAACGCGGGCGAGAGCTCAAGCGTCCAATAATAGTAGCGCTATAAATTCTAGGGGCTGATAAAATCCGCGTAGTTTACGATGCGCAGGATTAGCGCCGGCGCAAATAGATCGTACAGTTGCCGCTAAGTTCTACTCCAGAAGTGGTTACGGGCTCCGCAACTATCCGCTGTGTGTGCCCTTTGACCGGCAGGCGCACTGGGCTGGGAAACGATGCGGCTGGAACGCTCTGCGGTTGAAGAAATTCGGGTGAGACTTGTTTAAACGACGATTGGTTGTTTAGTACCAAGTGGGATTACCTGAAGCTTCATTATATATTACTATATAAGTTATGGTAAAACCCTAGCGTAAACGTAAAAAAACCAGAGAACCAACAAAATGATTTGCCCACTTTAGAAGACATTTTATATTACGTTGAATTATATATTTTGTTAAATAATACAAAAAAGGAAATTAATATAATTGTTTTGATTACACAATGACTGATGTGTCATAATACTGTAGTAACCTCATGTTTGTGTATAATTTATTAGGGTTTTCCTTACCACCACAACCAGCTAAGCATTTAATTTTATATTTCTATGTCGTAATATGTTATTGAATTTATAAAGTAATTATTTACTTTGGTTTGGGAGTACCTGAAACATAATAACTTTGTCAGGCATTGTGTGTAAGAAGGAAAGCCGGGGATGCCCCATTAATGCAGTTTATTCACATAATTATCCTATGTTACTTACCTACATTGCTGCAGATTTTATTAGCATCAACAAATACTTTGTAATTTATAAGTGATCGTGGTTTTTAATCTCCTGGATGAAATAATGTAATAACACCTTGTTATCATGCCTATTGAGAGAGTTTGTATTTGAAAACTCGGATAAACTATGGTGTGGGAGCCGATCCTATAGACTACACGTTACATCTTTCTTTTCTAATAAAGAAAAGAGATTCCTTTGCAACTTTTTGATTTACCTAATTCATCGTAAAATTCCAACATTAAGACGCAGAATTTCCAGCTCCCAGTGCGTTCGAAGGAGCCGCAAACTTTGGTAAGTTCGGTTTCTATTTCCAAAGCAGCGGTCGAAGGCAAGTTAGTAGGGAAGCCTGGCCTGCTCCAATCAACTAATCGTACGCAAATAGATACAGCGGTTTAGCCTGTGCGATCATTGTTCGAACGTTTACATTCAATTTAAAGTTGCCTGTACGGTCTCAGAATACGGTTAAAGATTGCTGATGTAGTTCCCTTTCTGTTAAGTTCTTTGATATACAGTGCCCTCCAAAAGTTGTTTGACATGTTTCCCTTCAACTATATTAGCTGTACAGCTGAAGTAGAAGACTGACAACTTTTGAGGTCACTGTAGGTAAAATCCGTCGCTATTATTTATTGTGGTCTCTGATTTATTATACTTGCACTAATCTAGAATATATTTTATAATTAAAAGAGCGATATGAACTTGTGCTGTAAAGTAATCACTTGTATATAAATACCTATAAAAAAATAGGTTTTATATTATGTGTGTGTGTGTAAAAATAGTTACTAATGGAATTTTGTTGAATTTTAGTTTATCAAACGGGAGTCACAGTTGGAGTTACTATTTTTAACAATTGGTTTCGTTAATTACGGATAAAAAACACCGGCCCTTTAATCACTAAGGTAAAACAGGGAAGGTAATATCATCACATATATCAGGTTACAGATAAATTCCACCAATTTCATTAAGCGACGTTAGTCCCGGAACACTTTACAGGAACAAACACATTAAATCTCAATATCATACAAAATAATTCAAAGCACAGCAGGTTAAGATCGAATACTTACATGTGTGTGTGTGTGAAGAGAATTTAATTAATCTTCCAAGTTACGGGCGAGCGGTCATAGTAACCACCTTTGTACGGAACCAAATGGTGAGTCGTAAGATTTGAGGGGTCTTCTAATAGCCAAGTATGGCCAAACGGCTACCTTTGTTCATAGCCGAAGAAACACGGTTCAATTTTGGGGCGGGGAAATAGTTGCCAAATTGAAATAACCGAGTAGTCACAGCAATTATATTTTAGGGTATTTGCGTTGAAGATACCACCTACTGTACGGCTTGTGCCTCGATTCAGAGCTCCTCACAAAAATTCTTAACAGAAAATGATCGATTCAAAAATATTGTCTACATATTTAAGGAAATTTCTTTCTGAACTAAGTGTCTGAATCCAGAAGACCACTCCCTAAAATGTTCAAAATAAAGGGTGTATCTGACATCGACGCACAAACGAGTACCATGGATCCAGTACATGATTCTGAACCCCCCAGTGGTGGAATTTTTCGTCGGCCTTTTCATGATTAAAAAAAAATAAATGTATTTTTTTTTCACTTCAGACCATTCACAATTGCTATACTTTTATAACCCAATAAGATTTTAAAATCAAAATTAAATTATTCGCTAATTACATAAAAAAGCGCATTGAAAACAAAACCCGAAAAACGATCTTATCAGCTGATTTAATAGATACCACGTCATACCTACAAACTCGCACGGCGGCACGCTTGCAACGTTCAAAAGCCGAGCCGACACTTTTTTTTAAACACTGTGTATTCTGTAACCGTTCATTAACGACATAAATGACTATCATAATTATATTAGTGGCATGCGGTCTAGCCTTTTCGCGAAGTGTGCGTTACGATGTCAGATACACCCTGTATAGTTGTAATCTGATCTCAACGACAACGGTGCTGATTCTCTTGTGCATCCTTTTCTTTCCATTTCATCAAGAAAATAAAATTTTAGTTAATCCTGTCATATTAAGATACTCTATAGACAGTTTAGTCAAGATTGCAAACATGGCGACCAATAATTAACGTCAAAAGCGGACTAATTTGACAGGTCTAAACTAACAATTTATCTTCTGTCCTTTTATTAATGATTTAAAAAGAAAATTATGCACTGAACTTAAATTTAGTTTAATTTGTGAACGAGGGAATCAGGACCAATGTCAAAGCGGCGAGCGATGGGCAGCTCGCCGCCCAGGACCAGGCCCGGTCGACGGCGCGTTGTGTTTCACGCGCGCCTAAGAGAGATGTCAGCACACCGTGACGGGGTCCACGAGGACCGATGCCTCCTGGGTCTGGGTTTCGGGTTGGTTAAAAAAGAAACCGTGACCCTGGCGCACAGGCCAGTGAAGGAACACGGGTGAGTTTTAGTTAGTATGAGTCTGATATGCCCTTCCGCCTCGCCCGAGATCATTTGATGATTTCCCATCCAAAACAAAAAAAGGACAATGTCAAAATTTTGTCAACTATGTAGGTTACTATGTAGAATTAGAAATATTATTGACGCGTTGAAACTGAGATCAGACTGTGTTGACTTAAAATTACGGAAATAGCTTCCATAGAACACACAGTAACACTATCATAGTGATGAACTTTGTACTAACTCACTAAACACGTGCTAATAATGTCTACCTTTATCGACTAGTACATGATTAGTGAGTTAGGCGAATTTTCAGGGGAGAAATCTGACAGGAGTCAGCTGTCACTTTGTTTTGTAATATTACCATAATATTACATTATATCAAAGATGTTAAAATTTCTTCTTTTTTTAGAAATAAAAACCGGCCAAGTGCAAGTCGGACTCACGCATTAAAAGTTCCGTACCGTCACCTACATAAAAAAATATATATCATAATACGATTTATTATAATATCGAAGTACGCGTGCGCTGGGTTGCTCGCTTATAGCACCAGTTCATTCGGAGACGTCGCGGCATCACGTTTAAGCTAAGCCTTCTTCTCGGTCTTCTTGTGCAGTAGCACGGCCTCGATGTTCGGCACACCACCTTGAGCGATCTTGTATTCGTTGTTACAGATGAATAATACAACTGTCTGGCTATTACTTTTTGGTGGCACACAGGCTGATGATACCCAGACAGTGAAGTCTTAATAATAACTAACATTTCAGTTTCACTTTGTTTAAATTATATTTATTGTATTTTTGTCACACTGACTGTATTTAAATTATACATATACTTCGACTTTTCTGTGGGTTTTGTATTTATTTTAAACTAGCTTTCCGCCCGCGGCTTCGCCCGCGTGGAGTTCGGTTATATCGCGCTTTTTAGATTTCCCTCGGGAACATCATAATTTCCCGGGATAAAAGGTAGCCTATGTTCTTTCTCAGGGTCTAAAGATTGTCTGTGCCAAATTTCATCAAAATCGGTTGAGAGGTTTAAGCGGGAAAGCGTAACAGACAGACAGACAGACAGACAGACAGACAGACAGACAGACAGACCGACAGACAGACAGACAGAGTTACTTTCGCATTTATAATATTAGTATGGATAATCAGTGAATTAGGGAAAAATAAGTCGGGTTTGCAAGTAGAAAAATACAGTGACGTCGGTTGAGGAACAAATAATTGTGGGAATTCTGACTTCTAATTAATGTATTTCATCAGAGGTTCTGATAACCACTAATGGAAGTAAATAATGACTGTTGTTATTAACGGTTACAGGGAAAGTAGGTGATCAAACTAGCTCTACAAACACTTTTGTTATTTATAGCAGACACCAGGACGCCTTCCTTAGTCACTTTTACCTACACAGAGCTTGGCGTCTTTGAGGGGAACTTCTGTTCTAAAGCATTCACTGTTAGTTATTAGTCAGCAGTTGTTGAATGTTTATTTCTCTATAATTTCATTTACATATACTTTTCTTAAAAGTCCAGTTTTCTTTCGAAGCTATGTGTACATATAATGTATATGAATTTAAAAAAAAAAATCATCAAAAGGCGCAAGTATATGTAACAACTTTATTGAGAGCTATTTATTTGAGCCGTTTGGGATTGAAATACTAGGGGCTTGGAGTCCAACATCGCCTAGCAGTTGGTTGACTTGTCACATGACCAAAGGTCTGACCTATTTTTATCGAAAATAATCAGTATTGCCATCCAATGTGGAAATGCTGCCCGCCTTTTGGGCACTTACCCATTGACAGCTGTACCGACAATTTTTTTGATGTTCAATGACCTCCTGCTTTCTTCTTTAATATTTAATTGTAGGTACTTGTATTTATTGTATGTTGAACTGTGACCAACAGAACCTTTGCCTAGCAGTTGGACCGTTTGAACTGCCTATATTTATAAAATATCATCCTTACGTTTACGTATTCTTCTTTGTTGACAGCGCTGTTCTTCGCTAAACTGTACTACGAATTTTAATAGTCTTTACCATCATTTAGAGAATTTATTTCGAAAAGGTTATTTATGGATATTTTGTCAAGTCATATAAACCTAGCGAAGTAGGAGCGTTAATTAATTATATTTAAATATATTTTACCCTATTTAGTTACTAGTTAGTAAAGTGAATTCACTCTCAATGCCTAAACCTCCTGTGTACGTACGTGTAGTCGATCAAAGTTGATTAGCGAGAGACTCAAACTGTGATTGGACGTATTCATACCAGTGAAAACTTCGTCCTCAAGGCTAGGGGTACCTAACTCGCAAAAGGCTTAGCTATGATTTTTAGTTGGTTGCAATTATTATTTACTAGCTTTCCGCCCGCGGCTTCGCCCGCGTGGAGTTCGGTTATATCGCGCTTTTTAGATTTCCCTCGGGAATATCAATTTTTTTCCAGGATAAAAGGTAGCCTATGTTCTTTCTCAGGGTCTAAAGATTGTCTGTGCCAAATTTCATCAAAATCGGTTGAGAGGTTTAAGCGGGAAAGCGTAACAGACAGACAGACAGACAGAATGATAGACAGACAGACAGAGTTACTTTCGCATTTATAATATTTACTAGCTTTCCGCCCGCGGCTTCGCCCGCGTGGAGTTCGATTATATCGCGCTTTTTAGATTTCCCTCGGGAATATCAATTTTTTCCGGCATAAAAGGTAGCCATGTTCTTTCTCAGGGTCTAAAGATGGTCTGTGCCAAATTTCATCAAAATCGGTTGAGAGGTTTAAGCGGGAAAGCGTAACAGACAGACAGACAGACAGACAGACAGACAGACAGACAGACCGACAGACAGAGTTACTTTCGCATTTATAATATTAGTATGGAAGTATGGATGGATAACATGTTATATGTTATAAGACTTTTTTTTATTTTTGTACTGTACCCCACGTTTACAGACAAATGTGTAGGTACACTGAATGATTTGGTCCACTCAATCTATGTTCTCAGAAGACCTTTTTAGACATCAATCTGTATGATCTTTACATGATCTGAACAAGATTTCTAAACTCTAAAAGGGATTGCTCTTAAAAAATTTAAATAATTTATCGGCAGACTATTCGCCAGAAGAATAAAACTCAGCAATCAATACGCGCACAAGATATCTGCTAGAAGTTTACGACGATTGCAAGATAAACAAGAAAAAAAGTTTCGTTTACATTATTTCGTTTACATTATAAATATCATTAGTATTCCACGAGATACACTGATATGTACCTATAGGTATGTTGTAAATCTCTCCGTTGACTCAACTATGAAATAGTTTACTTCGAGTGTTTACGGTACTCGGTCGTGGGCGACCTACAGCACAGTTTGATATCGTTTCATGGCGTTCAGGCGGCATCACGTCGTGTGTCTAGTGATGATATAGAACTTTATCATTACATGTCCGCCAGTGAGTACCGAACCTACATCCTTGTGTCTTTAATGCGGAAAACAAATGAAAGATTGATTGATGTAATGGAAAATACGTCAAGATTGACTTATCAACTGCCCATAGGTAAACATGTAATAATGAGTTACATCATTTAAGTCAGTAGGTACCTATTTACGTGAATGTGTAATTAGCTGCGAAATATTATTGTTTGTGAGTTATTTTGAAATAAGGCGCTGTTCATTTATTTATTTAACTAGCTTTCCGCCCGCGGCTTCGCCCGCTTGGAATTCGATTTTATTGGGCTTTTTAGATTTCCCACGGATATATCATTTTTTTTTTCAATAAAAGGTAGCCTATGTCCTTCCTCAGGGTCTAACGATTATCTGTGCCAAATTTCATCAAAATCCGTGGAGAGGTTTAAGCGGGAAAGCGTAACAGACAGACAGACAGACAAAGTTACTTTCGCATTTATAATATTATAGTATGGATTTAGGTATAAAATTACAAACAAGACTGTACAAATGCGATGTTGATGTGTATCAATTGCGCTGTTCAAATAATTTTAAAATGTGGGGTTTTTAACAAGAAATGTTTTGGACTGTCAGTTTGTGAACCACTGCTGCTTTTGTATTGTTTGCAAATGTATTACTAACATAGTTTGTAGGCACATGTAACTAACACTATGAGTCTGGTTGCTCGAAATAAATAGATTAATAATTTAATAATAATTACTATAGTGTTAATGTGGTGATGTCCCACAAACAAAGGGACACTTAACAATGTGTCCTGTCAGCTACATGACACAGGAACTGATGGACGCTGGTGATGGCGCCAAACAAGTGGCAGAGTTCTGGGCCGAGTCCATTTAGATTGCTAAGAAATACATGAATACTTAATCAGATAAATCACTACATATTATAAAAGAAAGCCACTTTTACGTTCCCTATGTCGCTTTGTATGATTAAATCTTTGAAACTAACGGATTTTGATAGAGTTTCTTTTAATAGATAGAGTGATTTAAGAGGAAGGTTAGCATGTATATAACATGCATAATATGTAAGAGGAACAGTGATATTTTTTGAGGTTTCTAACTCATATCGCAAAATAAACCAATTTTTTTGAGCTTACATTGTAAACGCTGACTGAACCCTATGAGATAGATCAAAATGATGTACTACAGTATTGTGGACCTTAAAAATGCCTACATAAAAGTCTGCGACACCATATGTCTACCTACTATAGTTTCTTCATTATGACTACTTTTTTATGTTTGAAAAGGTTTTCTCGGCCTTATAAAGGGTTAATTAAAATGCCAGTCGAAATCAGAGCCTACTATTTGTTCCTTATTATTAATCCTCATGGGCTGGTCACATATGCCGCAGGACCGACAACTGTTGGGGTAAACGAGTCCTCGAGTGGATACCGCGTCTCGGCAAACATAGCGTGGGACGCCCTTGGGCGAGATGGAGTGACGACATCAAAAAGATGGCTGGTAGTGGCTGGCGGAGAACTGCTCAGGATCGAGCTTGTTGGCGTGCCATGAAGGAGGCCCATGTCCAGCAGTGGACGAGTAGGGGCTGATGATGATAATAATGATGATGATTAATCCTTACCCAAATAAATTACGTCATATGAAAGGTAATTTTAGTAGCAGCAGATCTCTTTTTGAATTATTGGAATTGATTGTTTCATTCAGGAGATATCACGATTTATTCAAAACTAAACACCAGAAAAAATCCGCGTGCCGCTCGCGCCCGTGCCGGCCGCATGCTACTTCAGTATTTCTCTGCCTAAACCGCGGAGGGAGTGTGGGGTTTCATAAAAAAGTTTAAGACAATAAACGACGTAGGACGACTGGTGGCAGACATTATCTCAAACCGGGACGATATCTACTGTTTTAGAATGTGTACACCAAGTTCATTTAAATACAACAGATTTATATAACATCTGCCCTTCCCTTCTTGTTCTACTGACCTCGTGCCAGATCAGCACGCTAATCGCGTAACACATTATTACATCAAATTTGAATCATTTTGAAGCATATTGCTAATCCGTTTCGCCGTAGAATACCTATGTCCGAAAAAATGACGTGTCTGTTCAGCAACGAGAATATCGCAACGAATGTTGTTAAACTGAACGTATTTAAAACCTGTCGCTAAAGATAGTGTGTTACAAAATCACCCTGCAGATCTCTAAGTTTCTCAATGAAAGCTTTTTTAGCGACATCGACATTTATTCATGTACCTCAATGACCGACAAACAAGTAACCGACAAGTAAGTGCTCCTTGTAAACAAGCAAACACACAGATGTATTATAAACCAGTAGCATATGTCGCGGTCACCGAATACAGATTAGTGTACTTAGTAACAAGGCACAATCGTTTAATGACAAAACCTTGTTTTAACGAATGATCTAACCACATTAGGCGATGGCGTGGCGGCGGCGCCGGTGAGCGGCGTGCGCGCAGGCGCCGCGCGCCCTGTGCCGGTGACTCAGGAGATACAAGTGTTCTTTGTCCAAAGTGTCGTTACGATACAAGTGACACTTCGTGAACCAATCTACTTGGAGGTATTATTAAAGTTTTGTAATAAGTGTCAGTGTTTGTACTTTAACCAAAAAGAGGTCTGTACCCTTGCTTTTTAAGCTATCTTCAGTAAAAACAGCAACACTTAACACAATATTCTATGTTATGGCCTAATCCAAAAACATCTGATGGCAGTGTAGAGCTAAATTATTGTGCTATCACTTACTAAAAGGAATACGGAACACATTCATCGGTGTTTAGAAGTTTCAAACAGATTATTTCGCATCACTGCTTGCCATCAGGCGGGATTGCGGTCAAGCGCTAGTTTATAACTTATATAAAAAAAAACTCTCTTGACAGTGATTTTCTGAAAACCATGATTAACTTGCTGTTAAAAAATGAGATATGTTAATTAAAGCCGGCCAAGTGTGAATCAGACTGTCGCACGAGAGGGCCGTACCATTATCTAGGAAAATCAGGTTTGTTGTATATTAACCACTTTATACATTTATTTTAGGTATCCGGTTTTTAGTATTTGTGTCTGTGATAATTTCAACTGCCTCAATCACTGTTCATGAAATACAGTTCGGTCACAGTCTGACAGACAGCGGGGTCTTAGTACCTAATAAAGACCCGCTGACATCTGCCTACACTTTTTCCAACGGTCTTGGAGGTGGCTTCTAGATTAACCCGATTCCACTGATTACCAGTACTTTACATAGAACGTTCGGCTACCTGACCTGCAAAACCCAGCTACTGGATAGTACAACATGCAGATTGCAACGACATCTGTACTTCGACTTGGTAGAACACAACACTTTTCCCAGATTCACAATATTAGTAATGTGTTCATAAACAGCCAATCAGGCTCCGTTTAGCCATTACATTACTCATCGTGGACCGAAGGTAGTTGTCTCAGTAGTACGCAACTCAAAGTAAACCGCGATTATATCAATTGCCATATGTGAGTACTTAATAATTCCATTTCTGCAGGGACACCTCATCGAACATTGCTATAAATAGTTGCGGTTTGTTAATTAGGTAAAAAACATTGAAGACCTTTTTCAGAAGTTCGGAAAATGTATACCAGTTTGTTGTTTTGTTTTATCTTAGTAGGCATGACTAATATTATTCATCGTCTAGTTCGACCTTTCTGTAACAAATTAAATATCCAACAGCCATATTAGTATGAAAAGCCTCTCATATCTTCGCACTGCACACATTTAGAAACGAAGAAAGAAACAATAATGTATATTATGATACAAAAGGAATTGTTCAAGGAAGTTCGAATACTATAGGCACCTACAATCTACATATGAACACACAGATGCTCGCTACCTACATGCAGCGGCTCCGATAACCAAACGTTTTAATAAGACAACTCATACATCTGTCACCATCCTCATACAAGGCAACACTTAGGCAACACTACATACATTTTAACCGCTTACTAACCAGTTAAAGTCATATAAATAAAGTACAGAAAATCAACAGCATAATATATCACAAAACGAAACCTCCCTCCAACAGTCAAACAGTTTGCATTCCATATTTTTACACTTATTAAAATTATTTGTTTAGCACGTTGATGAAAATGGGTATAACATGATAGTTTAGCATAAGGTATATCAAAATAGGTATTTGTGTAACTATGAATAGGGCGGGGGTACAGCACTGCGCGTTTTTACTATAAATTTGCAGTTAATTTGCTTAGCAATGATTTTCCGAGGGTTTAAAAAAGTTTACTTTAAGCTTTAAGTTAACAAACGTTACTTTAGTATCTACGTTCAGACGAATTCAGGTTACCTGGCCCGCTACGAACCTCAATAGCTCATTACTGTATGCGTGAATCTTTCAATCGAACAATTTGGACATACTTAGTTACATTCTTTACATTACTACTCTGCAGTTGTGTACACAGTCACTGTTTTTTTTTTTTTCTAAAATAAATATTTATAAGCCGTTGTGAGTTTCTACTGACTGTCGTATAGAGTGGTCCTTCTGTAACAATCTGTTTAGTGCACGTACCTACATGATGTAGAGGTAATTAAAAAGTATGTGCGCCAATAAGAGTGTGTACGACACATGCGCGCCGTTCTCACGAGACTACCGCCGCGATGAGACGGGGGCTCATGTGCAGACGAGACACTTGGACTACATTCAGATACCTGTACAAGAAAATGTTTGTACACACTCGACTTTATTCAAGGGCGATTTACAGCTTTAGTTATCAATAACTAGCTGCGCCACAAGGTTTCACCCGCGTTTTTTTTTATATGCCCCGCTCCTATTGGTCGCAGCGTGATGATATATAGCCTAAAGCCTTCCCGAATTAATGCGCTATCCAATGCAAAAAGAATTTTTCAAATCGGACCAGTAGTTTCTGAGATTAGCGCGCACAAACAAACAAACATACAAACAAACAAACTCTTCAGCTTTATACAACGTGTAACAAAAAGGGTATATACATACCAAGGGCATGGTATCTTTAGATGATATCAAACGATATTGAAAGGGTTTCAACTCAAAATAAAATACTCAAAAAATAGGTACCAAATTTTTGGTTTCGTGTTTTTCTTAAAATCAAATCATAACAAACGTGGCAGCACACTACATACGTTAATAACTACTCATTACCCGTCACGTTACTTGCCAAAATTCTATAAATGTCTTCAATATCTCTGTGCGAGTAGTATGATAGTAGCCTATCACAGGCGGTGTTTTTCCTCATAACTTCCTAACATAAAGAGATAGGATTAAAAAACCCTTCCAATATCGTTTGATATCATGTAAAGATGCCATGCCTTTGTTATGTATATACCCTTTATGTTACACGTTGTATATTAGTATAGAAGATATAAATATTGTATTTTCTTACGAAGATAGCATATTATAAAACATAGGTTTATAAGTGTTGGCATATTTTTGCTCGTGACTGTACCTGTACTAATTAATGAAACACATTTTATTTAAAAAACTATTTGAATTCCAACATTTTTTCTGTTCGTGACTATTACATATTTCCATACTGTAAACTGGAAAATGCTCTGCATGTTTGTCAGTCAACTCCTCGGTTGGCGTGTTTCATTTAGTAATGCTTTCGTTTCGTTTAGTACTTGACGTCTTAACACGTCTATCTTATTACAGAATAAGATAAGCTTGTGCTAAGCTCAAATCAAATCAAATCAAATCAAATCGTTTATTGCAATCCATAATGTACAGTTACAGGTGGTAAATATAATAATATAATATTGGAAACAATTATGGACCCTGTTGGGCACAGCAAGTTTTAAATAAGTAGAGAGAGGAAGAGCGCTTCATGTTTCCATTTATTTATTTATTTATTAAGTTTTATATAATTCTTATTCATTTATTTTTATTAATTGTATTAGAGTGAGTATTTATTCAATTGCTATCTCTTTATATTATAATATATATTATATTAATTGTTAAGTATTCATTCATTAACTATTTCTTTAAATATATTGATATTATTTTAATTGGTACCCGATTAAAATTTGTTCATTATTATAAATGTATTATAAATAATTAAGTATTTTAGTATATTAAATGTTTTTTTTTTTTTTTGTAAGTATACCTTTCTTTACAGTTATGCGTTTTTATTGAATTTATCTGTTAAATATTCTTGTAACGTATAGTAGCTTTTCTTGATTAGGTATTGCTTTAATTTAAATAAAAATATACTGGTTTTTTTCTGTTCTTTAATGTCTTCTGGTAATCTATATATATAAAAATGAATTGCTGTTCGTTAGTCTCGCTAAAACTCGAGAACGGCTGGGCCGATTGAGCTGATTTTGGTTTTAAAATGTTTGTCGTAGTCCAGGGTAGGTTAAACGGTGAGAAAGTAAGGAAAAAATGATTTAATAATAATGATGTATGAGCTTCATTGTTTTTACTTCTTCTCTACACTTTAGTGCTACCCTGGTACCCTGCACCTCCAAAAAGGAGACAAAATAAAACTCACAAGAGCAATGGGAGAATGGCAATGATAAATGTCACAACAATACAATATTAGTTTGAAGTTGAAGTTGGCTTTGTGACTTTTTATTAGAAACTTTAAACCGGCAGAGAGTATTTCTTGCTTTAAACGAATGCATCAACGGCTGAGACTTTTTTTTATGTACGGTGTATGGTACCAGGGTAGCACAAAAGTGTAGAGTCGAAACAATAAAGCTCATTCATCAATTTTAATTTAATATTACATCGATGAAGTTATTTTGCCTACTTTGAGGAGTTGCAAGGTACCAGGATCGCAGAAAAGTGTAGGAGAAGTCGAAACAATAAAGTTCATTCATTCACACAGGAACAACGGGAACGGGATAAAAAGGATATCCTATATCCTTCTCCCAGTTCTTAGCTACCTCCCTACCAATTTTCAGCCAAATCGGTTCAGCCGTTCTAAGTTATAAATAGTGTAACTAACACGACTTCCTTCTATAATATATACAGATTATCCTAATTTAAAATAGTAGTAGTAGTAAATAAGATCATGTCATATTGCCTTTAGGGCGGAACAAAGTTCGCCGGGACACTTTTGTGCTACCCTGGTACATAGCACCTCTACAAACTAGGCACAATAAAAGTTCTTTGATGTAATTATTATGGTTTAATGATGAATGAGCTTCACTGTTTAGGCTTCTCCTACACTATTGTGCTGCCCTGGTACCTTACACCTCCACAAAGTAGAGAAAATCAAATTTCTTCTATGTATTGATTTAATGATGAATGCAAAGCCGATTGATTACAAAGTGAAGGAAAACATTTTAAGGAAACCTGGCCTTTTGTAAGTCTGAAATCGCCAACCCGCATTGAGCAAGCGTGGTGATTACGCTCAGTCGTTCTCCTCTCTAGCTATCCCCAGCAGGGGGACGATAAAAAAAGGCTGATGATGATGAGCTTCATTGTTTCGATTTCTCCTACACTTTTGTGCTGCCCTAATTATCCTAATTTAAAAACTAAAAAATAAGATCATGTGATATTTATTGCCTTTAAGGCGGAACAAAGTTCGCCGGGTCAGCTAGCGGGTCTTCTAGCTGACCTTGCGAATTTTGTTCCGCCTTAAAAGCAATATAACATGATCTTATTTACTACTTTTTAAATTAGGATAATCTATATATATAAAAGAAGTCGTGTTAGTTACACTATTCATAACTCAAGAACGGCTGAACCGATTTGGCTGAAAATTGGTAGGGAGGTAGCTAAGAACTGGGAGAAGGACATAGGATATCCTTTTAAACCCGTTCCAGTCATTCCTGTGTGAATGAATGAACTTCATTGTTTCGGCTTCTCCTACATTTGTGCTACCCTGGTACCTTGCACCTCCTCAAAGTAGGAAAATAAAACTTCATCCATGTAATATTAGATTAATAATGAATGATGAATGAATGAGCTTCATTGTTTCGACTTCTCCTACACTTTTGTGCTACCCTGGTACCATACACCGTACATCTTTAAAAAAAAAAGTCTCACCCGTTGATGCATTCGGTAGCAAGAAATCCATACTAATATTATAAATGCGAAAGTAACTCTGTCTGTCTGTCTGTTAGTTACGCTTTCCCGCTTAAACCTCTCAACCGATTTTGATGAAATTTGGCACAGACAATCTTTAGACCCTGAGAAAGAACATAGGCTACCGTTTATCCCGGAAAAGTTTGATGTTCCCGAGGGAAATCTAAAAAGCGCGATATAACCGAACTCCACGCGGGCGAAGCCGCGGGCGGAAAGCTAGTTTATTATAAATTTTTATTGACATAGAATATGGACTACATGAGTGCAATTTTAGGTTGGATGGGGGCAAATTTAATTTATTTCTATGACGCAATATATAAGTCGTTTGTACATCTCCCCGTGTCTTATAGGAATCTGGATACTTACGGACTAATTTGCATAATTCCAAAATATAAAGGCTAACTAAGGTTAGAATCTTATGTTTTTGAAAGTGAGGCTTGCAACTGTCTGTTGATTCTATGTTAGTAATTATCCTTACTAGTTTTTTTTGCATGGTAAATAGGGAAGGAGCGTCTGTGCTATTTCCCCATAATATGATGCCATAGTTAAACCAAGCATGGGCGTACGCGTAGTATGTACTTAGTGCGGTTTGTAGGTTTGTGGTCTTTTTTATTTCGCGGAGAGCATATGAGAACTTGGAAATTTTTGATTTTACTGTCTGTATGTGTGTTTTCCAATTTAAATGAGTGTCTATTGTTAAGCCTAGGAGAGTGAAATTATTTACTGTTTCTAATTTATGTTGTTTAAAATTAAAGTCTATATCTATTTGTTTTTTCTGCCAGGGGTGAAAAGCTATTAATTTCGTTTTAGTGAAATTTATTTCGAGATTATGGTTTGTCATCCAGTTTATAGTCTTTTCAAGAATAGTAGAAAGTTTGTCGTTTAAATTGGCATTTGTTTGGCATGGGGTCAGGATAGAGATATCATCTGCAAAAAGTACACATGTACCTTCAATGGTTTTAGGGAGGTCGTTTATATATATGAGGAAAAGCAGACAACCTATGACACTTCCCTGGGGAATTGAAGCATGTATTGGTTTAACATCAGATCTTATGAGTTTTGCTTCTTTCGTTTTTTTATTATAATATTCGATCTCAACTATTTGCTCTCTACCTTTTAAATATGATATGAACCAGTCGTGGGCTTTCTCCAATGTATTAAGTTCACAGCATCGTACTAATGTGGCATGCAGGTGTAGCATATGTATAATGTGGCATGTAGGTGTAGCATATGTATAATGTGGCATGCAGGTGTAGTATATGTATAATGTGGCATGCAGGTGTAGCATATGTATAATGTGGCATGCAGGTGTAGCATATGTATAATGTGGCATGCAGGTGCAGCATATGTATAATGTGGCATGTAGGTGTAGCATATGTATAATGTGGCATGCAGGTGTAGTTTATGTATAATGTGGCATGCAGGTGTAGCATATGTATAATGTGGCATGCAGGTGTAGCATATGTATAATGTGGCATGCAGGTGTAGCATATGTATAATGTGGCATGCAGGTGTAGCATATGTATAATGTGGCATGCAGGTGTAGCATATGTATAATGTGGCATGCAGGTGTAGCATATGTATAATGTGGCATGCAGGTGTAGCATATGTATAATGTGGCATGCAGGTGTAGCATATGTATAATGTGGCATGCAGGTGTAGCATATGTATAATCAGCTTGTAATATTCCCACTCATGGCAACACCGTCTCCTCTTTTCGAGAGCAAACGGGCTGTAATCTACCTCGCAGGCACAGTGTTTTGGTATATAGCACAGATCTTCTATTTTTTTGTTCTAGGACGAATCGGTTTCCTTGCAGTATTTCCTTTTGCCGTTTTAAAAAGAACAGCAACAAATTATTCACATGACATAAAGAACCCACGACCTTCAACTCTTAAGCCTGAGGCCATTACCACTGGACCAAGACCGCTTTGATACCACTACATTATGTAGGTGTAGGTACCTATGTAATACATGTAGTTATACTGTTGAATACCTTGTTATTGGCCGGTAAATATCAGTTCCAGTTCCACGTTGTAGGACAGTCTCCTCTGCAAATTCTGCCATGCTCTGTGGTCTGTGGTGCGGTATCGAGGCCGCACATGCGTCGCCTGTGAATCACATCACACGCTCATTAGCGATAGGTGCCTGATGCCTCCCATCTGTAACACACAGATCGGTTTACACAGGACCTATCTGGAGGTAGGTATCAGCTATCTAGCTGTAGGAATGGTGAAACTGCTATAGGTACTAGTGCAGCGGCTTGCGGTAATTAGTGTGGGCGCTGTAAGCAAAAGTGATGCAAGTCGTCATCATGATGAGTAAGCTGTACTTTCTTATGCCCATTTATGGATTTTTTAATACCGCTGATTGATCTTTTGGGTATCGTTACAAGCAGTACACCCATAGTTAAACCTAGAGTATAAGAGATACATGGTACCTATATTTATCTACAATTTAAATAATATACCTGACCTAATGGTATAGGTAATGACCTACCAGGTGCATCCTATACCTACTAGACTAGACTATAACCAAATCGTTCATTACTCGCTTTAATCAAATAATTTAGGCCACACACAATTTCACTCTATCCTTTCAATTGAAAAAAGTCATCGGTCATTGCATTCCAGGCGGCCGTCAGTTCACATAAAACACGCACACACTGGCACACCCCATGTTTATGATCAAAAACTCACACACCTACAGCCATGTTAATGATCTAAACACGGCCGCATTAGATGCTAAGCAATAAAGACGGGCACACACGCGAGTCGTTAACATGACACCCACTTGAACTGGACTCAATTGAGACACCACCGCGCCGGCGCACCTTGCGGCCTGACTGCTGATTGATGGTGGACAATGTAAGGAGAACGCTGGGTGCTAGGATGGGTATAATTATCGGTATATTATTATGTGAAAAAGGAAAGCCTAGGAAGAAGATTTGTGAATTAAACAAGTATAATTTAAATGTTCTACTTCTATTAGACTATTTAACACAAAATAAACATACAGAGCTGTTTAATAATGAAGTGTGTATCATAGCGAGTGAGTCACAAACACTCCTGTTTTCGCGGACGAGTGCTATCGAAGACGTAGAGTGGACAACGCACTTTGAACGAACTATAATAAAACAGATTGCATATAAATAGTTTTAAGTACATCTGTATTAGTAGGTCAATTCAAAGGACAATGAGTGTATCTTTGAACACGAATGTGTTGTACGAGTCGACCTGCGACTTGCGCAATAGTTTCAGCGTGATTGTTGTACCTGATTTTATTTCATGAAATATAGCCAGGAGAGTAATCAAATATGCAGCGCAAACTCAGAACATTATACCAGTTACATAATTAAGACAATTTTTAATGTATCATACTTTGTAACTTGAAAGCTCTGTGTCAATTATTGCGCAGCTTTCACGCTGTTTAAAACTATACAGACGAACAGATGAACGACATATAGGTACTAGAGAAGTGATGTAACTAGATCAGAAAAAATTGCAAAATACTATAATCCTGAAAATATATTTATCTATGTTATATACGAAAACCTATATGTATATACAAATATCTATGTTTACGTTAATCTTCTTGTAAAAGCTGTGCGTCAATCAATTGGGAAAGTAGAATAATTTATACGACAAGCATCCATAACGACTTATATGTTAATATGATCTCATACCGCCCAGCAGGTCACGTAGGTTCATGTTTGTTAACTTTCACGATTACCGAGTAAAAACTGGTAGCCGTAGAAGGAAGTCAACTGGCAGAACTGATCATTTGACTAGTTGGCATGGTCTGACCGCATGGCAAGAGCTTTTGTAAAGTGCAGCATAGGTCAGAAATTTTTGATAGGTCTGTTTATGGGGATATCTAACCTTTGTGGGCACAACCCTGAACATACACATTAAGTATCTCCGAAAAAAGTTAACTTAGACATTCCTGAAAGTGAAATCTTGTAATATAAATTCTTGTAGTATAGATTTTTTTTTTTTTTTTTGAAAAGATTTTGACTTCGCGCAGACTGGATTGCGACTAGATTTTGAACCGTTATAAATTACGAAAATTGGCTATCAGGCTGTGAATATGCTTAAAGTTCCTAAAGTTGTTCAGGTTTCAACAAAAAACAGACGGGTTTTTACCCAAACTAACGGAACATTACCTACTTATTTTTAGTCATTCTTGTACGATTCAATATAAAGTAGGGTAGTACCCCAGTTAAGTCTACATAAATACAATAACAAGCCAACAAAAACATACATAAACTAAGTCAGTACCTCCTTAATCTAGGGGAATACCTTTTCCCTGCTATAAATACACTATAAATAAACCATATTATCCAATTTATATTATAAACGCGAAAGTAATTCTGTCGATCGTTCTGTTAGCTTTTCACCCATTAGTGAATGATTTCGTTGAAATAAGTATATGGTGCACATGTGGGATGAGGAGGAGGACTTTCAGCCCGGTAGTTCGTTACCGTAAGATAATTCTTACCTACGCGCAGGCAAATATCTCTTGGGTAAAGAACAGTCCAAAAACATGTGTTATAATATGAGTCTCATCCACGTAAGTTCCCGGTTCTCGACCGCTCCAAACAAAGCCACAATGATTGAGCGTCGTCTCCACAGCATCAGTTAGGTGGAAGACAATTAACGGGTCGGGGGTCAAGCGAGCCGGCGTCGCATACCGGTCAATTCCACCAATTGGCGCGCGCAGACGTGGGAACGGCGCGCGCGCATGATTCACCTCCTTAGTCCTTACTCCTTAGAGGTTTGGTTGCCAGAAGGTACATATAATTGCCTATGTACTTATATGTTTTTACACGTTTGTTGTAACATATCTATATTATTAAGATATGAATATTACCAATTTATCACATTTTACTTAGGGCCCTTTTTATACTCTTTTTATACATTTTTTCTAATACATTTATTGTCATTTTAAAATAAATATTATAATAAGCACTTTTACGCCTGAAGTACAGGTTCTACCTTGTTCGGGCAAATTATACATTAGTACTTTTTAAAGTC
Source organism: Sesamia nonagrioides (assembly GCA_017933935.1). NCBI lineage: Eukaryota > Metazoa > Arthropoda > Insecta > Lepidoptera > Noctuidae > Sesamia > Sesamia nonagrioides. The sequence goes on from JADWQK010002063.1 coordinate 3,149,273, forward strand.
AAGCTAATGTTATAAAAATTATGTAAAAAGCTGAAAAATAAATAATTTATAAAAAATCAATCAGTATCAACATCTTTGAATTCACTGTCTAAAATACCAATAAACTTATAAATAAGTTTGTTCGTATTATTTTTAAAGTTACCAAATGTTTTTATTAAATAAAATTGATTTATATTTATATAATACAAAGATCAGCTCGAAGTACATTTCTCAGGACTTTGAAGAATTGAAATCTGAAGACATCACAGTATTCTTGGGTATAACTCTGGATGCTAGGCTTCAATGGGGGCCACATATAGAAAAATTGTCAAAAACTCTAAGTTCTGCTGCATACGCAGTTAGGACAATTCGTAATTTGACTGATGTTGAGACGGCCCGTTTAGTGTACTTTGGGTATTTCCATAGCGTAATGTCGTACGGCATTCTGTTATGGGGAAATGCCGCCGATATTCAAACAATATTTGTTTTGCAGAAACGAGCTGTTCGTGCAATTTATAAATTAAGTCCGAGACACTCTCTCAGAGAAAAATTTAAAGAGATTAATGTACTGACCGTGCCATCTCAATATATTTATGAAAATCTCTTGTATGCTCATAAAAATACAAAATTGTTTAAAAAATACAGTGATGTCCATAATATAAATACTAGGAACAGGCACAAATTTATTGTACCTACAACAAAGCTCAAGAAAATAGGTGGCTCTTTCAGATGCCAATGTATACAATTTTACAATGGACTTCCAGAGGTGGTTCAAGATCTGAGCCTGAATAAATTCAAATCCTTCATTAAACGTAAGCTGTGTCAGAAAGCATTTTATAGTGTGAAGGATTATATTGAGGACAAAAAGGCTTGGGCTTGAGCTGCGTCCGATTTCTATACACTGATTGTTCTTTGATTTTTCAACTTGTAGTTTTAATATGTAATTGTTTATGTTATTAATTCAAAGCCCGTATTACACACTATGTAGCCAAGCATATTGTACGTTACGGAATTGTATCGCTGACAGAGGTGTTCGGCACTTGTACAGCTACACAGGAGCTAAACTTAGTATTCGGGAACACTGTTGGAGCTGCTGAACCTTGGACAATACTATCTTAGCATTGTGTAGATTCAATTTCTTAGTATTGTATAATTGCATGGCAAACGTGTGAGCACAATGTACGAATGTGCTGTAAGGCATTTATTTGTTGGGATAGTCGTTTTTTAACTTGATTGTGCTCTGGCTGTTGAGAGTATGTCAATGCTCAAATGTCTCGCTGATGGTGGCGTGTGTGTTTGGTTATTGGGTTCCCTTCAATATGGTTGAGCTGAATGATGCTGATCCATACGTCATGTTCGTGAACGGACGCCGTCAGTGGGGACTGGTCATCTCTTAGCTGCCACGGCGTATTTTAATTTCTGAATTGTTTTTTGTGTGTTTTCTATGAACGCTCTCAGCGTACAATATGTTTCTGCATCGTTCTCACACGGTTGATTTCAACATGAATGATGTAATCAAATATTTGTAACAATAGCTTGAAAATTTAAAAGTGTGTCCATGGAGTTTCTTGACCGTTGTTCTCCATAGGTACCTACTCTTTGGAATGGGCGACTAGCTTCATCTTATTGACTGACCGACCTTCTGACAATTCAAAAGTGCCTGTAACTGGTTTATTTGAAATAAATGATTTGATTTAATTTGCTAAGCATTTTTGTCAACAATGTAATTTCCTCAACCTATAAAATATTAACTATATAAAATACGTTATAAGACACTAGAAGACATAGCAAATAGACGACATAGAATATATAATAAATACATACATCTAATACAATTACGGATACTTTAAATACAAACGTAAGCGGATTGCATAGCTCAAATAGGCGCACTCTTCAAACAAATGAGCGCGATCCCCTCAGGAACTTCGCTGAAAAATTCAAACAAATCGCCCGCGTCTGCCTCGGCAATCAACCAGGTATTCCCGACAAATTGGCCTTAATAAAATACTCCTTCTAATTAACGAGCCACCCCACTCTCCCCCGTCGCATAACAGGGTAAAGCAAAAGGTCCACTCAAAAAAGAAGTAGGGAAAAAAAGGGAAGTTGCGCATCAAATTGTCGTGGTTAGTATATGTAAAAAAATATCAGCCAGTTAAATCAAGAGTGGGTGTTGCTTTTATTCAATGAATTATTACCGCAAAATATATCAACAAAATCAAAAGTTTTAATGGTAAATAGCAGCGAAATATTAGTAAGTAAGCCACCTATATTTTGGGCCTTCTGCCTTTCCGATCATATGTCTTGTTATAGGTGGCTTTTGGCTCCCTAGCCCGACAGAGGACAAAGCCAAGGGAAAAATAACAAGAAACGCCTTCTTAGATGGAAAGTGATCTGATCCTAATTGTGCTGAGAACGTCCGGGTTGCGTTGGAACGTATTCCATATAATAATGAGATTTTTTTTAATATTGAGTTCTTACGTTCATGACTCGTTATGCCCTCCCCCCTCCCCCTACTTAACTTTTGATATTATGGGATGCATGTACGAGTAGATAAACTTATCTGCTGCTGCTTATCTGTTTGCTAATTAGATTTATAAATTTTCTAGTCAAAGTTTATTGCAAACAGTGGACACTTATAGTCAATAGTTTTTTTTTTTTTGTTAGTCTATACTGTCCCGCTGCTGGGCAAACGCCTCTCCCAAATCCTTCCAGGAACTAGCCGCTGGTCATGCATCCAGATCGTCTCGCCATTGCTTTCTCGGCAACATCGAAGTGAATCTTTTCCTGCAATACATATCAGATTAGGAAGCTTTAACATTGTTTTTCTTGAAGCCTACAAAGGTATCAGATAATTACCCACCGGTGCGTCCGCCGTCCTGTGTCCGCCATCCTGTGTCCGCCGTCCCTCGAGCGACATACATCACACGCACTGACTGATAACTGTTCTTAGTGAGGCCGAGGTGCAAGGACCAAGCAGAAAGCGGGGTACCCTATGTTTAATGACATACACGGCATCGGCTCCACATTTCATATTCTACTGATAATATTTATTTTGTAATCGGAAAAATTACACCCTACACAGAATCACTACTACACAATCTTCCTATCTCGTTAGGTATACAGATACTTACCAATTCTACTTTAAACAACAGTGTTTTTTAAAGTAGAATTGGTATCAGTTTTAATAAACATAAATTATTACATAGCAAACAGTTCGGTTTTACAAGGGGTCGTTCAACTACTGATGCCGGTGTTGAACTTCTAGGTCATATATATAATGCATGGGAGGATAAATGCGATGCCTTGGGAATCTTTTGTGATTTGTCCAAGGCGTTCGATTGCGTTCTTCATGATACGTTAATCAGGAAACTCCGCCACTACGGGATCCGGAACTCTGCACTGGATCTTATTACATCTTACTTGAGTGGTAGGATTCAAAGCGTTGACGTCAATGGAAAAAGATCCTCTGGATCTTTAGTAACAATGGGAGTCCCACAGGGGTCAATTCTTGGTCCTTTTTTGTTTCTTATTTACATCAATGACCTGCCGTACCTAATAAAGGATAACCACGATATAGTGTTGTTTGCAGATGACACTTCACTTTTATTTAAACTGAAACGTCAGCAGCAGGTTACTGATGATGTAAATAGCGCGATCTCCAAAGTAGTCCATTGGTTTAATGTTAATAATTTACTCTTAAACGAGAAAAAAACCAAATGCATTAAGTTTACTCTACCTCACGTGAGGCAGGTGGAAACTAAAGTGTTGATAAAGGGCGAAGAATTGAAATCTGACGACAGCACAGTGTTCTTGGGTATAACTCTGGATGCTAAGCTTCAATGGGGTTCACATATAGAAAAATTGTCAAAAAAGTAAGTTCTGCTGCATACGCAGTTAGAACAATTCGTAATTTGACTGATGTTGAGACGGCCCGTTTAGTGTACTTTGGCTATTTCCACAGCGTAATGTCGTACGGCATTCTGTTGTGGGGAAATGCCGCCGATATTCAAACAATATTTGTTTTGCAGAAACGAGCTGTTCGTGCAATTTATAAATTAAGTCCGAGACACTCTCTCAGAGAAAAATTTAAAGAGATTAATGTACTGACCGTGCCGTCTCAATATATTTATGAAAATCTTTTGTATGCTCATAAAAATATAAAATTGTTTAAAAAATACAGTGATGTCCATGATATAAATACTAGGAACAGGCACAAATTTATTGTACCTACAACAAGGCTCAAGAAAATAGGTGGCTCTTTCAGATGCCAATGTATACATTTTTACAATGGGCTTCCAGAGGTGGTTCAAGATCTGAGCCTGAATAAATTCAAATCCTTCATTAAACGTAAGTTGTGTCAGAAAGCATTTTATAGTGTGAAGGATTATATTGAGGACAAAAAGGCTTGGGCTTGAGCTGCGTCCGATTTCTATACAATGATTGTTCTTTGATTTTTCCTCTTGTAGTTTTAATATGTAATTGTTTATGTTATTTATTCAAAGCCTGCATTACACACTATGTAGCCAAGCATATTGTACGTTACGGAATTGTATCGCTGACAGAGGTGTTCGGCACTTGTACAGCTGCAGCTGCACAGGAGTTAAACTTTCCACAGATTCGGGAACACTGATGGAGCTGCTGAACCTTGGACAAAACTATCCTAGCATTGTGTAGATTCAATTTCTTAGTATTGTATAATTGCATGGCAAACGTGTGAGCACAATGTACGAATGTGCTGTAAGGCATTTATTTGTTGGGTTAGTCTTTTTATTGACTTAATTGTGCTCTGGCTGTTGAGAGTATGTCATGCTCACTCAAATGTCTCGCTGATGGTGGCGTGTGTTTTGGGTCATTGGGTTCCCTTCGATATGGTTGAGCTGAATGATGCTGATCCATACGTCATGTTCGTGAACGGACGCCGTCGGAGGGGACTGGTCATCTCTTAGCTGCCACGGCGTATTTTAATTTCTGAATTGATTTTTGTATGTTTTCCATAATGGACGCTCTCAGCGTACAATATATTTCTGCATCGTTCTCACGCGGTTGATTTCAACATGAATGATGTAATCAAATATTTGTAACAATAGCTTAAAAATTTAAAAGAGTGTCCATCCATCTTGCCCGTTCTTCTCCATAGGTACCTACTCTTTGGAATGGGCGACTAGCTTCATCTTATTGACTGACCGACCTTCTGACAATTCAAAAGTGCCTGTAACTGGTTTATTTGAAATAAATGATTTGATTTGATTTGATTTGATTTGAGTGGGATGAGAGGAAATTGACGCAGAATCCCTAAGCGGTTGATAATAATGAGTGTTAACTTCAGCGACGCAGCTAAAGGACAAATATAAGAAAAAAGATGTGCGTTTCTCTGTAATATCCAAATTTAATAAATATGTAATCTTCATAAACGGCAGTTTTTACTCTATTTTTCTTGTGTAACGATCAGGTACCTAAATACCTGATCGTTACGTAAGAAAAGTAGACTCTTTTTCAGGTATTTACCTGATCGTTACGCAATTGGGAATTTGTTCGGAATTTTCCCATGGACCCAAGTTAAAGTAAAAACACGTTTATACCCTTAATTAGAGCATACCCACATGTAACCTTCTGATCCCGTTTACTCGCCGCTTGCTTACTGTTTGCGCCTGAACTCAGGCCTAAGGGTCCTCGGAAAAACTCCCTCTTTACCTTCCACTAAAACTAGTAAATAGTAGGATTAACTGTTCGCATAAATCACGCCGACCAGCGGCCGGTGATACACATCGCGGGACTGAACCTGCGCACTGCCGTCTGCCACTCACTTGATAACTCAACTAGCTGATAACTATCTGATTGAAAGTTTTCTTATTAGTGGCGCTGCGATTACTGAAGGGATTTAAATAATTGCTCTTTGTAATATGTGGATGATGATAGAAACTAGTTTTTGTTTGCAAACAAGCTCGCTGCCCACCTCATGAGAGTTTAAGGTTGGACCAGCTCGCGTGTTTGATCTGAAACATCAAGCTTAATTGCTGTAATAATATAAATGGTATTTCTTGTTCTTCCTGCCCTTGTTCCATGTTACTTGTGGTCAGCACGACACAGTTTTTTCATCATTCGTATTTATGAACCGCCTTTATACGCGTCCTTTAAATCAAAACTAAGTTACGCTGAACGTACTTTTTTATAAACTTTCAAATGTCCTGCACTAAGAATTTCTCCGGTATCGTGGGTGAATTTACAAACATTTAATTTCACATATATAAACACCCAGACTCGCAACAACTACCTGTAGGCCATACAAACATTATTCCATGCGAGAATCGAACCCGCGACACGCAGCGCAGCAGTTGATTGCTCAGCGTCACTTGCAAACAAACTTTCTCAGAGACACTAAAAAGTTCTCCGAAACATGTTGAATGATGTTCTGGTTCTGATGACACAACGATGTGCGTCCGTGTAGGAATTAGAGTGGAGACAGTCGTTTGATAAATTGATTATTAACTGCTTTGATAGCCCGTAGTGAACGAAATGAACTAAGTTCGCTCGAGTGTTCACTTGACTTCAGCTAACCGTTTAATCCCATAACCTGGAACACAAACGAGTCAATGACTGTTCTAATATTTTAAAACCTGACGCGTGTATTCATTAAGGAACCTGAACACAAATTTTTTTTCAATTGAAACTTCTCAGGCGGGTATTCAATAATTGGTCGAGTGAACTAACGAATGAGCGAACAGTGAAATTATAAGGTTCTGTCCAGACTTTATATTTTAAGATTTAAGATATTCATATTTAAGAAATTCAATTGAGATTTTTTTTATTTCGGTACGTCTTTTTTTTATTACAGTCGGAATTTTGATTAACCGTCTAAAAACGTGTGCGTTTGGAGACCCCCGTCATTAACGACGTTCCTTACGCTATACTCACACGTAAACACAGAGAATGTCTTAAGATACCCGTTTCTAATAGAGAGCCATCAAGTGTAAGTTTTAAGAATTTCTTATAAAGTTTTTGCCGTTTTGAATTTTCATTTTGACCTTTCTGTTCTGTTCGGCAAACTGGAATACAGAAATATCTTACACAGAGGGTCATTTTTACATCACGAGAAGATCTCTACGTGTTTACTCCCACCGTAAGCCCCATTAAAGAACTTCGTTTTAATCAAAAACGTAACTTGCTGAAAGGAACGGAACTTAAGACTTTCAGGGCTTATTTTTCAATCATTAGAACCATAGCTTTTATTTAAAGACTAATTATAACAGTTTGTGTTTACCATACAAAAACTATAAAATCGCACCTTCCTACTGTAATGCAAGTAAAATGTTTGTACCTAAGTTCTGGATGTAGAGAACAATACTTCGTAGGCCAATTCAGTCGGCAGCATTGGGCAATATGTTAGTTAATTGTAATTGTTCAAAGCACTTGTAAAAGTTCAATAAAGTAAAAAGCTCTCTTAAATGATAAAAATTTTATAGGTTAACAAATATGTACCCAATGAAAAAATACCTTATAACAATTGCTATCCCCCACATCATCATCACAACCTGCCGGCCGAGCTCGATTATGAATTGAGCGTCGTTTGTATGCGGCAGACGGAATATATCTTTATTTGATCCACTGCCAGGCATTATTAAAACGAGTTGACGACTCTGGAGGTAATAGGCGAGTGGTGCATATGGATGATATTGATTGAAATACATCTTGTTAGAATGAAAAATTTTATTACTTTTGTCTTGGCTTTCTTAACTGTTTTTGTTGTCTTTATATTGCTTAAAAACCTAGTAAATCACTATACCTTACCAAAGTATGTAATTACTAGAAAATAAAAAAAAAACAGAATACCAAAAACCCACAAAAGGCTTACACAAAATGGTGCTACGCGCTACAGCCAACTTGCTACGGCGTAGCTTGCGTAGGCCTCTAATATAGCGAAAGTCAAGGAGGGAAGAAGTTTTCTAAGTGGATATTTTTATTTATTGCATGCTAAACAAAGGCATTTCTCGTCAGGATATTTTGCATTTCTAGTTTACTAATTTAATTACACAACTACCAATCGTAACGTCATTTTTAATATTTGATGAATTTGAACAGAAGGCAAGTTCGTAATTGAAAATTATGAAAATCTAATCACAATTTAATAGTGGCAACAAACGCATGTCTAAAACTTGTCAAAATATGGGGAAATTAAATATGTTTCTGAGAATTTGATTAAATGTACAGAATCTAGTCTGTCTCATTTCGGCGACAACAAATGTCAGAAACTGGGCAAAATGTAGGGAAAATTTAATGTATTATTTGATAGATTGAGACTGAGATCAGACTATGAAGAGTGAAGATTGTTAAAATGACGAGAATTGTCCTCAAACTGTTTTAGATCGTCACATCTAACTGATCGAACTGCTAGTCTTGAACAATCTCTCTGTTCTAACCTGTTCTTCCACCTAGTTTAGAAGTATAAGTGTAGTGAGGAATGGATGGACTTCTGGCGACGAGCACATTGCGATGAGCGCCGCGTCCGCCACGTCGACCACGACTCGATGCCAACAACTTATGAATAGATGTGAGGTGACGGGAGTATGTAGATCTAACGCGTGATACAATTGTGAGGTGACGGGAGTATGTAGATCTAACGCGTGATACAATTGTGAGGTGACGGGAGTATGTAGATCTAACGCGTGATACAATTGTGAGGTGACGGGAGTATGTAGATCTAACGCGTGATACAATTGTGAGGTGACGGGAGTATGTAGATCTAACGCGTGATACAATTGTGAGGTGACGGGAGTATGTAGATCTAACGCGTGATACAATTGTGAGGTGACGGGAGTATGTAGATCTAACGCGTGATACAATTGTGAGGTGACGGAAGTATGTAGATCTAACGCGTGATACAATTGTGAGGTGACGGGAGTATGTAGATCTAACGCGTGATACAATTGTGAGGTGACGGGAGTATGTAGATCTAACGCGTGATACAATTCTTTTAGTAAACGTTATTTGATAACTAATTCAATGAACACACCAGAGTCAGAGAGTTTTTTTAATAATTATATACTAGTGCTTGACTACAATCCCGCCTGATGGTAAGCAGTAATGCAATCGTTCGTAAAGTTTGACTCACACATATTCAACCTAGTAGTGAGCTGATATGACGAGAACAAGAAGTTAATGAATCGCATGATGCTTTGATTTTTTTTTTATTATTTATAAACCAGCGCTTGACCCCAATCCCCCTGATGTTAAGCAGCGATGCGATCGTTGATGGTAAAGCGTGCTAGTTTATTAAGAGCCTATTCACTCTAGCCTTGAAGACACTCAAATTGTAGTCCGACGGAAACGTGGTATGTTTCGCTCCTATTGGTCGCAGCGTGATGTTATATAGCCTAAAGCCTTCCCGGTTTAAGGGGCTATCCAACGCAAAAAGAAGTTTTCAAATCGGACCAGTAGTTCTTGAGATTAGCTCCTTCAAACAAACAAACAAACTCTTCAGCTTCATATATTAGTATAGATAGATAAGACAGTGCCTCAAAACGCCCACCCTTCGCCATTTCCTAGTGCTTTCGCTCGGAAGATGTGCCGGAACAAACTCCCCAGCAGCACAGCTGTCTGTAAAAACCATAATACATTATTATACCCTAATCCTATATGTTGTGTGTCAAGTTATGTTTGTGCATGTATAGGTACCACTTAATAAAGAACGTTTCACCTTATGAAAATAAACATGACAAGCAATCAAATACTTTTCTGAGAATTGGACTGGAACCGCTTTTGAGTAAAGCGTTGATTGACGCATCATAAACATGCTCTTGATTCGCAACATGTGCACTTATATGTATCTGAACATTAGATCAGAGTAGTAACATGTTATGTAGTAATACAACCAGTAGCAGAAAGAGTATTATAATATACGGTCATTGTATACCGTTATATCAGCGGCAGTACTCATACGTCCACAGTATCACATATACTTGACCTGGTGGAAAAGTACTAGGGTATAATATAGCCGCAGAGCTGTTAGCTTACCTCGGTGGCCATCATGTGCGGCGTCGTCATCTGCTCATATGTCCGCACAGCACTCTATAAATCACTCGCCGACTTCAGTATTGCGCTCGATATGAAAACTGCTCCGCGATTCTATAGACACACTGGGAGATACTAATTCTTGTTATTGAAATGCGTTTAAAGCACAATTAAAATCTAACCTTTGTTCAAACGCATAAATTTTAATTGTGCTTTAAACGCATTTAAAGGCAAAGTAGAGGATATTTTGTTGTAAAATGTTATACCAACAAATGACTTGTGAACTTTATGAGCTTCTTCTACTTATTGTGTCAGTTAATATTTATGTCAATGCATTTTATGTCATATTCAAAGACACTAATTGAATCTTATTAATGTCTCCTGCGTTGCAAAGAATTTAGATACAAACCAAATGGTGGGTATGGTATTGTAGGTTGCAAAACAGCTGCGCCAAGTTTATACATAAGATTCTTAGACGGAATGTTGTCATAACCTTTTACTGCATATAACTTGCATTATTATAACCTAAATGGATGAACACTGGCACCTAAAATATAGCTACTCTAACCTAGCTCTGGAGTCCGGGTCAGAAATTTTCTCTAATAAATTTTTATGTCAATAAAAAAATGATTCATATTTAATTCCTGATAGGATCACAAAATTTTCAATTAGTTGTGTCAGTTCAATTTCTTCTATTCTTCTTCTTCTTCTTCTTCAGCCTATTGATGTCCACTGCTGGACAAAGGCCTTCCCCAAGGCTTTCCACGCTGACTGGTCTTGTGCTGCCCGCATCCATCGGCTTCCCACGACCTTCACCAGGTCATCGGTCCACCTTGTTGGGGGCCTCCCTACGCTGCGTCTTCCAGTACGTGGCATTTCTTCTATTAAGGTCAATCATTCATTTAAAATATGACACTTCTTATTTAACTCATTCACTCCCTGTACATCACCGTCCGAAAGCAGTTATCAGTGCGCTGCGATTTTACTGCGGTTTGATTGCGTGCGGCGGGCGGCTGGCGGCTATTCGCACTTACACTCGATTCCGTTATATTAAGCCATTTCACATCACATGCAAGACGCCACGTTGTTCGGACGCGAGCTTCTGAATTGTAGACTTGCAAGATGAAGTTATTGCTGCATTGAACAATGAACATCATATTTTGTAAGGAAAGTTATCGGTGAGAGAAGTTTTAGAGTTTGAATTATCATCGGCGTTTTTGAATACAATTAAAATTAGCAAAAGCTTGAAAAAAAGTCTTGCCTTGTGAGAGCTTTGGTCACAATATTGTATCAATAATTATCACTTTTTCCAGTAGTTACAGAAAGTCTTTGACGTGTTATTACATGAACTGTGTTTGAATGTTTTCTACATCTATAAAATGATTACATAATATTTCCTTTACGTTGTAAAGCAGACATGTTGGACAGCAATCGAGAGTTATCAATAAATAGGACACGATGTTAACACAAAGCGAGGGGAGAGTGGGCGATGTGAAAGGAGGTGAGATTAATTACTGAGCAATCGAAACCGACGCGGGGAGAGTGGGCCACGGCGGAGAATATGCTACTATTTGCATAGTAGGTGCCAGTCATTTGTGTACAGGAAAGAACGGAAACAATGATGATAGTATTTAAATTAGAAATAACGCTTTTCGGCTAGTTTGCCTTTTTTTTACTTTTGCGTTTATTGTTTCGCAATGTTTTAACGAAACCAATAATTTTAATGGAAAATATTGTACAGGTAAACGTTGACAAATTATTTTCATGAATAAAAAGATATAGGTAATAGTTCCAGTATCTACTTAAATATACCTATAACATACCTTTTGCTAATGCAACTGTTATTGTCATATAACGAACCAATAATGTCAAAAGTGTTTTCCATAATGTCACAGTCTTCAATACAAATAAATCCAGCCGCACACGACTTCGTGCGTCCACCTGAGCGGCGCCGGTTCGTCGCCTCCCCTACTGCCCTCTGATGGCGCAGGGCCCACATTAATTACTGTCCGCTCCAGGTACATGACGGACAAACATGGAGGCATGACGCACAGAAGGACAGCTACTTCCGACGTTAATAAATCAAGGGGAAAATTGAACGCAAGAGGTAAAGAGAGAGAGGGAGAGGTATGTAATTTTTCGAACAAGGCGTTAGTCTATGTAAGACTTCTAAATAATTTATCCGCATATCCACTATTGACGGCCGAAAACCCTGACTATTGGTAAGTTCTGGTAATCGTTACAAAATAATAATATGTAAATAGTTACGAAGATCATCCGCAGCAATACTTTTGTTTGCCTGTGTGGTAACATTTGGTCATCTGCAGGCTCAACGTTCCAATTGTTTTGGAATAACTCATCTCAATATTGATACAAAGAGGTATTGAATAAGTCGAATGAATAAGTCGAGTAAGAATCTAGGTGATAATCAGCAATGTAATATAAATAAATAAATGCACATTTGCGACTTATTAATTGTGTTTAAAAGGCTCACGTCCACGCACAATGGTCCGCTGGAGGGACTGAGTGCGGAAACCAAACCAATAACATAGAACATAGAAAGGCTCACGTTTGACCAATATATCGCCTAATCTGATATGGATGACGAACACAAATGAGAAAACAAGAAAACTGGCGTTTTTAACTTCAACGCTCAATTTTCAATACGCAGTCCTTTATTGCAATTCACAATGTGATAAATATTTATATTTTCCAGAAGAGACAATGTTGAATCCTATCAAGCACAACAAAAGAGAGATAGTGGTGAATAGATCCTATCGTTTATGTATTCTGTATAATCTAACTTACTCTAAACGAAGTTAAACCTTGGAAGAACCTCATTCTTCAAAGAAAAGAAAAACATCATTTGATCCCAGGTTGTTGTTTCTCGTGGGTTACTGCCCAACGCTTGACGGTTAATATTGGGATGTTGCATATGCTAATTAATCACTCTTGCTTGATTGGGTTTGCGGGACGTCAGATTTTCGATGTGAATTTCGCAAGTGGCTTTAAAAATACTACCACAACTAAAGCTTCTGTGTTACTAACTACTCGAACACAGTGTAAGCTAGACGTCCTGATTTAGTGGCCAACGCTGACTGCGGCCGATAGGCTCCAGGTAGCGTCAGGCGCGTGATTAGACAATGACGGACTGCATTCGTCTGCTGATTGTAATTTACCGTGTTGGGACGTTGGGGGGCAGCTCTACTGACAAACTGGCATTGTCTCATGTAATGAGTTAATGGTTTTGTAGTCGAATAAACGGGTAGGGGTTGACTTAGAGCTTATTTTTATGCAAGGCGTATAGAACAGTCAGTACTGATGCCTTACCCGTACTGGCAGGTGTACTTCCAGTCGATCTTGAAGTACAGCGACGTGCTTCAATGTTCTACTCCGCGAGAGTGGAGACCATAGACACTAACTTTGTTACACAACGCGACCTTAATAGAATTTCTAGATTATTTAAACCTCAGACTGACGTCTGGGAGGACCTCTTATCCGAATGACAAAGTAGGTGGGATAATTCCATCAAGGGCCGGCACCTCTATCTATTCTTTCCATCCGTTGGCGATCGGCTGTCTAAGACATGGCTGGAGGTTGACCACTGCGTTGCCCAATTTCTTACAGATCATGGCAACTTTAAAAGTAAACTGTATTCTTTTAAACTTGTTCCTTCGCCTTTGTGTCAATGTTCTACATCGAACTGTGAATTTGAACAGTCCGCACATCACATCTTGTGGGAGTGTATTCTTTGGCAGAATGAACGCAATATTATGTTGGATAGTATACAAGTTACATCCGGAGTCGTTTATTATACGGACCTTGTAGAAACTAGAACCAATTTCCGTGCATTCAGGAGCTTTTGCCATACCTATTATTGGAATCAATTGTAACAGCACATACCTACTTAGGACCCATTAACTTAATCAAATTTTATTCCGTGGTGCTTGGCAATCTGGGCTTCTCCCAGTTGCAATAATGTCCCTTTGTACCGATTGGATTTGTTCTGTTCTGTCTCCTGCTTGTTATGGAGGGAAGTGGAAAAAATATCTTTTTCTTACTACTCCGCTATTCTTTTCTGATTAATTTCGTTGCGGGACTCAAGACAGTAGAATCGTTTCTCCGGGACTCGTCGAGCTTCATTGCTCGGCGTTTTTCTGGCAGTCACCACTGTTGATTCTGGCTTTCAGGAGTTGCAGTGGGTGGGATAATGTGTGGCGGGTTTTATCCCAAAAAAAAAAAATGTCTTGGAGCTCCCTGTTAATCTTTTAGGGGATGACTATACGCGACACGACTAACTGATAAGAACCACTGTTTCAATGGAACTAACTCTAACGTAGCGAAAATAAGCATCTCGCCACCTTTCATTCCATAATTACCATATTTTGCATATTAATCCTATAGGGCTATGCTTGAGGTTTTACTGCGTGGTCAAATCAGAAATGAGGAGATCCGCAGAAGAATGAGAGTAACCGACATAGCTCGAAGCACATTGCCCGTAGGACCGATGCCCGATGGGGCCGACGTATTCTCGAGTTGGGACCACGTACCGGAAGACGCAGCATGGGTAGGCCCCCGACAAGGTGTACCTACGCCCTGGTGAAGGTCATGGGAAACCGATGAATGCAGGAGGTGCAGGACCGGTCGCCGTGGAGATCCTTGGGGAAGGCCTATGTCCAGCAGTAGACGTCTTTCAGCTGAAATAATGATGATGCATATTAATCTTAAGTTAGTTTCCATGAGTATATATATATATTTATATGTATATATATATGACATATGTACCATATATATATACATATCTTTATATATATAATTCTGCTGTACGTGTGTATGTCCTTGAACTCCTCCTAAACGGCTTGACCGATTTAAATGATTTTTTCTGTATGCGTTTCAGTGGTGCCGTGGATGGTTTAGATTCACAAATCAGTCCGGCAGATGGAGCTGATTGCTTGAAAAAGCATGTGATTTCGGAAACGTTGTTTTGACTTCTCCTACAGTTTTGTGCTACCCTGGTACCTTGCACCTCTACAAACTAAGCACAATAAAAGTTCTTCCATGTAATTATTATGGTTTAATGATGAATGAGCTTCATTGTTTCGACTTCTCCTACACTTTTGTGCTACCCTGGTACCTTGCACCTCCACAAAGTAGAGAAAATGAAATTTCTTCTATGTTCTATTGCGATTTAATGATGAAATGTTACAAGCCGATTACAAAGTGAAGGAAAACATCTTAAGGAAACCTGGACTTTAAAGTCTGAATTCGCCAAACCGCATTGAGCAAGCGTGGTGATTACGCATCCTATTCCTCGGATTAGCAATCCTTCTCCTTATGAGAGAAGAGCTGTGCCCAGCAGGGGGACGATAAAAAAAATGTTGTTGATGATGATGACGAGCTTCATTGTTTCGACTTCTCCTACACTTTTGTGCTACCCTAATTATCCTAATTTAAAAAGTAAAAAATAAGATCATCTAATATTTATTACCTTTAAGGCGGAACAAAGTTCGCCGGGTCAGCTAGTAAATATATATGTATGTAATATAACATGTATGTGTGTCCATGAGTATATGTATATATATATTTGTAAACACACCCACGATATGAATGATGTAATCAAATATTTGTAACAATAGCTTAAAAATTTAAAAGAGTGTCCATGGAGTTTCTTGCCCGTTCTTCTCCATAGGGACCTACTCTTTGGAATGGGCGACTAGCTTCATCTTCGACTGACCGACCTTGTGACAATTCAAAAGTGCCTGTAACTGGTTTATTTGAAATAAATGATTTGATTTGATTTGATTTGATACAGGAAAAATTCCTAGTGTGGGCAACGACTCTTTTTATAAAAAAAGGAGTATCTGTTCTTCACAAAAACGCTTAACTTAACAATCTAAACATAACTTAACCACATTTGACTGGTTGAACAAAATCAGATGATGTGCAATATCAATTACCGCTCCGATCCGATCACTAGCCCGGCTGCTCACCACCCCCGTCGGACGTCATGACGTCACCGACTCAGCAAAAAGGCAGTCGCCTCGATTTGGGCGCACGTTATATTAATTACGACCGGTGATTCTCTAAGTAATGACCCTTGTATATTTGACAGCCGACGCCGACAGGTACCGTCCTGGACATGGAACAGATGGAAGAGCTATAGGGTAATTTGTCGTACTATTAAATGTAATAAATAGAGAAATGTCACTTTGCTATATATATGACTAGCTTTCAGACCGCGGCTTCGCCCGCGTGCAGCTCGGTTATATCGCGCTTTTTAGATTTCCCTCGGGAATATCAATTTTTTCCGGGATAAAAGGTAGCCTATGTCCTTTCTCAGGGTCTAAAGATTGTCTGTGCCAAATTTCATCAAAATCGGTTGAGTGGTTTAAGCGAGAAAGCGTAACAGACAGACAGACAGACAGAGTTACTTTCGCATTTATAATATTAGTATGGATAAGGATGTCGAAAACTGCTGCAAAGTGTTGAGAAATGTTCTGGGCATGCTGAGCTCGCCATCATTTAGGATTAAAACTATTTCTTAATGATCTATCCCCACCGTATAGAGGTCGCATTTCAATGTGACCAGAGCATTAATATTATCAAATAAAATGGATAATACCAGTCGGGAAACTCGGAAAAACTGAGAGAAATAACTATGTCGGTTCCAAAATCTATCAGGTTTAAGTAAATCGGACTCATCCAGAGTGTGTTCATCATCTTTGAAGCGGTAGAGGTGTATGTAGGTGTACGAGTGGCGGCCGGCGGCCTGACGAACTGGCGGCCGAGCGGACTGGCGGACTAGCGGCCATTAGCGAGATATGAAAGAACAGGTCAACGCGGCCCTAATCGACGCCGCAATCCATCACCCACGGGGATAGGTGGGCTGGGAGCGTCAGCAGCCTGGCTAAGGTGAATATTTATTACAATTCAATCGTATGTTCCATAGACGCAAAACACTCCTGCTCAAATTATTGTTTAGTACTTATTTTTGTGTAATACCATCACACATCAGTTTGAAAAATATTTTTTTTTTAAATTATCAGCAGAGTGTAGATACAATTATAGTTTAATAGATAGTAGTAGGTGGTTATACCAATACTCAGCTTTAAATTAGTTTTCTATCACATTCCAACAATTTTGACTTCAACAATATTTTATAACAATGTCTTAAGTGACGAGCCAGGTATCCAAACGGAAAGATATTTTATTTCTTTATATGAATACACACACTTTATATGAATTTAGGATTTGGAAATGATGGATCATGTTATGTTAGTTTATTACAATTTTTTTATTGTTTTGCAGACGCTACGCCGCCGTGAGTGACGGGACACACGCGTGCAATTACATCAAGCTGCCTCGGAGCAAACGTTACCATCGATAAATTATTATTATATTTAGGAGAGCGGTTAATGCTGTCCCTGTGACTAGTTGAAGCGATTTCTTTACTTTATCATTGACTCAAAGACAATGCGCGTTAATCAAATTTATATGATTGTGTTCAAAGTGGTTAAACCTTTTTGATTAATTATGTGTGTTGAGTTAAGAAAAGATTTCATTGGCACTGCATGTTTCGTTTAAAATTTCTATATGTACAATTGTACATGCCTATTAAATATTGTACTACCTATATGATTAAAAAGTACAAATGAATACAATAAAGAAATTTCATTTGATTTGATCCAAATCAAACGACTACCGACAAATATATTATTTTCAGCATGATGGTATAACCAGCTGCAATCCGGTGCATTCAAGAAGTTAGAATAGAATAGTTCTTTATTTTAGTTACGTTAGTACCTCTGAGGTCGATTATTTTGACCTCGACACATATCTTGGCAATCATTGCACATGATCGCTGGTTAGGTCACCCATTGTATATGTAAGCTGACATCAATGCACAATAGCAAATAGTGCTCGTAAACATACGTCAGCGCGTATTGTCAAGGTCCTAGTCCCGTCCCATGTAGTTGAGGTAGGTTACTGCTAGTTCCACATAAAGGTACATAGTTTGCAAACAAGGAGGTACTTTCAACGGTCGCTTTTCTTTTACAGATTAGTTTGGTCAGCCATCACTGGGTGGATTAGTTTCATCTATGGACACCAAAAGGTCCTTTCGAGGTATGAGGGAAATTGTGTTAAGGTCACTCCTCCGACCAGACTGACAGAGGAACAGGGTGAAAGTGCACTCCACCGAATAGACTGGTGTTAAGTCTTGCTTACCCAACGATTGATGTCGGGAAATTGTATGTATGCTAGTTGCATAGTAAACTTAGCTTTCGAAAAGCTGGATCTGCATGACGTCAGTATTACGCGCTGTTCGCATTTTTGGCGTTATAGATACCGCTACAGGTCCAATTCCTTCCTGGTGGACATATAGTGCAGCTTGTAATACTATTACGTTCTACCCTCTTTTTCATAATCGACATATTCTAACAGATGCGATTGCAAATGAGTTTTCTACACGATATTTTCACGGCATATGTCTGTAAAAAGATCTCACACTCCGTTCCAATCTGCCGGTAAACATATTAGGCGTCACCCACGGATCGAATGGAGCCGCATCTGCACATTCTGATTGCGCGCCATAAGGCGGCGGGCTCATCTGCTAATCCATTAGCCACCTCGGTCCATATTTAATTGTGAACCCTCTGTGCGTTGCACCTAAGCGATTGTCCGCGGACGCACATGTCGTGCCCTAACGTATAAAATTTGATAAATCGCACCGTCAACATGTGAACTACCCTCTTAGCTTAAACGGCCCGTATTTCGTAACCGATGGTACACTGATTTGGGAAACTGTAGCGTGTGCCTCCAGCATTAGATTTAGTTTTCGATTGGTCAGTAGAAAGTATAAGTTATCATCGTTTAGGCACGCATGTTTAAATGATGATATTCGAGTTTGAATTTTACATCAAACTGACAAGGTTGAATTTGGAATAGAGCCAGAGAGATAATTGTAAGGTTTGACGGGCGGAATGGCAAATGCACTTTAGTGAATGCCCGTGCAGTAACTGATTTCGCGAGGGACGTAGGTAAGATAATACAGATGTTTGAGGGCCGAGGTAGCCCCTCCGAAGAGGGCTTCACATTGATGACAGAAGCAATTTCCAGTGACGTTCTCGATTAATATAAATGTATTACATTACCTTTGCTTATGGTGAAATGGCAGAATGCATTGAAGCGGATAGAAAATATTAACATGGATAAAGCTTAACAGAGGATAGATATAAGTAAATAAGTACGAGTACCTCCTTGTATGGTAGATAAGTACCCCCCTGGAGGTTTGCATTCAAATATTTATTTGTTTTTGTGTATAGTTTTGTTTATTTGTTGTAGGTACTTAGGTATAAGGTTGTAAAAGATCGCTCTTAGCGATAAGACTGCCCATTGTGTCACCCTTTGTAAAATCTTTATATGTATTTATGTTCTGTATTCTATACGGTGTACATAATAAAGAGTGTTCTAATCCATGTTATAAAAGTAAAAACAATAAAAGAACACAAAAATTACAACGGATACCTACAAATGAAATATCAATAGATATTTACGAGCTAGCCAGTGCACCTTACTGACCAATCCGGGCGGCCATCCTTAAAGCAAAAGTGGTGGAGAGTTTTAGAATTGATACTTACAGGTTGTTCCTAAAAGTAGCTAAGTTTATGTTTTACTATTGGTTAAGTTTTTTTTTTTTGTATTATTAAAAGTTCATTAATATTAATGTCTATATTAGGTATATTAATATCTTTAGTAAATATATTTTTATCAATGTCTTTATTGATACATAATTTTATTAAGTACCTATTTAAATTTTGTAAATATTCGTATTTTATATTTTTATGGGTGATTTTGTTCTTCAATGATATAAGGTAGTGTAGGTCGCGGAAAACCGCTGGATGCGGGACGCGCAGGACTGGCCGTCTTGGAGATCCTTGGAGGCCTATGTCCAGCAAGGGACGACTTCCGGCTGAAATAATAATGATGATGATATAGGTAGTTGATTAATAAGTCATATGTACTTTGACGATCTCTTGCCGTCTCTTTCCTGTACTTTGGATGTAACAGCTCAGCTGTGATGACGCTACGAGTACTAACTTCATTACTATTTGTGTTTTAATTAGTTTTATTTTAGTTTAACTCATAATAAATAAAGAAATTACTGCAGCAGTGTTAAAGAATATCATCAAAACAATAACATAAAGAACCTCTGTTTCCATCCAGATTTCAAATTGAATTACCAAAATATTCCGCTTCTGTCCATAAAAATTGAATTTGTAAACTTGGAGCATTCGAGTTTGGAACGAATAAAAACGATCCATCAATTGTGAATCGTCCGCGCACCGCTAAACTTTCACCGTGAGCGAATCGATACTAAATTAGCTAATGGAAACTTGATAGCGGGCAAAAAACTGAATCCCTGTAAACCCCCATAAGCGCATTTTGCAACGATAAATCTCTGCATTGTCTCGTTTGACGACAGATGGCGCTTTATGCCACCCTCTACAGGTAACTTTATACTCTCAATTGTGTACATGAGTCGTAAAGCGCTTCACAAAATACCGTATAACTTTCGTAGTTCAGTAGGGTAGCGATGGAAGCGCTAATGTGTAAGGTAACAGCATTAGACACGTACAATAGAATATTCAATTATGTAAATGCGCGAGGTGTGGGACATGTGTGCGTTTGTGCGCGCGCGCCATCCGCCATTTTTGTGTGGATTACCGACGCGTTTGAATTGTAACGGCCGGATTAGTGGCACTCGACTATTGTAATGTGTGTTGCGCTGAATTTTGAATTAACGTGATCGATTTAATTGTTCTAGCTTTGTGATGTTCAACCCGGGCCTCTTTGCGCAGCGGCCGCGTTCGCCACCGCTACGTCACGGAGGCTGTCCTGACATACATACATATTTACTTAAATTCATATTATAATAAACAAACAAAGGATTATCTCGGTATTACTTTTCCGCAAGATAATTAAGAACACCCACAAGGGTTCACCCGCGGGCGTTATCTAGTATTTCATAATCTGTAACCTAACCGTTAATCGTACTCATGCGACCAGAACCTATTAATCTACATCAAAATCTAAAAAAAGGATGGAATTGAAATGATAGTCATAGATTTAATTCATCCCTATTGATAAGAAATCTGCATCAATCCCGCTCCACGGTGCACAGCGGACCAATAACTTCCCCTCAACGACATTACTTTAATTATGAGCACATAATTATTAGGGACAATTCGTTAAAAGTGCGCCAGATCAAATTTCAATTAAAACTTTACGCATTACGTGTTAAGGGGAAGTAGGAATGATAAAAATATGCGCGCGACGACGCACTCTAATGGTAATCACACTTAGTTTTAACTCCGGGATTACACGCGGCCCGCTCCCGGAGTGATCGCTGCCGGCCGAGCATCCCTTCCTGTTGTTTATGAATCACATTATGCGATGTTACCTCTGGGATTATGACGACCATTAAGAGTATGGTGTATTTTTTGTTAATGGTTGACGGTTCAAAATGTGGGAGTAACAATGTAAATAAGATTTGCAGCAGTTTTTGATTTGATTGCTCCAGGAGGGTATGAATTTGACGCACACAATTAACATTTTTGGGGAACAAAAAAGGTATTTCTAGGTATAAATACTAACATCAAAGTAATCTGTTTCCGATCTAGCATTTTCCCTGACTACAAATCTATTAGTTTCTAAACGTAGCAGCTTTCTTCCAAATCATCTACATTATCGATAATTATTATTTGTTATGATATTACAGCAATCAGACGAGTCATTACCGCTCATTACGGGGTGGGCAGCGACGTGTAACGTACGTGACGTCGACGAACAGCCGCAGATAATACGATACTCGACGAATACTCAGGGTTTGGTCGGATTATGTGGAATCTATGAAATTGTAATCTTGTTGTGATTTATATGGAAGAGTACTTATACATCTCACAGAAAATGTGATTATTATTCAGTTTAATTTTCTCCTTTAGTAATATCAAAGCAGAAGAACCGTGGAGAACCTTGCGGGAGGCCTGTGTCCAGCAGTGGAGGTCTTTTGGCTGAAATGATGATGATGATGAATATCAAAGCAATGGCATGGGAGGGATAGAATTTCTTACCTCATGTTGTTTGTTCCCAACACTGCTTTTACCCTTCTTTTTAAGAAATTTAGAAATAGTCCTAACATTCTGAAATCACATAAAATTCCCTTTCCACTCACTTCTAAACACGCTCAATCAACAAGCGAATTTAGCGCATTGAAAATGTGGAACCGCCACGAGTGCCAGAGCCGCACTCAGAGAGCTCTAGTGCTGAGCAAAACTAGTGACGCACCGACCTGCCTGCACGCGCTCAGAGAGCTGTGGAGACTTCCTGGTCTAATGTGCGATTGACTGGACAAGCTCATCGCAGGGAGTGAGAGTTAGCTGTTAGCAACAAAACTAAACAAGACTGCTAAAGTAGTCTACATTTTACACTACATTTACAGAAAAAATATATTAGAATTTTAGTAAATATCGAAGATACAGACTCTTGCCAACCGCACTTTTAATACCTAAAAATATTAACCTTGCGCTGTCTGTAAATACTTGAAATATGTAAAGACTCTTGCCAACCGCACTTTTAATACCTAAAAATATTAACCTTGCGCTGTCTGTAAATACTTGAAATATGTAAAGACTCTTGCCAACCGCACTTTTAATACCTAAAAATATTAACCTTGCGCTGTCTGTAAATACTTGAAATATGTAAATTTGTACGAAAATATCCGCAATTTTACACCAATAGAGGAGATATCCAAACAAAAACATGAATCACTTAGACATGAAAGCACATTAAACATACCCACTTCAAGATTAAAAATGCACTCATCTAGTATATTTGTTATGTCTATTAAAATATTCAATAAATTACCTGAAGACATCAAAAATATAACTAAAAATAATATCTTTAAAAATAAAAAGCGTAAAAAGTAAAAAGCGTATGAAAACACTAAATTACTGTTAATTTGAAATTTAATATGCTAATGAGTGCACAATTTATTTTAATTCCACAATATCTACACAATAAAATTGAAAATATTTAAGTACCCAGTTCATTATAATTAATAGTAATAATGTTAATCGTGCAATATAAAAATAAGTTTAAACCAAACCACTATATAAATACTTATATAAAATATAAATACCATAAAAGCATAAAATATTGTTATTTAATGATAGCATTTTAATTATTAGGTACATTTTTTTTTCCTTGAAGGCGTTCTTGCGTTCATTCTCTCTCCTATAAAATAAATAAATAAATAAAATACTTCACCGTGCCCAACCTGTCGGGCATAGTAAAATATTTTTTTTTTTTTTTATAATTGATAATTGATTCTATATTTTAATATATGAACTATTATGTAACATTACGGTATACAATAAATGGTTGAATATTGAGTATAAGGATAAACATATTATTGATAAACATATTATGTGAGGACTAACATATTACTTTACTTGGGCCTACATCGATAAAGAATAAAGGTAAACAAACCGTTGCTAGGCGACAACTTGTTTAGACCTAAAAAGAAGACTGATGTTAACAACCATTTCTAAATAGATGATTTTCATACCATTAATATTATTCTACTTCGTACTAATGTAAACAGTTTATTTATGTTCAAATGTTTATGATTTGCATGGAATGCTAAACAGATTTGAATAAAATATGACACACATGTAAGCTAATTTCCCAATAGGTTAAATTTTTGATACATATATTAAACGTAGTCCATACTTGAAAGTATTATAAATAAAAGTAGTTAATATACGCAAAATTGTACTGACAAATGTCTCAACTTTATTCATAGTCTGAATTCCACAAAATGCGTTTAATGCCTGGATTTCATCCAAGCTTCGTTTTTTGAAATAACAAGTTAATATGCATCTTTTTTAAGTTCATCATCATCATCATCATTTCAGCCGAAAGACGTCCACTGCTGGACATAGGCCTCCCCCAAGGTTCTCCACGACGACCGGTCCTGCGGCTCCCGCATCCAGCGGTTCGGTTTCCCGCGACTTTCACCAGCTCGTCGGTCCACCTTGTCGGGGGCCTACCCACGCTACATCTTCCGGTGCGTGGTCGCCACTCAAGAACCCGTCGGCCCCACCGGGCATCGGTCCTACGGACAATGTGTCCAGCCCACTGCCACTTTAGTGTTGCAATTCTTCGGGCTATGTCGGTTACTCTCGTGCTATACTCGTTCGTTCGTTCTCGTTCTCGTTCGTTCTCTTGTTCTATTTTAGTTATTCTATTGAAATATGCCGCAATAGGAATTGTTAATAAATAGTTAGCATGTAAAAGTCGATAATCATATAAATAATAGGAGATTTGTAAAACGGTTGTGACAACCGTAAATTGGTTTGTTTACCTGTATTCTTTATCGAGCTTCACGTAAATACAGTTAGTATTCCATTTATGAGCTGATGATCATTAAGGGTTGATCATCATCAAACATGATTAAGATAATGGAGACGGATACACTTTTATACAATATTGGACTGGATGTATAAAGTAGGCATTCATATTTAGGTACTACATTATCAAACCATTTCTGTATTTTGATTTGAAAAAGAGATTTAGTAATAGTGAATTTAATTTTAAATAACAATTTATAATAAATATCAGCAGATTTTTTTAATGTGTGTTTGTAGTGTGTTATTTAATCATTACACCGACTAATCGCTATGCCACCATTCACACAACTATCCATTGGTCCAGCTGATCGAATACTCCAAAATAACTAGTCCAAGTTCAATGTGTAGGTAAGCGGGACTCTCCGTGTCCGGTTGTAGCAAGTGTCGTAAAAGAAGCCAGGACAGGGGTCGGTAGAAAAACACAGAACTCAGGAGTCTAAGAAAACTATCAAATACATTTGGCAAAAAACACACTCAAAACTCGCGAACACTACACAATACAAAATGACTGAGTGAGTATCAGTCTGTCAGGGTCATGGAATTCATTCAGCACACAGTTATAATACAACAATCGATTAACTGATATGAATCAATTTATCTTCATTAGTTATGTAATTATTTATTTATATACTAACTGCACCCCGCGGTTTCACCCGCGTAAGTAGTAGTAATATAGAATATATGTAGATAAAAACCTATTCTTATGCCTTTTTTTTCTTCTGGGTGGAAAAGCATCAAATGACCTCTTCCGCACAAGGCGGAGCGGTGTTAGACTTTTACTGACTAAAACTCACCCGCGTATCTCCACTTACCTGTACGCCAGGGCCATGGTTTCTTTTTTAACCGACCCGCAACCCTGACTCAGGAGGCATCGGTTTTCGTGGAACCGGGCACTATGCGCCGACATCTCTTTGAGGCGCGCGTAAAACACAACGCGTCGTCGACCCGGGCCTGGTCCTTGCCGGACGGTGAGCTATATTTTAGCATTCCAATAAGGCCCACTGCGAGGGTCCATCATTCAGTCGCATAGGTTATTACATGCATATTGCCACGCACTGGTATACTATATATAGACTTTCGTCTTGAAACACTGCGAAAGATAGCGTAGCTTCCCGAACGTTGCCTAGCCGAGTCGGATTTGACGATTGACTTCTTTTCCGAGGTTAGACCTTCCCACTTTGACAATTTGTCCAGGGTAAACATACTCTTCCACGACTTGCAAGTCCCAGCGTTCATGAGAGCGGGTGTTACGTGGGCATTTGACACGACCTTCGTTTTCTCCTGTACTTTTTAAGATACACTCTTTTGATGGCTCTTCTGAGGACATCGAACATTTTACTGATTTGGTCCTCCATAGTCTCAGCCTTGACTATGATATCGTCGGCAAACGGAAGGAGAGTTATGCATTCACCATTAATCTTAATTCCAGTTCCTTTCTAATCCAGAAATTGCAAGACATCTTCCAGTGCAGCGATGGACAGTTTCGAAAAGATAACATCTCCCTTTTAAACACGTCATTGCAGAACATATCCTATGTTCCGAGACCTGATGTTTAAACCAAAAGTCAGCTTCTTACAATCAGGCCCAGATATACCGATTTCCTATAGAACAAACCAAAAAAAAAATGCATTTTAATCAGTTCGCTATTTTGGAGTCAAGTAAGCGATGCCAAACGCTCAATCTTTCTCTGTATCAGAGGAGACCTGTGCCCAGCTGCAGGACTAGAAAAAGGTTGATGATGATGATGATGAAGCGATGCCACAGACAATCAAAAATTCTAACAAAGTTCGCCATCTGCTAACCGCTGGTTCTTTTTAAAATAAACTTACCTAAGGGGGCTAAATTGCTACTAAAAGCATGCATAGAAGTTCATAACATCCCATCGTCAAATTTTATTCACATAGTCAACTCCACAGCACGCTCTGTGATGCAGTTCAGCTCGCGACCGCACCTTGTCAGCTCACAAATTGACGTGGATTGTTGTCGGCGGATCTTTGTCACGCGCGTAATCAACGAGACCGGCCCGTGGCAACACGCTGCATGCACGCTGGATGGGACGGCGACTACACAGTTGTGAAAGAAAAATAAGACGAAATTAAACATTAAAAGAAATACAACTTATTATATAAAATATATTCTTAATTCCTTATTTTATTAAAGTTTATCTCTTCAACTGACATAGACATAACATTGACATCAATTGATTAACTTTAATACAATATTATCTACATGAAACTGAATCTTCAAAATACGGGCATAATTTAGCTTTCTTAGCAGAATAACAGTTGAACTGACTGTCGATATATTGATAAAGACACAAGCAATGCATGTACAATCAACAAAGTCGAATTGAATTGTCAAAAAGAAGGCTTTGGCAATTGTAAGCGTATCATGAAACCAAGGAACGCGTTCCAAATATTAGAAATGATTCGTTTAATTAATAAAATGCTCCGTATCACATCCAGCTGCTCAACCTCTCGTGCAGCCGATATTTCACCGTGCGATCACACCACACGCCGACCGTTCGATTTGAGCCTAATCTCTAATTATGACCGCCATTCATTTGTCATGCACCAGCACCGACCGACATTAGCGTCAACATATCGCACCTCTGTCCACACACGATAACTATAATTCGATCGAATTATTTAGAAGAGGAAAGTTCATAATGAACATTGCAACTTAAATTTACATTTGCATAAAGACAGAAGACCTGATACGGTTCCCAAGTATTAACAAAAACTAGTTTTAGGAGGACATGCCCTAATAAGTTCTCTCGTTTCTTATTCAGGCACCTGCATCTACCAAGAGGGTGATTCGTCAAATCATATACCCAAATAAGGAAAAACAACACACAAAGAACTTATCTTTTTTCTCACGAATCTTTTCGGAGTTTCGTAACGAAAGATGTTTAAAGCGATGCTTAGAATCAGCCAGTTGACGGATGTAGGTGGCTAAATCGTCACTCCGTATACAATTGCAGTAGGTTGATAATCTGACGGTGTATATGCACCATTCAGATAAGGACATGAGAATTAAACAAGCATTACATTTAGAGTCAACTGTAGGAAGCCCTTACCAACACGTAAACTCCTCTTCTAACAAAGGCAGTTTACCAACAAGGTTGATATGCCCAGTACACACCTCGAGTCAGAAGTTCAACTCATGTAAGTAAGCTGTTATGAGTCAGGTTCACAACACACAACACAATCACACGTCTTGACAGACGAGGCGAAACACTTCGTGTGGATTGTAGCCGTGTCAACAACGTAAAGGATACTCGCAGTGCGATGGGTCGTCCGATGATGGTGGAATTAATTTCCCAGTCGCCATCTTGGTTTTGGACTCAATGATCCACCCAAAGCTTAAGTTTGAGGAAATTTCAACTACCAAGAGCTGAAGGCGGTCTAGACACTCCAAGGATAGTACTAAAAGGAACCAAGGTTAAAAGATTCCTTTTGGCGGTGAACAAACACGCTTGTGTTTTAGCGATGTTGAAACTTGATTGGCTTCGCCCCATTCAAAGACTGCCTAAAGTGCTACATTTTAACGCTTTATCACCGCCTCTCTTTCAAACTGCTACTACTTCATAATAACCCTAGCACTCAGCAGGTATCTCTCTACAACTGTGTATTATAGTTTTGTGTTTAGACCATATGACAATAAACGGTATTCTATTCTCTTCTGTTCAATAGTGGTCTAACTCGTCTGAGTGAATAAAGCATAAAATTAATCCAGAGCTCACTTTTTTTGTAGAGGCGTTCGAAGATACATCATAATCGACCTGTAACTACTTTTCACTTCAGGGACACAGATCTCCTCTCGGTGTGAGGAAGTGAGCTCTAATCCATAATTTGCGCCCAGTGCAGGTCGGCAGATGTCACATTTTTTCAAAGTTTTGGTTAGGGCATGCCGACTTCCTGACAATGTTTTCATTTACCGTTTTCAGAGCAGTGGTGACGAATTTACACAAAGTAAAGGACCTATTGGCACGGCCACAATGTAGGTTAACAAAAAGAAGCGCTTGCTATAGTTCGAACCTATGACCTTCAACTTCTAAGTCGCGGCGGTTACCACAATTCCATCACTGTTACCTAACATTAGGCTTACACACACATGGTCCAAATATTCACGCCTTACTACACTTACAATCTATGTGAGCCTTCTGTAGTTACTGACCTCATGATAACAAGGTGGAGTAATTGTAATGGCACCTCTAATGCGATGCTGGCGGGAGGTGTTAATTGCTTTCTTCAGACGCCTCTTACGAATACGTGCGCGACTCAGGGGTGCCAGTGAAACGCTTTGTTATGGAGATGCAAAGAATTGGAAAGTGCTTCAATTGTGGTTCAAATTAATTGAATGGCGTTTCTTGGCGGCGAAATTTTTTTACATGTCAACAGGTAGGTAAATTATTGAAAAGAAAATGACAGTCAAAAAATTGCTCCAAAAAGTCAAAAGCGATTCCTCCATTATGTTTTGATTCTTTACAAGGGAAATTTTGATGAAATGACTCTGAAAATCAGTCTATTGCATGGTTAATTATTTAAATTAATTATTAAATGATAAATGATCTATTTCTATAAGTAGATTTGTATAAACACTTTTGCAAGCCTATTGTATTTTCCTCTTCTTTTTTTAACTAGACTAGTTCACCGTGTCCTATCTGACTACTCTGAGAAGAAAGGCCGAAACAAACTCAGAGGTCACAGTCTCTTAAAGTCAAGACACATTCTTGGTCAGATTATATGAACAATTGAACACCATGTGGAATCGAAGTCTAAAGTGGTCTTTTTAAGATACCACACAGGTTGAGAGGATCCGTCCAGTCAGTGCACGCATTTGTCATAAATCGTGCAACTGAACTCACCTCTTCAGGAGCTCAACGATTTAATGAACAATGAAGAAAGTACATTTGGGTAGGCTGTGTAAATTACTCAATTCGCCAGATCATAATTAAAACTAAATAAGAAATAAAATAATAAAAGGAAAACAGTAATAACCTACATAGTCTATAGTAGTCTCAGTATATGTCAGTATATATAGGTATATTCATAGATGTCTAGAACATTACATTCATCAAGCAAATAAATTAAAATACATAATATTTAATTAATTTTTGTTTTTTTTTATAAATACATAATATTATTTTATTTTTTAAGTCATGGTGGCCTAGTGGTTAAGACACCAGCCTCTCAAGTATGAGTGTGCGAGTTCGATTCCAGGTCAGGCAAGTACCAATGTAACTTTTCTAAAGTTATATGTACTTTCTAAGTATATCTTGGACACCAATGACTAAAGGTGAAGGAAAACATCTTGAGGAAACCTGGACTTTATAAGTCTGAAATCGCCAATCCGCATTGAGCAAGCGTGGTGATTACGCTCAATCCTTCTCTGTATGAGAGGAGACCTGTGCCCAGCAGTGGGACTATAAAAGGTTGCTGATGATGATGATGACATAATATTTTATTTAGGGAATGTTCATATCATTCATTGTAGACATCTTAGAAGTCACTGATTCTCTAAATCTAAACTTAATGAAGCAGCTCAATATCCCAAGCCCTTTGTCCTCAATATAATCTTTTACAGTATAATAGGCTTTCTGGCACAATTTTCGCTTTATACAAGATTTGACTTTGTTGTAACTTAGTTGTTGGATGTGGTTCGGAAATCTGTTATAAAAACGTATTCATTGGCATCTAAATGAGTCACCTATTTACTTGAGTCTGGCTGACTGACGGTACAAATTTCTGTTTATTTCTAGTATATTTTTATGTGCATATAAAATATTATCGTAAATGTACTGAGAAGGTAGTCACTATATTAATCTCTTTAATTACATTATTTATTTAATTATTTTACTAAATCGTGATAATTAATGAATATACTTAATGTGTTTTCCTACTTCATATTACCTACCTACATGGTAGTACAAGAATGGTCGCCAACCTATAACTGCATGGGTTCATTACAGTTGTAGCAAAGATATACAGCCTCATTAGGCACTAGTAGAATTTAAATTAATAACTTGAGTCTGAGCTGGTGTATCATTTGGTGTTTTCTGTGGTTTATGTGGCATCAAATAGGATTTTATAAATTTTAATTTACTTACAATGACGTCATTGTGAAAAGGTAACATGCAACAAAAAGATTTATTATGAACAACTTCTTAGATGCAGAACCGGACAGAAATCCTTCCCTCAGCCCTGTTCTATAGTAGCTGGATGTGAACGCGTCGATTTGCATACAGGGTGATACACCGCACTACCTCGGCGCCTCTTGCATTGGAACACTTATCGCAGCGCACACGATTAGCGTTAGGAGCTTAGATTTATTGCCGCTTAGAAACTTAGCCATCATTTGGGTCAACAAGTCATTTGTAGCATCTTGAAGAAAATGAAATACCTACCTACTGAAAGGCGATCTGTTTTGACAAAAAATTGCAATGAATACATGGAAAACCGTATTAACTAACGCTGAAACAGTAACTATGAATTCAGCAAAAGTTTTTGCTGACTTCGTGGGTTACAGTTTGTGCGTCGACGTCCCACCGCTCTGTGTATTGACAAATGGAACATGTTTGGTTACTTACATGAAACTATATAATGCACCCATGACAATAGAAACCTACTTTTCGTTATACTAACCCCTTTTAGAAAACTTCAAATAGTTACCAGACAGTACTACGTACTCTCAGAAGGAGCTAGAACTGATCTCATACAATTTAATATAACCACGTATGTACATGAACATTCTCCAGCTTGAGACTTTGGAGACGTTTGGGACAAACGACCGCACGGATCCATTCCACTGTACACAAGCAATAATCCGTTTATTTTTATCTCTCAACCCCTTATAGCATTGACAAATTAACAAGTGCATTCTTCAACATCCCTATGTTTAGGAAATAAGGTTGAATATTATGTGTAGTACTAGTAGGGTTGGTAGTGATTGTCCGTCAAAGAGGTTATTACCTGAAGCACATAAAACGATCTGGCCGGAGTCCGCAGTTCGGCGTCCGGCGAGGACGCCCGGGTGAATAAAATGCAAATATTGTGTAGCGTAGAACGACCAAAGGAGACGTACGGTGCCCGGTTAGAAGACGATAAGGATGGACTCGTACGATACATGTCGCAGTACATACGATAGGACATTCGCAGCAGAAACATTCCCAACACTAAATGATGGTGGTTACCACCACTATTCTCATAATGGTAAAGGAAAACACCATAAGAACACAGGCATTCCCTAGAACCGAAAATATGTGACATCCACCTACCCGCACCGGACCTGCGTTGTTTGTACGGCCCACTCTCTGGCACCGAAAGGGGCCTGAGTCCAGCATTGGGAACATGATATGCTGGTTGTGCTTATTACAGTACTGTCAAGTTTATTGTAATCCAAATTGTTTTATTTCAAGTAAATTCCAATTCAAAGTATTAAGTGAAACCTAGTAGATATCGAGTGTTGTCCCCGACTTGTCACAACACTGGAAGCAAACCGCTGATTCGGTGCGTCGTGTCGCGTCGTTTACGAGGGTAGCTGTAAAGTGTAAAAAGCGCAAAGTGTTTGTTTATGCGGCCGCGGTGGGCGGCGCGGACTCGAACCCACTGCTCGCCCGCACATAAACCGGCCTGCACATTTACTGCCAAACAATCGTTTTTTCATTTAAAACGGACCGTTTTATGTCTTTACTTGATTTTAGAAACAACTTCAGACTTGCTCACTTATTTGTTGACTTTCAATCTGCTGCTGGAAACTGAAACGGATTCATTTGATCATAAAGAAAGCATTTCAATTTGAATTTAAGATTTAATTAAAGTGTGGTTAGAGGCAGAAAACCTTCACAAGTCTCCTTTAATTCGTGTTCATACAACCCATTTTCCATTTCTTAACTGCAGCACAGACCAATTTTTTATTCCTACCATGTAATCGGAAATACTCCAATCTCATTGGAACTTACATGTTTGAGCTGTTTGGGGTTGAAACACTAGGGCCATGGGGTCTGAGTGCACACCTACTATTTCGAGACATCGTCAAACGTTTAGTCGACTCTTCACGTGACCAGATGGTTGTGCTATTTTTTAGCTAAAGAAACAGCATCGCCATACAACAATAATGCTGCCAGCCTTTTGGGCACGTTTCCTGTTGAGAGCGGTGCGGATGAATTTTTTGATGTCTTCTAATTATTTCCATTCCTACTGTAAAGATTTGTACATAACATAATATTTTTACTTTTTAAACGTGTAGGTAAGACATATGATGCCAGCCGGTTACTTCTACAACACCACATTAAACGGAGGAGGAACCCTGCTTACAGCACGAATATGTTTAATGTATATCCTAAGAGAGTGGTTTAGAAGCATGAGGAACATGGAGTATTGTTAACTCATCGTCCATAGAAAAGGAAGGATCCTCCGATCAGACAGGTGTTGAGTCTGGCGGGCACTTGCCGAACGGTTGATTTTGGGAAGTTATTTAAATGCTAGTTGCACGGTCAAAACTACTTACGAGATGTAGATCCGTCTGACGTCAGTATGCGTTGTTTTGTATTTGGCCTTTGTAGATATTAGTATTCTTATTATTATATAACATAGGTACCCCGAAATTAACGCACATCTCCAAACAACCCAATTAGAATATACATTTTTTTTAATAAATATAAACTAGTGCTTCACCGCAATCCTGCCTGATGGTAAGCATTGATGCAATCGTTGATGGTAAAGCGCGCCTATCCATTAAAAAAAAAGAATTGAGTGAATAGGAAGGAAGACGGCAATTGAGCGAGGTGATGCAATGTTAAACCTAATAAAACGACCAACGATGCTGCGCCAGAGGGAGATTGATATGGAGACCCTCCACGACCAAACTCCCGACACAACAACATTTGGCGGATCGCACCCGGCACACATCGCAAGCGCAACAATACTGCTCTGACCCGTCCTCCGTACGGCTTCACCAGACATCATGCCGGAACACGACGAATCGCTTGGCGGCAAGACTCATAAGTATTGTAATGCTGGCACAAAGGAGCATTTTTCTTTTAATAATTTTAAACTAGTGCTTGACCGCAATTCCGCCTGATGGTAAGTAGTGATGCAATCGTTGATGGTAAAGCGCGCTAATTTATTAAACCTATTCACTCAAAAAAAAAAAACTGAGTGATTAGTACGGAAGACGGCAGTTAGGCGAGGTTATACAATGTTAAACCCAATAGCACGACCAACGATGCTGCGCCAGAGGGAGATTGATCTGGGGACCTTCCACGTCCAAACTCTCGACATAACAACATTTAGTGCATCGTACCCGGCACACATCGTAACACAACTGCTTAGACCCGTCCTCCGTACGGCTTCACCAGACATCATGCCGGATCACGACAAATCGCTTGGCGGCAAGACTCATAAGTTTTGTAATGCTGGCCCAAAAGAGGAATTTGAATTTCAAATTGTTTATGAAAATAAAAATGTATATTTTTAGAATTTTACTCATTTTAAACATGGAGTGGACGCGGCTTAAAGAAGACCGTGTTGTAGTTATTGCGTTGCTTCGTTGCTGTTACGCACCGATTCAAATTATTAACATACTGAAAAAATTGAATTTAACCAAAAGATTGTTTTATCGTAAGTACCATCAAGTACAATACCATCGTACAATCGTTGTTGAAGTGGTACGCGGTAAAAAATATCGGGAAATTCTTTTTTTTCCGAGGAATTAAATTTAAAATTTTTTTAGAGAGCAAAGAAGTGAACAACCGTATTCCGCGTGTCCAACGTGGTTATTTTCCATCCTCACTCATGGTATGGTTGGGATTTTATATTGGGGCTTAAATAAGGTACATTTTTGTGAGAAATGTGTAAAACCGAATGCAATTGTGTATCAAAATACAGTCCTGACGAACTTTGTAGAATCTGTTTCCGATGCCATGTTCAATAACAGGGACTGGGTATTCCAGCAAGAGTCAGTTCATAGAGCGAAGAGCACACAACACTAGCTGACAACGCGTGAAATCAACTTCATCCGGCACGAAGACTGGCCCTCCTCCAGTACAGATTTAAATCCGTTAGATTACCTACAAGTTATGGCAACACTTGGAGAAAAAGGCTTGCTCAAAATCTTGTCCTGATTTGGAGTCACTCAAGGCATCCTTGATTAAGAAGGTCGCCGATATTGACATGAACCTCGTTCGTGCTGCGATAGACGATTAGAGACGCTGTTTGAAGACCTGTGTTCAAAATCGCGGAAGTTCTTTTGAATAAACTATATTATCATAAGAATCTATGTTTTTTTAAAGTTTATTTTGGTACATAAATGGTTACATAGTGAATAAACTTATCTCAATGATTTCATATTGAATATGTGTTATAATACCTAGTCAGGTCATAAATTGTTATGACCTGACTAGGTATATTATAACCATAATACATACGATGATCTTATATTATTATGTACAAAACTTCTATTTTTTAAATAGTTGCGCGTTAGGGTCTAGCGTAGCAGGTACTTCATCCATTTCGGTTTGCTTTGACTATATAGCGGAAGTGTAACATCAATTTACGTAGTTTAAATTATTTTTTTGATACAAACATTGATATATAAAACCAACACAGAAATACAACAACCCACATTAAAAATGTCAGAAACTGAGTATGAAAACAAACTATTTTCATAATGTGCATAAGTACAGTGAAGTATTGTACAGTTGAATATTCATTTTCGCATTTAATTTTTAAATATAAAATTAAATGCGAAAATGAATATTCAAAGGAAGATATTTAAAAAATAAACATATATAAGTACAACATTGGTTTTTGTTTATGCGAAACCCGAAACACGTGTCCAGTATTTTAAGTAAAGAATCTATGTACAAAGTTTCAAAAAGATATCATGAAAAACCACAAAGTTAAGTGCGATGGGATCGCCGTTATGTACAATACCACGACTTGTAGTACGCATCGTGCGGTAAGCAGCGCTAA
Organism: Sesamia nonagrioides; assembly: GCA_017933935.1. NCBI lineage: Eukaryota > Metazoa > Arthropoda > Insecta > Lepidoptera > Noctuidae > Sesamia > Sesamia nonagrioides. Next base: position 3,184,704 of record JADWQK010002063.1, read on the forward strand.
CTGGTACCGATAGTGATGTGCTCGCGATCTAAACTAGTTCTTGACCGCGATCCCGCCTGATTGTAAGCAGTGGTGTATTCGTTGATGGTAACGCGAATTACTTTATTATACGCTTAGGGGCCATCCATAAAGTACGTCACACGAATTTCATGATTTTTTGAGCCCCCCTCCGTCCTTGTCACAGGTGTTCACATTTCTGAGACCCCCCCCCCCCCATATGACGTCACATGTTTTGCAATTTCACATCGAAAAATTATTAAATTAAAACAGCAGTTCCGAATTTAGTTTTATTTCCATTTAAATAAAGTACTTTTTTATGAAATCAATATTATATCAATTATTTGAAACAATAACAAAGCAATAAACTATTGAATATAAAGAAAAGAAAGAAACCCAAAGGGCTCGATCGGCGAGTGTCACTAAAGCGAGTATGATCTCGTAAAGAAAACAATTTAAACCGTATTGTCCCAAAGATAGAGTTGGAAATATTTTTTAGTTTATAATTAATATTTCAAATAACGCGATTATTACCTCTAGCTATATTCGATTTTGAAATGTGATGTCACGAAACATAGTACCCCACCCACCCCTTGTCACACCATGTCACACTTTGTCGACACCCCCCTCCCCCCTTTATGTGTGACGTACTTTATGGATGACCCCTTATTCACTCTAGCCTTGAACACACCGGTCATAGCGGTGTCAACAACGTAAGCCACCCTTACGTTGTTCCACCATCCGGTGGATATCATATCGTCGTACGACGGATTTTCTGATGATGGATCAATAATGACGCAATTGACACTCTCCAAATTGCATCCTATGGCTGTGCTCCAGACTTTGTAGGTTGGTCGTAACCAAGTCTGAATCACTAATTATGCCAGTCCATATGTGGTCGCAGTACATATGAGGTCTCGGAGTATAACAAGGTTTTCGCGTAATTTCAGTTTATTTTATCTGCTGCTATTCTAATTCTGACAATATTAAGTCTCTCAGGTACTATCTTTGCTCAATGTTAATTGGTTGTGTTACCAAATGGCGAAGGTAAATAATAATTAATGCACTCAAAAATTAAATGTAGGTACTCATCATCATCATCATCTCTCGCGTTTAGTCCCGGTTGCAACCGCGGCTTTCGCGTTGGAGCCCGGGGTCCGCTAAAACTTAAATGTAGTCTAATGTAGAATAATTCGTAATAAGTCCATAAAAATATAGGAAATCCCGCTCGTAGCGAGATGGTCCCGTAAAAACTACGACATCCGCACTATGAACTAGATGACAGCACTATAGGCGTAAATATTGTACATATTGTTTTACGTTCGTTTTATGGTATTGGCGCAATGGAGGCTCGGGAGTCACCGCATACGAATTGTTCCTATTGACATGTCTTATTGTTGTGTTCTTTACACGTAAAAACTCGATTTCTATTTGTGTGACGGGCAATTTCAGACATTTTAGAAGTGAAAGCGATAGCAATCTTGGAAAGATTGTTCCGATTTATTAATATCTACTGTTATCAAATAAGTAGGTACTAAACTAGATATTTTTGTGCATACCTACGAACCACGAAAAACCTAATATGTTTGAATTGTATTAAAGGTAGATATTAAAGTTACCTAGCTAGAAGAACAAATTTTAATAGCTCTGTAATAATTTTTAGAAGTTAAAGTAAGTAAAAGTATAAATTTTCTGGCAAGCTTGCGTTCCAAACCGTTTTACATTCAATAAGTAGGTAGCACTCACAATCACAAAATTGGATCGCGACCGCACTCTTATTCAAATTGTTTCGCCCATTTTAATGCCCTCACTTCTATCCCTACGCGTCCATAATACCTTCCCATCATCTTCGAAACACCACAGCATATTTTTTTTTTTTATGGAGAGTGCTGTTCTACTTGATATTCAAAGGCTAGTTTTATATAGAATATTTTAGGCTGTGATGTTGAACAATATTCGGCTGTAAAAAACTGTAAATGTTGTACAGTTTACGATCGTCCAAAAATGACGTTTACTCATGTTTTGATTTATGAAACGATTGCAGAAGACCTCCTTTGTCTGTTGAGTACTCGATAGCGCGGTGTCGAGCCAGTAGGAGCTAAACTCCGCTTTTTTATTCCCTTAACCTTATTTGCCAACGATCTTTTATCTGGTCGTCTTTGGAATGAATTTTCTTTATGTTTCCACAAATAACGAAATGACTTCGGACAATAAAATCGTAAAAGTTTGTGTCTAATTTACGTCTAGACGGTGATTGGATGTAATATTGTTCAAGATTATATTGTCCAGCCTATAAACTTATTAACAGTTTAGTAAAAATAACTGATAAGCTTCTCAGCCAGCGAAAATACATGTAAGTATTATTAATGTTTACATACAATAAACGTCGGTAGATACGGAGATTTATCTACACAACTTTAAGAGGGACCCATATCAATTTCAAGACCATACACCCACCAGTGTCAATAAAACCACATACACTTGACACCGCCACATCTTGAGATTGCAATAGACATTTAATTGTACCAACTACTGTGGAGTGTGTCTGAAGTGTCTAGCTGTAGCCGCTGATTTATTGTAATCAACGACAGATACGCGCCAGCGTCGCTGTGGCCCTCCGCGAGTCGTGAGACACACTGCAGCCGCGGTACCACACTGGAGACTGGAGGAATTGGTTAACATCAATTAATTGACTGTGTTACAGGAAACATACTTGAGAAAGGACTTCGTATTGTATTTTATGTATACTATAGTCTAAAGTAATTGGTATGGTTCACATAAGAAAAATGTGGTCACATGAAACAAAACTATAAAATTATGACAAGAATACATATTTTTTTTACTCAGTGTGTGCTGTCGCTTAATAATTGCCACAAACCAGATCATTCTTCGGTTTCTGGGTAGGGAACAGAACGACGCTCCTGTATTACAAAATGACTCACATACACTATGAACATGGTTCTAAATTCAACAGGAACAAAAACAGCTAATCAACATAAAATATGTTTTATGACCATATTGATCTAATATGTAAAACTAGTTCCTAAAACCACAGAATTTATTATCACTACTTTTATTCCTGTCCTTTATAGGTCAATGAAAAGGGAGGGATAAAAATTTTATTTGTCCATTGCGGAGTAATCGCGGCGTATCGCAAGTTTATCGCGGGGTGTAGCGGGCGTATCGCGGGAGTGCCGAGTCTGTGCGGCGTATAGGCGGCTAATTGGGACTCGATCAAATCGGGGGCTGGCGATACCGCGCGGACACGCTGTCACTTGCGTCTTTGTGTGCGATCAACTAATAAGACGATTTACACTATGGAGGCGGCAGTTTTAGTCGGCTGGATCTATTAAAAATATTTTAATTAATTGTTTATCTGCGTACTTTCTCGGAAGTTTAACAGCAATCATTTTAAACTCTGTGCTGAACGAGTAAGATAGGTAGTGTAGTAGTGTGTGTCTCTGTGTGTCTGTGTGTGCTAGAGGTGTCTCTGTGTGCAAGGTGTGTTTCTGTGTGTGCTTTGTGTGTGTGCTGTGTGTGCGTGATTATTTAAGTATTATTACTTTCGTACACAAACAAATAAAAATAATGAAGTAATAGTATATAGTAATTTCGAATACATGTTTTAAAATATACATATTAATGTTAATTGATTACCTAATTAGTTATTTCTACAATATAAAATCTACTTTCATTTGTTCTATTATTTACTGAATTGAAAGTGAATTATTTTTAGTTTCATTTCATTTAATATGATTTATTTGTATTTAGTTTATTTGTTAAAACTTTATGTCTTATCTGATTTGATTTCCATACGTGTCCTAACTAATGGGTGTGATAAACCTGAAATACATTAATTTAATTTAAATTAAATTACATCTCAACAAACTAATTATTAATACTTTAACGAATGACGAACGTACACGATCCAGAGTTTATATTTATGAAGGACCTTGTAAACAGGTGGCACTGGACCCTCTACCTGCCACATGGAGAATAAGTATGAGTTCATGTATAAGTTGCTAAAAAGTACGCATATGTATACACATATGTGTACTTTTTAGCACCTAAATCATCTGTATAGCCTACTTCTAACTACCACATCCATGTCCTCTGACATCGAAGTCACGTATCGCCAAGTCAGCGCCATAAATAACTTATAGCGCTAATCCGATACGCGGTGATTTGTTGCTTATTTACTTATTTCGGCCTATTTACTATCTTAACCCACTTGTTAACGCACACTCGTACTCGCTGTATCTCCTTTAACAAATAGCTTTATATCAATTGGAAGGAAAAGAAAATTGTGCCTTCAATTTATGACTAAGGTTTCAGGAAACTTCAACCTTTCTGGCGAAAATTTATTATTGTTTCGTTTGGATGCGGAATATAACACATAGACTGTGCTGATGATGCGAACTATAAAAAATCATATAAAATATATACCTATTCATAAAAAATGTATGTTTGCATTTAATTTGTGTTCTAAAACTTACACACCTGTATTTAGTTTCTGTTGTAAGGTTTTCTTGTAGTGAGCTAACTAAATTACCAATTAGTTGACACGCCTACTTACCAAGCTGCGTGTTATTTGTGAATGAACCAAGTGCGACCCGTCTCCGAGTGTCCTACATTCCGTCCACATGGCTCGATATCCCATCTCTTTTTAACGCCGATAAACAGCACACATAAATTTCTTATTTATAATATAATAAAATTTATAACCGCCATAATCCCCGACAAAGCTCACAGTAAGACAATCTCTTATTAACAATTCCCTAACAGCACGTCTCAGCTTCATGTTTTTTCGTCAACCTGGCTTAAGTAACCTAAATAATTTGATAGAAATATCGCCTTTTGCGGCATGTAAATAAGAATGAAATTCGTTTAACTTTTTAGGGTGAAAGTAAATAGTAATGCTCAATAACCATTGGCATAAATAGTATTAACAACAATTGATTTACATACAAATTGCTTTAGACAATATTGCTGACAGAATGGCGCGCGTGACGCGTTCCACACATTCTGCGGGGCCACTCCGTCGGCGGCCAGGGCGGAGGTGTGCCTACAGCAACACATTGTCCAAGGTAATCCATTCTAACTTACATTACACCTACAGCATATCTTGCTCCTGCTGTGTGCGGGGCCAATTTCAATTTGCTACAAAACTTTTTCAATAATACCTTACTCATGAACTGAAATTACTTCCTGCATATATGTATGTTATTCTAGATCAATATATTTATGTAAGGCAACATAATATTCAAACCTCTCCTGTAGCTAGCATTAGAGCTTTTCAGTTAACATTGATCACTCGCCGTTTTCGTAGCTTCATTACAAAGAGCGCAGTAACTCGAAGCATACGTGAGGGTGTGGTGTGTATGAGTATGTATGAGTGTGTTAGGATAGGCGAGTGTGGGTAATTAAATAATATTAAAGCAAAACATTATAGGAGAAACATTATGTACATAGTTACTTATAACATTACTTACTGGACATATTTAGAATCATCAGCAATATAAATTACATAAGACCAAGCACATAAGAATTATGTGCCTATAACGAATATTCAGAATACTTAACTGGTAGTGTGCTCGGTCCGACGGCTCGATGGAGACTGTCTACTAAGGGACGAGTCACCGTATTTATAGGAAATGCCACTCTCAGAGTACCATCGAGCCGTTTTTACAATTTTATAATTATTCTACCCTCGGAATCAACTAAACTTAAGCAATCCACAATACAATACTTTTATTAGAATTATGACTCGTTATATTTATATAACACGGCCATTCTGATAACTACTTCGTTCTCGAAGTAAACTTTTCGATTAACATAATAAATAGTGCAAATAGTTTTGACACTACAGAAATGACAAGAAACTCCCTGGAAATGGTATCAACGTATTCCATCAATAAGTTTCTTATTAACAATAACGTAACAGTTCAAGAGAACTCAAAATTATAGTAACATATCTAATATCAATTGCTAGGATAAAAACACACTGTACCACAACATAATCATAATAAAGTACACCCTATGTGTTAAATCCATTTGTAAACACTTTAAGGTAATTTATCAATATAACAATTGTTTATTCGCAATGAATAACCAACATTTCATAATTTAAAGGTGATTTTTATAATTTAAGCCTCGTCTTATGAAATCACAATATCTAGTCAAATCAGGTACTTCTAGCAGCAAATATGGCATATGCCATTACCCAATACACATTGTAGTGACAATTATATAACACATTATAATTACTTTATAAATCTATAATATCCTTCATATATAACACTGCCATACTGACATGTACTTCGTTCTCGAAGTACCTACAAATATGTCTACAGTCTCACAAAAAATAACGTTTGACATCGACCGCCGACTGAACAGTTCCTGATTCGAAATAATAAGCAGAGATTATGAGATTCAAACAAGTTCCAGTGTTGTCAACCTGTCGATATTATTCAAATCTACTATTTATCAAACATTCTCTGTTAGATTAACAAATATCTAACAGTTAAAATAACTCATCGCTCGGTCAATTCTGACAATATCATTAAAACTTTCCAAATATTTTCTGTTAACGTATTAATAAATATGTTACGGGTAATTCAAACCATCGCTCAGTCTCAATATTAAAACTATTCGACAAGGATTTTCTGTTAACATGGTTTCGGTCATCTCATGGTGATTTTAGTAAGTATCTACATACTTGGTTTAAGTATTGCTATGTTTTAAGTTTATTTATTATCTATTAACTCTGAACGTAATCATACTTAATGAACAAGTGCTATCCATTCACCTAAGCTTTTGTTATTTTAGGTTTCCGGATAAAAATAATGTAGCACTAGAAATTTAGATAGGATTTGTGTTGCAATTGACATCACAGTCCATCAAAAGTCCAGACATTACCTTGGTTATATTACGACTTGGGTAAACACTTTATATTCATCACATAAATAATTGTCTCCTGTGGAAGTCATACTCAAAACCGGATGTTTAGCAGTCGACTCATGGATTACTAGATCATAATAATTATTGATATAACTTGTAAATATTACAACTGGTAATAATTTTTCTGCATCCTAATTTTTTGTTTTAAACTACCAAAATACGAAAAAATGTCGTCGCAATAAGTTCTTTGAACATTATCGATAATTTTATATCGAAATAACCAAGATCCCTACCACAGTTTTTATGTTTCTACTTAGCGTCACCCTGCATATGTAGTAGCGAATATAATGCTAAAATAGGTGTTGCTGTTTGTAGCAGACAAGATTCACTTATTACCCGATATTTATTGTTTTTTTTTTTTTTACCGATATTTATTTACCCGATTTAGTCTATACTAGGGGTATTAAATCGGACTTGGCAACATAGACCACACTGGCCATCTACAGAGCAATAGCTTAATATAATTCATATAAACTTATTTCATTTTTACTATTTAATGTCTGCAATTGTCGATCTAATTTTACTATATTGTACTAGATAGCGTCACTGAGATATGTAATCACAGTTTTTCTACGCCATTTTGACACAAGTCCTCTCTATCTTATATCTCTTTAGTATAGTCTATCTCAATCTACCATACTTCATGGCATCACCCGTCAGGGATACAGCACTTGCCACAGGCACAACAGCCACAGGCACAACAGCCACAGGCACAACAGCCACAGGCACAACAGCCACAGGCACAACAGCCACAGGCACAACAGCCACAGGCACAACAGCCACAGGCACAACAGCCACAGGCAGAACAGCCACAGGCACAACAGCCACAGGCACAACAGCCACAGGCACAACAGCCACAGGCACAACAGCCACAGGCACAACAGCCACAGGCACAACAGCCACAGGCACAACAGCCACAGGCACAACAGCCACAGGCACAACAGCCACAGGCACAACAGCCACAGGCACAACAGCCACAGGCACAACAGCCACAGGCACAACAGCCACAGGCACAGCTACAGCCACAGGCACCACGGCCACAGGCACAACAGCCACAACAGCCACAGGTACAACAGCCACAGGCACAGCTACAGCCACAGGCACCACGGCCACAGGCACAGCTACAGCCACAGGCACCACGGCCACAGGCGCCACGGCCACAGGCACCACGGCCACAGGCACCACGGCCACAGGCACCACGGCCACAGGCACCACGGCCACAGGCACCACGGCCACAGGCACCACGGCCACAGGCACCTTTTTATTATTATTATTAATTCTGGACACTGTACTTTGTCAGTCAGCCTATGCGGATAGACCTGGCTCATCAAACAACAGTATCGGTAAAAATAATAATCTGTCAAGTCTGTCAATCAAGTTAACAGTCAGTTATTCAATCAAGTCTATTAAGTATCAGCATTCAGTTACTTCGTCTTATTCAACTTTTATACAAGGTACGGACGACAGCAGGTCAAGCCACCCGAAACTGCCAAATATTCCCAATAAAAGCTTGAGCCTTAAAGCTTTAGCGATGTTGTGTCAGATTGTTTGTGAATTTAATTATTAAGAGACAGATGGAACTTTATTTTTCAAAACCTCCTTTCTTTACCATGCAATTAAAGTAACTAACAAATCCCGTGCTATCAGAGAGTAGCTCTGACCAAGCACAAGATACGTCGAGTTACAATGTACAATATTTAATGCTATGGTACTACCAGAGGGTAGCCCTGGGCACGTACCCGCACCAAAAAGGAGATCACCGAAATTCGCCCCAGCATGGACAAATAAATGTCCTGCATTATAATTTTTCTTTCATTTTTTTATATTATATGCAAATATCCATAGTTAACGGACAAGCGTGGGTTTAAAACGAATAATTAAAAGCCTTGTAACTACTAAACAATTTGTCTGTCATATAAATTGCTGCCATGTCAAGAGCTTTAGAGATGTTGCTTCTTGTTTTTACGAAATCGATAGTTTAATAATTGTATTTATGAATTAAAAAACATGAAGTTTTATTTAATGTATGCATTTTTTTATTATTATGATTACATTTGTTATCAAAATACATTAAACGCAATCTGTAAAATAGCGTAATAATAGTGTTTTTATCGATATTAAACAAAATCGATTCTCAAATCGTTAGTTCAAATAGCGGTATCGATTCTACAGATGCGGAAATGAGTGACATCTCCAATTGTTTTGTTATGTTTGTTACTCGCGATTTTTTTTTTTTTTTTGGCGGCATGAGTGTCACGCTCATTTTTCATTGGACTTTTAAAATTATTTATAGTGTTGTTTACTAAATAAAATCGCGTGATTTATGTAGTAAAAAGTGCATTCAGTGAATAATTTATAAAGAACAGTTAAATAATGTAGCACAGTGGCCACATCATGTCCTTACTCCAAATTCTTTCTTGTCGGCCTCACGCAGGAAAAGAAAGGAGATTAGGATAGAAACTTACTCAAGAAAAAAATTACTAAAGACACTCGCTTCCTTGCCTTTGTGCAGAGTAGTGAGTGTTCACTTTTGTTACTGGATTACACGAGTAACAGTTGTGAAGGTCAGATGGCAGTCGCTCCATGTAAAACATTGATATTCAGCGGCGTCCGGTTAGACTGGACGCTGACCCCAAAATAATTGGTAAAAGGCTAGACTATAAATAACTTGTATTATTTACGCATTTGATGATTACATTCATTTTCTTACTAAACGTAAAAGAAATAATAAATCTATTCAGTTTTCTTTACGATTATATAACCTCAAATCAAACACATTTTAGTTTGATACTCGGTTCCTAAGCTTGTCCGTGTATCAACAAATACCTGATATGATTACATGAATCATTCCAAACACAATTAGCATTTTCTTATTGCTGTCAATTCTGGGGCATTCAATGTATGGGATTTTAGCAATGTCCTTTGTGTAGTTAGTATTTGCAATAATGTGCGGTAAGGTACCACTAGAGAGTAGCCCAAGCCATGTACCCACACACAGTATTATACACAACCAAACAAATTATCACAGTTGCAAATTGAAAATACAATCGATACAGATACTGACCCTTAATAAGTTTTCCAAATGTTATTTTTAAGTAATACTGTTTTATATTGTCGTTATTTACTCAATTCAGATAATTCTTTACTTACGAATAACTTCTGGAGGTTCTCACTGTTGGTTGAGGTTCTGGGGCTCTGTATTTTCGAAGTACATACAGGATTATTCCTGTATAGGACACCCGGTACCGGATTATTGCTGCTTATGCAGCGTAGCAGTTCCAACGTCAGAGAAGACGGCCTGATGTCATCATTACGGTGCGAGTGAAGTCAGCGACCCGCTGAACAACGGCTTCCGAAATATCGTCACAAGCTCCAACGGCGGTTATGAGAAAAAAAAAAAAAATATAGTTTTATAAAACCAGAGCCCTGATCCCTACTTCTGATGTTAGGATAGGCGAGTGTGGGTAATTAAATAATATTAAAGCAAAACATTATAGGAGAAACATTATGTACATAGTTACTTATAACATTACTTACTGGACATATTTAGAATCATCAGCAATATAAATTACATAAGACCAAGCACATAAGAATTATGTGCCTATAACGAATATTCAGAATACTTAACTGGTAGTGTGCTCGGTCCGACGGCTCGATGGAGACTGTCTACTAAGGGACGAGTCACCGTATTTATAGGAAATGCCACTCTCAGAGTACCATCGAGCCGTTTTTACAATTTTATAATTATTCTACCCTCGGAATCAACTAAACTTAAGCAATCCACAATACAATACTTTTATTAGAATTATGACTCGTTATATTTATATAACAAGTGCGTGTGTGAGTTGTACGGCAATGTATGAGAATAAGAGCACCTGATTGCGCGTCTGATTGAGACGGTGACTGTTTATTTTTATTGGTGTAGTGCACGCGACTGAATTACCTTCATACATACAATCTTCAGAGGGGAATGTATGCTTCATAAGTTCAATTTACTTAAGTCATGTGTTGGAAAATACGGCACGAGCTGGCGATTTAATTTATTAAATTTCAAACGGATCGCTTCTGAATATTGCTCTAAGCTTAGTCTATTGAGCTTTAGATGTAAGTAGACGTTATCAGGTAAGGGAGGTTGTTTTCTTACAATAAGTTTTACCATCACTCAAAATACTTTTTCTATAACTTTCGTGCTTTATTCTGTCTGTAAAAAATTGCGCATTATTAATACTGCTAAAATATGGATATGAATACGGATCGGAAAATAAATAGGAATCTTATCCATCGATCAGTTTATAGAATCATAAAACAAACTTTACATTATATAAATGAATTTTGTTATATTCATTGACAAGCCAGTGACACGTCACCATAACTCGACAAGTTATTCTGATCTCTACAACAAGCGGCTACTTGACTACTAACTATATTGTGAACAATACAGACATACTCATATATAACTAATAACTGCGTACTGGACAATGTACACATACTCACACATAAGGCAACCACGAAGGGGGCTGTCTCTATGTTAATATAATAGGCTTTATCTAACTTCTTATTTCGAATAGGTACGACACACGGAGGACACCGCGGTTGTAGCGATGACAAAACAAACGATATCTCAGAAAATTAGACTCGCCAATAGAGTGGCCGTTATCCTCTACGGTTCGGGTCCGGTTCGAATGCTTTATTTTCACACAGGTCAGTTTCCTGAACCTTAATGTGGATAAAGTTGAAAATCTCTGCGCATAATAATCCACTTATAATGCGGAAACGGAACCCGTAACATAGAACGTAGAAGCTGAAAAACTATTAATGAAATTTGACAGATTGCAGTAGCTTCATGTATTGACGTCTGTACGTAAAAGGTGAGACCGATGACAGTGGATACCAAATTATTTAGTCTAGTCATAACGTCCGTACATACATACAAATATACCTACATTTGCTAGACAATTTCCTTTGCTGACGTTACCGGCGATCTTCCAAAAAATAAACATTCATTTTTTCATAGATATTACGTCTGGGTACATAGAGTCTGTAGGTACGGCTAATAAAAACTTACGACTACCCGCCATTTGTGCATGATACACGACTATTGTGGTTTAGTCAAATTTTCCTAATCAACAATATGTTACCGTGTAATAGTCTATATGTCGTGGGACAGATCGCAATGGCATGGTAATAGCAACCACTTGCTACTGGAGACCATTCCGCGGCTATCACACACTACTTAGTCCTCTATAAATAATACTCTTATTAGACTCCGAATATTGTGTCTGTAGTTTATTAAAAATATGTAGAGGAGAAATTGCCTGGAGACTATGATCGTGCTATTTCCCCCTCGAAGGATACTTACCACGGAGGCTATGTCGTGTTTGCCATTATTTGAATAATTTTTGTCATATTCTATGATAGACATTATTATATTGAAAATCACAATAACATTAATTCAAAGTAAGTCATTATTACAGAATTCTGGATTTTCGTTCTTTATAATACTCATTTAATTTTCCTCTCGCAATGATAAATCATTTTCCTTCTTTCGCAGAAGTCTTAAGTATAGGTAAGTATCTGTATACTTATTATATATTAGCATAACACAGCTTCCTGCGCTAGGTGCGTGGGCTCGTAAAAAACAAAGCTCTTTCCTCCCCGTTTCCCCTTCACCCCCTTTCGCCTCCTCCTTTTTTTCTCGTCACAAATCAAGCGGATCGCGTTTATTTAATATTTGCCCCCAATTAATTTACATAATCCTTGTCAAGCACAGGTCTCGGCGGCACTTCCATTAAATATTCACTTCTTAGTTTACGTTCCGATCGCAGTTTTTTCGTTTTTCGTAAAAGTAAAGGATACCTAAGTACTAAAACTTGTATCGGCTAAGTATTATTATTTGTCTATGAATAAAAACGTCCAGAAATTACGAATTCCAAGTTCCGAGTTTGCAACAGTTTACACGCGAGTCAATAGATACGTGTTTTTATCTAAGCCCAGTTACTGGTTTTATAAATTTTGCTAAAAGGCATTTAGCAAAATGCATAAAACCAGTAAGTAAATTATTGACCGAAGTACCTAATTAGCTGGCGGCGACCTATGTCCAGCTGTGAACTTTATAAAATGATGATAATGAAGTAGGTACAATTATATCGTTGTTCACAAGTATACCTTGTATTCATAGCAATTATATAGGTTATACTCAAACCTGCAACAAAATATGAAGTACAACTGGCTTGCTCAAGGAAAGAACCATTTTCGAAATCAATTTGAACAAAAAACAAATGATCAACCATTACAGGTATGAACATCGTGATGAACAAAACTGACTTTTGTTCGTCCGACATGAATATTAACAGACGCAGCGGCGTGTGAACCTAACCCCCCCCCCCCCCTCCCTTCAGCCCCACTCGCCCCCGACTCGTGTAAATCTACATAATTCACTTTTTATCGATATCGTAGGATATTATCGAGGTGGATAGGTATTCAAATGACTGTATAATTTATTCTTATAAATATTTTTGGATGAAGGTAACTGTATTGTTTTTATTCAAGAAATTGTTCTGGACAAGACAGAGGACACTTTTTAAATGTAAAATTTTATGTGTGAATTCTTTTGTTTTTATTTTGCAAAAGTTCATAAATATCTTTTTGGACAAATTATCAACCTGTTTATGTTCAAAAGTAAAACTGTCTTCTGCCTCAATACACCTTTTGGAGTAAAACTATAAACATCCATTTATAATATTTAAGCAGTATAAATGATAATGAAACGACATTAAAGTTGGAATAAGTGTTTCCATTAATCGCTCGTAGCTGGACGACTATAAATTAGTGTGGGGCCATAAATTCCGCGACGGTGACGCGTCGCTGTCCGCCCCCGCTCCGCTCTTACGACTGCTCACAGCTAGAACGCTGAACGCCACATTAATTCATTACGCCTTGTTTTGTAAATGCGGTAAGAATGCGAAACGTTTTTCGAGATTTTACAAATGAATTATAAGGTTTACCTACGATATTTTACGGATATTTTTAGGGTTTGAATTTCCTTTGTATTATGGGATGATACATGAAGTGTAGCGAGTCTACTAGTTGTAACTTGTAACACTTTTATTGTAACACTCTTCAACAAAAATTCTTTATTGAGAACATTTTTGTCACTTTTTCATTCAAATCCTTACTGCAACATTCACGCGTGCATTTTCGTCACGAATTAATCTGACTAGATCAAACAGTCAATGAGGCCGTTAAGTGTAGTCAACTTGAGATATCAAAACAATTTATCCGTGATATACACGGATCTGTTCGAGTGCAGCGTCTTAGAAGGTTTTAATGTGATTGCGTTCCGTTCCCGGCCAGCCTCCATGTTTCCTGTCAATTTTCCTAAATCAAACGTGAACTTAACGCATGGCCGCGCTGCACGAGCTATTCTTTCTGCAGCAGTGCGGTCATTTGGCTCCGTTTTAGATTCCCTCATTAAATCTTGGCTTAAGGTTTACTTAGGGAGTTACTTAGCTAATTTATTGGTTTGAACATAGCTTTACTTTTGCTGCAAATATACTATAATTTCTAAGAGATAAATGATAAAGGCGAATATATAAAACGAATATGAAACATGCATAATATGATGCATGATTTACAATTTCACAATAAATTCTATTGAGATAAGATATTTGGTAAAAATTAAAATTATAAACTCGAAATAACATATCGCACGTGTTTATTATCAAATTCACCTTTGGTTTCTAAAAGTATATTTAGAAATAGCCATTAGTTAGTGCCCCACAAGTGTCCTCGCAGGACGGCTCCATACACACGACACAACACTACATGTTCCTGCGCCGTGTTATATAAATTAAACAGAACACAACACTAGTGACACCGTGCCGGGCTCGCGACTACTGCGGACCTCGCTCCGTCTGAGTAGCTTTTACCGATGCAAAGATAAAAGCTACTCAGACTTGTATGACTTGTGACACGTTCAAGTAAGCGCTGTTTTACGATGGGAAAATTGCTTTGGCTTATTCATTGATTCTTTTTCACAAAATTATTAGTTTCAACTATCAGTGACAGTCACATTTTAGAAGTATACCAAGTAATAGATAATAAGTCGTAGCCCAGTGGTCCACCATGAGTTTCACACGTGAGTTGTCATTTGACAATAAGTTACTTATGAACATAAAAGTCAATAAGCCGCATGCTTTGAAAATAACAGGATTAATTTAAACTTTAAAGACTGGAAAGTGCGAAGTTCGCGCTCACAGTAGTGTTCTGTTCAAGAGGTCCACCGAAGCCGAAATAACCCGATGTGAAAATTAAAACTGCATTGTGCAGTCTTTGTTATTCCGCGCTCGGTTATACTATATTCGTACAACTAACCGTTGTACTGGCCCTCCTCCGACATAAGAAACTCCAGAAAACCAACTTACACAAGGAAATGAATCTTTTATCCCCAATTTAATAGGTCTTAGATTTCATAATAGCTCATCCATCGCTTTCTATCAGGCGTAATTACTTCCCGAAGTAACTTAAAGAGTAGACACTTTCTGAAAATTATAAAATAAGAAAAACAACACCTACTTGTTTTAATCCATCAAAAAATTGTACTTTCTTCACGAGGGGTCGTGGTCGCCCGGTCACAAAGAACAATTTTTTCCTGTTGCACCATTGAGTCACTTTTAATTGAATCTAATAATTAGGTATAAAATATTATATCAACTAATAATTTCATCAACAATAACGTCAACGTCAAATTTTCTGGCTTACGGACTTTCCGGCTTTGGACTCAAAGAACCGCTCAAAGTTGAGATTTCCTCAAACCTAAACTTTGGGCAGTTCACTGAGTGTGTGGAGTACTGCAACCACATTTCTCCCACAGGCTGGAGCTGCACTATGCCACTTGGCAACTTTTGATTTGGTGGAAAGGCGTGAAAAGAGGCTAACTCGCAACCCAGACTTGGTTCAAAACGGTCACCAAAGCCTGGAGCACAGGCGCAGAGTAGCCAGCCTGTCGGTATTCTATAGTATGCATTTTGAAGAGTGTGCCCGAAAATTGCATGACTTATTTCCTCCATCTCTGTTCCATCACCGGACGAGCCATCGCACCCTTACATTGTTAACACTACTACGATTCGAACGAAGCGTTCGTCTTTAGAAGCTGTTCGCTTAGTCTTTTATACCATGTCTATCGAGGGACTGGAACTATTTGCCAGCGGCATTGTTTCCGTTTGACTACAATTTAAGTGTCTTCAAGGCAATCTGAATAGGCTCTTAACAAACCAGCGTGCTTTACCATCAACGATCGCATCACTGCTTACCAATAGGCGGGATTCCGGTCAAGGACTAGTTTATAATATTAAAAAGAAATCATAGAAGTGACAACTTAAGATTGGCTTCCTATCAAGTGGATCTCTTTTTATGAATATTTGAAAATATCATAAATATCATTTGAAAATTTCATTAAATGATGCGGTCTGGGCCAAGCAGAAGGGCGTGTCAGACTTTTACTGATTAAACCCACATTCTTTAACCTGCCTGTGCACCAGGAGCACGGCATCTCATTCAAACACCCCGCAGTCCTGGCAGCCATCGAGTGCACCTTTTGTTACATTTGTTATGCTCAAATGGTCCTTCTGTTCCCATCCATTCTGTGAGCCATGTTTATTTAGAGACAACTTTGTACCAGCTTGGCCGTTATAGATAAATTAAAGTGTTCTGGTTAACGATTAGCCGCTGTAGTCTTTGTGGAACATGTAGGTACTTAAATTTTATGTTTAAGACTTGTACAGCTACACGGCATTCGTGTCATCTGCTTACGGCGAACACTATAATGTTAAATAGTTAGGTGTTATTGTTGGGCCTTGGCTGAAATAGACGCGGAATTCCAAAGAATTCTAAAGTGCTGACTTTGAAGTAGTACTTATAATAGGAAAGATATGATACTTAGATAGGTTTGAAATAGTCATCATCATCTGCCGACTATCCTCCCGGTCCGCTTCAATCTAACCCAACAATATTTGAACTATAAATAGTCAAAATTAATTATCACGATAGGGTTTATTTTTGGGTTAGGTATAATGCAAACTATTATTTCACAAAAGTCAGTTTTAAAACTTCTGAGCAAGTACAATAAACTCCATTTTCAGCCAAAAAAAAAAATTAACGAAAAGTATCAATTATTAATATCAAGTAGTAATCAATTAATTAAATTCTGAGATTTACATTGTAAATCCTAATGTACTTCAATCGCGTTGTTTTGTTGCATAGCTTGCTGCCGGTCCGCACGACGCCGTCCACACGACGCCGTCCGCACGACACACCGTGGTGCCGCTCGATCCGGTTGGTGCGGTCCGGACGGTCGCTTTACTTAATTTATTTGCCGCGATGATGTCGTGTCGCCTCCTCCACGCGTCGCATCGCCACAAAATCTTGCTTATTTTTTAGCAACTCGTGATGTTTTAATTATAGTTTTAATCTATATCAGTTTGTTTGGTTAAACGTGAGTTACATTTATACATGAGTTTTTGTGAACCGTTACTCATTTTAATTATAATATATGTATGAAGTACTTAGTACTCCATAGATTCATGCTTGTAATGTAAAACATTGTTATTCGGTCCTCCGTCTTAATGACAACATCTGAGATATTCGTCCGAACCCCAACGTATACTTTATCACAACCTTCTTTACATCTTAAGCTTTAATACTAACAGGCTTATGGCGGGTAAATGTACGGTACCAATTAACAAGCAGGTAGAACGGACACTGCCCCTAATTGTAATTCATGCAAAGACCAAATGAAGCAGAGTCCCAAATCAAAGACGCTCCGGATCCTGTTCAAACAAGTGAGCAACTAACTGCTGCGGCAATTTGACTAATTGGCGACCTCTTAACAACTCTAAGAAAGTTCCCTTAGGCCGGGGGCACAGAGGACACCTCGAATTATGGCCACGTTATTTATTTAATTTATATAACTTGGATCACTACATATTTGTGACAATTTCAGCAAATAGTTTTGTCTGAAATAGGTACAATACATTAAAATGCATGTGAAGGGCATAGTCTACACAACCTGCTTACAAGTGAAACTTCTTAAAAATAAGAATTAAGAGAGATTTAGCGCGAGACACAGAAATAGTATAGAAAGAGTTAATAATAACTCTTACTGGTCTTTCTTCTCTCTCATATAAGAAAATCTGAAATTTCAAGGGCATGTCGCGTTTAGGCAATCTTATATGCTCACTGTATTGTCATGATCAAACAAGCTGTTCAGCTCGTTATGAAATCGAACTTGTAACTAATCGGAAACTTCCAAAATTGTAGTACACGGTACTGTTCAGTGAGAATTAGAATTAGAATTTATTTATTTGTAAGAATATTGTTGTTACAAGTTGTTATATGCAATTCACGTCCAAAATATTCTGCTGTCTTTCAGCGTACAAACATTTTCAAGCAGTAAAAATAAATTGATTAAAAATTAAATAATTAATGAATTAAAAAGTCAAATAAATGAAGAAAAACATAATTATACAAACTAATATTGCCCAAATACCCATAACATATGCATTATTACTGTCACTATTATTAATTTTAAAAAGTATGATTTAAAAATTCATTAACAGAATAAAAACACATGTCTAAAAGCCAAGCAAACATTTTACATTTAAATTTATCAATTGGTAACATTCTGAACGCAGGTGGTAATTTATTATAAATTTTTATTGTCATACAACTGGCATTTCTACTGTAGAGATGTAGTCTCTGAGTAGGAACTAACAGTTTCCCAGAATTATTTCTTTTCAGTCTTTCCGATACATGTTCACTCAGTGAGTATAAATGAGGATATTTTTTCACAAATAGGCAAACCTCAAAAATATATAGACACGGAAGTGGAAGAATTTTTAATTCTTTAAATAATGGTCTGCAATGGTTTAAGTATTCTGCTCCACTCATGGCTCGGATACACTTTTTTTGTACTTTGAACGCTCTGTCCACGTCCACCGAATTTCCCCCTATAACAAGGCCGTAACGCAATATTGATGAAACGTACCCATGATAGGCACTTAGGACTGTCATTTTGCTGGATACTAATCTCAACTTGAGAGTAAAAATAGTTACACAATGTTGTATCAAACAGCATCACAATTTTTATTTCATCTGTTTTTTTTTTCGTGGCTATTTATGTTTTTTCAGTTATTGTTTAGTTCCTGTTTTTTCTCTTTAACAATGTTCAGTTTTTAAAGATTTTTTTAAAGTACCTATATTGATTGTAAACCATATTGATTGTACCTACTTATGATCAGCGTCACAGTCTCCCGGTGTGCCACAAGTTGTCAGCGTTACGGTGAGTGAGCAAGTTGCGAGTTGAGCACAATTAGTGACAAGTACCGCCGAGTCCAGTCCGAGTCAGAGGTCCGAGTGTCCACAAGTCCACTCCCATGTATTTGCACACGTACCAACTTTGACTTACATTTAAAGAACATCACTCTCAAGGACCTACTCATAGATATAGATAGATGAATCAATTTTAAAGCTTCCTTTTCGCTCACTACACATAGCTAGGTACTATGCACTATCATCAGTACAATGCCAGCAATGCGGTGTTATTTAACTTTGTCGGAATGTAGATTTAATGTTTTAGAGTTGGTAGTAATCCATACTAATATTATAAATGCGAAAGTATCTCTATCTGTCTGTCTGTCTGTCCGGCTTTCACGCCAAAACTACTGAACCGATTTTGATGAAATTTGGCACAGAAAATCTCTAGACCCTGAAAAAGGACATAGGCTATCTTTTATCCCGGAAAAATTTGATGTTCCCGAGGGAAATCTAAAAAGCGCGGTATAACCGAACTCCACGCGGGGGAAGCCGTGGGCGGAAAGCTAGTTATCTATAAATTTAAAAAATCTGAATGTAATTTATGAAACATTAGGTAGATACTATTTATTTAATATAAATTAAAAACTTGCACGTACTATATTTCCTAAAGCAGTCACGCAACTATTGAGTTTAATCTGCAAAGCAATCAAAGTTATCTCATCCATATGTATGTATTAGCGGACATCAGCACTTCTGGACGAAATGAACACCTACACACCAACTTGATGCTGTGCTACCGGTACTTACACGTGGAGAATGGTTCCCATGAATTGAGCTAGTTTTGTTCACGATTTTTAGGAAGTAGTTGAATCGACAACATAAACATTAACCATTATATCTACGTTTTGCGATGTATTTATATGAGTTACTATGCTCATCAATACGATTTGATTTGATAATTTTTAGGAAGTAGTTGAATCAACAACATAAACATTAACCATTATATCTACGTTTTGCGATGTATTTATATGAGTTACTATGCTCATCAATACGATTTGATTTGATAATTTTTAGGAAGTAGTTGAATCAACAACATAAACATTAACCATTATATCTACGTTTTGCGATGTATTTATATGAGTTACTGTGCTCTTTTTGACTCGTGGGTTGCAGCTGAAAATCAGCATCAGATGGCACATCTTGTGTTGTCATCTGACATTATGCTGAGCTGAGGCCCTTTTGGCATTATAAGCTAAGTTTTATATTTTATTTATATTGTTAAGTGTTAAATCTTATGCTGCAATGTCAATAAACGCACTTCTCTTTCTTTCATCACACTAATACAGTACTACATATTATATTAATACAGTCATACCAAAATGAGGTAATCATTACTTACACCTATGATATACAGGTCGTGAATGCAACTAGCTAACCGTCAGCATTATGTTTGTAACAATATCACAAATAATACAATATCTGCCGTAAGTAGGTAAGTCATCTTGTAGAAATGCCTTCTGTAAATCATTACAGTAAATGTAAATTCGCAACTATTGAAGTGCGTGCACGACTGTCACACACATATTCACTTGTGTGTGTTGGCGCGCTTGCACTCCACCTCCATGCCATCCTGAAAGTGTTTTCAGACCAGTGGGAAACTCCCGATTTACGAAGGTGGATAAGAGTCCAGAACTACTAACTAGTTAAAAGACTGTTAACCTTAAGCTAAGTCACATATATTCTTACATATTTCTTATATGTAAATTGTTAAGATTTTAGGTCAATAAGTCCCTAAAACCAGGCAAGTGGGTCCGAGATTGCTGTAGTTGTTGTTTTGTGTTAGGAGTAATAGGTATTTTATCATTTTAAATAACCTTATCATGATCCAAACAAATAATACATAGACCTTTACAGGCTTATAAGTTTCTTGAAATGATATTTAATAAAACATTTCTTTTAGTTATCTCTTCTTCTTTCTTCGTCCCTTTTTTTGTTTTTCTATTGAGTATTTTTTTTTGCTTGTTTCAGGTTTTCAACACTTATTTCTTTTCGTTTAGGTATTGCTGTTAGATGGTACTAAAATGGTCTCGCTAACCTGTAATGTTCCATCACCAATCAATAAAGGCCACACCACCACACAACACCACAAACGAGCCAAATGATTACACTCAATACCTAGGTACATAGATACATGTTCGGCATGCTTCTTCAAGACATTTGGTAAAGCTACATAGCTCAATTATAAAAATTAGAATGTAGCCGGATTATCTATAACCTTATCTCACTTCCAAACCTCTAATTTCAAACAATCACATCCATATAAACACTTCTCGTGTCACTCGTACCGGGCTCTAGAACAAACAGCGCGAGTTACGGACGAATACTTTTTAATCCTCGATGCAGGGATGGCAACTTAAAATTCGTACCGTGTGGGACTCTACACAAAAAGGCAAGCAATTCACGAGGATATTTTTTTTTTTATGTAAAACTTGACCAAATACATATTTTGTTTTATATTTATAAATAAGGAAATGGGGTTAATTATGAGTGTTTATAGGTAGATATATTCGTATCACCTAAACGGACATTTCCTGTGAGGAAACATTGTTTCAAAATTGTATTAGTTAGGTAAATATTATCATAAACTCTTAGCTACTATTTTAGTGATTATTTTAAACATGGGTGTACTGTGTAGATACATATCACGTTTACTGGTGAACAATTGTTCACCACACACACACGTGCTCCTCTTTCCTATTTGTATCCTCCTGCGTTGGAAATGGTGCTAAGTTGAGTTGTAAGACTTCAACAAAAACTTACAGTTACATGTAATGGAAAATGTATTTTTCCGTTTGTATGTTTTTGTCGTTTAACAATCAGTGTGTTCAATCATTTCGCAGCTATAAACAATACCTACTAAAGAGGCCAGTTTTTAGCTCAGATAACATTATTTTAATGTTTGTCGGTCAGTCACATGACGCTAGTTACCCATTGCAAAGCGTAGTTGGAGATGTTGGGTATCCGATACCCTACGGATACCCTTTTAAACGTAAAAGAGTACTTAATTACATAATCAAATTCTTAGTTTATATTATACGGACGTATAATAAAAGGTAGCTTTCTACATCGTTATTACTCGTACAATGTAGACGCGTGTCAATATCAACGTTTCTTAAAGAGGCACGCTAAAAGTGTTCATAGTAAACAAAAATAAATATATTACAATAAGCCATGGGTAGCTGTGAAGAGGTGACCACTCCCACCTGGTGCCACGTGCCACAGCGCGGTCACGAGCACGACGTATGGATCAGCACCATTTACCTCCCTTATGATCCACAATATTAATAGTAGACTGTGGATAATTCGGTTCTCGGAGAACTCGTCCCATGAAACAAGGCACTGGTCCTGAATGTCAACAGTCACCGTGCCGCGTCGCGCCGCGTCCCAGTTTCGGCACACAATAGTTTTTAATCTAACGTCCCGCGTGCATTAGCGAGCCACAACTTTTCACTTTTCTACACCGTTCAGGGTTAAAAATTAAATGAAATTGTTACAAAATCAACCCGTAAGTTTCGTAAGAATCAAAGATAAACACTTAAAATAGAATGATGATTATTGTGTTGACTTGTTATTCGTAGCTGTTTGCGTTAATAAACGTCACAAACCGAATCCGTACAATAACTTAAATATAGCGCGGGTCAAGGTTAAAATAAATATGCGCAACGCGTTGCGTTCATTATAAACTTGAAAGAACATTGCACATTACACTTCCTACATCGCCTATCCCGATATCACATTGGCTTATGAAATATATAAATGTGACATATTCTCAAAGCAGAGTTTTCGTCAGTCATCACGGATTATCTTATAGTTCAACATTATTATTTCCCCAGGGTGCTTATGGATGCTCTTTATACTAAAATTGCAAGCATGCAACTATTGATTGCCATCATTTTCAACAGGCGTCAGCGGCGATAGACGTCAGCGCCGATAGGCGTCAGGGGCGATAGGCGCTGCCTATGTGCACGTGTGCTAGTTATGAGAGCGCGGTTCAAGGACGAGGTATACACGTGCGACGCTATCACTCCTCATCAGTGTGTTATTGCCTTATTGTCGCCACGTGTACCTTGAGGAGTGCGGAGCGCGCAGGCAATGAGCATATCTGTACATAATAGTAG
Organism: Sesamia nonagrioides; assembly: GCA_017933935.1. Lineage (NCBI taxonomy): Eukaryota > Metazoa > Arthropoda > Insecta > Lepidoptera > Noctuidae > Sesamia > Sesamia nonagrioides. The sequence continues at coordinate 3,208,151 of JADWQK010002063.1, forward strand.
AGCGTTCACCATAACTAATCGATGGACCTAGAAAAGTATCAGTATAGAAATAGTGATATTTATACTATAGTAGGTAATATAGTTCCACCTTCGGCACGCGGCTACTTTTTATTTACTTACAAAGGTATGCTCTTGTGCACCTCTCACGAAACTTGCATGCATCAGATCATTCTATTATCTATGCTCTTAGAGAGCTCCATGTCGGGCATCTCCCTTATCTACAGGGTTCCTCTGGAGATAAATTACTTTAAAACCTACCTACCCAAATAAATGGAAATTTAATTTACTTTATACGTACTTCTTTGCATACACATAGCTACTTCTCTATTTTAATGCAAAATTATTGTAAACGTAAAACGTTCAATAATGTTAACCAATATTCAAATACCTAGAGACCACTTAGAGGGCGCATGTCATCTTTTAAATTGTCATTTTGATTTGTTTTTTCACTTTGTCACAGTTGGAAATACTTATTTAAATTTGGTTCAGGTAGAAGTTAACCTGATGGTGCAAACTATTTATTACATGACTGTACTTTGAAATTAGATAACGAAGATTCTTATTATCATTTGTTTTAAGACCAGTCATAGCTAACTATCATTTCGTTTACAATTGCATCCACTACAAGTCTCTGAACACAATTTAAACTGAATGAATCAACAACAACTTTCATTATTTCTGTAAACTTCGTCCCCCATGTTACCACCCGAAAGAAAATTAAAAACCGGCGATGACTTGTTTACAAACACGGTGTAGTGCGTCGGTGTCGTCGTCGTGGGACGAACAAATCAAGTGTTTCTATTACACAACAAGCGTATAATGGGCTGTAAAGCGCTCATAAAAACGCGAGGACAGTGCGTCAAACACAACGCAACTTTTAGCGACAACTTCGCGGCGGGCGAAGAATGTGTAAAGCTGGATACGAAAGGCGTGCCGAGTAAATCAACACAAACAAAAAAAAAATAACCTTGAACTAGTCGATGAAATATCAAGAACATCTGTATGTCAAAGAGATTTATTAAAAATGTAATGACAAAACATATTTATTAGTGGTCCCATGTATGTGTCTTAATGGTTCGTATAGGTACCTACTATAAAACTTCATGCCATTTAGAAACAAGCAGACAGGTAACAAATCCACCCAAAAAGACAAGAATTCCTTTCTTATCCTGCGTTCACACAGTCCGAGCAGTGAGTAGTAAATAAAGAAGCTTGGAAGGGTAAATGAGGGAAGTTGTAGCAAGCGTGCACAATAATACGAATAATAAAAATATTAACACATGTAACTGTCTCGCAGCGCCGTAACCGAGCGACACGATGCGCACTCGTAAAAGTCGTATCGTACCTATCTCATACATATACATTGGTTAATTCCGTCGATGTCAATCTGTTCGGAGGTGTATGCTGCTGTTGTACGTCTGAGCACCTTATGGTCCACTTTTAAATAGTAGCTAAGTTAAAGCGATAATAAACTTATAACTACTAAGCCAGGGCCAATTATTGGTTACTTCAATACATATAAGATGCATTTCAACAAAGTTATATAGCACTTACAAAGGTATGCTCTTGTGCACCTCTCACGAAACTTGCATGCATCAGATCATTCTATTACTTAGGCTCTTAGAGAGCTCCATGTCGGGCATCTCCCTTATCTACAGTGTTCAAACATATAACCAAAACACATAACCAAGCTCGAACATACCCAAAAACGGTATAATGTCTTCATAACTAAGGCAAATAACATGGATATTACCGATGGGAAAAAAGAGCTGACATTACAAAATTAGGATACGAAAGATTATCCATTACTATTGTCATGCGGAAACTGGATAAAATAAACTTTTAACACCCGGTACACACTGACTTCGGATTATATACTGACTTATCGTACTGTCAGCTTATACTGGGAACTTAATAATATGTCGTCATGCACGTACAGTTATAGGCACATAATGACAACAAAAAGGCTTTATTTAAGCGTCGATTAGTTTGGAAAGAGAAAATGTTTATACGAAATGAATTGCTTACGTACTTTCTACCACTTCACTGTGTATTAGTTTACTACCACTAGTATAATATAATATAATATAATATAATATAATATAATATAATATAATATAATATAATATAATATAATATAATATAATATAATATAATATAATATAATATAATATAATATAATATAATATAATATAATATAATATAATATAATATAATATAATATAATATAATATAATATAATATAATATAATATAATATAATATAATATAATATAATATAATATAATATAATAATCCCTCAATGAGTTTGTGTTTAACCAAAATCACGTTACAAAAATACTTTATCGTGTTATCTAAAGTTCATTCAACAACAACCACCGTCCATGATTGTTTAGATTAGATTGAGCCAACAAAGAAGAAGAGGAACCAATTTATTTAACATTTTCACCGGTATATTGAAATCGTCAAACAAATAAAAAAGTAATTTGATTGGAGCACACGCGGAAGAAATTGATCTGATCACAGCATCTTTGACGAGGGGAGAGCGGTGCAAATATTTGGCGCACGTAATAAAATCATATCGGATACCTGCTGGAGCGCCGGAGGACGGCGAACGAAAACATTTGTTAGATATGTTTGGGAGAGTGTGCGTGCTACGAGATGCACTCACTTAGTTATTATAGCTCAGGTAAATATAAGAAATCACGTGCTCTAGTAAGATTTCCAGATTTGCATTAAATATCTGAACATAGAGATAAATGAACATGAAGAACATTTGGCGATCAGTTTATAAAACGACGTACAATCAAATTGAAACAATAAATGTCTAGCTGTTTATTACTGTATATGTAAAGACATGCCCACATACCTACAATAAAATCGAACTGCCAATGATGCCTAGGCTTTATGGGCGATTTAATGCAATAAAACGATATTATATTTGCTAAGAAAAGCCGTATTTATTTTGTTTTCATTTTCATCGTGGAACTTCCACCGTCTTCCTGAAAACACCTGGCTTTGCATTACTAATGGAATCGCAAAAATCAAGTTGCTAATTATTATAATTGATAATTGAATGCAATAGCACCTCCAATTGCTACGAGGCACTACGAGCCGCCGCGAGCCTCTACGAAACGCTACGAGATGCTACGTTCATATTGAACCACACACACTGTTAATGTAGTTACAGTAAAACAAAAGTATACCTTGCCATTTCAATTAAATTCAATGCAACTCGAAACACTGAAAGTGTATTAAGTAATAATATTGTATCTACTTATCTACCTAACTATTTCAATTTAAAGCTTTTTCGTGCCTTGAAGTTACAACTATAAACCAACATTTTGTTGAAACGTTAAATTAAATCCTCCTTAATTTTTTAACGGAACACAAATAGGAAGAAAAGTTAGCAGGTATTCCTTGTGGAGAGTTAAACTAAGTTTTCCTTATAAGCTATCATTGCATCTGCGATAATTATAGATGATTACATCAAATCGCAGTTGACTCACTGTCCTCCTTCTGCTGTGTCTGCGGGGAGTACCGGTACACAATGAAAATGAATCAATTTACACTTCAATCCAGGTTCTTACTCGCGGCCATTTTTGTACAATAAGCCGCTTGTTACGTCACTCCCACAGCGCTGTGTCGCTGGCGGTGGCGGCTGATTGGAATCGCGGGGAAAGCGAACTTTTATTGAACATTCAAATTCTTCAGAATTACAATGTAGGTTGATATGTGGAACAACAATAACTTTGTCAATACTTTTTTTAATTACTCCGTAACAATCCATTTACCTATACTTATGTTATAAATACAAGTCGTAAATGAGTTTTGTCGTCAACATTAGGCGATACAAGAAATTATTACTGCAGTTATTAATTGGACAACATAAGTAAACAAATACAAACAACGCTTTAATTTTAAGTTAAGCAACTATATTTAGAAGCATGATAAGAACTACGTTATTCATTTTATTTAACGGTATCATAAACATACTAAGTTCATCGCCAGTTTATTTAAACGACTATCTGAGTCAGTTTTAGATGCATTCAACACAAACTATACCACTCATTTCAATAAATTAGTCTTTCTCGGACAATATTTCACATAGAAGCGTCTCCATTACGGATATAATACCTTTTTATAAACTAACCCCCTAGCGTACGTAGAGGTGACACTCGCGCACCTGTTCCCATTACGGATATAATACCTTTTTATAAACTAACCCCCTAGCGTACGTCTCTAGAGGTGACACTCGCGCACCTGTTCCCATTACGGATATAATACCTTTTTATAAACTAACCCCCTAGCGTACGTCCCTAGAGGTGACACTCGCGCACCTGTTCCCATTACGGATATAATACCTTTTTATAAACTAACCCCCTAGCGTACGTCTCTAGAGGTGACACTCGCGCACCTGTTCCCATTACGGATATAATACCTTTTTATAAACTAACCCACTAGCGTACGTCTCTAGAGGTGACACTCGCGCACCTGTTCCCATTACGGATATAATACCTTTTTATAAACTAACCCCCTAGCGTACCTACGTCTCTAGAGGTGACACTCGCGCACCTGTTCCCATTACGGATATAATACCTTTTTACAAACTAACCCCCTAGCGTGCGTCTCTAGAGGTAACACCCGCACAACTGTTCCCATTACGGATATAATACCTTTTTATAAACTAACCCCCTAGCGTACGTCTCTAGAGGTGACACTCGCGCACCTGTTCCCATTACGGATATAATACCTTTTTATCAACTAACCCCCTAGCGTACGTCTCTAGAGGTGACACTCGCGCACCTGTTCCCATTACGGATATAACACCTTTTTATAAACTAACCCCCTAGCGTACGTCGCTAGAGGTGACACTCGCGCACCTGTTCCCATTACGGATATAATACCTTTTTATAAACTAACCCCCTAGCGTACGTCTCTAGAGGTGACACTCGTGCACCTGTTCCCATTACGGATATAATACCTTTCTATAAACTAACCCCCTAGCGTACGTCTCTAGAGGTGACACTCGTGCACCTGTTCCCATTACGGATATAATACCCTTTTATAAACTAACCCCTTAGCGTACGTCTCTAGAGGTGACACTCGCGCACCTGTTCCCATTACGGATATAATACCTTTTTATAAACTAACACCCTAGCGTACGTCTCTAGAGGTGACACTCGCGCACCTGCTCCCATTACGGATATAATACCTTTTTATAAACTAACCCCTTAGCGTACGTCTCTAGAGGTGACACTCGCGCACCTGTTCCCATTACGGATATAATACCTTTTTATAAACTAACCCCCTAGCGTACGTCTCTAGAGGTGACACCCGCGCACCTGTTCCCATTAAAATTTCAATTACTTGACGAGTCTTGACTCAAATACAAAACAGAAGGTAAACTCCACGTGACGTCACTAAAACTAGTGGACATTCAATAAACAAATGATAATCTTACCATTTTACAATGGTACGTGTATACTACGACTGCAGTTCCAACATTTTGGCTCTTTGAATTCCAGAGGATTTCTATTTTCCTACGAATATAAAGAATACTACATACCTACATATATTGAAACCTCATGCAAATGGACCAATTACTGTTTTTGGGAATCAAAGTGTAAAAACGAAACCCTATTACTATGAATCCTTCTGTCTGTCTAACAGTTACGAGTTCGGCTATATGACATGAACCGTGATGGGTAGACAATTAAAATGTTCACAGAAGATGTATTTATGTTGACGATGTAACAACAAATACTAAACACAGAATGTTATTGTCTTATACCTATTATCTGAAAATATTTGATGAAAAAATAGCTGGAGGAAGCCTATCTTTTCATCGCAGCCGAGAGGTTCCTTGGTTCACAACAATTCTGTACAGTAAGTACTATTTAGTACTTACCTTGTTTCCATTCAGCACTAAAATCGCCTTGTTTTATTATTTTTTCAATTTTTTCTGTTACTTTTTGGCAAGACGTTTTTTTTTATAATAAGGTAACAAGATAACCTCGGACATCGAGAGTTCCTAGATCTGAGCCTTCTGTATAAACTCGTGCGCTGCTAGCGCCGTGGGAATAGTTGGCAAACATTACTCGTGAAGCATTTAGATTTATGTGTACTGTGGTTATATTTGCTTTACATCACCGCTCCGCTGAGGTGCACACCCTCGAGCCGCCGCAGGTATCCAGCAAAGGATGTTTACTTTTATTGTTTTTCTGTTTGCAAGTTCTTTGTGTTAATTTAATTAGGGCAAGATAAAGATTTTGATTTGAATAAAAATAATACTGTTGTGATTATAAGTAAACCAGATTTGAAGTGTTTTGAAATCAGAAAACAGCCTTTGTTTTGTTGTCTCATGTTCTTTTTTTAGGAAAACACAATATTTCTTTTGAATCCACTAGAAGCGCTGTAAGAAACATTTTCATTCGTCGAACTCATTAAACAGCGTGTCACATAGGAACACGTCAGTATGATCATGTCATGGTTGTGTTTGCAGTCGGCCCCATCGTCACGGAGCACAAACGTCATGTTCTCATGTTACACAATTTGTTCAGGATCATTTTAATAGCACGCGCGCGGCCGTGTTGATGTATGGTCAGGTATCTTATATGATCCTCTTCAGACGTTAATCATGATTATAAAAGATATTGATTCATAAATGATGTTCATCCATATCGACTAATATTCGATCACATTCACTTCTGCAAGTTATTCTAACAAAAACGCTCTTCAAAACCCAAAACTTTCTTTTCTTTGAACACGTTCTTTTCACCCGCCATTTGGTCCTTCACTCCGAAAGGAGTTCAAATTCAAATGTCCGTATTTATGCAAGAGCAATACAATCGCGAGGGGATTGCGAACAAAAAGTGTATGTGTAAATTATGCTAAGCGTGTTGGGACCGCGGTGTCGGCCGAATGGCCCTCGAGTCGCGAAAAACTGAGACAATACACCGACCGCGGACTGTTCCTGATTCGACCTTTAGGTTCTGAAACCGTTGGAAATATAATTTCGAAAACGAATAATTTATAACGGTTTTGCTTTGAACTCGTGCCTCTTAATTCTCTCTAAGACTTTTTGAAACCCTAAGGATCAAATCAATTAACATCATTACTACCGTCGAAAAACCGAAACTCGTCTAGTGAACCGACTCGCCGTTGACAAGACCGAGCACAAGAATCTGATGCCCAACCTTCAGGATTGAAGAGGTACTCGATGAAAACGAAGAAGATTTCAACAGACAGTTTCACACATCAACATATTTTTAAAACCTATCTCCCTGAATACTATGTTCGGGACCAGATTTTTCTACCACCTATCTCCCTGAATACTATGTTCGGGACCAGATTTTTCTACCACCTATCTCCCTGAATACTATGTTTTTGGACCAGATTTTTCTACCACCTATCTCCCTGAATACTATGTTCGGGACCAGATTTTACTACCACCTATCTCCCTGAATACTATGTTCGGGACCAGATTTTTCTACCACCTATCTCCCTGAATACTATGTTTTTGGACCAGATTTTTCTACCACCTATCTCCCTGAATACTATGTTCGGGACCAGATTTTACTACCACCTATCTCCCTGAATACTATGTTCGGGACCAGATTTTTCTACCACCTATCTCCCTGAATACTATGTTTTTGGACCAGATTTTTCTACCACCTATCTCCCTGAATACTATGTTCGGGACCAGATTTTACTACCACCTATCTCTCTGAATACTATGTTCGGGACCAGATCTTTTCTACCACCTATCTCTCTGAATACTATGTTCGGGACCAGATCTTTTCTACCACCTATCTCCCTGAATACTATATTCGGGACCAGATCTTTTCTACCACCTATCTCCCTGAATACTATATTCGGGACCAGATCTTTTCTACCACCTATCTCTCTGAATACTATGTTCGGGATCAGATCTTTTCTACCACCTATCTCTCTGAATACTATGTTCGGGACCAGATCTTTTCTACCACCTATCTCCCTGAATACTATGTTTTTGGACCAGATTTTTCTACCACCTATCTCCCTGAATACTATGTTCGGGACCAGATTTTACTACCACCTATCTCTCTGAATACTATGTTCGGGACCAGATCTTTTCTACCACCTATCTCTCTGAATACTATGTTCGGGACCAGATCTTTTCTACCACCTATCTCCCTGAATACTATATTCGGGACCAGATTTTACTACCACCTATCTCTCTGAATACTATGTTCGGGACCAGATCTTTTCTACCACCTATCTCTCTGAATACTATGTTCGGGACCAGATCTTTTCTACCACCTATCTCCCTGAATACTATATTCGGGATCAGATCTTTTCTACCACCTATCTCTCTGAATACTATGTTCGGGACCAGATCTTTTCTACCACCTATCTCCCTGAATACTATGTTCGGGACCAGATCTTTTCTACCACCTATCTCTCTGAATACTATGTTCGGGACCAGATCTTTTCTACCACCTGTCTCCCTGAATACTATGTTCTGGACCAGATCTTTTCTACCACCTATCTCCCTGAATACTATGTTCGGGACCAGATCTTTTCTACCACCTATCTCCCTGAATACTATGTTCGGGACCAGATTTTTCTACCACCTATCTCCCTGAATACTATGTTCGGGATCAGATCTTTTCTACCACCTATCTCCCTGAATACTATATTCGGGACCAGATCTTTTCTACCACCTATCTCTCTGAATACTATGTTCGGGACCAGATCTTTTCAACCACCTATCTCTCTGAATACTATGTTCGGGACCAGATCTTTTCTACCACCTATCTCCCTGAATACTATGTTCGGGACCAGATCTTTTCTACCACCTATCTCCCTGAATACTATGTTCGGGACCAGATCTTTTCTACCACCTATCTCTCTGAATACTATGTTCGGGACCAGATCTTTTCTACCACCTATCTCTCTGAATACTATGTTCGGGACCAGATCGGTTCTACCACCTATCTCCCTGAATACTATGTTCGGGACCAGATCTTTTCTAGCACCTATCTCTCTGAATACTATGTTCGGGATCAGATCTTTTCTACCACCTATCTCTCTGAATACTATGTTCGGGACCAGATCTTTTCTACCACCTATCTCCCTGAATACTATGTTCGGGACCAGATCTTTTTAGATCAGAAGGCCAATTCTAGTAACTTAAAACATTCAAAATCTAGTTGCAGCCTCATCACGGCAACAAACAAATGTCAGAAACTGTTAGAACGTCAAAATGTTAGAAAATTAGAAGGAATGTTTCACAGATTGCGAATGAGATGAGGCTGTAAACGTTCTTAAAATTAGTAGAATTACCCTTCACATTTCTTCTACCACCTCTCTCCTTCAATAATTCCTCCTACTTAATCATTATTGTATGACCATAAAACTGGCACAGTCAGTAACACACCGGGCCGGCGGCGTGCGAGCACAGAGGTCAACCCTTCAGGCTCGCGTGCCTAAGACGGCACCTCCTTTTCCGTGTCGCGCACCCGCCGCGCCACCGCACTGTTAAGAGCACAAAAAATATGTATGCGATGCGAAGGTGACACCCGTAGCGGTCGCAGGGTTGAGTGGCCGGCCACTGGCAGCAGATTGAGAGGTGCTTCACTATACATCGAGTTGAATGGGTGACAGGGCGAGAATATTGTGTTTAGGACGTCAGCATGCACACGAGGGTTTACTGGAAGATGGAGCATTTTATTGTTATTTAAGGTTTAAGATATTCCCGAAAATATTTAAGCAAGATGCCTATGATAGTTAAAGTGCCTAGGTGGTGGAATTTGGATACATTGACAGGTAGATTTTACTTAGGTCATTATCATCATCTCAGCGTTAATCCCAGTCGCATCTGAAGCTTTTCAGCTTTGAAGTCTGGGGTCCGCTTTACCAGTCTAACTGCTGATTTATTGACTAAGCTTCGATATTTTCAGTGAAGCGACTGCCGTCTGACCTCCACAACCCGAAAGCGATATCGAAGCATTGCAGCTAGAACAATTGTTGAACTTTTGAGGGCTCCAACAACCCATAACGACTGCCATTAGATGTTCGTATGACAACCGGACCCAACGGTTTAACGTGCTTTCCGAAGCACGTGCAAATAGTCATATTCATGCATGCACAAATACTTGCACTGCGCGGTGATCGAACCTGTACCTCCTTGCGCAGCGGCCGCGTTCACTACCGCTACGCCACGGAGGCTGTCAAAGAGATTACAGTCTGTCAAGTAGATTTTACTTAGGTACCCACATGTGTATAAAAACCGACGCCTTCGTCCTATGGAGGTAGTTATAACCTACAGAACGCTACCTAGTATTTCCTACTATTACCCATTATATCAAAATAGGTAGATCTTAGCTTATAAACACCTTATTAACATTGCTATAAGTACATAGAACAACACAACCAAACACATGTCTGTTTAGTAAACAGTTGGACACTCGTCAGTTCGTCACGCACACCTCTATAACCCAACCGCATCATTTATTCAATAAAGTAAATAAACACACACAGGTAAACCTGCTTATTTACCTGTGCACATAGCTGTATGTACCTGGGAGGTGTCGCCTGTGGCCCAGGTGTCAGGTGGGAGGGCAGGTGCGGTGGGCGGGGCGCGCGCCCACCTGCCGCCACGCCCCCCCACCTGCACAACAGGTCACTACAGGTAGGTAACTGGCGTTACGTGTTGGAGAAACGATTACACGTACCTCGTGTATAGAAACACATTCAATTTGTTACCTATTACTTAATCCCAAATAACGAACTAATAATCCAGCTTAAATTTATAGGTTAATTTATAAACGATAAATAAAGTTAACTGACACCAAAACTTTAAATAACATTTGTGAATAAAGGCACCAATACATTAGATGAGTGCGTTGTCTATTTAGAATTTAAATTAAAACATTGTTCACGAGAACAATGTTTTAATTCAGTCAGTAACTATGTCTTTTTAAGAATAAATAATACGTTTTAGCCAATCGACTACCTCCAATACCAATCATAAAATTTTAGGAACAGTTTTATTTTACAGTGGGACTCATCGTAAACTAGCTGCCAGTCTGGTTCTCAAGTTGAGGTGCCGCGGCCGCGGGGGAGACTCGTACACTGTTCCTCAGTCTCGGAAACTAATAACAACAATTAATCTATACTATTAAAGGGTGTATCTGACATCGACGCACAAATGAGTACCATGGATTCAGTACTTGATTCTGAACCTCCCAGTGGTGGAATTTTTCGTTGACTATTTCATAATTTAAAAAAATATTTAAGTAGTTTTTTTCACTTTAGGCCGTTAGGCCGTTCATAAATGCTATCCATACTAATATTATAAATGCGAAAGTAACTCTGTCTGTCTGTCTGTCTGTCTGTCTATCTGTCTATCTGTCTTTCTGTCTGTCTGTCTGTCTGTCTGTCTGTCTTGCTGTCTGTCTGTCTGTCTGTCTGTTACGCTTTCCCGCCTAAACCCATCAACCGATTTTGATGAAATTTGGCACAGACAATCTTTAGACCCTGAGAAAAAACATAGGCTACCTTTTATCCCGGAAAAATTTGATGTTCCCGAGGGAAATCTAAAAAGCGCGATATAACCGAACTCCACGCGGGCGAAGCTGCGGGCGGAAAGCTAGTACTTTTATAACCCAATAAAATTTTAAAGTATAAATTAATTAATTTGCTAAATACACAAAAAAGGGCAATGAAAACAAAACTCAAAAAACTATCATATAAGCTGATTTACCTAATAGAGTTCACATCAGGGATCAACGTCATACCTACAAACCCGCACGGCGGCACGCTTGCAATGTTCAAAGGTCGAGCCGACACTTTTTTTAAACACTGTGTATTCTGTAACCGTTCATTAACGACATAACTGACTATCATAATTTTATTAGTGGCATGCGGTCTAGCCTTTTCGCGAAGTTTGCGTTACGATGTCAGATACACCCCGTATATAAAGCTGAAGAGTTTGTTTGTTTGTGCGCGCTAATCTCGGGAACTACTGCTCCGACTTGAAAAATTATTTTTGCGTTGGATAGCCCATTAATCCAGGAAGGTTTTAGGCTATATAACATCACGCTGCGACCAATAGGAGCGGAGCATAACTAAACCACGCGAACGAAGTCGCTGGCGGCCGCTAGTTACTAATAGCTTAATAGTCATAGGTAGGTGTTGTATACCTATATATCGAATAGATGGACAAAATTACATAACGTTGTGTAAACCCTCGTAGAATGTCTGGAGCGAAGGCTACTTATAAGGATGCAACCTAGTACGAGATATTCCTTCACTATCAAAGAAAGTCGTTAATATATTATATTAACGACTTTCTATTTAAAAAAATGGTTAAAAATAAGGCCTTAAAGGCCTTATTTTTAACAAACTGTTCTACTAACTCAAATCACATTTCTTGGACATATTTTTAATTAATGCGATCTACTATTACCTACAAGTGTTTTTAAAATCCATAATAAAACGTTTTGACCCAATCACCATTATCAAGATAGGTATATATACCTATACATATCTCTAAAAACACCTACCGTGTTACTTTCCTGCTGGACTTTCCCGCGTCCATACCAGATTGAATTTATTTTGTGTTCAGATGTATTACCTACGCGTGTAGAGTGACAATATGTAAAAAAAAAAAGATTTTTTTTTTATAAATATTGTGTGTCTGCGTGCCGGATGAATCGCAGTTTGTTCAAAAGGAAATGAAAGAGACTAGTAAGCGGCTTGTATAGTGCATATTTACAGAACTAATGAGGTGACTATACATACATGGTAGTGTGAGTGTGAGTAAGTACGTGACCTTGGTAGTGTGGGTGTGTGTACTATCAGCCAATGGAAGGCTTCGTCACGTTACCTATACTCGTAGTTCATAGGTACCTGTACGCATTACCTGTACACATGATACAAAGTATACCTATAGCCGACTTCCCGTAACTGCACACATGTCCTGTGACATGCATTGTACACGTTGGTACCCATTAATGATCGGTAATTAGTTGTTTGATAGGAACCTATTTGCTTGGTGCTACAGTCCGCATAGCAGTTAGGTAGGTAAGTAAAGTAAACAATCACTTGACGCACATAGCACATTCGTAGCGACACCAAATGAACAGACTTTTCAGAATCTTGTTATAATATTATAACAAGATTTTGCAAAATAGGACAATTGCTTTCATGGCGCAACAGGTGAGCTTTCAACCAATGGCTATGTAGAGTTCGAGCCACTAGTTTAAGTAGGTACCTAAGTACAAAAATATTATTTTGAAAATATATTATTTTGAGTTAATACCTATAGGTACTACCTAACTGAATAAAACGATATTATGGTTACATACCTTCTTTAACCTACGTACATTTCCATTGCAATACCTATCCGCAGCTCATTTAATTAATGAAACTCCCAATAACACCCTCTTGCATTGTATCCGCCAACCGATATCCCTGATTACAACGTGAATTTTGTTATTTCCTTTATCAGTTTTCCTTCCTCTAACCTTACCTCACATAGGTAATTTTCCTAAAATAATGATCTATCTAAAATGATAGATAAATATACCTACACTGTGGCGTCAGAGTGTGTCGGTAGGTGGGTGAGCAGGAAAGTAGGTGGCACTCTCGGTAATTAGCTGCCGGAGCAAGAAGTAAGTATAAACAGGACAAATTGGATTAAACGCCGCACTAATTACCTTAATGGCGAGGTGGCCATTGTTTACTGATCATCTGACACGGGATGAGAGGAGCGCTGTCGCCACAAATGGTTTGTTTGTCCAAGATACGGACTTCTTACTTGTAGTTATATTAGCTGTGCGTCTAGGAATGTCTAAAGCGTCTTGTGTTTACTCTTTACACATTAGGTAAGTAATTAAGTATTTCACCAACTGTAAGTAGGTGCCTAATAGGCGTTTTATCTGCATCGCTTCACCCACCGACACGCTCTTACCACGGTTATGTTATTGTACGTAAGCCTGCCACGCATTACTTTTAAACTATTCTTTATAAATTATATAAGTATAGCAATATTGTCATATGTAGGTAACCGTTTGCCCAAATAAATTAGATAACATAACTAACTTAATAAATAGTAATCTACTAGGTTCATAAATATTTATTTCTTTAATGGTCCTAAATTGAATGAAAGTACGGCCCGCTGGATCCTTGGAAGTTAAATAAAGCAGCACTAACAACCCGCGAAAGGGAACTTAAAAATCAAAAATTAATTAAAGAAAACAAATTCTATCTTCAAACCCAAGGAATCCAAGGGTTGAATCTTAAGCTCCCCAAAAATAAATAAAAATTGGTATCCCCGTGGCGAGCAGCACGGCGGCGAGTCGTTATGGCGGTGGCATCTGGTCGCACCTCAACCCTTCCGATATTATATAATAATAAAACGACTAATTACTCGAGATATTCCGCCAATAAAGCCAACGCGGCGGCGGCGGCCGGCGAAAAATAATAAAATTAATTAATTAAAAACAAGGACCAGCCTTCACCTCAAGATTGTTCACAGCTAGTTGATAACTATTGCAGTCTCCAACTCATTCTCTGTTGAAGATTTGTGATACGCGTAAGAGCACAACCAAATGATTATTTCAAACTTGGATTGGTTCGTGAGTAATGTTTGTATCGCGAGCGCGACAATCGGGAACTTTGTATCGCGAGCGCGACAATCGGGAACTCTCAATAAATATTTGCTAACGATATTCGTCTTCCTCTCGATATAATTCGTTGAAAACGAGAAAAGTTTTTCAATTACAACACAATGCGAGCCGAGTTAGAGACGGACGCAGGATTACTGGGGAACGTAATTAAATAATCTTTGATATTCATGACGAAACTAATCGCAGATCATGGCACGATAAGGCTGGCTACTGAAATAATAGCGGCGTTCACCGAACAAACCTAAACCGACACCAACTTGTGACTAAACAAGAACATTATAACGTTTACACTGGACAAATTAATACTTCATAATCGAAGCAACAATTTCATTCCGCGCAAAAGAAATTCTTTAATGAAAGCCGATAATTCGGAAAGGGGAAAACGTAATTTGATTAAAAAGAAATTCACTAGGTCGGAACTAGGGGAGATAATCCCAATTGTAAATTCAATAAAATCTTAAACAATAACCGGTTTAAACCAGTTTATGGAACATTAACATTGAGATGCGAAAAAAATTATTAGTAGGACTATGGAGTAACTGAATATAAGAGTATGTACCTACCTACAACTTGGCACAGGGAAGATGAACTCAGCTACAAACATATAATTAATCAGTATGTTTGCATACCATTATATTTTTATGCCGAAGGTGACATTACTTGTAATCATTAGTCCACCTGACGTCTTGCTTGCGGTTTCACGGTTTTGGACCAATTACAACGCTATGGTTAGCTCAATACCATTGATAGCATTCGCAGAGTATGTAATTACTAGTGTAAACAAGACTATAGTTACTTTGCCGTCAATTGTACTCAACAAAGTGAGGAGACAATTAGTGTATCACATTAGCCGTACTAGTGATATTGTTATATCGATGTCCGTCGGCTGCACTTTGTACTTCTTGCACAAAGACCTTTGTCTTGAGGTGTTCCTTCTCCTTACACTTGTTAGCTCGCCCTGTGTCTCGTCGCCAGACCTATGGATACCTACGTAGACAAAGGTCTGTCTTCTAAATGTTTTATCTCTTACTTTCTTCGCAACATAAATATGAACGGCAATATTCTATTCCGGATTGCTCCTTATGTTATGTGTCGCGGTCCATTGTTTCATGATATAGTTATTGACACAGCTAATTTAATCAGAACACGAAGCCCGACAAGCAAATTCAAGCCTATCGGTTCCTTCGGAGAACTGTTCAATTAAAAACAAAAACCGTTTAACAATCCCCTCTGAAGACATACAAAAACTTCTTAGCAAGATCAATAATCTGGAATAGAATGAGCAACCTGTCTGTAAAGGCAATTAACGGACTTATCTTGCGAAATAACGCGATCAAACGGGCTCAGGGCCCGCGGGGGTCGGGGGCGGCGACGAGGGGCAGCGCGGAGAACTTTTAGTTAGTCCGACGAGAAAGAGAAATCAATCTTTGAACCGAACCTGCCGGACGGTGGGCGGCTTTACACCATACGACACGACTACGTGATGATTTCCCCTATTTTGAAGTGACTTGAAAAGAATCGTAGATATAAGTATTTAGTTAACAGTAAGTCAAAGTAAAAAAGCCAAACTGATTTGGTTTGAGTACAGCAATTCCCCCCAATATGGACTCTGGTGTGAAATAAAGTTTCCTATACTATTGTATTTATAAAAAAAAAATATCTACACTAAAATTCTCAATCTGTAATTAAACCCACACTTCCATACTAATATTATAAATGCGAAAGTAACTCTGTCTATCTGTATGTCTGTCTGTTACGCTTTCCCGCTTAAACCTCTCAACCGATTTTGATGAAATTTAGTACAAACAATCAGTAGACCCTGAGAAAGGACCTAGGCTACCTTTTATTGAAAAAAAAATTGATGTTCCCAAGGGAAATCTAAAAAGCGCGATATAACCGAATTCCACGCGGGCGAAGCCAAGCCGGAAAGCTAGTATTTAATGTTTCACAAATGCCTAGTAGGTATTTCATTTCCATTTTCACTTTTCCTTTGCGCTGAATATTCTCAATTGAAATCGTAAGGTCGAAGACGTCTCTAACGATCGCCAGCGGCGGGACTAATTTAAATATCAAAACTAATTTGTGGAGAGTGGCGGCAGTTTGATTGTGTGCTGAATTACGTACGCCAGCGGCGGAAGGGTGACGACAAAAATACAATCACGATGAATACTGGAATCTGTAACAATACGGTGACGAAGACAATTGATGTAGCTGTGCCGGTAGCCCAACAAACAGCCCAGATATAGTTTTCTACTAATTGTGTGGAACTCTCTCATCTAACACGAACTAATAAGCTGCACCCTAATTGTGTCACACACTATCACTATCTGTTGGAATCATTTCGAAGCATATTACTAGTCCATTGCTACATGTGTTCGCAAATGTGTCTGCTCAGTAACATAAATATCCCAATGAATGTTGTTGAACTGTCAAAATGAAACCCATTGCTGCTGATAGTATATTACACAATCAGCCTGCTGTTCGAACAAGTCTATATAATAATTTTGCTTTTGATAAACATAATATTAAATCAATAATTAATTTAGTTTCCTGAACTAATCAGAAAAGAACCACTTCATCTAGAAGTGCTAACTGCTCGTTGTATTGCATGATTTATATCATTAAATGCAATCTGAATGAATTCCTCACGCATTATACTACGCTATCTAATCAAGGGTTCATTAATTAAATAAGACTCGCTTGAGTTGAGCGCGGGCGCAGATAACCGGCGCCAGGCCAATGTTATTAACATCAGATAGCAAGAAACAGATACAAACTATAAAAAGGTCATTCATTAACACACAAATGAAAATGCGGTAAAACACACTCCAATGTAGAAAAATGCTTTGATATCACAAGTCATCACCATTATCATTAAATTTAATTCAAAAGTAATTCCTGCAGTCAAACCGGTGGCCCTCACAAAGTCGAGGCAATAAAATCATGAAAGTGCTCACTTGAAGCACCATCCTCACCTCGCCGCACCCCCCTCACCTCGCCGCGCTTCACCGATAGCACCCCTTTAATTACTAAAAATCGCGCGACATTTTATCCGACCTGTCAAACTTCCGGAAATGATACCATTATATAAATGGCCACCGCAAACCTCCGTCCTTCGTCTACAGTTAATTTGTTTTCGTACAATTGGCAGCGGTTAAAGGTCTGTGATGATCTGATTAATAATTAAGTTTTATATTTAAAACGCACAATAATATTTAACCAGTGATATATGTGTAGTGGTGGTGGCCTAGTGGTTAAAACACCAGCCTATCCAGTATGAGTCGGCGGGTGCGCTTCCATATGTCTCTAAATGTACTTTCTAGGTATTTATATCTTAGACACCAATGACTGATTACAAGGTGAAGGAAAACATTTTGAGGAAACCTGGACTGTAAGTCTGAAATTGCCAAACCGCATTGAGCAAGCGTGGTTATAACGCTTAATCCTTCTGAAATGAAATCGTTTATTAAGCAAGTAGGATCACTGATCACTTTTACACGTCATGTTTATTTTTTATTTTATTTTTTTATCTAGATGAAGCCGGCATTTCCTAACTGACTACCTCGGAGAAGAAATAGCCGAAAAAACTCAGGGATCATCGTCTTTTATCAAGTCCAGACATTAAAAATGTAAATGTTTACAATAATTTACCTTATAATTACGCATATTGCTTAATAACAATGCTTAACAGAGCGAGTAGCTCAGTCCCAAGCTTTAATGTCTTCTAAATAATCTGTGATTTTATAATACCCCTTTTTGCAAAGTTTGGCCTTTAATATGGTTCTTAAATCGTTTAATGGGTAAGTTTCGAATGTCCATGGGAAACTTGTTGTAAAAGTGTATACATTGACCCATGAACGAGTTGCCTACTCTGTGGAGACGAGTGTGATGTACAGCAAGATTGTGTTTGTTCCTGGTATTTATATTATGAATATCGCTTATTTTCTTAAAATTCGAGATATTTTCATGAACATACATAAGATTTTCAAATATATATTGTGAAGCTACAGTCAGAATGTTCACATCTTTGAACTTTTCTCTAAGAGAATCTCTAGGACCAAGGTTGTAGATGGCTCGAACAGCCCTCTTCTGTAAAACAAAGATGGTATTGATGTCCGCACAAGTTCCCCAGAGAAGAATCCCATAAGTCATAAGACTATGAAAATAACTAAAATAAACAATTCTGGCTGTATCCACATCAGTTATCTGTCTAATTTTCTTAATAGCAAAGGCGGCAGAACTGAGTCTACCCGGCAGCTTCTCAATGTGAGGACCCCATTGTAACTTGGCGTCAATAGTTAATCCAAGAAAAACTGTCGACTCGACAGGGATCAACTTTACTCCATTCAGTTGAACATTGGTACTTAGCTGCCTGACATTTGGCGTAGATAATTTAATGACTTTAGTTTTTTTTTTTCTTTCATTTAAAAGAAGGTTATTTACATTAAACCAATGGACAACTTTAGAGAGTGCATTGTTAACTTCGCAAAAATTGGTTAGCTGACGCTTGACTTTAAAAATAAGAGAAGTGTCATCCGCAAACAATACTATGTTGTGATTATCCCTCACGTGATGAGGTAAGTCATTAATATAAATTAAAAACAAGAATGGACCTAGCGCCCATGGTGACCACAAATCCTGCAGATCTCTTGCCATTAACATCAACCCTCTGAATTCGATTATTCAGATAAGAAGTCAGAAGGTCGAGAGCTCTGTCCCTTAAACCATAATGGTGCAATTTCCTTACAAGAGTATCATGATGTACGCAATCAAAGGCCTTGGACAAATCACAAAAAATACCAAGAGCATCTTGCGATTCCTCCCAGGCCCCAAATATGTTCTTTAGCAACGCCACGCCCGCATCTGTAGTTGAACGACCCTTTGTAAAACCAAATTGTTTCACGTGCAATAAATTGTGTAAGTTAAAGTGCCTCAACAAAAAGTGTTTCAAAATTAATTTTTCAAAAATTTTGCTCAAAGTTGGTAATATCGATATTGGCCGAAAATTCGTGGGATCAGTTGTACTACCAGATTTGAACAGTGGAATTACTTTGCTAAGTTTCATCAAATCATGAAATACACCAGATGTGACACAAGAATTAAAAACAATTGCTAAGAAAGGTGCGATAACATCTATTATTGAAGCTACAGTGTATACTAACAAACCCCAATGATCGCCAGTTTTTTTTACATCAAGATCCTTAAAAGATTCTATAATGTCTTTAGCAGTCACAAATGTAAATTCAAAGTGATTGTCACATTCTGGAACACATTCTTTTAGTATGGCGTAAGCAGAAGTGGAGGAAGAAGACAAAGTTTTTGTTGTCATTATTGGAATATTAGTAAAAAAAATCTCAAACTCAGTTGCTACCTCCGAGTCCGCCTTTATATCTTCATCGTTAATTTAAAGATGGAAATCGCGATTTTGTACTTTGGTTCTTCCAGTTTCAGAATTTATAATTCCCCAAGTTGTTTAGATTTTATTGCCAGAAGATTTTATTTTATTTTTAATGTGTATGGCTTTTGCTGAGGAACAGGCTCTTTTAAAAGTTTTTGAATAATTTTTAACAAACTCTTGAAAAGTTTCATCATGGTTGAATGTTTTTTCCTGATACAATTCATACATTTTTTCCCTGCTTTTATAAATACCTGGGGTTGCCCAGTCACTAAATATAATACGGTCGCTAACAGGTAATGTTTTTTTTGTGAAAACTTTCACAAATTCACAATTAATGAGGTTAAATAGTACACTATACGCATGATCCGGATTGGTGTGATAAGGCAAGTCCGGTAGCTTTTCAATTAAATTATTTTTAAATTGTCCTAAACGATTTTCATTTACAGGAACAAAACTCACAAGTTTTCTTTGACCTCTGACTCAAACCTCTTCTCTGAGAAGGATCGAGTTGATTGACTGTTGATTGATCGTCCCACCTGTGCCCAGCAGTGGTACGATAAAAAAGGTTCATGATGATAATGATATGTTTAGCTGGTATAAACTTACAGCGTCAACTGCCAATGATCACAAGTTTTACGTTGCTTACAGTGCTTTTTATTCCTGAAACTTCAAAACTTTGAATACCAAATAGGTATTGAAATCGTGTGATACCTTAGATACGCAAATAATCTCCACAATTTAATTAAGTAAATAAATAAAGTTCCAGTAATCAGTAGCTCTTAATGAAAATGAAGGTGTTTATAAGCGAGCCTTTAATGAAACTCTGTTTAATTTGTGAAATGAACGAATCGAGTTAAGCGTTATGAAGTTATTGGATTTATAGCAATGGCCGTCAGTCCGGCCCCGCCTGGCTCCCGCGTACAACAACACAGTTTCAACTACTTTCGCTCTCCAATAATTGATTGAAGTTGGACTCGGCTTGTGCCAGTTGTTGACTTATATTTGGTAAACACTTTCAAATGCTTTCCTTAACTTCACGGTAGGGTCACTGTTTTCATTTAGGATGCTGAATTTCATTGAACTTTACATAAGCTTTGGATATTTAATAATAATACTAAACTATTCATTAAATAATATTAGAACAAGTTGACTAGTTTACAGATATTAGGCAAATATAATGAACATCCATTTAACTTTATTAAGGTACTTATTATAGTAACAAAAAAGTGTTTAACTAAACTTAATCAGCTCAACTTCTAACAATGTCAGACGCCCGCACAGTTCTTCAGTCTACATACCTGTCTCTTTACACAATGTATCAAGACGAGCTATCCCCCCCCCCCCCCCTTCATACTGCCTTACAATCCAAACACTGCGGTCTTGAACAAACGTTTAAAAAGTCGGACAAACAGAATAATTCATGGTTGATTCAATGAAATCTGTTTCACCCTTCAAAGTGAATCTTAAGACTGCTACACTGAGATTTTTCCTGGACGTGTTTGTGTGGTACACGAGGCACAGGCGGTAGCGAGACTTTTGAAAATATTCAAACGATTTTATCAGACTATTGGAGTTCAGTCATAAAAAAAATGTCTACTAACATGGTATGAGTCGATAATGTACATTGTGCCGTTACAACAGAAGCTAAAAATGAAATGACAGAGAAAAAGAACCGATTTCTGTTCTGTAATTAAATGTCACTTCGGTTTTAATTTTAATAAAGTATTTATCTCGGTAATGAGATTTCAAAAACAAAAACGTTAATCAACTTTTGTTGTTGACTGTCCAAAGGCTTCAGAAATAAAATAACTTAGGACAAAGCCTTGAAAATATTAACAGATCAACTGAAGCAAAAGTGAGACGACTGTTAAACAGCACAAAACAACATTTTCTAAACTTATTTTTAAGGCAACAGTTTTTCCCAGACGAGGTAAGCACTGAACAGCGCACTCCGCTTTTCACTTGAGCCGTTTTCTGATTTATATTTGAGACGGTGGAGCGGCAATTACTCGCCGAACTGGAATCATTGCCTCTGCCCTCCACTAATTAATTCCGCCCCTCTTTTAATGTTCAAAAATCGCGGCGTCTAATTAGGTTTTAATTCGTTTTATTGGGCAAAGTAATGAAATAATGGCCGCTCCACAGTTCCCAAGTCGCCGTCGGCCGGGCGCCACTGCGTAACGCACAGCACTGTTTTATTACTCCAGAACCTTTTCAAAGTTTACTTTGTAACTGGCAGCTCGGTTAGAGGGAATAATACCCAATTTATTAATAAAATTACCCAGCTTCCCAAACTCATTATATGCAGATCATGATATTGAAATTCATCTGATTTCTCAATACCTTAAACATGTCTAACACAGCAACCCTTTTGTAACAGTGAAAGGTGCCGAAGAAAACCTTCGACTTTACATAAATATTTTATTGACGTTTGAGGACACACATGAACCAACAGCTCCGCGAGTGACCTCTTCACCTGAATTCTTCTCGGCTGGTGTTTGTTCGCTAACGACATTTTTCGCGCCATTACCCTCGACGTAAAAAACAAAGCGTGGCTTCCTAATGACTTCGCCGATTACCAATCACTAGGAAAAAATCGACTCGTCGGCCGCCCACCGCCGCGCTCTACACTCTCCACAGAACAAATGACCGACTGAATCTACTGGATTCTAAACGAAAATAATCTGGTCGTTATTGTGGGTACCATTGTTTTGAGATCATCTATGAGTGGTGATGTTTCTATTGATGTTTTTAATAGTTTGTAAACTGAAAATCCTTTAACTAAACCTAGCATCTGTATAATTTCCAAGAAGTGGGCGTAGAAAACAATAAAATTCATAAAAAGCATTTCATGAAACTTCGTGGATAAATTGCAAACGAATCAGTCCCAAAAACAACAAAGTTACTGATATCAATGACCTCCACGGCAACTCTCTAATTAAATATAATTTTTTGGCGTGCAACGTTTAAAGTAGAGGCTCTCCGTGTAGCGGCGAGGTTAACTAGTTAGTTCCGCAGCCCTCGCCGCACACAACCACTTTAATATTCGCCACTGGACGTCTACAATTAACGCTTGAACAATTTCATAACTCAGCTCCGCCTTTGAGCGCTCACAAACTCCGCGAAAAATATAAACAAAAAATATATCAGCTCGCGAGGCAAAGGAAATAAACAAACGATGCTCGGCCGCGCCGCACAAAGAGACGGTGGAGCCGTAATTAGATTAGTGGAGCTGGATCTCGATTGAATCGTGAATACTCTTATCGAACTTCTTTATAATCTGTTGCGGAGCCCTTCAGACAACTAAGGTCCAATTTATTATTGTTTCCTTCATTACAGCGAGGTTTTTTCTTGAGGTTTCTCGATTGCTCCCATTCATTTCCATATTTGCCAATCAACAGAGTAGCCAATGTTCGTTATTGTTGCCCGACTTTCGTTTTTTGTTTATGGATTTCATTTTATTGGATAATTCTTTAACATCCCAATTTAATTAATAATTTAACACAACAAATATTAACCCCAATTGTTTTTCATGCCTTTAGTTACTTTTAACCACATAGCTTTTGAAAAAGCCCATATTATTAATATAGCACAGTTATACGCCTAGGCCTCATATTAACCAAGTCCTTCCCTACCGTTGCATCGTGTCATGATGCTACCTTCTCATCCATTAAATGTTATGGTCCCATGAAAGTTAAGAGTAAAATCTATGAGTGCGCTGTGCTCGTGGGAGGACGTCAACGATCAACAGATAGACGGCGGTCGTCAACCCGATGTGGTCCCCGGCGGGCGGCTATCTCCGAGATCTCATGAGCCCCGCAGGCCCGCGCCCGCCCCGGGCTCCTATCGAACCACATCTACAACACACGTGAACAACCTATTACTTTTCCACCATATATTCGTCAATTTCCAACCATCTAGATTGTTGCATGCAATCAACCCTCAAATCCTTTATAAGTCATTCACGGAGCTCGATACCCAAACATATTGTTTGTATTCATAGCGACGAAATTGTGAGACGATACGTACTCGCACGTCCCGCAAGCGCTATTCGGTGGAATATGTCGGAGCTACGATAAGATTGAGTTTTTGTGTAAGGACGCACCTCGCGGCGACCGTTCGACTCTCGCGTTTTATGTTCGCCGGGGGCTAGCGGGAGATTTGAAAATTTCGCTGTCACCAGTTTTTTTCGCCCGACGAAGTAATCTTCAAATCTAACTGGCCGTAAAGACAAAATAAGTTTTTGTACGATGATATTATTTTATGCGGCTGCTGAAGGTGTCAATGCACTGTTTAGTCTGCATGTTAGTGCAACGCTAGCTTCTTTACATAAACGGAGTAATAGAAACTCGCACTTTCCTTTGGCTTTGATAATTCTGTATTCTACACTCACAGAATTACCAAAACCAAAGAAGAATTATGGTGTAAATTGTATTATGTTAGCATCATTCTTCTCTACGATGAACGACATGGAGTCGCTGACATTCTATTCTTATGCTATCACTCATAAGAAAAATAAATTTTAGTCTTCGACTTTATACAACTAATACTAAATTTGACTTAATGTCTGCCTTTGTACCTTTTCATGTGAAAAGTTTAATTAAATAAAGGTTCGCTGAGAAAAAGACCGGAAATTAGAATAAAATATGTAAGTACATACCAAGCATAGCCAGCATATACAATATGTAAAGAAAACCCTGTCCGATCCGTGAAGGTATTGTTAGGTATCGATAACTGATTCTACTAAAGCCCACAAAGACAGGCTAAACTTAAAAAAAAATCCCCCTAAAAAAATAAATATTATTTCGCAAAAAGAGGTAATAAATACATTTGCGATAAGCAACCCCTTCCGCGGGCGGCGGGGGGCAGGGCACGCGGCACCTGTGACGTGGTCGCGTCGCTATTGGCTGATAATAATACCGGTGTATTCACTTTTTTAAAAATTACCAAATTTCGGGGAAATTGGAATTAATTTCCGGGAAAAAAGGATTATTTCAAAATTCATTAGTATTGTTACTATGATGACTATGTAAAATTTTATATTATATTTGGTCAAGTGTTTACCTAACCTTTATTATCCTTATGGATCGCACAGGGTTTTCTTTACATATTGTATAAAATCAGTTACTTTTTCCTGGGGTTTTTTGATTTGACTCAACGTGATAACACAAAAATAAATATATTGTAGATATTTATTTTTTTCTTGTGAGGACCGCAATTAGTACATTATTAACTTGAAATATAAACTTCATAAAAGTTTATATTGGCGAGGTACAAGGTGTAACATGATTTCTCAACCCACACCAATTAATACCAAAACCTGCGGTCCTTGACCCCTAAAAACCATGAAATGTTATTTATTTCCTCTTGTCAAGATATCGACCTTGTCACGTCTGCGGAGTTTCACTAATTTAATTTTACCTTGTATAATGACTATTTTGTGAAGTCGTGTCATTTGAATACATTTCTGAGTTCAAGAGTTCAGGAGTATTGAGACATTGGTTGCGCCGCGATATTTTCAACAACATATAACCTAACACGGACCTGTAAATAGCAATCGAATTTCGTAGACTAGCTTTACGCTTCGCCAACGGATGGAAAGAACAGATTTAGACTTTTCCGTCCGTTGGCGATCGGCTGGCTAAGACATGGCTGGAGGTTGACCACTGCGTTGCCCAATTTCTCACAGGTCATGGCAACTTTAAAAGTAAACTGTATTCTTTTAAACTTGTTCCTTCGCCTTTGTGTCAGTGTTCTACATCGAACTGTGAATTTGAACAGTCCGCACATCACATCTTGTGGGAGTGTATTCTTTGGCAGAATGAACGCAATATTATGTTGGATAGTGTACAAGTTACATCCGGAGTTGTTTATTATACGGACCTTGTAGAAACTAGAACTAATTTCCGTGCGTTCAGGCGCTTTTGCCATACCTATTATTGGAATCAATTGTAACAGCACATACCTACTTAGGACCCATTAACTTAATCAAATTTTATTCCGTGGTGCTTGGCAATCTGGGCTTCTCCTAGTTGCAATAATGTCCCTTTGTGCCGATTGTCCTAGTTCTGTTCTGTCTCCTGCTTATTATGGAGGGAAGTGGAAAAATATCTTTTTTCTTACTCCTCCGCTATTCTTTTCTGATAGATTTCGTTGCGGGACCCAAGACAGTTGAATCGTTTCTCCGGGACTCGTCGAGCTTCATTGCTCGGCATTTTTCTGGCGGTCTCCACTGTTGATTCTGGCTTTCAGGAGTTGCAGTGGGTTGGGAAAAGTGTGGCGGGTTTTGTCCAAAAAAAAAAATAGCTTTACGCTTCCTCCTTAAACGTAAATTTAAACCATGCATGTTATATGCATAATCCTGTTGATGTTGAGACCGCTATAATTGACATTTTCATTTTTTTTTTCTATAAGTACCTATGAATTTTCGTGATTTGATCTATAAGGTGAGGTAAGTTAGCCAAAAGTGAATAGGATGCAGAGGAACTGGCAATCAGGACTTTTTTCTGTGATCTAATTGTTATTTTGCAGGCACCTTCCAATCTCATAGACTGTATTCCAGCAGTAATGATACTATTCTGGATTTAAAATTAAATTTAGATTAGTAGATTGTAACGCTACCTCTTTAGTTTTTAAATTAACTCAGGGTGGCTAACTCCACCCTTACCCGGCAGTTACAGTAAATTTAATTATGTAAATACTTGGTAGCTAGGATCATTAAATAAAACAATAAATGGATACAATTTCAAGTTTATTTTATAATTACCCTGTGTCATAAATATATGACAAAACAATCTCCTAACTTACCTAGCCGATTTCCTGACTCACTCCGTCTCGGGTCGGAGTGGGACAGGGAATCCACATGAGACAATTCAGCAAGCTCAGGGTCGCTTGATGAGGATTCGTGAGGTGAACCGTTGTGATCACGGCTCAGTCGTTACAAAAGTATCTCAGGTTATGCACACAATATCAAGCCAATAGCCCACTTACATGCAACCTGTCGGAAACCCACTCTCACTCACTAGATACATCAAAACAAAGAAACAAGGACAGGGAGTCTACGTTTCGGATTAGCTCTCCTGACTAACGCTTCTGGATTACGGTACAAAGACCCTTGGCTTCACTAACTGACGGGTGTCAGATTAATGCACGGTTGAACGCGGCCTGCGGGATTAGGTATTTCGGGAACACCCGGAGCAAAATAATCATGACAGCTTATACCTGTCTAGTCGTCGTCGAAAGAGAATTGGATGTGCCGTACCATCAGGGTTCAGCCACTTCCACTCCAAACAAGCCTGATCCAATCGGAATCAAGGCCACCTGAGATAAGTTATGACGCGACGCCTCCACACGGGTTCCCACCCTAGGCCCGCCAAAAGAGCCAAATCTAGAACAACATTTAACCCAAGTCAGCACTATAGAACAAGAAAACACGTGGAGAAAATATTCTGGCTACAGAAATGAATACTCACAGAGAGATGAGCCAAACGTTAGACGCACAACCCCATGGGGTTTATTGCACCACACGCCAACCTTGCGTACAGCCATGTCAGCAAAAACCTGCGACACCGAGCAAGCTTCGGTCGTTCTTCTGGAAGTTTCTCTCACCTTCCGATCGACCGCTCCCAATTGTCTTTTCCTGAACCATAGACTAGTGCGTTCCGCGACTTGTATTTTAATTTCAGACTCATGAGTTGGTTCTTATTTTTTAATATCTTTATCCTAAGTCCTTTTTTATATTATTTAACCCGGTCGTTCTTTATTTGAATTTATTTATTATATTAACGACCGTCCTTTCGCGCAACGCCATCTCTCGGCTCGATGCAAAATATGTGACCCGAGTTTAGCCCGAGTCCACGAGATGTCGCCTGCTGGTATATTTTGCTACGTGACAAGATATGACAGCTATCACTTTGAATCGAGATTCTACAGCGTAATTCCAGATTCCTATACTACTATCAAACCATCAAACCTATTTATTATAACATATTGCTCACATCTATTATATACATTAGTGGTTACGTCGGAATTACGTCAAACGTCGATACTCGTGGGCTTCGTGACCCGCTCGGAGCGGACATGTTTTATCAAGCATAGTAGGTACTTAGTGTTTAATTAGATCAAGTAATTTCACTCCGCAGTTAACCTGACTGCCTCATTATGTGATATCTTGGGGTGGAGTGACGTCGTGGTAGCGAACTCAACTGCGGTTGCTACATGTCTTCGGCATGTAACTCATTACCCTAAATCTATACTAATATACAATATGTAAAGAAAACCCTGTCCGACCCATAAGGATAATAAAGGTTAGGTAAACACTTGACCAAATATAATATAAAATTTTACATAATCATCACAGTAACAATAATAATGAATTTTGAAATAATCTTTTTTTCCCGGGTATTAATTCCAATTTCCCCGAAATTTGGTAATTTTTAAAAAACTGACAACACCATTTGTGACGGAGCGAATAGCGATGCGACCACGTGCCGCATGGCCCCGCCCCCCTTCACCCGCGCATACATGCGCGGGTGAAGGGGGGCGGGGCTATCGGGTTGCCTAAGGCACATGCATTAAGTTACCTCGCTTTTTCGAAATAATATTTATTTTTTTTGGGGTATTTTTTTTTAAGTTTAGCCCGGCTTTGTAGGCATTATTAGAATCAGTTAACGATACCTAACAATACCTTCACGGATCGGACAGGGTTTTCTTTACATATTGTATAAAGCTGACGAGTCTGTTTGTTTGTTTGAACGCGCTAATCTCAGGAACTACTGGTCCGATTTGAAAAAATATTTTTGTGTTGGATAGCACAATAATCCAGGAAGGCTTTGGGCTTTATAACATCACGCTGCGAGTAATAGAAGCGGAGCATATAAAAAAAACATTTCAAAACCAACGCGGGTCAAACCGCGCCGCGCAGCTAGTGTGTAAATAAATATCGGGATCTAGTAAACGTTCTTTGATTCAAAACCAAAACCGAATTTATTTAAAACTGGAATAAACCGCAATTAAAATCTTCTCGTACTGGAAGAATTTGGTCTTGGATCAAGTCTTTTCAATGTTAAAGCAAGGTGAGCAGATCCAGACCTCTTCCCTCCAAATCTTCAAAATGACTTGCGATATCCGCAATTCCTTTCCCTTGTAAGCTGCATGGTGGCCGTGGTCCGGTGCCCTCACCCGGCTATCGTCGTGTTGTAAGCGGCGCGCCTATCGGCTCCCTCGCCGCGCGGTCGCCGGATCACCTCCCCGCCTGAATAAAACTTATCGCGTGCTTGTCTTACCTACCTCTATGATACAACAAGGACTTACTTACCACACCAACTTATGTGCACCTTAACCCCACGTCACAAGAAATACTTTGGAAAGGTTCAAGTTAAAAAATAAGTTTGGTTGGCACAAATTCGAGGACACATGGGCAGCTGAGATGATCTAAATAGGCGGATTCAGTTTTATGACGGCTGCTTGTGAGAAATTCTTTTAGTTTCCATCGTGATGACGCGCCTCAGGACCTACGTTATGACACCTAAGGGACGGGCTTATATTGCAGTCTACCTACCTTCTGTAGATACGTAAGTAAGTACTATGATGATAGTTTCTAAAAATGAATATATGAATTTACTGACTTTTTGACTGCGGGTTATGTATATTTTGGAAAGATACACATAAACCGCAATAATACAGTATTACGTCTCTTTATGCTAATTTTGTTTACCGAGTCGATACCTACATGCTTACACGGCATCATCTATCATCTCACAATCATTGTCGTATTTACATATCTCGCAAGCATAACAAAACAAAAACCGTTATCAGTCATGTTAATTTTCAGACACCTAACCATAGTGGTAAGTTAGCAATTTCACTCAGGCGGATTGTACCCCTCAGGTTAGACGTATGAGTGGTGGGCGCGTGTTCTCGCAAGGATAAGATAAATGCGTCCGCACACTGTCGGATGCGGCGCGACGCAGGTGTACGCCATATCTCATAGGCGCGCGGTCAGGGTGCTCGGCTAATTGCTGCCCAAATGACGCAGGAATTGACTTCGGATCGGATGTGTACGGAAATATTGTTACAGGAATATTTTCTTGCCAAATTTTGTTTAGAGGTTAGGAATTGCCCAGTTAATGCATCTGCCTCATTTACAAACAAATACGACTCACTTTGTCCAGTAAAAAATGTATAGTAAAACGTATCGAATTTAAATACCAAATATAGTTATCTTAAATTGAGAAACCTAGCTACAATCTTACAAAAACTAATCAAATTGAAACCGTTTTTATACAAGAATCATATGTACAGTCAAGACCAAAAGTCGAGTTACAATCTCACAAAACTATGGCCAAGCAATACTAGTTGTAGTTACGACCTTCTTCTATAATAAAGTTTGATACACACTTATACACTTTGACAACTTGCTGCCCGCTTATGATTGTTAGGTACTACTTACTAATTTCAACGCTCACAGTAAGTGTTTAAATAGCTTAGCGGTTTTCGTCTTGATAGGCGTTCAAGGTGGTTCGAGTTCAATTCTAATAACTTACAAAATATTTTTGAAATGTTTATGGGTGAGTTATGAATGCTGACAACAAAAATATGTAAAAATACCGATCCGCAACTTAACGATGATACTTTATTTTAAGATTTTTTCTATATTAGAGTCATTATAAAAAGATGACGGTAGATTTGAAACAAACTGAACAAAAAATATTCCACTACCTACAATAAATATTATTAACTACAATAACTCAAATAATATTACTTAGCTGTTGTTGGTTGGTGAACATATAGTTACGAGTGTTATTAGTTTTACTTTTTTAATCAATATGCAGGCATATGCAGCAATATATCTCAAATATCATAATATGAAACCGGCTTTTGTGTAAGTTGTTTTTATTATTATTTGGGAAAGGTGCAAACCAATCTCTTGTTGAAAGTGTGTAATAAATTTGTTATTGTTTTAGAGGAATACTGTAAGCCAAAGTCAAGAGGTTGGAGGACGAAGTTGGCTTATGTGTCGAGACAAGTGGAACGAAACAACAATATTTACCGTTGAATAAACCTTTGAATCTTGCGAAGAAGAGAGGTTGCATTTGTGGTTTAAAAATAAACTGACGATACTGGTGGAGACTTATCGAGCTAAACAAAAAAAAAAAACAATTTATAACAATCACAGTGCAGAAGTGTCCTACAAAGTGTTTTAAATATATGTCATTATATATTGTAATAACGGACTCTAAACCAACTCGTAAAGTAATTTAGCTAAGTGACAGTAATATGTTCGGTTGGCTTAATGGCTAACAGATGTCGCCTTTTGCAATTTCAATACAAATTACTTTTGGTAAATTATAAAAACAATAATTTCGGAATTCGATAAGAAATAAGTTCGTTTACTTTTGAACTAAGAAAGCGCTTGAAGATTATAATCTCATGCCTTCAGACTCCGAAAAAAGGCACTGCAGGATGGCATGCTATACACGCAAAAAAATTGTAAATGTAATAAGCACTGTTTTGTGTTCTAAGTATAGATTATTTTATGATTGTAATAATATTCAGGTTAAGCTTCAATCCTCTTTTCTTTAAGAAAATGAATAATTAAGCTATAACCTCTTTAATGATAACATGTAATACTATAACTTTCATACCTAAAAACCAAAAATGTTTTTTATATTTTTTACCATAATAATATCATAAGTTTGTCAAGGATTACTTTTATTTAAAATATTACAATGCTGCCATTTCAACGTTTGTTTCATTTATTAGTATAAGTATATCTATACCGAATAATATATAACTTTATAATATAGGTATTGCATTATATTATTTATTATATTACATCTATAGTAAACTAAAACATATAATAAAAACCTATTTTGGTATAAATATTCAGTAAATTTTCCTATTCGTTTAAATATTATTTGCAAACATTTTTATTTTAAAATACAAATCAGTTATCATAATTTTAAATTATATGAAACAACAAAAAGATTTGCCGTTATTAAGGATCGAACCCACAATCGCTCGCTTATGATAGACCATTGTTAAGTGCGGCCGCTAACTTAACTTCAAATGAAGTAACGAAATTTTGCATTACTTTAAAGACAGATGAAGACTGCGATAATAAAAATAATGCGTTAGTGTGCGTGGCCGGTTTAGCGCAGGCGACAGTAGTCTTTAAGGTGGGAATGGACTTCTACAGCTGATTGTACAAGGATAGTAAATTGGAAACACATAGGTCGCGTCCGGGCACGGCGCGGCAGGACGCGCGGGCGGCACACACGCGGGCGACGGGCGGCAAGTTTGTCAACAGGGCTAATTGTTGTTGTAATTTGTTCGGAGCACCGCGACACGCAAGGTGATATTTTAACGTGCCCGAATTTATATGTAAATGTGCAAACTTCCAGCAAAGTTTTGACGGCTACCTACGCACATAATTTTCGTTTGTCCAAGTTATAAATTACTCGCCCCCAACGACTGCCCTCATGTGATTTGAATATTATTAAATCTACATTTGGAGTATCTTGTCGTGTCGTGAACGCGTTTCCATTTCGAAATGTCCGCGACATTCGTTATTTTGTTCCAATTTCTTTTCCAATTTACATTAATTTTGAAACTCTTTACAAATAGGTAGGTATTTAACAAAGAACCTACCAAAGTACAAATTAGGAATTTGACATAACTAGCGACTTGTGAGGCTGCCTACTATGGACACTTCGCAGAAACCAGCTCTGATTTTGGTTTATGATAACACTTGATATTGTGTAATTCGGATTTGTTATAGTTTCCTATTTCAAATACCTAAGCGTGTACTGTAGGTATAGGGACCAGCTGAGGAACTTGATACTATCCCGAACTAGGCCCTACACAGGGACATTGTACAGCGTATTCGGCTCCAGAGGTAGGGTTCTTAATAGCCATTGAAACTGGACAGAAACGTGAGTGGACAAATTGGAGCGGCCCGGGTCACGATAAGGGCGCCGACCACCGCGCCCGAGGAAAGGGAACCGTCCATAAACAACAGGCGACTCGCTCCCAATTAATAAAGCAGCCAACACTGAAGTAGTGCAATTAATTCTGTGCCTTCGGAGATTTTAATAGTTCACATAAATCAGAGCGACGCAAGCGGCCGGTGGGTTAATCGGCGTTTAATATGCCGGACGGGCCGATCCGGATCGCGCTATCTCATAACAAATGTAGCTCACTATCAACAGATAAGGCACGATACGTGGAGTTCAAGATCGGCTATTGCTTACTATTGGAGACGTTACTTTTCATTTGGTTCAGTAGGTACAACTGTAATCTATCGCAAAACTAGTTAACTTTAACTGTTGTTAGGTAGGAAAGGATAAACTTTCCTGCATTGCCTAATATTACAGTTTTAACGGTTGGTTTATAACTTGATATTGTTCTCAAAAGAGTGAGTAACGAACAACCAAGTTTCCCGTATTTCGTTAATCTAAAAATGAAACACACTGCAGTGCTTTGGCGATAAAATAATATACCATTGCTTATAGGTAATTTTATCTACATTTATATACCTACACCTACAATGAGCTATCTACATAATTAAGTGCATGGTGGGGAGTTCGGAAATTCAATTCGAGCCAGACTTCACTTCTCGTTAAGTGGTTATATCCCCTTTAACAGTGGACAGAGGAGGGCTAGTGGACACTAAACACAAGGTGCGAGGGGAGTGCGAGGGGTGCGGGCGGGGGGGGCTAGGTCGGTGGAGACACGACTCCGACACCTCTGGATATTGAATTTGCGGCGGCAAGCGACTCTCAATTGTTATCTGCCGCTGCAAGGTCGCCCACAGCCCCGCACAGGTACTACAGCCCTTTCTCTTACAATAGGGTTGCCTCTACAACGATTTGTAAAATTGCTTGTTGTGCATCAACCACCATTCAGTTTATCTTTCAGCTCATGAGCACAACTACTTCTTATAAAACATGTTAACGTTTCTTACTTCGCGTCTGAACGGCAATAAGTGACTCGCAGGAAAATACATTTGAATGTCAAGTAAGGTAAACAATATCGAAGCAATACACAGGAATGAATAATATCGAGTCGAATCATAAATCACTCGATGACATGAACATTCGATACTTACAGAACTCATTGTATTGTCGGCTGGTAATCATTTATTTGTTATGTACGTCAAACAAAGTAATGTCTGCCCCGGATTGGGTACAATGGAGCTTGAGAAGGAACTGAAATCATTGAAATAAAAAATGTATACGCGTGATTAAGTAACAATAACAGCCAAACAAACATACGTATGAGAACAAAATGGTAATTAACCGTTTTACCAATCTAACAAAGAAACTATAATCAAGGTGACTGCAGCTGCTTCGGCCACTGAACATTGAAACATAAGAATGTGGTGGAAGCAGGAGCGCGTCAGCCCTGCGGGTCGGCGGCTGGCAACAGCGGTCATTGGTCAATTTATTTCTTGCGCCTGCCGGGGACCGCAGTTATCATGATTGAATTAAGTAACTCCGCTCTGAATTGCACCCGAGTCCGAGTCTTCCGTGATTTAGGGACAGACCGCTTTGTACCCAACACACCTCCAACGGATATTGCCGGCAAAAAGGGAATTTGGAATTTTAATCGTGGGAAACGTACGGAACAAAACCGTTTGTCCGACCGGCTGAGTTTATTTAAGGTTAATTTGGACGAGTTGATTTGAGCGGTCAGTTTTAGTTTGCGACCGATCGGGGTCAACCTCCCCTCGCTACTTCACCGAAGCACTTCGATTTCAAAACACTGATTTGGTTTTGATTTGTTTGAACTAAAATTGTGTATTATGATAATCTAGGAAACCTTTAGTTCACACTTCCGTCAAAATAACAGTACTTTTGGAAACGTATGATGAAGCTTGTGAAACTTAAATAATAATACTTGTTTTACATATAAACCAAAATTAAACGAACACATTTATAATTCAGTTGCATACAACTAAAACAATTGACAAAAATAATTAATTTAATGAACCTGAAGAAATCTAACTGAAACTCAATTTTCCAACCGTTCAAAGGTGAATCGTAACAGTGTATTTCCCGATCACGTAGCACCGTAGCGGCTCACTGTCGTAACTCGTAGCCGCGTAGTAGCTAAGCACCGTAGCAAGTTCGTAGCTGTCACGTGCTACGGAGGCTGTTAATTGAATCGCACCGGCCGCTGAGAGGTGGCTTAACTTACTAATGCTCTGTAGTTACAAACTTTTCACTTAAATAACTTTGATGTAAGGTCATGCTGGACCCACCGTAATGCTATTATAAGACTATCGACGCAATCATTTAAGGTTGTGTTTTATTTAGTATTTACTTTTTCATTTCATCACAACATATTAAAAAACAAAGTCACTTTCTCTTTCCCTGTCCCTTTGTATATGATTAAATCTTTAACACTACGCAACGGATTTTGATGCGATTTTTTGCTGGACCCTACGAAATGTACCTACCTATCAAAATAATGTACTAAATATTGTACATATTAAAAAGGTTTAGAAAAAAGTCCGCGATACTATATTATATATTATGTCTATATTTTAAGGATATCCCACAATAACATTTTTTTGTCATTTACTTTTTACGACAAATACCGGCTAATTTTCGAAGCGATTTTAACCAATACAGCATTAATCCTTATCCAATTTAATATCTTAATTTCTGATTCAATAACTCAGAGGCTATATCGCCCTTTACAGCATATGATTTAAATTAATATTTTCGAAGATATCACAGATTTCAAAATTGCGGGGTGTCGGGTTTGCGGCAGTATACCGCGTGGCGTTTGCGGCGGTTTTTTATACAACGTTCACAGTTTTTCTGTAGTGTATTTAGTATCAGCATTTCACCCGTACGAAGCCGGGGCGGGTCGCTAGTTAATATAATAAAAACGATTAACTTGGTGGATGAAAATATGTATGTTCGGACGTACTTTAACTAGTTGTCTTAGGCCCTGAGTTAGGCATGTTATTACAAATGTACGTATATATATATTGAGCCTACTTTATTGTTGTGCGAACGTTTCATCACATATACATAATTATTAATACTTATAGAGATTTCGTTTGGTTTGCGCCCACTGCCATATATGTTGACGTGCAATAATATTATAATTTATGAAGCTTGTAAACAGCAAACCACAATATACAGGAGTGCAAAAAATACAGAAACAGTAAATACTCTTATTCTCGAGACTTAATATGGACATGTTCGAGACTGTGCCCGTGAGACGCTGTTAAGATAATGTTACAGTCGCCGCATCACTATTCAGGATCAGGCTATATTTATAGCGAACAATAAGCACCTATAAACAAGTGGATTATTTATGACGCTGTGAGGATCTGCAGTCGAAGCCTCCTCGTAAAACTGAAGCTACCCGTCGCACGGCTTCGATGGCGGCCTCACGTCAAATTATTCCATTCCATTTTAGACGAAATGTATACAGAGCAAACATGAAAAGAGAACAAAATTAAGCATTAGCGCGAGACGCAAGCCACGGGCGGCAGCGAGTCTACTTCACTATTATTATTACACATCATAGTCTAATAAGTGGCTCTAATAAGTTTCTTTGTTATACACTCTTGTTTTAATTATAACCATAAATAAGAAACAAGTGATCTTGTTCGATGTAACTTAGTCTCAGTGTTGAACGCAATGCTGTGTCACATGAACAGTGTAGGTTTCAATATTAAATAACCTCGTTATCTTAAGTAGGGCAAAATAGTGCGAATGGATATAATAATTTTTATTTATGATAATCTCTCAGTTATCCTCAACAAGTAGCACCTGAACACCAGTACTTTACGTTGTGCGACCGCCTATCTGACTTGCACAGTCTAGTGACACTAAAAAAGCCACGAAATTAATAATTGTAAGTATTTTTATTATATCGGTATCTATGGCTTATTCTCCGCTACCTCTTCCTCTTATCCACATGTGTCGCATCCTTGTGATCGGGCAGGAGGCAGGGGTGCTCGGGGGTGCGGGGTGCAAGCGGGGGGACGACATCAATAATCCTCCTTGTTATTCTTATGCAAATGCCCACGGTACGATAATAAGTGGAACGCGAATCACCAGACGTTACACAGATTGAAAGAATTCACTGACAGCCGGCCCGGTACACACGACGCGAACTTTCGTGTGGTAGACCGGTATGTCAACAGAAATTACAAGAAATTTAGAAAAAATCATAAGTGGCCTTATTACCGGCAAAGCCTAACATTACACAAAGATTTAAAACCTTTTAAAAATTTGAGCTTTATTCAGACAAAGTAAAGTTCCATTTAGTGACGTTAAAACCGAGTCTCAGTGATACATTTTGTTTTAAGATCATTACCTATTAGATCACTCGTGGGAACCTAAATGATAAAATATAG
Organism: Sesamia nonagrioides; assembly: GCA_017933935.1. Taxonomy (NCBI): domain Eukaryota; kingdom Metazoa; phylum Arthropoda; class Insecta; order Lepidoptera; family Noctuidae; genus Sesamia; species Sesamia nonagrioides. The sequence goes on from JADWQK010002063.1 coordinate 3,245,615, forward strand.
ATACTTATTTACAAAACATAGTGATTAATTTAACATGATTGTACGGCAATCACCATGCTATGAAAAAAGTATTGTTACTTAAATAAATAAAAAAATCACTTCAGTCAAAATGAAGTCGTCTTATAAAATTTCAGATTTTAAACAAATCATTACAAGAAAACTCAAATATTCAATCTAAATTGTATGCATGCACAATGTATTGCAATTGTGCAACCCAATTTGGGTTGTATCCTAAAAAATAATTTAATGTCCATCAGATAGATTTATAAAAAATATTGAACACGTATTTTTTATTTTTTCTTTCATTCAAATACTTGGGAAATACATTGATTTGAAATATCGCATGACGTCACGCCCCACTGCGTAACTTTAATACGCTATATCTCAGTAGTTTTTGGTAATTTCGTCAAAATAAAAAATACGGGTCTTAATTTTTTTTTATTATCTATAAGACGGACTCATTATGTTTTTGATTTTTATGTCTTGAATACATCCCTACTGAATAACAACACTTATCAAGTAACAGATACTGTCTGGTTCTTTTTAAACATTTCGATTTATTCTAGTAGTGATCTTATTGGATAATGGCTGGAATACATTTTTTCTAGAAGTAAGCAAGTCTGTTTCCTTTCAAAAGGCTCAAAAAATGTTCCATCAACTATTGTAACACTTGACACAAACCTGCTACCTGTTTCTTTATTTGTAAAATCCGTCCGTGTGTGCGCGGCGAGCGCGGGCGTGCGCACACAATCTAGTCAGTGCGTAATGTACGAGCGATACTTATTTGTTTAATCAGTACACGTCATTGTAACTCGGTAGTATTTCTCGTTCGACGTCAAGTACTGTAGCCTGTGAAGATCGAGGTAATACCGTCAATATGCTCCGCTAATACCTATTATTGCAGTATCCATTAAGGGAATATAGTGTATTGGTAAATGATCTTATAGCAGTGAATCTCTAACTAGAATGTTAAAGTAGTTGTAAAACTATTTGTAACACGCGGCTTATTAAAAAACAACAAAACACCGAATTGAGTAAAAAAAAGTTATATTTATGCGTGCATAATTTATTTGTTAACTTATAAATAGCCACTTGATTTGCGAGGTACGGCGGACGCGTGCAACTCACACAGATACAATGCGCGCGCGCGGGTCACGTTATCAGCGCACGATACGGGCGGTCAGGGGCCAGGGGCGCGCTCTAGCCATGAGTTTGTAGTTGAATATCCCTCACCTTACAGAAGTTGCTAAATTGAATGCAAATAAAGTTCAACCTCGGCCGTCCCTTGTGCGATTGCTTGGCCCTGGTTCGATGAATAGTACCTACTTGAAGTAGAAGCGACATTAGGTTAATTTTAAGACTCCGTTCGGGACAATATCCGTCAGCAAAATTATGCATTTCTCAAGAATAAAGCCGCCTTTCCTAACTGCTCGGCTTGCAATCAAGTTGAGGATGTGCAACATTTATTGATGGAGTGTATGTACTAGGAATAACAATGACCGGGAGCTATACATAGGTAAGCGAATTTAACTTAAATAAATTGGAGATAGGTTTAATACTATACCTATTGTTTAATTTGTCAGTATCTTTGTGAATATCATCATTGAAGATGACGAAAAAGTTGAGTCACTTAAGTACCTACGGTTCTATGTAAATGGCTCCTTTTTTATTATTAATTTATTATTAGATACTATTAGTTAGTATACTTATCCTATTAGATTTTATACTGTATTTAGTAAGTAAGATCTCTGTAAAATGTCTTGGGCTGTCATATCCGCATAAATGATACAAAATAAAAATAGGTTAATAAAAATTAAGTTCAACCTACAGTTTAACGTTGTGTAGTTCTTTCTTCAAGATGAGGCTTAGTCGAATACCTACTTATTTATTTTTGGGGATTATGCGTAAGAATAATATAGTAATTTTTCCACACACTAAATTGTGATACTGGTAAAATATAAGACGACCGTTTAATGATAAAATTTTATTCTTTTTTTTTATATAAGTTATAAACTAGCGCTTAACCGCAATCCCGCCTGGTGGTAAGCAGTGATGCGATCATTGATGGTAAAGCGCGCTATTCACCACGGATAAAGGCTCTCTAAACATAGACAGCGCTTATTGGGGGACAATATGTATGTTCTTATTGAAATTTATATGAAGAAACGATATAGCCGCAGAATGCCCACTTCTCACATTGGCAACTAAATTAAATTAATGAACTAATTCATTAAACTGGCTAATTCCACAAACAACTAATTTGTAAAAAGGCCACTTTAATTCTTGAAAAGAAAAATTATAAAAAGGAATTTTCAGCATACTGATATTGTATTATGAATATGTTCACTAAGATTACGATACATTAAGTTTTTTTAATACCTATTAATAATGGTATACTGATCTATGAATATTGAATGGCACCGCTACAGCGCTGCGCGGTGCGCGTACGCAAATGCACCGATGTGCCACAGCGATAGGTTGCGCTCGCGTGTCGTATGAATGAGTGCGGCAGATAACACACACACCACAGTGCCTCGCAGATACACGCTCGTGCATACACACATGCGTGACGGATGGACGTCGTGCGTTATCTCAAGTGACGGGAATTTTACCTCATTGCTCTGATAACCGATCCCATCCAACTGCTGATTGGCTCACCGATCGTTAAGCTAATGTGATATGATATTGTTGGAATACAAGAAGTTATATCAGCTTCTAATTGGACTAAAGTCCGAACTGGATTGACGTAGGTAAGCACCCTACGTGACACCGAAGTAAATTATCTCCCTCAACGAGCTCTGTTCTAGAACCACTAGGTTGCAGCGGATAAAGACAAAAGATTCGCTGTGACGATAGCAAACGATAATAATTGGATGACATGAATGAAGAGTGAGGAACAAATATTTTATAAATAGGTTATAACTACCTACAGCCAGCTTTTTCAACCGTTTCGATAAGTTAATTAAAAAAAGAAATCAAACTCGACGCGGGCAGTTGTTATCGGCTCTCTAGAAAAATAAATAAAAAACATGACAAATATTTTGACAACATTATCCACGTAAGACCAATTAAATTATTATTTGAATTAAATATCGTAAAGTAAAGAGCATGTGAAAGGCGCTGGTAGTACTGGTACTTATACCGCGAACATTATGATACCTTGGCGAAGCCCGATGCACCTGTTTCAGTAAATTTGTCTAAAAATAAGGGGGCGTTCATGTAAAAAGCTTTTTATACTAGTTGAATGTTTGAATAAAGCTGTCACTACGACGTGTTTATAGAGAGCTTGTCACTGCGACTCACAGGGACGGATTCTCGAATGGTTTCACAGATTTTTTATCATGAATTGGCGATTTCCTTGAAAAAATGTCAACATGTGTTTAGCTTTACACAGGAAATTCAGTAAAAGTTCTGAAACCAGCTTAGAATTTTTCGTCGTTTATTTAAAAAAAGGAGCTCTATACAACAGACATAAGAACATTAAATTACTGATTCCTGAATGGAAATACCTACTGGTCTAATGGATTTTCTTATTTTTTAAGGATTTCTTAAGCGTTGTGATACGCCCCTGGGCCCGTGCCGCGCACTAGGTGAACACGACGGCAGCGATGCAATAACTCGCCACTGCACCCGTCAGTCGGCACATCAATAACGGGCGCATTGCACATTTGCACAACGCGACCATTGCACGTAATCTATGCGCTTCACCTACACTGTGCCGCGTGCAATTATTATAACTGTGTAAAGCTGCGTATTAATTGCCTGACTGTCGCAGACGTGTTTAATAAAAATAACGGCTAGGTATTTGGGAGCAAGGCTCGCACACGAAGGGTTCCGCACCAATATCTATTTGTTTATCTTAAAAATTTAAATTATCATTACAGGTTTAGAAACCTAATGCGATAGTTAAGATTAAAAAATTATAAAAAACTACACAATAACTTAACTTACTTAACTTAACACAAAATTACTTACAACTAAAACAATACAACCTTATAATTATAACAATACAATAAACACACTAATTGTTGCTTTCATAACATATTATATATAAACCTACCATTGCTAATTCACTAAAGTAACAAGAAAAAATGTCCAACTTATTCTGAATTTCGTTAATAGTACGAATTGCTCGCGTAAGAGGTGCTTTGGCCAGCAGGTTGGTTCTGGCAGTTGGCACAACCAACAGTGGCGGGCGCCGCCGCCTCCACACGTAGCGATCTGGAACAGTAAACCGCAAGCACTGAAACACTCCCGGATTATGCTCCTTGCCCCGGAGTAACTTTATTAAATAGACGACAAGAGTGAAAGATCTATACAATGATTTGTATAGATCTTTCACTCTTGTCGTCTACAAGACAAGAGTGAGTGATCTGTACAAATCACGTCTGTTTTATCCATACTAATTCCATTCCATACTAATATTATAAATGCGAAAGTAACTCTGTCTGTCTGTCTGTCTGTCTGTCTGTCTGTCTGTCTGTCTGTTACGCTTTCCCGCTTAAACCTCTCAACCGATTTTGATGAAATTTGGCACAGACAATCTTTAGACCCCGAGAAAGAACATAGGCTACCTTTTATCCCGGAAAAATTTGATGTTCCCGAGGGAAACCTAAAAAGCGCGATATAACCGAACTCCACGCGGGCGAAGCCGCGGGCGGAAAGCTAGTAGGAATTATAACTATCCCATGGTGGTTGCAGGTATGTGATATAGGCGGATGAGGAAGCTGCATTGAAACTTAGCTATAACACTGTGTAGGCTATCTCTTTTTTAATAAGCTCACCAAATGAATTAGTTGTAGTGAGCTGTCATTCCACCTGCTACAAGATTGACACTATTGACAGAGGACTTTAAGTTCAATTCATCTACGCTATCACAGTGATATTTGCTGAATGAATCGGCTGCATTGCTTAATTGTTACATCGCCGCGTCCATGTGTTGTCTGTAAAAGATCGCTCGTAGCGATAAGACCGCCCATTCTAAAATATTTTTATTTATGTTCTGTAATCTATATAGTGTACATAATAAAGAGTATTCTATTCTATTCTGTGTTATCGTGCAAAAACCTAAGTAAACAAACTATTCCTTCATCTACTATTTCACATGCGACGCTACGGAATCCGGATCTCAAAAACGGTTCGTGAATAGAATCTTTATCCGCCCATCATTTGCAGTGAAGTAAGAGCATTGTTTGATAACTTATTTAAGTGAAACACGAATTAACTGACGTAATACCGTCCATTCATTACTGTAATTAATTTAAATGACTTGGACTAAACTGGCAACAACCTAAGTAGGTACTTTATAAAATGTAACGTTATGCGAAGTATATGTTTACCTATCAAAACTACTTGGCAAACAAACTTCATTATCCGTACGTAAAATGAGCCTATCTGGTTCAAAAAACAAAATGTCACCAACACCAACATTGTAAATATCTGATGAAAAATAAAGCAATTAAAAACAGAACAAAATATCTTGGCCCTTTTACAATTTACAAGTACCTACATATGTATGTGTAGTAAATAACAAATTAATGGCACAATCAGAAACTTGGATTCTTTATATGAAAAGTTATTAACGAGATGTGGTCCAACACAGCACAGAACAAAGAAATTATTAACGAGATGTGGTCCAACACAGCACAGAACTAAGAAATTATTAACGAGATGTGGTCCAACACAGCACAGAACAAAGAAATTATTAACGAGATGTGGTCCAACACAGCACAGAACTAAGAAATTATTAACGAGATGTGGTCCAACACAGCACAGAACTAAGAAATTATTAACGAGATGTGGTCCAACACAGCACAGAACAAAGAAAGCCAAAAACCTGTTCCAGGTTGCTAATATTTTCTATGGTCATACCGTCATCAAATTTTCCAGGAGACACTCTAATTTCTCTAGTTGACACTGTCTATTTGAGCACTCTAAAATATGCTCAAGATGAATGTACGACATCAACGCGCGCCAGGCCAGCGTGGTCCGCCTCTCATCGAGAGGAGACCTGTGGCCCTACAGTGGGACGATGTAGGCTGATTATGAATTTACGACGACTACTAGAGAATCTTGTTCTATTTTGTTAATGTCATGTTGTCAAGAATCTGCCTATTAAGGTATTTTGTTAACATTTGTAGCTGCCTGGTCCCCTTGATCTCGGAGGCTGTCTCAATGTGTAGAAGTACAGTGATAGGTATAACAGAAGGAGTCGGTGTCGTCACGCTCTTGTTGGGGAAACTCGCCGTTTATTAACAAAACATCTTAGTTTAGACGATAGTGTTGATATAACGCGTAATACCTCTGTTGTGTTACTACCATGCGATACTGTCCCTACTCACACTGAGGTCAATTAATTAGAAATATATAAATAAATACCTGTATACTTTCCTTGTCAATTCTACTAATCCATACTAGTCCATACTAATATTATAAATTCGAAAGTAACTCTGTCTGTCTGTCTGTCCGTCTGTTACGATTTCCCGCTTAAACCTCTCAACCGATTTTTATGCAATTTGGCACAGACAATATTTAGACCCTGAGACCTTTCTCAGGGTCTCAAGGAAAGCCGAGGGAAATCTTAAAAGCGCGATATAACCGAACTCCACGCGGGCGAAGCCGCGGGCGGAAAGCTCGTAACTAATAAGTAGGAGGTGGGTACTTATGTGTTGAATTTCAATTATGAAGAATAGTTTTTCAAAAATAAATCACAGATATTGTTACCCCATCTAGGTTTTATCCACTCTGCTGGTGAGGTGCTAAACTTTTTTTATAATCATTGGAAAACAGCAAACAAAATCACCCATATCCGTATTGATAGTCTAGACGGTAGAGTAATGAATGCCCAAAGAGTTGTAAGTGCAACCATTGGTTTATCTATGACTTTAATTACACATCGCGTGATATATTCCTAATTATTGAAGAAACGAAGCAAACAACTGACATTCAGGTCATGAACTTATCAAGTACGCAGATTCGAAGCCGATTGAGGAAAACAGGTCACTTTGACGTGCGAGGGCGATAGGTACCTACTTATCTACTAAATATTAAACAGAGAAGGTTATCTTTTGAAAGTCCTCTGTAGAAAAATCATTAAAAAACAAATAGCTCAGCAATTATACTAACAGTGTTATTTACCAATTATTAAATATTACGCTCCTCCACAGACAGGCTAACTTACTTCACACGCCATATTTTAAAATAACTATAATATTTAATATTGCGAGACAAATAATAACGCGCATTTAATCTATTGGATTAAGAATAATTGTAATTTAATTATGTAAACAGCAGTTGGTAAAAACCCAGTCAGCCACCGCGCCGCGCTCCACGTATGTACCTACACCACATACCTATTAACAACAATACACGTATCTAATTATTATATACCTATGCACTCTAAAGCTTACCAAATAAAAGTTAAATAAATATTTTTTTATTGAAATTTGACAGATTTTGGATAGAAATGATTACAATATTAATTAATATTAAGTATAAAAAAATAAATATATTAAAAGTGCAGGGGTGCCACACAAAATCAAAAACGATGTACACATTGGGATACCGTGTAAATACGTAGTCAATGAAGTGTTGGGTGTAATAAATTCTGCCTTCACACAACCAAAATGTAACTTTCATCACCATAGTGGACTAAGTAAGTAACAAAACCGTGTTTTTCGATCGCGTTATGGAGTTTGTTCTCTAATCGTTCGTACATCACTGAACCATATCGACATCAAAGTGAAGAAAACATCTTCCTCGTAAACACATAGGTATGACGCCTGATCCATTTCCTGCACACAGGCTGACCCTCGCGGCCCGCGATAGCGTCTGAAACACGATTATAACAACAACAAACGTCAAAACTATAAGGTTAACGCCTCGTACTGCGTCGTATTTAAAGGAGCCTTGTCAAAACGGGGCCGGGGTTGTGCGGCCAGCAGCGCCCGGCACCGCTGGGCTAGGTGAACAGGCCTCTAGCGCGATACGCGGGTCGCAGGTCGCGCGGTATCGGAGTTACCTCGCCGCGGTGTACGGCTCTGACGTCAATCGGTACCCTATTTGTGAGTATTATCTGCGCGATAACGGGCCGGAGGTGAAGGATCGCGCGGATACGCAACGTTCACGTGTTGTCGATCACATCGCCGTATTCTAGGAAGATGAGATAACTTGATTGATTGCTCTTTGTTCGGATGATTGTGTGCGCGAGAAGTGGGCTGACACCGGTAATGTGCGGCTCTTTGCTCGGGAATTGTGTTCTAAAGGACACTCCACATACCTAAACCCTGCGTCGTTTTTTCTTTCATGATATAACAGTAGCAACGACACAATCATGTACCTATAGGGTACGGCTATGAAGGTATGGCTATGAAGCCTATTTATATTATACAGTATTGGAAGTCAGATGAACATATAAATGTCACACACTCTTATTATAAAACCTACTGCTATGTTATATTTAAAGGGGTTGTATTGTAACAAAAGTGATGGCTTTATAATAGTACTGTAGAGAGCTTGTGGTTATAATGAAGAATGTTGGGTAGGTACCTCCACTGGAAGGAATAAGTGCGGAAAGCAAACCCGAAGTGCAGCGTCATTTGATACAATTTATAACTTGATACAAAATAAAAATAAAATAACTGAGTATTTCAAACTAACAAAGTGACATATTTTTGATACATTAAATTACAACAAGTAAAAATCGTGTGCGTGGCCAAAATAATGCCAGGTGCGTTAAGGCAACCACCAAAATAAAACAAACCAATATCAGCAGGTAATTCAAAAAGCTTTTAACTAATTACCTACCATTTAGCTAAAGCTCTTAGGTACCTATTACCAAACATTTTTTTTTTTCTAATAATCTATCTTGAATTAAACTGGCCAAGAACGTGTGAACGGGACACGTTCAGTGTAGGGTTCCGTAGTTCCCGTACGTCACATTAAGTGTCACCACTTAAGGGTTTAAAAAATGAGCTATGTATTATATAATTCCGCACTTAGTGTGCTATCTCAACGTAACAAATTGAGATGGTACACTTAGTGCGGAATTATAAAAACCCGGAATTCTAAAGGCCCTCAAAGGACGGTGATATGATAACTAAAGAAAGAGTTATAGATTCCAACTAGTCTGGAGCTCATAGCCTCATACCCATTTCGACCCCATCAACTCAGGAAACATCTTAACAGCGTGAAGTAGCCAAAAGTACAACGCCATCTCTCGGTTATGTATGTTAGATTTTCGGTGGTAATTTTGAATTGCATGAACCGATTTTAATCGTTCTTATTTTATTTGAAAGAATATACATTCAGAATACTTAATAAAATATTTAAACTAAGATAGCAAATATGCTTGCACATTTATGTTAAAGTACTAACTCACTTCAGAAATTGAGTAGTAAAATTTTTCCTTTTTATTTCAGGTATCTAATGCCAACTGTCACTAAGATTAACCGCAGGCGGACAGACAGACTTGACGAAACTATAAGGGTTCCCTTTTGACTACGGAACCCTAAAAACTCGTTTAACAATAAAATAAACAAAGGTGATCGCAATATACCAATGTATAGGTACCTACAGTTGAGCCAAATTCGATAAAGAATAGAGGTAAACAAAGCGTTGCTAGGCAACGAGTAGTTTACGCCTAAAAGAAAGAAGTTAACAACCTTTTCTACATAGATGATTTTCATAAAAGTCATAATCCAACTTCCTACTAATCTAAACAGTATATTTATGTTTAGATATTTATGATTTGCATATCGCTTCACCTATTTGAAAGAAATATGACATACAAGTAAGCTAATTTCCTAATAGGTTACATTTTTTGATACATATACATTATAATTAGTCCATTTTTGAAAATATTACAATGCATGTGTTATGTAGTTGATTTAAAAGTAATTAAAATATGCAAAATTGTATTGACAAATACCTCAACTTCATTCATTGGTTGAATTCTACAAAATGTGTTTAATATCTGGATTTCATCCATCTTTCTTTTTTTTTTGTAGGGCTATCACGTAAAATTAATGTCGACTTTTTAATGGTTTTTCGAAATACCAAGTTATTATGCATGTTATTTTAGTGATTCTATTGAAATATGCTGCAATAGGAATTGATAATAAATAGTTAGCATATAAAAGTCGATAATCATGCAAATAACAGGAGATTTGTAAAACGTGAGTTGTGATAACCCTAAATTGGTTTGTTTACCTGTATTCTTTATGGAGCTTGGCGGGAATATAGGTACAGCGGCAATGCTCAGTACCTTCGTACGGCACAGTTGGCGAGCCTCCAGCGCTTCCACCGCCTGCTTCACGGCTCGCACGCCGCTCATCAACTCGACTACACATCTAACTACTTATACCTATTAATATATTCGTTAATACGTTCACCGACATTAACCCACCTATAAAACACTATTACTACCTATTTACATGATCGTTTCAAACATGCCTATTGACTACTCAAAACAAAACAAGTCACAACAAACATGAAAACGTTTAGGACGCGAATAGAACGTTGGTTTAATAACTTTTTATATGTCACCGTGATCGTAAATTTTAAGCGTAATGGAGGTAGCTCGATCAATAACAACTATGCTATAAAAAAAACTAAAATAGATTGGTGTTGCTTTTTATTCTTTGCAAAGGCAAAGAATTGAAGTTAAAATTATACTAGACTATGGGAAAGTAACAATTGCTTGATGTACTTAGGTATCTTATTTCTCTATTAAAATTAATTAAAAAGCTAGCACGTGTTGTGTTGTGCGACCTGCACATCATGTGTCCTACATTCAGTGCACATTTATTAAAATAAAGAGCCTTGAAGCTGAGGTATAACTTACAAAAACTTAAAATCTTACTTTCATATTGAAAATCTCAGTCGCGTGTCGCTTTGGCTTTAACCCTAGGTATACTACAATGAACAGCTCTGTGTACACCCAGTTCAAGTCACGAGTCACCCATGTCGTAGTACTACACGATACACCACCCTTCCCTCAAATCATCCCGAGTGTCAAAATAAAAGGTCGCAGCGGCAATTGGCAAGTGGCATCATAATTACTGCGGGGCGACAAGCGGCGCGGGCGCGGCCGGAAACCTGCCGCAATAAAGGTTCGCATCGGCGCATTGTTTTTATTGCGCCGGAAGTGAGTCGCGCCAGCGCGCCGCACCACGACATACGCGACAATATAAGGACAATCGGCAACCAGTTGCCACAAGTGTGACTATCTTCGCACAGAAGCACAAAACAAAGGTTCTGAATGCCAAAATTGAGACCAACTAGTCTTTCCATACACATTTAATGTTCGAAAATCCTGATTCTCACCCTAATTTGAACAAATGACTTTTGATTTGTTCTTATTTTTTTATTTATATGTAACGTACTTTTTTATTTTTTGTTTTAAAGAAGATAACTGGTCGTCTCTTGATGGAAAAGAGGTAGGTACTTTGTTTCGAACATGTAACTTTTAATCATTATAGATAATTTAATTGCCTCAGAATGATAGAAAGTACCTAACTATGTAAACATATTCGATAACCATCGCACAACAATCGCTAAACCCCTTTCCACAGTAAGGCGTCGCGGAACTTGTAACGCGTTCCTTGTAATTGCGTTCCTCGATGGGTGCTTTCGAGAAAAACTGGCAGTTAGGCGTCTGTATGACCAGAGAGCGGGAGTCGTCCTCAGTGCGGGCGGCCTCCTGGCACCCGGAGCGTTGCGAATGGCTACAATCCACGTACCGACAGAAAGCGGGAGTCACCTCACTTCTTCAGTGCAGGCGGTCTCGTGGCACCCGGAGCGTTGCGAACGGCTGTCACCCACGTGCCAACAGCCGTCTTTATTGGCGCAAATACAAATACCGGTTTTGAGGGTACAAAATGCATAAGCTTTTTTTTTCGACCGTATAAGTTAGGGCAAAAATCATCTAGAACATAATTTTTATTCTGTGTTTACTTATGGTTTTGGTTCCTGGTTGTCATTCGAAGACCTCTGAAAGCCGTCACGTGTCGTCAGAAACCCGACAGTCTGACAACTAGTCTTACCAAAAGGTTTTACCCAGTAACTGGAGTACTCAGCTGTGAAGGTCAAATAGGTAGTCACTCCATGTAAAATAATAGTGGTAGGTATTCAGCTGAATCCTGTAATACTGAAAGCTATACCCAACATATTTGAGAAAAGCCTAGGATACGATTGGATTTGCTTGTTATTATATTAATTGTATTATTCTTTGGTCATAATTATAAAATCGCAACAGCTGTTATAGGCCAGATACAGATACAGTTCTGTAGACAGCAAGTTAATGTAATAACAAAACCAATATTATATGGCTTGTATGCATACCTATTGTACTGAAACTCCTTCAGCTACGTCAGGTCAGCTAACGGTGAAGCCGTCCTTATTGAATTCTTAACACCGATGCCATTGAATGTGTCAACCTACAAACAGTTAATCATAAAAAAGTAATGGTTGGGACTTCCGGTTTATTTATTATCTTTTCATATTATGTTTATAAATACCTACTCGTATCTCTTCTACTGAAAGTGCCATTCTAAGTCTTAAGCACATCGTCCAGTACTATACACAGAGGGGCAATACACAAGGGACACCTGTATATGCATGTTCCCTCGACCTGTCAAAAGCTTTTGACCTGGTGTCTTATGACTTGCTATGGGAAAAGATTAAGAAAACGGAAGTGTATACGCAGGTACAACTTCTCTTTCGCTACTGGTATGCTAATCAGACAAATAATGTTAGATGGGCAGGTACCCTGTCTGATATGTACAGGTTGGAATGTGGGACAAGACAAGGTGGGTTGACTTCTCCCAAGCTCTTTAACCTGTATGTAAATGATTGTTGGTTGAGTTCAGCAGCACGCGTGTTGGATGCTCGCTTGATAATATCAGTTATTCTGACGACATGGCGCTGCTCAGGCCAGCCGTCGGTGCGATAAGACAGCTTTTACATGTTTGTGAGAGTTATACAATAAATATGGTCTCATATGTATAACTGCAGCCACGGAGGCTGCTTCGACAGCCTCCGTGGAGTAGCGGTAACGAAAGCACTTTAAGCCGTTGGTCCCGGTTGCCATACGAACATCTAATTGCAGCCGTTACGGGTTGTTGGAGCCCTCAAAAGTCCAACAATTGGTCTAACTGCAATGCTTCGATATAATGCTTCAGGTTGTGGAGGTCAGACGGCAGTCACTTCACGGAAAATATAGAAGTTTAGCCAAAACCAGTAGTTAGACTGATAAAGCGGACCCCAGACTCCAAAGTTGAACAGCTTCGGATGCGACTGGGATTAACGCTGAGATGAAGATGATGCATAACTGCACAAAAAGTGAGTGTTTGGTTTTAGGTCTTATACGTATTTAGTGTGCCCAAATTGAAACTCAATAATAATGAACTCAAGCGGGTAAATATTTGGAAAACTATGTTACGGAAGATCTTGATGATCAAATGTACATTAAAAGGAAGCGCAAGGCACTGGCGATTAAGACTAGCATATTGGCACGCAGGTTTACTCGATGCAACGAGTATGTTAAAATTTCACTTTTTAAAGCGTACTGCCAAACTTTTTACATGAGCAGTTTGTGGTTTTGTTAGGTATACACAGAGATCGCTCGGTGGCTTAACAATGGCTTCAGCATGTTGCTGCGGCTGCCCCATTTCTGTAGTGCATCTGGCATGTTTGCGGAGACTCGTGTTGAAGGCCTTCATGCCACTATTTTTTTTTTTTTTTACGTAGAATGCAGGGCAGCACTAAGAGCATTTTGAAGGTCAGGCTGATAAGATCGACTCTAAAATAATGCAGTGTTTCATACGGGTCCTAGTTAGACAGTATGAGTGTCTGGCTGAGCTCGCAATTAAATAAATATAGTTTTACGTATAATTAACATAGGATTAAGATTTTTTTGTAGCAGCAACCAAATATGGATAATGTCCGAAATAAATGACTATTTGCTTTTCTTTTATATTTCTTTGAATAAAGCAAAACATAAACAAAACATAAACAAGCAAAAAATGCTATTCCCACTTTTTGGTTTAACATTCATATCCTCCGGACTGATTTCATCAACCTCAGTGGAGATTAGAAAGAGATGTTGTTGTGCAGTGAGTGCGCAAACGCAGCCGCACTCTCTGTTCCTTGACCCTCATAGTCCGATGGAACGGCAACCCGCGACCACCGGGGAGAGATCATGATAATATTAATATGTTAACCTCAGAACATATCTCGTCCATCTTGCACTGAGTTGCATCACCGCGACCGTGATCGTATGTCCAATTGTCCACCTGCAGGAAACAATGTGTTATCGTCACCTCTATCCTACGTCCTCCCGTAAACGCTATTGCATGTTTACATTTCCAATTTCCTCAAAGTTAATTACCTATACAATACAATATACATTTCATACACGCTCAGATAGTTTCCATAATTATGACATAACCTGTGTGAAATACATTATATATATAAAAGAAAACCCAGCTAAATACATTTCGGGATTTCCCCGTTTCACAGTAGGTACATAAATACCAGGTAAAAATGTGACATTATACCTACGTATCAGGAAGTACTGCAGCTATGATAAGTGGGCAGTTATTCGAATGTACGGCAACCAAGAGCTATAAAATATCGCGTACCACAGGGAAGTGTGTTAGGACCACTGTTGTTCTTCATTTATAAATGATTTACCGAGTCACAAAACAATTATGATGGTTCTTTTCTCAGTTGACAGCACAGCCATAATCGAAACCACAAATATAAATCAATATGAATTTAGTAGGTAATATATGTTAATTTAGTAATTAACTTATTAAGTAAAACAAAAACAAACCACTTCCATCAAAATGCCACCTTCCTAAAGTTTGCTGTGCCCATCATCATCGACCTTCTTATCGTCCCGCTGCTGGGCACAGGTCTCATACAGAGAAGGATTGGGTGTAATCCTCACGCTTGCTTAATGCGGGTTGGCGATTTCAGACATAACGTCCAGATTTCCTCAAGATGTTTTCTTTAGCCTTGTAATCAGTCATTGGTGACCAAGGCATACTTAGAAAATACATATAACTCAGAAAAGTTACATTGGTACTTGCCTGACCTGGAATCGAATCCGGGCACTCATACTTGAGAGGCTGGTGTTTTAACCACCAGGCCACCACGACTATTACAATATACTGTGCCTATAATAATAAAGAAATAAAAGTCATAAAAATAACTAAATTAGTAATACTGATAGGCGATAAACTGACCTGGAAACCTCACACTAAAGAAATGTACAATCGACTTAGTAAAATTGCTTATGTGCTCTTCCAATTCGTAAAACAAATATGGACACACTCCTAATGGCTAATCACAGACGTGTAGTTTTGGTTTTGTGATTTGGCATCACCTTCGGGGGCTATCCTACTGGTAGAGGGCAAGCATTTAAAATACAGAAAGTATAGTTTGAAGACAACAGCTATGTACCAGTGTTGAAGGGGTCTTAATTATTAGCCATGCCATCATTGTACATTTCGAAAATGGCACTGTTTATAAAAAGTTATTCGACAAAGCCAGACAGTACGAGAAGTCTCCCTTCGTACCCAATACAAAAATATATTAAGTATACTCCGTGAGATGAAAACAGCATTAATGAAAAAAGAATTCTTGGAACGGCACCTCGCATCTTTCCTGATAGTTAAATGGAAATTATAGTTAAAAAAAGTATGTAACATTTTTTTTTTACTAGTGCTTGACCGCAATCCCGCCTGGTGGTAAGCAGTGATGCAATCCTCGATGGTAAAACGTGCTAGTTTATTGAGAGCCTATTCACTCTAGCCTTGAAGACACTTAAATTGTAGTCAGGCAGGTACACCGCTACTGGCAAAGTGTGCCCTTCAGAAACGACACACGCTAACGAATAATCCAACCATCAAAACATTTTTAAACCTTGTTTCCGAAATTGAGTTCAGTTCTCGCCGCGAATTCTCCTTTATGTCTTCTACAGATTGAAAACGGGTGCCACGAAGTGGTAATTTGAGCCCAGGAAATAGAAAGAAGTCAGCTGGAGCCATATCTGGCGAATATGATGGTTTCTCGGTGGTATTTGTTCAATGTTTGGTCAAACATTCGTTCACAATGATAGTCTTGTGCAAAGGCGCGTTATCGTGGTGCAAAATCCAAGAATTTTTTTTCTCACAAATCTGGCCTTTTTAACGAATTTGCTGTCTGAAATGCGGCATAACACTCAAATAATATTCTTTAATTTCCGTTTGACCTACCGGTAAGAATTTCGAGTACACAACACCGCGATAATCAAAGAAAACAGTTAAAAAACAGTCAAAATGTCTTTGACTTTTGATCGCCTTTGACGTGGTTTTTTCGGTTTTGGTTCAGTTGGAAGGCTCCACTCCATAGCTTGTTGACTTGTTTGCATGCCAAACTCATAAGCCCACGTCTCGTCGCCAGTAACAATGCATTTCACGAAAGTTGGGTTGGAACTGACTCGTTCTAGCATGTCCTCAGCGACTCTCATGCCATTGAGTTTTTGGAGAAAATTCAGATCTTTTGGGACTAGCCGAGCGGTCACATGTTTCATACCCAAATCATTAGTTAAAATGGTCCGGATCGATTGGTGAGACACAGAAAGTTCAGCGGCTATCTCTTTCAAACTTGAATGAGGATTTTCAGTCAATGTTTCCTTGAATTATGCGATGTTAACTTCAGTTGCAGAGGTTGATGAACTGCCAGAGCGAGGCAAATCTTCCATCACATCTTGACCGCTTTTGAATGCTTTGTACCACTCATACCTACATGTTTTTGATAAAGTCGATTCACTGTAAGCCTTTTGTAACATTTTCAGTGACTCTGAACACGAAATTCCATTGGCGACGCAAAATTTAAGACAAACTCTTTGTTCGATGTTTTTGTCCATTGTGAAATTCGCAATTTACACTAGATATGATGTAACTAAAAACAGCACTGTGTTTAATATAAATAACAGATACAACTCAAACTCCGCGCCACAATGGAATACAGTTGTGCCAATCTAACAACAACAAAAAAATCAAAAAGTTGAGTTTGGTACCATAAACAAATCATTCATTCCCGATACTTTTTTGACTGAATGTATGTACCTTCTATTGACTAATTTCGAAATTATTTGTCAATTTGGTGTGGCATTTTAAAATCGTTATTTTATTTATTGTTATTTTAAACAATCGTCGTGTTTACAATATTTGTAGGTATGCTGTAATCGCAAAACGTGGCGAACAAAAATTCAGATTATGATGATTTGAGCCGCGTCACAGTGAGGGCGGCCTCAGAGCCGCACTTTATAATTAATTAACAAATAACAACAATAGTTAGCAGGGGACGTCGGTTTTTACGAGTTGTAAACCACTCCGAACAATGGAGACGCATCAAACTTGCGCCGAGCTATTGTGCGCTGTGATGTGAGAATAATGTTGTATTAAATTAGCGTCGGCAAAAATACTGCGCTGTTCATTTGTGATTTGGGAGATTACTTACTTACATAACAACTTACGCTAATGTGAAACAAAGACTCGCCGGCCATTTACTTATAACTCATGCGCACTCAGAGACGCGCCACCTTACTGCTTCGCGTAATGTAGGCTTGTTATGTGCTCGCCTACTTACGTCAGAAATCTAACGGAGTCGTTTCATTACGTGTCGTTGGTTCATACATATATATCTTTTACTCCTATAATTTACCATATCTCTAATAATATAGCATAGGAAATTATACTTTAAAAAATGTAAGTACATAACCGTTTTTAGTTTTTATTTGAGGGAAATAGTTGTGACACGTAAAATTAGTTATTAATATTTTGGCATTATTAATATTTATTATTAAATGATAATGAACGTCGGAAGTGTAGGTAAGGTGAGGAGGTGCAAATTACCGCGCGACGTTTGAACTGCTGCCAAGCACGCGCCGAGCGCTCGCCGAACTCGCGCGCGCGCCCGCGCCGTCCTCCCGACTAACGCGGTCGCTCCATACATCACGCAATCACTTGTTAATGTGGAAATACTTCACTTACATACGATTTATATTATAGACTTTCTATAGACTTATATTATATATTTATACGAAATCCGATCATTACGTTTATAAGTTTTGGCTGAGGATTGAAAGAATGAGATAATAAATCCGTTACAAATAGGGACTCTACATATCGTCGACCACGACCACAGCTATCGAACACGTGCATGTATGTGGTGAAGCCGTACGGTGGACGGGTCTGAGCAGTTGTGTTGCGATGTGTGCCGGGTACGATGTGCCTAATGATGTTGTGTCGGGAGTTTGGTCGTGAAGGCTCTCCAGATCATCCTCTGGCGCAGCATCGTTGGTCGTGTTGTTGGGTTAAACATTGCATCACCTCGCTCAACTGCCGTCTTCCTTCCTATTCACTCAGTTTTTTTGAGTGAATAAGCTTAATAAGCTAGTGCGCTTTACCATCAACGATTGCATCACTGCTTACCATCAGGCGGGATTGCAGTCAAGCACTAGCTTATAACTATAAAAAAAAAATAAAAAAAATGTGGTACTGTTGGTAGTGACATGGATTCCCTTTTCGTGAATGTAAATTTATTAGAGCATCATTTAAGATGATAGGTATATGTAATGTAAATATGAAATAGGTAGGCACGAACTTCTAAAAGGAGTTATATTAATTTCTTTACATATCCCATTTTAGCACATTTTGTTGTTTATTCATTTATACATAGGTATAACAATTACTTGCTGCACTTACAATAATATATCTACACCAAAGCGCACATAAAGCTGACAATACAACATTTAAGTAACTACTTACATAAAAAAAAATAGGTAACCAAAAATCTGCATGCAATTATCACAAGTAAACACGATTTTTGAGTCTGAGTTCTGTGGTGCGATTTTGATTAATAATGTCTAACTTAACAATAAAAAAATACTTTTATTTGATAAAGTTTGCTTTTGTAGCAACCAGAACGCAATTTCTAATTTTAAGAAAATCTTATTTTTTTAATTCAGTAGAATACAAAAGCAAGAAAAAGAACTTTAATTTATATGTTAATCACCTTTATTTACAAAGAACAATAAAGATAAATCTCCAAATACATAAAAAGAATCAGTAAGGAACTTTAGAAATGAATATTTTTAGTTTTTCTTCTGTGTAAGTAGGAAGCTTCTCGTATTAGACTCCAAATGTAGTCACCCATCATATTCTCATTATATTGTCCTTGATAACGTTGTTCAAAGTTTATCATATCTTGGTGAAAGCGTTCTCCTTGCTCTTCTGAATATGCCCCTAAGTTATCTTTAAACTGGTCTAAGTGAGCATGTAGCATATGTACTTTAAGGGACATTCTGCATCCCATGAGTAAATTGTACAAAAGCAAACTTTATTTCCAATGAACGAAGTTTCTGGTTACTTTTAGTTGTAAAAAATCAGAAAATATTAATTTAATAACAAACCCAAAAAAAATTATTTTTTGTTGACTTGTGTTATTTAACATAGATTTGCTACTACATATAAATATGTCAACTTCAAACTACTGAGTTTTTAGGTTGTTTCTTTACCTTTCACATACCTACTTACGATAGGAACATATAAGTACGTATTTGGCATCATAAACGGTATAGGTATCTTTCGATAAGCTGTGGCACATTAGATGACTACCTGCCTACCATTAGTATATAATATGTAAAGCACTACAACAATGCTGAACGTTGAACAACATAATCCTGTTATTTTTTACAAAGAAGCTCATTGTAACGTCCCCATAATACCTTCCTATCTCATCAAAAGTATCTTTTACAAATAACAGATTTACGGCTTTCGCATCCTCTCATTATCAAGTCAAGTACAAAAGCTATTACTTTGACACTTCTAACAAAACACGACGCATCCTGTCAGACCATCTGGCGACGTCTTCTGCGACATCTTCTTAACAACTCACCGGAGGCATTTCAAACCTTATCACGAACACATAAGGGTGTCATAGAGAGTAAGTTTAAGTAGTAATTGTTTAGGACAAAGCAGGCAATAGTTAGAACAATTAGCGTTTGTTGGTAGGTTCGAGACGTGACTGGCGTGTCCAGGGGTCGGCTGGACGCCATATGTCCCGCGAGCGCGACACGGCACATAGACACGTAGCCTTACACGTGCTACGACATCCGTCAACGGGCGTCATTAGAGACAAAGGGAATTATCTAAGACTTGCAGCACATCAACAACACTTGGCTACGTTGAGGTGATTTCACAACCTATCACTAACACACACATGTACAGTAAGTATACTTATTAAGTTAACCAAAAAGTAGGCCACGCACACATTTTCGTGACTAGTTCTCTAACACTGTTCTTGAGAATAGTACCGTAAAATGCTACAACATTGCCTGTATTTTGACGTTTTTATTCCATAAATTCTTCAGTTTAGAGAAAGTCATATGTGTTTTCAATTACTATTCAAAATTGTACGTTAAGCTATCGGGATGCAGTTCATATTAGCCAAAAAACCTTCTATTAATCACCATAAAATGTATTTAAAAACGTAGGCAAAGTTACGTTACAAACTGCAACATTGCCTAGCTAGAAATGTCATAGACTAATAAGGACGCAAACGGGACGATTAGGCGCCTATTTTGCTTATAATTTGTTTTCTATTTTAGACTTTATCTAGTCTGTAATTGCAATACATACATATTTTTAACGGTGGTAGGCAAAGTTGAACACTTTTTCTAAAACTCTCATACAACTGTGCTTTTTTTGTAGCAATATCAACTGTTACACGAGACTCATAAATAATAAATAAATAAATTAGACTCAAAAATAACAAACTATGAGAGTGACGTTACGAGCTAAGTTAAAAAACGTTAAAATGGCAGCCCTAACCTACACCTTTGCCTACAAAGGTGCGTATTTATTTTCCGAAACCTGCTACAACTTTGCCGGCCATGATTTGACCCTTCAAAATAACATTTATAGCAGAAAAACGAGGTAAAAAACAAAAAGCAGCATATTTTCTTTGCTATTCAACTTACTCCAATTGTAAATAAAGGATAAAAACTCTCAAATATTTTTTTTCTACCAAGCCGGTAAAACACGACTACGATCACTGACATAATACCTAATTGAAATTGACAATTTATAATAATAAAGCCCTTTATTCCGAAAGAAAATAACAGTATACATAGAAACATTTTTACAATATGTCCCTAACTTCGGCGTGCCTTCTGGCAAAGGCCTCCTCCAACATTTTCCATTGTTGTCTGTCCTGGGTAACCCTTCTCCAGTTAGGACCTGCTGTCCTCTTATTAATTATATCTGGAATAATATATAATTGACAATTTACTGATGGGTTATTTGAATGAATGATGCATAAATGTTGCAATATATATTACCGACTTGCTCTTAGTAGTACGACAAATTATAAAATCGTTTCTGTACGAGAATTATTTAACATTTTAAGGTTTTAGGCAATGTTGTAAAGTGACGGCAATGTTGTAACATTTTACGGTATTAAAGATGTCCATGAATATTAAACATACCCCGAATCTACAACATATATATATAACCTACCTACCTATTGTACCTCATGATATCTGTTCTCACATCAGCAGTCAGCACACAGAAAACTTTAATTTTACAGTATTTAGGATACAAAATGTTGTATTATTATCAGTAGGTACCCGTTATTATCTGTGGATATTCTTTCCATATGTCATGTTTTTGTCTCACGTCGGTCGCCAGATTAGAGAATGGTGCGCGATAACCTCGGGACGCTCAGCAAGCTGATTACTCTGTTTTTATTCCGTATCGGTTTGTTTATCACCGCTCAAAACTGTTAGCTGATAGTTTTAAAGGGATATAATTCTATGATAGATAAACTTTGATTGACGTATTTATACGCATTCCAAAAGATTTACGTCGTTCGTTTCGATTTTAGGTAGGTACGTGTAAGGTACACGCTAAGGCATCCGTGTTGTAGGTGACTTTATACGCTGGTACTTACACACATACCTAATTATATATTATTAAAATAATCTGTAATGTACAATTGATCCAAAAATTCTATAAAAACTCTCAGTAATATCGATTTTAACAAAGACCTCGACGATTTCCCACATAACAAACAAAACTCCCACAGCACCAAAAATCCGTTAAGAAATACAATAGCAAAACTAATAAAAGGTAAGCACGTATGCGGGCATCGGAAACATATCGCGCGTTCGCTATCGGCTCATTATCGACACAGATCGCGACGCCGCCGCCCGTACTGTCGGCACCGCACTGGGCTAACTGGCAATTTAGTTAGCCAGAACACTAGTAGGCCCGCAGCTGCCGCCGCACACAACAATATCGACGTCGTTACCTACTGTTCTGCTACTTACTTCAATACTTTCCAATTTTATACAAATAAAGTACGTTATTTAGTAGTAATACAAATATAATATATACCTACCTATAGGAAGTTATGTAAAAAAAAAATCATTAGTAGATACTGCCATTGCATACTTATCTACCACTATGAGTAAAAGGTGAAATAGCCTACAGCTCTATTTTGAATACTTACCTCACTGCCTTGCACTGAGCATATAGCCATGAGCAAACAGTATAAAAACGCAGTATGAAACCTCCCCTCTCAAGAATGTGGTATCGCATACCTAGATGCAATCTCTCGAAAATATAACAATCATTAAGTATCCAACGCTTTGTATTTATTTTAAAAAAAATATTATAAACTAGTGCTTGACCGCAATCCCGCCTGATGATAAGCAGTGATGCAATCGTTGATGGTAAAGCGCACTAGTTTTTAAGAGCCTATACACTCTAGCCATGAAGGCACACACCTACATAAATTGAAGTCAGACGGAAAGACCGCCGCCGACAAATTGTTAGTTTAGCTGCCTGCCGTATAAAAGACGAGACGAAACGCCTCGTCCGGATCGTAGTGGTGTCAACAACGTAAGGGTGGGAGCTCGCCGTATGAGTGGTCGTCCGATGATGGAACGGTGATGGAGGAATTAAATAAATCCTGCAATTCCCGTGTAAATTATCCAAAATGCATCCTATAGAATACCTACCAACAGGCTAGCTACTCTACGCCTGTGCTCAAGGGTTTGGAGACCGTTTTTACCAAATCTGGGTCGCCAAGTACTTACCTAGCTTTTTTGCATGACTCTCCGTTTTTTTTTTTTATCCTCTTCCGCTAATTTACCTTTATAAGTATTCAACAATAATATGTAGTTATTGTATAATGTATAAATACCAAAGTGTATTGGTCTATTTTATGTCATAGGTGTGATCGTGGCCGAGGCCGACTGGAGCCAAATAACTGTTATAAAATAGATAATTATTGCCAACGGTCAATACGTCTGCGGCACACAAATATGACAACGCAGCATTTACGAACCTAATTCATACCACGAGTTATATTCTGACTCTTGTAGGTACTATCCGGTATACCTAATGCCTTTCAAAATTTCGTGTCTCACGTCTACCTACATTTCGTTGAAATATATAAAAAGCACGCTTTGATCGTCTCGTTAACTTAACTAGAGTATGTAAGTAGTACGTACTTAATTGACATAGTTTAATATAAATGTAACAGAAGCAAAAACATTGAAGTTAACAGTAATCGCTGTGAGAATTTCCTTTTCTACTAACTGTTATACTGTTGTACTACTAGTATATTCACTTTCATCAAATATATGTATAGATTCCAAGTCACAACACCGCACAGGTGCGTCCCGTACCTACACGTTTAGCATAAAGCTCAATAGAATATTTCACCAAAGACTTCAGTGTTCGTTCGCCACGTAAATGAATGGGCGTATAAACAAGTGATATTTATTTGAGAGCGGCAATAAAGAGCTGTCACGGTGATGTTGTAGCTGTAAAACGATAAAGTTACCTGTGCCAAGCGACACCGTGACGGCCAGATGCGGCCCGATGTGGCGACTCTCCCACGACGCACCGACTGCCGTGTGAAAACATCATAACTATTGATAACGATATACTTGGCAACGATCACCAGTTTAAAGTTCTAAAAACATTGAATGGATAGCTAGATAGATTTTTTGTAATAGTAAACCTACGATGGTTTGCTATTAATAACAGCAAACTATCTCAACAGTTTAGTAATAATAATCTAATCTGTCCGTCTGTAGAAATATTTTTTTTATCGATTTATTTTTAACACTGAAGTAAAACACGATAAGAAATTTTCTATTCACATCATTTTAGGTAGGTTAGCTCTGCGACATGTAGCAGTAACAAAGTCTCTACACTAACATGCTTATACCGAAAGCAAACAAATTGATAAAAGCAATCCACTCGAGCGCTTCCATTAGCACCACAACATTATCAATGCGCACACGCAGTGCTTGTCCTGCCTCACACACAAACACGTTGCGGTCAGAAGGTCCACGTGATACGATGCACGACCACCAAATCACATACAGAGACTTCCAAGGAAATAAAAATATACCAATCAAATTACAAATCGTTTATTTGCCAATAATGTCTGATGATAGTAGATGCCAATAGCATTACATCCTACATTAGCATTATGAATATGATAGTGATTTGATAAGAGCCCCGAGGTGTATATTGCAGCGTTTGAAGCGGTTTCTTTTTCGAAGTCTACATTCGTATTGTATGTGCTTTCACCACGTAGCTCGGTAATGTTGATCTTCTGTACATTCTTCTGCTGTAATAAGGATGCGACCACACGTAGAGGCCCCACACGCTCCGGCCGTGTGTCTAGGGCACAGCTCGCACAGCACACGTGCGTCGACGCAGCTCTATTGTAAGGAGCCACTGTTCACCTTTTGTGCGCGCACTTTATTTAACCTCATACAGGTTGCCTCCACGCGTATGAATTCACACAACGTACAACGTGGGTTATTGTTTGATTCAGCTTCATTACATAGGTATGTGCATAGTTTAGCTGCATCTACGTTACTTTAGCACAAGTCGTTTTGTTTTATCAAACAAGGGACAATAATATGCGACGCGCGCATATGTATAGATGGAGCAAGAGACATGCTGGTCCAAGAAGAACTACACTCGATTTGAACTATTATATTATTATTTAATTTGAACTATACCTACTCGATTTGTTAAACTACACCATATATCAATCAATTCCAAAACTGCTACATTAAATTACCGGTGAAAAAAACGAAATCGAGCACCGTAGTTATGATAGATACATCAGTGCGACAACCTAACATCCGGTGTCTTGTCGCCCTAGAAATTGTTGAACTGTGCCAAGATTTATTAGAAACTAGTTTTTACAATGCACTGACGCAATTGCTAGCTAGACAATCATCATCATAATTTCAGCCGAAAGACGTCCACTGCTGGACATAGGCCTCATAGCTAGACAGTGTGAGGGTGTAACTGCTGTAAGATACCTATCTGTTCTGATAATCTATTCTCGAAAAGCGCAACCTGCAGCGAACCCATGTGTCGCTTTTACACACAGCAAACAAGACATTTGAAAGCAGCGTAAAGCGAGTTTACAGCGTCTATAAAACAAAGTGTCGGACAACGCCGCAGGTGTGGCATTGTGGCGGGAACTGCGCGCGCGCACGTGGCGCACACGTTTAGAACAAGGTGCTATTGTCTGTGTTACACAACGATTTACTGCCGGACTACTTTAAATCTTATAACGAAAACTTTAAGCTTTGTTTTTCAATAATAAATATATTTGTCACGCAAAGGTAAATTATGAGGGCAGTAAATAAATATCTTTCAAGCAACAACGAGCTTTACAGATAATGAAATAAAGCCTCTATTCGACATAGAAATGCTTTCCCAATCGGAGGTAAGGTTATGATGGTAGTATTAGTTTACCACTGTACTCTTTGTTTATTTTGCGACAAGAATTTGCAATGACCTCATAAATTATGCAAGCCAGATATAAACTAGAGATACTGAATTTAAAATAAACTACCAACTTAGGGCTTTTTATAAGGACCATCGTCATCCTCGTAGTCTAAGTACCTATTTGCCTATTTACAACTATGTTGGGGTCGGCTTATAGTATGTATAACCGGATGCAATTTAATACCAGTCGGTACTTTAATACCAGTCGGTACTTTAATACCAGTCGGTACTTTAATACCAGTCGGTACTTTAATACCAGTGGATACTTTATACAGACCGACTGTCCATCTGTCCTTCACAACCACTACAGCACCACCACAGACCCATTTATTATAAGGGTAACTAACCAAAATATTAACTGTAAATACACCCGTTAGGCGCTATCCCTAAAAAAATAAATAACGATTGTAACAATGTAAGTTCTAATAATTAGTGAATTAAATGCAAATCGATGTAGGTACATATATTGTCAATACAATTCAAACAAAAATTAATCTAAAACTAATCAAGACAAGTTAAGATGAGCCGTCCGATTGACCGCCACGTGTCATGTGGCAGACATGTTGTTAGCAATACATGCACACAATGTGCGCACCTAGGTAACTATTTACGGGATACGCAACGATCATGTATGGCTGTGTTAGAGATACTTAGGATGATGCCTATTTCTCTGTTTATTGTTGTGCCTACTCAATCAATTTATAAAACAAATAACCCAGTGAGTGCGAAAATAGAATTCCAAACATTATGTATATGTTCGAATAGATTAAAAAGTAAATGATAGGTATATGGTAGACTGGTAAGAGTAGGTACCTATGTACCTACCGTACATAGGTACCTACTCTTGCCGAAAAAGTAAGGATCAAAAACATCAAAAGCTCATCAAGTAAGTACCTAAACAATTCTCAATAAGACAGAATTACGTCAATAAAATAGTTTCAAGCAAAACATGTAGGTATAGGTATTGTACCTAAACATTACCTAATTGACTATCGTCAGCGAATCGCTTCTAATTTTACACAAAGAAAACGCGTCGGAAACTTAAGTAGGTCCCTATCACATGTTGTTACTGAAAACAAATCATTAAGAGTTAGTCTATTAGTTAAAACAACAAATTGAACATTAGTCTATCGCTGAGTAGCCGACTGTTCAATTATTACCTCATTTTCGTTATGGTGGGTAAAGATGGTACTATACGGTCACCAAGAGAGTTAAATAAACGGCGCGTTGACTTTATTAAATAATATTTGAAGTTTAGTAAGAATTGTCAAGGGGTCGGCCAGTCAGAAACATGGAGCTAGACCTCATTCCTATAAAGTAACAAACGAGTGAGAACTTAAGATTAAATATATTATGTACCTATAGGCTCTTTAGGAAAATAAACAATTCTAAAATCTAAAATACTTAATTTTGCAGCGAGATTGCACAATTAACTTAAGTAATCAATGTTGATTTCTCTTCACTGTGAAATTATTATATTTGGGGTTGCCATTACAGTCCTAAATGTCACATCAATACTTTTATAATTTAAGCTCAGTAAATGTTTTCGTACAAACTAAGTCATACCTAAGTGTGTTATTAAGTGCAATCACTATCTGATATAATCAACAATTAACAAAGTGAAAAATGCAAGGTATTTTTGAATTTGGTCCAAAATCTATTTAGGTACTTATCATTTATACAGTAGGTACAGTACATGAATCAGTGTAGAGCCGTCATTCGCCCAAGGCAAAGGAAAGTTCGGTGCAACTCCTAGCGCCATCTATTGTCCGAAAGCGGAACTAAAAGTACAAGTTCAAATTAAGGAAGCTTCAATAGATTAGAATAGTAAAAGTAATTTAATATGTACATATTTCATAATTGATTAATATAAAATAATAATTTTAAATTGGTTCAGATTTTCAAGATTTTAAATTTAATACATAAGTATTATAATTGTACTAATTACCTACTGCAGAACAACTTTTAATCAAAATTAAACCTCCAATGTCTTAACTATATCGTATATCTATTATTTAAGCAGGTACTCGCAAAGTTATAAATGCAAAGTTAGCAAAGTAAGATAGTCGTTAGATAGAGACAGGTAGATTACCAATGAGAAGGTGGAGCGTCGAGCGTGTAAGTAAACAACGCAAAGGTGGAGAGCAGCCGCTTGCGGTTCGGATAGACAAAGGTCATTAAATTGTGAAGGTGTTATAATATCGACGGTGTATCGTTATTGTAGTCGTGGTGAGACACGGCTCAGCAGTCGCAGTCGGCAGTCGGCTCTACTAATTAAGTATAGGTGGGGGGAGGTCGCGGGAGGTGAGCGGGGAGAGCGGAGGGCGCGGGCGCGCAGGGCGGGGCGAGAGGCGGGCCGCCGGCTCATTCCACCGCGCGCCGCGCCACCAGAACCACGTACGTCCGCGCGCGCGGGCCATGGTCGCGAGAACCGATGAGAGCATGTTCGGGTGCTATGGTGACAGCTACTCGTACCGCCTGTGGAGCCTGGCCAACGTGTGGGGCGCCTGCCGATGTGAGTAGTGCGCCGCCAGTGGTCCGCAGTACATGTGCCCCCCCGATACCAAAACTAGGACTTTTACCGCTGACGTCAGCGGAGGCTGTGAAATCTCGGTGTAGTACGACGTAGATGCGATTTGGAGTCCACCGCGAAGTGCTCAGCGCGATATTATCACCGCGACCGACCCCGTGGTCGCGGCCAGTGACGTGTGAGAACAGAGGTGTCGCTCGATGAAAGTGCAGAGCTCGTTAATGGGAGTTGGCGGTTGGTACGAATGCTTGGCGGCCGG
This sequence comes from Sesamia nonagrioides, assembly GCA_017933935.1. Taxonomy (NCBI): domain Eukaryota; kingdom Metazoa; phylum Arthropoda; class Insecta; order Lepidoptera; family Noctuidae; genus Sesamia; species Sesamia nonagrioides. The sequence continues at coordinate 3,274,293 of JADWQK010002063.1, forward strand.
TTGGCTTGCGGACATGAGGAGTAAGCAGGTCCCCACGTCTACCACCTCAGCCAGGCGGCTCGCGGCCTTAAGTAAGCTTCCTTTCTTTTTGTTTTAATTTGCATTTTATTAGTATATTTCGCCTCCATTACCTATATATTTTTATACTTCCTTTATCACTTATGTTTTATCATCACAAAACTCATTTACCACCTTTTCGTAACTTATTTCCTGTGCTTACCTGAAACAGTACCAAAAGCTAACAAAGTGAAAACAGTAAAGGCTCCCAGATACGATACATGGAAAAAGTTTTAAATGTCTAGAGAGTCTAAACTGTCCATATTTTTTTCATTCTGACTGCAGGTGAAAATGATTTCACCTCTGAGGCATTAAAAATAAAACTCGAGCACGTCTTCATTAGAAATAACCTCAGTGTTCGGTAATCTCCCCTACTCTCCCTCGGGATATAATTCATCCACTTGAAAATCGGGAACAGGTACACATAGACTTGAAAGAAAGTTTCGTTTGTCGAGGGGACCCCGCTCGCTTACACCGTCTTAAATCGAAAATGATTATGTTGTTTTAATTCATTTGCTTTTTTCTGTCTTACTTTTTATTTTATTCTTCCTCTTTGAGTGCCGCCTGTCTGGAGTGGATAACATAATAGGGACGTTTGATGCATTCGGATGACCTATAATGCGTAATATTTTAGACGCGAGTTTGTGGAACGCGGATGAATAAATTAGTAAAAGTTCGGTTTATTGCTGTTCTCCGCCGAACAGACGCGAAAGAGTGGGATTTTTTTAAAATCTAAAAGTAAAAAAAGCATCCGAAATCAAAACACACTCACGAACTTAAATCAAGTCTTATTGCGCCAAAACTTTCAACGAGCAGCAACTAATTTCTTACTAGTACCTACTATGTTAATATAGTAGTCGTTAAAGTTTTTTTACCTAATTTGTAAATGTTAATGGTATATAAGTATTTAAAGCTAAGAATACAGCGCAACGAAGTAAACCTATGAAAATCGACAAAAAATTGGCAGCCGTACCAAAATGACTGAATATTTAAACACTTTTCGCCTATTTTAATGAATACAGTTATACTCATTAAATTTAAAAACAATTGTTAACCATACCTACTTTATGTCAATCAAAACAAGATAGTTTAAGAGTCAATCGCGATGTAGGTGTGTGACGTACCTACTGTATAAATAAACCCTTCCAGTAATCGGTTGCCTTAAACAAACTGTTGGTATATCTCATTAGCTAATACGGCACCGCTAATGAGTTGTTTGTTGGAGACAAAATTAACGGCTCAACAAATAAGTTGCCTGTCGATTTGTTAATCACTTGTCAAATACTCCAGAGATCACCGAGATACAGTTGCATCTTGGTGATCTCATGACTCACGGTTGTGATTCAGCCGAGTACAATTTTTGTTGTTTTGTCATTTCACCTCTCCAGTCTAAATCTGACTCATTATATATTACTTCTAATTCTAATACCATTATTGAACTTGGTATGAGTGTTCTATTGTTGGAAAATGTTTAGAATAACGTACAAATTTATTCATATTTATAATAATAACTTTGTTTACATTACGTAAAACAACAAGAAAACTTTATAGCGATGCGTCAACCTATACCTGTAACGTAGATTGGTATTATTCGCAGTAGTATTTCAATTCGAAATTTTGAGTCACTTTATCAAGTTACTTCTGGGCATTGTACCGCGATGACAATTTTGGTAACCACAAGTGTCCGCCGTCATTTGACAACAATTAGATATACCCACTCTAAATTAAATAAAATCAAAATGTAGATCCCTTTTTCCTTTTATCCACCTGCTCGTACCGTTCATGGATTAATTCAATTTGAGTGATTTTGCTCACTTATTTCGGAATTAAATATTAATATTAGGGCACTGATGTTGTGTAGGTGATGTGGTATATCCACCATGTTATGCATACAAAGAACAGGTTAAGATGAGAATATGTGTAGCTGTAGGAACCTACTTGAAATCGTATTATTTCTATAGGCATGCGTTTATAAAATTATGAACATAATAAACATAATATTTGAGTAAAAGTGGAACTATACTTGCATTAATCTACTTTCTATTACTATGGTATTTTTCATTGATCATTAGTAATGTATGATCTTAATAAAGTAATACAAAACCACTACTTAATTGGAATTGGACCAAAGGCGGACTGACCGACCTTCTGACAAATACAGACTTGTACCCATTATCAAGGGACATTGAGACAACAGAGTTAAACTCTAGCATAACCGTAAACCAAGATATAATAATATCACACCCATCAAATAATTTTCAAAATAAAATGAATAATAATAACCTTAAAATTGTTCATCAAAATATACAGGGTGTGATAAATAAACAATTAGAATTGGAGTTGTTCATGAACTGTAATTACATTGATATTGTTTGTCTTACTGAACATTGGTTAAAAGCCCATCAGTTCATGTTCAGCTTTAATAACCATCAGATTGCTAGCTCGTTCAGCAGAGTGAATATGATAAGGGGTGGCTCCCTAATAATTGTTCGTAACAATTTCAAATTTAAAGAAAGGACTGATATTGTAAGCCTCTCTGTTGAGCGGGTTATTGAAATTGCTTGCATCGAGCTTGAGCGGTTCATTGTAATAAGTGTCTACAGGCCCCCATGTGCTTCCTATGATATTTTTGAGAAATATATGGAGGAAGTTTTATTAAAGACTTGTCGCAGTAACAAAACAGTTGTTGTTTGTGGAGACTTCAACATTAATGTTCTAGAGAAATCAGCTACAGTTAATAAATTTATGTCATTATTTAAGTCTTATAACTTGTACGCAAGATTCTTTGAGCCGACTAGAATAACTGCCACGAGTGCCACCTGTTTAGACAACATCTTTACTAACTCAAGACCTTCTGACCATTTAATTATAAACGAGTTAGACTCTGATCACTGTGGCCAGTTAGTTATTTTTACTCAGAAAAGTGAAGTCAGAGCTCAAAGAAAACTTGTGAGTATTGTTCCTATAAATGAAAATCGTTTAGGACAATTTAAAAATAATTTAATTGAAAGGCTACCGGACTTGCCTTATCACGCCAATCCGGATCATGCGTATAGTGTACTATTTAACCTCATTAATTGTGAATTTATGAAAGTTTTCACAAAAAAAACATTGCCTGTTAGCGACCGTATTATATTTAGTGACTGGGCAACCCCAGGTATTTATAAAAGCAGGGAAAAAATGTATGAATTATATCAGGAAAAAACATTTAACCATGATGAAGCTTTTCAAGATTTTGTTAAAAATTATTCAAAAACTTTTAAAAGAGCCTGTTCCTCAGCAAAAGCCATACACATTAAAAATAAAATAAAATCTTCTGGCAATAAAATCAAAACAACTTGGGGAATTATAAATTCTGAAACTGGAAGAACCAAAGTACAGAACCGCGATTTCCATCTTAAAATTAACGATGAAGATATAAAGGCGGACTTGGAGGTAGCAACTGAGTTTGAGAATTTTTTTACTAATATTCCAATAATGACAACAAAAACTTTGTCTTCTTCCTCCACTTCTGCATATGCCATACTAAAAGAATGTGTTCCAGAATGTGACAATCACTTTGAATTTACATTTGTGACTGCTAAAGACATTATAGAATCTTTTAAGGATCTTGATGTAAAAAAAACCGCCGATCATTGGGGTTTGTCAGTATACACTGTAGCTTCAATAATAGATGTTATCGCACCTTTCTTAGCAATTGTTTTTAATTCTTGTGTCACATCTGGTGTATTTCCTGATTTGATGAAACTAAGCAAAGTAATTCCACTGTTCAAATCTGGTAGTACAACTGATCCCACGAATTTTCGGCCAATATCGATATTACCAACTTTGAGCAAAATTTTTGAAAAATTAATTTTGAAACAATTGTTGAGGCACTTTAACTTATACAATTTATTGCACGTGAAACAATTTGGTTTTACAAAGGGTCGTTCAACTACGGATGCGGGCGTGGCGTTGCTAAAGAACATATTTGGGGCCTGGGAGGAATCGCAAGATGCTCTTGGTATTTTTTGTGATTTGTCCAAGGCCTTTGATTGCGTACATCATGATACTCTTATCAGGAAATTGTACCATTATGGTTTGAGGGACAGAGCTCTCGACCTTCTGACTTCTTATCTGAATAATCGAATTCAGAGGGTTGATGTTAATGGCAAGAGATCTGCAGGATCTGTGGTCACCATGGGCGTTCCGCAGGGCTCAATTCTAGGTCCATTCTTGTTTTTAATTTATATTAATGACTTACCTCATCACGTGAGGGATAATCACAACATAGTATTGTTCGCGGATGACACTTCTCTTATTTTTAAAGTCAAGCGTCAGCTAACAAACTTTGACGAAGTTAACAATGCACTCTCTAAAGTTGTCCATTGGTTTAATGTAAATAACCTCCTTTTAAATGAAAAAAAAACTAAAGTCATTAAATTTTCTACGCCAAATGTCAGGCAGCTAAGTACCAATGTTCAACTGAATGGAGTAGAGTTGATCCCTGTCGAGTCGACAGTTTTTCTTGGATTAACTATTGACGCCAAGTTACAATGGGGTCCTCACATTGAGAAGCTGTCGGGTAGACTCAGTTCTGCCGCCTTTGCTGTTAAGAAAATTAGACAGATAACTGATGTGGATACAGCCAGAATTGTTTATTTTAGTTATTTTCATAGTCTTATGACTTATGGGATTCTTCTCTGGGGAACTTGTGCGGACATCAATACCATCTTTGTTTTACAGAAGAGGGCTGTTCGAGCCATTTATAACCTTGGTCCTAGGGAATCTCTTAGAGAAAAGTTCAAAGAGGTGAACATTCTGACTGTAGCTTCACAATATATATTTGAAAATCTTATGTATGTTCATAAAAATATCTCGAATTTTAAGAAGATAAGCGATATTCATAATGTAAATACCAGGAACAAACACAATCTTGCTTTACATCACACTCGTCTCCACAGAGTAGGCAACTCGTTCATGGGTCAATGTATACACTTTTACAACAAGCTTCCCATGGACGTTCGAAACTTACCCATTAAACGATTTAAGAACCATATAAAGGCCAAACTTTGCAAAAAGGGGTATTATAAAATCACAGATTATTTAGAAGACAAAAAGCTTGGGATTGAGCTGCTCGCTCTGTTAAGCATTGTTAATTTTTATTAAGCAATATGCGTAATTATAAGGTAAATTATTGTAAACATTTTCATTTTTAATGTCTGGACTTGAAAAAAGACGATGATCCCTGAGTTTGTTTCGGCCATTTCTTCTCAGAGGTAGTCAGTTAGGAAATGCCGGCTTCATCTAGTTAAAAAAATAAAATAAAAAATAAACATGACGTGTAAAAGTGATCAGTGATCCTACTTGCTTAATAAACGATTTCATTTCATTTCATTTCATTTCATTTCATTTCATTTCATTTCATTTCATTTCATTTCATTTCAATTCAAAAGTGCCTGTAACTGGTTTATTTGAAATAAATGCTTTGATTTTGATTTATTTGTTTTTGAAGGATCCCGATATACCTACGTCACACGAAAAAAGAATTAGATCAAATATTTTAACGAGTTATAGGTACTTTCCTACCTAATGACAACGAAGTATAGGAACTTAGAATCTAGAGTAAAAAAATTATTAATGTGCGGCTGTTTACTCGGTCAGTTTATCGCATAGATATAAAAAATAATGGGTAATATGTGCACTTCGTCCCATTCACTGATGAAAGTAAATTAATCCGTTATGACAGTTAAACAATAAAATATAGGTAGTTCTTTGTGTTTGGCACCACACACTGACCACCAGCGCTATGAACCATAACTGGCAAATAAGAAATGTGCCTATTGATTTATGACGCGAACATGATGTATGTAGCGGTCAGAAAATATTTTCAACACGTTAGTTAATAGGCAAGTGCCTATGCCAACAAGACGTACAACATACGGCGCGGCTACAATGCGATACAACAACCGAATAAATAGTTCGCGTCTAAACAGTTGAATAATAATTCTCTCAACGCACAATTACAATTCCGAGCAAGAGGTAACAACATGGTGTCTGCAGTCGGACAGCCGACAGGCGGAGTTTTTTCTTCGCGTAAAGCAAACATTTGGGCGCCCCCGCCGCGCCCCGCCGCCCGACACAGGTGCGACCAATCACCAGTGCGCGCGTTCGTGTGCTACGATCAACAATCAAACTCTTATCTTGTGGACGAGGCGCAAGTGTGTGCGTGTGTCCGATAATTGTTATTTGTTGTAGCAGCAATAGGAAGCGCGCCGCACTGGTGTGTGTATGTACGTTTTTTATCAGCGGTTAACGGACGCACTCTGGCCGTGCACACAGATTACTGTACCGCCGATAGTGCGGTGTGTAGGTGTAGTACGTCCGCTCCACCTCATGAACGATACGCATCACATGTTTACTGAACTCATTAACCAATTACAATATTTAACCATAAATCTTAAAGCGAAAGTAAAGTTGAACTTCGTAAAGTTGATTTAATCACATTATTATGGGATCCTTACTATAAAAATGAAACAACGAACGACTTAACATAAACAATTCTATAACAGATCGGACTGTTACGCATAATAATAGATAATGTCATCAATGATCCATAAACATGTATATTAGATATAATTATTGTCGATAATTGAAATAAGTATGTTGTGTACCTACTCAGCTCTATGAATGAAAAATATGTGGCATTGAATGAGCGCGTCGCTCAGCGCCATCTACCGGCAAGTAGCGACACCAAAAGTTACAACAATTTTCTGAGATAATTATTATATGTTACTTTGATCGAAAATGCGTCTTTTTCATTCACAGGATTAAAATAATATTGGTCTTCTGTCCTTTTCATGAAAAATTAAGTGAAAAGAAATAATGCAATGAACATCAATTTAGTAATGTTTGTGAACAAGGGAATCGGCAGCTTTCTGATACTAAACATAAATCTGTTTAGTAAAAAAAAAAAATCTCAAATATTAAGAATCACTTATTATAGAATTAAACTCACTCCCCTTGATTTTTAGAGAAGATAAGTAAGTACATTTATTTAGTGGTTCTCAGTTGATAATATTTTGTTTGCAATATTTATTTTCTAAATCTTTATATTACAGTGCGGTAGGCGTTAAATGACATTATCCATATTAATATACTAATACTAATATAGATACTAATCCATACTATAATATTATAAATGCGAAAGTAACTGTCTGTCTGTCTGTCTGTTACGCTTTCCCGCTTAAACCTCTCAACCGATTTTGATGAAATTTGGTACAGAAAATCTTTAGACCCTGAGAAAGGACTTAGGCTACCTTTTATTAAAAAAAAATTGATATTCCCAAAAGAAATCTAAAAAACGCGATATAATCGAATTCCACGCGGGCGAAGCCGCGGGCGGAAAGCTAGTGACTTGAAAAAATATACTCAAAGGTATTAATCATGTCATAATATTTTATTCCTACCTACGTATTGATTGAATGATTTTTGAACGACTTACTATGAACCATATCTGAACCTACTATAGTAACGTATCTCTGATACCTTTCTACTCTAAATAATAAATACCTACTTAGAAGTATCTAATACTTATGGCTGATGGAGTAAGGGTTTCCTATAGGTGCACGGCGACTGTCGGTGCCCTAAACGTTAAGTTCAAGACCGACCTATATATCCTATGTACCTATATATCTACACATGACAAATCAAATAACTTAATCCGTAATTACCTAAGCAAAGGTTTCCTACAACATTGTGCGAGATGTTAAAGACTCGTAAACCTACCATGTAACCTATCTTTTAATACAAACACCGCTCTTCTAATTCTCGTTTCTTATGTTCACGCGCTATTTGTTTTGTCACCCAATCGGATATTTATTTATTACATACTAGCTTTCCGCCCGCGGCTTCGCCCGCGGGGAGTTCGGTTATATCGCGCTTTTTAGATTTCCCTCGGGAACATCAAATTTTTCCGGGATAAAAGGTAGCCTATGTTTTTTCTCAGGGTCTAAAGATTGTCTGTGCCAAATTTCATCAAAATCGGTTGAGCGGTTTAAGCGGGAAAGCGTAACAGACAGACAGACAGACAGACAGACAGACAGACAGACAGACAGACCGACAGACAGACAGACAGAGTTACTTTCGCATTTATAATATTAATATGGATTTAACTGTACACTGACACTACCACCACTGTTGTCGAACCTTAAATAGGTACCTACCTAGATATGTAGGTGCTAGCAAGAAGTATATATGTATCAAATGATACATTGGTGTGTTATTGGTTGGACATACCTAACTAAGTAGGTAGTTCCACACCATCACGTTCGATGCCGAGCATTTGGAATTGATTTAAGTTTCTGATACATTGAACCGCAACGAGCTACTTGCTGAAACAAAATATCGTCTGGACGCCATTACATCAAGCCGGTTTATTAGTCAAACACAGGTGCCAGTGGTACTTAGCTAGATATGCCGCGAGGTAGTATTTTCTAAAATTCAATACCGATGTCCCGATAGCGGATTACAGCGTATGTAAAGGACACGAGGCTAACGCTCGGCCGCACTAATTAATACGTCGGCCCGTTGTTGTTTTGCTCTTTATTATATTTGATTTACGACGCGCTCGCCGACGCCGCTTTTAAAAACGATATTACGCTGGAATACCGGCCGTATTACCGAAATAACCGACTCCAAATTGAATTGTATCCGCCAAATTTGTTTTTATAAAGCGAATATCGCCCGTAAAGGTGTTCGCGATCATTTTAATTGCTAAACAACACATTGTTTTACTTACCTATAATTGAGGTTTACGATGATCGTGTTACATTCGAAACTAATATTTTAAATGATTACCGAGCGAGGTGTAAACTTTCCCTGAGGGGACATTTTATTTACTTGTTTATATTGCCATGGTGTCGTAGATCGTGAGATTTAGCTAAACGTAGATTTTATTATGATAGGAGACATACATGCCGCTCTCTTTCCGTCTATAGTTTAACCAAGACAAACAATTAAAACAATATCTATAACCCTTAACCTATACCCAAAATTACTAATGTAGGTACCTATATACTACACCGAGATTGTGCCTTATTTGTTTACATATATATGTAACTAATTCAACTAGAATGATTGTGTGGGAAGCGCTTTTTACCAAACAATACTTAATGCACAACTTTAATAATACATACTTCTTTATGCACTGTTACAACCCTGCGCATCAATTAGTTCTTGAAATATCTATTGTTTTAAATTGTGTCCTTTTGTAATATTGTAAAAAGTTCTTGCATCGGTAATACACAGATAGGGCTATTGGTTCTGACTATTAACAGTTTTGGATTTGGACTATCGATCTACTTATAGCAATATTGGTGATAGGTACATATTCCCCCTTATTCATAAACGCGGCTTAAAATTAACTAGTGATTAGAGATTCTTTAACCATACATTTTTAACCTTTTAACGTCACTTAACTTTAACCATCTTTTATGAATATACACCACAGTGTTTAAGGAGTTTATTCATAAACGACGATTAAAGTTAAGTGACGTGCAAACGTCTAAAATGTATGTTTAAACATATGCTAGCCACTAGTTAACTTTAAACAGCGTTTATGAATAAGGGGGTAAATGTGCTGACAATTTGTAACTGCATTGAAATCGTTTGGTGATAGGTTGTTACATGCGAGTAGTCAATCATCTAAAGTTGACATTCGTTGTTGATCCCACAGTCCGTCCGCTGGCCGGCGGCGGGTCAGAGGGCAAGCCGTCAGAGGAAGAGGAGGAGCGGGGAGGCTCACCACTCGGCCCCGGAGGACCATTCTCCTGCAGCCAGTGCCGTGGAGCCTACCCCACACGCGAGCAACTCGAGCGCCACGAGACCCTGCACGCGCCCAACACACAGGTGGATACAGTCAAATATGTCAGTGCCCATTGTATTACATAACAATGAAACCTTGCAAATTTTTACGCATTTATTAGCTAGAGATACAAAAAATATGTCAATGTCCAACCAGACTTATTAATGAATCATTTATGTTCAGTTGACTTTATATAATGTCACTCAATTTTTTCAAAATTATACCACGAAATGAACATGGCACTCAGATTAGGTAAAAGAAGAAAATCTATAGAAAATCTAATTTTTGTTTATTATCATTTGTCAACAGTCATGCAAGATCTGCCACAAAAGCTTCGCAAATGTGTACCGACTGCAGCGACACATGATCAGCCATGACGAAAGTGCGCTTTTACGCAAGTTTAAGTGCAACGATTGCGACAAAGCTTTTAAATTTAAGCACCATCTAAAAGAACATTTGCGGATACATAGCGGAGAAAAGCCCTTTGAGTGCGCTAACTGCGGCAAGAAGTTCTCCCACTCTGGCTCATACTCCAGTCACATGACCTCCAAAAAATGTCTTGTTATGAATCTTAAAATGGGACGGATCAAGCCAAATAACCCTGCCCTTAACCCAGAAAGAAGTCCATCACGTAAAAGGACTAATGCCATGGTGGCTTCCCAGTTAAATAATAATATGTCACCAAACGGAAATTCTTTCCTACCCATGCCAGCTGCCTTCTTTGCATCCATGTCGGCGCAAGAGAATAATTACCATCGTCCACCCTTAGGACAGCCTGGAATTCCCTTCTACATGCCTCCAGGCATGCCCATGAGTCCAGCGGGCGGGATAGCGCCTTACAGCATTCCGGCATCCATCAGCCAGTTTTTAGAGCAGCTAGCTTCGTCTCAGTATCAACCAAGAAAAATAGAAAGTCCTGCTAGTCCAAAACCGTCAAGTCCTCTACCAGCCGATCCTGAAGATATGATCGAAGAAGTTACAGAAGATGATGATAAACGATCTGAAGGAAGTGCCGAGCTTGTGATGGATATTGAGGATGAAGAGGCTGTATCTATAAAAAAGGAGCAAGAGGAACGAGATAACGACTTGAGATCCCCATCTCGAAACTTCGATTCCGTACCTTTAAATAACAATGTTCACAACCCCGAAAATCCAAGATTTAATTCCATACTCGAATCTGTCAGCGCATCTGTAACGAAACATTTCTTCAGGGCTAACATGGAAAAGCTCTCTCCTGTGTCGGGCAACATTTGTTCCAGCATAGAGTCACCGCCCACTTCTCAAATCGTAATAAAGGAGGAGCCAGAAGACACACACAGATGTTTGAAATGTAACCTCACTTTCACAAACAAGAGTGACTTATTAGACCACGAAAAAGGAGTTTGCGGAAATATGTTTAGGAAACACGAAGGTTTGGCAGCTCAAGTAGCCGAGACGGTCGCTCTTAATAGATTAGAAGCAGAAATTCAAGCTTCCATACAGAACGGAATAAGTGCGAGTGAAGATGAAGACTTCAATAGAGACGATCGCGATGATAAATTATCAATACACGACAATGATAGAAAGATTAGAGTTCGCACTGCACTTAGCGAGGAACAGCAGACGGTATTAAAAGAACACTACGCTTTAAACCCACGACCGAATCGTGAGGAGTTTAAAAGGATAGCTCAACAAATCGGTCTCGACAACAGAGTAGTGCAGGTGTGGTTCCAGAATAACAGGGCGAGAGAACGGCGTATGACGCAAACGATGACTGCTGCTGACCAGCCATTAGATTTATCTACAAAGAAGTCAAATCCTTCAGTTACGTCGAGTCCTACGCCATCACCACCTTGCAGCATTTCCGTGACACATTCCGACTCGGAGGAAGCAGTGAACCTCAGTCAGAAATCCTCACGAAGTACTACTCCTCATCGCACCAACTATCTGAATACTTATCCACATTCCAATTGCTCATCATCATCCTTCACCGATTTTCGGTTATCTCCTTCACCTGGAGAAACTATTAATGGGCACAAACGGTTACTGCCACAAAAACTCCACGTAAACCCTTTAGTACCCATGGATAAACTCCTTCAGTACAACGATATGGCAAATGCTCGATCTCCTATTCTTAACATGCACTTGACCTCTGACATCAGCCGGCAAGGATCGAGTCCATCATACGAGCGTCCTCCTTGGGATGAAATGCAAGGATCTAACGAGATCGATGAAGATGCGACAGTACTTAAGAAGAGCAAACTCAAGCAGGGAACAGAGTTTAAAGAAGGCGAAGGACAATTCGTATGCGACCAGTGTGATAAGACCTTCGTTAAGCAAAGTTCCCTCGCGAGGCACAAATATGAACATTCAGGTTAGTAAAAACATATGACAATATTATTTATTTAAAAATTTCATACAAAGGCGGACTTAGACTTAAATGCCTTAGGCATGCTCTACCAGTCAACCAAGATTGGTGAAGCGATTAGATAACAGTTGCTTTGAGTAAGAGAAACAATCGTATAAATAAAAACTGTTAAAACTATATAAACAAATACATAAATAGGGTACATATCACATACATATTATTTACTCTAACTAATATATTCAGGGACACTGGACGTACCTATTCCTTTCAAGACGTAATAGTGTGACTCGTAGGCAGTCTAGGCGAAAATTCATTAGATTCACGAAAACTCAATTTATTATTTTTACTCAATTATTATTATATCACCTCGTATTTAATTTCCTGCATTGATATTTCATTGGATATCTAATATTTTAACAAATCTCTCGATGTAAGCATTGATTAATATTATATCAATGAATGTAAGCCTGTTTGAAACCTACCATTAACTAACTGATTAAATGAAAATGTTTTCCTGTCATTTGTACGTCACAGCAACAATTAGAGACAATTGGAAAAATTCCTCTTCTTTCTTAATCTTTAACTTTTTTCATGATTTTCTTAGAACATTTGGTTACATTGCAAGATTCGTTAAAATATCCCCGATAGTATTCAGCGATGGTACTAATTTTATTGCGGGTAGATTCTTGATACAATTGGGCAATTGGTTAGATAAAGGTATAGGGGCAATTTCAATAATGCTTTGAAACATCCTATATGTAAGCGCACGTCTTTAATGGCGTTTACCCTAGCTCAAAAATTAATAAATATTTCTTACATTACCCGAATATCGTTTTTTTTTATTATTATTTTATATTTGTACCTACTTCTACAAATTCAAGGGAGGTATTGTCATGACTACGGTATTTGTTCACAAAATAAGTAAGTGCAATTCGCAATACTATAGATAATAGCTGAATCTAAACTAACAGGCGTTATTTTGCTCTACAGGTCAACGCCCATACAAGTGTTTAGAATGCCCGAAGGCATTCAAACACAAACATCATCTGACTGAACACAAGCGGCTCCATACCGGTGAGAAACCCTTCCAGTGCTGCAAGTGCTTCAAGAAGTTCTCTCACTCGGGCTCCTACAGTCAGCACATGAACCACAGGTTCGCCATCTGCAAGCCCTACAGAGATTAACCATCGCATCGGTTGTTGAACAACATTTGGTTTCCATTTCGTTAAATATTTTTAAAAAATTCTAGTGCACTCGTTAAATTTCAAAAGAGCACCTAAAATCTGAACAGATTCATGTTAATTGCTTAGAAGTTTATTGGTATACCTGAATGGTAAATCTAAATACTCTTAACAGAAGTTTATTGGTATACCTGAATGGTAAATCTAAATACTCTTAACAGAAGCCGACCGACTAGGTACTTCTAGGATTTTTTAATTTCTTTTATAGTTATAAAATACATTTAGGTAATAGGTATACCAGAATACCAGAGGTTTATCTGAGACGCCAAGTAATATAGACAACCGAAAATGCTCTGCCAGTATAATATATTGAACTTTTAAGGTAATAAAACTTGCCTTATCGTGTGTTGTTAGGAGACACCCCTCACACCGCAGTCTAATCCTTATATAATAAAGTATTCATTGCCCGGTATTCTCGTTTCAAACTTAATTAAGGCCATTGCTCAACATCATAATATTTTTATATTGTAGAAAATAATTTGGATTCCCTATTTATAACATAATGCCAAATACCTAACACAAAAGTGCCATACAACATGCCAAAAATATTATTGATTATTATTAATACGTAATTATATTATTATTACGTAAACGATTTTAATTATTGTATAGTTTTATTTTTTAATAATGCCAAAGGTCAGTACCTGTAGTATAATACTCCATTATAATAAATGTTATTTTATTATTCTTTATAATGTTATGTCCAAAGTTAGCTATCGATAAAGCGATACAACGACGAACTCATCATCTGTTTTAAGATTATTTTGTGGTCCTGTTTTAGTCCAAGCACTAAGTACAATATACATTTATTTACACAAGGCTTGGTGATGATTTTTTTTAAATATACTTGCCACTAATTCAAGTCCCGTTTGAAACTACTTAACAGTAGTTTTGGATAAAATAAAATGTTGTACTGAAGTCGTCGTCATCGATCATGTGCTGCAGGGCTGCAGCCACAGATGCCCGACGTAAATAAGAACAGTGCTCCGCAAGTCCGCAGTTCACGCCAACGTTAATGATGACGTTGGTGAGACCTGTATGTCTATTGTGATGACAATATACTAGTGTTATTTATAAATCTTATTAAAATAGGTAAGTCCTCTTCGCTAACTCTTGCTCCTAATAATATGATGGATCAATCACAACATAGGCATCTACTTACCTACCTGCAGGTTCGGTGCCTATGTACTGCTATTTTAATATTGACAATTTTCTGTAATTCATTTTAGACCTTTGATTTAAGACCTGATAGTTAGGTTTTCCAGCAATTGCTGAATGGGGTAAAAATGGCTCTATTGTCAATCCAAATAATAAGTTGATAAATAAAATATAGAGTTTGTAACCGATCTCAGCCTATATAACACCTCAGTGCATGCAGTATCACTATGTTTTATAGCATCACCGAAAAGCGCAGTAAGTCGTAATAATAGAATAAACACTATTAAGTCATGTTATTTTTATTATCAGTTATCAGAACTTTTAAAAATTGAGTACCTACCACTAAGCTTCTCGTATTGTAATACGTATTAAGTGTTTAGATAGATTCAATCTTAATTAAGTTTTAAGCATTCCATAATACTCCTATGGGATCTCTGCTGTGTTTAAAAAACTCTTAAAATTAGTTGAAAGATTATGTGTGTTAAGTTGTAAATAATAAATTGTACATAGTAAGGATTTATGTGTAAATATGATCGCTTTATTACCTACTCAGTAACGGTACATATGTTTAATATGTGCAGTGTCCACACTGCAAAAAGACACAAGGATTATAGTGACAATAAAAACCATCAATTTATTGAAAGCAATAGGATTAAACAATAATACTATAACAGTATGGATTATATTCCTACCTAATAAACAAACTCTCATAAAGTCGGCTGAGAAAGTACAAGCGTTATTGTTGATGCAAGAACATAATAAACTTTACGGATAGTTACCATGTGCAACATCTACCTACAGTCTCTACTAGATATCTCGGAAATTAAAATGGCATATTAATTAGGTATGATTCATTTGTCACAACAGTATAAATATTAGAACAAAAAGTTCCTAAGCAAAAAAAAATACATTTTAAGAAATACCTAATAATTATTTCTATATTTCATAAATGTAAGTAGTTAAAATTAATTTTTAAAGGTTTCTAAGCAACGAATTACATAAATTATTATGAGCAGTATATAGTATATTCTTGTAGTGTGCATCATAAGGGCTCAGACCAGCAGTAGCCGAACATTTGGAGATTCAGTCAGCCACTAGCCACCCTACCATTTTCAGTCTTAGGCTTTAATACGACAGCATTCAGCGAATTACATTTTTCGGTCTAAATTATACTTACACGTAAAATATAAAGATATTATCTGAGTATGTTATGTACCTCTCTATCTTTACAATAATATAATTGGATGAAGCGATCCTGTTTGAACTATTTCATATTTTATTATACTTTTATTGTAAGCAATTTCTAAATTGTGACCGGTGGGCTAGATAAACCAAAGATTACTTATGTTGACATATGATGAGGAAAACTGTAAAATATAAATATCCCATCATTTAGCTTTAGATTAGTTTTAGTTGTGCCAAATAATAATTTTAAGGCTTGAAATATAAATTTTATATGAGAATTTTATTTTTTACATGGACTGGCATGATGTACTACACTGAATTCAGTTACTATAAAATTAATTACAACAATTACGAATTGATATTGCAGAAAAGTATTTTCTTCCTTTAATGAGTATAAATGATGTAATTTTAAGTGAAACAATTTTATTAGCCAATGTGAATTCCTGTTGCCATATTTGCGTTTGTTGTATTTCGTAAGATTGCGTGATTGGACTGTATGCGAGCGAAAGGTTGCTGATTAATTGTTAAAATAAGTAAACTCTAGATTGTTAAACTTACCTATAGATTAACATGTGTTAAAATATTGCCTATATAAATTATAGTAATTCATTTTACTTGATATTATAATGTATATTGAATTTATGAATATTAAAAATCTATATATTGAGAATTCAATGCAAATACAATATTTATTTTATTCCTAAAACCTATCCACAAAAACAAATCATTTACTATATTAAAACTCGAACTTACTTTGGGGCTAGCTGAATCTGTGTGGTTTGTCCGTATATATTTATTATTATTATTAAAAACTACATAAATATTTTTCAACAATGGCTACTTACAATACCTACAGCGCATTTGTGTCTGCGTCTATACTAAAGAACATTGGAAGACTTACAGCTGCAGTGATAGAAGAAAACAGTATAATAGTCAGACAGCTAATTACAGATCTGTAAATCTTGAAATTGCTTGGTATAAAATGACTGTGGAAGAAAATATACATAGGTACCTAACTACCTACTTATATATCGATAAAGTCTAGGGATAGCTACCTATTACATGAAAGACTTCTTAACTTAAAAACTTAACAGTAGGTACCTAAGTATAAAAAAGTTTGTTTAAAAAATATTTTCTTCCCTACCACCTCTTTCGAAATTCAAAAAAAATAAAAAAGGAAAACACATTCTGAAACAAAAGAATATTGATTTTTCGAATTTGGCGGTCGAAATAACGGAGAATTTGATTATTTTAATTAAACCGTATGTTACATTTAGTGTTATGTCAAGACAGTCTTTTGACATGGGCAGCGCAGATTAGAAATTTCAGCAGCACTCCCAGACATGACCATTTTCTTCAAAATAGCGCTAGGAGACAACCCAATGTTACGGCTATGAAAATGGTTGATTGATGAAGCTACAATCTGACCACGAATTGTTGGTTAGTGACCAAACTATAAAATGAAGATTCGTGTGTGGAGTAGGTACTGCAGCCACATTTGGGCTGGTGCTGCTAAGTGTCACCTGGCCACTTTGGATTCGATGGAGAGGCGTGCGAAGAGGCTGATTGGTGACCCTGATCCAACTCGAGATGGTCTCCAAAGCCTAGAGCACAGGCGTAGAGTAGCCAGCCTTTCGGCGTTCTATAGGATGCATTTTGGGGAGTGTGCGAGGGAATTGCATGATTTAATTCCCCCATCTCCGTTCCACCAGCGGACGACCTGTCGTACGGCTGGTTTCCACCCTTACGTTGTTAACACCACTACGATCCGGACGAAGCGTTTCGCCTCCTCCTTTTTACCGCGTACATCGAGGGACTGGAACAATTTGCCAGCGGCGGTGTTTCCGTCGGACTACAATTTGAGTGCCTTCAAGGCTAGAGTGAATAGGCTCTTAATAAACTAGTGCGTTTTACCATCAACGATTGCGTCACTGCTTACCATCAGGCAGGATTGCGGTCAAGCGCTAGTTTATAATATATAAAAAAAAAGAAGATTACAAAAAGCTAGTCTTCATACTCGCAGATCACTTCGGGTTCCAGCTTTGCAGCGCACTATGGAAAATATGGGTCTTTTGCTGATTAAAAATCTATAGGTATCTGTCTTATTTTTCAAGATAAACAGTTGGAATTTTGCACTAACATAGTTCATATTCTATGTACAATATGTAAAGAAAACCTTGTGCGACCCATAAGGATAATAAAGGTTAGGTAAACACTTGACCAAATATAATATAAAACTTTACATAATCATCAAAGTAACAATACTAATGAATTTTGAAATAATCCTTTTTTCCGGGAATTAATTCCAATTTCCCCGGAATTTCGTAATTTTTAAAAAAGTGACAACACCGGTATTATTATAAGCGAATAGCGACGCGACCACGTCACAGGTGCCGCGTGCCCTGCCCCCCGCCGCCCGCGGAAGGGGTTGCTTACCGCACATGTATTAAGTTACCTCTTTTTGCGAAATAATATTTATTTTTTAGGGGGATTTTTTTTTTAAGTTTAGCCTGTCTTTGTGTATATACCTTCACGGATCGGACAGGGTTTTCTTTACATATTGTATATATAAATAAGTTTACATCTAATAA
Organism: Sesamia nonagrioides; assembly: GCA_017933935.1. Lineage (NCBI taxonomy): Eukaryota > Metazoa > Arthropoda > Insecta > Lepidoptera > Noctuidae > Sesamia > Sesamia nonagrioides. Next base: position 3,292,716 of record JADWQK010002063.1, read on the forward strand.
GCAATACGTTTTGCTTGCGGTTTTACTCGCGTTTAAACTTACGATTTTGTCAAAAAACTATAGGAATATTTTAGTTTCATTTGAATGTATTTATTGTCTCTTTTTGTACCCTAAATAACTAAATAGGAATAATAAAACAATAAAATACAAATAAATAATTTAATAAATAATATTTATTAAGCTTACAATTTGAACTTATGTATACTATATAGTCTAAAATATAAAAATAACCTCAAGTATTATTATCTCTTAACATTATAATTATGGAAAAGGTAGGTAGGTATATAAATAAATAAAGGTAGGTTTCACACGATCAACCTCAGGATTCGTGATTAGTTGATTCACTTTCAAGAGATGCAGAGTATCTTCGTCCAATTCCTTGACATTCTTTTCATATGGTTTGCGAATACTTGTAATGCATGGATCCGATGTATATAGTAATGTACCTATGGAATACATCTTCGTTAGTTGCCGATCTTAAACACTTTCTTGCATGATGTAGTCTAAAATTTTTGTAGTCTTTATTACGAGACTCTTGCACATCTTCCGAAAGTTGTCCTATTGGTAAGACACCAAAATGATTTATGATGCTCTCTCCATGAATCAGTAACTTATGTACTGATGATGGCATGTAATACCAATTGTATTATTTGGTAACATATATTCTTGCTGTTTCTAAAGCTTAATCACCGAACTTTCTAGCATCAATCATGATATAATCCTGATTATAAAGCTTGTAGAATTATGTATAATCTGTATATCAGGACCTCATCTGTCATCTACACCTGTTATTTCTGCAGAACAACTGGCATTACGGAAAAATCTTCTAGCTGTATTACCATCATTCGAGTTGCCACTTACTTGCCTTGGTTTATCAATTATTAAGCCCAGCTCTTCACGGAATCTCTTTTGTACTGTTGCTTTTTTTTTCCTGTTATAGTCGTTTATTTTCGTCATTGGTGGCTGACCATTTTTCAAATGAAAGATTATATGATATGTGCAATATCATCTCCATGCACCTAATCGATGCATGTAATGTTGATAAACCATACTGGATAGAATTTTCGTTTTGGGAGTAGCACCACATATAGTGCATGTGGAACTTGAAGAAGTGTCAGTCAATACTTGAGCCACTTTTCCATCTATTACTGTAAGGAATAGTTGATGTTTCACTTGTATTCCTTCACCACATCTATTGATTAATGATGGGTTTAAATTGTTAATTTGGCCTTGAACATTATTCACAACAGCTCTTGTTTTCTCAGGAGTTTCTTTTGAAATCTCGATTAAAATAGGTCGACAAAACCTTACAGATGAAGGTACAGGATTTTGCCAGATAATAGCGCCAGTTGCTTCATCAACTTATAGGAACAAAAGAAGCAATAAACAGATTGGCGTCTGAAACAAGTTCAGACTTTTCTGGAAGTATTTGTTTATACTCACTTTGTCCAGATGAGCCATCACATCCCCACTTGCTGGATAAAATTCGGTTTTTCAAGCCAGCAATATTGATAGAGTCAATCAATAAAATTCTAGCTGCCGTATGATCCAACAAGTCTTGTAAAGAAATAATTTTTGCATACGTAATGGTGATTTCCATCGATGAAACAGGTGGATAGCAGCTTATTTTACAGTTCTGTATTTTGTAATATGGTGGCAGAAGAAAACAGTTTCTTTCATTTGTTAAGTTCCTAAGGTACAAATACTGTGCTTTGGTAAGATCCAAGTCAATGTATACACAGTATATAACGCTTCTTCATCGGATCGAGTTAGTTCTAATAGCTTCAACAAGGTTTGCCTCGATACCTTCGCCCATTGACCGTAATCTTTGCAAATATGCTTCATAAATATGTTGAAATCCGTATTCATTGAGTAATGTAGTATTTTTACGCCTTTTACTCGATTCAGAAGAGTCTTCGTAAGGAATACAAGTTCTTCCTCGCTTCTCATTAGAAATTGAAGGCGTGCAGAGAGATGATCCGTCTTCTGTTGATGAAGCAGGCAAAGTTACAGAATATTGTGTGTCAAGCCAACTGCTATTGGTTTCATGAAATGTAACCTTCTTGCGTGAAGCTTGAGCCCAGCGACTATTATACTACTAAAATCGCGTACTAGCACTTGTATATTGTTATCGTATATTGTTACTTGTATATATTTGATAATTTTCACGTAAAAACGTTGATAGGGTCGAAGTATTTTTACCGTTGTCCATATAGAAAAGTATCAATTCACGTCTAGAGCAATTAAAAGAACTCATTATAAGTATTTTGTATTGTAATTTAATAACGAGCAATAACAAATTGTGGTAAAGGGTGTTCAGTGGCCAAGCTTTTTATAGGAAAATCGAATAAGGGTGGTGTGCATCATACACCATTATCTTAGACGACCTTATTTTCAAATAAAACGTGTGCAAAAACTATATCAATAACTAAAAACCGCAAAATTTTACCTCAGAAACGTCATACGATACTTATCAATTCAGTTCCCGTGATAATGAATATGGGACGTGTTATCAAAAACCGCAAAAAAACCGCAAGTTTTTTTTTTGTACATATTAGGTGGATACCTTGTGCATGAAATTATATCATATTTAGAACTTAGCCAAGGTTAGCTAACATATAAAAGTCTCGTTGAAGTTAAAACAATTTAATTTTCGTTGGCATTTTAGGTAAAGAATTGTGACAGTTATATTTTATCTTTTATTATAATTTAAATAACTGACTATTACTCTACATAAAATATCCTTTCTAAATATATGGCACACTATATAGTTATTTCTTAACCAGTGCTCAATGTGTAACTCTGAAAATATGTAATTTACAAGTTACAGTTTGTAGAATTTCTATACTTTCGAGTTCCAATGCATTTTTTTTTTTAGTATTTTGTGTATTTAATAGATAAAAGCGTATTGAATATTATAGAATGGCTTCTTATGAATAAAATAAGACCAAAAACATGTACTATTCCCAACATTTTAAAAAAGTATTTTTAATCAGCTCTTGTTCTACGATAATCCATAGTGCGGCGTGGCAATCGCGAGCGGAGAATATTGTGGGCTTGAGAACATTTCGCATGGATGATGAGGGATTAAGGTAAGGGAGTAAGGTTTGACTAGTTCCTGGTAGACAAAGCCGTCTCCAGCATCCTATTTATTTTTTTTATCATAAACTGGCGCTTGACCGCAATCCCGCCTAATGATAAGTAGTGATGCAATGGTTGATGATAAAGCGCGCTAGTTTATTAAGAGCCTATTCACTCTAGCCTTTTTTTCTTTTCTTTTTCTCTCTGGATGGGAAATCATCAAGTGACCTCTCCTGCTCTGGGCGGAATGGAAGGGCGTGACAGACTTACTGACTAAAACCCACCCGTGTTTCTTCACTTGCCTGTACGCCAGTGCTACCTACGGTTTCTTTTTTAAACAACCCGCAACCCTAACTCAGGAGGCATCGGTCATCGTGGACCCCGTCACGATGTGCTGACATCTCTTTGAGGCGCGCGTGAAACACGACGCGCCGTCGAATCGGACCTGCCCCCAATCGGCGAACACCTTTTTGTCAAATGATTGCGACTAGTTGACATCAGTTGGGATCGTTCGGACCGCCCATTGGTCCGTTTGGTCCAAACGATCCCAACTAGTCGAAATCATTTGACAAAAATGTGTTCGCCGATTAGGGGGCTGGTCCTTATCGGGCGACGAGCTGCCCACTGCTGCCCGCTGCCCGCAGGCCCGCACCTACGGTGGCCAGAAGTTCGATGTTGTCTCCCGACCAGGGCGTCTCCTGCGGTAGCGTGAGGGCGCTGGGATTCCCGCTGCACGCTCCGCCTCCTCCTTTGCCAGCATCACTGCTTTGCAGAAGGTGACGGCCTGCCATGCACTCTCGCTCCGGAGCGGACCATGGCCTGGACCAGGGGCGAGACTCTATTATTATTATTCTCGTTATTTTTTTTAAATTATCTCACATCTGTATGTGGGTCGAATTTGGCACGGGCCGAAGCCAAGTGCATTTAAGTAAAAAAATATAATAATTAATTAAGTACTTAAAAATTTTCGGGTTAACCTGCATGTGTTCAGAATAACTGCTTTTTGTAGTAGAAGATAAGTAAACGGGCTAATGTTTAATGTGTTAAGGCTATTGTGTAGGGTTTTTGGGATGACTCCTGTGCAGGATATTATGATGGGGATAGTTTTGGTGTGGATGATGTTCCACTGCGTTTTAAGCTCTATGGATAAATCTGTGTATTTTGCAATTTCTCAAGGAAGAGTTCGCCACGCCGCAGCCACGCGTTCGATGCTTTGATAACGACATGAGGTTGCTGCAAGTCGAGGCGGTGTCTTCCATGGAGAGGTTTACGTTCCCAAGCTGCTATTTTTTCTACTTTAGTGGTAATGCGTTCATTGGTTTGTGGGTCAATAGCGTGTAAGTTAGGTGGAGATTATTATTATTATATTAATACCCTGGCATTTCCTCCCGCCTTATCCGAAACAGGAACCTCCCGACGACTGCCCGGAGGGTTATGTTTTTAGCGCGTATCTTGTATCTGTTATTCTTTAGTACCTAATATCTCCAGAACCGCTGAACGGATTTTCACATTTGAAGTATTGTTAGAATTGCTTTAATCGCCCAACTGCTACTAGATAGGCGACATTTTAAAAAAAATGGCGGATGTCTGACGCCGTATTGTGAGGTATAAAGAAATAAATTTCTACCAAGCATATCGAGTGGGATATCAAAATGAACGATTTTAATCACTGATTATAATAAATATATTGATTCTAAATATATTTTATATATTAAATCTTTACCTATAAAATTGCCGTTTAATATGAAAAACTTCTTTTCATGTATTTTTTATTTGTATTAATTGAAGTAATTACCCATGCAATCAATGTATTTTTGCCAACGCAGTGGCAGTTTATTGTTTCTTAAAGAAATCAGCTGGACAAGAGGCAACAAATTATTCAAAGGCATTTCATACTGCCTCTTGGGTGTAGAAATTTGTTCCCGACAAGAATCTATTCAAATTCTGGAAAAAGTAGTAGTCTGTAGGCGAAAGGTCTGGTGAGTAGGGCGGATGATGAAGCGCCTCCAACCCCATTTTTTGCAACTTGGAGACCGTCTGTTGTGCGGCATGAGGTCGCGTGTTGTCGTGCAGGAGCAGCGGAGAGGAGCGATTGACCAATTCTGGTTGGAGATGTGCCAGTTTCTTCATCATTGTGTTCAGTTCTTCACAGTACACATCTGCAGTAATGCTCATCCCGTTTGGTAAAAAAATGTGATGAATCACACCGGTTAGACCAGCAAAAAGGGACCATCGCTTTTCTAGGGGTAAGATTTCGTTTAGGGCATTGTTTAGGTGCTGAACCAGGATCTAATCAACTTGCAGAGCGCTTGTGGTTATCGAACAGAATCTATTTTTCATCGCAGGTAACAATGTGTTTCAAAATTCCTTCATTTGTTTGTCTGTTGAGCAGTGCCAGGCATGTCTCGCGTACATCGTGCTCAATGATCGTGCGTAATGATCGCCTCATTGAGTTCGTGGGGCACCCATTTGGCAAGATATTTTACCTTGCCAATTCGACGCATATGGTCCAATATAGTTTGTATCTTTTGGTTGTTTTGTCGAAAGCTGTTACTATTTCAGCCGTAGATTGTGTATCGTCAGCTTCCACAATCGTCTTCAATTCGTCATTGTCGACCAAAAGTCTTCAGACGACCGCGGGGTTCATTTTTAAAGTTGAAATTCCCATAATAGCAGTGAGCAAACCAATAACAAGTGCTGCGTTGGTTTGTAGTGTTAGCTCCGTAAACGTCGTAGATGTTGCGTGCCGCTTGTGCCGCGTTGTTAGCATAACGGTACTCATATTCCATAATTACTCGAATTTTTAACGTATCCATAATGACGAAAAAGATTACAATGTGATAGAAATGTACCACTAATAAATAAACAAATGACTACTTTTGGAAAAAAAGAGCTCCATGTTTGTAAGTTAAAATGAATTTGAAATTAGAATTATTAGCCAAACAGGATTTTTTTTATTTGAAATGGCCAGTATTGCAGAATGGCAATTTTATAAGTAAAGAACTATTATAACGTGTAGTTTAAATTATAAATGGAAAGATGAAAAATCTGCTATATTAATATGCATATAACGCGACCATGACAGTTAAGTTAGAAAAGCTCACAAAAGTATTAAATGTTAGTGCTGTAGACATCTCATTAGATCCTAAAACATATGGTCAAAAACCACGAGAGGAATACATACCTGAAGATCCCAATAAATCAGGTAGTATACCAAACCAACTCAATTTAGGTGTAAGCTCTCGAGCCATGCTAAGAGGGAACATCAATGTTAACCATGGGCTGGTTAACGGTACCATGGGTGTTATCCGACGAATAGATTGGCCAGCACTACGCAGAAAGCAGCTGGAGCCAGAAAAACTACCACAAGCGGTATTTGTGGAGCTCGATGACCCAAGTATAACAGGGAACCTACCTGGTATTGGAGTCTGGATCCAGCCTCGTGCTACAGAATTTGATGCTTTGCGTGGTAAAGGCGAGATTGAGCGACGAATTTTTACCTTAATTTTATGCTGGGCAGTGACGGTGCATAAACTACAGGTCACAACTTTAGACCCAGCAGTTGTAGATTTAAGTAGAAACTTATTTGGAAAAGGTCAAGCTTACGTTGCTTTGAGTAGAGTGAGGACTCTTTCCGGACTTGATATCAGTTTTCTTAACCCTAAGAAATTGGTAAATCAACCACATGACATAAACTCATTTAAGGAATCAATCTGGTTACGTAATATTTCTTAACTAAAAAGACATAAATAAAATAATAAAAAAAAAAACAAATAAACCACCTACATGGATAACTACAATTAATAATCAACTGAAAACTAAAACAAAATGAAAATTCAATGATAAGGCATTTAAAAAAATAACAATAACATTTATTTTCAACTTTTTAGTTCGTTATTTTTTTTTTTTAAGGACGAACGAACGTATTGAAAACGTTGGAACATTTTACAGCAATGAGCCGCTCACTCATAGTCCAAAGAGTTAGAGACGGACAAACAAACCAAACAAGCAAACTATACTCTGTTTTTTAATCTCGTAGACTAAACTGACATTACGAGTGTTGGCAATTTATTGCAATTCTTAAATAGTGCCGAAACTTAGCGTTCATAAAATCAAGTATCGTTTTTTTTTTACAATAAGTTATCCTGAAATAATGTGTAGGTACTTATTAAAAACGTAATAATACAAAATTAATAATGTAAATTTGACATTTGCATGTGTCAATTTACTCTACGAGATTAAAAAACAGAGTATAGCAAACAAGCAAGCAAGCAAACATATAAGTGAAGCTTACAAAAAGCATGTAACAAAATATACTAAAGGTCTTTGATGCATCTTTTTTATATGTACTACATATGTATATTGCAAACATGAACCATAAAATAAACTTTAATTTAATTTATAATTATTTTAACAGAAATTTACAGAATTTTGTAAAATAAGGTAATAATGAAATATTCCTATATAAAAGCCAAATTGGATAAAGAATAGAGGTAAATAAACCGTTGCTAGACAACGAGTTGTTTACGCCTAAAAGACAGCTGTTAACAAACTTTTGTAGATAGGTGATTTTCAAAAGTAAAAAAACTAAAACCCAACTACGACAAAAAACGACGCTGAAAAAGTATAAAACAAGATTTGCAGAATACTGAACTGAACAAAGTTGCTAATGTAGTTGCAAGTAAATGGACACAGTAGTAATGTCATACAATACTATTCTGAAGAATGCAATATTCACTATGTAGAGATAAATTTTCATATTTGGAAAGGCGTAGTCACACGTTGTCAAGGTGCTACGGTAGGTAGGTATATGTAACGTGTGACTACGCCTTTCCAAACATAAAAAATTTATCTCTACATAGTGAATATTGCATTCTTCAGAATAGTATTGTATGACATTACTACTGTGTCCATTTACTTGCAACTACATTAGCAACTTTGTTCAGTTCAGTATTCTGCAAATCTTGTTTTATACTTTTTCAGCGTCTTTTTTTGTCGTGTTAGTTTTTTTACTTTTTATTATTTGTGTATTTGTGGCGCATAATATTAACAAAAGTTAAACCGATGAACTAAAAACTAGGTACTTGACATATTACATCTACACGCACATATAACAACATAAGCCCGAAGGCATATAGTGCAGAGGACATTTTAATGGGAGTTTTAGCCAGTTATCAAACTGTTTCCGCCTTCACCGCGTGGAGTTACTCCCAGCTTATGTCGTTTTCATTAGTGCATTACATATTCTATTAATGTTCACACTGCTCTGCATTGCAAAAAGCGATTCACAGTTCCCGTGATCCGCGCTTTACTCTTATCGCTCATATTTAACATCATTAAAGCATTCTTGTAATTATGTACAAGCATAAAGTACTCGTGAAGCTCTTTCACGTGATACCAAACACGGTATATTTATTTTAATTTTATATTAACATAGAACTTTTTGTCCGCTAGAGGGCGCAATACTAAATTTGTTGACAAGCTTTATAGCTCATAACTAACAGAATATCAAGACCCTTCTAATGGTACTACAGTGGTCTTATTCTGATAAGTAGTAAAGAAGCTATGAATGAAAAGATGTGAATTATATGCAACCAGCCCATGAATACAGGTAAAGTCACAAGCAAATGCTAGCAATATATATATATTCAAAATTTACAAGTAAAGCGCTTTCAAATGATACCAAACACGGCATATTTATCCCAACTTTATTTTTTTACTCTGTATGTTTTGTCCGCTAGAGGGCGCCACAGTAGATTTTGTGATACCCCATATACCCTATAACCAGCGGACAATTAAGACGCTTCGAATGATATGTCATTTGTCGAATTCTGATAAGTAGTTTAGAAGTTACGAGGGAACAGATGAACATACATACATACATACATACATACATACATACATACATACATACATAGCCTGTCAAAATCATAACCCTCCTTTTGCTTTGCCGTAGTCGGGTAATAAAAGTAGAAAGTAATCCTACTTCGTTCTAATGTACCTAAACAGTTTATTTATGTTTATTGTTTAGATATTTATAATTTGCATAGAACGCAACCTTTTCGACGCCAATCACTTCTATACAAGTTCGAGATTTTCGTGCCCTCAGCGCCACTACTTAATTAGAAGTAATCACGGTATAAAATAAATTTACGACTTTTACAAGACCTTATATTTGGTTTTTATGGAAATTTGCCCTGTTATCAGACATACACACATCAAAAGTGTCTAGGGATCAACATATATTTTTGCAATAACTTTTCTCCTGATTGATATTAATTAAAATTTTCTTTAAGGATTCATCAAATAAAGTGTTTTCGTTTGTCACAGTAACGATAAACCAAGTCACCTTTGCATTAATAAAGAAATTTGCCATTTTCCTAATAAAGGGATATTTGACATTTGAACCACTAACACAAAAGTTCGAAAAAAAGACTGAAATAACAGTTTTCTCTAAAATTTTATTGGGTAACTTAAACAATTAATAATCCGTGTTTCTACCGCGAACACTAACAACACAAGAACATCGGTTTGGCATACTCAAAATGAGTTCATCCAAATCACGCTGTGGAATGGCCGCCCATGTTCGTTGCAACAACAAAAAAAGGTCTTCTTGCGACTGGATACCCTCCATATTCGGCAGAGCTCTTCTCTGTAGCATATCCCATGCATGCTCAATCGGGTTCAAGTCTGGCGACTGAGCAGGCCAGGGCAGGACATTGATGTTAGCTGCGGCGAGAGTCTGTCTTACAACTCTTGCGGTGTGCGGTCGTGCATTATCATGCATTAACTGAAATAAGGGACCGATTTGCACTTGTAGAGGAACGATGACGTCTGATACAATCGTTTCAGCATAAATTTGAGCGTTGAGGTTGCCTCTGATCCAAATCAACTCAGTTCTTCCGCCGATCCAAATACCCGCCCATACCATGATGGTTCCACCACTATAAGGATGGACTTCCTGGCAGGATTTTAATCGCTGTTGGCGTCCAGGGGTTCTCCAGTGTCGTATACGTCTTGTATCCGGTCTCATACCAAAACGAGACTCATCAGAAAAGCACACGAAACGCCATTGTTCTTCTGCCCAATTTCTGTGTTCAAGAGCCCATTGATATCGAATCCTACGATTGTGCATTGCTATAGGTGGTACCCGTAGCGGTCTTCGGGAATGAAGGTTCACTTCATGCAAGCGGTTTCTGACTGTTTGGTCGCTAATTAAGTTCCCTGAAGAGTGATGAAGCCTCACGGCTAACATCATGGCGGTTATTGTTGGAGCTCTTCGAGTTAAGATTTGAATGTATCGGTCTTGTCTCCGTGTGGTGCAGCGATACCGTCCTCCATGGCGCTCAGCCACGGTACCAGTGCTTCGGTAACGTGTCCAAAGTCGACTGATAACACTCTGACTTGTATTCAGAGCTAAAGCCACAGTACGTTGCCGGGAACCAGCTTCTATCATTCCCACGGCTCTGAGCATTTCTTCCCTGCTTAAATGACGTCGCCGCTCCATAATAACGTTGGTTTTAATCAGTAGTAGGGAAACAGTAGCACTAATAATGTCTTCAATGCGTTGTATGTTTTTATAGGGAAAATATTGACAGCTGATTTTCATCTTTTACTCGAATTTGATTCACAGTTCCTGATTCAAATTATGAAATGCACCAAAAAGGATCCATATAAATTTATAAAATCATAAATTTATTACAAAGCCACATCTCAATCTCAAGAAATCCGCATAAAAATGCTTGATCCCTAGACACTTTTGATGTGTGTATTTTTAACTTTTTCACACGTAATAAGTTCTTATTTGTTTTATTTTCAATAGAAACAAAAATGCCAGAAAATATTTTAATGCTCCCAGTGCCAATTTCTTGATATCAAGTAAGCCAGTGATGGGACACGAAGAAGACCCCGCTCTAATTCATCTCGTCGAAATGATCATAAATACTATTATTGCAAGAAAATGACGTGAATAAATAATATTTTTACCCGACTACGGCAAAGCAAAAGGAGGGTTATGATTTTGACAGGCTATGTACGAGTATGTATGTATGTATGTATGTATGTATGTATGTATGTATGTTCATCTGTTCCCTCGTAACTTCTAAACTACTTAGGTATCAGAATTCGACAAGTGACATGTCATTAGAAGCCTCTTAATTGTCCGCTGGTTATAGGCTATATGAGGTTTCACAAAATCTAATGTGGCGCCCTCTAGCGGACAAAATATACACAGTAAAAAAATAAAGTTGAGATAAATATGGCGTGTTTGGTATCATTTGAATGCTCTTTACTTGTACATTTTGAATATATATATATATATATATATTGCTAGCATTTGCTCGTGACTTTACCTGTATTCATGGGCTGGTTGCATACAGTATGTTAAATAACAGAGGGCGTTCCCTTAAACTCGTTAATATATATCATTAATAGATTAAAATAAAAATATCAGCATAGAAAAATAAGCATAAAAAAATCCGAATAAAAAAAAATTCTAATTGGAAATAAATTTGAAACCTCCTGTTTTAAATCAAAATAGTAGTCGTCATGTATAAATAAATTGCGACGTTGCTGTCTTTCATGTTCGCGTGTACAGTGTGTTTCTTTTACATGTCAATTTAAAATTTTTATTGAATATTTTCTTATTGGAAAAAAATTTAAAACATTTTGTTTTCGAATGAAAATATTTTTTTTAGCATGTATGTATGCTATACTATTTCGGGTTAACGGGAACGCCCTCTGTTAGTTAACATACTGTATAATTCACATCTTTTCGTTCATAGCTTCTTTACTACTTAGCAGAATAAGACCACTGCAAAACCATTAGAAAGTCCTTGATATTATGAGAGTCCTTGTTATGAGCTTTATAGCTTGTCACCAAATTTAGTATTGCGCCCTCTAGCGGACAAAAAGTTCTATGTGAATATAAAATTAAAATAAATATACCGTGTTTGGACGTGAAAGAGCTTCACGAGTACTTTATGCTTGTACATAATTACAAGAATGCTTTAATGATGTTAAATATGAGCGATAAGAGTAAAGCGCGGATTTCGGTAACTGTGAATCGCTTTATGCAATGTAGAGCAGTGTGAACGTTAATAGAATATGTAATGCACTAATGAAAACGACATAAGCTGGGAGTAACTCCACGCGGTGAAGGCGGAAACAGTTTCATAACTGGCTAAAACTCCCATAAAAACGTCCTCTGCACTATATGCCTTCGGGCTTATGTTGTTATATGTGCGTGTAGATGTAATATGTTAACTATCTAGTTTTTAGTTCATCAAATTATCTTTTGTTAATATTATGCGCCACAAATACACAGTAACACCAAAATAGTACAAATTATAAAAAGTAAAAACTAAAACCCAACTACGACAAAAAACGACGCTGAAAAATTATAAAACAACATTTTCAGAATACTGGACCGAACAAAGTTGCTAATGTAGTTGCAAGTAAATGGACACAGTAGACTCTACCAAGATGCCTTCGTTGCAAATTGACAATAATGTCTGAATACAATACTATTCTGAAGTATGCAATATTCACTATGTAGAAATAAATTTTCATGTTTGGAAAGGCGTAGTCACACGTTACATATACCTGCCTACCGTAGCACCTTGACAACGTGTGACTACGCCTTTCCAAACATGAAAATTTATTTCTACATAGTGAATATTGCATACTTCAGAATAGTATTGTGTTCAGACATTATTGTCAATTTGCAACGAAGGCATCTTGGTAGAGTCTACTGTGTCCATTTACTTGCAACTACATTAGTAACTTTGTTCGGTCCAGTATTCTGAAAATCTTGTTTTATAATTTTTCAGCGTCGTTTTTTGTCGTAGTTGGGTTTTAGTTTTTACTTTTTATTATATAAATATTGTAAACTATAAACTAGGTTTTATTCACCTTAATGAAGAATAAATGGGTTTTCTAATCATTGTCGATAGTGAAACACCGTTTGAAAAACCCATCCCTACAAAGTTAGTTATTTGTCATTGCGCACACGCCACCAACTTGTATAGAAGTAAGTCTGTGATGTCATAAGCTGACGGAATTCAAGGTCATAGTGACTTTGTGCATTTTAGTGCAGTGCAATGTTTACATTTTGAGTTGACGCACGTGTTCTTACAAAAATACCTAATTGTGACGGTGAATATGACGAATTATTGCGAGTTGTTCAAGTCTGAACTCTGAATCAGCATTTTGAAATAGTTCGTCGTCTTGACATTCCGTTAAGTCGTCAATTTCCGTTTCAGGAATTTTCTTCCGTTTTCTATTAGTTTCTACAAACCAGAAAAATAATTGCGAGTATTTTGCGCATCGACTATGCGACACCATTGAAATAAATATAGTTCAAAAAACTAAAAAACATGCTTTTAAAAAATATCAAACTAAAAAGTTAAAAATATTGTTTTAAAAAGCGTGAGGCGCTTTGTGCCATAATTTTTGTATATTAAGCGCCTCACGCGGGAAACAAAAGGAGATAAGTTAGGTTAAATTAAGCTAGTATAAGTTAGGATAGATTAGGATAAGTTTCGTCGGAGGACAGTCGCGCACCTTCTGCGGTGGGCTTCTGCGGGGAGGACGAATGCTCCGACTCGGACATGGGGTCCGTAGCTGGGGACTCGTCGTCTGTCTGTGGAGCGGCTGCGGACCGCAGCCTTAAGAGGGCCTACCTGAAGCTCGGGTCCGATGGTTCCTCGGGCTCGACCAAGGGTAAGCCCAAACAGAAGAGGCCGAGGGCGAAGACTGCTTCGCCTTCGACTTCTTCTCAGGCCAGCACCCATGACGTGGGTCTGGCAGACGCCCAGCGCCAGCTCGGCTTGGCTAGAAGGGCCGAAGTCGAGCTGGAACTGGAGGAGTTGGTTGCTGCGAAAGAGAGGCAGGCGCGCGCAGCCAAGTCGAGGGCCGGATATGGTTCGGCCCTCCCCAGTTTCGAGGGATTGTCCATGGCGGAGCTGGCCCGACTGGCAGAGGAGGACAAGGAGGAGATCGCCGAGGTCGCCTCCAAGTCCTCAAACCTGAAGGGCACATTCCAAAAGGCCCTGAAATGCCGAGCTACTAGCTTGCTCGGCATTGTGAAGGAGCTGACGCAGCGTACGGCTTCAGAGGAGACGCGGCAGCTGCAGGCGAGGGTGGACCGCCTGCAAGCGGAGGTCAGCCAGCTTCACAAGAAGCTGGCTGAGGCTACGGCCCCGCCCTCTAAGGCCCCGTCGGCAGCGGTTCCCTCCCCCTCCTCCTCCAACCTGGAGGAAGTAATCCGTAAGGTGGTCATGGAGGAGAGGGCGTTCACCCGGGCCTGCTTTGCAGGCATCGAGGACCGCCTGCTGCCGGAAAAGCGTCTTCGTCCGCCACTAGCGGCGGATAAGGCGCCGACAGCGGCTCCCCAGGCCCCGAAGCCCTCAAAGGGAAAAGGGAAGGGGAAAAAGTCGCAGGGGGCTCTGCCTCCTCCCAGTGCGAGTGCGGGCGCCGAACCGGGGCCGGTTTCCATCGCGGCACCCGCCCCCCAGGTTCAGGAGGGAGACGCCCTCCTCCCCTCCGCCACCCCGTCCAACCAGCCGTGGTCAGGGGTGGTGAAAAGGGGCAAGAAGAAGGCGACCCAGGCCCCGACTGCCTCGGCGGCTGCCCCGGCAGCAGCCCTGACGGCTGCCTCGGCAGCAGCCCCGGCGGCTGCCTCGGCAGCCAAAAGGGCACCGAAGCTGGTGCCTCCCAAAACTGCGGCGGTGACGGTGACGATTGTCCCCGAGGCCGCCGGGAGGGGCGTCACCTACGAGTCCGTCCTGAGACGGGCTCGTGCCGTCGTTGATCCCGCCGAGTTGGGGCTCGGTACCTGCCGTCGGACCCAAACCGGAGCTCGACTCTTCGAGTTTCCAGGGGAGGACGGTGGCAGGAACGCTGACTTGTTCGCCGGCAAGTTGAGGGAGGTACTTGCCGACGTGGCGAAGGTCGCCAGGCCGACCAAAACCACAGCCATTGAAGTGACCGGTCTAGATGACTCGGTCGCCAAGGAGGAGGTGGTGGAGGCAGTCGCGAAGGCCGGTGGCTGCGAACCCGCAGCGGTACGGGCTCGGGACATTAGACCCGGCCGCGGTGGACTGGGCTCTATCCGGCTGCGGTGCCCAGTCGCCGCAGTGTTGGCCGTCCAGGCAAAATGCCAGGGACGGCTACTGGTGGGCTTCAGCCGGGCCGTGATCCGGGTTCTTGAGGCAGCGCCGATGCGCTGCTTCAAGTGCTTGGGAATCGGCCACACCCGAGCCATGTGTCCGTCCACAGTAGATAGGGCGGACACGTGCTTCCGCTGCGGGCAACAGGGGCATAAGGCAGGCTCGTGCGAGGCCGCCAAGCCGCATTGCGCGGCGTGCGCCGACAGTGGTCGCCCAGCGGACCACGTGATGGGGGGGAGCTTATGCCGACCCCCCTCTAAGAAGGGCAAGCCGCAGGCGGCTCTAAGCCGTCCTGCCGCTGCTGCCACCACCCCCACTGATATCCCATCAGCGGCGGTGGCCGAGGGTGATGCGATGGTCGAATAATGGGTACCGACCATCGCATCCTGCAGGCAAACACCAACCACTGCCGGGCTGCCCAGGACTTACTGGTGCAGTCAATGGCCGAGTGGTTGGTGGATGTGGCAGTGGTGGCCGAGCCGTACTTCACTCCCAGCAATTGGCTGGGAGACAGTGACGGCTCGGTGGCAATCGTGGCGCGGTCTTCCTCGGACTCCCCTCCCCTCTCGCTCTTAGAGAGGGGACCGGGATACGTGGCCGCCGCGTGGGGAGGGTTGGCCCTTGTGGGGGTCTACTTCTCCCCAAACCGCCCTCTCCAGGACTTCGAGGATTTCCTCGGGGTCCTGACGGCGGTCATCGGGAGGACGGCGCCACGTCAGGTCTCCGTACTGGGAGACTTGAATGCCAAATCGGTGGTCTGGGGAAACCCGGCCACCGACGCTCGCGGACGGGCGGTCGAATTGTGGGCGGCCGCGTCTGGGCTCTCCCTCTTGAATAGGGGGAGCGTCCGGACGTGCGTGCGGCGGCAGGGCGGGTCCATAGTGGACCTCACCTTCGCCACGCCCGCACTGGCCGCCCGCATTCAGAACTGGAGGGTGGAACTGGAGGAGACGATCTCGGATCACCGCTACGTGCGATTCGAGATCTCCCCCCAGAATCCACGGGGGCGCCGCAGCACCCCCTCATCGTCGGGCCGATCCCCGTTTCCAAGGTGGGCTCTGACCCACCTGGATCGGGAGGCGGCAAGGGAGGCCGCGTTCGTCCAGGACTGGCTTTGGCCAGGTCCCGGTGTGGACGTCCTGGACGTGGACGCGGCGGCGGCCCGATTGAGGGGGTCATTGACCGAGGTATGCAACGCCAGCATGCCTCGGTCGAGACGTCCGCCTCCCCGACGCGCCGTTTATTGGTGGTCGGAGGGGTTGGCGAAGCTGCGGGCCACCTGCGTAGCGGCACGGCGGGCCTACACCCGATCGCGTCGGCGGCGCCGACGAGATCTGGCCGACGAGGACCGCCTCTACGCTAGATACGTGGAGGCGAGGGCGGCCTTCAAGTCGGCCATCGGCGCCGCTAAGGACGCGGCGAGGGCCGAGCTGTTGGAGGGTCTCGACAACGACCCATTCGGGAGGCCATATAAGGCGGCGCGTAACAAACTGCGCCGCATTGGTCCCCCGGTTGCCGAGACCCTCGAACCAGCGCTCCTGGATGGGGTGGTGCGGTCCCTGTTTCCGCGCAGGGATCCGCACTTCGCCCCACCAGTGATGTGCCCGTCAAGGGGAACGGCTCTACCGGAGGAGGAAGCTCCTCCTCCTCCGGTTTCAGAGGAAGAATTTGGCGCGGCGACTCTTCGTCTCCGCGCCAAAAAGACGGCTCCCGGCCCGGACGGGGTCCCCGCACGGGTGGTGGCCATCGCGGCCACCGAAATGGAGAGCAGGTTCCGGGACCTCTTCAGCGCGTGCTTCGTGTTGGGGAGGTTCCCGAAACCATGGCGGGATGGCCAACTGTGCCTCCTCCGGAAGGAAGGGCGGCCGGCGGACTCCCCCTCGGCTTATCGGCCCATCGTTTTGCTCGACGAGGTCGGTAAAATGTTCGAGGGGATTATCGCCGGCCGTCTCAAGCGGCATCTGCGGAGCGTGGGACCGGACCTGTCGGACGCCCAGTTCGGATTTCGAGCTGGTCGTTCGACAGTGGACGCCCTGGCCCGTCTAAAGGGCCAGGTGACAGAGGCGGTGCGAGTGGGGGATGGAGTGTTGGCTGTGTCATTCGACATTGCCAACGCCTTCAATTCCATCCCCCACTCCACCATCCTGGAAGCGCTCCGGTACCACGGAGTGCCCCTGTATTTACGGGGCCTCCTGGCCAGCTACTTGGAGGACCGTGCTGTCCTCCTCGTAGACGGGCCTGGCCAGCTCCGGCGATACGCTGTTGGAGCCGGCGTTCCACAGGGGTCTGTTTTAGGGCCTCTTCTGTGGAACGTCGGTTATGACTGGCTCCTGCGGGGAACCCTCCTTCGAGGCACGGGTGTCATCTGCTATGCGGATGACACTCTCCTCACTTCCCGCGGGAGCACCTTCCGGGAGGCGGCCAGTTTAGCGGCGGCGGGCGGATCCTTGGTGGCGGGAAGGATCCGCCGCCTGGGCTTGAGGGTGGCGCTGCACAAAACGGAGGCCGTGTTCTTTCACGGCCCCCGGCAGCGCCCCCCACCTGACGCCCACATTTTTGGGGAGGGCGTCAGGATCAGGGTCGAGGCCCAGATGAAGTATCTGGGCCTCACGTTGGACAGCAGGTGGCGCTTCGGCCCGCATTTCAGCGGGCTGTCGACGCGCCTGCTGAAGGCTGCGGGAGCCCTCTCGTGGCTGATGCCAAACCTGGGGGGGGCCAGCATGCGGTGCCGGCGTCTATACGCCGGCATACTGCGGAGTATGGCCCTTTATGGGGCCCCTATTTGGGCGGACTCCATCAATAGGAGGGAGAACCTCACCGCCCTTCGGACGCCCCAAAGGGCCATCGCCCAGCGGGCATCGCGGGCCTACTGCACGGTGGGCTTCGCAGCGGCGTGCGCTCTGGCGGGCACCCCGCCTTGGGAGCTCGAGGCGTGGGTGCTCGCCAGAGTGTACGAGTGGACGGCGGGGCGCAGGGCGCTGGGCGAGCGTCCGGCCCCAGAAGTGAGGGAAGCCGTCGGCCGGGAGGCGAGGGACGCCATCGTCCAGCATTGGACGCGGGACCTCGCCTCCGCGGTGTTCGGCCGCCGTACCCTCGACGCCGTCGGGCCGGTCCTGAAGGACTGGCTCGACAGGCGTCACGGATTCCTGTCCTTCCGTCTGGTGCAGGTACTCTCCGGTCACGGCTGCTTTGGCAGGTACCTGCACCGGATAGGACGAGAGGAGACACCGTCGTGCCATGGTTGTGGCGCGGCGGAGGACACGGCGGAACACACCCTCGCGGTGTGCCCGTCGTGGGCCGTGCCGCGCCGTGATCTTGTCGCGGCGGTTGGAGGGGACCTCTCGCTGCCCGCCATCGTCAGAGCGATGGTGGGGAGCGAGGAGGCTTGGGTGGCGATGGCCTCCTTTTGCGAGGTCGTGATGTCGCAGAAGGAGGCCGCGGAGCGCGAGCGGGAGGAGGATCCCCTCGCTCCGGCGCTCCGCAGGCGGCGTAGGGGGAGGAGAAGGCGGGATTTCGCCCGCTTTCTCCCTCCCTGAGGTGAGCGGCGGGCGTGAGGCCGACGCCCGCCTTACATCGCTCATCACGCGGGAGCCACGGCCCTCCCCAGGAGGGACAATTGAGGGCCCACCTTACTAGGCGGGTTTCGCCGGCGGGGGAGAGGTAGCTCAGGCTGCGCTAGTTTCCCACTCCCCCGCCACTATGGCGATGCCGGAGTGTCGCTGTGGGTTTAGTGGGTATTCCCGGCTTCGGCTGGGCGAGTCCCACACACGCCCTTCGGGGTATGGTGCGTAAATGCATTACCACAGCGTCAAAAAAAAAAAAAAAAAAAAAAAAAAAAAAAAAAAAAAAAAAAAAAAAAAAAAAAAAAAAAAAAAAAAAAAAAAAAAAAAAAAAAAAAGGATAGGTTAAGATGCTGCACAAAACGGAGGCCGTGTTCTTTCACGGCCCCCGGCAGCGCCCCCCACCTGACGCCCACATTTTTGTGGAGGGCGTCAGGATCAGGGTCGAGGCCCAGATGAAGTATCTGGGCCTCACGTTGGACAGCAGGTGGCGCTTCGGCCTGCATTTCAGCGGGCTGTCGACGCGCCTGCTGAAGGCTGCGGGAGCCCTCTCGTGGCTGATGCCAAACCTAGGGGGGCCCAGCATGCGGTGCCGGCGTCTATACGCCGGCATACTGCGGAGTACCGGCATACTGCGGAGTATGGCCCTTTATGGGGCCCCTATTTGGGTGGACTCCATCCATAGGAGGGAGAACCTCACCGCCCTTCGGACGCCCCAAAGGGCCATCGCCCAGCGGGCATCGCGGGCCTACCGCACGGTGGGCTTCGCAGCAGCGTGCGCTCTGGCGGGCACCCCGCCTTGAGAGCTCGAGGCGTGGGTGCTCGCCAAAGTGTACGAGTGGACGGCGGGGCGCAGGGCGCTGGGCGACCGTCCGGCCCCAGAAGTGAGGGAAGCCGTCCGCCGGGAGGCGAGGGACGCCATCGTCCAGCATTGGACGCGGGACCTCGCCTCCGCGGTGTTCGGCCGCCGTACCCTCGACGCCATCGGGCCGGTCCTGAAGGACTGGCTCGACAGGCGTCACGGTTTCCTCTCCTTCCGTCTGGTGCAGGTACTCTCCGGCCACGGCTGCTTCGGCAGGTACCTGCACCGGATAGGACGAGAGGAGACACCGTCGTGCCACGGTTGTGGCGCGGCGGAGGACGCGGCGGAACACACCCTCGCGGTGTGCCCGTCGTGGGCCGTGCCGCGCCGCGATCTTGTCACGGCGGTTGGAGGGGACCTCTCGCTGCCCGCCATCGTCAGAGCGATGGTGGGGAGCGAGGAGGCTTGGGTGGCGATGGCCTCCTTCTGCGAGGTCGTGATGTCGCAGAAGGAGGCCGCGGAGCGCGAGCGGGAGGAGGATCCCCTCGCTCCGGCGCTCCGCAGGCGGCGTAGGGGGAGGAGAAGGCGGGATTTCGCTTTCTCCCTCCCTGAGGTGAGCGGCGGGCGTGAGGCCGCCCGCCTTACATCGCTCATCACGCGGGAGCCACGGCCCCTCCCCAGGAGGGGCAATTGAGGGCCCGCCCTACTAGGCGGGTTTCGCCGGCGGGGGAGAGGTAGCTCAGGCTGCGCTAGTTTCCCACTCCCCCGCCACTATGGCGATGCCGGAGTGTCGCTGTGGGTTTAGTGGGTATTCCCGGCTTCGGCTGGGCGAGTCCCACACACGCCCTTCGGGGTACGGTGCGTAAAGGCATTCCCACAGCGTCAAAAAAAAAAAAAAAGGATAAGTTAGGATAAATTAGGATAAGTTAGGATAGATAATTACTCCTGGTGGCGGAGTGGCGAGAGAGACTTGCGCAACCCAGCGCAGGGCACGCCGTCATAGCGGCGGTAAGACCCTGCATGGAGGAGTGGATCGACCGGAAACGGCATGGGGCGACCTTCCGTGCGACGCAGGTACTGACCGGACACGGGTGTTTCGGCAGTTACCTGTGTCGTATCGGTCGGGAGCCGACACCGGCGTGCCATCACTGCGGTGGCGGGGCAGAGGACACGGCGCGGCACACCCTAGAGGAGTGTCCAGCGTGGAACGAGCAGCGCCGTGCGCTCACCGCAGCGATCGGCGGAAACGACCTCTCGCTGCCGGCCGTGGTCAGAGCCATGATCGACAGCGAGGAGTCATGGTGTCGCGGTCGTCTCCTTCTGCGAGGAGATAATCTCCGCGAAGGAGACGGCCGAACGGGAGAGGGAGGCACTGAACACTCTCCCGTCCCGCCGACGGCGCGCTGGCCGGAGGAGGAGGGAAGCCGAGGTCGATCCGCTTCCTCCGTAACGAGAGACCGACGGGCCGAGGACCGGGGGAGTCCGACGCCCGTCGCTAGGGCCGGAGTAGGCGTGTAGTGGCTGTTCCTACACGTCTACCTGATGGATGGAGGGGGGGGAAGAGTGACCCGCCGATCTCGCGCGCGGCGGGTCAAGGCCTGCCGGGGATGCGGCGTTATGGCAAACCAGAACCCGCACCCCTGGCCATAGGCAAGAAGAGGAACGCTCCAGTGGTTTTAGCCGGTGAGAGCCCGGCACACCCTCCGTCGACCCCCAGACGGACGACGGTCTGGTAGAGATTTCCACTGGATGAACAAAAAAAAAAAAAAGGATAGATAATTACTGAAGAAAAAAATTACTGAAGACTAGGCTGTATGGCGTACTATGCCTTTGCCTTTTCTGTTCGCCCGAACGGAAAGAAATGAACCAAAAAAAAAAAGGTCTTTGGCGATTTACTAAAGTCCAGGCTGTATGGCGAATCATGCCTTTGCCTTTTCCGTCAGAAGTAGTACGGAAAGAAGAGAACAAAAAAAAAAGTCTTTGGCGACTGACTGTCACTGTCATAGATGATATACTCTAGGTTTATCGATGGTATAACGTCACTGTGGCATCTGTCAGCCAGGGTGGCTATACGATCAAGGTAATATTTTTAAATCGTAGTGAAAATATTACTCTGAAATAAGAAAATTATGTATGTTGGTCTACTTTAACAGTGTTCAAATCATAATATAATGGGTGGCAAATCAAAGCAGAGCCAAAGGACTAAAAACAATGTGAGAGTAAGTATATCCATGATTGAAATCCATGTCGCAATTGTTGTGTATATTTATGCTATTCCTTGACTATTTTAGCCTTTATTTATTTGTACTTTCGCACAAAGTTATGATTCTAAGGCGGAAATTAAGCATTCTCTACCATTCAACCATGGATGATGAGGCGAATAGACATCAGGAGTCATGGTTGAAAAAAAAAAACAATGTTAAAAAAATCTCTATCTCTAGCTGAACAAAAACTTAATTAAGCTATATACACATACATACTATTACAACAATATATACATAATTAAAACTTGTGTTGTGATGACTTTACCCTAATTGTTTAGAAAATAACTCTGCATTTTCCGCTCAAATGCATACCAACTGGTGGCCATCCTGATATCCTAATGAAGCGCATTCCTCTGAAGAATGGGCTGTATATGAAATAACTAATGAACAAAGTCAGACATATGTGAAGGACAAACAACAGAGTGAGAGAAGGTTGTGAGAAGAATGCAGATTCTTAGTTTGTGAAGAACACAATTATTGGAAGTGAGAAACGAGATAAGAAGGAGGGGGAGATTTGCGACGGGAGCTAAGAGTGGTCAAAGCACTTAAAACTTCCTCTCTGGTGAATGGGTATCCATTTGAGTTAAGATCTATAACTCGACATATTTCCTGAGGTTGAATATAAACCAAATACCTTTGTTGAGCAATCTGTTAAGTTCATCCAGCAAAACCAGGTCAAAGTAGCAGCAACAAGCAGGGTTTAGTTTTATCCATAAGTTATATCCATTTATCATTTATAAAATGTCAAAATCTTAGCGAGGACACATGTTCTTAATAACAGACTTCACTTACACTAAGTATTTTGACCAATATGCACTAATAATATGAATTTTAGGAACGGTCAATGCTGTTTTTATCCCAAAAGTATTATAAATCTACTGCCACACCTAACCTATTTTGGTTTCATTACTGAATAGGTATTATTTTTTATATCTGGTAACTAGAGTTAAAATAATAATTATAACCCTTTACTAATTGCAATGTCATTTTATTAACTGTAAACATTGTGTTTTTGTAGCCTTCAAGTAGTGCCCGGAGTGCTGAACTGCTGAGCAGTGGTACAGGTCTTGATGGAGGGCTCATGAGCCTTGCTGGTGGGAAACCCCTCCCACCATTGTTCCCGACATTAGCAGCTGCTAATTTGGAGCAAGGCCTCAATCCTGAGTTTCAGATCTGCATCAAAAAACTAAACAAAAAGGATCCTATTACTAGAGCCAAGGTTGGTAGTAGTACTTTGTAAAACTTAACTATCTCATTATCAACAACACTATCACTCAGTGAAATTATGCAAAATAATTACCTATTGGAAGAAATTTTATAATTGTAATAAGCGTCATAATTCTCCAGGCCCTCAATGAACTGTGTGAACTTGTCAAGAATGCTGATGTTGAAGATGTGGTGGCTGTGTTGCCTAGCTGGGCGCACTTCTACAAGATACTCACAGCAGATACGGATCGCAAAGTCAGAGAGATGACACAGGTACAGATAAAATAATAAAAAGTAAAAAAACTAAAACCCAACTACGACAAAAAACGACGCTGAAAAAGTATAAAACAAGATTTTCAGAACACTGAACTGAACAAAGTTGCTAATATAGTTGCAAATAAATGGACACAGTAGACTCTACCAAGATGCCTTCGTTGTAAATTGACAATAATGTCTTACAATACTATTCTGAAGTATGCAATATTCACTATGTAGAGATAAATTTTCATGTTTGGAAAACCGCAGTCACACGTTATCAAAGTGCTACGGTAGGTAGGTATATGTAACGTGTGACTACGCCTTTCCAAACATGAAAATTTATCTCTACATAGTGAAAATCTTGTTTTATACTTTTTCAGCGTCGTTTTTTGTCGTAGTTGGGTTTTAGTTTTTTACTTTTTATTATTTGTACTATTTTGGTGTTAAAGTGTATTTGTGGCGCATAATATTAACAAAAGTTAAATTGACGAACTAAAAACTAGGTAGTTAACATACGACATCTCTTTTGACTTATGTATCGGCGTATAGTAATATGTAGAGATGTCCTATTTTACTATTTCGTAGCGCTTGGATCGTAGCGCGTATAGCAACGGTTTCCCCGTATGAAGCTCCCGGTTTTTCGTAGTAGCGACGCACATTTGCGTCGATGGCACCGAATGGGTCATGAATTAGTGGATGAGGTCGTTAGTATAAATAGATTGGGTGTTTTTCTAACGGTGGTAGGCCATAACATCGGCTGCCGGCAGAAGTTATCACCCACCAGACAAAGTCTTGCCGCCAAGCGATTCGTCGTGTTCCAGCATGATGTCTGGTGAAGCCGTACGGAGGACGCGTCTGAGCAGTTGTGTTGCCTTGTGTGGCGAGTACGATGCGCCAAATGTTGTTGTGTCGAGAGTTTGGTCGTGGAGAGTCTCCAGATCAATCTCCCTCTGGCGCAGCATCGTTGGTCGTGTTGGTCTTGGGTTTAACATTGCATCATCTGGCTCAACTGCCGTCATCCTTGCTATTCATAAGTTTTTTAAGTGAATAGGCTTAATAAACTAGTGCGCTTTACCATCAACGATTGCGTCACTGCTTACCATCAGGCGGGATTGCAGTCAAGCGCTAGTTTATAATTATTAAAAAAAAACATATATTAAGAGGACCTGGGAAGATTTCTTAATCTATCTAATTCTGCTAACGATCGACTGTCATGTGGATTTTTAAGTAATTTATTATGATCCAAGGCACTTATAAATAATCCCTCTATGGTTTTACTCTACTGAGAGTGACGTAGGCCTGTCCTTTAGCAAACAATGACTTTCCTAGATCTGTAACTTTTTTATCTAGAGTACAACCTTGTAATTTATGTACAGTACAACCCCAAGAAAGAATCAGCGGGAGCATTTTACGCTGAATTTGCCCAGAACCCCTCAAGCCGTCAAATACAGTGAGGCAAGGCTCGATTTTGATAAGTCCGTTAATATCTGCTTTTATGGATGCGTCGTCAAATTGTATGAGAACAGCGCTTGGCTGTGCTCGTGTTCCAACTGATCGCGCCGAAGAGCAGGCCATTCGAAGGCCTTCACCACTCCCATCGCTCCGTTTACCAAACCCTGGTTTACATTCAAATTTCTACGAAGCATAACTAGGGATTATGTACAAACATAAAGTACTCGTGAAGCTCTTTCAGATGATACCAAATACGGTATATTTATTTTAATTTTATATTAACATAGAACTTTTGTCCGCTAGAGGGCGTAATACTAAATTTGGTGACAAGCTTTATAGCTCATAACCAACAGAATATCAAGGCCCTTCTAATGGTTCTGCAGTGGTCTTATTCTGATAAGTAGTAAAGAAGCTATGTATGAACGAAAAGATGTGAATTATATGCAATCAGCCCATGAATATAGGTAAAGTCACAAGCAAATGCTAGTAATATATATATATTCAAAATGTACAAGTAAAGCCCTTTCAAATGATACCAAACACGGCATATTTATCTTAACTTTTTTTTTTTACTCTGTATATTTTGTCCGCTAGAGGGCGCCACATTAGATTTTGTGAAACTACATATAGCCTATAACCAGCGGACAATTAAGCCGCTTCTAATGATATGTCATTTATCGAATTCGAATAAGTAGTTTAGAAGTTACGAGGGAACAGATGAACATACATACATACATACATACATACATACATACATACATACATAGCCTGTCAAAATCATAACCCTCCTTTTGCTTTGCCGTAGTCGGGTAATAAGGCTTTCTCGTCGTGCCCTTTCTCCGGCCTCGCTAATCTCGAGGAGAGCCGGCCAGTAATCATTGACTGGCTTGGGAGAAGGCATGGTTTCCTGTCGTTCAGGGTGACGCAGGTGCTGTCGGGGCACAGGGGCGTGCACAGAAATTTTGGATGGGGTATACATACATACACTACTGAAATCTCTGTGCTTTGTATACAGCCTGGAGGGGTAAAGGCTGTTGGCACTAAAACCATAGGTAGTTTGCTTAATTATAAAAATGTTTATCTGAATTGAAATTGTTTATCTGAGTTTATGTCCTAGACTGGCCGTAAACTCATAGATACGTACAATGCGCCCGAGGTACGTATCAGTGCAAAGGGCGCTGACCTCTTGCACTAGTAGGTCGTTTTAACTACCTACGTAAGTTTTAACTAACTAAATTCCAATAAAAACACAATACACATAACCTGTGATGTAACTTTCCCTTCAAACTTTTCCTACAATTACTAATTACTACAAATTATATATCCCCAGCCACGGCGTAAAGCCGAACTATTTCGGTCCACTGTAGTTTTGTGCACGCCAAAATATTACATGACACACATAAGACACAGTTGCACGACAAATAAGCGGTGGCGGGCGGACTTCGAACTTCGCGTCGAGAGCTTTGCGCTGCGAGCAAGCGCACGTCGGCTTTCTTGGGCCGAAGTGAGGGGAGACTGGAGAGGGCCGGGCGCCGCGCGCGCGGCTTGCGTGCGGTTCGTTCACCCTCGCGTTCACGAAACATATGTTTTCGCTAGCCGCTAGAGTGAATATAAGTTCGTGGAAAAGTGGAGATTTTAGTAAAAAAAAAATTCTTTTTTCATTGAATTTACGTTCCGAAAGTGAAACCAAACTACTGATTTCATGCGTACTGGTGTTTAGCCCACCACCCTGTATAGTAAAACTTAAAAAACCTAAACTTACCAGTTTCAATGTAGCATAGTAGCGTACTTTTTGTGTGACTTTTCCGCATGGCAACATGGAATTCATACAGTAATACATACAGTATTACCTGTTTACATTTACAAATAAGTAGTACTGTATTTCACATAAAAGATAAAGTATTAATTTACTGTCTATAAATAATATCAAGGCGCCTATCTTTTTTTAAATACATAGATAACTCTCCAAAACGTCGTCGTTAAATTTGGAAGATCGTTTTAAAATCACTAAAAGTTGTTTTTCGTAAATCGTAGACAAATCTGTGAGTCTGCTTTGGCCCTGTGCGTTTCATAAATATACAGTATGTATTCTTTTCAGGCACCAAAATTGAAAAAATTGATATTCCCGAGGAAAATCTAAAAAGCGCGATATAACCGAATTCCACGCGGGCGAAGCCGCGGTCGGAAAGCTGGTATAGTTATGAAATAGCATCCATTTCTTGTTTTGTGCATAGTACGAAATATGATTATGCTTTACGACAGTAGATATTGGGTGCATTACTTAGGCGACAGGCTGTTAAAAGTAATTTGAATTTGCTTCTTGGTAGTTTGTATTCTTTTCTGTTATTATGTTATCTGTGGTGCTTACTCTCACATACTCCCCCTTTTGTTTTTACCCATCACGCAACCACGCTCTGCTAATATATTACTTTATTCTAAATCCATAATATATTTTATTTCAACACAGGCGTATGGTACAGTAGTGATATGTACCATACGCTTAAGTATAAGGTTACATGATTGCAAATGTATAATTATACAATTACAATTGTCGTATTTGACCGGAAGATGATATTTCACGAACATATCGTCACCGTTGCTAAAGAGTCCTTCAAAAGACTTGGATTTGTCGTCAGAAACTCGAGCGATTTTCGGAACGGACATGTCTACGACTCTAGTTCAGCACTCTTGTCAGAAGCAAGTTGGAGGCGAGCTCCTGCTTCTGGATCCACATGAGACTTGAGACTACTTACTACGCACTATTACTTGAAAAAGTTGAAAAAGCATTTTTGAGATTCTTATAATAAAATCAATGAAATGAAATGTTGGACATTGTCCATATTTGTATCCAACTAAATTTATCTCAAGATGTTTAGGGTATAATATGTTAGAAACTAGGAGAGCATTTATGACCGATCATTATAAAAAAAATAAGATTTTAAGCATAGGGGTTTATTATACTAAGTAGTTCATAATGGCCATTAAAGTTTTACTGTTTGTGCTAGAACAGCACTCTGGTTGCCGAATATTGCATTATTATCCCCTGATAAAAATGTGTTTTGGTGTGGTACATGAGTGTGGTGTGCAGGTGTGTCACGGCGCGGTGGTGCGGCGGTGCGGTCGGCGCACGGCACCGCACCTGAAGGCGGTGCTCCCCGCGTGGCTGCAGGCGCAGTACGACGACCACGCGCCTGCGCAGGCACAGGCACACCTTTCGCTCACAGTAAGTTACTTTTCGCGCTGCGAGCTTTATATGGTACGTGACCAACAGCAGAACTAGCGTCGCCAACTTATGTTTACCAACAGCATCCTTGCCTATGTCATTCCAGCGCTAAAAAATTGTCAAATCCGGAGCATTTGATATTAGCTATTTATTTCGCCACGTTCCCATTTGATGGCGTGATGTTTGAAGAGTCAGACGTCACAGGACGTTATTCACTGTGTAGCAGATAATGAGGCATTTTTATGTTATAGTAATTAAATCTCATGCAAAATAATGAGGAACTGACGATAGTAAAAAGAACCAATAAACAGGGCAAGCTAAATAAAACCCTTTGATAGAAATTAAAGAAAACGTTAAAAAGAATAATTATTATCTACTAACAGTAACCCCCAAGAGTCTGTTTGTTTGAACACGGTAATTCTAGAATTAGACGGATTAGTGCATTAAAGTCCAATTCTTGGGGGAGATTATACTTAAACTATTTAACATCACGCTACACCAAGCTAAAGCTCAGGAATAACTAAGGGAAATCGACGAAATAGCGGGCGGGCAATGCGATGCAACGCAGTCACATAGAGGAACAAAAAATGTTATGCGGAATAAGTCCGTGCAGAAGCTAATCATTTATAATTATGAGACTTACATGCGTCTATGGCGTCGTTGGTCAGACTTTGTCAACCAATAGTACCTACGACTACAACAAGTAGTCTAAAATAAACTCCCCACATTGTCAACAGAGCACGTTTCCCGACAGCAAGCTGCCTGAAGTGATTTCATTTTGCAAAACCGAGGTCATGGCGCATCTGCTTGATAACCTAAACGGAAATACTGAAGCCATCGTCAACAAAAGGTTTGTCTATTACTTTACTGATCAAACGAGCGCACAAAGTAAAAATTTTGTGGCATAAGAAAACAATTCATTAGAATCTATTCCATATATTAAATTGTATAATAATATCGTGACCAGTAATGAAGATGCGAACAGGACGCAACCTCCGAGTCACATTTTATACAACGTTATTTTTTGTTTATGCGAGACCTGAATACAGTTTGTTCAGAATAAGCTACTGAATCGATTCCAACCATTTTTACACCATGTTATATATTTTCCCAAATACATTCAGAGTGAGACCGCAAAGTGGTTACCGAGCGGTAACGATAGATCGTACCGTAGTACTTGCGCTCCGTGCCACAGCTGAGCCAGAGGTCAACGCCCGCGCTCGCCCGCCCGTACGGACCTTTGACCATATTTTTGTTGGGACAACCAAGTAGAATAACAAGCACATAACTTTGTGGTCTTTTCATGATATCTTTTAAAATGTTGTAAATAGATTCTGTAGTTAAAAATACTGGACACGTGTTTCGGGTTTCGCATAAACAAAAACTAATGTTGTAGATAAAAGTAGCGACTAGAATCACTTTCACACAATTCACAAAAAGAGAATAACGAAAATATGAGTGATTATTCGACCCACTGCTCTAATTAATAACAATCTTTTCATAAATTTTTCAAAAGTACCTACTTCTTGAAGCTTTTAAGGTCTTTTAAACAACATTGTATCTATTGATCAAAAAGGATTTAAACAGAACGAAAGCATTAATCTTGCTATTTATAATTTTTTGGGAACTATTACGTCCAATGTAGGCGAATACTGATCTGCGCAATCTTTATGGATGTGACAGTATTTTGATTACGTGGTACAAGACATCTAATTATGTAGTCAACCCGTACACCTGCCGCGTCTGTTGACATAAACGTTATTTTTTTTTTTATTTCTTTAATAAACTTCGTTAAATGTTTAGCATGTGATGTTTTATGCCTTTCTTATTAAAGCCCAAAAATTACTTGTATTCTGCCTGCAAGCAGGCGTGCAAATTACAATTGTCAAAATAAAAAATTAGGAACTTTAATAAAACTATAAAAATCGAAATTAAATTGATAAAGAGATTCAAAAATTGCGCAATAAGATAAATTTACATGTCAACACTCAAAAACTAAAATGTCGTTCAAATAAATGCAATACCTAAACTTATGTACATTTCAATACTTAATTGTTATTAAAAAAGTCAATATCATACATACAATATCAATGTTAACATAATAGAAATGTCAATATAATATAAATGGCAATATAAAACATGTTTAAAAAGAAAAATCATCAACAATATAAATGAAAATTGTCATTACACACCCATAACTCATAAAACATAATTATAATCATTTATCAACTACATATTTCCATGTTCTATAAATTCCTTAAGGCTATAAAAGCAATTATTTTGTAACCACGCTGTCAATTTGATTTTAAAGACACCCTGCAGTAAGTTCAATTCATTAGGAATTTTATTATAAATCAATATACACATATTATACACATTTTTCTTATAAATATCTTTATGAGCAGACGCCTGATATAATAAATTGCGAAACTTAGCCCTTTTTTGTCGTGGCACAACTTCAATATGTTGCCTAAAGTAATACATGTGTTTCTTTGTGAAGACGCAGATGTCTCTTATGTACATACAGGGAAGTGGAAGAATATTACACTTTTTAAACAGAGGTCTACAGCTATCTAAAAACCATATCGTGTTTATGACCCGTATGCAGCGTTTCTGGAGTTTGAATACTCTGTCGATATCGGTCGAATTACCCCATATGATAAGTCCATAGCTTAGGACAGACGATACATAACCACGATAAGCCGCAAGAGCAGCTTCTACAGAAACATTCTGTCATAGCTTCTTTAATGGAAACACAAACCTATCAAGTTTCTGGCAGACATGTTCCACATGGCATTTCCAATTGAGATTTTTGTCTACGTTAATACCCAAAAATTTAATTTCATCCACTTGTTCAATTTGTTCAATGTTTTTTATAACTAATATCTTAAGTTAACTGTTTAGAATTATAGGTGTTAAATTATATTATTTTGGTCTTGCTAGCATTTATATTTAAGTCATTATTTGCCATCCAGCTAATTATACCTGACAGAGTTTCTTCGGTTACTGATTTATAATTAATGTTATCCTCACATTTCATAATAACTGTCGTATCATCTGCAAAAAGAATACATTTTTGAATAGTGGCCTCAGGAAGATCATTTATGTAAAGTAAGAAAAGCAAAGGACCAAGAATGCTACCCTGAGGCACACCACACTTATTTATTATTTCTACTGACTTAAAATTCTCTTTAGAGTGTAATTGGTCACGTTTTTTTATAACTTTTTTATATCTCTGTATATTGCTTCCTATTCCTTAAATAACTAGACACCCATTCAAAGGCTTTGCCCCTTATGCCGTAGAAGTCTAAATTTTTTAATAACTTCGAGTGGTTAACAAAATCAAATGCTTTACTCATATCCAAAAATAATGAAACAGCTGGATTGCCATCGTTAATATTTTCCGTTACAAGTTTAATAAAGTTGAAGACGGCAAGAGCAGTAGAACAACCTTTGGGGAAACCAAACTGCTCTTTACATAATATGTCGTGTTTACTTAAAAAAATATTTAGCTTTATATGCATTAATTTCTCAAATTTTTTTGACATGATGATGGGTACTATTGTGATAGGCCGGTAGCTATTTGGGTCTGACTTATGTCCCTTCTTAAATAGCGGTTTTACAATAGACAATTTGAGCTGATCCGGAAATACGCCTTCTAAAAAAGATAGGTTAATAACATAAGTTATAAACTAGCGCTTGGCCGCAATCCCGCCTGATAGTAAGCAGTGATG
The DNA here is from genome assembly GCA_017933935.1 of Sesamia nonagrioides. Classification (NCBI taxonomy): domain Eukaryota; kingdom Metazoa; phylum Arthropoda; class Insecta; order Lepidoptera; family Noctuidae; genus Sesamia; species Sesamia nonagrioides. The sequence goes on from JADWQK010002063.1 coordinate 3,324,466, forward strand.
CGATCGTTGATGGTAAAGCGCGCTAGTTTATTAAGAGCCTATTCACTCTAGCCTTGAAGACACTCAAATTATAGAGTGACGGAAACACCGCCGCTGGCAAATTGTTCCAGTACCTTGATGTACGCGGAATAAAAGAGGAAGCAAAACGCTTCGTCCGGATCGTAATGGTGTTAACAACGTGAGGGTGGAAAGTCGCCGTACGACGGGTCGTCCGATGGTGGAACGAAGATGGGAGAATTAAATCATGCAATTCCCTCGCACACTCATCAGAATGCATCCTATAGAAGACCGAAAGGCTGGCTACTCTACGCCTGTGCTCCAGACTTTGGAGACCGTTTCGAGTTAAATCTGGGTCCCCAATCAGCCTCTTCGCACGCTTCTCCACTGAATCCAAAGTAGCCAGGTGACATTTCGGCACCAGCCCAAATGTGGCTGCAGTACTCCACACACGAGCGGACCTGTGCTTTGTACAACATTAGAAGCTGCCTTGGTGTGAAGTACCGCCGGACCTTTGCGATGACGCCAAGTTTTCTGGCAGCTACCTTGGCCTTGGACTCAATGAACCGCCCAAATTTGAGATTCGAGTATACCAAGTCCTAAATGAGAGACGATACAAGCGCGTCAATACAGGAGACAACTCGGGCGCACATGCCTTAAGAACAAACGCTGGAATAGCATCCGGATCACTAGCCTTATTCACGTCCAGACGACATACATATCAAAGTTACATACCTATCAAAGGGACGTAAAGTCAAATGCGGTGTTCCGCAGGAATAGTGTATTAGGCCGCTGCCTCGAATCTTGCGGGCAGCGCGGCGGGGCGGCGGCGGCAGCGACGCAGGAGCCGAGCGGGTATCGAAGACCCGTTCTCGAAACTAGCGGGCAGATCGCGCCTCACTATAGCCGTGTAGTATTGTAATCACGATTGTGTCGACGAGATATTTGTTTTTATTCGGGAAAGAAATGTCTGAACAATGGCGGCAACATCTTTTTGATTCAAATTTATTCCTAACGCTCGATCACCGCTCGCTTCCCGCCCGTTGTCCTCAAAATTCGAGCGCGAGAAGTACACCGCTCGCTGCCCGCCACCGCCCCGCCGCCGCGCCGCTGTTTTCGAGAACCGGTCCGTTTGATTTTACGCATAAGATCCTCCCGCTCACTAGCTGCCGCCGCCGCCGCCTCGCTGCCCGCAAGATTCGAGGCAGCGGCCTAAGGTGTTGTAGTGAAACACACGCTAGTTGGTTGAACACTGCTTTATTTACTTATACCCTCACACTATAACAATAATGGTATTAGACCTACCGACACTCATACTAATATACTACAGGTGTATTAGTTAGTTTTTAACACCCTTGCTCGTAAAGCTGATGTAATTCCACCGGTTTTAAATATGTAAAGCAGGCCATAACAAACGCGTGTTTTATCAAAGCAAATAGTTAAGTTATAGTCCATAACAGCATTATTTTCCATAACAGCATTATTTTCCATTTTAAGTAATTATGGAACTGATCGCCGCCGCACGGCTCGCGCTGCGCGCTGTTCCATATTTGAAATGGCAAATAATAATACTAATGGAGGGAAAGCAACAGTGTGCATTCAAAGATTGAGTTTATTTAAAATGAACAAAATATAAAATACTTCTTTTTCTGTTTCCTCGCAAGTGTGTTAAAAAACGTCGTACGATATACGTGCGTATTGGTTATAACATGCTCGGCTCAATTACACCCTCGCCTTCGGCTCGGGCTGAAATTCCGCCTCGCATGTTATAACCATCATTACGCACTAATATCGTAATGTACTATTATAATTTACATAAATGGCTTACCGGACTAATAGTGAGACTAATAGTATTTTCTGGTAAAAAAAAGAATTTTAATATGTTGATTGAGTTCAGATTACATAATAATGAGGTAAAAATAACAAGTCATGTTTTTCTTTTGAATCAAATCAGAAAAAATATACTTATTTTAGATTATAATACGAAATTGTGAGATATCAAAATGTGATGAGGTGGACCTAATTTACTGATGTCGGTTTTGTTAGGTCAGCAGAATGCAAATGTTTTGTCATTGTCACCAAAACTGCGTGCTCCCGCAGGATGGAGGACGCGGAAGAACGCCAGCTCGTAATGAGTCGCATCACAACGAGCAGTCTGCAAGGTCTGCAGTTCTTCTGCCTGCACCTGCCGCGCGCACACGACGCATGGCTGTGGGAGCAGCTACAGCTACTGCTGCAGGCCACGACCTACTGGAAGTTGGCGCGAGGCACGCCGCAGGTCAGGTATGTGGTAACAGTGTGATGTTGTATGTGTCAGTGACTCAGTGTGATGTTGTATGTGTCAGTGTGATGTTGTATGTGTCAGTGTGGTGTTGTATGTGTCAGAGCGGCGTGGTACGGCACGACCGGGCGCGTGGCCGAGCGGTTCGGCGCGACGTGTGGCTCGTCGTGCTGCGGTCGTGCTCTGCGTGTGCTGCTGGAGGGTGCTCGCGAGCCCGACGCGCCGGCCGCTGCACAGCTGTGGACCTGCCTGCTGCAGTTGATGCACAACGTACCGGTTCGTACACATTGCCACGGAGCCACTGGGCACATTTATGTTTCTATTTCATTTTGAAAAGTGTTTAATAGTAATCCGCTCTAAGCTGCCGTTTGAGCCTTGCAACGCCCCAATACCTCACAAGTCTGTACTTTATAAAATACTAGCTTTCCGCCCGCGGCACCACCCGCGTCGAGTTCGGTTATATCGCGCTATTTAGATTTCCCTCTGGTATATCAATTTTTTTCGGGATAAAAAGTACCGTATTATTTAATCCGGACTTCTAACTTTACGTCTCCAAAATTTCAAAGCAATCGGTTCAGTAGTTAGAGCGTGAAAGCGGAACAAAGAAACTCACTTTCCCATTTATAATATTAGTACGGATATAATTAAATACTTGCTAGGTTGCGTTTTCTGTCTTCAAAACTGCCGATCTAGTTACGAGAGTCCGCTGGATAAAACTAGGTACCAACTAAGCGCCCTGTGCGCTGGATTTCAATCACTTATATACGCTCGACCGAACCCATTTTTCTTCGTCGAGTCATCCGTCAAATACATTGACAGTTACAAAGATAATTGACGTTTCATTCGGCAGTGACGTGTACCAACACTCGTTTAGAAACTCAATGTTCTATTCCAAATAAAAAGGGCAGAACATAATAAGTCAGTTTGGACCTGTCAAATTAGTCCGCGCTTGACGTAAATTGATGTATTTTTTGTTGCCATGTTTTTAATCGAATCTAAACTGTCCATGGAATATCTTAATTTGACATTACACTAAAATTTTATCTTCTATACACAGAGTACTGTAATATATGAAGGAAAAGAGTGCCCACTCTCGTTACTTTTAGCCATGACAAGTTTGAAGCGCTATCTGTATTTCTGAACTAGGAACTATCGGACTATCATACACTCACTCACACACGCACAGGTTTACCCATACACACTATGTCATATTGATATTAGATTTATTTATAATTAAAAGCCTTTTATTTCCCAGAACCGAACATGTTTGTTCCAATTTTCTTGTGGAACATTATTTTGTATTATTACCAATATTTAGCAAATCAAATATTCATATCAAGAAAGTAAGAACAAAATTCGGTACTGGAAAGTACTGGCTAAATGCAAAATTGGGTTTTAATGAAACAATTGATTAGTTTAAGTTCATTTTCTATTTTTACAATGGTTGTGCTCATTATAATAATTAACAGCAGCTAATTTTGTTTCATCATCGCCTTCATATTTTATTTTCCCGCACAAACAACAACATTCACTGCAGTCACAACACAACACAAAATAGCGTCTATAGCGCGTACTATAACAGTTTCTGGATGATTATCTTGGTACCGAAACAGAGGAGTAATCTCGACTCGATGTTTATAACGGTGATATTATCTCAAAAACTAGGATAGACACAGAAAACAATCAAAAAACAGTCAAGCGTGTGCGCAGACTATGGCGACCATTTTACTAACAGCGTGTCATTGACATTAGAATCAGATGTTAATACAAGTGAATATAAAGCCTATTATTCCCATTATATTAAAAGAATTTAAGATATTATAGATAAATATAATTAATTGTCTATATAAAGATTTTAATATAAATAAACAAACATTATATTGGTTTAAAAATAAATCTTGTTGTTTTTAGAATTTTATTACAGATACATCTATTGCAGACTGGACAATGTTTCAGTTTCCCCAAAAAAGGAGATGGCGCTACTTCATTCGTCACCAAGCCCAATGTAGGCAACTGTCCCCCCCCCCCGTCCCCCCCCCCTCCTGCTTCTATTGTACAATAATATCTAATATCTATGTACGACCCGCGTACTGATATCCAAAAAAAAATGCATAATAAAATAATAATCTCTGCTACCATGTAATACGGGCGGAGCACGAGCTTTCCCCGGCATACAAAAATTAATAAACGCGCCACACCCGGCCACCCTCGTTAAATTAAAGATGAACAAATTCTCACTTACCACGTTGCTGACCCGATGTCCCGCAAAATGTTCCGTGTTATATCATGTGTACTAAATGTCCTATTGTGTAGTATAATTAGATATAAATACTTGAATGTGTGTGTGCTTACCGACATCCTTCTTCAGGAAGTTCAGCCCCCAAACACAGCGATTACTTGACGCATCCGTAAGCGCCGTCTTTCTTTATCTATTTTGCGTCGCCCCACTGCGAACGCCCGCGCCCTTCCGCGAGAACAACTCGTTTCGATCTACAACTAATTATATCATTAAATACAATACAAAATCGGAATATAATATACACTAATGGACTGGCAAAGTTTATGGTAAACGTCAAAGCTATATGGGCAAATTTCAGATTAAGGCGTCGATGTAGGGTGCCCAGCTAAGTTTGTAATCGATGTATAAAATAACGAAGTGATTAATAAATGTTTGTTTCAGGACTGGCATATATATTTAGATAAGAAAGAATTGCTCATCAAAAGGATAATATATCTTTTAGAAAACGGTAAGTTTGACATTTGTTCTTTGCTAAATCATAATACATGTCGACTAATGCCGAATGACTATTGCTGAAGGGTCTGTTCTCTCTGCAACTTTGTTCCTGATGCATGTTAACTGCTGTTTCCTGGTATCTATGGGTATACAGATGATAGCACAGTTGTGGAGAGATACCTGCCGGATGCTCGGGTTAGTAGGGAATCAATCCGGTCCGAAAGAGAGACTGTGATAGAGCGTACGAATATTGACTTTTGCCCCGGGCGAAGCCAATCTTCTGGCATTTAACGCCACCAAAACACAAGCGAGTCTATAAACCGCCAAAAGAAGCCCATTCACTTTGGCTCCTGCTTTTCGGAATGTATCCCTGGAGTGCACCGACCGCCTTCAGCTTTTGGGACTTGAGATTTCCTAAAACCTAAACTTTGGGCGTTTCATTGAGTTCAAAACCAAGGTGGCTGCCAGGCAACTTGACGCAATTAGAAAGGTCTGGCGGTACTTTACACCAGGACAGTTCGTCGCAGGTCCGTTCGTGTGTGGAGTATTGCACAGCTGCAGCCATATTTGGGTTGGTGCTGCAAAATGCCACCTGGCTACTTTGGAGTAGGTGGAGAGCCGTGCGAAGTGGCCAATTGGCGACCCAGATTGAATACAAAACGGTTTCCAAAGCCTTTTTTCTAAAACCCACCTGTGCTTCTTCACTTGCCTGTGCGACGGCCAGGGCAACGGTTTCTCTTTTAACCAACCCGCAACCCTGACCCAGCTCCACCCTTACTTTGACATCACTACGATCCGGACGAAGCGTTTCGCCTCCTCTTTTAAACCGTATACATCAAAGGACGGGAACAATTTGCATTTGCCAGCAGTGGTGTTTCCTTCTGACCTTGAACTCTAGCCTTGAAGACACTTAAATACTATTTAAGTGTCTTGAAGGATAAAGTGAATAGGCTCTTAATAAATAGCACGCTTTACCATCAACGATTGCATCACTGCTTACCATCAGGTGGGAGTGCGGACAAGCACTAAATAATATTTGTCCGCAAGATTTTAAGAAAGTGTTTACAGGTTATTTTATAAATTAATTGGTTTTATAAAAAAAATATGTCTAGGTGGTTGGGGCGACGCGAGGCAGTTGTCCAACATATTGCTACCGCTGCTAGCATACCTACCTCAAGATGTTTTGACCAAAGACTTTTACGAAGCTTTCTTTAATGCTTTATTTACTGGGTAAGATGATAATATTAACTGTTAATGTTAGAACTTTGTGAATCTAGACATAAAATGACTTCGTATTATCACATATTGTGCTTTCAGATTAGAAAAGAAAACCATATTGAACTCAAAAAGTGAACGGCAGTCGTGGATCACGAGTTTGGCCGAATGTTTGCGATATCTGTCCATACAGCAATATGAGTTCGTGCTGGAGGTCGTGAGCAGCGTGCACAGGACGTGGCTGATCAACGTGCTGGCCACCACGCACGAGGGGCAAACCAGAACTAACCTTATAAAGTGTTCCGCGACCAACATGGCCTCACTCGTCAAATATTGGCTAAAACAATCCAAAGAAGAAAACAGCGAAAAATACGACCAGCTCGTCAGGAACTTTTGGCAGAATGTTGGCTCCACAGTTTTGTCACAAATTGACAAATCTGGCACAGACCACCATGAAATAGGGAAAATGATTGAGGGACACATCTTGCTGATGCAAACATTGAAGACGTCGTTTTTACAAGAAGTGAAGAAACAGCATAGTATTACGTTTGACGGCGACGTGCGGCCTGCGACCGACAAGAGTGCGGTAGTGAGGCAGCACTGCGACGCCTCCCTCGTGGAGAGGTACAAACATAACTTGGAGGAGGCGGTGCACAAGATTTGTTCGCACTATTTGGACAGTGCCGACAAGAAACAGATATCTAGCGCTATCGTGACACCTGTCATCACATTACTGGTGGAATTTGACAGTAAGCAGTTGTTCACTACGATAGCCAGACAGTTTAATGCAGAGAGTGCGTACCAACTGTATGACAAGGTGCTGCGGACGTGGCTGTCTGGCGACACCATGCGTTGTAAGACGCTCGTGGATATAGTGTTCCTCCTGATGAAGTATATGACTGAAGAGGAACAGGACGCTACGTTTGCCTCCTTCCAACAGGTCATTTTATTATTATTTTGTTATTCCATTAATCAATATGTGGCCACCGCGTATGGTTTTATACTAGACTGATAAGTTTCAGCTTTTGAATTTCCTTTGTAAGTTGCGGGTTGATAAGAGGCATGCGTTTTAAGTTTTGTCGTTTGAAGAAGAAAACCCAACTAGAGCTTTACAGTGTTTTTATTGTTTTTAAAAGTATTCACCACGTAGCTTAATATACTTTTCCATTCGCCCCAGAACTTCTACTTTTCCGGCTTAAAATACTGAATCGTTTGACGAGCGCTATTAGTGCAGTCATTGAAGCATTATTGCTCCGAATGTTTTTACTGTGAATTGAATTGCATAAAATTTATACCAAATACCTAGGTCTATTGTCCCTTTAAGCAGTGAAAAAATCAAACTTCTAAGTTAACGCGATCAAAAAATCAGACAGCAGTTTATACCGACACCTTAGACGAATTTCCGTCACACGCTAGGGAATTACAACTAAAAAAAACATATGATGTGCATCACGCATTACGATGCAATTGGTTTGAACGATATCTAGTAAGTAATTTGATTTTATACGTCATAATTGTAAACCGCTACGTTTGTACGGCGGAACCCTCGGTATGCGAGTCCGACTCGCACTTGGCCGGTTTTTATAAAGTATTCTAAGTGCAATATTAAGCTAGATAATAAAGATCAAAGCCGTTTTTTATTTTGTCTGAAATTTAATCGATGTGGTCAGTGCCATCTAGCGGCGAGCAGATGCATTTTATGCATTCTAATACAAAAGGGTTTTGTAGTACTTGAAATAAAATTACTTAAAACAATTAAAAATCTTTTGCACGTTAAATAATTGAGCTGTATTGCAAATAAGGGGAGGATCTAATGTTTTTTCTTTTAAATCAATGGTTTCATAAGGCCGCTGCCTCGAATCTTGCGGGCAGCGGGGCGGCGGCGCGGGAGCCGAGCAGGCATTGAAGACCCGTTCTCGAAACTAGCGGGTAGATCGCGCCGACGATATATTTGTTTTTATTCGCGAAAGAAATGTCTGAACAATGGCGGCAACATCTTTTTGATTCAAATTTATTCCTAACGCTCGATCACCGCTCGTTGCCCGCCCGCTGCCCGCAGGATTCGAGCGCGAGAAGTACACCGCTCGCTGCCCGCCACCGCCCCGCTGTTTTCGAGAACCGGTCCGTTTGATTTTACGCATAAGATCCTGCCGCTCACTCGCCGCCGCCGCCGCAGCCCCGCTGCCCGCAAGATTCGAGGCAGCGGCCTTAGTGCCATTTCCACCAAAATTAAAATTAATCGTACACAATATCGACACATATTTTTCAAAAAAGTCACGATAGTAAAAAATAAACAAGAATTAATTTTTTTAAAAAACTCACTTTTTTTTTCTTAATATTTCAAAAATGACGACAGATACGTATAAAAGTGTAGGGCTTAAAAATTTAGGTATTTTTCTGACAATCAATTTGGCTTTTTTGTTTTTTCTGTCAAACAAAAATTGACGAAGATATGATTGTTTAAAGAGCGCGTGGCATCGCAATCACAGCCTCTCTTAAGCCCTTTAACCCTTCACCGTTTTAGAAAAAGGTTTTTTACTGTATATTGCAATGAAGGATGTTGTAGCTCTCTTGATTACCTTTAAAATGGTTTTTTATAAATTGTGATAGCATGAAAATTGAAGGAGTTATGGTCCAAAAACTTATCATATTATTTTCTACTTAGTAACTGAAAATTTCGGAGTGTGAATATTTGGAGCAATGTGAAAGTACGCACTACAATAGAGACCCACTACTATTGTAATGTGTATAATATATACATAATATGGCTCATGTATTTTGGAAACGTAGGCATCAATACATGCCAACGTTCTCATATGTATATACAGTATGTTAAATAACAGAGGGCGTTCCCTTAAACTCGTTAATATATATCATTAATAGATTAAAATAAAAATATCAGCATAGAAAAATAAGCATAAAAAAATCCGAATAAAAAAATTCTAATTGGAAATAAATTTGAAACCTCCTGTTTTAAATCAAAATAGTAGCGTAGTATCATAAACAAATTGCGACCTTGCCGTCTTTCAAGTTCGCGTGTACAGTGTGTTTCTTTTACATGTCAATTTAAAATTTTTATTGTATATTTTCTTATTGGAAAAATTTAAAAAAATTTTGTTTTCGAATGGAAATATTTTTTTTAGCATGTATGTATGCTATACTATTTCGGGTTAACGGGAACGCCCTCTGTTAGTTAACATACTGTATAACACATTTGAGTGAAGGGGCCAACAAAAAAGCCATGTGATCAATATTTTATTCAATAAATGGCAATTGTTTACTCTAAATTAAATTATTTATAAATATGTAATCATATATATTTACTGTTTTAATTTAGAGGTAGTTTTAAGGGTAGAAAAGCTTAAGAATATGATAATCATTTTCGAGAGTGTATAATAATATTTAAATCCTTTTCATTGTATCACAAAAAAAATTAACAATTTTTTATCAAGGGGTACTTTTGAAGGGATGAAAGAGGCTTAAAAATTTGATAATTATTATAGAGAATATAAAATATTACTTACATCTTTTTATGTGATACCAAAGTATTTTTTGTTGTAATATTTTCAAGGGGTTGAAAATGATTTTAATATCAGGTAATTATGTTAGAAAATATTTTACAATTTCACCACTTACTTTTAGACATGTTTTCTAGCGATAAAATGGTTCAATGTAAATTTTTCCATTAAGGGGTTGTTTACGCCCCTTAAAAATAATAGGCGAAGTTGAGCCTAATTCCAAAATTTCATGCAAATCGGTTTTTTTTTTTTTTTAATTCCGAGGTAAGACTGTATTTTTCGCTTCAATGACTGCACTATATATGCTATGTGTGAGCGTACATTGTCGTGATGCATGATAATGCGTCCATTTGAGTATAATTTTTCGCTTCAATGACTGCACTATACAGTATGTTAACTAACAGAGGGCGTTCCCGTTAACCCGAAATAGTATAGCATACATACATGCTAAAAAAAATATTTCCATTCGAAAACAAAATGTTTTAAAAAATGTTTCCAATAAGAAAATATTCAATAAAAATTTTAAATTGACATGTAAAAGAAACACACTGTACACGCGAACATGAAAGACGGCAACGTCGCAATTTATTTATACATGACGACTACTATTTTGATTTAAACAGGAGGTTTCAAATTTATTTCCAATTAGAATTTTTTTTTATTCGGATTTTTTTATGCTTATTTTTCTATGCTGATATTTTTATTTTAATCTATTAATGATATATATTAACGGGTTTAAGGGAACGCCCTCTGTTATTTAACATACTGTATATGCTATGTGTGAGCGTACATTGTCGTGATGCATGATAATGCGTCCATTTGAGTATAATTTTTCGCTTCAATGACTGCACTATATATGCTATGTGTGAGCGTACATTGTCGTGATGCATGATAATGCGTCCATTTGAGTATAATTTTTCGCTTCAATGACTGCACTATATATGCTATGTGTGAGCGTACATTGTCGTGATGCATGATAATGCGTCCATTTGAGTATAATTTTCGAGTTCGGTAATGACTTGTGGTAAACAAAGTGTGGCCGGTTTTTCAAACGGCCCGGCCGTGGCCAACATCTTTGAACTCCTGCGAGAACGAACAACTTTAGTAGGCTTTTGGTCGTCTTGAAAGATCCAGATTGTAGATTGTTGTTTGGAATCGAGATCGTAGACATGGATCCAAGATTCGTCACCACAGATGATGTCGTAGACGTGATTTTTCTCTGGTCGGCTGAACCTTTGCAAAGTTTTCTTACACCATCTGACGCGGGCCGCCTTGTGAACGTCGGAAAGCATATGTGATATCCAACGGCAAACAAGCGTTCCCACACTAAACGTTTCAGAATGAAAGATTTTCTGAATGGTTGTCCCTGAGATGCCTAGTAAAGCCTCTATCTCTCGATACGTTACATGTTAATTCTCTGGCAGCAATGAGTTTTCTTCAGTGGACGTGGATTTTGGGTTTCCTTCGCGAAATTTGTCACTAACACTAGTACGTCCACGTTCCTAAATACCAGCGTTCGACAGTCCACAGACATGGGCAATGTTCATTATTGAACACAGATGTTAACTCTTCAAAATACTGAAGCCGTGTCGGGTCTCTTTAAAGTTGTAGAAAATTATTGCAAGACCTTTTTTTTTAGAAAGTTTAATTTTCGTACGTAACCTGACAGATTCCAATCGGCACTGTGACTAAATGATAGCATTAATTTTAATATTTTCAACTGTTCAAGATTCATAATTTAAACACATACGAATATAGAACAGTTCGAAATTGGGAAAAGTGGATACTACAGAACTTATGAGGGGACTCTAGTGGTGCTTTCTCTATACAAACGTATTCCGCTGTTTTCTTCGTGGATAATTCTTTTAGAGTTTTTTTTTTCTACAATTTGACACCGTGATTATACGTGCCCCTAACATTTGATTTTTATCGAAACTTAATTAATAAAAGAAACACCATACTTCAAAATCGCGAAAAATAACCCATGTTTACCGTGATATTCAGAAGACGGTGAATGTGTTCGGTATGGTGGTGACGCATGAGTTGTGTGCAGTTCCCTCCTAGTGTGGTGGAGTGGTGCCTGTCGTGCTGCGTGCGACACCCGCACGTGGAGCTGCCCGCCGCACGACGGTGGACGTGCGGCGAGCTGGTCGGAGCCACCCTGCGCGGGCTGGCTGGACGGGCTGACAGCGCCGCCAGGGATCTGCTTCTGGCCTGCCTCACGGACGAGCCCAGTGGAGGTATGTTTGCTAGGTTGGTTCCGTACATACAAAGTCACTGCCTACCGCAGTCCCTCGGTAGGCAGTCGCCTACCTTCACAATTTTAAACATGGCCTCTCACCTCTGTCTCCTATATCAATGTATCTTCATTAGTCTTGTTCCCATATTAACGGTCGTACATCGCACCTGCTATTTCCAGAGCTACTAGTAAGCGAAGACAGTGTATCGGAGGTACTGAAGATAGTCACCAGTGCTATTTCGCAGCCTGACAGCAGCACATTGGAAGCGAGCAGCGCATTAGCAGCTCGTCTGGTCACGTCGCTGCAGGAGCACGCCGGCCAGCAATACGCGCTGCTAGTACTGCAGCTGTTTCGACTTAATATCCTCGTGCCGGTAACTAACACAATGTACCAACTGTTACGTTAGCAACTCAGTCAGCCGGCGCTACAGGACGAAGCGTGCAGAATTTACTAATGAAAAGAAATAATAACTTTGCCCGATATATTCTAGTTTAATCATAATAATAAAAAGTTCCGCTGCCGCACAACCGCTATAGAATATGTTTTATCTCGTATTTCCCAGAGAGGAGACAGCAGATTGTCAGTGGACACGTGGTGCGAGATCCGCTCCTCGTGGCAGGACGCACTGGCGGCGCTCGCGGCCGCCGACCGGGCCCGCTTCCTGCAACAAGCAGCCGCGTTCTTACACGACCAGCTGTTCCAGACGTTAGTACCAATCTTCCTATGTTGTAACATGTGTCTCGCGTGAAACACTCTGAAATGAACTTTCAAATATTTGAAGCTATTATCCTCCATTCCAGCATGGACAACTTGGACATCACTAGGATCGAGAACATCGTGTCTCTAAGTCCTTACTTATTCATCCGCTGCGACAACGCGGAAGTACCTGATGACGTGACCGACATGCTCGCCTTTACCAAGCAACTCTTCAAGATAAAGGACCCCGAGACGCTCGTGGTAGAGTCGTGCGCGTTACGTCACGAGTGCGTCACGTGCCAGCTCAACTGTCTGTACGACGACGACAATGACGTCATCGCCGCCGTCGTGCGAGACTCGGCGAGGACCGACGTCACGGAGCTATCCAAAACAGATCTGTTGCTCTATGTAAATAAAAATGTTTTCCGTGCGATATATCTGCGGACTGTGTTGCTGCACAAGGTCACCTCGGCTGATGAGGAGGACGAGCCGAGCGAACAGAACACTTGGTGCGATGTGCTGCTCAAGCACGACTATATACAGAGAGAGTTTTGCAACATATTGTATACGTATGTTGTCATCAATTCTCTACACGAAGGATACGTATTTGTAAGTATTTTGTATGCCTTTTTGGGGTTCCGTAATTAACAAGGAACCGTCCATCCGTCCGTCTGTCTGTGGGTATACATATTAATAGGAGATTATTTGCTAAGAGGAGGCTTGTGTCCCTGGAATGGGAACATTATACGCTAATTGCGTTTACATATTAATCAAATAAAAAAGTGGTTTTTTTTTGTTCCTTCATGGCCTGGAGTGTCGTGGTTCTTTTTATACATGAATGTGGAAAAAAAATAGAAGTTAAAAAGAGAACTGTCACGGCTGAGTAGACTATACATGTTAGCAAGTAATTGCCGACCAACTTACATTTGCAGTTAAAACTTTAGGTAGAGTCATGACGTTCAAATACAATAATAATTTCGTTCTGGAGATAAATGCATCCCAACCGCGGATCCCTCCATCGAGTGGTTCGACATGCATTTGGCTAGTTTTTCTTCGTTTCTGTTTGGTTCACATCCCAACAAGTCCAAACCGTGTTATAATTTTTCTGTCATACATTTACGTCGATTACAATTTGCAGTGGCCGCACTACGACATAATAGTTGAGACAAAACAAAAACTGGATTCTCTCCTAGTAGACGTGGTCAGCGCGACATCTCAACAACTCAGGAGTGCCATAACAAGCACGTTGGCCGAACTGGCGCTGGCTAAGGGATACTTCTGGGCATACGCTCATCGGTGGTACACACTACATGCAGGAGGGCAGGAGGAGGAAGGGATACTTGAAGGACAGAAACTGGAGGATATTGTATCCGGGAACGGATACTTCCATAGTTTACAGGTTTGTAGATTTTTTAATTAGTTAATAATAATAACACTTCATGTCCCAAATAAAATGAAAAATCATTAATTTCTGAAATATGAACGCGCTATCATCATCAAGAGTTCACGTTCCGTTCACGAAGAGTTTATCGTAAATATCGATGTTCCTTTTTACGCTGTGATAAAATTTAATATAGCTAGTAGTAATTAGCTGTAAGAATGTACCGGAGAAGTACTTGCCTAATATGTATAAGCAGGTGTATAAAATAGTAGATTACCTACCAACTCCAAATCCATGCAATTCCAAAAAACTTTTCTAGACTTTTAGTGATAAGTGATCCACGGAGCAGCTGGTAACATGAATATATCTATTGTGGTTGACCGGTATGTTTTGTGTTGTTGTTCCTCAGGCCAGCACTAAGTGGTCGGACTCGAGCTCGTCTGAGGCGTCGTACAAGATCAAGTACCTGGTGATGGTCCGCAGCTGGCACGTGGCGTTCGGCGAGCGCGGACACGCCGACCTGGTGCGTGACGTGACGCGCTGCGACCTCGACCTCGTCGTCACCTCCTACTACAAACACAACCACTACATGCTCTATGACAAGTTCGTATGCGACCTCACACTTGTCTTGTACACTCGTAACGTTTATCGTGTGCTATTATAATTTTGAGTGATAACTGATAAGGTCAAAGACTACTTAACAGTTATAAAAGTTGATGAGTTGAGAAGTTTTTTAAAACATGTACAAAATAATTTCTGAACTACATAATTTTGTAATTTCACTGTACCTATATTTCTTTTTTGGTTAAGTTTACAAATTTTATTATTGAGAACGTATCTACTTTCGCATAAAAAACAATTATTAAAAGTCGGTTCACGTAATCCACAATTATAAGTTTAAGGTTATTTAAACTCAATGGTTTTAATTTGATTGCTTGACGTTCCTCGTCATCATGATTAACAAGTTTGTTCTTCTCTCTACAGCTAAGTGTAGGTCTCCGTTTAGTGTCGTGCTTGTATTTCGCGAGAGTCGAGTTGAATGTTGTGTCCACAGAGATATCAGCGACTGTTCGTGGAGCGCGGTGGTGTGCAACGTGGCCGTGCTGGAGTTCCTCTCGGACATGGTGACGTCACGCGGCTGGGAGGCCACCCAGACTCACTGGGACTTCGTCACCATCTCGCTGTGCTCGCTGCTCGCCTCCGTTCAGAAGAGCATGAGCAGCTGGGGATCTACTAAGGTACCCATCGATGTGATTTTTTTGCAAAAGTGATGAGGTTAACTGTCATTAAAGGACAGTAACATTCATAATTATGTATTTACTAACTTTCCGCCCACGGCATCGCCCACGTGGAGTTTGGTTATATCGCGTTTCCAAGAGAACTCTTCAAAAGTCTGGAATCAAAACTATCCTTTGTTATTTCTCAAGGTCAACTCTGTCTTTGTAAACTTCAATAAAATCAGTTCAGTGGTTTAGACGGGAAAGCGTAACAAAAAGACAGACAGAGTTACTATCGCATTTATAATATTAGTATGGAAGTATGGATTTTGGAACAGACCATAGAAGATGTTTTACAGTACGTGTAAAGGTTGTCCACCAGGTCATAGAATAAAGAGAGGGAAGTAGGTTATCTTCATACAAACGGACCGCGCGCGGCTTGTATGTGTGCGCCATAGTATCTATGCGTCGCCGCACGCACACCTAAACACAATATTAGAGTGCTATCAGTGCGCTAGTCGCGGCTAGCACCGAACGAGGTTCGCGCGTCACGGCTTTTCGGCACATTCACTAAATCACAGATTACAGAATACTACGTAGCTAAATTAAAGAACAATGTGTGATTATCGCAGGAGAACGTATTGTTGTTTGTTTGGGTGTCTTAATAATTCATCGATTTCAGAATTGTCTCTGTTCAGATTACCTACTGAGCAGGAAAGGTAAGCAAGTCACTTATTCTTTTAGGATTATGATTTTTACTTGATGATTAGATATCTACCTAGGAACTTACTTATTTCTTGTTGTAAGTATTAGTTTTCTATCAGACAGGGGAAATAGGTAGGCCTGTTTTCGTACTAGAATTTATTATTCACACAAATCAATGATTATAGGTACTTTTGATCTGTCAGTTAATTTGCCGCTAGCGCTACTGCTTTGTTTACATTTAGTTATGCCGATTTCTGAGTACCTATTGTAGGTAGGTATAGTAACTACCTACTTACAGTTACAAAATCGTTATTAAAAATAAGTAAGTACCTATTTTTTTCACCGCCCTGCCCATGCTTTCCTAGATTATATTTGCAAAAGTTATTTATAAGGATGCGGATATATTACACATTAAAGTTTAATAATAAGGCGTTTCGTAATAAACGGAACCGAAGAAAGTGTTTTTCTGTAGCTAATTTGTAATAAATGTGTGATTCAATAGAAATGTTTGTGTTATTTATATTTGTATTAATTAAAAATAAAAATAAATATGGTCCTTTATGTGTACAAAACTACTAATAAATTACTAAATAAAAAATACAAAAAAACTGACCAGTATACTAAATACTAAGCAAATAATTTAAATATAAGCTCTTAGTCTATAAATATTTGTTAGCGGTTTCGGTGACAACCGAATCCGACGAAGCGCGAACAGTCGTCAACTTTCCGGCCTTTGCCAATTTATAGACACTGAATTAAAATTTAGCTAAACGTGACAACCCTAAGACAGTAGGCAATTAAATCGCGGATTGGGTCGGAGATAACCTACTTCCCTCTCTTTATTCTATGACCAGGTTGTCACCTGCTACATTATATGTTCGCCAGGTGTGCATGTTGTCCCGCGCGGTGCTCCGCCTGTGGCTGAAGGTGCGTGAGTTCGTGCAGCTCGTGCCCGAGCGCGCCATGTCCACTCAGCCCTCCGCACACGTGATGGGGCTCGTCAGCGAGTGGCGAGACATCTTCCTCCCCGACACCACCTGCAACCTGTTCTCTATCATCGTACATGTGCTCGGTAACTCCTACGATCTGTATTTTTGGACATAACAATTGTTTGTGATTTTAGAATTAGGATGGACTCATGGTTAAAAACATTAACAGCTGCATGGCTCGATTGATCAGCCCCCTAATCGACGAACATATTTTTAATAAATAATTGCGAGTAGTTGGGATCGTTTGAACCAAACGGCGGGAAAATGTGTTCACCGATTAGGGGGCAGGTTCGAATGGCTGATATTGGCAGATTGGCTTGAGAAAACTTCCTAACGTAATGTTCTCGAAGCATCATTGCTTTGGAAGGCACGTGTGTTGCGTAAACAGGGAGTTGGTCGCCTGCTGTTGCTATTGTGTTGGCTGTGGGTGACGGTCAATGGCGCGGTTTACGTTGGCAGGGTGTCTTTTTTTTATATATATTATAAACTAGCGCTTGACCGCAATCCTGCCTGATGGTAAGCAGTGACGCAATCGTTGATGGTAAAGCGCACTAGTTTATTAAGAACCTATTCACTCTAGCCTTGAAGACACTTAAATTGTATTCCGACGGAAACACCGCCGCTGGCAAATTGTTCCAGACCCTCGATGTACGCGGTATAAAGGAGGAGACGAAACGCTTCGTCCGGATCGTAATGGTGTTAACAACGTAAGGGTGGAAACCAGCCGTACGACGGGTCGTCCGATGATGGAACGGAGATGGGGGAATTAAATCATGCAATTCCCTCGCACACTCCCCAAAATGCATCCTATAGAACACCGAAAGGCTGGCTACTCTACGCCTGTGCTCTAGGCTTTGGAGACCAACTCGAGTTATATCAGGGTCACCAATCAGCCTCTTCGTTCGGAGGACGGGTCTGAGCAGTTGTGTTGCGATGTGTGCCGGGTGCGATGCGCCAGATGGTGTTGTGTCGGGAGTTTGTTCGTGGAGGGTAGCGGGATCCGAAGCACGGTTCTCCGCTGGCCGACCGCAGGTAGTTGGGGCCCAAGTAGTGTGCCAGCCACATACGAAAGGCTGCCCCGCCAACTGCGAAAAATCCCATGGTGGCCCCATCGTGCCGGTTGGCGACCGGACGAGAGGACCCAATGGCGAGCCCTGGGGGGGTTCGGGCGTCCCCGCAGTCTCCAGATCAATCTCCCTCTGGCCCAGCATCGTTGGTCGCATTGTTGGGTTTATCATTGCATCACCTCACTCAACTGCCGTCTTCCTTCCTATTCACTCATTTTTTTTTTCTATGAAAAGGTTAATAAAGAAAAGTAGATGTGTACAGCGGGCGCACGTCCTCTCATTCCAAGTGCACCTCTCAAATGTTCGAGGTCTGCACTCCAATCTCATTGCAGTACATCACCACCTTGAGACTGAAAAGCCACATCTACTTTTCTGGACGGAGACCCAGATCAGATGTCCGTCTGATGCGGCATACCTCGGCTACCCGAGATACTCTTTGGAGCATCATTTCCTACAGCGTGCCGGGGTCTGTGTGTATGTCCGCAATGACATCTGTTGCCGGCGCCACCGTCACCTCGAAGACCCTCACTTCTCGTCCCTATGGCTGACACTGGTTGACACTGGTGTGGACAAAATTGTTTACACCTGTGTCTACCGATCGCACAGCGGTGATCAGGAGACGACTCGATTATTTGACCACCTCAGTGAGGCTGCTGACAATGCGCTGCATCGGCACCCTGACGCTCAGTTCGTCGCTCTGGGGGACTTCAACGCCTGCCACCAGGACTGGCTCTTCCCATACCAGAGGACCGACCACGCTGGGAGAGAAGCGCGAAACTTCGCGCTTTCTATGGGCCTTTCCCAGCTGGTAGAGCAAGCGACTAGGGTGCCTGATGTAGTTGGCCATACTGCCAACTGTTTGGACCTTCTGCTGACCACCGATCCGGACAGATGTGTTGTAACAGTTTCCTCACCGTTGGGAACTTCAGACCACTGTCTGGTGAAGTCTGTATCGTCCTTCTCCCCACCAGATCACGACTCTCGTGGTGAATGGCGAATGTGGCGATACAGGTCAGCGGATTGGGATGAGATGCGCCACTTCTTTGCGTCTTATCCTTGGCAGCAGGTCTGCTTCTCTTCTGACAATCCGTCGAGCTGTGCGGACGCTATAACCGATGTGGTGCGTCAAGCTATGGAGTATTTTATCCCATTCAATGACGTGCCCGTCGGTGGCTCGGCTCGCCCATGGTTCAATGCCGATTGTGTCCAAGCTGAACAGCGTAAGCACACGGCATTTCTCGCCTGGGTTGACGCTCGTGACCGCGGAGCTCCGGATCTAAGCTCAAAGAAGAGAGCCTTTAACCGTGCTGCCAAGTCCTACAAGAAAGCGCTCAAGAAGGCTCGCTTCGACCGCATCACCCATATTGGCAACAAGTTATCTGCGCAGCCATCCGGTAGCAGATCTTTTTGGTCCCTTGCCAAATCGGTTGAGGCGAACTTCTGTCGGCCCTCACTGCCTCCGCTGGTTAGGCCTGATGGAACACTGGCTCATACGGCGAGAGAGAAAGCAGGTCTCTTTGCTTCTCTCTTTGCCCATAATTCGCGTCTGGATACTGGCAGTGCTACTCCACCTAATTTACCTCATTGCGGAGCTTCAATGGCTGAGGTTCACATTAGAAACAAGGAGGTTCTGAGAGTACTGTGTCGTCTGGACGTGAATAAGGCTAGTGGTCCGGATGGTATACCAGCGATTGTTCTTAAAGCATGTGCGCCCGAGTTGTCTCCTGTATTAACGCGCTTGTATCGTCTCTCATTTAGGACTGGTATAGTGCCCAAGTCCTGGAAGCTTGCTAACGTGCAGCCCGTGCCCAAGAAGGGTAGTCGTGCCGATCCTGCCAACTATCGGCCGATTTCGATCACCTCCATACTTTGCAAAATTATGGAGCGTGTATTGAACTCGCGCCTCTTGGCATACCTGGAAGGTAACGATCTCCTCAGTGACCGATAGTACGGGTTTCGCCGAAATCGGTCAACTGGGGACCTACTAGTGTATGCCAATCACTTGTGGGGCGAGGCCCTCGAGAAGAATGGGGAAGTTATTGCTGTCTCCCTTGATGTCTCGAAGCCCTTCGACCGGGTATGGCACGCTGGCCTTTTGAGTAAGCTTCCAGCGTACGGCATTTCCCCTAGCCTGACTGGCTGGGTAAAAGACTTCCTGACTGAACGGTCCCTCCGAGTTGGTGTCGACGGATGCTCTTCTGAGCCCATGTCAACTAATGCCGGTGTTCCTCAGGGGTCTGTTCTCTCTGCAACTCTGTTCCTGCTGCATATTAACGATCTGCTGATGCCCGGTATCTATGGGTATGCAGATGACAGCACAGTTGTAGAGAGATACCTGCCGGATGCTCAGGCTAGTAGGGAATCAATCCGGTCCGAAAGAGAGGCCATGGTTGAGCGAACGAGTGTTGCACTGCAGGCAGTGTCCGAATGGGGCAATGCCAATCTTGTAGCATTCAATGCCGCCAAAACACAGGCGTGTCTTTTCACCGCCAAAAGGAGCCCGTTCACCTTGGCTGACCGTATTCCGACCGCTTTCAGCTTTTGGGAGTTCAGATTTCCTCGAACCTTAACTTTGGGCGGTTCATTGAGTCCAAGGCCAAGGTGGCTGCCAGGAAACTTGGCGTTATCGCAAAGGTCCGGCAGTACTTCACACCTGGGCAGCTTCTAATGTTATACAAAGCACAGGTCCGTTCGTGTGTGGAGTACGAGCAAACTCAAACATTCCCGACGCGCTGCAGCAGCGAGGAAGTCCCAACAACATCCTGAAACCATTGTTATATTGGACGCGAAGGACATCCACACAAGTGACTTGTTAGTGTAAATGACCCATAGACTACCCGTGTACAGACCCTGGCAGTACGCCTTAAAAAGAGTTATTTTAACTAGATCCGATCTAGAGCAAATCTACGGCCCAACATATCACACCGGACAGCAAGTGCTCTGCGCTCCCTTTCTATATCTTATGTATGTACATAAAATATATCGAATTAAAAAAAATAAGCGATATTCATAATATAAATAACAGGAACAAACAGTCTTGCTGTGGGTATGAATGTATAATGGCATTCTTACCCATTAAACGATTTAAAAACTACCCTTCTGGACATTTATCACATCTGACATCTATCACAGCTCTCATACGATTAGGCATAGGGTTTATCAACCCCTCTATGAAATTTTGAGGGATCATCTCCCATTCCTCTTCTATGGCAGTTTTCAACTCCTGCATTGTCTGGACAACTGCCTGACGAGCCCTAACACGTCTTTTTAGCTCGTCCCACATATTCTCATGTCTCTCTGTGATGTTCACATCCCGAAGATATTCCCTGACGATGCCGGCCGTATGGGCTCTTGCATTATCATGCATAAAAAGGAAATTTGGGCCCACATAGCCCGCGTATGGTATCACGTGAGGTTCTAAGCACTCACGAATGTGAATGTGTGACCTTCTTCCTTCCATCATTGCCATGTAACACAATTTTAGACTCATCACAAAAGAGTACACGGCTCCAATCTTGCTGTGTCCAATTTAAATGAGTGCGTGCGAAATGAAGGCGCGCTGTTCGGTGGGCTCGCGTTAGTTTGGGCGCATTAGCTGGCTTGTATGGTACCATATCGCGTTCTTTTAACCTTCTCCGAACAGTTCGAGCACTCACAGATACTCCGTGGAAGTCGCGAAGTTGATTTTGTATCTCAATGGAGGTAAGGTGACGATTTCTCAAGCTGGTCATCACGATGAATCGATCCTGCCTTTCATTTGTGACCCGAGATCGTGGCCTTCCTTGACGACGAATAAAGCCACCAGTCTCTAGGTACCTCCGATAAACATTTCGGAACGCAGATCGACTTAAATTAAGTTGAGCACTCACATTTCTTTGGCTGTGTCCGGCCTGAATAAGTGCCACAGTTTAGGCGGCGACTTCAGTTGAAATATCCATAGATTATTGATAGAACCTCACCTTAATGCTAAGAATTAGTAATGTTTGTTGCAAAACCAAAGATATCAATCACTTTTTCAAGAATTAAACCCAAGTCATCATCATCATCATCATTTCAGCCGAAAGACGTCCACTGCTGGACATAGGCCTCCCTCAAGGTTCTCCACGACGACCGGTCCTGCGCCTCCCGCATCCAGCGGTTTCCCGTGACCTTCACCAGGTCGTCGGTCCACCTTGTCGGGGGCCTACCCACGCTACGTCTTCCGGTGCGTGGTCGCCACTCGAGAACCCGTCGGCCCCATCGGACATCGGTCCTACGGGCAATGTGTCCAGCCCACTGCCACTTTAGTGTTGCAATTCTTCGGGCTATGTCGGTTACTCTCGTTCTTCTGCGGATTCCTGATTCGATCGCGCAGTGAAAACCCAAGCATAGCCCTCTCCATTGCCCTTTGAGTGACTTTGAGCCTTCTTATAAGGCCCATTGTTAGCGACCACGTCTCAATTCCATAAGTCATCACTGGCAACACACACTGGTCGAAGACTTTTGTCTTGAGACACTGCGGTATTTCGGACGAGAAGATTTTACGTAGCTTCCCGAAAGCAGCCCAGCCGAGTTGGATTCGACGATTGACCTCTTTCTCGAAGTTGGACCTTCCTAACTGGATAGTTTGTCCCAGGTACAGGTAACTGTCCACAACTTCGAGAACAGAGTCTCTAATCCTTATAGGAGTCGGTACAACATGGGCATTAGACATGACTTTCGTCTTGTCCATGTTCATTTTAAGAGCGACTCGCTCGGAGGCTCTACTGAGGTCTTCGAGCATTGTACTCGGGTCCTCCGCGGTCTCAGCCATGACTACGATATCATCAGCAAACTGAAGGTGTGTCATGTACTCGCCATTGATGTTGATGCCCAGTCCTTTCCAGTCCAGAACCTTGAAGACATCCTCCAATGCAGCAGTGAACAGTTTCGGGGAGATAACATCTCCCTCTCTGACACCACGCTGCAGAGGTATTGGTTTCGAGGTCTGGTCCTGTATTCGAACTGACATGATGGCGTTTACTTGGTAATACATAGTCTACTTGGCACCGCTGGAGAGACTGCAGTGCAGCCCAGGTCTCGATCGAATCAAAGGCTTTTTCGTAGTCCACAAACGCCAAGCAAAGGGGTAGGTTATACTCCTCGGTCTTCTGTATAACCTGCCGCAGCGTATGTATGTGGTCTACTGTGCTGAAGCCCTTTTGGAAACCGGCTTGTTCGGGAGGCTGGAAGTCGTCAAACCTGCAGGCGAGACGATTCGTGAGGACTCTCGAAAACAACTTATAGACATGACTCAGAAGTGAGATGGGTCTGTAGTTTTTCAAAAGGGTGTTGTCACCCTTTTTGAAAAAGAGTACCACCATACTTCTGTGCCATGCCTGTGGCGTTTTTCCCTCGACTATGACGGAATTAAATAACTTCTGAAGGGCCCTAAGGATCGGTTCACCACCCGCCTTCATTAGCTCAGCCGTTATTCCTTCATCGCCCGGCGCCTTGTTGTTATTAAGCTGTTTAAGAGCCAATCGAATCTCCTGCAGGCTGACGTCCGGGATATCTTCGGTGTAATGCCGGGTTAATCTTGCTCTAGGGTCTTCAGCAAGATTTAATGCGGGATTTGTCGTCGAAGTGTAGAGCTGTCCATAGAAATTCTCGACTTCCCTCAAAAGCTCGGGCCCGGACGTTATGATCTTGCCGTAGTCAGTTTTCAGCTTGCTTAGCCGGCTATGCCCAATAGTCAGATCCCTAGCGAAAACTTTAGAGCCTCTGTTTCGCTCTATAGCCTCCGTTACACGCTCGGTATTATACCAACGTAGATCGCGCTTCAGAGACTATGAAATCTGCTTATTGAACTGTCGGTATCTGCAAGCATCACTTGACGACCGCAAAACCATCTTACGTCTATCTTCCATGAGCTCGAGAGTGTAGTCCGAGAGCTTTTTAGTTCTATTTGTACGGCGAGTCTTAAAATACTTAGTCCCGACCGTACGGACAGCTTCTACAAACCCGTCATTGTATTCATCCACGTCGCCACTTAGGCATTCGAAGCGATTTTGGAGCTCGAGCTGGAAACCTTCAGAGTTATGGATCTGGATGGATGCTGGCCGGAGCGTAGACTTCATCAGGCGAGATCTTTCGGACACTATGTTCAGATTCAATGTGACATCATTGAATATGTGCCTTTTGTCGTCATAATGAAGTCTAACTCGTTTTTAGTGACCCCGTCGGGACTGATCCAAGTCCACTTCCGCTGGTCACGCTTTTTGAAGAAGGAGTTCATCATAAAGAGTCCCTCCTTCTCCATGAAACCAGCTAACGTATGTGTGTGGCCTCGGTGGTTCCGACGTCCAAATCCAAAATTTCCCAGTCCGAGCTCTTCACCGCTCCGTTTCCCAAGTTTAGCGTTGAAGTCCCCCATGATAACGCTGTAGTGAATTTTAGAGCTATGTATGGCTTTAGAGATGTCCTCATACATAGTCTCTACTTCCTCGTCGGAGTGTGCCAAGGTCGAGGCGTATACCTGAATGACCTTCAGCGAATACCGTTTGGTTATTCTGAGTACCAGGAACGCCACCCTGGTCGACACATTCTCGATCTTCACTACATTGTCCACAAGCGACCTGTGGACGAGGAACCCGACTCCACCTTGGGACTGATGGTCGCCCTCCCGGAAATAGAGCAAGTTACCGGATTTAAGGATTATCGATTCCTCACCCTCTCTTCGGACTTCCGATAATCCCAGGACACCCCATCGTAACTTGCTCAATTCTTCCTCCAGTTCAATAACCCTCTCGTCGGCCCGCAGTGTGCGCACGTTCAGTGTTGCCGGGTCGATCCGTCGTTGTTTGTGGTAGCCGGATCTCTGCCGGAGATTCTTCGCACCCCTTGCCCCGCCGTTACCTTGGCCGCTACCACAATGACCAGGAATAGCGGAGCTGCCGGGGACTAGGGGCCTTGGCTTAGTTGTGTGCATCATTGGGGGGGTTGCGCTATAATCCCCACGCTTGGTAGGCGGGTTGGGGATCGCAGGATTTGATATTCCACAGAAGAAGCGCTGCTGCCCGCTTCCCTGTTGAGTTCCCTTACTTACGACACCCACGGGAGGATATGGGTTGGTACTATTCTAAGCCCGGTACCACACGGGAGTAAATCCAAGTAAACCAATAAAATCAAGTTTTCGTAGTATTCGATTATTTGATATCATATCTTTGGTTTCTTTAAATTCTGTGTTCGAAATTCAGAAGAAGACTATTGAATGAAATTGTGAATGTGCCAGGTTCAAAACTGCATAAAAACTTTTTGCTCGACCTAATATAAAATTTTAGCTAGGACCAAACGAAACTGAAAATGCAAGGTGGGCTAATAGATGTGTCCAGAAGTGTATTTGTATAAAGGCTACAATATTAGGTATTTGTATAATATTATTTAGAAGACAATAAAGCTTGGGACTGAGTTGCTCGCTCTGCTAAACATTGTTATTAAGCAATATCCGGAATTATGTCACAATTATGACATTTTAAACACATTTTTTTTTTAAATCACGTACATTATAATAAACATTTTAATGTTTAATGTCTGGGCTTGAAAGACGATGATCCCTGAGTTTGTTTCGGCTATTTCTTCTCAGAGGTCAGAGTCAGTTAGGAAATGCCGGCTCCATCTAGTTTAAAAAAATATGACGTGTAAAAGTGATCAGTGATCCTACTTAATAAACGATTTCATTTCATATCGTCTTTTGTAATCTGATATGCAAGAAATTATATTTGAGGTTTACCCAGCACGCACTTTTCTTTTTTGATTGATTACGATGGCATATTCGTCTAGCCGTTTAAACACTTCTTGTAAATGACGTCGGTGTTCGCTGGCTGATGATGACGTCACTAGTATGTCGTCTATATACACGAAAATAAAGTCGAGTCCAGCTAAGACTGTGTTAAGGAATCTGACAAAGGTTTGACCTGCATTTCGTAGTCCGAACGGCAGTCTTGGAAATTCTAATAGACCGAACGGGGTAATCACTGCGGTTTTCTCTGCCTCCTGTACTGGCTATAGGCTATAGGCCATTTTCAGATCGATTTTTGAGTATATGCTGGTTCCTGGTAATAGGTACGTGAAGTCTAGTACTCTTGGAATCTGGTATCTATCCGGCACGGTGATCGCTTTCAATCTTCTGTAATCTCCACATAGACGTAGTTCACCATTTTTCTTTGTCACCACGAGCAATGGGCTTACCTACGGACTATTAGAAGGCCTACATAATCCTGTCTCTAACTTATGCTCCATCTCATTCTTTACTCTTAAATTTTTGTCCGCCGGTATAGGTCTTGACTTGGAGTAAACAGGGTGTCCGTTGGTGATGATTTGATGCACCACTTTATGCTTGGGTTTCGAATATGCGTCTAGCGGTATTAATATGTTCGGATATTTGACCAAAATGTCTGCATAAGCGTCGGTGTGCTTGACTTCATGAACTCTGCGTTTCTCTGAAGTCCAGTTGTACTATCTATTAATCGTTTGTTTCAATATCCACCAAAATGTTATGTTTTTCTAAAAAATCGGCGCCCAGTATTGGTTGCATAATGTCAGCAACTATGAAAGTCCATCGGTACGACCGTCTTTTTTTTTTTGTGGGCTGGGAAATCATCAAATGACTTCTCCCGCTCTGGGCGGAGCGGAAGGGCGTGTCAGACTTTTACTGACTAAAACCCACCCGTGTTTCTTAATTTGCCTGTGCGATGGCCAGGGCCACGGTTTCTTGTTTAACCAACCCGCAACCCTGACCCAGGAGGAATCGGTCTTCGTCCCGGTCATCGGACCCGTCACGATGTGCTGTCATCTCTTTGAGGCGCGCGTGAAACACGATGCGCAGTCGACTCGGGCCTGGTCCTTACCGGGCGGCGAGCTGCCTACTGCTCACCGCCCGCAGGCCCGCGCCTACGGTGGCTGGGAGTTCGTTGTCGTCTCCAAACCAGAGCGTCTTCTGTGGCGGATAGTGACGTGAGGGCGCTGGGATTCCCGCTGTCTCACGCGCTCCGCCTCCTCCTTTGCCAGCATCACTGCTTCGCAGAAGGAGGTGACGGCCTGCCGTGCACTCTCGCTCCGGACCATGGCCTGTACCAGGGTCGAACTCAAGAGATCGCCGCTACGAAAACACGGCGGTGCTCCACCCAAGCCGGGCAAACCTCCACCGTATGCTCCACCGTGTCCTCAGAGCGATCCACACAATTGTGACACCCTGGCTTTTCCTCCCGCCTCATACGGAACAGGAACCTCCCGAAACAACTGTGTCCGGTGAGGACCTGCGTCAGGCAGAAGGTGAGGGCGCCGTGGCGCCTCTCTAGCCACTCATCAAAGAGGGGACTTACCGCCGCTATTGTGGCGTGCCCAGCACTGGGTTGCGACAATAGCACTCTCCATGCCATGAGATCTCGCCGGAGCTCTGTCCGCCGTACCGCGATTTCTCGCGGCAGCGGAGTTATGCCCCGGCGTTTCGCCTCCTCTCGCCACTCCCACATGTGGGCGAGGGTTTTGGCCTCCAGATCCCATGGCGGCAATCCGGCAAGGAGGCTCGCCGCCTCAGCAGTGACCGAGCGATATCCCCGGACCAGCCGAACGGCCATGACCCTCTGGGACGCGGTCAGGCATTGGGCTAGTCGCTTCCTTAGCGACCGCGCCCACGCAGGTGCCCCGTAAAGGGAATAGATTAGGGAGGAGCCACCTCAGGGCAGCCCCGGTCCGTTCCAGTCTGGGTGCCAAACGTCGGAAGTTTTCCTCGAAGTTTCACCGGCTGTCGAGGACGAGTCCCAGGTCCCATCGTCGACCCGACGCTGAAGTGAACCCCTCCTACCGTTATGTGGCAACCCGACGGTGGCGCATTCCGAGGACCATGAAAGCACATGGCTTCAGATCTATGCAGGGCCACCTCGAGTCCCAATTGCCGGATCCTGTTGACGATTGTCGCAACACCGAGGGTCGCTGCGTCAGCCGCCGCCTGGTGCGACCTCCCTTGTGCCAGCACTAGCGTGTCATCAGTGTAACAAACTACGCCGACGCCGATAGCGAGGTCGGCGCGCAGCACCCAGTCGTACCCGATGTTCCACAGATGCGGTCCCAGGACGGATCCCTGTGGACCACCGCAGGATATCTCTCGCCGGTTCCACACTCCTTGGTGAATCGGTACGACCGTCTCAAGTTTAGATTTAACGTCAGCGTTTTGTCGCCGTATGTTTTTGTGTTCCGTTAGCGGCGTAGATTTTATACGTGTCGTCTGTTTTTTAAACGGTTTCCTCTTCTAGGTATTGCTGATATGTTAGCGTCAGTATCAACCAAAAAACGATACCCACAGTTTCGGTCGGTGACGTATAGATGGTTTGAAGGAATGATAGCGCTGACGACCTCCTCTGTCAACTGTTTGAGAGTTTTTATAAATAAATAAACTCAAGGCTTAGTTTTCCGACGGATTTGTCCAGTTCCATGGTTTTTCACAGTTCCGGGCTCGATTCCTGTACCGGAAATGATACTTGCATAACCAGTTTGGGTTATCAGGCGTAATCCTCGATCTTAAGAGGGATCTTGGGCGCGACCGGCTTCGATTGTGTCTATAATTATGATGTCCATCGTTGTGAGAGTTGACCTTTAACGCTGCTATTTCCGTTGTTAAATTGCTCATTTGCTTAACCAATTCGGTAATAAGCTGGTTTGGACCACCTGATCTTCCTTTCAGAGTCTTGTCTGCTATAGCGGCAAGGTTGACTAGTTTTGCCGCAACGTCGGTCTGCTTGAAGTGCCCCGTCGCTCCGCATAATGCGGGTAGTAGCATTATGCGGAGCGACGGGGCATTTCCACAGTTTCCACTTGACGTCATGTTTACTTTAGTTATATGCCTCTTGAAAAAAACCTAAAACCAGTGAGATCTGCTTGTAAAAGGCTGATTAGGTTGAGCAGTGCAGTTATATGGACACGGGGAACTCACGAAAAAATTACTTTAACTCGCGGCACCTGTAAGTAATATCGGGGTCACCAGATGTAAGTGTACCTACTGTGTACGTTTGTATAATGAATCAGATAAATAAAACGACTGTTTCGTCACAGAGCGGTCCTGGTGCGTGTGGTCTGCGTCGCTGGCGGAGCTCCGCGCGTGCTGCTCGCGCCTGCAGTGGAGCGTGGTGCCGCAGCACATGCGGGGGGACCTCGCCCTCCCCCGCCTGTCGCGCGCCGCGGCCGCCGCACTGTCCGCGCCCGCGCCGCCCGCTGTGGCCGCGCTGGCCTACGACCTGCTGCTGGTGCTGGCTGAGCCGCTCGTGTTGGACGACGGTCAGTACCTCACTCCCTCCCCCCTAGCCCCTCCCCCTAGTAAGTACTGATTTTAGGTTTTTTAATCTATAGGAAGTAATAATCCTACTTCCTATAGATTAAAAAACCTAAAATATAAACTAACTAATAAACTAGCGCTCTTTACCATCAACGATTGTATCACTGCTTACCATCAGACGGCATTGCGGTCAAGTACAGTTTATAATTATAAAAAAAGACAACGGCTTCCCGCGATCATTAAACCTGAATAAATAAAGGTTTAATATGCTGCTAGGTGTAGTATTGATCGCGACGATAAAATATTAACTAGAAAATGAACGCTAATTAAAAGTTAGCCAGCGTTGTGCGTCTTCACTGTACACTGACGTCACTCGATACAGTCTACATTCATATTAAATTATTTCAGGCAATCGTAAACTTGACGCACGTTCAGGACCTTGTCACATTAGAACACAAAATTATCATAAACAACCTGTACAGTGAAATTGTTACTATTGTTTGTGAGTCAGCCGGCAAGAGTTGTGGATTAGTAGGAAATTGTAAAAGAAAAACTTATGTTACAGGCTGGAATAGATATGTAGCTGACGCTCATAGGGGGGCTCGATTTTGATTTCAGAAGTGGATATCAGTTGGAAAACCTGTACATGGGTCAACGTATCAAAAAATGCGAGAAACGTGGTGTCATTTTAAATCCCAGCTAAAATGGTGTCAAAATAATAAAAGGATAAGGATAAAAATTTTGCAAAGTTTTGGAAAGAGACCAACAAACTGAACCCAAGACCGAGTGTTCCCGTGAGTGTACAGGGCAATAGCGATCCTGTCCGGATTGCCAATTTGTTTAGAGATCATTTTACGGTGCAATCCCGCTAGGTCCTGCATCTGTGGAACCGGAGGAGGAGCTGCGTGGGGGGTCGAGGTCAGTGCATATCGCAGCGAAGGATGTTCCGCGGGTGGTGGATAACATGAAGCGAGGAAAATCCCCGGGCCATGACTCACTGAGTATTGAACACCTGCAAAATGCGGGTGTACATCTGCCAAGGGTTCTCGCCATGTTGTTCCCCCTCTGTGTCAGCCATTCGCATTTACCCGGGGATATGTTAAATACTGCAGTGGTACCGATAATTAAGAACAAGACTGGAGACGCTTCCAGCATTGGCAACTACAGACCGATATCTCTTGCTACTGTGATAGCGAAGGTCCCCTGGACGGTGTGATTGAAACATATTTATGTAAACATGTAACTCTACATGATGCCCCGTTCGGATTCAGAGCTGGCCTGTCCACTAAAACAGCAGTACTATGTCTCTAAACACACCGTCCAGTACTACACCAGCAGAAGCACACCTGTCTACGCCTGCTTTCTCGATTTAACGAAAGCTTTCGATCTGGTGGCGTATGATAGGTTGTGGCAGAAGCTGTCAAGGGATACCGACCTGCCACATGAGCTCATAGCACTCCTCAAACACTGGTATGGCAATCTGAGAAATTGTGTAAGGTGGGCGGGATCGCTATCGGACGAGTATGGTTTGCAATGTGGGGTGAGGCAGGGGGGGGTGAGCTCGCCCCGACTTTTCAACCTGTACACGGACCGGTTGATTCGTGAGCTCAGCAGCGCTCGGGTTGGCTGCTCTATTGAGGGTGTTGTGGTCAATAACATCAGCTATGCCGACGATATGGTGCTTCTGAGCCCATCGATTAATGCACTCAGGAAACTGATTGGGATCTGTGAGAGATATGCGGGGGCCCACGGGCTCAGATACAATGCAAGCAAAAGCGAATTCATGGTTTTCAAATCAGGCACTAAAACATATAACACCATTCCACCGATTTTCCTGAACGACAGCGAGTTAAAGCGAGTAGCCTGCTTCAAGTATCTGGGCCACTGGGTCACCGAGTCTCGTGCGGATGACCAAGACATGGAAAGGGAACGCAGGGTATTATCCATCAGAGCAAACATGCTGGCCCGTAGGTTTGCGCGTTGTACTAGGTGAAAACGACACTTTTTAAAAGTTATTGCCAGTCATTTCCTACATGCAGCCTTTGGGTCAAACCCACGAAAAAGTCTTGGGATACCCTGCGAATCCTATACAACAACTCGTTCAGGGTGCTGATGGGGCTGCCGCGCTACTGTAGCGCATCAGGAATGTTTGCTGACGCACGTGTGGATGGATTCGCGGCGATAATGCGCAAAAGATCTGCGTCCCTGATGCGTCGGGTGCGCGACAGTTCCAACAGTTACCTGCAGCTCATTACTGAGAGGTTGGACTCAGACTGCATTTTTATGGAGCACTGGACAAAGGCGTATATTGTGTTCTCTTGACTGGTGGGCTCCGTCTAGCTTTTGTAATTAATTTACCTACCTAGTTTGAATTTGTCATTTTATTTTAGTTTTTAAATTTGACATTTTATTTTATTTTTGATTTTGGCATTTTATTTTATTTTTAAATTTTACATTTTGTTTTTTAATGATTCTGACATAACATAATGCTCAAATGTATTATTGAGTTTTTCAGTCCAATTTTATTTTATTTTGGAATGTTATAATACCTATGTATGTTTTTAATAGTTGATAAATAATTTAAATGTATTTTGTGTATGTGTTTTTACGAAAAACTATATTCTGATGTAAATAAAAAATATTATTTCCTTTATTTCATCTTAAACACATATAAATTACATTTTAAATATTTTTATATAAAAAACATTTGAATATATAAAAAATAGTAGTCCACCGGTATCGGGAACAGTGTTCAAGCTACCGGCGGTTAGGGTTCCAGAGACAGGGACTTCCTGACGATGCGAGCCGTGTCCAGCAGTACCGCTTTCTGAATCAAGCCCTTGATCCAGCTGCCTAACGAGAGAGAGCCTCCTGAGGTGTTGGTCGAGGCTCTTGGCTAGTAAGCCACTGGCTGTCACGACTATCGGTACAATGATTGCTGAATCCACTTCACACATGTCGACAACCTCGTGAGCCAAGTCAAGATACTTGATTTGTTTATCTTTCTCGGCTTTATTATTATTATTAAACAAATTAAAGTCGCTTTTTTCATAATAGCACGATGAATTTGTTTATTTCGTTTATTCATTTAACATACATATAATTGATATTTTTAAATATTTATATAAACACATAAAAACATTTAAAAATATACAAAATAGTAGCCCACCGGTATCGGGAACAGGGTCCAAGCTACTGGCGGTCAGGGCTCCAGAGAGAGGAACTTCCTGACGATGCGAGCCGTGTCCAGCAGTACCGCTTTCTGAATCAAGCCCTTGATCCAGCTGCCTAACGACAGCCTCCTGAGGTGTTGGTCGAGGCTCTTGGCTATTAAGCCATTGGCTGTCACGACTATCGGTACAATGATTGCTGAATCCACTTCCCACATGTCGACAACCTCGTGAGCCAAGTCAAGATACTTGATTTGTTTATCTTTCTCAGCTTTCACGAGGTTCTCATCATGTGGAATGGTTATGTCAACAATCATTGCACGCCGCTCTGATCGATCCACCAGCACTATATCAGGCTTATTGGCAACAATAGTCCTGTCAGTGATGATGGATCGATCCCAGTACAATGTGATATGGCCATGTTCGAGAACTGGGTCGGGCATATACCTGTAGTACGGCACCTCCGATTCCACAAGGTTGTATTTAAGAGCAAGTTGCTGTTGAATTATCCTGGCTACAAGGTTGTGCCTATGCAAGTACTCTCCGTTAGCTAGACGTTTATTTTGTTATTATTTTTTTAATAATTATAAACTAGTGCTGGACTGCAATCCCGCCTGATGGTAAGCAGTGATGCAATCGTTGATGGTAAAGCGCACTAGTTTATTAAGCCTTTTCACTTAAAAAACTTAGGAATAGGAAGGATGACGGCAGTTGAGCGAGGTGATGCAATGTTAAACCCAAGACCAAGACGACCAAACGATGCTGCTCTAAAGGGAGATTGATCTGGAGACTCTCCACGATCAAACTCCCGACACAACAACATTTGGCGCATCGTACCCGCCACACATCGCAACACAACTGCTCAAACCCGTCCTCCGTACGGCTTCTCCAGACATCATGCCGGAACACGACGAATCGCTTGGTGGCAAGGCTTTGTCTGGTGGGTGGTAAGGTTGTTGGTGAGTGTCGTGGTGGCCTAGTGGCTTTAACCACTAGGCCACCAGCCTCTCAAGTATGAGTGCGCGGGTTCAATTCCAGGTCAGGCAAGTACCAATGTAACTGTTCTAAAGTTATATGTACTGAAGGTGAAGAAAAACATCTTGAGGAAACCTGGACTTTTAAGTCTGAAATCGCCAACTCGCATTGAGCAAGCATGGTGATTACGCTCAATCCTCTGTATAAGAGGAGACCTGTGCCCAGCAGTGGGACGATAAAAAAGAAGGTTGTTGATGATGATTTCAAGGTTTTAAGTATGGTTAAGGTGTTTGTATGACGACCGTAAAATGTATCCTTTCAGCGGAAAAACTGAAGCTGTGGAGTGAAAACAGCGCGGAAGGTGAGGAAGAGATGGCGCGACCACATTTCTGTCTGGACTACTTCCACGACGCCTTCATGCATCTCTACGAAATCGTCGACGCCGCGCTCAGCTCTGTCGTGTGAGTTATGCACATACAATGTTTTAGTTTTATTATAGTAACAGAAATACGTAAATAGGTACATATATGAAATAAATTGAATCTAAATTGTCTTGAATGTTAGCTGCTTTGGAATCAAGCAGACAGGGTTTCACTGCACAATATTCTGGAAACAATGTTGCACGGCGTTTGAATTGTGCGCAACATTTTCTGCAACATCGTTCGGCCCGTAAACAATGTGTTTTCGTCCAGGTTGGGTGAGGGCACGTGCGAAATGGTGGCGTTATCAGACACGTACTTGGTGGCGCTGGGCTGGCTGCTGCTGGCCGACGTGCTAGCGGCGGTATGCCAGCTGGCGCGCGGAGATCTCACACACCATTACATCCAGATATACAGGTAACTGTCTTATAATCAGTACATTGTTATAAATGTAACTTATGTCCATGGCATAAGATTCAATATTGCGTGACATGCAGTACGTTACTTTTACGCCTTATATCTTGAGACCTAGGCATTGTAAAGGTACAATATAAAAAACTCATTGCAAGACCTAGGATGGCCTATCGAATGGTACAGGTTTCATCAATATTGTCAACGAAGTATCGACATCGAAATTTCTAGAAACTCGTCTCGAATGAAGTTCCTGTAGGTACCTGCTGAACGTACTCGAAATTATGCGCTATTATTATTAATTCTAGACAGATCTGGAATGTTCGATCAGCTGACCTATATAATGCGACGTGATGCAAGCGCGCAGTCAGTCTGCATTTGAGTATCGACGCGAATCAAGCGACACTTAAGAAGCGATAAAGGACGAGCGGTCTTTGAGAATATCTACAGTGACAACCCAACGAGAACTTTGAACACTACGTCAAGTAACATCTGTAGTGTTGTTGTGTGTGTACGATACGGACTTCGTGGACTGGGTGGAAGACTTCAAAAGGCACCCGACCCCCGAGGAATGAGGTCAGGTAGTGTGGGATTTTTACCTCACTAAAACCACCCCGGTGATCACAATCTGCGCCTAGGGGTGGTCCCGGTTCCTCTTAAAAGACCAATTCCGGAACCCTTCCTGCGCAACGCCTGTAAGGCACATCCCAGGGGAGACTCTAAGATGGCCTCTCCTAAACGTCCTATGCACGGCAGCATGTGACCCTGACCACTATGCCACCGTCTTCCCTGGGGTTACTTAGTGGGCAGGCAGAGTCCCCGCTCTGTGTGTCCGCGACCCCAAAGGTCCACCTACCTCAATAAGTAGACGGGTTTCGGCGTATTAAGCGCCAAGGCGGTTGCTTTCTCGACGCCTCCTTCTCCGAGCAGGATCAGCCCTCTCTCGATCCCGTTCGGCGGCTTCCTTCTTGGCCATCACGGTCTCACAGAAGGAAGCTACTTCTTTCCAATTCTCTGTCTTTCCCAGCGTAGCCCTTACTACTGCCGGCAGAGACAGGTCTCACCCGATCCCAGCAACCAGCACCCGCCGCTCGGAGTCCCATGCAGGGCACTCCTCGAGCGTGTGTTGTGCAGAATCTAGGCTGCCTTCGCAATGGTGGCAATTTGCTGTGTTCTCCCGCCCAATTCTGTTCAGGTACTCACCGAAGCAACCGTGTCAAGTGTACAAGTACCTGTGTGAGCCTGAAGGAGATGCGCTCCCTTCTTTTCAGCCAGGCTTCGAAGTACAGCAGAATGGCTTCAACAAAGCGCTTGTGTCACGTAGCAAAATGTGACAGTGCGACATGTCTCGTATCTGGATGGAGCGACATTAGAGTTGAGCCATCGAGCTGAGAGATGGCGTCTCCGCCGGTCTCCGTCGGCCTGTTGCCGCGCGACGTGTTCGAGTTGGTTAGTGACTTGTCGCGTATGTGTGTATTACCTCCACAGAGAGCGCGGCTACACGGAGCCGCTGCTGACGGCGGCGCTGCGCCTGTTGCCGCGCGACGTGTTCGAGTACGGCGTGGAATCGCGCGCCGGGCCCGCGCCTCCCGCCGCCATCGACCTTTTCCTGCGCGTCCACTTCAGGCCCAACCAAGGTGAGCCCTACCGAGCCGGCCCAGTGCGGATTGGTAGACGTCATATGTCTTAGATTTTTTTTTTTTTTGACATGCCGGTTTCCTCACTTCCACTTTTCTAGATATTCACGCCTTGTTTTATAAAATTCGGTAGACATACTTCGTAATGACCTTCACTTACCACCGGCTTACCTCAGCGATACTTATTCATGAGAATAGGGTATATTGTGCATGAAGTATTGATTGGAATAAAACGAATGTAGTTCAGTCTTCTCAAGAATTTTAACTAAGTAGTTTGCGCACACACGTCTTACACTATTATGCAGCAGTTGCTAAGATTCTGGTGTTGGAAAATATCAAATGGTGAACACTTACAATGGGTATGTCACATTACCCTAAATTTGGTCAATCCATGGATCCGCCGTCGCAACCAGCATCTCCAGCCTGTGCCATCCTTATAGAGGCGATCGGGTGCGTATCCCATGATTTTCGGTTTATACTTTACGGGTTTTGACTTATGAAGGTTTACGGTTTTCGGTTCTGATTTACGGTTTCACTTCCGGATTACTCTGAATGTCAAAGTAACGTCCTTTCGGTAAACCGCGCCTGCTGTATAGTTGTGTATGTGTTAATGTGTTGTCAGAGCCGGCGCGAGGGTCTGACATCAGCTCGCTGGCGTGTCGCGCGCTGTACCGCGGCGTGTGTGGGCCCGGCACGCCAGCCGCGCGCGGCTGGTGGGGCGCGGCGCCCGTGCCCACCGCGCGCCTTCTGGAGCGGCTCGTCACCGCATACGTGGCGCCGCACGCCGTGCGCGAACAGCTCGCGCACCTGCAGCAGCGCGCCGGCGAGATTGAGGACGCCGAGGTACGTCACCACTGTGTCACCCACTGTGCGGGTCCGGCACGCCCGCCGCGCGCTGGTGAGGGGCGGCGCGCGTGCCCACCGCGCGCCTTCCGGACCGCACTACTGATCACAACCTACTCCTGTACCACAGATCCGTATCGCGTGGTCGTCGAACGAGGTGACGTGCGTGTACAACGTGGAGGAGCGCCTCATCGAGCTGCGAGTGTGGCTGGCACGCTCACACCCGCTGGGGGCGCCGCGACTATCGGCGCCGCACACCCAGGGGCCCGGCGCCAACACCCACTGGGTGGCGCTGTACCTGTCCTACCAGGTGCGTCATACCTAGCCGAGCGATGAGTCGGGTTACACGAGTAACGTCAACGACTTGCCTTTTTAGTGTACAATTTTTTTCCAAACTCAATCCGAGAGTCGAATTACCTCAAACTTAGACCTATGCTGAATTGTATGAAGAATGCCGAAACCTGTACCAAACGCTTATTTAAATTATATTTCCCTTAAATACTTAAACACTTTTTGACTAATATTACCAAAATATGAATCATTATTAAATCCGTGTTTACGAAATGTTCTAAAAAAGTTCGATAGCCCAAGTTCTTACCTTTAAATGCATTTCCGGTAGTCAAGAAATTGATTGATGCCATTGCCAGCACAAAAAAAAATCTATTCCAAGCAACAAAAATCGTTAAGATAAATCGATCACAGAACGATTGCTTAAACGATTAAAATGATTTTACATTCATTAGAAGGCACAGATAGTGAATAAAAAAATCTGTTTTTTGTGATTTTCGAATAGAAATAGGTACACACAGCCGCACATCAAGTTATAAATAAAGGCCATTTTCGTTGTGCAACTGTATATCGTGATGTGCTGCTGACTGTACACCGATTTAGCTACTAAACTTAATTTCAGACTGAATAATCAATTTATTTATTAATCGATTATTTTTTAAGCGATATCGATTCTAGACATTTTAAATCGCGATAGCAACACTCCTAAACAACTGTCAAATGTCAACCCCCTCACAACACCTCGTTCTCGTTCCTGTGCGTTACATCGAATAGTTCCTTTGCCGTCATGTTGGCAATAATGCAAATTAGTGTGAGAGAGAGAGAGATACAGAGTGCATTTACCTTGTTTACGTTATTGAAAGGCATGCAAACAACATGACGGCAAAGTAACAATTTGATGAAGCGCACTATCGTCGCTTATGAATCGTTCGTATTTATGTTATTTTGACTTCTTGCTTGTTGTTTTTGTCCTTTTTGCCCGCTGAGTTGAGCTTTGTTCCTCTGGGCCGAATTTCCCTTATATATTATAGTGAATGATATCTTGCAATATTTTAGGCGAGTTTTTTATAAGAAAAAATCTCAGTACTGCGGATTCGAAAACAAAAACGCTTAATGCCAATGGTAATATTAAACAATAAGGGGGTGCACGATGTCCAGTACATACTAAAACATTATATTTTTGCAAATCTTTCTCAAAGTAATGTTATTAACCTTTTGAACGCCAATCACTTCTATACAAGTTCGAGATTTTCGTGCCCTCAGCGCCACTACTTGATTAGAAGTAATCACAGTATAAAATAAATTTACGACTTTTACAAGACCTTTTATTTTGTTTTTATGGAAATTTGCCCTGTTATCAACCATATTTTTATCTTTTTCACGCATAATAAGTTCTTATTTGTTTAATTTTCAATAGAAACAAAAACGCCAGAAAATATTTTAATGCCCCCAGCGCCAATTACTTGATATCAAGTAAGCCAGTGATGGGACACCACGAAGACCTCGCTATATTTCATCTCGTCGAAATGATCATAAATACTATTATTGCAAGAAAATGACGTAAATACATAATATTTTATAAATATTGCACACTTTAAACTAGGTTTTATTCACCTTAATCAAGAATTAATAGGTTTTCTAATCATTGTCGATAGTGAAACCCCGTTTGAAAAACCCATCCCTACAAAGTTAGTTAGTTAGCGGTCCGTACACGCCACCGACGTGTATAGAAGGAAATCTGTGACGTCATAAGCGGACGGGTTTCAAGGTCATAGTGACCTTGTGCATTTTAGTGTAGTGCAATGTTTACATCTCGAGTTGGCGCACGTGTCCTTAAAAAAAAATTGTGACTGTGAATATGACGAATTATTGCGAGTTGTTCAAGTCTGAATCAGAATTTTGAAATAGTTCGTCGTCTTGACATTCCGTTATGTCGTCAACTTCCGTTTCAGGAATTTTCTTCAGTTTTCTATTAGTTTCTACAAACCAGAAAAATCATTACGAGTATTTAGCGACACCATTAAAAAAAAAGGTCTTGTGTAAAACAGACACTTACCCTCCATTTTATTTTATTTTTTAAAACGTAGAAAACCACGTATTTAGCTTCTATTAATTGTATTTGTTGTAAGTAAACGAAATAAATTATGCAGGAATCGGTTGAGTTTATGCACGTGTAACTCGACCACAGTGAATATAAAATATATACCATAGAAATCTAGACATCCCTAGAACAGAAAGGATTTTTACGTGCCTCTAGCGCCAACTACTTGATATGAAGTAGAAGGATTACATTTGGAGACAAATAGGGATGTGCCTTGTAGAACACACGTCTAATAAATTTAAAATTCTTTTCTTTATTGTGGGGAATATATCCAGCCCCCTAATCGGCGAACACATCTTTGTCAAATGATTGCGACTAGTTGGGATCGTTTGAACCGAACGGACCAATGGGCGGTCCGAACGATACCAACTGATGCCAACTAGTCGCAATCATTTGACAAAAATGTGTTCGCCGATTAGGGGGCAGGTTTTCATATTGTTTTTTTAATGAAATAAAATAAAATATGAAATTACGATTACAGTTTTTATTTAGCTTCGTAAATTGGTGAATAAACATTATTTTAAATGTATAATATTATTTGTCGATAGGACACTAATCTCATCCCTACGTTTTACTATACATACGTTATACATTTGTAGTGTGGCGCAGGAGGACACATCGCGTATTATATAGATGGGCGTTCAAAAGGTTAATGCACGATGTCCAGTACATACTATAACATTTAATTTTTTTTTCTATTCGCGGTTCACAGGAAACGATGCGTCTAGGAATTTCGATGTCGACTCTTCGTTGCCAATATTGAGGAAACCTATTCGATAAGTCACTGTAGGCCTAACAACGCATTTTTAGATCGTACCTCTACAATGGCTTGGTCTCAAGACCATAGGGTTTAAAGTTACGTAAGGCATGTAACGTAATATTGTGCATTCGTAACAATATTTTGTACTTCACTACATATTATAAAACAAAGTCGCTTTCTCTTTCCCTACGTCCCTCTGTCTGATTAAATCTGTAAAACTGCGCAACCGATTTTGATACATTATTTTTAGTAGATAGTGATTAAAGAGGAAGGTTTATAAGTATAGTAACATCCATTAAATAGTGAATGTGAGCAGATGTAATGTGAAGAGTGTTCCAGAACGGCACGCTGCTGAACGCGCTGAAGATGTGGACCCGAGCGGTGAGTGCTCGCGTGGAGGCGGCGCCGCAGTGCTACATCTGCTACTGTCGCCTGCAGCCCGGCTCGGGCCGCCTGCCCAGAGTGCTGTGCTACCAGTGCAAGAACAAGTTCCACACCGTCTGTCTGCGCAAGTGGTTCGCCACCAGCAACAAGTCCAACTGCCCGCTGTGCCGGTCTGCCTTCTGATGCCGCCACTTAACTCATCCCGTCGAGAAGCCCATCTCTTGTGTCCGAGAATACTTTCGACTTTGTTATGTTGGAACAGTAATGATCAATACATAACTTCGTACAATGCTACAATATGGAGCTGGTTGGCTGACTATAATAGTTTAATAATTGAATGTACACATAAATCGAATCTTTTATTTTCTAGATCAATTTTTAAATGACTTGATCCGGTACAACTTTGGCGAAAGGGTTTTTTATACCATGTAGGTATTTATAAATAATGTAAGTAATAAAATTAGAACAGTTAAACTCACAAAACAGGAAGGTTTGGGATGATTACTTTGCGTGGGTGGATTATATACAGTATGTTAAATAACAGAGGGCGTTCCCTTAAACTCGTTAATATATATCATTAATAGATTAAAATAAAAATATCAGCATAGAAAAATAAGCATAAAAAAATCCGAATAAAAAAAAATTCTAATTGGAAATAAATTTGAAACCTCCTGTTTTAAATCAAAATAGTAGCGTAGTATCATAAACAAATTGCGACCTTGCCGTCTTTCAAGTTCGCGTGTACAGTGTGTTTCTTTTACATGTCAATTTAAAATTTTTATTGAATATTTTCTTATTGGAAAAATTTTAAAAACATATTGTTTTCGAATGGAAATATTTTTTTTAGCATGTATGTATGCTATACTATTTCGGGTTAACGGGAACGCCCTCTGTTAGTTAACATACTGTATATTTGCGTCGCGCAAGGAGCTTTGCTAAGCTGTCGGCAAAAGTCAGGAACTCGTAATTAGTGTTGTGAAGATTGGAACTTCATGATATTGTCGCTCCTAGCTGTAAATAAAGAAGAATTTATCATGACATGTTCGAATTTTATTTTTTATTCAAATCTCT
This sequence comes from Sesamia nonagrioides, assembly GCA_017933935.1. Taxonomy (NCBI): domain Eukaryota; kingdom Metazoa; phylum Arthropoda; class Insecta; order Lepidoptera; family Noctuidae; genus Sesamia; species Sesamia nonagrioides. The sequence goes on from JADWQK010002063.1 coordinate 3,365,852, forward strand.
GCTCAGTTTTGAAAGGAAGTATCGACTATTACGGTGCTGTGGTGTGCGTTCGCGCAGCGGAATGTTGTTGAATTTAAAGATTTTAAATATGCAGATATTTAGTGTATGACGTCGTATAATTGTGTATGGTAAAAAAAATTGTGCACGCAGCCATTGTGGAGCAATTCACCAAAAACTGATTCCGCTGGGCGTACGTTGTCCTGGCGGAACTTTTTTTAATCCATTGACTTTAGAAAAAAGAGATGTGTCCAAAAATTAGTGTGTATTTGTGTGTAATTGTGTATGTATGAATAAAATTTGTGCATGCATAGACTTCGGAGAAATTCAAGTTTCCGCTGCGCGAACGTTTGGCCATTAGCTAGTTTTCATATAAAGCGCTTACATAGAGAGCTGTAGATTTTTACATACGTTGTTTTGAATTTGTGCATATTTGTGTACAAAACAGATTTAGAAAAAATCGTAGGGCTAAAAAGATAAAAATATAAACGTAAAACACGCTTATTAGGTCTTAGTTCTTAAAGTATGCACTTCGGGGTCTAGATTTTCACGTTTATACAAACCTTGTAAGTGTCTGAAACATATTGCCTAATATCAATGACGTTCCTTTAGTAATTAAAGAGTTATAGGACAATTTACCATGACAAAATTACTCACCCGACCAAGTACGGATAGCTATAAAAAAGCGGCCGTGCAATATATTTAGGTAACATCCCAAAATTTACAGTATAATACCGGCATTGAATTGGTATAGGTGATAACACAATTGTTTCGATATAATATAAAGGTCATTTATTTTTGTACACCTACTATTTTAAATGTGACTATGACAAAGTAGGTACTATTTACGTAGTTACTTTATTTAAGTATGCGCTTGAGATTTGAGATAGATATATTATTTAAGACAAATAAAATTCATACAGCTAATTTCTATTGAATTTCACGGATTAAGATTCTAACTATAGACCCCTCAGGGAAATTAAATAATTACCACAAGTAGGTAAGTACTACTGTTTAGCCTTCTGAACGCCAATCACTTCTATACAAGTTCGAGATTTTCGTGCCCTCAGCGCCACTACTTGATTAGAAGTAATCACAGTAAGTATAAAATAAATTTACGACTTTTACAAGACCTTTTATTTTGTTTTTATGGAAATTTGCCCTGTTATCAACCATATTTTTAACTTTTTCACCCATAATAAGTTCTTATTTGTTTAATTTTCAATAGAAACAAAAACGCCAGAAAATATTTTAATGCCCCCAGCGCCAATTACTTGATATCAAGTAAGCCAGTGATGGGACACGGCGAAGACCTCGCTATATTTCATCTTGTCGAAATGATCGTAAATACTATTATTGCAAGAAAATGACGTAAACATATAATATTTTATAAATATTGTACACTTTAAACTAGGTTTTATTCACCTTAATCAAGAATTAATAGGTTTTCTAATCATTGTCGATAGTGAAACCCCGTTTGAAAAACTCATCCCTACAAAGTTAGTTAGTTGTCGGTCCGCACGCGCCACCGACTTGTATAGAAGGAAATCTGTGACGTCATAAGCGAACGGGTTTCAAGGTCATAGTGACTTTGTGCATTTTAGTGTAGTGCAACGTTTACATCTTGATTTAGCTTCTATTAATTGTATTTGTTGTAAGTAAACGAAATAAATTATGCAGGAATCGGTTGTGTTTATGCACGTGTAACTCGACCACAGTGAATATAAAATATATACCATAGAAATCTAGACATCCTTATAACAGAAAGGATTTTGACGTGCCTCGAGCGCCAACTACTTGATATGAAGTAGAAGGATTACATTTGGAGACAAATAGGGATGTGCCTTGTAGAACACACGTCTAATAAATTTAAAATTCTTTTCTTTATTATGGGGAATATATCCAGGTTTTCATATTGTTTTTTTTTTATGAAATAAAATAAAATATGAAATTACGATTACAGTTTTTATTTAGCTTCGTAAATTGGTGAATAAACATTATTTTAAATGTATAATATTATTTGTCGATAGGACACTAATCCCATCCCTACATTTTACTATAGATACGTTATACATTTGTAGTGTGGCGCAGGAGGACACATCGCGTATTATATAGATGGGCGTTCAAAAGGTTAGGTAAATATTTATCATATTGAAGCTTATTAGACTACACACATCAAAAGTGTCTAGGGATCAACATATATTTTTGCAATAACTTTTCTCCTGATTGATATTAATTAAAATTTTCTTTAAGGATTCATCAAATAAAGTGTTTTCGTTTGTCACAGTAACGATAAACCAAGTCACCTTTGCATTAATAAAGAAATTTGCCATTTTCCTAATAAAGGGATATTTGACATTTGAACCACTAACACAAAAGTTCGAAAAAAAGACTGAAATAACAGTTTTCTCTAAAATTTTATTGGGTAACTTAAACAATTAATAATCCGTGTTTCTACCGCGAACACTAACAACACAAGAACATCGGTTTGGCATACTCAAAATGAGTTCATCCAAATCACGCTGTGGAATGGCCGCCCATGTTCGTTGCAACAACAAAAAAAGGTCTTCTTGCGACTGGATACCCTCCATATTCGGCAGAGCTCTTCTCTGTAGCATATCCCATGCATGCTCAATCGGGTTCAAGTCTGGCGACTGAGCAGGCCAGGGCAGGACATTGATGTTAGCTGCGGCGAGAGTCTGTCTTACAACTCTTGCGGTGTGCGGTCGTGCATTATCATGCATTAACTGAAATAAGGGACCGATTTGCACTTGTAGAGGAACGATGACGTCTGATACAATCGTTTCAGCATAAATTTGAGCGTTGAGGTTGCCTCTGATCCAAATCAACTCAGTTCTTCCGCCGATCCAACCCGGGCTCAGAGCCGTGGGAATGATAGAAGCTGGTTCCCGGCAACGTACTGTGGCTTTAGCTCTGAATACAAGTCAGAGTGTTATCAGTCGACTTTGGACACGTTACCGAAGCACTGGTACCGTGGCTGAGCGCCATGGAGGACGGTATCGCTGCACCACACGGAGACAAGACCGATACATTCAAATCTTAACTCGAAGAGCTCCAACAATAACCGCCATGATGTTAGCCGTGAGGCTTCATCACTCTTCAGGGAACTTAATTAGCGACCAAACAGTCAGAAACCGCTTGCATGAAGTGAACCTTCATTCCCGAAGACCGCTACGGGTACCACCTATAGCAATGCACAATCGTAGGATTCGATATCAATGGGCTCTTGAACACAGAAATTGGGCAGAAGAACAATGGCGTTTCGTGTGCTTTTCTGATGAGTCTCGTTTTGGTATGAGACCGGATACAAGACGTATACGACACTGGAGAACCCCTGGACGCCAACAGCGATTAAAATCCTGCCAGGAAGTCCATCCTTATAGTGGTGGAACCATCATGGTATGGGCGGGTATTTGGATCGGCGGAAGAACTGAGTTGATTTGGATCAGAGGCAACCTCAACGCTCAAATTTATGCTGAAACGATTGTATCAGACGTCATCGTTCCTCTACAAGTGCAAATCGGTCCCTTATTTCAGTTAATGCATGATAATGCACGACCGCACACCGCAAGAGTTGTAAGACAGACTCTCGCCGCAGCTAACATCAATGTCCTGCCCTGGCCTGCTCAGTCGCCAGACTTGAACCCGATTGAGCATGCATGGGATATGCTACAGAGAAGAGCTCTGCCGAATATGGAGGGTATCCAGTCGCAAGAAGACCTTTTTTTGTTGTTGCAACGAACATGGGCGGCCATTCCACAGCGTGATTTGGATGAACTCATTTTGAGTATGCCAAACCGATGTTCTTGTGTTGTTAGTGTTCGCGGTAGAAACACGGATTATTAATTGTTTAAGTTACCCAATAAAATTTTAGAGAAAACTGTTATTTCAGTCTTTTTTCGAACTTTTGTGTTAGTGGTTCAAATGTCAAATATCCCTTTATTAGGAAAATGGCAAATTTCTTTATTAATGCAAAGGTGACTTGGTTTATCGTTACTGTGACAAACGAAAACACTTTATTTGATGAATCCTTAAAGAAAATTTTAATTAATATCAATCAGGAGAAAAGTTATTGCAAAAATATATGTTGATCCCTAGACACTTTTGATGTGTGTATTTAACCAAAGGACTTACAACGTAAGGGTGGAAACTTACAAAGGACACTTCGAACAAAATAATTATGAATATTTTGGTGGGGTGCGGGGGGTGCGGGGTAACACGCTCACATACATAAGTCAAGCAAGTTATTAGATTGTTTGATCCACTAAAATTGCAAAGGGGAACGCTCGGTCATGCCTAGTCCATTGGTTAAATAGTGTAATAAGCTACAATATGATAAATATTTACCTAAACAGTAGTACTTACTTGTAATTATTTAATTTCCCTGAGTGGTCTATAGTTTTTTTTTTTTTTTTTTATAAATTATAAACTAGCGCTTGACCGCAAACCCGCCTAATGGTAAGCAGTGACGCAATCGTTGATGGTAAAGCGCACTAGTTTATTAAGAGCCTATTCACTCTAGCCTTGAAGACACTCAAATTGTAGTCCGACGGAAACACCGCCGCTGGCAAATTGTTCCAGACCCTCGATGTACGCGGTATAAAGGAGGAGGCGAAACGCTTCGTCCGGATCGTAATGGTGTTAACAACGTAAGGGTGGAAACCAGCCGTACGACGGGTCGTCCGATGGTGGCACGGAAATGGGGGAATTAAATCATGCAATTCCCTCGCACACTCCCCAAAATGCATCCTATAGAAAACCGAAAGGCTGGCTACTCTACGCCTATGCTCTAGGCTTTAGAGACCATCTCAAGTTAAATCAGGGTCACCAATCAGCCTCTTCGCACGCCTCTCCACTGAATCCAAAGTGGCCAGGTGACACTTAGCAGCACCAGCCCAAATGTGGCTGCAGTACTCCACACACGAACACGAACGGACCTGTGCTTTGTACAACATTAGAAGCTGCCCAGGTGTGAAGTACTGCCGGACCTTTGCGATAACGCCAAGTTTCCTGGCAGCCACCCTGGCCTTGGACTTAATGAACCGCCCAAAGTTAAGGTCCGAGGAAATCACAACTCCCAAAAGCTGAAGGCGGTCGGTACACTCCAAGGACACATTTCGAAAAGTAGGAGCCAAGGTGAACGGGCTCCTTTTGGCGGTGAAAAGACACGCCTGTGTTTTGGCGGTGAAAAGACACGCCTGTGTTTTGGCGGCATTGAATGCTACAAGATTGGCATTGCCCCATTCGGAGACTGCCTGTAGTGCAACACTCTCTTTCGGACCGGATTGATTCCCTACTAGCCCGAGCATCCGGCAGGTATCTATACAACTGTGCTGTCATCTGCATACCCATAAATACCGGGCATCAGCAGATCGTTAAGAGTCCGTGCACAAAATTCTCTCGCTACAGTTTAGGTAAAATCGTTGCGATGCTATCTTTGTGTGCATCGTTCTAGCAGCTAGACGCACACGCGCGTAAATATCGAGCTTAGTGAACGCTTAAACATTTTTGATCCTTTAGAAGATATTATTCTAAATTATATAAAGATATGATTTGTGAATTATATAAAGTATGATTTGTGATTAGTCAATTTAGCACATTGATATATTTATCACAATTTAGATGAATATTGATACATTTTGACATTAAAAAAATATGGTGTAATGATAGTTTATTACATGGGCAATTTATGAAATAAAAACATATACGGTAAAATGAAACATTAGAATAAGTAATCAACGCGATAATATATCGACGCTTGAAAGGCAATCATATCTAAGCGACAAAAATTCGTAAATTGAGTTATATACAACTATACACCAAACGACGCAGAAAAATCTAGCGGTTCGAATGGTGTATATAACTCAATTTACGAATTTTTGTCGCTTAGATTTCTAGGGTCATCACGAATCGTCTCGCTCGCAGGTTCGACGACTTCCAGCCTCCCGAACAAGCAGGCTTCCGAAAAGGCTTTAGCACCATAGACCACATTCATACGCTGCGGCAAGTTATACAGAAGTCCGAGGAGTAGGTATAACAAACAACTATGCTGGCGTTTGTGGACTATGAGAAGGCCTTCGATTCGATTGAGACTTGGGCGGTGCTACAGTCTCTCCAGCGGTGCCAAATTGACCATCGATACATTGAGGTGATAAAGTGTTTGTACAAAAACGCCACCATGTCAGTCCGTCTCCAGGATCAGGACTCGAAACCGATCCAACTGCAGCGTGGAGTGAGACAAGGAGATGTCATATCTCCTAAATTGTTCACTGCTGCGTTGGAAAATGTCTTCAAGCTCCTGGACTGGAAAGGACTTGGCATCAACATCAACGGCGAGTACATCACTAATCACTGCTGCTAGTCTAATCGCTATCTAATCGCTACTGTTTAATAAATAGTTTTAAACATTAATCTCCGTTTCGCAGATGATATCGTGGTCATGGCTGAGACCCTGGAAGACTTGGGCAAAATGCTCAATGACCTCAGCAGAGCTTCCCAACAAGTGGGTTTAAAAATGAACATGGATAAGACGAAGATCATGTCGAACTCTCATGTCGCACCCACTCCAATTGTAGTTGGTTGCTCTGCACTCGAAGTTGTTGACGAGTATGTATATCTGGAACAAACAGTCCAACTAGGTAGGTCCAACTTCAAGAAAGAGGTGTCTCGGCGAATCCAGCTCGGTTGGGCAGCGTTCGGGAAGCTACGCTACATCTTCTCGTCGTCCAAGATATCACAGTGTCTCAAGACTAAAGTCTTTGACCAGTGTGTGTTGCCAGTGATGACTGACGGAACTGAAACGTGGTCGCTCACAATGGGCCTCATACGAAGGCTCAGAGTCACACAAAGGGCAATGGAAAGAGCTATGCTAGGAGTTTCTCTGCGTGATCGAATCAGAAATGAGGAGATCCGCAGAAGAACCAAAGTCACCGACATAGCTCTGCGAGTCGCTAAACTTAAGTGGCAGTGGGCAGGGCACATTGCTCGTAGAACCGATGGCCGATGGGGCAGTAAGGTTCTGGAGTGGCGGCCACGTACTGGAAGACGCAGCGTAGGGAGGCCCCCAACAAGGTGGACCGATGACCTGGTGAAGGTCGCGGGAAGCCGATGGATGCGGGCAACACAAGACCGGTCAGCGTGGAAAGCCTTGGGGGAGGCCTTTGTCCAGTAGTGGACATCTATAGGCTGAAGATGAAGAAGATATGATTGCCTTTCAAGCGTCGATATCTATGTCCTACCTACTTAAGTATATATAAATTAATTAATTTTCCTTTTGAGTTTTTGCATAACTTAATAATTAGTTTATGGATACTAATATTAAAGTGTAGTACCCATACAACACACCCCTACCTGACCTACATATACAATATCATAATCATCTGCCTAGCCTTTTCCCAACTATGTTCGGACCGACTTCCAGTCTAACCGGATGCAGCATTTAGGAATACGATAGATACCTCCAGTTAGACAGATTTCCAGTATTTAGGTAAACGATAAATAAAACAAAAACATGTCTAAAATATCATTTATCAAAGAATTGTAAAGCAACCGTAAGAAATCTCTTAGATGAACTTCAGGACCTAGCTGCCGGCATTAGCCTCCTATTATTATAAAATGAAGTGTCTCGTAGAGGCATTGAACGAGATTTTCTTGGATCGACAATTTCGGGCAATAGGCAAAAGTTGGTTTTTCGTCTGTGCAGTAATAGTTTTCACATTGTGAATGGTCTCCAAAAATATGTTTTGGGCTGTTGATAATGTCTTTTTGTGAGTTTTTTGATTTGCTCAGTAAATGGAACAGTTTGAGCTCCTCGGAATCTTACTGCTGCTTTCACAGCAATGCGTAATCGGTTCACTCGATCAGAATGTAGTAGCTTGCGTTCGTTTAATGGGATGGACGTATCTTTCATCAAACTTAAATTTTTCCCATTATAATTGCGCATTAAGTGATTGGAACACTCCTCTTTTTCAACCGTAACGTTAGAACATGACCTGCTTTCCAATATGTTTTATACACACTTGAGTCACCATCAGCAATAAGTTTTGCATACACCAAATTATGTGTTTTCACAGATTCTCTAAATCCCTCAGCGATTATTGATTTCTCCATACTAGTGGAAGAGCCAGTATGATTTTTATTACACCGGTGTTTCAGGGGTGTAATATTTTTATTAGCTGCACGGGAACATGTAACACACTATTTATTTTTAATACCAACATGTAATAATTTGCCACTTTTCACCCCTATTATAGCTCCAACGCCCGCTGCGGAAGAAAAATTTGTTTTAAATGAACGTTTTCCCCAAGCAGCATCAGCTGTTACGGCTATAGTTGGTATACCTGATGGACTTACATTGCCACTTTCGAGAGCTATAGAAGCCTCTTCCTTACCAGCTTCTATCATTGTGGCTTCTGCTGTAGTTTTCCACCAGTTAATTAAATTGACGTGACATTTTTCATAAATGGATTTATTCATAAGTGGCAAATCTATGGAAGCTTTGGATTATTTTCTTTACTCTGCAATAAATAGCATATGATCATATAAAGAAAACAGTAACAAGCTGTATTTGATTGAAAGACTTGTGAAATAAAATTAATAAATAACTGTAGGTTATTCATGAGATAACACAGGTCAGCGAGGTTTGGAAGTAAAAAGGGGAGGCCTTTGCCCAGCTATAATAGCTAAGTAGGCTATTAAAAAAAAATGAGATAGCAGAAACATACTGTGCCTACATCAACTTCGACACTCATAGTAGATGACGAAGTGGTATCCAGTTGATTAAAAGTACGTTCTTTAAGCACTTGTCTGGCGCTTGCCATTCCCTCTCTATTCCTCTTTCTTTTATTGATAATTCATAATAATTCATAATTCATTTATTAGTGTGATTTTTGGTAAGTACATTTTACAATGTGATCTTAATATCTAGTAAATCAGTTCCTCAAAAATCTACCATAAAGGCATACACTCTTTAACATAACTTAAAATCATGAAAAGGATTAAGGTAAGAGTACCTATTTCCGTTAATGTCCCGGTAGCCGTTAACTAGTCAGTTTTTTAATATTAGCGTCTTTCTAGCAAAACTAAATTAAAATTTGCAAATAGCAATTTATTCTTGGTACTATTTTATACAATTCTGATGGCGACACTCACCAAAAAGTTTAATAATGTAAAAACTGTGAGAAAATAAAAGTATGGTATAGTAAAATTATCTATAAGTACAAAGTTCTGTCAGTGAACTACGAACCCACCCGGTCGCAGAAATTATCTAGCCATACTTCGACGGATAAAATTAAGGTAAAAGTGTTAATTTTTTTAATAAATTGTGTATATTATTTAAAGATTTAATCTATAAATTGAGGTAAATCTCATCGAAAAGTAAATAATTTTACATGTTACATCTATTGGTACACTCAAACCCCTAATTGACCTAGTACCCGGTAAAAATGTGCGATTTTTACCGGATATTGGTACACTATCAAACCAGTTACATACGTTGCACCAAAACCCGTTATTCTATTCTTATTGCTTTGGAATAGGTCTCATTTTCCTTTGAAACTGTAGATTATTTTAAATATTTTGTGCCGGATACTGGGGCATGCCTTAACAGCTGCATTTAAATCCGTTTATAGTCTTTATTGTCTTGAATTAAGCATTATTTTCCTTTGAATCAAAAAGATGTAGTTACTAGACATTTAGTTTGTTTTGGTACCACGTGAATTTGGTTGCGTTTTTTTTTTTGTATGGTTTACCACTTTTTGTACTGGTTGCGTTACAAGCTTTTCTTGAATCAGCTATGAAGTAGATATATAAAAAAGCCTACTGCGACTAGAATGTGAATAATATGTATTGGAAAATTTAAAAAAATAAACACGTTTATTTCTTAGCAGATGGTAATTTAATTATTTAAACATGGTTTTGGGATTTAACAGCATAGTGGCCAAGTATTTTGTCATGCAACGTACACCGTGGTACACCTACCATGTACTACCATTTGCTCCATGGTACTCCAAACAGTACGGTATATTGTAGTATTGGTACGATATACCGTACGGTTCTCCAAACAGTACGATATATGGTAGTATACCGTACTGTTTGGAGTACCATGGAGAAAATGGTAGTTCCTAGCTGAAACTGAAGCAAGGGCGAAAAGCTCTTGGCTATTTCATTTACATAACGCAGTTCGAGTCCTAACATATGTCATTCTTTTATTTATTTTTTGATGACTATGCCTCATTAATTGGAACTCTCGTCTACATATTCTTACGCCCGTACTTTCCCATATTTCCAGCACGGCTTTCATTTGTACGCATTAAGTCACTCACGTGAGTTCTGATTTGGGAGCAAGTCTCAGTCAGAACAGGTGTTAAAAAATCATTAATAAGTACTAAAGATTGATTTGCCATAATTGAATCTTTCTAGAGATTATTATTATTTAAAGGTAATTATTTTGCATATTTATCTACCTTCAATTATTTTTCGAAAGATCTAACTCATTCCATGTTTTCAAACTTCTGGTGCCGTAAAAACCTTCGAGCTGACTTGCTTGCTTGAGTGTGCCGCCATAATAAGAGATACCCTGGAGCACAGGCAAATGAAGGGACACGGGTGGATTAAAACAGACCCTCACCCTTCCGCTCCGCTCAATGTGGACTTTTTTTGGATGAGAATACATCATATGACTTTTTTTTTTAATAATTGAGCACAAAGCGCCACCTAGGCTGGAGGAAAGCTCAGCTTGGACCCAACAGCGCTATGCCATAGTCGCGACACTTGGTGCCGGTGATATCTCACTCCCGGCCGTAGTACAGTTCATGGTCGAAAGCGAAGAAGGAAGGAGCGTGGGGGATGCTATGGCCTCTTTTTGCGAGAAGGTAGTGCATGCAATGGAGGCTGCAGAAAGGGGAAAAGAGCATGACTCTCACTCCACTCGCATGAGAAGGGTAGCCAGGCGTCAAGGGCGCTTCACGATCTTTGGCCACCATAAGAAGGATCATGCGGGCGACGAAATTGGGGCCGTATCGTCGCTCGAGCGTGACATGCAGTATGCGCAGCTTAGTGGAAGGATATGTGGTCGAGGGATCGGGCCGCACTTGGTCCCCACGTGTGTGGGGCGAATATACAAGTATCTGCCGGGTCCCCGACTCATGGTACTGGAAGGAATAGTGGACGTTTAGATGGTAGGAGGCCGACATAACCCTCCCTTATTCCCAGACGAAATAAGGGGGAAACTTTTTTTTATCGGATTTATCCACGATAAAAAAGCAAAAGGTCGCATCTTAAAAACCTTCTCAAGTCGCCTCCCCACTCTACCGATTTCTACTCCTACTCCTTCAGAGTGCACGTCTTCTGTCCTTTACTTTTTACACGCTTTCTTATTGCAGGTATGCCGAAAGAGATTTTTTATGATATAATCATCTCTGTACCTTTTATCTGTTCTGTTTTTTCTTTTTGTTAATATATTAAATGGTAAAATAAATAAATAAATAATTTCAGATGTCACTAAGGAGCAGTTATTGGATAGTGTTAGTTTATTTATTAAAAAAATTAAGCGATAAAATGTTTTTAATAATGGCAGACTCGGTCGTTTGGTTGAAGCTGCCGCCTGTAGTAGGCCAGCAAGTGTCTCAAAATCTGATGCACACCCGTGCTTTATGGTTCAGGAAAGCAGTTTAAGGGCGTGGTTTAAAGAAGTGATGGACTAATGGCACATCTCGAAGAAGGAATGACAATCCACGACGGACAGAGTTTGTTTGTTTCTTTTTATATAAGTATAGGTACTTTATAAAACATACATTATAAAAAGTTAAAACAAATCGTGTTTATTTGTTGGTTAAATACGGACCCTAATGTTTTTCAGTAATATTTTATTTGAATATATTGTATTTCTATGAACTTTAACGTAAAGCAATAGAGTACAATTTCGCGGCAAAAATTACCGGTTACCGGGACAATTTAACGTTAACTAGTACAACTCTACCGGGTACTGGTACAATTGGCCCTTTTTGTAGTTTTATTGTTTTATAGTTAATTAAATTTTACACTAGTTTAATAGAATCATAATATACTAAAAGTATATTAAATTATCTAAACAGTCAAGTAAAAATTATTTTTGTAAGTCTTCTAGTTTTAGCCTAGTGCTCATGCAAATTCGGCGAAGTTCATAACTTAACGGTTACTGGGCCGTTTACCTTATCAATATATTAAAATGATGAATAATTTAATGAATTTGGAATATAATGCTATGTCAAATTTTTATAAATATTAATGTCGAATAACTTACAATGTCAAAATACAATACCATGTCAAAATTAAATAGATGTTAAATAAGTTATATAATACAATTTCAAAATTAATAGGTGGCAATGTCAAGTTAATTATTTTTAAGAAATAGTATAATGTCAAAATTAAATGGGTATCAATGTAACAACAAATAACTTACAATTTGTCATTAAGGAATTCCTGAATTGTATAGTAACTTTTCTCCAATAATAGACGTCTTAATTTGTTTTTAAATTGAATAATATTTAAGTAGGTCCTTAATCCCATTTGGTAATTTATTAAATATTTTTGGGGCCATACAAAGTATGCTTTTGTGCATCAAAGCGGTCTTTGAAGGTCGACCGCATAGTTCATGTCTGTATTTTTCTCTAATCATTTTATAGCGATGTTCAGATGCTTTTCTAAATAAATGCATGTTCTTTTTAACAAATACAGCAGTCTCAAATATGTACAAACAAGGCAAAGTCATTATTTTTAACAAAACAAAATAAGGCTTACAGCTGTCGGTTATTTTTATACCAGTAATAGCCCTAATGCATCTTTTTTGTGATTTGAACACCATATCCTTATTGCAGGAGTTACCCCAAAACATGACTCCGTAGCGCAGTAGTGAATCGACATATCCATAGTATGCAGTTACTGCCGCAGTTTGATTGACTACTTTCTTCAGTTTAAACAAAGCAAAAGCAAACTTACTAATTTTTTTAATTAATATTGAAGTATGTTGTTTCCAATTAAGTTTATTGTCAATAGTTAGGCCTAAAAAAATTGTATTCTCAACTTCTTCAATTTTTTCATTATTAAAGCTTACGTTTAATTTCGAATTGGCAACTCTTTGACGGAAGTTCATAATTTTAGTTTTCTTTAAATTAATAATTAAGTTGTTATGTTCTAACCAGTTAACGGCTTGTTGCAATGCATTTGTTATCTTAGTTTCAAAATCATTATTATTTTTGTCAAGTTTAACAATGATAGTACTGTCGTCGGCAAACAATGTCATAGGATAGGGTATATTTTGGGGAAAGTCATTTATATATATAAGAAATAGCAAAGGCCCTAGCACACTGCCTTGGGGCACACCATAGTGTATTTCCCGTTCTTTGGATATGTATTTTACAACTGTTTTATTTGAGTTACAAATTCGACTTATTTCGGTGTGTTGTGTTCTATTTTTTAGATAGGACTTTATTAGTGATAAAACATTACCCCTTATCCCATACGCGTTTAGCTTACTCAGCAGTATATCATGGTTGACCAAGTCAAATGCCTTTGTCATATCCATGTACACCGCTGAAATTGGGATTCTTTCATCCATGTTAGGAATAATATCATTTAGAAAGTCATATATTGCCATATTGATTGAATGGTCTTTCCTAAAACCTTTTTGTTGCTTTACAAGTACATTGTGTCTATCGAGATATGCTTCTATAGATCTATATATCCATTTTTCGAATATCTTAGATATTACCGGAATAAGAGCTATAGGCCTGTAATTTTTAATGTCTCTTTCATCGTCCTTTTTAAATAATGGTTTTATGATAGTAGGTTTAAGTTTATCAGGGTAGGTTCCAGATTCAATACTTAAATTAATTATGTAGCTGAGGGGATGTAATATTATTTCGGAAACATATTTTACAACCGTTGTTGAAATATCGTCATAACCTACACTATTTTTATTTTTTAAATCTTTTATAATTTTATTTACGTCATGTGGTAAGATAGGGGCAAAAAACATCGAGTGCAATGAATAATCTATTCTATTGTTAGCAGTCAGATGTGTCGAAGCAGTGGAAAGTTTTTCTGCTTGGCTTATGAAGTAGTCGTTGAACATGTTTGCTATGTCTTTGGGTGTAGTGTATTTAACTCCGTCATTAATAATTTCTTTTATATACTCTGGTGGAGAGTTGCTTCTATTTTCATTTATTATTTTCCAAGTCATCATCGATTTATTATGTGCTGTTCTTATTTTATAGTTATTTTTCGCCAATTGGGTCAATTTTATTATTTTCTTAAGTCTGTTTGAATAGTTTCGAAGTTTAGTCACGTTTAAATTAGATGGTTCTAATCTATGGTGCCATAACAACTGTCTTTTTATTTGGCTACACCGTCTAATACCAGGTGTTAGCCAGTTTGGCTTTTTTATTAGTTTTCTTTTTTTTAATACAATTGGAAAACATAAATTATAAAACAATTGAAAAAGCTCCAAAAAATTGTTATATGCTACGTTTGGGTCTTTACTAAGATAGACATCAGAGAAAGAAATGGATTTCAAACAGTCTTTGAATTTCATTAAGTTTTCACTACTATAGTCACGTACTTTTGTATTCCAACTTTTAATTAAATATGTCTTTTTCACCGGAAGCTTTAAAGTTTGTGCTGTATGATCCGACAAATGTAGATCAAGGACATTATGGGTACATCTTCGTGAAATATTATGTGCAAAATTGTCTATGCATGTATTGCTTTGCAATCTAGTTGGTTGACCAATTTCCAAAGATAGATTGTACTCCAATAGGAAACTAATAAAGTCGAGAGATACTTTATCCTGTTTTAAAATATTAATATTGAAATCGCCACATAGAATTACATTCTTGTTCGAATTGTAACAGTATTTTGATAAAATAATATTTAATTTTGAGTAGAACACTTCTAAATTGTTTAACTTAGGTACTCTGTATATACAAATAAGGATTATATTATGTTGTATAAGTTCAATTGCGCAAACTTCGACAACGCCTTCGATAGACATTTTACCGATATTTGTAAGTTCTTTATATTGCAGACCAAATTTTACCAAAATACAGATAGATTTTACCAGAATACATGATACATTGGTAATGTGCTCCCTTGTTCCGCCCCATTCTCTTAAAAAAAAAATGAGTTTATGTATAACAAAAGCATTATGTCAATTGACTTTAATAGAAAACTAAAAAACCCAAGATATTTTTAAATTGGTTCACAAATGATGGAAAAATCTACGAACTCACAAAAAAATATACTCCTTCATTTTTAAAGTCGGTTAAAAATTAGTTAAAGCAATCCAAGGGATAAATCGTAAATATCCTAATATAATTCACAACTAATATAATATTAGTAAGAAAGAAAAATAATTAAAGGACCAAGTTGTGGTAGTCGCAGTATATTTTTTACATAAACCTACGTAAAACTCGCGAGCTCTTGCGATACAAAGTGATACGTCCTCTCTTTGCGCTAGCCGAGTTACCACTGAGCCGGCTGCGTTAGCGCGCTCGTAAATATAGTAGATTTTGACATTGATTTTCATGATGAAAAAATTTTTTTTTTAGAAAATAAACTTTTGTTTCTATTATAAAAATACCTTAAAATTAATGAGGCATCTTTAATTTTTTAAAAAAGTTGCTTTATTATAGAAAAAACATACTTGTTTGGCTGCAGTTTTCCCTTGAATTTCTGTCTTCTTTTTTGGCTGAATTATGAAATAAACTCGAAAAAGTGGTCAAGCTAGCAGCAAGATAGTTATATGATGATGTGAATAGTACTTTTTTTATAGGCAAAATCGCTTGTAGTTTCTTCAGAAACTATGGTCAAACTTCACTCGAACGTGAAATTTGAGAAAAAGAGTATCGGAAATTGTAGATTTACTACTAATTATGAAGTTTCTTGAAAAAAGTAGTCAAGCTAGCAGCTAGATGAAGAGTTGTACTATCCATATCATATATAATTTTACTAATATTATGTAACATATTCTCACAATCATGGAACAAAATTGATCAAAATGAGCAGATTAACAGGACGGACCCTTAACGAGATTTCTTTAAAGATATTGGCTTGATTCTCACGGTTGCTTTGCAATATATTTTAGCCAACATCTTATAGATACTTTAACTATGCACGTTTTCTTCTATATATCTAAATAGGTCACAAAAAGTTGTTCAACGGTTATGTTTTAATCAATACTATTAAACAATTAAACTAACTTTATCATTCAGAAAATTAATAGGAGGTAGGGATAGTTCAGACGCCAGCACATCAAGCTACTACAATCTGTGTCAAATATTCCCAGTCAACCTTGAGCCATAATGCTTTAGCCATAAAGTTGAAAATGTAATAAAGAAATTTTACATTATGTGTGTGTGTGTGTGTTTGTGTATATATGTGTGTGTGTGTGTTTGTCCATTAGGTGTTTAGTGTGTTACCATCAGACGGGATTGTACTCTATAATCATAAAAAAAAATATATTATTGTAAGAATAATGGATTAAGTCACATTGGATTAAATTGTTTTCATATTATTTATACATCTGTTTACAGGTTTCCAAAAGATCGGGATATATTGTTGCGAGACTCCTTGGCGATCAATGCTAAACATAGGCATTACGAGTTTTACACGGCACTATTCCCAAATGAGTATGAGCGCGCGATATCATTCTCTGCTTTTACACATGGTTGAAGGAGCCGCGCCTTTTTAATAAATATGTATTCAATATTATTTAGTTATAGTATTTGTAAGGGTTTATATGTATTCAATATTATTTAGTTATAGTATTTGTAAGGGTTTGGTGGGTATGTACACAGAAAATAAAACAGCAGATTTACTTGTACCGCACTTAACTGCTCGGCCGCTCCATAGTGACTGTGCGGCTAGCGTCTCGTTACTAGCGAGTAACGAGACGCTAGCCCACCACTGAGCGCCCCACCCAGGGTTGCCAACCAAAAACAAAGATTCCTCGTACATGTGTACCTGAAAATCTCGTATATTGACTTTCAAACCTCGTAGTACTACTGTAGTACTAGAAGAGTACTAGTCGTCAACAGGGACATCGGAAAGAACGCCTAAAAAAAAAAAAGCTCATTCGTCAAAGTACTAGTCGGTTCACAGGAAAGACCGTCTAAAAAAAAAAGAAGTTCCTACAATATGAAAATCTCGTACATTCTTGTACGAGGTTCATAGCATCCTCGTACCTCGTACGGAAGACCACAAATCTCGTATTTGTACGAGGATCCTCGTACAGTTGGCAACCCTGGCCCCACCAGCCAGCGTGCTACATTTATTACACGTTATACACTACAGTATTACTTTACCAAGGCCAAAAAGTTTAATATTGTTCCAGCAATACAAAATACACGTGTAGGTATTTATGTGCTGGTAGCTGCAAACCGGCGACACGCATCCCCTTATTTTCTATTCAAAATCAAAAGTCATTTATTCAATTAGGCTGAGAATCAGCATTTTTTGAACGTCAATATTACATAACAGTCCCCCAAAACGCCCACTCATCGACACTTCCTAGTACTGGGAAGAAGTGGCGGAACAAACTTCATTAAAAAAAAACACATGACTTTATACAATACTAGCTTTCCGCCCGCGGCTTCGCCCGCGTGGAGTTCGATTTTATCGCGCTTTTTAGATTTCTCAGTGTTTCTCTACTATATTATGCATTTATTATACATACAAACCTTCCTTAAGAATCACTCTATCTATTAAAAAAAACCGCGTCAAAATCCGTTGCGTAGTTTTAAAGATCTAAGCATACATACGGACATACAGCGAAAGCGACTTTGTTTTATACTATGTATTGACTATGTATAGTGATGAACACAAGAAAATACAACAACAATGAAATTATTTACCACATGCCAGCTACAACGCCAAAATGCCAGCAAAGCAAAACAAAAAAAAAAGGCATTAAAATGGAAATGTAATTAAGTAAAAACTTATTACATAAATAAAAGCCCCAAGCATAAAGGGTGGGGGGCATAAGGGGGGGGTAGGCAAGTTTATCAGAACGACCAGCTATTCTAATCATTTAAATCCCCACAAAAGAGCAAGCTCACAGTTTGTCCTTATTTCTGGTGTTAACATTATACCTTAATATTAACATTACTGTGGTTAGTGTGTACAAGCAACCTAAAAATATCTTGAAAGGCGGTCCATTCACTTGACATCGAGTGGATTATGAAGTACATACTTGGGATTCGTCCTTGGCAGTTGATGGCACTTCGTAGAGCACTTCCAAAGTTTGGCTCCCAGACTGGGGCGGGTCAGCGCTGTCATTATGTTGATGTTATTTCTGTGACAGTTCCTGTGCTACTCATTACAACATCCAATACTCGCAATTGAAATAGTATGATTTGTCTCTCAAATGTAGGCATTTAGCAAAACTCTTACTCAATTTCAAAGAAAATTTATTCAATGTTTATTTAATGTAACTCCTTTTATGTAATACATGCTCACCTTATACCTACTTGACTAGAATGTATGAGGTTATGAATATCTTACCAGTCTTCATCCAACATACGCTATGACTAAGAGAGTTAAGATATTCAATTTATACAAAACCCCTGCTTTAAAATCACCACTACCTATTAACATTAATAAAATCATTAGATTAATCAGATTGGCTCTGAAGGCTGATGGGTTATATTATGTGGTAGGTAACAGAACCTGGAAGGCAGACTTCCAACAATTACAGATCCATAATGTGAATAGGTCATGGTGCCTTGAATAGCTCTTGTAATATTTGGATTATTACTACATCAGTCTGCTTCAGTATGAGCTGACTCACACTGAGAAAGCATCATTATCTAGTGTGCCTGAAGTTGCTGGTTGATCCAGTCTATGTCTTCATAGAACCGGGGGTCACTGACTCGAAGTGCTGCCCTCTTGTAGAAGAAATAATACCATGGAGATACTGAAAACACAAGTAAAAAAAAATGTCTTGAGTATTACTCTGATGAAGTGTTACCACTATATCAATTTCTAACAAGAAGCCTTGCCAGTGCAATTACAGGATAACACAAACCCTTGTTAACCGACTTCAAAAAGGAGGAGGTTACTCAATTCAACCGTATATATGCTTTTTTTTTTCTATGTTTGTTCGCGCATAACTTCGTCGTTTATGAACCGATTTTGATAATTCTTTTTCTGTTGGAAAGAAGACGTTCCCAAGGTGGTCCCATAATAAATAAGCGATATTATCAGGGTTTGATAATGAAAAGACCAGAGTAGTGTTAATTTCACTGTAGGGCAACTAGTACACCAGTCGCCCCCTGCAATTTTTGAAAGTTGAAAGCACAGCAGCATACGGTCGAATTATAACCTCCTTTGAAGTCGGCTTAAAAAGTAAAATAAAACTTTTTTACAAAACAACCGACTTCAAAAACCACTACAAAGTGAAAATAATCAATTTTGAAAGTCGGTGTCAAAAAACAAATATACAAAACCAAAGACACCGACTTCCGAAATTAGTTATTTTTCACTTTGTAGTGGTTTTTGGAAGTCTGTTGTTTTTTTGTAAAAAAGTTTTTTGTTAAGACTACTACCCAGAGATGTACAAAATGGTTTTAAAAAAGCATTTAAATACAAAATGCAAAATACTTTTCAGATTTACTATTTCAAATGCAAAATACCAAATAGTTTTGCGTTTTGTATTTGAAATGCTAAATGCAAAATAGGTATTTTCTAAATACTTTTTTCAAAATAAAATAGTTTCTTATCTATAGATATAATGAATGTTCGTCGTTTTGGTTGATTTTTTTTGGTTCACTTCTTTTCGTACTTCTAAACGGAAAAGGCAAAGGCATGGTACGCCATACAGTCTGGACTTGAGGAAGTTTATCCTTTTCTATTTTTTCCTTTTTTTTTTTTTGTAGTGTGGCACTAGTTATGACTTTGTGCCAATGTCAAGTAAAAACTTTTTTCCTTTATATATCTTCTTACCCTGACTTAACTGACCTACCTCCTTTCGTTTCCGGCGTGAGCCGACTACATTATGATTTTTAATTCGAGTCAGATAAATGACAACACCAGTGTTGCAGGTTTTTTGTCCCAAATAAATAGTGATGTGGTAAATCGAGATTTTACACTTAAAACTTAGTCTAGATTGCACTTTTTAATTCAAATTGCGTATATGTATATAAATAAAAATACAGGGTGGACCAAAAGTCAGTTTATAGTTGAAATAATGATAAAATAAATAATTTCAGTATGTAGATTAAAACTGTTTATTGTAACAAAAAACTAATTACGAACGCTATGTTGTGGAAGAATTGGACGCTGAATCGCGGTGCCACAATCCTGCGTTTGCCCCCCTATCACTGTGAGCTCAACCTAATAGAGTTAGGTGCGTATTCCAGAAGGAAACTCAAGCATTGATCTCTGCTTAAACATTACTTAAAACTAGTTTTAACCAACCAAGTGACTTGAATCGAGACTTAAGTAAAGCTTGAGTTTTGAGTGACGTTCTGTAATACGGACCTTAGTTTGGGCTCAAGCAAAGGAGTACGTCGCCAGGAAAAACAAAACTTGACACCGGAAAGTTGGAGAAGTGCATCAATCATGCGCATGCCATAAAAATTGAAGATGAAATGTGTCACCTCGACCACATCATGAATGAATGTGCGGATTCATAATTTATAAATGTAACTGATTCCGATTCGAGTGGTAATCAATAAAAAAGTAACGAATAAAAACGTATAAAATTATTTGTATTGTTTCTGCTCTGAATCTCTTTAAACATTTTTTCCCCAGCTCTTGTGATAATGTTGTAGTGAGTTTAATATGCTAGTAAGGCCCATATTTCTAAAATCATATTGTTAAATACGGTATGTATTACATATTTACAATAAAAAACCGCTTTGATACCTAATGAAATAATGCATGACTAAATGTAAAAATGTCGTGGTGGCCTAGTGGTTAAAACACCAGCCTCTCAAGTATGAGTGGGCGGGTTCGATTCCAGGTCAGGCAAGTACCAATGCAACTTTTCTAAAGTTATATGTACTTTCTAAGTATACTATATTGGACACCAATGACTGAAGGTGAAGGAAAACATCTTGAGGAAACCTGGACTTTAAGTCTGAAATTGCCAAACCGCATTGAGCAAGCGTGGTGATTATGCCCAATCCTTCTCTGTATGAGAGGAGACCTGTGCCCAGCAGTGGAACGATAAAAGGTTGATGATGAAATGTCTAACAATAAGGTGGACCGATGACCTGGTGAAGGTCGCGGGAAGCCGATGGATGCGGGCAGCACAAGACCGGTCATCGTGGAAAGCCTTGGGGGAGGCCTTTGTTCAGCAGTGAACATCTATAGGCTGAAGAAGAAGAAATGTCTAAGTCTATTGATTGCCGAACATCACTATTGTAGCGGGTCACCCTTATTCATATCAGTGATACTTGCCCTTGTCATTTTTCTGACTTGAATTAAAAATCCCACTATAGGAGGCGTTTGGGGTAAAGTCATGATGTGGCCACTATACTGCAATATTTCAATGTTCTTTATAAATTATTCACTGAATGCACTTTTTACTACATAAATCACGCGCTTTTATTTAGTAAACACTATAAATAATTTTAAAAGTCCAATGAAAAATGAGCGTGACACTCTGCTTGACTTTCCCGCCAAAAAACCTGACCAAAGAAGTAAAAAACGTTTTTTTTCAACTGTCATTGGCGATAACCGCCATTATTGTTAAATCAAATTTTCAAAAAATTTCTATAATTCGTTACACGTGTTATTGACAAAGTTGTGGTAACTATTCCACAGGGGCCATTGATCAAGAGTTGAAGTAGTATTCAATACTTGATCGTAAAGATGAAGGAGAAGAAGTAAAAATATGGAATAATGGCAACACACACGTCATTCGCTCATAAATTTCATTTTGTTTGACTGGTAATATTGGCTCTAAACTTTATCACAAAGTATTTTGCATTTTGAAATGAATATTAAAAATACAAAATATATCTCGAAAGGTATTTCAAATAAAATACAAAATGCTTTTTACTAAAAAGCATTTAAATACAAAATAGCTATTTTGCATTTTGTATTTGCATTTTAAATAGAAGTATTTCAAATAAATCGCATCTCTGGTAGGTAGGCAGGCTTCTGATGACCCATAATAAATGTCCATCAACAATCGCATCACTGCTTACCATCAGGCGGGATTGCTGTCAAGTGCTAGTTTATAATTTATAAAAATAAAAATTTCATAACTCACAGCATCTCTGCAATGTGAACAGGCATATGAGTAGAGGAGTGGAAACAGCTTCAGGCTCAGTCCACTTCTCCAGCAGCCACGCGGTGTGCAGCGCCACACTGGCCAGCATGTAAGCCACGCTCACCGAGCCGGCAGCGCGGAACTTGCGCACCAACACCTCAACAAGCCCTGCCTAGTAATCATTAATAACAATGAAATCTTTAAAAGACAAAGCTAAAACATGCTATGAACGAAGTTTGTCATAAGAATCTTGTTTTTGGGGGTTAAAATATTGCTTTAAATATTACTAGACGTCCCATAACAAAAACATAATTAAGTCTATTTAAATTTGGTATGTACTAAGTACGTACGAGTACTGGGACTACTGGGCAATGTACTAGGGTGGAAAACAAATAAATTGCTTACTTGAAATAGGTAAGTCGAGAAAAAGGTCATCAACATCGTTGTAATGGACAGCACTATGAACAAATCCTGGAATCTATGACAACAAATGTAAATTTTAAGAGTGGTCTTCATTGTTTAATAATCTTTATTGTTGAAGTTGATGAAGTTCTTACATGAAAAGTACGAGTAGTCCATCGCGACTTCGGGGAAATAAGCTTACACAGTTAAATAATAGATCACAAATCATAAAAATTACTTGAAAGAATAAACAAAACGTATATCTAGGCGTAGATAACTTCATTTTCATATAAATTATTATCGAAGCGTTTTACAAATAAAAAATAGACTGCAAACTGACACAAACAAAACAATTTTTTTTTTTTAATATATTTAATATTGCCTGGTTTCTAAGACCTTTAAGCCGTGTCCACAGAGCAAGTAATCAGGCTGGCGCAACTTAGAACAAAAAAAAATAGAAGTATGAAATGCATAGAAATTTTAATGGCGGCAGAATCCGTCAAAGTAGGGAATTAAGTACACATTCTGGGCAGCTTCTAATGTTATACAAAGCACAGGTCCGTTCGTGTGTGGAGTACTGCAGCCACATTTGGGCTGGTGCTGCCAAGTGTCACCTGGCCACTTTGGATTCAGTGGAGAGACGTGCAAAGAGGCTGACTGGTGACCCTGATCTAACTCGAGTTGGTCTCCGAAGCCTAGAGCACAGGCGTAGAGTAGCCAGCCTTTCGGTGTTCTATAGGATGCATTTCGAGGAGTGTGCGAGGGAATAGGCTATTTGACAGTATTCAATTATTTGTGATTTTTTGGTTTAATTGCATAAAATGAGGGTTCTTTATATCATTTACAAGAGTTTTAATAAAAAATAATAACAATTATTATATCCAAAACACAAAAATATGTTTGGCTTTTTGTTTCTCGCGCCACACATTGTGAAACGATCCGGATTGGCTAATGTCGCGATGACGTCATACGCGCATCATCGCTTGTTTTCGGCAAACTTATAAACTGTTTTTCGGGGGTTTTTATCGATATATTTGTACAATCCAGTACAGCACACCACTTGTAAACCATTTTATTAGATAACAACAGCAAATAATAATTAAAAACAAACACCACTGAGAACCCAAAACCGCTTGTGACGTCACTTACCAGGCGCAACGCCATATTGCTGATTATATCGTTTTCGCGGCTTAAATGAATTTTGAATTTTTATTTGCATATTTCTTACGAAATACGTAGGTATTTAAAATTACAAAAAAAATACTTTGTTTGAACTTCTTAACCGCAACCAAGTAATTCAAGATAAAAATTATAAATCTGTCAAATAGCCTATTGAATGATTTAATTCCCCCATCTCCGTTCCACCAGCGGACGACCCGTCGTACGGCTGGTTTCCACCCTTACGTTGTTAACACCACTACGATCCGGACGAAGCGTTTCGCCTCCTCCTTTATACCGCGTACATCGAGGGACTGGAACAATTTGCCAGCGGCGGTGTTTCCGTCAGACTACAATTTGAGTGTCTTCAAGGCTAGAGTGAATAGGATCTTAATAAACTAGTGCGCTTTACCATCAACGATTGCGTCACTGCTTACCATCAGGCAGGATTGCGGTCAAGCGCTGGTTTATTAGGTATGTAAAAAAAAAAAACATTCCAATTTCAAATGGTTGCTATGACTCTCTTGTATGCATTTCTGATCCTCTTGTTTTAGCCTTAGCCCTTTTCAAGGTAGAGGCAGTATACATGCCACCAAAAAAAATAATTTTTTATTCCTGACTGTATCGTTCACCGGAATTGAATTTTTTATTGATGGCAGCATTAATGATTTTTACGTCAAAATTATGGGTCCCTTTGACAAATGCTTGAAAGCTGTCAATTTGAATTCGTTCATTATCCCTTGAAAGTGGTGTTTTTCGGTTAGAATTTTTCATCCAGTTGCATCTTCTAAAATTTTGGCTAAAATGGTAAGAAAAGTAATTTATTTTATTAATTTGTTTCTATTTATTATGTCTTGCGTGTAATTTTGGCTACGAATGTGTTGAAATTTGTTTTATTGTAAATTTTATTGGTGGCCGTATCTATGCCACTGCCTGCTCACTGACATGTTCTCGTGGCAGTATAAATGCCATTGCCTGTTTATATTGCAGGCATACTTGCGTGATGAAGATATTGAAAATGAAATTGAGCAGATGTTTGGACTTCCTGAAGATCCTGACAACTCAGAAGATGAGCACGAGGGCGAAGATAGTATAGAAACCAATTTTGAAATACATTCGTGCGATGTTAGAGGACCAAGATATTGTTCAAGTCAAGGAAGTCCAACACCTGTGCCACCAAAGCGCCCAAGTCCAGTAGATGTGAGTTTGCTTTCACCTAATGTAGATGAAATAGAAAATATTGATCCTAAAAGAGTACCTGATATTGAAAATAGCGAACCTGAAGAAAAATTGCGACCAGTCAGGCCTTCACGATTATCAAATCTGCGCTCTCGGCATATTTTGGAGTCTTCTCCAGAAGATTCTGCAGACTCTTCCTCAGAAGATGAGAACGACAATGGCTGGAAAAAAAGTATGTGGTCGGACAGGCCAAATGCTGAAAATTTGACGAAGCCACCTTGAAACCTAAAGTTTTCTTTCCGAGTAGAACTTCTGCAGTGGCTTATTTTTCAAGATATTTTTGTGAAGAAGTAATTGATTGAGCAAACAAATTTGTATACCTCTCCAAAACAAACCCTAAATTGGGAAACAGAAAACCGGATATTGATGCGTTTTTAGGAATTGCCACCGTAAATGTAAATAGAGCAGACTTGCCGAAATTCGTAAAAGGGATAAAAAAGGAAAGTAAAGCTTGACCGAGGAAACTACTAATGGAGAATGAAGAATAATGTTGGATTCATAATTTGAAAGAATACAAAAAACGTCACAAACTTTTTGTCAAAAAACTATGAAGGATGGCACAAAAAAGAATTTTCCTTGCCCATTGCGCAAAATAAACGGTCCTTTTACTGTTTACTGGGCGAGTGTTCACTTGCTCAGAAATAGGAAGTAGCCTGTATAGACCTACTTACTTTATTTTATGTGTTATACTAACAACCCTACTAACGTTTTTTGTTTTGATCTTATTTTATGTGTTATATATACTAACAACCCTACTAACGTTTTATGTTTAATTTTTGTTAAAATTATGGACCTATGTCTGAAATAAAGATATTATTATTATTCCTTTATTTTATTGTATATACATATAAATTACATTTTTAAATATTTCTATATAAAAAATACATAAAAAACATTTAAAAATATAAAAAATAGTAGCCCACCGGTATCGGGAACAGGGTCCAAGCTACCGGCGGTCAGGGCCCCAGAGAGAGGAACTTCCTGACGATGCGAGCCGTGTCCAGCAGTACCGCTTTCTGAATCAAGCCCTTGATCCAGCTGCCTAACGAGAGCCTCCTGAGGTGTTGGTCGGGGCTCTTGGCAATTAAGCCATTGGCTGTCACGACTATCGGTACAATGATTGCTGAATCCACCTCCCACATGTCGATAACCTCGTGAACCAAGTCAAGATACTTGATTTGTTTATCTTTCTCAGCTTTCACGAGGTTCTCATCATGTGGGATGGTTATGTCAACAATCATTGCACGCCGCTCTGATCGATCCACCAGCACTATATCAGGCTTATTGGCAACAACAGTCCTGTCAGTGATGATGGATCGATCCCAGTACAATGTGATATGGTCATTTTCGAGAACTGGGTCGGGCGTATACCTGTAGTACGGCACCTCCGATTCCACAAGGTTGTATTTAAGAGCAAGTTGCTGATGAATGATCCTGGCTACAAGGTTGTGTCTATGCAAGTACTCTCCGTTAGCCAGACGAGAACACCCGGAGATAATATGCCTTATTGACTCCCCCGGCCGGTGACATGCCCGACAGATGTCAACTGTGCCGTCTTTCACAATAAATCTCCGGTAATTGTTCGTCATCATAACTTCGTCCATAATTGGGATGTATCCAAGGTATGAAAATCAGAAAAATAATTAGTCCGTCTTATAGATAATAAAAAAAATAAAGACCCGTATTTTAAATTTTGTCGGAATTACCGAAAACTACTGAGATATAGCGTAATAAAGTTACGGAGTGGGGGCTAATTACGTTACGCCGTGGTATATTTTGTACCACGGCGTGACGTCATGCGACATTTCAAATCGATATATCTTCCTAAGCATTTGAATGAAAGAAAAAATAAAAAATACGTGTTCAATATTTTTTATAAAACTATCTGATGGACATAAAATTATTTTTTAGGATACAACCCAATTGCAAAGACAAAACCTTCGGTTTCCCCAAAGAGGTCACCGAAACGTAGCCAGGCTACGGACGCTTGTAAGTCTACATCGGGCCCGTGTAGGGCTCGGAAAAAGCGTCCGTGAAGCTCTTTGCTCTTCCATACCTCCATGCGATCATTTGTGTCAAGCACTACTGGTTTACGCCAGTTCTCATTAGCCAAGGAGAGCGGAGTGAGGCCCTTGTCAGCCGCGACCACATCTCGATGCATCCCCACGTCGTTTACTAGGAAATAGTCCCTGAGACTGCATACCTCGCGATTGTGGAGGGTCTTGGCGTTTAAAAAGCCACGACCTCCACATTTTCGCGGGATATACAGTCTCATAACCGATGACCGTGGGTGATGCAATCGATTTGCAGTCAGCAGCGTACGGACCCTCTGATCCAGGGCGTCAAGTTCGGTTTGAGTCCATTTGAGTATGCCGAAAGAGTATATCAATACCGGCATGACCCAACCGTTGAAAGCGCGCACCTTGTTTCCGCCTGATAGAAGACTATTAAGTACTTTTTTCAGGCGGCCAAAGAAGCGTTCTTTCAACGATTGCTTCATGTTAGTAACATTGATACCCAACGCTTCCGACATACCCAAATACTTATAGGTTTCGGATGCGGAGAGGGCTCTAAGGTTTATGGAATCAGTGAGTTGGGTTCCCACGGATTCCATAATCTCTCCTCGCTTTACATGCATGATCGCACATTTGTCCACACCAAATTCCATCCTGATGGAGCTACTGAAAGTTTCAGTAATTTTCAGTAGCTCCCTCAGTTGTGAATTGTTGGGAGCAAAAAGTTTCAGGTCATCCATGTAGAGGAGGTGCGATATAACCTGACCACCTCTCCTCAGCCGATAGCCTAGACCTGAATCCTCCAATAGTGTGCTTAGAGGATTCAATGCTAAGCAAAACCAAAGCGGACTCAAACTATCGCCCTGAAATATTCCTCGCTCGATCCTTATCGGTTCGCTATTCCTCTGAATATTTCGACATCCTGGATAGCGAAGGACTGTCCTCCATGTCCTCATACACGACATCAGGAAGGTGCGCAGAGTTGCATCCACCTTATACAACTCCAGCACCCGCATGAGCCATGTATGTGGGACTGAGTCATAGGCCTTCCTATAATCTATCCAACATGTCGACAGATCCTTTCGGGAACGACGAACCTGTTGGCTAATGGCCATATCAATAAGGAGTAGCCCCTTAGTACCGCGGGACCCGCTCTTACATCCATTTTGAGAGGCAGACATGATGGAGTTGCTGTCAATATGTTTGTTAATTTTAGTTTTCAAAATGGATGTAAGAACTTTATAGACCGTCAGTAAACAGGTGATCGGCCTATAATTTTTGGGTTCCGCGGTGCTACCTGATTTATGGAGCAGGTGGGTTATTCCAGTAGTTAGGAACTGAGGTAACGAACCAGACACCAAAGCAGTCTGGAATTGAGATGCCAAGCGAGCGTGCGACCTTGGAAACCATTTTATCCAAAAGTTATGCAGCCCGTCCGATCCTGGAGACTTCCAGTTAGGTAACGGACGGACTGCACAAGCTACATCTTGGGGGCAGATGGTAATAGCCCCCATTTCAGGTATTGGATCGCAGGCTCTCTCGACATCCCGGGCCCAGTCACCTTCAGTGTGACTGACAGGTATCGACCAGATACTGCGCCAAAATGAACACATGGCATCATCATCCGGTAGGCACGTGTCAGTCACACCTTGTTCTGGTCGTTCCCAGTCCCTATAAACCCACCTTTCATTGCTTCGGAAGGTGCGATTCTGGGTGTACCGTTCCACTCGTCGTTTGTATCTTCTGATACGGTTCGCCCATGCATACACTTTCTGCTTCAGGAAGTCGATGCGCTCCGTGACACGGGCCATATACTTTTGTGGGCTGATATTTGTACCTGCAAATGCCCGCCTCACAAAGCGCATCACTCTGGGACGAGTATTACCCTCCCTGAAGCAGATTAGTTTACCGATGAGTGCTCTGGCCTCACCAATACGACGTTCAATCCTGTGCTGCCAAGCTGGTACTACTGGTTTAGGTCGTGTAGCTCTAGAGTCACTGGGAAATTTGACATGAGCTACACGACAAGCTGCTACAGCTGCGCAGTACAGGATTGAATGAGTATCAGTGAGGTCCTCGCAGGTATCAAAATAATCTGATAACTGCGCATCCAGAGCAGCCATCAGTGCCCTATTTCTGTTATGCATGGGCAAACGTGGCAGGCGTGGTCTTAGTTCTGCCGGGGTGAAACGATATTCCCGAATCGCAGCCTCCAAAGCATTTATTAACTCCTTTATTATTATTATTATTGGCAATCACTAAATACGTAAAGAGGATGGGAGGAGTCGATAAATTCGATCAAAACAGGCACATATGAGGTTGGACGACGGAATAGGCGTTGGTGGTGCCGAATTTCTTATTTCCATTAGGACAACATCGATTACGATGTTGGTATCATAAATGCTTTCATATTATAATCTGTTTCACGGCGAAATCCTGGAACTCCATCGAAGCTATAGTTTCGCATCTAGATTGCTAGATCGCTTATCGGAAACTACACAACGAGAAAGAGGACCCTTTCTAGCGTACCTAATTTTATTGCAAAGAAGAGAGCTATAGGCAGTACCAACTACCAGAAGTCGTAGGAGTGCATGATGACATTCATTTCCAAGATGTTGGAAAACATTTGATAGCTAAGTCTGACACACCGCGTAAATGCCGTTTGTGTAGTACAAAGACAAATAAAGTTTCCGAAGATCGCAAAGGTTCACATTAGCATATTTTTATAAAGAAAACTCCTCTAAAAATAAATATTTTTGTGTTGAAAATTATCACATGGTTTTATTTCTAATTTCATAAAATAGAAAGATGAAAAAAATAGAATTTATTTAATTTATAAAAATATTACCTATTTCCTAGTATGGGCTAGTATGGGCGGTGGCACATATACTGCCACCAAATTTTCCACACATTTCCCAACACATTTCCGATTTAAAAAAAATCTTAAAAATCAAATAAAAATACCCTTATTAACATACCAAAATTTCATTTCTGTACTACCTCTAGTTTTCTCGGCCCTAAAAAGGGTTAGGTATGTATATTTTTTTCCTTCTTTGGCAACTGAGCCGGTTTTGACTATTCTGCCAGTGTCACGTGGTGGCGGCAGCAAATAAAGACAGGCCGTCGAACTTTTCGCTTCGTGGTAGGTGTTAGTGTAGCTGTATGGACACACACATGGGTTAGTAAGACAAAAAATCTAATTTACAGGGACACATGAGACAACATTTAACCTAGTTTATACTATTTATAGACTATTTACACACAAACTACGCACCAATTAAAATTTTAACTCGTTCTCATATAAGAATCTGGCCAAAAGATTTATTAATTTAGGGGAGAAGTGGGAAAGTAGGGTATGAAGATTAGTTGGGAGAGGGATGTTGACTTTTGGGGGACACCCCACAGCGCTGACTTCCTCGTAGTGTTCCCCGGGCAACGCCGTGTCTGACCACCGTAACGGAGTGGCAGACCGGTGGCTAACGAGCGCTGTGACTTACGCGATCTTGCGATTTTATTCTGAGGGTGATTGCGTACATTGTGGATATTTTATTGTGCTTTTTTTTCTTGTGGGTTTTTATTGTTATTGTGGGTTGTATTTTATTGTGGGTTTTATTGGATTTTATTGTGGTTTTATTGTTGTGGGATTTTATTTTGTAGTGGGTTTTATTTATATTGTCGTTTTCTCTTGTGGTTGACGCCGAAATGCCGAGATCCTTGAGAAGCGCTTCCGGGCGTTTCGCCCCAAAAGGCCCTTCTCAGGGCCAACCCAAAGGCCCTTCTCAGGGCCACTCCGAGATGTCGGCGTCAGAGGTCAGCCGCGCACCGTCTGTGGCGAGCCTCTGTACGAGTGTTGCGGACGAGTACTCGGACTCGGATGTCGAGTCCGTAGTCTTGGACTCGTCCGTTGGTGGGGTGGCTGCGGAGAGCAGCCTAAAGAGGGCTTATCTGAAGCTCGGGTCCGAGGGTTCCTCGGACTCGGGCAAGAGTAAGGCCAAGAGGAAGTCAAAGGCGAAGACTGCTTCGCCTTCGACTTCTTCACAGGCCGGCACCCACGATGTGGGTCTGGTGGACGCCCAGCTCCGGCTCGGCTTGGCCAAACGGGCCGATCTCCAGCTGGAGCTGGAGGAGAAGGTTGCCGCGCAGGGGAGACAGGCGCGCGCAACCAAGGCGAGGGCCGGATACGGTTCGGCCTTCGTCAGTTTCGACGACCTATCCGTGGCCGAGTTGGCCCGCTTAGCGGAGGAGGACAGGGAGAAGATCGTCGAGGTCGCCGCCAAGTCCTCCAACCTAAAGGGGACCTTCCAGAAGGCCCTAAAATGCCGTGCAACAAGCTTGCACGGCATAATAATGGAGCTGACGCAGCGCACTGCGTCAGAGGAGACGAGGCAGCTGCAGGTGAGGGTGGATCGCCTGCAAGCGGAGGTTAGCCAGCTTCGCAAGAAGCTGGCTGAAGCTACGGCCCCGCCCCCTAAGGCCCCGTCAGCAGCGGTTACCGCCCCCTCCTCGTCCAACCTTGAGGAATTGTTCCGCAAGGTGATCATGGAGGAGAGGGCGTTCACCCGGGCCTGCTTTGCGGGCATAGAAGACCGTCTTCTGCCGGAGAAGCGTCTCCGTCCGCCACTAGCGGCGGACAAGACGCCGACAGCGGCTTCCCAGGCCCCGAAGCCCTCAAAGGGCAAGGGCAAGGGGAAGAAGTCGCCGGGGTCCCTGCCTCCCCCCGGCACGAGTGTAAGCGCCGAACCGGAACCGGTTGCCATCGCAGCACCCGCCTCCCAGGTTCAGAAGACCGACGCCCTTCTCCCCTCCACCACTCCGTCCAACCAGCCGTGGTCGGAGGTGGTGAAAAGGGGCAGGAAGAAGGCGAACAAGGCCCCGGCTGCCCCGGCAGTTGCCCCGGCAGCTGCCCCGGCGGCTGCCCCGGCAGCCAATAAAGCTACGGTCGGCGGGAGGAAGCTGGTTCCTCCTAAATCCGCGGCGGTCACGGTGACCATCGTCCGCGAGGCCGCCGAGAGGGGCGTCACCTATGAGTCCGTCCTGAGACGGGCTCGTGCCGTCGCGGACCCCGCCGATTTAGGGCTCGGCAACTGCCGTCGGACCCAAACCGGAGCTCGTCTATTCGAGTTTCCGGGGAAGGACGGCGGCAAAAACGCCGACTTATTCGCCGGCAAGTTGAGGGAGGTACTTGCCGACGTGGCGAAGATCGCACGGCCGACCAAAACCACAGCCATTGAGGTGACCGGTCTAGATGACTCGGTCACCAAGGCGGAGGTGGTGGAGGCGGTCGCGAAGGCCGGTGGGTGCGAACCCGCAGCGGTGCTGGCTCGGGACATTAGGCCCGGCCGCGGTGGACTGGGCTCTATCCGGCTGGAGTGCCCAGTCGCCGCAGTGTTGGCCGCCCAGGCTAAATGCCAGGGGCGGCTATTTGTGGGCTTTAGCCGGGCCGTGATCCGGGGGCTTGAGGCAGCGCCGATGCGCTGCTTCAAGTGCTTGGGAATCGGCCACACCCGAGCCATGTGTCCGTCCACAGTAGATAGCGGCTATAAGCCGTCCTGCCGCTGCTGCCACCTCCCCCGCTGATATCCCAACAGCGGCGGTGACCGAGGGTGATGCGATGGTCGAATAATGGGTACCGACCATCGCATCCTGCAGGCAAACACCAACCACTGCCGGGCTGCCCAGGACTTACTAGTGCAGTCAATGGCCGAGTGGTTGGTGGATGTGGCAGTGGTGGCCGAGCCGTACTTTACTCCCAGCAATTGGCTGGGAGACAGTGACGGCTCGGTGGCAATCGTGGCGCGGTCTTCCTCGGACTCCCCTCCCCTCTCGCTCTTAGAGAGGGGGCCGGGATACGTGGCCGCCGCGTGGGGAGGGTTGGCCCTTGTGGGGGTCTACTTCTCCCCAAACCGCCCTCTCCAGGACTTCGAGGATTTCCTCGGGGTCCTGACGGCGGTCATCGGGAGGACGGCGCCACGTCAGGTCTCCGTTTTGGGAGACCTGAATGCTAAGTCGGTGGTCTGGGGAAACCCGACCACCGACGCTCGCGGACGGGCGGTCGAATTGTGGGCGGCCACGTCTGGTCTCTCCCTCTTGAATAGGGGGGGCGTCCGGACGTGCGTTCGGCGGCAGGGCGGGTCCATAGTGGACCTCACCTTCGCCACGCCGGCACTGGCCGCCCGCATTCGAAACTGGAGGGTGGAGCTGGGGGAGACGATCTCGGATCACCGTTACGTGCGATTCGAGATCTCCCCCCAGAATCCACGGGGGCGCCGCAGCATCCCCTCTTCGTCGGGCCGATCCCCGTTTCCAAGGTGGGCTCTGACCCACCTGGATCGGGAGGCGGCAAGGGAGGCCGCGTTCGTCCAGGACTGGCTTTAGCCACGTCCCGGCGTGGACGTCCTGGACGTGGACGCGGCGGCGGCCCGACTGAGGGGGTCATTGACCGAGGTGTGTAACGCCAGCATGCCTCGGTCGAGACGTCCGCCTCCCCGACGCGCCGTGTACTGGTGGTCGGAGGAGTTGGCGGAGCTGCGGGCTACCTGCGTGGCGGCACGGCGGGCCTTTACGCGATCGCGTCGGCGGCGCCGACGGGACCAGGCTGACGAGGACCGCCTCTACGCGAGGTACGTAGAGGCGAGGGCGGCCTTCAAGTCGGCCATCGGCGCCGCTAAGGACGCGGCGAGGGCCGAGCTGCTGGAGGGTCTCGACAACGACCCATTCGGGAGGCCATATAAGGCAGCGCGTAACAAACTGCGCCGCATTGGTCCCCCGGTTGCCGAGACCCTTGAACCAGCGCTCCTGGATGGGGTGGTGCGGTCCCTGTTTCCGCGCAGGGATCCGCACTTCACCCCCCCAATGATGGGCCCGCCAAGGGGAGCGGTTCTACCGGAGGAGGAAGCTCCTCCTCCTCCGGTCTCAGAGGAGGAATTTGGCGCGGCGACTCTTCGTCTCCGCGCCAAAAAGACGGCTCCCGGCCCGGATGGTGTCCCCGCACGGGTGGTGGCCATCGCGGCCACCGAAATGGAGGGCAGGTTTCGGGACCTCTTCAGCGCGTGCTTCGCGTCGGGGAGGTTCCCGAAACCATGGCGGGAAGGCCAACTGTGCCTCCTCCGGAAGGAAGGGCGGCCGGCGGACTCCCCCTCGGCTTGCCGGCCCATCGTTTTGCTCGATGAGGTCGGTAAAATGTTCGAGGGGATTATCGCCGGCCGTCTCAAGCGGCATCTGCGGAGCGTGGGACCGGACCTGTCGGACGCCCAGTTCGGATTTCGTGCTGGTCGTTCGACAGTGGACGCCCTGGCCCGTCTAAAGGGCCAGGTGACAGAGGCGGTGGGAGTGGGGGATGGAGTGTTGGCTGTGTCATTCGACATTGCCAACGCCTTCAATTCCGTCCCCCCCTCCACCATCCTGGAAGCGCTCCGGTTCCACGGAGTGCCCCTGTACTTGCGGGGCCTCCTGGCCAGCTACTTGGAGGACCGTGCTGTCCTCCTCGTAGACGGGGCTGGCCAGCTCCGTCGATACGCTGTCGGAGCCGGCGTTCCACAGGGGTCCGTTCTAGGGCCTCTTCTGTGGAACGTCGGTTATGACTGGCTCCTGAAGGGAACCCTCCTTCGAGGCACGAGTGTCATCTGCTATGCAGATGACACTCTCCTCACTTCCCGCGGGAGCACCTTCCGGGAGGCGGCCAGTTTGGCGTCGGCGGGCGGATCCTTAGTGGCGGGAAGGATCCGCCGCCTGGGCTTGAGGGTGGCGCTGCACAAAACAGAGGCCGTGTTCTTTCACGGCCCCCGGCAGCGCCCTCCGCCTGACGCCCACATTTATGTGGAGGGGGTGAGGGTCGGGGTTGAGGCCCAGATGAAATATCTGGGCCTCATCTTAGACAGCAGGTGGCGCTTCGGCCCGCACTTTAGCGGGCTGTCGTCGCGCCTGCTGAAGGCTGCGGGAGCCCT
The DNA here is from genome assembly GCA_017933935.1 of Sesamia nonagrioides. NCBI lineage: Eukaryota > Metazoa > Arthropoda > Insecta > Lepidoptera > Noctuidae > Sesamia > Sesamia nonagrioides. Next base: position 3,400,882 of record JADWQK010002063.1, read on the forward strand.
CTCATGGCTGATGCCAAACTTGGGAGAGCCCAGCATGCGGTGCCGGCGTCTATACGCCGGCATACTGCGGAGTATGGCCCTTTATGGGGCCCCGATTTGGGCGGACTCCCTCCATAGGAGGGAGAACCTCACCGCCCTTCGGTCGCCCCAAAGGGCCATCGCCCAGCGGGCATCGCGGGCCTACCGCACGGTGGGCTTCGCGGCGGCGTGCGCTCTGGCGGGCACCCCGCCTTGGGAGCTCGAGGCGTGGGTGCTCGCCAGAGTGTACGAGTGGACGGCGGGGCGCAGGGCGCTGGGCGAGCGTCCGGCCCCAGAAGTGAGGGAGGCCGTCCGGCGGGAGGCGAGGGTCGCTCTTGTCCAGGAGTGGACGCGGCCATCGGGCCAGTCCTGGAGGACTGGCTCGACAGGCGTCACGGGTTCCTCTCCTTCCGTCTGGTGCAGGTACTCTCCGGTCACGGCTGCTTCGGCAGGTACCTGCACCGGATAGGACGAGAGGAGACACCGTCGTGCCACGGTTGTGGCGCGGCGGGGGACACGGCGGAACACACCCTCGCGGTGTGCCCGTCGTGGGCCGTGCCGCGCCGCGATCTTGTAACGGCGGTTGGAGGGGACCTCTCGCTGCCCGCCATCGTCAGAGAGATGGTGGGGAGCGAGGAAGCTTGGGTGGCGATGGCCTCCTTCTGCGAGGTCGTGATGTCGCAGAAGGAGGCAGCGGAGCGCGAGCGGGAGGAGGATCCCCTCGCTCCGGCGCTCCGCAGGCGGCGTAGGGGGAGGAGAAGGCGGGATTTTGCCCGCTTTCACCCTCCCTGAGGTGAGCGGCGGGCGTGAGGCCGACGCCCGCCTTACATCGCTCACCATGCGGGAGCCACGGCCCCTCCCTAGGAGGGGCAATTGAGGGCCCGCCTTACTAGGCGGGTTTCGCCGGCGGGGGAGAGGTACCTCAGGCTGCGCTAGTTTCCCACTCCCCCGCCACTTTGGCGATGCCGGAGTGCCGCTGTGGGTTTAGTGGGTATTCCCGGCTTCGGCTGGGCGAGTCCCACACACGCCCTTCGGGGTAAGGTGCGTAAATGCATTCCCACAGCGTAAAAAAAAAAAAAAGGTTAAGTTAAGCTAGGATAAGTTAGGATGGGGGACTCCCCACAGCGCAGACTTCCACGTAGTGTTCCCCGGGCAACGCCGTGTCTGACCACCGTAACGGAGTGGCAGACCGGTGGCTAACGTGCGCTGTGACTTACGCGATCTGCGAAATTTTATTTTATCTGAGGGCGATTGCGTGCATTGGGGTTTTATTGTGTTTTTATCGTGGGTTTTATTTTATTGTGGGTTTCGTTTTATTCTATTGAGGTTTTATTTTATTATTGTGGTTTTTGGTTTTCGCTATGCCGAAACCATTACGAAATGCCTCCGGGCAGTTTGCCCCAAAAGGCCCTTCTCAGGGCCAACCAAAAGGCCTTTCTCAGGGCCAACCCAAAGGCCCTTCTCAGGGCCAACCCGGCGGCTTGTCGGAGTCAGAGGCCAGCCGCGCACCATCTGCGGCAGGCTTCTGTGGAGAGGACGAGTTCTCCGACTCGGACATGGGGTCTGTAGTCGGGGACTCGTCGTCCGTGTGTAGCGTGGCTGCAGACCGCAGCCTGAAGAGGGCCTACTTGAGGCTCGGGTCCGAGGGATCGTCGGACTCGGCCAAGGGTAAGCCCAAACAGAAGAAGCCGAAGGCGAAGACTGCTTCGCCTTCAACTCCTTCTCAGGCCGGCCCCCATGATGTGGGTCTGGCAGATGCCCAGCGTCAGCTCGGCTTGGCCAAACGGGCCGAGCTCGAGCTGGAGCTGGAAGAAAAGGTTGCCGCGAAAGAGAGGCAGGCGCGCGCAGCCAAGGCAAGGGCCGGATACGGTTCGGCCCTCGCCACTTTCGACGGCCACTCTGTGGCGGAGCTGGCCCGACTGGCCAAGGAGGACATGGAGGAGATCGTTGAGGTCGCCTCCAAGTCCTCAAATTTGAAGGGCACCTTCCAAAAGGCCCTCAAATGCCGTGCAACGAGCTTGCACGGCATTGTGTCTGAGCTGACGCAACGCTCTGCGTCAGAGGAGACGCGGCAGCTGCAGGCGAGGGTGGACCGCCTGCAAGCGGAGGTTAGCGAGCTTCATAAGAAGCTCGCCGAAGCCACAGCCCCGCCAACGAAGGCCCCGACGGCAGCGGTTCCCTCTCCCTCCTCCTCAAAAATTGAGGAACTATTCCGCAAGGTTGTCATGGAGGAGAGGGCGTTCACCCGTGCCTGCTTCGCAGGCATAGAGGATCGCCTCCTGCCCGAGCCGCGTCTCCGTCCGCCCCTAGCGGCGGACAAGACGCCGACAGTGGCTCCCCTTGCCCCGAAGCCCTCAAAGGGCAAGGGCAAGGGGAAGAAATCTCCGGGGGCTTTGCCTCCCCCCAGCACGAGTGTGGGCACCCAGCTGGAGCCAGTTGCCTGTGCGGCACCTCCCCAGGTGCAGGAGGGAGACGCCCTCCTCCCTTCCACCACCCCAGCCAAACAGTCTTGGTCAGAGGTGGTTAGGAAGGGAAAGGGAAAGGGCAAGAAGGCGACCCAGGCCACGGCGGCCCAGGCCTCGGCTGCCCCGGCGGCTGCCCCGACGGCCGCCCCGGCAGCCAAGAAGGCGCCAGTCGGCGGAAGGAAGCTGGTTCCTCCCAAATCCGCGGCAGTAACGGTGACGATCGTCCCCGAGGCCGCCGAGAGGGGCGTCACCTACGAGTCCGTCCTGAGACGGGCTCGTGCCGTCGCGGATCCCGCCGAGTTGGGGCTCGGTAACTGCCGTCGGACCCAAACCGGAGCTCGTTTGTTCGAGTTTCCGGGGAAGGACGGCGGCAAAAATGCCGACCTGTTCGCCGGCAAGTTACGAGAGGTCCTCGCCGACGTGGCGAAGATAGCTAGGCCGACTAAGACGGCGGCGATGGAGGTGACCGGTCTAGACGACTCGGTCACCAAGGAGGAGGTGGTCGCGGCGATCGCAGTGGCTGGAGGCTGCGAACCCGCAGCGGTCCTGGCTCGGGACATTAGGCCCGGCCGCGGTGGACTGGGCACTATCCGGCTTGTGTGCCCAGTCGCCGCAGCGTTGGCCGCCCAGGCTAAAGGCCAGGGGCGGCTATTTGTGGGCTTCAGCCGGGCCGTGATCCGGGTGCTTGAGGCAGCGCCGATGCGCTGCTTCAAGTGCTTGGGGATCGGCCACACCCGAGCCATGTGTCCGTCCACAGTAGATAGGGCGGACACGTGCTTCCGCTGCGGGCAACAGGGCCATAAGGCAGCCTCCTGCGAGGCCGCCAAGCCGCACTGCGCGGCGTGCGCCGACAGTGGTCACCCCGCGGACCACATAATGGGGGGGAGCTCATGCCGACCCCCCTCCAAGAAGGGCAAGCCGCAGGCGGCTATAAGCCGTCCTGCCGCTGCTGCCACCAACCCCGCTGATATCCCATCAGCGGCGGTGGCCGAGGGTGATGCGATGGTCGAGTAATGGGTACCGACCATCGCATCTTGCAGGCAAACACCAACCACTGCCGGGCTGCCCAGGACTTACTGGTGCAGTCAATGGCCGAGTGGCTGGTGGATGTGGCAGTGGTGGCCGAGCCGTACTATACTCCCAGCAATTGGCTGGGAGACAGTGACGGCTCGGTGGCAATCGTGGCGCGGTCTTCCTCGGACTCCCATCCCCTCTCGCTCTTAGAGAGGGGACCGGGATACGTGGCCGCCGCGTGGGGAGGGTTGGCCCTTGTAGGGGTCTACTTCTCCCCAAACCGCCCTCTCCAGGACTTCGAGGATTTCCTCGGGGTCCTGACGGCGGTCATCGGGAGGACGGCGCCACGTCAGGTCTCCGTTTTGGGAGACCTGAATGCCAAGTCGGTGGTCTGGGGAAACCCGGCCACCGACATCCGCGGACGGGCGGTCGAGTTGTGGGCGGCCACGTCTGGTCTCTCTCTCCTGAATAGGGGGAGCGTCCAGACGTGCGTGCGGCGGCAGGGTGGGTCCATAGTGGACCTCACCTTCGCCACGCCTGCACTGGCCGCCCGCATTCAGAACTGGAGGGGGGAACTGGGGGAGACGATCTCGGATCACCGCTACGTGCGATTCGAGATCTCCCCCCAGAGCCCACGGGGGCGCCGCAGCACCCCCTCATCGTCGGGCCGATCCCCGTTTCCAAGGTGGGCTCTGACCCACCTGGATCGGGAGGCGGCAAGGGAGGCCGCGTTCGTCCAGGACTGGCTTTGGCCAAGTCCCGGCGGGGACGTCCTGGACGTGGACGCGGCGGTGGCCCGATTGAGGGGGTCATTGACCGAGGTATGCAACGCCAGCATGCCTCGGTCGAGACGTCCGCCTCCCCGACGCGCCGTTTATTGGTGGTCGGAGGAGTTGGCGGAGCTGCGGGCCACCTGCGTGGCGGCACGGCGGGCCTACGCGCGATCGCGTCGGCGGCGCCGACGAGATCAGGCCGACGAGGACCGCCTCTACGCCAGATACGTGGAGGCGAGGGCGGCCTTCAAATCGGCCATCGGCGCCGCTAAGGACGCGGCGAGGGCCGAGCTGTTGGAGGGTCTCGACAACGACCCATTCGGGAGGCCATATAAGGCGGCGCGTATCAAACTGCGCCGCATTGGTCCCCCGGTTGCCGAGACCCTCGAACCAGCGCTCCTGGATGGGGTGGTGCGGTCTCTGTTTCCGCGCAGGGATCCGCACTTCGCCCCACCAGTGATGGGACCGCCAATAAGAGCGGCTTTACCGGAGGAGGAAGCTCCTCCTCCTCCGGTTTCAGAGGAAGAATTTGGCGCGGCGCCTCTTCGTCTCCGCGCCAAAAAGACGGCCCCCGGCCCTGACGGCGTTCCCGCTCGGGTGGTGGCCATCGCGGCCACCGAAATGGAGGGAAGGTTTCGGGACCTCTTCAGCGCGTGCTTCGCGTCGGAGAGGTTCCCGAAACCTTGGCGGGAAGGCCAATTGTGCCTCCTCCACAAGGAGGGACGGCCGGCGGACTCGCCCTCGGCATACCGGCCCATCGTTTTGCTCGATGAGGTCGGTAAAATGTTCGAGGGGATCTTCGCCGGCCGCCTCAACCGTCATCTACGGAGTGTGGGACCGGACCTGTCGGACGCCCAGTTCGGATTTCGAACTGGCCGTTCGACAGTGGACGCCCTGGCCCGTTTAAAGGGCCAGGTGACAGAGGCGGTGGGAGTGGGGGATGGAGTGGCTGTGTCATTCGACATTGCCAACGCCTTCAACTCCATCCCCCACTCCACCATCCTGGAGGCGCTCCGGTTCCACGGAGTGCCCCTTTACTTGCGGGGCCTCCTGGCCAGCTACCTGGAGGACCGTGCTGTCCTCCTCGTAGATGGGGCTGGCCAGCTCCGGAGATACGATGTGGAAACCGGCGTTCCACAGGGGTCCGTTCTAGGCCCTCTTCTGTGGAACGTCGGTTATGACTGGCTCCTGCGGGGAACCCCCCTTCGAGGCACGAGTGTCATCTGCTATGCAGATGACACTCTCCTCACTTCCCGTGGGAGCAGTTATAGGGAGGCGGCCAGTTTGGCCTCAGCGGGCGGGTCCTTAGTGGCAGGAAGGATCCGCCGCCTGGGCTTGAGGGTGGCGCTGCACAAAACGGAGGCCGTGTTCTTTCACGGTCCCCGGCAGCGCCCCCCACCTGACGCCCACATTTACGTGGAGGGGGGGAGGGTTGGGGTTGAGGCCCAGATGAAATATCTGGGCCTCATTCTAGACAGCAGGTGGCGCTTCGGCCCGCACTTTAGCGGGCTGTCGACGCGCCTGCTGAAAGCTGCGGACGCCCTCTCATGGCTCATGCCGAACATGGGAGGGCCAAGCATGCGGTGCCGGCGTCTATACGCCGGCATACTTCGGAGTATGGCCCTTTATGGGGCACCCATTTGGGCGGACTCCCTCCATAGGAGGGAGAATGCCACCGCTCTTCGGGCGCCCCAAAGGGCCATCGCCCAGCGGGCGGCGCGGGCCTACCGCACGGTAGGCTTCGCTTCGGCATGCGCTCTGGCGGGCACCCCGCCTTGGGAGCTCGAGGCGTGGGTGCTCGCCAGAGTGTACGAGTGGACGGCGGGGCGCAGGGCGCTGGGCGAGCGTCCGGCCCCCGAATTGAGGGAGGCCGTCCGGCGGGAGGCGAGGGTCGCTCTTGTCCAGGAGTGGACGCGGGACCTCGCCTCCGCCGTCTTCGGCCGCCGTACCCTTGACGCCATCGGGCCGGTCCTGGAGGACTGGCTCGACAGGCGTCACGGGTTTCTCTCCTTCCGTCTGGTGCAGGTACTCTCCGGTCACGGCTGCTTCGGCAGGTACCTGCACCGGATAGGACGAGAGGAGACACCGTCGTGCCATGGTTGTGGCGCGGCGGAGGACACGGCGGAACACACCCTCGCAGTGTGCCCGTCGTGGGCCGTGCCGCGTCGCGACCTTGCCACGGCGGTTGGAGGGGACCTCTCGCTGCCCGCCATCGTCAGAGGGATGGTGGGGAGCGAGGAGGCCTGGTTCTGCGAGGTCGTGATGTCGCAGAAGGAGGCAGCGGAGCGCGAGCGGGAGGAGGATCCCCTCGCTCCGGCGCTCCGCAGGCGGCGTAGGGGGAGGAGAAGGCGGGACTTCGCCCGCTTTCTCCCTCCCTGAGGTGAGCGGCGGGCGTGAGGCCGACGCCCGCCTTACATCGCTCACCACGTGGGTGGCTAAGCCACCACATGAGGGCCCGCCGTACTAGGCGGGTTTTGCCGGCGGGGGAGAGGTAGCTGAGGCTGCGCTAGTTTCCCACTCCCCCGCCACTATGGCGATGCCGGAGTGCCGCTGTGGGTTTAGTGGGTATTCCCAGCTTCGGCTGGGCGAGTCCCACACACGCCCTTCGGGGTAAGGGGCGTAAATGCATTCCCACAGCGTAAACAAAAAAAAAAAAAAAAAAAAAAAAAAAAAAAAAAAAAAAAAAAAAAAAAAAAAAGGTTTCCGTATGTAGCGTGGCTGCAGACCGCAGCCTGAAGAGGGCCTACCTGAGGCTCGGGTCTGAGGGATCGTCGGACTCGGCCAAGGGTAAGCCCAAACAGAAGAAGTCGAAGGCGAAGACTGCTTCGCCTTCGACTCCTTCTCAGGCCGGCGCCCATGATGTGGGTCTGGGGGACGCCCAGCGTCAGCTCGGCTTGGCCAAAAGGGCCGAACTCGAGCTGGAGCTCGAAGAAAAGGTTGCCGCGAAAGAGAGGCAGGCGCGCGCAGCCAAGGCGAGGGCCGGATATGGTTCGGCCCTCGCCACTTTCGACGGCGTCTCTGCGACGGAGCTGGCCCGACTGGCGAAGGAGGACATGGAGGAGATCGTTGAGGTCGCCTCCAGGTCCTCCAACTTAAAGGGGACCTTTCGAAAGGCCCTCAAATGCCGTGCAAGTAGCCTGCACGGCATTGTAGCTGAACTGACGCAGCGCACTGCGTCAGAGGAGACGCGGCAGCTGCAGGCGAGGGTGGACCGCCTGCAAGCGGAGGTCAGCCAGCTTCACAAGAAGCTGGCTGAGGCCACAGCCCCGGCAACGAAGGCCCCGACGGCAGCGGTTCCCTCCTCCTCCTCCTCCAACCTTGAGGAATTGTTCCGCAAGGTTGTCATGGAGGAGAGGGCGTTCACCCGTGCCTGCTTCGCAGGCATAGAAGACCGCCTCCTGCCCGAGCCGCGTCTCCGTCCTCCCCTAGCGGCGGACAAGACGCCGACAGTGGCTCCCGTTGCCTCGAAGCCCTCAAAGGGCAAGGGCAAGGGGAAGAAATCCCCGGGGGCTCTGCCTCCCCCCGGTACGAGTGCGGGCGCCCAGCCGGAGCCAGTTGCCAGTGCGGCACCCTCCCGGGTGCACGAGGGAGACGCCCTTCTCCCTTCCACCACCCCAGCCAATCAGTCTTGGTCAGAGGTGGTTAGGAAGGGAAAGGGAAAGGGCAAGAAGGTGAGCCAGGCCCCGGCTGCCCCAGCGGCTGTCCCGGCAGGTGCCCCGGCGGTTGCCCCGGCAGCCAAAAAGGCCCCGAAGCTGGTGCCTCCTAAAACCGCGGCGGTCACAGTGACCATTGTGCCCGAGGCCGGGGAGAGGGGGGTAACCTACGAGACCGTCCTAAGACGGGCTCGTAGCGCCACGGACCCCACTGAGTTGGGGATTGGTGTTTGCCGCCGGACCCAAACCGGAGCTCGTTTGTTCGAGTTTCCGGGGAAGGACGGCGGCAAAAATGCGGACCTCTTCGCAGCCAAGCTGCGGGAGGTCCTTACAGACGTGGCAAAGGTCGCACGGCCGACCAAAACCACCACCATTGAGGTGACCGGTCTCGACGACTCGGTCACCAAGGAGGAGGTGGTGGCGGCGATCGCAGTGGCCGGAGGCTGCGAACCCGCAGCGGTGCAGGCTCGGGCCATTAGGCCCGGCCGCGGTGGACTGGGCTCTATCCGGCTGGAGTGCCCAGTCACCGCAGTGCTGGCCGTCCAGGCAAAATGCCAAGGACGGCTTTTGGTGGGCTTTAGCCGGGCCGTGGTCCGGGTGCTTGAGGCAGCACCGATGCGCTGCTTCAAGTGCTTGGGGATCGGCCACACCCGAGCCACGTGTCCGTCCACAGTAGACAGGGCGGACACGTGCTTCCGCTGCGGGCAACAGGGCCATAAGGCGGCCTCGTGCGAGGCCGCCAAGCCGCATTGCGCGGCGTGCGCCGACAGTGGTCGCCCTGCGGACCACGTGATGGGGGGGAGCTCATGCCGACCCCCCTCTAAGAAGGGCAAGCCGCAGGCGGCTATAAGCCGTCCTGCCGCTGCTGCCACCTCCCCCGCTGATATCCCATCAGCGGCGGTCTCCGAGGGTGATGCGATGGTCGAATAATGGGTACCGACCATCGCATCCTGCAGGCAAACACCAACCACTGCCGAGCTGCCCAGGACTTACTGGTGCAGTCAATGGCCGAGTGGTTGGTGGATGTGGCAGTGGTGGCCGAGCCGTACTTCACTCCCAGCAATTGGCTGGGAGACAGTGACGGCTCGGTGGCAATCGCGGTGCGGTCTTCCACGGACTCCCCTCCCCTCTCGCTTTTAGAGAGGGGACCGGGATACGTGGCCGCCGCGTGGGGAGAGATGGCCCTTGTGGGGGTCTATTTCTCCCCAAACCGCCCTCTCCAGGACTTCAAGGATTTCCTCGGGGTTCTGACGGCGGTCATAGGCAGGGCGGCACCGCGTCAGGTCTCCGTCTTGGGAGACCTGAATGCCAAATCGGTGGTCTGGGGAAACCCGGCCACCGATGCTCGCGGACGGGCAGTCGAGTTGTGGGCGGCCACGTCTGGCCTCTCTCTCTTGAACAGGGGGAGCATCCAGACGTGCGTGCGGCGGCAGGGTGGGTCCATAGTGGACCTCACCTTCGCCACGCCCGCACTGGCCGCCCGCATTCAGAACTGGAGGGTGGAACTGGGGGAGACGATCTCGGATCACCGCTACGTGCGATTCGAGATCTCCCCCCAGAGTCCACGGGGGCGCCGCAGCACCCCCTCATCGTCGGGCCGATCCCCGTTTCCAAGGTGGGCTCTGACCCACCTGGATCGGGAGGCGGCAAGGGAGGCCGCGTTCGTCCAGGACTGGCTTTGGCCAGGTCCCAGCGTGGACGTCCTGGACGTGGACGCGGCGGCGGCCCGATTGAGGGGGTCATTGACCGAGGTATGCAACGCCAGCATGCCTCGGTCGAGACGTCCGCCTCCCCGACGCGCCGTTTATTGGTGGTCGGAGGAGTTGGCGGAGCTGCGGGCCACCTGCGTGGCGGCACGGCGGGCCTACACCCGATCGCGTCGGCGGCGCCGACGGGATCTGGCCGACGAGGACCGCCTCTACGCCAAATACGTGGAGGCGAGGGCGGCCTTCAAATCGGCCATCGGCGCCGCTAAGGACGCGGCGAGGGCCGAGCTGTTGGAGGGTCTCGACAACGACCCATTCGGGAGGCCATATAAGGCGGCGCGTAATAAACTACGCCGCATTGGTCCCCCGGTTGCCGAGACCCTCGAACCAGCGCTCCTGGATGGGGTGGTGCGGTCCCTGTTTCCGCGCAGGGATCCGCACTTCACCCCACCAGTGATGGACTCCCCACGAGGGAGGGCTCAACCGGAGGAGGAAGCTCCTCCTCCTCCGGTCTGAGAGGAGGAATTTGGCGCGGCGACTTTGCGTCTCCCTGCCAAAAAGACGGCTCCCGGCCCGGACGGCATTCCCGCTCGGGTGGTGGCCATCGCGGCCACCGAAATGGAGGGAAGGTTTCGGGATCTCTTCAGCGCGTGCTTCGCGTCGGGGAGGTTCCCGAAACCTTGGCGGGAAGGCCAATTGTGCCTCCTTCGGAAGGAGGGACGGCCGGCGGACTCCCCCTCGGCATACCGGCCCATCGTCTTGCTTGACGAGGCCGGAAAGATGTTCGAGGGGATTATCTCCGGCCGTCTCAAGCGGCATCTGCGGAGCGTGGGACCGGACCTGTCGGACGCCCAGTTCGGATTTCGAGCTGGTCGTTCGACAGTGGACGCCCTGGCCCGTCTAAAGGGCCAGGTGACAGAGGCGGTGGGAGTGGGGGATGGAGTGTTGGCTCTGTCATTCGACATTGCCAACGCCTTCAATTCCATCCCCCACTCCACCATCCTGGAAGCGCTCCGGTTCCACGGAGTGCCCCTGTACTTGCGGGGCCTCCTGGCCAGCTACTTGGAGGACCGTGCCGTCCTCCTCGTAGATGGGGCTGGCCAGCTCCGGCGATACGCTGTCGGAGCCGGCGTTCCACAGGTGTCCGTTCTAGGGCCTCTTCTGTGGAACGTCGGTTACGACTGGCTCCTGCGGGGAACCCTCCTTCGAGGTACGAGTGTCATCTGCTACGCGGATGACACTCTCCTCACCTCCCGCGGGAGCACCTTCCGGGAGGCAGCCAGTTTGGCATCGGCGGGCGGATCCTTAGTGGCCGGAAGGATCCGCCGCCTGGGCTTGAGGGTGGCGCTGCACAAAACGGAGGCCGTGTTCTTCCACGGCCCCGGCAGCGCCCCCCACATGACGCCCACATTTTTGTGGAGGGCGTCAGGGTCGGGGTCGAGGCCCAGATGAAGTATCTGGGCCTCACGTTGGACAGCAGGTGGCGCTTCGGCTCGCACTTTAGCGGGCTGTCGACGCGCCTGCTGAAAGCTGCGGACGCCCTCTCATGGCTCATGCCGAACATGGGAGGGCCGAGCATGCGGTGCCGGCGTTTATACGCCGGCATTCTGCGGAGCATGGCCCTTTATGGGGCCCCCATTTGGGCGGATTCCCTCAACAGGAGGGAGAATATCACCGCCCTTCGGGCGCCCCAAAGGGCCATAGCCCAGCGGGCAGCGCGGGCCTACCGCACGGTAGGCTTCGCTTCGGCATGCGCTCTGGCGGGCACCCCGCCTTGGGAGCTCGAGGCGTGGATGCTCGCCAGAGTGTACGAGTGGACGGCGGGGCGCAGGGCGCTGGGCGAGCGTCCGGCCCCCGAATTGAGGGAGGCCGTCCGGCGGGAGGCGAGGGTCGCTCTTGTCCAGGAGTGGACGCGGGACCTCGCCTCCGCCGTCTTCGGCCGCCGTACCCTCGACGCCATCGGGCCGGTCCTGGAGGATGTTGGGTTATGATGGAAAAAAGTAATTATCCAGGAGATGTTTTAATGAATTTATTTATTAGACGACACCATCGTTCACATGACAACGAGAAGTTACACACACAGACAATATAGAGAATTATAAAAATATCTAATTACAATCCTCTTTGGTTTGATATTGGCGAAGTTTACATCTCCAACACTAGGCCTTAAACTAAGACAATATCAGTTACCTAACCTTCTAAGTTCTAGGCCTTAATCCAAAGAACACACTATATTGAAAATTAAACAATCATGAAGCCTAAGTTACATGTAGGCTCCACTTCCACAAGTCTAATTAAAACAACTCTGTTATACATAGTGCCTCTGACATAAATATTATATAAACAGTACAATAAAAATCGTTTACAGCAGATAAATAAAACACGTAACAAAGAACCTATACTGTTATGTACACATAATCAAAGCGCAACCTATATCCTAGCTTATGTTTAGCATCTTGGATATACACTTCATATGTTTATCTTTACATAACGACTTCGTTAGTACATCTGCCACCATTTCTTCAGTACTTACATAACTAACACTTACAACATTTTTGTTAATTAAATCTTTGACAAAATGATGTCTTATATCTATGTGTTTTGTTCTAGAATGGGATAGAGTGTTACAACAAATCTTTTGAGCTGACTGATTGTCATTGAATAAACTTATGCTACATTCAACACCAGTACACTCCCGAATTATAAACGTTTGTAAAAACAAACCCTCCTTGCAAGAGTCAGAGATTGCCATGTACTCAGCCTCTGCACTAGACAAGGCTACCGTTCGCTGTTTACGACACTCCCAAGACATAATAGATTTATTAAGAGAAAAACAGTAACCCGTGTATGACCTGCGATCTGACTGATCTCCACCCCAGTCGGCATCTGTATATCCCACTAACTCAATGCCTGCTCTGCCGTGACTGGAAAGTCATCGTCCCCCGTAGTCCCCACGAGCCCCGCAAACTCGACGGATTGATCAGCATCTTCAAATGTCATTGCTGACTCATCAGAATCAATGCTGGAGGAACCTGGAATATATGTAGGATCGGATGAGTGGTCTGTGACCTGAAAATCATCGGTTTCATTCAGACTAAATACAGTTTGCCTGCGAAGATTTCTGTCACCCGACATTTCATCACTCAACGGGACAGATGTGTCCAGCGACTGCTCTCCTGACTCACCAGGAGTCACTGAAGTATTCAACAGTATAGTACTATTTTCCATTGGTATTATACCAATACTGTCAGATACCACTTTATCACCATTTGACACATTTTTGTTTATGAAACTATTCTCGAGAAATACGACGTGCCTAGCCTTTATGCAAGTCTTAGGACAAGAAGGATCTACTAATCTGTAGCCCTCACTAGTATCACAGTATCCTACAAATACATACTTCTTACTTCTCGGATCTAGTTTCCTACACTTATCAGACACAGCGTATGCCAGACAACCAAAGACACGTAAGTGTGCTACGTTTGTCTTCTTTGAAGTCCACGCTTCCTCTGGAGTTAGTCCCATGACGGCTTTGGTGGGTGAGCGATTCTTGAGGTACACGGCTGTGTTTGCCGCCTCAGCCCAAAAATGTTTTTCAAGCCCTGAGTCCTGCAGCATGCACCTAACCTTATCCATGATACATCTGTGGCCTCGCTCAGCAACTCCGTTCTGTGAACTGCATTTGGGTATTGTAGTTTCATGTTTTACCCCACAGTTTTCTAGATACTCTTGAAAAACATGATTGACATATTCACCCCAATTGTCACTCCTAAGGACCTTTAGTTTCTTTCCCGTCTGATTCTCGGCTAAAGCCTTAAATAATTTAAATTTTTCAAAAACCTGAACTTTCCTTTTTAGAAAATAAATAAATGTTTTTCTAGAAAAATCATCTATAAAAGTTACAAAATAACGCATCCCACCTAGCGATGGTACCTGCATAGGTCCACATACATCCGTATGTACAAGCCCTAATAGCTCCTTTGACCTACTATAACTTTTCTTAGAGAACGGCAGCTTAGGTTGTTTGCCCTCAATACATGGAACACAAGGATTAAAAGTAGAAACATCATAATCCATACCTGTGACTAATCCATTCTTCATTAGGTTCATACTTCTGGTTGAGATGTGCCAGTCTCCGATGCCAAATCTCCTGACTTACTTTATGTCCGATGCCCCATGCCGCCTCAAGACCACCTTGTAAGCCAGCATCCGGTTCCCCATCCACACAGAAAGAAGTCATGGCCCTCTCTGACTGTCGCTTGCCCGCTTTGTAACAATCCAATTCGTATAGGCCGTTGTTACATGTAGCAGTAGCTACAACCCTACCTCCATCCAAAATCCTACATTCTGTAGAAGTAAATATTACCCTATATCCCTTTCTAGACAATTCACTTACAAATAGCAAATTGGTAGATAATGCAGGAACATAATACACATTACTTATTGTTTTGTAACCTAATTTCTTTAAATTTACACAAACTCTGCCTTTTCCTTCCATAAATATGCTCTCTCCGTTAGCCACATTCACCTCTGTAGACCTGGATCGCTCAAAGTCCATCATCTGATCCTTGCTGTTACACCTATGGTTTGTACAACCGGAATCAACATACCAAATTTGACGTTTTGGATACACTGACAATGCTGTCAAAAGAGTACTGCTATCCTTCTTCGGCTTATCTTTTCCAACAGAATATGAACCCTTCATGGGACAATCCTTTTTCATATGGCCTGCCTTCTTGCATCTGAAGCACTTGTACACTTTCTTTGTAGCCAATGCGCTCACATCTGGTACCTCTTTGTCATCCCTACGCAACTGTTCCAGCATCAGTTTAGACTTCACGACTTCACTGGTCAACTTACTGTCAGAATTTTCTAGAGCCATTATTAGTGGGTCAAAATCGCTTGTTAGCCCACTTAATAAAATGACAGCAACAAACTCATCATCTAAAGGTGAACCAATATCAGCCAATTGTTGTGCTAACTCTGTGACTCTCGTTATGTACGCTTGCATGCCTTCCATCTCCTTCAATTTCACCCCAAAAAGCGATCTCAACCCTAGTCTTCTGCATAGGCCCCTATCTTCATAAGCTTTTTGCAAACATGTCCAAGCTTCATAAGCAGTTTTAGCGTTGCGCACATGCTGCAAAGCAGACGGTCCAACAGACAGACAAATTTTCGCGAGTGCCTTTTGTTTCTTACGTTCATCTTTGCAATCTTCCGATTCAATGGTTTCATACAGGTCTTCGTGTATTAGGATCATCTTCATAATAAATTTCCAATTATTATAATCCTCCATCCCTTTTAATTTGTCTATTGGAATGCCCACTGAAGATCCTGAAACCCCTGAAGCCATTTTGTTGAAAAACGTAACTGACGTGAAATTTTGAAATAATACTTATTTCCACCAAAACACGCGAAAATAATAATTTCGACGCGAGACTAACGTCCTGGGCCCATAACCTGTTGGGTTATGATGGAAAAAAGTAATTACCCAGGAGATGTTTTAATGAATTTATTTATTAGACGACACCATCGTTCACATGACAACGAGAAGTTACACACACAGACAATATAGAGAATTATAAAAATATCTAATTACAATCCTCTTTGGTTTGATATTGGCGAAGTTTACATCTCCAACAGAGGACTGGCTCGACAGGCGTCACGGGTTCCTCTCCTTCCGTCTGGTGCAGGTACTCTCCGGTCACGGCTGCTTCGGCAGGTACCTGCACCGGATAGGACGAGAGGAGACACCGTCGTGCCACGGTTGTGGCGCGGCGGAGGACACGGCGGAACACACCCTCGCGGTGTGCCCGTCGTGGACCGTGCCGCGCCGCGGTCTTGTCACGGCGGTTGGCGGGGATCTCTCGCTGCCCGCCATCGTCAGAGCGATGGTGGGGAGCGAGGAGGCTTGGGTGGCGATGGCCTCCTTCTGCGAGGTCGTGATGTCGCAGAAGGAGGCAGCGGAGCGCGAGCGGGAGGAGGATCCCCTCGCTCCGGCGCTCCGCAGGCGGCGTAGGGGGAGGAGAAGGCGGGATTTCGCCCGCTTTTTCCCTCCCTGAGGTGAGCGGCGGGCGTGAGGCCGACGCCCGCCTTACATCGCTCACCACGTGGGAGCCACGGCCCCTCCCTGGGAGGGGCAATTGAGGGCCCACCTTTTTAGGCGGGGTTCGCCGGCGGGGGAGAGGTAGCTCAGGCTGCGCTAGTTTCCCACTCCCCCGCCACTATGGCGATGCCGGAGTGCCGCTGTGGGTTTAGTGGGTATTCCCAGCTACGGCTGGGCGAGTCCCACACACGCCCTTCGGGGTAAGGTGCGTAAATGCATTCCCACAGCGTAAACAAAAAAAAAAAAAAAAAAAAAAAGGTTAGGTTAGGTTAGGTTAGGTTAGGTTAGGTTAGGTGTGCAGTTTCTGGCCTGCCATCGGACGCGTCCCCAGGTGGCGGATAGGGGAACGGCCCCCAGATATGGGGGTTACCGGTTTACCGGCGCGGACCAAAACCAGATGCGGGGACCGCTTCGGCGGTCACACGTGCGGCGGGTCGGCCACCACTCGAGGTGGCTGACGTGACCCGAACTCCGGGTCACCGTCGGGCAACCCGGTCTTCTCATTGAGAGGAGCTGGGGGCCCCGTTTGCCTCCGGGCAAACGAGTGGGGCTAAGAGGAAGGACACCTCGCTAAAAAACCCTTGGCTGCTGCGTCTTCTCGCACAAAAAGACGTACCCAGCCCGGCCCCTCCTGTGGAGTGGAGGGACCACCGTGGGCCCGCCCTAGGCGGGAATCGCCGGCGGGGGATTGGTAGTTAGGCTGTGCCATTTTCCCATGACCCCGCCACTCAGGCGATGTCGTTGTGCCGCTGTGGGTTTAGTGGGTATTCCCGGCTTCGGCTGGGTGAGTCCTACACACGCCCTTCGGGGTATGGTGCGTAAATGCATTACCACAGCGTCAAAAAAAAAAAAAAAAAAAAAAAAAAAAAAAAAAAAAAAAAAAAAAAAAAAAAAAAAAAAAAAAGGTTACCTATGGGACCGGACCAGTCGGACGCCCAGTTCGGATTTCGAGCTGGTCGTTCGACAGTGGACGCCCTGGCCCATCTAAAGGGCCAGGTGACAGAGGCGGTGCGAGTGGGGGATGGAGTGTTGGCTGTGTCATTCGACATTGCCAACGCCTTCAATTCCGTCCCCCACTCCACCATCCTGGAAGCGCTCCGGTTCCACGGAGTGCCCCTGTACTTGCGGGGCCTCCTGGCCAGCTACTTGGAGGACCGTGCTGTCCTCCTCGTAGACGGGGCTGGCCAGCTCCGTCGATACGCTGTAGGAGCCGGCGTTCCACAGGGGTCCGTTCTAGGGCCTCTTCTGTGGAACGTCGGTTATGACTGGCTCCTGCGGGGAACCCTCCTTCGAGGCACGAGTGTCATCTGCTATGCAGATGACACTCTCCTCACTTCCCGCGGGGGCACCTTCCGGGAGGCGGCCAGTTTGGCGTCGGCGGGCGGATCCTTAGTGGCGGGAAGGATCCGCCGCCTGGGCTTGAGGGTGGCGCTGCACAAAACAGAGGCCGTGTTCTTTCACGGCCCCCGGCAGCGCCCCCCGCCTGACGCCCACATTTATGTGGAGGGGGTGAGGGTCGGGGTTGAGGCCCAGATGAAATATCTGGGCCTCATCTTAGACAGCAGGTGGCGCTTCGGCCCGCACTTTAGCAGGCTGTCGTCGCGCCTGCTGAAGGCTGCGGGAGCCCTCTCATGGCTGATGCCAAACTTGGGAGGGCCCAGCATACGGTGCCGGCGTCTATACGCCGGCATACTGCGAAGTATGGCCCTTTATGGGGCCCCGATTCGGGCGGACTCCCTCCATAGGAGGGAGAACCTCACCGCCCTTCGGTCGCCCCAAAGGGCCATCGCCCAGCGGGCATCGCGGGCCTACCGCACGGTGGGCTGCGCAGCGGCGTGCGCTCTGGCGGGCACCCCGCCTTGGGAGCTCGAGGCGTGGGTGCTCGCCAGAGTGTACGAGTGGACGGCGGGGCGCAGGGCGCTGGGCGAGCGTCCGGCCCCAGAAGTGAGGGAGGCCGTCCGGCGGGAGGCGAGGGTCGCTCTTGTCCAGCAGTGGACGCAGGACCACGCCTCCGCCGTCTTCGGCCGCCGTACCCTCGACGCCATCGGGCCGGTCCTGGAGGACTGGCTCGACAGGCGTCACGGGTTCCTCTCCTTCCGTCTGGTGCAGGTAGTCTCCGGTCACGGCTGCTTCGGCAGGTACCTGCACCGGATAGGACGAGAGGAGACACCGTCGTGCCACGGTTGTGGCGCGGCGGAGGACGCGGCGGAACACACCCTCGCGGTGTGCCCGTCGTGGGCCGTGCCGCGCCGCGATCTTGTCACGGCGGTTGGAGAGGACCTCTCGCTGCCCGCCATCGTCAGAGAGATGGTGGGGAGCGAGGAAGCTTGGGTGGCGATGGCCTCCTTCTGCGAGGTCGTGATGTCGCAGAAGGAGGCAGCGGAGCGCGAGCGGAAGGAGGATCCCCTCGCTCCGGCACTCCGCAGGCGGCGTAGGGGGAGGAGAAGGCGGGATTTCGCCCGCTTTCTCCCTCCCTGAGGTGAGCGGCGGGCATGAGGCCGACGCCCGCCTTACCTCGCTCACCATGCGGGAGCCACGGCCCCTCCCTAGGAGGGGCAATTGAGGGCCCGCCTTACTAGGCGGGTTTCGCCGGCGGGGGAGAGGTAGCTCAGGCTGCGCTAGTTTCCCACTCCCCCGCCAGTATGGCGATGCCGGAGTGTCGCTTTGGGTTTAGTGGGTATTCCCGGCTTCGGCTGGGCGAGTCCCACACACGCCCTTCGGGGTACGGTGCGTAAAGGCATTCCCACAGCGTCAAAGAAAAAAAAAAAAAAGGATGTGTGCAGTTTTCCGTGTGCAGTTTCTGGCCTGCCATCGGACGCGTCCCCAGGTGGCGGATAGGGGAACGGCCCCCAGATATGGGGGTTACCGGTTTACTGGCGCGGACCAAAACCAGACGCGGGGGCTGCTTCGGCGGTCACACGTGCGGCGGGTTGGCCTCCACTCCAGGTGGCTGACGTGACCCGAACTCCGGGTCACCGTCGGGCAACCCGGTCTCCTCACTGAGAGGAGCTGGGGGCCCTGTTTGCTTTCGAGCAAACGTGTGGGGCTAAGAAGAAGGACACCTCGCTAAAAAAACCCTTGGCTGCTACGTCTTCTCGCACTAGAAGACGTACCCAGTCCGGCCCCTCCGTATGGGGGGACCATTATGAGCCCGCCTTTTGGCGGGAATCGCCGGTGGGGGATTGGTTGTTCAGGCTGTGCCGATTCCCCATGACCCCGCCACTCAGGCGATGTCGATATGCCGCTGTGGGTTTAGTGAGTATTCCCGGCTTCGGCTGGGCGAGCCCCATACACGCCCTTCGGGGTATGGTGCGTAAATTCATTACCACAGCGTCAAAAAAAAAAAAGGATGTGTGCAGTTTCTGGCCTGCCATCGGACGCGTCCCCAGGTGGCGGATAGGGGAACGGCCCCCAGATATGGGGGTTACCGGTTTACCGGTGCGGACCAAAACCAGATGCGGGGACCGCTTCGGCGGTCACACGTGCGGCGGGTCGGCCACCACTCGAGGTGGCTGATGTGACCCGAACTCCGGGTCACCGTCGGGCAACCCGGTCTCCTCACCTCGCTAAAAAACCCTTGGCTGCTGCGTCTTCTTGCACAAAAGACGTACCCAGCCCGGCCCCTCCCTGTGGAGTGGAGGGACCACTGTGGGCCCGCCCTAGGCGGGAATCGCCGGCGGGGGATTGGTAGTTAGGCTGTGCCCTTTTCCCATGACCCCGCCACTCAGGCGATGTCGTTGTGCCGCTGTGGGTTTAGTGGGTATTCCCGGCTTCGGCTGGGCGAGTCCCACACACGCCCTTCGGGGTATGGTGCGTAAATGCATTACCACAGCGTCAAAAAAAAAAAAAAAAAAAAAAAAAAAAAAAAAAAAAAAAAAAAAAAAAAAAAAAAAAAAAGGTTAGGTTAGGTGGTTGACCACCGTAACGGAGTGGCAGACCGGTGGCTAACGAGCGCTGTGACCTACGCGATCCTGCGATTTTTATTCTGAGGGCGATTGATTGCGTACATCGTGGATTTTTATTGTTGGTTTTTATTATTATTGTGGGTTTTATTGATTTTATTGTGGTTTTATTCTGATTTTATTGTAGTTGTAGTTTTTATCTGATTTTGGTTGTGGGTTTTTATTTGATTGTGGTTGTTTTGGTAGTCAGTATGCCGAAACCCGCAAGGAACGCCTCCGGGCGTTTCGTCCCAAAAGGCCCTTCTCAGGGCCAACCAAAAGGCCCTTCTCAGGGCCAACCCAAAGGCCCTTCTCAGGGCCAACCCGGCGGCTTGTCGGAGTCAGAGGCCAGCCGCGCACCATCTGCGGCAGGCTTCTGTGGGGAGGACGAGTTCTCCGACTCGGACATGGGGTCCGTAGTCGGGGACTCGTCGTCCGTGTGTAGCGTGGCTGCAGACCGCAGCCTGAAGAGGGCCTACTTGAGGCTCGGGTCCGAGGGATCGTCGGACTCGGCCAAGGGTAAGCCCAAACAGAAGAAGTCGAAGGCGAAGACTGCTTCACCTTCGACTCCTTCTCAGGCCGGCACCCATGATGTGGGTCTGGCGGATGCCCAGCGTCAGCTCGGCTTGGCCAAACGGGCCGAGCTCGAGCTGGAGCTGGAAGAAAAGGTTGCCGCGAAAGAGAGGCAGGCGCGCGCAGCCAAGGCGAGGGCCGGATATGGTTCGGCCCTCGCCACTTTCGACGGCGTCTCTGCGACGGAGCTGGCCCGACTGGCGAAGGAGGACATGGAGGAGATCGTCGAGGTCGCCTCCAGGTCCTCGAACCTAAAGGGGACCTTTCAAAAGGCCCTCAAATGCCGTGCAACTAGCTTGCACGGCATTGTAGCGGAACTGACACAGCGCACTGCGTCAGAGGAGACGCGGCAGCTGCAGGCAAGGGTGGACCGCCTGCAAGCGGAGGTCAGCCAGCTTCACAAGAAGCTGGCTGAGGCCACAGCCCCGCCAACGAAGGCCCCGACGGTAGCGGTTCCCTCCTCCTCCTCCTCCAACCTTGAGGAATTGTTCCGCAAGGTTGTCATGGAGGAGAGGGCGTTCACCCGTGCCTGCTTCGCAGGCATAGAGGACCGCCTCCTGCCCGAGCCGCGTCTCCGTCCGCCACTAGCGGCGGACAAGACGCCGACAGTGGCTCCCGTTGCCCCGAAGCCCTCAAAGGGCAAGGGCAAGGGAAAGAAATCCCCGGGGGCTCTGCCTCCCCCCGGTACGATTGCGGGCGCCCAGCTGGAGCCAGTTGCCAGTGCGGCACCCTCCCAGGTGCAGGAGAGAGACGCCCTCCTCCCTTCCACCACCCCAGCCAATCAGTCTTGGTCAGAGGTTGTTAGGAAGGGAAAGGGAAAGGGCAAAAAGGCGGTTCAGGCCCCGGCTGCCCCAGCGGCTGCCCCGGCAGGTGCCCCGGCGGCTGCCCCGGCAGCCAAAAAGGTCCCGAAGCTGGTGCCTCCTAAAACCGCGGCGGTCACAGTGACCATTGTGCCCGAGGCCGCGGAGAGGGGGGTAACCTACGAGTCCGTCCTAAGACAGGCTCGTAGCATCGCGGACCCCGCCGAATCGGGGATTGGCGCTTGCCGCCGGACCCAAACCGGAGCTCGACTATTCGAGTTTCCGGGGAAGGACGGCGGCAAAAACGCGGACCTCTACGCGAACAAGCTGCGGGAGGTCCTCGCCGATGTGGCGAAGGTGGCCAGGCCGACCAAGACGGCGGCTATGGAGGCGACCGGTCTCGACGACTCGGTCACCAAGGAGGAGGTGGTCGCGGCGATCGCAGTGGCCGGAGGCTGCGAACCCGCAGCGGTGCAGGCTCGGGACATTAGGCCCGGCCGCGGTGGACTGGGCACTATCCGGCTGGTGTGCCCAGTCGCCGCAGCGTTGGCCGCCCAGGCTAAAGGCCAGGGGCGGCTATTTGTTGGCTTCAGCCGGGCCGTGATCCGGGTACTTGAGGCAGCGCCAATGCGCGGCTTCAAGTGCTTCGGTATCGGCCACACCCGAGCAATGTGTCCGTCCACTGTGGATAGGGCGGACACATGCTTCCGCTGCGGGAAGGAGGGGCATATGGCGGCCACGTGCGAGGCTGCCAAGCCGCACTGCGCGGCGTGTGCCTCCAGTGGTCGCCCCGCCGACCATGTTATGGGAGGGACGTCATGCCGACCCCCGTCCAAGAAGGGCAAGCCGCAGGCGGCTATAAGCCGTCCTGCCGCTGCTGCCACACCCGCTGATATCCCATCAGCGGCGGTGGCCGAGGGTGATGCGATGGTCGAGTAATGGGTACCGACCATCGTATCTTGCAGGCAAACACCAACCACTGCCGGGCTGCCCAGGACTTACTGGTGCAGTCAATGGCCGAGTGGTTGGTGGATGTGGCAGTGGTGGCCGAGCCGTACTATACTCCCAGCAATTGGCTGGGAGATAGTGACGGCTCGGTGGCAATCGTGGCGCGGTCTTCCTCGGACTCCCCTCCCCTCTCGCTCTTAGAGAGGGGACCGGGATACGTGGCCACCGTGTGGGGAGGGTTGGCCCTTGTGGGGGTCTACTTCTCCCCAAACCGCCCTCTCCAGGACTTCGAGGATTTCCTCGGGGTCCTGACGGCGGTCATCGGGAGGACGGCGCCACGTCAGGTCTCCGTTTTTGGAGACCTGAATGCCAAGTCGGTGGTCTGGGGAAACCCGGCCACCGACAACCGCGGACGGGCGGTCGAGTTGTGGGCGGCCACGTCTGGTCTCTCTCTCCTGAATAGGGGGGGCGTCCAGACGTGCGTGCGGCGGCAGGGTGGATCCATAGTGGACCTCACCTTCGCCACGCCCGCACTGGCCGCCCGCATTCAAAACTGGAGGGTGGAACTGGGGGAGACGATCTCGGATCACCGCTACGTGCGATTCGAGATCTCCCCCCAGAATCCACGGGGGCGCCGCAGCACCCCCTCATCGTCGGGCCGATCCCCGTTTCCAAGGTGGGCTCTGACCCACCTGGATCGGGAGGCGGTAAGGGAGGCCGCGTTCGTCCAGGACTGGCTTTGGCCAGGTCCCGGCGTGGACGTCCTGGACGTGGACGCGGCGGCGGCCCGATTGAGGGGGTCATTGACCGAGGTATGCAACGCCAGCATGCCTCGGTCGAGACGTCCGCCTCCCCGACGCGCCGTTTATTGGTGGTCGGAGGAGTTGGCGGAGCTGCGGGCAACCTGCGTGGCGGCACGGCGGGCCTACACCCGATCGCGTCGGCGGCGCCGACGAGATCTGGCCGACGAGGACCGCCTCTACGCCAAATACGTGGAGGCGAGGGCGGCCTTCAAATCGGTCATCGGCGCCGCTAAGGACGCGGCGAGGGCCGAGCTGTTGGAGGGTCTCGACAACGACCCATTCGGGAGGCCATATAAGGCGGCGCGTAATAAACTGCGCCGCATTGGTCCCCCGGTTGCCGAGACCCTCGAACCAGCGCTCCTGGATGGGGTGGTGCGGTCCCTGTTTCCGCGCAGGGATCCGCACTTCACTCCACCAGTGATGGACTCCCCCCGAGGGAGGGCTCAACCGGAGGAGGAAGCTCCTCCTCCTCCGGTCTCAGAGGAGGAATTTGGCGCGGCGACTCTTCGTCTCCGCGCCAAAAAGACGGCTCCCGGCCCGGACGGCATTCCCGCTCGGGTGGTGGCCATCGCGGCCACCGAAATGGAGGGAAGGTTTCGGGACCTCTTCAGCGCGTGCTTCGCGTCGGGAGGTTCCCGAAACCTTGGCGGGAAGGCCAATTCGTGCCTCCTTTCTGCGGGACGGCTGGCGGACTCCCTCGGCATACCGGCCCATCGTCTTGCTTGACGAGGCCGAAAGATGTTCGAGGATTATCGCCGGCCGTCTCAAGCGGCATCTGCGGAGCGTGGGATCGATCTGTCGGACGCCCAGCCTGGATTTCGAGCTGGTCGTTCGACAGTGGACGCCCTGGCCCGCCCGGCCAGGTGACAGAGGCGGTGGGAGGGATGGAGTGTTGGCCGTGTCATTCGACATTGCCAACGCCTTCACCCCATCCGCTCCACCATCCTGAAGGCCTGGTTCCACGGAGTGCCCCTGTACTTGCGGGCCTCCTGGCCAGCTACTTGGAGTGACCGTGCTGTTCCTCCTCGTAGACGGGGCTGGCCAGCTCCGGCGATAAGCCGATAAGTCGGAGCCGGCGTTCCACAGGTCCGTTCTAGGGCCTCTTTGTGGAACGTCGGTTACGACTGGCTCCTGCGGGGAACCTCCTCGGAGGTACGAGTGTCATCTGCTACGCGGATGACACTTCCTCACTTCCCGCGGGAGCACCTTCCGGGAGGCAGCCAGTTTGGCATCGGCGGGCGGATCTCAGTGGCCGGAAGGATCCGCCGTTTGCTGAGGGTGGCGTTGCACAAAACGGAGGCCGTGTTCTTCCACGGCCCTCTTCGGCAGCGCCTCTACATGACGCCCACATTTTGTGAGGGCGTCAGGGTTGGTCGAGGCCCAGATGAAGTATCTGGGCCTCACGTTGGACAGCAGGTGGCGCTTCGGCCCGCACTTTAGCGGGCTGTCGACGCGCCTGCTGAAAGCTGCGGGCGCCCTCTCATGGCTCATACCGAACATGGGAGGGCCAAGCATGCGGTGCCGGCATCTGTACGCCGGCATACTGCGGAGTATGGCCCTTTATGGGGCCCCCATTTGGGCGGACTCCCTCCATAGGAGGGAGAATGCCACCGCTCTTCGGGCGCCCTAAAGGGCCATCGCCCAGCGGGCAGCGCGGGCCTACCGCACGGTAGGCATCGCTTCGGCATGCGCTCTGGCGGGCACCCCGCCTTGGGAGCTCGAGGCGTGGGTGCTCGCCAGAGTGTACGAGTGGACGGCGGGGCGCAGGGCGCTGGGCGAGCGTCCGGCCCCCGAATTGAGGGAGGCCGTCCGGCGGGAGGCGAGGGTCGCTCTTGTCCGGGAGTGGACGCGGGACCTCGCCTCCGCCGTCTTCGGCCGCCGTACCCTCGACGCCATCGGGCCGGTCCTGGAGGAATGGCTCGACAGGCGTCACGGGTTCCTCTCCTTCCGTCTGGTGCAGGTACTCTCCGGTCACGGCTGCTTCGGCAGGTACCTGCACCGGATAGGACGAGAGGAGACACCGTCGTGCCACGGTTGTGGCGCGGCGGAGGACACGGCGGAACACACCCTCGCGGTGTGCCCGTCGTGGGCCGTGCCGCGCCGCGGTCTTGTCGCGGCGGTTGGTGGCGACCTCTCGCTGCCCGCCATCGTCAGAGCGATGGTGGGGAGCGAGGAGGCTTGGGTGGCGATGGCCTCCTTCTGCGAGGTCGTGATGTCGCAGAAGGAGGCAGCGGAGCGCGAGCGGGAGGAGGATCCCCTCGCTCCGGCGCTCCGCAGGCGGCGTGGGGGGAGGAGAAGGCGGGATTTCGCCCGCTTTCTACCTCCCTGAGGTGAGCGGCGGGCGTGAGGCCGACGCCCGCCTTACATCGCTCACCACGTGGGAGCCACGGCCTCTCCCTAGGAGGGGCAATTGAGGGCCCGCCTTCTTAGGCGGGTTTCGCCGGCGGGGGAGAGGTAGCTCAGGCTGCGCTAGTTTCCCACTCCCCCGCCACTATGGCGATGCCGGAGTGCCGCTGTGGGTTTAGTGGGTATTCCCAGCTACGGCTGGGCGAGTCCCACACACGCTCTTCGGGGTAAGGTGCGTAAATGCATTCCCACAGCGTAAACAAGAAAAAAAAAAAAAAAAGGTTGATTGGCTTTCCGTGTGCAGTTTCTGTGCCATCGGACGCGTCCCCAGGTGGCGGATAGGGGAACGGCCCCCAGATATAAGGGGTTACCGGTTTTACCGGCATGGACCAAACCAGATGCAGGGACCGCTGGCGATCACACGTGCGGCAGGTCGGCCACCACTCGAGGTGGCCGGCGTGACCCGAACTCAGGTCACCGTCAGACGTGAGTCTCCTCATTGAGGAAGGGAATAGGAATTTACGTTTGCCTCCGAACTTAAACAGGTGGGCTAGAGGAAGGACACCTCGCTAAAAGCCCTTGGCTGCTGCGTCTTCTCGCACAAAAAGACGTACCCGGCCCGGCCCCTCCCTGTGGAGTGGGGGGACCACTGTGGGCCCGCCCTAGGCGGGAATCGCCGGCGGGGGATTGGTAGTTAGGCTGTGCCATTTTCCCATGACCCCGCCACTCAGGCGATGTCGTTGTGCCGCTGTGGGTTTAGTGGGTATTCCCGGCTTCAGCTGGGCGAGTCCCACACACGCCCTTCGGGGTATGGTGCGTAAATGCATTACCACAGCGTCAAAAAAAAAAAAAAAAAGAGGCGGAACTATACGAGGCTTACCGCGAAGCGGGGAAGGCTTTGAAGGGGGCTATCGCCAAAGCGAAGGCAGAGGCCCGCGAGCGGCAGCTAGCTGCCCTGGACCGCGACCCGTGGGGGCGTCCTTATCGCGCAGTACGGGACAAGCTGCGCCCTTGGGCGCCTCCGCTCACCCAGGGTATGCGGCCCGAGCTGCTGCGAGGGGTGGTGAGTGCCCTCTTCCCAGTCAGGGCGGAGCACATCTCGCCGCCCATGGTTCCGCCTCGATCCGCTGACGCCAACGCCAACGCGGAAGACGACGACGACGACGTGCCCGACGTGACCCGGGGAGAGCTGAGAGCGGCGGTGTCCCGGCTTCAAGCCAAAAACACCGCCCCAGGGCCCGACGGCATTCCTGGCCGAGCCTGGGTCCTGGCCGCGGAGGCTCTCGGGCCTCGACTGATGGGCCATTTCAGTGCGTGCCTAGAGCGGGGCCAGTTTCCCCGTCCATGGAAGACGGGCCAACTGGTCCTGCTGAAAAAGGCGGGGCGCCCGGCGGATTCGCCGTCTGCGTACCGGCCCATAGTGTTGCTGGACGAGGTGGGCAAGCTCTTTGAAAGAGTAGTTGCAGACCGCCTCGTCCGCCACCTAAACACGACAGGGCCGGACCTGGCGGATGGCCAGTTCGGCTTCCGCCAAGGGCGCTCCACAATTGATGCGATAATGCGCGTAAAGGCCGCGGCGGAGAGTGCCGTCTCTCGGGGCGAGGTGGTGTTGGCGGTGTCTTTGGACATCGCCAACGCGTTCAACACCCTGCCCTGGGGCTGCATTAGGGAGGCGCTCCGATTCCACGGGGTGCCGCCCTACCTCCGCCAAACAGTCGGGGCCTACCTTGCAGAGAGGAAGGTTATTTACCCGGGTCACGGTGGTGGCTGGTATCGGCGAGAGACAACGTGCGGTGTTCCACAGGGGTCGGTTCTAGGCCCCCTCCTGTGGAACATCGGTTACGATTGGGTGCTGCGTGGCGCGCTCCTCCACGGCGTCGTCGTCACGTGCTACGCTGACGACACGCTCGTCACTGCGCGAGGGAGGACGTATCGCGACGCAGCCATCCTAGCGACGGCAGGGGTTGCGCAAGTGGTCCACAGGATCCGGCGTCTGGGCCTGGAGGTGGCCCTCAACAAATCCGAGGCCCTGTGCTTCCACGGGGCTCGGCGGGGTCCACCTGCGGGCTCACACATCGAGGTAGGAGGCGTTCGCATTGCCGTCGGGGCGACGATGAGATATCTCGGTCTCGTCCTCGACGGCAGGTGGAATTTCAGGCCGCACTTCCGGCAACTGGCCCCCAAACTGAGGACGGCCGCAGCCGCGCTATCGCGGCTGCTGCCGAACTTGGGGGGGCCCGACTCATCGTGCCGGAGGTTGTACCTAGGAGTCGTGCGGTCAATGGCCCTTTACGGGGCCCCAGTGTGGGCGGATCACCCGACGCCTCGCAACTTTGCGGTCATTCACGGGCCGCAGCGAGCGACGGCTGTCAGAGTGATAAGAGGATACCGCACGATCTCCTACGAGGCGGCCTGCCTCCTAGCCGGATCGGCGCCCTGGGATCTCGAGGCCAGAGCCCTCGCGTCGCTTTACAAGTGGCGCGGGGAGGCCCGAGAGCGGGGCGAAAGATCGTTTCTGCCGAGAGTTATCGAGGCGAAGCGGTCTGAGCTCCGCCAAGTCCTGGTGGCGGAGTGGTGTGCGAGACTTGCGCAACCCAGTGCGGGGCACGCCGTCATAGCGGCGGTAAGACCCTGCATGGAGAAGTGGGTCGACCCGAAGAGGCATGGGACGCTCACCTTCCGTGCGACGCAGGTGCTGACCGGACACGGGTGTTTCGGCAGTTACCTGTGTCGTATCGGTCGGGAGCCGACACCGGCGTGCCATCACTGCCGTGGCGGGGCAGAGGACACGGCGCTGCACACCCTCGAGGAGTGTCCCGCATGGGACGAGCAGCGCCGTGCGCTCACCGCAGCGATCGGCGGAAACGACCTCTCGCTGCCGGCCGTGGTCAGAACCATGGTCGACAGCGGGGAGTCATGGGACGCGGTCGTCTCCTTCTGCGAGGAGGTAATCTCCGCGAAGGAGACGGCCGAACGGGAGAGGGAAGCTCTGAGCACTCTCCCGTCCCGCCGACGGCGCGCTGGCCGGAGGAGGAGGGAAGCCGAGGTCGATCCACTTCCTCCATAAGGAGAGGCCGACGGGCCGAGGACCGGGGGAGTCCGACGTCCGTCACTAGGGCCGGAGTAGGCGTGTAGTGGCTGTTCCTACACGCCTACCTGATGGAAGGAGAGGAGGAAGAGGGACCCGCCGAACTCGCGCGCGGCGGGTCAAGACCTGCCGGGGACGCGGTGAATGCAAACTAGGCCCCGTACCCCCGGCAATAGGCAAGAAGAGGAACGCTCCAGTGGGTTTAGCCGGTGAGGGCCCGGCACACCCTCCGTCGACCCTCAGACGGAGGACGGTCTGGTAGAGATTCCCACTGGGTGAACAAAAAAAAAAAAAAAAGGGCGTTCCCGTTAACCCGAAATAGTATTTAACATACTGTATAACATTATATGTAGTATAACAATATTACAGCCCACTACATTATCCGCATGTTAACAATACAAGGAATGAGGTAAAAAGAGCGCCACTAGATGAGCATTATTCAGCATAAGCAATATACATATATATATAATCAAGAACACCTTGAACACAATAAAAAAATACAAATTTTGAATATTACTGGAATTAATTACAAGGGTTTATTCCTTATTAACACAAACAAGAATTAAGACCAAACAAAAAAAAAAAAAAATAAGAAAATAATTAAGGAAATTAAATAAGTGAATTATTACAATTCTAAATATATTGAAATTAAATAAAAAGGTTGAAATTAATTAAATTATGAATAATACATACACTATTTCTCACCTCTCTTATTTTTTTTTTTTTCATAATATTTTCAATACATTAGATTTAAATTTCGATTTGGAACATACAAAAATATCAATATCAATGAAGCTGCGATTATAAGTTTCCGCCATACGACGGATAGGACATCGCAAACCTGAATTTGTCCGACAGGCATTTACAGCAAATAATGTACTGCTCAACTCGCTCTGTTCGCAGACGACACAGCCATCTACTGCTCGGGACGCAGTCCAGACTGGATTCGGCTCCATCTTCAATCCGCGGTCAACAAGCTCGCTGACTGGTTTATGAAATGGAGGATTGAAGTCAAGCCCCTAAAAAGCTGTAGCGGCTTGGTAACCGCAATGTGCTGAGTCGCATCTTTAGCGAAATAAGGGGACGCGAGCGTACGGCTCGCCAGTCGCTTACAATACACCGCCCTGCCTCTACATGTACACAGTATATAGCTATTATAGTAAAATATTGTGGAACCAGAATTATAAGCATTTATTATAGTAAAGTCACATTTTATTTAATAACCCCAAGTAAATGAAGAACACGCTCAACACTGGTGACCTTTCGACGTTTTTCAAATTAATTAATTAAAAATAGAGTAGGCGGCTCGCATAGAACGTACGAGGCAGTGGCATACGGACCGCGTGGTGCAAAGTGGACGCAACGTGTCAATCGGGTATAAGGCAACGCGTGTGCATCGTTTCTCCAAAATGAACCCACAGGGGATAAAGGGACCTCCAGGGTCAGCTCCAGTAACAGCAGCGGATATAGCGATGGTTACGGTGCAGATGAGAGTTCCAGAATTTTGGAGAGAGCTACCGCGGTCGTGGTTTTGTCAGTTCGAGGCAATTATGGCACCGCAGAAGCAGGGCGACACGCAAAAGTATGATATGGTGCTCGCAAAGTTACCTACAGACGTTTTACAGCAGGTAACCGACATCATCGAAGCTCCGCCGGAAACGGGCAAGTATGAAACGTTAAAAAAGCTTTTATTGTCCGTTTATGAGGAGAGTGTAGATAAACAATTCCAGAGATTAATGCACGAAACGGATCTGGGAACACAGAAACCGTCACAATTACTCAGGAAAATGTCAACATTAGCAAGAAACTGCGGTCTGACAGAGGAGCCACTTAAAAGGTTGTGGTTGGATAAGCTAACTCCAAATGTACGCGCACTGTTGGCGATGGGTGAAGATGTAAAAATAGAAGATATGGCGAGGAAAGCAGATAGGATAGTAGAAACGTTGGGCAACGGCGAGGTCGCATCCATAATACCAAGTACGTCATCAAGTGACAGGGTGGCCGACCCCTTAGAGGAGTTGGCAAAGGAAATGAAGGAACTACGTGGGGAAATAAATGAGATCAGGAGGCGAAATAGAAGCACGGGAGGTGGACAATGGCAGCAGCGTTCGAGACCTAAAAGCCGGACGCGGCGCACACCAGAGTCTCCCGACTGGCTATGCAGACATCATTACCGCTACAGAAACAACGCGCGGACGTGCGAGTCACCGTGTACTTGGGCCAAGAAGGAGCAGAAGCCGGGAAACTAGACGCGGTGCAGTCAGCAACGGTGGACGATTGTGCCGCGGGAAACCACCGACTTTGTGTGAAAGACTTCAAAACGGGAATTGTGTATCTTGTGGACACGGGTGCTAATGTGTCAGTGATACCTGTAAGTAAAGTGAAAACAAAGCAAAGGCAAGAGTGTACCTACAAACTTTACGCTGCAAATAACTCAGAAATTAAAACCTATGGTGTAGTGACTTTAGACTTAAACTTAGGTTTACGTAGAAGTTATAAGTGGTCATTTATAGTATGCGATGTAAAGCAGCCAATTATAGGAGCAGATTTTTTGAAGGCACACCAATTAGTTGTAGACTTACATAATAAGAGGTTGATTGACGGTCTCACCAAATTAAGTAAAGAAGCAACCGTAGTAAAATGTTCCGAATTATCTATATCTAGCATACAGCAAGATAACCCTTACAAGGATTTGCTCAAAGAATTTACAGAAATAACTAAGCCAGTTTCGTACGTAGAACCACCTAGTCATAATACTTATCACCATATAGAGACTACAGGCCCACCCGTATTTACCCGCGCTAGGCCGTTGCCACCACATAGATACAAAATAGTTCAGGAGGAATTTAGGTTAATGCAAAATTTAGGTATATGTAGGCCATCGAAGAGCCAATGGGCGAGCGCGCTGCACGTCGTGCCCAAGAAGGATGGCCAGATCAGACCCTGTGGCGACTATCGTGCACTCAATGCGATCACGAAGCCGGACAGGTACCCGATCCCAAGACTACAGGACTTCACTTACGGACTAGCAGGTAAGAAAATATTTGCCCGTTTAGATATAAATAGAGCCTATCATAATATCTGCGTTGCGCCACAGGACGTAGAAAAAACAGCAATCATTACCCCTTTTGGACTGTTCGAATTTCCTAGGATGACGTTCGGTATGCGCAATGCAGCGCAAACATTTCAGAGGTTTATGAACAATACAGTCTTACAGGGTTTAGAGTACTTAAATGGAGAACAGAAAGGAGACTGTTCGTACCTATTCTGTTACATAGATGATGTCATCATCGCAAGTACTAACGCAGAGTTGCTTCGTAAACACCTAAGACTCGTTTTTAGCAGATTCGAACAGTTCGGATTAACTATTAACCTGTCAAAATGTTGTTTTGGTAAGCGTCAGATAGAATTTTTAGGTTACAGCGTCAGCTCAGAAGGAATTAAGCCCTTGAAAGATAAGGTTGACGCCATACAAAGCTATCCGCGACCGGAAACCGTCGAACAGTTGCGACGATTCCTCGGAATGGTAAATTTTTATAGGCTACACATAAAACAAGCTGCGGAACATCAGTCCGAGTTAAATAAGTTTTTGCATGGGGCCAAGAAAAAGGATAAGTCTAAAATAACATGGGACGAAAAGGCCACGGCGGCGTTTGAGCAGTGTAAGGCAAGCCTACAAAGCGCCATTACACTGGCATACCCGGAAGACAAAGGTAGGTTGTCCCTAATGTGTGACGCATCTAATACGTGCGTGGGGGCAGTGCTGCAACAGGGAGTCGCCGGAAGGACAAAGCCATTAGGTTATTTTTCAAAGAGACTATCACAAGCCCAGCAAAAATACAGCACCTACGACAGAGAGCTATTAGCAGTTTACTTAGCTATCGTACATTTTAGAAACATGATTGAAGGTCGAGAAATTACTATTTTAACAGACCACAAACCACTAACGTATGCTTTTTCCAAAATAGGTACCGATCGAGAGACCCCACAGCGCACAAGGCAGTTATTGTATATCAGCGAATTTACGAGCGACATACAATACGTCAACGGTAACGAGAATCCGGTTGCTGACGCGCTATCACGGGTAGAAACCGTCGTATGCCAGACGCCTATAGACTTCGACGAAATCGCGCGGGCGCAGGAAACCGACGCTCAAATGTCGCGTATGTTAGCAGAACCACGAGGTAACATTGTATTAAAACAAATGCATTCACCGCTGTGTAACAATATGATTTATTGTGACGTTTCAGATAATCAGGTAAGACCATATCTCCCACAGCAATTTCGTAAATTAGCTTTTGATTCCATACATAACATAAGTCACCCCGGGATTAGGGCCTCACGTAAGATGGTAACAAAGCGTTTCTTTTGGCCAGAAATGAACAAAGACGTGACCAGATGGGCTAGGTCTTGCATTCATTGTCAAAGAGTAAAAGTACAGCGGCATACAGTTTCCAAATTAGGTAGTTTTCCGTTGACAGAGAGATCCCACCACATAAACGTCGACATAGTCGGCCCTTTGGCAACGTCACAAGAAGGCTATCGGTATTGCGTTACTATGATAGACAGGTTCACGCGATGGCCCGAAGCAATTCCAGTTACAGATATTACCGCGGACACAGTTGCTAAAGCCATATACGAAGGGTGGATATGCAGGTTCGGGTGCCCTCTAACAATAACAAGTGATCAGGGAAGGCAGTTTGAGAGCGAAGTTTTCAAAAGTTTGCTAAACAGTTTAGGTATAAAAAAGACCCGTACGACAGCATACCACCCACAGGCGAATGGGATGGTCGAGAGGATGCATCGTTCACTTAAGGTTGCAATTAAGGCTAGGCTACAAGATAATAGCTCATGGGTCGATGAATTACCAACGGTATTGTTGGGACTTCGTGCGGCTTGCAAAAGTGACGAAACCGTGAGTTCTGCAGAATTAGTATTAGGACAAACATTACGATTACCCGGCGATTTTTATTGCGAAACCGAAAAGGCCAAAGTAGATCACTTACCTACGTTTGTAAGCAGACTTCGAAACGTCATAAAAAGTATGCGGCCTCAGTCAAGGGAAAACAGCGATTCGCGAAAAATATTCATTCACAAAGACTTGAATACGTGTTCTCATGTTTTCGTAAGAAACGATATGGTAAAAAGCCCATTAACCCCATCATATAGCGGCCCTTATGAGGTAATCAGTAGAGATGAGAAAACATTTTACATACAAATGGGTGATCGCCAATCAACTGTTTCCATAGACAGATTAAAGCCAGCGTACATTTTAAGGGAAGAAATGCCATCAGAAAATAGTAGTACTAATAATAATCAGTGTGAATCAGATATAGAACCAAGTGGGCAAGAAACGCTTCCGCCTATGCCTAAAACCACACGCTGTGGTCGAGTGATTAGGCAACCGGTGCGATTTTTGCTCACTTGACAAATTATTTTAAGTATGTAGAACGTTGTTAAGTTTTAAGGTGTTAGAAAATAAGGTGTGTACGAGTTATATTTAGAAGCAAAACAATAGGCAGCATTCGACTGTTGGAATGCTGACTAGTACAGAATGTTATGGTAAGCAACATTGTGATTAAGACATACCATGTAACTATATATTAGAATAGAATAGAGAGAAATTTTTTTGTAAAAAATTTGAGAAAGTGGGGGTGTGATGTAGCGGCTTGGTAACCGCAATGTGCTGAGTCGCATCTTTAGCGAAATAAGGGGACGCGAGCGTACGGCTCGCCAGTCGCTTACAATACACCGCCCTGCCTCTACATGTACACAGTATATAGCTATTATAGTAAAATATTGTGGAACCAGAATTATAAGCATTTATTATAGTAAAGTCACATTTTATTTAATAACCCCAAGTAAATGAAGAACACGCTCAACAAAGCCAAGCGGCACTCTACAGGAAACCGCGGGTCAGTGTCACCCTGTCACCCTTCCACGACCCATCACCTTGGACGGCAAGCCGATCCCTTGGGAGAAGCAAGCCAAGTACCTAGGTGTGAATCTCGATCAAAATCTCAATTTCTCAGAGCACATTGAGACAATCCGCGCTCGCGCCGCCTTCGCTCTAGGTCGACTCCACCCCGTCCTCAACCCGCGCATACGCCCGATTATGACCTACACTTGTCCAGTTTTCGCACATGCCAAGCCACGTCATATCCATAGAATGCAAGTAGTCCAAAACCGATTCCTCCGTAAAGCCACAAACGCCCCTTGGTTCGTTCGAAATGAGATCCTCCATCTTGATCTCAAAATCCCTACCATCCAGCAGTTCATGAAACGCCTTTCCAAGCGTTTCTTTGACACTGCTGCCAAGCACCGCAATCCTCTTATAGCAGCGGCTGCCAACTACACTCCTTCCACCATCTCCCGACTTCGCCGCCCTCGGCATACCCTCACTGACCCCGATGACCTCATTACCCTCCTCCAAGAGGTCAATAGGGCCACCAGCACATTACACAAAAACAGACCGACCTACCCACCTCGCCGCCGTGGTCCATTGCGACGCGCTCCACGTAGTAATCCCCTCCGCCGTCCCTTGTCCGATGAAGGCCAGCCCGCGCCGCAGCTGAGCCAGTAATATCATAATGTCCCAACAATGACCTCTGAGTTTGTTTCGGCGTTTCTTCTCAGAGCTAGTACTAGGAAACGTCGTGGTCATCAAACCATTAAGAATACATTCGATCCAGCCGTCCCTTGCTGTCCTCTCTAGCGACGCCCTAAGCCGAGGTTCGTACCCCACAGGGAGTGCCCTTAGTGCGTAGTCGCCCAATTTTAATTTATTTTTAAGTGCCCCTGGCTGTAGGCTTTAATTTTAATTAAGGCATCCACAGGAAAGTCCGGTTAAGTAGTTACGGCCTCTAAGGGTCACCCACGAGATGCCATATAAAAAAAAAAGTGATTACTTGCTCAGTGGTCCATACAAACCATTGACAATCACAATGTGTCAATTTTGCTTTGTCTATCTTGGCCACGTTGCAGTCTGTGGACTGTGGTTGACATTAAATTTGACTTTCATATGACAAGGTACAGACGACAGCACATCTAGTTAGTGCAATATGTCAAATTGCTTTTTCAAATTTTCAACTTTATGCATAAATAGTTAAGGCTCAAGGTTGATTGGAAATATCTGACAGTTTCGCTTAGCTTGACCTGCTGTCGTCTGGTAAGGTACCCAACACAGAGCAACAATATTACAATACCTCTTGTTTGAAGGTAAAGAAAGGTATCTCTCTCTATCTAGTTCACAGGTGTGAGGTGAAGGACTTTCGTGATGGACTGAATTTATTGCCTTTATTTACTGGTTAAGTTGATTTATTCATATTTGTAAGAAGTGGTGTATATATTTAGCGATATTTACACCAGGCAGGACTAACAATTAACAAGATGCAGCTCAAAGTGTGTTTCACAGTTTTACTTCTTTCATTGATAAACTCAAGCAGCGAAACTTTGCAAAGTGTCAGCGATGATGATCTCCTTGAATTAATTAGGGAGAAAGAGAAGCTTATTGTCTTATTTAGTAAGTACTTATTTCAGATTATGTAGATATCTATAAGTGGAATGGCCACTGTAAAAACTTTACGGAATCGGGAAGATTTCCTAGCCGGTATTTTACGAGAAACTGTTTTGTAGGTTTCCTTTGTAAGTCTGCGCCGTTACTTATCTAGTAGTTGAGTATACCTGAAGTGAGTGACCAAGATAATGATGCCCAAAAGGCCTACCTATATTTCCTCACTCAATACTCAAGCATTTCTTTATACTTGGTTCAACCAATGCCTTTCAATGAATTTTAAGTAATACTTGAGTTGGCACTGATGTTTCAGTGAAAAAGTACCTACTGATTTAAATTTCAGTTAATCAGGTCCATCTAACAGACAACTGTTGAATGGGCCTGAATAAATAGAGAAGAAGAGTGAGCTGTATGAAATAATAATATCTATAAGGATTTTTTTAGACACAACCTAGTAAAGAGTTTTTGTCTAATTGGCCCATACATATATATTTTTTTTTCTATTTAACTTGAGTTAAAAACTACTAACTGACCTAAGACGCCACACTCAGTTGGTTTATTAGGAATATTTTTAAATTTCGCTTATGTATCGCGTCCGACTCTCGCGTCATAAAAGGTACCTCGTGATGCAGTGAAGAGTGATAGTGCGGGTTGAGATATCAACCTAACAATTGCCTGGGTTAAAGCTTGATTTATTATAAAATTGTCCATTTACTTTCAAATATGAACCTAGATGACAACCAGATAAGAGAATATTTGACTACTGAGGATTAAGTAAAAACCACTGAAAATATTGAAGCATTAGCTATAAAAAAGGCAAATGAAACTTGTGTATCTTTTGCCTGATAATTTTTGTTGGCATATTCTGTCTATTATTGGGTCAAGTGTACATACAATAACTGCTTTGCTTATTGATCTCCAAACTGCTATAATAGTGATTGAAAAATATAGTCTGGTTTTAGTTTACACTGAAGCCAATTTTTTTTTTTACTTATTGTAGATACTAAATCAGAAGCTACACAGTGATTTTGTCATTGTTATTATTAAGATTTAAAAAGCTGTCCAAACAAGGGATGTATTAAATTTAAGGTTGATTTTAAGACTGAATTATAATTTTAAGGAAAATGTGCCATTGAAGTTTAAAGAAAAGAGAGTTTAATTTGTTCTTCTTCTTCTTCCTCAGCCTATAGATGTCCACTGCTGGACAAAGGCCTCCCCCAAGGCTTTCCACGATGACCGGTCTTGTGCTGCCCGCATCCGTCGGCTTCCCGCGACCTTCACCAGGTCATCGGTCCACCTTGTTGGGGGTCTCCCTACGCTGCGTCTTCCAGTACGTGGCCGCCACTCCAGAACCTTGCTGCCCCATCGGCCATCGGTTCTACGCGCAATGTGCCCTGCCCACTGCCACTTAAGTTTAGCGACTCGCAGAGCTATGTTGGTGACTTTGGTTCTTCTGCGGATCTCCTCATTTCTGATTCGATCACGCAGAGAAACTCCTAGCATAGCTCTTTCCATTGCCCTTTGTGTGACTCTGAGCCTTCGTATGAGGCCCATTGTGAGCGACCATGTTTCAGTTCCGTAAGTCATCACTGGCAGCACACACTGGTCAAAGACTTTAGTCTTGAGACACTGTGGTATGTTGGACGACGAGAAGATGTAGCGTAGCTTCCCGAACGCTGCCCAACCGAGCTGGATTCGCCGAGACACCTCTTTCTCGAAGTTGGACCTACCTAGTTGGACTTTCTGTCCCAGGTATATATACTCGTCAACAACTTCGAGTGCAGAGCAACCAGCTACAATTGGAGTGGGTGCGACATGAGAGTTCGACATGATCTTCGTCTTATCCATGTTCATTTTTAGACCCACTTGTTGGGAGGCTCTGCTGAGGTCATTGAGCATTTTGCCCAAGTCTTCCAGGGTCTCAGCCATGACCACGATATCATCTGCGAAACGGAGATTATTGATGTACTCGCCGTTGATGTTGATGCCAAGTCCTTTCCAGTCCAGGAGCTTGAAGACATCTTCCAACGCAGCAGTGAACAATTTAGGAGATATGACATCTCCTTGTCTCACTCCACGCTGCAGTTGGATCGGTTTTGAGTCCTGATCCTGGAGACGGACTGGCATGGTGGCGTTTTTGTACAAACACTTTATCACCTCAATGTATCGATGGTCAATTTGGCACCGCTGGAGAGACTGTAGCACCGCCCAAGTCTCAATCGAATCGAAGGCCTTCTCATAGTCCACAAACGCCAAGCATAGTGGTTTGTTATACTCCTCGGACTTCTGTGTAACTTGCCGCAGCGTATGAATGTGGTCTATGGTGCTAAAGCCTTTTCGGAAGCCTGCTTGTTCGGGAGGCTGGAAGTCGTCGCACCTGCGAGCGAGACGATTCGTGATGACCCTAGAAAACAGCTTGTAGACATGGCTCAGGAGGGATATCGGTCTGTAGTTTTTCAGGAGGGTATTGTCACCTTTTTTGAAAAACAAAACCACCACGCTCTTGTGCCACGCCTTAGGCGTTTCGCCTTTAAGAATGACGGAATTAAATAGCTTCTGAAGCGCTTTAAGAACCGGTTTGCCACCCGCTTTCAGAAGCTCAGCCGTAATTCCATCATCTCCAGCCGCCTTATCGTTTAATTTGTTATTTTGATAAATTTAATTTAAATTATAATAAACCAATCTTTAAAAAAATCTTTTATGAATAATGAAGTAGTCTCCCAGGCAATCATTAGTATTAAGTAGTAAAAAATAAGGTTAGTACACTAGGGTTAAACTTGTGAAACAAAATTGAGCAACCTTAATGTCATTTTATTTTCCAGGCAAACCCAACTGTGAAAAATGTGATGAGTTTGAAACTCACTTAGAAAGTCTACAGGATGATTTTAAGAAGCATATGAGCGCTGTGTGTGTCAAGACAGTGAATAGTCACCTGAGCAGGTTATATAATCCGGCCAAGGATCCAGCACTTGTGTTCTTTAGACACGGCGTTCCTTTACTGTTCAGTGGTAAGAAACTGTTTTGTACATTGTACATTTCATGAGCTGATGGATGCTAGTAATGGCAGCAAACATGTAGAGTAGGTAATCTTTGTGCGCTATAGTCGCACGCGGTTTTTTGGGGGGGAAGCCTCCTCCTCCTGCCCCCACCTGGGTACGCCCATGATGATAGTTATTATAAATTACTATACCTACAGCATATACTATTCTTGCTATTCCTTGCCATAATCGCCTAAGTGTTTGCCGCACACAAGCCACTCGCCACAGCTACAAACGAGGCCACGAGAATCTAGAAGCAGCTACAGAGATAGCAGCCATTTGCGGCCGAAGTTGACACTTGCGTTTGCTAGCTGCTACTTTTTTTTAACCAATGCATGCAGTATGATAAATTGCAGCACGGGATTGAATCTCTGCTATAAATAATTTCTATATCCATATTTATTTAAATGGACAACAAACTATGTGCGTGCGTCTTCGACATTAACAATTTTATTGAGGTATAAGGGAGAGAGGGGTGGGAAATCGCCGGTGCGGGCCACAAGAAGCCAGCAGCGACAATAGTAGCGTGTGGCGGCTACCGGCGATAACGTCTGCGGCGAGTCCATATAAAATGTATTAAAACTGCCGGAAATATGCCATAGGAAACGTGTGGCGGTGTTTTGTGGTTGCCGGTGACTCATGTGCGGGAGCCCTAGTTCTTGATACTTGATTGGGAACTGGTTCTGATTAATTCATACAAATAAACCTATAAAAATCGGAGTCTTCCTATTGTCATGGCTGTACCTTCAGTTGCTCAGGCTGGCATTGTCATCCTTCAGTCAGACCTGCACTCTAATTGAGTAACACATTATTATCAATCTGATTCATTTGAAGGATATTTCTGATCCATTGCTTCATATGTCTGAAAAATTTGTATGCTCAACAACTTCACAATGCAATGAATGTTGCTAAACTACCCAACATGCAACTATAGATTAATTAAATAAATAAAACAAATAAATAAATATATACGGACAAATCACACAGATTGAGCTAGCCCCAAAGTAAGTTCGAGACTTGTGTTATGGGATACTAACTCAACGATACTATATTTATAATAGATACATATATAGATAAACATCCAAGACCCAGGCCAATTAGGAAAAGATCGTTTCCCATCATGACCTGGCCGAGGATCGAACCCGGGGCCTCCACGTCGCAGGCAGGCGTGTTGACCGCTGCGCCACGGAGACCGACAAATTATTACTTACTTTTAGGGGAACCTGATGAGAATGAAATATATGGGTTCTTTGAGAAGAACCAAGCTCCTGCGGTGAAAGAGCTCACAGATAAAATATTCGAACACATCACTCAGGCTGCCACAGGAGCTACCACTGGTGATTGGTTTGTCATGTTGTAAGTACATTATTGTTCTACTTACTATGCCTATTAATTATTTATTAACAAATCAAACTGAATGTAAACATCAAAATGTTTAAAACATAAATTGGGCTTTTTAAAGTTTTAGCATAAGAAACTTCGCAATAACTAAAATTTCATGTTTCAACCCACCCTGTAGCATGACGTCACTTGCCCTGTATTATCATATTATTTTATTTGCTCTATTCCTCCTGTAGACTCTCTAAAGAATTTGACTAAGTATAAGCAATTTTTTTTTTTTTTTGCGCTTTGTATACATATTATGGGTTTCTATTTAACTAATGCAAAGGAAAACTATAAGGTCTAATTAGAAGTCTGAAGTGGGCCGGGCACATTGCCCGTAGGACCGATGCCCGATGGGGCCGACGGGTTTTCGAGTGGCGACCACGCTCCGAAAGAGGCAGCGTGAGTAGGCCCCCGACAAGGTGGACCGACGACCTGGTGAAGGTCGCGGGAAACCGCTGGATGCGGGAGGCGCAGGACCGGTCGCCGTGGAGAACCTTGGGGGAGGCCTATGTCCAGCAGTGGACGTCTTTCGGCTGAAATGAAGATGATGATGAGAAGTCTGAATTTGATATATTTTTTAAATATAATTTCCATTTTCCAGCTACGGAGCCTCCTGTGTGGATTGTCAGAGGCTACATGCAGTGTGGGAGAGTGTAGGCGCCACATTGAAGGGACGCATCAACGTGGCCCGAATGGACGCTAACCAACAGGGATTAAACACAGCCAAGAGATTCAAGGTCAACAAACTGCCAACATTCCTCTTGTAAGTATTAAATTTTAATCCTAATTAATGCATAAAAAATGTAGTTAAAATTATACTGATTTTCTATAATAGTTGCAAGATTATGCATTTTCGGACGATCGCGCGAGTGCAACGCAACAAAGGATATTTGTCCATACTGTGATAATAGGCGAGGAGTTGGTATTCAATTTATAGTTATTTACACTACAGTAGTATTGCTTACATATTTAAACAAGTGTTAAATTATTCAAATAATTACACAATTAGATAGGTACAATTGTTATGTAAAATTTACTATTCGTTATGTACAATTGATATGTCGTAAGTGTATTTATTAGTGTAGGTATTTAGTGCATAAACAACATTATTTTTGTTTATGCGAAACCTGAATATAAGTACTTAGTTTGTTCAGAATAAGCAACTGAATTGATTCCAATCATTTTTACACCATGTTATATTTTTTCCCAAATACATTTAGAAATTGTTGCAGTGTGGTTACCGAGCCCAGCTTACGATAGATCATAGTATTTGCACGCGCGCAACAGCTGAGTGTATAAGTCGTGGTGGCCTAGTGATTCAAACACCAGCCTCAAGTATGAGTGCGCGGGTTCGATTCCAGGTCAGGCAAGTACCAATGTAACTTTTCTAAAGTTATATGTACTTTCTAAGTATATCTTGGACACCAATGACTGATGGTGAAGGAAAACATCTTGAGGAAACCTGGACTTTAAGTCTGAAATCGCCAACCCGCATTGAGCAAGCGTGGTGATTACGCTCAATCCTTCTCTAAGTCTGAAATCGCCAACCCGCATTGAGCAAGCGTGGTGATTACGCTCAATCCTTCTCTTTATGAGAGGAGACCTGTGCACAGCAGTGGGACAATAAAAAGGTTGATAATGATGATGATGAAAAGCTGACGCCAGAGCTCAACGCACCGCGCGAGCGGAGCTTTGACCATATTATTGTTGGGACAACCAAGTAGAATAGCAAGCTCATAACTTTGTGATATTTCATTATATCTTTTTGAAATTTTGTACAGATATAGATTCTTTACTTAAAAATACTGGACTCGTGTTTTGGGTTTCGCATAAATAAGAAATAATGTTGTAAAATAGTAATATTAAAATTTTCTTTCAGCTTCCGCCTCGGAAAGGTGTACCGGTTTGATTTGCCCAAAAGAGATGTGAAATCTTTTGTTACTTTTGCTCAGGACTGGTATAAGAATTCTAAAGGAGAACCTGTACCATTGCTGGCATCACCATTGTAAGTTGATCAGTTTTATTATAACTTAAAATCATACAATGATCACAGTCTGATCTCAGTCTAAGAAAAAAATATGTACTTTCTACCTGCGCCCGTTTTCACTCGTATTACCGTGAACTTATTATTAGGATTTCCATAAATTGTTGACATTAATTGTCTCCGAGATGAGAGCCTCGATTAGACTCTACTTTTTATTTGCCTTCTGTCTTCCCTAAAGAATTAGGTAAATACCGATAGTACACCCACATTTTTTCTTTTACACTCTTGTCTTAAAGAGTGAAAAAGAAATATGTGGGCCTAGCTGGGTCTTAAACGAGAAATAGCAAATAAATAGTCTATTACCGTCAAACAGATACAAATCTAGACACTGCAACTGAGATATTCTAAGCCGAAAAGTCTTGTTTCCATGAATAATGAAATATTTTTGTTACAGCGATGAACTAGTGGACTGGTGTGTCCAAATGATCAAAATTAGTGTTGCATTCGGACTCGAAATTCTTGCACAACATCCTTGGATTTGGCAAATAGGAGTTGCTGGATTTGGTTTAGTGGCTATAACAGCTATTATAGCACTTCTTAAAGCAGGAAGATCAAGGCCTTCCAAAGACCCCAAAAAAGATAAGAAGAGTAAATAATTTCTCATTTGTACTTAATTGAAAAAATATTTTTTATGCATTTATATTTTATTTATTTTTATACTTACTTTAAATAAAATTTTGCATTTACTTAATTTATAATGTGAATAAGAAATTTGGTGATATTAAGTCTGAACCATGGCAAAATTGTTTTCTATAGTGTTTTTAAAGTTACAAATCAGTAATGTTGGAGATCATTTTATTTATTATGTGTATATTACAATAAAAGGGTTAATAAATATGCAAAGGTCATGATTACCAGAGTTTTCTTTCAATTTTCATGTAGGTTAAATACCCGATTGCTTGAAAGAAATAACAATCAGCATAATGTTATCTGTAAATCGATATTAATAGGAAATAAATAGTTGATGTACTAATATTAGTACGTTAGTACTAACGTATTAGTAGTAAGGGAGACATCAAATATTACGTAACGCAATTTTTGAAGGTTTTTAACCCCCCTTGTAACGCACCGTAATGTTTTTCTTTACCACCCCTTCCCCTTCTCTAAAATCTAAATGTTACGTAACACTCAAGTGATTAAATCCTAAAGTCGTAAAAAGTTATGTAACAGTTTTACACTTGGTATAGTTTTAATTTACTAACAGCCAGTTTCTTCATCAAAAGTAATAGCTAAAGTAACGTCATAAAGTAAAAGTAACGGTCAAATCGTTTCTTCACAATTTTAACTGATGGTTTAACTGTAACTTTTGCCTTTAACTTTTACTGCTCATTGAGCGGCAGTAAAAGCTAAAGTCACTGTAATTTTGACAAAGTTGTAGTTTAAATAGGTGTTTAGTTTAGTATTAAAATGTTATGATGAACTTCATCCAGTGAAAGTTTAAGTTCATCAGATGATGAAGTTATCGTTAGTTATTTAACGTGTAGACGTAAAAAGTTTAATATTCTCAAAGATCATTTTTTATGGGACGAAGCTAATTTTCTATTCCAATACAGAATTTCAAAGGAAACAGTTACATACCTCAGCCTATTATTACAAGATAAATTGACGCCAACCACTGCAAAGTAAGTTTATTTTTCAGTTTGCATTTAACACAATTACCAATAGGTACTTATAGAATCAACTATATTC
Organism: Sesamia nonagrioides; assembly: GCA_017933935.1. Classification (NCBI taxonomy): domain Eukaryota; kingdom Metazoa; phylum Arthropoda; class Insecta; order Lepidoptera; family Noctuidae; genus Sesamia; species Sesamia nonagrioides. The sequence goes on from JADWQK010002063.1 coordinate 3,444,786, forward strand.
ATACCAACCTATTTTAGGAACGAACCAATCTATTTTTGGTACAAAAGTCGCAAAGTCGTCATTTTAATAAAATAAATGCATTTTTTTCCAAAGTTATTGTTTTATTTACATAATAACACATTATTGTACAATAATCAAGTGAAATACCAGACATTTCTATACATATTTTGCATCTGCAAGCTGAACAAAAACACTGCTCAGGTAGTCAACCTTTATAAAGAATATATAGTCAACTATACGTTATAGTATTTTATTCAAAGTAAACAAAACAAGATGGCAGGAGAGTGGGTTTTCAAATAGATTTAAGATAACTTCGATTAGACGCAATTGCCCCAAAGACGCAATTGCCCCGGTTGACTATAATATAATGGCAATTCATTTTTGGCATTACTTGACAGTAGATATTACGTGTTGTCATAAGCAAAAAAGGGTCCCCACGTTTTTTTGGGGTAATTACGATGTTTGTCTTGTGGTAACCCTATTGACTTTTAGTTTAGCTGTTACTTTGATGAAGAAACACATTTGCTGTAATATCAGTAATAGTCAAGTAAAAGTTAATACTTTTACTGATACTTTTAGTTGTTGATGAAGAAACTGGCTGTTAATAATATATTTTTAGAAACAATGTAACGTAACATGTTTTAAGAAAGACTCGCTCCCGCCCTTGTAACGCATCGTAACATTTTACGGAACCCCTCCCCCCCAAATTGCGTTACGTAATACCTACTACTTGAACGCTCCCATAATCCACGTTAAACTAATCTATACTAATATATAAAGCTGAAGAGTTTGTGTGCGTTAATCTCAGGAACTACCGGTCCGATTTGAAAAATTCTTTTTGCGTTAGATAGCCCATTAATCCAGGAAGGCTTTAGGCTATATAACATCACGCTGCGACCAATAGGAGCGGAGCATAATTAATTCCACGCGAACGGAGTCGCTGGCGGCTGCTAGTATTGATATAAAGGTCTTCAATCAATTTGTAAAACCAATATCCTAGCGTTATATTATTGCTGTATAGAGAAAAATAACAGGTCATTAAAATAAAATAAAGTTCTTAAGTCTAATGCTTTGTTTATTTCTGTGCATTTTTCTTAATAAATAAATAGCAAAAGCCACATACAACACTCGTGTTACATTATAAATTAATTATTTTAATTAAATTTAGTCAAAATCTACCCAACACACACTAAATATTGCAACATTTGATTTGTAGTAAACTATATTCTAGTAAATTTGTTTACAATTCTAAAAAAAACAATTCATCTAATTTTTTATTGATTCTAGATAAAGAACAAGTCAAATGCCTACATCTACTTTGAAAATAGATGTATTTATTTATTAACTAGCCTATAAACTACGATTCGGACGAAGTGTTTCGCCTAGTCTTTTATAACGCGTACATCGAAGGACTGGCACAATTTGCCTGCTGCGGCGCTCCTTCTATTTGACTACAATTTAAGTGTCATCAAGGCTAGAACGAATAGGCTCTTAATAAACTAGCGCGCTTTACCGTCAAAGATAGCATCACTGCTTACCATCAGGCGTGATCACGATCAAGCTCTAGCTTATAAAAGTAAAAAGAAACTTAAAAGAAATGATAAAATTCGAGAGGTACAACTATGCAAATAAGCAGTGCTGCAGTGGAGCTTATTTAAATATGCAACTGAAAAACAATAGCCTAAAACTTAATTCATAACTAAAGATGACTTGACATGGATGATGTCTATAATATCCAATATTTATTTCCAACTTAGAGTGTCTGCAGGTAGCTTACAATCGGAGACACTGATTGTATGCAGTCTGTGAATGACCTCATAAATAGTTGAAACAAGTATTATATAATGATGTCATTGAACAATTGCATTGATAAATTATTACTATGTATGTACTCAATACTTAATGTACTAAAACAACAGTAACACACATAGTCCGTCAATATATTGCACTATTTTAGTTAACAGAGAGATCATTAAAGTATAAAATAAGTTAATCTTAATTAATGGTCCATATAATGTATCTACCATTCTTACAAAGATAATTATTGTTAACTTTGAGGAATAATAAATTGTTATAGGTATAAATTAGTGTCATTGGGACATACAATAAAAATATAAATAGCTTCAATCGTAAAAATATCATTGTTATATAAAGTTATTCTTTGTTTATACAAAACCTGAATATAATTTGTTCAGAATAAGCAACTGAATCGATTCCAATCATTTTTACACAAAGTTATATTTCTTCCCAAATACATTTAGAAATCGTTGCAGCGTGGATTCCGAGCGCGGGCGCGCGGTTTTACGGTTGATATACTACTCGCGCGCGCAACAGTTGACGCCAGAGGTCAACGCACCGCAGTCGCTCACCCTTGCAGAGCTTTGACTATATTTTTGTTGGGACAACCAAGTAGAAAAGCAAGCTCATAACTTTGTGGTTTTTCATTATATCTTTTTGAAATTTTGTACATTGATTCTTTACTTAAAAATACTGGAAACGTGTATCGGGTTTCGCATAAATAAAAAATAATGTTGTATATCTAAAGGTGGCAGGGACAACAATCAGGGCAAACTGTGACTATGATTGTTTTAAACCAAATGTCTATGCTAGTAAATCTAGAATAATGTACTGAATCGAAGGTTGTATGTAAAAGTCTCTGCCACCTTGATTACTCACATTTGTAAATCAGTTGCTAATGAAAAACAATAATTTCACTAGTTGTTCTATTAAAATATTATGTAAGCCTATTTAAAACATATAAGCAAATAATTCATAAGGTGAATAAGTATCACTCTTTATTATAACTCAGTCTTTTGTGCTGAGCTTAATAAATGTTATGTTATTGCGTGATAACTTTATTAACTAAATATTGATACTAGCATTGGTTAAACCATTATACATTGTCAACTTCAACATTTATTCTAAAAACTGAAGCAGGGTCTGCCAGTTCAAGACGCACAGCATTTTCAAATTTCTTAAAAATATCAGAAAATTCCATGATATTTGCTGGTTTCGATTCTATCCACATTTTATCAAACTCATAAAATAAATAGCAATAAAATTTATGGAATAGGTTTACATTCGGCAAATATTGTTTTGAATTAAACATGTACGTTTTGGCCGATCCATCTTTCAGTAAATAGTATGCCATTGATGTGATATTGATACCTACAATAGCAAATGTGTAGCCATATTTAGGATGCAGAGAATGGCTTAAAACATGGCTTGAAACTTGAGGATACTCCATAGCAAAAAATAATAGATTTTCTAATCCAAGGAGGCCCATTCCACGAAAATCAGTTTTTGGATCATCACCCTGAAAAAAATAACACCAAATTTTTATTAGGACCTCATGTCATAAGCTAAGTATATCCATCACAAATGTATTGCACGGTTTCAAATTTTGGTAACAATAGAAAAGGTAAGTAAGAATTTTATTGTGTGATTACTATAAATCAGGCATTATAGAAAGTGGAGGTATTTTTACTAAAAAATATTTTTTTATTGTGAAGGTCCCACAGTGATAGGGTTCTCCAGAACAAATAATTATAATTGTCATGTTTTATGTGATTTGTGCACTTTCATGCATAACTGATTGTCATCAAAAATCAATTGTAGCAATTGACAATGTTATTATTACAATTGAAATTGGTTGTTTCGGGGACCTTGTGTGTCAGTAGTAGTGCAACATGGTGTTACAACGCTCACCTGGAATCCTATATATTGCCATTGCTTTGTTACTCGCGCTTCAAGAGGCGCATGAGGCACCAACAAGGACCACAACTTCAGTAACTTATCCTCATGTTCATTACTATTGCTATCAAACTGAGTCTGTCGCAGGTGTTCCACTTGGTCTATCAAACATCTGTAGCTCCAAATCTGTTCCAAGCATCGTCGAAAAGATCCTACAAAGGATCCATGTAGCTTGGGGTTTATTTTCTTTACCCTTAGTATGATTCCAATCGATGGGTCCAAGAACTCACGAAAATTACGAGGAACGAATCGCCTTTCGTAAACCACGCGGTCCAAAAAAGATACGACTTCTTTCACTTCTCGTGTACGAGAGAGCATCAATGATTTCTCCACATTACATGTTCTTTCTGCTCCAGCTTTGTCTCCGTAACAGATTCTTTGGAGTTCACACAGTTTCGTCGTTTTTCTAAGAAACCATTTGATGAAAGGTCGCAGATACCACTGGAGCACTGACCAAAGGTTAAACATAATCATTTCTTTAAACTTGTATTATTAACACGACACTGCTGCATTTATTTGCAGATTTAACATTATATTTTTTCGATCGTTTCGGTTTCACCTCGGTTGTCATGACCACAATTTTTTTTAAATATTTCGTAATAGTGATGCTCTCGCACACTATTCCTGTCAAACGTTGACGACGTTTACGGTTTTCTATAGATATACTCAAATACTCGGTTTTACGGGATATCACTGATATCAGTAAGTAGAGTTGACTTTATTTCAAATCGTATCTACTAAGTACTAATTATTATTTTTAAGTAGAGCGGAGGGAGACTCTTGCCCAGGAGTACGAAAGGAGAAAAAAGCTGGCAGGCAAAAAAGTAACAATTCTGAAACGATTTCATATAGAACACGGGTACTGACTGTAATATTAAGTGTTAAGTTTAACTTGCTTTAGTCAACTTTTGCAGAGAAAATAAAGTAACGGTCTTTAGTCAAATCAAATTCTTTATTGTAACACAAGCACGCCATGTTGGGGACAGTAACGCGGGATACTCACTAAAATTCTATACTAAGGTGCGTATTCCAGAACGAAACTCAAGCATTGATGTCTGCTTAAGCATTACTTAAAACTAGTTTCAACCAATCAAATGGCTTGAAACGAGACTTAAGTAATTAACTTCAGAACCTTGCGCCCAACCTGCTAGCGACTTGGCAAGTATCATATCCTTTAGTGACGAAAATGTGACGCACATTTTAATATTCGCTATAATTTGTGACGGCCTTGGTCTGGTCGATATTGCTTGTTGAAGCAATAGCTGTTTACACCTTGCGCCCACTAGTATTCTTATGATTATTAAGTAATCGGGATGTATCCAAGGTAAGAAAATCAAAAAGATAATTAGTCCGTCTTAAAGGTAATACAAAAAATTAAGACCCATATTTTTTATTTTGTCGAAATTACCAAAAACTACTGAGATATAGCGTATTAAAGTTACGGAGTGGGGGCTAATTACGTCACGCCGTGGAATATTTTGCACCACGGCGTGACGTCATGCGACATTTCAAATCAATATATCTTCCTAAGTAATTGAATGAAAGAAAAATGAAAAAATTCGTGTTCAATATTTTTTATAAATCTGTCTGATGAACATTAAATTATTTTTTAGGATACAACCCAATTACTAAGTTTCGGTTTCTCGTTTCTTGTTACGATAGCTAAACGCATTCGTCACTGATATAAAATTCAGGTTTCAACCCTGTAAGATCTCAAGTTGTCGAAATATGAGGAGGGCACAATGGCTGGACCAAAGAGTTTGAAACTTTGATTATTCTGCAGTGACGGATATGTGACATTAGTGACACGAGCATTTAGGTCCGTATTACAGAACGTCACTCAAAATTCAAGCTCTACTTAAGTCTCGTTTCAAGCCATTTGATTGGTTGAAACTAGTTTTAAGTAATTCTTAAGCAGAGATCAATGCTTGAGTTTCCTTCTGGAATACGGACCTTAGACTTCGTTATTGTCATTTAGAAAAGTTATAGTTTAACGAAAGTTTACCATACATTGAAAAGGGTAACAATAATTTTTGTACAAACATAGACTTGACAAGTCTAAATGCTCGTGGCACTAATGACACATATCCATCACTGCAGAATAATCAAAGTTTCAAACTCTTTGGTCCAGCCATTGTCGAGATACACGGTGGGCGTAACGTTCATAATTATGAACCTTGCGCCCTCCTCATATTTCGAAAACTTGAGATCTTACAGGGTTGAAACCTGAATTTTATATCAGTGACGAATGCGTTTAGCTATCGTAATAAGAAACGAGAAATCGAAACTAAGTAATTACTTAATAATCAAAAGATTTTTTTTCCATAATGGACGCTCTCAGCGTACAATATATTTCTGCATCGTTCTCATACGGTTGATTTCAACATGAATGATGTAATCAAATATTTGTAACAATAGCTTGAAATTTTAAAAGAGTGTCCATGGAGTTTCTTGCCCGTTCTTCTCCTTAAGTACCTACTCTTTGGAATGGGCGACTAGCTTCATCTTATTGACTGACCGACCTTCTGACAATTCAAAAGTGCCTGTAACTGGTTTATTTGAAATAAATGATTTGATTTGATTTGAAAACTGGTGGGCGCAAGGTGTAAACAGCTATTGCTTCAACAAGCAATATCGACCAGACCAAGGCCGTCACAAGTTCTAGCGAATATTAAAATGTGCGTCACATTTTCGTCACTAAAGGATGTGATACTTGCCAAGTCGCTAGCAGGTTGGGCGCAAGGTTCTGAAGTTAATCTTAAGGCTTGATTTTTGAGTGACGTTCTGTAATACGGACCATAGTTACTAACACACTGTTGCCACACAATGGCATAGATGATAAATATATCCAATATCAAGCGCGCGAAATTTTAATTTTTTTACGTTTTTTTTGCATTTTTTTAGGTCTGTGTCTGGTTCCCAATTAAGAGTGTATCTGATTTATTCTTATATATAAGATGCATTTATATATGTAAGATGCATTAATTATTATAATTCTGTAGAAACGCACCTGTTATAGACGCGCATTTAAAGTTTGATCAAGATACGGATGACAGCAAGTCAAGCTACCCGAAGCGGTCAAATATTGGGAATATTGGGAATATTTGACCGCTTCGGGTAGCTTGACTTGCTGTCATCCGTATCTTCATCAAACTTTTAATGCGCGTCTATAACAGGTGCGTTTCTACAGAATTATAATAATTTAAAATTTTATCAACCTTGAGCCTTTAATGCTTTAGCGATAAAGTTGAAAATTTACTAAAGAAATTTGATAGATAGTAGTAGCTTGATGTGCTTTAGTCTGTACAACCTAATACAAACCAACAAAAAAACAATTTGCGGAGTAGAACTGCACCTTCAACTTAAATCTGTAGCGCGTAGGTGGTGTCACATAATAAAACTCCAGATGCTTGGACGAAGTATATTGCGTCCGAACAAGAGGTGTACCTATAAATTATGAATGAATGTGTTTATGTGAGTGTGTTACAAGCTTAGCGCTGACTAAACGGCTGTGTAAACGATCGCACTTAACACTAATTACTTAACAGCGCGACAGTTTACGCGTTGATTTTACTAAGCACTTGACACTTGCACACTTGCTAATACATAACAGCGTGTAAATGAGCTTTTATATAAACTTAATTTAATCTTAACACTAGTGGGGTAACCAATAGGAACACAGTTTCCTCTGCTGCAGAAATGCGGTGGCGCGAGCTTTCTCGATGTGTGATTCCTCGATCGAGGGAGAGCGCGCTGTGTGTTTGGTCGGTGTGGAGAGCGCGCCAATAAACATTGCGATCGTGCAAGTCGGCGCTTAGCGATTTTCCGCGCACATTGACAGCGCGCAACAGATGTGCTCAAGTGACAAGTTTTTACAGAATATAAAATTCAGATACACGATTCAGCGGCGCCCGCCACAACACACTTGGCTGTGGCTTGCAGCTGCTACAGTACTCCCCTCTTAGCGACGCGTACAGGCGTCTTTACTATCCTGCCTGATCTTGTACGGTGTTCCCTGTGTCTGTGGTAGCTGCAGGTTGGTCTTGTTTGTCTCACTGTTCATATGCTTGGGATCATCTTTTATTTTGAGTGTGTACGCAGGCGATCGATCGATATGTTGCTAGCAGTGGCGAAGGGTGAAATTTTGACAAAGGGAAGCCGGTCCAAAAAAATAAACACTTAAACACTTACCTACTGCAGGATATCTTGGAGGAGGTCTTCAGATAAGAATAATATTGCCGGTAGAATAATATAAGCCATAATAACAAACAAAATCCACAGTATTTAACCAAATCTGCGATTAAATTACCTTACAGAATCAGTCACAGTTTAAATAACACAAATATTAAAATATAACAAACGAAATTATCACGCACCAGTGGTAAAGCAACATGTCACATACTAACAATAATTTATTTTCAACCTTACGAAATGGAACACGAAAATATGCCAAAATAAAAAGAATATGACTTGCGAAGGATTTCATTATAACGCTAATTCTTTTTAATTTTGTCGTGTTTTCTTTCTCCCGTGCCGAGTTCCGTGTTCGAGTAGTTTCTTTGTCTCTTTCTAATAGAGGAGAGGAGAGAACTGCAAGCCGGTCGCGATCAGCCTATCTTTCTTTAAATTTTACGTACAGTTAGCGAGCATTAGAAAGAGATGGTTTGACACGCTCTGTCTCTTTTCGCCTCATAGTAAAACGTTGGCCGAGATAAGCTGTAATTCGTCGAGTTACCTTCAATGTAATTTAGGTACGAAAAATTGAAGCGCTGATTAATTTACGACTATAAAATGAAATGTGATACTTAGGGTATTGCTAAGAATTACTATTGCTATTGTAAATCGCGCAGGCATTTAATTAATAATACTTTGTTAATGAAATAGAATGTAAATACTTTTGTATGAATATGGAACTGATTTTTGAAAGGTAACCCGGTGGGAATCGGCTTATATGGACTCTTCGCCACTGGTTGCTAGATGTACCAGGTAGTTGGATCGTAAAGTATTTTTCTTTACGTTAGATGATCTTGTATGGGCCTTTGTAAGGATGTTGCAGAGGTTTGCGGAGATAAATCGTTGTGCACAAACATACATCGCATGCGATTTGTATTATACAGTATGTTAAATAACAGAGGGCGTTCCCTTAAACTCGTTAATATATATCATTAATAGATTAAAATAAAAATATCAGCATAGAAAAATAAGCATAAAAAAATCCGAATAAAAAAAATTCTAATTGGAAATAAATTTGAAACCTCCTGTTTTAAATCAAAATAGTAGTCGTCATGTATAAATAAATTGCCACGATGCCGTCTTTCATGTTCGCGTATACAGTGTGTTTCTTTTACATGTCAATTTAAAATTTTTATTGAATATTTTCTTATTGGAAAAAAATTTAAAACATTTTGTTTTCGAATGGAAATATTTTTTTTAGTATGTATGTATGCTATACTATTTCGGGTTAACGGGAACGCCCTCTGTTAGTTAACATACTGTATATCGTTATAACGTCGTGCAGGTGATCAACATAGTCGTGGTCCATTTTCGGTGTGGCTGATAAAAGCGATATAAAAACGGCGGGCAGACGTATTGCCTGCCCGCAGGTGAGTCGCGCTGCGCTTGTGTTGGTGTCAGTGCCAACGGCTCGTCGATGAGCCGTAGGTAACTCGCATTTAAAACAGTACCTACCTACTAACAGCATTAAAACACAACTCGAAGACCCATTTGTTGCGGTTTTCTAAACTAGCTATGAGTGCGGCTTTTAACCTTCTATGCCAGCGTTCGACGATTCCGTTATTCTGCCTACGGTTTTTTCTGCTCAGAGTAATTGTGCGAGGTCTTGGAATAATCGAATTTCAAACTGTCGTCTTTGATCGGTTGTTATTCTTATTGGACTTCCGAAACGAGATATCCAAACTTCTTAAAGTTTTCTTGCGACGATTTCAGCGGTTGCCTCTTGAAGTGGTATAGCTTCGGGCCATCGTGTGCAGCGGTCGGTCATAGTGAGTAAGTATCTGTGTCCACATGCTGATGTAGGCAGCGGCCCAACAATATCAACGTGAATATTATTGTTACGGGCTAGGGGTACTAAAATGCCGGTTAAGGCTTACGAAGTTTATTGCCAACGAAGGTACAGTCGATTGTAGGCAATGACAAGTAGAACGTAGCTGATGTCTCACCGAAGTCTTCTCTTAAGTCCACGAAGTCCGTGTTGTAAACACACAATAACGCTACAGATGTTTCTTCGCGTAGTACTTACAGTTCTCGTTACAGTTGTCGCGGTAGGTATTCTCAATTATCGCTTCTTATCTGTCGCTGTTTTCGTATCGCTAGTCGAGTGTAGACTGACTCTGCGCCGGCGTCACGGCGCTATATATAGGCCAGCTGATCGAACATTCCAGATTCCTCTAGACGTAATAATAATAGCACATAACTTCGAGGTCACTCGGAAGTACCTACGGTAATTCCCGAAAACGGGTTTCTAGAAATTTCGATGTCGACACTTTGTTGACAAAACTGTTGAGACCTGTACCATTCGATAGGCCGTCCTAAGTCTAGCAATGCGTTTTATTATTGTACCTAGAAAATGTCTAGATCTGGAGAAATAGGGTTTAAAAGTAACTCACTGCATGTCACGCGATATTGAACCTTATGCCATCGACATAAGGTCCATTTGTAACATTATGTTGAAATCGTCCACTCGGTGGAAATGTTGTGATGTAAATACAATGACACAATCATAGGATTTCGTCGTTGTATTTTAGAGAGCTGACACGAATTGCATGTTTTCCTCTACTCGCAGATGATGCGACTCTCAATCGCAGGTCTCGGCTGTGGCTTGCCTCATTTTCAGATGCAACGATATTCATCGATGATTGGAAACGCGTAGTCTATCCCGTTGAGTACTTAATGTATGAATTGTTGGAATGCCTTTTCAAATTTTTAAGACCTGAGTTCATGGGCGTAACCAGCCTTGGGCTCAGGGTAGGGCAGCAGTCAACCTATCCACCCCATCCCCGGTTTTTTTTGTTTAATTACTAATTAGGTACCTTATAGATCAGAGCCAGGGTGGGGCAAGCGCCCCAGCTTGCCCCAGTGTGGCTACGCCCATGCCTGGGTTTGAATTCCCACGAATGGGTCGTGGGAATTCAAACTAGTGTTGTAATCGCTGTCTTTTCGATTTCAGGTTCGAATACAGGCAGTTATTGGTAAGCACGATTTAGATCGAGAGTGGTGAAGATTTTCTTGCCGCGAAGCAGGTAGGTAAAATCTGTGAGACGTCATTGAGTCTTCGATAGTCACCACAGATGCGTATGTCGCCGTTTTTCTTGGGAATGACATGTTTTGGACTGGACCAAGCACTTTTGCTTGGTCGGCAAATTTCTTGCTGCATCATGAGTTCGAATTCTTTCTTCATGGGCAGGTAGCGACGTGGAGGAAAAGGTCTGCACTTGCTAAATATTGGTGGACCAGCAGTTTTAATGTAGTGTTCTACCCTGTGTTTGGGAGTATCCTTCATGCGTGACGGTCGCAGGATGTTAGGAAACTTGCTGATAAGCTGGTAATACAGCTGTTCCATGTCGATACTTCGGACTGTGAGTTCGGCGGAATGAATGACTGGTGCTCTGACGGTCAGATTGGTCGACAAGACATCGGCCGCCTATGTCGACAAGAAATTGATGACGTTTCAGAAAGTCTGCACCGATGATAGGTTTGCTGACTGCAGCGACGATGAATTTACAGGTGTGCGGCCGTCGTAGGTTGAGATCCAATTGAAAGGTTTTCCCTCCGTACGTTGCAATGATCGTGTTGTTTGCTGCATACAAGCAAAAATCGGTTGGCTTAGCTTTCCCGCCTTTTGCCTTCGGTATCACGGAGATGTTTGCGCCGATATCAATTAGAAATGACAGACGCGAATTCTTATCTGTTATGAAAAGGCGGTAGGAAGTATTGTTTGCGTCAGTTGCCGCCTCAACCAACGCAGGCGTTAGATTTCCGAGTGGGCGCTGTCGACTTATGAAGTCTACGCTCCGTCCAGCGTCAACACAACTCCAAAACCCCGAGAGCTTTCAGATCGAACTACAAAATCGCTTCAGATGCCTCGGTGAATGCGTAGATGTGGACGACTAAAACAACAGGTTTGTGGAAACTCTCCAAACGGAAGTGTCTAAGTTCTACAAAACCCTCCGTTCAAAAGGACAGAAGAAGATCTCCGGTCTCACCCGTCGGCTAATGGAAGAAAGACGGGAGGTGGTCTTAAAATCCCCTGATGACGCTTCGCGTATCAAATGCCTTAACAGACAAATCTCAAAATCTCTGACTCGCGATATACGCCAATTTAATACAAATTGTATTAAAGAGGCTATCGAGCGGCACAAAGGCTCCAAAGTGTTCGCACGACAATTGTCTGTTGGAGAGAGCCTACTTGCGAAGCTGAAGACTGGGGATGGTAGGATCGTCACTTCCAGGCCCGAGCTTTTGGGTGAGATTGAGAAATTCTACGGAAAGTTATACACACCAACACACGCACCTGTTGTAAGCCTGGCTAATGATCCTAGAGCCAGACTAACCCGACACTACACCGACGATATCGTATGTCCGACGGTATGGCCCTGAAACAGCTCAAGAACGATAAGGCGGCTGGAGATGATGGAATTACGGCTGAGCTTCTGAAAGCGGGTGGCAAACCGGTTCTTAAAGCGCTTCAGAAGCTATTTAATTCCGTCATTCTTAAAGGCGAAACGTCTAAGGCGTGGCACAGGAGCGTGGTGGTTTTGTTTTTCAAAAAAGGTGACAATACCCTCCTGAAAAACTACAGACCGATATCCCTCCTGAGCCATGTCTATAAGCTGTTTTCTAGGGTCATCACGAATCGTCTCGCTCGCAGGTTCGACGACTTCCAGCCTCCCGAACATACAGGCTTCCGAAAAGGCTTTAGCACCATAGACCACATACATATGCTGCGGCAAGTTATACAGAAGTCCGAGGAGTATAACAAACTACTATGCTTGGCGTTTGTGGACTATGAGAAGGCCTTCGATTCAAATGAGACTTGGGCGGCTTGCTACAGTCTCTCCAGCGGTGCCAAATTGACCATCGATACATTGAGGTGATAAAGTGTTTGTACAAAAACGCCACCATGTCAGTCCGTCTCCAGGATCAGGAGTCGAAACCGATCCAACTGCAGCGTGGAGTGAGACAAGGAGATGTCATATCTCCTAAATTGTTCACTGCTGCGTTGGAAGATGTCTTCAAGCTCCTGGACTGGAAAGGACTTGGCATCAACATCAACGGCGAGTACATCACTAATCTCCGTTTCGCAGATGATATCGTGGTCATGGCTGAGACCCTGGAAGACTTGGGCAAAATGCTCAATGACCTCAACAGAGCTTCCCAACAAGTGGGTCTAAAAATGAACATGGATAAGACGAAGATCATGTCGAACTCTCATGTCGCACCCACTCCAATTGTAGTTGGTTGCTCTGCACTCGAAGTTGTTGACGAGTATATATACCTGGGACAAACAGCCCAACTCGGTAGGTCCAACTTCGAGAAAGAGGTGTCTCGTCGAATCCAGCTCGGCTGGGCAGCGTTCGGAAAGCTACGCTACATCTTCTCGTCGTCCAAGATACCACAGTGTCTCAAGACTAAAGTCTTTGACCAGTGTGTGTTGCCAGTGATCAAGGGCGGATCCAGCTTTGGCGCCAGGGGAGGGTCACATCGTCGTGGTCAAGTCATAAGAAGTTTTAATAAAACTTTGATAATAGGGATAATTAAAAAGAAGGTATTTAATGAATAAGTACTGAACTTATAAATACCTAATTAAATAACGAAATCAATTTTTTTTCACGTCTTCTTCCGAAACGTCTTATCACTTCATCTACTTCAATGGATAGGTACGTTTTATGGACGTGGAGAAGTGCCAGTCCGCTTAGACGTTCTTCAACCATAGAAGCTATTTACCATGCTTTGATTTTTCGTAACGTCGACGACGTACGACTGGATGCTGAGAGGTTAGCTCAGACCGGGGCACTATGGGAAAGCCCCATACAAGGCCGTCTCAAAACCGTTTCACGTGAAAGTCGTTGTTATGGAGTAGAACTAATTAATTAATTTAGTCTTATAAATAAGCTTTCTTTTCTATATTTTTTTAATTATTTTTTGCTAACCATAATGTTTATAAAAAGGCATCAAAGCTAACTCATGTTCAATGATGTGATTTTGGCACATTACATTACTACAATTCAACGAGACATTACTCGAAAGTTTTTCTTATAAATGTATAAGTATTATACATTTTTGAAATGCTTATAATCTCCTCATAACGTTTCTTAAATAATATTATATATAATAAATAAATAAATTAAAATTAACCAATGTAGTTTAAGATGGTATAATTTTCAGGTTACTTTTTTTTTTTTAACGAGACTTACCCGTTTACCGCTGTTTGCCGCTGTCGAGATATTTGTTGTATTACGATCTTTATACATTAGTTTACACAAGGAGAAAAAAAAAAGTTGCGCATACTTGCGCCTTTTCTGACACGGTACCAAAACATATCGCGAGATAATTTTTTTCCAATATCTTTTTACTGCTCACATAATCATCTGTTATCTATTAAGGTCAAATTGATAAAATGGTCATTATTATTTATAGTTATTTGTGGTTTTGATATAGTTTTGACCACCATATTTGATAAAATATGGTCACTATATCAATTAGGGTCAAATTAAAAACAGGTTGGTTATGGGAAGAGTGCAAATATTAGTTTCTTATCTTTTTGCACATAGCACTAATTCATTGGCCTATAAAAGAAAGGCGAACCCTGAAACATCCACAGTTGTTCATCAGAAATTCAGTTGCCTTAAAAAAGCAGTTAATACCTATTTTCAAATATTCACAGAAGTTATCTGATTTGAAAATAATGGGTGAATTTGTTTGTAGTAAACGAGAGTTGTGCAATTTGTTGTTAAATGGGAATAATATAGAAAACTACTTGCAAGAAAATTTCAATTTGTCACCAGAGGATATGAATACTGTGGTCTCCTACATTCAAAGAAACTTGGTATCTAAATGTAACGAACGCTGGAGAAATGCATCCCGGAAAAGAGAACGCTTTGAAAGTAATAACGTCGACTGGTTAAATGGTGAATTTCGTGTTCCACTGGAGTGTCGAGTCACAGTTAATGACCCTAATACGTCTGGAAGCAGTGCAGGTGGCAGACCATCGAAACCATACGAAGCATCTTCAGAAAAAACAAAGAAAGAAAAAACATGCAATTAATACAAGAGTACGGACTGGACTGTGTGCTCAATGCATATACTCAGGAGTTGCGGTCTATGGGTGAGACGGAGGAGGCCACAATTGTTAATATTATACGAACTGCGTCAAAAAATGATAAGAAAAAGTTTCTTAAATTCATAACTGAGAACCCTGAAGATGTTATACCTTTTACAAAGGAAGAAGCACTGCGGATGTTTATTGACTTAGACCTTAACAAAGAACAGTATGGGAAACTTCGTATTTGTTTGGCGGACAAAAACTGCTCAGTGTTTCCTTCTTATCCAACTTTAGCCGAAGCGAAGAAGATGTGTTACCCACCAGATTCGAGCATAACCATTACTAACATAAGTGCAAAAGTCAATCTGCAAGACTTATTGGATCATACTGTGGCACGTATATTACTAATTGGTTCAGTTTACAAAAACGGTTTAAGACAGTTGAAACTATTCTGCAAATGGGGTTGTGACGGGTCATCAGGGCAAAGTGAATACAAGCAAGTTTTGCCCGAAGAAAGCGATTTCACATCAGATGCGAACCTTTTTATTGCTTCACTTGTACCCATTAAACTCATAGATGAGACAACTAATATTGTTATTTGGAAAAATGAAACTTGCTCATCCGTAAGATATTGCAGACCTATATTGATAGAATTTGCCAAAGAAACTCCTGAAAAAACCGCTTCTGTTGTGGCTGATATCAAAAATCAAATTGAAAACCTGTCTCCTTCCATGATAAATAAGAATGGTGAAGTAATTGAAATTACTCATAACCTATTTTTAACCATGATTGATGGTAAAGTAGCACAAGTTTTAACTGAAACTCCTTCGAGCGCTTCTTGTACAATTTGTGGTGCTACTCCTCGGCAAATGAATAACTTAGAGGCAGTTAGGACACGAGATGTGAATGAAAGTTCATTTCAATATGGACTGTCAACACTACACGCTTGGATTAGAAGTATGGAGATGATTTTACACATTTCCTATAACTTGTCTTTCCAAAAGTGGTCAGCCACTACACCAGAAAATAAAAAAAAACAAAGACGAAAAGAAAAAACTGGTACAAAAGCGGTTTAGGGAGGAAATGGGACTGCATATCGATAAACCTCGACAAGGCCTGGAAATAGTAATGACGGCAACACAGCTCGGAGATTTTTTCAGAATTACTCTTGCTCTGCAGACATTACAGGTGTAGACGTAGAACTTATAAAACGAATGTACATTATACTACAAACTATGTCATCTGGAATGGCTATTGATTCAAAAAAGTACGGTGAATACGCATAGAGTACCGCCCAACTGTACGTAAATAATTATAATTGGTATTATATGCCTTCCTCCGTACATAAAATACTTATTCACGGAGAAAAAATCATTGAGTACTATGCTATATTACCTATCGGACAATTGTGCGAAGACGCTCAAGAATCCCGCAACAAGGATTACAAAAAGTTTAGACTTCATCATTCTAGAAAATGTTCAAGAGCGGCTACCAATACAGACGTGTTCCATACCTTATTGTACACTTCTGATCCATATATATCAAGTTTGAGAAATACCTCAGAAACAATATCGAAAGAACTTTTCGATGAAGCCAAGTCCCTTCTTGCTGTCAACGAAAATCTGTAGGAGATTGTTGAATTTTGTACATTATTTTTTTCTCGTTAGACACTGTTTATACAATGATATTTAATTCTATTTTATGTAAGTAAATTTTAAAAAAGTATATTTTCTTATAAATGCATGTATTTTTTTTATTTTTTAAATAAATTAATAAACATAATTTTCAAAATTATTATTTTTTCTTTTAAACCTTATACATTCACGTATATGTATGCAAAATTACAGATCATTTAGTTTTGAAATAACTGAGATACGGAGTTTTGAGACGAAACATACGCGATTTTCCCATAGTGCGGGGGTAGACCTGACATGTTTTGCGGACGACACGCTGGTCACCGCCCGGGGGAGCTCGCACAGGGAAGCAACGTTGCTGGCGATGGCTGCGGTATCACAGGTGGTGGGCCGCATACGTCGAATAGGCCTGAAAGTGGCCCTTAACAAGTCGGAGGCCAGGGTGTTGAAGTACTTGGGACTGGTGCTCAACAGCCGGTGGGATTTCGGCCCCCACTTCCGGCGGCTGGCGCCCACGTTAGCTGGGGCGCTTTCATGGGCGGCTCTTCATGAGATTTGTGCGATCGATGGCCCTGTATGAGGCCCCGAAGTGGGCCTCTGACCTGACGGCCGGCAGCATCGCTGTACTGCAACAACCGCAGAGAGCGATGGCCATCAGAGTTATACATGATCATGAATTATGGACGATCTCCTATGAGGCGGCCTGCCTACTGGCTGGATCCTCGCCTTGGGACCTGGAGGCGAAGGTCCTCGTGTCACTGTTCCGGTAGCGTGAGGAGGCTCGGGAGCGGGGCTAACGGCTGATGCTTTGTCAGCTCGAGCAGCGTCGGTCGCAGCTCCGAGAGGTCCTGGTGGCGGAAGGGCGGAACAGGCTTTCACGCCCTACCACGCCTCACCATCATCGAGGCGATGCGGCCGGTACTGGCGGACTGGCTCGGGAGAAGGCACGGCTACCTGACGTTTCGGATGACACAGGTACTTTCGGGGCACGGTTGCTTCGGGAAGTACCTGTGTCACATAAACAGGGAACCGAACGCCCGGTGTCACCACTTCGTCGTCAGCCGGGAGGACACGGCACGGCATACGCTGGCAGAGTGTGCCGCTTGGGTGGAGCTGCGCCGTGACCTCATCTCTGAAGTAGGTAGTGACCTGTCGCTATCGGCCGTAATCGAGTCGATGGTCGGCAGCGAAGAGTCCTGGGATGCGGTGGTTTCCTTCTGCGATACAGTCGTCTCGCAGAAGGAGGCTGCGGAAAGGCAGAGGGAGATCTCGTCTTCTCACCCGGCCCGCAGCAGACGCACCGGGCGTCAGTGGAGGATGGATAGCTCCCTCTTTCAGCCCCCTTAAATGGGTCCAGGGGCGATAGACTCGGGAACATTTGTCGCCCCCAATCATCAGGACCCGAGGTGGCGGCGCGAAGTGTTCCACGCGCACCACTCTTAGGTGTCAGGGGGGAGTCATACACCCACTCCCCTCCTTGCCGAAGGAGGCCTACAGTGGCGGGCCAGCACCAATCGGCGGTTGCGGAACAGTGTTTGTTCTCGCAACCCCTGGTGTAGACCTGTGAGATGGAATACTGGGGTGGTTTTTAGTCAGTAATAGTCTGACAGACACCGCGGCCCACCCCAGGGCGGCGGACATTCATGAGGATTTTCCACCCCGGAAACAAAAACAAAAAAGTGAGCTTAAGACTACCGTAGAATTAGGAGAACCCAGAACTCCGGAAAGGCAGATGACGAACGCTTGGGTGGTTTTTTAGCCGGCACACCCCTCCGCGTCTCCGAGCGGAGGATAGTCCATGGTTTTTCCATCTTCGGAAAAAAGTAACTTCAAACTCCCTCGCCCAATAACAAAATACGTAGGTATGTACAGACGACAGCACATCAAGCTACTAAAAACTATCAAATTTCTTCATTAGATTTTCAACCTTATTGCTAAACTGGGAAGGTTGAAGATTGATTGGGATTATTAGTCAGGTTCCGGTAGCTTGACCTGCTATCGTCCATATATTAATCCCCCTCTTTCAGTAAGTAGGCACCTACTTATTTACCTACGAGTTACTTTATGAACATTACAACAATTTTTTTTTTTCTTTGGCAGCTGAGCCGGTTTCGATACAACAATAATATTTGAGTTTGAACACAGACACACTGGCATAATGAAAAAATTACTGATTAATAAACAGACCGCGCGCAAGTGTCATACGAAATGTGACATTTGAATGTTGGCGGCCGTGGCGGCGGTAGCGCGGTAAAATTCATATTTTGGATGCGTTCATTCTCGAATAATGCGTTTGAGTCAAACAAAGTATGTATATATAAACTAATGAAATATTGAAAGTACTTAAATAAAATCCTCCTGTGCTGGGTCCTCCTGGACCCAGCCCAGGGGGGGGTCATGACCCCCATGACCCCCCCCTGGATCCGCGCTTGCCAGTGATGACTTACGGAACTGAAACGTGGTCGCTCACAATGGGCCTCATACGAAGGCTCAGAGTCACACAAAGGGCAATAAAAAGAGCTATGCTCGGAGTTTCTCTGCGTCATCGAATCAGAAATGAGGAGATCCGCAGAAGAACCAAAGTCATCGACATAGCTCTGCGAGTCGCTAAACTTAAGTGGCAGTGGGCAGGGCACATTGCTCGTAGAACCGATGGCCGGTGGGGTAGTAAGGTTCTGGAGTGGCGGCCACGTACTGGAAGACGCAGCGTAGGGAGGCACCCAACAAGGTGTACCGATGACCTGGTGAAGGTCGCAGGAAGCCGATGGATGCGGGCAGCACAAGACCGGTCAGCGTGGAAAGCCTTGGGGGAGGCCTTTGTCCAGCAGTGGACATCTATAGGCTGAGGAAGAAGAAGCTGTTGGCTTCGAAATTGCACGGACGCGTACATTTTCGTGACTCAGTGTCGAACTTACTATTATAATAACAGATCACTGATTGTTCGTAATGCGTGCGGTTGCCATTGTTCTTGCTTGATGAATGTGATCTTGAACCGTCTTTCGAATGGCTCAGCCAGCTCCAGAGATAATTGCCTCTATTGTTCATGTAGGGCAGCCATATCGCTCGCGTGTATTATTTGCGCGTTCTGGTTAGGCTGCGCAATACTGTCCATGACAGAGTCTGCTACTTGCGACAACTTTTCTAGATCCGCAATGTCGCTCACGGTCAATGCAGCGCGTAGCGGTGGAAGTAGTTTGGTCCACATAATGCGCATAATCTGGTATTTTCTGGCCGGCTTGTCCCCGCATTTTACGGAACAGCTGTCAGGGTTTTTGATCGCTGAGTTCCATCTCATCCATCAGTTTCTGAACCTTCCTGAAGTCTGGCCTTCAGGGTCTCGCAACTAGGATTTTAAGAGGCTATTTTCACGGTATTGTTACGTTACACTAGCAGAGTCCATTCAGGATGGCGACCAGCAAGCAGAATGTCCCTGGGTTGAACCGATCTCCCCAGCAAGCTCCACACGGTCAACATGCGCTACATTGGTGACCCCGGCGTAATCGAGTGTGAAAGATCGAATGCGAATTCATTCAAGTCTACAAGCAAGTAGAGCCTACTAAACAATCTACGTACAATTTGAGTATTTTGAATTTACTAAAGAGTTCGAGTATCAAGTGTTAGAATACACTTCTACCATTTTTATTCAATGACGTACGCCCTCGTCGCCTCCAAGACCAGCTTTTCGGCCTGGACCTTTCCCCGGATGATTTCCTTACGGACATTGTCGACGGACGCACAGAGAGCATAGGCTTGCTCTCCGTGCGAAAATATCTTCGTCCATGGATGAATCCAGCTGCGGCCGCCCCAGTCGTCAGATCCACCACAAAATCCGACAAAGACAAGTTCCAGGTCAACTTAGACGTACAGCATTTCGATCCTGAGTAAATTTAGATCAAGATCGTGGTGATAGAAGGGAAATATGAGCAGCGTAAGGATAATGTAGCGCATATAGGAATACAGTTTGCTTTGCTGCAGAATTCCACGCGGCGGCGCGAGCGTTCTCGATGTATGATTCGTCGATCGAGGGAGAGCGCGTCGTGTGATTGGTCGGTGTGGAGAGCGCGCCAATGAACATTGCGATCTTGCAATTCGGTGCTTAGTGATTTCCCGCGCACATCGACGGGGGTAACAGCTGTGCTGAAGTAGCAAGTTTTTAAAGGCAACCGACACCGCCACGACGACGACAGAATTAAGTGGCTTGCAGCTGCTACAAATCCCTTGATGAAAACGATTTAACTTGAATGACTCCATTAAAGACTAGATTGTATATAGTATATGTATGTTGATTTAAAGAATGTTAGATTAGTGACCTTTGTAAAACATGATGTCATCACTAATGAAGTTGACAATTATAATATGAAAAGATCGGAAGTGGATCGGATTCGTAGCTCCGGCTGGATAGGTCCAAATTTGAAATAAATTGTATGGATATCACTGATGTAACTTGAAGCGTGAGTGATGAAGCTTGCGGCACTAACAAGGTCCAGTGTGAGACTCGATCATACGCTTCGACCGCGTTTGGCGCTCTCATTGTTTGAGAGTTTTTACAACCTTGAAGCGAGCTAATCGATGAGTCAAAGTCGCAGTCGATATCGATGATAGAGTCCTCGTAATAAAAACTCATAGTAGCCACACTGTCATCTTTATACTGCACGAAATTTTTTCCGGGAATATTTAGCTGAATAAATAAAACTTGTGAGTTGAATTTGTGTTTTTATTTGATGAAAATTGTAATTCATAAATTTTACATTAAAATTATTTACAATGCCATACACGAACGGGCGGTCAGCTCGCTGACATCTTATTATTTACAAATAAATTATTTATAAAGTAAACGGTGTTTGTATTGACTCAGCAATGATATCTAGTAACTAAACTGTGACACTTGTAATTTAAGGACTTAAGTCGAATTTCACCACTGAAAGTAAACTTGATCAGTAGATCTTAACCGCGTTCAAGAGCTGTTACTGTTTTTGTGTATTGACACTGGACACTGACAGCTCTGAAAAGCGGTTATGTGCTGATCGCATAGAGCATAGACTATAATATCAGTTTGCTGATCACGGTCTGTTTCAATAGCCAATATATAATTTAGTTATTTTAATTAAAGTTAACCGAAACAGTAGGTATTAGGTAGTTTCCTACAGGTAGATACAAACAATAGTGAGGCATATGTGGCAGGTACAAATCTATTCTAAACGTAACTACAAATCTATCTAAAAATATTATTTAGCTCCTTCCATTATTACAATTCAATTCGCAAACAAACACAATGCATAATTTCAATACCTAAAGACTTGATGGGTAAGATTCTTCGAGCAACACAAGGTAAGATTTTATAGGTATGTACAATAATAATTTAGTAATAATGCTTCATTTTCTCAAAACTACGTGTTTTATCATGCATAAAAACTGCATCGTGACGGATTTGATTATGAAAATATTAATTGAATAGGTACTTATCTAATTTATTTTCTAATTATTTGCTTGATACAAAATACAAACTATTCGAAGCAAAGGGTAGGTATCTTGTGTATCGCTGCTTCTACAAAATTGCTTCTGACAATTCACTTCTCATCTTCAATGTATATTTTGTGGATAGACATTTATTTGCAGAGATAATTTACAAACTTATAAAGAATTAATAGGCTAATGAGTTTGCCGTGATTTCTTAAAAAAAAACTGTGTATTTTAACATTCATGTTTAATAACGCTAAATCTAGCATAAGATTTTTTCTCCAATATCTTACAAATCTTACAATGGAAACTGTTCATTAAGCCTATTATCGATGATACATCCTAATCTCACTTTTTCTTTATGGTTTTAAGCAAGTAAACATAGCATTATTAATGTATAGCTGAGCTTTTCGTGGTGAAAAAGATGGATATGCAAGTTATTGTTAGAACTTGCTGTGTTGTTGTATCCACAAATTTTGGTCAGTATTTTTATTTGTCGTCTTTATGGAAGAGATTTAAAATTACCTTTACGATTTCCGTTAGTTTAGGATAAAATGGATGCTACACGGATTTCATTAATTTGTGTAGTCACTAATTTTTATCCTACAGAGGTTGTATAAAAAAGATTTAGCAAGAGGCAAGTGCCTACCTACTTACTTATTATAAAGAGAGATTGTATTGCTTTTTATATTTAAACTGTTAAATGTCAGTTTTTGAGAAAAGTTTTGAAACAAAATCGGAATTATGTTGGTCCCAGGATATAAATTATGAAGATCCTAGCTAAAAGTTGACAGAAGTTCGTAGATCCAACATGATAAGAGAACTGAGAGGTATACCTATGGGTTAGTCTAGATTTAGAAAATTTAGTTTGGGATAAATTTGATATGGCCGACAGTAATTTCAGTATTTACACATTATGTAAGTAAATTTATTTAGAATATAACCAACATTTTTGATATCAACTGCCTTAGGGTTTCTTATTGAGGTACGGGCAAGGAAGTAAAAAAATAGAATTTGCTTCCTCTCCTTAACAGGCCTTGTTATTATTTTTACGTTATACTTATTTATTATCTGTGTCTCTACTCAGTTTATGTGCTACACTACCTAAGCTATAGAACAGTGGCAGTGGCGACCTTGGCTTATGAATTTTAGATTTTTGCATACTTACCTATCTACCGGTCTACATACCTACGTAATTTTAAACAATCAGAATATTCCATGAGAACAATTAAATCCTTTAGCTATCTATTAAAAAAAAAAGCTTTAAAAAATGGAAATATTGCGTTGATAAATGGCGAGGCTGCGTCTATCAGCGCTTGACACATATTTTTCTAACGCCAGCCTTTCCTGCATTAAATGTTCGTCAATTGTGCATAATTAATTAACATTCTACAATTGTTTTAGAATTTGCCAAATATATTTCCTGTGGGGCTTGACGACAATTTTATGTAGTCATGGCCTTATTCCCTTGTTCACAAACTAAATTAAATTTAAGTTCAATGCATCCTTTTCTTTCCATTTCGTTAAGAAAAGGACAGAAGATAAAATGTCAGTTTAGACCTGTCAAATTAGTGCGCTCTTGACGTAAACTGACGTATTTTTAGTCGCCATATTTTTAATCGCATCTAAACCGTCTATGGAGTATCTTAATTTGACAGGATTAAACTGACATTTTATCTTCTGTCCTTTTCTTAACGAAATAAAATGAAAAAGATGCACTTAAATTATAATTAGTTTAGGTTGTCAACAACAGAATCGGCTCCATTGTACTATTTGTTACCTACTAGATATGAACACGTGGATGCCATTATAAAACAAAAAAAAAAAACAGCAGTCATACATCAGTCGTTTTTTTCAAAAGCCATTTTTGCCAAAAGTTGCGTCGCATCACGTCAAATGATAGAGACTTAAAAAGTCAAAATTACTTGGTATATTATGTTTACAATTTATTATTTAATAGAACAATGACAAACTATCACTTTTTTAAATACAGAAGTTTCATTGTTATTTGTTAGATATCTCACTAATGTCTTTTCATGCTTCATAATGTTGACAATAATTTCTTAATACTACAAGTAGGTACTAGTTAATTAAAATAGGCTATACAATGTATCTACAATGATATTATACATAATATTTATATGATAAAACAACCAGCGACGTAAAGTGCTAAGTTTTTTTTTTTTTTAATTTTACTTATTCTATAATTTGCAAATGATTATTTTGAACACTTTCTAATGAAACAAGTTGCAAGAAAAGTGTGTCTTAGCTTTAATTACTAATTATTGGTTTCAAAATCTCTTAATTTAATAATTTGCACGTTTTAAATGTGGAGGCTGATTACTTAATTATAGTTTATTATTTATATTATGTTGTTCAATTTTTTTTTTAAACTGTAACATTTAGCTGAAATTGAAATAAAACTCTACTGTAGCAACCGTGTACATAATTTTTATTCAGAATTCAAAAAAACAATGGGAAATAATTTCTGATATACAGTCAAATTAATAATATTAATGGTTCTACTTTCGTGTATTAATTAGGTAGGTAATAGGTATTCAAACTGAGGTAAATTGTGTGCGAAATTAATAAATTAACCTATTAAATTATTTATTTATGATAAATACCCAAATAAAAATGAATTGCGTGGTATACGAAAAATATAATTTGAAGGTGTCTGAAATTAGATCTGAATTTTAACTGCTAAATCCATGTATGTATGTACCTAAGTATATGCAAGTTGATACGTGATGCCAATGCTCGATGAAATATGAAGTATGTAGGTGCATAGGTAAGAACCCATTTGCTGAAATAGGATAACACCTGTTTCGATAAACATTAGTAGAAATTAGTACTCTGTCTATAATAGTCCAACCGCTATAGCTTGCGCAGCCGAGGGATTTTTGTCCGCGGACTTTTCTCTCCGCTAAAATAACGCTGCATATAATTTTGAACATAATTTTGGTCTTGTTTAAGTTCATCCGGAGACCGATGCGTTGGGAGGATTCTGCCAAGTTGGTCAGCATCTGTTCCAGCTCTTGCTGCGTTTCCGCCATGATGACGATATCGTCCGCAAATCGCAAGTGTGAGATGTACTCGCCATTAATGTTAATGCCCCGAACCTGCCAATCTAGCGTCTTAAATAATCCTAGAGGGCATTGGAGATCAATTTGGGGGAAATAACGTTCCCTTGTCTCACTCCTCGCTTAAGAGGGATATGTTTAGTCTGCTGGTTCTGGACTTGGACGGACATTGTGGCGGCATCGTAAAGACATGTCATCACTTGGATATATTGTCAATTGACTTGGCATCGCTGCAAAGATTCTAGAACAAACCAGGTCTCGATGGAGTCAAAGGCCTTCTCACAGTCCACAAATGACACAGGGGCTGATTATACTCTACACGCTACAACTGAGTAACGCAAACGAGGGATTAAAAGTACCGCGTACAAAAAGTCCTCCGAATAACCGGGGACACGCAGAGAGCGGACCGGACAAAAGTACGGGGGAGTTCTCGAATAAAATCGAACTGGTGTGACTCGGCGAAGCAACGCACATGGCGGACTTTGGTCCGCGTTGTGTGCTCTCACTTCTCTACATTTCTGGGCAACAAATGACCACACACCGTGTGCGTTGAGTTCGCAGTGAATCGGCAGTGGACTTTTTGTTCGCGGAGCGTACTTTTTTCTTTGCCGCGGCGAAAACTCCGTCATCTGCGCAGCCCTTACTAGTAAGGGCCTGCGCAGATGACGGAGGACGGAGAGGGCCTAGGCCCTCTTGATGGATTACGGCCCACTCCCTTTCACCGTGAGGAGCGCTGTTTCCCAGTAGTGAACAATAGGTATGCTATAAATTATATAAATAGTCTAGACACTTAGTATGGCAATTGAGAGTTGGCAGACTAATTAGGTAACACACTATTCATTTCAATTTATTTTCGAAGAATATATTTGCCCAAGAACGTAAATAACGCAATGAATGTTGTTGAACTGTCAAAATGTAACCCATTGCTGGATGGGCAATAGCTTGAAAATTTAAAAGAGTGTCCATGGAGTTTCTTGCCCGTTCTTCTCCATAGGTACCTACACTTTGGAATGGGCGACTAGCTTCATCTTATTGACTGACCGACCTTCTGACAATTCAAAAGTGCCTGTAACTGGTTTATTTGAAATAAATGCTTTGATTTGATTGCTGCTGCATGGCTAGAACCTAAGCTTTTTCACATTTCACCTCAGTTTGCGTAGTCATAGCTTTATGCATCTAAGTTGTAAATCTAAAGTGGGTGCTACACGTCCGCGATTACAATTTCAGGTAATAACGAAGTATCTACTCATATTATTGTTTTTATGGTACAGCATATATGGTACATACAAGTTCCTATATAAGTAATAATTAAAGTTGCTTATTTTAGATATACTTATCATTTAGCGGCTCATACTTAAGCCTAATCTCTCATATCCAGCAAAGCATTTATTATTTGCTCTACACCAGAACCTCCCTATGTTCAGTTAGGTATATTCATTGACAAAAATGACTAGAAAATGTGATCAAGATATATGAGAAAAAAAATCTTCATAGATATATAGGTATTTCATATTTTATTAATATAAACAAGAGGCGTAGAAACTTATTCCTTAAAAACACTTGACAAACAGGGGTCTTTCAATGTGTGCTAACACAAACTTAGTTTAAAACAAAATATAAACATGTTTTATACAATTCTTTATGATAACAATAATACCTAACTCATTCTTGTTAAAATATTTAAAGAAAACTAAGTCAACAGCTTATTGTAGAACAATTTAGACTCAATAAATAAAATCAACATTTTATATTTTGGACCAAGTCCAAATAATAAGCGTTATAAAGTAACAAGATATTTTAAAAATAAGCACCGAAGTAGGAAATATAAAGGGTACATTTGTCAGGTGTCAGGCGTGATTATAAGCATAGATAAATGGAGGGAAGCGAGACCTAAAATAAGTATAACAGTAAGTAGTCAGTTCCAAGTGTTACAGATAGATTCATAAGGGCGAATTTTACTGATGAAACAAAACGCAATCAACACGGTTAAAGGTCGAAACATACTATCAAAACGCAACGCGATGTGTTGTGCCGACACCCGACGCTCGTCGTGCACATAGGCAACACGCCACGCGATGCTACAACACGTATCGTGTAGTGTAGTCTCTCACGAAAGACTGAAGTGTATTGACGTGTCACGTGCTCATGGATTCGATTCTGCTTGAAGACGAGCTAGATGACGATTTTTAAGAAGATTTATTGCAGATTTTGGGGATACATTTTGTACAGAAACAATAAATAAAAAAAGACGTACTCATCTTACTAGTATATAAAGCTAAAGAGTTTGTTTGTTTGTTTGAACACGCTAATCTCAGGAACTACTGTACCGATTTGAAAAATTCTTTATGCGATGGACAGCCTATTAATCCAGGAAGGCTTTAGGCTATATAACATCACGTAGCGACCAATAGGATCGGAGCAATTAAAAAAAAAACGTATCGAAACCCACGCGGGTGCAACCGCGGGCACCTGAGTACCGTTTCACTAATTCTTTATCCGACTTTTTAAACCAATTTTTAAACAAAAAATATCTTTTATTATAACAGCCATAGAAACGTCAGGTGTTAACTAGAAACATACTGCGCTGATTCGTCGGATGGCGTGTCCCCCCCCCTCTCCCGGCAACACGCTGATCCAAATCGGTTGGATGTTGCGGCGTGTGGTCACATAGCGTGCTGCCTATGCGCCTCTGGCCATATTAAATGTATGGAATTGATACGTACTAACATGAGTCGGGTGGCGTGGCATTGTGTCACGTTTTGATAGTATGTTTCGACCTTAACACTTCATAAATAGTACCCCTCAATTGTGTTGGTTGCGTTTAGTTACAGCGGTAAAATTATAACTAAATAATAGGTATACAAAATATATGATTAGCAATTTAAAAGTTTAGCATGAAAAAAGTTTCTCTCGATGTGTAATTTACAAAAACAATGTACAGCTTTATAATACAAATAAATAATACCTACCCATATAAAATGTCTAACTTAGGTATACATGTATATATATGTAAAGGCAGCATAGAATATATAATATTTTATAACAGGATAGCACAATATTATAGGTACAAGTTTGAATCTTATAAAGCGAATGATATGTAACTTTTATCTTACATTTTAAATAGTACCTATAAAAACGTAGCGAATTTAAAATAGTATCACTTTGTAACTATCCAAATATTAGGGGAATGGTCTCATTTGTATTAAACATTTTGTTGAACATTAAAATACTGTTAACATAGGAAAACAGTAACAATTAAATATCAGATAAAGAGAGATCATTAGCAAAAGATTATATAATAAATATTTTCTTTATTAGCCGTGACGTTGAAATAAAAAAGTTTGCAGCTGAGATTTGTACTTCTAATACTTTTTCTTGACTGTGTTTATAAGTTGGCTGTATTACTTAACACGTCATGAATCATGTGTTTAACAACACACACTTATAGGTACATAAGGCATCCAAGCTTTAAATTTAATATACAATTTATGGATACCTCACTTTATCCAATAGAAATTGATCGATGCATATAATTGGTACGCACAGCCAAAAGCGTTGTTTTTTATTTAATCGCATGTACTCAGCATTTGACCACCCGTTACAATGACTAAAAAAAAAACTCAATTAATTCAATCAGGCAACCCTACATTTTTCAATTATATAATTTGATTACGAAGCACAGCCAAAACGCTTTTTCTTATAATTTATGGTTTTTTTTATAATAATTTAGATATAAAATCTATATTTCATAAACAGTTGACTCGTTGGTCCACTTTTTAACAAGCAAAAGGCATAATAATTTAAATGGTATTCAAATAAAGTTCAGTTTTATAAAATCTGATATATTTCTGAATTTGTAAAAAAGAAAGTAACTAATGGTTTACGAAGTTATTGTAACGCTTTCTATTGACCTTGAACAGGTCTTGTAATCAATAATAACGCATATCCTACAGATATACTGAAACTAATGCGCGTTGCGGTTTTGGACAAAGATTTCGTTTTTAATATAATTACTCCTAAATACAAACGGCTTCTAGCATTTGTGGACACTACGTATACCTAGGGTGTGATGATAGAGGACATATAATAATGTTACCATGGGCGTACCCAGGGAGGGCAGGTGGGGGCAGCTGCCCCCCCTGGAATTCTCGCAGAACATGTATGAACTCCGCTAATTACTAATCAAAGTATAAATGGGGTCTTATACAGTATCATTTGCGTCTATTTGCCCTACACACTATACTGCAAACACCTAATGTTTCAAGCAGACGTGCTTGTGTAGTTTGTAAGACTAAATAGCCGGGATGATATTTTGACCCCAAAAATCTAATTGCCCAATGACTTGCCTCCCCCGCTAGCCCTGAATTGCCTCCCCCGCTAGCTCTGACTTGCGTCCCCCCGCTAGCCCTGACTTGCCTCCCCCCCTAGCTCTGACTTGTCCCCCAAAGGCCAGAAGCTGGGTACGCCCATGAATGTTACAAATACCTTAACTTGGTGAGTTACCTACTTACGCAACAAATAAGGTGACGGTATGGTCTCACAGCACAATATTCACGATACTTTACATAAGTATCTACTTACAATATCTCAATAGGTTAGTATACCTTACGTATTGATAGGTGACATTTAATTTCATTATTATTTACAGCCAGCATTATATTCATCAATTTCTGTATTAACCACTAATATTATATCAGGCAAAAATAATTATTTGACATGTAGAAGGCATGTTCATGGTACAATATCAGCATAACCGGTATACACAATTACACATTTGTACACCTCTGGAATAGCGTGAACTCATTGGTATTATGTATTTATATTAGAATTTAAAGATAATAATGACTTGAGCTTCATCTATGCATCTACAGCTATTTTTTACATTATTCCGAATTAGATTAAGTATTTCGAAACTTAATCACTTTAGTTCAAATGATACGGCCATCAATGCCTACGACTCATCTTCACAAAGCAGTAAATATCATTATAATTATCACAACATATTATGTAATTGTTGGTTTGGACAAACTAATAACTATGTTGATTATTATTTAATAATAAATATAAAAAGTAATCATGTCTTTTGCTACCTTACTAGTAATAATAACTTAAAAGCAATACAAAACGCTAGTTCTGTCTGTAGGTTTGAAATAGATTTCTTTCTCCTGCGCATCGGAGGCAGCTCTCCTTATTATAATCCACCCTTCGATAATCCAGAGTAGACGCTCTCTCTCTCTAAATTCATACAAAATCCGATGTAATCACGTTGATACAAGAATTTTCATACAATTACATAAGTTGATCCCTCTTTATCCTATCATAAGTTTTCATGTATTCACAAGAAAGTAAATCTTACGCGTAGATATACATTATAAACGTCCGTCTACGAACTTGTAGAAAACTATTTCAAAACCTGTAGAAAAATCTCACACATCTTTCAATTTACTGACGATAAATCATGGAAAGCTGCGACGTTAGCTTTCTGCTTCAAGTCTCTTAAACTATAATAATTGTCTTAAGAGTACGATCACTATAAACGGGTATAATCACAATTCTCGACCGTTGACAATCATCAAATATGTATTATAATAAAGTGAGTAGCTTAATCTCATACATATTTGTGACGCAGTAAAAGAATAGTAGAAAAACACAGTAAATGTTCGTTCACACGAAGCGGCCAGCGACAGCGGTAAGTGGAGACAGCATTAAGAGAAGGCCTTGTAGTGAATGAAGAAGAAGATGAGAAACACGGCGTAGGCAGTGGGAAACGTGATCCGCGCGATCACGTCGATGGTCTTGGCCACGCGGATCGGGTGCGGCGGTTCTTTTTTGCGAACCTGGACGAAACATGGCTGAAAGAAATTATTATGTAACATGAATGATGATATCGAAAGCTGCTACTGTGTATAACAGGCTGTAATGGAACCGTGAATCTGTGTCACTGCGGTTATTAACGCACCAATCCTACAGCAGATGAAAGTTTCAGTGCTGAAGGTTTTCTTGCATTCGCTGTGATGTATAGCTCTCTACGCATCAGCAAGAAAATAAAATGTAACGTAGTCAACCCTATTTTCTTTTAAGCTGCAATATACTCGCAAGCCGTTACGAAGAAGTGCTTTCGGTGTACTAAAATAAATGGCAATGTAGGGTCATACGCAAAATATTGGTAAGTTTATGTTAGCGTCTGATGGGAGGGACAGTTACCTCCGAAACTCCGCCATTGTTGGCGGTGTGTGTACAGGCCCCAGGACCTGTGCATGCGGTGCACGACACTAGGTCGGCGCCACCTGTCGACTCGCGCTTTTTGTCTCCCTGTAACACCAGTTGATTGATTTCTTTTATTTTACTTTATCAAAAAAGACCACTGGTATATTAGACAAGCACGTGCAGAACAAATGACAACCTATAATAATCAATCACACTGCTTAGACTTAGACCTCTTTCTGAGACCATATGGTGGACCCATGCATATCGATTCTTACCAACTCACACCCCATCCTACTGTGATTAAAGTATTTTTAGCAATTCCCAATCTATGCAATTGTGCAACAAATATAAATTGTGGTTGATCATGTGTGATTCATATTGAATGAAAAAGTGATAAACAAAATTTTAATGACTTAATTTTAACTACAAGCCTAGACACTCGTGTCAAAATTTTAGCTAACGTTTTTGTTCAATTTTTATGAATAAACAACAATATACTTACTGAAACTTAAATATAATTAGTAAACTATCTACATACAAACAACAATGTCTTGGATGTTATAATTATATTTTTGAAAGAAAGTTCTATTTGGTTAATATATGAGAATATTACAAAACTAAATACAGCTCTACATGTTTAAGGCTACTTATTGAAGTAATCAGGACTATTTGAAGGGATATAGCTGATATGACAAATACTCACAGGCTGGAGCGTTCCGAAGCAGCGTTAAATAAAAGAATGCGTTAGTTTTCATGATATCAGACTCAGAGATGATGATGCTGGTGAAGTGGGGCTAACTAGTGTCATTCTCAATGACGTCACTTACAGCGCCGCTACTCTCCGCTTGGGGCATCTCTTGTCGAGCCCACTGGAGGAAAGCCAACGCCTCCTACATAAATGTTCAATCAGTGTTTAGCAGAAGCACTTACAAACGTACCGCTGAAGCTGCAGTCAACCTAATCTCAAGGATTATACAAGCAAAGTGTTTAATGTGAAAGAAGTAACTATAAGCGTTCTATTGTTTACCAAAAATACGTTTGAAGTTATTGAATCTGAGCAAATAAAGTTAAAATATCCAGATATAGAAAGGAGTAAATTGATAGTTGAGTTTGTTCAACGTGAAGTATTAACATTGTCGTATTAAATATGGGTCGAGAGGAAGGTTAGTAAGATAGGTATGCATGCAACTAAAGCGGACCTATCACCTTTAAGACCTGTAGGAAATTAAAATAAAGTTAAATAATTACAGGAAAATGAAAAGAATAAATACATTGAAGATAATTATTGGAAAGAGGCTAATTCTAAAGAAGCTTCTTAAAGGATTACAGCATGCATTTTGGATAACCGTTTTGTGTTTCAAGACTGACTGTGACTAGAGCTCCGCATATTTCACCTTTACTTCAACTTTTTTAAACAACATTCAGAATTTTCTGATGAAGATAATTTTACGTCAACAAAGTTAGGAATGTTCTTGGAAGACTGATTTTTGCAAATCTAAACCTTTAATTAAACTTACCTCTGTCATCTTAATTTAAGAAGCAATTATTGTTAAGCTAATTACTACAACTAATCAGTCCTTCAGAACAAATGTAAAAGAGAAATACGCGAGCAATGTCTGGATAGTGCCAATGAATGTGGCGAATGTTCTTACCAAGGGGCTGGCCAGTATAATGCCAATTCTGCTCAGGACTGCAGGCAGTCGCTGCGAACACATCACACACACAGTTTGTTCACTCGTGACAGATGGTTTAACGATGTGCAATCGTGAACGTAGACTAAGTTGTAGTGGCCACTTTTATAATGGATAGTATGCACTTTGAAATAGATACGGTACCCACTTTGTAATAGAATGAACGTAAAATCAATCACAAAACACATGTCAATTTGCATCTTTGCAATGTTTTCTAATAGATGTTAAATATATAATTTCAACACTGAATTATGGATATCATAATGAAAAGCAAGTAATGATGACAAGAGAGACGAACAGTAAGTTATGACGTATGGCCACACAAAATAGTCTTATTATGGTAAAGTGACGATTGCAAATGATATATGTGATGAATTCTCGTTTACCCATTAAATTTAGTAAAGATATGAGCCAAATACATGCAAAGACGTTAAAGAAGTGAAGCATGCTGTAGAAAGAACACAAACAACACGACATTGCCATTTTACGTATGGTAGAAAGTACGTACTCGTTTATCAAGCCATGTCTTGTTGTTGTAAGATTGAAAGAAAACATTGCAAAGAGTAAAGATAGAAAAAAATTAAAATATTCACGACGGAACTTATTTGTTATTCTGGTAAGCGCATTTATGTCAGGGATCAATACTAAATATTGTTTGCTATCTAGCGAAACTTTTAAATTCCTTCGTGAATGTTATGTGGATTTTCTATAATAATACTCCTAATACCACCAAACAATATCAAAGTGCTTTGTTCAAGAATCTAATACCAATTGCTGGCTACAAGGACCACAATAAGGATAGGTAGTTTAGTAGCGTAAACATGTAGTGAGTGTATGTACAGGGCTTCAGACATGTAAATAGGTATACTGAAATTTGAATGTTGTATCGGAACTCATATATATATTTTTCACTATATATACGAAGCCTATCAGTCGGCATAACGAACAGAATTTTGTACAAATAATAAAGTAAGAAAACCACATCAATAACACACATGACAAAATTCAACTTTGACACATAGAGGTAACGAACGTGGAAATAAAAACATTTAAACAATTTCAATCTTCTAACTAGATCGTCATCATTGTAACGGTTAACATCAAGTAAAATACAGAAAGAAACACTAATGACGTTCTAAACACTGAAATTGAGGGATATAAAAAAGAGTATTCACCTGTGTGACTGGATTTTCTCCGGGTCGGTAGACAACGTTGTGTAAGGGTCGTTTCCTCCCCACATAGTTGACACACACGAACTCTAGTAACGATGCATAGATAAAACACATGCACACGCCATCCCACACGTTCATCGCAGTCAGGTTCGATACGACTGGCAATGTCGATCTGAATCCGTTCGATGTAGTGAAAAAATTCAACATTGTTGTTACACCTGTGTAGAAAGCAATGCTACATAAGAATCTAACCACAGTTATGAACATATAACATTTACCTACAGTTGACAATATTAGTTGAAAAAGAAAGCGTGTTTATGATACAGTTACTAGAACATTGAGAATGTAAATTGTAAAGCTCTACAGAGAAATTTAGAAAGATCATGCTATTACCAAATACAAGTACATATAGGTCTAATTACGAATAGCCAAAATTTGTAAGCAAGGCTCGTGTTGCATAAAACGATAAAATCTTAGGACGTCCTTAGTACTTACAATAGTAAAATATCAATTTGGTAACAATGATTTCTAAGAAATTCCCAATATCGATGGCATTAAGTGTATTCAGATTAAATTTAGATTTTTATTCACATTTATAGCAAAAAAAAAAAAACAGTGGACCAACCTATCATTACTCTAGCAGGCACTGCATTCCATTCCAGCCAAAAAGTAATAAACGATGAAGTCACCAAAATGATCCCCGGAATGAAAACTGTGGTGAAGTAAAATGATCTATCTCTCGTGAAGATAAGATCCACTTTGAGGCAGCTGTAATTACCTAAAAATATCAAGCATAATCTAAAAATAAACAAAATAAAATTTGCCTGGTGAGAATGGTTTGTCCTTTTTGTCTTTATGAGTATTATTTACATAATTATAATAAGCGCAACCTGCAACAGATAGCGTGTAATCAACAGCCGCAGCCAACATCTAAGAAGAGTAAAATATATTCAGTACGCAAGACCGCGAGCATTCCAGATACCAGCCACTTTTTACCTATCATGGAACGGGCTGGTACTGCGTTCCATTCCAGCCAGAACGTGATGAACGAGGAGGTCACCAGAATGATTCCAGGGATAAATACTGTAGTAAAGTAGAACGCTCTGTCTCTAGTAAATATTAAGTCGACCTTTAGACAGCTGTAGTTACCTGTGGAGTGAACATCATTAGGTACAATAAGAGCATCGTGTTACGCGAAGTGTTTGTCGCTTTATTTCAAAACTAAAATAACCAGGATACAAAATTCCAAGTAACTCAATTCAGAGGCCTTGTTGAAATTAAAGTACATATGAACAGCCAAAACATCGTCTAAGTATACTAACTACTGTTTTGTATGTATGAGTAATGCGTGTTGTGTTTTCGTGTCATATCATGTTTATGAACATACATCGTAGCATAATGTCGTTCATTAAAAACGATACAGCGACTATATCAAACGCATGCTCTTACAGTCATGTATGGATTATATATGTGCATGCATGAAAACAACGATAAAAGTGATGAGTACTGAACTAAAACAACATGAATGCTTGGTGAATATAACAGAGGTATCGTAAGGAGCAAACCTTCGACTTTCCAGCATCACGGCCGATACAACACTTTATTATTATAACACAATTACGCATTTACTCACACATAAGCAAAAATATTTGAAATACGACGACACCGGACAGAACGGTGCCTCGTCCGGTGCAACTTAAGTACCTTGCTCCTCAAAGCGTCTCTGGCAAAGATTACATGTCATCTCTTCGTCTTCCTCGTAAAGTGAATTACCCTCAGCTGCTTGCAAAGACGTTAACAAATTCTTACACTCTACATTCTCAACAAACTAATGAATACATTTAGATGTTAGGAATAGCAAAATTTTTATCAATGGCTGTACACTACATAGTCTCACTGTATAATAAGACTAGTGATCACACTGTATGATTAGACGGACAACCTAGATGAACATGCTGGTTAGCTAGGGTTACACCTAATGTATTCGACAACGTGTGATCGCATAACGTACACTATCAAGCGACTACTATATATATATATTTAATAACACACAAAATAAATTAATCATGAAAATTAACCTTTTACATAAATCAAGACCAAGCTGAAAAGAGTTAATCAGAATTTCAATATAATTAGGCAACCTTTGACCATCTCTTGTGCAAAATATAAGATGTGCTTCAACAAAATATCTAATTCTGGTTACTAAGCTACCGTATAGGGCGAAAAAAATATATGATTTTGAGGATATCTTTCTTTTATATAACGTTTTAGAAGCGATGTTGATATGTTGTATGTATGTAATAAGTAGGTATGAACAATCGTATATTTTACCTCTCCAACTGGCTTTGATAGGGCAGGGAATGGTTTGGTTCTGGATGAGGTACGCATTGAGAGTCGTTAGCGACGGGGACTTGCGCAGCGTGTCCTCATCATTCTTCCACACGTAAGTGATCGCTGACTGCTCGTACGATACTGGCAAATACAAATTTTGTTACAGCACTGTAACTATTAGACTTGGGAAATTCATATTTAAGAAGTGAAAAGAGAAACGTGTGCTGTTTGAGTGTTAGGTACTCAATAAACTGAATAGAGCATTGCGTACTTTATAGGGATGCATAATAAGGACCAATTGACTTACTACTTTCTAAGGCAAATGAACACAACGGGTCATCAAAAGGAAAGATGTTGAGCCGCCCTTGACACGACAGGATGAGATGCCGTCGCATTAAATAGTTAATAGTACCATTGCGATAGATACGCAAAGCGAAATGCATTGGTATTATCGGATCCTGAAAAATAAGCACAGTTAAGAATATCATCTGGTGTAAGACGTGATCAAAATAAAGCATTTGCACTATAAAATTACGCTCCTATCCTAAATACTCCTACATGGTGTTCACAAATATTACTTATCACCAAAACCACCGGACCAAATGTGACCATGAAATCTACGAAAATCAACTCCAAACATCTAGATTGCATTTTAAAAACCAGAAAGAAATCGAGGCGAGCATGAAGTGTCAGCTATAAAAATTCTGTATGTACAAATAATGGTCCTTTTAGATTCATGAAGCATTGTATGTAGTTATAAATACCCATGAGTGCTGGGAAAACTCCTTCAGAAGAAAGCATGGTGGAAATAATTATGTATAAAATTAGATGAAAAATAATTTTGTAATCTGTATCTTCAGATAATAATTTAAATGTTTAAAAGTTACATTTATTTGGGTAAAGTTCGATACGGACCTTGAAATCACCGTGCATGATGAAGTACGTATCCGGTAACCAGATGTCTTCGTGATGGTGGATGGCGTTTAGGAAGTCGTAATGAGACTGGTTGGAATAACGCAGGCGTGGGTCGTACCACTGTTGCTGAAGTAAGAACTCCACTTCGTATTTCTGAAAGCGGTCAAGTTAGAAAGAAGTTGAAACAGGGGAAGTTAGATATAAAAGGGAATGTTACTGATTCACCAAATACTTACAAGACTAGATTCGTCTGGAGAAGCTAAGCTAAGAAGTAGGACGCTTACATTTACGGTGAGGACACCTGAAAACAACATAATACATGACATTCTTTACTTGGTTACATTATAATTGATACAAAACACAACAACGATATACACTTAAAGTACATGCTTGCTAACAATAGTGCTGGAGTTTAGTAGGGCTCTACCTATTTTGACATATCTAGCAGTTTTCTTTTTCTTTATCTATCAAAATTATTAACATTTCTTAGTATTAAGCTTCTTCGTATCATGTATTGTAATATAATATCTTGTGAACGATACAAGTTAAATTGTAGAAGAGGTAATGATTGGAAGTTAAGTATAATAAAATTAAATTGAAATCAACCCTAAGCTACACATGTTGCAATAATAATGAAAATTGTAAATAAGAAGTTGACAGATCCGATTTCTATTGGAAAAGAAGTATGAAATTACGACATACAAGAGTTCATTTGTGTTTGATGTTTGTGAAAAGAGAAAATATTTTAAGGCAAAAAGCATGGCGTAAAAAGAAAACTTGTTATTCAACATTAAGTGACTGAACCATTAAACACAGTGTTGTTATTTATGAGATAGAAAGTAATGACTAATGTAGCTTACGATATAATGACTATGAAAATATTACAGTTCAAATAAATTTTATAAAAGTGGGTGTGTTCTAGTCTAATACATCAATGTTTTCAGGTGCAATACTGGTAGAAATAATATGTGAATCATATACATAAGTATAAAATTAATCTAAAGCATAGGATCAGGTATCTACAATAGCGTGAGATAGGAGAAAGATAGAAGTTGCGTGCAAGGAATTAATTATAAGGTTACAGTTGCTACGATCCAGATACATGTGAAAGGATTTCTCTTTTCATAAACATGAACACAACGCACCACGATTGTGCGAGCGCGGCCGAAGAGACGGGAGCCCAACATTATTTTGTGCCAGAGAGTCGTTGGGTGAAGTTAGACCACAACAGAATTCTGGATCTGCAATTTACATCAATTTTCAATGACCTACTTTACCTTTTAATTCATATGCAATATCAAGTCTTCAAATTATATTAAATCAATGATGTTATGAAATGTTATAATATAATTTGATAACTTCGTCATATATTTGATATTAGGATAGTTAAAAATAATGACATTTACCATCTACTGGTGGCAGCAGTCTTTTGTCATAGCGGGAGTTTTTCAGAAGGTTGTCCAGTATCTCTTTGTCCGACTTTCCCGCTGCAAATCTGGAGAATAATTAATAGATGTTCATATATGAAGCAATATTTGCATTTCTAAAGAACCTTTTACATCAACAAAATAATGGCAATAGAAGCGGGTTCTAGCGAAGATTTATGCCGTAACATATATCATGGTAAATTAAGCGTGTAGAAACGCGCAGCAGTACGCTTAGTATTGATTTTAGATTAACACTTATTACCTTGCCACTACAAAAGCCGTTCAATAAGCTAATAAACAGAGCAATGACACGTTGTGTTAATAGTGAGTTGTTTCATAACTATTGGAAAAACAAGTCTTTTCGATCTTCATTGCAAAATACAATTATAAACTAACTAATGAATTAAAAAAATGTCGAACAGTGATTGTTGATAAGTTTGAAAATATTTAAGCATTATTGAATAATATCAAAACACTCCTCCAAAGCAAGTTTCGGTTGTGTGCGGAAACAAAAGCTTTGTGAGATGCATGGAGCTAGCTGTTTACTCCTCCTAAACTGATTAGGAAGTTAGTCCAAAGTAAAACAGAGGACTGGATGCAATCAAGGTAATCACATCAGCACAAAATTTAGAGACTAAGCAACTAAAGCAAGTTATGTGTATACAATTCTGGGGCAAGTGATAATGTAGACGGGATAATAAACATACTGGGGGTATAACCCTCGCCACAGATAATTTGTTTTGCATAGTGCCGCAGGGCGTATTAATGGAGCGAGGAACTTCACGCTTGGCTAGCGTGGGCCGGCTGGCGTGTTAAATACGGTTCGCCGCCTGCGCTCGCCGTCTGTCCTTCCACGCTTTACTCATTACCATCTAAATCTAGGGTTACTATAAATCCACAGAAATCTGTTTTCTCAGTTTAAAATTTTGAAAAAGTTTTCCATAAAACCAATGAATAAATCTGACAGCTGCCAAAGAGTTTATTGTTGAGAGGTTAACAACAAGAAAGTTTAAATCATAAATTAACTCTCTAAGTTAAGTGTTGTTTTGGTCAACCGATGACAGCAGCTTACACGAGATATGACAGCGGATTTATGTAGGGATACGGTCTTGCTAAACAAGGTTTTTGATTTGACATGGTTTAGTGAAATCATTGATCGACCCAGTTTTATTAATAAAAATGAAATTGTCATTGGCAGCAGTTCTTTATACAAAACAGACAATATATTCTGGTACAAAGTACTAAGGCCCATTGTATACGGTAAGGGTTTTTGAAGGTACCGTATAAAATGTGCCAGTCAACAATTATTTATACTGATAAAACTTAAACTTTCTCCGACTTCTTTTTTCTTCTTGGCATGAAAAATGTGTGTATACAGAGCCTTATTTAATTAGTTTTGTAATAAGAACTTATCTGTTGCCCAAATCAATGTCGAAATTTAAAAAAAAGGTTCTATGTATTAAACCTTTATATAATAAGAAGGATTCACCTGGAAATAGACTTAAAATAAGTTTAAAATGTAAAAGAAAGTTGTTAATAAAGTAAAGCTTACATGTCTGATGTGAGACCTGATGCTCGACTGAGCATGAGGAAGATGGCCACAGCGCGTGCCACGACGCATGACCAACCCATATTAGGACATCTGGAAATGTTACAAATGTCTCTTTAATATCTATTCTAATTTATCAAATGAAAACGTGTTAAGATTCAAACATATAGACGAATTTCCATGAAAATTTACCCACAATTATACAATATCTATGGATTAACATACGTAAATTAGGACTTAGAGCTATTACACACTGTCGTCTAGTCGCCAGCGACTCAGTCCCTCGGAAACCAAAACGTAGGCAAAGTGCGTAATGACTCTTACATTGTGGCAATTCCAGTTCGCTTGAAGATTTTGAACCATATTGCTAACCCATTGCTTCACATGTAAAAAACACTGCTCTAGAACCTGTCAAAATGGAAGTCATTTGTACTATTAGTTTGTTATGCATTTCGAAACTGACCAAGGCCCGTGATATAGATTAATACCAGTTCCTTTTGGCTTTGACGTTGTTTTGTATAGCAGGGCTACGACGACGAGCCTAAAAGTGATTATTCCTGAAAGGGTTGGCTGACCTCTGTACATCTGCGTGCCACTAATTTCAAATAAATATTTTATATGGCCAATACGTGCCAGCAAACAATTTTGGCTTAGTGTTTACTCAAACTACTTTTCAACTATTTTTATTATTTTTCAAATCTCGAGGCATTTCTTCGGAAGTAAATAGTAGAGGTCCGTTATTTCTGTCCGCACTATCGAACTGCGCCCAAAGAACCTTTCACAATTTAAATGTAAAAAAGACTGCTGACCTCATGAAAAATATAAAACTAATTCCTTTGTATAAATCAGGTAGTACATGAGCTCTCACAAATTATATACCTATTTCTGTACTGTTACTACTGCTATATAACCTTTAGTAAAATTTTTGAGAAATCAATTTTGAGACCATGAGACCAGAAATGTAAGGAAGTTTTAATTTAGATAAATTTGTTCCAGGTCAGGCAAGTACAATTGTGCGTTTTCTAAGTTACATGTACTTTCTAAGTATATCTTGGACACCCATGACTGATTGCAAGGTCAAAAAAAAAAACATCTTAAGGAAACCTGGACTTTAAGTCTGAAATCGCTAACTCGCATTGAGCAAGCGTGGTGATTACGCTTAATCCTTCTCGGTATGAGAGGAGGCTTGTGCCCAGCAGTGGGACGATAAAAAGGTTGATGATGATTACAAGTAAACAGTGCAGTTTTACAAGGGGTT
The DNA here is from genome assembly GCA_017933935.1 of Sesamia nonagrioides. NCBI lineage: Eukaryota > Metazoa > Arthropoda > Insecta > Lepidoptera > Noctuidae > Sesamia > Sesamia nonagrioides. The sequence continues at coordinate 3,486,544 of JADWQK010002063.1, forward strand.
GTTCAACTACGGTGTTTAACATTTAGGACATATATATAATGCATGGGAAGATAAATGATGATGCCTTGGGTATATTTTGTGATTTGTCCAAGGCATTCGATTGTGTTTTTCACGATACGTTAATCAGGATACGTTAGTGCAGTGTCACTAGATCTGACTTCATACTAAACTAGCTGCGCCACGCGGTTTCCTCCGCGTAGGTGTCGATATGTTTTTTTTATGTGCTCCGGTCCTATTGGTCGCAGCGTGATGTTATAGCCTAAAGCCTTCCTGGATTAATGAGCTATCTAACGCAAAAATAATTTTTCAAATCGGATCAGTAATTCCTGAGATTAGGTGATTAAGTGTGTGTGTAATCTTTACAGTTCTGCCCGATTTTTTTTTGTCGCAGATGTAAAGTGATTAAGTTGTAAGTTGATTCTAGAGATCTCACTAGTGAGATACCCGGCTGACTTTCAGGATCTATTAATTTTAGGACAGCATTTGTACGGATTTATAATAAATTGCCTGGCGACTTTAAAGTTTTGAATACAAGACACTGTTTTAGGCGGAAATTAAGTGCATAGCTAATCCAACTTAATTTTTATAGCCTAAAACAGTTCTTGGACACAAAATGTTAGTAAAGTACTTTTTTTTATTTTTATATTTCCATGAGTCTAATCCTGGCAAAACTCATTGTACTATTTTTAACTGTGAGACCTGTTATACCATGTTTCAAGCAAATAAATATATTATTAAGAATACAAAGGTGAAACTGGTATTAACACGCTTTTCGGCTGCTTTAGATGATTTTCGTCTTACGCAAATTCCGACAAAGTTGTTCCCATTTGGGCCATTATAAAATAATTACAGCCCAGTCTTATATTTTAAATGGCTAAGATTAACCCTCTTTTACTTGGTACCAAGGTAAGCACTCAAATTAACCCATTTTGCAAAGCTGGGATTATGAAAGCTAATAGCGCGTTTTGTTGTAAGTGCGTTCTTGCCTGTAAAATTAACAGGCATTATTTTTACTTAGTATATTTAAAAGGAAGTTGTGAAATATTGTAGTACCCATTTGGCAAGTTTTTTTAAAGAAATTTTTGTAGCAAATATTCAGAAGATAGCTTTCGGCAGTATCCTTCAAATATTTTTAACATAATCAGCCACTTTCCAGAATCAGATTCTTCTCCAGAATCAGATTACTGATAGGTTATATGAGTTCATGGAATTGTTTACTGTTTACAATGCATAAACACGTAAGCTGTCACGCCCTTTTTAGGTTTTTATATAGGTAACATTATTTTATTTAATTTAGAATCAGATTAAAAAAGAAAAACAATGTCTTCTTTTAGAATTTTCGCTATCATAATACAAGGTGGCGCAATAGAACGTGCATTTTTAAAATAATTATTAAAAAATAAATACAAAAGGTATAGTTAAAATAAAACTAAGTAATTATTAAGTGATAACTGAAGTTTATTTTTTAAAAATAACATCATCTAAATGATGACCCTCTCTACGGCACTCCTCTAACCGCAAATGGAAATTACCGAAAACTTTCTTAAGTAGTGCTGGTGTGATTGCTGCCATTTCACCACGAATATTCTCCTTGAGCTGACTGATGTTTCTCGGATTATTGGTGTAGACTTTGTGTTTGAGGTATCCCACAAAAAAAAGTCAGGAGGCGTCAAGTCTGGACTGCGCGGAGGCCATGGGATATCACCTCTTTTCGAAATCAGTTTGCCAGGGAACATCTGCTTCACAACCGCCATGGAGTCATTTGATGTGTGACTGGTAGCTCCGTCTTGTTGGAACCAAGTCCTAGAGTTCTTTATTCTTGAATTTTCAAGTTCTGGGGCCAAAAAACCTTCCAACATCGCAACATAGCGTTCGGTATTAACAGTGATGTTTTGCCCCCGTGCGTTTTCAAAAAAATAAGGACCAATTATTCCTTTGGCAGAGATTGCGGCCCAAACTGTCACTTTAGGGCTATGTAACGGTTTTTGATGTTTGAGTCTGGGATTCTCACTATTCCAATAACGACAATTTTGGCGGTTTACGAACCCATTCATATGAAAATGTGCCCCATCAGAGAAAAGGATGTTTTCAAAATTTGAAAACCGATTGAGCATTTCATTACCAAATGTGAGCCGTGCTATGAAGTCAGAGTCTTTCAATTCTTGAGTTAATTGCAGCTTGTATGGATGCAATTTAAGATCCAAGTTTAAAATTCGTTGCAAACTTCGTCGCGATATGTTTAGGACAGACGATCTCTTGCGAGTAGACATTTGTGGATCTTCTCGTACCGACTGCTTAACACTCTCAATATTGTCTTCGGTCCTAGATGTGCGTGGACGACCTTTTGCGTATGGTTTAAACGTCGATCCAGTCTCTTCAAACCGCTTTATCCAGATTTTAATTAAATTAGCACTCGGAGCTTCCCTAATTTGCCGTACACCATACTCAGAACAAAATAGTCGCCTGACAATTACGTACGAACGAGAGTTTTCGTAAAATGCGCGCACGCAAAATGCGCGACGCTTCCCGTCGAAGTGACTCATAGTGACTAAAACTTCATGAACCGCGCTACCCAACGATATCGGTCTCCCCTCGCCCACGTCCCTTCTACCCCGCAAAAAAAGATGATGCAATATGCACGTTCTATTGCGCCACCCTGTATTTGAAGTCAGTATTCAAAACAAAAATAGTTCTTTATAAAGATAAAACAAACCCGAGGCGGAATAAAGCGGATTACCGAAGGTAAATAAAATATAACTTGATATACCCGTGTGAGAAAAATAGTTTCCTCGAATTTTCCTTTACGATGCCAAAATGGATTGACATACCCGTGCTATAAGGATTATCCTTTCGGAATCGTATACAAACATTCATAAATTCACGATTTTTGCCCATGGGGGTAGGCAGAAACTATAGAATGGAATGTCGCGTGCTGCGATCATTTTATACACAGTTTCTTCTATGCATCGTGTACAGCACCCTAAATATGTAACACACTTTCAACTACAAGCTAGCATTTCATTTGATTTGATTTTTTTTGCCATTTTTTTTTCACATTTTGAAAGATATTGAAAATCCGTTGCTTCATACATACCTACTTAGGTACGAAAATATAGTAGGCCATAACATCGGCTGCCGGCAGAAGTTACCACCCACCAGACAAAGTCTTGCCACCAAGCGATCGGAGCGTCGTTTTCCGGCATGATGTCTGGTGAAGCCGTACGGAGGACGGGTCTGAGCAGTTGTGTTGCGTTGTGTGGCGGGTAAGATGCGCCAAATGTTGTTGTGTCGGGAGTTGGGCATGGAAAGTCTCCAGATCAATCTCTCTCTAGCGCAGCATCGTTTGGTCGTGTTGGTCTTGGGTTTAGCATTGTATCACCTCGCTCAACTGCCGTCATCCTTTCTATTCCTAAGTTTTTTTAAGTGAATAGGCTTAATAAACTAGTGCGCTTTACCATCAACGATTGCATCACTGCTTACCATCAGGCGGGATTGCAGTCAAGCACTAGTTTATAATTATAAAAAAAACAACGGTAATAACGCAATGGTCATTAATGTCAGCAGTAGTAATATCGCGGATAACGATATCATTTCAATAAAAGTTGCTCATTTGACTACTGTAGTAATGGGGCAGACGCTGTGACATTATTTTGTAATGGCGGCACGTATACAGAATCATTTTGGAAAGTGGGGATTGTCGAACGGTGATTACTCATCGAGACGCGGGCCAGGGCGCTTCTCCGGGGTGAAGCTGTCGGTTTGCCTATTGAAATTGTTATTGTCAGTTGTTATTTCCTATTTAGTTTATTATTCACACTTCATGCTTGAATTCAAAACGCCACCTACGAAATGGAGCTCTTACCCGCCACACCAAGATGGTGACAACCTCATCGCTCCGCCGTCGCTGACGTCATCATATATATATTTTTGAACTGTCAAAATTAAACCTTTGCAATTGGTAGTGTGTTACGAGCCAAAGTCTTCCAAATATGGTATTGTGAAAATGATAACCCATCAATTGGCCAACTGTGGAAAGCGCCTTAACCTGATCGTTCGACCCTTGCAGCTGTTATTACCTTGTTTCACAGCACAATTACATAAATTATCAGTAACATAGTTGGCAAGCTCGGTATTATACCTGTTTCATTTACATATTTAATTTGCAAATAAAATATGTCAAAATACAGTCACGAGTACCTACAGTCATGTATACGCAGTGTTGTTGCTAGCGTGTAGCAAGGCCTACTCCTCCACATAATATTTTTAGGGTTCTCAAACACAGCTGTTTGTTCTTTCGTCTGTTCGTTACTGTTCTTTTTTTTTTTTTTAGTTTTTTGTCTGCCAATTTTATCTTTCCCCCGGGCCTTTCTTTGCGCCACTGGCTCATTTTTTTTGGATCGCTCCTTTTCCATATTTATATATTTTCGTCCTCTTAATTAGTATTACTGTACATTATTATATTCTTACTTTCTTTCTATGTCATTTCTATCACTTTCAAGCTTACATCTACCCTATACTACAACTATCTATTTACTTAAACTTTGCTACTACCTGTTAACAATTCTTGCCGACGGTCATTGGGCAGCTGGGTTGCACTGCCCTTGTTCTATTTCTTTCAATAGCTATTTTTGCAACTTTGAGACAAAACCGTTCCAGATACGGCCTAGAGTGCTTATCTGCTATAATTCCGGCGATGGTCGTTTCCGACAAAGTTATTCCTGTACTTACTTCCAGGTCGTATCTGTCGCGGTCGTGCCTCGGGCATTCAAACAAAAGATGTTGAATAGTCTCAGATGCCTGTGTGTCACACACGCGTTCGTCACTGTTCAGCAACCCCTGCACTGTTAAGCACCTTGAACTGTGTTTATCATTTGAACCGTAATACGCATGTATTCATAAGAAAGCTCAAGGCCGCTCAGAGAGCTATGGAGAGGGCTATGCTAGATGTTTCTCTACGTGATCGAATCAGGAATGAGAGGATTCGTAGAAGAACGATAGTCGCCGACACTGCCCAGTCGATTAGGCCTTTAAAGTTGGGCGGGGCACATAGCACGTAGAGCCGATGAGGCAGAAAGGCTCTTGAATGGCGACCAATTACCAGCAAGCGTAGCGTTGGACACCCATCGACTAGGTGGTCGGACGACCTGATCAAAATCGCAGGGAAGCGCTGGATGCTGGCCGCGTCCAACCGATCTTTTTGGAAATCTTTGGGGGGAGACCTATGTCCAGCAGTGGACTTCCTGTGGCTGACATGATAATGATGATGATAGATATGTATTTGACTTTTTGACAAAGTGTCTACTACTATAGTCATTATAACAATAAATAATTAAAATAAAATTTAGTTACGACCACAATTTTCGATGGGGTACCCCACTCTCACGAAAATCATTTATTGAAATCGAATGAAACCTTTTGAGTAAAATGTATAAAAAAGAAAGACAATACATTTATATAGCACACACTAAAAACACAAAATAACCCAGACACAGACAGATTTAAGAAACTAGCAAGAATGTGTGCCTTATGGTTGCGCTAAAAAGTCAGTTTTCCAAAACGCCCTTCATCGCTTCTTAGTGTTTTCGTTGACAATAAGTGGACAATGGCCCCGATTCCCTTGTTCACAAACTAAATTAAATTTAAGTTCAGTGCATCTTTTTCTTTCTATTTCATTAAGAAAAGGACAGAAGATAAAATGTCAGTTTAGACCTGTCAAATTAGTGCGCTCCTGACGTAAACTGGCGTATTTTTAGTCGCCATGTTTATAATCGCGTCTAAACTGGCTATAGAGTATCTTAATAAAATGTTATCTTCTATCCTTTTCTTAACGAAATGGAAAGAGAAAGATGCACTTAATTTAAAATCAGTTTATTTTGTGAACAACAGTATCGGCGCCAATAACAAACGTCTTGTTCTTTTTTTACCAAAAAATAAATATGTAGATTGTGTAAAATACTTTACGGTGCTACAGAACCATTCGTGTGTGAGCTCGACTCACGTTTAGCAGCTTTTTTTTTGCTGTAACCACAGAAAACACATGACCTACTTTCAAAAGTTATAATGTGGTTATGCTCATGACGTCAGTAAGAATCGACACGCGAATCATTTTTGCGAGCGACAACGCCTCCACTGTATGTGCAGTTTTATTACAACCCTTTTAATAAAATATTGTGGTTACATTTTCATGTTTTTCGGTAATTGGATTTTTTCATTTTCACACATGGTTTGATGGAAATTGTTTCGTGTTATGATTGTTGGTTATTTGCATTTGTTTATTTTAATATAAACAGCTATTCATCCAGATATTATTTGGGTGACGTCTGGAAATGTGTACTGTGCTGAGATCTCCCGTCACACATTTCCATTCATTTTCGCTGGTAAGTCATAACATCGGCTGCCTGCAGACGTTACCACCCACCAGACAAAGACAAATTGATACTAACAAAATGAGTCACTGATACTCGAATAAATAAAAAATTATTATTATTATTATTACAGTCTTGCCTCCAAGCGATTCGTCCTCTTTTGACATAATGTCTGGTGAAGCCGTACGGAGGACGGGTCTGAAGCATGTGTTGCGATGTGTACCGAGTACGATGCGCCAAATGTTGTTGTTTCAGGAGTTTGGTCGTGGAGGTTCTCCAGATGATTCTCCCTCTGGCGCAGCATCGATGGTCGTGTTGTTGGGTTTGATAATGCATCACCACGCTCAACTGCCGTCTTCCTTCCTATTCACTGAGATTTTTTTGTGTGAATAGGCTTTAATAAAACAGCGCGCTTTACCATCAACGATTGCATCCCTGCTTACCGCCAAACGGGATTGTGGTCACTAGTTTATAATTGTAAAAAAGCACAGCTAATGAGTGCATGGAAACCTTATAGGAAGTTTTTATTTATTTGCAAAGAATGTGGGTATTTATATATAATTTGCATAGTCACGTATCTAAGAATGATCATCATTATTAACCTTTTATTGTCCTACTGCTGGGCACAGGTCTCCTCTCATACAGAGAGGGATTGAGCGTAACCACCACGCTTGCTCCATGCGGGTTGGCGATTTTAGACTTAAGACGCTGTGAATAGCAAACTTTTAGGTATTTGAGGGGGTGAAGCAGACGAAGTGGGACACGACTAGCCCCGCCCACTGCGGGGCGCGGGGCGCTCCGCGCGAGTACATCGATGCGTGAGGTGAGGCGTCGTGCATCGAGAAATACGCACGTTCTATTAAATCTATACCAACCATTCTCTATTCCATCTACATTTAGAATCGTAATTTCACAACCCAACCCCGAGGTACGGTTGGCTCTGTTCGTCACAGTCCCGGTTCGCATTAGACGAGCACCAGGATCGAATCCGACTTTACCTTGCGATTTTCGAAAATGTGTACTTTATACATATTTTCATTCTTTATTATTTTTTTTGTTTTCTTTTTTATTTTTATAATGCGCTTTGTCCGTTCTGCTTAAATTTTTTGTATTATGTCCTTTTTTCATGAAACTGTTAGAAATATATCATTTCTAGAAATTACTATTTATAAACAGCTGTTTAGAGTAACTGTTAAAAAAATGCATTTTCGGATATTTAAAAAAATAAAAGATTTTTTCTTCAAAACTGCAACTCTTATCGAAGTCGGGTTTGTACGAGTGCTTAGAATAACACAACACAAAAAGATTGAAATAGATGGAGGCACTTGGAGGAGGCCTATACTGAAAGGGGCCATGAATAATGCAACAAAATGAAATCTAAATTTACTGTTTTGAACTATTATCAAATCAACTGTTATTTTTATTGTTTTTCTTTTCTATTCCATCTACATTTAGAAGGGTAATTTTACAACCCAACCCCGAGGTACGGTTGGCTCTGTTCGTCACAGTCCCGGTTCGCATTAGACGAGCACCAGGATCGAATCCGACTTTACCTTGCGATTTTCGAAAATGTGTACTTTATACATATTTTCATTTTTTATTATTTTTTTGTTTTCTTTTTTATTTTTATAATGCGCTTTGTCCGTTCTGCTTAAATTTTTTGTGTTATGTCCTTTTTTCATGAAACTGTTAGAAATATATCATTTCTAGAAATTACTATTTAAAAACAGCTGTTTAGAGTAACTGTTAAAAAAAATGCATTTTCGGATATTTAAAAAAATAAAAGATTTCTTCTTCAAAACTGCAACTCTTATCGAAATCGGTATCAAATCAACTGTTATTTTTATTGTTTTTCTTTTCTATTCCATCTACATTTAGAAGGGTAATTTCACAACCCAACCCCGAGGTACGGTTGGCTCTGTTCGTCACAGTCCCGGTTCGCATTAGACGAGCACCAGGATCGAATCCGACTTTACCTTGCGATTTTCGAAAATGTGTACTTTATACATATTTTCATTTTTTATTATTTTTTTTGTTTTCTTTTTTATTTTTATAATGCGCTTTGTCCGTTCTGCTTAATTTTTTTGTGTTATGTCCTTTTTTCATGAAACTGTTAGAAATATATCATTTCTAGAAATTACTATTTATAAACAGCTGTTTAGAGTAACTGTTAAAAAAAAAATGCATTTTCGGATATTTAAAAAAATAAAAGATTTCTTCTTCAAAACTGCAACTCTTATCGAAATCGGGTTTGTACGAGTGAAATAGATGGAGGCACTTGGAGGAGGCCTATACTGAAAGGGGCCATGAATAATGCAACAAAATGAAATCTAAATTTACTGTTTTGAACTATTATCAAATTAACTGTTATTTTTATTGTTTTTCTTTTTTTAAATTATATTATGAACTAAGAAATTCATGGTTAAATAAAGGCTTATTATTATTATTTATTATTAATTTCTAGAAATTTGTAGAACGAAAATTATAACGAATTGATTTTAAATATTAGTTTGCATTATAATTGTTACAAAAAGAATATATTTAAAAAGATGGAACAATTACTACAAAAAATACAGAAAATCGGATAAATTAATAATAATTAAAAAAAAAAACAATTGCAAATAAGAAATCCAACAAAAAGCATACAACGTAAGGCTGGGGTTTGAACCCGAACACATATACAGGTGAAGAAAAATGTGCCGCGAAAAAGTAAAAAGAATAATTACAGAAAAAAATCAAATAAAATATCGGCAAAAATACAACAGTAAATTAAAAAGCATTTATTTCAATTAAAATCTACAAAAAGCATATAATGTAAACCTGGGGTTTGAACCCGGGCAAAAACGAAATATGATTATTCATCAACAAACAGACACGTAAATATAATTATTTTCTGTGCGGGGTAAAGCAAAAAGTGACATAGGTCCGACAAGCACCACGCCTCAGCGGTCACTGTCGCTAAGCATAGAAGTGAAAGAGAAGGCAATGGACGCCGCGATGGAGCGACGTTTCGTTCACGTTATTTATCATTAAATACATTATTTATTTTAGAATATCTTAGTTAAATCGATAAACAAAAACAATGGTTTCATTTACTATTATATTTTACATCGCTCTTCTCAATTTTATCAAGATTTGATGATTAATAATACAGTTACAACTGTTATAAATTCAATTTTAGGGGTTACTTTAGGATTTTTTTCTATCGAGAAAATTAATTCAAAACGTGTTTTGAAAACAATGGTTTCCTGCTACATATAATCAAGATTAACATATAAATTTTTGGCTGCTCTGAAATGTATACATTTGGCTAAAAAATTGTTTTAAGAAGCCTATTTTTACTGAACACAGCGCCTTAAAGTTCAGGCTTCCTGAAGATGTTTTCCTTCACCTTGTGTATAAGAATACTCGTATGCATTATATTTTTGAAGTAAAAACTTTTTTTAGCGATGACGAGCTTTTTTAAGCTTTTTTGAGCACTTTGTTGGCTGGGGGAAAAGCATTGTTTCGCGTGAGCGTGGCCGACCCGACACCGTGATTGTTTTTTGTTTTACTTTTGTGTAATATGTGTTTTTAATGATTGGGTACAGTTTTTACTTTAGTCGGTCAGTCCCACGACTGCTGATTTTGTTTTGTATTTTTGTGATCGTGTCTGTGATTAAACCGTTTTTTCTTTCTTTTATTTATACTTTAAGACGGTTCCAGAGGAAAAACACACCGCAGGCCGTTTTTATGTAGTTTTTCGGAGCTATCTACTCTTTATCCAAAAGAAATATCAACTTATTAAAGATACATAAATTTTCTCCATAATCTTGGCTCCAAAACTGTAGATTTTTTTTTTACTAAGCATAATGTTTAAATAATTCCTTCACAACGAAACCTCTGACAAGAGAAATAATTAACAAAAACGTGCATCTCCACGAAAAGTAAGCATATTTAGATTGCGTTCTTACACTAATGGATAGGCAATTTTATGACGAACATTATTGTAGAAATATTTTTTTAAAACGACCATATCAAAAATTTTATTCAACAATCTGAGCGTATTCCCCATCATTTCTCTTGCCCGAGCTATTGAGATTCAGTATGCCACAAGCTCTCGAAGGGGGAACCCGTGTCGTTCGTCATCGCGCGGTCCGCTAGCATAGCGGGCGGCGCGTGAGCGAGAAAGCACCTGCTTGCTCGCTCAAGCACCGCATGTCGCATCGAGTATAATACAATCTGTTATTGATGTTCATTTTGGTGTTCGTTTTTTTAACCGATTTCAAACGGGAGGAAGTTAGGGTGATTGCTATAGTATTTGGCCTTAACATAGTTATTGGCCACCTCGACCAAAATAAAATGAAACAAGCTTTTCTAAGGAATTAGGAGTGCGAAAGTGACACCAATATGTACTTTAGGCAATACCCTGTCCATTTTAATACGTAACATTAACAGTAGATGGCGTTCAAAACAACAAACCCTTTCTTTCGATCACAAGTTGTCAGAGAAGCCGCACGCTTGTCGAAATCTTAAGGTAAATATTTTACTATATTGTTCATAATTTTGTTTTGTTTGTAAATTATGGTATTTCTTACACGTTTTTGTACCTAGAGAAATAGTAATTTACGTAAATGATGCGTAACTTGAGTGTATTTGGGAAACGTAACCTCAAAATGATACCGGCTAATAACTGAATCAAGTTTTATTTCATTTCAGTTATTGGCCGTGGGGGCCAATAACTAATTGCTGCTGTATCTTGTTTATTTATTGAAGATTATGTTCATTTGACCTTCAAATGTTTGCTGTTAAAATCCTAACATTCTTATTTAATGAGATCAGTAATTAGCCGGGGGCCAATTACTAATACTCAAATGCATGGCCAATTACTAATTTTATCTGTTTATCTTTGTTTAGATTTAACAAGATGCCGAAAATACCGCAATATACTAGAGAACAGTTAGATAGTGCCTTAGAAGACATTAACCAAGGAATCCCAATAAGGGTGGCTGCAAAAAAATATGGAATACCGCGACCAACTTTACAATTTAAGTTGAAGAATCCAGATAGCAAACATGAATTTGGTCCAAATCCATATTTGACTACTGATGAGGAAAAACATTTAGAAGATTGGATCTGTGAGATGGGCAGAAGAGGATTTCCTAGAAGCGCAGAAGATATTTTAGATTCTGTCCAAAACTTTTTAAATCAAAATCCTCGGGAGACCCCTTTCGTAGACAACAGACCAGGAAAAGGTTGGCTGAAAGGATTTTTAAAACGTCACCCACGAATCACTCGTAGAACAGGAGAAGCTGTTACTCACGCAAGTGCTTGTGTCACGGAGCAAGACATCCGTAAATGGTTTTCCGAAGTAGCAGATTTACTAAAACAATCGGGGTTAGATAATATTTTAGATGATCCATCCAGAATTTATAATGCAGACGAAAGTGGTTTTCAAACGTGCCCGACAACAGGACGAGTTTTTGCAGAGAAAGGAGAAAAAAATGTTTATATTGTAGATAAAGGTAAAGCCAAAGAAAACATGACGGTTCTGTTTGCGGTGTCTGCTGATGGAAAAAACGTGTTGCCTACTATTGTCTACCCATATCAACGACTACCTGAGAGAATAAAACAAAGTGTTCCAGATGAATGGGGTACTGCAATTAGCAGTTCTGGGTGGATGACAGCAGACACATTTAAATATATAATTGAACATGTATTTTATCCGTTTTTGCTGAAGAAAAATATCACTTTTCCAGTGCTGCTATTTGTAGACGGGCATAAGTCTCACCTGACGTATGACTTAAGTGTATTGGCCCATAACTTGGAAATCGAAATATTCGCTTTGTACCCCAATGCAACCCGAATACTGCAGCCTGCGGATGTTTCCCTATTTAGGCCCGTTAAACAATTTTGGAAATCAGCTGTTCGTGAGTGGATGCTAGAAAATGATGGGGAGGTGGTAACAAAACAGAATTTTGCTACAGTTCTGAAAAACGTGACTGAAAAAATTAACCCCTCATGCATTATAAACGGATTTAGAGCGTGTGGTCTTTATCCCTTCAACCCAGATGCGGTTGATTACTCTAAGTGCATTGCAAAAGGATCATCAGTCACAGAAAAAACAGCAGACCAAAGAGAGACACCCGAAATATCAATGACGTTTAAAAAATTCAAAGAAATAGTTGGAATGGAGACAATTAACCAGTTCAAACAAATAAAACAAATAATACCGGACATGCAAAACAATGAACATTTTTTTATTCTATTTCAACTGTGGGACTATTATAATCAAAATAATTTGGAAGTAGAAATTGAGGATGAAACTGAAATTGTAAGTCAAGAGAAAGAATCGACATTGAATGAAAATGAAAACTTTGAACCAAGAGATAAAGAAAGAGAGATAGAGAATACTATGACGGAAAATCAAGAGACAAGAGTATTGGATCAGAATGTACCATTAGGCCAAGTTAATGAAAAGACAGTTGATGGATCAATATTATCTGAAAATAGAATTAAAAGAAATACAAACCTGGAAAACGCAAAGACTACTATAATTATTACAGCAGAAGTACATGCACAACCCACCCATATTGCAAAAGAGAATACAATAGTCACTGAGATGCACAATAGGGTAAAAGATTTTGAACAAAATGACTTTGATTTAATAGAAATAGAAAAAAATAAAGAAACTTCAGAACTAGACAAGGCAATTGATATGGACCTCATCACTTTAGAAGATCTGGAAGTTCAAGATCAATTCGGTTCACTTCAATTGTCAAATCCTAAATTAAACCTGAAGGACTATTTACATATTCCCACAGAGCCAGCTCGAAAAGGGAAGAGAAATATATTTCGTTTGCCGTATCATATATCAGGACCAGATTATCAGAGGATTCTAGAAGATAAAGCTAAAGAAAAAGAAAAACTAGATGTAGAGAAAAGAGAACGGAGAACTCAAAGAGAACTGAAAAGGGAAGACAGAAAAAGAAAAGCTGAAGAAACTAAGGCTGCTAAAATGAAAAAAAGGAAAGAAGAATCTTTATCCAATAAAGTCTGTAATATTTGTAAAAAAATTGTAAGGAAAACACTTTTAGTTTGCTCTGAATGTCACCGTGCATTTCATTATTCTTGTGTGCCAAAATCCCATCAACAGCACATTCCCGAAGAAGAAGGAGATACTTATCTTTGTCACAATTGTTATAATGTAACTGAAAGTACTGATAATGATGAAAAAGATGAACAAATAGTCGACAGTGATACTGATGACGAATTTTTGCGTAATCTTCAGGAAAGGCAAAAGGAGTTAGGATTACCTTTAGTTAAGTTTATTTGATTATTGTTTGTTGAATTGTTTTTTTTCTCGATGGCTAATAACTGTATTTTCAGAAGCCAATTACTGTGATTTACGGGCCAATTACTAGATAAAATGTGATCTCAGTTATGTCTTTAAATTTTTAATTATAATTGTTGTGTTACATAACCAAATTATAGTTTAAGTTACAGCAGTATTATTCTTTTGTAATAAAATTAATAACACTGAAACCTCAGACAAGTTTTTTTTATATTTTTCACAATTTCACTGGTACAATGTTCTTAAGAGGCCAATTACTATAGCAATCACCCTATATGTTTTTTATGTTTGTTTACGGATAATTTTACTATAATATAAATAATAGGGTATTTGACTAAAAAAAAACTAATTAGTCCGTCATTCATATTATAGAAAAATATTGGATAGGTTTATTATATACGTTTTACATTTCGTATATTTTGTTTTATCAAATTAATAAAAATTGACAAATATAATAGGCATCAAAGATCAGGAGTGATGGCTGGTGACGTCACTGGCCGCTAAAAAGTGTAGCGTGCAGTGACGTCACACGAGTTTTCAAAGCACTGTGTCGTCTTAATTTTTTGTTTATATGAAAAAAGAAAAATGTGTCTAGTATTTTTTGGGTAAGCCCCCGACAAGGTGGACCGATGACCTGGGGGCCTAGTCTGCTATTTTATATAATTTTGTCATTCCAGCACGTTTCCATTGTCATTTTGCTATTAGCCCCTAATCTGCTCTATCATGAACATCGGTCATTGATTTCTTAACGGAATGGTCATTGTTGTATTGCCATTATTATAAAACTCGTTAGTAGAAATGAGTTTCTAAAAACTACTACCTAATTTGAACATTTCTTTAAGGAAGATTTTGTTAATATGTATTTTTAAATATTAATTACAAGTTTTATAAGCAGTCTAGAGTAGAAAATAGTTATTAAATAGCAAAAAACATTATTGTGAAACTATAAAACTAAAAATTTTGTTATCTGTTAAAGTCAAATGTGACATTAATACAAACTGACTGACGTTTATTTGTTTTTTTTAACAGCTGGTGTTTTGATATGTATTTATTTTTGTTTATATTATTAAAATTATAATTACTACATAAAGAAAAACAAGAATAAAACAATCAGCAAATTTAGGCCGAGATATGGCTCCTGGCCACTACAGCCGCGTCAATAAAAGGCGAAGTGTGATTTGTAAACTCCAAGCTGCATCATCACAGAGTACTATATTTTTGTGCATCATCCTTCAAGGCTGGATGCTATTGAAGTCAGAAACGCTGAGTCGTCTTTTGCATGCTCAGACCATCAACGACTTGACTAAGGTCATTCATCGACAGAGCTCCATCACAGCAAAAATAGTTCAAGTTCACCGAGACATCTGTGTCAAAAAAGGTAATTAAGTACTGTTTATTATTCGTAATTCATCTTTATGAAAGTTTAGTAGAATAAACTTAATTACTTATTCAAAATGAAAACTTCCACTCATTGGGTGTTTTATATTATTTATACAACACCCACAATAAGAATTATGTAGCTTTGAAAACAATATCATAACAATTAAATATAAAACCCCCTGCTAAGCTTGTGTTAGATGTAGGTTTAAATCAGTAGTACATTGGCCAGAATTTAAAATCTTTATGGCAACTACATACTAAGCGCTAGGTTACAAATTTCACATTAAATAGGTATAAGTTGGAATTTTTTATTAAAGTTAGTTTTGTTTTACAGAAACCCTGCAGAATTATAATGTCATCAGATTCTGAGTCAGATTTCTGGAGAATGCAAGAGGTAAATTTGACAATTTATTAAAAGCTAGTTTAATTAAATATATTTTAGAAGAGATCTAAAATATTGAACAACCTATAACCTACTAAGTATGTCCATATATTAATATAATAATAGTCCATAGAAGATATGTCTAGCAGTATGGGTTACAAAGGGATATAAAAGTAAATGAAACAGACTAAGCGCTAGGTTACAAATTTCACATTATATAGGTATAAGTTGGAATTTTTTATTAAAGTTAGTTTTGTTTTACAGAAACCCTGCAGAATTATAATGTCATCAGATTCTGAGTCAGATTTCTGGAGAATGCAAGAGGTAAATTTGACAATTTATTAAAAGCTAGTTTAATTAAATATATTTTTGAAGAGATCTAAAATATTGAACAACCTATAACCTACTAAGTATGTCCATAGAAGATGTCTAGCAGTATGGGTTACAAAGGGATATAAAAGTAAAGGAAACAGTGTTTATTAAAAAGAATAATAATTTATTTTAAATTTCTGTTTTGTGCAATACTGCGGTGGATCTGTAACAAAGAGTTAAATCATTTTAATAATAATTAGAGTATTTTCATACTTTCCTAGAATATTGAGGAGGGTTTACACTACATACCTGCTAATTTATTTTATGCATTTTTCCACAGTATGTCAACAAAAGTGCAGTGCTGCAGTGATCCCGACCAACCTTCAAGAAGATCCCGATTCATCCTGCTATGGTCTTGATAATTAGGGGCTTTTTATTGCTTTCCTCCTAAATTAAAAGACTGATTATTGGTGTGTTTTATTATTTAAATGACAAAATGTCTTTTTTTTTGTATAATAAAACTTTTTGACTTAATGTAAAGTTGATATTTAGTTTATGAGAAAATAGATATATGTATAGTTATAAATAAATGTTGAATTTTAATAGGTATAGTGGTCTCATTTATGTTGTGACAGGATTGCAGATGAATGGAATAAGCTTATGGGTGTATGTTTGATCTTCTTCTTTTGAAAGAAAGTATGCGAGAGAGTCCACTGTTGCATGTTAGTTTTAGTAGTAGTTTTTAAGTTAATTAATGTAATTAACGTTGTACCATTTTAGTTAACTATAAATAAATAAAGTAACTAATAAAAGTCCAACCATTATGTATCTTTACCAACATAGTTAAAAGAAATTACATACCTGCCGCAGTGTTCCTGCATAATCTTCATCAGGTGGTATATTTTTTAGTTTCAAAGTCTTTGTTCCTTCATTGATTGCAGTAGACACAGTAATGTGTGAAACTTTATGGAGGGCACCTTGAGCAATAAAAATTATCATAGAAGCTCGATGCATAAAATGCAAGTGCTATTAGAATCTGCAATAAAAATATAACATTAATCAATCTATGTCGTGTTTGTAGCTATAGATTACTATAGAATAATACATCAATTGTCAAATTACGTTTCCTCACCTTAATTTCTGTCCATACGCTATCGATTCGATGCAGTCTAGCCATATGGAGAATGAGTTCTTCAATTAACCCTCCTAATGAGACATATTCAAGGCGAAACGTTTTCACAAATTCCGCCTCGGGAATATCAATAAAGGGATTCGTATTCAAACTCGTCAAGCGATATGAGTTCCACGTCTCCTGCTTATCTTCTTTCTCTAGCATCCACTGCGTTGGCTAGCTCAAGAATATTTGCTAGTAGTGAAAACATTCTCAAATATTCCACAAACACAATAGATATCACACTTTTTGTACAAAACCACCACCACCATCGAGCTGCCTCGCTTCGAAAAGCAATGTTTGTACAAAGACGTCATCGTAACAGTTCAATGATCAAAAGAACTGTCAAAATTTTAGCAGATTACCGCGTATGTCAGTCATTGATTTGTGATTTTTTACAAGATTACCGTGTTATGCCATTTCGTTCAGTGATTGACCACTTAGCACGCCATTTTGTTAGCAGATTAAGGATTTTGTGAAAATAGGTCATTATGATATTAAAAGTCGAGCATTTTGACACTATTGCAATAGCAGACTAGGGCCCCTGGTGAAGGTCGCGGGAAACCGCTGGATGCGGGAGGCGCAGGCCCGGTCGTCGTGGAGAACCTTGGGGGAGGCCTATATCCAGCAGTGGACGTCTTTCGGCTGAAATGATGATGATGATGATGATGATGAGTATTTTTTGCAAATCTGACTGACGGACTAATTAGGTTTTTTTAGTCAAATACCCTATTGCATAAGTTGATAAAAAATGCTATGCAATAGCTTTACCGCGGCAGTTCCCGAGTGCCACATGTTTTTTTTTTAATTAGAAAGATTATATCTTCAAGGTAGTCTCATGTTAAGGAAATTAGGGTCTGATGATGGAAGACTAAGGAAACCTAGGAGAAATTTAAAAAATCATAGGGGCGCCTAGGGCTTTTCTATGTTTTTTTCATTAAGTGTTTTAACGCACTACAATTTAGTAAAGTTCGGAGTTGATGATGGAGCAGGGAGACAGCCGAGGGATCTCCTTAACGATTCACATCAGCTGCCTCGTGTTTGTGCTTAATACATTTATATTGATAAGAACTTTACACCTAAATGAGTTGTGATTGTCATTAAACCTCTGATGATGAAGACAAAGGCCAGTTAAGGGAACTCCTCAAAGGTTTACAATAGTTACCTTGTGTATGGACTTAATTCATTATTTTGATGAAAACTTTACACCCATATAGGTTAAAAGGAAGGTCTGCAATAGATCTGGTGATGAAGATTAAAGAGAGTCGAGGGAATTCCTCAACAATTTACAACACTCTACTTTAACATAGTACAAACACTACCTACTCGTCATCATCATTATCAACCTTTTTATTGTCCCACTGCTGGGCACAGGTCTCCTCTCATACAGAGAAAGATTGAGCGTTATCACCACGCTTGCTCAATGCGGGTTGGCGATTTCAGACTTAAAGTCCAGGTTTCCTCAAGATGTTTTCCTTCACCTTCAGTCATTGGTGTCAAGATATACTTAGAAAGTACATATAACTTTAGAAAAGTTACATTGGTACTTGCCTGACCTGGAATCGAACCCGCGCACTCATACTTGAGAGGCTGGTGTTTTAACCACTAGGCCACCACGACAATAACTACCATAACGACAATACTCGTCATGCTTATGCAAAAATCAATTAAAATCAAGAGACTGAATTTAAGTTGTGTTATTTCATTGCGTTTTTTCTAGAAATGCTCATACTTTCATTGTAGTCTTATAGGAATTAAAGCAAACGAAATAAGTCGTTTGCTTGCAGGTCTTTTCCAAATATGCTGCCGTCAGCGTCCAGTCTGACCGGATATTGTATTAGTCAGATGTTTATTATTTTTCTGCAAAAGGAAGTTTTGTGTAAATAATATTATAGTGTATATATGTATTTGTTATTTATTTTGATATACGATAGTTTTATTTTTTACAGTTTACGTATTTGTTTTTTTAAAGGAGAATAATAATATAATTTCAGTCTTGCCTGAGCCAAAAAAAAACATCAAATCTTTTTTTTTATGTAGGTTTCCTGTCTGCAGAAATTTATTTGACCCTGATTACGTTTTCCCTTAAACTAATAAATAATGATAAATTAACCTTTATTATTTTATTTTTCTATCCCTTTGACCATCTGACTTAGCTAACCTTCAATCTACAAGACTAACTTCCAACCCTGAAGTTACAGTCATAACATATTTAGTTGTAAAGGTTTAATCAATACAAATTAAGTAAGCCCAAACACATGACAGTTGCTTCCGATGTGGATTCCCTTGATTCTCTGTCATCTCCATCATCAGGTCAGGCCCAAATCTTCACGGTTTTATGGTATCATCCGATGTAAATACGAGTATCAAGTTCTCACCCGAAGCGTGCCTACAATTTTCGATAATTGGCCTAAATTTCTTAGAATTTCCATTATCGACACTGACGTGGTAACAATGAGATTACATAGACAGCATACTCTTTCATATAAAAAAGAATGGTCAAAATCGGTTCATTAACGATAAAGTTATCAGCGAGCACACATAAATCGAATTGAGAACCACACTTTTGGGAAGTCGGTTAAAAAATAAAATACGCAAAATTTTTATTATGAAGTATCGTCAACATTTGTTTCAGTCTATAATAACCAAAAGTATTTGGGCGCACCAATAAACAAAAATAAAAGTGCCATGTCTGTTACTTCTGTGGTCTATGAATTTAACTTGTATTTGTAAGTACTTCGTCCGCCAGACGGCGCTAGGAATATTTTGCGAAGTATTGTAGAGGTGGGGCGCGGTGAAGAGGGAGCAAATGCTCAAGGTCATTTGGTGAGGGTACGACCTTAATACATAAAGCTGAAGAGTTTGTTTGTTTGTTTGAACGCGCTAATCTCAGGATTTAGAATTATTTCAGATTTGAATAATTCCTTTTGCGTTGGATAGCCCATTAATCCAGGAAGGCTTTAGGCTATAACATCACGCTGCGATCAACGGGTTAACCTATACTGAAAACTAAAAAAAAACTGGGTGAAACTGAGAGGCGCAGCTAGTTTATTATACCTAAAGGTAGTAATTACATAATATGAGAAATAAAATGATTGAAAATACTACTACTATACCATTATTACTTATTTACCAAACAAATATATTCCTATTCAATCAAACTGTACCATAGGAAACAATGGAGACAAAACAGTTATTTACAAAAAGGTTTATCGCTCAATATACTTGTGACATATGAAGTTAGAAAATCGTAGTATCTGGGGAAATATCGAAATTTATGACTCAAAGCCTATTTTATACTCGTTCCCTTTTCAAACTTGGCAACATTTTCTTTATGATTGTGTCTGTGCTGCCCAGCGGTCAAACTTATTTTTATTTTCGGGACTTTGGAAGCCTCCTGGAAAATATATATTTTATTGGACATTTCTGCTATACAATCTTAGAGAAATCATTACGTACGGTATTGTACTATTCATTTTCTTTATAGATAGCGTTAGATCGAAGCTCTGTAAGAGTTCGTCGTGAAACTGCTATCCGAATAAGTGGATCTGCTAGATATTTTATTTGGAATTGGATTCTGTTCATAACCTACAAATGGGGGGATATTTACAGTAGATAAAGGTACATTCCATTAGAAAATCGACGCCATAAAACATTTCTAAACTATGTATTCGGTAAATATGATAGTTAAAGTAAAAAACCTATTTAGATGAGACTATAATGAACCCTACAAAATATTAAATGAACGACAAGACAATTACTTACTAAAATATATTTGTCATATTTTTTTATCGATATTAGTTATCGATATTCCTCTCGAAAAGTTTATTTATCATCAATCTTTTTATTGTCCCACTGCTGGGCACAGGTCTTCTCTCATACATAGAAGAATTGAGCGTAATCCAGGTAAAGTCCAGGTTTCCTCAAGATGTTTTCCTTCTTTTTTTTAATCAGTCATTGGTGTCCAAGATATACTTAGAAAGTATACCTAACTTAACAAATAACTTAACAGTAACTTAAAAAAGTTACATTGGTACTTGCCCGACCTGGAATCGAACCCGCAAGGTGTTTTAACCACTAGGCCACCACGACTCGACAAAAAGTTTGCTGACTAAGGCAAAATATTAAAATTATTAATTAATGGGTACCTTTCTGCTGACTGCAGAGCTTTGTCGGCATGTGGAGAGATGGATCAACCCGCCCGCGTCCTCTGCGTCCGCCGCAACATGTCCGCTGAATACCTGCAACAAACATAAATTTACATGAAACGAGATATCTGAACATGCATAATGCATTATCAGCCATTGCTGGGACACAGGCAGACTCCTCTCCGTGAGATGGAGTGGATAGTAACTTGCCACGCAGACCGCTGGTAGATGTCAAATGAAAGAAAGAAAAAGCTTTTATTTGCGGTAAACATGACGCAAAAGATTACAAAAACTCAAAAAAAATAAGAAATAGGTGAGGGAAATATGCGTCACATCCACGCAAAACGGCTGTCGCTCAGCATTATGCTGCGGACCCTATGCAAAACATAGCCCAGCGCTGGTTTTCAGCTACAGCCGGCGCCGACGTAAAGACGTCACCCCGTGGAACAAACAATTATAAGTGCCACAGAAACGGTAGTACAGTAAAAATAAAAAAATATTTAAAAAGTAAATCTAAATAAAAATGGTGAGAGAACAGTTTCAATAAACACAAACAGGTATATAAAAAAGAAAAAACAAGATATAAAAAACTTGTAAAATGTCTTTGAAATTGAATACTATGTTTCCTTAAAAGTGAAAGAATATAATACACATCCTCCATATTAATACTAAATGCAAGGTAAATATTATAAGGTTGGTCTTCTAGAGGTACAAGTAAACACCAATACCAACTAATTTGGCACAGAAATCGAAGAAAAATAGAATCACGATCTCAGTAACATCCCACGATTTTATTAATGACTACCTATGTAATTTATTTCTAATACAATTACCTATTTTACCACACTAACATTATTTTCCTACAACAAATGCGAAGAAAATACGTTTTTTTTTTTTCGTATTTTTCGTATTTTCGTAAAGTGTATATTAGACCAGCTATTCCCGGGTGTACCTACGTACACCCGGGAATAGCTGGTCTAATATACACTTTTAGATTTATATAGAAAAATCGTGCTCGAAAAATAGGAGCAGGGCTTCTCACATATTACATCGAAAGAATAAATTCGAGAAAAATATTGCCACTGTGACCAGAATCTTTTTGTTACCTCATTAAGTTATGTAGCATTACACTTATTGATTTTGGGAGGCTTGGAGCTACAATTTAATACTTCGAGGAGTGAAAATTACTATTATGTGAAACTGTTAGACACGCTACAATTTATTTCTCTTCGTAACTTTAAAAGCGATGTCGTACCACCGCGAGATGGCGCCACATCCGACCTTGCGGTCTTGACAACGAAAAACGAAGTCACATTATGAAAATTAAACCGAGCAATTATCAGTTATTTATGTTCAGTTTTATTTACGAGGTTATTTAAATACAAATTATGTCCGAGGGTCTCGTATGTATCTTTGTAAAATTTGTTACAAGGTTTTTGGGAACGGTTCATATTGTAGAATAATAATGGCTGACATTAAAATACATTCTCATTCACAGCGACAATATTGCAAAATGTTCGCTTTACATCTGCGAAGATGAGTTGGAATGTTATGGTTTTTAATTTAGATTTTAATTTTGTGGACCCTAAAAATGTTCAGGGTTGCCACATTTCCACTCTTCTATTTGCCGACACTTTGAAAATCTTTTTTGCACCTTGTCCTAGTTTAATTAAGACAGTAACTGGCAGCCATTTTAATAACACTCGCTGTGTTTGTTTTTATAAATGTACCCTGATATAAAAATATATTAGGCGTATCAAACACAAGTATGTACCTACTCGTAACTGGCATACAAAAAAACACGTTTTTGCCGCCATTAGCAGGTTACTGGCGGGCCCGATGTATTTTGTTTTGGAATTTAAAAAGAAAATTGACATTGGGCCTCATTCATTTGTTTTCTTTGACTTTTGATTGTGACGTTTGGTTTTTAATGTTCCCTCAGTGGCGAGCTGATAGAATATGGTGGTGTTAGATGGTATAAGCAATAACATCAAATAACAATCTGTCAAATTTCTTTATTAGATTTTCAACTTTATCGCCAAAGCATTAAGCTTCAAGGTTGATTGGGAATATTTGACAGTTTCTTTATGTGCTATCGTCTGTACTTATAGTATGCAAATAGTATGTTCCCGATGTATTTTGACGTAAAAAAAACTTTTGATACACCGAAATATTTTGAAGGAAACTGCTTATCTCAAGCAGATTAACTTTTTAGACATAATATATTATGCAATCATAATATGTCTAAAAAGTTAGTCTGCTTCTTAATGTATATACCTAGCGCAATTAAAGTTATATTGTATGCTATTTTTATTTATGGCAAGTGGAGCCGATGTCGACTATTCTGCCAATGTCAAGTGGATTGGAAAAGCAAGAGTGTACATAAACAATAATAATAAAAAACAAAAAATCACGATACCTTACCTTGTGTTATTGGAGGAATGAAACAAATTAAGGTAAATGTTCAGTTGCTAAAATGATAACATTACCATTGTAAGTTTGACACGCAACTACCCCGAAGGTGTGTGTGTGTGTGTTGTGGCCTCAAATGTATTGAATAAAACTAAAAAAGACATATTATGAATTAAATATAAATAGACTGAAATAAAAGCTGTCTAAAGCAATCATTCTATTTGACAGCGGCCCGAGATTTTAAGGGCTAAAAACCATTGAATTTATAAAACAGTGTCGTTCATTCCTAAATCCGTGTCTTGGTTCGACATTATGCTAATTTCAATTACGTTCGTAATCCATAAGAAGGAACTAGAGAATAATGCTTTTGTGCATTATTTTTTTATGTAACAGATATTCTTTCCCGAATGGGATGTTTATCCTTCTTTGTAAAGCGTTGAAGGCGCAGGAACGGTAGCCGTGGAGATCGTTGATGGAGGCCTATGTCCAGCAGTGGACGTCTTTCTAGGGTATTTGTAAATTTTTTTATTACATCATTTGAGTTTTTTAATTTAATTGGTTAATGCCTAAGTGCACATGACCAACTGTTACATCTTTCAACTCTGCCAAAAGATAAATAAAAGGATTTCATGTTGTTTTGGTCCATGATCTCATATTTAGTTCAACCTGTTCAGGTTACGATCCATTTAGCACAAAACGATTCGATGATAGCAATGACTCATTTGCTTTAAATAAGGTAATCTCATCAATTTTCCGATAATATTAGTACCATTATAATATTGTGCGCAAATATTTCATTAGGTATTAGTAAGGTGGGTGGACCATGGATGGCCACTCTAACGAGTAAATACTTTTAATTCGTTTATTTATTGGATAAATGAAGAAAACAAATTATTAAGTAATGCTTCCTTTTATTGTGCATCGTATAAAATCTTTTTTTTTTTTACCTAACTTTAAACAACATTTATTAAATTTAAGTTTTGTAAAGCTCTTCCAAATGGCTTTGCACGGAACACGACTCCAAACAAGGCCAATATTATACATCTGTCGTTAATCTTAAAAATAGAGTTGTAACAATAAATATATCCGCTTTTACTAAAAATACATAATAAGGTCTATTATTTAAGCGAAGCATTAAATGCTCAATGGATTTTTATCATCTTTAAAAAACTCTACGAACATTACTTGAACACCATTCTATAACTAAGAATCTATTAATATAAATTATTTAAAAATATTAGTAATGAGTATTATATTGGCCTTAAATAACTTGCCATCACGTTTTATTATGAAATTACAATTTAAAAAAAAAATCAAAAATGGCCTTCTGGTGGGTCTGTTTTTTGTAAGGCCAAAATTGATAATTATGACTATAACTTTGTCCTAATAATTATAATAAATAAAAGGTACTACAAACTACTATAATTATAACAATTTCTCATTATTTATAACCATAAAGTAAGTGTTCATTTGTTCAGGATTTGTGAATGTTCCTTGTGGTTCCTTGCACCATAGCAAGGCCAACCGTCAAATTTTTGATTGGCCTTATAAGGAACCACCGGCTTTCCTAGGAACACTGCCAATATTTTAATGTAAATTGAGGCAAAGCTATGATT
The DNA here is from genome assembly GCA_017933935.1 of Sesamia nonagrioides. NCBI lineage: Eukaryota > Metazoa > Arthropoda > Insecta > Lepidoptera > Noctuidae > Sesamia > Sesamia nonagrioides. Next base: position 3,511,663 of record JADWQK010002063.1, read on the forward strand.
TTTTTCTTTAGTACCATAAACATGTACTAATATGACAATTCACAGTAAAAAACATGAAATAATAATAGGCTATTGACTAAAATATTACGGTTTGTTGTGCGAGCGAATAACAATTATAACGTCGACGACCGAAGCCTACGAAACGTTGGATCGCACTGCCACAATAGCGACACGATCGACACGCTGCCACGTTTGTGGCCTTTAGTTTGCAGGATCTTACTGTGTAGTAGCAGGCATATGTATTTAAATGTCAATTTTTATTTAAAAGTCTACAGAAATATTTTGTATATTAAGGCTAACACCTTTTGAAAGATGAAAATGTCAGCAATTATAAAACTACTTACACATATGTATAAATTTATGTCGATTTTATTTATTGGCCTACCTACAATAAGGTATTTGACAAAAAAACTTATAAGTCCACAGTCAGATTTCCAAAAAATACTAGACACGTATTTTTTCTTTTTTATATCAACAAAAAATGAAGACGACACAGCGCGTTCAAAACTCGTGTGACGTCACTGTACGCTACACTTTTTAGCGGCCAGTGACGTCACCAGCCACCACTCCAGATCTTTGATGCCTTTTATATTTGTCAATATTTATTGATTTAGTAAAACAAAATATACGTACCTATCCAATATTTTTCCCTAATCTGAATGACGAACTAAATAGAATCAATTTTTTTTACCCAGGAAACATCCCTATTGTTACACTACAACTTAACAATAGTACAAGCAAGATGCAAGCACGATGCTACATATGTTTATTTGTGTGCGTGCCTATGTACTCTAAATGCCCTTGCAGTATAAAGGTATTCCATATATGTACATTCAGGGTGCATGTTAATTACAGCAAGTATTACGTATGCCCCTATTCCACATAGTACGTGCGAGTAAGATAAAATAGAGTTGTTCCATGTTTGAAAGTTTTAAATTAATTAACGAGATTACTCGATTCACTGGATTCTCGTACCTACCCATCAAAGTATGAAAATACCAACTGAAATCGGGATTCATTGAACTTTACACTGGAGTGGGGACGACAGGAATTTGCATATGTATTTTGAGTCGAATATATTTGATACATTAATTTGAAATAACAAAATTTGAGAGGATAAAATTCGGTGCAATACCTTTCCCTCTTAATTAAAATGTTGTATACAATATGTAAGTAAATAATAAAAAAAGGATTGTGTGGTTTTATGTTACCACGGTAGAAGTGAAACTTTTATACTACGGTCAGCTGCTGCGAACGCCGCCATATTGGCATCGACTGCTCCGGAGAGCGTCTTTCACTTTATCGCTACACCGCGTCCGACCATCACGCGACATGCAACACACAGACGAAAATGTTTGAGACGATGTAATAAAAGTTTCAGTTAAAAAAAATGACCCTTGTGTATGTCTGTGTACAAAAAACCCCTGCCCTGTGCCCTGGTTCCAAGTATTTTTGCCTAGCGTAGGAACCAGCCCTGAGGCTTCACTACTATGATGATGATACTATCATCATCGTCAACAGCAGAACCGTTAAGATCTTTATTCATCTTATTACTTTAAAAAGCTCTAAAAAACAAATACAGCTGCTCCTAAACACACTTTTAAAATAGAACGACCATCATAATAACAAAACCCAAAATCCAACGCATTTCCATTTATATCCCGGACTGTTAATTTTAATTAAAAGTTCTAATAAAATTAAGGGCCAATTGAGTCCGTCATTGGTACAAATGAAGGGTATTGTTTTGCGGTTTAACACAGGCTCAGGACGTTAATGCCGTTATGACCGTGAGAGGGCGAGGCCTCGTAGACCGTAGCAGGTATGGTGGCTACGCGGCGACGAGATTGGAAAATACTGTACAGATTTTAAAGTGTCGTACCAAAAGAACCAGAAGGCCTTGTAATTAAAAGCGTTCAAAATCTAATTGTAATCTCATCTCAGCGAAAATCTACGCCAAAACTTTTCGACAGATTGAGACTGAGATTAGACTGTATACGTTTTTAATATTACGAGAATATGGCCTCCCTGGTTTAAAAAATAAAAAAACTTTGCCCGTAATAGGTGTGGCGGCTACGCAGCTACGCGACTACGACGACTACGATGACTAGAAAAATCGCAGCAATTGTAAAGTGACGTTGCAGAAGTAGTTTATTAATGTAGACTTATATAGAAGAGTAAATGGGGTATTTCAAAAATATTTCAGGAGTAGTAACTACGAGATTAAAATGATATCGTAGCGATTTTATAGAATCGTAAGAAAAATATGTCTTGATAATATTTAAGCCCGTAGCCGATGGAGCAGCTACGCGGCTACGAGTTTAGAAAATATCGTAGCAATTGTAAAGTGTACGAAAAAAAATTCTCAAGTGAAATATGATAAAACTAGCTTTTCGCCCGCGGCTTCGCCCGCGTGGAATTTGGTTATATCGCGCTTTTTAGATTTTCCTCGGGAATATCATTTTTTTTTCAATAAAAGGTAGTCTATGTCTTTTCACAGGGTCTAAAGATTGTCTGTGCCAAATTTCATCAAAATCGGTTGAGAGGTTTAAGTGGGAAAGCGTAACAGACAGACAGACATACAGAGTTACTTTCGCATTTATAATATTAGTATGGATTAATAATTCATATACGTAAGTTTACGGTTTACGCTAAAATAAAACCAGAAAAAAAATGGAGCATGTAAATCAATCACATTTAGAATGATATATTTTTCAGATATGTATACATAATATGTATGTAAATTGTTACCAAATTTGTTTATAATGGGTTTATGTCTGACATAATCAGTGTCATTTTACTCCCCTGGTGAAAATCAGTGGCCAGACTAATATCTTTTGAAAGCTTCGGAAGAATAATGGCGTTTTTCCGTGAAAGTAATTAGTGAAATTGTTAAGGTCAATAAATCACTGTCCGTTATCAATTGTTAACGTTTATACTTCGCTTTTTCATGAATTTTCCGAACATCGATACAATTTTTCTCTAAACGTAGCCTCAATTATGACAATTTGTTTAAAGAGTTAATATTATTGTTGTTTTTTTTTAAACGTTTGTAATTGAGAGCAGTATTTTTTCCACAGAATTTCTCTCGGTCAGAGAGAGTGGGCCGTATTACCACGGTGGCCTATTCCTAGGATATCGTAAAGAGTCCGCAGATTCTTCACAATGAATTCCTTCACCGCCTTGAGAATAGTGGTGATATGAGTGGCATTTAGGCACAGTGTAGCACCTAATTGGGTTCGAGCATAAGACCAACATCTAGTGAGTCGCGAGCGTGACCACTAGACCAGTACGAGTATAGTTAATCAACTTAAAACTAGTCGTATCCCAATGGAATTGCCCATCGTCAAAGATGACGAACTTCCATACAAACTTTCATCCCCTATGTAACCCCTTTATAAGATAAGTTTCCAAGAAACAATATAACTACTCTACGCCAGCTCTGACAAAGCAAATAACACTGTTCTTAAAATGAAAAATTACATCCGAACCATACGTTCGAGACTGGGGCTTAGTTGCGAGATACCTCCGGTTCTTTTCAGGTCCGTTCCGGTAGCATCATCCCGTAATACCAGCCCACATCGCTTATGCCCGTTTCCGGACACCGGGATTTAACCCGTATCCTGTATCATGCTTTTAATATTGTGTGTATGTTTGAGAGTGTGTGTGTTGTATAGTGATGTGAAAGTGTGTATTAATTATGTAGTATGACGGTTTATGTAAGTTAATTAAGGTGTTGAATTAGTTCTGAGGTTACAGGACTCCTGGACGTTTGGTGTTTTGTAAACTGAACTTACGATGTCTTTTTTGACTTTCTGTTTAACTAGGTTGTAGAAGCTGTCATAAAAACGTACATTTTAATGATATTAATGAAGCGAACCAATATACAACTGCAATATAGCTATGGCTGCACCCGCGTTTTCACCTGCCTTAAATTCTTGATAATATCGGAGTACCCTTTCTCCTAAACCAGGTAATAAGTTTCATTGAACTCCCTTCAGCCGTTTTAGCATTAACAGAATAACAAACAAACAAACATACAAAATATCTAATATCTTTTTATTAGTGTGGCACAATTAATTTTCACATAATATTGCAATTTATTTTCACAGCTACGCTGCTATTTATTTTAAGTACACAGTTCGTTGAATAACAAGCTCTGGGGGTAATCGCGCTAAATAAAACAGTAGAAGTTCAACTCTTGTTCGTGTGTAATCCAGTTAAAGATATGGTTTAGTTTCGATCACATTTCATAACGTGCTAAAGTTTTAACTTCGATTGAAGTAAAATCAATGTATGAGTGATACATTTCGTCAGATATAATAATTAAAACTAAATAAATTATAAATAAATCTAATCGTTTAGACGTTAGTTTGACAAATGGCACAGAAAGATTTAGCTTTGTTTCAACTTTTTATATTTGACAGCGGTTATGTGCCAATTGCGATCCAGTTATGGTTAAACCATCTGTCAAAAGGTTAGGGCGATACGAAACATAACAAAAGTTATGGTTTGGTTGTGATCCAATTCTGTTTTGGTTGAATTATTTTAGCGTGATTGCCCCCCTGACGTCATGTCTCGATTTAACATAGAACAATCGATGAAGTAATATTCATAAATAAGACAAAATCATACAATACTCTACAGTAATAATATAGCTTTCGTTTATTTATAACTCCCTATTATGTCCATATTTCGTTGCGTGCAAAGGACCGTGATTTTATTAACTTTTCCATATATAGCCCGTATTATATTCAAAATAAACAGGTTGCCAATATAACCCTAAAAAGGTCGGGCTGTATTGTTATTACCCAAGGTTATGAAAACCCTTCTGCACTTGTTTAGAAATTATGACTCAGGGGTGCATAAACGAATCGCGTGTTTGAACAAGGTGATTTGTATAAAAAACTCGTTTTGTAATTTTGTTATTTAAATAGATATAAAATAATACAAGTGGTACGAGGTTTCATTGTTCCACTATACTTGGTATAATTGCACAAGACGTATTATAGTCAGAAATATAAGTTACTAGCTTTCCGCCCGCAGCTTCGCCCGCGTGAAATTCGGTTATATCGCGCTTTTTAGATTTCCCTCAGGAATATATATTTTTTTCAATAAAAGGTAGCCTATGTCTTTTCCTCAGGGTCTAAAGATTGTCTGTGCCAAATTTCATCAAAAGAGGTTTAAGCGGGAACGCGTAACAGAGAGACAGACAAACAGAGTTACTTTCGCATTTATAATATTAGTATGGATTATACTCTGTCCCTTAAGTAAAGCGTTATTTGACACAAAATAAGTCATTCCAGCAATAAACAATATATTGATTGATACACCTGCCGTATTATAATGTATGAAGTAGATATAAATAAGACATTATCATCATCATCTCAGCGTTAAACCTAGTCGCATCCGAAACTTTTTCATGTTTGAAGTCTGGGTCCGCTTTACCAGTCTAACTGCTGATTTTCGGCGAAACTTCAATATTTTCTGTGAAGTGACCGTCGTCTGATCGCCGCAACCCGATGGCGATATCGAAGCATTGCAGAGGTTTAACGTGCTTTCCGAGGCACGACCAGACCAGTGCAAATATTCGTATTCATGCATACAAATATTTGCACTGCGCGGGGATCGAACCCGGGCGTCCTTGCGCAGTGGCTGCGTTCGCTACCGCTATGCCACGGAAGCTGTTATGTACTTATTATACTCTGTCCGTTAAGTAAACCGTTTCTTGACATATGAAAGAAGTGATTGCAGGAACAAACAATATATTGATTTATACACGTACTGTATTACAATTCAATAAGATATGCCTGTTTTTTTATTTTATAGTTAACTTTATGTAATATGGAATATGTAGGTACCTACGTTTTAAGACACTTTACGTTACTATCAGTCACTCAAAAATCAAATTAATTACAATGGGTATAAGATTTTTGTTTATCTTGAAACAACATAAATTTGAAACGTTCGGAATAGACTTTACTTTGGGTACCTACGGGATGAAAATATTTCTCACAAATCATATTTTACACGATCTCGGTAGGAAATAAATCATAAAAAAAAGTTACAATCTTCCTTGAAATGAAGAAACTTATCGAACGGTCGCCGATCCCGTTAAATCCTATTAGATATCATTTCTGTATGACGTGTCAGTATTTTTATTACTCTGTAATATCTTTATTGGTAGGACTACGGCATCGCGTAACGTATTAAAAATATTGATTTTGATACGATTAATAAAAATATGATCGCCTTTGTTATTTACTGTCGTAGTATTAGTGTTTTCCGTCCAGAACCGGATAACCGGGAAACCGGAGTCTGTATTTAGCTCGGTTAATGATAATCTAATAAATGACGAAATTATTTCAATAAAAATGTTGAAATAAGGGTTCACTATTAGCTTTGTACACCTCTGCCCAACCCTATGGGGTAACAAGGCGTGATGTTTATTTATTTATTAAAACTTTATACACAAATAAAAACATTGCACAATAGTGGACTTAATGCCTTAGGCATTTTCTACCAGTCTACCAGATGCAGAGACAAAACATGGTAGGTGCACAGATATTAAAGTTAGGAGAGAAAAAAGAATTATAATAAATAAATAGATACAAAATATAAACAGTAGAGAGAGATAAAAGATATAGATAGAGAAAAATAATAAATCACATGTGGGATAAATCTGCCAATGTCTTGCGTAAGTACTCCCGAGCTTTAACTTTAAATGTGTACCGACTGGTCAACGTCCTAATATTCTGAGGAAGATCATTCCAAAGCAAAACCGTCTGGTCAAGAAATGAAAATTTGAGAAAACCAGAGCGGTGAGAAGGACATCGTAGAAGACAATTATTGGAAGAACGAAGATACTTATTATGCGCATTGCATAAGTATTGAAAATGAGAAGTAAGATAAGAAGGAGGACAGGGTTTGTGTAGGAGTGAAAACAACGTCGCCAAAGCTATTAGAGCTCTGCGCTGCCTGATGGGTAGCCATTTAAAGATGGAGCGGTGAGAAGATACATGCTCGTACTTACGAAGATTGAATACGAATCGAATGCAGTTATTTAAAAGTCGGTTAAGTTTATTGAGTAGATCGGCATTCAGGTCGTAATAACAAACATCACCATAATCAATAATGGGTAAGATAAGGGACTGAACTAGCATTGCTTTTAAAGCGACCGCAACGTCCCGGTGACTTTTTGCTCACACTTGCAACCTGCTTACGCCAGTCCAGGCAAGTGTCAACACTAAGCGATAAGATTGCCCATTATATCACCCATTCCAAAATATTCATATTTATGTTCTGTAATTTATATAGTGTACATAATAAAGAGTATTCTATTTTAGGTACTTCTCTTCTACTCGTTACTCTTAGATTGGACAGATATTAATGCTAAGTTAAATTAACTTAACTGAGCATTAACGAAGATATAACATCAGCTGTAATAAAAGAGGCATATTGATAAAAGTATACAGACTGACTAACTACCTATTATAAATGTGCTTCTCCATCTGCGCGCGTAGTTGAATAAAATATATGAAATGATTTCTTAGAATTTTTAAATCCCCCTACCTTACCCCCCCCTTACCCCCCCCCCCCCTGACCTTTTTGACTAGCAGTTTTATACAGTAAAACTTTACAAGAATAATATACTGTAAACATACATATTTTTACATGAAAAATTCTTGTTTAAAATAATGCAATTATTTCAGCTGTTAAATAATAAAGTGTTGGAAGGTATTCATTCATTTTACTCGCACATTCTCTGTAAAATATAATTTATGTGGAAAGTATATTATTATGTACCGGTGTTTTAAATGGTTTTTCTTTCAAGAAAATTAAACTTTATTCTCACTTCAAAATATGAATTTATGACAAGACTGGATGGGAGGTAGGTACTTTTTGCTGTGTTGATGTATTTTGTAATAAAGAGGTTTGCATTAAACTAAAAATGTATGCACAATTTAATATCACATCACGCAAGCAATCACTTAACGGAACAGCGGGCCAGGGTTCCGGGTTGGTTAAAAAAGAAACCGTGGCCCTGGACTACAGGCAAATGGAGGAACACGGGTGGGTTTTAGATGGTTTTAGTCAGTAAAAATCTGACACGCTCTTTTGCTCCGCCCAGAGCAGGAGAGGTTTTTGATTTGATGTTTCTTCATCGCAAATAAAAAAGGGTAGAACCCAGTAGTACGATTCTGTAACCATCTCATCTCATCAAGATTCTGAAGTGAGCGTTGAGTGAGCTGTTATCCCAACTCATCATCAAAGCCACATGAAGTCCACTGTTGGACATAGGCCTCTCCTAAGGATTTCCAAAAAGACCGTTACCGTGGTCGCTACCGGAGCCATGAATAGCGGGGGTGCCGGAGACTGGGGGCCTGGTAATTTTTTGTTGTTCCATTGGACTCACTCGCCACGTTTGGCAGGCGGGTTCCCAAATAATGCTTCGGGAATGACATCATTAAGAGCTCAGTCTCAGCTTATTCCATTCAAGATTTGTCGGTGAGATTTTTCCAGTATTAATCGGCAAGTGTGCAAGCCATTTCCTTTTCTTCCTTTCCTTTTGTTTTAAAAACGTTTCCCCACGCTAGGAAGTTCTCCTGTATCGTGGGTGCGTTTACAAACATATAAACTTACATACATAAACAGCCAGACACGAAATAACTACTTGTAGGTCATACAAATATTTGTTCCGTGCACGCAGCGCAGCAGTCAATAGCTTAACCACTGCGCTAACCATGCAGTTAAATAATTTAAATACTTTTAATAATATTATTGAGTAACTAGCTTTCCGCCCGCGGTTTCGCCCGCGTGGAGTTCGGTTATATCGCGCTTTTTAGATTTCCCTCGGGAATATCAAATTTTTCCGGGATAAAAGGTAGCCTATGTCTATTCTCAGGCTGTAGACTATCTGTGTACCAAATATCATTACAATCGGTTCAGTAGTTTTGGCGTGAAAGCCGGACAGACAGACAGAGATACTTTCGCATTTATAATATTAGTATGGTTTAAATAAATCATTAAAAAAAAAAATTAATATTAAACATTTTGTATGTCGCTGTCAAGTCGGTTTAACAATTAGGTCGGCCGCTAATACATATGTATTAGCGCATCTCGTGACAGTGCATTAAAGGCATTCAGCTCGTACTGACGTAAGTAAATTATTGACAAACACTCTCCCTAGCTACTCTCCCCCGACATTCTGATATTATCTTGTGTGGGTTACGTGAGGCTCGCAGAGCAGGTGTACCTTACCACATTTTGACTGTTACGTTTAATTACCTAAGTCCCATGTGGGAGTTTTTAGACAGTTACGTTTAATTAAGTTCCATGCAAAACCACGAAAAGTCGTGGTGGTCTAGTGGTTAAAACACCAGCCTCTCAAGTATGAGTGTGCGAGTTCGATTCCAGGTCAGGCAAGTACCAATGTAACTTTTCTTAGTTGCTGGGCACAGGTCTCCTCTCATACAGAGAAGGATAGAGCGTAATCACCACGCTTGCCCAATGCGGGTTGGCGATTTTAGACTTAAAGTTCAGGTTTCCTCAAGATGTTTTCCTTTACCTTGTAATCAGTCATTGGTGTCCAAGATATACTTAGAAAGTACATATAACTTAGAAAGTACATATAATTTAGAAAAGTTACAGTGGTACTTGCTGAGGGTAATCTAGAGGCAGATAGGTAGTCCTTGCATGTAAAATACTGGTTTCAGCTGAATCCCGTTAAACTGGTCGGACCTCACCGGGACCTGAACCCAGAATGTCGTGCTCGGCAGTAGCATATGCGATCGCTAAACCAACGAGGCAGTTAGTAAAAAAGTTTTTATGTAATTTACATGTAGAAGTCTATTTTGGCGTGCAAAACACACGCGTTGAAGCAATTACCGGAAAATTACTTTTGTATATAAATCACGGAAAGAACTGGAGCTGACAGGAAAACGCGGCAAGTTATTAAAATCTTTTCTTTTTAAATCGACTTCAAAAAAGGAAAATGTTCTTATTTTGGTTGTTTTTTTTATGTTTGTTAACTTAGAGCTTCATTATTTATAAGCCGATTTGCAAAATCCTTTTGTTTATGTGAAAGGATTTATAGTACTTTTTTTCTATTAGCATATACCAATAAAATCAACAACGAAAAAGAACTGTAAGTACCATGAATACTTTCATATGCATTTAATTAAAACAAAACCTGTTATTATGAGATATTGCATATAGAACCTTAACGAGTGGCCACCATATTGAAAAAAAAACTAAGTAAACGTCACGGCAGTAGGTATATAAAGCGTCTTATTAAAATGTTTAATCTTCTTCATTTACTTGTATAGACTATCTCGTTTTGCCCTAGCATAGGAACTGACATTTCATTTACAATAATAATCATCATCATCTCAGCGTTAAACCTAGTCGCATCCGAAACTTTCTCAGCTTTGGAGTCTGGGGTCCGCTTTACAAGTCTAACTGCTGATTTTCGGCTAAACTTAGCTTTCGATATTTTTCTGTGAAACGACAGCCGTCTGATCTCCAGAGCTGAAAAGAAGGTTCGGATGCGACTGGGATTACTGAGTGCTCTTAATGTTCGCATCATGAATTCGTGCTGTGCATAAACTTTGTTATTAGCTCTTTTAGCAGGCAGATACGGTCGCCTGCTGCTACTGACGAGCTCGCTGATTCCCGGCTAGATAATGGGATGAGGACGGCGTACTCACTACGTTTGAGTTTTAAATGACAAGCTGCGTTTTTTTTATGTAAATTCTTTTTTACCATCGCGCAGTGTTTTATAAACCCAAAAAAAGTGACATCGTCTTTTTATTCCAGATTCGTATAGATTGATTTAAAAGAAATGCTAGAGTAAAATACCGAAGTTTCTAGTACATCTAGATGATGAGATATAAATTTTTGAAAATACGTAAATTTTTATCCGGATTATTAAAAAAACAATCATAATAAATTACTAGTTCAAATTATCAGCAAGCTGATTAAATACATACATGAAGATTTTAAAGGCGCAAATTACAAAGTTATCAAAAAATATTTAGGTTCATTTAAATCGACGTTATAATTTTTTTTAATATTTTCGATTTTATTTTTTTACTCGATTAGTCCTGAATTTCGCAACTTAATTTTTCTACATAAAATTGCTTTATATGTGGCCTATACACACAAAAAAAATCAAAGCCCGAATCCGTGGACTAACAAAGTTATAGTCATTAGAAATTTATTGCTAGGGTTGGCACTTACAACCAATGTAAACCGGGTATAAATTGATTCAATTTTTTTTTTATTTCACATAGGCCCACATGGGCACTTACAATACGTCAGAAGCTAGTGCACGGTTCCCAATTGATCGTTTTCCTATGGAGAAGAACCGGCAAGAAACTCCATAGTTAGTCTTTAAAAAAATGGTTGATTTACATTATTTCCGCTGAAATAAATTATATTTACATATTGTATTTGATTCGAACTGTTTGTGTCGTGATGGTCCTGCGGTTCAGGCCCACTTTTCATGCACGAGGTTGCCGGTTCCATAACGAACAAGTACAAATGTGACTTTTTAAATTCATATGTACTGTCCAAGTTTAATATAGACTAGCCATGTCTATAATAAACTTGGACAGTACATATGAACAAAGGAAAATATAATGAAGATACCTGGACTGTATGCTCCATTAACACGTCTCCAAGTACAAACCGCGGTGGACGCAGGTATATTACGAAGTGTGAAAATAAAGTATATTGGGTAAATACTAAGGCAGCTACTCGTAAGATGTACTAAGACTGTGATAGGACGATATACAGTTTTTGGATAACTGGATGTAATTCACATAATCAATAAATACACTCGTATATTCAATAATATATACCCATAGTGAGTTAGCAAGATGGGGGAATAAATATTATATTACTCTGAGGAAGTGTGTATATGGCTATCATGACTTTACCGGAAGTACGGTCAATATCCCTATCAGCATTTTACTGATATTCTGTCAGTGAAAGAAAAAGGCTCTTGCCTTTGTTGACAGAGTATCAGAACCTTATTCCTTGTCATCAGTTCCGTGGGATCGCAACTCCCTTGCGGGTTTATTATTAACTAGCTGTACCCCGCGGTTTCACCCGCATCTTTGGTTACTGCCCCGCTTCTATTAGTCGTAGCGTGATATTATATATAGCCTATAACCTTCCTCAATAAATGGGCTATCTCACAAAGAATTTGTCAAATCGGACCTATAAGGTCCATCACATCATCTCAAGATGAGCGCGTTAAACCAAACAAACGAACTCTTCAGGCTTTATTATATTAGTATAGATAACGGATTCAGCTACATAATTAAATTTTAATATTGATTTTACTTAACCAAACGAAGTTGCTAAAATTTATATTTTAAGGAATAATAATAAACAACACTTGATGAATTTAAATGATGAAACTTTTGATCAAACAGATAACTAATATAATCATTAAATTTTAATTGCAGATATTTTAAATATTAAAATCATCAAAAACCAAAAATAAATCATTCTCTACAGTCAACATTTCGTGGTCGTCTATATCATCAGTAAATTCTTTCTCATTGTGAGTAAGTTTAAGTAACGCCAAAGCAGCAGCAGGCAATGGACGTTTTTTTAAATGTTTTCTTCTTTGGAGCTGCATTTGAGCAGCAATAATTGGATCGGAAGACACTAATGCTCTATGAAACAAATCATACATTGTTTGTTTACGATCAAATTTGCGTGTGGTGCTCCCGATCAGATCGCCAATATTTGTTCCGTGATTCGGCGGCTTGCTCTGAAAGCATACCAATCGGTAGTGGTGTTTTGTCAATAATAGATGCCCCATGAATTAAAATTTTATGAATGGAAACCGTCATAGGATGCCAGTCATAGACACTTACATATTTGTAGGCAAGGTCTTTACAGAATGCACCAAATTTGTCTGCATCTACAGGAATTCCACAAGAAATCACGATTAAAATAATGTATAAACCATCAAGAAGCCAAAGTTCTAATCCCAAAATATCTGCAAAAGTTTTTCGGTTTTCATCTGCCAAAACTGTGCGACTTGTGTTGCCATCATTAGTGGTTCCAGAATTAGGAAGAACGACATCTACCAATACACCAATTTTATCACGTATAGCATTTTGGATACGTTTTTTTCTTTCCTGTACTGCAAGCCCTTCTTGTGAAGATTGCTTGATACGCCATTTTTTCACTTCACATTTGTACCCGAGTTTGAGGAGAAACTCCAAAACTCGGATCCAGGCGTGTAGAGGATTGATACCATGCGTCAATGTATCTGAGTCCACTGTTTTCGAAAATACAATTTCTAGGTTATTAAATTGTGTTGCTGTAAGTGCACAATATGGACAACGCATTTGCGATGGCGTATCAAGTATCGTATTAAGTACTTTACCGTCAATTGCCGCTAAATATAAATTGCAGGTAGCGTTGATTTGCTGCCCACTCGGTAATTTATAATAGAAAGGAGTAAGGTGGTCGATTTCTTGGTTAACTCTGTCTTTTTCGGATAAAATCAGTTCTTTAGATTCTTTTTTATAAATTATTCGCAATGGGCGGCAAGATCTGTAAGACTGAGCTGCAATATTTGTCCACAATAATACCTTGTCATTTTGGGTGCTTTGATGGTAAATTCTTAAGGGTACAAAAGTTGTAGCAAAAATACTGCTTTCGTTTTCACCTTGATCCTCAAAAGCTTGTTTGTACAAAGCTTGCCCCGAACTACCATCAAAACCCCAAACCCCTTCAAAGACACAGTCTAAAATATTGGTTCCTATTTTGTTGCAGTATTGTGAGAAAACTTCATCTTGCAATTGCACAATGCGGTCAAAAGTGTGCTGCAGAAGTGATTGTAAAGGAACAACCGCTTCTCGTTCTGTAATGTGAACGCATTCTGGGTAACAGTTTTGTTTGGCTTTCAAAATTTTGTAATAAGGTGGGTATGCCGGAAAACCCCGCTGCTGCAAATCTAGGTGAATAAAATTATATGTCTCAACAGTCATGTTTCTGTCAATTAATATTGCTAGCGCTTCTTCTGCTGTGTAAGGTTTTGTAGTTGTTCACATTTTGTTAGCTATTTCCGTGATAGTGTCATTCGATTGCAAGCACGACTCAATCACATTTGTAAATACCGTTGATGTTTGATGTGAGTGCTCTCCACCAATGTGCAAGGTATTTACAAAGGCTTTTATTCTTTTCTGTAGAGGCTCACATTGCAGTGTAGACTCTAATCTTTGGCGACTACGGATTTGCTGTCGTTTGCTAAGTTTCCTAAAACTATCATCGTCAGTGTGTTCAGGTGGAGCGCTAATGTAGCCGCTAATGAAAGTTTCACTGAGCCACTTGCCATGTTTTTTCAAAAAATTTGTCATGTTCTTACATTTTTTATATTTGGTTTCACATTTGGACAACAAACTAGGAAGAGTTGATTTTAATTCATCTTCAGTACGAGAAATTTGATAGTCAGGCCCAATTGTGTTGACAATCAAATTCACTCGTTCTGAAAGAGATAAATAGCTTTTCCCTTTCATGAGCTGGAAAATATCCAACCTCGATAATATTTTTGAACCTGAAGTTCCTTCACCAGACGCCTCTCCTAGCACTGGAGCGATCACCCCGGAGGTTGAAGGATGTCGGCTGTGGCACTATCCACAACTTCACTTGCCACTCGTGGACCAACATGAGGGTTGGCGCCCTCATGCCCTCCTAGCATTAAGTCCTCTGATCGGAGCTCAGAAGGACATCCCTCAGCAGCATGGGTCAGGTGCTGCTGAGGCAAAGTGGCATCAAGGGTCTGTGACGGCTCCATGATGCCTCACCCCCGTTCCTCCAGGCTACGTGTAATGATATGGGGTTTTAGCAAAAGCCTATCGAGGGTGGACCTCTTCCCATACCACACGTATCCCTTCATCAGAAATTGTCACATTTACTGATTATACATAAACGTGTACTGGCTGATTCATACTATAGAATCTAATAATACTTGCAAAATTGCTTACTCGCAATCCGTTATTCTAGTAATTGTAGCTACACACTAGTATTTGTTTAATTTAAAAATACAAGAGACATTTAAAAATTCGAAGTTGAGCAAGCGTTGTACTATGACGTTAGTTATCAAGCGCCAGAACTATAGTAATTGCATCGGGCACTAATTTTTATATTTTATATGCCGAAAACTTATTGATGTATCTAAATAATTTTTACAAAAATATTTTTCATTTTCCACAATATAAGTGGAGATTAGTTAAATTGGAATTTATAAATCACAATAATTCAACATTTTTCGTTTTCATGAACAAAACAAACAAAATTAACCGAAATATAATTTTACAAAATTGACAACCCTAACCTCGATTCGATCCGGATAAACATAATATTAATCATAACTTCGTTAGTCCACGAATTCGGGCTTTGATTTTTTTTTGTGTATAGGCCACATATAAAGCAATTTTATGTAAAAAAATTAAGTAGCGAAAATCAGGATTAATCGAGTTAAAAAATAAAATCGAAAATATTAAAATAAATTATAACGTCGATTTAAATGAACCTAAATATTTTTTGATAACTTTGTAATTTGCGCCTTTAAAATCTTCATGTATGTATTTAATCAGCTTGCTGATAATTTGAACTAGTAATTTATTATGATTGTTTTTTTAATAATCCAGATAAAAATTTACGTATTTTCAAAAATTTATATCTCATCATCTAGATGTACTAGAAACTTCGGTATTTTACTCTAGCATTTCTTTTAAATCAATCTATACGAATCTGGAATAAAAAGACGATGTCACTTTTTTGGGTTTATAAAACACTGTGCATCGTTGTGATTTGAAAGACGATGAAACGGTAAAGCGATAGTAAAAAGAGACAGACATACATATAAATTCATAAGATTTAACGTGGGAGTAAATGAGACAGGAAGCATTATACAGTGTTTCTTATCCACTCGCTCGTTATTATTTTTTATTTCATACTTCACTTACCATAAGCCTCCTGTACCATTTATCGAAAATAGAAGCTCTGAGACAGAATAAATCTACGTAATATACACGAATAAAGTGTTAAACAATTATCTATCTTTTTATCACTATGATCATTACTAAAACTTCTAAACTAGAGTCGTCCTCCGTGGCGCAGCGGTCAACACGCCTGCCTGCGACGTGGAAGCCGCGGGTTCGATCCCCGGCCAGGTCATGATGGAAAACGATTTTTTCCTGATTGGCCTGGGTCTTCGATGTTTATCTATATATGTATTTATTATAAATATACTATCGTTGAGTTAGTATCCCATAACATAAGTCTCGAACTTGCTTTGGGGCTAACTCAATCTGTGTGATTTGTCCCTATATAATTATTTCTTTCATCATCATCATCATCAGCCTCTAGTCGTCCACCGCTGGACGAGTAGAGGCTCATTCATGGCACGCCTACAAGCTCGATCCTGAGCAGTTCTCTGCCAGCCACTACCAGTCACCTTTTTGATGTAGTCGCTTTATCGCCCAAGGGCGTCCTACGCTACGTTTGACGAGACGCGGTCTCCACTCGAGGACTCGTTTACCCCAACGGTTGTCGGTTCTGCGGCATATGTGACCAGCCCATTGTCCCTTCAGCTTGCTATTCCTCTCAGCTATGAAGGCTAAGACTTTGGTCCTCTGACGGTTCAGCTCATTTCTGATACGGACCTTTAGAGAGACGCCCAACATAACCCGTTCCATAGCTCGCTGAGCGGCTTTAAACTTATAGACTAGTTAGTGCCGAGACCGTTAGTGTTCACGTCTTTTGTTCGAAAATTTTTGCAGGTTTCAGTTTTACCACGTGTGAATTACGCAAATGAATTTTTATTTTATTGGACGATAACTGGGTCAAGTGGCTTTAAGTTTTAACGTGTCGGTTGCCGGGTTAAACTAAAATGGGTAAGTGTTTTCTGTTAGACAAATATCGTGGGGGTCTTATTTCTAAACGGTCGTCCTCAAATGAAGTAGCATGTAATGGATAGTTTTATTTATAGAGTTCTTTCAGAAAACTTTTCAAAGTTGTGTAATGGATCACACTAGAAAGTTAACTCGATTCGGTTTTATTAAAGAACTACTTAGAAAGAAAAACTGAGAGCAAAACTGGACATCGCTGAAATTGCTAACACGTAATTACCAAGCTAAGTTTGATGACACACGCTCCATTTCTCGTACAGTACAATTTAAATGTCTTTCAGGCTAGCAATCTTGTAGCATTCAATGCCGCCAAAACACAAGCGTGTCTTTTCACCGCCAAAAGGAGCCCGTTCACCTTGGCTCCTACTTTTCGAAATGTGTCCTTGGAGTGTTCCGACCGCCTTCAGCTTTTGGGAGTTGAGATTTCCTCGAACCTTAACTTTGGGCGGTTCATTGAGTCCAAGGCCAAGTTGGCTGCCAGGAAACTTGGCGTTATCGCAAACGTTTTAATGTTATACAAAGCACAGGTCCGTTTGTGTGTGGAGTACTGCAGCCACATTTGGGCTGGTGCTGCCAAGTGTCACCTGGCCACTTTGGATTCAGTGGAGAGACGTGCAAAGAGGCTGATTGGTGACCCTGATCTAACTCGAGTTGGTCTCCAAAGCCTAGATCACAGGCGTAGAGTAGCCAGCCTTTCGGTGTTCTATAGGATGCATTTCGGGGAGTGTGCGAGGGAATTGCATGATTTAATTCCCCCATCTCCGTTCCACCAGCGGACGACCCGTCGTACGGCTGGTTTCCACCCTTACGTTGTTAACACCACTACGATCCGGACGAAGCGTTTCGCCTCCTCCTTTATACCGCGTACATCGAGGGACTGGAATGGTTTGCCAGCGGCGGTGTTTCCGTCGGACTACAATTTGAGTGTCTTCAAGGCTAGAGTGAATAGGCTCTTAATAAACTAGTGCGCTTTACCATCAACGATTGCGTCACTGCTGGTAAGCAGTGGTAAACCACCGCTTGACCGCAATCCTGCCGGATGGTAATCCGGCAGGATTGCGGTCAAGCGGTGGTTTATAATATGTAAAAAAAAAAGAGAATACGCTCATAATAAACTAGTGTGCTTCACGATCAATGACTGCATCACTGCTTACCATCAGGCGGGATTGAGGTCTAGCACTAATTTATAACAAAAAAAACTTTCTCGTACTACTACTACAACCGTATATCATTGTCGATGGTAACAGAGTTTCGAATCAATATATTATGTATGTGTAGCAGTGGCGAAGGGTGAAATTTTGACAAAGGGAAGCCGGTCCAAAAAAATAAACACTTAAACACTTACCTACTGCAGGATATCTTGGAGGAGGTCTTCAGATAAGAATAGTATTAAAAGCCCCACCTTCACCATACAAAAAAGGACTGATGATTTGATAACAGTGTCTTTCAAGTATGATAAAAGCGGCAGCAAAAGAAAAAAAAAGCCTTTTTCGACGTGCATCTCCATACCACACATGCATGCTTATTAGTAAGTACTAAGTTAAGTACCTATTGTTAGGGAATAAGAGTCAAGAAAAAATAAAATAAAAAATTACAAAAATAATAGTGTTAAAAACCGAACCACACAAACACCGATCCAAAACCAACAAAAATATTAAGCAAAAATAAAGCAAATTATACACAATCACAACGTTATTTATATTGTAATGCAATGCGTCTGTTTTTTTTTAACAAAATGAGCTAAAATGATGTTATAAAAATTCGGATTACTTTTCATTTTATTAAGCAAATTTTTTTTAATTGACATGATAGCCAAATCGGACAATCTCTGCTCTTTTTGGCAGTTTCGCACATATGTGTGAATGCGTTTTAAAGCAGAAAATGACCGCTCAGCTGAAGCTACTGAAATGGGGAGGGTCAGAATTAAACTGCAAAGAGTCGAAACTTGAGAAAATGCGTCTTTCAAAGACGTATTCTGGAGCTGTAAAAAAAGCTCATAGGTGTCCAATTTATTTAACGACGCTGACGTAAGACTTTAAGTTCATTCAGCAGGTAGTCAGTTGAGCAGCACTCTATATGAATTAAAGCCATAATAACAAACAAAATACACAGTATTTAACCAAATCTGCGATTAAATTACGTTACAGAATCAGTCACAGTTTAAATACCACAAATATTAAAATATAACAAACGAAAAACACGAAAAACGAACACATGTCACATACTAACAATAATTTATTTTCAACCAAACGAAATGGAACACGAAAATATGCCAAAATAAAAAGAATATGACTTGCGAAGGATTTCATTATAACGTTTCTTTGTCTCATTCTAATAGAGGAGAGGAGAGAACTGCAACCCGGTCGGCATCAGCCTATCTTTTCTCAAAAATTACGGACGGTTAGCGATCATTAGAAAGAGATGTCTGACACGCTCTGTCTCTTTTCGCCTCATAGTAAAACGTTGGCCGAGATAAGCTGTAATTCGTCGAGTTACCTTTAATGTAATTTAGGTACGAAAAATTTAAGCGCTGATTAATTTACGACTATAAAATGAAATGTGGTACTTAGGGTATTGCTAAGAATTACTATTGCTATTGTAAATCGCGCAGGCATTTGATTAATAATACTTTGTTAATGAAATAGAATGTAAATACTTTTGTATGAATATGGAACTGATTTTTGAAAGGTAACCCGGTGGGAATCGGCTTGTATGGACTCTTCGCCACTGATGTGTAGTAATATAATTACATGTACCAGTTTTAATTAAATTACCACCAACTTGGCCGAAAGTCAAAACTCAGTCCACGCCTAAACACATACAATTTGCCTTCAAGCTGTCAAGAACCTCAAACTTGAATCCCTTCCATTCCAATTTCAAACTCCAACCCGTTTAATACAACCCTTTCTTATCAAGGGTTAATATTTTATGAGAGGCCAGTTCGACAAGCGAGCCTTGTTGATTGTTGCTAAGTTTGATTATATTTGAAAATTTTGTAAACAAACATGCAGGAAGGACAATAGGTTCATCGTTCATTTGATGAATTCCCATCCCAACAAAAAAAAAAAGGATAATAGGGTTATTTCATTTAACCTCGAACGTTACTGTTGTGTTAAAAGGTCTCAACGGTATATCAAAAACAAAAAAAAAAATACATGGTTATCGGTTTTCGATGTTTAGACAGTTAAAACAATTGACAGTTACCACTAGGCCACCGCTGCTCCATGTAAAGTATTGGTATTCAGGTGTATCCTGTTATACTGAAAACTGACTTCAATGTAGTTGGCTAAGCAGATGATGATGTGGTTGTGCTTTGAACATAGATATTAGATATATATATATATATATATATATATATATATATATATATATATATATATATATATATATATATATATATAGAGAATACTGTTACACCATCATCAATTATGTACAAGTACATAGTATTATGACGGTCAACAAGCCCGCCTGCGACATGGAGGCCCCGGGTTCGATCCCCGGCCAGGTCATGATGGAAAACGATTTTTTCCTGATTGGCCTGGGTCTTGGATGTTTATCTATATATGTATCTATTAGAAGTATAGTATCGTTGAGTTAATATCCCTTAACACAAGTCTCGAGCTTACTTTGCCCTAGCTCAATCTGTGTGATTTTTCCGTATATATTTATTTATCCATACTAATATTATAAATGCGAAAGTAACTCTGTCTGTCTGTCTGTCGGTCTGTCTGTCTGTCTGTCTGTCTGTCTGTCTGTCTGTCTGTTACGCTTTCCCGCTTAAACCTCTGAACCGATTTTGATGAAATTTGGCACAGACAATCTTTAGACCCTGAGAAAGAACATAGGCTACCTTTTATCCCGGATAAATGTGATGTTCCCGAGGGAAATCTTAAAAGCGCGATATAACCGAACTCCACGCGGGCGAAGCCGCGGGCGGAAAGCTAGTTTATTATAACAATGCCATGTGCTACAATTATTTATTTATTTATTTATTTATTTTCTTAACCTAGTTTACAAAACATCAAGATAAAAGCCATGTCCCGCAAAACCGTTTTCACGGTTTGTCTGTGGTAACGGAACAAACAGTGTATCAACAATAATTAATAATTAAAAATAATTAAAAAAAAAAGAGTGAGGCTCACGCTTTTTTTAAAATTATTTTTAACTTTTTAGTTTGATGGTTTTTAAAAGCATGTATTTTTAGTTTTTTAAACTATATTCATTTTCAACTTTTTAGTTCGATATTTAAAAAAAAAAAGAAAAAACAAACGAACGAACGTATTGAAAACGGTGAGACATTTTACAGTAATGAGCCGCTCACTCGTAGTACAAAGAGTTAGAGACGGACAAACAAACAAACAAGCAAACATAGAAGTGAAGCTAATAAAAAGCATGTAAAAACAATTTTCGACGTCTCCCGAGAGACGAGAAGAGTTCTATACTTAGTGCAGTGTGACTGTGTTCGCATAATATCTATAAATAATTCAAGTGCACGGACGGCGTAATTTTATTTTTCACAGAAAATTGCACGATATTTTAGTCACTAGGTATAATATAACTTGTGTGCTTGACTTGAAATATGTGTGGTGTGACCACAGAAATCGTAATAATAAGTCACTTGACTTGTTTTACGATTTCTGTGGGTGTGACTCTAAATCACTATGTCACTTGTATGATATTAAAAGTCAGCACTATCTTGTAATGGTTTTTGGTGATATAATCTTTTAAGCTTGTGGTCCAGCTGCGTTTACGGATTTTTTATTAATGATGCCAAACTAACAAATACTGAACAACAATTTTTAGGGTTCCGTAGCCAAATGGCAAAAAAGCTGAATCCTTATAGATTCGTCATGTCTGTCTGTCCGTCTGTTCGTCTGTCCGTCCGTATGCCACAGCCATTTTTTTTCGAAACTATAAGAGCTATACTGTTGAAACGTGGTAGGCAAAAATAAAAAAATAATAATAAATATTGGGGGCTCCCCATACTTAGAACTGAAACTCAATTTTTTTTTCATCCAACACATACGTGTGGGTATCTATGGATTCAAAAATGATATCGAGGTTTTAAAATATATTTTTTTCTAAAGTCCAGGTTTCCTCAGGATGTTTTCCTTCACCTTGTTATCAGTCATTGGTGTCCAAGATACCTATAATTAGAAAGTACATATAACTTAGAAAGGTTACATTGGTACTGACCTGGAATCGAACCCGCGCACGCATACTTGAGAGGCTGGTGTTTTAACCACTCAGCCACCATGACTGGCCAAAAGAGTAAGAAGAGTAAGAGAAAGGGCTATAAGAGTAGGAGAAGACCAAATAAACGATAGACGGAATGTATGATTGATGATATGAACTGAAAGGAGGTGATTACCAAGATGCCGTTTAATAGAGAAGTATGGAAGAAAAAGGAAAGTTGCGCCGACTCTAAATAAATTAGGAGAAGATTAGAAGATATTTTTCTATTATGATTTTTAATTTGCAAGGTATAAATGCGATCTGAGAATGATCTTAGGCCATAACATCGGCTGCCGGCAGACGTTACCGCCCACCAGTCAAAGTCTTGCCGCCAAGCGTTTCGTCGTGTTCCGGCATGATGTCTAGTTAAGCCGAGGACGGGTCTGAGCATTTGTGTTGCGATGTGTACCGGGTACGATGCGCTACTATACCATTGTACAACATTGCATCACCTCCATCAACTGCCGTCCTCCTTCCTATTCACTCAATTTTTTTTTTGACGTGACAACGTCTTATAAATTGGTTTGCCGGGTGACACTTCAAGAAACTGCGTTACGCTCCGCTCACGTTATGCGCTCACAATGAGAGCGAGTGAGAGGCACGCGTCCCTTCCACTCGGGCATGGTTTGCCCGCCTAAGAGCGAGAGAGACAGACATAAATAAAAAGTGAAAGGCACGCGTCCCTTCCACTCGAGCACAGTTAGCCCGCCTAAGAGCGAGAGAGACAGAGCGAGAGAGAGAGAGTGAGAGAGATAGGCATACACACCGGTTCATGTATTGCGCTTCTATTTCGCTTAGGCGCCTGCATACAAGTTTACACGTTGCCAGTTAATTGTAAAACAATTGTGTAGTGATAATGTGAAGGTAGTTTCGTCCATCGCAACAATTCAAACAGCAAAGGTAAATAATTTCAGACTGATAATATAATATGATGAAATAAATGACTAAGGATAATGTGAAGGTAGTTTCGTGTAAAAATAAAATTTTGTTAATATGAAATTCAGTGCGAGATTCTTTGTATAAATTAATGTTTTAAATATAATTCTTTGTATAAATAAATGTTTTAAATTGTTACTATTATTTCATTCTTCTTCCTACTATACGAATGAATATTCACATTAAAATTATTTTACCACTCAAAGTCGTTGTCACGTAAAACTTTCCCGTATACCGACTTTACAGGCAACCAATTTTTTTAATTGGCTCTTAATAAGCTAACGTGCTTTACTATCAACGGCTTCTTACCTCACTGCTTATCATCTGGCGGGATTGCGGTCAAGCACTAGTTTATAATTATGTATAAAGAAAAAGTCAAGACGACATAACATGTATTGCAACCGCTATATTCGTCTAGCAAATTTAAAATCACAGTCTAGTTTAGTGTTTTCATTTTGTATGCACGACTTTTAGTGACTAATAAAACTATTTTTGTTCGGTACTTTTTTTCTTATAAACAACAAACAACATATTCCTTTATTCTCTTCAAATCTGCACAGAAATATAGTGAATCACTCGTGTTGTACAGCGTCGGGTAGAGGATAAACCTCGTTATCTCCAGGAGGTCCACTTTACTTACTTATCTCGCATTATACAGACTAGCATTACTCTCTAGACGGTATTTATTTGAGCTCTTACTTAAGCTGTCCATTTCGAGTGACTCTTATTAGTTTTAAAGAAACAATGTGTTATTTATTGTTTTTTTTTTTACTTTTTTCTAATTACTACATTATTTATATTTGAAATAAAATCGTTTAATAAGCAAGTAGGATCACTGATCACTTTTACACGTCATGTTTTTTTTTAAACTAGATGAAGCCGGCATTGCCTAACTGACTACCTCTGAGAAGAAATAGCCGAAACAAACTCAGGGATCATCGTCTTTTTTCAAGTCCAGACATTAAAAATGAAAATGTTTACAATAATTTACCTTATAATTATAC
The DNA here is from genome assembly GCA_017933935.1 of Sesamia nonagrioides. Lineage (NCBI taxonomy): Eukaryota > Metazoa > Arthropoda > Insecta > Lepidoptera > Noctuidae > Sesamia > Sesamia nonagrioides. The sequence goes on from JADWQK010002063.1 coordinate 3,535,778, forward strand.
GCATATTCTCAGTCCCAAGCTTTTTTGTCTTCTAAATAATCTGTGATTTTATAATACCCCGTTTTGCAAAGTTTGGCCTTTATATAGTTTTTTAATCGTTTAATGGGTATGTTTCGAATGTCCATGGAAAGCTTGTTGTAAAAGTGTATACATTGACCCATGAACGAGTTGCCTACTCTGTGGAGAAGAGAATGATGTATAGCAAGATTGTGTTTGTTCCTAGTATTTATATTATGAATGTCGCTTATTTTTTTTAAATTCGATATATTTTTATGTACATACATAAGATTTTCAAATATATATTGTGAAGCTACAGTCAGAATGTTCACCTTTCTAAATTTTTCTCCAAGAGAATCTCTAGGACCAAGGTTGTAAATGGCTCGAACAGCCCTTATCTGTAAAACAAAGGCGGTATTGATGTCCGCACAAGTTCCCCAGAGAAAAATCCCATAAGTCATAAGACTATGAAAATAACTAAAATAAACAATTCTGGCTGTATCCACATTAGTTATCTGTCTAATTTTCTTAACAACAAAGACGGTGGAACTGAGTCTACCCGACAGCTTCTCAATGTGAAAACCCCATTGTAACTTGGCGTCAATAGTTAATCCAAGAAAAACGGTCGGCTCAACAGGGATCAACTCTACCCCATTCAGTTGAACATTGGTACTTAGCTGCCTGACATTTGGCATAGAAAATTTAATGACTTTAGTTTTTTTTTTCATTTAAAAGAAGGTTATTTACATTAAACCAAAGGACAACTTTAGAAAGTGCATTGTTAACTTCGTCAAAATTTGCTAGTTGACGCTTGACTTTAAAAATAAGAGAAGTGTCATCCGCGAACAACACTATGTTGTGATTATCCCTCACGTGATGAGGTAAGTCATTAATATAAATTATAAACAAGAATGGACCTAGAATTGAGCCCTGCGGAACGCCCATGGTGACCGCAGATCCTGCAGATCTCTTGCCATTAACATCAACCCTCTGAATTCGATTATTCAGATAAGAAGTCAGAAGGTCGAGAGCTCTGTCCCTTAAGTCATAATGGTACAATTTCCTAATAAGAGTATCATGATGTACGCCATCAAAGGCCTTGGACAAATCACAAAAAAATACTAGGAGCGTCTTGCGATTCCTCCCCAAATATGTTCTGCCCCAAATATGTTCTTTAGCAACGCCACGCCCGCATCTGTAGTTGAACGACCCTAACAGTTTAGCATTGTTGATACAAAATCAGTTAAAGCAATTGGGGAGCAAAGCTCAAACGCGGCCAAGTATGTGTCGGACTCACGCACAAAGGGTTCCGTGCCACTGATTTATGAAATTAAAGGATTTAAGTTATTTGTATGAAAGATTATGCGGTAATAAGCGGTTTACGATGTACGAGGTATTAAAAAAAAAACTACTTACTAGATCTCGTTCAAGACAATTTTCGTTGGTAGTTTTTATAGTAATGCACATCATATTTTTTTTTTTTAGATTTTTCATTTTCTTATTTTAGAAGTTAAAGGGGTTTAAAGAAGTTAGGGTCGGCGCAACTTTCCTTTTTCTTCCATACTTCTCTATTAAACGGCATCTTGGCAATCACCTCCTTTCAATTCATGTCATCAATCATACATTCCATCTATCGTTTATTTGGTCTTCTCTTACTCTTATAGCCCTTTCTCTTACTTTTCTTACTCTTTTGGCCAGGTATGGTGGCTTAGTGGTTAAAACACCAGCCTCTCAAGTATGCGTGCGCGGGTTCGATTCCAGATCAGTACCATTGTAACCTTTCTAAGTTATATGTACTTTCTAAGTAAGTATAGGTATCTTGGACACCAATGGCTGATAACAAGGTGAAGGAAAACGCTCAATCCTTCTCTGTATGAGAGGAGACCTGTGCCCAGCTGTGGGACGATAAAAGATTGATGATAATGATAGCCCTTTACATTCATCTCAAAACTCTCCTCCCGACATTTCCCTCATTTCTCCGTAACACATGCCCGTACCATTACAAACAATTTCCACACAATTTTTCAGTTGCCGGTGTGCCATTCAGACTTCCTTTTATGTACTCATTTCTTATTCTATCTATTCGTGTACACAGGACGTCCCTCTTTGCATTCACTCCTCTGTTGCATGCAATTGCCTTTCATTCGCCTTTTATTCATACTTTTTGTGGCCTAAGATTCTGATCCATATAAGTAGATTGATCCATAGTAGGTAAATAGTAGTAGGTACTGTAGGTGTTATTTATGCGCCATGTCTAGCAGTGCTTATGTACCTATAACGGCTGCTCTGATGCATTTGATGGTGTTCATCATCATCATCATCATCATTTCAGGCGAAAGACGTCCACTGTTGGACATACACCTCCCCCAAGGATCTTCACGACGACCGGTCCTGCGTCTCCCGCATACAGCGGTTTTCCGAGACTTTCGCCAGGTCGTCGATCCACCTCGTCGGGGGCCTACCCATGCTGCGTCTACCGGTGCGTGGTCACCACTCGAGAATCTGTCCGGCCCCATCGGCATTGGCCGTAGGACCGATGTGTCCGGCCCACTGCCACTTAAAGTGTTGCAATTCTTCGGGCTATATCGGTTACTCTCGTTCTTTCTTTCTTATAAGGCCCTTTGTTAGCGACCACATGTCAGTTCCATATGTCATCAGCATGTTATGTCATGTCATTATATTATGTTCCAGAGGACATAATAATTATTATTATTACAGAACATAAAATAATAGTCGGCTGCAGCCTGTCTTCTAAGAGGGCTTCCACTTAGCATGATGCGGTATGTACGGTGAGGGACCCACAGCACAATTTTTTTTTTCAGTGATCACGCAAAAATAATGTCACCAAGTTAAGATTACTTTACAACTTTTTAAATCGCCTTTTAGCTATATTTAAGTTCGTGTGTTATGTTTTTCGGCCTTGCCTTTTTATAGATTTGTTAGGGTGGGAGTGTATTGTTATTACTTGATTGCTTTGAGCAGTAGAAGAATGATTTAAAAGTGGTTTGTGCCATATATGTATAAGTTTATAGGCAATACGTATCATCATAATCATCATCAACCTTTTATTATCCCACTGGTGAGCACACGTCTCCTCTCATATAGAGAAGGATTGAGCGTAATCACCACGCTTGCTCAATGGGTGTTGGCAATTTCAGACTTATAAAAGTTCAGGTTTCCTCAAGATGTTTTCCTTCACCTTTAGTCACTGGTGTCCAAGATATACTTAGAAAGTACATATAACATTAAAAAAGTTACATTGGTACTTGTCTGACCTGGAATCGAACCCGCACACTCATACTTGTGAGCCAGCCTCTCAAGTGTTTTAACCACTCGGCAACCACGACTGTAATACATATACGTATAGTTAAGTACTATTAAATGTGTTATAATATACATACATACTTCTGCCGATAAAAGTAGGCAGATACTACAGCAGCCTATTTGCGCTATAGAATATCACTACCAATTTGAATAATTTTGAAGTAAAAAAAAAAGCTAATCCATATATGTTTGAAAAATGTGTTTGCTTAACAACATGGTTAATGTAATGATTGAATTGGACTGTCAAAATGAAACTCATTACTTCTGATAGTGTGTTCAATTACCCTGCTGAACACTATTGGCTACGATCCTTATAAACTTCAGCTGCCTCATTTACGTTCATACATCTGTTCATCAACAGACCGAACGAGCTTACAGACTAATACGGTACGAACAGTACCGATAAGCCCCCTAATCGGCGAATACATTTTTGTCAAATGATTGCGACTAGTTGGGATCGTTTGGGACCGAACTGACTAATGGGCGGTCCGAACGATCCCAACTGATGCCAACTAGTCGCAATCATTTGACAGAAATATGTTCGCCGATTAGGGGGAAGGTCACCATATGGACATTTAGGGCGTCCCCTCCCGGTATTTCTACTGCCGTTTAATGTATCACTTATCTACAAAACTTAGCAGTTATATATAACTAGCCCCGGCTTTGCATGGGTGCAATGCTGGTACTAAATACATTACAGAAAAACAGCGAACGTTGCATAAAAAAGCCGGCTGGTACCGCCGCAAAGGCGGCGCCTTATAATTTTAAAATCTGTAATATCTTCGAAAATATTCATTTAGATTATATTCTGTAAAGGGCGATATAGATCTATATTAAACCAACAATGTATTTAAGGTATTAAATTGGATAAGGATTGATGCTCTATTGGTTAATATCGCTTCGATAATTAGCGAATAGTCGTAAAAAGTAAATGACAAAAATATCAATGTGGGATGTCCATAAGAGATTGACATATACCATCACGCACTTTTTTGTAGCCCTTTTCAATGTGTACAATATTTAGTACGTACATTATTTTGATTAATCTCGTAGGGTTCAGCCTGCGTTTCACTGCAATCACATTAGAAATCTTAAAAATAATAGTATTTCTCCACTATTTATTGGATGTTTATCCATACTAATATTATAAATGCGAAAGTAACTCTGTCTGTCTGTCTGTCTGTCTGTCAGTCTGTCTGTCTGTTACGCTTTACCGCTTAAACCTCTCAACCGATTTTGATGAAATTTGGCACACACAATCTTTAGATTCTGAGAAAGAACATAGGCTACCTTTTATCCCGGAAAAAATTGACGTTCCCGAGGGAAATCTAAAAAGCGCAATATAACCGAACTCTACGCGGGCGAAGCCGCGGGCGGAAAGCTATCTATTAAACTCTATCTATTAAAAAAAAAACCGCATCGTAATCAGTTGCGTAGTTTCGAAGATTTAATTATACATAGGGATATACGGACACGCACGTTCACGTTGTTAACACGACTACGATCCGGACGAAGCGTTTTGCTTCCTCTTTTATTCCGCTTACATCGAGGGACTGGAACAATTTGCCAGCGGCGGTGTTTCCGTCACACTACAATTTGAGTGTCTTCAAGACTAGAGTGAATAGGCTCTTAATAAACTAGCTCGCTTTACCATCAATGATCGCATCACTGCTTACCATCAGGCGGGATTGCAGTCAAGCGCTAGTTTATAACTAACAAAATATATATATATATATATATATATACAGTTAAATAACAGAGGGCGTTCCCTTAAACTCGTTAATATATATCATTAATAGATTAAAATAAAAATATCAGCATAGAAAAATAAGCATAAAAAAATCCGAATAAAAAAAAATTCTAATTGGAAATAAATTTGAAACCTCCTGTTTTAAATCAACATAGTAGTCGTCATGTATAAATAAATTGCGACGTTGCCGTCTTTCATGTTCGCGTGTACAGTGTGTTTCTTTTACATGTCAATTTAAAATTTTTATTGAATATTTTCATATTGGAAAAAAATTTAAAACATTTTGTTTTCGAATGGAAATATTTTTTTTAGCATGTATGTATGCTATACTATTTCGGCTTAACGGGAACGCCCTCTGTTAGTTAACATACTGTATATAGGGAAAGAGAAAGCGGTTTTTTTTATACTATTGTAGTGTTGAAGTAGCAAGTTTATCGACAGCATTCGAGAATCAACCCCCTATTGTGTAACACACTATCAATCTCAAACTAGACCATTGTGGAGAATATTACTAATCCATTGTCTTATATGATCGATTTATTATTCTGCTCAACAATGTAAATAAAGGAATGAATGATGTTGAACTGTCAAAATGAAACCCATTTCTACTGATTGTGTATTTCCCAATCACCCCGCAATTATCGGGATAAAAATAAATCATGAATAATAATGAAATGAATCCACTTCAATAGTCCCAATGGATTGACTTAATCAGAGTAATGGTTAATTGGTAAAGTTCTCTTAAAGAATGGTCCTTCATTGAGCTTTGTACAAAATTTCCTTTTAAATTCGACGCTGAAATGGGAGCAGGCGTATAATGTAGAGTTATATAAAGCATTGAATTACTTTAAAGTCTCCCGGGACAAGTTGTTTTAATACAAAGAAAAAATAACGGTTTGAGTGAAAAAGAGAAATGTTTCTACTGACAGGCTATTTGCTAGTCAAATATTGCCACTTGCTGAAAATAGGGCAGTCTGGTTGGTCCACCATTTCAAAAATAAATTCAACTTGACGTTCACAATGACATTCGTTGAGTTATTTAGGATGCTGAGCTGACACATTTTCGATCATATGGAGCAATGGATTGGCAATATGCTTCGAAATGATACCAACTGATAGTAATAGCACAGTCTAAAAGTCATACAGTCATCCGACGAAGACGTCTAGACAGAACAATCGTGCGGGGTGTGAGGGGCGAGACGCGGGTAAGCGGCACCCGAGCTGCGAACAAAACTATGTTCGTAGCTCGGTATCTATCATTAAGGGCTAACAAGTGTTTGTTTTTTTATTTGTTTGTTTTATAATTTGATATGAGTGTCAATATCGAGTATAATTGGGGTGCTTGTAACGAAGATGCCATCCTTTTTGACATCCAAAATGGCGGACGTCATTTTTTTATAATTTAATATGGGTGTCAATTTTAAGTAAATATAATTGTGGTGTTTGTTACGAAAAAGTTATCCTTTCTAAAATCCAAGATGGCGGACGCCAATTTAAATGTATATTAATATGATATGGGTATTAATTCCGAGGTCGATTGGGTTACGAAAATGCCATCTAAATAACTTAAATCTGTCTCGAGTTGTTCCCGTAGCAAATTAATTAAATATAATACAGCTATTGATGTTGATCTGCAATAAATAAATAATTTCATAAATATTGTTCATTTGTGACAACTCTGGCCGATGCGTTACTGTCTAGACGATGTCGGCATTTTACACGAGATCAAAAGCGTCGACCTACTATATGATTTTTATACTGTGGTAATAGTATGTTAGTGAGTGTGTATGTAGTGTGTTGTATTAGGGTGCGGGACTGTCTAAAAACTGGCTTGCTGAACTCCACAGACACGATGGGTTTCGCTTTTTTTTCGTAGGTCAGCGACCGCTGTTAATGTTGTTACTTGAAGTGTGAGTTAAGCTGTATGTATGCTTTTACAAAAAAAAAAAAAAGTTTAGATCTTATTTTTTACTTTAGGTGACTAAAATAACTGCGGTCAATGAGCACACAAAAACTTACTTACTCTGCCTAAGGGTGGCATTTTTAGAGCAGCGCTGGTACTATGGTGTCGGTCGTGAATATAAGTTGTAGGTCGTAGCTGTAGGTTCGGCGCATTACTTTGTGTAAATTATTTCATCACCACTGCTCTCAAAACGGTGAAGGAAACCATCGTGTTAACAGGCATGTCCTAGAGCCATAAACTTCGAAGACGTGTGACATCTCCAACCGGCACTGGGCCAGTGTTGTAGATTACGGGCTACGGCCCACTCCCTCTCACCGAAAGAAGGCCTGTGTCCCAACAGTGGGAACATATATAGGCAAGAGTGACATTTTTACATTCTTTCTTTTATATAACATGGTGCGTGCTATGTGCTTATTTAACTATCTTGGTAGTTTGCGTCCGGCTCTGCTCCAGGGCTAGGGCCGCCCAGAGAAGGAGAGGTCATTTGATGATATTATGCCATCCGAAAAAAAGGGTGGTGTTTTTAGTTTTTTTTATATATATGACACGTGCTATGTGATTTTTAACTGCCTTGGTAGCACGCTTCCGGCATTTGTTCAGGCCATTTCCCGCCCCGAGCTGGAGAGATAGTTTCCCATCTGAATAAAAAAATGGTATTTTTTTAAAATATGAATCGTGCTTACTTATTTAACTACCTTAATTCTTATTAATGAGTTTAATAAAAAAATAATTGTTAATAGATCATTTATTCCTTTTTGACTACCTTACTTCTTATTAATAAGATTAATAAAAAACAATTGTTAATAGATTATTTATTCCTTATTGACTGACTTACTCATTTGACTACCATAATTCTTATTAATGAGTTTAATAAAATACAATTGTTGAAAGATTATTATTTATTCCTTTTAGACTAACTTCAAAAAATAATGAATATTGTATGTGTGTGTAGTAGTGTGTATTTTTGTATAGTGCATGTGTTAGTGTGTCCTATGGCATAAGACCGCGATTTTCTCAAAAAAAAACTGATCAGTTTTTGATGGAGTTTTTTTTACAAAAAATCATATTTTTCAGGGAAGGATTTTAAACATCGAAGGTAAGTTAACATAACGATGACAACAATTGGGCCATCAAACAGGATTTAAAAAAAATGCCAATAAATTCATTTAACAAAATTAAATCCGTCGTTAAACTGTAGGCGGAAGATGTCAATCGTATAATTCCGGTTTGCCTACCTTTCTAAGCGTAAAAATGTGATTAAACAATTATCACAGGTGAATGGACAAAGGACCGCCTACACATTTATAATTGGACCTATTGAATCCTCTATGTACAGACGACAGTACATCGAGTTACTACAATCTGTCAGATTTCCTTATTAGATTTTCAACTTTAAAGCACAGTAAACAATTTCGGGTAGCTGGCTGAACTCCGCACCGACCTGCTGTCGTTCGTACATAGGGACAGCAGGGTAATTGCGTAACACACTATCAGTGGTTTAATTTTGACAGTTCAATGACATTCATTGAGTTAGTTACGTTGCTGAAGTGACACATTTTCTATCTTAAGGAGCAATGGATTAGCAATAAGCTTCGAAATGATTCCAACTGATAGTAATAGTGTATTACGCAATCAGGGCCAGGGACCGTTTTAAATTGGTTTTGTGAACTCCGCAGACGCAATGGGTTTCGCTTTTTTTTTCGTAGGTCATCGACCACTGTTAGGGCCCGCGCAGACGACGGAGTTTTCTCTAGAGAAGTGAGAGCACACAATGCGGACGGGTCTGCTATGTGCGTTGCTTCGCCGAGTCACACGAGTTCTATTTTATTCAAGGACTCGCCCGTAGTTTTGTCCGGTCCGCTCTCTGCATGTCCTCGGTTATTCTGGGGACTTTTTGTACGCGGTACTTATAATCCCTCGTTTGCGTTACTCGATACAGATCGCTTACACAATCTATTTAGTCGACAAAAAGGTCTGCGGACAAAAATCCCTCGTCTGCGCAGCCTATTAATATTGTTACTTGAAGTATGAGTTGAGAAAAAGAGTTTTTTTAAATATTATTTCGTGTTTAGCAATATACTATATTTTGATCTTATATTTTACTTTAGATGACTAAAATAACTGCCGTCAATCAGCACACAAATATTTTTGTTTTTAATCGTGTTCTGATCGGTAACCATCGCATCTGTGGAGTGTAGCTAGCTTATTTAAAACAACCCTTCATATATGGTAAGGAAATATATTCTTCTGATGTTTTATTGTTAGAGGTAGGTATACAACTTTTTTTTTTTTCTAGATACGAAACCTGAATATAATTTGTTCAGAATAAGCAACTGAATCGATTCCAGTAATTTCCACCAAGTTATACTTTTTCCCAAATCCATTTAGAAATTGTTGCAGTGTGCTTACCGAGCACACAACACAGTTCACCGTAAAATGACAAACGCGCCTAGCTACTATAAAGTGGCCCCCCCCGCCCTTCTGCAATACGTTCTTAGTAAAATTTAAACTACATTTTTTAACCGACTTCAAAAAGGAGGAGGTTACTCAATTCGACCGTATATATGCTTTTTTTTTTTTTTATGTTTGTTCGCGCATAACTTCGTCGTTTATGAACCGATTTCAATAATTCTTTTTCTGTTGGAAAGAAGACGTTCCCAAGGTGTTCCCATGATAAGGATATCAGGGTTTGATGGTGGAAGACCAGAGAAAAAAGGGGAACTTTCAAAAATTGTAGGGGTGACTATTGCATTTCTTAGCATTTTCATTAAGTATTTTAAAGCACTACAATTTAATAAAGGTCTGGAGTAGATCTGATGATGGAGCCGGGAGACAGTCGAAAGAACTCCTCAACAATTCACAGCAGCTACCTTGTGTTTGGGCTCGATTAATTTGTATTGATAAGAACTTTACACCTAGATGGATTGTGACTGTCATAAGAGCTCTGATGATGAATACAAAGGCTAGTTTCGGGAACTCCTCAACGGTTTACAGTAGCTACTTTGTGGTTGGACTTAATTCATTTATATTGATGAGACTTTTGCACCCATTGGGTTAAAAAAATAATGGTCTGCAGTAAATTTGATGATGAAGACCATAGGCAGTTGATCGAATACATACGGGTAAAAATTAAAATAAATTAAATTACGTCCTTTTCGGATGCAACTGAATACATAGTACTTTTAACAACTAAAAAGTATAAAATAAAAACATTTTTACAAAAAAACAACCGACTTCCAAAAACCACTACAAAGTGAAAAATAACTAATTTCGGAAGTCGGTGTCAAAAACGAATATACAAAACCAAAGACACCGACTTCCGAAATTAGTTATTTTTCACTTTGTAGTGGTTTTGGAAGTCGGTTGTTTTTTGTAAAAAGTTTTTATTATATCATTTACAGTTGAATTTACGAGTAAAGTACCCATTTAAAAATAATACATATCTACCTACACTTGACCGTTACGATAGACCAAAGCCTGCAAGTGTGATGGAAAATGTTATCACGATCGATCGGACGTGCGGTGCGTTGACCATATTTTTGTTGGGACAACCAGTTAAGATAATAATCTCATAAGTTTGTGATTTTTCATGATATCTTTTTGAAATTTTGTATATAGATTCTTTACTTGAAAATCCTGGAAACGTATTTAAAAAAAAAAAAAAAAAAAACGTTGTACACAATCCAATCCATTCGACCTATACAAACGCATTTTGCACTTCTCTTGCTCAAAAGACCGCCATTGTGGTCTGGTACGCTACAATGTCCATCTTTTTATGTCGACAATAGCATATCTTCTGTATAATGGGTCATATACTTTAGACATAAACTTGTAATAAAATGAAACCACTTTAGCTACCCCAGCTGAATATTAGGTAATAAGTGTAGGATGATCACAAAAACTAAGCACTCGTGAGAAATGATTTGTGATTGCATTACAATTTTACAATAACTTTCTCTGTATTCTTTTATTTAATTATTTATTTATACACAATGAAACTGATAGCTATATGACAACATCAAATGCGTTAAAGTACAAAGTTGCTGGTTATATCTTAAAAAAATCCAGCAGACCTGCTAAAGGAATAGTAAAATAGAAATGTAGACAATAGTGTGTGAGAATAAGAAGAGAAAAATATGTATGTCTAAGGACTACAACTAAAAATATTAAATAACTATAATCTACGCAAATAATCCAAAAATGATAACATAAGTGTACTTAAACTAATACATAATAATAACATATAAAAACATACAATATGTTAAGGAAACCCTGTCCGACCCGTAAGGATAATAAAGGTTAGGTAAACACATGGCCAAATAAAATATGAAATTTTACATAATCATCATAGTAACAATACTAGTGAATTTGGAAATTATCTTTTTTTCCCGCGAACTTCCCCAAAATTAGGTAAATTTTTAAAATGTGACAACACCATTTTCGGCGGTATCATCGTTTGACTTTTTGTTGGATATTAAATGTATAAATTTATGCTGAATATTTGGCGGTCCCGTTTGTGATGCCGCACAGTGTGAGATTTCGGCAATCTAGGGGAACTTTATTCACTGAAGAAAATAAAATGGCATTTAGCAGATTCTAATTGATATTTTAATCAGGATAAACGTTTAAATAAACAATAAGAGGTTTTAAACGTTTTGCATGTTGTTTATTGTTCAAAAAAACATTGTTTTTAGTACGTACATACTTTTGATAAGTGTTGCCGTCAAATATAAAAAAGACCATTGGCTTCTAATGCAGCCAGGGAAACTCACAGAAAACTTTAAAGAATTAACCTCATTCAAACCTCCAACTTGTTTGAATGAGGTTGGGCCCACACATCGAATAATGCTCGCCATTAAACATGTGTGCCATTTTCTGAAAAAATACGATTTAACGTAATCGCGCAAACATGCGCAAGATTTTTTTAATATTTTGACTAGAATGATAAATAAGCTACAGATAGAAGTAAGTTTTAGAGTGGAACACTTTGGAACACATAATTAAAACTCCTCTTAAAAACCAAAACCTACTTTTTATCAATAAAGACAACACCATTTTTTTAAACAAATGTTTTCTATCTAATTATTTAGCAAATATTTAAATTAAAATGCAGGATCTTACCTGTAGATATGGGCAATATTGTAGAAAAACAGCACTGACCACTTAGCCGAGATACTGCGACACAGCAATCGTATAAACATGCCCTAAGCTGGACGGCTGTCGCGGAAATCCGAGCGCGTGTTTGTCTATACAAGTTTTAAGATCCATTATACCCATACTGCGGTTGAGTAAAGTGCAAGTAAGCCACGTTTCCTTTCGACTGGGTTATTTAGCTGCTTGAATACCAGGGTTAGTGAAAAAATCACAAAGTTGGAATATCTAATAAAATTCCTCTAGATTGCCGAAATCTCACACTGTGTGCCGGCGCGCGGCGAGCTTGTCGGTGTCCTCAAAGAAAAAAGTAGGTGAAACTAGGGATGTACTATTTTTTGCGTAATAACGTTTTTTTATCGCTATTAATCGAAATTTGTATCTGGTTGAATGATTTGTTGTAAAAACACAGATTACCTAATGGTAAAAGTACTTTTGTTTGTTTATCGATTAATTACTAATAACATTATTATAACACAAATATTAGTAAACAGAAACGAGAAAGACTTATGAAACACAATTTTAGTAAAGTTTTACAAATATTTTATCGGTCAATATCATCGATATTGAGACAGAAACTGAAATTAAAACTTTGGCATGATTTTCATTTACAGCAGTGTACCTCGCTAATTTGAGTTTTGTAAAAGTTCTAAACAATTCCATGCGATGTTCAATCGAGAATAAGAATGAGAAACTACAATACTAAATCGATACCAAAAATAGACGAGTATCAATCGATAAAAAAATCTATATTTTGATTACTGACACATCTCTACCAAAGCATGCCGGGAGGCCAGCCGCGTAGGTACCTATTTTTATAAAATAAAAATAATTTTTACTTTAAATTATTAGTTGCGCATAAACATTGCTGGTGTAGACTATTCGTGTATTGTGTGATCATGTCGTTTTCTAACGTAGAGTAATGTAACATGCTGATGGAGGTAGTAACTGCAATTAGCTGTGTTGTGATCAGGTGTTAGACGATTTGGCAGTGGGTACTTATCGGTCAATGCACGAGGGTTCCAGTATGACGGTGCCTCACGATATTTTTGCCGACCTGTACGTGAGTACCTCCATTATCAGTTCAGCGAGCAGTGGATTGGTAGGGGCCAACTGTGGCCAGCGCGGATTTGACACCACTTGATTTTTATTTGTGTGCATGTCCGTGCTAATCTCGTGCGACGGTGTCAGGCCTGTATCGTTCTTAGTGAACGAAATATGGAACATCTCCGCCACAGCCATTGTGCTCATCCAATGAAATGATACATTCGGAGAGTCAGACGACCTTCCTACTTAAAAAAGTTCTTTTCTCGAGCTGCCTAAGTATCATTGTTTCTTTCGAGAGTCGATAAACGTGGACAAGCTACCTATACCTACTACTAGCATGAGGTCAACTGCGGTCATGACCTGTGCCTGTGTTGCCATGAAATTACCTATTTATTTTATTTAAGTTATTTATTTTTTAGGGGGTATTTTTTTTTAAGTTTAGCCAGGTTTTGCAGGCATTACTAGAATCAGTTATCGATACCTAACAATACCTTCACGGGTCGGACAGGGTTTTCTTAACATATTGTATAACATACAAATTCTCGCAATATTGAGGACAGGTAATACTTTCTTAATCGACATTTTTCGTTATCTCTCTTTCCCTGTTTCTAATCCATCTAAAGGTTGTCTTTAAAATATTGCTTTTAGTGATAAGACCGCGTATTATGTCATCCTTTGTAAAACTTCTGAATTTATATCTGTATTTTATACTAGCAGCCGCCAGCGACTTCGTTCGCGTGGAGTTAGTTATGCCCCACTCCTATTGGTCGCAGCATGATGTTATATAGCCTAAAGCCTTCCTGGATTAAGGGGGTATCCAACGCAAAAAGAAGTTTTCAAAGCGGACCAGTAATTCCTGAGATTAGCGCGTTCAAACATACATACAAACAAACTCTTCAGCTTTATAATTATAATAGTACAGATGATCCGATGGATGTTTTCATCATCATTCTCAACCTTTTTATCGTCCCACTGCTGGGCACAGGTCTCCTCTCATACAGAGAAGGATTGAGCGTAATCACCACGCTTGCTCAATGCGGGTTGGGATGTTTTGGAATAAAATAAAATAAATAGAAAACATAAAATTTACCAAATTATTAAATTTTAATTTGAAAGCCTTCACATCGCTTTCTTACAAACTTCAACTATATCATATGACCCCAATTATCTATCTCTTTCGATGATTAGACATAATCAAGAGTGTTCTATTTTCTGACACATAAATTGCCACAGATTTTATATACAAAGTGTCAAAGCTGGTAGCAGTACAAAACTGTAAAGTTAGAGCAAATAATATCACCGCTGCACTGTCAGAATACAAACCCAATCCTCTTATGTAATCCCTGGATTTTCACAGTTGTTCCTGAGATAATCCCGGGATTTAGTATGACGTAAAAAGAGCAATAATAAAACGCGGCCGAGTGCAACTCTAGCCGCGGCCGTTTTGTCCCAACTATATGTCTACGTCAATGCTACATGCTTTTTTTCAGTGAAGCTACGTCTTTTAAAATGAAGTACAAAAAGTAATATTGTCTCAGACGGGGACTGGTTACTTAATGAAGGACAGCGAAATGGGTAAAGTTACTGTGTTTTTACTGCCTTTAGGTACTGTAAACTTTTAGATATGTCAGAACCTTCAAAGTCAGTGCTAATGTGGCATTAGAGGGAAGACAAAGGAATATAACGGTATTTTTTTTGTTATATACGGCATAACAAAGACAAAGAATACCCTTGTAAATACCCTCACAAATGTAGGTCATGCTCTTGGTCTCGATCAAGCCCTGATGAAAATCGATGTGTCAGTTCTACGATGTGCAGGCATGTCCATTTTCCCCAAACATTTAGACAAAGGTTAATATAAATGGTTTGCGTATAGAAACAAAAGTCATTTATTCAAATTAGTCATCATCATCATCTCAGCGTTAATCCCAGTCGCATCCGAAGCTTTTTCAGCTTTGGAGTCTGAGGTCCGCTTTTACCAGTCTAACTGCTGATATGGCTAAACTTCGACATTTTCCGTGAAGCGACTGCCGTCTGATCTCCACAACCCGAAGGCGACATCGAAGCATTGCAGCTGACCAATTGTTGGACTTTTTGAGGGCTCCAACAACCCTTTAACGATTGCCACTAAATGTTCGTATGGCAACCAGGACCAACGGCTTAACGTGCTTTCCGAGGCACGACCAGACCAGTGCAAATATTCATATTCATGCATACAAACATTTGCACTGTGCCGGAATCGAACACGGAGGCTGTCGATTTATTCAAATTAGTGTATTACATTATTTCAATTACGTTCTGAACGTTAATATTACATAAGACAGTCCCCCAAAACGCTCGCCATTTGCCACTTCCTAGTGCTTTCGCCGGGAATAATTGTTATGTAGTAGACGGTAATCTCCGGTGATCCTCCGTGTGGTACCGGGTTTAGAATAGTAGTAACCCACATCCTCCCGTGGGCTTCGTAAGAGGCGACTAAGGAAACTCTCACCAGAGAAGCGGGCAGCAGCTTTTCTCCTGTGGAATATCAAATTTCTGCGATCCGCAACCCGTCTGCCAAGCGTGGGTATTATGGCATACCCCCAATGTAATGGAAACCTTAGGGGACAAATGTAAATGGCCTATAGAGGTCCACTGACCTCTATAGGCTGAAGGAGGAGTCGGTGACGTTTGAAGTTGTTAACGTGATATCTATATTCCATGAGCGCCACAGGGTAAAAATTACTCATACTCCATTAAAAAGATGGGATTCTCTGAATAGACGGGTGGTGTGTCTGGCACTTGCCCCAAGATTGATGTAGCGATGTTTTTTGTACGCTAGTTGCGCGGTGAACTCTGCTTGCGAGATGCAGGATTTGGGTGACGTCAGTATGACGCATTGTTTGCATGTGGCGTTGTAGATACCGCTACACATATACAAGTAAGTTGATACCGCACACACTTTCATATTCCTTTAGAAAAAACCTGTTTCATTTATGCGCTATAGTCGGGAGATAAGACAGTTGAGTGATACCTACCCTTGACAGAGTGGTACCAACTCTTGTCACCTATACACAGGTGCCGATTCTCTTGTTAATAAACTAAACGAATTTGTTCATCTTTTATTTTTTTCAGTGCATATTTTATTTTTATTTCATTAAGATAAAAGGTTAGTTTACTCCTGTCAATTAAAGAAAATTCATAGACAGTTTAGATGAGTTTAAAAACATGACGTCTAAAAGTACGTCAATTTACGGACTAATTTGATAGGGCACATAAGAAATCGTTACCATATGGGATGGCGGGAACATCCACGTGAAAGCTGAACCAGCAAATGAGTTTTTAACAGCTGTTATATACATGAGCGTACCCAGCTTCTGGCCTAGAAGGGGGCAAGTCAGGCCCAGGGGGAGGCAAGTCAGGCCTAAGAGGGGTAAGTCAGGCCTAGGGGGAGGCAAGTCAGGCCTAAGAAGGGGCAAGTCAGGCCTAGGGGGAGGCAATGAAATGAAATGAAATGAAATGAAATGAAATGAAATGAAATGAAATGAAATCGTTTATTAAGCAAGTAGGATCACTGATCACTTTTACACGTCATGTTTATTTTTTATTTTATTTTTTTAACTAGATGAAGCCGGCATTTCCTAACTGACTACCTCTGAGAAGAAATGGCCGAAACAAACTCAGGGATCATCGTCTTTTTTCAAGTCCAGACATTAAAAATGAAAATGTTTACAATAATTTACCTTATAATTACGCATATTGCTTAATAAAAATTAACAATGCTTAACAGAGCGAGCAGCTCAATCCCAAGCTTTTTTGTCTTCTAAATAATCTGTGATTTTATAATACCCCTTTTTGCAAAGTTTGGCCTTTATATGGTTCTTAAATCGTTTAATGGGTAAGTTTCGAACGTCCATGGGAAGCTTGTTGTAAAAGTGTATACATTGACCCATGAACGAGTTGCCTACTCTGTGGAGACGAGTGTGATGTAAAGCAAGATTGTGTTTGTTCCTGGTATTTACATTATGAATATCGCTTATCTTCTTAAAATTCGAGATATTTTTATGAACATACATAAGATTTTCAAATATATATTGTGAAGCTACAGTCAGAATGTTCACCTCTTTGAACTTTTCTCTAAGAGATTCCCTAGGACCAAGGTTATAAATGGCTCGAACAGCCCTCTTCTGTAAAACAAAGATGGTATTGATGTCCGCACAAGTTCCCCAGAGAAGAATCCCATAAGTCATAAGACTATGAAAATAACTAAAATAAACAATTCTGGCTGTATCCACATCAGTTATCTGTCTAATTTTCTTAACAGCAAAGGCGGCAGAACTGAGTCTACCCGACAGCTTCTCAATGTGAGGACCCCATTGTAACTTGGCGTCAATAGTTAATCCAAGAAAAACTGTCGACTCGACAGGGATCAACTCTACTCCATTCAGTTGAACATTGGTACTTAGCTGCCTGACATTTGGCGTAGAAAATTTAATGACTTTAGTTTTTTTTTCATTTAAAAGGAGGTTATTTACATTAAACCAATGGACAACTTTAGAGAGTGCATTGTTAACTTCGTCAAAGTTTGTTAGCTGACGCTTGACTTTAAAAATAAGAGAAGTGTCATCCGCGAACAATACTATGTTGTGATTATCCCTCACGTGATGAGGTAAGTCATTAATATAAATTAAAAACAAGAATGGACCTAGAATTGAGCCCTGCGGAACGCCCATGGTGACCACAGATCCTGCAGATCTCTTGCCATTAACATCAACCCTCTGAATTCGATTATTCAGATAAGAAGTCAGAAGGTCGAGAGCTCTGTCCCTCAAACCATAATGGTACAATTTCCTGATAAGAGTATCATGATGTACGCAATCAAAGGCCTTGGACAAATCACAAAAAATACCAAGAGCATCTTGCGATTCCTCCCAGGCCCCAAATATGTTCTTTAGCAACGCCACGCCCGCATCCGTAGTTGAACGACCCTTTGTAAAACCAAATTGTTTCACGTGCAATAAATTGTATAAGTTAAAGTGCCTCAACAATTGTTTCAAAATTAATTTTTCAAAAATTTTGCTCAAAGTTGGTAATATCGATATTGGCCGAAAATTCGTGGGATCAGTTGTACTACCAGATTTGAACAGTGGAATTACTTTGCTTAGTTTCATCAAATCAGGAAATACACCAGATGTGACACAAGAATTAAAAACAATTGCTAAGAAAGGTGCGATAACATCTATTATTGAAGCTACAGTGTATACTGACAAACCCCAATGATCGGCGGTTTTTTTTACATCAAGATCCTTAAAAGATTCTATAATGTCTTTAGCAGTCACAAATGTAAATTCAAAGTGATTGTCACATTCTGGAACACATTCTTTTAGTATGGCATATGCAGAAGTGGAGGAAGAAGACAAAGTTTTTGTTGTCATTATTGGAATATTAGTAAAAAAATTCTCAAACTCAGTTGCTACCTCCAAGTCCGCCTTTATATCTTCATCGTTAATTTTAAGATGGAAATCGCGGTTCTGTACTTTGGTTCTTCCAGTTTCAGAATTTATAATTCCCCAAGTTGTTTTGATTTTATTGCCAGAAGATTTTATTTTATTTTTAATGTGTATGGCTTTTGCTGAGGAACAGGCTCTTTTAAAAGTTTTTGAATAATTTTTAACAAAATCTTGAAAAGCTTCATCATGGTTAAATGTTTTTTCCTGATATAATTCATACATTTTTTCCCTGCTTTTATAAATACCTGGGGTTGCCCAGTCACTAAATATAATACGGTCGCTAACAGGCAATGTTTTTTTTGTGAAAACTTTCATAAATTCACAATTAATGAGGTTAAATAGTACACTATACGCATGATCCGGATTGGCGTGATAAGGCAAGTCCGGTAGCCTTTCAATTAAATTATTTTTAAATTGTCCTAAACGATTTTCATTTATAGGAACAAAACTCACAAGTTTTCTTTGAGCTCTGACTTCACTTTTCTGAGTAAAAATAACTAACTGGCCACAGTGATCAGAGTCTAACTCGTTTATAATTAAATGGTCAGAAGGTCTTGAGTTAGTAAAGATGTTGTCTAAACAGGTGGCACTCGTGGCAGTTATTCTAGTCGGCTCAAAGAATCTTGCGTACAAGTTATAAGACTTAAATAATGACATAAATTTATTAACTGTAGCTGATTTCTCTAGAACATTAATGTTGAAGTCTCCACAAACAACAACTGTTTTGTTACTGCGACAAGTCTTTAATAAAACTTCCTCCATATATTTCTCAAAAATATCATAGGAAGCACATGGGGGCCTGTAGACACTTATTACAATGAACCGCTCAAGCTCGATGCAAGCAATTTCAATAACCCGCTCAACAGAGAGGCTTACAATATCAGTCCTTTCTTTAAATTTGAAATTGTTACGAACAATTATTAGGGAGCCACCCCTTATCATATTCACTCTGCTGAACGAGCTAGCAATCTGATGGTTATTAAAGCTGAACATGAACTGATGGGCTTTTAACCAATGCAAGTCAGGCCTAAGAGGGGGCAAGTCAGGCCTAGAGGGGTAAGTAAAATTTTTAGAGTGAGTAATCTTTGTGCGCTATTAATAGTCGCATGCGGTTTCACCGTACATTTTGTCAGTGTCTACTGCGTGGTTTATTTAAAAGTTAGAGATAAGTCCTCGTTTACAGTTTCTTTAGTAGGGGAGTTCATACATGTCCTACGACATTTCTAGGGTGGGGCAGCTGCCATGCAGTCAGGTAAGTAGGTACTCTGCTCCAATTCCATCTAACTTATATCATAGGTGCTTGAACTAACCCTTTTTCCTAAAGGTATACACATTTACAGCTTGAAGCGGATTTTCCTGATATAACAACCGAAAAGGTGTGCTTTAGAGTGGTTTCGAGATAATTATGTTTCGTAAAAAAGGGACAATATTTTTTAAGAGCCCGAGATTGCGGTGGGGTTGTTTTTTATATATTTTGTGTGGGAAAAACTATCTATATAAAGGGGTATGTTTGGTTACATTAAACAATATTATTTTTGTAAGATACGTAGTAGGGGAAGACCAAAGAAATGAATGGACTAAGAGGGTGAGTACGGAGGAGATGTCTAGTAGAGAAGCATGGTAGAATAAGACAGTCGAGAGAGGGTTGGGAGAAGATCTGGAGAACAATCGTCATCATCCCAGCGTTAATCCCAGTCGCATCCGAAGCCTTTTCAGCTTTGGAGTCTGGGGTCAGCTTTACCAGTCCAACTGCTGATATGGCTAAACTTCGACATTTTCCGTGAAGCGACTGCCGTCTGACCTCCACAACCCGAAGGCGACGTCGAAGCATTGCAGTTAGACCAATTGTTGGACTTTTGAGGGCTCCAACAACCCGTAACGACTGCCACTAGATGTTCGTATGGCAACCGGGACCAACGGCTTAACGTGCTTTCCGGGGCACGACCAGACCAGTGCAAATATTCATATTCATGCATACAAATACTTGCACTGTGCGGGGATCGAACCCGCGCCACCCTACGCAGCGGCCGCGTCCGCTACCGCTACGCCACAGGGGCTGTCGAGATCTGGAGAACAATAACGTTCCTAATAGGTTCTACAGTCTTTTTATTTGGTGTGAATGCGAAATCGTTAAATGATCTCTCCTGCTCGGGCTCTGGGCGAAGCGGAAGGGCGTGTCAGACTTTTACTGACTAAAATCCACCCGTGTTCTTTCACTTGCTTAAGCGTCAGGGCCACGGTTTCTCTTTCAACCAACCCGCAGCCCAGACCCAGGCATCGATCTTCGTGGAGCCTGTCACGGTGCGTTGACATCTCTAAGGGGCGCGCGTAAAACGCAACGCTGTCAACCCAGGCCAGGTCCTTACCGGGCGGGGAGCTGGATTGTACAGTACAGCCCTGAAGGCCAAATTATCAATCAGCCCAGTATTTCCTAACCATATTGGATTATATCTAGTGACTGTCTATTCGACCATCACATCCCAGCCTACTAGGTAATATTAAACTAAGAAGGTAATACTATTTGTCACGGTACGACTGACAAAAAACTCTCGGCAAACGTAGCGTAGGACGCCCTTGGGCGAGATGGAGCGACGACATCAAAAAGGTGGCTGGTAGTGGCTGGCGGAGAACTGCTCAGGATCGAGCTTTTGGCGAGCCATGAAGGAGGCCTATGTCTAGCAGTGGACGAGTAGAGATGATGATGATGACGTTACGACTGTCACACAACTAAGAATACACAGTCACAGGTGCAGATGTAATGCTTGATCACCCATCCAATAACCGACCTCGGCAAGTGTAGCTTTACCTTCAATCGACCTGTGCGGATGTATTTAACCACAAGCCCAAAAGCTGTGGTAGCCAAAGTTGTCTGTTAGTCTTAAGCGCAAGGCAAACAACTTTTCAAAAAACAACTTTTGAACGGCTTAACAGGGATAAAATAAGTATTGTTTGCGAACAAAGTTGGGGGTAACAGATAGTGGGAAATGAAAGCTCTGTTATATAATAAGTTTGTAGAACATGGCTGTTACAAAATTCAATAAATAACTCGATCGCGTCGCGGACGAAATTACTTGGATTCGTGATTCGGGGTGCTATTTTACTTTCTGAAAATGAAAATAGAGGAATTACCGAGTATAACGTGCCTATTTCTTTGATTCAGAACAAAACTTAAATACATATATTATATGCCTAGGCACCTTTAGGCTTTTTATAACAAGCACTGTAAATGCTAATCTTCCGGAACTATAACCGTTATCCGTTTGTTGGGGCCAACTTCGTTCTTTTTTTTACTAAATAGTTCAGCAAGGTAATGACGTAACACACTATCAGTAGCAATGGGTTTCATTTTGACAGTTCAACAACTTTCATTGCGTTATTGACGTTGTTGAGCAGACACACTTTCCGAAGATACGGTGCAATAGTCTAGCAATTGGCTTCAGAATGATTCCAATTACTTAATAATAATAGAGTTACGCAATTAAGGTGATGTATAATGATGAAGCCAGCACTCTAACTACGTAACAAAATTTTAATAAAACCCAATGGTTTTGAAAGCAATTCATTGCAGCTTAGGTTTAAAAAAAACGTCTGTTTCATAAAGTAAATAGCGCAATGGACATGACCAAACAGTCTAAATAAATAAAAAAAAAATACGGTATATTGAAATTTAATGTTTTTTTTTTTAAAGTTATAAAATAGCGCTTGACCGCAATCCCGCCTGATGGTAAGCAGTGATGCGATCGTTGATGGTAAAGCGCGCTAGTTTATTAAGAGCCTATTCACTCTAGCCTTGAAGACACTTAAATTGTAGTGTGACGGAAACACCGTCGCTGGCAAATTGTTCCAGTCCCTCGATGTGCGCGGTATAAAAGAGGAAGCGAAACGCTTTGTCCGGATCGTAGTGGTGTCAACGGAGATGGGGGAATTAAGTCATGCAATTCCCTTGCACACTCACCAGAATGCATTCTATAGAAAACCGACAGGCTGGCTACTCTTCGCCTGTGCTCCAAGCTTTGGAGACCGTAGTAGTCATTTGCAGTAGTCTGCCAGGACGATTATATTATCTGCCACCACATAGACAAAATAAATATAAAAACACGATAACCATAAAAAACTTTATTGATCTCATGAGCTCAACGAAATATTGACTGCAAATTCACAAACGGCTCGGCTCTTCATCAAATTTAATAATAACAAATGAAGTTATGTTCGTACACCAGCTGAACCATTTCGTTATTGAAAAATGTTTTCAACACATGGCGGGAGATTCCTATATTAAATAACTAGCTGCGATCCGCGGTTTCACCCGCATAGGTCTCGTTTCGTTTTATATGCTCCGCTCCTATTACGGAGCATCCGCAGCTTGATGTTATATAGCCTAAAGCCTTCCTGGGTTAATGGGTTATCCAACGCAAAAAGAATTTTTCAAATCGGACCCGTAGTTCCTGAGATTAGCGCGTTCAAACCAACATACAAACAATGAAACAAACAAACTCTTCAGCTTTATATCTTACTAGCTGCGCCACACGGTTTCACCCGCGTTTTTTTTATATACCCCACTCCAATTTGTCGCAGCGTGATGTTAAATAGCCTAAAGCCTTCCCGGATTAATGCGCTATCCAATGCAAAAAGATTTTTTTAAATCGGACCAGTAGTTTCTGAGATTAGCGCAAACAAACAAACATACAAACAAACAAACTCTTCAGCTTTATATATTAGTATAGATATATAAAATTCTCGTGTCACAGTTTTCGTTCCCATAGTCCTCCGAAACGGCTTGACCGATTCTCATGAAATTTTGTGACCGTATTGAGTAGATCTAAGAATCGGCCAACATCTGCTACTTACGCGGCTGAAACCGCAGGGCGCAGCTAGTATTAGTATAGATTTTACCGAGTATAGATACTGTGTACCAGCCCACCCCTTCACAAGCCAAACTTAGTGTTTAAAAAATATCTTTATAGTAAATAAACGCTCGGAAAACTTATTAGGAGTACATAAAGAAGCGATCGTCGCTGAGAGATTACACGTTTTCCAATTGCATACTTACTTCATTTGAATTTACCAACCTATTTGGGTTCCGTCCTACAGTACTACTACGTATATGTACTTTCTAAGTATATCTTGGACACCAATGACTGATTATACAAGGTGAACGAAAACCACCAGGCAAAGTCTTGCCGCCAAGCGATTCGTCGTGTTCCGGCATGATGTTTGTTGAAGCCGTACGGAGGACGGGCCTGAGCAGTTGTGTTGCGATGTGTGCCGGGTGCGATGCGCCATATGTTATTGTGTCGTGGAGGGCGCAGAATCATTGGTCGTGTTGCTGGGTTTAACATTGCATCACCTCGCTCAACTGCCGTCTTCCTTCTTATTCACTCAGTTATTTTTTTTGAGTGAATAGGCTTAATAACTAGTGCGCTTTACCATGACCGATTGCATCACTGCTTGCATGCAGCGTCAAGCACTAGTTTATAATTATTAAAAACGAACACCCGTATTCAGCAAGCGTGGTGATTACGCTAAATGGTTCTCTGTATGAGAGGAGACCTGTACCCAACAGTGGGACGGTAAAAAGGTTGATGATGATGATGATGAGGAGTCTCAGTTCGCGCAGTTCTGTTTCACATTATCACTGTACATTTTCTCTATCCCATATCACACTAGTTAAATAATATAGTTAGCTACATAATTTTGTGTCGCCTCACCACACTACTTTCGGTTGAATGCCCGCGACGCCATACTGTTGCAGTAAAATGTAAATATTGCCCTAAATCTGGTTAACACTAAGCTAGTAATTAAACTGACGGGATAGCGTCAATCGAATATTTGCTATTTGATATATGCTGATTTGGACTGCATCATTATATACTATGTTTAGTACAGTACCAAAATTGCACTATCATTAAGGATTTGAACTGTCGCGAAAGACAGAAAAGTATAGCAATCTCTGGAGGAGGCCTTCACCTCAGAAAGGGTTCCTGCTCACTAACGTAGCAATTAGCATATCAAATTTTACTTTGTTATTTAATTATATAATAGAAATTAAACTTAAGCATCAATACAAATTACTTTCTATTTTTTTTTTAATGTACTTTACTTGACTTGACCTAAGGTGTAGAAACTCCCGTGTGTTTAAATTAGTACCTAATTTAACCTAACCTACCTAATGTAAAATTTGGCAGGAAATAAAAGGCTTTTTATTTTATTTATTTATAAGGATTTGTTGTAATTGGCATACACTTGTGGAGTTTTTATATGAAATGTATTGGAAAAACAAGATAGCATTTTTGGTAGTTTTATTTTTTAACCTTTATTTTCCAAAAATATGCCTATATGTAATGTACCCATTTGCTATTGAGGATTTTTTGTATCAATAGTTTTTTTTTTATTTTTATCGTTTTGTTAAAGTGCTTTAGTTATCAACCGAAATACTAGATTGTTATATTATTTTTTTGAACAATCTATACTAATATACAATATGTAAAGAAAACCCCGTCCGATCCGTGAAGGTATTGTTAGGTATCGATAACTGATTCTACTAATGCCTACAAAGCCGGGCTAAACTTTAAAAAAAATCCCCCTAAAAAAATAAATATTATTTCGCAAAAAGAGGTAACTTATAACATGTGCGGTAGTACCATACAGGCGCGGGCGAAGAGGGGCAGGGCACGCGTCACGCGGCCGCGTCGCTATTCGCTCAGAAATATACCGCCAAAAATAATGTTGTCACTTTTTAAAAATTACCAAATTTTGGGGAAGTTGGAATTAATTCGCGGGAAAAAAAGATTATTTTAAAATTCACTAGTATTGTTACTATGATGATTATGTAAAATTTCATATTTTATTTGGTCATGTGTTTACCTAACCTTTATTATCCTTACGGGTCGGACAGGGTTTTCTTAACATATTGTATAAAGCTGAAGAGTTTGTTTGTTTGTCTTTTTGTGTTGGATAGCCCATCAATCCAGGAAGGCTTTATAATATTAGGCGTTATACATATAGCCATATGTATAACATTACGCTGGGACCAATAAGAGGGGAGCATATATAAAAGAAACATATCGAAACCTACGCGGGTGAAACACAGGACGCAGCTAGTGCAAAAAACCAGCCAGTATAAAAATACTGGCATTACTGCAACGGAAAAAGATTCTTAATAAATCTGGTTTCTGAGAATTTGCAGCGGGCGCAAAAGACTTACAAAGTCGAACTTCGAATACAATGTTGTGCTAAGTCGAACTTCGAATACGATGCGGTGCTAGTTTCTTTTTCAAATTTTGACGTGAATATTAACAAGAAATGATGTTCAAACCCTGTAAAAATCCTTTGATAAAAATATTGAACCTGACTTTAACTTCGTCGGGCTTAAAACCCGAAGATAGTGGAAAAGAAAATCTGCTTCACTTACGTTCTAGATAGTTGCTATTGGCAACAAGTAAGGAATGTAGACCGAAGAAAATTTTGGAAACAACATTTATATAAAACTAGCTTTCCGCCCGCGGCTTCGCCCGCGTGGAGTTCGGTTATATCGCGCTTTTTAGATTTCCCTCGGGAATATCAAATTTTTCCGGGATAAAAGGTAGCCTATGTCCTTTCTCAGGGTCTAAAGATTGTCTGTGCCAAATTTCATCAAAATCGGTTGAGAGGCTTACGCGGGAAAGCGTAACAGACAGACAGAGTTACTTTCGCATTTATATTATTAGTATGGATTGGAATAGTTTTCTATTCCAAAATGGTTAGTAGGTCAACATAACTAATTTTCTCATGAAAACTTTTTCCAAAGCGTCCAAAGTATTTGATGGAGTAAAATTCAGGAAAAAGCATCATCATAATAAAAAAAAATACTGTCTTTGGTTTTGTATTTTCGTTTTCTGCCACTGACTTAAGTTATCTTTTTCTTTTTTGAAAGTTGGTTACTTTTTAGCATTCTATAGTTCACGTCTCGGAGCCTTTCAAGTTTCATCATATACGTCCGTCCTCGTAAGCGTAACAGACAGACAGACAGACAGACAAACAGACAGACAGACCGACAGACAGACAGACAGAGTTACTTTCGCATTTATAATATTAGTATGGATGTACCTGCTTTTTGGGAGTAATAATGGCAAAAGCATTAGCTTTATAAAATTAAAGATCTATTTTCCGATCAAGTAGGTACCAATATAACTTTTCTAAGTTATATGTACTTTCTAAGTATATCTTGGACACTAATGACTGATTAAAAGGTGAAGGAAAACATCTTGAGGAAACCTGGACTAAGTCTGAAATCGCTAACCCGCATTGAGCAAGCGTGGTGATTACGCTCAATCCTTCTCTGTATGAGAGGAGACCTGTGCCCAGCAATGGGACGATAAAAAGGTTATGATGATCCGACCAATTTTGATAATTAAAAACGTTTATAATTTGCAGAAATTACATCTCGCCGACAATAAATGTCAAAAGCTTATTAAAAATGTAGGGCAATTAGAGGTAATTCTGAGAGATAGAGACAGATCAGACAGTGCGTTCTTAAAATAACGAGAATTATTCCTCTTGTAAAGTTAAAATCCTGCGTAAGGCATTTGTTTGGAATTTTCGCCTACCCGGGCGTTTTTTAACACAGCCATGCGACACAAATTTTTGCAAATTACGTCGGTCCTTTCACTTTGGTTTTTATTTGATGTATAAAGGGTGTCTCTGACATCGACGTACAAACAAGTACCATGGATCCAGTAAATGATTCTGAACCCCCCAGTGGTGGAATTTTTCGTCGGTTTTTTCCTGATAATAAAAAAATAATATGCAGTTTTTTCACTTTAAAACGTTCATAATTGCTATACTTTAATAACCCAATAAGATCTTAAAGGAAACATTAGTTAATTCGCTAATTACACGCTCATTAACGATATAAATGACTATCATAATTTTATTAGTGGCATGCGGTGTAGCCTTTTCGCTAAGTTTTCGTTACGATATCAGATACACCTATGTATCAAATGACCTCTACCGCTCTTTGCGGAGCGAAAGGGCGTGTCAGACTTTCACTGACTAAGACCCCCTCACGATATACTGACAATTCTTTGAAGCGCGTGTGAAACACAATCCGCCGTCGACCAGGTCCTTACCGGGCGGCGAACTGCCCACGGCTCGCCGATCGATGCATACCTAGTCTTAAAGTCCGTTTTTAATAAACATGCCTATTTCCTTTTGAATTTTTATTTCATTAATATAGCCATAAATTAGATAATCTACTACCGCACTTTATTTATTGGGATTTCCAAAAAGGGATATAACTAAAGATATTCAAAAGAAAATTACAATAATAGAGGAAGGCTGTTACGTATGCTCCTTCAATTACAGAAGGCCACAAGATGCATTGTCAAGAGACTTAGTAAAAACAACTTTCCAACTGACTCATACTTTGATAATGTCAGCGGCAAATATAAAATTTAAAAACAGTACAGTTTCAGTTTAATTACAGTCACTTGTCTGAGCGTTTTCAGAAACGGCGATGACCTTTAGAGCATTGACTCGATTGCATTGCGTGCTCAAGCTTATTTAGTTCGTTCGCTTTCCACGTACTTATACAATAAAGAGAAACTCGATATTCACTCGTATTATACAGTATGTTAAATAACAGAGGGCGTTCCCTTAAACTCGTTAATATATATCATTAATAGATTAAAATAAAAATATCAGCATAGAAAAATAAGCATAAAAAAATCCGAATAAAAAAAATTCTAATTGGTAATAAATTTGAAACCTCCTGTTTTAAATCAAAATAGTAGTCGTCATGTATAAATAAATTGCGACGTTGCCGTCTTTCATGTTCGCGTGTACAGTGTGTTTCTTTTTACATGTCAATTTAAAATTTTTATTGAATATTTTCATATTGGAAAAAAATTTAAAACATTTTGTTTTCGAATGGAAATATTTTTTTTAGCATGTATGTATGCTATACTATTTCAGGTTAACGGGAACGCCCTCTGTTAGTTAACATACTGTATAGGTACGTTCATAGAACATATTTGTATTCTATATTAAAAGAAAACAAATGGGAAAGGGTGTACTCGATGGGAATAATATGTAAACTATGTCTATGAAACGAGAAAACAAAAAGATATGTGAGACGTGTTGTTATTTTCATTGTAACAACATTAATAGGAATTATTTTGTACTAGCTGTTGCCCGCGACTCCGTCCGCGCGGACTTCAGCTTACAGCGCGCAGTGGTTCCCGTAAATTAAAAAGAGCTCAATTGATATAAAATAAGCGCCTGTTAAAATAATGGGAGCAATATGTACGTCCGCGTTTGCCCCCGTTTTCGCAACATTTTTTGTTACTGCACTGCTCCTATTGGTCATAGCGGGATGTTATATAGTCTATGTCCTGTCTCATGTTCTAGACTATCTGTGTACCAAATTTCATTACAATTGGTGCAGTAGTTTTGGCGTGAAAGCCGGACAGACAGAGATACTTTCGGATTTATAACATTAGTTTATTACTGCAGTCTTATTTTCAATAAAAATAGGTAGGTTCTTTTACCTCAGAAGTCAGTCAGTTATAACACGATTTGATTTTTGTTCTCTTGTGTGGAAGTTGATTGATAATGAGTGGTCTCATATAATTTTGGTCTAATTTTGATGAGTGGTTTTTGAGTTAGCTTCAAAAATATGTATTTTTTTACATACATGTTGATGATGTTTTAATAGCTTCCTGTCTAGTACTACCTAATCGTTTGTGTAAGGTAAGCCGAGGACGGACGTATATGATGAAACTTGAAAGGCTCCGAGACGTGAACTATAGAATGCTAAAAAGTAACCAACTTTCAAAAAAGAAAAAGATAACTTAAGTCAGTGGCAGAAAACGAAAATACAAAACCAAAGACAGTATTTTTTTTTATTATGATGATGCTTTTTCCTGAATTTTACTCCATCAAATACTTTGGACGCTTTGGAAAAAGTTTTCATGAGAAAATTAGTTATGTTGACCTACTAACCATTTTGGAATAGAAAACTATTCCAATCCATACTAATAATATAAATGCGAAAGTAACTCTGTCTGTCTGTTACGCTTTCCCGCGTAAGCCTCTCAACCGATTTTGATGAAATTTGGCACATACAATCTTTAGACCCTGAGAAAGGACATAGGCTACCTTTTATCCCGGAAAAAAATGATATTCCAGAGGGAAATTTAAAAAGCGCGATATAACCGAACTCCACGCGGGTGAAGCTAGTTTTCTATATAAAGTAATTATAACCGATTACTAGGTCTAGCTACTCGTTTTTTTTTTTAATTATGAACTAGCGCTGATGGTAAGCAGTGACGCAATCGATGATGGTAAAGCGCGCTAGTTTATTAAGAGCCTATTCACTCAAGCCTTGAAGACACTCAAATTGTATAAAGTTATGATGACTGCTAAATAATGTTGTAGTAAGATCAATTTCCGATCACTTTCTTACCAACCATTAATTCAAGATTCAGGTAGGTCGATTTGTCGCAAGAACCAGCGACGCATCGGAAATCACATAGACATTACTAGCGCTCAAAAAAATGGTATCCGTTTTCTAAAACTTCTGCTATCTTGCAATTACAATACACCGCAAACGTATACTCCTTTTTAACCGACTTCAAAAAGGAGGAGGTTACTCAATTCGACCGTATATATGCTTTTTTTATGTTTGTTCGCGCATAACTTCGTCGTTTATAAACCGATTTTGATATTTTTTTTCTGTTGGAAAGAAGACGTTCCCAAGGTGGTCCCATGATAAGGATATCTGGGTTTGATGGTGGAAGACCAGAGAAAATAAGGGGAACTTTCAAAAATTGCAGGGGCGACTAGTGCATTTCTTAGCATTTTCATTAAGTATTTTAAAGCACTACAATTTAATAAAGGTCTGAAGTAGATCTGATGATGGAGCCGGGAGACAGTCGAAGGAACTCTTCAACAATTCACCGTAGCTACCTTGTGTTTGTGCTTGAATAATTTGTATTTCTTAAAACTCAGAGAATGTGAAGTACGAAATGGTTAATTACTGTAGATATATCATGAAAACACATTCGATAATGTTATAGGTATATATTTTCAGGAGAAGTGACACTTGTTAACAAAAAACCAAAATCAACAAGATTGGTAGTATAGCAACCTATCAAAAGAGTATTTACACTGATGTGCTATTCAACCTCAACACTTTCCCTCATCAGTTGGAAATATTATGCAGTCCTAATCTAGCTCTTAACTTGTTGAGCGTTGGCTTTGGAACTGCCTTGGTCATAAGGTCAGCTAATTGGTCAGTAGAACTGGTTTTTTGTACATCTACTAAACCTTCTTGGACAGTCCCACGAACAAAGAAATGTCTCACTCTTATGTGTTTTGTCCGTTTGTGAAATTCCGGATTGTGTGCGAGACGTATGGCTGCTTCGTTATCCACCTTCAGTGTGGGTACGTCCTCTAAGATTGTGAGTTGGCTATATAGCCTTTGAAGCCATACCAATTCACGTGCGCCTTCGCTCGCTGCAACAATCTCAGCTTCAGTCGTTGAAATTGCAACTGACGCTTGACGTTGGCTTAACCAGAAAACAACTCCACTCGCAAACAAACATGCTACTCCTGTAGTTGAACGTCCAGTTTGTTCATCTCCAGCATGATCAGCATCGCTATAACCTTCAATAATAGCTTTCGTAGAGTCACCAGTATATTTAATGCCATAGCTAGCTGTTCCTTTTAAGTACCGAAATATTCGTTTCACTTTTAACCAGTCAGCTTGGGTTGGATTCTCTAATTTTCTTGTCTTCTATCTTTCTCATAAAGAGACAGGAGTCAGCTACATTTTGCGTAAAACCTTTCTTCAGCAAGATTTCCTCGAAACAAGAATTCCAGCACCGAGGTGCTTGCTTCAAACCATATAGACACCTTTGAAGTCGACACACTTTTGAAGTACCATCACTGAATCCGTCTGGCTGTTTCATGTAGATTTCTTCTTTTAATTTACTATTTAAGAAAGCTGTCGAAACATCAAATTGGGTCAGGTGCAACTTCTCTTTTGCACTAACACTCAGTAAGGCTCTTATTGAAGCCATTCGAGCCACCGGACTAAAGGTTTGTTCAAAGTCAATTCCTTTCCGTTGCTTGAACCCCTTGACTACAAGTCTCGCTTTATATTTTTCAACGGTACCATCTGGGTTTCGTTTGACTCTGAAAACCCACTTGCATGGCAGCGCCTTTTTGTTGGATGGCAAGTCACACAATGTCCAAACGTTGTTATCAGCTAGAGATTTCAGCTCTCTCGCCATGGCCGTTTGCTATTCGTCACTATCCTCCCTCTTAATTGCTTCGTCATATGTTTCTGGGAAACTTCCTAAACCCACAAAGCAAACAAAGTCTTCGAGTTTCTTTGGTCGGTTAATTGTTGCTCGGTTTCTAAGATTATATCGAGTCTCCGTTAAGGGCTCAACTACTTCCATTTGTTCCTGAGCATCCGCGAAATTATCCTCATCCTCTGTTAGTATAGGAGTATTGTCTTGAACTTCCTCTGTTGGTGTAACAATGTCCTCTTGAACTTGTTCTTCTGTTATATCTCCCTCTAGATCAAGTTCTTGACTACCTCTTATATTTTCAAAAGTTTGCTCTTGTATGAGACCATGCATATCGTCGTTATTTCCCTCTGACCTAATAGGGATACTGGTGGAAATCTTAAACTCTACATCAGACTGAAATGTTATGTCTCTAGACCTGAGTGTCTTTTTTCCATCCCAGATGCGATATCCATCATCATTCTCATAGCCTATCAGCATTCCTTTAATGGCTTTCTTGTCCATCTTTTTGCGACATTGTTTTGGAATATGAGCATAACATTCACTTCCAATTATTTTCAAGTGACTAATTTTAGGTTTTCTGTTGTGCCATAACTCAAAAGGTACTTTTGCATCTTCTCTGGTAGGACCTGTCCTATTCAACACATATGCAGCAGTGTTTATAAGCTCTGCCCAGAGCACTTGTGGCATCTCTCCTCTGGCGTGTAGCATTGATCTTGCAGCTTCTACAAGTGTCCGGTTTTCTCGCTCACTACAACCATTTTGTTCTGGCGTGTAAGGCATTGTCAGTCTATGCTGAATTCCGAACTTTTGTAGAATCTTTTTGACAGCTTCATTATCAAACTCACCACCATTGTCGCTCAGTAGTGTTTTCACTGTATGACCAGTAGTCTTAACTTCTTGCAACATATGTAACAGCTTGTCTTTAACTTCGGACTTGTGCCTAATGAAATATACAAAGCGGTAATTTGAAAAATCATCCTTAAATAAGACGAAATATTTATATTTTGAAATGCTATCAGCAAAAGGTCCGCACACATCAGTGTGAATTATTTCACCTGGCTCTGCAGCTCTTTCCCTTGTTCCAAACTTTTTCCGTTGGGATTTGCCGTATATGCAACCTTCGCACTTTGCATTGTCTGGTTTTAAATTTATTCCAAGCTCCCTCTTAACGATATCGCGAACATGTCGTTTGTCTTGATGTGCGAAACGTTCGTGGTAAAGCTGTAATAGATTGGAACCTGTGATTGCGTTGACCTCAATGGATCTTTGCTTTGCTGCCATGACCGTCGTCATATCCAATTTGTAGAGTCCTCCATAAGGTAATCTCTTGCCAACAATTTTTGTTGAGCCTTCTATATCAAGCTTACAATCTCTAGTTGTCGACATGAATATGCTGTTCTGCATCCTATCTTGTGCAGCTAGCGTCGAAAAAAGATTTTTAGTCAGTGATGGTACTAACCACACATCTCGAAGTGTTATCAATTCCTGCTTATCATTGACATTTGCATTAACCACTATGGTTCCTTTTCCTAATGCTGGAATCACGGCTCCATCTGCGGTTCTTACCGAGTGGTCTGACTGAAATTCATGAAATTCAAAGAAGAAGTCGCTTCTAATAGCTATGTGTGTTGTTGCACCATTATCAACAAACCAGTTATTTCGATCCTGAATTTGTTCTCTTGAGCATGCGTTTACCATCAATGAAATTTGTTGCACTTGGTTGGAGCTTGAATTAGGTGCTGATATGCTTGAAGTTGGTTTAGGTGGCCTCCCATCTTTAATCCACTTCTTACAATTCCTAACTCTATGTCCTAATTGTGAACAATAGTTGCACTTGATCTTCTTCGACTTTTGGACTTCTTGGATTACCAGGGTCTCTTGACTCCCTGCTTTGTTCTCTAGAGCTTTCTCATAGGAACATAATTGTGCTGTGAGATTATCTACAGTTCTATCGGTCTTGTTCAGAAGTAGCCAGCTTGATTTGAACGCGAAAAATCGGTCGTCAAGAGTTTCTAAAATCTTACAGATCAGAAACAGATCAGGGAGTTTGCAATTTACATCCGACTTCATAATTTCTATGTTCAAGTTGGTCCAGATGTTCTTTAGTTTAGACATGTGTGTACTTACGTCATCTGACATGTTCCTCTTAAAGCTAAAAAACTCCATGCAAATATTGTATGCCCTGTCTTCAGACTCTCCGTCAAATAATTTGTGTAACTCACGCCAGACTTCATAAGCTGTCTCAAATCGCATGACTTTCTGCAACGTTTCTTCAGTCATATTTGTCGTCAAAATAAGCAGTGCGCAACAGTCTGCCTGCTTAAATCTGCTTAACGCTTGATTGTAAGCCGCGACATCTGCGTCACCTGCTCCTTGTGGTAGGGTTCCTGGACTGGTCAACCTGCCTTCTACAGCTTCCATACAATCTACATTTCCGCGTAGCATAATGGAAACCTTATATTTCCAGGTTGTCCAGTTTGATTTTCCCTCAAGATTTCCTATCGAAATTTTTGACGAAAATTTTTCCATTTTGGGACCGAATAATCTACTGTTACTTTTCGTTCGTTTTCTTCATTACATGCCTGGGCCCATAACCTCTTAAAACTCAGAGAATGTGAAGTACGAAATGGTTAATTACTGTAGATATATCATGAAAACACATTCGATAATGTTATAGGTATATATTTTCAGGAGAAGTGACACTTGTTAACAAAAAACCAAAATCAACAAGATTGGTAGTATAGCAACCTATCAAAAGAGTATTTACACTGATGTGCTATTCAACTTCAACAGTATTGACAAGAACCTTACACCTAGATGGGTGGTGACTGTCATAAGGGAGCTGATGATGACAAAGGTCAGTTCAGGGAACTCCTAAACGATTTACAGTAGCTACTTTGTATTTGGACTCAATTCATTTATATTGATGAGACCTTTGCACCCATTGGGTTAAAATAATGGTCTGCAGTAAATGTGATGATGAAGACCATAGGCAGTTTAGGGAATACTTACGGGAAAAAATTAAAGTAAACAAAATTACGTCGTTTCCCAACTATATTTGCGTCAGCTTCCAGTCTGACCGGATGCAACTGGATACATAGTACTTTTAACAACTAAAAAGTGTAAAATAAAAACTTAAAAAAGAAACAACCGACTTCCAAAAACCACTACAAAGTGAAAAATAACTAATTTCGGAAGTCGGTGTCAAAATTGAATATACAAAACCAAAGACCGACTTCCGAAATTAGTTATTTTTCACTTTGTAGTGGTTTTTGGAAGTCGGTTGTTTTTTTGTAAAAAAGTTTTTAAATAAAACACGAGCAAGTTAAATAAGTTAGTTATTTTTTTAAACCAATCAAATATTAACAAGAAACAAATTGAATTCAAATAATTCATACTCATGTTAATTATTCCCGTTCAATTGATCATGTTTCTTGGAACTTTTCGATACAAGAAGTATAACTTTGAAAATAATTTTAAAAATTCATTTACAAATGGTTATAATTACATTTTATACAAATGGTGACTCAGTGGTTATAATCCATACTAATATTATAAATGCGAAAGTAACTCTGTCTGTCTGTCTGTCTGTCTGTCTGTCTGTCTGTCTGTCTGTCTGTCTGTCTGTCTGTTACGCTTTCCCGCTTAAACCTCTCAACCGATTTTGCTGAAATTTGGCTCAGACAATCTTTGGACCCTGAGAAAAAACATAGGCTACCTTTTATCCCGAAAAAAAATGATGTTCCCGAGGGAAATCTAAAAAGCGCGATATAACCGAACTCCACGCGGGCGGAGCCGCGGGCGGAAAGCTAGTTAAATTATATTACGAACAGTATATTTTGTTAGAAAAGTTTGAAAGTAAGTAAACTTTAACTTCGGCCGAATTAAATTATTAAATACATACCTATTTCTAACTTCAGTATCGGTTGAATGAGGTGAATCGAGACGAAATTGAAAAATTGATTTTTGTAATGAAAAAGTATAGTTGTCAGATTTATATAGTTAGTATTTTTAAATTCAGTTAGTAGTTGTAATTTTTATAGTTCTTTGTTAGATTCTAATTTGTTTAGTGTTTTGTAATCTATACTAATATGTAAAGCTGAAGAGTTTGTTTGAACGCGCTAATCTCAGGAACTACTAGTCCGATTTAAAAAAATCTTTTTGCATTGGATAGCCCATTACTCTAGGAAGACTTTAGGCTATATAACATCACGCTGCGATCAATAGGAGCGGAGCATAACTCTACGAGAACGAAGTCGCTGGCGGCCGCTAGTTAAAGAATAAGTGTCCTTCTTATATTATTCGATTCACCCGTGCATACCTATTCATCCTGTGTTACGGTAGTGTTAGTAATCTGTTATTGACTGATAATCCGACACGAACGGAGGGAGATTAGACGCTGAAGCATCAACAGCTGATGCCGTTGAGTGCACGCGGAAGACTATTATATTACAGAGCGCTAAAAACGCGAATGTTTCTAAACATTGTAAGAAAATTTATTAACATCTGTGTCTAATGTTAGGTAATTTTCATCTTTTAAAAAGTTACTCTACTTTTGCTACGGGTAATTTAAGAGATAAAGTTCACAACTTTTTACTTTTAATTCAATTAAAATTTCAGCAATTTCCTTTTGTGTGAAAACGGTAATAAAAAAGGATTTATTCGACTTAACTTGGATGGTAATTTATAACCTCAAATATTATGTTTCCTCTTCTTCTTCAGCCTATAGATGTCCACTGCTGGACAAAGGCCTCCCCCAAGGCTTTCCACGATGACCGGTCTTGTGCTGCCCGCATCCATCGGCTTCCCGCGACCTGCACCAGGTCTTCGGTCCACCTTCTAGGGGCCTTCCCTGCGTCTTCCAGTACGTGGCCGCCACTCCAGAACCTTACTGCCCCAAATATTATGTTTACCTACACTCATTTGTTTGACACAAAGAAATTATACTAATTACAATGATAGTAATGTATTCAATAGTAGGTCAATGTCAAATAATGGTGAAAACAGCTACTTAATAAATGGCGTCAAGTAGACGCAAGGCCTATGATTGTTTGCGTGACTGTATCCATTTGAGGGCCATGTTTGTCGTTTTAGGATATTTTCGTTATTAATATATGCATAGGAGGAGCGCCGTACGGTCTGTTAACTTCTTTGTAAATACATATTCATTTAGTTAAGGAATTGATACACACGCAAACTTGTATATTAATAGCCGTCGTGCGTGTAATTCAATATGTTTATTTCAGACAGCAATAATTATAGTAAACACAACATAACACATATAAATAGAGGCCATATTTAAAATAACATGATTTTACATAGCTATGGGGAACACCAGTCAAGAGGGCACAATTTCTTCGGCCTTGTTTAGTGTTCCATAAAGTGACAATCTGAGTCCAAACTCTCAGCAATGAGCTTGAGGTGGGTGACGGTATGAAATGAAACGTCCGTATCCCATAAACTACAATATGTTAAGAAAACCCTGTCCGATCCGTGAAGGTGTTGTTAGGTATCGATAACTGATTGTACTAATGCATTCAAAACCTGGCTAAACCTAAAAAAAAAAATACCCCCTAAAAAAATAAATATTATTTCGCAAAAACAGGTAGCTTACAAGGCAACACTGGGAAGCGCGGGCGACGAGGGAGGTCACGCGGTCACACGCTTAACCGTAGCGGTGCCGATAGGTCATGAACTCACTTGACCTCATGCATGACCTTCCACACTTGCATATGGTTCACCAGCTCCCCACCTAGCTCTCGTGTCACAGTGGGGTCCTCGTTGAATAATTCGAGCACCTACTTTTCAATATCCGGATCGTGGATGCGTGGTCTCCCTACACCATGAGCTTCAATAACACTGCGGGTTACGTAGTCGCGATTTTACAGACGTTATAACGCACAATCACACGGGACCGGGGTACAAAACGGATCTCATAGTCTCTACGAGCCTCACTCACATCCAAACACACACATCGCATTTTAAATTACGTTAGAAAACGAATTGATCACACAAAACACTAAACGTCTTTACGGAAGGAAAGTTTACGCGAAACTGATAATAATTCCAATTTATTCGAAGTAAATGTAAAATGATTTATGATTTTTATTTCATAAAAATACTTAATAGGTACACAGGTGCGCTGGCGGTGTTCTTTGAGTAGTGTTGTGTAAGTACTCAAAATATCGACGGATCGATTGATACAATTTATTTGTAACTATTATGGTATCGATTTAGTATTGCAGAATCTCATGCATGGATTCAATATTTCACAAAACTCAATAACATACCAAAGTTTTAATTACAGTTTCTGTCTGAATGTCGATGATATTGACCGTTAAAATGTTTATAATACTTTACTAAAAAAGTATTTCATAAGACCCTCTCCTTTCTGTTTACTAATATGTAGTATTCTGTAATCTGTGCTAATAGGTCTATCTGTTATAATATTGTTATTAGTAATTTATTGATAATGAAACGAAAGTACATTTACCATTAGGTAATCTGTTTTACAATAAATTATTCAACCTGCATTGTTTTACACTAAAATTAATAATAATAATAATTTATTTGCATCAAATGTTATAGTACATTGAAACATTTAGTACAATAATAAATTAATGAACATCATCATCATCTCATCATTACTTAATTATATCAACTGCGATCCAAACGATCCCAACTAGTCACAATAATTTGACAAAAATGTGTTCGCCTATTAGGCTGCAGGTACAAGTTTCGATTAATAGCGATAAAAAAACGTTATTTATTACGCAAAAATTAGTACATCACTAGTTTTTTCTTTGAGTACGCCGACAAGCCGCCGCGCGGGACTTCACAGACGAGCACCGCCAAACATCGAGCATTAATTTATGCATTATAATATCCAACAAAGAATCAAACGATGATACCGCCGAAAATGGTGTTGTCACATTTTAAAATTTTACCTTATTTTGAGTTAATTCGCGGGAAAAAAAGATTAATTCAAAATTCATTAATATTGTTACTATGATGATTATGCAAAATTTCATATTTTATTTGGTCATGTGTTTACCTAACCTTTATTATCCATAAGGGTCGGACAGGGTTTTCTTTACATATTGTATATATTAACACCTCATAACAGACTCACTGATAGGTAGCTAGTTCACAATTTTTATCTCGCCCGTTCGTCCTGTCAAAACCACAGAGCGCCAACCTCTGGTGTTGCCAGTTCGATCTTAGTGATGTGGGTATCGAATTAGTCGATATCGCCACACCACCCCCCCACGGCGAAAAATAACCCCCCATAACATAAAATATTTTTTTTTTTTTTTTTTACAAATGCACAAATATAGTTTACATTATTTACATAAAATAATTTCTTACTAACTCACAAAAATAATTTACCCTAAATCAACAAAAAATTTCGAAAGAAAAAAAGAAAACAAAATTAATAATCTTCATAGTTTAGACGTCGATGAGCGTCTTGAAACGGACATGGCGTCCTGAACGAGTTACGTAGCTCTTAGGATCAGGATGACTGCTGTCAGACTTAGGTGCAATGGTGAGAGGTGTAGGCAGTGTCCCCTGGGGTGTTTGATCAGATGGTGGTTGAGGAGTTGTGTAGCCGGTAGATCCTGTATGTGGTGCCTGTTCAATAAACGCTGGTTTCACACGGTCAAGACTCACATGCACGTCCCTGTTCGGCAATGCTATTGTTATTGTCTTATCAGTTCTAGCGATGACTCGGTGAGGGCCAGTGTATGGAGGCCTAAGGGATGGCTTTACGGAGTCGTCACGTAGGAAAACATGGGAGGCTTTAGATAACTCCTTGAAGACGAAAGTATTTCGCTCTGTGTGACGTGACGCTGGCACTGGTTTTAATTGAGACATGTGGCTACGCAATGCTGTTGTAAAGTTGTGGACGTCTTCTACGTTTCTCATTGTCGTAGTAGTTACAAATTCCCCAGGAAGACG
The DNA here is from genome assembly GCA_017933935.1 of Sesamia nonagrioides. Taxonomy (NCBI): domain Eukaryota; kingdom Metazoa; phylum Arthropoda; class Insecta; order Lepidoptera; family Noctuidae; genus Sesamia; species Sesamia nonagrioides. Next base: position 3,575,756 of record JADWQK010002063.1, read on the forward strand.
AAGAGGTTCGCCGTAAACCAGTTCTGCGCATGATGTTTGTATATCTTCTTTCAAAGCAGCCCGCATGCCTAAGAGCACTAAAGGTAGAGCAGTACACCAACTGCCACCGTGGCACATGAGAGCAGCCTTTAACTGCCGGTGCAGCCTTTCCACCATGCCATTGGCACATGGGTGGTAGCTGGTAGTGCGAGTGCGTTGGATAGATACAGACTTCAAAAGAGACTTGAATAACGCAGACTCAAATTGGCGACCTTGATCGGTGGTAATTATAGAAGGGACTCCAAAGCGAGCTATCCAGCCTAGCATAAACGTTTCGGACACTTCTTCAGCTGTAGCTCCGATCATAGGCCAAACCTCTGGCCACCTGGTGAAACGGTCAATCGCAGAAAGGCAATACTGATTACCCTTACTAGAGGGCAACGGACCGATTATGTCAATGTGAACATGACGAAAACGATTTGTTGGGGCTGAAAATTTACCTAGGGGAGTGGATGTGTGTCTTGTCACCTTACTACGTTGACATGGTTCACATTCTCGAGCCCATTGACGACAATCTTTGTTTATGGAGGGCCAAACGAATCGTTCAGATACCAAGCGTGCGGAAGCTTGTGCGCCAGGGTGGCTGAGGTTGTGCAGTTTTTTAAAGTATTGGCGACGGAAAGAAGGCGTAACATAAGGTCGCGGCTTTCCGGTAGATGTATCACAAATAATGGTGAGATTGGTGCCTGGGATGTCTATTTTTTCTAGCTTAAGTGAAGAATTAGCCTTGACGTTCTGTAGTTCTTTATCTGTAGCCTGTTCTTTTCAGTGCTTCAATTCTCTCCGGAGGAGGGCGCGTGCCGTCCTTATTGACCCTGGACCCTAAAAAGGTTACCTCAGCGGCTCCTAGAACGCATTTGGATGCGTTTACAATGACACCATAGTCGTTCAACCGTTGGAACAAGGTACGCAGATGTTCCTGATGTTCTTCAGGTGTGCGTGAGAAGACCAGAACATCATCAATGTAAGGATAGCAGAAGTCGAGTCCCCTAACTACCTCGTCGATAAAGGGCTGAAATGTCTGTCCAGCGTTTCGCAGACCGAAGGTCATGAAAGGAAACTCGAGCAGGCCGAAGGGTGTGGTTATTGCGGTCTTGCAGATGTCTGCTTCCTGGACTGGCAACTGTTGGTAAGCTTTCATGAGATCGATGGTGCTGAATATGACTGATCCCGCCATATTTTGTGAAAAATCGGCAATGTGTTGAACAGGGTAGCGGTCTGGGACCGTCCTAGCGTTTAGGGCACGGTAGTCCCCACAAGGACGCCAGTTATCTTTTCCTTTTCTAGCCATGTGAAGTGGTGAAGCCCAGGGGCTGTTGGAAGGTCTCGCAGTCCCAATGCTGACCATATCCTCGAACTCCTTTTTGGCCGCAAGTAGTTTCTGTGGGGCCAAGCGGCGAGGGCGGCAGGACACAGGTGGACCATCGGTGGTAACGATGTGATGAACCGTGGTATGCTTGACATGTCGAGGTAGTCCAGGAGGACGGATTAAATTTGGAAATTCCTGAAGAATTTTCCCAAAAACTGAATCGTCGGTCAAGGAAACGGCCTTAACACTGACCTGAGTAGCTTGAACTACTAAAGCAGCAGTTGTTAAGCTTGTGTTGCCGTCAATTAGGCGTTTGTGGCGAAGGTCGGGTAGTAAGTTGTAATAACTTAGGAAATCCGAACCGATTATGGGAGTCTCGACATCAGCTATTGTAAAAGACCATTGGAAATCCCGGCGCAGGCCAAGGTTGAGGCGCATGGTAATGCTGCCGTATGTTTTGATTGTGCTGCCATTCGCTGCAGCCAGCTGGTATCCTGTTGATGATGTGGCACGACCTCTGGCTAACTTTTGCGGGTAGCAGCAGAGGTCACTGCCGGTATCTATGAGAAATCGACGGGAAGAGGCTTTATCTGTGACAAATAAACGGCGGCACGACATGTCACGGTTAGTCGCCGCGTTTACTGACCGTGGTTCTCGTTTTCCGTTTTCTTCCAATTGCATGGTTTGGTGCACTTACTAGCTTTCTTTTTGAAAGTCCTGTGGTACCAACACAAGGAAGAGCGGAATGATGAATTTGATCTGGAGCGTCGCCCATGGTTGCTTCGTGACCTTGAGCGTGGAGGCCTGTTAGCACTAAGCGCTTCAACCATCTTGGTCAGTTGTTCCACTCGAAGAGTGAGTTCAGATAACTCTGATGAAGGACCCCCCACTGCATGTACTGAAACTGGCACTGCCACTTCAACAATCTTGTCGGCTATGTCTGCAGCTTTTTCAAGTGGCAGGTCCTCTTGGGCTGCCAGGATAGCCTGCACATTGTTTGGCAGGCGACGCATCCAAAGCTGTCTGATGATATCATCACTCTTGAAAGCTGATCCAGCCAGAGAGCGGAGGTGGCGTAAGAACTGGGAGGGCTTCCTGTCGCCTATATCTTCCTCCCCCAGAAGTCTACGGACCTTATCCTCTCTTGATGCTGAAAGGCGCTTAATAAGTTCTGTTTTGAGGTAATTATAACAGTCAGTTTCCGGTGGATTTTCAAAAATATCTGCAACTTCTCCAGCAACCCGGGTATCCAGCATGGCAACGATGTGACTATATTTTGTACGGTCATGTTTGATACCAGCTAATTCAAATTGAGCCTCGGCTTGGCCAAACCATACAGTAGGCTTATCGGCCCAAAATGCTGGTAATTTTGCTGTCACTGCCATTGCTCGATGAGCCTGACTCTCTTGCATTGCCCTTAATTGTTCCTGCAGAGCTTGTATCTGTTCAGTAGCCATGTTTACATTGAATGTTTACATATAAATACAAGATGGAAATACAAGATGGTAGGAACAGCGTTACAAAAATTCACAATAAATTTAACTGATCCAAGTACAAATCTTATTATTATTGTTTACACATATTATTATGTGTAAAGTATATTATGTACTAGCTAAGGAATGTTGCAAAGAATCACAAATATAAAGTAATTGAACAAAATAGTATGCACCTACATATATGAGACAAATAATAAAAAAAATAAAAAACAAAGGGTAGGTGAAAAAATAAACTGAATAAAAATGTACAATTTTCACAAATATTGCAGCTTTTTCGAAGAATAACACTGTTTCGACAATGGAGATGCACTAAACCAACAAGGAAGTATCACTATGAGTTCACAATTAACGCTTTTTTTTTTTTTGTTGGGATGGGAAATCATCAAATGACTTCTCCCGCTCTGGGCAGAGCGAAAGGGCGTGTCAGACTTTTACTGACTAAAACCCACCCGTGTTTCTTTACTTGCCTGTGCAACGGCCAGGGCCACGGTTTCTTTTTTAACCAACCCGCAACCCTGACCCAGGAGGTATCGGTCTTCTGTCACGATGTGCTGACATCTCTTTGAGGCGCGCGTGAAACAAGACGCGCCGTCGACTCGGGCCTGGTCCTTACCGAGCGGCGAGCTGCCCACTGCTCACCGCCCGCAGGCCCGCGCCTACGGTGGCTGGGAGTTTGGTGTCATCTCCCGACCAGGGCGTCTCCTGCGGCGGCTAGTGGCGTGAGGGCGCTGGGATTCCCGTTGCCTCACGCGCTCCGCCTCCTCCTTTGCCAGCATCACTGCTTCGCAGAAGGAGGTGACGGCCTGCCATGCACTCTCGCTCCGGACCATGGCCTGGACCAGGGTCGGACGCGAGAGATCGCCGCCGATCGCCGCTACGAGGACACGGCGGTGCTCTACCCAAGCCGGGCAGACCTCCACCGTATGCTCCACCGTGTCCTCAGGGCGATCCACACAATGGTGACACCCTGGCGTTTCCTCCCGCCTTATACGGAACAGGAACCTCCTGAAACAACCGTGTCCGGTGAGGACCTGCGTCAGGCGGAAGGTGAGGGCGCCGTGGCGCCTCTCTAGCCACTCCTCAAAGAGGGGACTTACCGCCGCTATTGTGGCGTGCCCAGCACTGGGTTGCGACAATCGCATTCTCCATATCGCCATGAGATCCCGCCGGAGCTCTGTCCGCCGTACCGCGATTTCTCGCGGCAGCGGAGTTATACCCCGGCGTTTTGCCTCCTCTCGCCACTCCCACATGTGGGCGAGGACTTTGGCCTCCAGATCCCATGGCGGTAATCCGGCAAGGAGGCTCGCCGCCTCAGCGGAGACCGTGCGGTATCCCCGGATCAGCCGAATGGCCATGACCCTCTGGGACGCGGTCAGGCATCGGGCTGGTCGCTTCCTTAACGACCGCGCCCACACCGGTGCCCCATAAAGGGCCATGGACCGCACGGCCCCCGCGTAGAGCCTCTGGCAGGAGGCGTTTGGTCCCACTAGATTGGGGAGGAGCCGCCTTAGGGCAGCCCCGGCCCGTTCCAGCCTGGGAGCCAAACGTCGGAAGTGCTCCTCGAAGTTCCACCGGCTGTCGAGGACAAGTCCCAGGTACTTCATCGTCGACCCGACGCCGATGTGAACCCCTCCTACCATTATGTGGGAACCCGACGGTGGCGCATTCCGAGGACCATGAAAGCACATGGCCTCGGACTTCTGCAGGGCCACCTCGAGTCCCAATTGCCGGATCCTGTTGACGATTGTCGCAACCCCGAGGGTCGCTGCGTCAGCCGCCGCCTGGTGCGACCTCTCTTCTGCCAGGACTAGCGTGTCGTCAGCGTAACAGACTACACTGACGCCGATAGGGAGGTCAGCGCGCAGCACCCAGTCGTACCCGATGTTCCACAGATGCGGTCCCAAGACCGATCCCTGTGGAACACCGCACGACATCTCTCGCCGATTCCACACTCCTTGGTGACCGGGGTAAATTATGGCCCTGTCCGTCAGATAGGCCTCGACGACTCGACAGAGATAGGTCGGCATCCGGTGATACCGGAATGCCTCCCTGATGCAACTCCAGGGAAGGGTGTTGAAGGCGTTGGCGATGTCTAGAGACACCGCCAAGACAACCCCACCCCGGGCCACAGCATCCCCTGTCGTGAGGGCTCGCACGCGCATGATGGCGTCCACTGTTGAGCGCCCCCTGCGGAAGCCAAACTGGCTCTCCGCCAAATCCGGGCCCGCTCGCCTAAGTTGCCCGACGAGGCGGTCTACAATGACTCTTTCGAAGAGCTTGCCCACCTCGTCAAGCAGCACAATGGGCCGGTAAGCGGACGGAGAGTCCGCAGGGCGCCCTGGCTTCTTTATGAGGACCAGTTTCCCCGTCTTCCAGCGAAGTGGGAACTGGCCCCTCTCCAAACATGCGCTTAGTAGCCCCCGTAGTCGAGGCCCGAGAGCCCTAAGGCCAGGACCCAGGCTTTTCCAGGTAAGCCGTCGGGTCCTGGGGCGGTATTTTTGGCATTCAGCCTACGTACCGCCGCTCCTAACTCTACCTCGGTCACTTCTGGAGCGTCATCGTCGTCGTTGGTGTGGTCCGCATCAGGCATCGCAGGAGTCGGAGTCATGGGAGGAGGGGTATGTTCCCCTCGTGAGGGAAACAGAGCGCTCACCACGTCCTCCACGAGCTGAGGCCGGAGACTCTGCGTCAGCGGGGGAGCCCATGGGCGGAGTTTATTCCGCACCATTTTGTAGGGGCATCCCCACGGGTCTCTGTTCAGAGTCCCCAGCAACTCCTCACGGGCCAGCCCTTTGGCCCGCTGGATCTCCGCTCGGAGGGCGGTCTTCGCCACTCTGTATCCCTCGTAAAGCTCCGCCTGTATGGCCTCCGTATTCGGTGGACGAATACGGAGCCTGCGATGTCTGGTGTACCGATGTTGCGCAGCCACGCACGCCTTGCGCAAAGACGTAAGCTCCGGCGACCACCAGTACACCTGACGGCGAGCGCGTCCGGGCTTGACTCGGGGCATTGCCACGTCGCATATCTCGGACATGGCCTCCCGGAACCACTCCGCCTCGTTGTTTGTGTCAGCAGGCCTGTCTGGTGGTGACACCCAGGCCTGCACAATCGAAGCTTCCAGGAGGAGCTCCCGGTCAAGCTGCTTCAGCGCCCACCGCGGACCACTCGGGGTCGGTCGGACCGGCGCGCTAGAGGTCTGGGCGGAGACGTCAAACCGGATATACCGGTGGTCTGCGTAGGTCTCCACCCCCTCCATGACCCGCCAGTCAAGGACATGTGGCGACAGAGCGGGGCTGGCGAACGATATGTCCACCACTGATTCACCCCGCATCCGCACACAGGTTGGGACCGAACCCCGGTTTAGGACGACCAGGCCTGTCTCCAGAGCCCAGTCCTCCACCATCCTGCCCCGTGTGTCTGTAAGTCGGGAACCCCAAGCCAGATTTTTGGCATTGAAGTCCCTGAGGACGAGCACGGGGAGGGATCGACACCCTACGACGACGACTCTTAACTCCGCAAGGGAGTTGTGGAATTCGGCAAGAGTTCGGCTCGGGGAGAAGTATACCCCCACCACGACTATCTCCCCGAACCGTGCTGCTACGCAACCCCGTCCTCTCTTGATGGCCTCGAGCGACGGGGTGCCGGCGGCGGCCGACGAAATTAGGGCCACTGAGCCGTTGAGGTCCTCCACCCAGTCTTCCCTGGGTGGGACAAAGTACGGCTCAGCGACCACGGCGATGTTAATCAACCACTGCGCCATGCTCTGGAGCAAAAGGTCCTGAGCGGAGGCGCAGTGGTTGATGTTCGCCTGGAGGAGGCGTAATGGGGGCATTTATTGGCACTCCATAACAGCCTCCTCCCGAGGCCCTTGTAAGGGCTCTGCCGCGGTGACAGCGGCGGCGACGACAGCAACGGCGTTGCTGGAAGCGGCAGCGGCAGAGGCCGCGGTTGCGGCGACGACGGCGGTTGTGGCGGAGGGCCTAACCCGGCCCTTGGCTTTGCTTCTGGTGGGTGGGGCGCATCACAATTAACGCTGTCACGCACTTTAAGTTGTTTTGCACTGGAGTAGTCAACGTAGCAGGGGTAGGTAATATAATAATAAGTTCGCTCACCGGATTGTTGGTTCTACCACCTGTTCGATGCTGAACTGAACGCTGCCGGCTGGAACTTGTTGCTAGGTGCAGGCGCGCAAGTTGTGACTATGCGCAGACAGGGCAGGCGCGGCGAGTTGATGACCGGCGTCACCGCGTCTGAGTTGGCTTCAGACTTAGCGGCTCGGCGAGTAGTATGTGTCTCGCAATTGCCTTGGCCGCTAGATTGCTGCAGCAGTCTCGTCGATTCCGGAACACCCTTAGGATCCTTGGAATAATCAGGTTGCAGTCGGCCGGCGTAGAAAATGGCGGCGGCAACGCAACTTTTTGATATAGATGGGCGGACTTAACTATTTTTTTCTTTGAGATCACGTCGGGGGTCACCAATGAGGTGGGTGACGGTATGAAATGAAACGTCCGTATCCCATAAACTATATATTAACACCTCATAACAGACTCACTGATAGGTAGCTAGTTCACAATTTTTATCTCGCCCGTTCGTCCTGTCAAAACCACAGAGCGCCAACCTCTGGTGTTGCCAGTTCGATCTTAGTGATGTGGATATCGAATTAGTCGATATCGCCACAAGCTGTTGGTAACTGTTGGAGCTGTCGCATACCCGAAAATATGAGGTTTTCGAAAGAGATAAGCTACCCTAGAGTAAAGAATAGAAGAATAGTACCCTGTCAGTAAATAATTAAGCTCTTTTTTTTAAGGGGCTTTTTTACGGCATGTTGTTGTAAATCGTGCCGTAAAAAAAGCGTCTGTTAAGCAGCTTCCATAGTGATCCATATAACACAGACGTTCGTCAGGACAAGGGACTAAATGGGTTATGAAGTTGTATCTACTAGAAGTTAAAAACAAATTTCTTTAATTCACACGTCTTTAAGGATTTAGTACACAAAGGGTAGAAATGAGACCCTACTAGTAAAACTTCACTGTTCGTCTGTTTGTCCTCAGTAGTTTGTAGACAAGATTAAGCCTACACACGATGCTAAACCGCGCTGTACAAAAAACGTGTATGTCACAAGCATTCATAATGATCCACACAACACTGAAGACCGTGCCTACACGTGGCAAACTCACCATTATTTTCCACGATAAGAAAAAAAGTAAACGTACAAGGGCTTTAGCTAGAAATAGATAAACTCACGCTTCTTATTACTTAGAGGTAGACAGTAACTAAACGCCATCTGCTACAATTGTTCATACATCTGGTCGTATACACACAGCAGCAGCGAGTTATATGACCGTAAGTGTCGTGAAGGAAACTTAATTATATACCAGTGTAAGTAGAAAGAAACTGTGGGTTTAATTTGTGTAGATACCAAGCAATTGTATGTGAGAAAGCCCTCAACAACAAAAAAACATCTTAATCCCGTTTCTGAGCTTTAAAAAGTAGATTTACAAAGATATCTAATCACAAACTTCGGGCTCAAGTATCTCTCGAGGACCATTATGAAAAGGGAGTGTTATATTTTTTGCACAAACTTTCCGAATAATTAGGATAGTACACATTTGGGAGAGCGTTATCTCAATAATTGTGAGCTTAGCTCTCCCCTGAGCGTAGAGAGTATTATTTAGAATCTTAAGTCTATTTTTCATAGGAGCACCTCTTACTGAAATACTTACGTCTGTTCTAAATATAGAACATTTAATCAAGGCTCATACAGAACAATAAAAACAATCTGTAACTTATACGAAATTAAACCTTACTTCCTAGTGATATGGAATATTCTTGCAGATCATATATATCAATCAGGACGCTTTTAGTTACGCGTATGACATCATCAATTGATCAGTCTCGAAATAGCAATCATTAGCGGTTTCTCTTCACGTTCCTTCGCCGTTTGTCTTTATTAAAATGACAATGTTGCAGGGCATTGTTAATTAGAAAAACAAGGTGAAAAAGGTCGTAGGTTTATCCTGTATATCTCAACGCGAAAATATAGTTGAAGAGAGTTTGATGTGATCTGGCGCTACTAACTACGCCTTACTTTGCCTTAGTTCTCATGGTTAGATTCTTTCAGAATTGCACAACAGGTATGAGTTATGTATGAAATACGAATACTAGAAGGGAAAATCATGTAACCTTTTTCGGCAAAAGTTGTAGCATCATGTTATGAATATAGAACCTCGCCGTACAGAAAATAGAACTCATATTTCATTTATTTGAAAGCCTCTTCTGCGTCAATGAGTTCCTAAAGATTATTTTGGAACTGATTGTCAATAACATATTTGTATATGGTCCATAATGTTCCGTAAGTGCTTTTAATGGCTAATGTACCGTTCCTGCTTCTTATTCAAACGAGTATCTTTATGTTTTTTTTTTTTTTTTTTTTTTTATACAAATTATAAACCAGCGCTTGACCGCAATCCTGCCTGATGGTAAGCAGTGACGCAATCGTTGATGGTAAAGCGCACTAGTTTATTAAGAGCCTATTCACTCTAGCCTTGAAGACACTCAAATTGTAGTCCGACGGAAACACCGCCGCGGGCAAATTGTTCCAGTCCCTCGATGTACGCGGTATAAAGGAGGAGGCGAAGCGCTTCGTCCGGATCGTAGTGGTGTTAACAACGTAAGGGTGGAAACCAGCCGTACGACGGGTCGTCCGCTGGTGGAACGGAGATGGGGAATTAAATCATGCAATTCCCTCGCACACTCCCCGAAATGCATCCTATAGAACACCGAAAGGCTGGCTACTCTACGCCTGTGCTCTAGGCTTTGGAGACCAACTCGAGTTAGATCAGGGTCACCAATCAGCCTCTTTGCACGTCTCTCCACTGAATCCAGAGTGGCCAGGTGACACTTGGCAGCACCAGCCCAAATGTGGCTGCAGTACTCCACACACGAACGGACCTGTGCTTTGTATAACATTAGAAGCTGCCCAGGTGTGAAGTACTGCCGGACCTTTGCGATAACGCCAAGTTTCCTGGCAGCCACCTTGGCCTTGGACTCAATGAACCGCCCAAAGTTAAGGTTCGAGGAAATCTCAACTCCCAAAAGCTGAAGGCGGTCGGAACACTCCAAGGACACATTCCGAAAAGTAGGGGCCAAGGTGAACGGGCTCCTTTTGGCGGTGAAAAGACACGCCTGTGTTTTGGCGGCATTGAATGCTACAAGATTGGCATTGCCCCATTCGGAGACTGCCTGCAGTGCAACACTCGTTCGCTCAACCATGGCCTCTCTTTCGGACCGGATTGATTCCCTACTAGCCCGAGCATCCGGCAGGTATCTCTCTACAACTGTGCTGTCATCTGCATACCCATAGATATCGGGCATCAGCAGATTGTTAATATGCAGCAGAAACAGAGTTGCAGAGAGAACAGACCCCTGAGGAACACCGGCATTAGTTGACATGGGCTCAGAAGAGCATCCGTCGACAACAACTCGGAGGGACCGTTCAGTCAGGAAGTCTTTTACTCAGCCAGTCAGACTAGGGGAAATGCCGTACGCTGGAAGCTTACTCAAAAGGCCAGCGTGCCAAACCCGGTCGAAGGCCTTCGAGACATCAAGGGAGACAGCAATCGCTTCCCCATTCTTCTCGAGGGCCTCGCCCCACAAGTGAGTGGCATACACTAGTAGGTCCCCAGTTGACCGATTGCGGCGAAACCCGTACTGTCGGTCACTGAGGAGATCGTTACCTTCCAGGTATGCCAAGAGGCGCGAGTTCAATACACGCTCCATAATTTTGCAAAGTATGGAGGTGATCGAAATCGGCCGATAGTTGGCAGGATCGGCACGACTACCCTTCTTGGGCACAGGCTGCACGTTAGCAAGCTTCCAGGACTTGGGCACTATAGCAGACCTAAATGAGAGGCGATACAAGCGCGTTAATACAGGAGACAACTCGGGCGCACATGCTTTAAGAACAATCGCTGGTATACCATCCGGACCACTAGCCTTATTCACGTCCAGACGACACAGTACTCTCAGAACCTCCTTGTTTCTAATGCGAACCTCAGGCATTGAAGCTCCGCAATAAGGTAAATTAGGTGGAGTAGCACTGCCAGTATCAAGACGCGAATTATGGGCAAAGAGAGATGCAAAGAGACCTGCTTTCTCTCTCGCCGTATGAGCCAGTGTTCCATCAGGCCTAACCAGCGGAGGCAGTGAGGGCCGACAGAAGTTCGCCTCAACCGATTTGGCAAGGGACCAAAAAGATCTGCTACCGGATGGCTGCGCAGATAACTTGTTGCCAAGATGGGTAATGCGGTCGAAGCGAGCCTTCTTGAGCGCCTTCTTGTAGGACTTGGCAGCACGGTTAAAGGCTCTCTTCTTTGAGCTTAGATCCGGAGCTCCGCGGTCACGAGCGTCAACCCAGGCGAGAAATGCCGTGTGCTTACGCTGTTCAGCTTGGACACAATCAGCATTGAACCATGGGCGAGCCGAGCCACCGACGGGCACGTCATTGAATGGGATAAAATACTCCATAGCTTGACGCACCACATCGGTTATAGCGTCCGCACAGCTCGAAGGATTGTCAGAGGAGAAGCAGACCTGCTGCCAAGGATAAGAAGCAAAGAAGTGGCGCATCTCATCCCAATCCGCTGACCTGTATCGCCACATTCGCCGTTCACCACGAGAGTCGTGATCTGGTGGGGAGAAGGACGTTACAGACTTCACCAGACAGTGGTCTGAAGTTCCCAACGGTGAGGAAACTGTTACAACACATCTGTCCGGATCAGTGGTCAGCAGAAGGTCCAAACAGTTGGCAGTATGCCCAACTACATCAGGCACCCTAGTCGCTTGCTCTACCAGCTGGGAAAGGCCCATAGAAAGCGCGAAGTTTCGCGCTTCTCTCCCAGCGTGGTCGGTCCTCTGGTATGGGAAGAGCCAGTCCTGGTGGCAGGCGTTGAAGTCCCCCAGAGCGACGAACTGAGCGTCAGGGTGCCGATGCAGCGCATTGTCAGCAGCCTCACTGAGGTGGTCAAATAAACGAGTTGTCTCCTGATCACCGCTGTGCGATCGGTAGACACAGGTGTAAACAATTTTGTCCACACCAGTGTCAACCAACAGCCATAGGGACGAGAAGTGAGGGTCTTCGAGGTGACGGAGGCGCCGGCAACAGATGTCATTGCGGACATACACACAGACCCCGGCACGCTGCAGGAAATGATGCTCCAAAGAGTATCCCGGGTAGCCGAGGTACGCCGCGTCAGTCGGACATCTGATCTGGGTCTCCGTCAAGAAAAGTAGGTGGGGCTTTTCAGTCTCAAGGTGGTAATGGACTGCATCGATATTGGAGTGCAAACCTCGGATGTTTGAGAGGTGCACTATGAACGAGAGGACGTGCGCCCGCTGTGCACACCTACTTTTCCTTTTGTAACTTTTCATATTAAGTTTATATACTGAGTGAATAGGAAGGAACACGGCAGTTGAGTGAGGTGATGCAATGATAAACCCAACAATACGACCGACGATGCTGGGCCAGAGGGAGATTGTTCTGGAGACTGCGGGGACGCCCGAACCCCCCCAGGGATCGCCATCGGGTCCTCTCGTCCGGTCGCCAACCGGCACGATGGGGCCACCCTGGGATTTTTCGCAGTTGGCGGGGCAGCCTTTCGTATGTGGCTGGCACACTACTTGGGCCCCCAACTACCTGCGGTCGGCCAGCGGAGAACCGTGCTTCGGATCCCGCTACCCTCCACGAACAAACTCCCGACACAACACCATCTGGCGCATCGCACCCGGCACACATCGCAACATAACTGCTCAGACCCGTCCTCCGAACGGCTTCACCAGACATCATGCCGGAACACGACGAATCGCTTGGCGGCATGTCTTTGTCTGGTGGGTGGTAACTTATGCCGTCGGTTGATGTTCTGACCTACCACCGAGAAAAATGTGTATAAAGAAATAGCAAAAAAGAAATTTATGTCCTACTTTTTGGATGTAACATCCGTCATATTGATTTTCTTCGTATAAAATATAGCCTCAGACCACAATAATAAAATATCTCAATCATTAAATTATACCTACGAATTATTGAAGCGCTACAGTGAAGCATATTATCTAAATGAAAATATTCATATGTTCAGAAGACAGCAGATTGAGACTCAATCCAACTTGAGCTTGCTTTAGCGATAAAGTTGAAAAACTAATAAAGAAAGGCAGATTTATAGTAGCTTAATGTGCTGTCGTCTGTACGTGAAGACTACGCTTTTGAGTTTGATGAAGGCGGCTAAAAACACGGTATTTCTAGAGGTCAGTTCACAATGCCGTCTGAAGTTCACTGACCTTGTGGTATCTAGAACTTCAGTAGGCCACGTGACAGCTACCTGCTCGCTATCGATCCAAGTGACTACGCTTAGGCAAAGTGGAACTCCTGCAGAACTCAGCTAAACTAGTCCTTTGCCGTCTAACATAGTAAGTGTCTCACACGTATGGATGTGACGTATAAGAGATACATGCTGCCTTTTTAATGGAGTTAGAAACTGGCAGGTTAGGGTTAAATTTTGAATGACAGGGGTCTAAATAGGTTATGAATTTGCATCTAGTAGAAGACAAGAAAAAAACTTTGTTAATTCATACGTTTTTAAATTACGGTTCCGTACTCAAAGGGTAGAAACGGGACCTTATGACTAAGACTTCAATGACCGTCTATCTGTCTGTCTATCAGACTGTGCTAGACAGTTGAAATTTTCAGAGATGATTATTAATTACTTTGGCGATGTAACAACGAATACTAAAAACTATATTTCTTTAGTTTTTTTTGCAATAAGTGATGCAATTTTAGCAATCGTTCTTTTTTTGGCGTTTTTCCTAGAATAATTTTCAACGTTATCCATTACAATCATAAAGCAGCTCTTAAAGAATCAATCCATGTCATTTGTATTGAAAGGTCACAAAAAGGGAACATCCCACATGAACACTTCACTTTAACAAATACAAACGAGTGACAAGTGCCTACATTTGTATCAATACAAAACCAAAAAGCCTTACAAGGATACATGTATTTTCCTACAGTCATTTATAACCGTCAAGAAATATATTTATTCGTTCCATCACTCAATGTAGGCTTTGCACGTTTTATGTTGACTTTGGGATTGTCTTTTTTCTTTTATTTTCGCATGTCCTGGGAATTACGTACAAAGTGGTTAAGCGGAGATAATTGCAATTTCCGTTCACATTGACGTCATTGTCAGTGATATTGGCTTCCATACTGGATGGCTGTTCTTGTTAGCCCGATGGCTTGTGTGGGCCAATTACCTTTTACGTGTGTTCTGTTTTTTTTACTGTATGATTGCCAAAATTATACGGTTTATTTTTATTATTATTTTATTTTCAGATTATGTAGTTTTGCCAAGAGTATAATGAGTTTATGCCAGCCAGGAGCCGCGGGTGTCTAAATTCTTCCACGGCCCCACCCTCTCGTGCTGGCCCGGTCTATCTGGGCCTCGTCTCCTGCACGGGGTAGTGGGGTGTTAAACTACCCCGTGCATCGCCTCAGAGGCGCGTGCCGACACTCGCGCGCGCCTTCGCCTCGGTGTCCATCGAATAGGGGGCGGGGACTTCCTCATGTCCCTCGCCCCTGGACTCATTCATGGGGGGCGGAAGACGGCGTTATCCGCCCTTCTTCGGCGCCCGGTGCGTCTTCTGCGGCCCGGGAAGGGAGTTGAGATCTCCCTCTCCCGTTCCACAGCTTCCTTCTGCGACATCACGTCCTAGCAGAAGGATACCACCGCGACCCACGACACTGCGCTACCGACAGCGCCAGGTCGCCTCCTAAGTAGGAGAAAAATGAAGTCATTTGTGAGGTCACGGCGCTGCTCCTCCCAAGCTACACACTCGGCGAGCGTGTGCGTCTCTGTCACTATCTGTCCTGGGTAAAAACCTCTCTCCACTTCTTCCATCGCTCGCGAGCCCGTACATCCTCCTTCTAGTTTTGACGGAAACTATCTGGCTCGTCCCGCCATCTCCAGAAATAACTATTCCATAAAACTGTCAAAATAGGCAGATACAGTTCTGCTTAAACCTACCGAAAACCGAGAATACAGGTGTGATGTTGTTGTGTTTATTTTCAGCATCTCCGATTAAAGGTATTTTTTTACATAAATGTCCTAAGGATAAAGGAACTACAATCGTAACTTATTTGCCAAACATGTAAAAAAATAAAACTTAATGGAAAAACAACTTGAACTCCTACAGTTCAGTTTACGCTACAACTTCAGTAACGTAATTTTTTTCAGTAGAAATAAAATAATATTTATTTTGGAATAAAGTTGAATATCGACTAACTTGAAATAGGGTGGAGGTGTGCACTGCGCAAGTGTGTACTTTTTATTATATACGTATGTACCTCAACTATAATAACCGACGAGGTACCCTATAAATGGTATTGCACCAAAGCAAGATGTAGAAGCAAAGAATGGAGAAAATTTTTCTATTGTGACACATACTATTGTTAATTGTTCTTATTTATTTATTCAATTATTTTACGTTTTTAATTTAAATCGGACTGTCTGGATCAATTTATCAAATAAATGAAAAAATGAATTTAATTTAAAAATTCAATGTCTGCTGAATGCCGTAGGAGGCATTCAGCAGACATTGAATTTTTCTCTTTCATCAACAAAAAATACAGCCAAGAATGTAAATGTAACTGGTAGTAAGACTTCACTGTGACCTTTTCCTATGCCTAAAACAAGGAGTGCAGTCTAGCGAAATAAGTCTCTGGGTAGTTTTGCCCCATCATAAATTTTTTCTCAAAGGGAAACACGCGGCGAAAAATTCTTACGAAACTTTATGAGACATGGCTGTCGTAATACTGGAAGACGAATACTAGAAGGGAAAATCATTTACCCTTTTATCTACTCTCATAACAAAAAATTAAAAATATAAAACCAAAAAGGAGTTTATATTGACATACTTTACCAATAGTATATCGAAAGGAAATTAAAAAATTAAATTATAACATTATTTCTCTAACAAAATAATGTTATAATAAATTTTTTTTTTCATTACTGTACAAACCATAGACAGCCATTGATATAATATTAAACTAAGGTAGATAAGTCACTAGCGCATTGAACTTGAATCGTACAAAATATCATATCTGTTTAATATTATATCAATGTTTTTTTTTGGTTTCATTCTTTCCGTTCATTTGAACGGAAAAGGCAAAGGCATAGTACGCCATACAGCCTAGACTTCAGTATGTTTTTTCTTGAGTTTTATATCCTAACTTATCCTAATTTATCCTAACATATACTAGCTTAACTTAAACTAAACTATCTCCTTTCATTTCCCGCGTGAGGCGTGTATATTACAATTATGAAACTGAATAAATAGAATTGTGTTGCGTTGGCGTTAGACGCATTGAGATTAGATAAAGTAGTGTATGAAACTGTACATAATTAGGTATTACACACTCGTGTGATACTATTAAAAAACTCGCTTCGCTCGTTTTTTAAACTCACACTCGTACTTAATACCCCTCATTATGTATCAGTATCATAAACTACTATTATATTCATATACGTATTATACAGTTTGGCTTTATTTGAAGGCAATTTTCTCCTTTATATTAATATTAAATTTAATGTTAATAGCGACACATTATTTTCCAACCCATAGGTTTGTGCAATGTGTCATATTTCATTGTTCTAATTATTTCACGCAAAACCGTTTTTTAAAATATCCAAGTGTTGACATATTTGTGCTCGTGAACAGTCACGAGCACTAATATGTCAACACTTGGAAATTACCTAATTACTTACATATATCACTTATACTATTACCTAAGTACTTACTTATATCATTTTTTTGTTTGTGACTTTTGTACTTGTTAAATTAATTTAAGGTTTGTTAATGGGAATGAGCCTAAAGTTAATTTTTTTTGCGTCCTATTTGTGACACTTTATCGACACTATTTTATATGCTTTTTGGAGGAACATATGATCTTAACATGAAGGCTACTCATCATCTACCACGTGAGCTCAGTGCTCAGTGGGGGTTGGTATACATCACTGCCTTGAATTATTGGTTAAAGGCTTATTACACAGAGTCATCATCATCGTCATCTCAGTGTTAATCCCAGTCGCATCCGTAGCTTTCAGCTTTGGAGTCTGGGGTCCGCTTTTACCAGTCTAACGGCTGATATTTTCCGTGGAGCGACTGCCGTCTGACCTCCACAACCCGAAGGCGATATCTAAGCATTACAGTTGAACCAATTCTTAGACTTTTGAGGACTCCAACAACCTGTAACGACTGCCACTAGATGTTCGTATTGCAACCGGGACCAACGGCTTAACGTGATTTCCGAGACACGACCAGACCAGTGCAAATATTCATATTCATGCATACAAATATTGCACTGTGCGGGGATCGAACCCGCACCTCCTTGCGCAAAGGCCGCTTATTACACAGAGTAAAAGCCAAAATTTGAGTTCCCTACTACCTACTGCTCCTTTCAATAGGCAATCAGTAATTACCATGATTCAAGAGTCAGACGAAGAACCTACCGTTTACAAAATTTATTAGTTCTGCTCAAGCCAAAATTTCATATTATTAAATATATTCAAAACCAATTTCTATGGTAACCAGAATAATAAATGACGATCGAAACAAGGATCCAATATACACGGTACATAAGGTATACCTCAACTTATTTGATTAGATCTTAAGGATGCTTCTCGCAGATGGCCGTCTCTTATTCTTTAGACAAAGGCCAGTTAGACTCTTGTCACCACTAGTTTCACAAGCCCTTTTAGATGAGAGGCCACTTACCCGACGTTTTCTCTTACAGCAGAGAGTCGACTCGAAACTTTTGTTAGCGTTCAGAGCTCTAAATTGACTGCTGAGGAAAGCGGACACGTGTTGAAATTATAAATGTACTCAACTCAAACTTGCTGGCCGAATGACTCTTTGTGACATAGGTGTCACCTTTTTTTTTTCCGGGGTGGAAATCCTCAATGGATGTCCGCCGCCCTGGGGTGGGCAACGGGGTCTGTCAGACTCTTACTGACTAAAACCACCCCGGTTGATTTGAAAGTGCTTAAGTCTGACACCCGCTATGGAGTGAATGCTTAGTGAATAACTGCACATTTATTTTTAGTTTTAACAACGTTACGAGAAAAGCTATATTAGTGTAATAAAAAAAAAAAAAAACAATAGAAATTATTCTGCTTACTTATTTATAATTTTATTATCAAAACGCGCGATACTACACAAAAGCAGGTTGCCTTAGGTTTGTAGAAACTAAAAAGGAAGACATTCACCCCAATGTGTCTCGTTGGCATCATATTAGCGGCTCGATCAAACTGACTTGCTCCCAAGTGACGAAAAGAATAGTTACCTTTAAATATTTTACATGTTTTGTGGTCATATTTAATTGACCCAAATTTATAGATTAGTTTTGGGATGAAGATTTTGCAGGACATTGATTTGAAATCACTTTCATAGATAATCCTTCCAGATTTTTCGTATCCATTTTTGAATCTCCATGTATATCCGGTTAAGTCCTCGTACACACTGAAGTTGGCGTCGTAGTAGAAGGAATCAGCACTGTCGTGAACAACGATGCTGGTGTTAACTTTCTTATTTTCCTCGTAGGGTGGGTCGGGTTTGGCGCAGTATTCTATCCCTTGATTAAACAATTTGTACTTCACGCAGAATAAAATTGATTGGAGATGGAAGATGATAATAAGACCAGGAATAAATCGCATTTTTATACAAATTGTGTACTATGCAATACTTACTGTCGGGAAGAGTACGACTGATGTACTAACACAGTTTTCAGTTCTGATTGACCCCGAGATCATTACAATAACATTAGGGTTCATTATCAATGAAACAATTTTACAGTCAGTGAGCATATAATGCATACAAATGTAGTTTATTTCGTAATATACACATGACACAATGACAGTGGTAATTATCTCTTCGTTAGGAGAATGCAAGGTTACTCACTTAAAATACTATAATGATAGATTCCTCTTGCGGACATGAACACATATATTTAGAAGTTTCTAGCTGCATACATGCTTTGTAATGCTACCTGAGAACCTTCACGGATATGTCCCTAGAATACCCTACCAAAGTTTCATCACAATGCAACCTGATGAATTGTAGCGGAATGCCTTGAGGACAAACATACAAACAGTGATTATTATTTATATACATAGACGGCGTTACATCGACGTGCAATTGTAAGCATGAAATCAGTATAATTATGATTGTGAATTCCAAATTACCATACCCGGTCGATATTTAAAAAAAATAATTAGACTTTTTGTATATATTTTGACTACGTAGGTATTGCACTTTTCTGTTATTATCAGTGGAGTCTAGATTTACATATGTGCTGAATTCGTGGTTACTTTTTATATGCGTCGGGTGGCACCCTGTACATACTTATAGATCTAAGTAGGAATTATGTTCTCTAACCTGCGAAGGTCCTGTCCTATAGGAGACATCTATTGGTCCGTTACTAGGTACAGTTCGCCAGAATTCGATGAACCAAATTTGTAAAAATAACAATAATTTAATTACTTGTGAGCACGCATTTGAGGGTAGTATTCGTGTGTGTCTGTATTTATGTGTTTGCAAGTGTGTAAGTGATAGTGCGTGTGACCAAGATTTCTGTAGGTGAGCGTTTTAATAGAGCTTCTCGCCATCTCAAGGGTAAATTGAAAAGTTTTGGCTACCTATATTTTTTCATCCATACTAATATTATAAATGCGAAAGTAACTCTGTCTGTCTGTCTGTCTGTTACGCTTTCCCGCTTAAGCCTCTCAACCGATTTTGATGAAATGTGGCACAGATAATCTTTAGACCCTGAGAAAGAACATAGGCTACCTATTATACCGGAAAAATTTGATGTTCCCGAGGGAAAACTAAAAAGCGCGATATAACCGAATTCCACGCGAGCGAAGCCGCGGGCGGAAAGCTAGTTTGTATATATGGATATCTAGCTTTTGGTTCATGTTGGTGTAGATAATGGTATCGGTCGCGACTTATACCTAAGTTGTGGGTCGTAGGCAGATAAGTATCTTAAATAGGATAACTAGTTTTTGGACATTGTCTGTAAGTTTGATTTCCCGAATTAATAGGAGTCTAATTGCAAATGCATACCGAGATATCGGATTACTGATGCTCTGGTAGTACTGGGATATGGACAGAGGGTGGAAAGGTTGGTATATTTGTGCGCTTTTATTGATAAATAATCATCTGATAGATGGATAGAGGGTCTTAAGCATGTAGTTGATTTTGTATGTTTAGGGCGAGGTTATTTTTCCCCAACGATAGTATCATATCACCTCGCTAAATCCCCTTCGATTTTTTTTACTGAAGTCATAATATGGTTATACAATATTGCCGTATCATCTGAATAGTTTATTATGTGACAGATAGATGCAGATAGCTGACAGAATTCCTTTATTTATTCATATATGAAAAAGAAGGGGACTGAAAAGATTTCCCTGTGGCAAACCGACAACCATATTACTTGCGTCGCTATTATGTTCACCAATCCTAATGCACTGCAACCTATTGGTGGCAAAATTTTTGAATACAGTCAGAGCAATACCTTGAACTTCGATGGTTTATAGTTTAGAAAGAAGTAGAGGGACAAAACCGTGTCGAACGTCTTTGAAAGGTGTAGAAAAAATCCTAAACATCAAATTACTCAAAACTACAAAGGGAATAGGGATGTTACTGCATGTTTAGTGAACAGTCCCTATCTGAAGCCCGATTGGTTTTGGGAAACGATTTTGTGTTTGTCGAGCAAATTGTTTAGGTATTTTTACATTATTCTTTCCAGAACCTTGGAGATAGCTGGGAGGAATGATATTGGATGGTAGTTAGTGAGTATCTCT
This sequence comes from Sesamia nonagrioides, assembly GCA_017933935.1. Classification (NCBI taxonomy): domain Eukaryota; kingdom Metazoa; phylum Arthropoda; class Insecta; order Lepidoptera; family Noctuidae; genus Sesamia; species Sesamia nonagrioides. Next base: position 3,596,512 of record JADWQK010002063.1, read on the forward strand.
GGCCCATAGATAATCTCTCCAGATTTATCGAATCCTTTTTTTAGTGTCCATGAATATCCGGATATGTCAACGTACACACTGCAAACTGGAATCAGTTGTATTGACGATAGTGATGTTTACGTTAACACATATTCCAAGCCGAGTGGGTCTAAATGAAAAATGGAAATAACAGTTTTGCAAAATTTAAACATAATATTTTTAATTTTGCTATTTCAATAAGATCAACCAATTATTTAATTTATCTTTGAGATTATACTTATTTAGTTTGTATAGTGAGATCGTTTTGTTAATTTTATTGTAAAGCCTGGAACTTAATGCGTTGTATTGTCGCTGTGCAAAACCTAATTTACTTACAGAGAGACAAAAAAGAGCACCACTTCATTTATTTAAACTTTCCTTATTTAAGGGAAGTAGTGAATGTCTTCGGAGTATCGTGCGGAGAATAAATAGCTGTCGCACCATCAAAACAAATTTTTTAATAATATCGCGGCTAATCACGTATAATCCTGAAAATAGACCTCTGTGCCCTCTCCAATTTCAGAAATAGAGGTTTGTAGGTTCAACCCCACGCAGGAATGCAATGACCCAAAATTGATTGACCCAACGCAATATAGATTGCACTCAATAGCATACGGTCAGCAGAGTGTCGAAAATTCTTAAACACGTATATTAGTTTTCGGACGCGTCCGGTGAGGGTCTTGTGGACGCCAGTCTAATCGTTCATCAACGATACGTCGACTCGAATACGACTTGTCTGAACTGATGAAGTATTTTGGCGATTTTATATACAAAAAATATTTTATGATTTTTGTGTATATCTTTGTTTTTTGTCCGAGGATAGCTTGAGGGCTTAGAACTGGTATAAAACCACAATCACGGTAAAGAGATACGTTACGATATAGTTGATTTCTGTTTCTACATATTCATAAGTGTAAATAACATTTATCGTAAACATAAAGTGACAAAGTTAAAAGACATATTTTTTTAAATTTTTTTCTGTTTCTTTGTTTCTCTTATTATGATTTAATTTTAAGTAGGGAATTACGTTTGAAAACTTTTGACTGAGTATTGTGTAGAACTTAGGGTTTAAAAGATAATTAAAAGCCTTGTGATTCAAGGCGACTCTAATTAGTGCATCAACATTAAATACCAAACAGTCCTATTTAGCTCATATCAGGGGCAGAACAAGTGAAGTGTCCGTCGTTTCACGAAGTCAAGCCTCTCTTTAATGTTTTGCGATGACCTCGCCCTGTATAATGAGGTGTTAGTACCAACAGCCACTCCAAGCTGAATGTGACACCCGCCGCCGTGGAGTGAGTGCTTAGTGAATAACTGCACATTTATTTTTAGTTTTAACAACGTTACGAGAAAGGCTGTATTTGTATATTTTATTAAAAAAAATACAGTAAAAAATATTCTGCTTATTTATTTATAATTTTATTATCAAAACCCGCGATACTACACAAAAGCTGGTTGCCTTAGGTTTGTAGAAACTAAGAAGGAAGACATTTATCCCAAAGTGTCGCGTTGGCATCATATTAGCGGCTCGATCTAACTGACTTGCTTCCAAATGACGAAAAGAATAGTTACCTTTAAATATTTTACAAGTTTTATGGTCATATTTAATTGCCGCAATTCTATAGATTAGTCTTGGGTAGAAGATTTTGCAGGACATTGATTTGAAATCATTTTCATAGATAATCCTTCCAGATTTTTCATATCCATTTTTGAATCTCCATGTATATCCGGTTAAGTCCTCGTATACACTGAAGTTTGCATCGTAGTAGAAGGAATCAGCACTGTTGTGAATAACGATGCTGGTGTTAACTTTCTTATTTTCCTCGTAGGGTGGGTCCGGTTTAGCGCAGTATTCTATCCCTTGGTTAACCAATTTGTACTTCACGCAGAATAAAAATGATTGGAGATGGAAGATGATAATAAGACCAAGAATAAATCGCATTTTAATACAAATTGTGTACTATGCAGTACGTACTATCGGGAAGAGTACGACTGATGTACTAACACAGTTCTCAGTTCTGATTGACCCCGTCAATCATTAGAATGTCATTAAGGCTGATTATTATCAATGAATCAATTTTACAATCAGTGAGCATATAATGCATACAAATGTAGTTTATTTTATATTATGTATATATATGTTATTGTTAAACCATTAAATCTCAATGACAGTGGTAATTATCTCTTCGTTAGGAGAATGTAAGGTTACTCACTTATGGGCACGCCACAATAGCGGCGGTAAGTCCCCTCTTTGGGGAGTGGCTAGAGAGGCGCCACGGCGCCCTCACCTTCCGCCTGACGCAGGTCCTCACCGGACACGGTTGTTTCGGGAGGTTCCTGTTCCGTATAAGGCGGGAGGAAATGCCAGGGTATCACCCTTGTATGGATCGCCCTGAGGACACGGTGGCGCATACGGTGGAGGTCTGCCCGGCTTGGGTAGAGCACCGGCGTGTCCTCGTAGCGGCGATCGGCGGCTATCTCTCGCGTCCGAACCTGGTCCAGGCCATGGTCCAGAGTGAGAGTGCATGGCAGGCCGTCACCTCCTTCTGCGAAGCAGTGATGCTGGCAAAGGAGGAGGCGGAGCGCGTGAGGCAACGGGAATCCCAGCGACCTCACGCCACTAGCCGCCGCAGGAGACGCCCTGGTCGGGAGATGACACTGAACTCCCAGCCACCGTAGGCGCGGGCCTGCGGGCGCTGAGCAGTGGGCAGCTCGCCGCTCGGTAAGGACCAGGCCCGAGTCGACGGCGCGTCGTGTTTCACACGCGCCTCAAAGAGATGTCAGCACGTCGTGACGGGGTCCACGAAGACCGATGCCTCCTGGGTCAGGGTTGCGGGTTGGTTAATCAAGAAACCGTGGCCCTAGCCGTCGCACAGGCAAGTGAAGAAACATGGGTTTTAGTCAGTAAAAGTCTGACACGCCCTTCCGCTCTACCCAGAGAGGGAGAAGTCATTTGATGATTTCCCATCCCAACAAAAAAAGAAAAAGAAGGTATCGATTTGTATATTTAAAAAAAGAAAACAATGAAACAATATTATGATTAATATTTATAATTCAGTTATCAAAATGCGGGCCACTATACAAAAGCAGGTTGCCTTAGGTTTATAAAAACTGAGAAGGAAAACGTTTATCCCAATGTGTCGCATTGGCATCATATAAGCGGCTCGATTTAATTGACTTGCTCCCAATTGACGAAAATAATTGTTACCTTTAAATATTTTGCATGTTTCATGATCATATTTAATTGACCCAATTCTATAGATTAGTTTTGGGTAGAAGATTTTGCAGGACATTGATTTGAAATCATTTTCATAGATAATCCTTCCAGATTTTTCGTATCCATTTTTGAATCTCCATGTATATCCGGCTAAGTCCTCGTATACACTGAAGTTAGCATCGTAGTAGAAGGAATCAGCACTGTCGTGAACAGCGGTGCTGGTGTTAACTTTCTTATTTTCCTCGTAGGGTGGGTCCGGTTTGGCGCAGTATTCTATCCCTTAGTTAACCAGTTTGTACTTCACGCAGAATAAAATTGATTGGAGTTGGAAGATGATAACAATACCAAGAATAAATCCCATTTTAATACAATTTATGTACTATGCAGTACGTACTATCGGGAAGAGTATGACTGATGTACTAACACAGTTCTCAGTTCTCATTGACCCCGTTAATCATTAGAATGTCATTAGGATTGATTATCAATGAAACAATGTACAGTCAATGAGCATATAATGCATACAAATGTAGTTTATTTTATAATATATAAGTTATTTTTAAACCATTATGTCTCAATGACAGTGGTAATTATCTCTTCGTTTGGAGAGTATTTAAGTGAGTTGCATAGGTTACTCACTTAAATACTTTTATGATAGGTCCAGATGTGGTCCAATTATGGTTGTGCAATATTGCCGTATCATTAGCGTTGGTTATTATTTTTGTGGAGGGGGGATAGCTGACAGAATGCATTGATGTATATAGGAAAAAGAAGGAGACTGAGATGACTTCTTTGTGGCAAACCAACAACCACATTGCTCGCTAATAACCTAACATAATGCACTGCAACCTATAGGTGACAAAATTTTTGAATAGAGTGTAAGCAATATCTCAAACTTCGATTGTTTACAGTTTAGAAAGAAGTAGAAGGACAGAGACCGTATGGTACGCCTTTGAAAGGTTTAGAAAAATTCCTAAACATTTGAATTTATTGTCCATCTACTACTATTACTACTTCAAGTAGGGATGTAACTGCATGTTCAGAGGACAATCCGTATCTGAAGCCAGATTGGTTTTGGGAAATCATTTTGTGTTTGTCGAGGAAATTGTTCAGGTGTTTGTACATTGTTCTTTCCAGAACCTTGGAGATCTCTGGGAGGAATGATATTGGATAGTGGTTAGTGACCTGATCTCTGGTTCATGATGTTTCCAGATTTATCGAATCCTTTTTTTAGTCTGCATGAATATCCGGATATGTACCCACTGAAATTAGCATTGTAGTAGAAGGAATCAGTAGTGTTGACGATAGTGATATTGACGTTAACTTACCTACATATATTCCAGTCCGAGTGGGTCCCGATTGGGGCAGTATTTTATCACATCGTTATTAAATTTTTACGCAGAATGAAATTGATTGGAATTGGAAGATGTTAATTACATCAAGAGTTTGTTTTATTTTAATTCAAATTGTGTATAATTTAGTAGGTACCATCGGTAAGAGTACTTATGTACGACTGATGTACATACCTACCGACACTACTACTACTGAGTTCTCCGTTCCCCGTCAATCATTAGAATGTCATTAGGGCTGATTATATCAATAAAACAATTTTATAGACTGTGAGCATATAATGCATGCAAATGTAGTTTATACTTTATTTTGTAATACATATGTTATTTTTAAACCATTTATCTCAATGACAATGGCGATTACCCTATCGTTAGGAGAATGCAAAGTTACTTAATAAAAATATTATAATGTTAGATTCCAGTTGCAGACATGGACACATGTTTTTTAAAGTTCTTGGCTGCATTCCCGGCGTGCATTGCATTGGAAGAGCCCTCACAGATGTCCACCTTAGCAAAGTTTTATCATAATCTGATGAATTGTTTCGGACTACATTGAGGACAAATATACAAATAGTAATTTTTATTTATATGGATAGACGGCGGTACATCAACGTGAAAACTGTGAAACAGTAAAACAGTGAAACAGTAGATTCTCAATTCTACATTAAAACATCCGGTCGGTTACTTGAAAAAAACTAAATGTTGTATATTTTGACTGTGTTGAAAAAAAAAGTAAAATGCTAGGTATTGCATTTTTTTGAGACTTTTTTTTACCATTAAAGCATGTTTACTCTAGGGCGTATAGAATCATGTGCTGAATCATTAGACAAATGAATACAAGTAATAACTCAGTGCACATTTGGAAAAAAGAGCAAAACCACATTTATTTATTAAATTTATCTGCTTTTTATAATTTTACTAACAATACGCGTGACTGTATACAAAAGCAGGTCGCTTTAGGTTTATAGTAACTCAAAAAGTAGACATTTATCCCAATGTGTCTCGTGGGCAACAAGTTAGCAGCTCGATCTATCTTATTATTATTCAAGTGACGAAAAGAATAATTTCCTTTCAATATATTGCATGTGTTTTTATCATACTTAATTGTCGAAATTTTATAGATTAGTTTAAGGATGAAGGTCTTGCTGGACAGTGATTTAAAATCATTTTCATAGACAGTCCTTCCCGATTCTTCTTCGAATCCATTTTTGAATCTCCATGTATAACCAGATAAGTCCTCGTACACACTGAAGTTAGCATCGTAGTAGAAAGAATCACTAGTATTGACGACAGCGATGCTGACGTTAACTTTCTTATGTTTCTCGTACGGTGGGTCCGGATTGGTGCAGTGTTCCAACCCTTTATAAATCAATTTGTACTTCACACAGAATAAAATTGATTGGAGTTGGAAGATGATAATAACACTAAGAATAAATCGCATTTTAATACAAATTGTGTATGATTTTGTAGGTCCTATCGGTAAGAGTGCTCACGTACGACTAATGTACCAGAACAGTTCTGAGTTCTGATTGACTCCGCCAATCGTTAGAATGTCATTAGTGCTGATTATCAATGAAACAAGTTTACAGTCAGTGAGTCTAATTATACCTGAAATACACTAAAAACAAAACCAGGATTTTTAGGAAAGCAAAATAAGTTTTGTTTTTTTTTTCTATGTAAATTGATCACGTTTCTTTAATGTCTTTAATGTAAGAAGTGTCTAGAACAAAGTTTCTTAGATTTCTTCATTATTTAAGGTTGAAGTAGTCATAAAACAATAAACCCCATAGTTTTAAAGACAGCATTTTCCTTACGGTAAATAAAAATGAATAATGAATAAGTCGTGGTGGCCTAGTGGATAAAACACCAGCCTCTCAAGAATGAGTATGCGGGTTTGATTCCAGCCAGGCAAGTACCAAAGCAACTTTTCTAAAGTTATGTGTACTTTCTAAGTATATCTTGGACACCAGTGACTGAAGGTGAAGGAAAACATCTTTACGAAACCTGGACTTTATAAGTCTGAAATCGCCAACCCGCATTGATAAAAGATTGATGATGAAAGATAAAAGATTGATGTTGATGATGAAATAAAAATGAATACGGATGATATATATACGTTAACTTAATTTAAGATGTATATGAACAACATTGACGCATGGCCCGCATGGGTCATTAAATGTTAAGATTTTTTCAAGAAACGTTATTTTTATAAATCCTTAAAAGTCTTTATATTGCTACTGCTGACAACAAATTTGAAAACTACTGCATTTCTGACCTACTATGCCTATGTACGGATGACAGCAGGTCAATCTACCCGAAACTGTCAAATATTCCCAATAAAACTTTAGCCTTAATGCTTTATATAAAAAGGCGAAAATGTAACAAAGAAATCTGACAGATTGTAGTAGCTTGATGTGTAGTAGCAGTACAAAGTATAGCAGTACAAAGAATAGTACAAATAATTGATGTGTAGTAGCAGTTAAAGAAATCTGACAGATTGTAGGAGCTTGATGTGTAGTAGCAGTACAAAGTATAGCAGTACAAATAATCGATGTGTAGTAGCAGTTAAAGAAATCTGACAGATTGTAGGAGCTTGATGTGTAGTAGCAGTACAAAGTATAGCAGTACAAATAATTGATGTGTAGTAGCAGTTAAAGAAATCTGACAGATTGAAGTAGCTTGATGTGTAGTAGCAGTACAATCCAAAGAGAGAAATTTATCTTTTTATAATCTTTGTTTGAATGATTATTCAAACACTAAATATTTAAATTGCTAAAAGCAAAGCTGCAGCGGTTCATGGTTATTTTGGCGTCAAAATCGATGGATACTATCCCAGCCATCTTGATTTATCAACAGTAAATTTCACAGATGTTTGCCATCAGCAGCCCTGTTAATGTCATTTAATTTTTTGTCATGTTATGTAGGACCAATTAAAGATCCCTGTAGCAGTATAGGTTATTCTATTCTTAAACGCCGATTATACAATTATGTGATAACTTTATCCGAGGTATAATTTAAAGTTTTGACAGTTATTTCATCTACAAATTGTTAAACCTCATGTTTATTTCTCAAAAGTATCTAAGCATGGAAAAATCTATCCTAAAACTATAATTGTTTCAAAAACATAAAATATTTTCTACTGAGTTTTAATATGATTATTTTACTTAGAAACAGCTGCTATTTACAAGTAACTTTACTTATGTAATATTGCTTGTATCTTTATATACCTATATCACGTATACGCTACAATGTATTGTAAGTTTCAGCAGTGAACAATCGCGAGGTAGCAATATATTTTGCACGCTTCAGCGGCTTTACGAGATCAAATATGACGGCTCGGTATATCTAGCAACTGTTCACAGAATGCACGCTCGTAGTAATGGAATATTTTATTGCTGGAATATGAGTACATATTGCTTAATTTGATGTAGAATACGTTACAATAAACGGGCCGTAATTGTATAGTGAATAAGACAACAAAAAGGTAATAATATTTTATATACACGAGGTCTAAAGAATGCGCGATATTCCTTATGTAAATCATAAAAAAATAATATTGTGTATATGCAGACTTATTCCATACTGTTATATTAACATTGTTATTTCACATCTAGTCAATACATCTAGTAGTTGTAGGTAAATATTAACATACAATGAAAATTCCGTGAAAAATCTGCCTCCGATCTATCTCCGAAGCATACCGAATCTCACCGATCTGTGAGCACACTGGGAACCATCTACCTAGCATTTTCTCAATAGGGATGTATCCAAGGTATGAAAATCACGTATACGCAATAATTAATATAATTAGTCCGTCTTATAGATAATAAAAAAAATTAAGACCCGTATTTTTTATTTTGTCGAAATTACCAAAAACTACTGAGATATAGCGTATTAAAGTTACGGAGTGGGGACTAATTACGTTACGCCGTGGTAAATTTTGTACCACGGCGTGACGTCATGCGACATTTCAAATCAATATATCTTCCTAAATATTTGAATGAAAGAAAAAATAAAAAATACGTGATCAATATTTTTTATAAATCTATCTGATGGACATTAAATATTTTTTTAGGATACAACCCAATTGTCTTTCAGTATTACTGGACTCAGCTGAATACAACATAGTGCGACTGCGTATTCACCTTCACTAGCCAGTGTACGTTACGAGAACTGGAAAAGAAAAAAATTAACGCTCTACAAATGTGGTGTTGGAGAACGAGAAGAATGCTTGGGGTATCATGGACCGAGTTTAGAATGAACGTTGCTATACTCCAAGAGCTCGGCATCAAACAGTCTCTTTCAGAATTAGTGCAATCCCGTATACTTGGATTTTTCGGTCACGTATCAAGGCGCAATAATAGCTCCATAGAACGTTTGGTCGTCCAGGGCAGAGTAGAGGGGAACAGACCTCGTGGAAGGTCACCGATAAGGTGGGCCGACCAAATCAAGTCGGCATTGAGGGGACCTGTAAATGAATGCTCCAGACTGTCGTCCAACAGAGATAGATGGAGAGAGATCGTACGGCGAGATACATCAACGTCTCGAATTCAGTTATTGGGAACACGACCGTTCTGTCAAGAAAGAAATGAAGAAGAAGAATAGGACCAAGAAAGTGGGTAATATGATACCCCTATCCAAGATTGTTTGTCAGTCTTTCTGGCTTCTGAATATCGAACAAAATCATTCTATAGTCCCGTCTACACGGTCCGTCTTGCGTGCGCAGTCCAGGCCTGTGCAGTCATGACTGTACAAAAAGATGGATCATTCGGGACTGCGCGCACTACCGTCTTGCCGTCCACACACACGCGCTTGCCTGCGCTAACTGGTTTGCACAGGCATGCTCGCAGGTAAACCGGAGCGTGTAGACGGGACTTATGACGTTGTCACTACTGGCACACAGACGTGCCCGTAGTAGCGTTTGATGAGAAACAATTGATGAACAAGCTTTGCCATTAATTTCTCTTTTATGTACTCGTAATTGAAACTCATTATTAAAGAGGGTATCCTGACCAGCTGTTTATAATTCAGTTAAATCCGGAATGGCGCCACGCGGTTTGGCCTACTTACATAATTGTTAGAAAATAATAAATCAGTCCGAGTTAATAATACTTATTCATGCGAATTATTAAAATTCACGGCCGTTTGGCCTTAATCACACGTATATGGCATGCTTACGTTGAGTACTGCTGGGTTGTTCTAGGTTAGATATAAGACTGAGGAACACTGTAAGTCCTTTTAATAGGTAAGTAGGACAAGAGTTGCGTTATTATGGGGTTGTGGGTGTGTTTCAAGACGCAGGTTTTATAGTATAAAAATGAAGTCCATAATGATAAAAAGCTGGAAATTATTAATGCTGACAAAAGGCGGAAATTTTATGCCAATATTTTCAATTTTTAGTAGACAATATGCCAGCGGCGGCGTTTCCGTCGGACTACAATTTGAGTGTCTTCAAGACTAGAGTGAATAGGCTCTTAATAAACTAGTGCGCTTTACCATCATCGATTGCGTCACTGCTTACCACCAAGCGGGATTGTGGTCAAGCGCTAGTTTATAATTAAAAAAAAAAAAATGTATTTAGGTACTGGTGTTCATCATGGATGACTTTCACCAGCCTTAGTGTAGACTTCAAGGAAGTAACGAGACAAAAAGGCATCTTATGTCCTAATGCAGCTCATAGTCTACCCCTCTGCGTAATTAAATTCAAATTCGTTCAACCATTTTAACGTGAAAGCGTAAATAACAGCATGCAAAAAATCAAATGTCTTTTTTTTTTTTTTTTTTTTAATAGTTATAAACTAGTGCTTGACTGCAATCCCGCCTGATGGTAAGCAGTGATGCAATCGTTGATGGTAAAGCACACTAGTTTATTAAGCCTATTCACTCAAAAAAACTGAGTGAATAGGAAGGAAGACGGCAGTTGAGCGAGGTGATGTAATGTTTAACCCAACAACACGACCAACGATGCTGCGCCAGAGGATGATCTGGAGACCCTCCACGACCAAACTCCCGACACAACAACATTAGGCACATCGTACCCGGCACACATCGCAACACAACTGCTCAGACCCGTCCTCCGTACGGCTTCACCAGACATCATGCCGGAACACGACGAATCGCTTGGCGGCAAGACTTTGTCTGGTGGGTGGTAACTTATGCCGGCGGCTGATGTTGTTGTCTACCACCGAGAAAACATGGCTCTAAATCCAATCAATACTTGGGTGAAAGAGTAAAAGATATATTATTGCCATATATACATACAAACTTTAGCGTTTATAATATTAGTATTTCTATGTATTGTGTCTGTATCTAATGTTGGATATAACTTTTCACTGCTAGCAAGTTTTCTTCTGTAACAGCCGTCAAAAGGCGACCACTTCTTTCTTCATCCCCCAAAGTTAGTCGACCGCGCTTAAATTCATTATACCACCGATACACGGTTGCCTTAGAAGGGCCTTTATCCATGAATTTCATTTGAAGTACGATTCATCTGCTTTTAAGCGACATTTGAAATCGTAAAAAATCATAGGGCTAAAATGGTCTCGACGCAAATCCATTTTTCAAAAAGACGCAATAATTTTAATTAGTTCACAAAAATGTGGAGAGAAGTTTTGAATTTCGAACGTACCTATTTTTGTTTCTTCTTTGGCTTGGCACGGTTTGTGCATTTAAGCCGGTAGCTATTTTAGTCATATGTAATCATATTTTTTAAATATATATTTGGCCAGTTTCTCTTACATAAAAACTATTTGTCAATAAAATCCAATATAGTTCGTGAAATATGACTTTATTAGAAGGAAAAAAGCCCCTACAAGCGACAGTGACAGCTAAAAGTTTGATGTAACCCCACCCTTAAAAGGGAGGGGACAACCATGGATTACGTTTCTGTGGAAAGCTTAATGTGTTCGGATCCAGAGAAGAAAAATTTCCAAGCCTCTTTAATACCACACAGTACTTTTTAACTTTTACTGCTGTAAATTATTTTGATTTTTTTTTTTAATATATTATAAACTAGCGCTTGACCGCAATCAAATCAAATCAAATTTGTTTATTTAAAATTAACCATTACTTGGTACTTTTGAATACTCAATGTCGGTCAGTCCAAGAAAAGTGAAGCTAAATTGCACGTTCCAAAGCATAGATCTCTATGGAGAAGAACGTGCAAGAAATTTCATGGACATAATATTATATGGGTTACATTTCCTCGTTACATATTTATGTTGCTTCTATCATGTGAGCACAATGTAAAATTAATTAAAATAAAGAATTTAATTAAGCCCACTGGCAGCTGAGAGATGACTAGTCTCCACTGACGGCCGCCGTTCACGAGCATGACGCGCGCATCAGCCCTACTTAGCTCAACCATATTGAAGGGAACGAAATGACCCAACAACACGCGCCACCATCAGCAAGACATTTGAGTGAGCATGACAAACTCTCAACTGCCAATATCGTAATATCAAACAAGTTACATACATATATATATATATATATAAAAACAAGCCATAGTCCATGGTGCCTCACATTCACAAACTTGGAAAGTGCTTTTACATTATATAATACTATATTCCTTGCAAAATCACGGTAGCAAAATATTGTGCACAATGCATATAATAATGCATATTTGGAAAACAAAAAAAATGGGGAATGGTATCTCTTCCAAACCTACAAAATTGTCTGTGGCTGTGGAGCAGGACTGGCATTTATCCAAGCATTTTCATCAAGGATATAATCTTCCAGTTTATAATAATGCATGCTTACAGAGCGTGCGTTTAATGCATGTTTTAAATTTGGACTCATTGAGTTGTTGAATCTCTAGCGGTACTTTATTATAAAATTTTACACAGTACCCCATAAAAGAACTATTTACTTTAGCCAGTCTGAACCGAGGTTGATCTAAATTGTTTCTATTCCTAGTATTAAAATTGTGCCTGTCATTTATCTTATTAAAAAGATCAATATTTTTCCGAACATAAATATTGTTTTCATAAATATGGACAAGGACAAGGACCGTAAGGATGTTTATTTCTTTAAATAGTTCCCTAAGAGAATAGCGTCTGCGGATATTATGTTTCGCAGCTTCTTTCTTTGCGATTTGGTTAACAAATTGTAGATGTGTACCACGCATCAGCCTATCACACGGATTTTTTAAATACATTTTTTTTTTTTTTAAACACTGGCAACTTACTTTTACCCCCACTACCCCCACTCTGCTGTTGCTGCCGGTTCGAACGGTCGGCGCGATCTGCTCCTCATTATGTGTTTCCGTGCCGAAGCCTACGCACGTCATTGGGAAAGAACCCTGCCGCACCATTATTTGAATTTGAACATGGGGAAGAAACGGAAGTACGAGGACTCTGAAGAAATCATTAGGTGAAAAATTAGGAGGTTAAATGAAAAACTTAAGAAACGAATTATTTATTCTGATGAAGATACAGATCGTAAGTGATTGATATTCATTCAATTATTGCGTTATTTCCTAATTTTGGCTCTTAACTTTCCAAGATGCGAACAACTGCCGTTTATACTTATTTAGTATGAATAACTGGGTTGTATCCATCCACTTTTATTATAAACTGATGCGTAACTGCCAATACTCTGGGCTTTTACCCTCAAAGATGCGAACAACTACCGTTTATACTTATTTAGTATGAATAACTGGGTTGTATCCATCCACTTTTATTATAAACTGATGCGTAACTGCCAATACTCTGGGCTTTTACCCTCAAAGATGCGAACAACTGCCGTTTATACTTATTTAGTATGAATAACTGGGTTGTATCCATCCACTTTTATTATAAACTGATGCGTAACTGCCATTACTCTGGGCTTTTACCCTCAAAGTAAAAAAAATGCGAATAGCTATTCGGGGCTATTTCAATTTAATAGTTTTTACAAGAACTTTTCGTTCTTGCTGGCTGCTCATACCAACTCGAAACCGAAGCTGCAGTGGCTGGCGTGGAGACTGTTCCTGACCCGCCGCCAATGCAAGATACTGACGCTGATGGCTTGACGGGCGCAGTCGAAGACGCCGTCCTGGACACTGACATCCTAGCGTTGCTAGGTGAAGCGCCAGAACCGGAGACTAAACTTCAAACCCCTGCATCAAAAGTAGCGGGCAAGCAGTATGCACGGAAGAGTCAGCCCGGCCACCGCCAGCACCAGCAGCAGAGCAGCCGGGCCCCGCCACCACCGCCGCGCAGAGCAGCCCGCGAGCGCTTACCGCCGCCGCACGCCTCACCGCCAGCACCAGCAGCAGAGTAGCCGGGCCCCGCCACCACCGCCGCGCAGAGCAGCCCGCGAGCGCTCACCGCCGCCGCACGCCTCACCGCCGCGTCGTGGCAGAAACGTCCAAGCTCGCCGCTAACGCAAAAAGAGGTACTGTACGCAGGACGTTTACGTTTTTTCTCACAAAGGTGGGCGAACATTATAAATGATCCTATTGTCTTATTATGGGCCGAAGGCTACACTATTCCTTTCAATAACCCACCAGTCCAGAGTAACAGTATTGTTTCATATACAAAATCACCCCAAGAGGCCGCAGATTTTCAAAAATTTTTAATTAAATTACTTAAAATTGGGGCAATTCGTAAATGTACTTACGAAAACTCAATTTGTATCTGGTGTATTCTTAGTACCGAAACTTAACGGAGAAAAAAGATTTATACTACATCTGCAAGGAGGTCAAGGAATAACTAGCAAAGGAATATTTTTTTCCCAAAAATTGCTAATTGTTGGTACCGCCTCTATGAAATCCGGAGGCTAAAACCGCATTGACGGAACTCTTAAAAACGGGATTTCTCGCTTATGTATAGGCAGAAATAAATAGGTACTGCACTCGCAGCGTTAGCTCCGGTTATTGAAGTCTAATTTCGAAAACTTCAACCAAAATGGGAAAGAAATTTGTTATTTCATCCATAAGTACCGGTCTTCGAGATACCCTCGTAAATTCATGCACAGATAAATATTTTTTTGGCGACGTTATGTCCGAAAAAGTAAAACATGCCAATAATGTGCAAAAATTGGCAGAGGCCCGTAAGGTTACGCAAAAGACACAAAAATCAACTTAAACTAATAGTTACAAAAAATAAAAACCTAAACAGGAAAGTCATTTTAAGATAGAAGATTATCGCACTGCCTCAAAATTAATAACACCAAACTGTTTCATATTTAAAAGACGCTTATTTTTTAATCAATGTTACTAAATCACATCGAAAATACTTGCTTTTTTTTTTTTTTAATATGGCATCTCGTAGTTGACCTTGAGAGGCCGGTACTACTTAACCGGACTATCCTGTGGCTGCCTTAAGTGAATTTAAAGCCTCCAGCCAGGGCTACTAAAAGCTAAGCGACTACACGCTAAGGGCACCCCCTGTGGGGTACGAACCTCGGCTTAGGGTGTCGCTAGAAGAACAGCAAGGGACGGCTGGATCGAATTTTTTATTTTTATTTCGGTTTGATGACCGCGGCGTTTCCTAGTACTAGCTCTGAGAAGAAACGTCCGAAACAAACTCAGAGGTCATAGTTGGGAATTTATATTTACTGGCTCAGCTGCGGCGCGGGCTGGCCTACATCGGACAAGGGACGGGGGGGGCGATTACTACGTTGAACGCGTCGCGTCGGACCTCGGCGGCGAGGTCGGTAGGTCGGTTTTTTGTGTTTTGTACTAGTGGCCCTATTGGCCTCTTGGAGGAGGGTAATGGGGTCATCAGGGTCGGTGAGAGCATGCCTAGGTCGGCGAAGCTTGCTAATTTTGGAGGGGGAGTAATTTACTGCCGCGACAACCAGAGGGTTGTGATGTACAGCGGCTGTGTCAAAGAAACGCTTGGAGAGGCGTTTCATGAAATGCTGGATAGTGGGGATTTTGAGATCTAGATGGAGGATCTCATTTCGGACGAACCAAGGGGCGTTTGTTGCTCTGCGAAGAAAGCGGTTTTGGAGTGTCTGCATCCTATGGATATGACTGGGCTTGGCGTGTGCGAAGACTACACAGGCGTATGTCATGATGGGGCGTATGCAGGCTGTGTACAGGCGCATTTTGCACTTGAGGGACAGCTTGCTGCGCGGATTGAGGAGAGAGTGGAGACGAGAGAGAGCGTAGGCGGCGCGCGAGCGTACCGTCCTTATATGCTCTCCGAAGGTGAGGTGTTCGTCTAGGATAACACCTAAGTATTTGGCTCGCTTTTCCCAAGGGATCGGCTTGTCAGACATGATGATTGGTCGGGGAAGGGTGGGTTTGCGCGGCGGTCTCGAGTAGAGTACCGCTTGGCTCTTTTCGGGATTGACTTCTATTCTCCATTTTTTAAACCAGTCAGCAAGAGCGTTGACAGCGGTCTGGAGATTTAGTTTTATTTGATTGGGGTTGGTTCCTGAGCAGTAAATGGCTGTGTCGTCTGCGAAGAGAGCGAGGTGAGCCTTTTTACTTTTGGGGATGTCGCTGGTGAATAGCGTGAAGATCAGAGGGGCCAGTACGGAGCCCTGGGGGACTCCGGCCCGGATGAGGTGGGAGGGGGAGACAGCTCCTTCGGTCTTGTAGCGGAAAGTTCGGTTTGACAGGAAGTCTCGCAGGATGAGCACGAGACGGTCAGGCACGCCGAGTTGGTACAGCTTGTATATTAAGCCGTTGTGCCAGACTTTGTCAAAGGCTTTCGCTATATCGAAGTAAATAACACCTGTCTTCATACCACGTAGGAATCCTGCGTGAATATGCTCGGTGATGCGGAGGACTTGTTGGACACTGGAGTGCCGAGAGCGGAACCCGAATTGTTCGTCGGGGATGAGGCCCTTGTTCTCGGCAAAGGCTCTGAGACGCTTATAAATAAGCCTTTCATATACCTTGCCGAGGACTTTTAGCAAGCTGATGGGACGATAGCTCGAAGGCTCAGATCTTGGCTTGCCGGGCTTAGGAATGCCTATAACGGTCGCTTCCTTCCACGTTTGTGGGAAGATATTGTTGCCCATGGCTCCATTGAAGATGGTGGCCAGTAGGATGATCAGGTGGGCGGGGAGGAATCGGATCACTTTGTTGGTGATGCCGTCAGAACCGGGAGCTTTTTTGGGTTTGAGGCCTCTGATAATATCCTGCACTTCGTCTGGAGTGACGGGAGGCAGAGGATCTTCAGGGTCTTCGACGGGTGGGAGGGAAGCTCTGCGTTCGACCTCTGCGTCAACCTTCAGGAGGTGAGCTGGGTCTACTGGTTGAGCGCTAGGGGAGCATTGGGCTTCTAGGCTGATGGCTAGACATTCAGCCTTGTCGTCATCGTCAAAGGCGATGGTTTTATCCGGTCGGATTAAGGGGGGAATGGTGACTTCTTCTCTGGATTTGAGTTTCCTTTGAAGGTCCCAGAAGGCTAGGTGGTTTGGCTCTAGTTCGCTCAGCAACTTGTCCCAGCTGGCTTCACGCCACTCCTTTATGCGCTTCTTTACAGTTCGCTGCAAGTAGCGCATATGAGCTTTGTTTGCGTTGCAGGGGAAGTTGTTGTAGGCCCGGACGGCTGCATTCTTCTCGGTCAGTAGTTCACGTATGTCGTCAGGGAGCTTTCCGCGGCGGTAGTCCGTCGCCGAGATCTCCCTTGAACAGTCGTTCACGACTGACTGTACGTGTTCTGTGAACGAGTCTATTGCGGCCGTCGTGCCCGCGATTGAGTCCAAAACAGCGGGAATAGAGTCTAAGTGGGGGGATCTGGTAGATTTCAGACATTCGCCTACTTTCTTCCAGTCCGTTACCACTTTGGTCATGGGGCGTTGGTCAGGGTCATAAAGGCCAACGCGGGGAGCCAGTCGGATGATGACTGGTCGGTGGTCGGAGTCAAGCTCGTGGGACACTTCAATAGAGTCTAACCGTAGGTTGACATTTTTCAGAAGTGCCACGTCGAGGACATCGGGGGTTTGACCGGGGGCAGGAGGAAAGTGAGTTGGGGTCAGAGGGCCCACAACATCAAAGTTGAACAGGGAGGAGAGGTCAAATAGGTGTCTGCCTCTGGTGTTGGTCCTGGTGCTGTTCCAGGCAGTGTGCTTGGCATTGAGGTCGCCGGCTATGATTACGGAGTCACTCATTCCAAGAAGAAGGGAGATGTCATCTGACAGAAGCGCATAGTTTTCAGCAGAACTAGTGGGGGGGAGGTAGACCGATACTATGGTGATCGGCTGGTGACCTGTCATGCCAATTCGGCAGGTTGACACTTCGAGTCTTGAGAGGGGGGGAGGGTCCATAGGGATGCAGTATAGGGACTTTTTGTAGTATATTAGGGTGCCGCCCTTGTGGCATCTTGTCCTGTCATTACGTACTAGGCGGTAGTTCGCAATGCGGGGGTCACGATGATTGGGCTTAAGGAAGGTCTCTTGAACGAGAAGAATGTCTATTTGGTGGTCCCGGAGGAAGACAGAGATCTCAGATTTCTGGTCTCTGATGCCGTTGGCATTATAGTATGCCAGCTTGTGGGATCGGGGCTTGGTTCGTTCGATTTTCCTGCTATCCATTATTGGGAGCTAGGGGGGACAACCGATACCTGCGTTTCAAATCACGCACTTATCAAAACTCTCACCGGTGATTGTACGAATTCACTTGCCTCCCATTTGGTTTATGTACTTGTTACTAGTTATGTACAGGTTATGTACAGCACCATACATTTTTACTAAATTACTTAAACCCGTAATAGAATACTTACGAAATAAAGATTACATATTCGCTATATATTTAAACGATATCCTTTGTTTCGGCCAATCATATAAAGAATGTAACGATAACGTTAATTACACAATGAAAGTTTTGACAGATCTAGGTTTTATAATCAACACAGAAAAAAGTTCACTTACCCCAAAACAACAATGCAAATTTTTAGGTTTTATTTACGATTCAAAACTTATGACACTATACCTTCCTGACAAAAAGAACAGAAAAGGACACACAAACGAAAATGCAAACTTCGCAATTTTGCTAGAATAAATTGGTCTGCCGGTTTGTATTGCCCCGCGGTTCAATATTCTGGGTTATACACTAAATTGTTTGAACGTCACAAGTACCTGTGTTTACAAAATAATGACAGTTATTCAACAAGAACAAATTATTCACCTACCCAGCAATTTTAAAAATTGCAAGATGATTTTTGTTTGTGGTTAAATCACATTGATAGTGCTTGTTCGCCTTTTAGATTTAATCAATTTAGTTTCGAAATATTTTCCGATTCGAGTTTAACTGGCTGGGGCGCTTTTTGTAATAATAAGGAAGCGTCCGGTTATTGGAAAAATGACGAATCTTGTTCACACATAAATGAATTAGAATTAAAAGCTGTTTTCCTCGCACTTAAGATTTTTGCAAAGGATCTTTATAATGTAAGTAGACATTTTATTGAGAATCGACAATACAACGGCTATTTGTTGCATTCACCGTATGGGAAACGTGCAGTACCCACATTTAAACAATGTATCCAGAGAAATCTGGCAATGGTGTGTGTCCCGAAAGATATATATTTTTGTATCTTACATAAATACCAAAGATAACTGTGAGGCCGATATTTTGTCTAGAAAGGCATTTCAGGATACGGAATGGGAATTGGCAGACTATGCTTTCGAAAAAGTTTTGTCAGGTGTTTGGCCTTTTTTGAAATAGATTAGTTAGAGAGTCGCTGTAGTGCCAAATGTATATTACTTGGAAGATCGACCCTGACGCATGGACTATCGACGCCTTTACTGTGTCCTGGACATAATTATATTTTTATGCTTTTCCCCCCTTTATTTTAATTTTAAGTGTTACGAAAAATAAAAGCCGACAAGGCAGAAGAAGCAGTAGTTGTACCATATTGGTCATAACAACCCTCGTTTCCTTTGTTTAAGACTAGCCTGCCCATCCTTTATACATTTCAGTCCTGACGTTAATCTTTTGCCAGCTCCTTTCGGAACACCCAACAATCTTCACAAGACACTTCGCTTAGTTGCCGCCAAGTTATCCGGCAAAAATATCTGAAGATATTAATACCAGTGAAGTCGGTTAGCATTATGATCAATTCGCTTTCAGATAACACGTACAAGCAATATGACACTTGTACTAGACCCTGGTTAGAATATTGTAAACAAAGCGGTTGTGACTATTTGGATACCAATGTTACCGTAATTTTAGATTTCCTTACAAAAGTATTTGATAAAGGTGCCAAATATGGCACAATTAATTCGTACAAATCGCCCTGTCAATATTATTTCCAAATATATTACAGGACTCACTAATAAAAAGGTTTATGAAAAGAGTTTTCAGATCAAGACCATGTCAACCAAGGTATAATATGACTTGGGATACTGATACTGTTCTTGGCTATTTATCTGAACAACCTGGAAACTCTTTCAAAGTATTCACTTACCTTGTTGGCTCTAGTAACTGTTTATAGAGTATAAACATTTTTCACAAATAAAAATAAGCAATATTAATGTCATTAATCAAAACCTAATTACCATTAAAATTCCAGATTTAATAAACACCTCGAAACCGAATTCTTTTCAACCCTTTTTGAAATTACCTTTCTGTAATGAAAAACCTAATATATGTCCAGCTACCTGTTTACATGACTATATAAATAAAACAAATTCCATTCGACAGACTAATAATGATTATTTATTCATCAGTTACAAGAAACCTTATAAGAAGGTGTCATCCCAACGGTTGGATTATGAAAATATTACAAAAGAGTGGTATTGATATTTGTATATTTAGTGCGCATAGTACTCGTCATGCAGCCACATCCAGAGCCAGCAGCTCAGGTGTCAGTATTGATGTGATTAGAAATACTGCTGATAAAAGATCGATAGTCGAGGATAATTTGCAAGCTCAATATTAAATTCTACAGATTAATACATATAAATCTGTTGTTACGTTTATCTGTTAAATGAACATCTGTTATGATTTGCTTATAAAGAGGTGTTCGAAAATTTCATATAATATTAGTAAAAACTATTCATTTATTATGAAATAATTTGTTTTATAAAAACTTAAGTACCTATATAGGTATATTTTATATTTGTCACCTCTAAACATCCTACAATTTGTTAACCAAATCGCAAAGAAAGAAGCTGCGAAACATAATTAAAAATCAAACGAACTTACCAAGTGAAGTTCGATGATAATTATGTGAGCAGCTTCTTTCGACGCGATTTATATACACCCACCCTATTATATTACATTTTGCTATAAGTACTTATGCCCTACCCTAACATACATACAAATACAAAATATACATATATAATTATACTTTCAACTAAAATGAGGAGCAGATCGCGCCGACCGTTCGAACCGGCAGCAACAGCAGAGTGGGGGTAGTGGGGGTAAAAGTAAGTTGCCAGTGCATAAAAAAAAAAAAAAATGTATTTAAAAAATCCGTGTGATAGGCTGATGCGTGGTACACATCTACAATTTGTTAACCAAATCGCGTCGAAAGAAGCTGCTCACATAATTATCATCGAACTTCACTTGGTAAGTTCGTTTGATTTTTAATTATATAAGGCTCTGTCAGCTCTTTTCTGCAGAATAAAAATAGACTCTATGTCTGCAGCCCGTCCCCAAAGCAAAATACCGTATGACATGATACTATGAAAGTAGCTAAAATAGACTAGTCTCACAGTATCTACATCAGTAAATTGACGGATTTTTCTGACAGCATATGCTGCTGAACTAAGCCGTCCTGCCAGAGATGTTAAATGAGGCCCCATTGTAGCCTCGAGTCAAGCGTGATCCCCAGAAAAACCGTGTTCTCGACGAATTCGAGTTTCTCCTTGTTCAATGCTATATCGGAGTAAGTACTTTTAACATTTGGTAACGCAAATCTTATACACTTTGTCTTTTTTGAATTTAGTACTAAATTATTAGCGGTAAACCAATTTTGGACTTGCTGTAAAGCATTGTTTACATCCTCAAGGTTTGAGCAACGTCTATTGATTTTAAAAATTAACGAAGTATCATCAGCAAACAATACAATATGTGGTTGTTTTTTTAATAGATGCGGTAGATCATTTATATATACTAAAAAGAGGAAAGGACCCAGAATTGTGCCTTGCGGTACACCCATTTTGACTTTCAGATCCGGAGAATTGACACCATTTATCTGAACTTGCTGTTGTCTATCAATTAAATAAGATTTTACCAAGCTAAGTGCAAGTTTACCCAGCCCATAATGTTCAAGCTATAAAAGTAAGGTTTCATGATTGACACAATCAAAAAGCCTTTGACAGGTCACAAAAATCCCTATCGTATCTTAGGCTTCTTTCCACGCTGCAAATATATGTTTTAATAAAGTGACACCAGCGTCAGTCGTACAACGTCCTCTGGTGAAACCATACTGTTGATCGTGAAAGATTGTATTGCTGTTAAAATGATAAAGCATTTGATTAAGCATAACTTTTTCAAACACCTTAATGAAAACAGGCAATACCGATACGGGTCTGTAATTATTAGTGTTCTTATGGTCACCGGATTTAACCTTACTGTATGTCATTATATCTGGAAAGACGCCTTGATCCACACACAAATTAAATATTAAAGCCAAGTATGGTGCTATGATCTCAATTATGGATGTGCATACTTTAACAGACATTCCCCAAAGGTCTTCGGTTATTTTGACTTTTATTTGCCGGAAAGCCTTTATGATTGTCATATGGTTTATATGTTTGAATTGAAATTCAACCGGACAGCCTGGCAAGTTTGCTTTTAATAAATCAATCGAGGCTTCTGGGTAGGAATTTAGTGCTTCCGTTGTCCTAAGAGGTATATTGGTGAAATAATTTACAAACTCTTGAGCTACCTCTACGTTAGAACTTTTGGAACCATATGGAGTCTCCAATAAATAACCTGTACTGCGTAATTTATTCCTACCAGTTTCACTATTAATAACTTTCCACAGTCTTTATTTTGTTGTATGCCGATTTGATCTTGTCGCTAATTTAATCCCGATTAATCCCGCCTGAATCGCAATCGTTGATGGTAAAGCGCACTAGTTTATTAAAAGCCTATTCACTCTAGCCTTGAAGACACACAAATTGTAGTCTGACGGAAACACCGCCGCGGCAAATTGTTCCAGTCCCGCGATGTACGCGGAATAAAGGAGGAGGCGAAACGCTTCGTCCGGATCGTAGTGGTGTTAACAACGTAAGGGTGGAAACTAGCCGTACAACGGGTCGTCCGATGGTGGAACGGAGATGGGGGAATTAAATCATGCAATTCCGTCGCACACTCCCCAAAATGCATCCTATAGAACATCGAAAGGCTGGCTACTCTACGCCTATGCTTTGGAGACCATATCGAGTTAAATCAGGGTCACCAATCAGCTCTTCGCACGCCTCTCCACTGAAACCACTTTCTAGGTGACACTTAGCACCACCAAAGACTCCAAAGCTGAAAAGGCTTCAGATGCAACTGGGATTAACGCTGGGACGATGATGATGATGACTTAGCAGCACCAGCCCAAATGTGGCTTTCTTGTTTACTTTTTGAAGTGGAAACTTCTTAAGGGACCCGGACGGTGAGCTTGCTCCATGCGTTGAGGACATTTGTTAGATGGGGAAAAAGCATTGAATTCGAATGAGCGTGATTGACCTGCCACCATGATCGACTGACTGTTTGTGAATGTTTAAATATTTGTAAACGCACCCACGACGATCATCATCATTTCAGCGTTGATCTCAATCGCATCCGAAGCTTTTTCAGCTTTGGAGTCTCGGGTCCGCTTTGCGAGTCTAAGTGCTTTTGGCTAAACTTCGATATTTTCCGTGAATCGACTGCCGTCTGACCTCCGCAACCCGAAGGAGATATCGAAGAATTGCAGTTAGACTAATTATTGAACTTTTGAGGTCTCCAACAACCCGTAATAACTGCCATTAGATGTTCATATGGCAACCGGGACCAACGGCTTAACGTGCTTTCCGAGGCATGACCAGACCTTTGCAAATATTCATATTCATGTATACAAGAAGTTGCACTACGCGGAGATCGAACCCGTGCCTCCTTGCGCAGCGGCCGCGTCGCTACACGATTACAGAAGTAATAAGTAAAGCCTTGTGTGGAGCAATGTTAAAAAAAAAAAAAACAAAAAAATAATATGAAAAATAAACGCAAGTAAAATCGTAAATTAAAATAAAAAGTTTAGTTTTCCTTGTTATATCAAGCATTATTCCTCAAAGCGTGTTGTTATGTTTCTGGGTTAACCCTGCTCTCGTCAGGGAATCCAGATTCCTGTAGTGTTATTTCTCTGTTCTCGTGTATAGCGGTGGTTTTCCACTTGATGTAATCCCTTAGAATCTCACGACGCCCCAGGAATCTGGCTTACCTGTCTGTAATTAAATTAAACTTAAGTTTGTGAGTCAAAATCTGCACCCTAATTGCGTAACCCACTACTAATCTCTTTGAACAAGTTTAAAGCTATATGTTGAAAAATGTATCTGTTCAACTTCCTATGTAAATAAAGTAATTATGTGGGGACTCTAGTGCCGAGGAATTTGGGAAATAGGTATTTGAAGAAACTATTGCCGTCGCACTGCTTCCAACCTCTCCCGGTAAAGTGCGAAAAGGATAGTTGCAGCTCAGGTTGATTTTACCTACAAAAACGTTGACCAAAAGACGTTTCGTATTCCACTGTTTTCTTTTTCAAAACACGACAGATCTCAACTGCCCCATAGGTATATAGGAAGATATAGGTAATAAAGACAATTTTTGATTTAGGTATTCGTTTGCGAGTAATTCAAGTTTGAAGCACATTTTTATGTTAAGATACTGCTCTCACCCCTATAAAAGTTAAATGGCTGGCGAGTATAATGAGGTGTTAGTACTAACAGCTACTCCAAGCTGAATGTGACACCCGTTATGGAGTGAGTGCTTAGTGAGTAACTGCACATTTATTTTTAGTTTTAACAACGTTTACGAGAAAGGCTACATTAGAGTATATTCTAAAAAAAAAAAAAAAATAACAATATAAATTATTCTGCTTATATATTTATAATTTTATTATCAAAACGCGCGATACTACACAAAAGCAGGTTGCCTTAGGTTTGTAGAAACTAAAAAGGAAGACATTTACCCCAATGTGTCGCGTTGGTATCATATTAGCGGCTCGATCTAATTGACTTGCTCCCAAATGACGAAAAGAATAGTTACCTGTAAATATTTTACAAGTTTTGTGGTCATATTTAATTGACCCAAATTTATAGATTAGTCTTGGGTAGTAGATTTTGCAGGACATTGATTTGAAATCATTTTCATAGATAATCCTTCCAGATTTTTCGTATCCATTTTTGAATCTCCATGTATATCCTGTTAAGTCCTCGTACACACTGAAGTTAGCATCGAAGTAGAAGGAATCAGCACTGTTGTGAACAACGATGCTGGTGTTAACTTTCTTATTTTCCTCGTAGGGTGGGTCCGGTTTGGCGCAGTTTTCTATCCCTTGGTCAATCAATTTATACTTCACACAGAATAAAATGGATTGGAGTTGGAAGATGATAACTAGACCAAGAATAAATCGCATTTTATTACAATTTGTGTACTATGCAGTACGTACTATCGGGAAGAGTACGACTGATGTACTAACACAGTTCTCAGTTCTCATTGACCCCGTCAATCATTAGAATGTGATTAGGGTTGATTATAAATGAAACAATTTTACAGTCAGTGAGCATATAATGCATACAAATGTAGTTTATTTTATAATATATAAGTTATTTGCAAACCATTTAGTCTCAATGAAAGTGGTAATTATCTCTTCGTTAGGAGAATGCAAAGTTACTCCCTTAAATACTTTAATGATAGGTTCCACTTCCAGATGTGAACACATATTTTTAGAAGTTTCTCAGTGTGCTGCACACATGCGTTGCTATGCCACATGAGAACCTTCACGGACGTCCCTAGAACACCCTAGCAAGATTAATTGTTTCGAAAGCAATGAGGATACACATACAAACTGATTTTTATTTATATTGATAGACGGCGGTACATCGACGTGCTAATTGTAAGCATGGATTTAGTTTATGATTCTGATTTCCACATGAAAATATCCGGTCGGAATTAAATAAAAAAATATAGCTGTTTGTGGATACATTTTTACTGCTTAGGTTTTGAAATTTTCTGAGAAACATTTTTTTTTAGCCGACCCAACATTATCAGTGTGGTCTAGAACATATGCTGAATTCATGGTTACTGTTTGCGTGTCGGTTGGCACTAGGGGTCGCAAACCGGGATACCGAATTTCGAAAATACCGGAATACCGGGCCAAATTTAGGTTTAATTAATACCGGTATTCATTTCACAAAAACCGGGATATTCGGTATTTTCGGTTTTAGTAAAATAAATAAAAAACAAATACAAATAAGAGCAAGTTACACGCCATTTAATTCAAATTACGCGTGCGCGAGATCATTCATCTTACGACAAGATCGATGAATCACACTGCCTCCACCGGTTAAGCTTGATGGAACTCTGGCTCATACGGCGGGAGAGAAAGTAATCTCTTTACATCTCTCTTTGCTTACAGTTCGCGCCTGGATACTAGCAGTGTTACTTTACTGAACTTGCCTCAATGCTCGAGGTTCGCATTAGGAGCAAGAAGGTTCTGAGAGTACTGTGTCGTCTGGATGTGAATATGGCGAGTGGACCAGATGGTATACCAGCGATTATTCTCAAGGCTTGTGCGCCCGAGTTGCCTCCTATATTGTAGCGCTTATATCGACTCTCTTTTAGGACTGGTATAGTGCCCAAGTCCTGGAAGCTTGCCAACGTGCAGCCCGTGCCCAAAAAGGAAAGTCGTGCCGATCCTTCCTACTGCCGACCGATTTCAATAACCTCCAAGCTGCAAGATTATGAAGCGTGTATTGAACTCGCGGCTCTTGGCATACCTTTAAAGTAACTCCTCAGTGGCAGCGCGCAGAGCGTACGAATGTTGCACTACAGGCAGTTCCCAAATGGGGCGAAGCCAATACTGTGGCATGCAACGCCTGGCAAAACACAAGCTTCTATTCACCGTCAAAAGGATCCCGTTCAAATCAAATCAAATCAACTCATTTATTTCAAATAAACCAGTTACAGGCACTTTTGAATTGTCAGAAGGTCGGTCAGTCAATAAGATGAAGCTAGTCGCCCATTCCAAAGAGTAGGTACCTAAGGAGAAGAACGGGCAAGAAACTCCATGGACACTCTTTTAAATTTTTAAGTTATTGTTACAAATATTTGATTACATCATTCATGTTGAAATCAACCATATGAGAACGATGCAGAAATATATTGTACGCTGAGAGCGTCCATTAAGGAAAACACACAAAAATCAATTCAGAAATTAAAATACGCCGGGCAGCTAAGAGATGACCAGGCCCCTCTGACGGCGTCCGTTCACGAACATGACGTATGGATCAGCATCATTCAGCTCAACCATATCGAAGGGAACCCAATGACCCAACACACACGCCACCATCAGCGAGACATTTGAGTGAGCATGACATACTCTCAACAGCCAGAGCATAATCAAGTCAATAAAAAAGACTAACCCAACAAATAAATGCCTTACAGCACATTCGTACATTGTGCTCACACGTTTGCCATGCAATTATACAATACTAAGAAATTGAATCTACACAATGCTAACATAGTTTTGTCTAAGGTTCAGCAGCTCCAACAGTGTTCCCGAATCTGTGGAAAGTTTAGCTCCTGTGTAGCTCTACAAGTGCCGAACACCTCTGTCAGCGATACAATTCCGTAATGTACAATATGCTGGGCTACATAGTGTGTACTGGCTTAGAGTAAAAAAAAACAAACATTTACAAATTAAAACTACAAGAGGAAAAATCAAAGAACAATCAGTGTAAGTATAGAAATCGGACGCAGCTCAAGCCCAAGCCTTTTTATCCTCAATATAATCCTTCACACTATAAAATGCTTTCTGACACAACTTACGTTTAATGAAGGATTTGAATTTATTTAGGCTCAGATCTTGAACCACCTCTGGAAGTCCATTGTAAAAATGTATACATTGGCATCTGAAAGAGCCACCTATTTTCTTGAGCCTTGTTGTAGGTACAATAAATTTGTGCCTGTTCCTAGTATTTATATCATGGACATCACTGTATTTTTTCATCTTGGC
Organism: Sesamia nonagrioides; assembly: GCA_017933935.1. NCBI lineage: Eukaryota > Metazoa > Arthropoda > Insecta > Lepidoptera > Noctuidae > Sesamia > Sesamia nonagrioides. The sequence goes on from JADWQK010002063.1 coordinate 3,624,189, forward strand.
GCAGGTTCGTTCATGTGCGGAGTAATGTAGCCACATTTGGGCTGGTACTGCAGCTTTAGACAGCCTCCGTGGCATAGCGGTAGCGAATGCGAGCGCTGTGCAAGAAGGCGCGGATTTGATCCCAGCGCAGTGCAAATACTTGTATGCATGAATATGAATATTTGCACTGGTCTGGTCATGCCTCGGAAAGCACGTTAAGCCGTTTGTCCCGGTTGCCATACGAACATCTAGTGGCACTGGTTACGGGTTGTAGGAGCCCTCAAAAGTCCAACAATTGGTCTAACTGCAATTCTTCGATATCGCCTTCGGGTTGTGGAGGTCAGAAGGCAGTCGCTTCACGGAAAATATCTAAGTTTAGCCAAAAAGAGCATTAGACTGCTAAAGCTGGTCCGCTTTACCAGTCTAATGCTCATTTTGGCTAATTCAAAGCTGAAAAGGCTTCGGATGCGACTAGGATTAACGCTGAGATGATGATGATGATGATGATGATTTGGGCTGCTACTGCAAAAAACCACCTGGCAACTTTGGATTCAATAGAGAGGCGTGCGAAGAAGCTAATGCCAATTAGCTTTAACCAAAATTACCAAAATTTGGTTTAAAACGGTCTCCAAATCTAGAGCACAGGCGAAGAGTAGCCTGTCGGTGTTCTATAGGATGCACGTCAAAGGCGTGCCGCGAGCAGTCCAAGTGAAGGTTTTAAAATTAGTTGCGACAGACAAGTGTCAAATTTTCTATTTCGACTGTTTACATTTCGTCATTGCGTGTTTTGTTGGTTTGTTTTTGTTATACACACACGGATTTTTGTCTCATTATTTAATCCTATACCTACTTACTAATACTTCTTAACCTAACCTAACTTTGCTGTACTAAATTTGTTAACTTTAGCTTAATCCCGGAAATATCGAAAATACCGGATTACCGGTATTGGTTTGGCGCCAATACCGAATTTTTTTTTTTAAGTTTTGCTTAAATGGTTCGGTATTGCGACCCATAGTTGGCACCCTGTACATACTTATAAGTCTAAGCGTGAATTATGTTCCCTAACCTAGGAAAGTCCTGTGCTATAGGAGACATCACCTATTGGTCCATTACTACAGTTCACCAGAATTCGATGAATCAAATATGTAAAAATAACAATAATTCCATTACTTGTGAGCACACATGTGTGGGTAGTATCCGTGTGTGTTTTTGTGTGTTTATAAGTGTGTAAGTAATAGTGGGACTGTAATGCAGTCTGCGTGTGATCAAGATTTATGTAGGTAAGCGTTTTACTAGTGCTTCTGTCTCGCCATCTCTAGGGTAAGTTGAAAAGTTTTGACTAGGTACCAATAACAAACATTTGTAAATATTTTCCGAGAGCTTTTGGTTCATGTTTTTGTAGATGTGTGCACTTAGGTAAGTGAAATGTTGCTTAGAAAATGTAGCGTTTGTGTGTGGTGTGGGGCAAGGCGGTTCATATCTTCTTCTGGCTGTTGAGCTGTTATTTTTGGTATATGGAAGGGTTGCATGCTTTGTCGTGACTGTGCGGAGGATATAGAGTGGCTTAACTTAAAATAGTCTGAATTTGATTCACACAGTGCTGAGTAAACCATCTTAAGGATGTTACTATGGGCGGATACTCTGAGTTTCAATGAGAAAATTAGTTTTCGTGCTCGCGTTTACATTGTTTATAAGTTTTATTTCCAGAACTAGCTGAGCCGTGCGAAAAATTTGCACTATACTAATAATTTTAAAATAGTAATCCATGATACCAGGGACGAATATCTGTCGATTGGTGGGTCGGACGTTCAGATTGTTTCGATAGAAAGAGAGAAAAAGGGAGAAAACAATTTCAGACCCTTGGAGAAATAATATATGGCGATAAATAGGTGTCTAATTGCATACCGAGTTATCGGATTATCGATTCTCTGGTAATACTATACCACGTAGAGGGTGGAAAGGTTGTTACATCTGTGGGCTTTTATCTATATATTAAATATAAAGCTGAAGAGTTTGTTTGTTTGTTTGAACGCGCTAATTTCAAGAACTACAGGCCCCATTTCGAAAATTCTTTTTGCGTAAAAAGGGAGAAAACAATTTCAGACCCTTGGAGAAATAATATATGGCGATAAATAGGTGTCTAATTGCATACCGAGTTATCGGATTATCGATTCTCTGGTAATACTATACCACGTAGAGGGTGGAAAGGTTGTTACATCTGTGGGCTTTTATCTATATATTAAATATAAAGCTGAAGAGTTTGTTTGTTTGTTTGAACGCGCTAATTTCAGGAACTACAGGCCCCATTTCGAAAATTCTTTTTGCGTAAAAAGGGAGAAAACAATTTCAGACCCTTGGAGAAATAATATATGGCGATAAATAGGTGTCTAATTGCATACCGAGTTATCGGATTATCGATTCTCTGGTAATACTATACCACGTAGAGGGTGGAAAGGTTGTTACATCTGTGGGCTTTTATCTATATATTAAATATAAAGCTGAAGAGTTTGTTTGTTTGTTTGAACGCGCTAATTTCAGGAACTACAGGCCCCATTTCGAAAATTCTTTTTGCGTTGGATAGCCCAATAATCCAGAAAGGCTTTTCACTGAGGTCCAATTATGGTTGTGAAATATTGCCATATCATCAGCGTAGGATATTATTTTTGTGGAGGGGAGGGATAACTGACAGAATTCATTGATGTATATAGAAAAAAGAAGGGGACTGAAATGACTTCCCTGTGGCAAACCAACAACCAAATTACTTGCATCGCTAATAACCTAACATAACCTAACGCACTGCAACCTATCGCTGACAAAATTTTTGAATAGAGTGTTTACACTCTATTCAAAAATTTTGAATATCTCGAACAATATCTCGAACTTCGATGGTTTACAGTTTAGAAAGAAGTAGAAGGACAGAGACCGTATTGGACGCCTTTGAAAGGTTTAGAAAAATTCCTAAACATTTGAATTTATTGTCCATCTACTACTATTACTACTTCAAGTAGGGATGTAACTGCATGTTCAGTGGACAATCCGTATCTGAAGCCAGATTGGTTTTGGGAAATCATTTTGTGTTTGTCGAGGAAATTGTTCAGGTGTTTGTACATTGTTCTTTCCAGAACCTTGGAGATTTCTGGGAGGAATGATATTGGATAGTAGTTAGTGACCTGATCTCTGGTTCATGATGTTTCCAGATTTATCGAATCATTTTCTTAGTCTGCGTGAATATCCGGATATGTACCCACTGAAATTAGCATTGTAGTAGAAGGAATCAGTTGTGTTGACGATCGTGATATTGACGTTAACTTACCTACATATATTCCAGTCCGAGTGGGTCCCGATTGGGGCAGTATTTTATCACATCGTTATTAAATTTTTACGCAGAATGAAATTGATTGGAATTGGAAGATGATAATTACGTCAAGAGTTTGTTTTATTTTAATTCAAATTGTGTATAATTTAGTAGGTACCATCGGTAAGAGTACTTATGTACGACTGATGTACATACCTACCGACACTACTACCACTGAGTTCTTCGTTCCCCATCAATCATTAGAATGTCATTAGGGCTGATTATATCAATAAAACAATTTTATAGACTGTGAGCATATAATGCATGCAAATGTAGTTTATTTTGTAATACATATGTTATTTTTAAACCATTTATCTCAATGACAATGGCGATTACCCTATCGTTAGGAGAATGCAAAGTTACTTAATAAAAATATTATAATGTTAGATTCCAGTTGCAGACATGGACACATGTTTTTTAAATTTCTTGGCTGCATTCCCGGCGTGCATTGTATTGGAAGAGCCCTCACAGATGTCCACCGTAGCAAAGTTTTATCACAATCTGATGAATTGTTTCGGACTACATTGAGGACAAATATACAAATAGTAATTTTTATTTATATGGATAGACGGCGGTACATCGACGTGAAAACTGTGAAACAGTAAAACAGTGAAACAGTAGATTCTCAATTCTACATTAAAACATCCGGTCGGTTACTTGAAAAAAACTAAATGTTGTATATTTTGACTGTGTTGAAAAAAAAAAAGTAAAATGCTAGGTATTGCATTTTTCTGAGACTTTTTTTTTTACCGTTAAAGCATGTTTACTCTAGGGCGTATAGAATCATGTGCTGAATCATCAGACAAATGAATACAAGTAATAACTCAGTGCACATTTGGAAAAAATGAGCAAAACCACATTTATATAATAAATTTATCTGCTTTTTATAATTTTACTAACAATACGCGTGACTGTATACAAAAGCAGGTCGCTTTAGGTTTATAGTAACTCAATAAGTAGACATTTATCCCAATGTGTCTCGTTGGCAACAAATTAGCAGCTCGATCTATCTTATTATTATTCAAGTGACGAAAAGAATAATTTCCTTTCAAAATATTGCATGTGTTTCTATCATACTTAATTGTGGAAATTTTATAGATTAGTTTAGGGATGAAGGTCTTGCAGGACAGTGATTTAAAATCATTTTCATAGACAGTCCTTCCCGATTCTTCTTCGAATCCATTTTTGAATCTCCATGTATAACCAGATAAGTCCTCGTACACACTGAAATTAGCATCGTAGTAGAAAGAATCACTAGTATTGACGACAGCGATGCTGACGTTAACTTTCTTATGTTTCTCGTACGGTGGGTCCGGATTGGTGCAGTATTCCAACCCTTTATAAATCAATTTGTACTTCACACAGAATAAAATTGATTGGAGTTGGAAGATGATAATAACACTAAGAATAAATCGCATTTTAATACAAATTGTGTACGATTTTGTAGGTCCTATCGGTATACGTGCTCACGTACGACTAATGTACCAGAACAGTTCTGAGTTCTGATTGACTCCGCCAATCGTTAGAATGTCATTAGTGCTGATTATCAATGAAACAATTTTACAGTCAGTGAGTCTAATTATACCTGAAATACACTAAAAACAAAACCAGGATATTTAGGAAAGCAAACTAAGTTTTTGTTTTTTTTTCTATGTAAATTGATCACGTTTCTTTAATGTCTTTAATGTAAGAAGTGTCTAGAACAAAGTTTCTTAGATTTCTTCATTATTTAAGGTTGAAGTAGTCATAAAACAATAAACCTCATAGTTTTAAAGACAGCATTTTCCTTACGGTAAATAAAAATGAATAATGAATAAGTCGTGGTGGCCTAGTGGTTAAAACACCAGCCTCTCAATTATGAGTATGCGGGTTTGATTCCAGGCCAGGCAAGTACCAATGTAACTTTTCTAAAGTTATGTGTACTTTCTAAGTATATCTTGGACACCAGTTACTGAAGGTGAAGGAAAACATCTTTAGGAAACCTGGACTTTATAAGTCTGAAATCGCCAACCCGCATTGAGCAAGCGTGGTGATTACACTCAATCCTTCTCTACATGAGAGGAGACCTGTGGCCAGTAGTGAGATGATAAAAGATTGATGTTGTTGATGAAATAAAAATGAATACGGATGATATATATACGTTAACTTAATTTAAGATGTATATGAACAACATTGACGCATGGCCCGCATGGGTCATTAAATGTTAAGATTTTTTCAAGAAACGTTATTTTTATAAATCCTTAAAAGTCTTTATATTGCTACTGCTGACAACAAATTTGAAAACTACTGCATTTCTGACCTACTATGCCTATGTACGGATGACAGCAGGTCAATCTACCCGAAACTGTCAAATATTCCCAATAAAACTTTAGCCTTAATGCTTTATATAAAAAGGCGAAAATGTAACAAAGAAATCTGACAGATTGTAGTAGCTTGATGTGTAGTAGCAGTACAAAGTATAGCAGTACAAAGAATAGTACAAATAATTGATGTGTAGTAGCAGTTAAAGAAATCTGACAGATTGTAAGAGCTTGATGTGTAGTAGCAGTACAAAGTATAGCAGTACAAATAATTGATGTGTAGTAGCAGTTAAAGAAATCTGACAGATTGTAGGAGCTTGATGTGTAGTAGCAGTACAAAGTATAGCAGTACAAATAATTGATGTGTAGTAGCAGTTAAAGAAATCTGACAGATTGTAGTAGCTTGATGTGTAGTAGCAGTACAATCCAAAGAGAGAAATTTATCTTTTTATAATCTTTGTTTGAATGATTATTCAAACACTAAATATTTAAATTGCTAAAAGCAAAGCTGCAGCGGTTCATGGTTATTTTGGCGTCAAAATCGATGGATACTATCCCAGTCATCTTGATTTATCAACAGTAAATTTCACAGATGTTTGCCATCAGCAGCCCTGTTAATGTCATTTAATTTTTTGTCATGTTATGTAGGACCAATTAAAGATCCCTGTAGCAGTATAGGTTATTCTATTCTTAAACGCCGATTATACAATTATGTGATAACTTTATCCGAGGTATAATTTAAAGTTTTGACAGTTATTTCATCTACAAATTGTTAAACCTCATGTTTATTTCTCAAAAGTATCTAAGCATGGAAAAATCTATCCTAAAACTATAATTGTTTCAAAAACATAAAATATTTTCTACTGAGTTTTAATATGATTATTTTACTTAGAAACAGCTGCTATTTACAAGTAACTTTACTTATGTAATATTGCTTGTATCTTTATATACCTATATCACGTATACGCTACAATGTATTGTAAGTTTCAGCAGTGAACAATCGCGAGGTAGCAATATATTTTGCACGCTTCAGCGGCTTTACGAGATCAAATATGACGGCTCGGTATATCTAGCAACTGTTCACAGAATGCACGCTCGTAGTAATGGAATATTTTATTGCTGGAATATGAGTACATATTGCTTAATTTGATGTAGAATACGTTACAATAAACGGGCCGTAATTGTATAGTGAATAAGACAACAAAAAGGTAATAATATTTTATATACACGAGGTCTAAAGAATGCGCGATATTCCTTATGTAAATCATAAAAAAATAATATTGTGTATATGCAGACTTATTCCATAGTGTTATATTAACATTGTTATTTCACATCTAGTCAATACATCTAGTAGTTGTAGGTAAATATTAACATACAATGAAAATTCCGTGAAAAATCTGCCTCCGATCTATCTCCGAAGCATACCGAATCTCACCGATCTGTGAGCACACTGGGAACCATCTACCTAGCATTTTCTCAATAGGGATGTATCCAAGGTATGAAAATCACGTATACGCAATAATTAATATAATTAGTCCGTCTTATAGATAATAAAAAAAATTAAGACCCGTATTTTTTATTTTGTCGAAATTACCAAAAACTACTGAGATATAGCGTATTAAAGTTACGGAGTGGGGACTAATTACGTTACGCCGTGGTAAATTTTGTACCACGGCGTGACGTCATGCGACATTTCAAATCAATATATCTTCCTAAATATTTGAATGAAAGAAAAAATAAAAAATACGTGATCAATATTTTTTATAAATCTATCTGATGGACATTAAATATTTTTTCAGGATACAACCCAATTGTCTTTCAGTATTACTGGACTCAGCTGAATACAACATAGTGCGACTGCGTATTCACCTTCACTAGCCAGTGTACGTTACGAGAACTGGAAAAGAAAAAAATTAACGCTCTACAAATGTGGTGTTGGAGAACGAGAAGAATGCTTGGGGTATCATGGACCGAGTTTAGAATGAACGTTGCTATACTCCAAGAGCTCGGCATCAAACAGTCTCTTTCAGAATTAGTGCAATCCCGTATACTTGGATTTTTCGGTCACGTATCAAGGCGCAATAATATCTCCATAGAACGTTTGGTCGTCCAGGGCAGAGTAGAGGGGAACAGACCTCGTGGAAGGTCACCGATAAGGTGGGCCGACCAAATCAAGTCGGCATTGAGGGGACCTGTAAATGAATGCTCCAGACTGTCGTCCAACAGAGATAGATGGAGAGAGATCGTGCGGCGAGATACATCAACGTCTCGAATTCAGTTATTGGGAACACGACCGTTCTGTCAAGAAAGAAATGAAGAAGAAGAATAGGACCAAGAAAGTGGGTAATATGATACCCCTATCCAAGATTGTTTGTCAGTCTTTCTGGCTTCTGAATATCGAACAAAATCATTCTATAGTCCCGTCTACACGGTCCGTCTTGCGTGCGCAGTCCAGGCCTGTGCAGTCATGACTGTACAAAAAGATGGATCATTCGGGACTGCGCGCACTACCGTCTTGCCGTCCACACACACGCGCTTGCCTGCGCTAACTGGTTTGCACAGGCATGCTCGCAGGTAAACCGGAGCGTGTAGATGGGACTTATGACGTTGTCACTACTGGGGCCCTAGCCAATGTAACATCGCTTCGTAGCGATGCGAAATCGAATACCAAACCAACCAATGGCGAGAACGATAGACTACGCGATGCGATAAATCACGTGGTCAATCGTTCTCGCCATTGGTTGGCTTGGTATTCGATTTCGCATCGCTACGAAGCGATGTTACATTGGCTACAGGACCTGGCACACAGACTTGCCCGTAGTAGCGTTTGATGAGAAACAATTGATGAACAAGCTTTGCCATTAATTTCTCTTTTATGTACTCGTAATTGAAACTCATTATTAAAGAGGGTATCCTGACCAGCTGTTTATAATTCAGTTAAATCCGGAATGGCGCCACGCGGTTTGGCCTACTTACATAATTGTTAGAAAATAATAAATCAGTCCGAGTTAATAATACTTATTCATGCGAATTATTAAAATTCACGGCCGTTTGGCCTTAATCACACGTATATGGCATGCTTACGTTGAGTACTGCTGGGTTGTTCTAGGTTAGATATAAGACTGGGGAACACTGTAAGTCCTTTTAATAGGTAAGTAGGACAAGAGTTGCGTTATTATGGGGTTGTGGGTGTGTTTCAAGACGCAGGTTTTATAGTATAAAAATAAAGTCCATAATGATAAAAAGCTGGAAATTATTAATGCCGACAAAAGGCGGAAATTTTATGCCAATATTTTCAATTTTTAGTAGACAATATGCCAGCGGCGGCGTTTCCGTCGGACTACAATTTGAGTGTCTTCAAGACTAGAGTGAATAGGCTCTTAATAAACTAGTGCGCTTTACCATCATCGATTGCGTCACTGCTTACCACCAAGCGGGATTGTGGTCAAGCGCTAGTTTATAATTAAAAAAAAAAAAATGTATTTAGGTACTGGTGTTCATCATGGATGACTTTCACCAGCCTTAGTGTAGACTTCAAGGAAGTAACGAGACAAAAAGGCATCTTATGTCCTAATGCAGCTCATAGTCTACCCCTCTGCGTAATTAAATTCAAATTCGTTCAACCATTTTAACGTGAAAGCGTAAATAACAGCATGCAAAAAATCAAATGTCTTTTTTTTTTTTTTTTTTAATAGTTATAAACTAGTGCTTGACTGCAATCCCGCCTGATGGTAAGCAGTGATGCAATCGTTGATGGTAAAGCACACTAGCTTATTAAGCCTATTCACTCAAAAAAACTGAGTGAATAGGAAGGAAGACGGCAGTTGAGCGAGGTGATGCAATGTTTAACCCAACAACACGACCAACGATGCTGCGCCAGAGGATGATCTGGAGAGCCTTCACGACCAAACTCCCGACACAACAACATTAGGCACATCGTACCCGGCACACATCGCAACACAACTGCTCAGACCCGTTCTCCGTACGGCTTCACCAGACATCATGCCGGAACACGACGAATCGCTTGGCGGCAAGACTTTGTCTGGTGGGTGGTAACTTATGCCGGCGGCTGATGTTGTTGTCTACCACCGAGAAAACATGGCTCTAAATCCAATCAATACTTGGGTGAAAGAGTAAAAGATATATTATTGCCATATATACATACAAACTTTAGCGTTTATAATATTAGTATTTCTATGTATTGTGTCTGTATCTAATGTTGGATATAACTTTTCACTGCTAGCAAGTTTTCTTCTGTAACAGCCGTCAAAAGGCGACCACTTCTTTCTTCATCCCCCAAAGTTAGTCGACCGCGCTTAAATTCATTATACCACCGATACACGGTTGCCTTAGAAGGGCCTTTATCCATGAATTTCATTTGAAGTACGATTCATCTGCTTTTAGGCGACATTTGAAATCGTAAAAAATCATAGGGCTAAAATGGTCTCGACGCCAATCCATTTTTCAAAAAGACGCAATAATTTTAATTAGTTCACAAAAATGTGGAGAGAAGTTTTGAATTTCGAACGTACCTATTTTTGTTTCTTCTTTGGCTTGGCACGGTTTGTGCATTTAAGCCGGTAGCTATTTTAATCATATGTAATCATATTTTTTAAATATATATTTGGCCAGTTTCTCTTACATAAAAACTATTTGTCAATAAAATCCAATATAGTTCGTGAAATATGACTTTATTAGAAGGAAAAAAGCCCCTACAAGCGACAGTGACAGCTAAAAGTTTGATGTAACCCCACCCTTAAAAGGGAGGGGACAACCATGGATTACGTTTCTGTGGAAAGCTTAATGTGTTCGGATCCAGAGAAGAAAAATTTCCAAGCCTCTTTAATACCACACAGTACTTTTTAACTTTTACTGCTGTAAATTATTTTGATTTTTTTTTTAATATATTATAAACTAGCGCTTGACCGCAATCAAATCAAATCAAATTTGTTTATTTAAAATTAACCATTACTTGGTACTTTTGAATACTCAATGTCGGTCAGTCCAAGAAAAGTGAAGCTAAATTGCACGTTCCAAAGCATAGATCTCTATGGAGAAGAACGTGCAAGAAATTTCATGGACATAATATATGGGTTACATTTCCTCGTTACATATTTATGTTGCTTCTATCATGTGAGCACAATGTAAAATTAATTAAAATAAAGAAAATTAATTAAGCCCACTGGCAGCTGAGAGATGACCAGTCTCCACTGACGGCCGCCGTTCACGAGCATGACGCGCGCATCAGCCCTACTTAGCTCAACCATATTGAAGGGAACGAAATGACCCAACAACACGCGCCACCATCAGCAAGACATTTGAGTGAGCATGACAAACTCTCAACTGCCAATATCGTAATATCAAACAAGTTACATACATATATATATATATATAAAAACAAGCCATAGTCCATGGTGCCTCACATTCACAAACTTGGAAAGTGCTTTTACATTATATAATACTATATTCCTTGCAAAATCACGGTAGCAAAATATTGTGCACAATGTTGAAATAAACATATAAAATAAAAAAGGAATACATACATATTTGGAAAACAAAAAAAATGGGGAATGGTATCTCTTCCAAACCTACAAAATTGTCTGTGGCTGTGGAGCAGGACTGGCATTTATCCAAGCATTTTCATCAAGGATATAATCTTCCAGTTTATAATAATGCATGCTTACAGAGCGTGCGTTTAATGCATGTTTTAAATTTGGACTCATTGAGTTGTTGAATCTCTAGCGGTACTTTATTATAAAATTTTACACAGTACCCCATAAAAGAACTATTTACTTTAGCCAGTCTGAACCGAGGTTGATCTAAATTGTTTCTATTCCTAGTATTAAAATTGTGCCTGTCATTTATCTTATTAAAAAGATCAATATTTTTCCGAACATAAATATTGTTTTCATAAATATATTGACAAGGACCGTAAGGATGTTTATTTCTTTAAATAGTTCCCTAAGAGAATAGCGTCTGCGGATATTATGTTTCGCAGCTTCTTTCTTTGCGATTTGGTTAACAAATTGTAGATGTGTACCACGCATCAGCCTATCACACGGATTTTTTAAATACATTTTTTTTTTTTTTAAACACTGGCAACTTACTTTTACCCCCACTACCCCCACTCTGCTGTTGCTGCCGGTTCGAACGGTCGGCGCGATCTGCTCCTCATTATGTGTTTCCGTGCCGAAGCCTACGCACGTCATTGGGAAAGAACCCTGCCGCACCATTATTTGAATTTGAACATGGGGAAGAAACGGAAGTACGAGGACTCTGAAGAAATCATTAGGTGAAAAATTAGGAGGTTAAATGAAAAACTTAAGAAACGAATTATTTATTCTGATGAAGATACAGATCGTAAGTGATTGATATTCATTCAATTATTGCGTTATTTCCTAATTTTGGCTCTTAACTTTCCAAGATGCGAACAACTGCCGTTTATACTTATTTAGTATGAATAACTGGGTTGTATCCATCCACTTTTATTATAAACTGATGCGTAACTGCCAATACTCTGGGCTTTTACCCTCAAAGATGCGAACAACTACCGTTTATACTTATTTAGTATGAATAACTGGGTTGTATCCATCCACTTTTATTATAAACTGATGCGTAACTGCCAATACTTTGGGCTTTTACCCTCAAAGATGCGAACAACTGCCGTTTATACTTATTTGGTATGAATAACTGGGTTGTATCCATCCACTTTTATTATAAACTGATGCGTAACTGCCATTACTCTGGGCTTTTACCCTCAAAGTAAAAAAAAATGCGAATAGCTATTCGGGGCTATTTCAATTTAATGGTTTTTACAAGAACTTTTCGTTCTTGCTGGCTGCTCATACCAACTCGAAACCGAAGCTGCAGTGGCTGGCGTGGGGACTGTTCCTGACCCGCCGCCAATGCAAGATACTGACGCTGATGGCTTGACGGGCGCAGTCGAAGACGCCGCCCTGGACACTGACATCCTAGCGTTGCTAGGTGAAGCGCCAGAACCGGAGACTAAACTTCAAACCCCTGCATCAAAAGTAGCGGGCAAGCAGTATGCACGGAAGAGTCAGCCCGGCCACCGCCAGCACCAGCAGCAGAGCAGCCGGGCCCCGCCACCACCGCCGCGCAGAGCAGCCCGCGAGCGCTTACCGCCGCCGCACGCCTCACCGCCAGCACCAGCAGCAGAGCAGCCGGGCCCCGCCACCACCGCCGCGCAGAGCAGCCCGCGAGCGCTCACCGCCGCCGCACGCCTCACCGCCGCGTCGTGGCAGAAACGTCCAAGCTCGCCGCTAACGCAAAAAGAGGTACTGTACGCAGGACGTTTACGTTTTTTCTCACAAAGGTGGGCGAACATTATAAATGATCCTATTGTCTTATTATGGGCCGAAGGCTACACTATTCCTTTCAATAACCCACCAGTCCAGAGTAACAGTATTGTTTCATATACAAAATCACCCCAAGAGGCCGCAGATTTTCAAAATTTTTTAATTAAATTACTTAAAATTGGGGCAATTCGTAAATGTACTTACGAAAACTCAATTTGTATCTGGTGTATTCTTAGTACCGAAACTTAACGGAGAAAAAAGATTTATACTACATCTGCAAGGAGGTCAAGGAATAACTAGCAAAGGAATATTTTTTCCCAAAAATTGCTAATTGTTGGTACCGCCTCTATGAAATCCGGAGGCTAAAACCGCATTGACGGAACTCTTAAAAACGGGATTTCTCGCTTATGTATAGGCAGAAATAAATAGGTAGGTACTGCACTCGCAGCGTTAGCTCCGGTTATTGAAGTCTAATTTCGAAAACTTCAACCAAAATGGGAAAGAAATTTGTTATTTCATCCATAAGTACCGGTCTTCGAGATACCCTCGTAAATTCATGCACAGATAAATATTTTTTTGGCGACGTTATGTCCGAAAAAGTAAAACATGCCAATAATGTGCAAAAATTGGCAGAGGCCCGTAAGGTTACGCAAAAGACACAAAAATCAACTTAAACTAATAGTTACAAAAAATAAAAACCTAAACAGGAAAGTCATTTTAAGATAGAAGATTATCGCACTGCCTCAAAATTAATAACACCAAACTGTTTCATATTTAAAAGACGCTTATTTTTTAATCAATGTTACTAAATCACATCGAAAATACTTGCTTTTTTTTTTTTTTAATATGGCATCTCGTAGTTGACCTTGAGAGGCCGGTACTACTTAACCGGACTATCCTGTGGCTGCCTTAAGTGAATTTAAAGCCTCCAGCCAGGGCTACTAAAAGCTAAGCGACTACACGCTAAGGGCACCCCCTGTGGGGTACGAACCTCGGCTTAGGGTGTCGCTAGAAGAACAGCAAGGGACGGCTGGATCGAATTTTTATTTTTATTTCGGTTTGATGACCGCGGCGTTTCCTAGTACTAGCTCTGAGAAGAAACGTCCGAAACAAACTCAGAGGTCATAGTTGGGAATTTATATTTACTGGCTCAGCTGCGGCGCGGGCTGGCCTACATCGGACAAGGGACGGGGGGGGCGATTACTACGTTGAACGCGTCGCGTCGGACCTCGGCGGCGAGGTCGGTAGGTCGGTTTTTTGTGTTTTGTACTAGTGGCCCTATTGGCCTCTTGGAGGAGGGTAATGGGGTCATCAGGGTCGGTGAGAGCATGCCTAGGTCGGCGAAGCTTGCTAATTTTGGAGGGGGAGTAATTTACTGCCGCGACAACCAGAGGGTTGTGATGTACAGCGGCTGTGTCAAAGAAACGCTTGGAGAGGCGTTTCATGAAATGCTGGATAGTGGGGATTTTGAGATCTAGATGGAGGATCTCATTTCGGACGAACCAAGGGGCGTTTGTTGCTCTGCGAAGAAAGCGGTTTTGGAGTGTCTGCATCCTATGGATATGACTGGGCTTGGCGTGTGCGAAGACTACACAGGCGTATGTCATGATGGGGCGTATGCAGGCTGTGTACAGGCGCATTTTGCACTTGAGGGACAGCTTGCTGCGCGGATTGAGGAGAGAGTGGAGACGAGAGAGAGCGTAGGCGGTGCGCGAGCGTACCGTCCTTATATGCTCTCCGAAGGTGAGGTGTTCGTCTAGGATAACACCTAAGTATTTGGCTCGCTTTTCCCAAGGGATCGGCTTGTCAGACATGATGATTGGTCGGGGAAGGGTGGGTTTGCGCGGCGGTCTCGAGTAGAGTACCGCTTGGCTCTTTTCGGGATTGACTTCTATTCTCCATTTTTTAAACCAGTCAGCAAGAGCGTTGACAGCGTTCTGGAGATTTAGTTTTATTTGATTGGGGTTGGTTCCTGAGCAGTAAATGGCTGTGTCGTCTGCGAAGAGAGCGAGGTGAGCCTTTTTACTTTTGGGGATGTCGCTGGTGAATAGCGTGAAGATCAGAGGGGCCAGTACGGAGCCCTGGGGGACTCCGGCCCGGATGAAGTGGGAGGGGGAGACAGCTCCTTCGGTCTTGTAGCGGAAAGTTCGGTTTGACAGGAAGTCTCGCAGGATGAGCACGAGACGGTCAGGCACGCCGAGTTGGTACAGCTTGTATATTAAGCCGTTGTGCCAGACTTTGTCAAAGGCTTTCGCTATATCGAAGTAAATAACACCTGTCTTCATACCACGTAGGAATCCTGCGTGAATATGCTCGGTGATGCGGAGGACTTGTTGGACACTGGAGTGCCGAGAGCGGAACCCGAATTGTTCGTCGGGGATGAGGCCCTTGTTCTCGGCAAAGGCTCTGAGACGCTTATAAATAAGCCTTTCATATACCTTGCCGAGGACTTTTAGCAAGCTGATGGGACGATAGCTCGAAGGCTCAGATCTTGGCTTGCCGGGCTTAGGAATGCCTATAACGGTCGCTTCCTTCCACGTTTGTGGGAAGATATTGTTGCCCATGGCTCCATTGAAGATGGTGGCCAGTAGGATGATCAGGTGGGCGGGGAGGAGTCGGATCACTTTGTTGGTGATGCCGTCAGAACCGGGAGCTTTTTTGGGTTTGAGGCCTCTGATAATATCCTGCACTTCGTCTGGAGTGACGGGAGGCAGAGGATCTTCAGGGTCTTCGACGGGTGGGAGGGAAGCTCTGCGTTCGACCTCTGCGTCAACCTTCAGGAGGTGAGCTGGGTCTACTGGTTGAGCGCTAGGGGAGCATTGGGCTTCTAGGCTGATGGCTAGACATTCAGCCTTGTCGTCATCGTCAAAGGCGATGGTTTTATCCGGTCGGATTAAGGGGGGAATGGTGACTTCTTCTCTGGATTTGAGTTTCCTTTGAAGGTCCCAGAAGGCTAGGTGGTTTGGCTCTAGTTCGCTCAGCAACTTGTCCCAGCTGGCTTCACGCCACTCCTTTATGCGCTTCTTTACAGTTCGCTGCAAGTAGCGCATATGAGCTTTGTTTGCGTTGCAGGGGAAGTTGCTGTAGGCCCGGACGGCTGCATTCTTCTCGGTCAGTAGTTCACGTATGTCGTCAGGGAGCTTTCCGCGGCGGTAGTCCGTCGCCGAGATCTCCCTTGAACAGTCGTTCACGACTGACTGTACGTGTTCTGTGAACGAGTCTATTGCGGCCGTCGTGCCCGCGATTGAGTCCAAAACAGCGGGAATAGAGTCTAAGTGGGGGGATCTGGTAGATTTCAGACATTCGCCTACTTTCTTCCAGTCCGTTACCACTTTGGTCATGGGGCGTTGGTCAGGGTCATAAAGGCCAACGCGGGGAGCCAGTCGGATGATGACTGGTCGGTGGTCGGAGTCAAGCTCGTGGGACACTTCAATAGAGTCTAACCGTAGGTTGACATTTTTCAGAAGTGCCACGTCGAGGACATCGGGGGTTTGACCGGGGGCAGGAGGAAAGTGAGTTGGGGTCAGAGGGCCCACAACATCAAAGTTGAACAGGGAGGAGAGGTCAAATAGGTGTCTGCCTCTGGTGTTGGTCCTGGTGCTGTTCCAGGCAGTGTGCTTGGCATTGAGGTCGCCGGCTATGATTACGGAGTCACTCATTCCAAGAAGAAGGGAGATGTCATCTGACAGAAGCGCATAGTTTTCAGCAGAACTAGTGGGGGGGAGGTAGACCGATACTATGGTGATCGGCTGGTGACCTGTCATGCCAATTCGGCAGGTTGACACTTCGAGTCTTGAGAGGGGGGGAGGGTCCATAGGGATGCAGTATAGGGACTTTTTGTAGTATATTAGGGTGTCGCCCTTGTGGCATCTTGTCCTGTCATTACGTACTAGGCGGTAGTTCGCAATGCGGGGGTCACGATGATTGGGCTTAAGGAAGGTCTCTTGAACGAGAAGAATGTCTATTTGGTGGTCCCGGAGATCTCAGATTTCTGGTATCTGATGCCGTTGGCATTATAGTATGCCAGCTTGAGGGATCGGGGCTTGGTTCGTTCGATTTTCCTGCTATCCATTATTGGGAGCTAGGGGGGACAAACGATACCTGCGTTTCAAATCACGCACTTATCAAAACTCTCACCGGTGATTGTACGAATTCACTTGCCTCCCATTTGGTTTATGTACTTGTTACTAGTTATGTACAGGTTATGTACAGCACCATACGTTTTTACTAAATTACTTAAACCCGTAATAGAATACTTACGAAATAAAGATTACATATTCGCTATATATTTAAACGATATCCTTTGTTTCGGCCAATCATATAAAGAATGTAACGATAACGTTAATTACACAATGAAAGTTTTGACAGATCTAGGTTTTATAATCAACACAGAAAAAGTTCACTTACCCCAAAACAACAATGCAAATTTTTAGGTTTTATTTACGATTCAAAACTTATGACACTATACCTTCCTGACAAAAAGAACAGAAAAGGACACACAAACGAAAATGCAAACTTCGCAATTTTGCTAGAATAAATTGGTCTGCCGGTTTGTATTGCCCTGCGGTTCAATATTCTGGGTTATACACTAAATTGTTTGAACGTCACAAGTACCTGTGTTTACAAAATAATGACAGTTATTCAACAAGAACAAATTATTCACCTACCCAGTAATTTTAAAAATTGCAAGATGATTTTTGTTTGTGGTTAAATCACATTGATAGTGCTTGTTCGCCTTTTAGATTTAATCAATTTAGTTTCGAAATATTTTCCGATTCGAGTTTAACTGGCTGGGGCGCTTTTTGTAATAATAAGGAAGCGTCCGGTTATTGGAAAAATGACGAATCTTGTTCACACATAAATGAATTAGAATTAAAAGCTGTTTTCCTCGCACTTAAGGTTTTTGCAAAGGATCTTTATAATGTAAGTAGACATTTTATTGAGAATCGACAATACAACGGCTATTTGTTGCATTCACCGTATGGGAAACGTGCAGTACCCACATTTAAACAATGTATCCAGAGAAATCTGGCAATGGTGTGTGTCCCGAAAGATATATATTTTTGTATCTTACATAAATACCAAAGATAACTGTGAGGCCGATATTTTGTCTAGAAAGGCATTTCAGGATACGGAATGGGAATTGGCAGACTATGCTTTCGAAAAAGTTTTGTCAGGTGTTTGGCCTTTTTTGAAATAGATTAGTTAGAGAGTCGCTGTAGTGCCAAATGTATATTACTTGGAAGATCGACCCTGACGCATGGACTATCGACGCCTTTACTGTGTCCTGGACATAATTATATTTTTATGCTTTTCCCCCTTTATTTTAATTTTAAGTGTTACGAAAAATAAAAGCCGACAAGGCAGAAGAAGCAGTAGTTGTACCATATTGGTCATAACAACCCTCGTTTCCTTTGTTTAAGACTAGCCTGCCCATCCTTTATACATTTCAGTCCTGACGTTAATCTTTTGCCAGCTCCTTTCGGAACACCCAACAATCTTCACAAGACACTTCGCTTAGTTGCCGCCAAGTTATCCGGCAAAAATATCTGAAGATATTAATACCAGTGAAGTCGGTTAGCATTATGATCAATTCGCTTTCAGATAACACGTACAAGCAATATGACACTTGTACTAGACCCTGGTTAGAATATTGTAAACAAAGCGGTTGTGACTATTTGGATACCAATGTTACCGTAATTTTAGATTTCCTTACAAAAGTATTTGATAAAGGTGCCAAATATGGCACAATTAATTCGTACAAATCGCCCTGTCAATATTATTTCCAAATATATTACAGGACTCACTAATAAAAAGGTTTATGAAAAGAGTTTTCAGATCAAGACCATGTCAACCAAGGTATAATATGACTTGGGATACTGATACTGTTCTTGGCTATTTATCTGAACAACCTGGAAACTTCACTTACCTTGTTGGCTCTAGTAACTGTTTATAGAGTATAAACATTTTTCACAAATAAAAATAAGCAATATTAATGTCATTAATCAAAACCTAATTACCATTAAAATTCCAGATTTAATAAACACCTCGAAACCGAATTCTTTTCAACCCTTTTTGAAATTACCTTTCTGTAATGAAAAACCTAATATATGTCCAGCTACCTGTTTACATGACTATATAAATAAAACAAATTCCATTCGACAGACTAATAATGATTATTTATTCATCAGTTACAAGAAACCTTATAAGAAGGTGTCATCCCAACGGTTGGATTATGAAAATATTACAAAAGAGTGGTATTGATATTTGTATATTTAGTGCTCATAGTACTCGTCATGCAGCCACATCCAGAGCCAGCAGCTCAAGTGTCAGTATTGATGTGATTAGAAATACTGCTGATAAAAGATCGATAGTCGAGGATAATTTGCAAGCTCAATATTAAATTCTACAGATTAATACATATAAATCTGTTGTTACGTTTATCTGTTAAATGAACATCTGTTATGATTTGCTTATAAAGAGGTGTTCGAAAATTTCATATAATATTAGTAAAAACTATTCATTTATTATGAAATAATTTGTTTTATAAAAACTTAAGTACCTAAGTATATAGGTATATTTTATATTTGTCACCTCTAAACATCCTACAATTTGTTAACCAAATCGCAAAGAAAGAAGCTGCGAAACATAATTAAAAATCAAACGAACTTACCAAGTGAAGTTCGATGATAATTATGTGAGCAGCTTCTTTCGACGCGATTTATATACACCCACCCTATTATATTACATTTTGCTATAAGTACTTATGCCCTACCCTAACATACATACAAATACAAAATATACATATATAATTATACTTTCAACTAAAATGAGGAGCAGATCGCGCCGACCGTTCGAACCGGCAGCAACAGCAGAGTGGGGGTAGTGGGGGTAAAAGTAAGTTGCCAGTGCATAAAAAAAAAAAAAAATGTATTTAAAAAATCCGTGTGATAGGCTGATGCGTGGTACACATCTACAATTTGTTAACCAAATCGCGTCGAAAGAAGCTGCTCACATAATTATCATCGAACTTCACTTGGTAAGTTCGTTTGATTTTTAATTATATAAGGCTCTGTCAGCTCTTTTCTGCAGAATAAAAATAGACTCTATGTCTGCAGCCCGTCCCCAAAGCAAAATACCGTATGACATGATACTATGAAAGTAGCTAAAATAGACTAGTCTCACAGTATCTACATCAGTAAATTGACGGATTTTTCTGACAGCATATGCTGCTGAACTAAGCCGTCCTGCCAGAGATGTTAAATGAGGCCCCATTGTAGCCTCGAGTCAAGCGTGATCCCCAGAAAAACCGTGTTCTCGACGAATTCGAGTTTCTCCTTGTTCAATGCTATATCGGAGTAAGTACTTTTAACATTTGGTAACGCAAATCTTATACACTTTGTCTTTTTTGAATTTAGTACTAAATTATTAGCGGTAAACCAATTTTGGACTTGCTGTAAAGCATTGTTTACATCCTCAAGGTTTGAGCAACGTCTATTGATTTTAAAAATTAACGAAGTATCATCAGGAAACAATACAATATGTGGTTGTTTTTTTAATAGATGCGGTAGATCATTTATATATACTAAAAAGAGGAAAGGACCCAGAATTGTGCCTTGCGGTACACCCATTTTGACTTTCAGATCCGGAGAATTGACACCATTTATCTGAACTTGCTGTTGTCTATCAATTAAATAATATTTTACCAAGCTAAGTGCAAGTTTACCCAGCCCATAATGTTCAAGCTATAAAAGTAAGGTTTCATGATTGACACAATCAAAAAGCCTTTGACAGGTCACAAAAAATCCCTATCGCATCTTAGGCTTCTTTCCACGCTGCAAATATATGTTTTAATAAAGTGACACCAGCGTCAGTCGTACAACGTCCTCTGGTGAAACCATACTGGTGATCGTGAAAGATTGTATTGCTGTTAAAATGATAAAGCATTTGATTAAGCATAACTTTTTCAAACACCTTAATGAAAACAGGCAATACCGATACGGGTCTGTAATTATTAGTGTTCTTATGGTCACCGGATTTAATCTTACTGTATGTCATTATATCTGGAAAGACGCCTTGATCCACACACAAATTAAATATTAAAGCCAAGTATGGTGCTATGATCTCAATTATGGATGTGCATACTTTAACAGACATTCCCCAAAGGTCTTCGGTTATTTTGACTTTTATTTGCCGGAAAGCCTTTATGATTGTCATATGGTTTATATGTTTGAATTGAAATTCAACCGGACAGCCTGGCAAGTTTGCTTTTAATAAATCAATCGAGGCTTCTGGGTAGGAATTTAGTGCTTCCGTTGTCCTAAGAGGTATATTGGTGAAATAATTTACAAACTCTTGAGCTACCTCTACGTTAGAACTTTTGGAACCATATGGAGTCTCCAATAAATAACCTGTACTGCGTAATTTATTCCTACCAGTTTCACTATTAATAACTTTCCACAGTCTTTATTTTGTTGTATGCCGATTTGATCTTGTCGCTAATTTAATCCCGATTAATCCCGCCTGAATCGCAATCGTTGATGGTAAAGCGCACTAGTTTATTAAAAGCCTATTCACTCTAGCCTTGAAGACACACAAATTGTAGTCTGACGGAAACACCGCCGCGGCAAATTGTTCCAGTCCCGCGATGTACGCGGAATAAAGGAGGAGGCGAAACGCTTCGTCCGGATCGTAGTGGTGTTAACAACGTAAGGGTGGAAACTAGCCGTACAACGGGTCGTCCGATGGTGGAACGGAGATGGGGGAATTAAATCATGCAATTCCGTCGCAGACTCCCCAAAATGCATCCTATAGAACATCGAAAGGCTGGCTACTCTACGCCTATGCTTTGGAGACCATATCGAGTTAAATCAGGGTCACCAATCAGCTCTTCGCACGCCTCTCCACTGAAACCACTTTCTAGGTGACACTTAGCACCACCAAAGACTCCAAAGCTGAAAAGGCTTCAGATGCGACTGGGATTAACGCTGGGACGATGATGATGATGACTTAGCAGCACCAGCCCAAATGTGGCTTTCTTGTTTACTTTTTGAAGTGGAAACTTCTTAAGGGACCCGGACGGTGAGCTTGCTCCATGCGTTGAGCACTTTTGTTAGATGGGGAAAAAGCATTGAATTCGAATGAGCGTGATTGACCTGCCACCATAATCGACTGACTGTTTGTGTGTGTTTAAATATTTGTAAACGCACCCACGACGATCATCATCATTTCAGCGTTGATCTCAATCGCATCCGAAGCTTTTTCAGCTTTGGAGTCTCGGGTCCGCTTTGCGAGTCTAAGTGCTTTTGGCTAAACTTCGATATTTTCCGTGAATCGACTGCCGTCTGACCTCCGCAACCCGAAGGAGATATCGAAGAATTGCAGTTAGACTAATTATTGAACTTTTGAGGTCTCCAACAACCCGTAATAACTGCCACTAGATGTTCATATGGCAACCGGGACCAACGGCTTAACGTGCTTTCCGAGGCATGACCAGACCTTTGCAAATATTCATATTCATGTATACAAGAAGTTGCACTACGCGGAGAACGAACCCGTGCCTCCTTGCGCAGCGGCCGCGTCGCTACACGATTACAGAAGTAATAAGTAAAGCCTTGTGTGGAGCAATGTTAAAAAAAAAAAAAACAAAAAAATAATATGAAAAATAAACGCAAGTAAAATCGTAAATTAAAATAAAAAGTTTAGTTTTCCTTGTTATATCAAGCATTATTCCTCAAAGCGTGTTGTTATGTTTCTGGGTTAACCCTGCTCTCGTCAGGGAATCCAGATTCCTGTAGTGTTATTTCTCTGTTCTCGTGTATAGCGGTGGTTTTCCACTTGATGTAATCCCTTAGAATCTCACGACGCCCCAGGAATCTGGCTTACCTGTCTGTAATTAAATTAAACTTAAGTTTGTGAGTCAAAATCTGCACCCTAATTGCGTAACCCACTACTAATCTCTTTGAACAAGTTTAAAGCTATATGTTGAAAAATGTATCTGTTCAACTTCCTATGTAAATAAAGTAATTATGTGGGGACTCTAGTGCCGAGGAATTTGGGAAATAGGTATTTGAAGAAACTATTGCCGTCGCACTGCTTCCAACCTCTCCCGGTAAAGTGCGAAAAGGATAGTTGCAGCTCAGGTTGATTTTACCTACAAAAACGTTGACCAAAAGACGTTTCGTATTCCACTGTTTTCTTTTTCAAAACACGACAGATCTCAACTGCCCCATAGGTATATAGGAAGATATAGGTAATAAAGACAATTTTTGATTTAGGTATTCGTTTGCGAGTAATTCAAGTTTGAAGCACATTTTTATGTTAAGATACTGCTCTCACCCCTATAAAAGTTAAATGGCTGGCGAGTATAATGAGGTGTTAGTACTAACAGCTACTCCAAGCTGAATGTGACACCCGTTATGGAGTGAGTGCTTAGTGAGTAACTGCACATTTATTTTTAGTTTTAACAACGTTTACGAGAAAGGCTACATTAGAGTATATTCTAAAAAAAAAAAAAAAATAACAATATAAATTATTCTGCTTATATATTTATAATTTTATTATCAAAACGCGCGATACTACACAAAAGCAGGTTGCCTTAGGTTTGTAGAAACTAAAAAGGAAGACATTTACCCCAATGTGTCGCGTTGGTATCATATTAGCGGCTCGATCTAATTGACTTGCTCCCAAATGACGAAAAGAATAGTTACCTGTAAATATTTTACAAGTTTTGTGGTCATATTTAATTGACCCAAATTTATAGATTAGTCTTGGGTAGTAGATTTTGCAGGACATTGATTTGAAATCATTTTCATAGATAATCCTTCCAGATTTTTCGTATCCATTTTTGAATCTCCATGTATATCCTGTTAAGTCCTCGTACACACTGAAGTTAGCATCGAAGTAGAAGGAATCAGCACTGTTGTGAACAACGATGCTGGTGTTAACTTTCTTATTTTCCTCGTAGGGTGGGTCCGGTTTGGCGCAGTTTTCTATCCCTTGGTCAATCAATTTATACTTCACACAGAATAAAATGGATTGGAGTTGGAAGATGATAACTAGACCAAGAATAAATCGCATTTTATTACAATTTGTGTACTATGCAGTACGTACTATCGGGAAGAGTACGACTGATGTACTAACACAGTTCTCAGTTCTCATTGACCCCGTCAATCATTAGAATGTGATTAGGGTTGATTATAAATGAAACAATTTTACAGTCAGTGAGCATATAATGCATACAAATGTAGTTTATTTTATAATATATAAGTTATTTGCAAACCATTTAGTCTCAATGAAAGTGGTAATTATCTCTTCGTTAGGAGAATGCAAAGTTACTCCCTTAAATACTTTATCTCTTTACATCTCTCTTTGCTTACAGTTCGCGCCTGGATACTAGCAGTGTTACTTTACTGAACTTGCCTCAATGCTCGAGGTTCGCATTAGGAGCAAGAAGGTTCTGAGAGTACTGTGTCGTCTGGATGTGAATATGGCGAGTGGACCAGATGGTATACCAGCGATTATTCTCAAGGCTTGTGCGCCCGAGTTGCCTCCTATATTGTAGCGCTTATATCGACTCTCTTTTAGGACTGGTATAGTGCCCAAGTCCTGGAAGCTTGCCAACGTGCAGCCCGTGCCCAAAAAGGAAAGTCGTGCCGATCCTTCCTACTGCCGACCGATTTCAATAACCTCCAAGCTGCAAGATTATGAAGCGTGTATTGAACTCGCGGCTCTTGGCATACCTTTAAAGTAACTCCTCAGTGGCCTATAGTACAGGTTTCGCCGCAATCGGTCAATTTGGGACTTACTAGTGTATGCCACTCACTCGTGGGGCAAGGCCTTGAGTAAAATGTGAAAACGATTGCCGTCTCCCTTGATGTTTCGAGGGCCTTCGACCGGGTATGGCACGCTGGCCTTTTGATTAAGCTTCCAGAGTATGGCATTTCTCCTGGCCTGACTGGTTGTAGAGCAGAGATGTGCAGAGCGTACGAATGTTGCACTACAGGCAGTTCCCAAATGGGGCGAAGCCAATACTGTGGCATGCAACGCCTGGCAAAACACAAGCTTCTATTCACCGTCAAAAGGATCCCGTTCAAATCAAATCAAATCAACTCATTTATTTCAAATAAACCAGTTACAGGCACTTTTGAATTGTCAGAAGGTCGGTCAGTCAATAAGATGAAGCTAGTCGCCCATTCCAAAGAGTAGGTACCTAAGGAGAAGAACGGGCAAGAAACTCCATGGACACTCTTTTAAATTTTTAAGTTATTGTTACAAATATTTGATTACATCATTCATGTTGAAATCAACCATATGAGAACGATGCAGAAATATATTGTACGCTGAGAGCGTCCATTAAGGAAAACACACAAAAATCAATTCAGAAATTAAAATACGCCGTGGCAGCTAAGAGATGACCAGGCCCCTCTGACGGCGTCCGTTCACGAACATGACGTATGGATCAGCATCATTCAGCTCAACCATATCGAAGGGAACCCAATGACCCAACACACACGCCACCATCAGCGAGACATTTGAGTGAGCATGACATACTCTCAACAGCCAGAGCATAATCAAGTCAATAAAAAAGACTAACCCAACAAATAAATGCCTTACAGCACATTCGTACATTGTGCTCACACGTTTGCCATGCAATTATACAATACTAAGAAATTGAATCTACACAATGCTAACATAGTTTTGTCTAAGGTTCAGCAGCTCCAACAGTGTTCCCGAATCTGTGGAAAGTTTAGCTCCTGTGTAGCTCTACAAGTGCCGAACACCTCTGTCAGCGATACAATTCCGTAATGTACAATATGCTGGGCTACATAGTGTGTACTGGCTTAGAGTAAAAAAAAACAAACATTTACAAATTAAAACTACAAGAGGAAAAATCAAAGAACAATCAGTGTAAGTATAGAAATCGGACGCAGCTCAAGCCCAAGCCTTTTTATCCTCAATATAATCCTTCACACTATAAAATGCTTTCTGACACAACTTACGTTTAATGAAGGATTTGAATTTATTTAGGCTCAGATCTTGAACCACCTCTGGAAGTCCATTGTAAAAATGTATACATTGGCATCTGAAAGAGCCACCTATTTTCTTGAGCCTTGTTGTAGGTACAATAAATTTGTGCCTGTTCCTAGTATTTATATCATGGACATCACTGTATTTTTTCATCTTGGCGCAGGTTCGTTCATGTGCGGAGTAATGTAGCCACATTTGGGCTGGTACTGCAGCTTTAGACAGCCTCCGTGGCATAGCGGTAGCGAATGCGAGCGCTGTGCAAGAAGGCGCGGATTTGATCCCAGCGCAGTGCAAATACTTGTATGCATGAATATGAATATTTGCACTGGTCTGGTCATGCCTCGGAAAGCACGTTAAGCCGTTTGTCCCGGTTGCCATACGAACATCTAGTGGCACTGGTTACGGGTTGTAGGAGCCCTCAAAAGTCCAACAATTGGTCTAACTGCAATGCTTCGATATCGCCTTCGGGTTGTGGAGGTCAGAAGGCAGTCGCTTCACGGAAAATATCTAAGTTTAGCCAAAAAGAGCATTAGACTGCTAAAGCTGGTCCGCTTTACCAGTCTAATGCTCATTTTGGCTAATTCAAAGCTGAAAAGGCTTCGGATGCGACTAGGATTAACGCTGAGATGATGATGATGATGATGATGATTTGGGCTGCTACTGCAAAAAACCACCTGGCAACTTTGGATTCAATAGAGAGGCGTGCTAAGAAGCTAATGCCAATTAGCTTTAACCAAAATTACCAAAATTTGGTTTAAAACGGTCTCCAAATCTAGAGCACAGGCGAAGAGTAGCCTGTCGGTGTTCTATAGGATGCACGTCAAAGGCGTGCCGCGAGCAGTCCAAGTGAAGGTTTTAAAATTAGTTGCGACAGACAAGTGTCAAATTTTCTATTTCGACTGTTTACATTTCGTCATTGCGTGTTTTGTTGGTTTGTTTTTGTTATACACACACGGATTTTTGTCTCATTATTTAATCCTATACCTACTTACTAATACTTCTTAACCTAACCTAACTTTGCTGTACTAAATTTGTTAACTTTAGCTTAATCCCGGAAATATCGAAAATACCGGATTACCGGTATTGGTTTGGCGCCAATACCGAAATTTTTTTTTTAAGTTTTGCTTAAATGGTTCGGTATTGCGACCCATAGTTGGCACCCTGTACATACTTATAAGTCTAAGTGTGAATTATGTTCCCTAACCTAGGAAAGTCCTGTGCTATAGGAGACATCACCTATTGGTCCATTACTACAGTTCACCAGAATTCGATGAATCAAATATGTAAAAATAACAATAATTTCATTACTTGTTAGCACACATGTGTGGGTAGTATCCGTGTGTGTTTTTGTGTGTTTATAAGTGTGTAAGTAATAGTGGGACTGTAATGCAGTCTGCGTGTGATCAAGATTTATGTAGGTAAGCGTTTTACTAGTGCTTCTGTATCGCCATCTCTAGGGTAAGTTGAAAAGTTTTGACTAGGTACCAATAACAAACATTTGTAAATATTTTCCGAGAGCTTTTGGTTCATGTTTTTGTAGATGTGTGCACTTAGGTAAGTGAAATGTTGCTTAGAAAATGTAGCGTTTGTGTGTGGTGTGGGGCAAGGCGGTTCATATCTTCTTCTGGCTGTTGAGCTGTTATTTTTGGTATATGGAAGGGTTGCATGCTTTGTCGTGACTGTGCGGAGGATATAGAGTGGCTTAACTTAAAATAGTCTGAATTTGATTCACACAGTGCTGAGTAAACCATCTTAAGGATGTTACTATGGGCGGATACTCTGAGTTTCAATGAGAAAATTAGTTTTCGTGCTCGCGTTTACATTGTTTATAAGTTTTATTTCCAGAACTAGCTGAGCCGTGCGAAAAAATTGCACTATACTAATAATTTTAAAATAGTAATCCATGATACCAGGGACGAATATCTGTCGATTGGTGGGTCGGACGTTCAGATTGTTTCGATAGAAAGAGAGAAAAAGGGAGAAAACAATTTCAGACCCTTGGAGAAATAATATATGGCGATAAATAGGTGTCTAATTGCATACCGAGTTATCGGATTATCGATTCTCTGGTAATACTATACCACGTAGAGGGTGGAAAGGTTGTTACATCTGTGGGCTTTTATCTATATATTAAATATAAAGCTGAAGAGTTTGTTTGTTTGTTTGAACGCGCTAATTTCAAGAACTACAGGCCCCATTTCGAAAATTCTTTTTGCGTAAAAAGGGAGAAAACAATTTCAGACCCTTGGAGAAATAATATATGGCGATAAATAGGTGTCTAATTGCATACCGAGTTATCGGATTATCGATTCTCTGGTAATACTATACCACGTAGAGGGTGGAAAGGTTGTTACATCTGTGGGCTTTTATCTATATATTAAATATAAAGCTGAAGAGTTTGTTTGTTTGTTTGAACGCGCTAATTTCAAGAACTACAGGCCCCATTTCGAAAATTCTTTTTGCGTTGGATAGCCCAATAATCCAGAAAGGCTTTTCACTGAGGTCCAATTATGGTTGTGAAATATTGCCATATCATCAGCGTAGGATATTATTTTTGTGGAGGGGAGGGATAACTGACAGAATTCATTGATGTATATAGAAAAAAGAAGGGGACTGAAATGACTTCCCTGTGGCAAACCAACAACCAAATTACTTGCATCGCTAATAACCTAACATAACCTAACGCACTGCAACCTATCGCTGACAAAATTTTTGAATAGAGTGTTTACACTCTATTCAAAAATTTTGAATATCTCGAACAATATCTCGAACTTCGATGGTTTACAGTTTAGAAAGAAGTAGAAGGACAGAGACCGTATTGGACGCCTTTGAAAGGTTTAGAAAAATTCCTAAACATTTGAATTTATTGTCCATCTACTACTATTACTACTTCAAGTAGGGATGTAACTGCATGTTCAGTGGACAATCCGTATCTGAAGCCAGATTGGTTTTGGGAAATCATTTTGTGTTTGTCGAGGAAATTGTTCAGGTGTTTGTACATTGTTCTTTCCAGAACCTTGGAGATTTCTGGGAGGAATGATATTGGATAGTAGTTAGTGACCTGATCTCTGGTTCATGATGTTTCCAGATTTATCGAATCCTTTTTTTAGTCTGCGTGAATATCCGGATATGTACCCACTGAAATTAGCATTGTAGTAGAAGGAATCAGTTGTGTTGACGATCGTGATATTGACGTTAACTTACCTACATATATTCCAGTCCGAGTGGGTCCCGATTGGGGCAGTATTTTATCACATCGTTATTAAATTTTTACGCAGAATGAAATTGATTGGAATTGGAAGATGATAATTACATCAAGAGTTTGTTTTATTTTAATTCAAATTGTGTATAATTTAGTAGGTACCATCGGTAAGAGTACTTATGTACGACTGATGTACATACCTACCGACACTACTACCACTGAGTTCTTCGTTCCCCATCAATCATTAGAATGTCATTAGGGCTGATTATATCAATAAAACAATTTTATAGACTGTGAGCATATAATGTATGCAAATGTAGTTTATTTTGTAATACATATGTTATTTTTAAACCATTTATCTCAATGACAATGGCGATTACCCTATCGTTAGGAGAATGCAAAGTTACTTAATAAAAATATTATAATGTTAGATTCCAGTTGCAGACATGGACACATGTTTTTTAAATTTCTTGGCTGCATTCCCGGCGTGCATTGTATTGGAAGAGCCCTCACAGATGTCCACCGTAGCAAAGTTTTATCACAATCTGATGAATTGTTTCGGACTACATTGAGGACAAATATACAAATAGTAATTTTTATTTATATGGATAGACGGCGGTACATCGACGTGAAAACTGTGAAACAGTAAAACAGTGAAACAGTAGATTCTCAATTCTACATTAAAACATCCGGACGGTTACTTGAAAAAAACTAAATGTTGTATATTTTGACTGTGTTGAAAAAAAAAAAAGTAAAATGCTAGGTATTGCATTTTTCTGAGACTTTTTTTTACCGTTAAAGCATGTTTACTCTAGGGCGTATAGAATCATGTGCTGAATCATCAGACAAATGAATACAAGTAATAACTCAGTGCACATTTGGAAAAAATGAGCAAAACCACATTTATATAATAAATTTATCTGCTTTTTATAATTTTACTAACAATACGCGTGACTGTATACAAAAGCAGGTCGCTTTAGGTTTATAGTAACTCAATAAGTAGACATTTATCCCAATGTGTCTCGTTGGCAACAAATTAGCAGCTCGATCTATCTTATTATTATTCAAGTGACGAAAAGAATAATTTCCTTTCAAAATATTGCATGTGTTTCTATCATACTTAATTGTGGAAATTTTATAGATTAGTTTAGGGATGAAGGTCTTGCAGGACAGTGATTTAAAATCATTTTCATAGACAGTCCTTCCCGATTCTTCTTCGAATCCATTTTTGAATCTCCATGTATAACCAGATAAGTCCTCGTACACACTGAAATTAGCATCGTAGTAGAAAGAATCACTAGTATTGACGACAGCGATGCTGACGTTAACTTTCTTATGTTTCTCGTACGGTGGGTCCGGATTGGTGCAGTATTCCAACCCTTTATAAATCAATTTGTACTTCACACAGAATAAAATTGATTGGAGTTGGAAGATGATAATAACACTAAGAATAAATCGCATTTTAATACAAATTGTGTACGATTTTGTAGGTCCTATCGGTATACGTGCTCACGTACGACTAATGTACCAGAACAGTTCTGAGTTCTGATTGACTCCGCCAATCGTTAGAATGTCATTAGTGCTGATTATCAATGAAACAATTTTACAGTCAGTGAGTCTAATTATACCTGAAATACACTAAAAACAAAACCAGGATATTTAGGAAAGCAAACTAAGTTTTTGTTTTTTTTTCTATGTAAATTGATCACGTTTCTTTAATGTCTTTAATGTAAGAAGTGTCTAGAACAAAGTTTCTTAGATTTCTTCATTATTTAAGGTTGAAGTAGTCATAAAACAATAAACCTCATAGTTTTAAAGACAGCATTTTCCTTACGGTAAATAAAAATGAATAATGAATAAGTCGTGGTGGCCTAGTGGTTAAAACACCAGCCTCTCAATTATGAGTATGCGGGTTTGATTCCAGGCCAGGCAAGTACCAATGTAACTTTTCTAAAGTTATGTGTACTTTCTAAGTATATCTTGGACACCAGTTACTGAAGGTGAAGGAAAACATCTTTAGGAAACCTGGACTTTATAAGTCTGAAATCGCCAACCCGCATTGAGCAAGCGTGGTGATTACACTCAATCCTTCTCTACATGAGAGGAGACCTGTGGCCAGTAGTGAGATGATAAAAGATTGATGTTGTTGATGAAATAAAAATGAATACGGATGATATATATACGTTAACTTAATTTAAGATGTATATGAACAACATTGACGCATGGCCCGCATGGGTCATTAAATGTTAAGATTTTTTCAAGAAACGTTATTTTTATAAATCCTTAAAAGTCTTTATATTGCTACTGCTGACAACAAATTTGAAAACTACTGCATTTCTGACCTACTATGCCTATGTACGGATGACAGCAGGTCAATCTACCCGAAACTGTCAAATATTCCCAATAAAACTTTAGCCTTAATGCTTTATATAACAAGGCGAAAATGTAACAAAGAAATCTGACAGATTGTAGTAGCTTGATGTGTAGTAGCAGTACAAAGTAGAGCAATACAAAGAATAGTACAAAGAATTGATGTTTAGTCAGTAGTAGCAGTAAAAGAAATCTGACAGATTGTAGGAGGTTGATGTGTAGTAGCAGTACAAAGTATAGCAGTACAAAGAATAGTACAAATAATTGATGTGTAGTAGCAGTTAAAGAAATCTGACAGATTGTAGGAGCTTGATGTGTAGTAGCAGTACAATCCAAAGAGAGAAATTTATCTTTTTATAAACTTTGTTTGAATGATTATTCAAACACTAAATATTTAAATTGCTAAAAGCAAAGCTGCAGTGGTTCATGGTTATTTTGGCGTCAAAATCGATGGATACTATCCCAGCTATCTTGATTTATCAACAGTAAATTTCACAGATGTTTGCCATCAGCACCCCTGTTAATGTCATTTAATTTTTTGCCATGTTATTTAGGACCAATTAAAGATCCCTGTGTCCCTGTAATCGGCGTTTAAGAATAGAATAACCTATACGGTTATTCTATTCTTAAACGCCGATTATACAATTATGTGATAACTTTATCCGAGGTATAATTTAAAGTTTTGACAGTTATTTCATCTACAAATTGTTAAACCTCATGTTTATTTCTCAAAAGTATCTAAGCATGGAAAAATCTATCCTAAAACTATAATTGTTTCAAAAACATAAAATATTTTCTCTTCTTCCTTCCTCAGCCTATAGATGTCCACTGCTGGACAAAGGCCTCCCCCAAGGCTTTCCACGATGACCGGTCTTGTGCTGCCCGCATCCATCGGCTTCCCGCGACCTTCACCAGGTCATCGGTCCACCTTGTTGGGGGTCTCCCTACGCTGCGTCTTCCAGTACGTGGCCGCCACTCCAGAACCTTGCTGCCCCATCGGCCATCGGTTCTACGAGCAATGTGCCCTGCCCACTGCCACTTAAGTTTAGCGACTCGCAGAGCTATGTCGGTGACTTTGGTTCTTCTGCGGATCTCCTCATTTCTGATTCGATCACGCAGAGAAACTCCTAGCATAGCTCTTTCCATTGCCCTTTGTGTGACTCTGAGCCTTCGTATGAGGCCCATTGTGAGCGACCACGTTTCAGTTCCGTAAGTCATCACTGGCAACACACACTGGTCAAAGACTTTAGTCTTGAGACACTGTGGTATCTTGGACGACGAGAAGATGTAGCGTAGCTTCCCGAACGCTGCCCAACCGAGCTGGATTCGCCGAGACACCTCTTTCTCGAAGTTGGACCTACCTAGTTGGACTTTCTGTCCCAGGTATATATACTCGTCAACAACTTCGAGTGCAGAGCAACCAACTACAATTGGAGTGGGTGCGACATGAGAGTTCGACATGATCTTCGTCTTATCCATGTTCATTTTTAGACCCACTTGTTGGGAAGCTCTGCTGAGGTCATTGAGCATTTTGCCCAAGTCTTCCAGGGTCTCAGCCATGACCACGATATCATCTGCGAAACGGAGATTAGTGATGTACTCGCCGTTGATGTTGATGCCAAGTCCTTTCCAGTCCAGGAGCTTGAAGACATCTTCCAACGCAGCAGTGAACAATTTAGGAGATATGACATCTCCTTGTCTCACTCCACGCTGCAGTTGGATCGGTTTCGAGTCCTGATCCTGGAGACGGACTGACATAGTGGCGTTTTTGTACAGACACTTTATCACCTCAATGTATCGATGGTCAATTTGGCATCGCTGGAGAGACTGTAGCACCGCCCAAGTCTCAATCGAATCGAAGGCCTTCTCATAGTCCACAAACGCCAAGCATAGTAGTTTGTTATACTCCTCGGACTTCTGTATAACTTGCCGCAGCGTATGAATGTGGTCTATGGTGCTAAAGCCTTTTCGGAAGCCTGCTTGTTCGGGAGGCTGGAAGTCGTCGAACCTGCGAGCGAGACGATTCGTGATGACCCTAGAAAACAGCTTGTAGACATGGCTCAGGAGGGATATCGGTCTGTAGTTTTTCAGGAGGGTATTGTCACCTTTTTTGAAAAACAAAACCACCACGCTCCTGTGCCACGCCTTAGGCGTTTCGCCTTTAAGAATGACGGAATTAAATAGCTTCTGAAGCGCTTTAAGAACCGGTTTGCCACCCGCTTTCAGAAGCTCAGCCGTAATTCCATCATCTCCAGCCGCCTTATCGTTCTTGAGCTGTTTCAGGGCCATACCAATCTCGTACAGGCTGACGTCCGGGATATCGTCGGTATAGTGTCGGGTTAGTCTGGCTCTAGGATCATTAGCCAGGCTTACAACAGGTGCGTGTGTTGATGTGTATAACTCTCCGTAGAATTTCTCCATCTCACCCAAAAGCTCGGGCTTGAAAGTGACGATCCTACCATCCCCAGTCTTCAGCTTCGCAAGTAGACTCTGTCCAACAGACAATTCTCGTGCGAACACTTTGGAGCCTTTGTTCCGCTCGATAGCCTCTTTAATACAATTTGTATTAAATTGGCGTATATCGCGAGTCAGAGACTTTGAGATCTGTCTGTTAAGGCATCTGATGCGCGAAGCGTCATCAGGGGATTTTAAGATCACCTCCCGTCTTTCTTCCATTAGCCGGCGGGTGGGACCGGAGATCTTCTTCTGTCTTTTTGAACGGAGGGTTTTGTAGAACTTAGACCCTTCCGTTTGGAGAGTTTCCACAAACCTGTTGTTGTAGTCGTCCACATCTACGCATTCACCGAGGCATTCGAAGCGGTTTTGTAGTTCGATCTGAAAGCTCTCGGGGTTTTGGAGTTGTGTTGACGCTGGACGGAGCGTAGACTTCATAAGTCGAGAGCGTTCGAGCCTAATGTTGAGGTTCAAGATGCCTCTAACAATACGGTGATCACTCCCGGTTTTTACCGCATGGATCACGGAGACATCGTTGAACACTTGCCTTCTCGTTGACATTATGAAGTCTATCTCGTTTTTGGTCTGACCATCGGGGCTGAGCCAGGTCCACTTGCGGTGCAATGGTTTCCTGAAAAAAGAATTCATCGCAAAGAGTCCTTCCCTTTCCATGAAATCCATTAGCATCTGACCTCTGGGATTCCGATTTCCAACTCCAAATTGCCCCACTTTCGTCTCGTCCGCCTCTCGCATGCCCAGTTTTGCGTTAAAGTCCCCCATGACAACGGTGTAGTGGGTTTTGGAGGAATGTATGGCTCTACTGACGTCCTCATACATAGCCTCCACCTCATCGTCAGAGTGTTTAGACGTCGGGGCGTAGACCTGTATAACCTTTAACGAATATCGTTTTGTTATTCTCAGTACAAGGTACGCCACCCGAGTCGAAAGGCTCCCGACTTTAA
Organism: Sesamia nonagrioides; assembly: GCA_017933935.1. NCBI lineage: Eukaryota > Metazoa > Arthropoda > Insecta > Lepidoptera > Noctuidae > Sesamia > Sesamia nonagrioides. Next base: position 3,659,159 of record JADWQK010002063.1, read on the forward strand.
CCACGTTGTTCACGAGGGACTTGTGGACAATAAACCCGACACCACCCTGGGACAGCTGGTCGCCTTCCCGGAAATAGAGCAGGTTGCCAGACTTCAGGATTATCGAGTCCTCTCCCTCTCTTCGGACTTCAGATAACCCCACAATGTCCCAGCGCAACCGGCTCAGTTCTTCCTCCAGTTCGACAATCTTCTCATCGGTCCGTAGTGTGCGCGTGTTAAATGTTGCCAGGGCCAAAGGTCGTCGTTTGTGATGGTAGCCGGACCTCTGCCGGAGATTCTTAGCACCCCTTGCTCCGCCGTAACCGAGTCCGCTACCGTAGACTGGAATAGCGGAGCTGCCGGGGACTAGGGGCCTGGGCTGTATCGTGTGCATCATTGGGGGGGGTTTGCCATAATCCCCACGCTTGGCAGGCGGGTTGGGGATCGCAGTGATTTGATATTACACAGGAGAAGCGCTGCTGCCCGCTTCCCTGGTGATTTCCCTTAGTCGCCTCTTACGACACCCACGGGAGGATATGGGTTGGTACAATTCTAGGCCCGGTACCACACGGGGTCTAGGCCCGGTACCACACGGGGTAAATATTTTCTACTGAGTTTTAATATGATTATTTTACTTAGAAACAGCTGCTATTTACAAGTAACTTTACTTATGTAATATTGCTTGTATCTTTATATACCTATATCACGTATACGCTACAATGTATTGTAAGTTTCAGCAGTGAACAATCGCGAGGTAGCAATATATTTTGCACGCTTCAGCGGCTTTACGAGATCAAATATGACGGCTCGGTATATCTAGCAACTGTTCACAGAATGCACGCTCGTAGTAATGGAATATTTTATTGCTGGAATATGAGTACATATTGCTTAATTTGATGTAGAATACGTTACAATAAACGGGCCGTAATTGTGTAGTGAATAAGACAACAAAAAGGTAATAATATTTTATATACACGAGGTCTAAAGAATGCGCGATATTCCTTATGTAAATCATAAAAAAATAATATTGTGTATATGCAGACTTATTCCATAGTGTTATATTAACATTGTTATTTCACATCTAGTCAATACATCTAGTAGAGATAGATCGTGCAGCGAGATACATCAACGTCTCGAATTCAGACATCGACCGTTCTGTCAAGAAAGAAACGACGAAGAAGAATAAGACCAAGAAAGTGGGTAATATGATACCCCTATCCAAGATTGTTTGTCAGTCTTTCTGGCTTCTGAATATCGAACAAAATCATTCTATAGTCCCGTCTACACGGTCCGTCTTGCCTGCGCAGTCCAGGCCTGTGCAGTAATGACTGTACAAAAAGATGGAATATCCGGGACTGCGCGCGCTACCGTCTTGCCGTCAACACACACGTGCTTGCCTACGCTAACTGGTTTGCACAGGCATGCTCGCAGGTAAGACGGAGCGTGTAGACGGGACCTATGACGTTGTCACTGCTGGCACACAGACGTGCCCGTAGTAGCGTTTCATGAGAAACAATTGAAGAACAAGCTTTGCCATTCATTTCTCTTTTAAGTACTCGTAATTGAAACTCATTATTAAAGAGGGTATCCTGACCAGCTGTTTAAAATTCAGTTAAATCCGGAATGGCGCCACGCGGTTTGGCCTACTTACATAATTGTTAGAAAATAATAAATCAGTCCGAGTTAATAATACTTATTCATGCGAATTATTAAAATTCACGGCCGTTTGGCCTTAATCGTATATGGCATGGTTACGTTGAGTACTGCTGGGTTGTTCTAGGTTAGAAATAAGACTGGGGAAGTTGAAGGTTTTCGTATGGTAACACTGTAAGTCCTTTTAATAGGTAAGTAGGATAAAAGTTGCGTTATTATGGGGTTTTGGGTGTGTTTCAAGACGCACGTTTTATAGTATAAAAATAAAGCCCATAATTATAAAAAGCTGGAAATTATTAATGCCGACAAAAGGCGGAAATTTGATGCCAATATTTTGATTTTTAGTGGATGTGTTTACTGGTTTTCATCATGGATGACTGTCAACAGCCTTAGTCTAGACTTCAAGGAAATAACGAGACAAAAGGTATCTTATGTCCTAAAGTAGCTCATGGTCTACCCCTCTGCGAAATTAAATTCAAATTCGTTCAGTAATTTTAGCGTAAATAACAAACATACAAAAAATCAAATGTTCTAAAACATGGCTCTAAATCCAATTAATAGTTGGGTGAAAGAGTAAAAGACATATTACTGCCATAAATATACACACAAATTTTAGCGTATATAATATTAGTATTGTAGTAGTTTTGTATGTATTGTGTCTGTATCTTATGTCGGATGAAACTTTTCAAGGCTAACAAGTTTTCGTCTGTAACAGCCGTCAAAGGGCGAGCAGTTCTTTCTTCATCCCCCAAAGTTATTCAACCGCGCATAAATTCATTACACCACCGATACACGGTTACCTTAGAAGGGCCTTCATCCATGAATGCCATTTGAAGTACGATTCGTTTGGTTTTAGGCGACATTTAAAATCGTAAAAAATCATAGCGCGAAAATGGTCTCGACATAAATCCATTTTTCAAAAAGACAAATAATATGGAGGGAAGTTTTGAATTTGGAACGTACCTATTTCTGTTCCTTCTTTGTCTTCACACGGTTTGTGTATCTAAAAAGGGTATCTATTATTAGTTATAAATAATCATATTTTTTAATAAATTATAACTGGCCAGTTTCTCTTACATAAAAACTATTTGTCGCAATACTTTCTGAGTGACCTGGTAAATCCATACTAATATTAAATTAAATGCGAAAGTAACTCTGTCTGTCTGTCTGTCTGTCGGTCTGTCTGTCTGTCTGTCTGTCGGTCTGTCTGTCTGTCTGTCTGTTACGCTTTCCCGCCTAAACCTCTCAACCGATTTTGATGAAATTTGGCACAGACAATCTCTAGACCCTGAGAAAGAACATAGGCTACATTTTATCCCGGAAAAATTTGATGTTCCCGAGGGAAATCTAAAAAGCGCGATATAACCGAACTCCACACGGGCGAAGCCGCGGGCGGAAAGCTAGTACTTAAATAAATGAGAGATACCAACTGATTTTTTATGTACACGTTTATAATAATATAATAGTTTAGATATATCTACTCTATGCTGTCTATAATGTCTGTCGGTCTGTCTGTCTGTCTGTCTGTTACGCTTTCCCGCCTAAACCTCTCAACCGATTTTGATGAAATTTGGCACAGACAATCTCTAGACCCTGAGAAAGAACATAGGCTACATTTTATCCCGGAAAAATTTGATGTTCCCGAGGGAAATCTAAAAAGCGCGATATAACCGAACTCCACGCGGGCGAAGCCGCGGGCGGAAAGCTAGTACTTAAATAAATGAGAGATACCAACTGATTTTTTATGTACACGTTTATAATAATATAATAGTTTAGATATATCTACTCTATGCTGTCTATAATGTCCAAGGTAACAGTAAATAATACAATCTATGAATTCATGTAACTTTAAACCGTATAAACCGCTTCTTTTACTTAAAATCCAGTATAGTTGGTGAATTATGACTTTTTTTTAGAAGGAAAACTGTCCCTAAAAGCGACAGTGACAGCTGTATGTAGAAAGTTTGATGTTACCCCACCCTTAAAAGGGAAGGGAAAACCATGGATTATGTTTCTGTGGAAAGCTTAATGTGTTAGGATCCAGAAAAGAAAAATTTCGGTGCCTCTTTAATCCCAAACAGTACTTTTAAACTTTTACTGCTGTAAATTATTTTGTTGCTTTCTTGTTTACTTTTGAAGTGGATATTTCTTTAGGGATGTTTAGCAATTTTAGAAATTGGGGAAAAAACATTGAATTCGCATGAGCGTGATCGACCTGCCACCATGATCGACTGACTGTTTGTGTATGTGAGTTTCAATGTTTGTAAACGTACCCACGCTCATCATCATCATCTCAGCGTTAATCCCAGTCGCATCCGAAGCTTTTTCAGCTTCGGAGTCTGCGATCCTGTTTACCAGTCTAACTGCTAATTTTGGCTAAACTTCGATATTTATTTAAAGCGACTGCCGTCTGTCCTCCACAACCCGAAAGCGATATCGAAGCATTGTAGTTAGACCATTTGTTGGACTTTTGAGGGCTCCTAAAACCCGTAACGACTGCGATTAGATGTTCGTATGGCAACTGGGACCAACGGCTTAACGTGCTTTCCGAGGCACGACCAGACCAGTGCAAATATTCATATTCATGCATACAAAAATTTACACTGCGCGGGGATCGAAACCGTGCCTCCTTGCGTAGTGGCCACGTTCACTACCGCTACGTCACGGAGGCTGGCAACAGACATAATAACTTATATTTATTATACTTATCGTGGTACAGGAGTAATTCCTAAAGTGGGGTAATGTTTTAAATAAAATGGAAAAGGTAAAAAACGTGAAGAAAAAACACAAGCAAAATGGTAAATTAAAATAAAAAGTTTAGTTTTCCTTGTTATATCAAGTATTATTCCTCAAAACGTGTTGTTATGTTTCTGGGTTAACCCTGCTCTCCTCAGGGAATCCAGATTTCTGTAGTGTTATTTCTCCGTTCACGTGTATAGCGGTGGTTTTCCACTTGATGTAATCCCTTAGAATCTTACGACGCCCCAGGGATCTGGCTTACCTGTCTGTAATGAAATTAAACTAAAGTTTGTGAGTCAAAATTTGCACCCTAATTGCGTAATCCACGATTAATCTCTTTGAACAAGTTTGAAGCCTATTGCTATTAGCTTGCTCTGTATGTTCAAAAATGTATCTGTTCTACTACCTACGTAAATAACGCAATTAAGAGGGACTCTAGTGCCGAGGAATTTGGAAAATAGGTGTTTGAAGAAACTATTGCCGTCATCGCGCTGCTTCCAACCTCTCCCGGTAAAGTGCGAAAAGGACAGTTGCAGCTCAGTCTGATTTTACCCACAAAAATGTTGACCAAAAGGCGTTTCGTATTCCGCTGTTTTCTTTTTCAAAATAAGACAGATTTCAATAATTTTTATATCAAAAGGAAAAGTATAGCTATGCTTCTATTATTTTCTTTTTTGTCTAAAACTTATCCCGTTTGTCTGATAGTCATCTGAACATCACAGTAAAAATGGGTTATTTTTCGCGATTATGAAGTATCGTATTTGTTTTATTAATTAAATTTCGGAAAAAATCAAATAACAGGGGCACGTATAATCACGATGTAAAATTGTAGAAACAAAAAATTGCTCTAACAGCATTATCCACAAAGAATACAGCGGAATACGTTTGTATAGAGAAAGCACCGCTAGAGTTCCCTCTTAATTTTGTTATGAAAAAAAAAATACAAAAATATTTCAAAGATTCAAAAAAAAAAAAAAAAAAATCAAAAGATCAAAGATTGCATCACTGCTTACCATCAGGCGGGATTGCAGTCAAGCACTAGTTTATAATAATTAAAAATAAATAATAAATTCTTTCATTCAAGTATTGTGTCATACATAAATTGAGGCAGCTCCAATAAGTTATAATAGTACCTACTTGTGTCGGAGCTGTCTCGCTCTTCCCTTATGTGTTATCTTAACAATGGAAGTGATGAAGCTAATAATTACAGAAAATAAAATGAAAAACAGAAAAGGAAAAATAAAAATAATTAAGCAGCTCTAGATGCGTATAATTGTTGAACTCTCCAAATGAAACCTATTGCTACTTTACGCAATTACTCTGCTGTTTTTAGGGTTCCGTTGTCTTTGTAGTTTTGGTATAACAGTCTGTCTTTAGCTTACCTACCAAACCTTCCTGTTACGCCCTCTATACCTAGGGCTTTTATTTAGGTAATAAGTTTTTGCTTATTTACATTTCCATTTTGATGATATTTTTTGTTTTCGCTTTGCTGGTATTTTGGCGTGGCTAGCTAGCATATGGTAAATAATTTTATCGTTGTTGTGTTTTCTTGTGTTCATTACTGTACCTGCATAGTATTGTATAAAGTCATGTGTTTTTTTTAAATGAACAGATAGCTGTGCTTCTGGGGAGTTTGTTCCGCCACTTCTTCTTCCCAACGAAAGCACTAGAAAATTGCGAAGGGCTGGCGTTATGGTGGGTCTGTATTATGTAATACTAGCTTTCCGCCCGCGGCTTCGCCCGCGTGGAGTTTGGTTATATCGCGCTTTTAAGATTTCCCTCGGCAATATCAAATTTTCAAAGGATCAAAGGTAGCCTATGTCCTTTCTCAGGGTCTAAGGATTGTCTGTGCCAAATTTTATCAAAATCGGTTGAGATGTTTAATCGGGAAAGCGTAACAGAGAGACAGACAGACAGAGTTACTTTCGCATTTATAATATTAGTATGAATTGACGTTCAAAAAGTGCTGATTACTTAGCCTAATTTGAATAAATGACTTATGATTTTGATTTTGAAACGGTTATTGCTAGAAAGATGAAACTTTGTACGGATGATCATGAACATATTTGTTTTTGGATACCTTCCCTATTATAAAGTAGGGATGAAGTTTGTCACGGATCTGCCCCATAGGTATATAAGAAGATATAGGTATTTAAGACGATTTCTTGATTCAGCGCTTTTTTGTAAAGATACAGCTCTCACCCCTATAAAAGCTAAAAGGCTACTTTGAACAACTGCAAAAAAAAAAAAACATGATGACATTGACATGATGTACTATTTTTACTATTCTATTTATAATTTCTCTTTCCATGTTTCAAAACATCGTATCTCTATTGATTTATTACGGCATCGCTTCATATTCTCTTCATAAATAAGATGTCATAACCAAGCTGTCATAATAAAAATAACTATAAATCTATCCCATGTTAGGGAAACCCCTCACCGTTTAAAAATAAATCAGACCGTATCGTTTCCTTGGAGAAGTATGCTTGTCTTCATTTTCGCTCCAAGGTAGGAACATTAATCATGAAAGGTTACGATCTTTCCGTTATCTACCTTAACTACATCCGTAGTGCCTTGTAAAGAGGCCCATTGATCATAAATTACTTCATTAAGTGTCTTATATACCTATATACTGCGGAATTTTGGTCGTTTATAACGAGAACACACTTTCTGTCACGCGGGAGACCGGGGCTTGATTCCCCGGCGGAGAGATTCTTTTGGGAGTTTTGGCGGGAAAGTCAAGATGAGTGTCACGCTCATTTTTCATTGCCGGATAGAGCTAAAAACAAGTATTTTACATAGAGCAACTGCCTATTTGACCGCCACAACTAAGTTACTGGATAATACGATAACCTTTGGGTAGACTGGTTTGCAGATTTACGGCCTTCCGAAAACCCTTAATGACTGCTAAAGATCCACAAATAACACGCCGGGACCAACGGCTGAACGTGCTTTCTGGGGAATGGTGGATCAATATAGAAAAATGGATGTGATGGATAGATTATGATGGTAAAATAATCTGCACCATTAACAGTTACACGCCGTGGAATTTTAGTCGTTCTTTTATGACTCCAAAAATTAGTTTTTTTTTTAACAATGTAAAAAATAGCATGCTTTATTATGACGCATGGAGTTTTTTACAACCTGTATGCGAGCAAAGTGTGTTCTTTCTTTCTTTTTTAATTTTTGGCTTCTCACGGTTTGTGCATTTGGGCAATGTCACGTAATGAATTATTCATGTCGAAAAAGATGGCCGCGTGAACCGTCTTACGAAGGAGGTTTGAGACAAAATCATGATGTGGCCACTATGCTGCGATATTTCACTGTTCTTTATGAATTATTTACTGAATGCACTTTATACTACACAAATCACGCACTTTTATTTAGTAAACGACACTATAAATAATTTTAAAAGTCCAATGAAAAATGAGCGTGACACTCATCTTGACTTTCCCGCCAAAACTTCCTAGAAGCCGGTCATTGTTGGGAAAAGGCTAAACAAGTGATCGGCTATCCGACTCCAAAACGTAGTAAGGGACACTTTACGAAAATCATTTTTTTGCATAATCTTGCTACTCTAGTGAGTCCCTACTGAATACAAAAAAACGAGCGTTGAAAACTTAAAAGTAGATATTTTAAGCATCGACACCGCGTAAGTGTTCACGCCCTCGTAAACAATTTAAAACATAGTAAGTCTCCGGACATGGAGAACCAACTCAAAACATGAGTACTTTTCAAAGGCTGACCTATATTAAGTATATGCGCCTATAAAATATCGTTTGAGGTTCTTATTAGGTTTTGAAATGGGGCAGCCGTGAGTTTGGTGACAACTGTATGAGTTTCTTCTTATCATCTATCACCTCTAAGTTGATGATTATCATCAAATCTGCTATACCAAAACATTTGGCTTCAATTTCCTCATTTTTAATAATGGATGACAAGCATGTACTATAACTATACTATACTATGTTATATGTTTTTTATCGTATTAAAAATAAATACTCATTTTAAATAATAACTTTCTAGACTTTTCTCTAAACGTTTTCTTTTTACCTTTTTTTTTGACCCTATACTTATCAATATTACGTCGCGATATGTGTGACTTACAATACACTTCTAAGTCATAGATATCGTATATTCACTATTATATAACCCTTGTGACATTTTTGTTTTTGGTTTCACGGAGGAAATCCTCATAGACTTCCTCTATTGTGGGGGTGACAGAGGGGATATGGTGGTCTCTTATCGGCTTAAGGTCATAGCACACTTAAACAACTATGCTCCAACAGCGCTCCCACCCAACACCGCCTTAAATAAACTAAGACGACTGCTTGCAGTCCACGCGGCGACAGCTAGCAGGTACCCAGCAGTCCACGCGGAAACTGCTAGCAGACGGCCAGCTGTGCAGCCGACGACCGCTCTAGCTTTTTGCGATTGACACAGTTGGCTCATATTTGAATAATATTGTTTTTGCCGCGTATCCACCGCAGTATTTCACCTCCACCTACGGTGGAGCAGGAATCACATAAGCATTCATCGCACACAGTCCCATCTCCCTGTGTATCAATTCACGCAATGGTCGCACCATGGTCGCACCACTCTCAAGTGGCATGCGTGAAACACTGCGGTGCCACGGCTGATCGAACGACAGACGCCCCTGATCTGTCTTCCGCAGGCCACCTCTCATGGAGGTCACAGATCGTTTTGTACCCTTTTCAGGCGCCCGGTGCGTCTTCTTTGAAAGGGGAGAGAAGATATGGTTTCTCTCTCCCGCTCGGGCACCTCCTTTGCAGACATGAGATCCTCGCAAAAGGAGGCAAGGAAAAGGATCCCATGCTCTTTCACTCTCAATCATCGATTGACTTCCTCCAACATATGCTGCGCTGTATCCTCTAGGCAAGCCACACAGTGTTGATACACTGCTGTCTGCTCCCGGCCTGTACGACACAGGTACTTGCCAAAGCAGCCGTGGCCAGGGAATACCTGAGTCAGTCGGAAGCTGAGGGCTCCATGATGACTCTCGATCCATCCCAGTCACTCTTTTCTGTGTAAAAATAGTCGTACTCTCCACTTTAATTCAGAACTCTTCTCTAGATGCCACACACCAATATCATTTCATTGAATCGCACCAACTAGGGTTGTCACTTTTTTTTCAATTAAAGAAAATTGCTTATTTAAAAAAAAAACACAGTATTGTATTTAAATAAAGAACAATTAAGTTTCCTTTATTATTGTGTTTAAAACATATGTTATTGTTTTTGCAGTTTGTATTAAATTAATATCATCTCTACTAAACTATTGCACAATTGCGACTTTGTCAATCGAAATTACATTTTGTAGGTGTATCCATGATTTAGTATGGCATAAATCTATAAAACTAAATCGTATTCTAGTTGCACTCAAACCGCTTCGCACAAAACAAACAAGAAATTATGACAATGAAATTAACATTGTTGGCAATTGAGGTTATATTGCGTTCAGAAAACGAGTACTTAAGTTATGTGGCGCTAGCGAGTGGCGACTTCGATGTAGCATCAATTTCGGTTAGCGAAAAAATACTTAGGACTAAACTTTTCAAAATACCAAATAAATTATTACATGCGAAATAAAGTATTTCCGTGTACTTTATGCTTCCACTAGCGGCCACCAGCAACTTCGTACGCGTGGTTTAGTTATGTTCCACTCCTATTGGTCGCAGTGTGATGTTATATAAAGCCCTAAGCCTTCCTGGATGAATGGGCTATCCAGCGGAAAAATAATTTTTCAAATCGGACCAGCAGTTTCTGAGATTAGCGCGTTCAAACAAACAAACAAACTCTTCAGCTTTATATATTAGTATAGATAAAGTTTAGAATACAATTACTTGAATTAACGTACAAAAACTCTCAATATAAAGTACGGGTAGCAACCCTAGCATCAACCAATGTGTTTAGTGATACAGCCATCGTCATACGAGCGCCTCTCTATTGAATATACATTGTATCGGCACTCAGCCGTGGCGGATACATCAAGCAGATTGCTGAGCGCTTACCGTGTCGAAGAAAAATCTCTTACGGTTTATACTTTAGTGTACAAGTTTGCGACCGTGGCCTGCTTTACGATATAATAAATTTATGCTATCAAAACCGGGTAATAGTTGATTTGTTACTACAATCTCTCAAATTTCTTTATTCGATTTATAACTTTATAGCTAAAGTATGCGGTAATACGACACCCCTTAGTAAGATTGGTTGTCAGTGTACCTACCATGAGTGTACATTACGAGACTCGATCGTCGATATCAAGCGCGTCTGGCGCTCTCATTAGTTGAGAGTTCTTACAACCTTGAAGCGGGCCAATCGATGAGTCAAACGCGCTTGATGTCGACGATCGAGTCTCGTAATGTAAACTCATGGTAGCTACACAGGCTTCCATGTTTGCGCAAGCTGCCCATAACTCGCCGCCCGGTAAGGACCAGACCCATTTCGAGCGCACGTTGTGTTTCACGCGCGCCTCAAAGAGATGTCAGCACATCGTGACGGGGTCCCCGAAGAACGATGCCTCCTGCGTCAGGCCTGCGGTTGGTTAAAAAAGAGACCGTGGCCCTGGCGCACAGGCAAGTGAAGAAACACGAGTGGGTTTTAGTCAGTAAAAGTCTGACACGCCCTTCCACTCCATCCAGAACGGGAGAGATCATTTGATGATTTCAAACAAAAAATGGCTTTCATGCTTCTGATAACACATAACGATTGCCAAAGATACAGGAATGACAATTAGAACAAACAGCTTAACATACTTTCCGAGGGACGGAGGGTTCTTGATATGTAAAGATAGACACACATCCAGTGTGGAGTACTGCAGCTACGTTTGGGTTGGTGCTGCTAAGTGGCACCTGGCCACTTTGGATTCAGTGGAGACGAGTGCGAAGAGGCTAATTGGTACCCCTGATTTAACTCGAGACGGTCACCAAAGCCTAGAGCACAGGCGAAGAGTAGCCAGCCTTTCGGTGTTCTATAGGATGCATTTTGGGGAGTGTGCGAGGGAATTGCATGATTTAATTCCCCCATCTCCATTCCACCATCGGACGACTCGTCGTACGGCGAGTTTCCACCCTTACGTCGTTAACACCACTACGATTCAGACGAAGCGTTTCGTTTCCTCCTTCTTACCGCATACATCGAGGGTCGGGAACAATTTGCCAGCGGCGGTGTTTCCGTCGGACAACAATTTGAGTGTCATCAAGGCTAGAGTGAATAGGCTCTTAATAAACTAGTGCGCTTTACCATTATCGATTGCGTTATTGCTTACCATCAGGCGGGATTGCTGTCAACCACTAGTTCATAATTTAAAAAAAAACCATCAGTTCCTTGATGTGATGTTTATTGTTATGCCAAATAAATATTATGCTATCCACTTCTTCGTTCTTAAATTCCCATGTTTTATTCCCTGATGCGGTCTGTTAGCAGGACTAGAAGTGCGATTCTTTAACCATCTATCGTAAAAAAACTTTTTACTTGACTTTTGTCATGGCTCTAGAAGCCGGTCATCATCATCACAGCGTTAATCCCAGTCGCATCCGAAGCCTTTTCAGCTTTGGAGTCTGGGGTCCGCTTTACCAGTCTAACTGCTGATATGGCTAAACTTCGACATTTTCCGTGAAGCGACTGCCGTCTGACCTCCACAACCCGAAGGCGACATCGAAGTATTGCAGTTAGACCAATTGTTGGACTTTTGAGGGCTCCAACAACCCGTAACGACTGCCACTAGATGTTCGTATGGCAACCGGGACCAACGGCTTAACGTGCTTTCCGAGGCACGACCAGACCAGTGCAAATATTCATATTCATGCATACAAATACTTGCACTGTGCGGGGATCTAACCCGCGCCACCTTGCGCAGCGGTCGCGTCCGCTACTGCTACGCCACGAAGGCTGTCAAGGCTCTAGAAGCCGGTGTCTCAAGGTTTCTGTTGTTTAGCTCGCAACCGACCACTAGAGCCATGACAAAAGTAAAATACTTCTTCCTTTTAAGTGTTTTTTTGAAGTCGGTTTCTATTTATTTGTAAAAAGTTTTTATTTTATGCTTTTCAGTGTATTAGTCGGAATTCGAAAATTACTTTTTTTCACCTCATAAGAATAGTGGCAGCCGTAACCCATGTTAAAACAAGTTCTCATCAATACGAAAAAAATCCCTATCTCAAAAACTATTAAACCGATTTTGATGAAACTTATAGTATACCCTAAGTTGAAAAATACATAGTACAACAAGAAAAGATTTACTTAAATCGGACTTGTAGTTCCGGAAATATGCGCGCACAAACATACAAACTGAAACATACATACACGGCTGATATACATACGGGTCGAATTGTTAACCTCCTTTTTTTTGAAGTCGGTTAAAAACGTAAGTGAAGTGGGCACGGAATAAGCTGTCAGTCCAACTAACGCTGAAGGACTTACACTATTGACAGCTCACTTGACCCAACATTTCACGGAGAGATATTTACAGAATCGATGGGCTGTTCGATTTATAACGGTTTTACCGACACGAGTTCCGTATGGACATCAATCCTTCGGGAAATCAAGCTGTCAAGGGGTGTTTTCGATGTGCTGAATCCTCCTGATATGATTACACGTAGAACACCTTTGTGATTACTAACAAAATGTTCTACGTGTAATGATGATGTAAATGGGACTATTTGTAGGTACGCAGTTTGCATGTAGTAAAAAATATTAAAAACAAATCAATACTAATATATAAAGCTGAAGAGTTTGTTTGTTTGTTTGTGCGCGCTAATCTCGGGAACTACTGGTCCGATTTGAAAATTTCTTTTTACGTTGGATAGCCCATTAATCCAGGAAGGCTTTAGGCTATATAACATCACGCTGCGACCAGTAGGAGCGGAGCATAACTAAACCACGCGAACGAAGTCGCTGGCGGCCGCTAGTAAGATAATATAGCTTGTTTTACTTGTATCGCCAGCTGCGGCTTACATACTTCCATCGTGAAGGCTACGCGATTCGGGCACCGTGATGGCTACGCCGTAGCAATTCGCGTAGCAAAATGTACGCTTTGTAGCCGCGTGTTTCGAAATTTGAAAATAGTTATTGATGGTTTACTGTCTTTTATCAATATTGGCGTTATTTTTCATAAAGTCATTCGTATGTTAAAATGTAACTATAGGAACCTTTCAATCTTAATCTAAATTAATTCTGAATGCCGAAAATTTGTCCCGAGACATTCAACAATAGATAAATATGTTTCAATTTGTAAAAAAATATAAAATATTTTATTTGTTAAACTTAAACTTACTTTTGCTACGACCATTTGGTAATTTGCTTAATACTTAACCATAAGTCATATCTGTTTTGTATGCCACTGTCGCAAACAGCTGTTGTACTACTCGTGCTGATCTCTTGTGCCACTCAGCTTCGCTTTGTAGCACAAACTATCACTCATATTACAACAGCTATCATTGCTTGACAGTGGCATAAATGACTATTTACATAAAAAAATGTTAGTGGTTCTTAAATACTTTTCATACAGCGTTTCTTCAGTGTACATACCTACATTGTAATATTTACAACACCAGTATTATACGTAGTAAAATGTTAAAATGGGATGAAAAGTGACTGGAACACTCCCACACAGAGTAGAAACAGAAGTTCTGCAAATAAAAAATAAGAGAAAAAATATTACACCCGGCAGAATAATGAAAATAAACGGGACTTTGATGGAGAATTTACGCACTAATAGTAGCACTGGCTTATATTTTGAGAGTAGGGATGTATCCAAGGTATGAAAATCAAAAAAATAATTACTCCGTCATAAAGATAATAAAAAAAAAAATTAAGACCCGTATTTTTTATTAAGTCGAATTTACCAAAAAGTACTGAGACAGCGTAGGTACTAACGTTACGAAACGGGCTCTAATTACGTCACGCCGTGGTATATTTTGTACCACGGCGTGACGTCATGCGACATTTCAAATCTTCCTAAGTATTTAAATGAAATAAAAAATACGTGTTCAATATTTTTCATAAATCTGTCTGATGGATATAAAATTATTTTTTAGGGTACAATCCAGTTAAACACCATTTATTTCTTAATTTCTATTTCCGCATTTCCGTAGTTGAACAGATATTTTTTTGCACATATGCAATAATGCATTTTTTTTCAGGATGGGAAATCGTCAATTGACCTCTACCGCTCTTGGCGGAGCGGAAGGGCGTGTCAGACTTTTACTGACTAAAACTCCTCCGTGTTATTAGTATTTTTTTTTAATCTAACCAACAGATCTAGTGGTTATAGGTAAAGAATAACATATAATTAAAATTCTGTGGAAAAACTGCCTTCGATTTTTCCTGAAAGCGCTCAAGTTTATTAAAAGCCTATTCACTCAAAAAAACTGAATGAATAGGAAGGAAGACGGCAGTTGAGCGGGGTGATGCTATGTTAAACCCAACAACATGACCAACGATTCTGCACCAGAAGGAGATTGATCTGGAGACTCTCCACGACCAAACTTCCGACACAACAACATTTGGCGCGTCGTACCCGGCACACATCGCAACACAACTGCTCAGACCCGTCCTCCGTACGGCTTCACCAGACATCACTTGTCTGTACGTCATGGCCAGGTTATCTTTTTTGAACAACCTGCGGCCGTGGCAGGAGTATTACCTTCCTAAATAATTCAAATTTTGATTGCAAACACATAATTAGGGTAATTCTGGTGTTTTAATATCAAAGATGGTACCTTTTACAATTGGACGTAGTTATGCAACATGGCTCTAGCCCCAAAAACTTGCTTGCTTAGAAAATAGAGGTTGAAGTGAAATTGATATAATACAATAACATGACAGCAGTTTGTTTTAAATTACTTTTCAAATAATGGGTATTTTACTATACTTTTTTGTGGCTTGGATATTTTTTGCATATATTAAAGTTGATGTATAGGTGCCATTTATGACAGTAACTTAAAAACGGTTTTTGTTGGTTGGATCCATTTTGCATAACTACATTCATTATTACTCAAAAGTGCCTGTAATTGGTTGCTTTGAAATAAATACTTTAAGTTTGAGGAACAATACAGAAGAGACGAGAAATAAGTATATCTCTTTCACACATACCAAAATGACAGTTTACGAATGAATGGTGCGAGTGAGACGGAACGGTGCTTCTGAATTCTATACTTTATGTTTCGGTTTTCATTTGTTATTCTAAAAGGTTATGCGCGCTGGGAAAGCCTTTTAGCTGAAATGTGTTTGGATCGTCTGCAATTCACTCAGATACTGCACACATAAACATTGACTTGTTCGGATAGGAAACAAAGGCTATATAAAGTTTTAAGCGTATATTTTATGATGGTTGGGTGGTAACGGTGCTGTAAAAATATGGCGTAGGACTTTAAACTTTTTAATTTAAGTCATAAGACAGAGTTAGTTTGTAATTTTATATTGTTTGTTTTTTATTTGCTTTTCTGATAGAGATTAGAAAAAAGATTTATTTATTTATTTATTTATTTATTTATTTAATCCTTTATCTGTTAACATTACAGGTAAGACCCAATGCGATAACAAGGTATTTAAAACATTACAAATCTACTTATATCTAGAGAAACCATACATCATAATAAACTAAATACTTATTAGCTTACACAAATAAAATAAAATAATAATAACTGAAATGGGAGATGAGACATTGAAATGGGGTTTACATAAATGTGATCTTTCATTAGGTAAATCGGTTTAAATATATTAGAAGCTTAGTTATTGGAACTATAAAAAATGAACGAATTCTGATTTTGATTCGGTTAACTATATTTTTTCAATTTTTTGATAATATTGTACCATTGTTTTTTTTTAATTATTTACTTTGTATCCTCCAGGTTGTGTCTTTTTTATTTATTTTATAATGCATTGCTAATAATCAACTTTTGTAACTGAATTTTTATTTTCTCTCTTTTTCTTACAAGAAGACAGGAACATTCCATTACACTTTTAACATTTTCTACAAACTGTGTTCATAAATACTTTGTAGCAACACATAAATCTTTACTTACTTTTCCTTCTTACGTCAGCAGCCATTTCTCTAGCTGGTTAATTTTTTTTTTATCTTATTCCATTATAAAGTTCCCGGGGGCGAGCTAGAAGTGCACGGACGGATGGACCTCTCTCTAGCGTACTATTTTATGAATTAAAAACCGGCCAAATGCGAGTCGGACTCGCACACCGAGGGTTCCGCTGTACAAACGTAGCGGTTTACAATTTATGACGTACTAGCTTTCCGCCAGCAGCTTCGCCCGCGTGGAGTTCGGTTATATCGCGCTGTTTAAATTCCCCTCGGGAACATCAAATTTTTCCGGGATAAAAGGTAGCCTATGTTCTTTCTCAGGGTCTAAAGATTGTCTGTGCCAAACTTCATCAAAATCGGTTGAGAGGTTTAGGCGGGAAAGCGTAACAGACAGACAGAGTTATTTTCGCATTTATAATACTAGCATTGATTTAGAATTTTTCACAGTTTAGAGGCAATTAGATTTAAGAAGTGTTTGATATGAATTTCAACTTTAATATCTCTACGCGTTCATGTGAAAAAGGGTAGGTAGTAAGTTTATAATTATTAAAAAAATATTTTATGTCATGTAAGCAAAAATAATATTTTAATATTTTATGTAACTTCAAATTTATCATTTTCACAATTTTTCCTTTATCTGTCTGTACTATAATATAACGTTTCGTTTCAAGATTCTGGGTTCACGGGAAGTACCTTGTAGGCAAAGAGATTTAAGATATATAGAGAGGGCATGTGTCAAAATGGCATAGAAAAACTGTGATCCCATGGCTCAGTTCCGCCATCTAGTACAATATAGCAAAATTAGATCGACAATTGGAGACATCAAATAGTAAAAATTAAATAAGTTTATATAAAATATATTCAGCTATTGCCCGGTAGGTGGCCAGTGTGGTCTATGTTGCCAGATCCGATTTAATACCCTAGTATAGTTCAAATCGGGTAAATAAATATTGAAAAGTAAATAAATTAAGTGAAACTTGTCTTGTACAAACAAAAACTGTTTTAGAATTTTATTCGCTACTATTCATTTACCGTGACACCGTCTATTGGCATTTTAGATGTTTTATGCTTACGAATTATTTTAACGCTCAGTTTATTGCGATTTTTGAGTGTAATAGACCTTTTAGGCCTTAAAGCGCATTTTGTTTTGCAATTTTCGTTTGCATTTCGTTTTTAGCAAAATTATTCTTTTTACAGGTTTGTTTGCAAATATTTTTAAATGGCAATGCAAAAAACTGTGGTAGGGTTTGTATCATTTCGATATAAAGTTATCGATAATATTCAAAGAAGTTACTACGACGATGTTTTTCGCATTATGATAGCTTGAAACAAAAAATTAGGAAGCAGAATAATTATGGGTAATTTCAAGTTTACAAGTTTCTTATTTATATAATTCTTTTAATATAATAGGCGATAAAGTTTAAAATTGCCGATTAGTACTGAAAATCGAAATAATTGCTTATTTTTTAATTTTTAAATAATTCATTTATAATCAATACATAGGAAGGTCGTTTATGCCTTTGTGATAGAACTCTGAGGATCTAGACTGCACAAACTGTGTGAAAGCAGAACTGTCTCCTGGGAAGAAAACTTCTTGTCACGTAGATAATTGTCCAAATCACGACAAAAATGGTAGTCTGCTGGAGCAAGACCTTTACAAGATTCGTACGCCATTATCTTTAAAAACGGCAAAAAAATCACGGTTATTGTATGGGAGCCCGCCTTCAGTATTTATTTTATTTTAATTATTTATTTGTAATTTGAATATATAACCAAATATTCTATGAACATTTTAAGCGTCTATCTGTTTCCGTTATTAATATGGAGCAAAAAACGGCAAAAATTCACGTTTGTTGTATGGGAGCCCCTTTAAATATTTTATTATTTTTATTCTTAGTACTTGTTGTTATAGCGGCAACAGAAATACTAACACAATCTCTGGAAATTACAACTGTCTCGCTATTATGGTTTATGAGATACAGCCTGGTGACAGACGGACAGACGAACAGAGAAGTCTCATGAATAGGGTTCGTTTTACCTTTTAGGTACGGAATCCTCAAAATCACAAAGTAGCTCGAATCATTGTACTACATATACGTACCTACATATTTTATGAATATATTTCATTATAAATAAGTTATGTAATCTATGTACTTATCCACTTAACCGTAAATTTTATTCCAATTTTTACGGTTAAGTAGAAAAGTACTGAAATTAATAACTTACTATTTCATTTCTAATACAAGGTACCGATTCTTTTTTTTTTTTAAATTTGATCGACAAGTCTTTCCAAACTTCTCTTTTAAAATGCATTGAGCATAATTTCGACGAATGAGACGGAAGCCACATTTCTTCTCTACGGTCTATCTGGACAAATCGTATCCACTTTTTCCCTACGATATTATTTTTATTCGGAAACCAAAAATAACAAAAACCTAGATAAATGAATAGTAATTGTTCATTCAATTTTGTTTATTAATATGATATGATGATATTATAGAGTTAATAATAAATAAACTTGAAATATAGTAATATTTAAAGTTTATTTAGGTATATTTTAAATGTCAATAAAATACAACAAAATGTATTCATCTTAATAAGTATTATCGAAAACTAAATCGATAAACAACATTACTACATCTCTACAAGAAAATAGTAAAACTACTCAACAATAGAGGGCGCTTATTACAATAATGAAAAATTTTCTAGAACTAAGATTTTTTTTAAATTTGAATTGCAGACGAAATATAAATAATTCATAGAAAAACATTCCGAAGTTAGGTCCAGTCGTTTTACTATAACGAGATGTACAGTAACACAAAGCGCAACATGGCATATTTCCTTAGAAAATGTTTATTCTTGGTGGACACAAATTACGTCCTGACGCGCAGACTAGACTGAGCGACTTTTAACTAAGTCGATAAAAGTATTGGCTTACGATTTTGTTCGTGATGTCCTGTCTATCTTTATATATATAATTCTGCTGTACGTGTGTATGTCATTGAACTCCTCCTAAACGGCTTAACCGATTTTAATGAATTTTTCTGTATGCGTTTGAGTGGCGACCTGGATCGTTTAGATTCACAAATCAACCCGGCAGATGGCGCTAATCGCTTGAAGAAGGCATGTGATCTCGGAAACGGCCCTAACGATTTCGCTGAAAATTAATATGTGGTGGTTTTCGGGGACGAAAAATCGATCTAGCTCAGTCTTATGTCTGGGGAAGCGCATATTTTCGAGTTTTCTCTTTCGCAATATTTCACGCATAATATGAGCGCTAATTTCGCGCGGCTTGACATAGCGGCTGTAGCGTAGTCGATATTGTTATGGTCTACTCGCGATGGCTGGTGTTCCTCGGTTCAAACCCAAGTCTTTTTTTTTTGTTTTTAGACAAGTTTGTAGTTTTTATAAATTTTTTTAGTTACTTAAAAATATAATTGTACATAAGAACTAAAAGGCGAAAAAATAAAAAATATATTTTTTTTTATTTAACTAAATTTGTACTTATGAACTAAAAGAGAAAAAAATAAATAGAAATAAATAATTATTTAAGATTTTTTATTTTACTTAAAGAGACAGAAACAAGAGCTCTAGGGGTAGAGAGAGGTATGATATCTTTGTTACAAATGTAGATGACAATGCTTTCCATGGGTTTCTTCTTTCCATCCTAAATCTGCTGTACGTGTGTACGTCACTGAATTCCTCCTAGGCTGGTCCGATTTGAATGAAGTCTATGTATAAAATGAAAGTCGTGTTAGTTACTATATTTATAACTCAAGAACCGCTTAGCCAGTATGGCTCAAAATTGGAAGGGAGGTAGATAAGAACTGGGAGAAGGACATATCACATAGGATACTTTTTATCCCGTTCCCGCGGTTCCTGTCGTTCCCGTGTGACGTGACATAAGACATGGTTTAACAAAACGCAACTGACATGGAATAACAAAACAACTCAGTCAAAATATAAGTTAGCAGTTCATTTGTTAAAAATTGTACAAACACACTCTTACACTACTCAGCATATTAAAAAAAAGTCTTACCGGTTGAATGTTGATGCATTTATTTAAAGCAAGGAATATAAATGCTCTCTGCCGGTTTAATTTTTTTTTTTTTAATAAAAGCCCCAAAGCAAACTTCAACTTCAAAATTTCTAATATTGTATTGCTGTGCCATTTACCACTTCACTACATACTATAAAACAAAGTTACTTTCTCTTTCCCTATGTTCCTTTGTATGATTAAATCTTTAAAACTGCGAAACAGATTTTGATGAGGTTTCTTTTAATAGATAGAGTAATTAAAAAGAAACGTTTATATGTATAATAACATCCATTAAATTGTGGAGAAACACTATCCCTCGCCCACGTACCGATGTGCCCGGGTACAAGCGCCTTCTAGCTGCCCTACTAGCTAGGCACTTGGCACAAACAAACATAAAAGAAATTGCACAGCTAGAATACACTGTAACAAAGCTCTCAGAATACCTAATAGAAGCTTACCACGCTTGCTGTAAATTAAGGACACCGCAGGCTAACAGCAAGCGAAGTCCGTGGTGGAATCCCGAGCTCGGTAAGCTACGCCAAACACTACGTAAGCACTTCAACAGAGCCAAAAACAGTAGGCTCACAGAAGACTGGGAAACATACAAAGAAACCCAATACACCTACAAAAAGCAAATCAGAACCGCCAGAAGGACTGCATGGCGGAAGTTTTGCGAGTCTATAGAAAACAACAATGAAGCTGCAAGGGTAAGGAAAATACTATCAACTGATCAGGACCGAACCCTTGGAGCGCTGAAAAAAACCCGACGGCACTTACACACAAACGGATCAGGAAACCAGCAGAGTCCTCCTGGAAACACACTTCCCGGACTGTAAACTCCTGGAAGACAGGACCTGGGAGGCTGTACCAGAATGGACTCCAACAGAGCAGGACTGGTCCAACGCCCACAAACTAATAACAGTAGACCGGTTAAAGTGGGCTATCAACACCTTCAAACCATACAAGTCCGCGGGGTTGGATGGCATCTTCCCAGCACTACTACAATGGGGGTTGGTGTACATCGCTCCGCGCCTCGTAAATATTTTTCGAGCATGCATAGCGTATAGACACATACCCCATGCTTGGCGGGAAGTGAAGGTTATCTTCATACCCAAGCCTGGCAAATCAGACTACACGCAACCCAAATCATACCGACCCATAAGCCTTACATCCTTTCTACTAAAAACCCTGGAGAGGATCTGCGACCGGTATATTCGCGACGGACCTCTCCGGGCAAATCCACTCCACAAACAACAGCATGCGTACTCCACGGGCAAATCAACAGAATCCGCGCTACACAGCGTAGTATCCAAGATTGAATGCGCCGTGGACCACAAATGCTCAGCACTAGCCGTCTTCATCGACATTGAAGGCGCCTTCGACAAGACCACCTTCACAAGTATCAGCACGGCCTTGAACAGGCACAACATAGACCCGACACTGAGAGGCTGGATCGCTAACATGCTCGGCCAAAGAGCCGTACAAGTTACTGTGAACAACACCACAAGGGCCATCGTGGCGAAGGGATGTCCGCAAGGGGGCGTTCTTTCGCCGTTACTATGGAACCTGGTTGTTGACAGCCTAATAAATACATTAAATAACAAAGGCTACTATACCGTGGGTTATGCCGACGACATAACAATAATAATAAGCGGTATGCATGAAAACACCCTGTGCAATTTAATGCACCAGGCCCTAAAAATCGTAGAAAATTGGTGTAATACACACCAACTTTCTGTGAACCCAGATAAGACCGAGCTGATTCTCTTCACAAAAAAGAGAAAGCTCACACCGCTAAATCTACCAAGATTCTTTGGCACCACCCTAAGTCTATCCGCTGAAACAAAATATCTGGGTATATACCTGGTCAAACAGCTGAATTGGGCGAAACACACCAACTACATCACAACTAAAGCCAGCATATCAATGTGGCAGTGCAAGCGGATGCTTGGGAAAAACTGGGGAATTAGCCCCAAGGTCACTCACTGGCTTTATACCACAGTCATCCGGCCAATTATAACATACGGCTCACTAGTCTGGTGGCCAAGAACTAGTCTGAGCACAGCCCAAAAAGACCTCGAGAAACTGCAAAGGTTGGCGTGTGTGGCAATCACCAGTTGCATGAGAACCACGCCTACTGCCGCGCTGCAGGCGATGTTGGGACTGCCCCCCCTTCACCTCGTTGTGAGGGAGGAAGCGACATTGGCTGCCTTCAGACTCCACCTATCGGGAACCCTGAGCAAAGACTCCAGGGTCAAACATACACGCCTGATGCTCGATGCAATCGAGAGGCGGCCAATGTTACAAGCACCCAATGACAGGGTACCAAAACAGTACTGCTTTCAAAAGCACTATCAGATAGTACTTGAAGAAGAGCAGTGCGACCACTCAGGACCGGAGGAGTTGAGAGTATACACCGACGGATCGAAAACCGATCAAGGAACGGGCGTTGGAGTGTTCTCACAAGACCTCAACATAAATATATCCAGACCGCTAGGGATGCTCAACACAGTCTATCAAGCAGAGTGTGTGGGCATAACTCTGGCGGCCCTAGCCATAAAAGCCAGAGGAGTTGCGGACACGCGTGTCCGCATACTCACTGACAGTGCTTCCGTCCTCCAATCCCTAAAGCAGGGATGCATCACATCAAGTCTTATACTTGAGTGCCACGATGCATTGGAACGGATAACCGTACCAAACCGCAACACTGTGACACTACAGTGGATAAACGGTCACAGCGGCTCACTGGGCAATGACGCAGCTGACGAGCTGGCTAGAAGGGCATCCAGCGCGTTGGTCAGCGGACCGGAGCCCATTGTGCCTATCCCCTTTATTCAAATACGCAAATGGCTACAAAAGCATACTTACGAACAAGCGGAGATCTGGTGGTCCTCGTCACCGGGCTGCAGGCAGTCCAGGGAGGCCATGCCATCCCTGGATGACAGGCTAACCAAAAGATTGCTGCGCCTGGATAGGAGGAACCTACGATTGATGACGGGGATCATCACGGGCCACTGCTCGCTGAATAAGCATCTCCACACAATAGGCATAACAGACAGCCCTCTGTGCAGAGCCTGCATAGAGGCTGACGAGACAGTTGCGCATGTACTCTTCGAGTGTACAGGCGTTACCCAAATCAGAAACGAAACCATAGGAACACCAAGATCTTACACAGATATTCTCAACAGGCTAGGAGACCTGATGGGCTTCTGGAGGGAGGTGGGCTGGTTGGAATAACCGCCAAAGGCCGCCATGGTCCACGCACAATGGTCCGCTGGAGGGACTGAGTGCGGAAACCAAACCAATAACATAACATAACATATCCCTCGCCCACATGTGGGAGTGATGAGAGGAGGCATAACTCTGTTGCCGCGAAAAATCGCAGTACAGCGGACAGAGCTCCGGCGGGGTCTCATGGCGACATGGAAAGTGTGATTGTCGCAATCCAGCACTGAGCACGCCGCAATAGCGGCGGTAAGTCCTCTCTTTGAGGAGTAGCTAGAGAGGCGCCACGGCGTCCTCACCTTCCGACTGACGTAGGTCCTCACCGGACACGGCTGTTTCGGGAGGTTCCTGTTCCGTATAAGGCGGGAGGAAACGCCAGGGTGACCACTGTGTGCATCGCCCTGAGGACACGGTGGAGCATAAGGTGGAGGTCTGCCCGGCTTGGATAGAGCACAGCCGTGTTCGCGTGGCGGCGATCGGCGGCGATCTCTCGCGTCCGACCCTGGTCCGGGCCATAGTCCGGAGCAAGAGTGCATGGCAAGCTTTCACCTCCTTCTGTGAAGCAGTGATGCTGGCAAAGGAGGAGGCGGAGCGGGTGAGGGAGCGGAAATCCCACTACACTCACGGCTCAAACCGCCGCAGGAAGCGCCCTGGTCGGGAGGCAACATCGGACTCCCAATCGCCGCAGGCGCGGGCTTGCGGGGGGCGAGGGATAGGCAGCTCGCCTCCTTGTAAGAACCAGGCCCGGGTTGACAGCCCATTGTGTTTCACACGTGCCTCAAAGAGATGTCAGCACACCTTGACGGTGTCCATGAGGACTGGTCCACAGGGTTACGGGTTGATTAAAAAAGAAACCATGGCACTGGCCGTTGCACAGGCAAGTGAAGGAACACGGGTGGGTAGTCAATAAAAGTCTGACACGCCCTTCCGCTCCGCCCAGAGCGGGAGAGGTCACTTGATGATTGCCATCCACAACAAAAAAAAACTGAAGAAGAGCAAGAAATTGCACTTGAAGGCGCAGCCTTATTATGGCTCGACTTCGTGCTTCTCACTCACCAGAGCAAAGGGAGGCAGCCCGTGAAATGGCTCGGTTGGCAATGCGAAATCGTCGAGCAAACCTCAGAGATCAAGCGCTAGATAATTTACGAAAGAAATTCATCAAATACTGATTTGATTCGGGCAGCGTTTCAATACGCATATAATATAGCGCAATGGCGTTCGCATTGGGCCAATGGATGTTGTTTGCGAGTATTGTAGCACATAGATTTCAGGAGAATCGTCAGGATTGTGCTCCCAAATAAATCCCAAATAAAATCATTGAATAATAATATTCATTTATTTAAAGTTATCCTAATTTAAAAAGTAGTCATGTGATATTGCCTTTAAGGCGGAACGAAGTTCGCCGGGTCAGCTAGTTGTAAATATAATTTTAATGTCTTTGCTTGTAGGTTTTGATTCCCTAGCGTGTGACGGAAATTCGTCTAAGGTGTCGGTATAAACTGCTGTATCTTTTGATCGCTTTAACTTAGAAGTTTGATTTTTTCACTGCTTAAAGGGACAATAGACCTAGGTATTTGTTATAAATTTTAATTTGATTCCTTTATAAGTTCGTGAGAAATAAGGTAGTAAGTTTTATTTTATTAAAATATGTTTATTATATTATATAACTGAAAAAATGTGATTCTCGCAATTTTCCCTATATTTGCATTATATGACAATCCTTCATGCCGAATTTCAAGATTCTGAGTTTACGGGAAGTATCCTGTAGGTTTTGATTCCTTTGCGAGTGTCGAAAATTTGTTGAAAATATCGACATATCGGCTGTATCTTTTGATTGGCTTGGCTTAGAAGTTTGATATTTTCACAGCTTAAAGGGACAATAGACCTAGGTATTTGGTATAAATTTCAATTTGATAAGTTTATTCGTTCGTGAGAAATAAGGTAGTAAGTTCCATTTTATTAAAATATGTTTATTATATTATATAACTGAAAAAATGTGATTTTCGCAATTTTCCCTATATTTGCATTATATGACAATCCTTCATGCCGAATTTCAAGATTCTGAGTTTACGGGAAGTATCCTGTAGGTTTTGATTCCTTTGCGAGTGTCGAAAATTTGTTGAAAATATCGACATATCGGCTGTATCTTTTGATTGGCTTGGCTTAGAAGTTTGATATTTTCACAGCTTAAAGGGACAATAAACCTAGGTATTTGGTATAAATTTCAATTTGATAACTTTATTCGTTCGTGAGAAATAAGGTAGTAAGTTCCATTTTATTAAAATATGTTTATTATGTTATATAACTAAAAAAATGTGATTTTCGCAATTTTTCCTATATTTGCATTATATGACAATCCTTCATGCCAAATTTCAAGATTCTAAGTTTACGGGAAGTATCCTGTAGGTTTTGATTCCTTTGCGAGTGTCGAAAATTTGTTGAAAATATCGACATAATCGGCTGTATCTTTTTATTGGCTTGGCTTAGAAGTTTGATATTTTTACAGCTTAAAGGGACAATAGACCCGAGTATTTCATGTGAATTTCAGCTTGATACGTCCACGCGTTCTTGAGATAAAGGGTGGTGACAGACAGACAGACAGACAGACAGACAGACAGACGGACAACAAAGTGATCCTATAAGGGTTCCGTTTTTTCCTTTTGAGGTACGGAACCCTAAAAATGGAATAAAAGAAAACGCCTGTGCGCTGTGCAACCACGATATACGAAGATACAAAAGTGTTGCAAACTTTTAGCGAGATTAATAGCGCCGTGATAAAGAGGAATATAGAATGCGGTACTACGAGTTCACATACATAGATAACATATTATATTACTAGCTGTTGCCCGCGATTCCGTCCGCGTGGACTTCAGTTTACAGCGCGCGGTGGTTCTCGTAAATTAAAAAGAGCTCAGTTGATATAAAATAAGCGCCTGTTAAAATAATGGTAGCAATATGTAGTATGTCAAGTTAAGTCATGGCGGGATGTTATATAGCCTATGTCCTTTCTCAGGCTTTAGACTATCTGTTTACCAAATTTAATTACAATCGGTTCAGTAGTTTTGGCGTGAAAGCCGGACAGACAGACAGACAGGGACACTTTCGCATTTATAATATTAGTATGGATTTTGAGGGAAAGTTGAAGTAGATAGTTTATAATGAACGTTGGCCGGTAAACATTTTTATTTGTGACGAAATTTGACGCAAAAAAGTTGTTTAATTTTTTGGGTTAATATAAGGCCATTGCACTCACAAAAAACTTTCTATTCGTAAAAATGGTTCAAAAACGTTTGAGTATATTCAGAGACTTCCAGCGACTTCGTTCGTGTGGAGTTCGTTATGCTCTGCTCCTATTAGTCGCAGCGGGATGTTATATAGCTTAAAGCCTTCCTGGATTAATGGGCTATCCAACGCAAAAAAATGTTTCAAATCGGACCAGTATTTCCTACGATTAGCGCATTCAAACAAACAAACAAACTCTTCAGCTTTATATATTACTAGCGGCTGCCAGCGACTTCGTTCGCGTGGAATTAGTTATGCTCAGCTTCTATTCTATAAAGCCTTCCTGGATTAAAGGGCTATCCAACGCAAAAAGAATTTTTCAAATCGGACCAGTATTTCCCGAGATTAGCGCGAACAAACAAACAAACATACAAACAAACTCTTCAGCGTTATATATTAGTATAGATAATAATAAATAATAAAAAATGTTTATTCAGCAACTTAAATAACTTATGCTAGTTACATTTAAGTGCATCCTTTTAAATTAATTTGCTTGTGTTAGGATGTCCGCTCTCCCTATGTGATACAAAACTTAAAAGTTATTTAAGTAATCTTAGTATAGATTACTCCCTACAATCTCACAAACGACGTTAGCTGCGGTCCAGACGAAGCATTTCGCCTTGTCTTTTATACCGCGTATAATTTGCCTGCAGCGGTGTCTCCGTCAGTTTATAATTTAAGTATCAGTAGTCCTCTGGCTTCGACGCTTGAATACCCTTTTGTTTTGTATTTATTTATGTATAGTACGTCAATCTTTTAATTTAGTACCTCGTGAGATTATGCAAATAATATTAATTAGTATTTAATTATGATTTGATTTAGGGTAAAACTGGCTTCTGTACACAATACAGTTAAAATTAGAGTGATATTGTATACGTAGCTTGTGTTAATAAAAGGTATTATTATTTTAAGTAAACAGCTGTGCCTTCCCGATGAATCCTATTGTATTCTATAAATGTTATAAACGCAAAAGTTTGCGAAGACGTATATACATAAATCCTTAATA
Source organism: Sesamia nonagrioides (assembly GCA_017933935.1). NCBI lineage: Eukaryota > Metazoa > Arthropoda > Insecta > Lepidoptera > Noctuidae > Sesamia > Sesamia nonagrioides. The sequence continues at coordinate 3,687,139 of JADWQK010002063.1, forward strand.
AGGAAAAGGATCCGAACGAAGCATTTCTGGAAAAATTTGCCTGCGGCGGTTTTCCCGTCCAATTACAATTTAAGTGACTTCAAGGCTAGAGTGAATAGGCTCTTAATAAAATAGTGCGCCTTACCATCAATGATTGTACTACTGCTTACCATCAGACAGGATGACACTCAAGCACTAGTTTAAAACTAAAAAAAAAAATACATCATCAATAGTGAAAAATATTCATCGATCCATTTGGTTGGATGTTTGTTACTCTATTACAAAAAATCCCCTGGACGGATTTAGATGAAAATTTCCATATAGATGGTTTATAACCAGTAATAACACAAGCGATACATTTTTATCTTTTATCCCGTTATTCCCACGGGATAGTTTATATAATCCCCTCTAACCCTATATAATCCTAAAAAAATATGCGTGTGTCATCATCATCAAACCTTTTTTTTATCATCCCACTGCTGGGCACAGGTCTCCTCTCATACAAAGAAGGATTGAGCGTAATCACCACGCTTACTCAATGCGGGTTGGCGATTTCAAACTTAAAGTCCAGGTTTCCTCAAGATGTTTTCGTTCACCTTCAGTCAATCAGTCAAATGCGTGTGTATGTTACGTTTTTACGCCAAAACGGTTAAACGATATTGGATGAAATTAAATATAAGAGTAGACCCTGACCTAGAGAAGGACCTAGGTATACTTTTATCCTGCATCTCAGTCGAGGTCCCGGGAAAAACCTAGTAGGAACATAAATCTTAAGTAAATATTTAATAAATTTACATAATTTTCTCGGTAGTAGGCCATAACATCGGCTGCCGGCAGAAGTTACCACCCATCAGACAAGGTCATGCCGCCAAGCGATTCCTCGTGTTCCGGCATGATGTCTGGTGTAGCCGCACGGAGGCCGGGTCTGAGCAGTTGTGGTGCAACTGCTACGATACACCAAATGTTGTTATGTCGGGAGTTTGGACATGGAGAGTCTCCAAATCAATCTCCCTCTGGCGCAGCATCGTTGGTCGTGTTGGTCTTGGGTTTGACATTGCATCACCTCGCTCAACTGCCGTCATCCTTCCTATTCCTAAGTTTTTTAAGTGAACAGGCTTAATAAACTGGTGCGCTTTACCATCAACGTTTGCATCACTGCTTACTATTAGGCGGGATTGCAGTCAAGGACTAGTTTATAATTATTAAAAAAAAAAAAAAAAAAACACAAACCCGCCGTGATTGGTCGCCCCCATTTGTATCTATGTTTCATTTAGGACTGTGTGTGCGTGAGATTGTAATCGCATGTTTATAAAGCACCTTGACCTTCTGTGGAATTTTATTTTGTGTTTAAGCAACAAGGTCAATTTGGGAATGCATTTGATATTTTTACAAATTGTCCCACTCGATACTATCCGTCACCAATTAGTGAATATCGATAACGTTTTGTGATAAAGGAAATAATGGTAAGCTAATAGTAGGTATGTTTATGTATGTTTTTAATGACACTGGCGCCGATGCTGTTGTTTTTGATATATATATAATAAACTAGCGCATGACCGCAATCCGACCATATGGTAAGCAGTGACGCAATAGTAGATGGTAAAGCGCACTAGTTTATTAAGAACCTATTCAATCTAGCTTTGAAGACACTCAAATTGTAGTCCGACGGAAGCACCGCTGCTGGCAAATTGTTCCAGTCCCTCGATGAACGCGGTATAAAGGAGGAGGCGAAACGCTTCGCCCGAATCGTAGTGGTGTTAACAACGGAAGGGTGGAAACTCGCCGTGCGACGGGTCGTCCGATGGTGGAACGGAGATGGGGGAACTAAATCATGCAATTCCCTCACACACTCACCAAAATGCATCCTATAGAGCACCGAAAGGCTGGCTACTCTACGCCTGTGCTCTAGGCTTTGGAGTCCGTCTCGAGTTAAATCAGGGTCACCAATCAGCCTCTTCGCACGCCTCTCCACTGAATCCAAAGTGGCCAGGTTTTGTTCACAAACGAAACTAATTTTAAGTTGAAAAAAGAAAAGAAAAAAACGTTTATTTGCATTAAACATGACGCAAGCGTTTACAAAAACATAAAAATAAGAAATTGTTGAGGGAAACATGCGTCATATCCACGCAAAACGGCTGTCGCTCAGCATTATGCTGCGACTGTATGCAAAAAACAGAGCCCAGCGCTGGTTTTCAGCGACAGCCGGCGTCGACGTAAAGACGTCACCCGATGCAACAAACAATTAAAAGTAGCACCGAGCCGGTAATACAATAAAAATAAAAACGTAATAATAAAAACATATAAAAAGTAAATCCAATTGTAAGTGGTGAGAGTACAAATTCAACAACACAAACAGGTATATAAAAAATAAAATACAGGTTATATAAAAACTACGAGAATATCATCCTCCGAAATGACATACATCTGATTCCGGTTTGACATTCAGCATTTTCTAATATAGTCTGTGGTTTGTGCTTCATCGCACGCGCATCCAATCCAACGTGCGTCAATGTTTAAATTGTAGGTTACTTTAGATTTACATTCACATTGCCTGATACTTGATTGATTGGTAGTTGCGTTTAACTGCGTCTTTTTTTTCCATTTCGTTAAGAAAAGGACAGAAAATTTAACTTTGATCCTGTCAAATTAATATACATCATAGACATCATAGACAGTTTAGACGCGATTATAGACATGGCGGCTAAAAATACGCCAGATTACGTCAGGAGCGCATTAATTTGACAGATCTAAACTGGCATTTTATGTTCTGTCCTTTTCTTAATGATATGGAAAGATGCACTTAACTTTAAATCAGTTTAGTTTGTGAACAAGAGAATCGGCGCCACTGCCTGTTCAAAGTTTCAAACATGGGTTTGGATTGGACGCACAGAAAGGATGTTGTTTTAAAAAAAAGGGATTACTATTTTAACAGTGGTTACTAGGCTCTAGTTGTAAGTCGTGGGTACAAATCCACGCCCATTACTTTGAGTAAACTTTTTGGAGTTTACTCCTTAAGAATCGATTTTCATATATAAGGCGCCCGGTATGAGAAAAATCCGAGGGGTAAAACCTACTAACGAGTAACGAATTTTAACCGTTACTATTTTAGTGCGCACCTTTGGTGCGCAACTTTTTAATCTGGCTGTGAGTGTATTAAGACGTACATAGGGTATGCTGTATAGGCGACTATACCTATATACTATATGTTATTGGGCTTGATTAAAAGATTTAATGAAAATAATTGAATGATGAATTAAAAAAATAAAAAATAATAAAATAATAATTAAAAAATAAAAATTATTATTTACAAAAAAAAATATATAAAAAATATTATTAATTAAAAAAAATAATAAAAATGATAATTAATAAAAAAAAATAATTATTAAAATTAATTAAAATTAAAAACTAATTATTAATTTAAAATTATTATTATTTTATTTTTTATTAATATAAATAATAATTTTTAATTTATTAAACTCTTTTTGCGTTTAGTTAGATACTCGTACTTAAGGAGTAAACTCCAGTCGTGCGTCGGAGCTGACACACACACTTTTTTCATCAGCATTGCTCTCGCGGAAGGATAACGTCATGAGGAAGCCAGTATGTTCCAGAACTAAAAATACGAACACACTTGATATTCACCGCAATCCACTCCGGGATGGCGAATGTGGTGTGAAATGAGTTAGCTAAAATCCATACGTGGGTTCACCAACCTGGTAGATTATAGAAAACTCCCTTCCACGTTCTGAGTGATCTGTATTACAGTAAAGTTGTAGTAGTGAGTGATCAGTATAGACTGAGTATGCCATGGGTGTTGTAACATAATCTATATTGATGTATAAAGCTGAACAGTTTGTTTTTATGAACGTGCTAATCTCAGGAACAAGTGGTCCGATTTGAAAAGAATATTTTTGCGTTGGATAGCCCATTAATCCAGGAAGGCTTTAGGCTATATATATAACATCACGCTGTGAGCAATAGGAGCGGTGGATAACAAAAAAATTAAATGTATGCTGTATATTATGATCTAGAAGTGTAATAATGTATCTATAGAAATTGACTCTTTTGCGGTTAAAATAAAATATTTAAATAACTCCACGCGACCGAAGTCGGGTGGTCGCTAGTTTATAATATTTACAGAAGGATTGAAGTCTTAAAAAGTTAGAGGAATTAATAGCGTAGATTAACTTAAAATTTTGATCCTGTTCAGAAGGACGCTATCGTTAACGCTCGATAAACACTTACTGGCGGTAACCATTTTCAAATAAAACAAAGGAACACTTCTAACGCTTATGTAAACAGTCACTTCATTTAGAATATTCTACAACCCATAATCTATGATTACTATTGGACAGGGAGGCGCAGTAAAACATCAAGTTTGTCTGTTTAGCAGAGTTTACTGAGTTATATAGTTAGTACTTACAAAAATGGCGTTCACACAAAAGGCACGGACGAACAAGAGGAAAGATCTAGAACTACCATAGACTAAGTAGAGACAAACCATAGTGTAACAATATTGCCATAGTTTAACATTGCATTCTACACCCTCCCTCAATGTTAAAACTAGTTACCTAACGAAATAAATCACAAACAAACAATCGCTGCAAATTAACCATGAAGTCCAAACATATCTCTGAATCTACAAAACTTAATTCGCCCAAGTGGCTTTGTCAATACATCAGCTGGTTGTTCGTTTGTACCAATATGCTGCAAAACAATTTTCTTTTGAAAAACTTTTTCTCTAACAAACATTACCCTTACATCAATATGCTTAAGCTTGTGATGAAATTGCGGATTTTTACACAGGTTTATCACAGGCACGTTATCCTCATAAATTACAATAGGTCTTTCTACACCAGATAAACTCAAATACAAGCTACTTAGCCAACATGCCTCGCTTGCTGCCATACTTAAAGCTACAAATTCAGATTCGGTTGAGGACAAAGAAACAGTCGGTTGCTTTCTAGATACCCATGATACAGTACAACCAAAAACTTTGAATAAATAACCTCCCGTAGACTTCCTATCTACTTTGTCTCCAGCCCAATCCAAGTCAACATAACCAACAACAACATGATCACAATTTTTACTTCTAGTAAACAACACACTTAAGTTTATGGTTCCCTTCAAATAACGTAAAACACGTTTTAGAGCATTATACAATTCCAAACTTGCACATGACTGATATCTACTAAGAATACTTATAGCAACACAAATATCTGGTCTTGAACACAACATTGCATACATTAATGAGCCTATAATCTTTCTACACTTTTTCTCAATTTCTACTGATTCTGATTTATCTCTTTTAAGAACACTATGATCAAAATTTTCATCCATTGGAGTTGATACACTATTGCAATTATACATATTGTAATCTTTTAGCAATTTTTCTATGTAAGCTTTTTGACTAATACTAATTGTTCCCTTCCTTAAATCTTGAACTATTTCCATTCCTAAGTAATGTCTAATTATTCCTAAGTCTTTAATTTTAAAGTATTCATTTAACAACATTTTTAGCTTATGGATTTCTTCCTGACTGGTTGATGCTAACAATAAATCATCAATATACATAAGCAAGTATGTCTTATTACCATTTTTATCAATCTTTATGTACAAACAGTATTCATATTCACTTCTAGAAAAGCCTAAACTTGTTATTACACTGTGAAACTTAATATTCCAATTTTTAGGTGAGTCTGTCAAGCCATAGAGTGCCTTTTTAAGTTTACAGACTTTACCATCAGGTAAATTTACATAATAGTCTCCAACAACTTCACCATACAGAAAAGCACTACAAACATCTAATTGGTAAATAGGCAAGTTATTTTGATTACAAAAAACTAAAAACATTCTTACGGAAGTTAATTTTGCTACAGGGCTATAAATCTCAGTACAGTTTAATTTTTGTTGAAAGCCTTTGGCTACTAAACGAGCTTTATAAGATACAATATTGCCCTTTACATCTCTTTTAATCCTAAATACCCACTTAGTATCTATAATATTACAATCTTTAGGTTTTGTTACATAATCAAAAGTGTCATTCTCTTCCAAAGCTTCCATCTCTCTAGCTATGGCCTTCTTCCAATTTTCAGCATCCTTACAAGACATTGCCTCTGTATACGTACTAGGTTCTTCAATTTCTGCTGTTGCTAATAATCCTAGTTCAAAATCCTTCAGGTAGTTCGGTTGACGGATGTTCCTTCTTGGTCGACTACTGCATGGCCTTTCACTTTCAAATTCCTCCGAAACACCTTCTTCAGCATCTTCATATAAGTCCTTCAATAGAACAGGTGATGCTTCAGTTTCTTCTGGCACATCCTGCATTTCAGAGACACTTGGCTCTATAATCTCTGAAGTGGAAACCATTTCTGTAGATTGCTGCTCCAAATCTGCATTTTCCACACACTGGGTCGACTCTTTTTGGACTACCATGTCAGATTTATCTTTCACTTCTGAATCCAAATCTGGCAAGAATACTACATCTCGGTGAACTTCTAATTTCTTAGTTGAAGGTATATAAACTCTGTAACCTTTTACTTCGCTGTCGTAGCCTACAAAAATTCCTATTTTATTCTTGGGGTCCAACTTCAGCCTCTTTTCTTTTGGTATAAGAACTGAAACTCTAGTGCCGAAGCTTCTCAAATTCTGCAAGGGCAGTAATTCTTTTTCTTTACCTCTAAATAATTCATAAGGAGTTTTACTCTCCAATGGACTAGGTCCTGTCTGGTTCAACACATAACGCAGCCATATTGACAGCCTCTGCCCAATAATGTTTAGGCATACCACAAATCATTGATCTTGCTGCTTCAACAAGGGTACGCAAATCTCTTTCAGCCCTAGCATTTTGCTGCGGCGTATACATAACACTACGTTGGTGAGTAATACCTTTCTCTTCTAAAAGATTTCGCATATCAGAATTCACGAATTCTAACCCATTGTCTGATCTTAGTACCTTTAATTTTTCACCAGTTTCTCGTTCTGCCTTTGCAATAAACTTCTTAATATGTTGCTTGACTTCACTTTTATTCTTCATAAAGTACAAGGTACGATAAGCAGAAAAATCATCCTTTAACAATAGGAAATACTTTGCTCCACCAAGTGAAGGACACTCCATAGGTCCACAAAGGTCTGCATGAACCAATTCAAGCGGTTTACAAGCTCTGGAAGTGCTGGATGGGAACGGCAAACGATGTTGTTTTCCAGCCAAACATTCCTCGCAAGTGGTAAAATCGTCAATAAACTCTATACCTTTACTTAACAATAACTTTCGAACATGTGCTATGTTTTGATGGCACAATTTACGATGCCATACACTCAGGTTTTCAATCTGTTTGGATAAATTAATAAAACCAACAAAGCTTGACGAACTGTTACATTCACCATTGATGACAGAATTGTCAAACTCAGAAATGTCACTCTTGTTGCATTCGGATACACACGATGCGGCCAAACGATATGTTTCTTTTGCACTTATTATAGACGACAGTTCAGAGTGCGTTCCGTTTAACGTAAACAACATGAGATACATCTTATTGATATGTTTCGCCAAAGCACGAACTTCACCATTACTGTTTACAAACTTACAATAGTCTTTACTAGAGACTAGGCTTAGGTTTTTGCCCAATACACTACCCACTGAAAACAAGTTGAACTTCAGTCCAGGCACAAATAGAACTTCACTTAAAATTGTTTTTATAAACTTTGAACCGTTCCATGCATAGAGTTCAATGGTACCACGACCAACTACATCTAACACTTTGCCGTTTCCAATGGTCACTTTCATAGAAGTATTTACCAAGTCCAACTTCTTAAACAGCTTTTTATTATGGCACATATGTTCACTTGCACCAGAGTCCATAAACCAGCAATCCTGGCAGTCCTTTTCACTAATACACATTAAAGCACTTTCAACATTATTTTTCTTTTCTTCTCTAGATTTCAACAGCTTACAGTCTGCTTTGAGATGACCCTTCTTCTTGCAATAATTACAGCTTCTTGTTTCTTTTACTCTAGACTGACAGTCTTTTGCAAAATGGCCTTGTTTACCACAAGTGTAATAGTTAAAAACTTTTCTCTGAGTTACACTAGCCAATGCTACATCTGATTGATCAGATTGCTCGATACGTTCTTCTTCAACTAACAATCTCGAGGTCAACTCATTCAAGGTTTGTTTCTCAATAGGGACGGACTCCCAAGCTGAGCGGAAATGCTTGTACTTCTCAGGTAGTGACATCAACACCTTAGTAATGATCATCATCTCGGATAATGGTTCATTCGCTTGCTTTAACTTGGTGCTTATTTCTTCTAACTTTGACATGATTGTCACCACTGAATCTTTATCTCCAAATTGTAGAGAAAAGAACTTCTGCTGTAGTAAATGCACACTTACAGCCGATTCCCTTTCATAAACTGATTTCAGCTTTATCCACATGCCAGCTGAGGTGGAACAGGATAGTAGAAGTGTGAGTGGCGCTGCTTCCATACGTGTGACTATGAGCTCTTGCGCTTTAGCATCCTTTTGCAACCATGACTTCTCATCAGCTTTGTTTTGCTCAGAAGGTCTTTGCTCCGAACCATTGACAACTTCAAAGAGACCTTTTCCTCTAAAGATGACTTCCATCTGGAATTTCCAAATTGCCCAGTTGTCCCCTCCGGACAGCTTCAAACACTGGGTATGCTCCATGACGACGAAACTACAACGAAACACGATGCGTTCGTTTGAGACGAGCACGCCGGCTAATCCAACCTCAAAAACTCAGTGCTCCCGAAAACTCTACTGGATTCTGCAAAAAACAGACAAAACGGCCTGGGCCCATAACCTATTGGACAGGGAGGCGCAGTAAAACATCAAGTTTGTCTGTTTAGCAGAGTTTACTGAGTTATATAGTTAGTACTTACAAAAATGGCGTTCACACAAAAGGCACGGACGAACAAGAGGAAAGATCTAGAACTACCATAGACTAAGTAGAGACAAACCATAGTGTAACAATATTGCCATAGTTTAACATTGCATTCTACAATTACATAATCACCAATTTCAAGCAACAACTGTCATTTGAGTTCCGTTCACACAATCATTATACTGACACAGTCCCCATTTCCCAGTAAATGGTTCACAGTTAGTAAACCCGTGTTCATTGGTTGTGTTCACGCTACAATGCGTGTGGCAAACGTTTGGCCAGCCGCGACCAACATTGCGTCATGTTGGTTGTTCAGTCGATGTTTACCCGGGTCACTGGCTGTCGAAATCATCCAGTGAGTGGTTTATTGTCTATTTATTGTTCGAAATTTGGTTCATGATTTGAACGTAACTGTAAATGAATTAATCATAGACGTAGATATGTGTTTGCACTTTTACAACAAGCTTCCCATGGACGTTCGAAACTTACCCATTAAACGATTTAAGAACCATATAAAGGCCAAACTTTGCAAAAAGGGGTATTATAAAATCACAGATTATTTAGAAGACAAAAAAGCTTGGGACTGAGCTGCTCGCTCTGTTAAGCATTGTTAATTGTTATTATGCAATATGCGTAATTATAAGGTAAATTATTGTAAACATTTTCATTTTTAATGTCTGGACTTAAAAAGACGATGATCCCTGAGTTTGTTTCGGCTATTTCTTCTCAGAGGTAGTCAGTTAGGAAATGCCGGCTTCATCCAGTTAAAAAAATAAAATAAAAAATAAACATGACGTGTAAAAGTGATCAGTGATCCTACTTGCTTAATAAACGATTTCATTTCATTTCATGACTTCGACGAATTTCGAACTTTACGAGTTGTTGACCGCTTTAAATTCTGAGTTACTGTCAAATGCTTGCAATGACTGAACTGGCCCACTTTGTTGTACTTTCCTCAAAATAATAATTTAGGATTAATCTGCAAGATTCTGGCAGAAATCTGACTAAGATTATGTCTGTACTTGGCGTTGACTTACGAGTAATCACATGGGAAATATCGAATCTATCTCGCTTATTTTTTATAATGTGACGCGTTAAAGTAATTCCGATATCGTATTCAAAAAGCAAACATTTCATTTCATTCTTTTGTTCTAAGGACTTTTTTCTCTAACTACGTAATGTGTAGTACCAGTACGTAATCCATTTTATCATGTAATGCCATTTCGCTGTTGCCTTTCTTGTTGAGACATGGTACATAAACCAAATGTGTGTGCTTGTTATTCGATTAGTAGTTTGAGAGAACTTTTTTTGGTATTCTGGTTCCTTTTGGGCAATGTCTTGTACTATAATAATTAACATGGTTTCTAAAGTTTTTCAAGCGATAGTTCTTTAGCTTTAGTATCAGATTCATCATCATCATCATCATCACAGCGTTAATCCCAGTCGCATCCGAAGCCTTTTCAGCTTTGGAGTCTGGGGTCCGCTTTTACCAGTCCAACTGCTGATATGGCTAAACTTCGATATTTTCCGTGAAGCGACTGCCGTCTGACCTCCACAACCCGAAGGCGACATCGAAGCATTGCAGTTAGACCAACTGTGGGACTTTTGAGGGCTCCAACAACTTGTAACGACTGCCACTAGATGTTCATATGGCAACCAGGACCAACGGCTTAACGTGCTTTCCGAGACACGACCAGACCAGTGCAAATATTCATATTCATGCATACAAATACTTGCACTGTACGGGGATCGAACCCGCACCACCTTGCACAGCGGCCGCATCCGCTACCGCTGCGCCACGGAGGCTGTCAGCTTTAGTATCAGATTGTACATCGTTTATTCAATTCAATTCGTTGAGACTGGCTTGTTTGGTTAAGCAATAATGATCACACGCGTTGATCGATGAGGTTAAGGTACGATTTCAGCGCTTATTCCGTGGATGGAGGGCCGGTAGAAGTTACCACCCACCAGACAGTCTTGCCGCCAAGCGATTCGTCGAGTTCCGGCACGATGTCTTGTGAAGCCGTATGGAGGACGGGTCTGAGCAGTTGTGTTGCGATGTGTGCCGGGTACGATGCGCGAAATGTTGTTGTGTAGGGAGTTTGGTCGTGGAGGGTCTCCAGATCAATCTCCCTCTGGCGCAGCATCGTTGGTCATGTTGTTGGGTTTAACAATGCATCACCTCGTTCAACTGCCGTCTTCCTTCCCATCCCTCAGTTTTTTTTGAGTAAATAGGCTCTTAATAAACTAGCGCGCTTTATCATTAACGATTGCATCACTGCTTACCATCAGGCGGGATTTCAATCAAGCACTAGTTTATAATTATTAAAAAAAATGATTGTTGTAGGTACCTAACCAGTAACTGGGTTGTGTATTCTGCATTCGGTTAACCTGTAACTGAACCCAATATAATTGGGAGAAAGGCTAGGCATGATGAGGTGACAGGTAGGTAGGTAGGAAAGTCGTAAATAAATATTATTGGGTTTAGTATTGGCTGGATTGCGGTCAAGTACCAGTTTATAACTATATATAAAAAAAACTATGTTCCGAAATACTTCCCTGCTTCGGATAGTACGTAAATCCGTTGGTTCCAGCGATCATCCGTGGAAGTTAGAGAGTTTACGGGTCGACAGAACGCCAAAAGTTTGACAAGCATTCTTACTATCGTATTACCGAACTGGATTATGGAGGTCAGATAGGCAATCTTCCCAAGTAAAATATTGCTATTCAGCTGAATCTAGTTGGATTTATTTTAGATTCACATTCCTGTTCATACTCTTATACATTCTTCTATTTATTCGTGTTCACATTCTGATACAGACTCTTGTACATATTGTCTATACACCACATTATTATACACGTCATACACATTGCGCTCTATACATACTTGCAATACACAACATTTGATTCATCTGAGTTTTAATTACGTGACCCGCCCTACGCGCTACATCCCGGTATAGCTGTGAAAAGGCTAGACAGGTTGATTTTTTGTACGTGATTAACTTAACTAAATCCTTATCATTGACGGTCGTTCCAAAGGTTGCAAAACATTACAACGTAAATCCAAGGAAGTTATGACAAGGAAATATGTGTCAAGGCCGGTTATAACACGCATTAGTGGCTGAAGCAAGGCATGGTGTGGGGTGGAAGTGGTTGCGACTCGCGAGTTACCCCCACCGTACCCTCATTGGTATTCATTAGGATAAAACTGTTTTATGTTTTGAGGTGGCGAAGTTCCACAAAATTTATGAAAGTCTAAGCTTTAGTGGAATTATTCTTAATTATTGTAGTTTGCGATTTGAATGGGAATTTGCCATTAAATTTGATACGTTAATTATGAAGTTTAGATCGGTTAGATCGCCATTTAAGCTGATCGCTGTTGGTTTTTGTTAGTTTGGCGCAGTTTGCATGGCTAAATAACATTATGTGCAGTAGCTTAGCAACTATTTGGCTTGTTAGTAGTAAACGAGATTATTTGATACACGTCGACTCTATTATTTGGTGTTCAAAAGCGGGATTTTGGCTAAGTATGCTAATGACTTATTGGGTTACAATTATTATGGTGGAAAGTACCTAGTTATCTTTTGATGATGACATCATCATTAGCAGAGTTTGTAAACTCTTTAGGTCTTTCAAACTGCCAGTAACTTAGCTTAGTTGACCGGTTGACCCAACAAGTTATGTTTTTTTTTTTTTTTTTGTTAAAATAATGCTTAATCCTTTCTTATAAAAACAATACAGAGACAAGTTAATTACACATTAACCCTCACAGGATTGCAAGGAACGACTGTGTGTGGCGATTTAATTTTACCGGCGATCTTCAATAGGTCTATCGGCCACGACGATTGCATGCGCTGCATTAAATTTAAGTTGGCATCTACCTTGCCATGTCATATTTTGAATTACGAATCACAGTGACGTCACGGATAATACTGCATCTCGCAAGCAGAGTTTACTGCTAGCACTTATACAAAGTCACAACTGCAACCGTCGAACTATATGTAGCCTACCAAATGGAGGAGCCTCCCTTTTCTATAGAAGTTTTGCCGTCTTTACAGTTACACCCTGTTTCTCATACCGCTATAAATAAATACACAAATGAAAGGGGTCCGCACAGAAACAAAAAAAAAAAAACTACTTCTATTCGGGTATTTACTTAGCAAAGCCAAAACTCAAAACACTCGAAAGTGCAGCAGTGATGCCTCATCACACCAACTTAGCTTTTGCGGTATTCGTTCCAGACCTTTTTTCCATCGATCGGTGTAGTGAGAGGCCCTTATTCGTTTCGTGCTAGCAGGAATCGATCAGTCATTTAGTAGCAGTCAACTCGATAAGGTCATGCCTTGCCGCTCGACTCTAAAAGTGGTATATAAAATAATTTCCATTGTTATACAAATTCGTCCCTCTACGTTGTCACTGTAGAATTAACTGGTGACATTGATACGTTTATTATATAGTGGCCCGAGTGTAAATTAAGTTTCATTTTTAATCCGATGTAAATGATTGGTAGTCGTGAGCAGTGGTAGCCCCATACTACATAGATAGGCGCTTATTTTGTGTAAATAATTTTACCAGGTTTCAACAAGGTGTGGGAAAATATCGCGAGGAAACAAAAAAATTTGAAGACATGTGACATTTACAAACCCGCACTGGTTTCGCGTAGATTACAGTACACCCCCAGCCTGTATTCCAGCAAAGACACAAACAGACATTATTTATTACACACTAGTTGCGCCACGCGGTTTCACCCGCGTAGGTTTCGATATGTTTTTTTTTTATATGCTCCGCTCCTATTGGTCGCAGCGTGATGTTATATAGCCTAAAGCCTTCCTGGATTAACGGGCTATCCAACACAAAAATAATTTTTCAAATAGGACCAATAGTTTGAGATTAGCGCGTTTAAAAAAATAAACAAACTCTTCAGCTTTATATATTAGTAAGGTAAGAGTACCTATTTCCGTTAATGTCCTGGTAGCCGTTAACTAGTCAGTTTTTTAATATTAGCGTCTTTCTAGCAAAACTAAATTAAAATTTGCAAATAGCAATTTATTCTTGGTACTATTTTATACAATTCTGATGGCGACACTCACCAAAAAGTTTAATAATGTAAAAACTGTGAGAAAATAAAAGTATGGTATAGTAAAATTATCTATAAGTACAAAGTTCTGTCAGTGAACTACGAACCCACCCGGTCGCAGAAATTATCTAGCCATACTTCGACGGATAAAATTAAGGTAAAAGTGTTAATTCTTTTAATAAATTGTGTATATTATTTAAAGATTTAATCTATAAATTGAGGTAAATCTCATCGAAAAGTAAATAATTTTACATGTTACATCTATTGGTACACTCAAACCCCTAATTGACCTAGTACCCGGTAAAAATGTGCGATTTTTACCGGATATTGGTACACTATCAAACCAGTTACATACGTTGCACCAAAACCCGTTATTCTATTCTTATTGCTTTGGAATAGGTCTCATTTTCCTTTGAAACTGCAGATTATTTTAAATATTTTGTGCCGGATACTGGGGCATGCCTTAACAGCTGCATTTAAATCCGTTTATAGTCCTTATTGTCTTGAATTAAGCATTATTTTCCTTTGAATCAAAAAGATGTAGTTACTAGACATTTAGTTTGTTTTGGTACCACGTGAATTTGGTTGCGTTTTTTTTTGTATGGTTTACCACTTTTTGTACTGGTTGCGTTACAAGCTTTTCTTGAATCAGCTATGAAGTAGATATATAAAAAAGCCTACTGCGACTAGAATGTGAATAATTTTTATTGGAAAATTAAAAAAAATAAACACGTTTATTTCTTAGCAGATGGTAATTTAATTATTTAAACATGGTTTTGGGATTTAACAGCATAGTGGCCAAGTATTTTGTCATGCAACGTACACCGTGGTACACCTACCATGTACTACCATTTGCTCCATGGTACTCCAAACAGTACGGTATATTGTAGTATTGGTACGATATACCGTACGGTTCTCCAAACAGTACGATATATGGTAGTATACCGTACTGTTTGGAGTACCATGGAGAAAATGGTAGTTCCTAGCTGAAACTGAAGCAAGGGCGAAAAGCTCTTGGCTATTTCATTTACATAACGCAGTTCGAGTCCTAACATATGTCATTCTTTTATTTATTTTTTGATGACTATGCCTCATTAATTGGAACTCTCGTCTACATATTCTTACGCCCGTACTTTCCCATATTTCCAGCACGGCTTTCATTTGTACGCATTAAGTCACTCACGTGAGTTCTGATTTGGGAGCAAGTCTCAGTCAGAACAGGTGTTAAAAAATCATTAATAAGTACTAAAGATTGATTTGCCATAATTGAATCTTTCTAGAGATTATTATTATTTAAAGGTAATTATTTTGTATATTTATCTACCTTCAATTAATTTTCGAAAGATCTAACTCATTCCATGTTTTCAAACTTCTGGTGCCGTAAAAACCTTCGAGCTGACTTGCTTGCTTGAGTGTGCCGCCATAATAAGAGATACCCTGGAGCACAGGCAAATGAAGGGACACGGGTGGATTAAAACAGACCCTCACCCTTCCGCTCCGCTCAATGTGGACTTTTTTTGGATGAGAATACATCATATGACTTTTTTTTTAATAATTGAGCACAAAGCGCCACCTAGGCTGGAGGAAAGCTCAGCTTGGACCCAACAGCGCTGTGCCATAGTCGCGACACTTGGTGCCGGTGATATCTCACTCCCGGCCGTAGTACAGTTCATGGTCGAAAGCGAAGAAGGAAGGAGCGTGGGGGATGCTATGGCCTCTTTTTGCGAGAAGGTAGTGCATGCAATGGAGGCTGCAGAAAGGGAAAAAGAGCATGACTCTCACTCCACTCGCATGAGAAGGGTAGCCAGGCGTCAAGGGCGCTTCACAATCTTTGGCCACCATAAGAAGGATCATGCGGGCGACGAAATTGGGGCCGTATCGTCGCTCGAGCGTGACATGCAGTATGCGCAGCTTAGTGGAAGGATATGTGGTCGAGGGATCGGCTGCACTTGGTCCCCACGTGTGTGGGGCGAATATACAAGTATCTGCCGGGTCCCCGACTCATGGTACTGGAAGGAATAGTGGACGTTTAGATGGTAGGAGGCCGACATAACCCTCCCTTATTCCCAGACGAAATAAGGGGGAAACTTTTTTTTATCGGATTTATCCACGATAAAAAAGCAAAAGGTCGCATCTTAAAAACCTTCTCAAGTCGCCTCCCCACTCTACCGATTTCTACTCCTACTCCTTCAGAGTGCACGTCTTCTGTCCTTTACTTTTTACACGCTTTCTTATTGCAGGTATGCCGAAAGAGATTTTTTATGATATAATCATCTCTGTACCTTTTATCTGTTCTGTTTTTTCTTTTTGTTAATATATTAAATGGTAAAATAAATAAATAAATAATTTCAGATGTCACTAAGGAGCAGTTATTGGATAGTGTTAGTTTATTTATTAAAAAAATTAAGCGAGAAAATGCTTTTAATAATGGCAGACTCGGTCGTTTGGTTGAAGCTGCCGCCTGTAGTAGGCCAGCAAGTGTCTCAAAATCTGATGCACACCCGTGCTTTATGGTTCAGGAAAGCAGTTTAAGGGCGTGGTTTAAAGAAGTGATGGACTATTGGCACATCTCGAAGAAGGAATGACAATCCACGACGGACAGAGTTTGTTTGTTTCTTTTTATATAGGTATAGGTACTTTATAAAACATACATTATAAAAAGTTAAAACAAATCGTGTTTATTTGTTGGTTAAATACGGACCCTAATGTTTTTCAGTAATATTTTATTTGAATATATTGTATTTCTATGAACTTTAACGTAAAGCAATAGAGTACAATTTCGCGGCAAAAATTACCGGTTACCGGGACAATTTAACGTCAACTAGTACAACTCTACCGGGTACTGGTACAATTGGCCCTTTTTGTAGTTTTATTGTTTTATAGTTAATTAAATTTTACACTAGTTTAATAGAATCATAATATACTAAAAGTATATTAAATTATCTAAACAATCAAGTAAAAATTATTTTTGTAAGTCTTCTAGTTTTAGCCTAGTGCTCATGCAAATTCGGCGAAGTTCATAACTTAACGGTTACTGGGCCGTTTACCTTACTAGCTTTCCGCCCGCGGCTTCGCCCGCGTGGAGTTCGGTTATATCACGCTTTTTAGATTTCCCTCGGGAAAATCAAATTTTTCCGGGATAAAAGGTAGCCTATGTCCTTTCTTAGGGTCTAAAGATTGTCTGTGTCAAATTTCATCAAAATCCGTTGAGAGGTGTAAGCGGGATAGCGTAACAGACAGACAGACAGGTAGAAAGACAGACAGAGTTACTTCCGCATTTATAATATTAGTATGGATAGATTATGATGAAAGCATGGTTGTCATTATAATCCTTACCTTTACTGATATTATAAATCGGAAAGTGAGTTTGTTTCTTTGTTCCGCTTTCACGCCGTAACTACTGAACCGATTGCTTTGAAATTTCGCAGACGTAAAGTTAGAAAATTAAATAATAGGGTACTTTTATCCAGGAAAAATTTGGTATTCCCAAGGGAAAACGAAAATATTGTTTGCTTCATACCAGTTCGGTGTTAGATGGCGCTGTGTGTCGTTTAAAACAATGTAATATATTGCAAAAGAATATGCACATGTAAACTTAGAAGCTAAATGATACGATAATTAATCCCCGAACATGAGGAATCTAAAAAGCCCGATCTAACCGAATTCCACGCGGGCAAAGCCGCGGGCAAAGCTAGTGTGTAATAAATAATGTATGATTGAATAGGTACTGTATGCAGGTCCCTTGACAATGATGGAGCAATTAAAAAAGAGCAGTAAAACACGCGACTTTAATCTTTTCTAATCTACGTTGCCTTCAATTATCTGAAGTGCATGCATGACATGAGTGTATAGTCAATTGTAGAACACCATGCAGTCGAGAGTAGTCTAGTGGTCTGTTGCTATCTAGACATTGTAGGTACATTTTATAAATTATAAACTGCTTGACTGCAATCCCGCCTGATGGTAAGCAGTGATGCAATCGTTGATAGTAAACCGCACTAGTTTATTAAGAGCCTATTCACTCTAGGCTTGGAGACATTTAAATTGTAGTCCGACGGAAACACCGCCCCTGGCAAATTGTTCCAGTCCCTCGATGTACACGGTATAAAAGACGAGGCGAAACGCTTCGTCCGGATCGTAGTGGTCTCAACAACGTAAGAGTGGAAACTCGCCGTACGACGTGTCAGTCCGGTGATGGAATGGAGATGGGGGAATTAAATCATGCAATTCCCTAGTACACTCTTCAAAATGCATCCTATATAAGGCATATGTAAAGAAAGAAAAAACATTTATTTACAGTAAACGTGAGGCAAAAATTTACAAGAACACAAAATTAAGACATGGTTGAGGGAAACATACGTCACATCCACGCAAAATGGCTGTCGCTCAGCATTATGCTGCGACTCTATGCAAAACAGAGCCCCGCGCTGGTTTTCAGCGACAGCCGGTACCGACGTAAAGACGTCACCCGGTGCAACAAACAATTAAAAGAGGCATCGAGACGGTAGTACAGTAAAAATAAAAACAAAAAAGGTTAATCCAATTGGAAATGGTGAGAGAACAGTTTCAATAAACACAAACAGGAATATAAAAAATAAAAACAGAATATATAAAAACTACGAGAATATCATCCTCAAAAACGATATACGTTTCATATAGTGGCAATATTAAGAAGCGTCCGGTCTAAATTACATGACAGTAAGGCGTATTCAATAGACTCAATGATACTATCGAATGTGGAGTCCAAAATAATCCAGCACCCTAATTGTGTAACACGCTATCAATCTCAATCTGGATCATTTTGAAGGATATTGCAAATCCATCCTATCCTGCTTCCTACTAATAGAATGAATGCGAAAGTATACAGTTAATGCGAAAGTTTGTGATGATGTATCTATACTAATATAATAAAGCTGAAGAGTTCGTTTGTTTGAACGCGCTAATCTCAGGAACTACTGGTCCGATTTTTAAAATTCTTTTTGCGTTGGATAGCCCATTAATCCAGGAAGGCTTCAGGCTATATAACATCACGCTGCGACCAACAGGCGCGGAGCATAACTAACTCCCCGCAAACGAACTAGCTGGCGGCCGCTAGTTTAATATAAAAAAAATATTTGACAGTCGTTACAAGTAGTCAGGATCCTGAAAGTCTGACAACCAGTCTTACCAAGTGGTATCATATTACCCAGTAACTGGGTTGTCTAGGTCAAATAGGCAGTCGCTTCGTATAAGAAACTGGTATTCAGATTCAACCTGTTACACTAGGAGCCGACTCCTACATAGTTACCAACGCACTAACGCTGGAAAGGGTAGAGAAAACTTTTCTTAGATGCCTCTTCCAGAGGTTATATCATTTTTTTCCCTATATATCCGACCAACTATCTCTTAGGGATGTTGGGATTTAACTCGTTGAAGGTGAGAAGAGGCTTTGACCAGCTCACAGTAACTTGTGAGACATTGCGGGGACGTATAGACTGCCCACAGCTCCATGGACTTTTCTGCGGATGAAAGGATCAAGCTTATGCGTCTATGTTTGGTTTTCTGTGAAAGAAAGTATGCGAGAGACGATTGATGATTCACCGTGCTATGTTAGTTTTAGTAATAGTTTTATAAAAAAATAATCAATGTATTTGTTTGTTTCTACAAATTTTAATTATTGTAATTGGTATTATACCGTTTTAATTAACCACAAATAAGTAAATAAAATAATAATAAATAGTTGCGAAAAGGCTAATCAGATGGATGGTTAGAAATATAAAAGTTCACTGTAGGTTCACCTATTGTGACCTGTTCCGGGACCACAGAATAGAAAGATCGTATCCCAAAAGCTGTTTAACTCGATGTGACAGATGATAAATTAATTAGCTCGGTCGTCTCAAGTCTCATTGGGCATCAATTAATATTGATTGTACGGTACAACCGGCGCTCGTGGTCAGTGGTCAAATTTTCTTATGTAATGACGCTCATAGCGTATCATACACTGAAATTGCAGTAATTATTACTGTGCTGGCAAGTTTTATAAAATGAAAGTTCAATTATTTAATTTACATCTGAAGATAGCAACAATGTCCTTGTAGCGGCGATTGGCGGCGATCTCTCTCGTCCGACCCTGGTCCAGGCCATGGTCCGGAACGAGTGTGCATGGCAGGCCGTCATCTCCTTCTGTGAAGCAGTGATGCTGGCAAAAGAGGAGGCGGAGCGCGTGAGGCAGCGCGAATCCCAGCACCCTTACACGACTAGCCGCCGCAGGAGACGCCCTGGTCTGGAGTTGACATCGAACTCCCAGCCACCGTAGGCGCAGGCCTGAGGGCGGAGAGCAGTGGGCAGCTCGCCACCCAGTAAGGACCAGGCCCGAGTCGACGGCGCGTTATGTTTCACGCGCGCCTCAAAGAGATGTCAGGACATCGTGACGGGATCCACGAAGACCGATGCCTCCTGGGTCAGGGTTACGGGTTGGTTAAACAAGAAACCGTGGCCCTGGCCGTTGCACAGGCAAGTGGAGAAACATACGTGGGTTTTAGTCAGTAAAGTCTGACACGCCCTTCCGCTCCGCCCAGAGCAGGAGAAGTCATGTGATGATTTGACATCCAAAAAAAAAAAAAAGATACCAAACTACAACCTTATTATAACGTGAATATAAGGGACTAGAACAATTTGCCAGCGGCGGTATTTCTGGCTGGCCACAATTTAAGCGTATTCAAGATTAAAGTGAATAGGCTCTTAATAAACTAGCGCGCTTTACCATTAACGATTGCATCACTGCTTACCACCAGGCGCGATTGCGGTCAAGCACTAGATTATAATTATAAAAAAAATATAAGTCGACTTTTTTCTTTTTTAGTATTCGATACCAACCACTCCTGTTAAGTTTAAACAAAAAAAAAAAAAAAAAAATAGAATTTTAACCTTATATTTCGAATAATTATTATTTAGGCCATAAACCCCGAACAAATACTAACAATTCAATATTTGTTTTGCATTGTCATATTTAGACATAATTATCATATTGGATAATATATCGAACTTCAACAAGAAGTAGAAAGTAATCGGGACATGCTTTTTGAATAGACTAGAAACCTTTTATTTCAGATAGAAGTCTTTTACTAAGTAATTTGGTTGAGTGGAAAGCGAAACCAATATAAAAAAATTGTAACATCAGCATTCGAAAGCAAAATAAGCAGACATTGCAACTTTGAACATTATTTGCTTACTAAAGTAATGAGGCGTAACATTTTACCTTGGCGAATTTCAAATTAAAATGCTTATGTTTAAATGTCAAGAGAACTTATATGTACTATATACATCTACACCGGATAGAAAAAACTATATCTAGAAACATGAAAAGTATAATTTTTGCATACGTATGCATATTCTAATGTTTTCAAAGAAAAATGCCTGGGAAATTCACAATGGAGGTAACTACCTATGTACATGATTTTACTTAGGTCTTTATAGTAATAAAAGAAAAATATACAACGTTATTTTTTATTTATGCGAAACCCCGAAACACGTGTCCAGTATTTTTACCCGACTACGGCAAAGCAAAAGGAGGGTTATGATTTTGACAGGCTATGTATGTATGTATGTATGTATGTATGTTCATCTGTTCCCTCGTAACTTCTAAACTACTTATCAGAATTCGACAAATGATATATCATTAGAAGCGTCTTAATTGTCCGCTGGTTATAGGCTATATGGGGTCTCACAAAATCTAATGTGGCGCCCTCTAGCGGACAAAACATACTGAGTAAAAAAATAAAGTTAAGATAAATATGCCGTGTTTGGTATCATTTGAAAGGGCTTTACTTGTACATTTTGAATATATATATTGCTGGTATTTTCTTGTGACTTTACCTGTATTTATGAACTGGTTGCATATAATTCACATCTTTTCGTTCATAGCTTCTTTACTACTTATGAGAATAAGACCACTGCAGTACCATGATAAGGGCCTTGATATTCTGTTGGTTATCTATACTAATATATAAAGCTGAAGAGTTTGTTTGTTTGTTTATTTGTGCGCGCTAATCTCAGGAACTACTGGTCCGATTCGAAATTTTTTTTTGCGTTGAATAGCCCAGTAATCCAGGAAGGCTTTAGGCTGTATAACATCACGCTGCGACCAATAGGAGAGGAGCATAATTATACCACGCGAATGAAGTCGCTGGCGGCTGCTAGTGAGCTATAAAGCTTGTCACCAAATTTAGTATTGCGCCCTCTAGCGGACAAAAAGTTCTATGATAATATAAAATTAAAATAAATATACCGTATTTGGTATCACTTGAAAGAGCTTCACGAGTACTTTATGCTTGTACATAATCCCGAGTAATGCTTCGTAGAAATTTGAAGGTAAGCCAGGATTTGGTAAACGGAGCGATGGGAGTGGTGAAGACCTTCGAATGGGCTGCTCTTCTGCGCGATCAGTTGGAACAGGGAGAACAACCTAGCGCTGTTCTCATACAATTTGACGACGCATCCATAAAAGCAGATATTAACGGACTTATCAGAATCGAGCCTTGCCTCACTGAATTTGACGGCTTTTGGGGGTCTGGGAAAATTCAGCGTAAAATGGCCCCGCTGATTCTTTCTTGGGGTTGTACTGTACATAAATTACAAGGTTGTACTCTAGATAAATCAGTTATCGATCTAGGAAAGTCATTGTTTGCTAAAGGACAGGCCTATGTCGCTCTCAGTAGAGTCAAAACCACAGAGTGATTGTTTATAACTGCCTTGGATCATAATAAATTACTTAAAAATCCACATGACAGTCGATATTTACCAGAATTAGATAGATTAAGAAATCTTCCCAGGTCCTCTCAATATATGAAACATACAATTTATTTATACTTACTAACGACCTTATCCACTAATTCATGACCCATTCGCTGCCATCGACGCAAATGTGCGTCGCTACTACGAAATATTCGGAGCTTCATACGGGGAAACCATTGCTATACGCGCTACGATCCACGTACTACGAAATAGTAAAATAGGATATCTCTACATATTACTATGCGCCGATACATAAGTCAAAAGAGATGTCGTATGTTAACTATCTAGTTTTTAGTTCGTCATTTTAACTTTTGTTAATATCACAGTATAAAATACATACAGTAGGTCGACGCCTTTGATCTCGTATAAAATTCCGATATCGTCTAGAGAGTAACGCATTGGCGAGGTTGTCACAAATAAACAATATTTATGAAATTATTGCAGATCAACATCGATAGCTGTATTATATTTAATTAATTTGCTATTTTTACTACGGGAACAACTCGAGAGAGATTTAAGTTATTCAGATGGCATATTCGTAACCAGCACCCCAATCCACCTCGGAATACAACCCATATCACTCACCCATCACTCACCCATCACTCACCCATATGACCCATATCATTAAATTGGCGTCCGCCATCTTGGATTTCAAAAAGGGGCTTTTTCGTAACAAGCACCCCAATTATACTCAAAATTGACACTCATATCAAATTATAAAAAAAATTACGTCCGCCATTTTGGATGTCAAAAATGATGACTTTTTCGTGACAAGTGCCCCAATTATACTCAAAATTGACACTCATATCAAATTATAAAACAAACAAATAAAAAAACGAACACGTGTTAGTCCTTAATGATAGATACCGAGCTACGAACATCGTTTTGTTTGCAGCTCGGGTGCCGCTTACCCGCGTCTCGTCCCTCACACCCCGCACGATTGCTCTGTCTAGACGTCTTCGTCGGACGACTGTATGATTTTTAGACTGTGTTAATATTATTCGCCACAAATACACTTTAACACCAAAAAGAGTACAAATAATAAAAAGTAAAAAAACTAAAACCCAACTACGACAAAACACGACGCTGAAAAAGTATAAAACAAGATTTTCAGAATACTGAACGGAACAAAGTTGCTAATGTAGTTGCAAGTAAATGGACAAAGTAGACTCTACCAAGATGCCTTCGTTGTAAATTGACAATAATGACATACAATACTATTCTGAACTATGCAATATTCACCAAGTAGAGATAAATTTTCATGTTTGGAAAGGCGTAGTCACATGTTCTCAAGGTGCTACGGTAGGTAGGTATATGTAACGTTTATTCGATACCAACCACTCCTGTTAAGTTTAAACTGGACACAAAAATAATAGAATTTAATTTAATAATTTTAATAGAACTTATATATCGAATAATTACTATTTAGGCCATAAACCCAAAACAAATACTAACAATTCAATATTTGTTTTGCATTGTCATATTTAGACATAATTATCATATTGGATAATATATCGAACTTCAACAAGAAGAAGAAAGTAATCGGGACATGCTTTTTGAATAGACTAGAAACCTTTTATTTTAGATAGAAGTCTTTTACTAAGTAATTTGGTTTAGTGGAAGTAAAATCAATTTAAAGAAAATTGTAACATCAGCATTCAAAAGCAAAATAAGCAGACATTACAACTTTGAACATTATTTGCTTACTAAAGTAATGAGGCCTAGCATTTTACCTTGGCGAATTTCAAATTAAAATGCTTATGTTTAAATGTCAAGAGAACTTATATGTACTAGATACATCTACACCGGATAGAAAAAACTATATCTAGAAACATGAAAAGTATAATTTTTGCATACGTATGCATATTCTAATGTTTTCAAAGAAAAATGCCTGGGAAATTCACAATGGAGGTAACTACCTAAGTACATGATTTTACTTAGGTTTTTACAGTAATAAAAGAAAAAAATACAACGTTATTTTTTATTTATGCGAAACCCCAGTATTTTTAAGAAAAGAATCTGTGTACAGAATTTCAAAAAGATATTATGAAAAACCACAAAACTATGAATTTGTTATCTTACTTGACTGTCCCAACAAAAATATGTTCAACGCACCGCTCAGCCGCCTGCGCCTGTTGCGGCGCGGTTCGGGGGCTCACTGTGATCTACCGTCAGTTGTGTTGCGCACTCGGTAACCATTTTGCAACTATTTCTAAATTTATT
This sequence comes from Sesamia nonagrioides, assembly GCA_017933935.1. Classification (NCBI taxonomy): domain Eukaryota; kingdom Metazoa; phylum Arthropoda; class Insecta; order Lepidoptera; family Noctuidae; genus Sesamia; species Sesamia nonagrioides. Next base: position 3,712,093 of record JADWQK010002063.1, read on the forward strand.
TGGGAAAAAATATAACAGGGTGTAAAAATGATTGGAATCGATTCAGTTGCTCATTATGAACAAACTATATTCAGGTGTCGTATAAAGAAAAAAATGCGTTGTATAATCGCACTGCAGTTAGGCAAGGCTAGAGTGAATAAGCTCTTAATAAACTAGCGCGCTTTACCATCAACGATCGCATCACTGCTTACCATCAGGCGGGATTGCGGTCAAGCGCTGGTTTATCCATACTAATATTATAAATGCGAAAGTAACTCTGTCTGTCTGTTACGCTTTCCCGCTTAAACCTCTCAACCGATTTTGATGAAATTTGGCACAGACAATCTTTAGACTCCGAGAAAGAACATAGGCTACCTTTTATCCCGTAAAAATTTGATGTTCCCGAGGGAAATCTAAAAAGCACGATATAACCGAACTCCACGCGGGCGAAGCCGCGGGCGGAAAGCTAGTAATTTATAAAAAAAAAAGTTGGCGGCAACATATTCAATAATTGAAGAAAAAGAACCACAAGGCGTCAGAAAAGACTAAAATTACATTTTTCTCGACCAAGTCTACAATAAAATACGAAACACGCTCACACGTCCAAAAAGTAAGCTAGAAAATTTCCATGCCAAAAAGGAGTCCATGAAGCGAAGGTAGTTATTCCCCAGTGAATGTGTGTGAACAGATGTACTGAATAATTTAGTTGGCAACACTGAGCGCAGTTCGCGCTTGATGAGCAAACTTACCGCTTACCTATTTTCTTAATATACCTGCGACTTACAGCCTTTGGGAATGTGTATGCCTACATTTTTCAATCGAGTTTTTTTTTAAGTATTATAAACTAGTGCTTAAATGCAATTCCGCCTGATGGTATGCAGTGATGCAATCGTTGATGGTAAAGATCGCTGTTTTATTAAGAGCCTATTTGACTGTGTATACCTACATTTTGCAAACGAATTCTTTTTTAATTATTATAAACTATTGCTTGACTGCAATCCCGCCTGATGGTAGGTATGCAGTGATGTAATCGTTGATGATAAAGAGCGGTTGGTTATTAAGAGCCTATTTACTCTAGACTTGAAGGCACTTTTATTAAATTGAGGACGGAAAGACCGCCGCTGGAAAATATTACAGTTCCTCGATGTACGCGGTATATAAGACGAGGCAAACCTCTTTGACCAGATTTTAGTGGTGTCAATAACGTAAGAGTGGATACTTGCCTTACGACGAGTCGTCCGATGATAGAACAGAGATGGAGGAATTAAGTCATGCAATTACCGCGCAAACTCTCCAATGCATCCTGTAGCAGGAGTCAATTAGCCGACTTACTATGCAAAGTTGAAGCTAATTGACCATATGGACACATTAAATTCGTCCACTTATGTTCCGATCCCGTACCGCTGATAAAACTACCCAACATATTAATCCCTTATTATAAACTATTAGCGCCCGCTCGCGATTCGTTCGCGTGGAGTTAGTTATTTGAACATTTTGTTTGACCCTCAAAATATACAGTATACATTTTAAATGTTTGTTATGCTCTGCTTCTATTGGTCACAGCGTGATGTTATATAGCCTAAAGCCTTCCTGGATTAATGGGCAATCCAACGCAAAAATACTTTTTCAAATCGGAGCAGTAGTTCCTGAGATTAGTGCGTTCAAACAAACAAACAAACTCTTCAGCTTTATATATATACAGTATGTTAAATAACAGAGGGCGTTCCCTTAAACTCGTTAATATATATCATTAATAGATTAAAATAAAAATATCAGCATAGAAAAATAAGCATAAAAAATCCGAATATAAAAAAATCTAATTGGAAATAAATTTGAAACCTCCTGTTTTAAATCAAAATAGTAGTCGTCATGTATAAATAAATTGCGACGTTGCCGTCTTTCATGTTCGCGTGTACAGTATGTTTCTTTTACATGTCAATTTAAAATTTTTATTGAATATTTTCTTATTGTAAAAAATTTTAAAACATTTTGTGTTCGAATGGAAATTAGCATGTATGTATGCTATACTATTTCGGGTTAACGGGAACGCCCTCTGTTAGATAACATACTGTATAGTATTCGCGTGGAATTAGTTATGCTCAGCTCCTATTAGTCGCAGCGTGATGTTATATGATGATAATACTTATAAGTCATCCTACTTATCTATTTATAATACACTAGCTGCGCCTCGCGGTTTCAACCGCGTAGGTTTCGATATGTTTTTTTATATACTCCGCTCCTATTGGTCTCCGCGTGATGTTATATAGCCTGAAGCCTTCCTGGATTAATAGGCTATCCAACGCAAAAAGAATTTTTCAAATCGGACGACTACTTCTCGAGATTAGCGCGAACAAACAAACATACCAACAAACTCTTCAGCTTTATATATTAGTATAGATATGTATATTTTAGTACCAAATTTCGTTCAAACTCGTTCAGTACTTTTTGCGTGAAAGAGGAACAAACATACATCGATGCAAAATTTCACGTTTATAATATTAGCAAGATTAATTACGAAGTGAATACTGAAGTATTGTTGAAACTACAGCCGTTAATGTTAAAACAGTTTTAGAAATTTGAGGTAGAAATACGCTCTTAATGTGTAAAAGTGTGTGCACAAATCTGTTTACAGTACCTAATAAAATCATTTATGGTCCTACATAGTATGTATGTACATAAATGCACTGTGTTATAACTTAAATTAGATTACCTTCCTTACTTTCATTTAAATGTATCATCATTTTCAACCTTTTATCATGCCACTGCTGGGCACAGGTCTCCTCTCATATAGAGAAGGATTGAGCGTAATCACCACGCTTGCTCAATGCGGGTTGGCGATTTCAAACCTAATAAAATCCAGGTTTCCTGAAGCTGTTTTTTTTTTTATTATAAACCAGTGCTTGACTGCAATCCCGCCTGATGGTAAACAGTGATGCAACCGTTGATGGTAAAGTGCGCTAGTATTTTAAGAGAATATTCACACAAAAAAGCTGAGTGAATAGGAAAGAAGATGGCAGTTGAGCGAAGTGAAGCAATGTTAAACCCAACAACACGACCTACGATGCTGCGCCAGAGGGAGAATGATCTGGAGACCCTCAACGACCAAGCTCAAGGACACAACAACATTTGGCGCATCGTACCCAGCACACATCGCAATACAACTGCTGCTCAGACCCACCCTCCATACGGCTTCACCAGACATCATGCCAGAACACGACGAATCGCTTGGCGGCAAGACTTGGTCTGGTGGGTGATTACTTCTGCCGGTAGCCGATGTTATGGCCTAGTTTTCCTACACCTTCTAAATCAGTTGTTATTTATGTATAACTAGCTGTCCCGGCGCGCTTCGCTACGCTCCTGTCCCGGCGGGGATGTTCGGTTCCCGGTGAAAAATAGATGTTGGCCGATTCTCAGACCTACAAATCTCCATTAACAAAATGCCATTTATTAAATTCATTTGTTACAAAAAATGTGATAAATGAAGAACCACTCGACCCGTTTTGTGCAAACTTCACATAAACCATCTACTAAATAGTCCGAACAAACCCTGAAAATTTGGTTTGGATAGGTGAGCCCGTTCTTGAGTTGTTAAGTGACAACTAAAAATGACACTTATTTTTATATATATACTAGCTTTCCGCCCGCGGCTTCGCCCGCGTGGAATTCGGTTATATCGCGTTTTTTAGATTCCCCTCGGAAGTAAAACTAATTAAATGACGATTGATCAGTTAGAAAACGTATATATGTAAAAAGAAAAGGGCTGTTTTAGGGTTTTCCCGGCATTTATTCGATTTTTTCTCGCCGTAAGAACCATCCTTGGACTTTAACGAACATTTTAAAAAAAGAATTGGCCAAATTGGTCCAGGCGTTGTTGAGTTATGCGCTTACCAACACATTTTGCGATTCATTTTTATATATATAGATTTATGTATTTATGTAAGTTGTTATGTATGTGTATAAATGTATAATTCTCAGTAAACCGTCTCTATATGCTTATTAGCTGGCATACATTTATTGCCTAGCTAGTTCTCTCTTAACTTATCTAATCAAGAGTTACATGTAACATCGTGGCCTCAATTCAACAGCTAGGTGATTCAATTTTCGGAGCAAGCTAAACAAACGCACTACGGCGTCGGGAAAATGTCGTTTACTTACGAAGATACAAATTTCACAAATGGTCGTTTATGTCAGAACGTGAGTCGTGTGTACGAATATTTTTGTTGATGCTACGAAATATTTCATTTAGTTAGGCGATGATAATATACCATAACTTTTAATACGGTACGTGTGCTATATAAAAAAAGTTTGACGTTTAATTAAAAATTAAAATTGGAACGTAAATGAAGTGTCAGTTACCGCTCTATGAATGGCCATTGCGTGTCACCTAAATTTAAAAATAAGCGTTCTATCAATTTATGGTTGCTGTGGGAAACTGGCATTTGTTTTCGCATACGACTTACGAGCTAAAGACAAACTTAAAACAACAACAAAAAGGTTTGATATCGTAATTATAGCATAATCAACCTATAATGTTCCTTTTATCGGGCCACAGGCTTCTTTTCAATCTGAAGGAGTAGGAAATCTGGGCCTCATGCTGGTAGGTAGATGTCATATGTCTTTGAAGTTTTTGGTTTAGTACATACCAGTTTTCTGCTACAATTTTGAGAGCAGTGGTGATGAAATAATGTACACAAAGTGAAGCGTACTCAAAAGTCACGGTCGTTAGCACTAGGTCAACAGAGTTCTTTCACGTTTACCTATATGTTATAATGAATAGTAGGTACCTGTAACAAAGATAAAAATGTTTAATTAATAACATTATAAAAGCACAGTACACATATTAATACTAAAAGGTAGAAATGATAACGCCAGGTAAATTGGGATTTTATTCTGTAGAAATAGGGATGATAATCAAACAACAAAATGCATTTATAAATATTACTTTAATTTAGAGTTAGGTAATACTAAAAATATTCTAGCAAGTAATAGATAGCCTACAAATAAAGGACAAAAATGAGTTACAATTAGTAAGTAGTTAGTTCTTGTCAGTGGCAGTCCAGGTTAATGGCAATAGGATCCCCACAGGTCACATGGCCATAACGCAAAAACGTATCGCATCCCTCTTGTGCCGGTTGCGTGGCAGCGCCAATAGTCTCTTGATGACCGTATCTGTTATATGATAAATATCGCCGTAATGATAGACTTATATGGAAGCACTGGACGAGGAAGATAGTGTTGCCTTCGTACAGTGCCCAAAAGTAGTGTATACATTATGTATTCTAATATATAAAGCTGAAGAGTTTGTTTGTTTCTTTGAACGCGCTAATCTCAGGAACTATTGGTCCGATTTGAAAAATTCGTTTTGCGTTAGATAGCCCATTAATCCAGGAAGGCTTTAGGCTATATAACATCACGCGGAGACCAATAGGAGCGGAGTATGTAAAAAAAACATATCGAAACCTACGCGGTTGAAACCGCGAGGCGCAACTAGTGTATTATAAATAGATAAGCAGGATGAGTTATAAGTATTATTATCATATTAGAAATTGTTAGAATTTGTGTGGCCCGTGCTTGAGCGACACAAACAGGAGCTGCATGACACGGAGACACAATAGACAGAGTCTCTGTCTACTGTGACGGAGATGAATATGCTGCGGTGGATGTGTGGAGTTACGCGGAAGGACCGCATCAGGGCCTCCCGCATCCGGGGAGTCTTCGTGTCCGTGACATAGCAGACAAACCGCAGGAGGTGCCTACGCTAGTACGGCCACGTCTTACGAAAACCGGCACGTTACGTGGGTAACAAATGTCTTGCCATTGATTCTTTTTCTACAATATCCTTCCCTATATGTATACAAGTTTTACTTATTATTAGTGTGGGGCCAACGTATTATTGTCCTCATTTCTTTTTTCGAAAAGGTGCCATGCTTAATTACAGTGGAATCGATAGTCAGTCAGTGGTCGCTTAACCAACTTTATTCAGCCATAGCAAAATGCATATCAGATAGTTCATATCACAGACCACGACGCGTTCTTAGTTTTAATCGATAGTTTTTTCTTTGTGACACAATATGCAGATTTAATAATAAGTTGGTTGTTACGACAAAGTTAGTAATTTAGACTTTAACGTGCCCTTGGTATATATAGGTCCCCTTTATACCAAGGACACGACTTCTTTGAATGACATTCCGTTACAAAGTCGGTAATTAGAACTTTTCTTCTATGACATGACATTTATTAGACATTCTTATTAATATTTCAACAATCAGTACTGTAATATTTGCTTAATCTGAAATTTATATTAGGTATTATTTTATTATTGTGTGTTTTTATTTTAAATTATATATTGTATTATATCTTCGAGCCGATGGATTATTGTGGCATGCACCAGGCCATAAATTGAATAGTGTTTATTTATTTATTTATATATTCTTTATTGTACACCAAACAAATATCGAACAAAAACAATCAACACAAAAAGAAAACATACTATGGGCGGCCTTATCGCTAATGCGATCTCTTCCAGGCATGTGACAGTACTTTTTCAAATAAATAAATAAGTAAATAAACTTTATAGCCCTCATTCAATGAAGATATCATCAACAAAAAGCCGTGCCCTTGGTATACATACCTTCGATCCATTCTTTTCCGTTACACAATGTATACAACAATTTTTAAAATGTTTGTTCCTATGTGCCTGTTGTAGTTATCTCCGAAACAGCTGAATCGATTTTAACAGGAAGATTTTCTGATTGATTGTTACAAGGTATGTAACAACATCAGAAGTTATCAGAAGCTACTTTTATTTTAGAAAAACCAAAGATAGAGAGTAGAGTTAAAAAATACAATTCTCTCCAAAAGCCCTTATTGTCTCGTGAACGAATATATCTTTATTGGTAGGTACTACTCTATACGCAGGAATCTTAGCAGAATAAGTCTTATCCTGAGAAATATTGTCATTTTAGTAGATTTCTAAGACTAGAACTGTTAGATGTCCAGTTTATTTGACCTTTTCGTACCTTAGGACAATGAGAGCCGGGATACAAAAGAGAATAAAATAGAATAGAATAGGTACTCTTTATTATGTACACCATATAGATTACAGAACACAAATATAAAGATTTTACAAAGGGTGACAAAGAGTTTCGTTAAAATTTATTTATAATTTTCATTAGCCCATAGTAACGAATCATAACATTAACCAAGAAAACAATTAGCCCTTTCCATTACAGTCCTCGACCGGACATAATTACATGTTCAACTACATATGGCTTCCATAATGATAGTACCTATACACCTATAATAATTGCACGCAACACGTGTATCTCACGTAACTACTGAGAGAACAGCAATAAAGGGAATACGCGAAACTAATACCATAAACTCTACGAAATTGCACGCTCAGGTGCATTCAAACCAATAACATAGCTCTGTCGCCTTCTCTTCTACTAAGTTAGCATCTGTCCTCTCGCTCTGGATAGATTTGTGAAGAACGCCCTACTGAGGAGCACGTCCGTGTTATACATTACCCACTGGTCCATTCTCGATCAATAAAAGGCACCAGCTATGCAGTTCTACGCCACCGAGAATCATAGAACTTTGATATCGATGCACTTGAAAAATGTTAAGCTGCTGGACTATAATTGTGTTATACGCTATTACAATCAATTTGAATCGTTTTGAAGCATATTACTAATCTATTGCTCTATATGATCGAAAATCATATCTACTCAACAACGTAAATAACGCAATGTATGTTGTTATGTGTTGAAGATACTTATGTAAAAGGTCACCAAAGGAGATAATTAGTAAGGGTGGTCGTAGATATTTTTTTTTTAATACTTTACCCTAGTTCTATTTTTTTTTAAATAAAAGTAGCCTAAGTTACACCTCGTAACATCAGCAAAAAGTCTTGTTAAAATCAATTTAGCTGTTTCGGAGTTAAACCAGAACAAACACATAGACAGTGACAAAAATTAAAAAATATATATATATACAACGTTTAACGGAAAGGGTACATACATACATGGCTACTTTAGTCATCCAAAGAAGCCATGCATATAGGGTATATATGGTATATATTCCGAAGAGATACAACTTTAGGCTCAAAGCTCACATTAAAAGAAGATATTGATAGATATAATTAAAAGAAGACATATTTTAGATTATTTGATATTCTAATAGATATCATTATCTTCTTTTAATGAGAGTTTTAAAGTCCTAAAGATTTATTGAGTTTAATAATAATATCACCCTATTGTTATATTTTTTAGTATTAATACGATATCAATTAATTAACAACCAACGCAAGACAATTGAAACCGCTATCCAACTAAGAAAATGACGGATATTTTCCCCATTATCACCTCTCCCCGCTACAGAGATGAATCGAGAGAAATCTCATTTGTCAAGCGGCGGGAGGGTATTCAATAGACAGCGATTTATTACTGGTTATTATGGGAACAAGAGACAATTATATGAAGAGGGAAATTTAATATGTAGCCAGAACATACAATAGAAATGGAAAGTGCCTTTCAAAATTTACGGAACGTGAATACCTATTTTGGTCGTAAAATCATGGTAGAATTATTATAAACTTAGCTTTAGTTACTTTGTCGTGTGTTTGTGAGCCTGTCTTTTTTTTTTTATAAATTATAAACCAGCGCTTGACCGCAATCCTGCCTGATGGTAAGCAGTGACGCAATCGTTGATGGTAAAGCGCACTAGTTTATTAAGAGCCTATTCACTCTAGCCTTGAAGACACTCAAATTGTAGTCCGACGGAAACACCGCCGCGGGCAAATTGTTCCAGTCCCTCGATGTACGCGGTATAAAGGAGGAGGCAAAGCGCTTCGTCCGGATCGTAGTGGTGTTAACAACGTAAGGGTGGAAACCAGCCGTACGACGGGTCGTCCGCTGGTGGAACGGAGATGGGGGAATTAAATTATGCAATTCCCTCGCACGTCTATCACAAAGGTTTATCTTTAGAATTGTTATAGGTTGTTTGTTTGATTTTTTTACTGAATATATACAATTATGGCCATTATCAATTCTCATGGCAAATAAATAACAAGTAGGTAATATCAAAACTAATTTTGTTTTGATAGTATCCAGTTTCTTATAGCACTACTCCAGGTCACACTTGGTTTGATTCATTCTTGATTTTTCGACCCTGGCCGTCGTATAGGCGCGTATTGTGTGAACGAACACGGGTGGGTTTTAGTCAGTAAAAGTCTGACACGCCCTTCCGCTCCGCCCAGAGCGGGAGATGTCATTTGATGATTTCCCATTCAAACAAAAAAGAAATAGATGTCCATTGTCCACTGCTCGTCGGTATTCTGCTTTGAGCATCTAGTAGATTCTTGCCGGATGACTTACAACGCACGTCTTATGCGGTAAACGCCGAGGAACTCTAGATTACTTATTTCAGACCCATTGGCCATCTTTTCGTCAATGGACCGGTAAATACAATCATCACCATTCTTATTAAATTTCATTTGTTAAATAAATATAGTTTAAAAAACTAAAAAAACCTGCTTTTAAAGAATATCAAACTAAAAAGTTAAAAATAAATTTGAAAAAAGCGTGAGGCGCTTTGGCCTATTTTTTTTTATATTAAGCGCCTCACGCTTTTTTAAAATTATTTTTACTTTTTAGTTTGATATTCTTTAAAAGCATTTTTTTTAGTTTTTTAAACTATATTTATTTTCAACATTTTAGTTCGATTTTCTTAAAAAAAAAAAAAATACGGACGAACGAACGTATTGAAAACGGTGGGACACTTTATAGTAATGAGCCTCTCACTCATAGTTCAAAGAGTTAGAGACGGACAAACAAACAAACAAGCAAGCAAGCATGGATGCACACAAGCTAATAAAAAGCATGTGAATACTGCAATGTAATAAAGATATAAAGAATACAACATAGCACATCCATTCATAATATGCTCGTAACTTTTCCTTTAGGTTTCGCTATAAATACCGGTCACGTTCCTGCGGTCGCCCTGATTCCTTCTATTGTTAGGGGGAACTTTATTCTATTAGTTAATTAAAGCGGGACTGTACGTTGCTAATTATATCTTTTCGTACTTCAGGACAGCCAGAGCCGGGGATAGAAAACATCGTGCATCCTACATGGCCTCGAACCAGAAATTCCTAGACGTGATATCTATCAATCCGCTCTGGGCTCACATTATTATTATTACAGCAGTCCACTATATCTCTCTCTCTCTCAAAAAGGGGCCTGTGTTTCAGTGGTAGGAACATAATAAGCTGAATATGCTATTCTTTGCTGTGACAATATGGAGGGTGTACGGACAACCCGCTCTATTATACTCTTTTATTTAATAGCCGTGACTATAACAAGCACCTTTTTTCATATCTATATGAATTTTAGGTTGGATATTCAAGCCTTCTTCCTATGATAGATAGGAATCACAGAACCCTACTTCTACACTCCTTTTGACTTATTTACTTTATAAATAATAAGCAATAATTGCCATTTGCCAACCTAAAGTGTTTCCCCGTATAAGTCATTTATTCCGAAATTAATTTACACTCTCAACGAATACATTGTTGGGTATACCAACATTTTAAAAGCTGCCGCGACGTTTGGTGGTCGCCTAAGCAATAATATAAATAAATTCTCGCTCCACATTCGTTCCGTCGGGATAAATTAACCAAGACAACTGCCACTTATCTTCTTTTTTAAGATCATAAAACTAGGCTAAAGACAGTTAAATTAATAAATAAAAACATATTTAATAAAAAGTACCAAAAAGACTCAAAAATGTACGAAAAGAAAAAAAGAAAGTAAAGAGAAAAGGAAAGAAAATAAAAGAAAGATCGAAAGCGCCGAAAAAAAAGCCCTAGACGAGGCCATAAGTTTCCTATCTCACCCTATGTACGTATATACGTATAAAAATTTCACTGTGAAAGGTTACGTGTAGCGAGCTTATAGTTATGAATCACTTCACGCTCACTTCACCTAAGGTTATTTTATTTTTATATTATTAACTAGCTTTCCGCCCGCGGCTTCGCCCGCGTGGAGTTCGGTTATATCGCGCTTTTTAGATTTCCCTCGGGAACATAATATTTTTCCGGGATAAAATGTAGCCTATGTCCTTTCTCAGGGTCTAAAGATTGTCTGTGTCAAATTTTATCAAAATCGGTTGAGAGGTTTAAGCGGGAAAGCGTAACAGACAGACAGACCGACAGACAGACAGACAGATAGAGTTACTTTCGCATTTATAATATTAGTATGGATTAAGGGGCAACAATATAAACACATACACGGTAGGTAAGGATAATTCATAATATTAGCAATATTGTCGCCCACTACAATAGCCACATATTAACAAATAAAATATGATAATGAGTGCCACTAAATAGGTAATAAGTATCTAATTAAGTACATCACATTAATAATAAATATATATATATATATATATATATAAATCACTTAACAATCATTAAATAAATCATCAAAAATAACATCACGCAAAATAGAAAATCCAAATTTGATTGCTTGGTAATAATAAAAATAATTAACATTAATTACAAATAAATAATAATAAAGTCTAACCTAGCTTACACTCTTAATGTCATTCTTATGGTTATCAATAATAATTTTCAAAACATTACATTTAGATTTAGAGCACATAAAAATTTCTTTTTTTTGCAAAATTAAGTATAATTATACGATTCAACCATACGACGGATAGGGCAACGCTATCCAGAATTATTTCGTCAGTTTTTGACAACAAATAAAGCATCTGCTCGGGTACCTATTACGTATGTTAATAGTGCGTGGGACTATATAATATAATTTGCCTGTGAGATCGATACAATCAAAATCTCCATGAACAACCATGCAACATAGAGGCTTCAAGATATAATCGCCTAGATTCTAGGCTAACCTGTCTATATTTATGCAGTAATTGTGGGTACGACAAATACGTTTTATGGCACCTAAACTGCATGGAACGTAGAAACTTACGCTGGACCGTTTCAATTCTTGTCGTCCTCCGTGGCGCAGCGGTCAACACGCCTGCCTGCGACGTGTAGGCCCCGGGTTCGATCCCCGGCCAGGTCATGATGGAAAACGATCTTTTCCTGATTGGCCTGGGTCTTGGATGTTTATCTATGTTTGTATCTATTATAAACATAGTATCGTTGAGTTAGTATCCCATAACACAAGTCTCGATCTTACTTTGGGGCTAGCTCAATCTGTGTGATTTGTCCGTATATATACAACATGTAAAGAAAACCCTGTCCGATCCGTGAAGGTATTGTTAGGTATCGATAACTGATTCTACTAATGCCCACAAAGGCAGGCTAAACTTAAAAAAAAATCCCCTTAAAAAAATAAATATTATTTCGCAAAAAAAGGCAACTTAATACATGTACGATAAGCAACCCCTTCCGCGGGCGGCGGGGGGCAGGGCACGCGGGGCACGCGGCACCTGTGACGTGGTCGCGTTGCTATTCGCTTATAATAATACCGGTGTTGTCACTTTTTTAAAAATTACCAAATTTCGGGGAAATTGGAATTAATTCCAGGGAAAAAAGGATTATTTCAAAATTCATTAGTATTGTTACTATGATGATTATGTAAAATTTTATATTATATTTGGTCAAGTGTTTACCTAACCTTTATTATCCTTTTGGGTCGGACAGGGTTTCCTTTACATATTGTATATATATAAAAAATTACATCTATGTACTTCTGCTTCAGTGAGGTGAGATGGTTATAGAATTACACTGCTGGAGTGACAAAGGAGTAATGTGTTGTATTCCCTGAGAAACTGATGGGCGTTAAAATTATCTATGACTGTACGCACGGCATCGGATCCCGCCTCACATTTCCAGTGTTAGCTGACTTCCCATTATATGAAAAGCCTAGACAAGGCGAGGTCGGTTTGTTTGAACATGTAGTGTTTTGTACATATATTGCACAATAACGTGGGCGTACTGTGTATTGAGACGTGGTCGCTAACAATGGGCCTTATAAGAAGGCTCAAAGTCACTCAAAGGGCAATGGAGAGGGCTACGCTTGAGGTTTCACTGCGCGATCGAATCAGGAATGAGGAGATCCGCAGAAGAACGAGAGTAACCAATATAGCGCGAAGAATTGCAACACTAAAGTGGCAGTGGGCTGGGCACATAGCCCGTAGGACCGATTCCCGATGGGCCGACGGGTTCTCGAGTGGTGACCACGCACCGGAAGACGCAGCGTGGGTAGGCCCCCGACAAGGGGGACCAACGACCTGGTGAAGGTCGCGGGAAACCGCTGGATGCGGAAGGCGCACGATCGGTCATGGTGGAGAACCTTGGGAAGGCCTATGTCCAGCAGTGGACGTCTTTCGGCTGAAATGATGATGATGATGATTAAAAAATATCAACAGATTACAGTAGTTTAACGTATCTGCATTGGAAACTATCTAACTGTACTGAGAGAGTTTTAGGTAACACATTTATATAGGGTATCTAACACTCATCGGTAGGGGAGTTAATTATTCATTAAGTGCATTTACTTGATAAATAATCAGCTTCCCAATAGACTCTACCAATTTAATTAATGTGTTATCACTTTAACTGTATAGATCAAGAGATTTACACTATTACTTAGATTTTTTTATATATATTTATAAACTAATGCTTGACCGCTATCCCGCCTGATGGTAAGCAGTGATGCAATCGTTGATGGTAAGGTTTACTAAGAGCGTTTTACTTAAAAAAAAAAAACTGAGTGAATAAGAAGGAAGACGGCAATTGAGCGAGGTGATGAATGATAAACCCAACAACACGACCAACGATGCTGCGCCAGAGGGAGATTGATCTGGAGACCCTCCACATCCAAACTCCCGACACAACAACATTTGGCGCATCGTACCCGGCACACATCGCAACACAACGGCTCAAACCCGTCCTCCATACGGCTTCACCAGACATCATGCCGGAACATGACGAATCGCTTGGCGGCAAGATTTTATCTGGTGAGTGGTAACTTCTGCTAGCAGCCGATGTTATGGCCTACCACTGAGTGATTCTAGAGCAACCACGCAGGCTGATCGACCAGGTTAAGCTACGCTAGCCGCTGTTACTTCGTGGATGGTCGATTTTCAAATACCAAGACACCTCCGTATGTCGGAACGCACATTAACACATTGGTCCTGGATGTTATTCGTGGATCTTTGAAAGTCGTAACGGGTAGTCAGAAGCTCGAAAGACTGACAACCATTTTTACCAAAGGATATTAACCAGCATCCTAATTTCCTATTACTATCAATTAAAACCAATTGATAATCCATTGCTCAATATGTTCAAGAAATGTGTCTGCTCAACAAGGTAAAAAACGCAATGTATATTGTTGAATTGTCAAAATTAAACACATTGCTACTGATAGTGTGTTATGCAATTACCCTGCAGTACCTAACTGAATAGTGGAGCTCAGACCGGCAGTCGCTCAATGTACTGTCCGGTTAGACTGGAAGCTGACCTTAACATGTTTGGGAAAAGGCTAAACAGATGATTTATGAGTCCATTGTACATTCAATATAAATAAATAAAAAAAAAACTGTGCCGTATTAAAACTATTGCTCTACAATGCATTTTTATTTCAAGTTGAGGCAACGCGAACGCGCTAGCACTCGAACAACTAGTCTGATAAGAAATATATTTTTGCATTTCATTGATAATCCGATTCTTGAAAATATCTCGAATTTTAAAGAAAGTAAGCGATATTCATAATATAAATACCAGGAACAAACACAATCTTGCTGTACATCACACTCGTCTCCACAGAGTAGGCAACTCGTTCATGGGTCAATGTATACACTTTTACAACAAGCTTCCCATGGACATTCGAAACTTACCCATTAAACGATATAAGAACCATATAAAGGCCAAACTTTGCAAAAAGGGGTATTATAAAATCACAGATTATTTAGAAGACAAAAAGCTTGGGACTGAGCTGCTCGCTCTGTTAAGCATTGTTATTAAGCAATATGCGTAATTATAAGGTAAATTATTGTAAACATTTTCATTTTTAATGTCTGGACTTGAAAAAAGACGATGATCCCTGAGTTTGTTTCGGCTATTTCTTCTCAGAGGTAGTCAGTTAGGAAATGCCTGCTTCATCTAGTTAAAAAAATAAAATAAAAAATAAACATGACGTGTAAAAGTGATCAGTGATCCTACTTGCTTAATAAATGATTTCATTTCATTTCTTGAGAAAGACTAATATCACGCTACGACTCTTCGGAACAGAAAGAAGAACACCAAGTGACGCGTTTCGACGGGCCGGGTTGTGGGAAACAAAAATTCCACTTCAACGAAGTCGCGGGCAGAGGTCAGTATAATAAAGAGACATAGAGAGAAGGAACATCGCATGTAGAGTAACGCTTTTTCCTTATGAGTCGAAAGCCGCGTTAAGAAGCTTCGTTCCAAATAAGAAAATAGTCCTTTTTATTACATGTTACAAGATATGCGCCACTCCAACTGATTATGATGGGCAAGATAGAAGAAAAGTGGCGCGCTGGACGAAAGAGAAAATCGTGGCTACGAAACATCAGGGAGTGGACCGGCATTACTCCCTTCGAAAAACTGTTCCGACCCGCGGTTCAGGATTGAAGAGGCTCAAGTGCCTCTTCAATAGAAGAAGAATAAAATTCAATAGAAATAGAATAAAAAAAGAAGAAATTATATCAATTTAGTGATTTTGTTTAAATTTTTTTATCATTAAATTAATTCTCTGATTTTGTTATTACGAACACACAATTTTCTATGTGTAACAAACACATAGAAAAATGTGTGTTCGTAATATTCCAGCATATGTTACTCCTGGGTTGCAACTGAAAATCAGCCATCGAGTTATACACCTTGTATTTGACTTTATGTTAAGCTTACAATCTTTGTTGTCTGCTTTATAATTTTAATGTGTACATATTTTTTTGTCATGTCAATAAACGTATCTTCTTTCCTTAAATTTTTATCCTTTGTGGTACCGGTCGAGTAAAAATAAACCCTACAGGAAAAACAGTTACGTAAAATTACTGAGAAGGGCAAAAAAGAGGGTTATTCTGTCAATCTCCATTATAGTACAACTCTCAAAGTAAACAGATTACAATGTGTCAATTAACGTCTTTCACTTTTTGGAAAGATTTGTGACGTCAAAAGGCAAATAATAATTGTTACTAAATAATTATGTAGGTTAGTACATACGTGTGTGGCGGGTTCATGGCTAAATAATAATAATAACAGCCCTACGGTCGATATTCTAGGGTAAGAACCGCTTGACTCGGTTGGTTTGGTGATAAATGACCATTATATTGAGCCCCCCGTGACTCCGAAGGCACGTTAAGACGTTGGTCCCGAATGTTATTCGTATATCGTTGACAGTTGTACCAAGGATCAGACTTCAGCTCGCTGTAGTCGCCCGGTAAGGACCAGGCTCTAGTCGAAGACGCGTTGTGTTTCACGCGCGTCTCAAAGAGATGTCAGCTCGTCGTGACGGGGTCCACGAAGACCGATGCCTCCTGGGTCAGGGTTCGGGTTGTTTAAAAAAGAAACCGTAGACCTGGCGCAGAGGCAAGTGAAGAAACACGGGTGAGTTTTAGTCAATAAAAGTCTGAGACCCCCTTCCGCTCCACACAGAGATTTCCAAACCAGAACAAAAAAAAAGAGAGGCAGGCACTACATGTAAAATATACATATGATCATATTTTGCTACACGAACTTACTGCAAGGTAATACTAATACGGTACTAACAGCAAGGTAATTGCGTAATACACTATAAGAACTGAAATTTCACTTTTTGAACTGTCAAAATGAAAACCATTGCCAGGGTTTTCATTTTGACAGTTCAAAAATATTTATTGCGTTATTTACATTGTTGAGCGGACACGATTTTCGACCAGCAATGGATTAGCAATATGATTCCGAATGATAGTAATAGTGTGTGACGCAATTAAGGTGCTGGAGGTTGAACCCGTGATAGTTCGAAAAAGAAGCACATGATGCGTAAAAGTCTTAAAGTCTTTCATTTGGACAATTCAACAACATACATTGCGTTATTTACGTTGTTGAGCATATATTTTTTCTGAACTTATGAAACAATGAAGTATCAACATCCTACAAAATGAAACAGATTTTGATTGATAGTGTGTTACGTAATTACGGTGCTGGTTTCTACGGCTGTTAACTAATAAATTAGTTTTGTTGTTTCGAGATATGAATCGTCTATTTCTATATTTGCTTTAGTATTTATATGAAGTTAGCGATAATCTAATGTAAAGTAATATTATAAAGAAGTAATGTATGTTTATATGATTGAGGTAATCTCTGGAAGTAAAAAAAGAAGATTCAATTGCAGTAAAAACGCTAGTTAAAAGCTTTTTTAAAATTATAAACTAGTGCTTCACTACAATCTCGACTGATGGTAAGCAGTGATGCAATCGTTGATGTTAAAGCGCGCTAGTTTATTAGGAGCCTATTCACTCAAAAAACTGAGTGAATAGGAAGGAAGACGGCAGTTGAGCGAGGTGATGCAATGTTTAACCCAACAACACCACCAACGATACTGCTCCAGAGGGAGATTGATCTGGGGACCCTCCATGACCAAACACCCGACACAACAATATTTGGCGCATCGTACCCGGCACACATCGCAATATATCTGCTCGGACCCGTCCTCCGTACGGGACATGACGAATGGCTTGGTGGCTAGACTTCGTCTGGTGGGTGGTAACTACTGCCGGCAGCCGATGTTATGGCTTACCACCGTTTTCGTATTAACGCTTGTTCTTCACAAGCGTTAATTTTCTAACTGACCGACTCCTGGACAATTCAAACACCTTTACCTTCTTATTAAAAAACATGTTTTTTTTTTTTTTTAGATCAGGTTTAAACCATTTATTATTTTATTTATTGAAATAAGCACCTAATCGTTATAGTAATGCAATTCTTTATATAAAAATGACAGTTTAGTTCGGTACTAAGTTGTCTTCCTTTCTTTCTTATATGGCTTCGCACGGTTTGTGCATTTAGCCAATGTCACGTAATGAATTGTTCATGTCGAAAAAGACGGCCGTGTGACCGGTCTTACGAGAGAGGTTTGAGACAAAGTCATGATGTGGCCACTATGCTGCGCTATTTCACTGTTCTTTATGAATTATTTACTGAATGCACTTTTTACTACATAAATCACGCACTTTTATTTAGTAAACAACACTATAAATAATTTTAAAAGTCCCATTAAAAATGAGCATGACACTCAGCTTGACTTTTCCGTCAATACTCCAAGTTGTCACTTTTGTACAACTTTGACTTAACTTCAATAAAGTTCTAAATTCAAATACTGACTCCAAGGTTAAGTCTGGAACTAAGGTTACATTTCGTTTTGTAATAAGGTGGTTATGATGTTAAATAAAAGGTTGGAATGGTTCGTTGAACATAATATGTCGTTATCTTCGAGCACAACAGGTTTTCGAAGAGGGCGTTCATGTCTAGATTCTCTTACTCAAGTTGTCACCAATATACAGATTGCATTTACTAATAACGTACCGACGTTAGCATGTTTTCTCGACATCGAGAACGCTTACAATAATGTGTTAGTTGATAGTGTTGCCCAAATATTAGATAAATTGAAGGTTGGAAGTCGAATATGTGACTATCTTTGGTACCTTTTGAACGAAAGACATTTAATTATCAGAGACGAATTAGGCTTGGAGAATGATATTGTTAGATGGACTAATCGTGGACTTGCACAGGGAGACCCAATCTCACCATTACTATTTAATATTGTTACGATAGATATTGCAAAACAAATTAATAATAACATTGTCCAAATATGTCAATACGCGGATGACTTTGCGATTTTGACAAACTGTAAAAAACTTAATGATAGTGTTCACCACATGCAAATTTCCATAAAAACAATTGAACAAATACTACTTGATATAGGTCTAGAACTATCAATATCCAAATCAAAATTATGTTTATTTAGTAGAGGATATAGAAGACAACAAGTTAATATACTAGTCAATAATAAGCCGTTGGAACGCGTTGACAATATTAAATATTTGGGTATGTGGTTGGACTCCTCACTCCGGTGGGGTCGACACATTAATGAACTAAACGAAAGATGTCAGAAAATGTTAAATATCGTCAGAGTTCTGTCTGGGTCTGGGTGGGGGGTACATCCCATTCATTTAAGGCGTTTATACATAGCATTGATAAGAAGTCGTATTGATTACGGATGTTTTCTGTATGACAGCAGTATCAAATCAAGAGTTTATAAAATAGATAAGGTCCAAAATAGAGCTATGAGAACTATAGGTGGTTTCATTAAAACGACTCCCATACATGTAATGGAGAGTGAATTATGTTTGCCTCCATTATGTATTCGGCGGCTGTATTTAGCAATTAAGTTCTGTACTAAAGTTAATTCCTGGGCCAATGACACCACTGCTAGGTTACTATATAAACTTGGAACACTTTCAACTAATCGATACTGGATAAATAAAAAAAAACCTTTGTTAATGACTACTTTTAATTACATTAAAGAAGAAAAAATATATTCGACTTGCCCTTTAGACATGTATAAGTTAAATATTTGGTGTAGTTTCATTCCAATTAATAATGTTATTAGAACGGATTTAAATAGTGTTATAAAAACTAAAAGGTATTATGAAATTAACTTGTTAAGAAATGATATTTTATTAGAGTTAAGTGAAAAATATGGACAATGGCACAAATTGTATACAGATGGATCCAAAAGTACTGAAATAGGAGCAGCCTACTATGATCCAGTGACTAAAGGAAGTGAGTGTTTTAAAATTGTTTCTCCGGTAACTATTATGACGGCAGAAATTTTGGCAATTTCAAAAGCGTTGTCCTACGTTAAAACATTGTCTAACATAACTAATGTGGTTATATTTACCGACAGCAAAAGTGCTCTTCAGCATCTGGCACGATGCGCCTCTGGACACAGAGGTGTATCGATTGCCTATGATGTGTTGAGAAAAATACACTCACTTCTTTTTGAAATTGGTAACATAAACATGGTAATGCAATGGATCCCGTCGCATATTGGTTTGAGGGGAAACGAGGAGGCCGACAGGTTAGCGAAAATGGCGGCTATTTCGGGTTGTGAAATTTATATTTTTCCAAGTAATTCAGAAATATTACAAAAATTTAAGAACTTTTGCTATAATAAATGGAAAGATTACTTTAATGAAGAGTCTAAATTAAAAGGAATTTGGTACAAAATTATACAAAACGAACCTCCTCGTATCCCATGGTTTGCTAGTAATATCATTGGCCGTAGTACTATAGTAACTGCTCATCGGGTTCGTTCCGGACACATGCCACTGAGAGCTTTTGCGTATCTAATGCAAAAAGTTCGTTCACCTAATTGCGAGGTTTGCAACAAGAGAGAAGATGTGCAGCATCTTTTGATGGAGTGTGTCAGGAACGAGTCTGAGAGAAATAGAATAATTAGAGAATTAGATTTAAATAGGTTAGACTTAGGCACATTTAATTATTTTCTTTCCCAGCCTTTGTCCCGTGAGGCTAGAATGATTTATTCTTTAGTTAATATTTAAGTTCATTTTTTGTTTAGAAATAAGTTTTTGTTATGTAACTTAAGATTAGTTTATGATGGGACTGACGTGAACTGTGTTCAAAAGTCCCTTAAAATAAAGATAAAAAAAAAAAAAAATAAGGTGGTTAGAGTTTGAGTTGTACCGTCATCATTTTAGAAAAGACTGATATTTTTAATATCGTCCTCCGTGGCACAGCGGTCAATACGCCTGCCTGCGACGTGGAGGCCCCGGGTTCGATCCCCGGACAGGTCATGATGGAAAACGATCTTTTCCTGATTGGCCTGGGTCTTGGATGTTTATCTATATATGTATCTATTATAAATATAGTATCGTTGTGTTAGTATCACATAACACAAGTCTCGAACTTACTTTGGGGTTAGCTCAATCTGTGTGATTTGTCCGTTTATATTTATTTATTTTAAACGTTTCCCCACACTAGGAATTATTCCTGTATCGTGCTTCGATCGATTTGAGTATAAAGTTTATTGTTATTGAAATGTCAATGCTAAAACATCGAGAATCGCTTACCAAAAGACCACTACCCCGTAAGTGTTTTCAACGATAATATTACGTAGGAATAACACACACCTAGAATCCCTTAACCCTTCGAGGATCCCATATTCACAGATATAGTGAGAAAATACTAAATGTTCTCAATAAACAAGTAGTAAAGGGTCCAGCTTTCCCCCAACTTTACGAGATCCATATTAAGCTTGATGCCACGGAAATATTGGTGTCAGTGTGGGGAAAGGGGTAAATATGACACAAATATTTATGTGTGAGGGGTAGAAGTTGAGGGTTGCGTAGACAGGTGTGTATGGGAAATAAATGATGGCGGATTAATCTGCAGTGTCATCAAGTTCATGGATCGAGAGATATTTCGTGACAGTATTGAAGGTAGGAATGTAGCGTGTTTTGAGTGGCTCTGTAATACTTATTAATCTATACTAATGTATAAAGCTGAAGAGTTTGTTTGTTTGAACGCGTTAATCCCAGGAACTACTTGTCAGATTTGAATATTTTTTTTTGCTTTGGGTAGTCCATAATTCCAGGAAGGCGTTAGGCTACATAACATCACGCTGCGACCAACAGGAGCGGAGCATAACTAACTCCACGCGAACGAAGTTGCTGGCGGCCGCTAGTATTATTATAAATGTTGTTGTTTGTCGTTTTTTTGTTTCGCTGCTATGAAATTTCGCACACAGATTTATAACCAGGAATAACACTACTGTACTTTTTATTTCGATATTCCCATGGGACTGAAACTTACGTGGTTGAAACCACGAGGCGCCGCTAGTTTGAATGCGAATTTTAGTTGGTTACTTATTCGCATAACTCATATCAGCATCATCATTATCATCATCATCATCATCAACCTTTTATATCGTCCCACTGCTGGGCACAGGTCTCCTCTCATACAGAGAAGGATTGAGCGTAATCACCACGCTTGCTCAATGCGGGTTGGCGATTTCAGACTTAAAGTCCAGGTTTCCTCAAGATGTTTTCCTTCATCTTCAGTCATTGGTGTTCAAGATATACATAGAAAGTACATATAACTTTAGAAAAGTTACATTGGTTCTTGCCTGACCTGGAATCGAGCCCGCGTACTTATACTACAGAGACTGGTGTTTTAACCACTAGGCCACCACGACTACCTCGACCACCATAACTCCTATACCTAGGTTGAATTACAACATGTTTACCTCCAGAGCTATGGTGAAACTTAATATGCATACCTTCTATACCTAGGTTGAATCACAATTTACTTACCTCCTTTACCTAGGTTGGATCTCAATATGTGTACCTTCATAGCTATGGTGAAACTCAATTGCTTAGCTCCATAGCTATGCTGAAATTCTATATGCTTAGCTTAATATGTAACAACATTGTTGTTATTTACAGAGAATGTAACATAATTAATGTAAGATCTCATGAACCAACAAATAATTTCTACTACTTTTACAAATTAAGAGGGAACTCAAGTGGTGCTTCCTCAATACAAACGTATTCCGTTGTTTTCTTCGTGGATAATGCTTTTAGAGCAATTATTTTTTCTATACAATTTTACAACGTGATTATACGTGCCCTTAACATTTGATTTTTTCCCGAAACATTATTAATAAAAGAAATACGATACTTCAAAATCGCGAAAAATAACCCATTTTACCGTCATCTTCAGATGACTATTACACAAACAAAGTGATAAGTTTTTGACAAAAAGAAAACGATAGAAGCATAGGTATACTTTTCCTCTAACTTTTGATATAAAAATAATTGAGATCATCGATCGTCGTCGATCTGTCGTGTTTTGAAAAAGAATACAGCGGATTATGAAAAGTCTTTTGGTCAACGTTTTTGTGGGTAAAATCAGGCTGAGCTGCAACTGTCCTTTTCGCACTTTACCGGGAGAGGTTGGAAGCAGCACGACGGCAATAGTTTCTTCAAATACCTATTTTCCAAATTCCTCGGCATTAGAGTCGCCTCTTATGCCATGTATACTTGTGAGAAATATTTAAATTTCTCATTTCTTTATATAAGTATACCATTTCAGCTAGATGGAGTCAAATATGATACAATTTTCCCTCACATTTAATCACTCTGAAAACATCACCTGAATAAATCACAAAGTCTCATAAAGATAACGTCTGATTTAAGTACGTAACCAACTCTGGCAATATCAGATCTCACACATTTTTCCCTGATTTAGATCTATGGAACAAAATATGACACGACATTCCCATTTATTGTGTTAAAACCGGTACATGTTCAGCTGTATTCAGTTTACTGAAAATCAACCACAACGTAGAAGGTTAAAGGCTAGGCAAATGGCAGGTGATATAACCCGCGCAGATAAAGAAACGATCTGTAAATGGCGTCCGCTCGCATGCGTTCTCACTCACTCTCTATCGCTGTCTATACTCACACAGTGAAGTAAGCGCTACAAAAAAAAAAAAATCATCGATCAGGAATTCAGGATTCGCTTTCCAAACTAATGAAGCTACTTTGACGCACTCCGAGTTATCGTTAATTTCGTTCCGCTAAAGTATCTGTTATTTTGTTGTTTTTGTTGAGTTTTCAAATCAAACTCAACAATAATAAAAACCAATACAACAACAAACAAGTAAAATGTCAAATTTACGTTGTAAATAACAATATTTACAACGTAAATTTGACATTTTACTATCTTAGCTTTTGGTTTGTGATTGAACAATGGCATGTTTTGTCAACCGTACCATAAGTATCCGCCGCCATTTTCAGATCTTTTCTTTATCTGCGCGGGTTATACCCATTTATTGTGTGTCACTGCTGTAGGTTTTCCATCAGTGTTGAGCTTGTAAAAGAGTTTCTCATAACCGATAGTGTTACTACAATAGAATAGTTTATTATAATTGTTTACTAAAATAGTTGTTAAGAAATATCGATACACTAGGCCGCAGAAAATACGGTTCTCTTATTGAAAGTGCGATAGTTTCTTAAATAAACAACACTAATCTGTGAAACTGTAGTATGTTTATTTTTACCCGACTACGGCAAAGCAAAAGGAGGGTTATGATTTTGACAGGCTATGTATGTATGTATGTATGTATGTGTAGTGAAACACACGTAGGTTGGTTAAACACAGATTTATTTACAGACACCCTCACATACAATTATATTAATATACCGTCACACTACTTATATACTACAGTATGTATGTATGTTCATCTGTTCCCTCGTAACTTCTAAACTACTTATCAGAATTCGACAAATGACATATCATTAGAAGCGTCTTAATTGTCCGCTGGTTATAAGCTATATGTGGTTTCACAAAATCTAATGTGGCGCCCTCTAGCGGACAAAACATACAGAGTAAAAAAATAAAATTAAGATAAATATAGCGTGTTTGGTATCATTTGAAAGCTCTTTACTTGTACATTTTGAATATATATATATTGCTAGCATTTGCTCGTGACTTTACCTGTATTCATGGGCTGGTTGCATATAATTCACATCTTTTCGTTCATAGCTTTTTTATTCCTTATCAGAATAAGATCACTGTAGTACCGTTAGAAAGGCCTTGATATTCTGTTAGTTATGAGCTATAAAGCTTGTCACCAAATTTAGTATTGCGCCCTCTAGCGGACAAAAAGTTCTATGTGAATTTAAAATTAAAATAAATATACCGTGGTTAGACGTGAAAGAGCTTCACGAGTTCTTTATGCTTGTACATAATTACAAGAATGCTTTAATGATGTTAAATATGAGCGATAAGAGTAAAGCCCGGATCACGGGAACTGTGAATCGCTTTATGCAATGTAGAGCAGTGTGAACATTAATAGAATATGTAATGCACTAATGAAAACGACATAAGCTGGGAGTAACTCCACGCGGTGAAGGCGGAAACAGTTTGATAACTGGCTAAAACTCCCACAAAAATGTCTTCGGGCTTATGTTGTTATATGTGCGTGTAGATGTAATATGTCAAGTACCTAGTTTTTAGTTCATCAATTTAACTTTTGGTAATATTATGCGCCACAAATACACTTTAACACTAAAATAGTACAAATAATAAAAAGTAAAAACTAAAACCCAACTACGACAAAAAACGACGCTGAAAAAGTATAAAACAAGATTTTCAGAATACTGAACCTAACAAAGTTGCTAATGTAGTTGCAAATAAATGGACACAGTAGACTCTACCAAAATGCCTTCGTTGTAAATTGACAATAATGTCATACAATACTATTCTGAAGTATGTAATATTCACTATGTAGAGATAAATTTTCATGTTTGGAAAGGCGTAGTCACACGTCGTCAAGGTGCTACGGTAGGTAGGTATATGTAACGTGTGACTACGCCTTTCCAAACATGAAAATTTATCTCTACATAGTGAATATTACATACTTCAGAATAGTATTGTATGACATTATTGTCAATTTACAACGAAGGCATCTTGGTAGAGTCTACTGTTTCCATTTACTTCGAGTTATCGTTAATTTCGTTCCGCTAAAGTATCTGTTATTTTGTTGTTTTTGTTGAGTTTTCAAATCAAACTCAACAATAATAAAAACCAATACAACAACAAACAAGTAAAATGTCAAATTTACGTTGTAAAAAAACAATATTTACAACGTAAATTTGACATTTTACTATCTTAGCTTTTGGTTTGTGATTGAACAATGGTAGGTTTTGTCAACCGTACCATAAGTATCCGCCGCCATTTTCAGATCTTTTCTTTATCTGCGCGGGTTATACCCATTTATTGTGTGTCACTGCTGTAGGTTTTCCATCAGTGTTGAGCTTGTAAAAGAGTTTCTCATAGCCGATAGTGTTACTACAATAGAATAGTTTATTATAATTGTTTACTAAAATAGTTGTTAAGAAATATCGATACACTAGGCCGCAGAAAATACGGTTCTCTTATTGAAAGTGCGATAGTTTCTTAAATAAACAACACTAATCTGTGAAACTGTAGTATGTTTATTTTTATGTATAAGCCACTCCAAACGCGACGCCCAGTAATCTTTAAATCTGTGATATTTTAGAAAATATTCATTTAAATCATATAAGGGCGATATAGATCTATATTAAATCAACAATGTATTAGTCGTAAAAAGTAAATGATCATCATTATCAACCTTTATATCGTCCCACTGCTGGGCACAGGTCTCCTCTCATACAGAGAAGGATTGAGCGTAATCACCACGCTTGCTCAATGCGGGTTGGCGATTTCAGACTTAAAGTCCAGGTTTCCTCAAGATATTTTCGTTCACCTTCAGTCATTGGTATCCAAGATATACTTAGAAAGTACATATAACGTAAATGTAAAGTAAATGATAATTATATGTTATTGTGGGATATCTATAAGAGAAAGACATATACCATCGGGACTTTTCTGTAGACCTTTTCAATGTGTACAATATTCAGTATATTATTTTGATAAATCTCGTAGGGTTCAGCCTGCGTTTCACTGCAAACGCGGGAAAAAAAATTATTATTTACGACACCACATTAGAAACGTCAAAAATAATAGTATTTCTCCACAATTTAATGGATGGTATTATACATATAGGCCTTTCCCTTGAACCACTCTCCTCCTCCTTCTCAAGTCGTTCTCCTCATTACTGAGGGTCGTGATGTCCCTGTGGAATTATCCTCTTCTTCACAATAGTTCGCTATTTGTTACAATCACTGGCCGCGAGTATAGCATCATGCAGGCCGGTGTCCAGAGAGGAACGAATTTGGTCACACCTTATTGGATTGCGACCTCTGGAACGTCGTCCATCCACCTTCCCAACTCTATCTATTTCATGAATCACTCTATCTATTAAAAAAAACCGCATCAAAATCTGCTGCGAAGTTTTAAAGATTTAATCATACAAAGGGACATAGGGAAAGAGAAAGTGACTTTGTTTTATAATATGTAGTGATGATAAACCATCTTCTTGAGCCACTCTATTACAAAAAACCGTATCAAAATCTGTTGCGATGTTTTAAAGATTTAATCATAGAAAGCAACATAGGGAAAGAGAAAGTGACTTTGTTTTATAATATGTAATGATGATAAATAGATATGTGCCTCATTAAAGCTATTATTCTACAAAGCGTTGTTACCTTACTATTCTTCAGTTAATATATTTCGTAATTGGAATTGTGGTTGTTCGAATGGAAACTTATTTGAACGGTAATATTTCTCTTACTAGTGTTTTTTTCGTGATCAGAATAGATTAATCTACGTCTCGCCTTAGTATCTTCGTTCCTTTGTGATATCACAAAGGAAATTGGCTACAATTAAAATAAGTTTTTTAAAATTTAATCTTTGTCTTTTCTACATGTTTAAAATATCATGGTGTTGTTGATGTTTAATAGGATTGCAGAATACCTATACTGAATCAGTCTATTATATTCACTCTGCTGAGAGGTAGTAGGCCGTAATCAACCACGCGGGCTCAACGCGGATTAGGCCAGTATGGTCAGCGTCCTAGATCCAAAATTCGAACACATGACATCCAGCCGTCTTCGAATTTTTAGCTCTAGGGCTTGCTGGTTTCTTTACGATGTTTTCTTCAGAATATAAGTCGCACATAAAGCCTGTAGGCTCACAGCCTACAGGCTTTATGTGCGATTTACTAATTCATAAAGATACGGACACGCCAAGAATTATTTTGGTTAAAGATATCGTTCA
This sequence comes from Sesamia nonagrioides, assembly GCA_017933935.1. Lineage (NCBI taxonomy): Eukaryota > Metazoa > Arthropoda > Insecta > Lepidoptera > Noctuidae > Sesamia > Sesamia nonagrioides. The sequence goes on from JADWQK010002063.1 coordinate 3,739,841, forward strand.
TTAAATAAATGAAATGAAGAAATCGGAGGAGCCTTACCCATCTTGTTTCTACTAGCATCAGTAACCTTTTATAGTCCCACTGCTGGGCACAGGTCTCCTCTCATACGGAGGATTGAGCGTAATCACCACGCTTGCTCAATGCGGATTGGCGATTTCAGACTTATAAAGTCCAGGTTTCCTCAAGATGTTTTCCTTCACCTTCAGTCATTGGTGTCCAAGATATACTTAGAAAGTACATATAACTTTAGAAAAGTTACATTGGTACTTGCCTGACCTGAAATCGAACTCGCACACTCATACTTGAGAGGCTGGTGTCTTAACCACTAGGCCACCACAACTTGTCTACTAGGCTAAAGACTAAGTTTGTTATAGATAAAAACCAAAAAATAATTTGTATAATATACCTACCTATTATCAAATCATCAATAGCAAAGTAGTAGTATATTGCTGAGCGACTGCAGTTTTGTGTGGATGTGACGCATGTGATTTTTTGCGTCACGTTTGCCGCAAATAAACTATTTTTTTTCTTTCCTATGGTACAATTAACCTACTACATACATTCTTTAAAAAATTACCCTTGAATTTTTTTTGGGAAGTGGGCGCAGTTGTTTTTGATTCCGGGCATTATGATGTGGAAGTTCTAATTTAACCGTCGAGACCGCAACTATCTAATGTTATTTACTAAAGTTTTGGAAATTACTATGTAGTTATTACTATACAATTATTAGTTTCAATCCTCAGCGGGTAGATAGACAGCTCAGTTAACCTACGTTTTCAAGGTGAGATTATTAAGGAATAAATAGATCAATAGAGTGGGTAGTACCTAGTTCTTTATTTATCAATCTATTCAGAAGCGAAGGCCTTGTACGTATACTTACAACACCATTGATTCGGCTTTACGTCTTCAATATAACGAACTAGAGATGTTCGATGAACATCGATGTCCGGTAATCACCGATCTTGAATGCAAAAATATCGATGTTCATATACCAAAAATATCGTAACATCGATGTTAACGGAATCAATAATATCGATCTGAACTTAGGGCAGCAACAAACAATTACTCGAAATTAAAAATCAGCGAAGAAATATTTGAGTACTATCGCGTCATCAACGCCATCCGAAAGACTGTTTACAAAAGTAGCCAAAAGTCTACTATTTATCAAATAAGAAATAGATTAAAAAGTTCATCTCTATTAGAATGACTTTATATTTCTATTGGTACATGTAATAATTTGACCTGTATTCTTAATAAACTTCGAAATTTTCCACTGTGTTTTATTTCTTTGTCAAATAATAATGTAAAAATCATCGATGGTATCCAACATCCATTTTCGATTTTCGATAAATATCGAACATCGATGTTAGGCTTTCGACTATGACATCGATATCAAACATCGATGTTTTTCGAATATCGATCATACCTACTTCGTATTCTAATACCTGTACTTCTCTTAGTTAGTATGCATGGCGCCCAACCAACCAACGAGTATGTGTGGCGCAGAACTAACGACGGCCATCTCTCACGTTTGATGTGGGTACGACCCGAACTATTGTTACCCTCAATAAGATTAGGGCTTGTTAGTTTCGTGGCAGTAATGTTGATGGCAAGAGCGATGGAAAGAGCTATGCTCGAAGTTCTACACGATCGAATCAAAAATGAGGAGATTCGTAGAAGAACTAAAGTCACCGACATAGTTCTTCGAGTCGCTAAAATTAAGTGGCAATGGGCGGGGCACATTGGTCGTAGAACCTATGGCTGATGGCGCAGTAAGGTTTTGGGGTTGCCACGTACCGGAAGACACAGCGTAGGGAGCCCCCAACATAGTGGACCGATGACCTGGTGAAGGTCGTGGGATGCCAATGGATGCGGGCAGCACAAGACCTGTCATTGTGGAATGCCTTGGGGGTGGCCTTTGTCCAGTAGTGAACCTTTATAGGCTTAAGAAGAAGAATGTTTAAAAGTAAATAGACGTATCTTACTTGATAATAAAAACCTAGGTACAGGTTTAATTTTTTTGTTCATTCCTCGGCGGGACAAGGTAACAAAATTAAAAAAGTCCATGCGTTATGCAATAAAAGATATGATCATTATTTTTTCATCCCACCATCTCGGAAAGAGTATTTTTAATCTTCAATATCTGACTGGAAAAGCCGTTTTTATTCTCTAGAGGATAAAGTAAATTGAATTTAGAACATCGTGTGCACTAAGTTTGTAAATTAAAAAAAACATTAAACCTATTTACTGTTACCTCTATGGTGCCGAATATATCATACAACTTTTTTTTTAATTTGTTAAAAACTCAGACTCGGAACCTTCTTGGTGTTCTTTTTTAAAATTTCTTTGTACGCGGTTCTTTACGCGGCATTTTTTCACGTCACTGTTAAACCTTATATTAAAAAAAAAGAAACTTGAAAACAAGTGAAAAACTAAAATGAGTGATTCTAGCGACGAGGAAGTTTGTTTGACGCCAACAGAATTGACTGAAACTGTTAATAATGCGCAAATGAGCTTTCTACCTCAACAATCACGCGAGAAGTATTTAAAACAGTACGATATGTTCAACACGTGGCGACTAGCAAAAGGAGCCAAAACTTTCTCAGAAAACGTTTTGCTGGCATATTTTATAGAATTATCCGAGAACAAGAAAGCAAGCACTCTATGGAGTACGTATTCGATGCTAAAAGCAACAATAAAGATGAAAAAAGACATACATATCGATACCTATCCTAAATTAGTAGCATTTTTAAAAAGAGCCTCATCTGGTCATCATCCAAAAAAATCTAAGGTTTTCACAGTATCTGATATTGAAAAGTTTCTTAACGAAGCACCCGATTCCGTATATTTGGCGGCAAAAGTAAGTCAGTTGCACATTCAGTATCTACTTAAGTACATATATTAATCTCAATTAAATAGTATACTTAGTAAATGTTGATAGGCATAATTATGCGTTCATATAAATTTTATTCATTTATCTACTACAATACTCTTTACATTGCAGGTTGTTCTTATTATTGGAATAAACGGAGCATGTCGAACTAATGAACTAACACAACTTAATGTCAAAAACATTGAGAAACATTCAGATGACTTACTATTAATTAATTTACCTAATACAAAGACAAAAAGAGACCGCAACTTTGTCATTCGCAAGGAATACGTAACGATTGTTGAGAAATATCAAGCCTTACGGCCGCCTAACACTCCAATCAATCGTTTTTTTCTACAGTATCGCAATGGAAAGTGTGTTAGACAGCCTATGGGTACTAATAAAATTGGCAGTATCCCACGAGAAATAGCAACATTTCTTGAACTTCCAGAACCCCTGTTGTAGACGGGTCATTGTTTCCGACGAACTTCAGCCACACTTTTGGCTGATTCCGGAGCTGATCTCCTGTCCCTTAAGCGCCACGGAGGCTGGAAGACCAATGCAGTTGTAGAGGGATACATAGAGGATTCCATCCAAAATAAGTCTAAAATATGTGAAGGCATCGTAGGAGCCATTACACTGAAAGAGCCTCAATCGGAAACTTGGACTGGCCATTCTACATCAAAAATCGGCTTATTTATGAAACACCTAACCATCTCCCTCTCTCTCCAACATTCACGCCAAGGGAATCCGATGAATCGGTACAACTATTAAGTATGACAGACAGTTTACCGAAAAACAGTACACAAGTGACTAACACCAATATTACAGTACCAAACAAAAATATTACACTCAATTTAAATAACTGTTGCAACGTTACTTTAAAATTTTCTTAATTATACTTTAGTATTATTTTATTATAATTTAAAGATTATTCTGTAATACTTACCTGTCATAATGTAGTAATTAATACCTAAACTGAAATAAAAGTGTACCTATCTTGTGATTGTAAACATTTTTTTATTGCATTTAGTCATTTCCTCGCTGAGGTGGAATGAAAAGTTACGTGTTGCACTCGAGTGCAAAGATTTTTCACCTCGTGTCCTTTTGATTCCCTCGCTAACGCTCAGGATTCTAATCTTGAATCAAATCAATAAAATTGAACACGCGGTTAAAAAGCAACTTTGCACTCTTGTATAACAAATAACTATTATACAGACGACAACCTAAATTTTAATGAGTAATGTTATAATTACGATAATCCATTGCGCCACGTGTTTGAAAATGTGTCTCCTCAATACCGTAAGTAACGCAATGAATGCTGATGAATTGTCAAAATGAAACCCATTGTGAAAATATACTTGAACCTAACCAACCTGTAGGTATTGAATTTAACTTGGAGCGTTTGTAAATTCACTGATAGTGAGGCTGCCTATACTCGTGTGATTCTATAAAAAACAAAAACAATTGACATTCGAACACCAAAACAAATGACTAACGCTATACGCACTGCGTAAGAAGAACTCGCGTTGGTGACATTTCGGTCAGATGTATACATACGTACGGTTATTCGCGTCAGCTGATGTGCCAGTAGACTGCAAATAAAATATTCAATCGAAATATCTCGATTAATAGTTAATAACTAAGCATTATTGATCAATCTTGTCATTCGAAATGTTTTAGTTGCACTTTTAGTCGTCTTTACGCACTTAATTGTTTAAAAAAACACAATTATACCGAGTTTGCCTGTTATTTAATTTAATTTTAACTTAACATCATATTCTGTAAAAATATGACATTTATCATCATCATCATCATCCCAGCGTTAATCCCAGTCGCATCCGAAGCCTTTTCAGCTTTGGAGTCTGGGGTCCGCTTTACCAGTCCAACTACTGATATGGCTAAACTTCGACATTTTCCGTGAAGCGACTGCCGTCTGACCTTCACAACCTGAAGGCGACATCGAAGCATTGCAGTTAGACCAATTATTGGACTTTTGAGGGCTCCAACGTTCCGTACCGACTGCCACTAAGATGTTCGTATGGCAACCGGGACCAACGGCTTAACGTGCTTTCCGAGGCACAACCAGATCAGTGCAAATATTCATATTCATGCATACAAATACTTGCACTGTGCGGGGATCGCGTCCGCTACCGCTACGCCACGGAGGCTGTCAAAAACATATGACATTAATGTACCTATTCATTAATGTCATGTTGTTACAGAGTATGATTTACCTGCGTTAAATTAACATTAGACATACGTTGAAACAAATATGTAAGTTTTTGTGATAAAACAAATAATTAAAAAAAATAACTGTTTTGATAAGAATTCTCCTTTCCTTCTCTCACTCTACATAAAGTGAAGTCTTATAAAGTAGGCAAATTAGTTTATCTTCTGTTCGCATATAAAGCAAAAAGTCAATTGTCTATCTCAAAAGACAACTCGGTCACGGGCAGTCTGGCCAAGTTGGCAACCGGAGATTGTTTAATTATATCGATCAGTAGCCGATAGCCTTGTTACGATCCCTGGCCTAGGCGACATTTCCTGGCTACTTGCATTTAGGCCCGACGGATAATTTCTAGTGTTAAGACGTAGAAAGAGTTTGGTTAGTGTTTCAAAAAAAATAAAAAAATCAAAAGTCATTTATTCAAACTAGGCCGAGAATCAGCACTTTTTGAACGTCAATATAACATTATACAGTCCCCCAAAACGCCCACCCATCGACACTTCCTAAGTGCTTTGGCTGGGAAGAAGAAGTGGCGGAAGAAACTCCCCAGCAGCACAGCTGTCTGTTCATTTAGAAAAAAAAAACACAATAGTTTATACAATACTATGTAGGTACAGTAGTACAAGAGAAAATATAATAATATATATATAAATATGCCAGCTATCCACGCCAAAATACCAAAAAAAGTAATACAAAAAATAAAATATCATTAAAATGGAAATGTAAAAAGTAAAAACTTATTACATACCTAAATAAAAGACCCTGGCATAAAGGGTGTGACAGCTCACATATTTGTGCAATGTAAAAAGCAAATTATATGAACTCATATAATATGTCAGTAAGCTAATTCTGGAGAAGGAACACAAACATTGTCCTGAGTTAATCAGAGCGACCAGCTATTCTTATCATTTAAATAGTCATTTACAGAATAATATGCCTTTGAACAAAGCTTGGATTTGATTTGTGCTTTAAATGCATTGTAAGGCAAGTCTATTTGGCAAGTTTATTTGGCCAGATAGAGTTGTGGAGGCATGAGGAACAGGGAGTAAATTTCACTCATCCTCCATTGAAAAGGCAGGATCCTCCGACCAGACGGGTGTTATATCTGGCGGGCACTTGCCCGATGCTTGAAATTGGGAAGTTATACAATGCTATGCAACTAGCATTGTAAACTCTGATTGCGAGATGTAGAATTCGTGTGACGTTAGTATGACGTGTTCTTTATTTGTAGCGTTTGTAGGTACCGCTACAGAGTAATAACGTAGTACGTAAAACGACGACAGGGGTTAGAGATTAGTCCGTAAATATTAATGGTTTAAATTGATCCCTTAATTAGGGTTCCGTAAACAAAGAGTGTAACGGAAAGATTAAGTTTCCACCTTCCGCCTGTCTGTTATACTTTATAAACCGTGTTAGGTTGTTGAAAGTTGTAAATTTCACAGAGTGTGTATTGTAAATATGAATACAAATAATAAAAACAAATTTATTTATTTTTTTCGGAGAAGAAACTTTTTTCGACCCTCTGGTTTTTAAGGCTGGTACAGGAAACCAGAATAATGATCATATTTCTTTATTAAGGTAAAGTAGATAGTCTAATTGCAGACGAGCGCGAGGTCAATAAATGAATCATAAACAATATGACCGACCTGTCCTTAATCTATATATCTATACTAATATATAAAGCTGAAGAGTTTGTTTGTAAGTTTGTTTGTTTGTTCGCGCTAATCTCGGGAACTACTGGTCCGATTTGAAAAATTCTTTTTGCGTTGCATAGCCCATTAATCCAGGAAGGCTTTAGGCTATATAACATCATGCTGCGACCAATAGGAGCGGAGCATAACTTAACCACGCGAACGAAGTCGCTGGCGGCCGCTAGTTGTTAATAATAAGAATAAAAAATACATCATCAAAATGAAACAGGGTTTAAGGAGATCCCGTTTAATTTATTTTTTGTTTGTTTTTTTTTTAGAGAAGAAACTTTTTTCTTCAACCCAGCGGTTTTTAAGGCTCGTACTGGAAACCAGGATAATGATCATGATAATTCTTTTTTATTAAGATAAAGTATATCGTCCAATTGTAGAAGAGCGTGAGGTCGTCGATAAAGTAATCATAAACAATATGACCGACCTATACCTACTCAATTGTTATACATTCAATAAAAAACATAGTTCATAAATCTGTCTGAGTGACAAGGGTTATGATAGCAGACAACAGCCATTTTGTCTGGCGGACATCGAAAAAACCGGGGTTATACTGCTCTATTTAATTTGTTTATCTACTTACGTAACATATCAGAAATAAGTAGCACGGACGCAAACAAGACGATAAAAGTGAAAAGATTTCGGAAAATAACGGCTTTTGTTAGCTACACAAGTTTATATCTCTATTCTGATAATGAACTCAAATACAAATATGTAATACAGCCGACTAATTTAGTAAAAAATTAACGTGAAATATAAGTGAAGTGAACTTAGTGAGCTGCCAATAGAGTCAATAGCTAGTATTAGTTGAAATGATAGCTTCAAGTTATCACGGTGTGATCGATATTGAATGGCACTGCTTCAGCGCGCAAGCTGGCGTATCACTGTTACCATTCAGTTCATGATTCTGACTTCCCTTGTGTAAAACCCTTACAATCGGTTAATATCATAAGCTCGCACACGCACTTAACGGACAGACTACCGACACGTCTACTCTCGCCCGTGGCATACTCTTTGCCTGTGGCTCTCGTAAGAATGACCGACGTGGTGCGCTCGAGACAGTGCTCTGTGTCTGATAGTGACAGTGTTGTCTGTGGTTAATGATAAAACGCATACACTACACCTTGCATCTAACATCTTTAGAATAGAATAGAATACATTTTATTTATTTGTAAGAATATTGTTGTTACAAGGTGTTACATACAATTCACGTCCAAAATATTCTGGTGTATTTCAGCGTACAAACATTTTCAAGTAGCAAAATTAAATTTATTAAAAATTTAATGTATATATTATACATGTATTACAATGTCAAATAAATTAACAAAAACATAATTATACCAATAACATAGAATAATACCAATAACATAGAATATTATTACTGTCAAAAAGTATGATTTTTTTTTAATAGTTATAAACTAGTGCTTGACTGCAATCCCGCCTGATGGTAAGCAGTGATGCAATCGTTGATGGTAAAGCGCACCAGCTTATTAAGCCTATTCACTCAAAAAACTGAGTGAATAGGAAGGAAGACGGCAGTTGAGCGAGGTGATGCAATGTTTAACCCAACAACACGACCAACGATGCTGCGCCAGAGGATAATCTGGAGACCCTCCATGACCAGACTCCCGACACAACTCTAAAGTAAAACACGTTTGGTTATTCAGTGCAGACTAACTTTTATTACTTTGACACATTGACATTAGAGCGTTTAGTTTTACATGCTAAAGACTAGATGTCGCTAGGTAGTTACATTTTGATACAATCTATGAATCGCAACACCCCCACTTATCAAAATAAACTAAACATACAACACAGAATAAGTAGAGAACTTATAAAAGCAAAATAAGTATAAACCTGAGTTGCATCACAATTCTAAAATGCCTAATTTTTCCATAAACTTATAATGTTTAATTGTACCCAGCCCTTTAGTCAACAAATCTGCTGGCATTTCATTTGTAGGTAAATAATTTACCACTACTTTGCCACTTGTGATAGTTTCTCTAACAAAATGATGTTTAACGTCAATATGTTTTGACCTATTATGACATTGATGGTTCGTAGCCATCCTCAATGCACTTTGATTATCACAATTTAACTTAATTGTTAACAAAGAACCAGTTAATTCATACAATAGTTCTCTAAGATATATTGCCTCCCTACAGGCTTCAGAGAGTGCAACATACTCAGCCTCTGTGCTGGATAAGGCTGTTACTTTCTGTTTCCTACTTTGCCATGAAACAGCTGTTCCTGACATAACAAAACAAAATCCACTGTAAGACTTTCTATCTAGGCTGTCACTCGCCCAATCAGCATCAACATAACCATGTAAGCTCTCTCCCTGACTACTAAATTTCAAACAATACATTTTAGTTTTCTTTAAGTACCTGAGAATCCTCTTAGCATAGTTCCAATGTTCAACACTGTAGCAAGTATTAAATTGACTTAAATAACTAACAGAGTAGGTTATATCAGGTCTTGTCATGACCGCTAAATACATAAGACAACCCAAGAGTTTTTGATAGCTTATTCCTTCTGTACATTTTTCTGCTTTTGTTACATTTAATTTATTCTCTATAGGTGTATCAGCTGTTTTACAATTAGTCATATTAAATTTGTGTAATAATTCTTCTATGTACTGTTGCTGATCTACAGTGATCTCATAGTTATTACAAGTTTTGTGAACATTGATATTCATACCTAGATATTGCTTAACTTGACCTAAGTCTTTGATTTCAAATTCAGAATTTAAAATAGATTTTAACTTTTCACTCTCAGTATTACTATTTGAAAAAACCAGAAAATCATCTACATATAATGCTATAATAATTTTTACATCTTTACACATCTTTGTAAATAAACAGGGCTCTTGTGTACAGTTTTTAAAATTATTTTTACATAATACATCCCTAACTCTCTCATACCAAACTAAGGCGGATTGTTTTAATCCATATACTGCCTTTTTCAGTTTGAGAACTTTCCCTGACATTTCAGATACAAAACCTTCAGGAGCACACATATAGATTTCCTCTTTCAAATGACCATTAAGATAAGCAGTTTTAACATCTAACTGAGTAATGTCTAGTCCTAGTTTCACACTTAGCGCAAACAACAATCTTAATGTTGAGTGCCGTACAACAGGTGAGAATGTTTCATCATAGTCCAGTCCATATTTTTGGGTAAAACCCTTAGCAACTAATCTCGCACGATATTGCACTTCACTATCACTTTTGACCTTTTTCTTTAGCACCCACCGACACTGCACTATAGTAGCACCTTTAGGAGCATCAACAAGCTCAAAAACATCATTCCTCCGGAATGATTCCAATTCCTCATCCATTGCCTTCCTCCATTGTGCACCTTCAGGACTTCTCAAAGCTTCGGAAACTCTCAGTTCAGCATCTATGGCAGCAAACCAGTTCATTCCATATTTTTGAGGCTTCCGTCTCACTCTTTTGGGTCTATCCGAGACCTGTTCTGGTGACTCGACTAGACTGTTACTTTCTGACAGAGATTCAGGAACATAGGTATCGTCAGCATCAGCTTCATAAAATGATACACTGTCACAGCTCTTCTCAGTGTCTGATTCTGATCGTTCCTGAGATTCAGATTCCCCCACTGAACGATCATTTCCTACAGGAACAGGCAATACTTCTTCCACACACCATATTGTTTCATCAGTTGTGGACACACCTGACTCTGCTGTTTCCATCACCACTACATCTCGGCTCGTAGTAACCTGGTTTTTGACAGGATCATATATTCTGTAGCCCTTTACATGTTCTGAATAGCCAACAAGAATATGCTGCCGAGCTTTCTTATCCCACTTAGTCCTTCTCTCTTTTGGAACATGCACCATGACTGGACTGCCGAAGACTCGTATATGACTCAGGATGGGTTTCTTTCCATACCACACCTCGTATGGTGTTTTGCCATTGAGACCTGATGCTATAGATCGATTTTTCAAGTACACAGCTGTAGATACAGCCTCTGCCCAAAACCTTTTGTCTAACTTAGCATCAAACAACAAGCATCGCATCTTGCCTTCTCAACAATACTTCTGTTGTTACGTTCTGACATCCCATTCTGTTCCGGCGAATAGGGGTTCGTTTTCTGGTGTACAATACCAGATGATTTCAAAAAATCTTCCATTGCTTTCGAGCAAAACTCTCCACCGTTATCTGTTCTTAAGATTTTGATATTTTCATTTTTCTGTTTCTCCACCATGGCCTTGAATTCTCTGAAGTATTTAAATACCTCATTTTTTTCTTTCATAAAATAGACAAATGATATGCGAGTATAGTCATCTACAAAAAGAAGGAAGTATCTTGACATTCCAATAGATTTAGTTTCCATTGGCCCACATACATCAGAGTGTATAATTTCCAGAACTTTTGTAGCTCTTGTGCCTGTGGGGAATGGCAGTCGGGTTTGTTTCCCCTCACAACAAACCACACAATTAGATTTTGTCACTTCATTAGTATCCGTGTAGCTGACACCTTCCACCGCTCCATTTTTCATTATATTCATATCTTTAGTGTTTATGTGTCCCAACCTTCTGTGCCATAACAAAGCACTTTCTCTGGCAAGTAAACATTTTGTCACTGGTGTATTCTGTAAACTCAACTTGTACACACCATCAACTAGGTTAGCAACAGCCACCAATTCCTTCTTCGCATTATATATCAAACACTGATTGTCTGAGAAAGAAACACTGTTGTTGTTTTTAATCAACTGACTTACCGACAGTAAGTTTGTAGTCAGGTTTGGAACACATAGAACATTCGTGATTGTTATATCATAACCTTGTTGCGTTGTTATCTGAACATTTCCTTTGCACGAAACTTGGAGTGTCGCATGATTTGCTATCATAATCTCAGGACATGTCTGTGGACTCGAAATGTCTTGCAACCAACTGGAGACAGCCGTCATGTGAGCGCTGGCACCGGAATCCACGTACCACTCATCTTTACTATATTTAGCACTTAAGAAAACAGCACTGAATGCATTTGACGACTTATTTTTGTTTGATTTCTCTAACATTGGGCATTGATTACGATAATGACCCGGAGTTTTACACTTGTAGCAGGTTACGTTTTTATTTCCACCGGTTACTTTGACATTTGACGTTGACTTCCCGCCATTTCCGCTCTGATTGGTGTTGCCATGTCTGGGTTTTGGTTTCCCCCATTTCGATGCAAACGCCGCTTCAGTATTCTGCGTTTCTTTCGATGTCACCCCCATCAATTCTAACGGCTCAGAATCTAACAGCTTTGTCTTGATGACGTCTGCTGTGATTGCTATACCTGAGTGTTCGATGGCCATGATCATTGGTGAAAATTTTTCAGGTAAACCTGCAAGCATCAGTGATCCAATCCACTGATCGGTTATTTCAAAACCGGTTCCACACAGCCGTTGCGATGTTTCCACGATTTGAGTCACGTAGCTGGTCATATCTTCGCAATTTTCTCGGCGTATTGATATCAAGTGGCGCAATAACGATATCTTCCTCGAAAAACCTGAGTCGTCAAACAGAGATTTGAGTTTATCCCACAACTCAGGTTTCACTCGCTCTTCGTAATCACATTTCTCAGCACCAGCACGGTTTCATCAAACATCGTAGCGTGGATAGTAATATGCTGGATTTTTCGGAATTTCTAGTGCAAGCCATGGATAAAAATCAACAAGTCGATGTCGTGTACACTGACTTTTCGAAGGCGTTCGATAAAATTAATCACGATATGCTTATTGAAAAATTAGCGATTGCCGGAGTACACGGAAACTTACTGCGATGGATCCAATCTTATATAAAAAATCGAAGTCAGGCGGTCTGTGTTAAAGGTTACTCATCTCAATTCCTCCCTGTTCCCTCTGGAGTTCCCCAAGGTTCCCATATTGGACCATTGCTCTTTAACCTTTACATTAATGACATAGGATCTATATTTGACCATAGTAACCATTTACTTTACGCTGACGACACAAAAATATTCAGAGTGGTTGAATGTCTCGCAGATTGCGCTAAACTACAAAGCGATTTATTAAACTTGCATAACTACTGTACAACAAACCAACTCTATCTCAACATAGATAAATGTTTCATAATGTCATATACCCGGAAAACTCACCCTCTCAATTTCGACTACACCATAAATGGCTCAATCCTTAAAAGAGTTTTCACCATTCGGGACCTAGGTCTCATTATGGACTCCAAATTAACATTTAACAATCACATCGATCACATCGTCGGCTCCGCTTTTCGCAGCCTTGGTTTTATTTTGAGAATCAGTAAACCTTTCAAAAATATTACGACTTTAAAAATTCTTTATTTTTCTTTTGTCCGCTCTATTTTAGACTTTTGTAGCACTGTGTGGAGTCCATGTTTTAAAGTACACATCGATAGAATAGAAAAGATACAAAAAAAGTTTTTAAAATCACTAAATTATCGGAATAATATTTACGAGACCGAATACGAAGATGCATTGCGTAGGCATAAACTGATAAGCCTTCGCAACAGACGTGATACATTCGACATTATTCAGTTGTTCAAAATTTTGACATCGTTAACCGATTCACCATCATTACTTGGTAAAATATCCCTAAAAGCACATGCTCGTCTACCCGTACGCCCCTCACGTATAAAACCACTTTTCGTTCCTCCTCGACTAACTAAAACATACACTCGTAACTCATTCTTATACCGTTCCACTAACAACTATAATAGAGAATTTACAGAAATAGATCTTTTTAACATTTCTCTTAATAACCTAAAATTAAAGCTAAAAAGTAAATATTTCACCTAATCAAAACTTATCTTTTTTGCCAGTTTACGTCCTTTCTAACTAATAAGCATATGTTTCACTGAAGTCATTTTTTGATGCAAAAATGTTATGTACCCAAACATATTTGAGTCTAACCGTCGTCTTTCCTTATAAGAAGTTTTGCATTATTTTAACATTTATATAACATTGTCGGCACTATAGGTCTATTATAAGAAACCACTTGTATTTATAACCAATTGTTTGTATATGACTGTTTGATGCCAAAAAAAAAAAAAAAAAAAAAAAAACTCTTTCGAAGTCGTCGTTCTCTTGATATGCACATACAAGGTCGGGTCGATAGTTAGGCATAGTTTGGCCCGCGATTTCGCATCGTCTTCGGGTTTTATTTCTTTTCCAGCCACCGGCCGAATACAATGTAACATGCCTTCCAATACGAGCACATTTTCAACTGCGAATGTCCACTCATCGTAGTTCTCTCTGCCTTTAAGTTTAGGCACACTACTTAAATAGTTTGTTGACATCTTGCACAACACAACCGTGTCCAAAAATATATGATAAAACACTATATTTTCACAAAATGTGGAGGCCCATAACCTCTAAAGTAAAACACGTTTGGTTATTCAGTGCAGACTAACTTTTATTACTTTGACACATTGACATTAGAGCGTTTAGTTTTACATGCTAAAGACTAGATGTCGCTAGGTAGTTACATTTTGATACAATCTATGAATCGCAACAACAACAACATTAGGCACATCGAACCCGGCACACATCGCAACACAACTGCTCAGACCCGTCCACCGTACGGCTTCACCAGACATCATGCCGGAACACGACGAATCGCTTGGCGGCAAGACTTTGTCTGGTGGGTGGTAACTTATGCCGGCGGCTGATGTTATTGCGAAACTCATTAACAGAATAAAAACACATGTCTAAAAGCTAAGCAAATATTTTACGTTTAAAATCAATTGGTAATCTGTTACCAATTGATTTTGGTTGACCAACCTCTGGGTTGTGTTCAGAAAACACAGGCAGAAATTTATTATAAATGTTTATCGTAATAAAACTGGCATTTCTGCTGTAGAGATGCAATCTCTTGGAAGGAACTAACAGTTTCCCAGATTTTTGTTTATTCAATCTTTCTGAGACTTGTTTATTCAGTGAGTATAAATGAGGATATTTTTTTACAAATAGACAAACCACAAAAATATATAGACACGGGAGTGGAAGAATTTTTAATTCTTTAAATATGGTCTGCAATGGTCTAAGTATTCTGCTCCACTCATGGCTCAGATACACGTTTTTTGTACTTTGAACGCTCTGTCATTATTATAAAGAAAAAACTTTGCCATACATTTAAGAACGAGTACAGTAAAGTCATAAAGACGTTACGGAACCACGAAAGTCCATGGGTGACGTATTAATCAATAACTGGGTTGTCAGATAGGCGGTTGCTCCATGTAAAATACTAGTACATACTTTACATAGCACGCGATAAAATTTGTACGCTACATAGACAACGTTATTTTTTTTAAATATTAAACCTGAATACAGTTTGTTCAGAATAAGCAACTGAATCGATTCCAAACGTTTTTACACCATGTTATATTTTTTCCCAAATACATTTACAAATTGTTGCAGTGTGGTTACTAAGCGCACAACACAGCTCATGGCTGATCAGTGGTACTAGGCACGTGCGCACAGTGGGATAGGGCCTTCCCGCTCTTTTGTGCTGTTTTAAGTAAATTATACTACATTTTATTTTACCACACGGCTGAATTTACGAATAAAGTACATAATAATATCTGCCTACACTTGACCCTTACGACAGTCGAAAGCCTGCAAGTGTGATGGAAAATGTTATTACTAGTTAATTCCAGAAATAATTTATATCTATACTTAATATATAAAGCTGAAGAGTTTATTTATAATAATAATAAGTCACTCGACACGCGCCGTGTGAAATGGTCAATATGTCAATATATGTGGGTATTGTGGTATTGTAAATAGTTACAAATTAGGCTTGTTGTTGTTTAATATTCAAACGAAAATAGGTCCTATGGCCAGAACGTTAATAGTCAATTATTTCAGTTGTGTACTCGTATATTTAAGTCACATAATGTAGAATACGTGCCGTGGTGGTTTCAATCAATATGATAACTTAATCGCAACATTGTTTAAGGACTGTTTATTTTCAGGATGTTTATATTCTAGTCGTACGTGGATAGAAAGAAAGAAAGAAAAAGCTTTGTTTGCTGTACGACTGCACGATTAGCGCAGTGGTCATTTTATTGGCTGCTGCGCTGCGTGTCGCGGGTTTGATTCCCGCAAGGAACAAATAGGTGTGTGACCTCCAAGTAGTTGTTCAGGGTCTGGATGGTTGTGTATGTGAGTTTACATGTTTGCAAACGTACCCACGATACAAGAGACATTCCTAATGTGGAGTATTTTTTTTTTTAAATGACGCAAAAAAACTACAAAACAAATAATAAGAAGTGGTTGGGGGAACGAGCGTCACATCGTTGCAAAACTGTTGTTGCTTCCCTTTCGCGGCTATAGCGCGCGATCCGCGGGCTAAGTGTAGAGCAGGCTAAAAGTAAAATGTCTAGCGCTGGGCTCTGTTTGGCATAGGATCGCAGCGTAATGTTAGCATTACACTTACATTACACTACATTAAACAGAGCCCAGCGCTAGTTTTCAGCTGGATGACGCATAGGAACACAAAATATAAAATGCTTAGCATAGCTTCGAACGATATCATTACTGATACTGTTCGCAGTCACGAACCACGCTGTCGACTCATATGCAATGGCCATTTGCAGGTTACTGACTTACTCCTGAAATAGCGGGCGGGCGGAGTTCTGGAGTCACATAATTCTAAAACAAAAGCTGTCTAACCGCCATTTCGATTCCCAAGATCTAATTCATCTCAGTATAATAAAATGGGTCTTTATATCCTGCCAATATAATAACGTAAAAGTTTTTATGTAGGTATGGATGTAGGTATGTTTTCTTTCACGCAAAAACTTCTACTAGATAAAACTTGGCACACAAAATATAGTTTATAACTAGCAATAACTCGTTTCACTCACTTCTTTTGAGTGAATAGGCTCTTAATAAACTAGCGCTTTTCGAAATCAACGATTGCATCACTGCTTACCATCAGGCGAGATTACGGTACTACTATAACAAATACAATAATAATAGCTGCATCTATACTAGTACAATACTATTAGCTGCTTCATCTGCTACTAGTACAATATTATTAGGTAGCTGCATCCCGTGGTTTCATTCTTGGGAATTTCGGGATAAAAAGTGTAATTTTTTTATAATTATAAACTAGTGGTTATAATTATAAAAATAAGGGTATTTTTTTTAGAATTATAAACTAGTGTCTATAATTATAAAAAAAATACACTTTTTATCCCGAAATTCCCAAGGATGAAACCACGGGATGCAGCTAATAGTATTGTAAACGTAAAAGTTTGTATGTAAAAATACCCTTCGGTATCGATTACCCAGCTAGAGGCGACTCATGGCCCAGTGACAGTGACCTCCTAACAATAATTATGAGCGGTGTCCAGCCGATCAATTCTGTAAACATTTCGCCGTGAAAGATTAAGTGAAGTGCGCATAAAGAGAGCTGTCAATAGTGTCAATCCTTAGTACAGAGATATTTAGTATACGTTGAAATGACAGCGGGCTTGCGGGCGGGGAGCAGTGTGCAGCTCGCCGCCCGGTAAGGTCCAGGCCCGGGTCGATGGTGCGTTGTGTGTTACGCGCGCCTCAAAGAGATGTCAGCATATCGTGACGGGGTCCACGACACGCGACACGCAGCGCAGCAGTCAGTCGCAGCTTGACCACTGCACTAACCGTGCAGTCAAAAGCTTTATTGACAAGTGTGCGAAGGAATTGCATGATTTTGTTCCCCATCTCCGTTCCACCATCGGACGACCCGTCGCACGGCGACTTTCCACCCTTACGTCGTTAACACCACTACGATCCAGGTACATCGAGGGACTGGAACATTTGCCAGCGGCGGTGTTTCCGTCGGACTTCAATTTGAGTGTCTTCAAGGCTATAGTGAATAAGCTCTTAATAAACTAGTGCGCTTTACCATCATCGATTGCGTCACTGCTTACCATCAGGCGGGATTGCGGTCAAGCGCTAGTTTATAATTTAAATAAAAAGAAATAAAATTCGTGATTAATTATCCACTTACACGTATAATAATCTCAAGACCTACGTCCGGTCGAAGACTTCAATAAGCCCAGTCGAGTAGCCACATTGACATAAGCCGCCTGTAATTCTCAATTCAGCATAGCAGAGTGGCCGAACGAATTAGGTCATCGTATTACGAGCATTACAAACAAGTTTTTGCTCGAATCGCCTTTAATTAGAGTTATTTTTATAGAGACGATCGATGGAACTGATTGATTGGTGTTGACTTGCGAATCGTCAGTCATCAATATTCGCTTCTATCGTTCGGCAATTCTTTGGGTTCCGTACGTACCGTTGTAGCAACCACAATAAGGACACTGTTTGATAATTTCAACTTATAAAATACTAGCTGATGCCCGCGACTCCATCGGCGTTAACTTCAGTTTATAAGCGCCTGTTAAAATAATGGGAACAATATGTAGGTACGTCCGCGTTCGCTTCCGTTTTCGCAATATTTTTTGTTGCTGCTCTGCTCCTATTGGTCATAGCGGGATCTTATATAGCCTATGTCCTTTCTCAGGCTCTAGACTATCTGTATACCAAATTTCATTACAATCGGTTCAGTAGTTTTGGCGTGAAAGCCGGACAGATAGACAGACAGAGACCTCTCGCATTTATAATATTAGTATGGATTTATGTGATACCCAAACAATGTAATGTGTATTTCACGGTGGCACGGAACCCTTCGTTCGACTCACGCCTGGCCGCTTTTAATATATTTATTTGCTCTATTTATAAGGAGTGTTTTGCGAATATTTTCGGAATAACTTGTCATGGCCGGACAACTTTCTGTGCCAACCGAAGTTTGGAATGGTTTTTTTTATTAAAAGAGGGCATTGGCCTAGTTTCGTTAATAGGCTGTGATGCTTCATCGTCATCGTGTTATGTACTATGACAGCACATTTACTGACTGGTTAGAAGCCTACTTAGAAATAATCTAGGCCATGACGTTGCGTTTCAGAAAAGTCTCTATTATTTGAAAAATGTTAATACACTGTTGAAGATTTATAAATGATAATTGTTAATATTTCGCGAAGAAATCTGTTTTTCGTTTTTTTAGGTTATATTTAACTAGCTTTCCGCCCGCATGGGATTCGATTATATCGCGCTTTTGAGATTTCCCTCGGGAATATCATTTTTTTTTCAATAAAAGGTAGCCGTCCTTTCTCAGGGTCTAAAGATTGTCTGTGCCAAATTTCATCAAAATCGGTTGAAAGGTTTAAGCGGGAAAGCGTAACAGACAGACAGACAGAGTTACATTCGCATTTATAATATTGATATGGATTGTAGTTATTAAATTTAATTTTTTTATCTGTTATATAATTAACCTAAACTTTGTAAATACATATGTTTCAAAAATAAATATGTATTTCTTTTTCTGATTACATAAGTAAATGATTTGACTGATCTCCTTAGTGGCCCACTTTGTGCTAAGAGTATTTTAGTTCAACAAAGAAGATTTTTTACTCACCTTTCAGCTGAATCCAGTTAGACTGGAAACCGATCCCAAGATAGTTGGGTAAACGCCCAGGCAGATGATAAAAGCTTTTTTACTAAGTATTATGAATTCAAAGCCAAAAGGAAGTTATACTTTACTCTCTTCTTCGTCTCAGCCCATAGAGGTCCATTGCTGGTCAAAGACCTCCCCCAAGGCTTTCATTCCATTGGCATTGCCATAATCCCCATGCTTAGCAGGCGGGTTGGGGATCGCAGTAATTTGTCATTTCACAGGAGAAGCGCTGCTGCCCGCTTCGTTGGCAAGAGCTCCCTTAGTCGCCTCTTTCGATACCCTCGAGAGGATATGGGTTGGTACTATTCTATGCCCGGTACCACCGGCATATGGTACTTAGTAAAGTACCAGTACTTCATGTACGTAAACATAGTAATGTGTAGGTACATGAAGTACATGAAGTTGCGGACACCAGCCCGTTTTATTTATTACCTTAGTACGAAAAATAATGTCCTATCATCCCTACATTTAAGTTTCGCATAACTCGTCAAGATATAGGAAACAGTTGATAATATTATTGTGATTTCAGGTTTGGTCCCATAGTATTTAATAGTTCATAATGATGAGTCCAATGACCCCTTAAGAGGTTATCCATTAATTACCGGACGTCCTGTATAATAAATTCGAAAGTAACTCTGTTTGTATATATTACCGTTTTACGCTTAAGCCACTGAATGGATTCTGGTACAATTTTACATCTGATAACACATACCCTGAAAAATGATTTAGATTTGGAGAGGGAACTCAGGGCATTGTCAGTCTGGGTGAACATGCTGGCCCCAGGTTCTCTCGATGTACAGTCACAGTTAAAATGGCGTTTTGCACCTCACTGTATCCGGGGCCCTGTGGGACAGATATACCCAAAGGCTCTCTTACAACGCTCTGCTTATCCAATAGAACAATGCGTTCAGGGTGCTATTGTGACTGCTTCGCTTTTGCAGTGCATCGGCGATGTTGGCTGGTAACTTTGACGCAGTGTGGCGAATAAAACCTGCGTCGTTGCCTCGCAAGCTGCGTGACAGCCAACATCTGATCAACATCATCTCATCAACATCACAGTTCTGCACTAGTCCAACAATTGGTCTAACTGCAATGCCTCGATATCGCCTTCGGTCAGACGGCTCTGACCTCCACACCCCGAAGGCGATATCGAAGTTTAGCCAAAATCAGCAGTTAGACTGGTAAAGCAGACCTAGACTCCAAAGCTGAAAAGGCTTCGGATGCGACTGGGATTAACGCTAAGTTAATGATGATTCTGCACACGATAGTTGCCTGGCCAGAGAGTCTGCTTGTGTGAGCGTATTTATTAAATAGGCTTAGTAAAATTGTTACTAAGATAATGGGCCGCATGTAATCTGCATAAATAAATTATTATTGCTTATGTGTTTTGTTTATGTAACGCGTTCCTGTTATATAATTTACGACATAAATGCGGGTAAAGCCGCGGGTAAAAGCTAATTAGTGAAAATATAAAAAAAAATGCTTACCGTGTTCTATAATGGAACACAAAAGGCAGAAGAATTGCGACTAACACAATTTACTCGTTTCTTTGTGCTTAAATAAGACACATTTTTCCCTAAAGTTCACACTCAGTAGGTAGATATCGCGTTACCCAAGGGAAAAAGGCAAAATATCTGAGAAGACAAAGTAGTTGGTAGGTTAAAATTTAAATATTTTATTAGTTGAGTGTTTTATTATGTATAAAACAACGCAGAGTGAGGCGAGGCAATCTGGCCGCCACTGAATGGCTTCAGGGTTCAACATACTTATACATATACAAGTATATAAATTCTCCCTGACCTCGCTAGTAGAGGGTTAATATGAATACTAGCGTATAAGTATAAATTATAAAGGCTTTGATAGAAACGTTTTGTGTTAATTTAATAGTTTACAGACAAGGACAGGGAAACTCTTTGGGTATACAAAACTGATAATAAATAGTTGCAGTACTTTTGAATTCCTAACTAGTTTCTTTTTAGAGGTTAATTTAATAATATATGATGTTAAATAGGTACTTACTCTACCTTTGCCAAAGAAACGATGGATAGACTGTGTGAATTATGTATTATATGGTTAGAAAGGGGGATTTAGAAGGGAAACACAAAGACATTTTACGCCGATCTGGCTAGAAATGGTTGAGCTGGATGAAATTCAACTGGTAAATCCCAGCTATAAGTGCGTTCATTAAACATATTCCGTCAACTGCCTAGATTTTGCCCAAATATTTTGTAGTGGGCTTCCAGTCTGACTGGATACAGCTAAATATCAGTATTTCAGATGGCTGCCTACCTGATCATCAGGTAGGCAGCCGTACTGAGCAAAACTTAGTTGGGAAGGGACAGTCATGATGATAATATCTGCCTGTAGAAATGCACTGGCAAACGTGAACCTCTTTATAAGTACTTACCATTGGGGAAGCAGTCTTTCCAATATTACATTTTATGTAGGTAGGTATTCATGGATAGTAGAATAAACATTGGTTCTAGTAGGTACTCTATGTTTTATTTTTGATATCAGAACTTGAGATATTGGGACCCGTAGTGTCATATGTGACACTCACTAAGCCCGTGGATTCGCATGACCTACATCATCAGCACTATCAGCATTTCATTCTACTAGCTCGCAACGTGAGCGAGCACGATCCCAGAATCCTCACGAAGCCCGAGGGTTTAACATGGCCATGAAAGACCGCAGAAAGAATTAATTAATGCGCATCAGGAAAATTCACAATCAAGCGTCATTGATTCATTGGATTCAGATACTTTTTCTATTATCAAGCCAATGTTCCTTCGCACAGAATATTTGATTCCATATCACCTGTGCCATATATGTGTCTTGTTATAAAATTATACAAAATTCCGTGACAAACCGTAGCAGCTGAAATAGAAGGTTTATTTGCTTAATTAAAAGCTGTCTTATTCGGGAGCCTAACAGACCTTTTTTAATGAAACGGCTATAAGCCCCAATTTTTTTGTAGACTTTGAATGTTGTTGTTAGCATATTAAACATTTATTTTTATAGTTATAAACTAGTGCTTAACTGCAATCCCGCGTGATGGTAAGCAGTGATGCAATCGTTGATGATAAAGCGAGCTAGCTTATTAAGAGCCTCTCACTCAAAAAAAAAAAAAAAACAAAACTGTGTGAATAGGACGGAAGATGGTAGTTGAGCGAGGTGATGCAATGTTAAACTCAACAACGCGACCAACGATGCTGCGTCAGAGGGAGATTGATCTGGAGACCCTCCACAACCAAACTCCCGACACAACAACATTTGGCGCATCGTACCCGGCGCACATCGCAACACAACTGCTCAGACCCGTCCTCCGTACTACTAATAGTAAGCAGTAATGCTTACTTACGTTATTATGTACCTCTTAAATCGTAGGATTTAAGAGGTACATTAATTCTCAAAATAAGTAGGTATGTGAAACTGTAATAAGTAATCGAAATAATTATCTACATTAATGAATTCTACCGCATTTTAGTGTTATTTTATCTATACCAATAAATAATACAATAGATGTAAAAGTTTGTTATTTTGTTGTGTTTAAACTTTTATATATCAATAGGCTACAGCATGTTAGTAGCCTAAGGACAAGCCAAATAAAATACAAAAGAAAACTCAGAAATAACCAGGGAATCCGTAGTAAAAGAGTGTACACGATGCTATGGTTCGGGATAGATCAGCGAACAAGCTATTTTACGCGTCGAAATCACGGACTAATAATTTACAATATACAAACATCGGTTACATTTATATATACAGAAGAACAGTCCTCTAACCGATCCTTTCTTGAAGACTGAAATCTGACAAACTCTGTCAATAAATGTATGATATTTTCCAGTGTGCCACACACCTCACAATTTGGTGCCAAAATTGTGAGGCCCTCAAAATTTACAAAGCCTAACATGTTCTGCCACAATCACAACCATACCGACCATCTTTTTGCCCACAAATTACCAGTATGTCGCGATTACCGTGCAAGATATGTATGGACACCCATTAACCATCTGCACCCCGGAAGCAAAATCGTCGATGAAGGCCGAAGATTCGCCAATGATTTCCGCGATACGTGAGACGATCGAAGATCGAGCCGTAATGGCACAGGGCCTTTATCAAACGGTTCTCGTTAGGCTGCCTGTCTTATTACGTATCCTTTGAAAAGCTTCGCATTATGGGAAGGTTCCAAAACCATTGTAGCTGTAGGTACAGATTTTCTGTATATGTTGGGCCTTGGACGAATTTTGAATGGGGTTATGTTGCAGATGCGTATGAGAAGCACATATTATGACATATGATATTTTAGAGTAGCATGAGTTTCATTGGTACATAAATGTGGAGCAAAAATCAAACCAAAATCAAATCAATGAAACCAGATCATAAAATAATAAACTGACCAATTATTGAGCCACTCAAGTCGATCCTGAGCCAAAATGGACTGTAACATTCCTGAGCCAACAGAAGCTATATGCCTTAGGTATATATGGCGAAATCTACTTTACGGTTATCAGCGGCTTCCGCGATGCTTCTAAACGTTTTGAAGCCCATGCTGTGGCGGTCTTAGCCCACAATACATTCCAAATGCCGACATGTATCCCGAATGCAGATGCAGTTTATTATTTGCAGACATCACCCAAGCTCGAATGGTATGGCTACGATACACTATAGTAAGCTACAAATTACTATCGTTTATCGCCGACAACCGTTGGGCTAAACGAGTCCTCGAGTGGAGACCGCGTCTCGGCAAACGTAGCGTAGGACGCCTTTGGGCGAGATGGAGCGACGACATCAAAAAGGTAGCTGGTAGTAGCTGGCGGATAACTGCTCAGGATCGAGCTTGTTGGCGTGCAATGGAAAAGGCCTATGTCCAGCAGTGGACAAGTAGAGGCTGATAATGATGATGATCGTTTATCGCAAAACGTACCTACTATAAATCTATCGGACCCTAGCAAAGCTTGAGCTTGGTCCTCTGCTAAAATATTAGAGACCAGAGGGGAAATTTTCATAATTTAAACTCCATGTCAATCTATGTATGAATAACAACTCGTTTCCTTTATTTTGACATTTCTTTGTAGCTGTATTGAAACTGTGACTAGATTTTGAAGGTTTTAAATTACATGAATTGGTATTCAGGTTTGAACGCTGTATATAAAGACAGATATATTACAAGATACCTAAATTTTTTTCAAAGACTTTTAGGCTATCATTCATGTACATACTTATAGGATTAACAAGGAACCCATCGCTATATGCACAAGTCATTAATGGATCCGAGACGGATATAAAACAAAGTTTAATCAAGCATCCCTTTTTTGCTCTGAGGAGCGAGCTCGGTTAATAGTTTGTAGTGGGGTCACAAAAAAACTTCAGACAAAAAGATACATTATCTACCTATTTATGGCTCGTTTTCTATTTCCGTAACGGATTTTTTACTATCAAGGCAATTTCAGGCAATTTTATCTAGACTCACAACACAGTTTTCTGTTTTTTTTTTTATTTTTTTTAGAATCAGCTAATGTCTGGAAATACCAGTCGGATTTCAGAAAATGCACTTTATAGACGAATTCGTTATACAGTATTTAACATCACGATAAGACCGTAAAGACACGAGTAAAAAGAATTAAGTTTGAAATAACTCTGACCGATAAGGAAGTAACAATGCGGACAGGCGATGCGATGCATCGGGGCGGGGGAATAAGAAACTTCACATGGACGAAGACGTGGGCAGAATCTGGTCTAGGCAGAGAGTAGTTAGTCTCATAGATATACAAATTGTGACATGCGTGACAATTGATAAATCAAATGCGTAAGAGTTCACGACAATGAACGTTGAATTGATCAGAGATCATATTACAATTAATATGATAAATACAAAGGGCACATAAATAATATATTATCCGTTTGATGTTTGAAAGAAACTTTGAAAACTAATAACCCACTATAAACTTAACAATACATACGAAATTATATACACGGAGGCAATGTTGGGTGAGATTGTTTTTTGAAGTACGGACTGCAGCATGTCAAGCTATCCGAAACTGTAAAATATTCCCACTCAACTTTTCAAGCCTTAGCGCTTTAGCAACAAAGTTGATAATTTAATAAAGGTATTTGACATATTGTAATATCTTCATGTGCTGTCGTCTATACACAGTAATGTTAATGAGTCAATAACAAAACACAATTGACCATAGCGTTATTGTGTATAATAATAATAATAATAATAAAACTTTATTTCGGGTGGCATAGACCCATATAGTTGCTTATTGACAATTATAATTTAAAACCAACAGTCTTTAAAAGTACAATTCACAGCAAACAACGGCCAATAAAGCCGTTATTTGCTGTGACTTGCCACTCCCACACACGACTGTATCCAGTGTGTTTGAAAGGGACAGTCAAATCGCACAGCTATTGCGTTCAGAATGCCGTTGTTGCTATTCCGTATACGGGCCAGCAGGGAAGCTGCTTTTTTACGCATGATGGCCTGGAAACCATCAGTGCGAGCATCAGCAAACATCCCGGATGCACTGCACCGCCACGGCAGACCCAACAACACTCTGAACGCATCATTGTACTGAGTGCGCAGGGCTCTGTAAGCTCGCTGCGTATATCTCACCCACAGGCCGCCCGAGTAGAAGGACTGGCAAAACGCTTTGAATAACGTAACCTTCACCTCTGTCGTGCATCGTGCGAACCTGCGTGCGAGCATATTAGCCCTCACCGCCAGAGCCCTGCGCTCCCTCTCGACATCCTCGTCGTCCCTAAGATCACTTGTCACAATGTGACCTAAGTATTTCACGGCTTGAACCTGCTTTAGGGCCATTCCATTAAGAAATACAGGAGGCACATGGGTTGGCTGTTGTTTGCATGATTTAAATACCAAAATTTCACTCTTTTTAGAGTTATATTGTAACCCATGCGCCTCCGCATACTCCTCACAAATAGACAGCAGTTTCCTCAGTCCGCTTATGGAAGGGCTCAGCAGCACCATATCGTCTGCGTAACTAATATTGTTAAAACAAATGTCATCAATGTGACAGCCGACATGTGTGCTACTGAGCCGCTCCACAAGCTGGTCAACATAGATGTTGAACAGTAGAGGGGAGCTCAAACCCCCCTGTCTAACGCCACATTCTAATTTGTACTCATCCGATAGGGCCCCCGCCCACCTCACATGGTTTTTCTGGTTTGCATACCAGTACCTCAGGAGAGAGATGCACTCCCCGGGCACACCCGCGCCTCTCAGCTTGTCCCACAGAAGGTCGTATGACACACGATCAAAAGCCCTTGAGAGGTCCAGGAAGCAGGCATACACCGGCGTCCTTCTGGTTGTGTAGTACCCGACAGCATGCTTTAAACTTAAAATGGCACTCTCGGTAGACAACCCAGCTCTGAACCCAAACTGGGCATCTTGCAGCTCAATCATTTTCGCGAGGTTCGCATTAAGCATGCTGTCAAGTATCTTGGCAGCAGTGGTGGCCAGTGAAATGGGCCGGTAGTTAGCCCTATCAGATGAGTCCCCCGTCCTATTTTTTTTAATAGGTACCACAAAAGTACGCATGAGCGACTCCGGTAGATATGAGTGGGACATACAGAAATTAAACAACATTGACATCACACGCGGCAAATGAACACCAGCATATTTAAAATGTTCAATGCTGAGGCCGTCATGACCGGGCGACTTCCCACGTTGCATACGGTTTATTGTGTTTCTGATAACCTGGGCAGAAAAGTACGTCTTACGCCCAGTCACGGCGGCACCCGCATCGCGAACACAACTCGCTGACGACGGAGACGGACCCAAGGACGACGAGATTGCAAACTGTTCTCTAAACATGTTAGCAATAGCTTTGTGGTTGCTGACGCCGCCGACGCTCACCGGAAGGCTTGTTTTCACATTTGAACGGTTAACATTTTTCCAAAAATCTTTAAATTTTTTTACCGAGTGGTTAGAGGCAAGAATGTTCATTTTTAATTGCTCTTGTCGGTTTTGGCATGATTTTAACTTGGACTTAAATATTTTTCGTGTGTATAGCTTTTAAATAATTTATTCAGACTTATAAGGATTTACCATTGAATATGTGGGAAGCTACTATATTGCTGGATAACACTGCTGTATAGGATAGCAGGAATGTAAGACGAATTCGTAAACTGAACAGAACTTGTGAAAATTCGATATTTTCACGGAAAATATCGAAGTTTAGCCAAAATCAGCAGTTAGACTGGTAAAGCGGACCCCAGACTTCAAAGCTGAAAAGCTATGGACGCGACTGGGATAAACGCTAAGATGATGATGATGATGATATAAAGAAATAGGAAGAAAGACAAACAGAAAGATAGATTTTAGATATATATAAAGAACAACTAAGCCGAACTTCATCAAAGAATAGCCAGCACTTGAGTAATGCGGCCATACAAATGTTAGGACTGATTGATAGCCAATGCATGTAAAAACTAAAATCAAGTCAAATTGAAAGTAGACTGATCTTTGCAGGATGACTGTTAGCAGATGGATGAAATTTGCTGAAAATAAAATTGTATGAAGTACAATCTTCTTCTTCTTCTTCTTTAATCAGCCTATAGATGTCCATTGTTGGACAAAGGCCTCCCCCAAGGCTTTTCACGATGACCGTGGCGTACAATACTAGAGGCCAACATCCAGCAGTATACTGCTATATCAAAGTAACCTGAATATTAAAACTTTTCTCCTTCACAACTTTCCAGAGGCGCATAGGCGCAGTTCATGAATAAACCATCTTATTAAATTATGTGAAGTCTTGTACGTACAAGAAATACGAACATTACACATTTCACGTGACAAAGGACAAGAAGACAGTTACTGGGCCGAAACGGCGCGAAATCAACGAACGATTGATCAGCTATGCAATTGGGTTATATATAAAAAAAAAAAAAAATAATGTCCATCAGATAGATTTATAAAAAAATATAGAACACGTACTTTTTATTTTTTCTTTCATTCAAATACTGAGGAAGCTATATTGGTTTGAAATGTCGCATGACAATTAGCCCCCACTCCGTAACTTTAATACGCTATATCTCAGTAGGTTTTGGTAATTCCGACAAAATAAAAAAATGTGGGTCTTAATTTTTTTATTACCTATAAGACGGACTAATTACTTTTTTGATTTTCTTGCCTTGGATACATCCCTATTGACTCTATGGATTCTTTGTTCCGAAATAAAATCATTGATTATTTTAAAATAAATAGTGTAGGTATGCAAATAATTTTCCCAGCACTGTGACTACAAGTTTAGTATGCATGTGTACGCAGTATTCGATTCTGATAGGCCATGATTAATTGATTGGAATCGTGCAAACAGCACTCGACAGCGGCACTAACTAATCTATCATTTACAAACACTATTTCAGCGCCACATTTCTACAAATCGACTCCGAAATTGAATATTTAAATAGGGATATATCCAAGGTATGAAAACCAAAAACGTAATTAGTCCGTCTTATAGATAATAAAAAAAATTAAGACCCGTATTTTTTATTTTGTCGATATTACCAAACACTACTAAGATATGGCGTATTAAAGTTACGGAGTGGGGGCTAATGACGTCACGACGTGGTATATTTTGTACCACGGCGTGACGTCATGCGACATTTCAAATCAATATCTATATCTTCCTAAGAATTGGTATGAAAAAAAAAATACGTGTTCAATATTTTTTATAAATCTATCTGATGGACATTAAATTATTTTTTAGGATACAACCCAATTGTACTGAGTTTTTATTTTTGATCCCAGATTTTGTTGAAATTGCTCTGATTTCACACAATCCAGGTACGTTACATGTGATTTTTAAAGTTTCTAATATTTTAGACCGGATTTTGTAGACCACTTGCGAGTAATTGCATACCACTCTAACAGCAGCAATTGCTTTAATTTGGACAGTCTAGTTGTTGTAGACATATATGTATTGTCAATGGATGAGCAATATCCTTCAAACTGACTCACTTTGTAAGTGATAGTTATGCAATTAAGACGCTGGTTCGTCGAAGAGCTACAACAAGCCCAAGAGCCGTTTTTAGGGTTGGCTTTTGAAGTTGGGATAAGTACTATTTTTCTTTAGGAAACACCTCCATTGCAGTTCAGGGCTTTGTTTACTTTATTAAATAATATATTTCAAGAACCGATAGAAATTACTAATCTAAACATACGTATTTTTAGTAAAGGTAGTACTTCACTAGCTCTTCAACTGCTTTAACTTGTACCCGGTTGATCGCTATAACTTAATCCCCCATCACTAAGGACATGACATAATGTGAGTTCTATAACTCTGCCAAATCTTTCAGCGGCTTCAGGCGCAATGTTTAGTTGTTTCACAGAAAGCAATATCGCATCATCAACACCTGTACCTTAGCACTGCATAATGTGGGGGTTTCGCTTGTTTCACTGCAGTCTCCCTATGCATATTCAATGCGACGATCATTTTACAAAACACCCCAGAGGCGGCTTACAATAGTTTGAAATTAATATGAACTATGTATCTCAGAGTTTGATGTAACGGTATTACTAATAAAGGACTAAGTTCGAGTACGTATTCCGGACTTTGGAAGCTACAAGGCAGTATTATGTTTTATTGTAAAATTAGTGGTGTGAATTTAAATGTTGTACTTGCCCACTTTGAGCTGCGGGGTAATTGTGTTGCACACAAAGTGGAGCAATGGCGTTGACAGTTCAACAACGTTCATTGCGTTTTTTACATTAAGCTGGCGAATTTTTCGAATATATTAATAAAAATTCATTCAATGTTTATTAATTTAATTTTGAACTGAAACTTTATGGGATAATGTTCTGTCATTTCGTTTATTTACTTAAATAATATAAGAATTTATCGCAATATATCGCCGTTTTCAGAAGCCAAGTAAAAACAATACAACAATTAGCATACCTTCAGTTCAAGAAACCCAATTTTGTTTTCAAACAGAAATCGTCTTCATATCAAAATACGTTTAAGACATGTTTGAAACTAAATTAATGTTCAACAAAGCGCGTCAATACGCACGTCAAGCTGCTTTTTACTACAAAAATGTTTATAATATGAATTTCATGTTTTAGGTAGCCCTCGTAATTGATTTACCACTTTTGAAAACTGCACTAAGGTTTAAAAAGAAACAGTGAAACACACAAACAGACCTTGTCGTTTTATAACATGCAAGCGATATTCAATATTACAGTGGTTCATTGCGCACCGAAAGACGCAACGTGGGTAGGCTCCCGACAAGGTGGACCGACGACCTGGTGAAGGTCGCGGGAAACCGCTGGATGCGGGAGGCGCAGGACCGGTCGTCGTGGAGATCCATAGGGGATGCCTATGTCTAGCAGTGGACGTTTTTCGGCTGAAACGATGATGATGATTGCTGAAGCAATCATCATCATGGACCCGATGTTATTGTTAAGGTCAAGGTTGAGCTAATCTGGTTGTGGTTGGTTCGTTGGTCACCCAGACATCAATAAAAATTGAGACATCTCCGTGATTTGGAAAGCCCGTTAAGCTGTTGATCCCGGCTGCCATTCATAGATCTTGGACAGATCAATTCCATTTGGTACTATAACATGTAGTCGTGGTGGCCTAGTGGTTAAAACACCAGCCTCTGAAGCATGAGTCTGCGGGTCCGATTCCAGGTCGGGCAACTACCTATGTAACTTTTCTACCTATGTAAGTTATATGTACTTTCTAAGTATATCTTGGACACCAATGACTGATTAAAAGGTGAAGGAAAACATGTAGATCAAACCTGTACTTTAAGTCTGAAATCTCCAACCAATCAATTGTTCAAGCGTGGTGATTACGCTGAATCCTTCTCTGTATGAAAGGAGACTTGTGTCCAGTAGTGGGACGATAAAAAAGGTTGATGACGATGATGGTGACTATAGCAAGTAGAATCGGATACCCAGTCATTAAATTGTCAAGGTCAGAAAGGCAGTCGTTCGGTGTAAAATACTGGTATTGAGTTGCAACTGGTATACTGGAGGCGACATAACTCTTCGAGTCGCTAAAATTAAGTGGCAATGAGCGGGGCACATAGGTCGTAGAACCGATGGCCGATGGGGCAGTAAGGTTCTGGAGTGGCGGCCACGTACTGGAAGACGCAGCTTAGGGAGGCCCCCAATAAAGTAGACCAATGACTTTGTGAAGGTCGCGGAAATCCGATGGATGCGGGCGAGCACAAGACTGGTCATCATGGAAAGCTTTGGGGGAGGGCTTTGTCCAGCAGTGGATCTCTATAGGCTGAACAAGATACTGGAGGCTGACCCCAATAAAGTTGGGAAAAGGCTAGGCAGATTGATTAAATTGATATTTAATCTTAAGGCGATAAAGCTATTACGAGGTTGACTATACGATACAAAGGTACACATGACGTGTGCCATATAAAAAAGTTATGACTGCGTTTGTGATCTTTCCAGAATACAAAGTAGTGTTAGTCTAAAGTTGGAGTTGGAATTGTGGACAGAATACACCAGTGAACGCCGTTTAAAATGGTGCTGCCCATCGATTTTGTCTGCTGGGAGTATTTTTATTTGCACTGATAAGTCTCGTAGATTGTCATTCTATGTTTTAGGCTCTCCCTCATTTGTAAATAGTAGTAAAAATAAGTTAAAAAAATACATAAAAATTAATAAAATGATTAGAAAAACTCAGAAATCAATTAAAAATAACAAAAATACTTTTTCAAAAAGCTTTAATGTATTAAAAGGTTCTCAAAAAGTAAAAGAAACCATTAGTGGGCATAAAATAAAATTAGATAGCATTAAAAATAATTATGAGGCTGAAATTCAACAATTACAGTCAGAGACTTTCCGCTTACAGGATTCCTTGAATAATGTTATAGCTAAATATGAGATTTCTCAAAAGGAAATGGGAGAGTATATTCTGGCAATGAACGGTCTGGTGGACCTGTGTAGTGAGAACGAGAGAATGTTAAACTCTTTAACGAACAATCTAACACCTGATTGTAATCTTGGTCCATCGGGCTGTTCACGGTCAGCTGTTTCTAATGAGTCTGCACCATCAGTGACTCATACTGTGGAGTTGTTTGACAGTCTCAGCAGTACTTCCCTCGCCACACCAAACACAGAAGAATTAATAATAACAAATAAATTGTTAAACAATAGAAATAAAATAAAATAATACAAATATTGATGTACTGCGATGAAATGGGTAAAAATATGGGTCATACACTACAACACCATTTAAATGACCAAGTAATTAATTATTGTATGCCTGAAGCATCTTACAGTAAAATTATAGAAAAAGTTATAAGTGGTAATTACAGTCCATCCACAACCATTGTTATTTTGATTGGGAGAAGGGAAAATGCAAACAGTGTAAAAATTAAGAAATATTTTGAAAGTCTAGCCTCCTTAAATGTAAATAAAATAGTTTTGTTTGCCTTTCCTTATGGCAATGGCCTGTCACAGACGGAAAACACAATTAGATATAGATGTAATATGACATTACAAACTATGACATTATATAATGAAAAATTTGAATTTATTGACTCTAATGTACTTATTAGTCAAAATTATTTTATGACCAAAAATAACTATTATCTTTGTAATTTTTATAAAGGACAGGTAGCAGAATCGCTATCATACTATATATATATAAGTCAGCCAATTGTTTGGCTAACTATACTGCTTCTATTGAGCAGTTAAGTAATACTACTTAACTGCTCAATAGAAGCAGTATAGTTACCACTAAGTGTATACTTAGTGGTAATGAGCAGAGCTTGGAATATGTTCCAAGCTATTTAAATTACAACTTGAGACAATAGAGTCAACCTCTAGCACTATTTTAAATACCAAGTTAGACTTGTACCCATTATCAAGGGACATTGAGACAACAGAGTTAAACTCTAGCATAACCGTAAACCAAGATATAATAATATCACACCCATCAAATAATTTTCAAAATAAAATGAATAATAATAACCTTAAAATTGTCCATCAAAATATACAGGGTGTGATAAATAAACAATTAGAATTGGAGTTGTTCATGAACTGTAATTACATTGATATTGTTTATCTTACTGGACATTGGTTAAAAGCCCATCAGTTCATGTTCAGCTTTAATAACCATCAGATTGCTAGCTCGTTCAGCAGAGTGAATATGATAAGGGGTGGCTCCCTAATAATTGTTCGTAACAATTTCAAATTTAAAGAAAGGACTGATATTGTAAGCCTCTCTGTTGAGCGGGTTATTGAAATTGCTTGCATCGAGCTTGAGCAGTTCATTGTAATAAGTGTCTACAGGCCCCCATGTGCTTCCTAAGATATTTTTGAGAAATATATGGAGGAAGTTTTATTAAAGACTTGTCACAGTAACAAAACAGTTGTTGTTTGTGGAGACTTCAACATTAATGTTCTAGAGAAATCAGCTACAGTTAATAAATTTATGTCATTATTTAAGTCTTATAACATGTACGCAAGATTCTTTGAGCCGACTAGAATAACTGCCACGAGTGCCACCTGTTTAGACAACATCTTTACTAACTCAAGACCTTCTGACCATTTAATTATAAACGAGTTAGACTCTGATCACTGTGGCCAGTTAGTTACTTTTACTCAGAAAAGTGAAGTCAGAGCTCAAAGAAAACTTGTGAGTTTTGTTCCTATAAATGAAAATCGTTTAGGACAATTTAAAAATAATTTAATTGAAAAGCTACCGGACTTGCCTTATCACGCCAATCCGGATTAATTGTGAATTTATGAAAGTTTTCACAAAAAAAACATTGCCTGTTAGCGACCGTATCATATTTAGTGACTGGGCAACCCCAGGTATTTGTAAAAGCAGGGAAAAAATGTATGAATTGTATCAGGAAAAAACATTTAACCATGATGAAGCTTTTCAAGAATTTGTTAAAAATTATTCAAACACTTTTAAAAGAGCCTGTTCCTCGGCAAAAGCCATACACATTAAAAATAAAATAAAATCTTCTGGCAATAAAATCAGAACAACTTGGGGAATTATAAATTCTGAAACTGGAAGAACCAAAGTACAAAATCGCCATTTCCATCTTAAAATTAACGATGAAGATATAAAGGCGGACTTGGAGGTAGCAACTGAGTTTGAGAATTTTTTTACTAATATTCCAATAATGACAACAAAAACTTTGTCTTCTTCCTCCACTTCTGCTTATGCCATTCTAAAAGAATGTGTTCCAGATTGTGACAATCACTTTGAATTTGCATTTGTGACTGCTAAAGACATTATAGAATCTTTTAAGGATCTTGATGTAAAAAAAACTGCCGATCATTGGGGTTTGTCAGTATACACTGTAGCTTCAATAATAGATGTTATCGCACCTTTCTTAGCAATTGTTTTTAATTCTTGTGTCACATCTGGCGTACTTCCTGATTTGATGAAACTAAGCAAAGTAATTCCATTGTTCAAATCTGGTAGTACAACTGATCCCACGAATTTTCGGCCAATATCGATATTACCAACTTTGAGCAAAATTTTTGAAAAATTAATTTTGAAACACTTGTTGAGGCACTTTAACTTACACAATTTATTGCACGTGAAACAATTTGGTTTTACAAAGGGTCGTTCAACTACAGATGCAGGCGTGGCGTTGCTAAAGAACATATTTGGGGCCTGGGAGGAATCGCAAGATGCTCTTGGTATTTTTTGTGATTTGTCCAAGGCCTTTGATTGCGTACATCATGATACTCTTATCAGGAAATTGTACCATTATGGTTTGAGGACAGAGCTCTCGACCTTCTGACTTCTTATCTGAATAATCGAATTCAGAGGGTTGATGTTAATGGCAAGAGATCTGCAGGATCTGTGGTCACCATGGGCGTTCCGCAGGGCTCAATTCTAGGTCCATTCTTGTTTTCAATTTATATTAATGACTTACCTCATCACGTGAGGGATAATCACAACATAGTATTGTTCGCGGATGACACTTCTCTTATTTTTAAAGTCAAGCGTCAGCTAACAAATTTTGACGTAGTTAACAATGCACTCTCTAAAGTTGTCCATTGGTTTAATGTAAATAACCTCCTTTTAAATGAAAAAAAAAACTAAAGTCATTAAATTTTCTACGCCAAATGTCAGGCAGCTAAGTACCAATGTTCAACTGAATGGAGTAGAGTTGATCCCTGTCGAGTCGACAGTTTTTCTTGAATTAACTATTGACGCCAAGTTACAATGGGGTCCTCACATTGAGAAGCTGTCGGGTAGACTCAGTTCTGCCGCCTTTGCTGTTAAGAAAATTAGACAGATAACTGATGTGAATACAGCCAGAATTGTTTATTTTAGTTATTTTCATAGTCTTATGACTTATGGGATTCTTCTCTGGGGAACTTGTGCGGACATCAATACCATCTTTGTTTTACAGAAGAGGGCTGTTCGAGTCATTTACAACCTTGGTCCTAGAGAATCTCTTAGAGAAAAGTTCAAAGAGGTGAACATTCTGACTGTAACTTCACAATATATATTTGAAAATCTTATGTATGTTCATAAAAATATCTCGAATTTTAAGAAAATAAGCGATATTCATAATATAAATACCAGGAACAAACACAATCTTGCTGTACATCACACTCGTCTCCACAGAGTAGGCAACTTGTTCATGGGTCAATGTATACACTTTTACAACAAGCTTCCCATGGACGTTCGAAACTTACCCATTAAACGATTTAAGAACCATATAAAGGCCAAACTTTGCAAAAGGGGGTATTATAAAATCACAGATTATTTAGAAGACAAAAAAGCTTGGGACTGAGCTGCTCGCTCTGTTAAGCATTGTTAATTGTTATTAAGCAATATGCGTAATTATAAGGTAAATTATTGTAAACATTTTCATTTTTAATGTCTGGACTTGAAAAAAGACGATGTTCCCTGAGTTTGTTTCGGCTATTTCTTCTCAGAGGTAGTCAGTTAGGAAATGCCGGCTTCATCTAGTTAAAAAAATAAAATAAAAAATAAACATGATGTGTAAAAGTGACCAGTGATCCTACTTGCTTAATAAACGATTTCATTTCATTTCAGGTGTAAAATTTTGTGTCTGCGCTTTTGATAAGGTGAATAGTTATTTGCCTTTGTAGTTTCTATCTGGAAAGCTAAATAAAATTATTTATTATGTAAAATTTTGGTTTAAAAAAAAATCCCTGTAATGCACACACCTGAAAAGCCTATTGAAATATTTTTGTTTATGTTGTGTTGTCCAGAACACGAACTCGTGGCGATAATATGAACATACTTACACTGATTTTTTCATTATTATTATTTTTTATTGTGGAAGAAACTAGATGTAAAATCACAAAACAACACACACACACACACTCAGTCGAAGGGTCTACCTTAGTGGGTATTTTAACCACTTTGGTTTGTTTAGAGTATGCAGCAGAAGTGTGCCAGTAATTTATGTAGTTTTAATTATTTTTGAGAGAAAATATTACCTACTTATATTAGTAATGACTCTATTGTTTTATTTATCTCAAAGTTTACTTGTAATAGACCGCTCTTACCGATAAGACCATCCTTTGTAAATTTATGTTCTGTAATTTACATAGTATAGGTACTTGATAAAGAGTATTCTATTCCATTACAGAATTCGATTCAGTAAGAGATTCTGAAGAAACTAATTTCATATTTATTTATTTATATCTATAGGTATTGTTCACCAATCAAACATCGAACAAAATACATTCAACGCAACAGAACATACAATGGGCGGTCTTATCGCTAATGCAATCTCTTCCACGCAACCAAAGAATGGACAGATTCTCCTGAACCACAAATATGACTGTCGTTGGTGCATAATAAAAAGTAAAAAAACTAAAACCCAACTACGACAAAAAACGACGCTGAAAAAGTATAAAACAAGATTTTCAGAACACTGAACTGAACAAAGTTGCTAATGTAGTAGCAAGTAAATGGACACAGTAGGCTCTACCAAGATGCCTTCGTTGTAAATTGACAATAATGTCATACAATACTATTCTGAAGTATGCAATATTCACTATGTAGAGATAAATTTTCATGTTTGGAAAGGCGTAGTCACACGTTGTCAAGTTGCTACGGTAGGTAGGTATATGTAACGTGTGACTACGCCTTTCCAAACATGAAAATTTGTCTCTACACATCACAACTACATTAGCAACTTTGTTCAGTTCAGTGTTCTGAAAAACTTGTTTTATACTTTTTCAGCATCGTTTTTTGTCGTAGTTGGGTTTTAGTTGTTTTACTTTTTATTATTTGTACTATTTTGGTGTTAAAGTGTATTTGTAGCGCATAATATTAACAAAAGTTAAACTGATGAACTAAAAACTAGGTACTTGACATATTACGTCTACACGCACATATAACAACATAAGCCCGAAGGCATATAGTGCAGAGGACATTTTTATGGGAGTTTTAGCCAGTTATCAAACTGTTTTCGCCTTCACCGCGTGGAGTTACTCCCAGCTTATGTCGTTTTCATTAGTGCATTACATATTCTATGCATGTTCACACTGCTCTACATAGCATAAAGCTATTCACAGTTCCGTGATCCGCGCTTTACTCTTATCGCTCATATTTAACATCATTAAAGCATTCTTGTAATTATCTACAAGCATAAAGTACTCGTGAAGCTCTTTTACGTGATACCGAACACAGTATACCTATTTATTTTAATTTTATATTAACATAGAACTTTTTGTCCGCTAGAGGGCGCAATACTAAATTTGGTGACAAGCTTTATAGCTCATAACTAACAGAATATCAAAGCCCTTCTAATGGTACTGCAGTGGTCTTATTCTGATAAGTAGTAAAGAAGCTATTAACGAAAAGATGTGAATTATATGCAACCAGCCCATGAATATAGGTAAA
Organism: Sesamia nonagrioides; assembly: GCA_017933935.1. Classification (NCBI taxonomy): domain Eukaryota; kingdom Metazoa; phylum Arthropoda; class Insecta; order Lepidoptera; family Noctuidae; genus Sesamia; species Sesamia nonagrioides. The sequence continues at coordinate 3,778,014 of JADWQK010002063.1, forward strand.
GTCACAAGCAAATGCTAGCAATATACATATATTCAAAATGTACAAGTAAAGCGCTTTCAAATGATACCAAACACGGCATATTTATCTTAATTTTATTTTTTTACTCTGTATGTTTTGTCCGCTAGAGGGCGCCACATTAGATTTTGTGAAACCCCATATAGCCTATAACCAGCGGACAATTAAGACGCTTCTAATGATATGTCATTTGTGGAATTCTGATAGGTAGTTTAGAAGTTACGTTACATACATACATAGCCTGCCAAAATCATAACCCTCCTTTTGCTTTGCCGTAGTCGGGTAAAAATTATTAATACAATATACTAAATTAAATAAGCAAATACATACATATACGTAAATAAATACATAGATACCGAACATAACAGGTAAGCAAGTAAATTAACGAAAAAGTGTTTGGTTTTGTGTATTAATTCGGTTACACATTGTATACCTATCGTGTTTGTTGTAGCTGTTCTGTTGTATTTTGGTTCAAAAATTATTTGAGCCTTTAAAACTTGTACATGACTAATATTTTGACATCTACGGAGCGTATCATTTCAGTTTCTCAGATTGTCTCGGGTCGCGTTGCTTTCCACCGACAATTATTATTCATTAGGTCCTTGTCGCAGCGTCCTTTCATTACAGGCTCGAGTCAACTCGTTATGTCTTATTCAACCCTTGGGTTGTGTATATTTTAATAAAAGACCGCCTCAAGCAGGGAAAGTTCCAGGGTAAAATAAATAAGTGAGACATTCAAAATCTTACATTCTCAGGAACAAAACTTTGGTGCAATCTGTTGCTGCGTCTTTATGATGGCTTGTTTACGTGAATGTGAGTTAAAAGTCAGATTAAAACTGATGTGTTTATTGTTTCTGTCTCTTTAAAGTTTTTTCGTTTTTGATGAATCATTCAACCATTTCTCCAACGTAAGTGCCTAGTTATATAGTATCTACATAGGTATGATAAAAATTATCATACATTCTTTTTTTATATAAATTACTAGCTTTCCGCCCGCGGCTTCGCCCGCGTGGAGTTCGGTTATATCGCGCTTTTTAGATTTCCCTCGGGAATATCAAATTTTTCCGGGATAAAAGGTAGCCTATGTTTTATCTCAGGGTCTAAAGATTGTCTGTACCAAATTTCATCAAAATCGGTTGAGAGGTTTAGGCGGGAAAGCGTAACAGACAGACAGACAGACAGAGTTACTTTCGCATTTATAATATTAGTATGGATAAACTAGTGCTTGACCGCAATTCCGCCTGATGGTAAGCAGTGATGCATGCAGCATGTTACGTGGGTAACAAATGTCTTGCCATGGCGCCTCTGCCGGGCGGGAACAAGCGGGGTAGACCAATGAAGTGCACACACCATCGGATGCTAGAGATCGTGCGAAATGGAGGAGTAAGTGTAGGAAAGCGGACCCTGGGCTCCAACGCGAAATACGCTGAGATGATGATGATGGTAAGCAGTGATGCGATCGTTGATGTAAAGCACAAGTCACAATATGGTTTCCACTGCTGGGATAAATGTAATGTATCACACTGGTTAGGTCCTGTACCCTAATTGCATAACACACTCTTCCTCTTATTTTAAGTAATTTTAAAGCATATTGCTAATCCATTTCCCCAATATGACTACATAGTATAGAACAAAGTTACTTTCTCTTTCTCTATATCCCTATGTATGTATGATTACATGTTTAAAACTTCGTAATGGATTTTGATGCGGTTTTTTTAATAGATAGAGTGATTAAAGAGGAAGGTATAATAACATCTCTTAAATATTGGAGAAATACTATTATTTTTGAGGTTTCTAATGTGATGTCGTAAATAATTGCATTTTTTCCGCGTTTGCAGTGAAACGCAGGCTGAACCTACATATTAAAAAGGCTTACAGAAAAGTCCGCGATGGTATATGTCTATCTCTATACAATATGTAAAGAAAACCCTGTCCGATCCGTGAAGGTATTGTTAGGTATCGATAACTGATTCTACTAATGCCCACAAAGACAGGGTTAACTTAAAAAAAAATCCCCCTAAAAAAATAAATATTATTTCGCAAAAAGAGGTAACTTAATACATGTGCGGTGAGCAACCCCTTCCGCGGGCGGCGGGGGGCAGGGCACGCCGCACCTGTGATGTGTTCGCGTCGCTATTCGCTTATAATAATACCGGTGTTGTTACTTTTTTAAAAATTACCAAATTTCGGGGAAATTGGAATTAATTCCCGGGAAAAAAGGATTATTTCAAAATTCATTAGTATTGTTACTATGATGATTATGTAAAATTTTATATTATATTTGGTCAAGTGTTTACCTAACCTTTATTATCCTTATGGGTCGGACAGGGTTTTCTTTACATTTTGTATAAATATTTCATAATCCCACAATAACATATTTTTATCAATTACTTTTTACGACAAATATTGGCTAAATTTAGAAGCGATTTTAACCAATACAGCATTAATCCTTATCCAATGTAATACATTGTTGATTTAATATAGTTCTATATCATATGATTTAAATAAATATTTTCGAAGATATTACAGATTTAAAAATTGCGGGACGTCGCGTTTGCCGCGGTACCGATCGGCGGCGCCGGGCGGCGGAAGCGGCGGGCCGGTATGTTTTTTATACAACTTTTACAGTTTTTTTTGTAATGATCAGCATTGCACCCGTGCGAAGCCTGGGCGGGTCGTTAGTATGTTATATAAAAGCTGTTGCTCAACAATGTAGACAAAGTAATGAATGTTGTTGAACTGTCACAATGAAACCCATTGCTACTGATAGTGTGTTACGAAATTGACAGCCTCCGTGGCGTAGCGGTAGCGAACGCGGCCGTTGCGTAAGGAGGTGTGGGTTCGATCCCCGCACAGTGCAAGTATTTGTATGCATGAATATGAATATTTGCACTGGTCTGGTCGTGCCTCGGAAAGCACGTTAAGCCGTTGGTCCCGGCTGCCATACGAACATCTAGTGGCAGTCGTTACGGGTTGTTGGAGTCCTCAAAAGTCTAACAATTGGTCTAACTGCAATGCTTAGATAACGCCTTCGGGTTGTGGAGGTCAGACGGCAGTCGCTTCACGGAAAATATCGAAGTTTAGCCAAATTCAGCAATTAGACTGGTAAAGCGGACCCCAGACTCCAAAGCTGAAAAAGCTGCGGATGCGACTGGGATTAACGCTGAGATCATGATGATGAGTGTGTTACGAAATTATCCTCTGCGGATTGGTGGATTTCATATATTTTAAAATTTCTGGTTCTAAGACATGCCACTTTCCACACCCTCCGATTTTGTGCGTTTATCTGGATGTAGGTATGTTCCGGGTTCTGAAATTTGGAAACCCGAAAGTTTATAACCAGGATTAACACATAAATTACTTTTAATCCCGGCACGTTCCCCTGGGATATTTTCCGATATCTACACAATTACAGTTGTGGGCAAAAGCTATAAATAATATACAATATGTAAAGAAAACCCTGTCCGACCCGTAAGGATAATAAAGGTTAGGTAAACACATGACCAAATAAAGTATGAAATACATAATCATCATAGTAACAATACTAATGAATTTTGAAATAATCTTTTTTTTCGTGAATTAATTCCAACTTCCCCAGACCAAATTCTGCACGCGGTCTGCGGTCGCATCGCTATTCGCTCATAATAATGAGCGAATAGCGATGCGACCGCGTGCCGTGCCCCCCTTCGCCCGCGCATGTATTGCCTACCGCACATATATTAAAGTTACCTACCTCTTTTTGCGAAATAATATTTATTTTTATGGGGATTTTTTTTTAAGTTTAGCCTTGTACGCATTAGTAGAATCAGTTATCGATACCTAACAATACCTTCACAGATCGGACAGGGTTTTCTTTACATAATGTAGTTATAGATTATGCTGTATAAAACAGTAAATTCTAGGCAAATAACTAGGCACACTAGGCGATAATGGGGAAATAGCTTGGTTACTAACGCTAAATTAATTAAAAGCAAAAGTTAATTAAGAAGTTATATTAAGCTAAAACTAAACAAACGTGTATGATGAAATTAATTGGCCTCTATAATAATACGTCCGTACATTATTACACTCACTTATCTATCACACATAATCTACATATATTATATAACCTTTTTATATCAATCCCTTCGAAATATGCGGATAAAAACTGATTCTATATATTGATCGTGCTTTTAAATATGAGTGTAAAATTCTATATACAAATCCGTTCTGTAGTTTTTACGCGATAGAGTAACAAAATATGAATGACTATTTCTTAAAATATCAATCCTAACCTTAACTCTGAAATACATATAATGCGATTATAAATTTATTTGTTTGTTACCTTCGCGCATCTAATTCACTGATCCTATTAGAGCTGAGAGATTGCCAGAGGAAAAAATATAGGCTACCTTGCAACCTGACAGTGATCTGATAATTGTAAAAAAAATAAACTTCCCCTTTAAGTTGGTATACCTATACCTCTGCCTATGTTATGTTGATGAAATTTCAAATTCACGCTCTAATCTTTTTACGCTTAGAAACATGAAATCGGAACAATATTGCTTTGCATAAATCCCAATCGGAAAATGGTAGCGGAATCGAAAATATCTGAATTTATGGCCGGATATACGTTGAAGGTAAGCCTGGCCTATCGAAGGAATCGATTGCAAACTTTATTCAACCTGTACAAGTTTCACGATTTACCGCTTCACGAGATTTCTTGTGCTTCAGATTGATTGATGCCGATGCACTTTATCTGTTTCTTTGGCTTTAAAAGACTATTACACCGATACACAGACATTCTTCTTCTTCAGCCTATAGTTGTCCACTGCTGGACAAAGGCCTCCCCCAAGGCTTTCCACGATGTCTGGTCTTATGCTGCCCGCATCCATCAGCTTCCCGAGACCTTCACCAGGTCCTCGATCCACCTTGTTGGGGGCCTCCCTACGCCGCGTCTTCCAGTACGTTGCCGCCATTCCTGAACCTTACTGCCCCAGCGGCCATCGGTTCTACGAGCAATGTGCCCTGCCTACTGCCACTTAAGTTTAGCGACTCGAAGAGCTATGTCGGTGTTTTTGGTTCTTTTGCGGAAACTCTGAGCATAACTCCTTCCATTGCCCTTTGTGTGACTCTGAGCCTTCATATGAGACAAATTGTGAGCGACCACGTTTCAGTTCCGTAAGACATATTAAAGCTGTACTGAGTATATTTCCATAGTCACATGGGTTTCGTTTCTCCGTGGACGCAATATTTGGTTAACGCCTCTACAATGCGTAGTTCTTACGACGCTTAGCATCTATGATCCGTAGCTTCTATGCTTGTACCGATACACAGACTTATTCAAGGTGAACTGAGTATATATTCATAGTCGCGTAAGTTTCGAGCTTCTAAGATGCGTTGAAAGTACGATGCGTAGTTTTGGTAGCACCTGCGATGTGTAGAATTTGTCTACGCTGCAAGGAAGTATGGAAACACCACCAGCGTATGAACAATCCAATGTGTACAACTATAGTACATATATGTACATACTTAATAGACTAGGGACTTGAGTTTCTATTAAGTTGTTGTATAGTATCTTTGAATTTATCAATTTTTACTCGGAAACCCACGACACTCACCTAACTAAACCACCTTATCTCAGGGCCCCACTAGGAAACGGATAATTGAAATGAATTCGAATGTCACACACGACAGCCTTAATGGAAGAGCAATAAAATAGATTAGGGACTGAACATCTAAGCCAAATATTTACAGCATCGCGAAAAGGATGGGAATAGTCTCGGCGTTCCACACATTCTCAAGATAATCTATGCAATGATAATATTATTAAGTCGGATTTGGCGAGACTTGATTACCGTAACGTTTGGAGCCGTCTTTATTTGTGAATTTGTTATGAGGATGAGTGGGCTCGTACAAACGTTTATGTACTCCTGCTACGCAGCTTCTTTTATGTTGTCTTTGGTCTACATCTGATTCAGAATGTGTTTCTTGTTTCGTAATATCTTCAATCCCAGTTAGAACTGTTTTGGACAAATTTTGACAAAATCTTTTGTTAGTGCACTTTTACATGTGTTGAAGAGAAGTTGAAGACTTTTTTGTTAGTTTGAACAAGCTAATCTCTGGAAGTACTAAACAAAAAATCTTATTGCATTTGATAGACCGATTCTTGAGAAAGCTTATGGAACTATTAGGAACCGAGAAAATACAAAAACAGAATGCCAAAGTAAAAGTAATAGCGCAGACGGGTGATGCGATGCGATGTAAGTATTACAGATACGTGTACCAACCCCGGGCAGCCAGATCGTCCTTGCTGACTATCCAAACATTCTGCATTCATGAGATGGTCTCTTCTCATACCAATTCGTACCAGTGCTAGACTATTCGGTCACTTCTGTACAAATCGTACCAGGAAAAGTTAGGTGAAGTGAGTTTAAAGTAAGCTCTCAATAGTGTAAACACTTTTGTTTATTTGTATTATTTGATTTTTTGGCTGGTGCTGCGAAATGTCACCTGGCTACTTCGGATTCAGTGGAGAGGCGTGCGAAGAGGCTAATTGGCGACCCAGATTTAACTCGAAACGGTCTCCATAGCCTCTCCGCACAGGCGTAGAGTAGCCAGCGTTTCAGTCTTCTATAGGATGCATTCTGGTGAGTATGCAAGGGAATTGCATGATTTAATTCCCCCATCTCCGTTCCACCATCGGACGACCCGTCGTACGGCGACTTTCCAAGTTTCCACCCGTACGTTGTTGACACCACTACGATCCGGACGAAGCGCTTCGCTTCTTCTTTTATACTGCGTACATCGAGGGACTGGAACAATTTGCCGGCGGCGGTGTTTCCGTCACACTACAATTTGAGTGTCTTCAAGGCTAGAGTGAATACGCTCTTAAAAGACTAGCGCGCTTTACCAACAACGATCGCATCACTGCTTACCTTCAGGCGGGATTGCGGTCAAGCGCTAGTTTATAATTTATAAAAAAAAATGGTAGCTCACTCCATACTCTCTCGCGGTGAGATGTTTACAGAATCAATAACACATCAGGTTCAGTTGAAAACCAGCGTCAGGCACTATTTGTCTGTCATGTTTGGTGAACTTGGCGTTTTTGGTGCAGCCACGAGGCACATTTTGCTACCTATTGTTTAAATTGGGAGTTTTACTTTCTATTTCATTTTTATTTGTTGTTAGCTGATGTATGTTTATTCTAGACATATTCAAAAAGCAATGCAGAAAGGAAAATCATTTTTATTATAATCACTTATACAGTATTTACATATATTAAATTATTTTAATTCAAAATAGCGAAACGTATCTTAGACTTTTAATTAACACTTGCATTAGAGGCGCTGCGTAAATTATACGTTATTGTATTTTAGACGTCCGGTTTGCAACTTCCTCTTAGAGTCTTGCATAGGATATGTACCTAATAGAGCAGAGCAGCAATATTATTATTTATACATATTACATATATTTTACTGTACTGTATTTGTTAGAAAACTACCGGTCAACAAATCATCAGGGGAAGATAAAATATCTAATAGGATGATTAAAGAAGCGTGTAAAACAGCGGGTGATGCCATCTTAACTGTATATAACCGATGCATTGCTGAAGGCGTTTTCCTCGTAAATGGCGACGCGGTTTCATACGAATAATACCAAAGTGTGGTGATAAACCACCGGATGATCCGAAGTCATATCGGCCTATCACACTTCTACCATCTTTGGGGAAACTTCTTGAGCGCCTCATCGTTCCACGTTTACTACCGAACGGTCCAAAATTTCATAGTAATCAATATGGCTTCACCATCGGTAAATCAACAGTCGACGCGGCGCTTTCTGTCAGAAGAACCGTTAACCAATCGGAACACAAGTACCTACGTGATTGGTATCTTTTTGGATATTTCTGGGGCTTTTGATAACACTTGGTGGCCTATGCTGTTGTTAAAATTAAAAACCCGCGGTTGCTATAGAAACATAATATATTATCTCGTTTACTCGTACTTTATAAACGGTTCCGCGGTACTTAAGCTCGGCCATTTTTCTAGTACTAAAGCACTAACCATGGGATGTCCTCAGGGTTCAGTTGTCGGTCCTTATTTATGGAATTTGGGTTTTGATGAATTCCTCGCGATCCCGCTTCCTTGCGACTGTTCACTTACTGGTTACGCGGACGATGGCCTACTGCTCATTCAGTCAAGTACCCGAACTGGACTTGAGAACTTGGCCAATACTTGCCTAAATCTAATATCTCAGTGGGGTGATCGTAACCGCCTAGCGTTTGCGCCGCATAAAACCTATCAGCTTCTACTAAAAGGTAATCTTAAATCATTGCCTACTATTAAATTTAATAACGTTCCCGTTAAAAAACAGCAATCCGTATGCTACCTTGGTATGGTCTTAGAAAGGAATTTTTCATATATCGAACATATAAAAATAGTTGGCGAAAAAGCTAAAAAGAACTTTTATGCCCTAACTAGAGTATCCAAAGCAACTTAGGGTCTATCATTCCTAACTTTAAAAACTATATATGGAGCTACCTACTTAGGATGTATGTGCTACGGTGCACCTGTTTGGGCCGATAGGGCCAGCACAGGGGCGGCGCGACGTAAACTGCTTCAAAGCCGACGTTTGGCATTGATATTTTTATGCAAGGCGTATAGAACAGTCAGTACTGAAGCCTTACCCGTTCTGGCAGGTGTCCTTCCAGTTAATCTTGAAGTACAGCGACGTGCTTCAATGTACTACTCCGCGAGGGGGACACTAACTTTGTTACACAACGCGACCTCAATAGAATTTCTAGATTATTTAAACCTCAGACTGACGTCTGGGAGGACCTCTTATCCGAATGGCAAAGTAGGTGGGATAATTCCATCAAGGGCCAGCACCTCCATCTGTTCTTTCCATCCGTTGGCGATCGGCTGGCTAAGACATGGCTGGAGGTTGACCACTGCGTTGCCCAATTTCTCACAGGTCATGGCAACTTTAAAAGTAAACTGTATTCTTATAAACTTGTTCCTTCGCCTTTGTGTCAGTATTCTACATCGAACTGTGAGTTTGAACAGTCCGCACATCACATCTTGTGGGAGTGTATTCTTTGGCAGAATGAACGCAATATTATGTTGGATAGTGTACAAGTTACATCCGGAGTTGTTTATTATACGGACCTTGTAGAAACTAGAACTAATTTCCGTGCGTTCAGGCGCTTTTGCCATACATATTATTCATCATAGGAATCAATTGTAACAGCACATACCTACTTAGGACCCATTAACTTAATCAAATGTTATTCCGTGGTGCTTGGCAATCTGGGCTTCTCCCAGTTGCAATAATGTCCCTTTGTGCCGATTGGCCTAGTTCTGTTCTGTCTCCTGCTTATTATGGAGGGAAGTGGAAAAAATATCTTTTTCTTACTCCTCCGCTATTCTTTTCTGATTAATTTCGTTGGGGGACCCAAGAAAGTTGAATCGTTTCTCCGGGACTCGTCGAGCTTCATTGCTCGGCGTTTTTCTGGCGGTCTCCACTGTTGATTCTGGCTTTCAGGAGTTGCAGTGGGTTGGGAACAGTGTGGCGGGTTTTATACTTGTTTTTAAAACTGTATTTCTAATGTGTACTACAATCCTTTATATTATGTAAATAAATAAATATAATAGTAACACACCAGTATCGGGAACAGGGTCCAAGGCGGTCAGTTCTTCAGAGAGAGGAACCTCCTGACAATGCGAGTCATGTCCAGAAGTACCGCTTTCCGAATCAAGCCCTAGATCCATCTGCCTAACGAGAGCCTCCTGAGGTGTTGGTTGAGGCTCTTGGCTATTAAGCCCTTGACTATCACCACTATTGGTACAATGATTGTTGATTCTACTTCCCATATGTCGACAACCTCGCGAGCCAAGTCGAGATACTTGATTTGTTTATCTTTCTAGGTTTTCACGAGGTTCTCATCATGCGGGATTTCAACAATCATTGTACGATGCTATAATCGATCCACCATCACTATATCAGGCTTATTGGCAACAATAGTCCTGTCAGTGATGATGGATCGATCCCAGAACAATGTGATATCGCCTTGCCTGATATCGTTTTCGAAATATCTATTAAATATAAATATATACGGACAAATTACACAGATTGAGCTAGCCCCAAAGTAAGCTCGAGAGTTGTGTTATGGGATACTAACTCAACGATACTATATTTATAATAGGTACATATATAGATAAACATCCAAGACCCACGCCAATCAGGAAAAGATCGTTTACCATTATGACCTGGCCGGGGATCGAACCCAGGGGCTCCACCGTCGCAGGCTGTGGAGCCCCTGTGTTGACCACTGCGCCACGGAGGGCGACAAACGATTGAATTGACATTTTACTTCGTTTATTTAAGGGGGAACTCTAGCGGTGCTTTGTCTATACAAACGTATTCCGATGTTTTCTTTGTGGATAATGCTTTTAGAGCAATTTTTTTTCTACAATTTTATACTTCCCCTATCATTTGATTTTTCTCTGAAACTTAATTAATAAAAGAAATAGGATACTTCAAAATCGCGAAAAATAAGCTGTTCTTACCGTGATGTTCAGATGAGTATTAGACAAACGTGATAAGTTTGATTACAAAAAATAAAATAATAGAAGCATAGGTATACTTTTCGTCTAAATTTTGATATAAAAATAATTCAGATCTGTTGTGTTTTGAAAAAGAAAACAGCGGAATACGAAACGTCTTTTGGTCAACGTTTTTGTAGGGAATATCAGCCTGAGCTGCAACTGTCCTTTTCGCGGTAGAGATTAGAAGCAGCGCGACGGCAATAATTGTTTCAAATACCTATTTTCCAAATTCCTCGGCACTAGAGTCCGATCTTAAGTATATGAAGTATCTACAACTAAGCAATTGATTGCATTCCAGTCGCTCAGTGGCTGCAGTTAGGTGCAGATAAATCACGCTGGTATTTAATTACCTCTCGCAGTGAGCCTGAAACTATTCAATCTATCTAGATTACTGTTATTTAGAGCACAACTTTATTTTTTATTGTGAGCACAACTTTGTTTATTGTTGTAATTGATATTATTAACACTGCGATCTTCTATAACATTTATTTATTATAGAACGCTAACAGCATATTCATTAAATTTTGGTTCAAAAAAGTATTTAGGTAAGGTCAACCGGGGCAATTGCGTCTATGAGGCAATTGCGTCTAATCGTAATAATTTTAAATCTATTTGAGAACCTACCTCTCCTGCCATCTTGTTTTGTTTACTTTGAATAAAATACTATAACGTATAGATGGGAGGAGAGTAGGTTTTCAAAAAGATTTAAAATTATTTCGATTAGACGCAATTGCCCCCAAAGACGCAATTGCCCCGGTTGACCTTAATTAAATATATACGTATCTATTGCACCTCCATACATAACTAACTACTTTAAATAAATTATAGTTTAAAAGGACCAAAAAACAACACGCTTTATTAGCAATCGAACTAAAAATAGAAAACACATTTTTTTATCACTTCGCAGGCGATCAAGCATAGTATATGAAATCCAATATATGAAACGTTGATAGCCGGTTCGAGAGCCTGAAAAGCAATCGAATTAAAAAGTAGAAAACACATATTTTTATAGTATTGTATTTTTTCGTCACTTGATGTAATTTTTCAAGTTAATCAGACTCGCACAAATTGGTGAAAATTAAGTTAAAATATTCCGTTACATACATACAGGTGCAGCTAATAAAATTGGTGAAAATGAAGTTAAAATATTCCGTCACATACATACAGGTGAAGCCAATAAAAGCGTCTTTAAAAGGGTATATACATTCCGAGGATAAACGTCTTTCGATGATATCAAACGGTATTGGAAGGGTTTTTAATCCCTAAGTGTTCGGAAGTCGTGTGCCTGCTAGGCACCTGATAGGCTACTACGAAAGCATTTGATAATGAATCACGAGACTATGAATGCACTATGGTTTATGTTAGGTAAGAGGTTTTTATAGTCTTCCGTACTTAGCACTATTCTTTAGTAGCTTCGTCTCCGTAGGCTTTTCCCAACAAAGCGGTCATGAAATGCAACTATTGAACCATTTCCGTACTCCACTACTCAATAAGGATATTATCACGATAGCTCAGTTCTAAATGGCGTTTGCTATACTGAAAATTTTAGAATAAATAAAATTGTGAGGTATGATAATATAGTGTTTTATTCTTTTATTCTATTTCAGAATTTTTTTCTATACAAATTCGCCCCACAAATTTATTACCTATAATGTCAAAAAGATTAAAGCTCTATCGAGATCATATTGACTGGTAGGTAGTTAAGAATATAATCAATGTTTGTCGTAGAAAAAACATACTACATAAAATACACTATACGTGTAGTTGGCTGCGTCATGACATTAAATAAATAGCTTAGTAACTGATTATTTAAAATTTTCAAAGTTTTACAATTTCTAATCTAATCGATGAGACTGGTAGTCACGTCTACTTAATATTGATTTTTAGACTATGCCAACTATGCCGGTGTCAGCTTGTAGTCTTACCGGAGACAGTTGAACACCAGAATTTTACATGGAGCGACTTTCTATCTGGCCTCTACAACCCAATTATTGGGTAACATGAACATTTATTCTATTACTGGCTTTCCGCACGCGGCTTCGCTCGCGTGGAGATCGGTTATATCGCGCTTTTTAGATTTCCCTCGGTAATATAATTTTTTTCCGGAATAAAAAGTACCCTATTATTTAATTCAGACTTTAACTTTACGTTTGAAAAATTTCAAAGCAATAGGTTTAGTAGTTGCGGCGTGAAAGCGGAACAAACAAACCAACAAATCAACTTCCGATTCATAATATTAGTAAGTATTCATATATTCTTTAGTAATTCTCCTAAATGGTTAAAACCACCAACAATCATTTAGGTATAATTTTATTCAAATAAATTGTGATAGGTATCATTTTCAATTCTTACTGAAAATCTGTGTTAAAGTCATCATCATCATCATCAACCTTTTTAGCGTCCCAGCAATGGGACGATAAAAAGGTTGATTATGACGACGATCACAGGTCTTCTCTCATATAGAGAAGGATTGAGCTTAATCACCACGCTTGCTCAATGCGGGTTGGCGATTTCAGCCTTAAGTCCAGGTTTCCTCAAGATGTTTTTCTTCACCTTGTAAATCAGTCATTGGTGTCCAAGATATACTTAGAGAGTACGTACAACTTAGAAAAGTTACATTGGTACTTGTTTGACCTGCAATCGAACCCGCACACTCATACTTGAGAGGTTGGTGTTTTAACCACCAGGCCACCACGCCTTCAAATAGTACCTACTTGTTAAAATAGTACTGGCAACAAAAATTGGAATTCTTTTTGTTAGATATTTTGATAACACTGATTGACGTTCCTTTTTATCATCGGAAATAAATGACAGCTAGCTACAGTCGGGAAAATTTTCTCTTTGTTTTATTGGAGATCCATACTAATATTATAAATGCGAAAGTAACTCTGTCTGTCTGTCTGTCTGTCTGTCTGTTACGCTTTCCCGCTTAAACCTCTCAACCGATTTTGATGAAATTTGGCACAGACAATCTTTAGACCCTGAGAAAGAACATAGGCTACTTTTATCCCGGAAAAATTTGATGTTCCCGAGGGAAATCTAAAAAGCGCGATATAACCGAACTCCACGCGGGCGAAGCCGCGGGCGGAAAGCTAGTTTCCTATAAATACGTTAGAATAAACTGTTAAGTCGTGTGTTTAGTCGTGGTGGCCTAGTGGTTAAAACACCAGCCTCTCAAGTATGAGTGTGCAGGTTCGATTCCATGCCAGGCAAGTACCAATATAACTTTTCCAAAGTTATATATACTTTCTAAGTATAACTTGGACACCAATGACTGAAGGTGAAGGAAAACATCTTGAGGAAACCTGGACTTTATAAGTGTGAAATCGCCAACCCGCATTGAGCAAGCGTGGTGATTACGCTCAATCCTTCTCTGTATGAGAGGAGACCTGTGCCCAGCAGGGGGATGATAAAAAAGGTTGATGATGAATATTGTAACGTAATATATAAAACAATACATAATTCACTGTCAGCAATGCCATACAAAAAATTTAACATTAATTACCTATACTAACAATTTCTTGTGGTAATTAGTTTTCGTTTAGAAAATGATCTAAATGCATCTCATGAAACGTCAGAAACATGCACGGCATTCTCCTTTAGTATTTGAAGCGTTTCGTACGTTCCTAACTCCTGCTTCAACTAACAACTAAATCCATTTACTCGGTAGAGTACTCCGATCGGTAAATATAATATCGAGTAAAATTCTCGGTTACTCTGTAAAACTTTTACAATGTGAATCTCGACTAATGAATATCTGAGCTTTGTCTGTGAGCAGTTAAGATCAAAGCAAGTCCAATCCAGCCATTGTATGTACGGTAATGACAAATACAATTCCTTTGTGCATCGTTGAGTAACTTCATTGTGATATCTGCGGGCGTATGCAGATATCCGACTGTCGTCCTGTATTCCCTGTAGTTTATTTAATTTTATAGATTTACTGTCGGTCGTAAATCTCTAAAGTGGATTTCGATGTTATTTTGGCAGATTCATGAATTTATGTCGGTTTTTAACACAATTATTGTAGGTGTCACCTTTCTACGTATCTGCGCTGCGCGGTTTTACCCGCGTAAGTTTCGATATGTTTTTTTACATGCTCCACTCCTATTGATTGCAGCGTATAGCAAATATAGCGATAGCATACAGTGATAGCAAATATAGCCTAAAGTCTTCCTGGATTAATGGGCTATGCAACGCAAAACGAATTTTTCAAATCGGACCAGTAGTTCCTGAGATTAACGCGTTCAAACAAACAAACAAAAAAACAAACTCTTCAGCTTTTATATGTTAGTATAGATAACACTTAAAGTTTATTTTGAGTTGGTTTACGCTCAAATCTCTGGAGCGATCATTCGGATTTGAAAATTTCTACTACATTTGATACCCATTTTTAAACATCACGTTACGACCCTTAGGTCCGTATTACAGAACCTCACACAAACCTCAAGCTTTACTTAAATCTCGTTTGAAGCTATTTGATTGGTTGAAACTAGTCTCAAGTAATGCTATCTAGAGTAAGGTTCTGTAATACAGTCCTTAGTTGCCAAACAAAAAGGCAAATGATTATGAAGGGTGCTAAGTGAAAACGAAATAATATCGAGAACAAGAAAATTTTATACTGACAGAGAGACTAAATTTAATTTCTAAATTTTTTTTTTCAGAGAGAGAAAATTTTATACTGAGAGTTGCCCATGTATATCTTGTTGCTTGATTTTCCACCGTAATGCTGTATTTTTGTTTGCATCAACTGTGAATTTCTCTCAACGACCACTCAACCATTTTATACTAAATTAGCATTTTCAGCGCGCATTCCATCCATACTAATATTATAAATGCGAAAGTAACTCTGTCTGTCTGTCTGTTACGCTTTCCCGCTTAAACCTCTCAACCGATTTTGATGAAATTTGGCACAGACAATCTTTAGATCCTGAGAAAGAACATAAGCTACCTTTTATCCCGGAAAAATTTGATGTTCCCGAGGGAAATCTAAAAAGCGCGATATAACCGAACTCCACGCGGGCGAAGCCGCGGGCGGAAAGCTAGTACCTAATATTTTCTAGTATAAAATATTTCTCTTTCTGTAACAATATTTGACATGACAATGACGTGTTGCGATCTTCACGGACTTATGGTATAAAAGAAACCCTAATTGTATTTATTTGTTCATGCGACGATGACATTAGGGGGAAAAGCGCCCTATGGACATTCTGTTATGAAATAAGGTGATGTATTGCGTTTAGGAAGGCCTTTATTTACTAAGAGTTTCATTCATTACGCAGACCGAAATGATGGGACTTTGCCAACTATTTGTTAGTGTAAGTATACTAATAAAATAGTTCCGTGACTGATAAACAACGCTTTTCATGAATCACAAAAGGTATTAATTTAACAATTGTGTTTTAGACCCATTTGGTGTCACAGTTTGTTCATTGGGTATTTTAAAGCACTACAATTTAATAAGGATCTGGAGTAGATCTGATGATGGAGCCGGGAGACAGGCGAGGGAACTCCTCAACGATTTATAGCAGCTACCTTGTGTTTTTGCTTGAATAATTTGTATTGATAAGAACCTTACACCTAGATAGGTGGTGACTGTCATTAGGGAGCTGATGATGATGACAAAGGTCAGTTCAGGAACTACTCAACGATTTACAGTATGGATGGATTATATGGATGTGGATTATAATAAAAGTCTGCAGTAGATCTGATAATAAAGACCATAGACAGTCGAGGGAAATCCTCAACAATTTACGGCATTTAAGTTTAATGTAGGACAACCACTAGCCACTGCTACTGGCCACGCTGCTGCGACAATCAAAAAAATCAGGAGACTAATTTAAGTCGCGTAATCGTGTCATCTCTAGCAATGCTCATACATTTAGTTCAGTCCCAGAGAAATTTTATAAAAATCAGTCCAGTAGTTTCGTATTTAAACCATAATTACGGGTAAAAATTCAAGTACACAAAATGCGTCGTTTGCTCGCTAGCCTATTCCCAACTATGTTGGCGGCAGCGTTCAGTCTGGCCGGATGCAGCTGAACAGTACTTTTTGCAACTAAGAATTCTAAAATATTTTTTTTTTCACAAAAAAAAATCAACCGACTTTTAAAAAAAAACACCACTAAGTGAAAAATAACTAATTTCGGAAGTCGGTGGCAAAAACGAATATTATGCAAAACCAAAGACACCATGATCGTGACCATGTGTATTCGTTTTTGCCACCGACTTCCGAAATTAGTTATTTTTCACTTTGTAGCGTTTTTTTTTGGGAGTCGGTTGTTTTTTTTTTAACAAGTTTTTTATTCTTTTAAACTATTATTTTTATCTGTTTGCGTTCTGTGTCATATTATCACTTAAATAATTTTTGTGTAATAGTTGTAAGTTCTAATAATATTACCGTTAACTTTTTTTATACATAATAAAAAATATACGCATCTGGACCAAAACTCCTATAACGCGGCTAATTGACAAGGTATGTATGTTAATTACACTTAACAATAAATCGGCCTGACTGGCTGGTACATTTTACAGGGTACAAGCGGCGTAGACATGCGTTAAATTAAAAAAGAAACATGTTATTCAGGCAAAACAAAATTTTATTTTTAAAAAAATTATGAAATCACAATACTGCATCAGCAGTACAATAGGGATGTATCCTAGGTATGAAAATCAAAAAAATAATTAGTCCGTTTTATAGACAATTAAAAAATTTAAGACCCGTATTTTTTATTTTGTCGAAATTACCAAAAACTACTGAGATATAGAGTATTAAACTTACGGAGTGGGGGCTAATTACATAATGCCGTGGTATATTTTGTGACACGGCGTGACGTCATGCGACATTTCAAATCAATATATCTTCCTAAGTTTTTGAATGAAAGAAAAAATAAAAAATACGTGTTCAATATTTTTTATAAATCTATCTGATGGACATTAAATTATTTTTTAGGATACAACCCAATTGCGTAACCCACTCTCAGTAGCAATGGTCTTAATTTGAACAGCTCAACAACATTCATTACGTTTTTTTTTTTTGAACAATATTACGTAATTAAGGCGCAGAATGAATATGTACAGAAGTTCAGATTTCGAATTATATAACCTTCAAAATCTAGTCGCAGTGTCGTCTCAGCGACATACAAATGTCAAAAACTTGTCAGAACGTAAAGAATTTCAATATTTTTTTGACAGATTGAGACCGACATTAGACTGTAAACGTTCTTAAGTTACGTAAATTTCCCGTCAGAATAAAATAAACAAACGTGTTGATACAGAATAGAAAAAAAGTCAAATTACAAGGTTAATAAAATACATTAATAGCGATTACGTAAGTGACTCAGGAAATGCAATGATATTCCACGGATATAATTCTGTAATGAGCGCTGAAAGGGTTCCCTTTGCAAGGACAAATAAATTGTTTATCAAAGGTAACATTTCACTACCTTTCCCTACCATGTACCCTTTTAATTATTACCGACTGCCAGAATTTCATTTTCAGGAATGCTTAATTAACGACTTAAGGTGCCTCGGAAAGCACGTAAAGGCGTTGGCTGTCATTCGTAGATCTGTAGCAGTTGTTACGAGTCTTCAGTGTGGCTACCATAAGTTTACATTACGAGACTCGATCGTCGATATCGAGCGCGTTTGACTCATCGATTGACCCGCTTCATGGTTGTAAGAAATCTCAACCAATGAGAGCGTCAAACGCGCTCGATATCGACGATCGAGTCTCGTAATGAAAACTCATGGTAGCCACACAGAAGACCAAAACCCTGTTACCCAGTAACTGGATTGTGGAGGTCAGATAGGCAGCCGCCCTATGTAAAATACTGGTATTCAGCTGAATCCGGATAGACTGGAAGCTGACTATAATATAGTTGTAAAAAGGCTGGGCAGATGATGGTGATGATGATGAATGCTTAGAGTTATTTTTTGTTTTGACAAATAGATAGAATATATACATCGATCACTTATATACTAGATACACAGTCTCGAACAAAACTCTTATCAAAAATGGCGACAAGTATTAAGCAATCTAAAGTAGTCAAAATAAATATACACTAATTTAAAATCAACCTTAAGTGCAGTGTATAAAGTTCCTATCGCAAAGCAGTACAAAAAGCCATTATTTTTTACGACCGAGTCTGACATCAAACCAAATTCAGCCTTACCCGCATGCATTAAAGTCAGAATTATAAAGTAAATACTAAATGAAAGAAGCACCCAAGTGCTGCGTTGTGCGCTTGTTCAGTTCAACCATTTTTTTTTACGCTGATTGTGAATGTAGTATATAAGTGATCGATGAATATATACCAAATAACATAACAAAACATGAACACTGTAATCTTAGAAGCGTTAAGCAGTTTTTCTATATTCAATATTCATGTCCGTTTCTTTACTAAGTATAATTATATCAGGAGGACGGAACGGTAATTTTCCAGTTGGCATGTATCACGGGATCAGCGGACGGATCTCAACACACTTATGTTAAAATGTTTAGCTATTGAAATTGGGTAAGAAAATAATCAGATTATTGTTTCCACCCACCGAGGTTGTCGACATGTGGTGTTTGGACTCAGTGATTCTTGTGTCGACAGTGACTGCCAATAGGTTTGAGAGCCTTCTCTGGTGTTTTTAAGGGGGCTCTCGTTGGGCAGTTGGAGTCTGGACACGTCTGGCGTTGTTAGGAGGTTCCTAGTCCTAACCGGTTTAACTTGGACCTTGTTCAGGATACCGGTTTCCTACAATTTTTTATTAGAATAATTGTCGAAGCTGTCAAATTTCGTCCATGAACTTTCAAGCTTTAGCGATAAAATTGAAATTCTATTGAAATAGTTAAACAGGTTGTAGAAACTTGATATGCAGGCGTCTGTACCAAGCCGCAATAATTAAGTATTTAACGTAAGAGGGGAAAACACGCCCTCCCTTACTGTTTGCTTAGTAAATATGTTAATTATATACACATTTTCGGCTCTTGCTTTAATTTGAATTAACGAATTAAAGGTTTCATCCATATTCATCATCATCAACCTTTCATCGTCCCACTGCTGGGCACAGCTCTCTTCTCATACAGAGAAGGATTGAACGTAATCACCACGCTTGCTCAATGCGTGTTGGCGTTTTCGGACATGTTCAGGTGTTCTCAAGATGTTTTCCTTCACCGTTTAATCAGTCATTTGTGTCCAAGACATACTTAGAAAGTACATATAATGTAGAAAAGTTACATTGGTACTTGCCTGATTTGGAATCGAACCCGCGCACTCATACTTGAGAGACTAGTGTTTGAACCACTAGGCCACCACGACTACGACGACGACGACATCTACATATATTAGTACTTCATTTACATGGTCTTCATAAGATCAGCCCCCTTATCAGCGAACACATTTTTGTCAAATGATTGCGACTAGTTGGGTTCGTTTGGACCGAAAGGACCAATGGGCAGTCCAAACGATCCCAACTGATCCCAACTAGTCGCAACCATTTGACAAAAATGTGTTCGCCGATTAGGGGGCTGGTCAAGATTTGTTTGGACTTTAAAAGAGACGGTGACCTCTGAGTTTGTTTCGGCCTTTCTTGTCAGAGTAGTCAGATAGGAAACGCCGACTATTTTCCGGGTCGGAAATCATCAAATGATGTGGAAGCGCGTGTCAGACTAGTACTGACTGAAAACAACCCGTGTTCTTTCCTTGTGCACCATGGGGGCGAACAGTGGCCCTGGCAAAATAATGGCGATCTCATCCAGTTTTTAAAATATGATCGACGTGTGCAAACCTCCGTCATCATCATCATCTCAGCGTTAATCCCAGTCACAACCAAAGCTTTTTCAGTTTTGGAGTCTGGGGTCCACTTTACCAGTCTGACTGCTGATTTAGGCTAAACTTTGTTAAACTTAAACTGTCTGGCCTCCACAACCCAAAGGCGATATCGAAGCATTGCAGTTAGACCAATTGTTGGACTTTCGAAGGCTCCAACAACCCGTAACGACTGCCATTAGATGTTCGTAAGGCAATCGGGATCAACGGCTTAACGTGCTTTCCGAGGCACGACCAGACTAGTGCAAATATTCATATTCCTGCATACAAACATGGTGACCTAGTGGTTAAAACACCAGCCTCTCAAGTATGAGTGCCCGGGTTCGATTCTAGGTCAGGCAAGTACCAATGTAACTTTTCTAAAGTTATATGTACTTTCTAAGTACATCTTGGACACCAATGACTGAAGGTGAAGGAAAACATCTTGAGGAAACCTGAACTTTATAAGTCTGAAACCGCCAACCCGCATTGAGCAAGCGTGGTGATTATGCTCAATCCTTCTCTGTATGAGAGGAGAACTGTGCCCAGCAGTGGGACGATAAAAGGTTGCTGATGATGATGACGATGATGATGCGTACAAATATTTGCACTGCGCGGCGAAACCGCGCCTCCTTGCACAGCGGCCGCTTTCGCTATCGCTACGCCACGGAGGCTGTCAAACGTCGACGTGGGCAAACATACAGAAAATAAATACTTTACACAATTATTAATTCGTCCATAATATATTTATGTGCTGTACAAGGAATTACTTGTATAAACAATTAATATTTTAATTACTATTAGTCAGGAAGTGTAACATTGAATGTTGACAATGTGACAAGTGAATCAATTAGACTTAATGATAGATTACGTCATTGTGTATACAGATTAATCACCGGAATTACTGAGCCAACGTCTTTAAGAACCTAGTAATGTCTGAATCTAAAAGTGTTTTATTCTGCTGTTGTAATAAGTACGTACATAAGTGAGACTGAGTTATATTTCTTTGTGTGTTTGACGGAGGATAATTCTGAAACTAATCGACCTGTTTTTGTTTATATAAGTGACAGAATCTGATAAACATAACCATAAGTATTATTTCGAAGAAATAATAAAAAATAATCCGTATACTATTTCATAAATATTAAAATTATTATAAACAACAAATAACCACAGTATAAAAATCATACAGTAGGTCGACCGACGCCTTTGATCGCGTGTAAAATTCCGACATCGTCTAGCTAGACAGTAACGCATCGGCCAGGGTTGTCACAAATAAACAATATTTATGAAATTATTTCTTTATTGCAGATCAATATCTATAGCTGTATTGTATTTAATTAATTTGCTATTTTTACTAAGGGAACAACTCGAGACAGATTTAAGTTATTTAGATGGCATTTTCGTAACCAGCACCCCCATTCCACCACAGAATTAACACCCATATCATATGAATATACATTTAAATTGGCGTCCGCCATCTTGGATTTCAAAAAGGGTGGCTTTTTCGTAACAAATACCCCAATTATACTCAAAATTGATACTCATATCAAATTATAAAACAAACAAATAAAAAAACAAACACGCGTTAGCCCTTAATGATAGATACCGAGCTACGAACATCGTTTTGTTCGCAGCTCGGGTGCCGCTTACCTGCTGTCTCGTCCTTCACACCCCGCACGATTGCTCTGTCTAGACGTCTTCGTTGGACGACTGTATGATTTTTAGACTATGATACAACGCAACTATTTCCACTAGGTAGGTACTACATTAAAAGACTTACTTAACAAAGGACAAAACACAAAATCTTTTTGTGTTGTGGTCACTAAGCGACGAAGTAGGTACTCGTCCGTGTCGTTGTCATCCGGTAACGTGCGTGAAGACAACCAATATTGTTATGTTGAATTATTTACAAAGTATCTAAGATAGGAAATAAGTATATAACTTTATTAGTAAGATACATATATTTAAAAAAAATAAGCTTTTTACGGAACTTAAAACTTCTTAAAGTTCTTGGTTACGTGGGTAACAAATGTCTTCCCATGGCGCCTCCGCCGGGCCGGAACAAGCAAAGTAGACCAAAGAAGTGCTGGGTTGACGTTGTAAGAGTGGAGGAAAATGGAGGCGTATATGTAGGAAAGCGAACCCCGGGCCCCAACGCGAAAGCCGCGGGTGCAACCGGGATTATTCGCTGAGATGATGATTTAAAAAAATAAACTTCTCCCCACCCTAGTACCTACTGCTACATCGTGAATGCGTGGGTGGTAGTTGTTCCGGGTCAGCTGTTTGTGTATGTCAGTACATACACAACCAACTGACCCGAAACAAGTACCTGTAGGCCATACAAATATTTGTTCCCCAACCCGTGACACGCAACACGGCAGTTGGGGCTCAGTTACTGCGCCAACCATGTCATCTTACCAAATATTGATTAAAAAAAAAAAAAAAAATTAAGAATAGGGATGTAGGTATCCAAGGTATGAGAATCAAAAAACATACAAGAACTAACATATATACAGAAGCAAGAAATCATATAAGTGAAGCTAATAAAAAACATGTAAATATATTCAAGAATAGGGATGTATCCAAGGTATGAGAATCAAAAAAATAATTAGTCCCTCCTAAAGATAATA
The DNA here is from genome assembly GCA_017933935.1 of Sesamia nonagrioides. Lineage (NCBI taxonomy): Eukaryota > Metazoa > Arthropoda > Insecta > Lepidoptera > Noctuidae > Sesamia > Sesamia nonagrioides. The sequence goes on from JADWQK010002063.1 coordinate 3,801,042, forward strand.
AAAAAATAAGACCCGTATTTTTTATTTTGTCGAAATTACCAAAAGCTACTGAGATATAGCGTATTAAAGTTACGGAGTGGGGGCTAATGACGTCACGCCGTGGTACAAAATATACCACGGCGTGACGTCATGCGACATTTCAAATCAATATATCTTCCTAAGTATTTGAATGAAAGAAAAAATAAAAAAAAGTGTTCAATATTTTTTATAAATCTATCTGATGGACATTACATTATTTTTTAGGATTCAACCCAATTTCAGTAAATAGAGTCCACTAATACTGAAATTATTGAATAAAAATCTTTAGAAAAGGTTAACTAGTCTTTAAATTCGTGTCATTCACCCCGAGCCCAGTTCACTGGAAGCAGTTAATGTTCGGCGGTGAGCTCAAACTGTTTTATCCGGATTATCCGGGCAAAGCGAATTATCCGTTCGAATCGGTGATTACCGTATGTTACTTTACTTACGGGTATTCTGCTGAAACCTGTCTGAATGTAGGTAGTTTTGTACCTACAATATGTTGTAGGTACAAAACTACCTACATACATCTTCTTGAGAGACCAGGTTTGAGATTGACATGGTAGAGATTATTCATTGAGTCGGACAGAGGCGGACATAATGCCTTAGGCATTCTCTACCAGTCAACCACGGGTGGTGAAGAGATTAAATGGAAGGTTCTTAAGTTGAAAACAATGACAGGAAAAAAAGCTCTTAAAATTAGTTAAACAAATACAAATACCAAAATAAATACCTACTTATCTTTACTAATATGTAAAGCTGAAGAGTTTGTTCGTTTGTTTGATTTTTTTTGCGTTCGATAGCCCATTAATCCAGGAAGGCTTAAGGCTTTATCACATCTCGCTGCGACCAATAGGAGCGGAGCATAACTAAACCACGCGAACGAAGTCGCTGGCGGCCGCTAGTAAAAAATATAAAACTTAAACTTGGGAGAGATGTGCTGAGATGACTCAACCCAAATTGTTGAGAAAATAACTCTGCAAATTAAGTGCAAATCGACTGGTGGCCTAACATATCAAAAAACTAAACTAAATTTAAATTCAGCGTATCTTTTCTTTCTGTTTTTTAAGAAGAGGACGGAAGGTAAATATTAGTTAAAAAGAAGCACTGAATTTAAATTTAATTTAGTTTGTGACATATACAATATGTAAAGAAAACCCTGTCCGATCCTTGAAGGTATTGTTAGGTATCGATAACTGATTCTACTAATGCCCACAAAGACAGGGTAAACTTAAAAAAAAATCCCCCCAAAAATATAAATTTTATTTCGCAAAAAGAGGTAACTTAATACATGTGCGTTAAGCAACCCCTTCCGCGGGCGGCGGGGGGCAGGGCACGCGGCATCTGTGACGTGGCCGCGTCGCTATTCGCTTATAATAATACCGGTGTTGTCACTTTTTTAAAAATTACCAAATTTCGGGGAAATTGGAATTAATTCCCGGGAAAAAAGGGTAATTTCTTAATTTATTAGTATTGTTACTATGATGATTATGTAAAATTTTATATTATCTTTGGTCAGGTGTTTACCTAACCTTTATTATCCTTTTGGGTCGGACAGGGTTTTCTTTACATATTGTACTTACAGATTATTTAGATGTTGATTACAAAATATTTTTGGCAAGTATCCTAACAAATATAAATAAATATTTTTTTTTATTTCTCAGCTTTGTACCTAAATATTTTTATAATATTTTGCTTAATACTAAATTGTACTGATGTGTAATTTGCCTGAACACCTAGTTCAGGCAAATAACTTGTGCTTCAGGCGTAAAAATGCTTATTATAATTTTTTATTTTGCAATAAATCAACAATACACAGGCATAACGGAAGTATACAGTGTAGTATCGTATTGCTTAAAGAAAACAGTAGGAGCACGAATGGCTTTTCTCAACGTTTTAAACTACATACTACTGGGTAACTTTTTGTGACACGAAACTGCATAAAAGGAATTGCATAGCAGTTTAAATTGCAGTTTTGGAGTCGAGGGTAACCATAGGGTAATTAACTCAATTGTTGACAGAATTTTCTCCTTTGTCATATCTAAAATTTCTCCATTCCTTTTATTTTTAAATTAAAAATGTATCCAGTTACTTTGCAATTCGATTAGGAAACTATTTATTGGTAATTTGTGGAATAGAATGACTTCTGTGACACCCTTGGTCTATGCTCTTTATCAGCGAAAGTGCTAGGACGTGGCCAAGGGCAGGCATTTTGGGGGACTTTTTTTTTTTGGGGACAAAACCCGCCACACTATTCCCAACCCACTGCAACTCCTGAAAGCCAGAATCAACAGTGACAGTGGAGACCGCCAGAAAAACGCCGAGCAATGAAGCTCGACGAGTCCCGGAGAAACGATTCAACTGTCTTGTCTTGCAACGAAATTAATCAGAAAAGAATAGCGGAGGAGTAAGAAAAAAAAATTTGGGTGACTGTCTTATGTTATACTAGCTTTCCGCCTGCGGCTTCGCCCGCGTGGAGTTCTGTTATATCGCGCTTTTTAGATTTCCCTCGGGAACATCATATTTTTCCGGGATAAAAGGTAGCCTATGTTCTTTCTCAGGGTCTAAAGATTGTCTGTGCCAAATTTCATCAAAATCGGTTGAGAGGTTTAAGCGGGAAAGCGTAACAGACAGACAGACAGAAAGACAGACAGACCGACAGACAGACAGAGTTACTTTCGCATTTATAATATTAGTATGGATTGACGTTTAAAAAGTGCTGAATGTCAGGATAATTTTAATAAATGACTTTTGATTTTTATTTATAAGTATCTCCTGAAAATACAATCATAGCTTTTAATCGACATGCTTTGCAAACAGAGTGATCATAGAATGAATTAAAGTAAGCATATGCAGCGTGATTTTTCTTTCATACGAAACCTGAATATAGTTAGTTTAGAATAAGCAACTGAATCGATTTCAATCATTTTTACATCATATTATATTTTTTTCCAAATACATATAGAAATCGTTGCAGTGTAGTTACCGAGTGCACAGTACAGCTGGCGTTAGATCATAATACTAGGAGCACAGTGAGACAGGCCCCTCGCACTGCGCCGTTGCAAGCGCGGGCGGGAGACCGATCATCATCATCAACCATTTGTCGTCCCACTGCTGGGCACAGGTCTCCTCTCATACGGAGAAGGACTAAGCGTAATCAGCACGCTTGCTCAATGCGGGTTGGTGATTTCAGACTTGAAAGTCCAGGTTCCTTCACCTTCAGTCATTGATGTCCAAGATATACTTAGAAAGTACATATAACTTTAGAAAAGTTGCATTGGTACTTGCCTGACGTGGAATCTAACCCACACACTCGTACTTGAGAGGCTGGTGTTTTAACCACGACTTTTGAGAACGATGCATTGACCATAATATTTTTATTGGGCCAAACAGATAACAAGCTCATAACTTAGTGATTTTTCATAATATCTTTTTGATATTTTGTACATAGACACTTTACTCAAAAATAATGGACACGTGGTTCGGGTTTCGCATAGGTATACAAAAAATAACGTTGTATATTTTTATATAATAAAACTCCCATTCAGTAGCAACTCAGAGTCTGGATTTGCGCCCAATTCATAGCATTAGGACTATTACTCGAGACATCAACACATCTGGTGAAATGTGGGTGACAGTATATAAATTTCTGCCTACCCTCTCGTGTGATACTGACGTGATGTTATGTAATGAGTTAAAATATACTTAATCAATTGTTCCAAGCTCTTGACCTAATTGTATTATAAAAACGGTCATGAAGAAAGAAAAAATGCTACATACGTACTTACATTCTAGTTACATAAGCTTTCAAAACCTCGTTAAACAAACGTAGTAACTAGTTATACCATTTATATCGATCGGCTAGTACAGTTCTTAAGTCAAGTACAGTGAGTAATAGTCGAAATGAATAATAGAGGAATGAGGTATGGGCGAATTGCCGCATTCATGTCCTTGGTTCAGGTATGTGGGAGGGTGAAATTGTTAAATGAACTGGTAAGCAATTTAAATTATTCTAACAGGGTATAATTTTATTGTTATGTGGAAAAATGAGTGAATTAAAATAAAAATTAGGGTTGGTTGTGAAAATAAACACAAAGCAATTACCTAATTTAGGAACCTATAGTGATTTTTGATTTGTATTTTTTTAAATGATTGAATTGTTTATTACTCGCCCTCGTTTATTAATGGACGTTTAGAATACCGATGAAATATACAGACATAAACTATGCTTTGTTTAAATATTATCATGCATAACGTTGCTTAGCATACCTTTCCGTGTTCAGGTTTTGAGCATTCGAAGTTCAGTCTACTTAGGCAAATATTCATCATCATGATCTCAGCGTTAATCCCAGTCGCATCCGTAGCTTTTTCAGCTTTGGAGTCTAGTGTCCGCTTTACCAGTCTAACTGCTGGTTTTGGCTAAACTTCGATATTTTCCGTGAAGCGTCTGACCTCCACAACCCGAAGGCGATATGTAAGCATTGCATTTAGACCAATTTTTAGACTTTTGAGGGCTCCAACAACCCGTAACGACTGCCACTAGGTGTTCGTATGGCAACCGGGACCAACGGCTTAACGTGCTTTCCGAGGCACGACCAGACCAGGCTTACTTAGGCAAATATTGACATGATATAATTGACACTTAGCTTAGGTTTATTTTATTTGCACCCCCTAGACGTAAACCTTTGATCAAAGGTAGGTATATCTACGCTAGGTAGAAATACTACCGATCAATAAAATATAAAAAACCGACCCAACTTGATCAAAGGTTTGTGTCGGCCGCATTTAAATCGAATCGATAGCGTTGCCCCCGCATGTTTTATTAAAAGCTAGCCTACCAAGGTAGGTAGTAGAAGTGTGACCGACCTCAGGACAGACTATTAATACGTACATGTTTATGGATAACCGCTTAAACTTTAATATTAACGGGTTACGGTTTTTTATCTACGGTTATAAAAGTAGCTATCGATTGGAATCACATTTGGAAGAGAAACCGTGGCCCTGGCCCACAGGCAAGACGAGTAGGTTTTAGTCAGTAAAAGTCTGACACGCGCTTCCCCGAGTTTAGGGTGTTCCTAATCAAAATTATATTTTCTAATGGGTACCAATCGTAGATACCTAGGGTTCAGGGTATCTACCCTGAACATTTATAAGACATGCTCATTTGTTTTTTTATAGAGTTAAGGGTGTTCCTAATCAAAATAATACTTTTTTAATGGGTACCAATCGTAGATGCCCAGCGTTCAGGGTATCTATCCTGAACGTTTAGAAGACATTTTTATTTTTTATAAAGTTTAAGATGTTCCTAATCAAAATTACATTTTCCAAACTAATCCACTTATGTAAAGTACACATTTTTTAAAACAGCGATAAAAAAAAAGAAATATATAGAGCTGCTTCTGCCAGCAAATATTCGTACAGTTTGGCCATAGCAGAGTAGTTATTTATCAACACGGTGTTGTTTTTACTGATTAAACTTTTAATCCATTTTTGAATTTTCGTTTAAACAACCCGATTCTCCAATTGTGCAATTCTGTTGCGAAAAAATAAAAAAACAACAACTTGATTGATATTTATTTATAATTGCTTTTTGTTGTTCACTCATCTGTGTTGTTTACTTTACAGGGCTTCTAGACATCGATGCACATTTCATATAGTTCATGTAGTATGTATTTAATGCGAAGTCACCTAACTTATTGTATAGAATGTTTTAATGAAAGTTTTTACTGTATTTTGTTTTTTTTTTATTCTTTTTTCTTAATTTGTATTTGTATCATTTTGCTTGTGTAAAGTTATGGGTCTTGCCTGAAATAAATTATTACTATTATTATTATTATACTTAAGTGGTGTAAAGCGCACAATGGCGCCGATTATTTTGTTCCCAAAGTAAACAAATTTTAACTTCGAAGCATTTTCTTTCTATTTCATTAAGAAAAGGATGGAAGATAACATTTTAATTTAATCCTGTAAAATTAAGATACTCCATAGACAGTTTAGATGCGATTATAAACATGGCGACCAAAAATACGTCAATTTACGTCAGGATCGGACTATTTTGACAGGTATGAACTTATGCATCTTCTGTCCTTTCCTTAATTAAATACCTATAAAGAAAAAGATGCACTGAACTTAAATTTAATTTGGTTTGTGAACAAGAAACATCGAGGCCAATACTAACTAGCTCCTTATATTTGTTCGTAAATCGGGGCCAATACTAACTTGCTCCTTGTATTCGTTCGTAAATCGGGGCCAATATTAACTAGATCCTTGTATTTGTTCGTGAATCGGGGCCAATACTAACTTGATCCTTGTATTTGTTCGTAAATCGGGGCCAATACTAACTTGGTCCTTGTATTTGTTCATAAATTGGGGCCAATACTAACTAGCTCCTTATATTTGTTCGTAAATCGGGGCCAATACTAACTTGCTCCTTGTATTTGTTCGTAAATCGGGGCCACTACTAACTTGATCCTTGTATTTGTTCGTGAATCGGGGCCAATACTAACTTGATCCTTGTATTTGTTCGTAAATCGGGGCCAATACTAACTTGGTCCTTGTATTTGTTCGTAAATCGGGGCCAATACTAACTTGATCCTTGTATTTGTTCGTAAATCGGGGCCAATACTAACTTGGTCCTTGTATTTGTTCGTAAATCGGGGCTAATATTAACTTGATCCTTGTATTTGTTCGTAAATCGGGGCCAATACTAACTTGATCCTTGTATTTGTTCGTAAATCGGGGCCAATACTAACTTGATCCTTGTATTTTTTCGTAAATCGGGGCCAATACTAACTTGATCCTTTTATTTGTTCGTAAATCGGGGCCAATACTAACTTGATCCTTGTATTTGTTCGTAAATCGGGGCCAATACTAACTTGATCCTTGTATTTGTTCGTAAATATGGACCAATACTAACTTGATCCTTGTATTTGTTCGTAAATCAGGGCCAATACTAACTTGATCCTTGTATTTGTTCGTATATCAGGGCCAATACTAACTTGATCCTTATATTTGTTCGTAAATCGGGGCCAATACTAATTTGATCCTTGTATTTGTTCGTAAATCGGGGCCAATACTAACTTGATCCTTGTATTTGTTCGTCAATCGGGGCCAATACTAACTTGATCCTTGTACTTGTTCGTAAATATGGATCAATACTAACTTGATCCTTGTCTTTGTTCGTAAATAGGTCTCTTAACTCAATAAAATTTAGCTACTGCTGTTTATTGATTTATTCATTAGATATGATCAGTTTAACAATTTAAATAAATTATATGTTTGTTCATTAGCATGGCGTGGCTTATGTGGCTGCAGTAGCCTTGTGATGATGCAGGTAACTTCACAGTTTAAAATGTTCCTATGTAAAATCTTTACGCCCTCCATTTATGGACGGTAAACGAACTCCTAACGGTTGTTCATAACACAGAAGAACAATAATATCTGGTAGGACAAAAAGCAATGCAACTGCATATCTATTTTTTGTTGCTTACAGAACAAACGTTAATGAATAATCCAGTTCTAACTGGTTTCTTTCGTCGTCGACCCGATGTCCCGAACATTGTAGATCGCCGCAACGTATGTATTTTTAAACCATAGGTCGTAGGTAGGTAGATGGCTCGTAAATAAATATTATACAATAGTTTTGTAATGACAGACGTTCGGGTTGATCGATAAGGTAAAGTTACTATTGCTGCGGTTAATAGGTGGATGGGTGACCATATTGTCATACTAAGACCCTTGATGCCTTGGAAAACACGTTAAACTGTTGGTCCAGGCTATCATTTGTAGATTTTTGACAGGCGTAAGAAGAGAGATTGTCAGGCTTTGAATAATCAGTCTAATTGTAAGATTTGTGTGGTAGGTCATTATATTGGCTGCCGGCAGAAGTTACCACCCACTAGACAAAGCGATTTCTTATGTTCCAGCATGATGTCTGGTGAAGCCGTACGGAGGACGGGTCTGAGCAATTGTGTTGCGATGTGTGTCGGGTACGATGCACCAAATGTTGTTGTGTCGGGAGTTTGGTCGTGGAGGGTTTCCAAATCAAGCTCCCTCTGGCGCAGCATCGTTGGTGGCGTTGTAGGGTTTAACATTGCATCACCTCGCTCAACTGCCGTCTTCCTTCCTGTTCACTAAGTTTTTCAAATGAATAGTATTAATAAACTAGCACGATTTACCATCAACGATTGCATCACTGCTGGTACATCAGGCGACAAGGCAGCAAGCAGGCAAGCACTAATTTATAATTATTAAAAAAAATGATTGTTGTACTCAGTAACTGGGCTGTGTATTCAGCCGCATTCGGTTAACCTGGAACTTAACCCAATATAATTGGGAGAAGGCTAGGCATGATGAGGTCGTAGGTAAGGTAGGTAGGAAACTCATAAATAAACATTTTTATACAGTTGTGTACTATGGGGAATGGAGTATGTCACACGCAAGGTCGTTGACTGTCCTCACATGAGGCAGTTTAATGACGTGACGAAAGAAATCTATAATAATCATTAAAGGCATGAGTTTTGATTGGAAACTAATACCTAACTGGAATCTAATAATTCCAACCCGTTATGAGGTAAAAGGCTGAAAAAGTGATTTTAAGTTGTTTTTTTTTTATAATGTTTTGTATATATGTATAAATAATCCTTTGCAATAGACTGTAACTAGCAACTTACTTAAATACATACTTTGGTAGGCACTAGTCAAAACATGTTTTTGCTGAACTGCGAGGCACACTTTGCTGCTATTTTTTACATGGGGATTTTATATTTTTTGTTTGGTTTTTTGTTTGGTTTTTTATTTTATTATTTATTTTGTTGCTACCTGATGTATGTTTATGCTAGATGTATTGTGTGTCTTTAAGCTGAATAAATATATTTACTTTCTTTCTTTCATGTGTTATTTTTTTCAAGAACCTATTGCTTATATCTCGGCAAACGTAGCGTGGGACGCCCCTGGGCGAGATGGAGCGACGACATCAAAAAGGTGGCTGGCGGAGAACGGCTCAGGATCGAGCTTGTTGGCGTGCCATGAAGGAGCCTATGTCCAGCAGTGGACGTGTAGGGGCTGATGATGATGATGATTGCTTATGTTCTTATCCGCATTGAGCCAGGGTGGTGGATTATAGGCTATACGCTTTGGAACGTGCAATTTAGTTTCACTTTTCTTGGACTGACCGACATTGACTTTTCAAAAGCACCAACTGTTGGTTAATCCATACTAATATTATAAATGTGAAAGTAACGCTGTCTGTTTGTCTGTCTGTCTGTCTGTCTGTCTGTTACGCTTTCCCGCCTAAACCTCTCAACCGATTTTGATGAAATTTGGTACAGACAATCTTTGGACCCTGAGAATAAACATAGGCTACCTTTTATCCCGGAAAAATTTGCTATTCCCGAGGGAAATCTAAAAAGCGCGATATAACCGAACACCACGTAGGCGAAGACGTGGGCGGAAAGCACACAATCTTTAGACCCTGAGAAAGGACATAGGCTACCTTTTATCCCGGAAAAATTTGATGTTCCCGAGGGAAATCTAAGAAGCGCGATATAACCGAAATTTACGCGGGCGAAGCCGCGGGCGGAAAGCTAGTTTGAAATAAACAATTTTGATTTTGATTTTGAGTCCATTCAGTGACACTAATAGGAGGCCTGCACTGGGAATAGCATAGGCTGATAATGAGCCCGATTCCCTTGTTAAAAAACTGAATAAAATTTAAGGTCAGAGCAGCTTTTTCATTCTATTTAATTAGGAGAAAGGGACAGAAGACAAAATGTCAGTGTAGACCTGTCAAATTAGTGCGCTCCTGACGTAAATTGACGTATTTTTGGCCGCCATGTTTATAATCGCGTCTAAACTGTCTATGGAGTATCTTAATTTGACAGGATTTCTCTGCGTGATCGAATCAGAAATGAGGAGATCCGCAGAAGAACCAAAGTCACCGACATAGCTCTGCGAGTCGCTAAACTTAAGTGGCAGTGGGCAGGGCACATTGCTCGTAGAACCCATGGCCGATGGGGCAGTAAGGTTCTGGAGTGGCGGCCACGTACTGGAAGACGCAGCGTAGGAGGCCCCAACAAGGTGGACGGATGACCTGGTGAAGGTCGCGGGAAGCCGATGGATGCGGGCAGCACAAGACCGGTCAGCGTGGAAAGCCTTGGGGGAGGCCTTTGTCCAGCCGTGGACATCTATAGGCTGAAGAAGAAGAAGAGAAACTAAAATGTTATCTTGAACCATTTTCTTAACGAAATCGAAAGAAAAAAAATATGCACAAAACTTAAAACTAGTTTAGTGTGTGAACTAGGGAATCGGGACCAATGTATGTATTTATCACCTTAATAATCATAGATCGGAATAGGTAGAGTGAATTGGGGATATTGATCGGAAACGTATACATTAATATGGACATTCCTCCGGATATACGGAATTGGTTGATTATTAAAAAAAAATATGTATAAATTATATTAAGTCGTAACACCTTATCAAACCTAAAAATAAAATATTGAAATGCATTTTCATTTTTAATGTCTGGACTTGAAAAAAGACGATGATCCCTGAGTTTGTTTCGGCTATTTCTTCTCAGAGGTAGTCAGTTAGGAAATGCCGGCTTCATCTAGTTAAAAAAATAAAATAAAAAATAAACACGACGTGTAAAAGTGATCAGTGATCCTACTTGCTTAATAAACGATTTCATTTCAATTCATTTCATTTATTAATGCTTCGATCGGAATTGAATTGTTTTTATTTTTCAACAAGTACCTAAATAATAAATTTGTTTAGTTTTGTTACCTTCCTTTAAATGAATTGAGTAGTAATAATATTGCTTATCCACGTTATTCTTTCTGTGAACATTTACGATATAAGGCGGGATTGCGACCAAGCGCTAGTTTATCCTTATTATTATTATTATAAATGGGAAAGAGAGGTTGTTTGTTTATTTTTTCCGCTTTCACGTCGTAACTACTGAACCGATTGCTTTGAAATTTTGCAGACGTAAAGTTAGAAGGATTAAATAATAGGGTTCTTTTTATCCCTGAAAAATTTGATATTCCCGAGGGAAATCTAAAAAGCGCGATATAACCGAACTCCACGAGGGCGAAGCCGCGGGCGGAAAGCTAGTAATTTATTTTTAAAAAATGGATTAGCAATATGCTTCAAAACCTATGAATTGATAGTAACAGTGTGTTGTTACGCAATTAGGCTGCTGAACTAATTAATTACCTTAGAACTTGTAACTAGTCAACCAATTAATTCTTAAACAATCACTGAAACTAGACACATTGATTGTTTGATCAAATTACTTTAATTCCTGAAAGCACTTTCATTCTAAAACCAGTTACTCGAAAAAGACTCGGCCCGTATCGAAGAAAATGTTCTTAGAAACAGTAACCTTTTTGCAGTACAATCGTATTTGCGAATTAGGTTATCGATCGGGTGCGATTTATTAGAATATTTAATTTATTGAATAAAAAATTATTCCCATTAACATTTATAGCTTTTTTTTTATAAATTATAAACTAGTGCTTGACCGCAATCCCGCCTGATGGTAAGCAGTGATGCAATCGTTGATGGTAAAGCGCGCTAATTTATTAAGAGCCTATTAACTCTAGCTTTGAAGAGACATTTCAATTGTAGTCCGATGGAAACACTGCCGCTGGCAAATTGTTCCAGTGCCTCGATGTACGCGTTATTACATTACTGCTTACCATCAGGCGGGTTTGCGGTCAAGCACTACTTAGTTGATAATTATAAAAAAAGAAATAGTGTGATCATTCAAGCTCCGTCAAATGTGATAAAAGTAACCAAATTACCATCACCTTAATTGCTTGAATAATTTTGAAGCATATTGCTAGTCCATTGCTCCATATGTTAGAGTTTCTTTTGCAACAAGTGACCTAATAGTGTGTGATTAAATAATTGGATCTTCTTCTTCTTCTTCAGCCTATAGATAGATGTCCACTGCTGGACAAAGGCCTCCCCCAAGGCCTTCCACGCTGACCGGTCTTGTGCTGCCCGCATCCATCGGCTTCCCGCGACCTTCACCAGGTCATCGGTCCAGCTTGTTGGGGGCCTCCCTACGCTGCGTCTTCCAGTACGTGGCCGCCACTCCAGAACCTTACTGCCCCATCGGCCATCGGTTCTACTAGCAATGTGCCCTGTTCACTGCCACTTAAGTTTAGCGACTCGCAGAGCTATGTCGGTGACTTTGGTTCTTTTGCGGATCTCCTCATTTCTGATTCGATCACGCAGAGAAACTCCTAGCATAGCTCTTTCCATTGCCCTTTGTGTAACTCTGAGCCTTCGTATGAGGCCCATTGTGAGCGACCACGTTTCAGTTCCGTAAGTCATCACTGTCAACACACACTGGTCAAAGACTTTAGTCTTGAGACACTGTGGTATCTTGGACGACGAGAAGATGTAGCGTAGCTTCCCGAACGCTGCCCAACCGAGCTGGATTCGCCGAGACACCTCTTTCTCGAAGTTGGACCTACCTAGTTGGACTGTTTGTCCCAGGTATACATACTCGTCAACAACTTCGAGTGCAGAGCAACCAACTACAATTGGAGTGGGTGCGACATGAGAGTTCGACATGATCTTCGTCTTATCCATGTTCATTTTTAGACCCACTTGTTGGGAAGCTCTGCTGAGGTCATTGAGCATTTTGCCCAAGTCTTCCAGGGTCTCAGTCATGACCACGATATCATCTGCGAAACGGAGATTAGTGATGTAAGGAGCTTGAAGACATCTTCCAACGCAGCAGTGAACAATTTAGGAGATATGACATGTCCTTGTCTCACTCCACGCTGCAGTTGGATCGGTTTCGAGTCCTGATCCTGGAGGAAATAATTGGATAACATTCGTTTATTTAATCAAAATTTCTCTCTCGCTCAGACACACGCACATTGAAACACTCACACTTCACACACACAATCACATACTCATACTGTATGATCGTATTTTGTTATGATTTCTCTCTTTTTGTTAAGTACGTATTTATAATGTTAGTGAAGAGCGGAGCCTTCAAATACAGGCACTTTGTCACGTAGCAAAATATAGCAGCAGGCGACATCTCGTGGACTAGGGCTGAACTCGGGTCACATATTTTACATCGAGCCAAGAGATGGCGTTGCCCGAAAGGACGGTCGTTAATATAATAAATAAATTTAAATAAAGAACGACCGGGTTAAATAATATAATATAAAAGAAGGACTTAAAATAAAGATATTAAAAAATTAAGAACCAACTCATGAGTCTGAGTTAAAAATACAAGTCGCGGAACGCACGAGTCTATGGTTCAGGAAAAGACAATTGGGAGCGGTCGGTCGGAATAGAGAGAAACTTCCAGAAGAAAAGAGCGACCGAAGCTTGCGTGGTGTCGCGAGTTCTTTTGTGGAAATAGCCGGTACCCAAGGCTGGCGTTTGGTGCAATAAGCCCCATGGGGCGGTGCATATGAAGTTTGGCTCATCTCTCTGTGAGTACTCATTTCTGTACCCGGAATATTTTCTCCACGTGTTTTCTTGTTCTGTAGTAGGTACTGAATTAGGTTAAATGTTGTTCTAGATTTGGCTCTATCGGCGGGCCTAGGGTGGGAACCCGTTTTGGGAGGCGTCGCGTCATAATATAACTTTGGTGGCCTTGATTCCCATTGGATCAGGCTTGTTGGAGTGGATGTGGCTGAACCCTGATGGTACGGCACATCGAGTTCTCTTTCGACGACGACTAGACAGGTATAAGCTGTCATGATTATTTTGCTCCTGGTGTTCCCGAGATACCTAATCCCGCAGGCCGCGTTCAACCGTGCATTAATCTGACATCCGTCAGTTAGTGAAGCCAAGGGTCGTTGTACCGTAATCCAGTAACGTAATCTAGAAGTGTAATCTGGAGGCGTAATCCAGAGGCGTTAGGCAGGAGAGCTAATCTGAAACATAGACTCCCTGTCCTTGTTTCTTTGTTTTGATGTATCTAGTGATTGAGAGTGGGTTTCCGACAGGTTGCATTTAAGTAGGCTATTGGCTTGATATTGTGTGCATAACCTGAGATACTTTGGTAACGACTGAGCCGTGATCACAACGGTTCACCTCACGAATCCTCATCAAGCGACCCTGAGCTCACTGAATTGTCTCATGTGGATTCCCTGTCCCACTCCGACCCGAGACGGAGTGAGTCAGGAAATCGGCTAGGTAAGTTAGGAGTTTGTTTTGTCATATATTTATGACACAGGGTAATTATAAAATAAATTTGTAATTGTATCCATTTATTGTTTTATTTAATGCTCCTAGCTACCAAGTATTTATTTACATAATTAAATTTACTGTAACTGCCGGGTAAGGGTGGAGTAAGACACCCCAGTCTTTCTTTTTAAAGCGTTACAACTTCTATGCCTAAATGGAGATGCCTTGACGTGCAAGCCAAAATGATATGAATTGATACATTTTCTCTCGTCTCCTCCGTGTGGTACCGTGCTTAGAATAGTACCAACCCATATTCTCACGTGGGTGTCGTAAGTGGGAACTCTCACCAGGGAAGCGGGCAGCAGCGCTTCTCCTGTGGAATATCAAATTACTGCAATCCCCAACCCGTCTGCCAAGCGTGGGGATTGGCAAACTCCCCCAATGTAGTGGAAAACCTTGGGAGAGGTTTTTGCCCAGCAATAAATACATGTTCGAAAAGCGTGTCTGCTCGACAACGTAAACAAAGCAGTGAATACACAAACACAGCAACTTGCATTGAAATTCGCCCAGCAGTTTCTGCGAGCAAAAAGTGGTAGCACAGTTGTAGCGGCTGTGATTCATCTTGGGGTTGGAACTAGGGAGCCCTTTACTTGTGTAAATTATTTCTTCACCACTGCTCTTAAAATGTTGAACGAAAACATCTAGAGGAAATCGGTATTTTTAAAACCTAATATTCTATAACATTATGTGGCCAATACTCGCACTGGGCTCGCCTGGTGCAAAATCTGCTATTATATAAAATTCTCCTGTCACAGTGTTTGTCCTCGCACTCCTCCAAAACGCCTGAACCAATC
Source organism: Sesamia nonagrioides (assembly GCA_017933935.1). Classification (NCBI taxonomy): domain Eukaryota; kingdom Metazoa; phylum Arthropoda; class Insecta; order Lepidoptera; family Noctuidae; genus Sesamia; species Sesamia nonagrioides. The sequence continues at coordinate 3,816,083 of JADWQK010002063.1, forward strand.
TCAATGAAGTTTCGTATATACATTCTTTACGCCTGAGCACAGCTAGTTATTTAGTAGTTATTTATTTTATTTTACAAGTTCACATAATAATCGTGACTTAAAAACTATGCCCCGGAAAACTGTTTCTTCGTTGTCTGCGGGAACACAAAAAATCGAACAAACAAATCGATTCTATATAAATCTCACCGTGAAAAGTTACGTGAAATAGGCTTCGAGTGAGTTGCAAGTAGTGTGTGTAGTATCAATAGTGACAATCCTTAGCATTAGTTCGAATGACAGCTCGGGCTCACTCATTTCACCTAAGTTTTTCGGCAAGATGTTTACAGAATCACATTGCAATATTACCTTTTTTTTTAATCTAGTACTTGACTGCAATCCTGCCTGATGGTAAGCAGTGATGCAATCGTTGATGGTAAAGCGCACTAGTTTATTAAGCCTATTCACTTAAAAAACTTGGGAATAGGAAGGATGACGGCAGTTGAGCGAGGTGATGCAATGTTAAACCCAAGACCAACACGACCAAATGATGCTGCGCTAGAGGGAGATTGATCTGGAGACTCTCCGCGACCAAACTCCCGACACAACAACATTTGCGCATCGTACCCGGCACACATCGCAACACAACTGCTCAGACCCGTCCTCCGTACGGCTTCACCAGACATCATGCCGGAACACGACGAATCGCTTGGCGGCAAGACTTTGTCTGGTGGGTGGTAACTTCTGCCGGCAGCCGATGTTATGCCTACCACCGAGTAAAAAGAGTACCTACAAACGCCACATGGAACAACGCGTCTTACTGACGTCACACGAATTCTACATCTCGCAATCAGAGTTTACCGTGCAATTAGCATACATACAACTTGCCAATTTCAAGCATTGGGCAAGTGCCCGCCAGACATAATACCCGTCTGGTCGGAGGGTCCTCCTACGTTTTCTACGGAGGATGAGTGAACTTTCCTCCCTGTTCCTCATGCCTTCACAGGTTAACTAGAGCGGACGTTCAATTTTCCCTTATTAATTTATAAAGTAACTAACAATAATCTTATCTGTATGAAAATGACCCACTCCCTGTCACAGATTGATAGCCTGTGCCCCAGCAAGGGGAACATTAGGCTGATTATCTAACAGTTTTTGTGCTGCACAAAATTATGTCAAACATTATATTTATAACTTCGAGAGACTTCAGTTTTAACGACATCATTAACCCACTTCATCTTATTACTTAGGTACTAACATGACCGCCGTATCTTTGCAACATTTTTATAGGTTCTCGTCATAGACTGAAAACCGCGCATGAAAGGATCTTTATCGCTTGTACGCAAAATGTCAGCATCGTCGAACAATTGTTAGAAGTTGTCGGGATTTACGAGCCTTTTTTTTGGTGGGTAATCTTCAAATGACCTCTCTTGCTCTGGGCGGAGCGGAAGGACGTGTCAAACTTTTCCTGTCTAAAACCCTCCCGTGTTCGTTGCCACGAGGACACGACGGTGCTTCGCCTAAGCCGGGCAGACCTCCACATTATGCTACACCATGTCCTCAGGGCGATCCACATAGTGGCGACAGGCCTTGTTTTTGGGACGGAGCAGAAATGTGTGTCAGAATTTTACTGTCTAAAACCTCGGATGGAGTTCCTTCATTTACCTGTGCGCCAGGAGTCACGATATCTCTGTCAAACAACCCACTGCAGTGGAAACCCTGGCTTTTTCTCCAGCTTTATCCGGAACACGAACCTTTTGAAACAACCGTGCCCTTTGAGGACCTCTCCTCAAAGAGGGGTCTTGTCGACGCAATTTTGGCGTGCCCAAGATAGGAGCCTGCGTTTAAGATGCCTCTGCGGTTGTAACTCTTGAAGACATGAGAAGGACGATTCCGTTAATTTCATTATAGACTTACTCTTTGATCTTTACTGATATGTGGTTCAATATGCAATGAAAATGACTACTAATTTGTGTAGGGGACGAAATATGAGAAAACTGCTAGTGCTCAATGCTCAAAATGATCAGTTCTAGACCATCACAGGCACACCATTTAAACGGCCTGGTTTAATAATTATATTACAAAATCAGGCCTTAATAAAAAAGAACTCATACTGTGAAAGGCTTTTCCGCGACTGCGCTTGCGCGAAAAGAGATAAACAGTTTGTGATGTATTATTAATAAATAGCGCGGTTACTTTACATATTTCGGTAATGCAGAGAATGGATAACAATGTAGGTAATCTGTCAGATTTCTTTATTCGATTTTCAACTTTATCTGATTGGGAATATTTAACATTTTCGGGTAACTTGACTTGCTGTTGTCCGTATATTTCCAGCAATGGCTTATGTGTACGGTATCGATATTCGTTACATAATTGGGTCTGGTATACATATGTATATGCAAGTAATTATGCTTATTGAGGAGACCTAGAAAATATTGGCAAGCAACGGGAAGTAATGTTGTATGTACTTAACAAGGAGGAAGATTTTTGATTTTTAGTTGGAAAAAAACTGTGTGTCGTGGTTTCGCCCGCTTAAGTTTCGATCCGTACTTTGTATTCCGATATGGGAATATCGGAATAAAAAGTATCCTATGTATTATTCCTATGTAATAATATTCTACTTAAATCCGCTCAGCAGATTTTGCGAGAAAGAGTAATTCGGACGTACTGAGTTCGAATGTAATGCGTAATCCCTCATGTAAATAGAAGGTACTATGACTAATAGGGATTTTTCCTGGGTAAAAAAAATGACTCTATATAGTCTGTCATTCAGATTATAGAAAACTATTGGATACGTATTTTATCAAATCAATAAAAATTTACAGATATAAAAGGCATCAAAGATCAGGACTGGCGGCTGGTGACGTCACTCCTCGCTAAAAAGTGTAGCGTGCAGCGCGTCACACGAGTTTTCAACGTACTGTGTGAACTGTGTCGTCTTCAGTTTTTGTTTATATGAAAAAGGAAAAAATACATGTTTAGTATTTTTTGGAAATCTGACTGACGGATTAATTAGTTTTTTTTAGTCAACTACCCTATTCAAAGCGTCATTTTTTGTATTCGGATCGGATTTAGTGCGGAACCGCTCTAACGGCAGCAATGGTTTTCATTTTGACGGTTCAACAGCATTCATTGCCTGATTTACGTTGCTATTTAGAAAAATGTTTCGAAAGTATGAAGCATTGGATTAACAACATCTATGAAACTGATTACGATTGAGAAGTTGATGGTGATGTGTTCCGCAAATAAGATAAAGAAGAATGATGACACAAATAAAAGGTGAACAAGAAGTAAAGAGAAACAAATCGGACTTACTATTGTAAAATCATATTTATTTTTGTCAAGACCAAGGTGCTACAGTCACGCTACTCGATCTAATTTTAGCGTGATTTTGACAGACAACACAACGTGGATAATGAAAGGTGAAATATTTCTGGCATAGTAGACTTATTTACACCTGAAATTAATTGTTGTTTTACCATTAAATAGGTTAGTGTCTAATACAAAATTAATAATAGTTTCAGTCATCACTTTGTTTTGTTTATAGAAAACATAGCCATGAAAATGTTTATGAATGTGTGGAAGTACGACTTTATTTACGTGGATTTTGTTTTGTTTTTTCACTTTTTAAATAACGCGAAACTGTTTTTTTTTACGTCATTTCCATTTTAAAGACGCTTCTATTTTGAGACTGTATTTCGAGATTTACTTGGTACCTATTAGAAAATCAATGTTATTATTCTCTCTACCCACGGTTAAAACCGAAAGGAAGGAGGAAAAAAAGAGTAAGTCTCTAACTAAAAGTAAAAAGTATTGTCATCATCATAATTAACCTTTTTTATCGTCCCAGTACTGGGCACAGGCCTCCTCTCATAAAGAGAAGGATTGAGAATGCTCAATCCTTCCCATCCATCACGCTTGCTCAATGCGGGTTGATGATTTCAGACTTAAAGTGCAGGTTTCCTCAAGATGTTTTCCTTCACCTTTTCATCAGTCATTGGTGTCCAAGATATACTTACTTAGAAAGTACACATAACTTTAGAAAAGTTACATTGCTACTTGCTTTACCTGGAATTGAACCCGCACGCTCATACTTGAGAGGCTTATGTTTAAAACACTAGGCCACCACCACTATAGAAGTATTGCAGGTATATTATTTTTTATTTAATGAGTTGATATGACATTCAAGGGGGTAAAATAGTGAATTAAATCATAGTGAAAAAAGTATATTGATGCGGATAAAGAGACCTATGAACATAGCTTACATTTGTAATTGGAAATCACTTTGCGATGACATTGCATTATTCATTATTACAAACAGTAGCTACCAGGAATGTTGGCCGTGTTACCCTTAGCTACTGCAATTTCAACCGTTTCTCCAATATTAATGTAGGTATACGACGGTACTGCCTACTCCACTAACCTACCAGACATTCCTCCACCCAATGCTAATAACAAATGATAGGTACTAGAAACGAAACGAAAGAACCTTTGAACATTCCAATTTCAACTAAACGTTTATGATTTCTGAAGTATTCAAGCTGGCTAGACGAAGAACCTAGTTCCTTGAAGAAGTCTCGATTTCGTTTTATGATCTGAATAGGAGGTCAGGAGGTTTTTATGACATATATTGGCACTACTCCAAGTATTATATCTTCATAATGATATTTCATACAAGGCCTACATTGGGTGTGTATGATACTTTTTTTGCTTTCATCTAGGGCTACAAACTTTTTTGGATCCATAGACAAATAAATACATGCAATGATTTATTTGTTTATATATGTACATGTGTATATAATATGTATAATATGTTTCTCTCTCGTTATCATCATCAGGCCCATTTCAATAAAATAGTCTTGGTCTTTAAAATAGTTTTTGTCTTGTTGGACAGCACAATATAATCACGGTTTACAGTTGAAATAAGATTATAGTTCATGAACAAGTGAGCCATACTAGCGAATTACACATTGTAGGTACGCAACTCAACGATACGGAACACGTGACAGTATCTAAGCACATGATGCTCATTCGAAATCCAATGGTCATCAAGAGGCTGTAAGCAGAGCCTGTAGTTGTTAGGTTGTCTCCACCACCACGAACTCAGGCCATCTCGTGGCCGTGTTTTCCGAATAGTCAAAAAAAAAAAAAAAATACTTCGATATGTATATAAATGTATATGTAAGTCGTGGTCGCCTAATGGTTAAAACATCAGCCTCTCAAATATGAATTCATAGGGCATTCGATTCCAGGTCAGGCAAGTACCAATGTAACTTTTCTAAAGTTATACAAATTACCTATGTAAAGAAAACCCTGTCCGATCCGTGAAGGTATTGTTAGGTATCGTTAACTGATTCTAATAATGCCTATAAAGCCGGGCTAAACTTAAAAAAAAATCCCCCAAAAAAAATAAATATTATTTGGAAAAAGCGAGGTAACTTAATGCATGTGCGGTAGGCAACCCGATAGCCCCGTCCCCCTTCACCCAAAAAGGGGGCGGGGCATGCGGCACGTGGTCGCATCGCTATTCGCACCGCCACAAATGGTGTTGTCAGTTTTTTAAAAATTACTAAATTTCGGGGAAATTGGAATTAATACCCGGGAAAAAAAGATTATTTCAAAATTCATTATTATTGTTACTGTGATGATTATGTAAAATTTTATATTATATTTGGTCAAGTGTTTACCTAACCTTTATTATCCTTATGGGTCGGACAGGGTTTTCTTTACATATTGTATGTACTTTCTAAGTATATCTTGGACACCAATAACTGATTACATGATGATGGAAAACATCTTGAGGAAACCTGGACTTATAGTCTGAAATCGCCAGCCCGCATTGAGCAAGCGTGGTGATTACGCTCAACCCTTCTTTGTTTGAGAGGAGACCTGTGCCCAGTACCTAGTGGGACGATAAAAAGGTTGATGAACATGATGGTGATGATGATAAATATATGATCACAGGTTAGCGCTTGATGTATAGCTATAATATATCTGAATAATGTCAATAAATACCACCTGTATTATTAGAGGAGTTGGGAAGAGGTGTATCTTCTCTTTAAAAATATAATTAATTACTGAGTTAGAGCAAATAATCTTACAAACTCGTACGATATTATATCGAAATTATATTACAAACAATATAATACGCTACCTTTATATTACCGGAACCTATAAAGCTAATATTTGATATTAAAGAGAAAAATAGCAATGCTTCTAAAAGGCAGAAATAGGAAAAAAATCCCATTGTTTTCACTGTGTCTAGATCCAAATCTTTACCAAGGATGTACGAACTTGCTTCTAAATCCATATCTGTTTACTAAATAGAATATAATACCGTTAGGTACCCTCTTTTTGTGAAACAAACAGGAACGTAAGTCCTGATTGAAAGTGCAATAATGTACGGAACAAATTGGGTGTTTGTAAGATAATTTCCTCTTCCCTTGAGAGGTTTTCCGTCGGGGTCCTTATCCAATAAATGTCTGGCTACGTGCCGGAGCTCCGGCGATTTTAAAACGTGACGTGAAAGGCGATCTTTACGAAGACGAATTGTTTGAAAGGTTTTAGAACGTACCCATATAGCTATGTATGTGGTAATGGGGCTACCATTTTTGAGGTTTAAAACGTTCTGACAATAAGTGTGATATTTGCTTAAAAGCTGGGTTTATTTGTTTGATGATCATTGTTTTCTTGTCCTTACTAATATTATAAACTAGATGCGCCTGACGGGGTCACCCGCGTAGGTTTCGATATGTTTTTTTAAATGCTCCGCTCCTATTAGTTGCAGCGTGATGTTATATAGTCTCAAGCCTTTCTGGATTAATGAGCTATTCAACGCAAAAAGAATTTTTTAAATTGGACCGTTGGTTCCTAACATTAGCGCGTTCAAACAAACAAAAAAACTCTTCAGCTTTATATTTTAGTTTAGGTGTGAAAGTGAGTTTGAATGTTTGTTCTGCTTTCACGCCTAAACTACTGAATGGATTTGGATGAAATTTGGCACACAGATGGTTTATAATCTGGAATATTACAGAGGATACTTTTTTTTCCTGAAATTATTACTGGATCAAAACTTGCGCGAGTATAACCGCGGGCCGCAGCTAGTTAAGCTAATAAAACTGAACTTTTGATAATAAAATATCACATTGTTTGACAAAAGTGTACAAAAGTATATCGTATGGTACACCTACATTTCAGTGGTTAACTTTATGATATTCAAAAGAAAATCCTCCTTCTTCCTTCACGTATAAAAATCCGGATGAATCAGAAGGCCGGGCAAAGTCCGCTATAAGGCTAATCCGGTCGGATGGTAACCTTATGATTAAAGGAACAGGGAATTACGGTAAGCATTTGAATAAAATATGGTGGATGTTACAAAAGGATGTTTCATCGTCAACCTTTTTTATCGTCCCACTGCTGGGCACAGGTCTCCGCTCATACAGAGAAGGATTGAGCGTAATCACCACGCTTGCTTAATGCGGGTTGGCGATTTCAGATTTAAAGTCCAGGTTTCCTCAAGATGTTTTCCTTCACCTTCAGTCATTGGTGTCCAAGATATACTTAAAAAGTACATATAACTTTAGAAAAGTTACATTGGTACTTGCCCGATCTGGAATCGAACCCGCGCACTCATACTTGAGAGGCTGGTGTTTCAACCACTAGGCCACCACGACTACAAAAGGATGTTTAGTTCATAAATTTTGATTAAAAACAAGATTTGCGTCGGGAATATGAGAAAATCTGTCAGTTTGTAATAGAGATTCATCCATACTAATCCATACTAATATTATAAATGCGAAAGTAACTCTGTCTGTCTGTCTGTCTGTCGGTCTGTCTGTCTGTCTGTCTGTTACGCTTTCCCGCTTAAACCTCTCAACCGATTTTGATGAAATTTGGCACAGACAATCTTTAGACCCTAAGAAAGAACATAGGCTACCTTTTATCCCGGAAAAATATGATGTTCCTGAGGGAAATCTAAAAAGCGCGATATAACCGAACTACACGCGGGCGAAGCCGCGGGCGGAAAGCTAGTAACTGAATATGGCCAATTAAATAATAAAGATCGTTGTGGACCGCAAACCTAACACTACCTAACACTACACCGTTAATAATAATTAAACCTATCATATCGTATTGTTTTCAATATGATGTCGTTAAATGAAAAGTTGAAGTATATTTATTTTTAAAGTGTTTATTGTTTAATTTATATCCATACTAGCTTTCCGCCCGCTACTTCATCATCATCATCATCATTTCAGACGAAAGACGTCCACTGCTGGACATAGGGCTCCCCCAAGGTTCTCCACGACGACCGGTCCTGCGCCTCCCGCATCCAGCGGTTTCCCGCGACCTCCACCAGGTCGTCGGGCCACCTTGTCGGGGGCCTTCTTCCGGTGCGTGGTCGCCACTCGAGAACCCGTCGGCCCTATCGGGCAGCGGTCCTACGGGCAATGTGTCCAGCCCACTGCCACTTTAGTGTTGCAATTCTTCGGGCTATGTCGGTTCGACAGCCTGGAATTCGGCTATATCGCGCTTTTTAGAGTCCTCATTTTCGGGGATTAATATTATCGTATCATTTAGCTTCTAAGTTTACAAGTGCATATTCGTTTGCAATATATTATATTGTTTTAATCGACACACAGCGCCATCTATCACCGAACTGGTATGAAGCTAACAATATTTTTGTTTTCCCTCTAGAATATCCAATTTTTTTGGTATAAAAAGTACATTATTATTTAATCTTCTAACGTCAACGTACTTAACGTTCTACGTCTGCAAAATTTCAGAGCAATCGGTTCAGTAGTTACGGCGTGAAAGGGGTACAAACAACTCACTTTCCGGAGTAATAGTAGTAAGGATTTGTTTTTGTTTGACGTTCCATACCTCTACTGCATATTTTACTTTCTAACTACCTAAACGATAAAACCATATGCAATGGCATTTCACAGTAGTAGGTTTCGGTAATGTAGGTACTATAATTTGAGTGTCTTCAAGGCTAGAGTGAATAGGCTCTTAATAAACTAGCGCGCTTTACCATCAGCGATTGCATCGTTGCTTACCATCGGGCGGGACTGCGTTCGAGCACTGGTTTATCTTTATATATATAATTCTGCTGTACGTGTGTATGTCATTGAACTCCTCCTAAACGGCTTGACCGATTTTAATGAATTTTTCTGTATGCGTTTGAGTGGCGACCTGGATCGTTTAGAGTCACAAATCAACCCGGCAGATGGCGCTAATCGCTTGAAGAAGCATGTGATCTCGGAAACGGCCCTAACGATTTCGCTGAAAATTAATATGTGGTGGTTTTCGGGGACGAAAAATCGATCTAGCTCAGTCTTATGTCTGGGCAAGCGCATATTTTCGAGTTTTCTCTTTCGCAATATTTCACGCATAATATGGGCGCTAATTTCGCGCGGCTTGACATAGCGGCTGTAGCGTAGTCGATATTGGTATGGTCTACTCACGATGGCTGGTGTTCCTCCGTTCAAACCCGGTCAATCACAAGTTTTTTTTTTTTTGTTTTTGGACCAGTTTATAGTTTTTTTTAATTTTTTTAGTTACTTAAAAATATAATTGTACATAAGAACTAAAAGGCGAAAAAATAAAAAAGGTGTTTTTTTTTTATTTAACTAAATTTGTACTTATGAACTAAAAGAGAAAAAAATAAATAGAAATAAATAATTATTTAAGATTTTTTATTTTACTTAAAGAGACAGAAACAAGAGCTCTAGGGGTAGAGAGAGGTATGATATCTTTGTTACAAATGTAGATGACAATGCTTTCCATAGGTTCTTTCCATCCTAAATCTGCTGTACGTGTGTACGTCACTGAATTCCTCCTAGGCTGGTCCGACTTGAATGAAGTCTATGTATATAAATGGAAGTCGTGTTAGTTACTATATTTATAACTCAAGAACCGCTTAACCAGTATGGCTCAAAATTGGTAGGGAGGTAGATAAGAACTGGGTGAAGGACATCACATAGGATACTTTTTATCCCGTTCCCGCGGTTCCTGTCGTTCCCGTGTGACGTGACTTATGACATGGTTTAACAAAACGCAACTGACATGGAATAACAAAACAACTCAGTCAAAATATAAGTTAGCGGCTCATTTGTTAAAAATGGTACAAACACACTCCTACACTATTCAGCATATTAAAAAAAAGTCTTACCGGTTGAATGTTGATGCATTTATTTAAAGCAAGGAATATAAATGCTCTCTGCCGGTTTAATTTTTTTAATAAAAGCCCCAAAGCAAACTTCAACTTCAAAATTTCTAATATTGTATTGCTGTGCCATTTACCACTTCACTACATACTATAAAACAAAGTTACTTTCTCTTTCCCTATGTTCCTTTCTATGATTAAATCTTTAAAACTGCGAAACAGATTTTGATGAGGTTTCTTTTAATAGATATAGTAATTAAAAAGAAACGTTTATATGTATAATAACATCCATTAAATTGTGGAGAAACACTATCTCTCGCCCACATGTGAGAGTGATGAGAGGAGGCATAACTCTGTTGCCGCGAAAAATCGCAGTACAGCGGACAGAGCTCCGGCGGGGTCTCATGGCGACATGGAAAGTGTGATTGTCGCAATCCAGCACTGAGCACGCTGCAATAGCGGCGGTAAGTTCTCTCTTTGAGGAGTAGCTAGAGAGGCGCCATGGCGTCCTCACCTTCCGACTGACGCAGGTCCTCACCGGACACGGCTGTTTCGGGAGGTTCCTGTTCCGTATAAGGCGGGAGGAAACGCCAGGGTGACCACTGTGTGCATCGCCCTGAGGACACGGTGGAGCGTAAGGTGGAGGTCTGCCCGGCTTGGATAGAGCACAGCCATGTTCTCGTGGCGGCGATCGGCGGCGATCTCTCGCGTCCGACCCTGGTCCGGGCCATAGTCCGGAGCAAGAGTGCATGGCAAGCTTTCACCTCCTTCTGTGAAGCAGTGATGCTGGCAAAGGAGGAGGCGGAGCGGGTGAGGGAACGGAAATCCCACTACACTCACGGCTCAAACCGCTGCAGGAAGCGCCCTGGTCGGGAGGCAACATCGTACTCTCAATCGCCGTAGGCGCGGGCTTGCGGGCGGCGAGGGATAGGCAGCTCGCCTCCTTTGACGGCCCATTGTGTTTCACACGTGCCTCAAAGAGATGTCAGCACACCTTGACGGTGTCCACGAGGACTGGTCCACAGGGTTACGGGTTGATTAAAAAAGAAACCATGGCACTGGCCGTTGCACAGGCAAGTGAAGGAACACGGGTGGGTTTTAGTCAATAAAAGTCTGACACGCCCTTCTGCTCCGCCCGGAGCGGGAGAGGTCACTTGATGATTTCCCATCCACAACAAAAAAAAAACTGAAGAAGAGCAAGATATTGCACTTGAAGGCGCAGCCTTAGTATGGCTCGACTTCGTGCTTCTCACTCACCAGAGCAAAGGGAGGCAGCCCGTGAAATGGCTCGGTTGGCAATGCGAAATCGTCGAGCAAACCTCAGAGATCAAGCGCTAGATAATTTACGAAACACAAGAAGAAATTCATCAAATACTGATTTGAATCGGGCAGCGTTTCAATACGCATATATTATAGCGCAATGGCGTTCGCATTGGGCCAATGGATGTTGTTTGCGAGTATTGTAGCACATTAAAGATTTCCGGAGAATCGCCAGGATTGTGCTCCCAAATAAAGAATCATTGAATAATAATATTCATTTATTTAAAATTATCGAACCCGCGCCACCTTGCGCAGCGGCCGCGTCTGCTACCGCTACGCCACGGAGGCTGTCCCCGTACAGTGCAAGTGTTTGTATGCATGAATATGAATATTTGCACTGGTCTGGTCGTGCCTCGGAAAGCACGTTAAGCCGTTGGTCCCGGTTGCCATACGAACATCTAGAGGCAGTCGTTACGGGTTGTTGGAGCCCTTAAAAAGTCCAACAATTGGTCTAACTGCAATGCTTCGATGTCGCCTCCGGGTTGTGGAGGTCAGACGGCAGTCGCTTCACGGAAAATGTCGAAGTTTAGCCATATCAGCAGTTGGACTGGCAAAGCGGACCCCAGACTCCAAAGCCGAAAAAGGCTTCGGATGCGACTGGGATTAACGCTGGGATGATGATGATTTATTTAAAATTATCCTAATTTAAAAAGTAGTCATGTGATATTGCCTTTAAGGCGGAACGAAGTTCGCCGGGTCAGCTAGTAATTTATAAAAAAAGAAATAATAGTATAGAATACTCTTTATTATGTACACCATATAAATTCCTGAACAAATGAAGAAAATATAATATGAACAAAATATGAAGATTTTTACAACGGGTGACAAAGTAGGCGGTCTTATTCCTAACAGCTATCTCTTACTAACACACTCATAATTTTTGTAATCGGATTATAGGCCTAAAAACATAAGCTACTACATACCGTTTTACACTTAAAATGTAAAAATAAATAAATAAAATACAAACGTTAAATTTTATCTTTTTCGTTTTTTAGTTTAGATGGTTAATAGTGCACTGGCATAGAAAAGAACGAGCTTTGTTCAAATCCTCATGAATCGCTTCAGAGTTGGACTGACAGTGACCCATGTTTACCTTTAATATCATATTATGTAAACCAACATAGTTGATTTAATCAGCATAAAGCTGGATATAGTGGCTAGTTATAATCTCAACGAGAGTCGCCAGCGGTGCGAATAGACCATTAACAATTTTACGAGGTCGTTCATCAAACAGATTCAGGGAGAGTAGGCGCCAAACTGAGGTGTTATTTCGGTAATACGAAACATGAATGATCCTGGCAAAGTATACAGTTGGGTTTGGTCATCATTGTAGTAGCATTTTCTGGTTAATTAACAAGGTTTCCATTGGTACTCATGCCTTCTTTCTGTGAGATAGCTTTGAATTTTTGTTCCTAGGATATGCCGGTTTCCTCGCGATGGTTTGGTTCGTTGTTTTGAGAGTATTGATATGAAATTGTTCACACAGAGTAAAGCATCTACCTGGATTTGTACCCACAACCTACTCGTAAGTCGGGGCTGTTAGTACTTGACAGGACCACCTCAACTGCTTGCTCATTATAGCACCGAATTTAATTTTGTGGTTTGTTAAAAGAGACTGACCTTCTGCTTTAATTAACTGTTGGATGTAAAACATAGTAATATTCTCATAAAGAAAGTGAGCACTTTGAAAGGATTTCTGAAAAATCACGCCTTTTAGAGTATATATTAACGAAAATATCAGAATTTTCACATGCTCTCCGAGAAATTAAAAGGACCACCAACTTGCAAACTGCCTTCACCACCTATTACGCTTATGCAAATACATGGCTTAGTTATGGTGTAACTCTTTGGGGTAATAGTACAGATGCACCGACCCTCTTTACTCTGCAAAAAAAAAAAATTATAAACCTGGCAAATATTGAACAAACTGACAGCTGCTGTAAACCACATTTTATAAAACATAATATTTTCATTCTAGAAACTTGTAAGTTTGTTGTTACCCTATTTTGTTGTGCCCTACAGGGTCCATAATTGATCTCACATAAATTGTTACCACCTTTATATGTCCTTATGAGAAAGCAATAAAGATATAATTGAGTATAGTAAGATTGTCAGGAATGACTAAACTAGAGGATAACTATAACCCGTTTGTAGCACTGTCTTAAATTGGCTCGTCGAAGACTTTACAAGTGCAGTTCGATGTTAGGATTTGTTAGTATAAACCCTAACATGATTGTGAAGTCTTCGACGAGCCAATTTAAGACAGTAAGCTCACAGTAAGCTTGCGAAGAAAAATAAGCAACGAGCATGCAATGGACGTGTTCTAGGAAAAAATGTTAACTGTCTTGGAATTCTAAAGTTTTGCTATTGACTTGCATGGCATGGACATCGATGGGTAACCTGTCATTCAGAACATTATTTTAGACGTTGAAGTTTAACGTCGGTCATTAAACAAATTACTTCTATGAAACAGCTGGTTTGTTTATAATGACCAACGAAGTTTTTCTACGCTAGTCTAGAGTCGTATTTTCGTTAGTCAATATACTTAATAACAGTTTGCGCTTCAGTGTGCCTGCCACCCCGTATAACCGAAAAGATAATAAACGTAATAAAGAAAACGGACATCCGAAATAGGAAACGGGTATCCCACATAACCGAGCATATTTTATCAGTTTCCGCTGTAATTCTCCACCGGAAAACAAATTAATTTCTGCCCAACCCTTCAGCTGAAATTAAACAAATAAATTAACACGAATTTGTTCGCACCTCTATTACGTTTGATAAGGTATAGTGTACACATAAAACACGTCACCTACCGGTCATTGTAATTTACTTTATTCATACTTTTACAGCTGAAGCCGCGGCTACATGATTTTATTTTTGTGAAAAATTGTCAAGCCAGGTGTTTTATTTGAATATCAAAGAAATATGAACAAAGGAAACCAAGTGTACCTACACTTTATTAAGTCAGTGTAGCTTAGTAGAAAACAAATTCATATTTTCAAATTGGTCGTCTTATTTTGCACGGTAAGTATGTACGTAGATAGGTACCTACATTGTTGTATGTAATGCAAAGTGAGTAACACACTCACTGAGGTGTAATGAAATGACAAAGGAAGTTGTATGCGCCAACAATTTGAAACATACGTTATAAATAGACAGATCAATCCATCTCATTAATAGACAATATAATAATTGATACTCGGTAACATTTAACAGCGTAAAAAGAGGTCTTACTCCAGACCTATATATTTGACCTAGTTTGTTGAACATATCTACGTCATAGGTTGGCTGTATCCCAAATTTGGAAATAAAATTTCGGCGTAGAAAGTGTAAACTCTTGTTGAACGACGTTGCTGGCAGCCAAGCTGTCGAGACGAATCGTTTACAACTGCATGGGACATTAGACAAGACTAATACAACATTTTTATAGGCCCACATTCAATTTTTTGGATGAGAATATTATTGAATATTATAATTATAATGATGGCTGAAGAATACACAAAGGACAATACCTTTAGAGTTTTCTTTTCAGTTTTGAAAAGTTTGATTAGAGATTTATTATCCCAATATCTTATAAAATAATATTATTGTCTCCGAAAATGTTACGTAACTTTAGACAAATTAATAACAACACTTTAAAAAGTTATTAACTTGAAACATACTGTACAGAATGGAGAGTTAAAGTGGAAATTTATAGCACTACCCGCATATTTCTAATACCAAGTTACGGGTATGTCCTTGCTTAAAGCTACTACGCTATAGTTTAATAGTAAAGGTGATAAAAATAACATACCTTCGCCGCTCCCACCGCAGTATCGATCCTCAGCACCACCAGCACGCAGACCTCGGCCTGGCCGCCACCACTCGGGCAAAGAAAACAAAGCAAGTGAACACAACACTCAGAAAGTCCACACTATTATACAGCGGCCGGCAACAGTTCACTTTTCGCCACAGTCAACTTCAAGAGAAAACTTCAACAACTTAAAAATAAGCAAAAGCGACGATCCGACCGCGTACGAGGCTATCCAATTAGATAAGAAGAATTTTAGCGAGTCAAACGGCGCGCTCCGCGGAAAAGTTTTATGTGATTTTACGTTTCTCCATGCCGTAGGCGCGAGCAGAGCGGCCGAAAGTTTTCAGCGTAGCGTCGGGAGCCGAGTGTGCTTTTGTTACGCAACTCAATGCGGCGCCGCGCCGCCAGGGGGAGCGCGCGCTCAGTGGCGCAGTGGCGAGCATGCGCACTGCTGCGCCGCGACTGGCGCCCCGAGCCGGCCCGTCGGCAGCCGCACGTACCGCCGACTCCTCGGCAATCTTTTCAGTCGTCACCACTTACGCTAGCTGCTTCCTTCAACTGATATGAACGACTGGCCTAATTAGTAAGTACTACACTACCTCCCAGCGCACGCCTTGAACATACTTCCAGCTCCGCCACACTGGGTAATCAAACGGAATTCATCAACCTTCTCCATACATCCTGACCCACATTGTGACTTAGTATCAGAGGAAAGTCAATAACAAAACAGAGGTCATGGTGCTAAGAAGTAATAGGTAAAAGTAAGGTAAGTAATAGGGGAAATTGTAGAAGATTGAACAAGCTCTATCTATATAAAAAACATTAGTCTGACAAGGTTACGCAACTCTTTCGGCTGTCATTTATGTAGCTACGAAGCCTCATAGAATATTCAGCATTTCACTAGACTCACTAGACTAGGAAGAACGCCTAAATAAGGAAAAGATTATAGACACGCGGCTGAATGGAATTTCCTTAAAATAACTTCGTTCGATATCGAATCCTGCACAAACACATTCGGTTCTGACCTTAACTTTTTATATGCTTTGGTACCTATCATGAATTTTAGAAAATTGCGGTTGTATTTTGATAGTTACCGCAACTTACCTTTGCGAAATCATTTTCTAAGTTTGTTTTAACAACAGATTTAAATATAGTTCAATCAAGTCTTTGTTTCTATCTATAGTTGTTTTTTATTAATTGTAAACTAGTGCTTGACTGCAATCCCGCCTGTTGGTAAGCGATGCAATCGTTGATGGTAAAGCGCGATAGTTTACCAAGAGCCTATTTACCCTAGCCTTGAAGACACTTAAATTGTAGTCCGACGGAAACACTGCCGCTGGCAAATTGTTCCAGTCCCTCGATGTACGCCGTATAAAAGACGAGGCGAAACGCTTCGTCCGAACCGTTGTGGTGTCAACAACGTAAGGGTGGAAACTCGCCGTAGGACGGGTCGTCCGATTATGGAACGGAGATGGGGGAATTAAATCATGCAATTCCTCTAAAGTTTGGTCTAGGGGAAGGATATCATAGTGAAAATTTAAGTGAAATGAACTTAGAGTGAGTTGTTAGTAGTGTCATCCCTAGCATTGGTTGGTGCACACTCCACTTCACTTAGAGTGAGCTGTTAGTAGTGTCATCCCTAGCATTAGTTGGGGCACACTCCACTTCACTTAGAGTGAGCTGTTAGTAGTGTCATCCCTAGCATTGGTTGGTGCACACTCCACTTCACTTAGAGTGAGCTGTTAGTAGTGTCATCCCTAGCATTAGTTGGGGCACACTCCACTTCACTTAGAGTGAGCTGTTAGTAGTGTCATCCCCAACATTGGTTGGTGCACACTCCACTTCACTTAGAGTGAACTGTTAGTAGTGTCATCCCTAGCATTGGTTGGTGCACACTCCACTTCACTTAGAGTGAGCTGTTAGTAGTGTCATCCCTAGCATTGGTTGGTGCACACTCCACTTCACTTAGAGTGAGTTGTTAGTAGTGTGATCCCTAGCATTGGTTGATGCACGCTCCACTTCACTTAGAGTGAGCTGTTAGTAGTGTCATCCCTAGCATTGGTTGGTGCACACTCCACTTCACTTAGAGTGAGCTGTTAGTAGTGTCATCCCTAGCATTAGTTAGGGCACACTCCACTTCACTTAGGGTGAGCTGTTAGTAGTGTCATCCCTAGCATTGGTTGGTGCACACTCCACTTCACTTAGAGTGAGCTGTTAGTAGTGTCATCCCTAGCATTATTTGGGGCACACTCCACTTCACTTAGAGTGAGCTGTTAGTAGTGTCATCCCTAGCATTAGTTAGGGCACACTCCACTTCACTTAGAGTGAGCTGTTAGTAGTGTCATCCCTAGCATTGGTTGGTGCACACTCCACTTCAATTAGAGTGACCTATTAGTAGTGTCATCCCTAGCATTGGTTGGTGCACACTCCACTTCACTTAGAGTGAGCTGTTAGTAGTGTCATCCCTAGCATTGGTTGGTGTACACTCCACTTCACTTAGAGTGAGCTGTTAGTAGTGTCATCCCTAGCATTAGTTGGGGCACACTCCACTTCACTTAGAGTGAGCTGTTAGTAGTGTCATCCCTAGCATTGGTTGGTGCACACTCCACTTCAATTAGAGTGAGCTATTAGTAGTGTCATCCCTAGCATTGGTTGGTGCACACTCCACTTCACTTAGAGTGAGCTGTTAGTAGTGTCATCCCTAGCATTGGTTGGTGCACACTCCACTTCACTTAGAGTGAGCTGTTAGTAGTGATATCCCTAGCATTGGTTGGTGCACACTCCACTTCGAGTGAGCTGTTAGTAGTGTCATCCCTAGCATTGGTTGGTGCATACTCCACTTCACTTAGAGTGAGCTATTAGTAGTGTCATCCCTAGCATTGGTTGGTGCACACTCCACTTCACTTAGAGTGAGCTGTTAGTAGTGTCATCCCTAGCATTGGTTGGTGCACACTCCACTTCACTTAGAGTGAGCTGTTAGTAGTGTCATCCCTAGCATTGGTTGGTGCACACTCCACTTCACTTAGAGTGAGCTGTTAGTAGTGTCATTCCTAGTATTGGTTGGTGCACACTCCACATAACTTAAGTTTCCATGGTGAGATGCTTACACAATTGCGCTACAGGAGGCCTCTTTCCAACAGAGGGAAGAAACTGCAACGATCAAGTTCGTGTGAAAGACCTACAAGTATAAACGTGGTCAATATCTACCGACCAACATAATCCAAAATGATTCTGACATCAACATACGAGTACTTACTTCCGTAGGTACCATAACAAAATGGCTGTTTTTTTCAAATGTTAATAAAAAACCGGCTAAGTGCGTGTCGGACTTACGCACAAAGTGTTCCGTACCATTTATTTATGAAATTAAAGGATTTAAGTTATTTGTATGAAAGATTACGCGGTAATAAGCGATTTACGATTTACGGGGTAGAAAAAAAAACTACTTACTAGATCTCGTTCAAAACAATTTTCATTGGTAGTTTTTATAGTAATGTACATCATATGTTTTTTTTTTAGATAACCAACTTTTTTCCACTTTGAAAGCGTCTGTCATGCAAACTATTCGGTTTAGAAAAAAAATATTTTAGAAACTTCGATATCATTTTTGAAGACCTATCCAGAGATACCCACACGTATGTGTATGATGAAAAAAAAATTGTTGAGTTTCAGTTCTAAGTATTGGGAGACCCCAATTTTTTTTTTTTTTTTGCATCAAAATCTTAATTGGGTTCACAGAATACATCTACCTACCAAGTTTCAAAAGTATAGCTCTTATAGTTTAGGAAAAAAATGGCTGCGACATACGGACGGACAGACGGACAGGCAGACATGACGAATCTATAAGGGTTCCATTTTTTGCCATTTGGCTACGGAACCCTATAAACATGCTTTTGGTTAGGCATGGGAAACGGGGATAAAAGAATCATTAAACAGTTATCTCATAACTGAAGTAACTCCATAAACTTTTATCAAACTTACTAAGATACTGAAGAGGGGACTCTAGTACCGAGGAATTTGGAAAATAGGTATTTGAAGAAACTATTGCCGTCGTGCTGCTTCCAACCTCTCCCGGTAAAGTGCGAAAAGGACAGTTGCAGTTCAGGCTGATTTTCCCTACAAAAACGTTGACCAAAAGACGTTTCATATTACGCTGTTTTCTTTTTCAGAAAACGATAGATCTAAATTATTTTTATATCAAAATTTAGAGGAAAGGTATACGCTTCTTTTATTTTCTATTTTGTCAAAAACTTATCACGTTTGTCTAAAGACGTTTGTTTTGTCTCTACATCACCTTAAGGTAGACTGGTAGAAAATGCCTAAGGCATTAAGTGAAAATGCCTAAGGCCACCATTGTGCAATGTTTTTCGTTGTACATAAAGTTTTAATAAATAAATAAATAAAGAATAGTCATCTGAACATTACGGTAAAAATGGGTGATGTTGAATTATCATATTTCTTTTATTATTTAAGTTTCGGAAAAAATCAAATGATGGGGTAGGTACGTATAACCACAGTGTCAAATTGTAGAAAAAAAAAATACTCTAAAAGTATTATCCACGAAGAAATCAGCGGAATACGTTTCGACACTTGAAAGGCAAACATATCTAACCGACATAAATTCGTAAATTGAGTTATACAATGTGTAACAAAAAGGGTATATACATACCAAGGGCATGGCATCTTTAGATGATATCAAACGATATCGGAAGCGTTTCAACTCAAAATAAAATACTCAAAAAATTGGTACCAAATTTTCGGTTTCGTGTGTTTCTTAAAATCAAATCATAACAAACGTGGCAGCACACTACATACGTTAATAACTACTCGTTACCCATCACGTTACTTGCCAAAATCCGATAAATGTCTTCAATATCTCTGTGCGACTAGTATGATAGTAGCCTATCACAGGCGGTGTTTTTCCTCATAACTTCCTAACACAAAGAGATAGGATTAAAAAACCCTTCCAATATCGTTTGATATCATGTAAAGATGCCATGCCTTTGTTATGTATATACCCTTTATGTTACACGTTGTATACACCATTCGAACCGCCTGATTTTTCTGCGTCGTTTGGTGTATACATATAACTCAATTTACGAATTTATGTCGCTTAGATACGATTGTCTTTCAAGCGTCGGTTTGTATAGAGAAAGCACCACTAGAGTTCCCTCTTAATTGTTTCTCTAGAAATTGTTCCATCCATCTCTACACGTTTCTCTGACACAGTTGGCAAACTTGTTAGCCAGACGCTAATTACCATCTTCTTAGACTAGTGTTGTGCATACATTATTATCACCAGCCGTGATTATGAGCGGTATGCACACCTGTGACGTAATGAGCGTGATATTATTAGGGCCTTTATAGATGGACGCGTCGTGGTTAAACATCGCGTGGTTGTGACGGTGCAATGAATTTAGTGGAATTATGAATTAGCGACACCATCAAATGTGACTTAGTGGTTAAAACATGAGTGTGCGGGTTCGATTCCAGGTCAGGCAAGTACCAATGTAACTTTTCTACGTTACATGTGCTTTCTAAGTATATCCTGGACACCAATGACTGATTACAAGGTGAAGGTATACATCTTGAGGAAACCTGGACTTTAAGTCTGAAATCGCCAACCCGCATTGAGCAATCAAAAGTAATCCTTGTCTGTAAGAGAGGAGACCTGCAGCTGGGCACTGCAGTGGGACGTTAAAAAGGTGATGATGATGATACCAAAAACGTAAGTAATGGTAACGTAATGGGCCACCAACTGTTCTGCTAGTAATAAAATAATGATATTTCTTAAGACTTCATCCCAGTTTTTTCCTTTTCTAAATTTATAGGCAGACTTAAACACCGTTTTGATATATGGGGCTAGTCGTCAGTCGTGCGTGGCTTACGAGAAATAAGGCAGATACTTCTGTAGGCCTAGTATGAGTTTTCATTACGAAACTCGATCATCGATATCGACCGCGTTTGGCTCATCGATTGGCTCGCTTCAAGGTTTGAAAGAATTCTCAACCAATGAGAGCGCCAAACGCGCTCGATATCGACGATCGAGTCTCGTAATTAAAACTCATACTAGGCATACAGTACTATCCATCTATAAAATGGTGATACTCTGCATACTTGGTTGCGTACACCTACGTAATCTACAATTGCTAATTATTTAAGAGTTAATGGAAAATACCTTTAATTTCTAGTTAGCGCAGTCTATTGACTGCTGCGCTGCGTGTCGCGGGTACGAATTCTGCACGGAACAAATATTTGTATGACCTACAAGTAGTTGTTTCGGATCTAGCTGTTTGTATAAAGACGTACACTGTTGGACATAGGCCTCCCCCAAAGATCTCCACCACGACCGGTCCTGCGCCTCCCGCATCCAAGGGTTTCCCGCGACCTTCACCAGGTCGTCGGTCCACCTTGTCCGGGGCCTACCCACGCTGCGTCTTCCGGTGCATGGTCGCCACTTGATAACCCGTCGACCCCACCGGGCATCGGTCCTACGGGCAATGTGGCCGGCCACTGCCACTTTAATGATGCAATTCTTCAGGCTATGTCGGTTACTCTCATTCTTCTGCGCATCTCCTCATTTCTGATTTGAAACCCCAAGCATACCCCTCTCCCTTTGAGTGACTTTGAGCTTTTTATAAGGCCCATTGTTAGCGACCACGTCTTAGTTCTATAAGTCATCACTGGCAACGCACGTTTGTAAAAAAAAATTAGAAAAAAAACTTTATTAAATTTTTCAAGAGAGCTAATGAATCTAAAATCAAGTTAATTAGCCTAAAATGACATTAATTTCAAACACTTAGAATAGACTTAAAGTAACTTTAATTACAATTAAAGTAGATACTAGGTTCTAATTTGATTATTTACCATTTAAGTTTGATTTCTTTCTCTCTAGTTTGCAATCTTCTGCCACCCTTCTTGTCTCTAGCCTTCCTATACCAGAGTAGTCCAGCAGTTTTGATCAACTTTATTGGTTAAGACATAAGTACTAAATTCGCTTTATTGTCTTTCCAATAACCTTATTTTAAAGTTTCAGTCTGTCCAGTAAATAATGCAGTACTGTCACCCAAGGAGGTTAGTAACCAGGGTCGTAGGATCCTTCTATCTTTTGGTGACTCTACCTCAGTAATACATAAATCAGCCTATATTGTTCCCACTGTTGGGACACAGGCCTCCTTTCGATGAGAGGGAGTAGGCCGAAATGGCCCACGCTGGCCGAGTGCGGCTTGGTAGATGTTCCATGGCTTCGGAGATTTTGGCTTTAGAACATGCCGCTTTCCTCGCGATGTTTTCCTTCACCGTTTTGAGAGCAGTGGTGACGAAATAATTTACACAAAGTAAAGCGCCTGAACCGCAGAAGAACCAAAGTCACCGACATAGCTCTGCGAGTCGTTAAACTTAAGTGCCGATGGCCGATGGGGCAGCAATGTTCTGGAGTGGCGGCCACGTACTGTAAGACGCAGCGTAGGGAGACCCCCAACAAGGTGGACCGATGGCCTGGTGAAGGTCGCGGGAAGCCGATGGATGCGGGCAGCGCAAGACCGGTCATCGTGGAAGGGCTTGGGGGAGGCCTTTGTCCAGCAGTGGACATCTATAGGCTGAGGAAGAAGAAGAGAAAGCGCCTGATGGGGTTCCAACCTTCGATCTACAACTTGTAAGTCACATCCGATACCACTAGGTTATCACTAGTAAGGACCAGTGATGGACTAGTGGTACCTCAGTATTTTTTTTTAAATAATTATAAACTAGCGCTTGACTGCAATCCCGCCTGATGGTAAGCAGTGATGCAATCGTTGATGGTAAAGCGCACTAGTTTATTACGCCTATTCACTTAAAAAACTAAGGAATAGGAAGGATGACGGCAGTTGAGCGAGGTGATGCAATGTTAAACCCAAGACCAACACGACCAAACGAAGCTGCGCTAGAGGGAGATTGATATGGAGACTCTCCACGACCAAACTCCCGACACAACAACATTTGGCGCATCGTACCCGCCACACATCGCAACACAACTGCTCAGACCCGTCCTCCGTACGGCTTCAACAGACATCATGCCGGAACACGACGAATTGATCGAATTTGTCTACTCAAATATATATTTGACGTACATACGTCGCAAAATAGATAGACAGAATCTCTTTATTATGTACACCATCTAGGTATATACAGAAAATATTCATTTCTAAATTTTATAAAAGATAACACAATTGGGTTGAGTCCTAAAAAATAATTGAATGCCCATCAGATAGATTTATAAAAAATATTGAACACGTATTTTTTATTTTTTCTTTCATTCAAATACTTAGGTAGATATATTGATTTGAAATGTCGCATGACGTCACGCCGTGGTTCAAAATATATCACGGCGTGACGAAATTAGCCCCCACTCCGTAACTTTAATACGCTATATCTCAGTAGTTTTTGATGATTTCGACAAAATAAAAAATACGGATCTTAATTATTGTTATTATCTATAAGACGGACTAATTATTTTTTTGATTTTCATACCTTGGACATATCCCTATTGGCGGTCTTTTAGCTAAGGGCGAACATTTAAAGATAACCTTTGGAAAACTTTTGAAGAAGAAGTTCCAGCGGGCTGCCCGCGACCGTCTGTCGTGAGCCTTATGTAAAATAATTAACCGGCGCATCTGGAACAGCAGTACTACACGGTGTAACAATTACTGGAATTACTGGAATCTCCGCCTAATATATATACAGTCATGTTGCTCTTTGTACTGCTTAGAATAACTTGTAGCTAGTATAGAACCTTCTTTATCGTATTTAGGATTATATACAACGGTACTTTTCTTTATACGAAACCTATATACATAGTTTGTTCAAAGTATTTATTTTCTGTAAGTATGTTTGGACACGTCGACGTTTGCTAGTCTCCGTGGCGTCTGTAGCGAACGCAGCCGCTGCGCAAGGAGGCGCGGGTTCGATCCCCGCACAGTACAAATATTTGTATCCATGAATATGAATATTTGCACTGGTCTGGTCGTGCCTCGGAAAGCTCGTTAAGCCGTTGGTCCCGGTTGCCATACGAACATCTAATGGCAGTCGTTACGGGTTATTGGAGCCCCCAAAAGTCTAACAATTGGTCTAACTGCTATGCTTCGATATCGCCTTCGGGTTGTGGAGGTCAGACGGCAGTCGCATCACGGAAAATGTCGAAGTTTAGCCAAAATCAGCAGTTAGACTGGTAAAGCGGACCCCAGACTCCAAAGCTGAAAAAGCTGCGGATGCGACTGGAGTTAACGCTGAGATGATGATGACATAGTTTGTTCAAAATAAGCAATTGAATCGATTCCAATCATTTTAACACCATGTTATATATTTCCAAATACATTTAGAAATTATTGCAGAGTGGTTACCGAGCGGTTACGATAGATCATAGTACTTGCCCCGCACGCCACAGTTGACGCCAGAGGTCAACAAACCGCGATCACCCGTGCGGTGCTTTGACCACATTTTTTTTTTTGGGACAGCCAAATAGGATAGCAGGCTCATAACATTATGGTTTTTCATTATATCTTTTTGAAATTTTGTACATAGATTCTTTACATAAAAATTCTGGACACGTGTTTCGGGTTTCGCCTAAACGAAAAATAATGTAGTATAGACACTTGCTAAGTGTTGTGTAACGCGCTCGGCGTTTCTTTTTGTTTATGCAGGCTGCTACAGGCTCTCTCGGCCTTTGAACTTAATTAGCAGCTCCTGACGGATAGGACGCGCGACGACTAGGCTAGACCAGGCTTAATCGCCTGCGACCGTTTCGACGGCCGGGTGGCCTAGCCTGGCGCAGACTGTCCTGAAAGACAATACGCTGATACCTCATATCTATATTTAAGTACTAATCTTATAAGTCACTAGCTGTGCCCCGCGGTTTCACCCGCGTAAGCTTCGAACCGAAAGAGCTCAGTTGATATAAAAAAGTGCCTATTAAAATAATGGGAGCAATATATACATCCGCGTTTGCTCCCGTTTCCCGAACATTTTTTGTTCCTGCTCTGCTCCTATTGGTCATAGCGGGATGTTTTATAGCCTATGTCCTTTCATAGGCTCTAAACTGTGTACTAAATTTCATTACAATCGGTTCAGCAGTTTTGGCGTAAAAGCCGGACAGACAGACAGACAGACAGAGATACTTTCGCATCTTTACTATTACTATGGATTATCGAAATCAAGGTTGTACGTACCTCGTCGATAATCGCCACGCCGTACGTACGTAGATAATCACCTTGGTATTTGCTTGACCTTAAGTTCAGTACCTTTAAATTAATGCTAAAGATAGTTTCAAAGGATTAATCAGCTCGAGTCAATGGATCGACTTAACCTTCCGTCAGCGGTTGATAGCTAGTAACTTAATCAAAAACGGCTATTTTTTTTTTAAGTCAAAATAATGAAATGCAGTGCCGGCCACGTACTGGAAGACGCAGCGTAGGGAGGCCCCCAATAAGGTGGACCGATGACCTAATGAAGGTCGTGGGAAGCCGATGGATGCGGGCAGCACAAGACCGGTCGGCGTGGAAAGCCTTGGGGGAGGCCTTTGTCCAGCAGTGGACATCTATAGGCTGAAGAAGAATGAAATGGAAACAGCCATATTCTAATTTGACTTATACCGATATAGGTCGACACCTCTATATCGGTAAAAAATAAGGAAACATGATGTACCTTGGAACGGCCCCAACGCCACCGGGGGAAACATGATATTATTTACATTGTACCTCAAAGTGCACTGTTATTTAAGTTTTTATGAGAGACTAGCTGCGCCACACGGTTTTACTCGCGTTTTTTTTATATGCCCCGCTCCTATTGGTCGCAGCGTGATGTTATATAGATGTTATAGCTTAGGCTATAACATCCTTCCTGGCTGGCTGGGCTTAGCCTTCCTGGGTTAATGGGCTATATATGGCAAAAATAATTCAAATCGGACCAGTAGTTCCGGAGATTAGCGCGTTCAAACAAACAAACTGTTCAGCTTTATATATTAGTATAGAATTATAGATAAATATCTTTCTTTTTTAATAATTATAAACTAGTGCTTGACTGCAATCCCGCTTGATGGTAAGCAGTGATGCAATCATTGATGGCAAGCCACGCTAGTTTATTAAACCTATTCACTTAGAAAACTTAGTGAAAAGGAAGGAAGACGGCAGTAGAGCAGCGAGGTGATGCAATGTTACCCTAACCTAACCCAACAACAATACCTACCAACGATGCTGCGCCAGAGGGAGATCGATCTGGAGACCCTCCACGACCAAACTGCCGACTCAACAACATTTGGTGCATCGTACCCGGCACTCATCACAACACGACTACTCAGACCCGTTCCCCGTACGGCATCATGTTGGAGCACGACGAATCGCTTGGCGGCAAGATTTTGTCTGATGGGTGGTAACTTCTGCCGGCAGCCTATATTATGGCCTACCACCGAGAGAGTGGTAGGCCAAAATGGTAGGCCAGTGGCCCCCAAAGTGAATTGTTATTTAAGTTTTTGTGAGAAATAAATATCTTTAAAGCAATACAAATACAGGTTACCTAGTTTTCCAACTCACCATCGATCGTGTTAACAAGGTAATTAATTCGTAACGACGATAAATATTTTACCTATAGGTGATTAGGTACCTAACCACTAGATATCGGAAAAGGCATGAAATTTTTAGTAAATAAATTAAAAGCCAAGTTTCTACCAATAATCCATCAAACTATTTTTAAAATCCAAGGTATTTCACACCGGGGCAGCTTCTAATGTTGTACAAAGCACAGGTCCGCTCGTGTGTGGAGTACTGCAGCCACATTTGGGCTGGTGCTGCGAAATGTCACCTGGATACTTTGGATTCAGTGGAGAGGCGTGCGAAGAGGCTGATTGGCGACCCAGACTTAACTCGAAACGGTCTCCAAAGCCTGGAGCACAGGCGTAGAGTAGCCAGCCTTTCGGTCTTCTATAGGTTGCATTCTGGTGAGTGTGCAAGGGAATTGCATGATTTAATTCCCCATCACCGTTCCACCATCGGACGACCCGTCGTACGGCGAGTTTCCACCCTTACGTTGTTGATACCACTGCGACCCGGACGAAGCGTTTCGCTTCCTCTTTTATACCGCGTACATCGAGGGACTGGAACAATTTGCCAGCGACGGTGTTTCCGTCACATTACAATTTGAGTGTCTTCAAGGCTAGAGTGAATAGGTTCTTAATAAACTAGCGCGCTTTACCATCAATGATCGCATCACTGCTTACCATCAGGCGGGATTACGGTCAAGCGCTTGTTTATAACTTATAAAAAAAAAAAAAAAAAAATTTTAATCCATCGTCACATTTATCGCACCTTACGATGAGCTCATTAAGTTTAGAATTGAGTTGTAAGATTTTTGACAACTGCATCATCATCATCATCATCAACCTTTTTATCGTCCCACTGCTGGGCACAGGTCTCCTCTCATACAGAGAAGGATTGAGCGTAATCACCACGCCTGCTCAATGCGGGTTGGCGATTTCAGGCCCAAAGTCCAGGTTTTCTCAAGATGTTGTCCTTCACCTTCAGTCATTGGTGTCCAAGATATACTTAGAAAGTACACATAACTTTAGAAAAGTTACATTGGCCTGGCCTGGAATCGAACCCGCGCACTCATACTTGAGAGGCTGGTTTTTTAACCACTAGGCCACCACGACTTGACAACTGCATACCTACACTAAATTTTTAATTTAACATGTATATGCATTGTAATTTATTAAATTAGTTATACCAATTCTTGGAGATCGAAGACCTTAAACGACTTCAAAAAAAGGAGGAGGTTCTATATTCGTCGTAATCTTTTTTTATGTATATTGACAGATTACTCTGGCACACCTGAACCGATTTTCAAAATTCTATTTGTTTGGCTATACTTTCCAGGTGATCTCATAGCCACCGCCCACCAGGTCAGGATCTGATGATGGAAGACCAGAGAATTCAAAGGGGAACTTTCAAAAATCGTAGGGGCGACTAATGCATTTCTAAATATTTTCATTAAGTATTCTAAAGCGGTACAATTTAATAAAGGTCTGGAGTAGATCTGATAATGGAGCCGGGAGACAGTCGAAGGAAGTCCTCAACGATTCACAGCAGCTACCTTGTGTTTGTACTTGATTAATTTGTATAGATAAGTTAACACCTAGATGGGTTGTGACTATCATAAGGGCTCTGATGATGAAGTCAACGGCCAGTTACGGGAACTCCTCAACGGGTTACAGTAGCTGCTTTGTGTTTGAACTTAATTCATTTATATTCATTAGAACTTTGCTTCTATATGGGTTATAATGAAGGGCTGCTGTAGATTTGATGATGAGGACCCTAGACAGTCGAGGGAACTCCTCAACGATTCACAGCAGCTACCTTGTGTTTGTGCTTGATAAATTTTTATTGTTAGGAACTTTACACCTAGATGAGTTGTGACTGTCATTAAGGCTCTAATGATGAAAACAAAGGACAGATAAGGAAACTCCTCAATGGTTTACAGTAGATACTTTGTGTTTGGACTTAATTCATTTATATTGTTGAGAACTTTATACTTATATGGGTTAAAATTATGGTCTGCAGTAAATCAGATGAGGAAGACCATAGGCAGGCGAGGGAATTCCGCAAAAGTTTACAGCATTGGAGTTCAATATAGGACAACCACTACTTACTCGTCACGCTTGGGCCAGGTATCTAGGTACCTGCCCCGTGCAGGAGACGAGGCCCGGACAGACCGGGCCAGCACGGGAGTGTGGTGCCGTGGAAGAATTTAGACTCCCGCGGCCTCACGCGTGCTCGTGATAGAAGAGAAACCGGTCTGATTTTTAGTCAGTAGAAGTCTAACAAACCCCGTCGCCCACCCCAGGGCGGCGGACATGCATGAGCATTTTCCACCCCAGAAAAAAAAAAGGCATCTAGATACCTACCCCGTGCAGGAGACAAGGCCCGGACAGACCGGGCCAGCACGGGAGTGTGGGCTGTGGAAGAATTTAGACTCCCGCGGCCCCACGCGCGCTCGTACCAGAAGAGACACCGGGGTGGTTTTTAGGCAGTAGAAGGCTGACAAACCGTGACACCCACCCCAGAGCGGCGGACATGCATGAGCATATTCCACCCAAAAAAAAAACCTATATGAAAAATGCAAATCTTCTTAAAAATTTCTCTTTATTTTAACAGTTTTGTACAGACGACAGCACATCAAGCTACTACAATCTGTAAAATATCTTTATTTCATGTCAGATTTTTAGAATCGAATCATCTTCGGCTATTTTGTCTTACAAACTAAACAAACATATTTAAATGAAACGTTAGGTATTTGTAGTGTAGTGTGTAGGGCAAATATACGCAAATGATCCTGTATCATCATCATCATCAATCATCATCAGCCTTTTTATCGTCCCACTGCCCGTCACAGGTCTCCTCTCATACAGAGAAGGATTGAGCGTAATCACCACGCTTGCTCAATGCGGGTTGATCACTTGCTTATCCTGAATAAGTCTCCGTTTAAATTTGATTAGTAATTAGAGGAGTTAATATATCATCATCTCAGCGTTAATCCCAGTCCCATCCGAAGCTTTTTCAGCTTTGGAGTCCGGGGTCCGCTTCACCAGTCTAACTGCCGGTTTTGGCTAAACTTCGATATTTTCCGTGAAGCGACTGCCGTCTGACCACCACAACCCGAAAGCGATATCGAAGCATTGCAGTTAGACCAATTGTTGGACTTTTGAGGGCTCCAACAACTCGTAACGAACTGCCGCGTTCGCTACCGCTGCGCCACAGAGGCTCTCAGGAGGCGGTGAGGAGTTAATAATAATGGTATGCCATATTTCCAGGGAGGCTGCCCTCACTTGCAACTGGGTACGCCCATGTATGATACTTTTATTTATTTACACCCTTCTACCATTACAGATTGCATAACCCAATGCGGTAGAAAGGACACATACTTACATTACAAAAACCTAATAAAATTTAAACAATACCTACCTAAAGTACAAACTATAACAAATAATAAGTATTAACATTTAAAATATCACTATTCAACAGGGTAATTGCACATTTTTATCCGGATATTCCCACGGGATCATAACATATATTATGTAAGTGAGAGAAAGTGCCGTTAGCGCAGCTAGTACCTACCTATTATAAACCTGAACGTTTGTAGGTACCTATGTACGTAGATTGTAGGTATATTACTTTTTCCCACAAAAACTGCTCAACGGATTAATGGATGAAGTATGGAACATGATTGGTTTATAACTAGGTTAAAGGAAGGACTCTAGTGCCGAGGAATTTGGAAAATAGGTATTTGAAGAAACTATTACCATCGCGCTGCTTCCAACCTCTCCCGGTAAAGTGCGAAAAGGACAGTTGCAGCTCAGGCTGGTTTTACCTACAAAAACGTCAACGTTTTTGGTCAACCAAAAGACGTTTCGTTTTTAAAATTTAGAGGAAATGTATAAGTAGCTTATAGCGTATGCGTCTATTTTCTTTTTTTGTCAAAAAATTATCACGTTTGTCTAATAGTCATCTGAACATCACGGTAAAAATGGGTTATTTTTCGCGATTTTGACGTATCATATTTCTTTTACTAATCAAGATTCGGAAAAAATCAAATGAAAGGGGTACGTATAATCATTGTGTAAAATTCTAGAAATAAAATATTGCTTTATAAGCAGGCTCTATCCACGAAGAAAACAGCGGAATACGTTTGTATAGGAAAGCACCTCTAGGGTTCCTTCTTAACGTGCACTATAGTGTTATCCGGATATTCCCATGGGATCGAAATATACGCCGAGTGCAGCTAGTACCAGATATTCCACATTCTGCAGCCACATTTGGGCTGGTGCTGCTAAGTACCACCTGGCCACTCTGGATTCGGTGGAGAGACGTGCGAAGAGGCTGATTGGTGACCCTGATTTAACTCGAGATGGTCTCCAAAGCCTAGAGCATAGGCGTAGAGTAGCCAGCTTTTCGGTGTTCTATAGGATGCATTTTGGGGAGTGTGCGAGGGAATTGCATGATTTAATTCCCCCGTGTCCATTCCACCATCGGACGACCTGTCGTACGGCTAGTTTCCACCCTTTCGTTGTTAACACCGCTATGATCCGGACGAAGCGTTTCGCCTCCTCCTTTATACCGCGTACATCGCGGGACTGGAACAATTTGCCAGCGGCGGTGTTTCCGTCGGACTACAATTTGAGTGCCTTCAAGGCTAGAGTATTCACTCTAGCCTTGAAGGCACTCAAATTGCGCTTTACCATCAACGATTGCGTCACTGCTTACCATCAGGCGGGATTGCGGTCAAGCGCTAGTTTATAATTTATAAAAAAAAAGATAACTGCCTAAGGAGTTATCTGGTACTAGCTGCACACGCAGACTGCGCTGCGCTGCGCTGCAGTCACTGGCAGAGACTTATGCCAGTGCCAGTGACATTGTCCGAACGAAATTTCAGCCAGAGCCACCACGTTGCATGCCATCTCCACCCGTGTTATTACTTTGTATCTTTTTTATTATTGCTTTTTCTTTCTTTTTCTTCGATTTTTAAGAGACGTAGCATAGTAGGTATAGACTCGACGCAGCTTAGTATACAGCCTATTAGCCTATAAACTTCCTCAAGAACTGGGCTGTCAAATACAAAATCATTTCTGGAATCGGACGGTTCCAGAGAATAGGTGCTACGATCAAACTGTTCCGCTTTGTCGTCACTAATTATATAGATTCATCAAACTAATGAAGTCCCCTAAATCCTCAACTGTCACGTAGCCGCTGGGAGCATCTTTCTTAAACATCTGGCATCCTCATTAAGCTCAAATTCAGAAAGCTGATGTTAAAAGCTTTCTGAATTTTGAAAAAAAAAACAGAGTTTAGCTTGAAAATTTAGATGACCTGACAATCTAACTTAACGTGGGTTTCCAAAGTTTCCCGTCAGTCACAACAAGTGATCCCAATCAAGAGTTAAAAATAACCTACATATTTGTTATATTAAGTTGAATATTTACAAGTAGGATATTTGTTATACTAAGTACAGAATCCTAAAAAACAGTGCTACAAAAAACGGTGATAACTAAAGAAAGAGTTATTGTTATTATAATTGTAAGCATTGGTACCTACCAAATTTGAGCTCTGTAGTCCTAACTCCTAACGTTCACTAAGGTTATCCGCGGACGGACAGACAGATAGCCAGACAGACAGACTTGGCAAAACTATAAATTAAAGTTGACGGAACCCTAAAAACGCTTTCAATAATCATTTGATTCGTCATAATCCAAGACACCATGCTATTCGTACCTATGTAGGTATCTACCAACTTACGTAGCAGTAGGTAAACAGTGATAGTCTGACTTGACTGGGTCGATCACTTGTGCCCGTCTACCTTCTGAAACAATTACCCCAACAAAGGCAATGCAACTGGTTGCATCCAATAAAGTTGACAAGTTCGTTTCCATAGTAGCGTCAGGTCATTGAATGGTCAATCACCTATGCAACCGTATATTAGGTCCTTACTTTTGTATAAAAACTTCTAAAAGAATTTTTTTCATGTATCTATTTTTTTATTTGTATTAATCCAAGTAGGTACTTAATCAACCAAGTACCAAATCAATGCATCTTTGCCAACGCAGTGGCAGTTTATTGATGCCCTTCTTAAAGAAATCAGCGTGACGGGAGATAACAAATTCTTCAAAGGCATTTTGTATTGCCTCTCGGGTATTGAATTTTTTTCCGCCAAGAAGTTATCTAAATTCTGGAAAAAGTAAGAAGTAGTCTGTAGGCGCAAGATCTAATGAGTAGGGCGGATGACGGACAGCTTCCAACCCCAGTTCTTGCAACTTGGAGACGTATGTAAAGTATTCCATTATATTTTATTGTGAATGTGAAGACTATTGTGGGCAGTTTTATTTTTATTTTCGCTGTTGTTAGTTTTTGTCGTGGTCTGGCAGCTCGAGTAGGTAATTTGTGTGGCTTACCCAAATGTCCTTTCTTTGGTATTGTTCGTCGAATCGTTGAGCTCCTTACGTTTTGAGTTAAGCTGCATGATTTTTGACAAACGCGCGCACTTCAAAAGACCTGTGTGATTGTTTCTTTCAGATATCGATTTTACATGGTCTTCATAATTATAATCTGACAAAGATTATGTCTGGACTTTAAGAGACTGTGGTCTCTGAGTTTGTTTCGGGCTTTCTTCTCAGAGTAGTCGGTTAGGAAACGCCGGACTCATCTAGTTAAAAAAGAAGAGGAAAAAATTTGAGGAAATAAAATCATTTATCATTTTAATGTGCCTCCGTCCAGTCCAATGTGCCCTAAGTATAACTACATAGCCTGGATAATTTGATAAGTTACCCAGCTAGTCAACTCGATAGCAGCAAGGGTCAATAAATACCCTTGCTGGCTAGCCAGCTTTGAGTTATGTAGGTGCCGATATCAGTCACCGGTCTTAGAATACTTCCCAATTTTCATGCTCATCAATTACTAGATATGGCTAAAATAGCAGCTTAATTTGTAATGGTAGGTATTTTGTGTAGGAGCTTGAACTTTGAACGAACTTACAGCTGAGCAGCTGACGTTGTTAGTTCAAGAGTTATAGAGGCCCATGACATGGAAACTTCGCGCGCGAGTTTAACTCGCAGATGGCCAGTTTAGAGGCCATTCAGTTAAAGGTAATATATTTTCATTTTTCTACGTAAACACAGCTTTATTTGATAGATTCTAAAGCTTAAATCATGTAGATATCTAAAGGTGATGTGGGGATGTAATATGCACAGGCATATGCGTAGGCACACATTATAACTGTACCTACCTAACATTTACTCGTCTTTTCCTTTAGATACCTAGGTTCTCGGTTCGCTCTAGGTACCTCCTTTCGGAGGAACGGGAAAGGCCTATGCGAATTTCGTACCACTGGCCACTGGTGTAGGTACGAACACAGGCCAGAACTGGTTTTACCGCGAAAACAAAGGGGTTTCATGTACCTATCCAATTGAAATCTGAATTGGGATAAGTGAATACATTAAGCGTGCTAACATGTCATTTCCTACTTAGCAGTTTTGAGCAGGAAATGAAACATAGGTACCCGTGATATACTTACTTACAGGGCAATTACCGACTTAGCTCTTTGCGGTTAGGTAGATAATAAATTAACATGAATGTTTCAACGAAGACTTATCATGGGGTGGCTCAATTTTATTTCTTAGAACAACTAATTGTAACCTACCCATATGTACCTAAGTGTAAGTGAGGCAGAGGACTAAATTCTGGAAAAATACTGATTGCTTCCCAACCCCGAATTGCTAATGTGGCCATGATGTCTTGGTTGTTGGTTAATCATTTTAATTAATGGCCGTTCTACTTGAAGGACACGTAACTAGTAGCGTTTGGTTCCACTGGGCCACCATTGGTATCGGCCCTGATTTAAAACATTAACACGCTGTGAATGTGTGTGTAACTTCTGGTACAATTCGAGTCGTTGTTCTAAACTTACTCAATTTTAGTGCATCTTTTCCTTTCTATTTAAATATTAATAAGACAAAACATTAGTCTGCGTGTTTGCACACTGGGCTACCACAAGAAAATCATGTGTCGCTTCATGAGATAAAAATACTGCAGGGGAACAGTCCCTTTTTTGCCGAATAGGGGAAAAAGCAGACGCTTAAATTTAGTAGAAGCGCCTGTTCAATAGGTCGTGTCAGCTTGAACTCGACGCTATGAACAAACTTCTGATTCGAGTTGAAACGGTCTATGTCCTTTGCATACCTAGATGTTGCTGTTATGGCTGTTATAAGAGTGTAAGCATTTCAAATATACCTATACTCGTATGGTAAGTTTTCAATCCCGAAATAGAATACCATCAAACTATTTCTTCATATCCATAAAACGTCTACTGCTAGGTAAATAAGTTATCCAATAAATTAAAGTCAAATTTTATTTACACACTTTATTGAATTAACACAATGAAAACAAACATTAATATCATATTGAAATGAACCTCATGACAGTATACTGTAATCGTGAGTACAACATTTATATTCATAACATTTAATCAATTGAATACACAAAACGATTAGATATGTAGATAATTACAGTGATATTCGAAAGATATGACTTGTGAACATCTAGAGATGTGAGAACATAATATCGATTACACGACGCTGCATCTGCAGTACAGTTAGAAGCAGTAAAGAATAAACCATTTATCAGATTTGATAAAAATATGTGCATGTCATTCTTATTATTATACTATGCGCATTACCTATCTATTCTCGGCGACATCCGGTCAAACGAACGCTACGTGATTTAACCGCACAACCAATTTATTACTATCATAAGCTCTCACTCTCAATAACGCGTTAACACAGTACTTGAAGACCGAGCACGTACAGCCTGCCTCGACCGGTCAGCTGCTCACATCAATTTATTGAAGGCCTGTGAAATCCAATCAATAAAATTGATTTCTACAGGAAGCAGTGTTATCCCCACGCCAGCCCACTTCACTAAAAGAGTACCGCAATGTCGCCCGACGCTTGTGAATCCAATCGTCATTGTTTCTAGTTAAATCTAAGTTTTAATTAGATATTATTGCTTGGCATATTTTGATGTTGGTGGCAGTCAGCGCCATAAATATATCAACATTGAAGGATCTGCCGCAGCCATTGATATAATATTAAACAGATATGATATGCTCTAACAAATTAACCAAAATAAATGTGCCGATCGGAGCAACAGCACACAGATGCAAATTTTTTATTCTGCGTACATTTCACACGTTGGTACAGTGTGAATGAGATGGGGCGCAATCTAAAGCATAGAGAAGAAAAAGATTGCTAGTGTTTGTCGTTTGTTTTTACGAGTGTATCGAGAGTGACTAAAGCGAGATACAGGACTTACTTCCTTTTGTACGCTTCATTTTTAGTGCGCTAGTGACTTATCTACCTTAGTTTAATATTTTATCAATGGCCGCAGCAGTATCGATAACATTACATTAGATTGACTAGATACATAGCCGCGTTAGAGATCACTAATACACAAATGTTCAATAATTTCCATACTTTCCGTAACTTAAATGTCAGTATATTTATGTCATTGATAATAAACCAATAAAGTCTATGTTTATATCCAAATAACATTTGTAGAGCAAAATACTTTTATAATGTTTACTAATAATAGTGAATACAAAAAATTAAATGCTTATTGAAAATAACAGCAGTGAAATAAAACCATGAGAGATATTACTGTTTTTTTTTTAGTTGATATTACAATTCTTAACTATACTCAGTCAATAATTACTATTAACTTTAATACTAAACAGGTGTTAAAACAGTGAAATTAATAGCCTACGCACATACAGAATATGATAGAAACTAAGATAGCAGATCTACTTTGATAATTTTGTAAACACACCGTTCTATGTGTGTGTTCGTATACTTGTACAACTTGCCTTACGAATGTTACATATTACCTTCCAATTTATTATATAAAGGGTGTATCTGACATCGACGCACAAACGAGTACAGTCAGAAGCAAAAATATGTATACATTGTCAAGGCTCCTAAAATATGTAAACATCTTCGACTTTAAGACGAAGTGCTCAACTTGAAGAGCATAAAATTGTAGCCACCGGTTCACATCATAAATATGTATGCGCTCATTGCTTCATTAAATTATGAACCAACGCGTGAATACATGCTTTGATGGAATCGTGCATACACAGTATTGTTCCTTTCGTGGTGGCCATAATTTATAGCATATACATATTTATGATGTGAACCGGTGGCTACAATTTTATACTCTTCAAGTTGAGCACTTCGTCTTAAAGTCGAAGATTTTTACATATTTTTGGAGCCTTGGCAATGTATACATATTTTTGCTTCTGACTGTACCATGGATCCAGTACATGATTCTGAACCCCCCAGTGTTGGAATTTTTCGTCGGCTTTTTCATGATTTAAAAAAAAAATGTAGTTTTTTTTTACTTCAGACCATTCACAATTGCTATACTTTTATAACCCAATAAGATTTTAAAGTAAAAATTAAATAATTCGCTAATTACATAAAAGACGCAATAAAAACAAAACCCGAAAAACGATCTTATCAGTTGATTTAATAGAGTTCACATCAGGGATCAACGTCATACCTACAAACTCGCACTGCGGCACGCTTGCAACGTTCAAAAGCCGAGCCGACACTTTATTTTAAACACTGTGTATTCTGTAACCGTTCATTAATGACATAAATGACTATCATAATTTTATTAGTGGCATGCGGTCTAGCCTTTTCGCGAAGTTTCCGTTAAGATGTCAGATACACCCTGTATAGTACGAAGGTCGTACTCGCATGGCACACACCATTTTTACCTTTTCAATTATTAATAGTTGAAGATTTAAAATCAATAGATAAAAATATCTTCTATCATAACACAAAGGGAATCGGAATACATATAATTGAACTATATAGTTGTGTAGATAATGTGAAGATATGATGAAATCCTCTGTATCATGTTACCCTGTTCACTAATAACGAAAGTGTAGTATTAAAAACATGAATATTTTGTCTAATATCGTAGTGTACTTAGAAAGGGATGAAGCGAATATAATTATTGGATATTGTATATTATGCATAATAAATTACACAACCTTTTTACCCAATAGTGTAGAACCTGTATATTGGATATATATTTTTATTATTAGGACATAGCAAAATATAATGTCACCAATAAACTTGCGAACGAAGTTTCATCGTAAGCATTTATCGAAAATATTTAATTATAGAATGTAGTAATGTCAAAGTTTTAATATTATAAACCGTAAAATTCAAGGGATTCTCGAAAACGGTGCAATAAGAACTTCAAATACATGTGCTAACACGAACATTGTAAAGAAATTCACTATTACATTTATAAATATTTGCTAAGATTGAATGTAATTACACTATACAGCGCTGCCTGACCCTGTCAATAAAGGCTATATAATTCATAACACGATCCAAAAGAACTTCACAAACAACTTACAGTTTAAAATAATTTGAAGAAAATCTAAAAACAAAAGGCACTAACTTTTAGTTTAGTGACTTAAATATATTACGAACATTTGAAACATACGAATAACGAGAATAAAACTGATATCTATAGTAAATAATCATATTATTGAAACCTCATAATTATAACATACAGAATCATAGACTAACCATGTATGCTTGTTTCGAGTACTAAGCCTTTACTCAAACTTCTTGATGGCACAGTGATACCTACTATTCTCAACATTACTTAAAAAAAACATTCCTGTATATAAAACCCCCAATTCATTAAAATCATCGACCTATAAATGTATGTTAAAATTAATTATTTATTAAATATGTTATACGGCACGATACGCAATAGACAGAATAAAAGAGAAAAAGTCGAGCAATTGACCGAAGAGTAGGAAATTAATTGTATTTAAGAGATTATGTATACATTAAGTAAAACGACGAGTAACGTATCTTGCCTATAGCATATTTGGTGAGATTAAAAGTAATAATGATGCTTCATAAGTATGTAATACAATAATACAACGTATGCTTACGTTTTTACGCACAATGCACTTACAACAATGCATATACGCTGCACACAGCACACTAAATTAAAATATTGCTTATCGAACAACAGAAAACAGACTAAACTCCATTTCGCAGTCTAGCTTACCGTCAACATTGACAAAATTGAGCAAATGAAAATAACAATAACAATACGAATTATAATAATATTGCTAAGTATAATTATAATGAGTATAATAAAGATTATATCGATTGCTGTGATTACTATTTAATTACAACTGAACGTAATAATACAAGGATATAATGAAAAATTATCACTAATTATTATTTATTTACTAATAATTTAAAATTGCATTGACCTACATTTTATTAATATCATTGACAACACCGATGAATTGATACCTTTCTTAATGGAAAGATTTAGCGTTACATTATCCTGTCAATTATTATATAAAACGTGCATCGCCCGTGCGACGCCCGCGCCCTCCCGCCCCGGTGTTCACTCTCTGAACTACAAGCGTGCGCTATGCCTACTACCTGCATCACTATCCGATACGCGATAAACGACCTCCTGACGTAGCTCTTGCACAAAAGTGCAACCCCAAATCGTTTATCACAGCTATGAAATCTCTTCTCTTCAGTAAATTACTATTTTTTTTTTTCAAAATTATCTTTTCACAAATTTATATCTAAAGAGTAATTCTATTTAACCTGTGTGTAGGTACTTACTTTAAGAAGCTCTATACATTGTCTTAATTGCAATTTAATAGACTATAAATAATTGATTTTATCAAAAATTTTATTGCTACGTTAATTTACTTCAAGCGCACAAAAATAGTTAAAACTTTGAGAGAGGTGCAAACAAAATAAAATAAACTTTTTTATCATTTTTACATAACGGAAATACACCGAAAACAAATTTTGACTAGCATTACAGAATTCCTTATTACTTTTTTCTACTTTCAGAACAATTTGACTAGCATATCGCGCGACGATTTTAACCAAATACCAACTAATTTGCAATACTACAGACGCCACATTAAAATACACAATAAAATTTTAGACACAACTTTGGCACAATCATTAATTACTGAAATACTGCAGGGGAAGACTTGGGAAATATGTTATCGGGATATGTTTCGAGAATATTATGTCTAATTGCGTAATCTTATATCTAGGGTGCAAAATTAATAAGTAAATAGTGGATAATAGTAATAATCGCTTACGCAGTTCCTATTAACTTGATACTTTTATTGTTATTTACCATATATACCTACCATGTTTTAAATACATGCGTTATTCACACATATTATTTACGAAATTGAAATTCATTTATTTTGGCTTTCGATATTCATCGTGACTTGGCACTATTCCACTTGGAAGCAAATCGAAAGAGTTCACCGACAAGTTTTCAATACAGTGGTCCTATAGTTATCTTACCCTACATTATCCTAAGTGTATTTTTTTTTTACTTTTTTGGAAATATTTGATTACCACAGGACTATATTTGTTCTAAGACTAAATACAATGAGCAGTCTGGAGAGGGCGATAAAATAATTCAAATTAACCGTTCTACATTACATTACTAAACATTAACTACTCTCAGAATAATTTAGCATAAATCCACAACATTATTAATGTTAAACAAACTTTAACAATCTTTGGCTTGATCCCTAGACCAATATTAATTATTCGACTTAAAATTTCCAGTAGCCGTTGTATCCTACACATTGTATACTTTAGAGATCTTAATAGTTCAAATGTAAAATAAATTAGAAGACTATCACATTTAGCAACACTATTTTTATACCTAACGTCTTTTTTGTGATACTAGACGATTTTAAATGATATACTGAAATGTTATCTTCTCCTCTGTCTTCGTTTTAAAGTAGGTTTTCTTAAAGGATTTGATCCCATCGGTTTCGTATAGCCGCGCCGCGTCCGAGCGTCGCAACAGTTACTGTAACACCTAATTCTCAGGTAATTACGATTATTTTATTTACAAATATTGTCTTTAAACCCTCTCGCTCTGTTCGCTAATCTAACACTACGCTATATCAGCGGGTCCGAGGTCGATTGTAACGCATCTACACCTATTTATGTTTCCGACACTCGATTAAACTTACTTTGAACATTATTACTTGTGGTCGGTACTGATCATAACGGAAAATAAATCCAATAGACAATTGATACACTCAACCGCTTAACTCCATAGTAAATTCGATCAGCTTAGCTAACTCCCGTTGCACACTTTGTTATAAATTCATAAGCCGTGACCAGTGAACGAGACAAATTATTATAAATATTTAACTATTTAAAATAAGTGTTCTGTGAAGTTATATTACATGTTCACTGTTCACAGATTAGCAAAAATTTTAAAATGTCAGTCGTAAGTTTTTTTTTATAATAATAATTTCTCAAACCCCTTCCCCAGGTCTTACTGATATATAAATCACTGACATGTTCTGCTCCAATCAATCAAATACAGTGGAGAATAAATATAAGAATATCTAAAATACTTATAAACTCGTAACAAATGTAAACATACATTCAGCGTGGATCTAATGTCTTGCCAATAGCGTCACCTCGTTATAGAGAGATTGATTTGGTCACGTTCATTTGAAGAAATATAGCGGGGCCAGACTCCCGTATTGCGGCTGCATCAGAAACGAGCGTTCAGTGTTGTACAATTTGTACGCAACGCCGGAATTCTGGCCGCGGAGCCCCATTCAATGGATCGGCGCTTTCACGATGTGGTTCGGAGCGATGTAGTGGTAGCCTGGCAACGGGAGCCCGGCAGTCTCCATTGTGATCCTGGAAAACATTACAAACTAAATTTAATTCACTTTATTCCCTTCGCAACACTTCAGTCACATTATCGTTCAGTCGTCAAAATAACAATGTGTAAGATCCCGTTCATTGGGAACTTCAAATAACAGCTTGGATGGAAATGGAAATCAAAGGATAAAGCAGTAACAGGCTGATCGTGAACCCGCCCAAAGAAACAAGTAAGTTGTAAAATGTGGACACACTAGGATTTAAATTAAATGTAAGGAAAACTCTTACCAGGATATTGGATGATCCATTGAGCAGTAGGATAGTACACGTGGAGCAAAGTTCAGCATGTCAGGTATCACGGGAATGTTTGGTGCCGGTGGGTGGGCAGGATTGTGGCGTGGGTCTTCAAGGAAGCATTGTGTTTCGGAACATTTACTTAGACATGGTTACCTGCACTTAAAGACTAAGCCGCGCTCTGCCAGACAAAAGTTTCATCAATAAAAAACACACGCGTACTATTGTTATTTTTATTAAGTATGTACTTTAAAACAATACACTTTTGCTTAACGATTCTAGCGAGTAATATAAACCTGAAACGAATACGAAAATCACTACCTTAAAATTAACATGATTTTTATTACAAATAAAAAATTACATGACAGCTAAATAATTTGCATTCCCTACGGAACTACATTTAGAAACATACGAATTGGACCTCAATTTTAAATTCGCACTAATTAATAAAATAATGTTGTGACAAGATAACGCCATCACCTAACTCATGTTCAATAGCTTCGCTATCTCTAACGTAATGGCGTTGACTGCCTTATACTTAATAAGGTCACCTAAATATAAAACAGTCCAAACTACTTATAATAATCTTGAGATAGAATCATAAGTAGCTATAAAAGTATAATAAATAATAAAAACATCCAACATCCCCATTCCTGTTGGAATATATTTGGCGTAAATAGAACTCATACCAACTACAAACAAATTACTTCCTGATATTTAACAAAATTAAATTCATACACAGACAACCGGCCAGCATTATAAAACTATAAACTACATTATTTCTAATTAAAAACCTCATTCACAATAGACTTTTTTTTATAATTTATTTTTTTAATTTATAGTTTTACAAAGCCAATTTCACTGATTTCAAAAATGTGTCAAAAAGATTTGTGAAATATTAATTTAGTAACTGATAGATAAAGTCGTTAACTGAAATAATGAAATGATTTTTTAACCCTTTCGCGAGCATCGGGAAAATAATTGCCAAACCGCTTTTTAAAAGTTGCGCCGAGGTGTATGAAGTATATTGATATTGTGCAACTTTAGAGAGCTAACACCATCTGTCAGAATATTGTTACAACAATTTAAATTCCACCA
The DNA here is from genome assembly GCA_017933935.1 of Sesamia nonagrioides. Classification (NCBI taxonomy): domain Eukaryota; kingdom Metazoa; phylum Arthropoda; class Insecta; order Lepidoptera; family Noctuidae; genus Sesamia; species Sesamia nonagrioides. Next base: position 3,859,037 of record JADWQK010002063.1, read on the forward strand.
TTCAAATTGACAGAAGAAATATTTGAGATATTGGTGATGACGTGCAAAATGTGACGTTAAATAAAAATTCATCATAATCAAGAAAATTACCGTGGTAAAAGTCACAAACGGGCATTGGCAAAGATATTGTCATACCCAAAAAAAGTGGAAGGGGTAAGCAAGGGGGGGGGGGGATGTATTGGTATTGTTTTAAAAATGTTATTTCACAATGTTTACAATAAATAAAATCAAAATTGAAAGTGTAAATAGTATTGCCCGCGAAAGGGTTAATACAATAATTGTGTCAAAAAACTGGTTTGATCTTCCATAAGTGTTTATAGAGGTACTGTCATCAAACAATACTTTTATACTATCTTAAATAAATGTACACAATTGAGACGAATCACAAAACTATTATATTCAATCGGTTTACTTAAAGGTAAAAAAAAAACACGTGACTTAGTCTACCGACTAACTGAAAGATCTATTATGTTTATAAGGTTAACTGAGTCACGTGATTTTCTGGTTTAGAATTTGAAGTATCGTTTGATGTACTCTTCTGATTGCGACACCCTGTATTTTGATTCCAAATAAATATTTAATTACATCTGAACGCAAAGCACTCTGTATATTTTACAGTCTTTAGCTTCTACGTACTTCTACTATTGTCAAGATCCCTAGTTGTCATTTAGTCGTATTAATTATAATTTTCCGTCGTTAGTCCATCATGTAACTTGACATAACTATTATGTACTAAGTGTTACCATCGCGATTTTATTTTAGTTACTTCATTTTTTATAATGATATTTTAGTCCCCGGATTTTTCATCTTATTTTAATATTTATACAGGTCAAATTTAATTGAATTCTTTCGTCACTTTAATGGTTTCTTTAGCTCAGTCATACTTATGAACCGACACTGAAAGTATTTTCTTTAATTTTAAATAGAAATCCAATAACTGTTATTGAAATTGGTTCAATTATTTTAAACCTAACGCGATAAACTGAGTAATATTACGTGTTAAACAATGGTTCCTCCATTATATGATTTTTAGTTAAAAAAAGAGTGTTTTATGATATCTTTCAATATATTTAATAAAGTAGAAGAGACGAAAACAGATTTCTCAAAATAATAATGAACTACGTCTATTTACTCTTAAAATAATATAATGATGATAATTTCGTCTATACTCTTTTGAGCTCCATCGAGTGACCGACCCATTGTACCCCGCAGTGGGTGCGTACAGTGACGATGCTAAGCAAAAGCTTCGCTCATACATACGAATAAAATCTTATGATGACAATTCTAGTTACATGAATTCGAAGTACCAAAGGAGAGAGACCAACGTGTACGGACCAAACCCAGTAATCGGTACTAATGAAATGTGTGCCAATAGGTTTCCAATGTGTCCTTCACAGTTTTCTAATTAATACTTAAGCAGTTTCTAAGACATTATAATTTGAATAATTTCCTACATAGTGAAAAATATTGTTTCCCAAAGGGTCGTTCCACTATGGATGCGGGTGTTGCTCTACTGAAACACATATTTAACGCATGGGAGAGCTTGCAAAATGGTACTGATTTTTTTTGTGATCTCTCCAAAGCCTTTCGATTGTGTGCACCATGACATATTTTTGCGTAAACTCCACCATTATGGTGTCCAAAATGAAGCTCTCAATGTAATCAGTTTTTATTTACATTAGATTACAGTGTGTAGATATTAATGGTGTGAAATCTTCCGGGTTACCAGTTCAGTTAGGTTTACCGCAAGGCTCAATACTGGGTCCATTCTTGTTTTTTATACATATTAATGATTTACCATTTTATTTAAAGGACCTCTGTGACATTGTGCTGTTTGCAGATGATTCCTCTCTAATTTTTAAAGTAGAAAGGAATAGACTATTATTAACAGAATAGATTTTGACGAAGTAAACAGTGCGCTCTCAACAGTTACGGATTGGTTTTTTGGACTCAAAGTCGTTTTAGATAAAGAGGTGCTTAAACTGTGGGCTCGGCAGTTTTTCTGGGACTAACAGTGGATGCCAAACTTCCGTGTGGATCACACATATCAACCCTAGCAGGAAGGCTCAGTTCGGCCGTCTACGCCGTCAGGAAAGTAACACAATATACTGACGTTGATATAGCTCGTTTAGTCTATTTTTGTTATTTCCACAGCGTTATGTCCTACGGTATTCTACTGTGGGGTTACTCCGAAATCACGGTGTAAGAAGCAATTTACCAGCTCGGTGGCAAGAGTTTCTTTGACAGATTTCTTTAAAGATATCGGTATTCTCACGGTTGCTAAGCAATTTATCTTAGCCAACATCTTATATGTTAGGAAAAATATTCACTTGTACACTAAAAACAGTGACATTCATAATGTTAACGCCAGAAATAAGGACAAACTGCGAGCCCCTTTTCACCGACTTCAAAAGGTTCATAACTCTATTGTTGGGCTTGGTATAACTTTTTATAACAAGATACCCTCCGCTTTGCTAGACTGACCTTACAATATGCTTTTAAAGCACAAATCAAATCCAAGCTTTGTTGAAAGGCATATTATTTCGTAAATTACTATTTAAATGGTAATAGCTGGTCGTTCTGATTAACTCAAGACAATGTTTGTGTTCTTTCTCCGGAAATAGCATACTCACACTTTATATAAGTTCATATAATTTACATTTTTTACAATGCATAAATATGTGAGCTGTCAGACCTTTTATAGTTGGGGCTTTTATTTAGGTAATAAGTTTTGATTTAATTACATATTATTTTTAATGATTTTTCTTTTTCCTTTTGCTTTGCTGGTATTTAGGCGTGGCTAGCTGGCATATGGTAAATGATTTTATCGGTGCTGTGTTGATTATTGCACCTACAAGGTATTGTATAAATTCACGCGTTTTTTTTTTTTCGTTTTCAATGAACAGACAGCTGTGTCGCTGGAAAATTTGTTCCACTACTTCTTCTTCCCAGCGAAAGCACTAGGAAGTGTCGATGGGTGGGGGTTTTGGGGAACTGTCTTAAGTAATATTGACGTTCAAAAAGTGCTGATTCTCAGCCTAATTTGAATAAATGACTTTTGATTTTGATTTCTAACTTAATTTTCGATTTTCTTTATTTTCGTCAATATACATATACTGATTTCGCCAAATTTACACTGGCATTTGTACATACGCTTTTGTTTAATCCGAGTATAGTCTTAGATCCTCATCGTTTTTGTAATTATGTGCACCTACACTAAACAAAAAGAATGAATGAACGATTGAGAATGAGATTCTACATAAACTTCAACAACACCTAAATTATCTTTAAAGGATAATTTTGAAAAACTATAAATTATTTGGATTAATATTCGTGCCAATTTTCAAGTTAATTAACTCATAGGAAAAATGGCTTTCATATAGGCATAGAAGGCCCGTAATTAAAAACGTTCAAAATCTAGTCGCAGTCTCATATGGGCGACAGACAAATGTCTGAAAATTGACAAACTAGAGAAATTATAAATATTTTTTGAAAAATTGAGACTGAGATACGACTGAGAATGTTTTTAAAATTACGAGAATTGCCTCACTGAAAAGGATTATCTTTCATCATAAGGAACGTATTGGCACACATTTTGTTTGTACTCATTGCTGGGTGGATGGTGCCAACTCCTTTCATGACGCAATCGTGATCACTTCGATCGCAGCAGTTCGAGTCGTTCGTAGCCGTCCTATGTCGTACAGCGCCTACACGGCTAGTACGGGTTGTACTTCCTGTCCTTAGAGGACTTAGCAGGCGCGTCGTCGTCTTGGCGGCGACTGAAGGACTTGTGACTGCGGTGAACGCCCGTGGTCTGTACGGGCTGCGCGCTTCCGCTCAGCAGATCTGTGAGTCCGCCGAGCGCGGAGAGCGAGCTGAGCGCGCCCAGTGCGCCGGTTTTGCTGAGCAGCTGCGCGAGCGGGATGGCAGACGCGAGCGGGCTAGCCGCGGACGAGCTCGCGGTGCCGCTGGTCGAGCTACCCTCCAGATTCGCCTTCTGAAGCTCCACACTGCCGGAGCGGGATAGGAATGTTGTATAGGGTCAGGCGACCTCTGGGCCTATTCGAGTGCACGCGGTCGCGATGTGGCGGCGCTGACCCGAGTTTTACAGCGAATGCTCGTTCATGTTTTACAATATAAATATATGTCATCCCTGTTGGAATTGTTACTTTTTAATTTATATGCTATTTTTGCTCCCTTTCTAAATGAAAAGTGATCGATGTAGCCGCGTTTTTCTTTCCACTCTGTCGGAGCGGGACAGGAATGTTTTACATGGTCAGGCGACTTTTGTGCCTTCTTCGAGTGCACGCGCCGCGAAAATGATGGCGTTGGCCCGAGTTTTACAGCTAAAGTTTTATTATTTATTATTATTACTTAAGCTTATAGCATAATATTACAAGCAAACGGGTTCTAATCCCTATTTCCACTACACATTGTATCATTGCCGTTTGAGGCCAGCCCTTGCGGAGGGAGTTAAATTCATTCCGACTTCTCCTAAGCTGTGTAGTTGACTTTGACTTTGAAACACAGTAACAACTTTTTAATACCGTAATTAAGTGTCACGCTCAAAATACTGCGTTCAAATGACCGATGGTGATTTGCGACCAAGTGACCAAGCCTAGGGTTCTTAGTTGAGGGTGAGAGAACGTACATGTTTATAAACATTCCCTTCAGCGGCAGGTGGATAAGTTCATTGTTTCTTTCACCGACTCGTCGCTAAGTAAGTCGATTGAAGATTAAAATAAGCTTTCCTAACTCAGTCCGTGAATGAGTGACCAACTATTGCATACCGAGATTTCAAGGCTCGGAGAGCACGTTAAGTCATTGGTCCCGAGACTCGTTTGTAGATATACTGAAGAAACCCAAAATTCTGAGAGAAAGCTTCCAGGGGTATCGTGTTACACTGGGTTGTAGAGGTCAGAGTGCCTAGTGCGAGTTTGATTTACGTTAACGTGATTGAAACGGTGCTCAGTGTGGTTACCATGAGTTTTCATTAAAAGACTCGATCATATGCACTCGAGACGGTCTCCAAAGCCTAGAGCACAGGTGTACGGTAGCCAGCCTTTCGGTGTTCTATAGGCTGCATTTTGGGGAGTGTGCGAGGGAATTGCATGATTTAATTCCCCCATCTCCGTTCTACCATCGGACAACCCGTCGTACGGCGAGTTTCCACCCTTACGTAGTTAACACTACTACGAACCGGACGAAGCGTTTCGCCTCCTCCTTTATACCACGTACATCAAGCGACTAGAACAACTTGCCGGCGGCGGTGTTTCCGTCGGACTACAATTTGAGTGTCTTCAAGGCTAGAGTGAATAGGCTCTTAATAAACTAGCGCGCTTTACCATCAACGATCGCATCATTGCTTATCAGGCGGGATTGCGGTCAAGCGCTGCTTTATAATACAAAAAAAAAAAAAATATGTATCGACCGCGTTTGGCGCTCTTATTGGTTGAGAGTTCTTACAACCTTGAAGCGGGCCAATCGATGAGTCAAACGTGGTCGACATCGATGATCGAGTCTACGTAATGACAACTCATGGTAGCCACACTGATTCGTTCGCCCTTAGGATCCCTCAAGACTCAGGGAGGCAGTCACGCCATATAAGATTGGTAAACTGCATTCGTTAGACTGAGACCCTAATACGGTCAGAAAAGGCTAGACGGTTGATGATCATTTTGTTTTCTTCTTTAGACTAAGGTGTATTTATAATGAGATTATTTATTCGTTGTAGTAACATTATTTCTGTGATTATAAACCAGTGACATCATTAATCTCCTTCAAAATTTCTAACCTCTATCGTTCGACATTTTTTTTTATTAAAATTAAGTTTATTTAGTTACAATAAGTATCACTTACAAACGCTCGGTAAAGTTCTACGATACAAAACAAAGTATTTATTTTTAAATAAAACAACTTCAAGCGGTTCTGGTCCAAATATTTGTACGAAAGGTTCATAATTTTTAATTATTATATTACAATCTATACAAAATTCAACCTAAATATTAGGCGTGCTACACGATTTTACGGGTCGGTATCATACAGCACAGCTGGGTGGCAAAATCTACACTAATATAATAGTTAGTCTTTTTGTTTGAACGCGCTTACTATACCGAATTATTTTCTGCAAATATGTATATTAAAATTCATGAGGGGAAGTTAAAGGTTATTTTATTTTACATCACGTTATGACTAAAAAAGTCGAACAGAATGTGGTAGCGCGGAAAAACAATGCAATGAGATGTAGTGGGTTGGAAGCTGAAACTTCTCGCTCTGGGAGATGCGATTATACGTTATTTTTTGGTTATGAGAAACCTGAATATAGTTTGTTCAGAATAAGCAACTTAATAGATTCCAATCATATTTACACCATGGTATATTTTTTTGCCAAATACATTTAGAAATTGTTGCAGTGTGGTTACCGAGCGCGCGACGCAGCTTACGCGTGCGCACGCCCGCGCAACAGCTGACGCCATAGATCAACGCCCCCGGCTCGTCCGCCGAAGCGAAGCGTCGGCCATATTGTTGTTGGTACAACCAAGTAGGACAACAAGCTCATAACTTTGTGTATTTTTCATGACATCTTTTTGAAATTTTGTACATAGATTCTTTACTTAAAAATACTGGACACGTGTTACGGGTTTCGCATAAACATAAAATAAAATATTGTATAAGTATTTTGCCGCCCGGCTGTGTAAAATCATGCCGACCCGAATAACTGTGTAGCACCCTTAGACAATTTACAACGAGCATAGTGAGAGTTTTAAAGTATACAATAGTATTTACAGACGAATTCAGTACTTTCTCCTTTTTGAAGACGGTTGTGCCTTGTCGTCACTAAAAGTTAAGAATATAAGTAGAAAGTCAATTATTGCGGCTTAATTAAATGCAGGATATGAAACAAGGTATAGGATAAGGATTTTCTCCAAGAGGTTTTCATATCAGTTACTTTCTAAGTGTCGTCGATAACGATATGAACCAAAAAGAAATTATCTTATCAAATGAAAAACGGTAGTACACAACATGTATCAGGAGATGGTAGTAATATTAAAGGGTTACGGACTATCAAACTGCACCCTAATTGCCTAACATACTATTACTATCAATTTGCAGCATATTGCTAAATGCTACGGCACGGTTGGAGCAGTAGCTAAGGAATTGACTGCTGCTCGCACAGAATAAATATCTGTATGGCCTACAGGTAGTTGGTGTATGCGAAGTTTAATTGTTTCTAAACTCACCACGATACAGGACAAATTCCTAGCGTGGGGCAATGTTAGAAAAGAAAAACGAATTTAAAAACCGGCCAAGAGCATGTCGGACTCACGCACAAAGGGTTCCCGTACCATTGATTTATGAAATTAAAGGCAACTGTTTTCCACTTTGGAAGCGTCTGTCACGCAAACTGTTCGGTTTAGAAAAAAACATATTTTAGAAACCTCAGACATACGGACGGACGAACGGACAGACAGACATGACGAATCTATAAGGGTTCCGTTTTTTGCCATTTGCTGCCGAATAACTTTCGCCATGGGACTAACACGTAATCACCAAAAAATAAAAATATCAACTGTCCCATACAATTCAATACCTACTAGACCTAAATGTATGGGACAGCTCATATTTTTTTCGCAATTAGGTTTATGATACCATAAAGTTATTCGGTTCAATAGTCAATACCTTTAAATATTACCACACCTAACTGAGACATGAAATTAAAGAAAGTGGCTTTCCGAGCGTTTGTAGATTAAAATAAAATTGAATTCCACCAAAATTAACTGCAAATTCTTTAATCTGCCAATATCAAAGGTTTGCATCGAATATCATTAATAATGATACGATAGCATTAAATAAATAAAAAATAACAATTCTTTTAATACTCGGGTCAGACGCTTTTTTTTTAACGAATACGATTTCGAAGCGGCCCATAAGGTATGATAAAACAGAGGAATATTGAGGGATCAAAAATAAATCGACCTTAAGGGTGGACTAGGCAAGAGTTCACTGGACATGAACGGACAAAATAATACTCCGGCGGAGTCGGATGGAGGGGGGGATGAATTAACGGTTTTTTGTTGATTAGTATCGACTTACCTCATGTTGATGAGGTACTGGGCCAGAGCCACGGAGTCAGGGTTGCCAGAGATGGTGATGGTCCGGTCAGTGCTGCCACCTTCGCGCTCCTCGCAATTCGATATTCGGATCATAGCGCCGGAGATTTGTCGGATTTCAGCAATTTTGGTGCCACCCTGTTCACATGAATTTATTTTAGTCGTTATTGGTGCCAATTTTTAGAATTTTGGTGAAATGCCTCTAATGCCCCGTCTACACTTTCCGTCTTACCTGCGAGCATGCCTGTGCAAACGAGTTTGCGCAGGTAAGCGCGTGTATGTGGACAGCAAGACGGTACGCTGCGCGCCTCGAATGTTCTGTCTTTTTGTACAGTCATGACTGCACAGGCCTGGACTGCGCAGGCAAGATGGAGCGTGTAGACGGGACTTTAGAATTCATATATACAGTATGTTAAATAACAGAGGGCGTTCCCTTAAACTCGTTAATATATATCATTAATAGATTAAAATAAAAATATCAGCATAGAAAAATAAGCATAAAAAATCCGAATAAAACAAAATTATAATTGAAAATAAATTTGAAACCTCCTGTTTTAAATCAAAATAGTAGTCGTCATGTATAAATAAATTGCGACGTTGCCGTCTTTCAAGTTCGCGTGTACAGTGTGTTTCTTTTACATGTCAATTTAAAATTTTTATTGAATATTTTCATATTGGAAAAAATTTTAAAACATTTTGTTTTCGAATGGAAATATTTTTTTTAGCATGTATGTATGCTATACTATTTCGGGTTAACGGGAACGCCCCCTGTTAGTTAACATACTGTATATGATATACAATATGTAAAGAAAACCCTGTCCGATCCGTGAAGGTATTGATAGGTATCGATAACTGATTATAATAATACCTACAAATCCGGTCTAAACTAAAAAAAAAAACCCTCTAAAAAATAAATATTATTTCGAAAAAGCGAGGTAACTTAATGCATGTGCGGTAGACAACACGTTAGCCATACATCCGCGGGTGACGGGGGGCAGGGCACGCGGCACGTGGTCGCATCGCTGTTCGCTCCGCCACAAATGGTGTTGTCACTTTTTAAAAATTACCAAATTTTGGGGAAGTTAGAATTAATTCGCGACAAAAAAAGATTATTTCAAAATTCATTAGTATTGTTACTATGATGATTATGTAAAATTTAATATTTTATTTGGCCCTGTGTTTACCTTTATTATCCTTACGGGTCGGACAGGGTTTTCTTTACATATTGTATAATGAGTTTTTATTGAGACTCGTACAGAAAAATCATAAAACTATAAACTAAATTAAACACAATTAAAAATAAAAATAAAGTGACAAATAATCCGAAAGTCCGTTATGATACCAAAAGGCCTTTATCTCAGCATAATACTTGAACATTTAAAAGGTAAATGTCGCATCGCTTGTATTCTGGAGTGAATATATAATGTAAGAATGACTTTTTTTATTATTTTATAAAGGAACGTAATGCTTTTAAATAACTTTAATATGTACACAGTTATGCAATAAACAAATCTTTCTATTTATCAATTTCAATAAGATTCAAAATGCGGAAGCAAGGATCAAATTTTTTAGAACACGTCAAGTCAGTCCCAAAAAAAAAGTTTAATTAAAGGTCATAGGACCCTCGTACATGACTTGTTTTTTATGTATGTGATGGCCGTGTGGATCTTTCTATTTGACAGATTTATAATTTTTATCTTGAATTACTTGGTTGCGGTTAAGAAGTTCACCGAAAGTATTGATTTTAATACGTATTTCGTAAGAAATATGCAAATAAAAATTCAAAATTCAAATAAGCCGCGAAAACGATATATATATATATATATATATATATATATATATATATATAGCAATATGGCGTCGTGCTTTAGTGACGTCACAAGCGGTTTTCGGTTCTCAGTGGTGTTTGTTTTTATTTATTATTTGTTGTTGTTATGTAATAAAATGGTTTACAAGTGGTTTATAAGTTTGCCGAAAATAAGCGTTGATGCGCGTATGACGTCATAGCGACATTAGCCAATCCGGATCGTTTCACAATGTGTGGCGCGATATACAAAAAGCCAATCATATTTTTGTGTTTTGGATATATTAATTGTTATTATTTTTTATTAAAACTCATGTAAATGACATAAAGAACCCTCATTTTATGCAATTAAAGCAAAAAATTTAATACTGTCAAATGGCCTATTGCCGAAACCAAACATAAAAAAAAAGTACTTGTAAAAGTTTTAGTATAAACCTACTTACAGAAATAAATCATTTGTACAAATTCGTTACTTCTTTTTATGTCTATGTTTTTTGTAGTAATATTTAGTATTTGTTCACCTGTGCGAGCCCCAGTAAATACTTTATTTATTTCTCTTTCTTTTAGGAATATATTTCCGTCGTGATCTCTGTCAAGAGAGAGAGAGAGAGAGAGATTGGTAAATATTTACCTTGCCAATGATGCACCCAATCAGTTCGTTGGGTACTGTCATTTCGTGCGACTGTTGGTTGGTAGCAGGCTGGTTGCGAGACTGGTTGGATGTACGCAGTTGTGAGCCCGCTAGAGCTGCTAACGCTGAAAAGAATACATGCACTTAATTATTAATAACCGCTTTAAACTAAAAAGAAATAATAAGCTACAGGACGCCTGAGAAGTAGCTGGGGTAATCGCATGAATCCAGACTGATTCGGAGGTCAGACGGCGATTAATATTATATTAGTTTTAGTTATAAATCAAATAAAGCTCTAAAGGAGATGTTTCAGAAATGTATGGAGCCCGGGCCAGCACATTGTTCACTTAATACTAGGTATAGTTACGCTATAGTTAACAGTTTTTAATGTTAATTTCCTATATTTTGGCTTAGTTTTTATACAGATTCAATTTAATTCGGCCAAGGAGTGCAACACAACTACTAATAAATATGGTGGTCAGCAATAAGCGAAATAAGATTTTGACAGTGACATTTGATTGAGGTGTCATGTATCTAAGGCTATCGTATCTACCATATGACTGCAAAAAAAACAAAACATGAACTCCGAACATACGGCCAATTAAATAAACACAATCAACTCAAATCTACACTCGACACAAACACGAAAATAGAACTGTCAAAGTCGCCAATCAAACGTCATATCCACTGTCAAGGCTACCTTAATAAAGGGTGAACTCATTAAAAAACGTTACAAATAATTGATTATATATACTTGTATTTTTATTCAAATTAATTTAGTAGTATTTTTATGAAAATCTTCTATTTTTTTCCTTTTTATATACAATATGTAAAGAAAATCCTGTCCGACCCATAAGGATAATAAAGGTTAGGTAAACACTTGACCAAATATAATATAATATTTTACATAATCATCATAGTAACAATATTAATGAATTTTTAAATAATCCTTTTTTCCGGGGAATTAATTCCAATTTCCCCGAAATTTAGTAATTTTAAAAAAAGTGACAACACCTGTTTTATTATAAGCGAATAGCGACGCGACCACGTCACAGGTGCCGAGTGCCCTGCCCCCCGCCGCCCGTGGAAGGGGTTGCTTACCACACATGTATTAAGTTACCTCTTTTTGCGAAATAATATTTATTTTTTTAGGGGGATTTTTTTTTTAAAGTTTAGCCTGTATTTATGGGCATTAGTAGAATCAGTTATCAATACCTAACAATACCTTCAAGGATCGGACAGGGTTTTCTTTACATATTGTATATAGCGTACATAGTGGTGGCCCAAAATGAAACATCTCCTTTATGCTTACAGTCTTACAAAATGTGCCTATTAAGTTTTTTGTTATTGAGAGTATATGTGTTATCTAAGTTTACGAGAACTAACTACAGAATTACTTGTAAAGCGCGTCATCTTGGACTTATCATTAATCAACCTAGGATTGGGTCCATCATTTTTATGATAGGGTTCCGAGACAAGTCCAAAAGTCGCTTTACAATATTACACAAAAATAAATAATACGTCGTATAGTAGGGAAACTGTTTGTATTATACTCCCCGGAACTAAAATATTCTAGAAAGGGTAAAAAATAGGAAGGAGTTTAAAATAGTGTTTTCAGATACATTTATTATATATACTACGGTTTTAGCAGGCGTTTCGTTTCTGCTCATAGAAATAAAAAGCGAGTATCCGTTATGGATACATTTTTAAACTATAATTTACACGCAGTAATTCCGTAAGTAAGTAACCCTTCTAAGTATTATTTGTTTTTGTCTACGAAAATATAAAAAAAATATATACATATTTACAAAAGAGTTTAAATATAAAATTGTTAGTATGGATTTAAAAATATTAATACATACTTAGGCTCTGTTTACCTGCAGGATTAAGTCCGGCAGCATTAGCTGGACCTAAGCCGCCGAGACCGAGTGCCGCTAAGCCGGCCAGTGGTGACTTAGCCAAGCCTCCCATCTAGAAAAGAATATGAATATTTATTAAAACTTTAATACTGTGCGTTTCATTATCAAACAATGCGGTAAGTGGTCGTGTATCTCGGTTTTATTTATTAAAAAACTGAAACTGTATTATAATCAGAACATTATAGCACTTTCGGCGCGTTGTCAAAATCGGAATTAACGACGCCATTTTGTTTTTTTTCAATACAATTGCGCGCCAAAACAACAACTATGATAAAGGCTGTATTATTATTATTTAAATAAATGGGGTTTGGTTGCCTGGAAGAGATTGCATTAGGGATAAGGCAACCCATTGTATATTTTAAAGTGTTGAATGTATTTTCCATCAATCAATGTTTATTTTGGTGTACAATAAAGTGTATATAAATAAATAAAGATACACAACCAGCATTCGCCTTGCTTGGGATTTTACATTGTTATTTAATTTTCCCAATCTAAACCTTAGATGTACAATTTCATATTGCGTTACATACAAATATTTTAGTAAGGAATACTTGCTAAAATAAATGTAAATTAATATACAATTTGGAAAAGTATTATCTTTATGTATACATACTACGGAAATGGTATATTTTACAAGACTATACAAGTTTCATACAAAGGAAGAAGAATCATACTACATACAGTTTGATATTTCATTCGTTTTTTTATAAGTTTTTTTTTTCTAAACAAAATTCATAACAGTATGCTAAGATTAATTAATTTAAGAGCTCCAGCTGCTTGTTTTCATCTTCTCTGACATAGCCGGGATGGGATCGCTGGATAGGGTTACCTGGGTAGAAACTAGATTTTACAAAGTAAATATTACAGCCTAGGAAAATTCGCAATGTACACTCCAATTCAGACATAACGTACGATTAATTCAGATTGTAAAAATAAATCTACCTGTATAAGACTGAAAAACCAGTAGGCCTAGTATGAGTTTTCATTGCGAAACTCGATCGTCGATATCGATCGTGTTTGACTCATCGATTGGCCTGCTTCAGAGTTGTAAGAACTCTAACCAATGAGAGGGTCAAACGCGCTCGATATCGACGATCGAGTTTCGTAATGAAAACCCATACTAGGCCTACTGAATTAAACATACAGGACCAGAGAAGTCTATGGATACAGATTGGACGAAAGGTAAAGGATTTGCGAATTTTCATAGCGATCTCAGAAAAAATTAAATCCACGTCGTGAGTTCTTGAATGGTGCTGCCCATTAAAATGCACCTTTTAAATACCAAAAAGGCAAAGTTTACTGTACTCTTAGACATAATTTTGTATCACGTTAAGCCATGCGCGACCATGGTTAATCACCATTATTATTTTTCGTGTGGAAATAAAAAAAAAGACGATGGAATAGGCAAGGCAAAGGCAAATAAGGAAAGGTGCAAGTACAGGAACGTTTGTAAGAACTTGAACATCGTTGAAAGGTGCGCGAGCAGTTTGAAATACATACGCTCGTATCTCGGAAATGCCAGAAAACAAACAGATAAAGCTTTGAATATGAATGTGTTTATTACTACACGACTATAATAATTACATTCGATTCAAATGTGCTAAGATTAAATGCTATACTACTGATTGATATATGGAAAACATTGGAGTAAGAATGATACAGATTTTGGGGTATACGTGCAAACAAGAAAGAATACATCGATGAGTTTAAGCGTAAGGTGCAAGAGAACAGCGCAAAATAATATGGATTTCATTACTACACTTTACATCACCGGGGTTCTAATACTATTACAGTATAGGGTTAATTCATGGCCGCTACGGGGATTCAACACCATACATCCAATTCGAGGGGATTCTGGGGCAGCACCAATCACAATACGTCACTCAGTCCACACAACCTCATAGAGAAGAGTTTTAAATACTGAACAATTCATGGAGTTTTTGTCACAGGTATTAACTAGAAGATGTTCGTCTAACAGGCAATCGAACATTCTGGTATTATCAATTCTACGGGGCGGGTTTAGCATAATAGTGTTTGATTCAAAGATTTCTATGTCGAATCGGTTCAGCATTCATTACGATTGTCGTGAAGTTCGTACGCAAGGCCCTAGCTTTTGGTCCCAGCTAGGCAGGCAGTCTCGGTTTAAAGTTGCTTATCCTACATGCAGACTTGTTTCGCACATGGAGAGTTGTAAAAAAATGAATCGCTAGATTGCCTTTTGGCCTGAATTTATGAAGGGCCAAATTGATTGAATTGTCTTCGCACAAGGCAATACGACACACCTGCTGAAGATTAACGTCGCGAAAGTCAGCGCCGAAATGTTGGCTTCGACGTATTCGGTTGTTATCACGATTCTTGGTTGCTATATGGAATGCAACGAAGCAGTTATACAACGTTATTTTTTCTTTATACGAAACCTGAATATACAATATGTAAAGAAAACCCTGTCCGATCCGTGAAGGTATTGTTAGGTATCGATAACTGATTCTAATACTGGCTACAAAGACGGTAAAATCCCCCTAAGAAAATAAAATATGATTTCGTAAAAAGAATGTGCGCTAAGCAACCCCTTCCGCGGGCCGCGGGCGGCGGGGGGCAGGGCACGCGCCACCTGTGACGTGGTCGCGTCGCTATTCGCTCATAATAATACCGGTGTTGTCACTTATTTTATATTTTATTTGGTCAAGTGTTTACCTAACCTTTATTATCCTTATGGCTCGGACAGGGTTTTCTTTACATATTGTATGTAGTTTGTTCAGAATAAGCATCTGAATCAATTACGAATCTTTTTACACCATGTTATATTTTTTTCCCAAATACACTTGGAAATTGTTGCAGTGTGGTTATGGAGCGCGCCATGCAGCTTACGGTAAAGCGCGGCCGCGTAACAGCTGACGCCAGAGGTCAGCACACCGCACGCCCGCCCGCTCGAGCGAAGCGTTCACCATATTTTTGTTGGGACAACCAATTACGATAACAAGCTCATAACTTTGTGGTTTTTCATGACATCTTTTTGAAATTTTTTACATAGATTATTTACTTAAAAATACTGCACGCGTGTTACGGGTTTCGTATATAAAAAAAAAAATTGTTGTATATCAAAGTCGCAGGCAGAAGTTGCAGTAATTTACTTCGGCAGATGTGCGGCTGCTGTTCGTCTTAGAAGGCGTTAGTCCTCGCACAGGTATTTTTTTCCATTGTTTTGTTTAATTGTTCCTTATTGTTTGTACTTCCTGTGCGTGCCCCGAATAAAATATTTTAGTTTCTGCGGTTAGACTAGCAGTTCATTTATTTACTGGTCCCTTGCACTCTGAGGCGAGTGCTGCCGAGCCGGGATCGTCTCTATGAGGTGTGCGACGCGTGGACTCACGAGGTGGTGTTCGTGCAGCGGCGGCGGCAGCAGGTGGTGCGGCGGCAGCGCGCCCACGAGAGGCGGCTTCACCTCCAGCAGCGGGAACACCGGCGAGCACACCGCGCCCGTGCCGCCCCACTGGACACGAGCAGGGCATGGGCCGTGACCTCCCGCCGGCGACCACACGGAGCCAGACCACGGAGGTCAACAATGCACTCAACTTCTTGGCCGCTTTGATACAACGCACTTATAGTGCTACAAGGTGCGTGGTTCAAATCGAAACTAACCCCACCCACCATCATGTTTTCTCGATAAATTTCACAAAAGTTTGCCAAAGCACCCCCTGTCAGTACCATTTCTATTATAAATATAGAATCGTTGAGTTAGTATCCCATAACACAAGTCTCGAACTTACTTTGGGGCTAGATCAATCTGTGTGATTTGTCCGTAAATATTTATTTATTCAAGTGCTAAAAGATTCTTGTAGCAGTGCTCATGATGCGTCATCAATGAATGTAGCTTAATATTATAAAATGCTATCATTTGTTTCGATCCTACTATGTATGTCAACAGAGATCAATTTCGGTTAACGGGCACAGACTATCTGATAAGAGACGACACAGTTCTTGCTCGGTTATTTGCGTGGTTTCACATTCAACACCAGTTAATTCGATACAAGTATGTATGTTCCCTTGTGTAGTATCGTGCCTACTTTCAAACCGGCCAAGAAGTTTAATGCACTGCAATCATTTAGATAAGACGTTGGATAAGTTCATAACTGTAATATTCTCGCGTGAATATACCAATATGTTGAAAGGTGATTTTGTCGTCTATCAGTTTAACGCTGCATCAGTAAGTATGAACGTGTACTAATAAGACTATAAACACCGTAAGAATGGTTGCATAAGGTCGCCAATTGATTGATCTACGTAATAGTTGTGAATGCTTGCATGATTGAAAAATTCAGAGTATCTTTATTAAAAGGTTCTATTTTCCTATGTTGCAGCTTTTGATAGTTTCCAATTATTCTTAAATCTAATAATCAATCATCTGACCTAAATTCTATTCATTTTCATTTCATTCCAATCGTTAAAAATTCGTACAGCTGAAATATGACGCACACAAATTACACGAACAAATGGTATAGTCACTCAAAATAAAAGTTTTTTTTTAATGTTGCCATTTGCCAATGTAGTTTTATCAAAAAGTTAGAATTAAATTTTAGTGTCAATTTATTCTAAAAAAAACACCTTAAAGCTTGTAAATAAAATGACATAAAAGATTTAAAATTAAATTTTCCTGTGAAAATTGCGCCAATTCCTTTTACAAAAAAATTAAAAGCCAATTATTCGATTAGCAGTTTATTAAGTTTAAGTAATTATTATTAAGTAAGATAACAAATTAGTATATTCTAAAACTTACATCTTGTGCGGGAACAGCATAGTTGCCTTGGATTGTATATGCCTGTCCGCCAGCTAATATGACTGGGCCAGCCACGGTTGGTTTTGGTCTGTAGGGAATTGTGGCGCCTTTTGGTGGGCTCTGGAACAATACAGATATTATTAGATGGTTAGATTGGTAGAAGTTAGAAGCATTATGCCCCGTCTACACGTTCCGTCTTACCTGCGAGCATGCCTGTGCAAACTAGTTTGCGCAGGTAAGCGCGTGTGTGTGGACGGCAAGACGGTAGCGCGCGCTGTATCGAATGTTCCGTCTTTTTGTACAGTTATGACTGCACAGGCCTGGACTGTGCAGGCAAGACGGAGCATGTAGACGGGACTTTAGGTCGTATGAATAGGTCGTCGGACCTAATGCTTCTAATTCTAAGGTCGACATAAATATTGTATTTTTCTGTCGAGTATTTTCGATAGAGGATGAGACGGTAGTAGTTTAGGACTATTCAAACTAGTTTGAAATAAAGACTTTGGAATGAGAAAAAGGTGCCTTAGTATTGTAGTTCTCAAATTGATATTTCTCTTTTTCTCGTTCATTAACTTTGCTAATGTGTTAGTTTTGTTTAAATATTTGCAGAACAGCACCATATCTTACTTTATACAGGTGGATACAGGTATAGACGTGCAAATTCAGTATTTGTTTAAAGAAAATGTATGGAACATATAAGTATATATACAATATGTTAGGAAAACCCTGTCCGCCCCATAAGGATAATAAAGGTTAGGTAAATACATGACCAAATAACATTTGAAATTTTAAATAATCATCATAGTAACAATACTAGTGAATTTTGAAATAATCTTTTTTTCCCGCGAATTAATTCCGACTTCCCCAAAATTTGGTATTTTTTAAAAAGTGACAACATTATATTTGACGGTATAATTCTGAGCGAATAGCGATGCGACCGCGTGCCCTGCCCCTCTTTGCCCGCGCCTAAATGGCCTACCGCACATGTTTTAAGTTACCTCTTTTTGCGAAATAATATTTATTTTTTAGGGGGATCTTTTTTTTAAGTTTAGCCCGGCTTTGTAGGCATTAGTAAAATCAGTTATCGATACCTAACAATACCTTCACGGATTGGACAGGGTTTTCTTTACATATTGTATTTTTTTTTTCACTCACATTTTCACTGTAGAACATTTTTTCAGGAGATTTTTAGACATTAGGGGTCCATCTACGTATGGGTAAATATTATTGAAAAAGTACCTCTAGCATTACACAGCAGATGTGATAAATGCACTGTGTGATGGCGTCACAGGTCCCGCTAATCGTCACGGCACGCTCTGTGGAGTTTGGTAGCATTTCACTCGCCACCTGGAAATAAACAAATTAGGAAAAATAATTACATGAATGAAGTTGTTTAAACTGGAATATTCTACAACCAAGAATTTGAAGACATGTGACATCCACTAAGGCTCTTGGTACAGACGACAGCACATCAATCTATTCTTATTAGATTTTCATCTCTATCTCTAAAGTATTAAGGCTCAATGTTGATTGGGAATATCTGACAATTTGGGGTAGCTCGTGATAGAAGACACACCGGGGTGGTTTTAGTCAGTAAAAGTCTGATAGACCCCGTCGCCCACCCTAGGGCGGCGGACATCCTATGAAGATTTCCACCCCGAAAAAAAAAAATAGCTTGACCAGCTGTGGTCCGTACAAGGCACGGTTTCTTTACGGTACTTACGGTATTAACCGCACCGTATGTCTATCAATAAGTTTTTGTAGTTCATGCGGCTTTGAGGAACTGTGCCTCCAGACGGGCATTGTATAAACCATTCAGTAGAAAAAAAACGTATCTGACAGCAAATTTCCATAGTGTGCCTTAATAAAGGGTAGTTCTTTTTTTTTAATATGTATTGCGCACAGGGCCTGTATGGTGGATTGCGGCAAATTCGTTTCACAGAAAGGTCTGTATCCCTCAAGTAGGAATGTTATAGGTTGCTTTAAATCCTTTGCGAAAGTCCTTTGTGAAAGCAAATATCTAGCTTATACTGTGGTTAATTAATTTTCCAAGTCCATTATAATTGTTATGGCCAGTTGCAGATGATAAAGAAATGACTTTTATAGTTTCAGCTTTTGTCATGCTATTTTTGGGCATACCATTGGCAATTATTAAAGCTATAAAATCAATTTTCTATTGTCATTCTACCACTTTCTAGCATGATTATACCAAAGTATATCATCGGACATTTGAATAGATATTTTGCATTTGATAAGCTTATACTTGAGAAAGGTGGCTATGTGACATCATGCTAGGATTCTAAGAAGCCGAGTAAAAAGAATAAAAACCAGAAAGAACGCTAAACGAAACGAAGTATTAACACGGATGGGCAATGCGATGCGAATTCGCGGACAGAACCTAGCCTTTTTTATAAACCTTATTTGTGTTCCTCATAGGCTGTTATAGTGATGTAGGCCAGTTTATGACCACTCTATAAAGAATGTGGTTGTACTATACTTGTGGTCCGAAGAAGTGGGCGGACCTGCGCTTGCGCAAAGCCACAGACTTTAATGGTCATGAACTTGTGTTGTTAACTGTCAGTAGATTTAAATGCTTAATTTTCCGGTGTATGAATGTTACGGTTTTACATTGAGCAGGTGTCATTAATGACGTAGATTAAGGCCTTCTGTTTAAAGTAGGGAAAATAAATCCTTACTGTGACCATATTTCGAAGTATTAATATCAACATGTTTCCAGTGCGAAAAAGGGATGGTACTATCGGTTAAGTTTCTCTCTTATGCGGGAGTCGAGATGAAATAAATCCTATATAATCTACTTAATCAGTCGTACGCGTTCGGCGAATTCGCTGGTTGCGAGAAATACAAAGCAACTCGATGTAGCGATGCTAGGAGGAAGTCTGTGTGACCTCATAAGTATAGCTAAAATGATGATTGATGACTTTGTTCAATTACCTGAATGTTAGCACCGGTGACGTCGCGGATCTCCTTGATCTTGGAGCCGCCTTTGCCGATGAGTGAGCCGCACTGCGACGCGGGCACGATGAGGCGCAGTGTGATGGGTGCGCGTGACCCACCACCGCCGCCCTCGTTGAACTGAGAGCACCACTGGAATGTTATAGACATGATGTTGAAAAATATTCCAGAAATTATAGAATATAATCCTAGGTTTTACCTGCAAACAGGTTCTGAGATAAATAGTACCCCATCTTCTAATGTAGGTCATAATTTGTCCATACATATTCCGTCAGATGTTAAAGATATGAAAGATAACAGACAGACAAGAGTTATTTTCGCATTAATAATATTTACATATTAAGTACAGAAACATTACTCTAGGGTAAGACATTGCTTGCTTAGGCAAGAGCACAATCAAGTGATTTATTCAAATTAGACTGAGAATTTCACTTTTCGAACGTCGAAATTACACATACTAAAAAAAACTTTTGCCCTTCACCAATTCTTCACGAAAGCACCTAGTCACTAGGCGTTTTTGCACTAGGTCCTAGTGCATCGCTGGGAGGAGGTAATGGCGCAACAAAATCTCCAGCACGGCCTTCGCCTATACCAATACGAAATACTATACGATATAGAAACACCTAAAGTGGTGTAAACATTTACACATGATTCACTTTTTTTGGCATTACAAGGTGGGAAAATAATTGTCTCATATTAAAAATGGTTTCTTAGAAACGGTAAAAAGGGGGAGGGGGGGGGGACTACAGAGATGACGACTAATAGGGAAGAATGAAAGACAAAGGAGACAGAAATGTCGCACCGACATACACCAATTAAATTGGTATAGCAGTAAGAGATTGATGATTACATATTAAAATATGGAATCATCAATCTCTTGATTGACTATCAATCATTGATAGTAAACTATCAATCAATATGTAAACAAAATTAAAAATGAATTGATAAGCAGTACAAACCTCTTCAAACTTTTTGCATATAAGTGTGAATGCTTTGAATATGGCACTTGTGTTGCCAGTAACAGTAACAATACGTTCTGGGCACGATCCATCGGATATGTTGATTTTTGCTCCAGACTGAAAAGAATACGTGATAAATATTAATTGACTGTCGTGTTTTGCTGATAAGCTGAACTACACTTTGCAAGATTGCGTTATTTTGATAACAAAAAAGAAATTTATGTACGTATTAAAAGTTTTACATGTGTTTTTAGCAAAATTGAGCCAGTATGCCAATTCCCATCATTAAAAACGTTAAAATCTGGTCGCAATCTTCTCGTTGTGACCATCATTGTCCAAAATATGACGAAATTTTAAGGCAAATTAGAGATATTTTTGACCGAGCTTTATATTTTTGACCCTTTACTTTAAATGTTTCAGTTTTCAACTGATTTCTCTCAACTTACCTCTTCTCTGAACCTTTTAACAATCTCTCCTTTTTTGCCAATAATACTGCCAACCTCCTGCAAACAAACAGAAACTATGTTACACTTAGAACAAGTATTACATTAGATTTAATTAAAATTGTCGTCCAAAATAACCTAAGGGATTGCTACATTGGCAAGTATTGTGCAACGGGCGCACGCACATTTAATTAATGTAGTCGCAGTGAGATTTATAGTACAAAAGATTTCCTGTCTGGTAGCCAATAATAGTCACTGTATAGAGATTCTTTGCTGCAGTCAGACGCATCGGGGTTGCAATGAGACGGTTTTAGAGACTTGTTGTATCAGATCAGTGCTGGCAACCGAGCCTCATGACTTCTACAGTATGTGAACAATGCTATTGCTCAACGCCGCCGCTTACACGACACAAATAGCGAACATAATCTAAGAAAGCCGCCAGCTCGAACATCTATTGCGACGATTGATAGTGACCAATTTCACTGCAGATTAATCTATGAATTATTTACCAAGCTGGTCGTAAATAATTGATTACAAGCCGTTTCACTTTTACGTTTGTTGACGAATTGTAGCGTGAAAAAGAGAAGTCGGTGAAAAGAAAAGTCCAGTTTTCTCGCGTGAACCTGGAAATCGTGAAGGTATTTGGGACATCATATGTTTTTTAAGAAAGATAAACAAAAATATATTCTAAAATGTATCTCATAACAATAAAGTAAACAATTAATTGGAATGTTTACATAAAACAAACAACACAATGCGGGCGCTAGTCAGTGAAACAAAAATATAACAATCCCAGACTACTATTAAGGAAGTGAGTAGAGACAAACACAATGACAACATTAAATATCACACATACCCACAATTAGAAAAAGGTACAAATCGAAGTTTGATGAACAGGGCGAGTGCCAATATCTGGCCGGTTGCCAAATGTACTTTGTATTGGATTATAGCCAATTAAAAGTAAATGTAAAACTAAAAGTAGGTATAGGTAGATGTTAACATCAATACATCTCACATGTCAGTGCAATCTAGCGACATCTAGGTGTGCTATATTAGTGCCGCTGTTGAGTAATGGGCGCTTAAATAAAACAGTTACGATATGATGTGAATTATATCATGCTAATAAACTGTTCCATCAAAAACATGCAAGATATTATTTAATTCAGTTATTTCACTTTTGTAAAGTATTTAAGTTGTGTTGAGGCAGTAATAAGGGTGTGTTAGAAGTAATAAAATGAAAGCCTAGTCGTTAAGCAAGCCTACATGGTTAACAAACAGGATATTGCGTTGGGCAGCCTTACAAGTGTGTGTTCCCTAACAAGATTGAAATACCAAAGTCATATTAGATTACCATATGTTCAAACAAATACATACAACTCTTTCACATGAGTAGAACAATTAATAAGATGTGTATTGTTGAGTATTATAATTATTAATTGCCAATTTTTTTTTTAAAGAGTATTACAAATAGTAGGATTTATCATACAGACTCAACATTTAAAAGTTGATCGAGATGCAAACTGGTGATGATATAATATTTCAAATGAAGGTAAATACAATATACAGTGGATCCCGGCAGCCCAACAAACATTTTGCAGGGCAGTATCGAACTACGGAATTTGTCAGATTATAGAGGATCCCTATAGTCCAAATTTTTTACAAAATAGTACCTTGTAATCTGACAAATTCGAACACAATACTGATGGTGCATACATGTACAACTTCTTAAATCGTAAATTAGCGAAGACATGTATGTAATAGACAATGTCAGATTATAAAGGGTGCCGTATTAGCCAGAAGCTGGATTACCGAGGCTCCACTGTATTTAAATACATATATTAGTGGATAAAATATTACCTGGTATAAATAATATTGATTAATAAATATTTTTGGTATTTTTTCTTCAACTTATCCCCAGTAACTATTTGCATTATACAAGATAGTATCTATTATTTAAAGGCAAATTGATATCTGTCATTGATACTTGGATTTTTTATACATTTCATACAACCAAAATTTTTGTATGGATTTCCAAATTTTTAAACTCTTATGGTTATGTTCAAATTAAGAAACAGTATGCTACTTTCTTGCATCATCATAAAACATATTTGTAATCTCTTTTTATTATGATTTTTGCAATGATTCATTTTAACAATACTGTAATAAGGTCATACAGAAAAAATTGCTGTGCCAAGAAAATGTTTCTTATGAAAATGTAAGCTTAATGTTAAAATGTTTTTAACTCCTCTATTCTTTATTTGTTTAATAATTAATCCCCCTTATTCATAAACATTGCTAAAGTTAACTAGTGATTAGGGTTTCTTTAACCATATATTTTTGACCTTTTAACATCACTTAACTTTAATCATCATTTATGAATAAACACCACAGTGTTTAAGGGGTTTATTCATAAACGATCATTAAAGTTAAGTAACATGCAATTGTATGGTTAAACAATCGCTAATCACTATTTAACATTAAGCAATGTTTATGAATAAGGGGGTGTTTACCAAACAATGCAACTGAATAGATTCAATACTAATGCAGTGTTTGACCCAAGGAATTATAATAATATTATTATTTGGTTAGATCATTATCTGACTGAATAAAAACAAAGAGAAATATGTCAATAAAAGTTGTTTTCAGTTTTTTTTAACAGTTAGTATAAAATAAACCTTAAAGGCTTAATCTTCTTGTGAAGGACTTGCACACCAAAAGTTTTAATAACTTCAACTAAACTTTATGGCTTTTATTTTAATTTTTGAAGTCCTTAAAACTTTTTACCATCTAGGGTACTTTATTAAATAATAAAAATCACCACATGTAAGTCTGCTTTGCTAAATTACCAAATGATGTACTTAATTAGTTTAAATGGAAGTTATAATTAAATTTCTACTAAAGGATCTAATTACTACACTACTTACTAGTGTTGGGAAACATACCTACACATATTAATACCTACTTTGTTTACACTACAAAAATACCACATTCCTTTCTGCACTAAAGTGGAATTTAGAAGAAGGTAAAGTGTACACTTTCACGATTTGAAAATAACTCAAAATATTTTGAAAACAGTGCCAATTTTGAAAAGTAATCAAGTGTTTATTCTCTTACCTTCCCCTGCATAATCAGTCTGATTGTGAGGGTAACTTTGGAGTCTTCCTCGTGGAGAGAAGGGGCTTTCTCCAGTTCCATGCTGGAGGAGGTGTCCGTAGTGTCTCGCGGAATTTTGGCTGCGTACAGGGCTACGTGTGGGCACAGGGGACACTCCACTCAATCTAATGGCTGGGACTCTGGGGCTCGTGGCACGCACTGCAGGCAGGGTAAGCTGGAAAACAGGCGCACATCTCAAAAGGAACGTCCATAGGTCTCGAGCGAACTAAAGGTACAGGGTGTATGGGCACTCGGCGATTTTTAAAAAGCGAAGCCTATTACCGAATATTTATTTACAGTGACGGCCGATGGCAAGCGTAACGGAATGAGGACGGCAAATGAGGATCTAGACGCTATTATGAACTAACTGGTCTCAGGTACGACCGGATTCTGCGGCTGTAACGCGAGGCGGGCCGGCTCCGGACGGAGGGACCGTTACTTGAACTCGGATACCTGTTCGCGGCTCGCGACATAACCTCAGCGTCGCGCCTCATGGCTAGCCGACCAGGTTATCGATCCCAGTAATCCCAAACAATTCTCCCGACGGTCGAGTTTCAACAACTTTCTTACCTCGTTTGTTTTCCACTTTGCAACAATAACTTAACAAATCTTAACACTAATATTATCACCAAGATGTGTATAAAAATCACACTTATCACAATTTTCTTTGTCACATATAATTATAAAATTAAAATAAAACCCGACGGTGACGCGTCGGTATGAAGCTTGTAATTGTCATAAACAATAGAGGACAGAGGGAAAAGCTGACTACAGCGCCCCTGGTGGCATAGAGGAGCGAATTTTGACAGCAGACGTTTTTGTCGGTAAAGCAGTTACCATTAGTGCCCACATAGACGATCTATCTATCGATAAAATATAGAGGTTGTTGATGTTTGTAAATAAAGCTCCAAGAGTTGACCTGCCGCCGAGTTTTAAACATTGTTCAAGCTTTGATATGTCTATATTTCATTATGTCATTGTCTGATCTGCAGGTTTCTTACATCATTATGTCTCTATTTTCTTTAGGAGTAGGCAGAGTTAGGTAATGTCTCGACTGTTACATTTCCACGTAATTAGGGCAAGCCTTTTACCAATTATTTGGCACATTTCCAAATTCTGCTGCTACTTACCATTTATTGTATATTTTCGAAAACAAAACTCAATAACATCCTACCTCGATCTGGCAATCCACTTTAGAATATAACTTTCGGCATTATATCATTATGGTGGTGGTGGACTGTTGAAACAGATTCGTTGCTAACGTATTAAGGATGCTTCCTGGGTTTAAAAAAAAATATTCTATTTAATCCATCATTCAGATTATAGAAAAATATTGGATACATATTTTGTTTTATCAAATCAATAAAAAATTACAAATATAAAAGGCATGAAAGATCAGGAGTGGTGGCTGGTGACGTCACGGGTCGCTAAAAAGTGTAGCGTACAGTGACGTCACACGAGTTTTCCACGCGTTGTGTCGTCTTCATTTTTTGTTTATATGAAAAAGAAAAAATACGTGTGTAGTATTTTTTGGAAATCTGTCTGACGGACTAATTAGTTTTTTTTTTTAGTCAAATACCCTATTATACAATCTTTTAGGCAATCATAGAGAGCGTGGGCAGATATAAATCCTTAGATAGCTGTTGTGTGTTTGTGGGAACGTGCACCTATAATCCGCATACCGGTAAACCATAACCGTCCCGCAAGTTATTTATTATTTATAAGGACGTGTTCATCGTCTTAGGTTGTTATCATCTACGGTTTGAATATTTTGTACTTTTAGCCTACTATATGTATGTAGGTACCTAATGTCAGTTATGAGCCCAATGCGTTGGTTAGCATAATTGGGTACCTACCCCACACTTTGTGGATGTAATGTTATTTTATTTCTCGTAATTACATACTGACTTGTCTCATAAACAGTCTCACCCTGAGTTCGAAGAATATTGACTCTGGCTCTCATTTGGCAGACGTTAAAATGTCACTACACTACGCCTGGCCGCCTAATGTAGATACCTAATGATTTAATAATAGTTCGTTTCTTCGGTCATTATCCTCAACCTCGGACCTTCAACAAGACTTGTTAAAGGTGATTTTGCACAAAGGCGGTTACATTTCTCATAAATTTCATGATAAATATAGTTCGAGATAGTTGGAGGAGACTTTACTCATACCTTGAGATCAGTATAGTAAACCTACGTTCATTTACTGATCTTTATAAGTGAGTTTATCCTGATTAGAAATCTAGTAGGGTAAGGTGGTACACAGTGGTTAACTTTTTTTTCTGATCCTTTTAATTCGGGTTCGGCTTATGTTAGAATATTGTATTTGATACCAAATTGTAGCCAGTTTATCATAGTTTAAGAGTATATGTTATTTTTTTTAAATAGTGTGATAATAATTTACATACAAGAGTTTAAAAAAAAATTGGAAATTGATCCAGTGTACCGTGAGGTTTCTACAGTGGCTCATCCTAAAGTACACAATGGATCATGTAGTACACAGTGAATAATTAGGTGTAGACCTCAAAAATTAAACAAAAGATGTACTTCACAAATCAGTTTTATTCGATTTTGAAAAAAACAAACAAAATATAGTATCAACAAAAAAATTCAACAATCAATAATTCAAAAATTGAACACAATAACAGCATCGTAATAAAAATACAGTCTTCTTTGGTATTCAACTAAATGTAAGAAAAAGGATCAAAAATATATTGTAATTAAATTCAACCACCCCGGTAAGGTTATATCTATAACATACTTAATATTGAAATCGCCAAACACGCGGAGTACAGTCTAAGACAATCAAATTATGACACGCTGAAGTTTTTGGACTGTCTTATTAGAAGTCTCATCGAGATTATAAATTCGTGTCCCTTCTGCAAATTTTGGGTTTCTTTCGTACAATTGTTCGAGGTTTTTGTAAAATGTTTCGAAGGTAGCTTTGCCAAAAGCGGTCGCTTTGGCAAGACTTCATGGTCTAAGGCCCAATGGTTCATGGTCAATGGATGAATGGTGCATGGACTTCATGGTTCTAGTTTTCGAAGACGGACATCTTTGTGTCTACGCCTAAAGTTCTGCAGCCATTCCTTCCCAACCATTACATTTTCTATCCAGTTTCGCCATTTGGTATGCGACTCGTCGAGAACCTTTCTGAGTCAAACCATAAAATTATCAAGGAACAATACCTAGAAGTAATAATTCTTTGTGTTCTTTTTCTTGCTCTTTATTGAAGATCTTGTTGACTTCATAATTTGGCACCAGACGCACTGACTCAAATTTTCGACATTTTTCGCCTTTAAATAGTACCTTCTCAAAGTAGTAAAAGGAATTTTATATCTTATTGATGCCTTTCTTTCTTATGGTCATACCATGGTACTTATATGTCGCAAAGCTTCCAACATGCCTTCTTGGGTGTGATCTCCAATAGACCGAGGGTTTTTAGGGCCGAGGCATTCTGTTACTATAAGATTAAATGATAAAAACAAGTGACACAACCTTAATTAAATAACACACAAGGTACACAGTGGCTCATGATTCACTGTGAACCATAGTGGAATGATCCACTGTTAACGCGGACGCCATTTGAAATTAAACATCATAGTCACATTACTATAATCTACAAACCCAGAGACATTTTCATGCAAAAACACTCTTGAATATGCCTACTATAGGAATACTTTACAGAAAAAAGAAATATATGTAAGAAAAAATAGTTAGAACAGTGCAAATCTTACCTTCAAACTGATTTTTTTTTCGGCAAAAACCGAAAATAGTGCTTCATTCAAACAATTCGTGTCGTAGGCACTACGCAACTGGATTGAACTCATTCGGGCTGTGAGACCTACCAACGAGTGGAAGAGACGTGTGTATATCTCTGTTAGTTTCGCGTAGATAGCTGGTGCGCCACTGTTCCTGCTATAACCACTGTGTACCACCTTACCCTAGACAGTTACCTAGGTAATACGTAGCGTAGGTACTTTGCCCGGAAAGACAGCCCGTTGTCATGGACGCTTACAAAATAAGTATATGATCTGATCCGTTTATAACAAACGGATTAGATCAAAATATACCTACATCATACACTACACTATTTCACCTCTAACACTGTGGCGAAAAACTACGAATTAGATTACCTACCTAATAAAAACTCAATAGAGTATCTAAAATGTAATCAAAAATATAATTTAGTGATACAACAGCACCTGATTGCGAGTAAAGGTAAACCCATAAACAATAGTCATCTATAGGTACCTATTTTAATATACCAGCCTGATTTTAAAAACAATGAATACAATTCTAAAGGGGTTTTTATAGGAAGAATTGAACAAAAAAACCCGTTGGTCCCCGCACGCCAATATTGAAGTTGAATGCTTTGTCCCATGCAAATTCGTTCCTCGTTTATTGTCGGTCGACGGGACATTTCCTGAGGTAAACTGCACATAAATAGATCTAACTCTAGACTGGTTGGGAGACAGCTATTCTAAAGGTGTAGGTAGAGTATTCGTATTCTAATATTTTCGTTTAAGATTTTTAATTTAGATTTATGGGTTCCTAAGTACCTACTTCTAAAATTCTTCTTCTTTGTCCCTTTGTGCCGATGGGCCTAGTTCTGTTCTGTCTCCTGCTTGATATGGAGGGAAGTGTAAAAAATATCTTTTTCTTACTCCTCCGCTATTCTTTTCTGATTAATTTCGTTGCGGGACCCAAGACAGTTGAATCGTTTCTCCGGGACTCCTCGAGCTTCATTGCTCGGCGTTTTTCTGGCGGTCTCCACTGTTGATTCTGGCTTTCAGGAGTTGCAGTGGGCTGGGAACAGTGTGGCGGGTTTTGTCCCAAAAAAAAAAAAGAAATCCTTCTAAAAGTCAAAACTTTTTGGAACCAATAATTTGGTAATTGTCTGGTCTGGTTTGATTATTAGGTGCCATCCATACTAATATTATACATTCTAAAGTAACTCTGTCTGTCTGTTACGCTTTCCTGCTTAAACCTCTCAACCGATTTTGGTGAAATTTGGCACAAACAGTCATTAGACCCTGAGAAAGGACATAGGCTACCTTTTACTGAAAAATTTGATAATCCCGAGGGACATCTAAAAAGCGCAATATAACCGAATTCCATACGGGCGAAGCCGCGGGCGGAAAGCTAGTTATAATATACCTAAATTTAAAGCATTTGACACTTTCCTCAGCGATGGAATATTTGACAAAAGCTCTATGTAAGATACTGGCTCACCCTCGAAACGCTAGATGTAAAACTTTAAGAGGATTTTATGTGAACAAACAATCTTTCATTGTAAAACCGGAAAAAAGCTCGCAAGTTTCCGTGAGACATAAAAGAGTAAAATTGAAAAGCTTTTAATTAAAAATCGCCTAGGGTCATGAAAAGTCCTTACTTTGTAAGTCCCAAGTACCTACTTCCAGAAGTAGGTAAGTAAGGCACCATTTTTTTACTTGGCGGGTGTCGAGAGTTTCTTGGTGTTTTCAAAATTCAAACTTTTTTCTCTATTTCAGATCAGTTCTATTTCAGATTAGCGTTTAGTGTGACCTATGAACTTATTTCATGTTACCTAGTAGATAATAAATAAGTAAGTATAATTCAAAAAACAATCATAATTGGCCAAATGGACTTGAGCGTGCACAATATGTCTGCCAGCCCACAGGCTAATAAAAGGTCCGTCGACCTGGTCCACCAGTGCATTTTTATATTGCACGCACAAAGCGTATCGAACCTATCATTGTTTAAGCTGCCGAATTAGCAGTAAAATTGTTATACAGTATGTTAAATAACAGAGGGCGTTCCCTTAAACTCGTTAATATATATCATTAATAGATTAAAACAAAAATATCAGCATAGAAAAATAAGCATAAAAAAATCCGAATAAAAAAAATCTAATTGGAAATAAATTTGAAACCTCCTGTTTTAAATCAAAATAGTAGTCGTCATGTATAAATAAATTGCGACGTTGCCGTCTTTCATGTTCGCGTGTACAGTGTGTTTCTTTTACATGTCAATTTAAAATTTTTATTGAATATTTTCTAATTGGAAAAAATTTTAAAACATTTTGTTTTCGAATGGAAATATTTTTTTTAGCATGTATGTATGCTATACTATTTCGGGTTAACGGGAACGCCCTCTGTTAGTTAAAATACTGTATATACAAGAGCTAGTCGAATTTTGGTATAGCAACGAAAAGATTTTTCCACGTTTTAAAAAGTGATGAGGATAAAGCCAGTTCTTCACAATGCTTAGTGAAGAGGTTCAGACATGTAATTTGCGTTTTATTTCAGGTTATTTAACTTTTCTTTGGGCTACGATTAGCTACCAACAAACATTCAATATTTGCTAATTAAAATATACATACTTACATAAAATAATTGTAATTGCGCTAAATAAAACAATAGAAGTTCAACTGGTTTACTTAGTTTCGATCACATTTCGTATCGCGCTAGAGTTTTAATTTCGATTGAAGTAAAATCAATGTATGAGTGATACATTTCGTCAGATATTATAATTAAAACTAAATAAGTTAATCGCGCTAAAATAATTCAACCAAAACAGAATTGGATCACAACCAAACTATAACTTTTGTTATGTTTCGTATCGGGCTAACCTTTTTAACCATAACTGGCTCGCAATTAGAATGTAACCGCTATTAAATGAAAAAGTTGAAAAAAAAGCTAACTTTTTCTGTACCATTTCTCAAACTTACGTCTAAACGATTAGATTTACTTACAATTTATTTAGTTTTAATTAAATCTGACGAAATTTATCACTCATGCATTGATTTTACTTCAATCGAAGTTAAAACTTTAGCGCGATACGAAATATGATCGAAAGTAAACAACTTTAACTGGATTAGATACGAATTTGATCCCAGGATCTACTTAAGACCAATTCGTTTATTCTTTCTTTCATTACAATTAACATTGTGTTGAACATAAGAAACAAATATTTTACATATACAAATTAGGTAGGTACCTACCTAATTTGTGTTTACTTATTCTAGTCATCATCATCATCATCACAGCGTTAATCCCAGTCGCATCCGAAGCCTTTTCAGCTTTGGAGTCTGGGGTCCGCTTTACCAGACCAACTGTATTTCTTTTTTTAAATGCCTTGGGTCCAGTAAAGCCTAATGGGGGGCAAGTCAAATTTTTAGAGTGAGTAATCTTTGTGCGCCATAATCGCACGCGATTTTTGGCAATTACACCGTACATTTTGCCAGGGCTTACTGCGTGATTTATTTGAAAGTTCGAGATGAGTCCACGTTTATACTTCATTTAATGTTCTGCGTTCTGCAAGATTTATAGGGGGGCTACTGCCCCCCCTGCCTCCACCCCCTTCGTTACGCTCATGGTACCTACGAGCATGCTCACTAAGTACCACACAATAAAGATAGGGTTGGTAACGAAAAAGAAAACATTAAAGAAAGAGCGTTCTCACGGAGATTGCCAACACTAATGGACTGCTTTATCCCTTGTTTGTAGACTGTAAGGTGACAAGAGTAGTGCAACACCTAACGAATGCTCGTATCTCTTCGTGTGTCTTCGCTCAATTTCGCTACAACACTCCGTTTGGCAGGATTCAATTCAATATTTGTATGTAACTACATAGTATGATACACTTAACGTAAGGGTGTATCTGACATCGACGCACAAACGAGTACCATGGATCCAGTAGGTACATGATTCTGAACCCCCTAGTGGTGGAATTCTGCGTCGGCTTTTTCCCGATAAAAAAAAAATAATATGCAGTTTTTTTTCACTTTAGACCGTTTATAATTGCTATACCTTTATAACCCAATAAGATATTAAAGTAAAAATTAATTAATTCGTTATTTACACAAACAACCGCAATGTGAACCTTACTAGAAAAACTATCCTATCAGCTGAATTAATAGAGTTCGCATCAGGCGTCAACGTCATATCTACAAACACGCACGGCGGCACGCTTGCAACGTTCAAAGGCTGAGCCGACCCTTTTTTTAAACACTTATTTCTGTAACCGTTCATTAACGACATAAATGACTATCATAATTTTGTTAGTGGCATGCGGTGTAGCCTTTTCGCGAAGTTTGCGTTACGATGTCAGATACACCCTGTATATTTATTGTATAATCTATGTAAATAGTAGGTACACTGTAGACTACCTACATTATTTCTCTCTCCTTCCCCTTAATATTCCATCCAAAAGTTGTCTGTAAAAGCTCGCTCTTAGCGATAAGACCGCCCATTCTGTCCTACCCTTTGTAAAATCTTTTTATTAATATTCTGTAACCTATATGGTGTAGGTACATAATAAAGAGTATTCTATTCTAAGTTTGAATCAAACGACGAAAAATATGTTTACGACTTTCTTTTGTTCCAAATTTGTCTTTCTTTATTTTGTTCGTTTGTCAATAATCTGAATTGTAAGGTGGCACTGAAGGACTGTGTGGATAATTGATACCGATTCTTTTGTTCACAAACTAAACTAATTTTATCTTCAGTATATCCTTTTGTTTCAATTTCATTAAGAAAAGGATAGAAGATATGTTAGAATAAAGTATTATCTTATAATGATGACATCAAAGAAACATGCTACACCCTCTTTACAAACAAACATGTAACTTATATTGTCTGTGGCCTAACCTGTACAATTTTAAATAAAGAGCATTACATTATTTTTAACGCCCTTGCTCGTAAAGCTGATGTAATTCCACCGGTTTTAAATATGTAAAGCAGGCCATAACAAACGCGTGTGTTATCAAAGCAAATAGTTAAGTTATAGTCCATACAAATTCCATAACAGCATTATTTTCCATTTCAAGTAATTATGGAACTGATCGCCGCCGCACGGCTGCGCGCTGTTCCATATTTGAAATGGCAAATAATAATACTAATGGCGGGAAAGCAACAGTGTGCATTTACAGATTGAGTTTATTTAAAATGAACAAAATATAAAATACTTCTTTTCTGTTTCCTCGCAAGTGTGTTAAAAAACGTCGTACGACATACGTGCGTATTGGTTATAACTTATAACATGCTCGGCTCAATTACACCCTCGCCTTCGGCTCGGGCTGAAATTCCGCCTCGCATGTTATAACCACCATTACGCACTAATATCGTAATGTACTATAATTTTCACACGAGAAAGTCTTCTTCTTCATCTTTTTTCAAGGTGAGATTCAACCTCAACCCTTGATCAATGGCCTTTGTGGAATAGATACCACAATTTGGTCAATAACACGTGTAACAAATTACAGAAATTCTTTGAAAATTTTATTTCACAATGATGGCGGATATCGCCAATGACAGTTGCAAAAGACGGCCGCGTGAACCGTCTATGACCACGGTTTGAGACAAAGTCATGATGTGGCCACTATGCTGCGATATTTATGTCTATCATTATTTAATTTTTATTTATTTAAATCTAGCAGATACCGTTTATTTGTTTTTTTTTTTAAATCTTGATTTTGTTTTGATGGTTTCTAGTTTTGCACCTAAACAGTAGGTACCTAATATTTATTATTGCCTTGATCTAAAATCCAAATAACTATAACTCATCTAGGCAATGGAAATTATTCAATTGAGGAAAGTACATAGTTTATATGTTACTTTGATCATTTGGCTACAATTGTTTCCGAAGGTGGGCGCTGATACCTATAATTACAAGATATTTAGTTATCTTAGCTTAGGTATTGGTTGCAACTCTAAAATACAACTTTACTTACCTTAGGTCTATTTTTATTGTAAAACAATTGTTTTGTGTGTTTCTTTACTTTAAGGTGCAAATAAACGATTTTTTTTTTATATACAGTATGTTAAATAACAGAGGGCGTTCCCTTAAACTCGTTAATATTTAAATATCATTAATAGATTAAAATAAAAATATCAGCATAGAAAAATAAGCATAAAAAAATCCGAATAAAAAAAAATTGGAAATAAATTTGAAACCTCCTGTTTTAAATCAAAATAGTAGTCGTCGTGTATAAATAAATTGTGACGTTGCCGTCTTTCATGTTCGCGTGTACAGTGTGTTTCTTTTACATGTCAATTTAAAATTTTTATTGAATATTTTCCTAATGGAAAAAAATTTAAAACATTTTGTTTTCGAATGGAAATATTTTTTTTAGCATGTATGTATGCTATACTATTTCGGGTTAACGGGAACGCCCTCTGTTAGTTAACATACTGTATATTTCAATGTTCTTTATGAATTATTTACTGAATGCACTTTTTACTAGATAAATCACGCGCTTTTATTTAGTAAACGACAATATAAGTAATTTTAAAAGTTCAATGAAAAAGGCGCGTGACACTCATCTTAGCTTTCCCGTCAAAACTCCTCAACGAGAAAGTCGTTTTATTAAGATACCTAGCATATCAGTTTAGGGCTGTCAAATCAAGATATTCCATAGACGGTTTAGACGTGATTAAAACATGGCGTCTAAAAATACGTAAATTTACTACCATTAATTTGACAGGTCTAAACTAATATTTATATTCTGTCCTTTTCTTAACGAATAGAAAGAATAAGATCCACGGTGCACTGAACTTAAATTGTGTGAAATGTGTGAATGGCTAATAGAGAAAATTAGGTAGTAAAATTGCGGTGGTAGGCAACAACATCAGCCGCCGGCATAAGTTACCACCCACCAGACAAAGTCTTGCCGCCAAGCGATTCGTCGTGTTCCGGCATGATGTCTGGTGAAGCCGTACGGAGGACGGGTCTGAGCAGTTGTGTTGCGATGTGTACCGGGTACGATGTGCCTAATGTTGTGTCGGGAGTTTGGTCGTGGAGGGTCTCCAGATCATCCTCTGGCGCAGCATCGTTGGTCGTGTTGTTGGGTTAAACATTGCATCACCTCGCTCAACTGCCGTCTTCCTTCCTATTCACTCAGTTTTTTTGAGTGAATAGGCTTAATAAGCTAGTGCGTTTTACCATCAACGATTGCATCACTGCTTACCATCAGGCGGGATTGCAGTCAAGCACTAGTTTATAACTAATAAAAAAAAAAAAAAAATTATGTTACCCGCAACACACAAGACGACAACACATCAAGCTACTACAATCTGTCAGATTTTACATGCTTTTTATTAGCTTCACTTGTATGTTTGCTTGGTTGCTTGTTTGTTTGCTTGTTTGTCCGTCTCTAACTCTTTGGACTACGAGTGAGCGGCTCATTACTGTAAAATGTCCCACCGTTTTCAATACGTTCGTACCTACGTTCGTTTTTTTTTTTTAAAAAAAAAAGAAAATCGAACTAAAAACTTGAAAATAAATTAGTTAAAAAAACATGCTTTTAAAGAATATCAAACTAAAAAGATAAAAATAATTTTTAAAAACGCGTGAGGCGCTTAATATACTTACAAAAATTACGGCACAAAGCGCCTCACGCTTTTTAAAAAAATATTTTTAACCTTTTAGTTTGATATTCTTTAAAAGGATGTTTTTTTAGTTTTTTAAACTATATTTTTTTATTAGATTTTCACGTTTATCTCTAAAAACTTGGGGCTCAAGGTTCATTGGGAATACCTACTTGGCAGTTGTTCACAATGGGCTTCATACGAAGGCTCAGAGTCACACAAAGGGCGATGCAAAAAGCTATGCTCGGAGTTTCTCTGAGTGATCGAATGAGAAATTAGGAGATCCGCAGCATTCGCGCATTTGTCCAGCAGTGGACTTCTATAAACTAAAGAAGAATAAGAAAAAGACTTGACAGTTTCGGGTAGCTTGACCTGCTGTCGTACGTACACTGGTTTATGTATATTTTGACGCTCAAATAACACTGACTGCTGGAGGGTAATCGCGCTAAATAAAACAGTAGAAGTTCAACTGTCGTTCGTATCTAATCCAGTTAAAGTTATGGTTTAGTTTCGATCACATTTCATAACGTGCTAAAGTTTTAACTTCGATTGAAGTAAAATCAATGTATGAGTGATACATTTCGTCAGATATAATATTTAAAACTGAATAAATTGTAAGTAAATCTAATCGTTTAGACGTAAGTTTGAAAAATGGCACAGAAAAAGTTACCTTTGTTTCAACTTCTTCATTTGACAGCGGTTACGTTTCACTTTTGTTTTGGTTGAATTATTTTAGCGCGATTGTCCTCCTGGGGCCGCTATTGGTTTATTAATTAATATTTACAAGTTTAAGAAAACTATAAATTTATAGTCTGTGTATTTATAAGTATTCTTTCTTTTTGGCGCAAATGTTTCGTGAAATGGGTTGAAGATCAAGATATGCATTACTTAGTTCCAATTTTGGCCATGCGCCAAAAGAGCCATGTAGTATTCTATCAACTAATATGTATATAATACTTATGTATATGTATGTATGTTGGGGTACCAAATGCTGGAGCAAAATGGACAAAAATCTCCACTGTTACTCTTTTAAAATGTTTTATAATATTTAGTACTTAGATAGACATCATCATCATCTCAGCGTTAATCCCAGTCGCATCCGTAGCTTTTCAGCTTTGGAATCTGGGGTCCGCTTTACGAGTCCTAACGGCTCAATTTGGCTAAACTTATAAGGAGCATTATAAAAAAAAAAGCGGACGAAGCCGCGCGCGGCCGCTAGTTAAATATGACCCTGGTTGGGTGCCATGATACTTGCAGGTAGATACAGACGACAGCAGGTCAAGCCACCCGAAACTATCGAATATTCCCACTCAACTTTGAGCCTTAATATTTTAGAGATAAAATTGAAAATCTAATAAACAAATCTGATAGATTCTAGTAGCTTGATATGCTTGTCGTCTGTACAAAGGTCTCGAATAGCGCAACTAATCGTGATAGATCACGATACGCTGTTTGAAATATGTAAAGTAATGGAT
The DNA here is from genome assembly GCA_017933935.1 of Sesamia nonagrioides. Classification (NCBI taxonomy): domain Eukaryota; kingdom Metazoa; phylum Arthropoda; class Insecta; order Lepidoptera; family Noctuidae; genus Sesamia; species Sesamia nonagrioides. The sequence goes on from JADWQK010002063.1 coordinate 3,896,632, forward strand.
CACACGTCACAGGGGCACGTAATCTCGTGACAACGGCCACCGGGGTGGTCAACAATTTATTTACAACGATATTCTCACATGACATCGCGTTGTGACGCCCAAAGTCGAGGGCCGAGGCCGAGAGCCGACGAGCGTTCTCTCGACCCGGAGTTTAATTATAATGATGATTTCGGGTTTGTACCCCTGGATATCTCGAGTTTGTTTTTCAATATTTTCATATTGGAAATGTGGGATGTATTGAAAAAAAGGTTGACGCTTTTATGGGTATAATATACAGTTTTGTTTGGAGTGAATGCGCAATGGATTTCTATGAAAAATATTTTTACATATTGTTTATTATAAATTATAAAACTATTATATAAATTATAATAATATTATTATAAAACTGCCTGGACATACCTACTTATTTCGAAAAATATTTCATGATTTTTGGGTAGGTATACGCTGTTCTCCAGTAAGTACATGGGTAGATTTACTAATGTTCTAAAAAAAATCTATCTCTAAAGGCACAGATTGACACGAGTATTTCACGTACTGACGACAGCACATCAAGCTACTACAGCATGTCAGATTTCTTTAATCGATTTTCACCTTTAATACTAAAGTATTAAGGCTCAAGGTTGATTGGGAATATCTGACAGTTATGGGTAGTTTGACCTGCTGTCGTCCGTACAAGTAGGTAAGTACCTACTGTAAAGGTGCTAAAGGCGACCTTGTGTAGTGCAGGTAGTCAATAAAATAATTCTAGAATAAGAAATAAATTTAAAATGAATTGTCACATAACCCTTGCACATAACACACATTTGTGTTAGTTTTTTATTTGGAACAAAATTGACAGCTAAGTTAGTATGAAAAGGAGAAAGGAGCGATGCCATAAATCTAAATTAAAAAAAAACTATTAAACACGGTCTTTTTAGCTGCTGTCAATAAAGTTATCTGTCAATCACAAGAAATGGCGGTAAAATGAAAAAGAAAGCAGTAAAAAAAAAAATAGGAATCCCCGTTTTTTTTAATCGGTTAAAATATGACAGCGATTGGAGTGGTAGTGAGCCCGTGAAATGATACATTTAACATAAATAGGAATTAATAGTATTCTATCATTCTAGACTACTAAAATACGCTTATAAGAACACATTCCTGTTACAAGTCCATAATTAATTAGCTGCCTACTTACTGTTATTTTTTTTTCCAGAAAAACTAAACAATTAGACCTCAACTAATATACCTACCATTATGTACATTCCTAGAAATAAGGTCTTCATCCACATAATGATAAGGATTATCCACTACAAGTGCGTACATAACAACAACAACAACAACTGAGCGGATAATCTCGCGTGGACGGCTCAGCTTAAGTGAACTCCATTGTCATTTGTCTTGTGATTAGATAGACATCCACCAGTTATACTTATGTATGTATTAAGCAGTTGAAGGACTAAATTATTGGTCCATACCTAATACCTAAGTAGGCGGTGTTTGTGCACGTTTGGGCGGGAGATGAGAGCGCAGGATTGGACGGTAATTGTTTAGTGACGTTTGATTTTGTTAAACTATTCTAGTTTTAGTTCAGAATGTCAAAGTATATATGTATTTTATGGACTGTATTTTTCAATGGTAAGTAAGTAATTTTAACTTCAACTTCAACTCTTGATCAATGGCCCCTGTGAAATAGATACCTCAATTTTGCCAATAACACGTGTAACAAATTATAGAAACTCTTTGAAAATTTCATATTACAATAATGGCGGATGTCGCCAATGACAGTCGAAAAAGATGGCCGCGTGAACCGTCTATGAGGGAGGTTTGAGGCAGAGTCATGGTGTGGCCAGTATGTTGTGATATTTTAATGTTTTTTTTATTAATTATTTACTGCATGCACTTTTTACCACATAAATCAGGCGTTTATGTTTGGTAAACGACACTATAAATAATTTAAAAGTCCAATGTAAAATGAGCGTGACACTTATCTTAGTTTTCCCGCCAAAACCTCTAAGTAATTTTAAGCAAAGAAAATTTTTAATGTTTTTGACAGATCTGTTATACAAAAACTGTCAGATCAAAGTTTTAATCAATTAAAAAAAAATATCTGTCTATTGAAAAATGAGCTCTAAATGGAATTAGAGATGGAACTCCGAAATATGAAATGATGTGTGAAGATAGGGTTTCAGTATTTCTAAAATCTTATTTTGGTGTTTTTATTTTGTTGGTTCAGATAATTGGTTGTTATCATTTAAATCAAACAAACAACAGCAAAATGTCCATGATTTAGTTTTCCAACAATTACTGAAACCTCTAAGTTTCCGCCTAAACTAGGTAGGTAGTAGTCTAATTCAAGAGTTTTGAAGAATCCATTGCTTCATGTATTTGCAAAAATGTCTACTCAACCACGTAAATGACCCAATGGACGTGGGAGAACTGTCAATATGAAACCAACTGTCAGTTTATGATTGTTATGTCTACGGTCGACAATCCCCATTTTTCCGTGGAAAATTATCAAAGGCTTCTCCGGCGCTTCTGGGCGGAGCGGGTCGACGTGTCAGACTTTTACTTACTAACACCCAACCTGGCTGTGCCAGGCCCTATCTCTATGTCTTTCCAACAACCCGAGCCTTTGCAGGATGGTCTACTCCTCATATCTGTTTGTCAAGTTTCAGCGATTACACAAATAAGTTCAAAGAAACGCATCTTTAGAAAATATAAACCTAAAATACGTCTCTTAAGTAGGTTGACATTGAAAAGATTACGAGTACCTGACATATCGCGTCTCGAGTGAAATTCGGTATGTCACCTCGGTTTGTTTTAACCCTAGTTGCGGGTTCTATTAATTATTATTATTAATATTTCTGCTTGATAAATGACGAGACAGAGTTGCTTTTCATTCAAATTTCACCAATTCATTGTTTGACGACTTTGGTGATATAGTGGCCGCATGCACAGGCGTACCCAGCTTCTGGCCTGGGGGGAGGGGTTAAGGGGTGCAAGTCAGGGCTGAGGGGGGGAAACAGATTTTTAGGGTCGAATCATTAGATCCATGAAACATTAGGTACCTAGTTGTAGTGTAGTGTATAGAGCAAATAGACACAAGTGATCTTTGGTCAGGTAAAACAATGGGCAGCTCGTCGCCTGGTGGGGACCAGGCCTGGATCAACAGCGCGTAGTTGTCCACGTGCGCCTTAAAGAGATATCAGCACGACGAGACGGGATCCATTAGGACCGATACCTGCCGCGAGTTGTTCGATATCTCTACTGTGGGTCCAGGCACAGGCAAATGAAGGAACAGTCGATAAAAGTCTGTCACGCCCTTCCGCTCCGCCCAGAGCGGGAGAGGTCATCTGATGATTTCTCCCACATAAGGAAAGACCTGGCAAAGTTTGATTGGATTGTTGCATTGTATAGTTTATTTGGAAATTCCCTTTAGAAGCCTGGAGCTTGGATTTGTGTCCAATTGACGGCAGTAGGCTTTCGCCCCCTTTTACACGGGGCTTAAAACATATGTAAATGGTCCATTATGGGTGTAAGGTAATAAGTAAGTGTTTTTTTCTTTCCTTCTTTTCTGCCTAACCCTTCGGGAAAACAAAACGTGCTGTTACGTAATGTCGTCCTTTCAATTGTTTCTAGAGAATGGTTACATCGTAAAACGATACAAAGACGGGGGATTATTCGCAGTTCTATTCGTTTTATGCAAATTTATTTGAATTTCGCGTTCAGTTTGTGATAAAATTCGAATAAAAAATACGACAAACGAGCCATCACTTTCATGTATGACTAAGTATTACACGGGTAAAGGGTTTTATTAATAAACATAAGCTGTGCGCTGCGGTTTTACATGCATAAATTTCGATCTCGGGGAAATATCGACAGGAAATATTTGACAGCTTCCGTGGCATAGCGGTAGCGAACGCGGCCGCTGCGCAAGGAGGCGTGGGCTCGATCGCCGCGCAGTGCGAATATTGGTATGCACGAATATAAATATTTGAACTGGTCTGGTCGTGTCCCGGAAAGCACGTTAAGCCGTTGGTCTCGGTTGCCATACGGACATCTAATGACAGTCATCACGGGTTGTTGCAGCCTTCAAAAAGTCCAACAATTGGTCTAATTCAATCGCCGTGTTTCAAATTGCAGAAATAAAAAAGTTGAGTTTAAAAGGCAGCAGTAGTGCTACGCAAGAAACTTTTAGGAAAAACTGGAAGCCAAACTTAGACCATTGTGATGAAGATAGGAATTTTGAGCGCGAGTAACCCTTACGGTCACGTTGACCACCTCTCTCTTTCTTACAGACCCTACACCGTACACGTTGACACAGTGAAATTATTACTAAGAAAGAGTTAGAAAGAAATAGCTAGTCAATGACAATTTTCAAGGTCATTTTTTTATCTTCACTTTTTAATTCAGAGTGTCGCATGTCGCTTCCAGTTTTAGCTATAAGTTTCTTGAGTGCTAGCACTTTCTCAATTAAATTCAACTGTAAATTCTTTAGACTTAGATATTTATTTTCCAATCTAACATCAATGAAATTTATTAAAAAAGAGGAATTGTTCTAAGGAGTCTCCGACCACTGGCAATGACGCAACCGTAGGCAGTCGCAATAATGCTTAAAAATGCTCAATTGTCTACGTCACTTAACTAGATATTTATCTATACAATATGTAAAGAAAACCCTGTCCGACCCGTAAGGATAATAAAGGTTAGGTAAACACATGGCCAAATAAAATATTAAATTTTACATAATCATCATAGTAACAATACTAATGAATTTTGAAATAATCTTTTTCTGTCGCGTATTAATTCCAACTTCCCCAAAATTTGGTAATTTTTAAAAAGTGACAACACCATTATTTTGTGACGGAGCGAATAGCGATGCGACCACGTGCCGCGTGCCCCGCCCCCCCCCTCACCCGCGGATGTATGCCTAACATGTTATCTACCGCACATGCATTAAGTTACCTCGCTTTTTCGAAATAATATTTATTTTTTTAGGGGGATTTTTTTTTAAGTTTAGGCCGGCTTTGTAGGCATTATTATAATCAGTTATCGATACCTAACAATACCTTCACGGATCGGACAGGGTTTTCTTTACATATTGTATAATGTTTACGACAAACATTCAGAACTTTCGTATACTTACATGTTAACAAGGCTGTTTTTCCAATGATGTGTTCTTCAGTATTCAATCTGTAAAGAAAAAATTAGATATTATTAATCATATCATATAACAAAGACAGCAGCGGTGGGCCAGCCACGTCTTACAAGTTGTAGGTCAGGCGCTTTACTTGGTGTTAATTATTTCATCACCTCTCAGAACGGTGAAGTAAAACATCGTGAGGAAACCGGCATGTCCTAGAGGCAAAACTTCGAAGATATGTGACATCTACCAACTCGCACTGGGCCCGCGTAGTTGATTACGGCCCACTCCCTCTCACCGAGAGGAGGCCTGAATCCCAGGAGTGGGCTGTGGGTATATTATAGGCTCATTATTATGACATTTGACAACAATTGAAATATAAGTAGGTTTCTTAAAACCAGCACCCTTTCGCAACATACTTTTCATAATGATCTGAATACTGTTAAATGATAATAATACTGTTAAACTGTGTCCGTGACATTGCAGACAAACTGCAGGAGGGTCGCCTACGCTGGTACGGCCACGTCTTACGCAAACGGCATGTTACGTGGGTAACAAATGTCATGCCATGGCGCCTCCGCCGGGCCGGAACAAGCGGGGTAGACCAAAGAAGTGCTGGCTTGACGTTGTAAGAGATGACATGCGTGCCAACAAGCTACATGATGCTAAAGATCGTGCGAAATGGAGGAGAATGTGCAGGAAAGCGGACCCCGGGCTCCAACGCGAAAACCGCGGATGCAACCGGGATAAACGCTGAGATGATGATGATGATGACTGTTAAACTGTCATCAAATCAGCCTATAATGATCCCACTGTTGGGACAGAGGCCTCTAAAGGCTCCTACACACAGTGCCGGCGGCAGGGCCGCCGGGTAAGCCGCCGGTAAAGCTGCCGGCTTTGCCGCACAAAGGAGGCGCCGGCATGGCCGCCGGGGTGTGCCGGCGGGTTACGCGGCTTGTCGGCGGCAGTTCGTGCCTGGCATTCGAGCGGTAGTGGTGTGCGGTTTGTGTGAATACACAAATACAAATTAAAATGTCGTTTCATGGGGATGACGAAATTGTATTGCTATTAATTGATAAATATTAAATATAAATATTTCATGAAAATGATATATTATGGAATACCAGAAATGCAGCGACACTGCGGCGGCAGTGCTGATGATTTTCGTATTCATTGTAGTCAACCAACCAAAAAAAAATTTCACTTCACTAGCGTTCTATGTGACTGTCACAACCGGAATGATGCTTGACGGCTTTGTGCGGCTTGTGCCGGCGGCTCGTATTGCCGGCGGCATAGCCGCTCGGCATAAACCCGGCGGCATTGCCGCCGGCATGTGTGTAGTAGTCTTAAGAGGGCTTTAATATACGGATGACAGCAGGTCAAGCTACCCGAAATTGTCATATATTCCGAATCAATCTTGAGCCTTAATGCATTGGCGGTAAACTTGAAAATCTAATAAAGAAAGGAGATGTTTCATTTTGGGCCACCACTATGTACGCTATATAGATAAAAAAGAAAAAAAAGAAGATTTTCATAAAAATACTACTAAATTTATTTGAATAGAAATACAAGTATATATAATTAATTATTTGAAACGTTTTTTAGTGAGATAACCCTTTATTAAGGTAGCCATGACACTTCATGACGTTTGATTGGCGACTTTGACAGTTCTATTTTCCCGTTATGTTCGTGTCGAGTGTTGAATTGAGTTGTGTTTATTTAATGGGCAATATCACTTCAGACCAGTCCTGCACTCTAATTGCACACTCTTACTCTTAATTTCAATAATTTTGAACTACATTCCTAATATAAAGCTGAAGAGTTTGTTTGTTTGTTTGGGTATGCTCCGCTCCTATTGGTCGCAGTGTAATGTTATATAGCTTAAAGTCTTTCTGGATTAATGGGCTATCCAACGCAAAAAGAAATTTTCAAATCGATCCACTAGTTCCTGAGATTAGGGCGTTAAAACAAACAAACTTTGCAGCTTTATATATTACTATAGATCATATAGATTATTACTCAGCAACGTAAATAACGCAATGAATGTTGATGAACTGTCAAAATGATAGACATTTTAAAAACCGTCATCATCATCATCATCCCAGCGTTAATCCCAGTCGCATCCGAAGCCTTTTCAGCTTTGGAGTCTGGGGTCCGCTTTACCAGTCCAACTGCTGATATGGCTAAACTTCGACATTTTCCGTGAAGCGACTGCCGTCTGACCTCCACAACCCGAAGGCGACATCGAAGCATTGCAGTTAGACCAATTGTTGGACTTTTGAGGGCTCCAACAACCCGTAACGACTGCCACTAGATGTTCGTATGGCAACCGGGACCAACGGCTTAACGTGCTTTCCGAGGCACGACCAGACCAGTGCAAATATTCATATTCATGCATACAAATACTTGCACTGTGCGGGGATCGAACCCGCGCCACCTTGCGCAGCGGCCGCGTCCGCTACCGCTACGCCACGGAGGCTGTCAAGACATTTTAAAAACCGTATTATGACTTACTAAACCGTCATTAAACCGTTGTTAAAAAGGAATAGCGCTATTTATCCTTCATAGCTCTATCTTCGTCTGACACTGGAATCTTAAAGGTCTTAACAAGTCGGTAGTAACCAGCTGTAAGCGAGTTACTCAAATACTCCGTAATCTTAATTTTCAGAAAGCTTAACTTAGTCCTATTTATAAAAAAACCATTGAAGAGTAGGCTTTACGTAAATATACAATTAACTACTTTATTTGAAAGATATTATAAGTTTACCATTATCTACATAACACCATATTAACACCCAACACAAGTACATAAGCACACACATACACCCACACACACATTCACTCACTTATACATACACACATCAAAAGTGTCTAGGGATCAACATATATTTTTGCAATAACTTTTCTCCTGATTGATATTAATTAAAATTTTCTTTAAGGATTCATCAAATAAAGTGTTTTCGTTTGTCACAGTAACGATAAACCAAGTCACCTTTGCATTAATAAAGAAATTTGCCATTTTCCTAATAAAGGGATATTTGACATTTGAACCACTAACACAAAAGTTCGAAAAAAAGACTGAAATAACAGTTTTCTCTAAAATTTTATTGGGTAACTTAAACAATTAATAATCCGTGTTTCTACCGCGAACACTAACAACACAAGAACATCGGTTTGGCATACTCAAAATGAGTTCATCCAAATCACGCTGTGGAATGGCCGCCCATGTTCGTTGCAACAACAAAAAAAGGTCTTCTTGCGACTGGATACCCTCCATATTCGGCAGAGCTCTTCTCTGTAGCATATCCCATGCATGCTCAATCGGGTTCAAGTCTGGCGACTGAGCAGGCCAGGGCAGGACATTGATGTTAGCTGCGGCGAGAGTCTGTCTTACAACTCTTGCGGTGTGCGGTCGTGCATTATCATGCATTAACTGAAATAAGGGACCGATTTGCACTTGTAGAGGAACGATGACGTCTGATACAATCGTTTCAGCATAAATTTGAGCGTTGAGGTTGCCTCTGATCCAAATCAACTCAGTTCTTCCGCCGATCCAAATACCCGCCCATACCATGATGGTTCCACCACTATAAGGATGGACTTCCTGGCAGGATTTTAATCGCTGTTGGCGTCCAGGGGTTCTCCAGTGTCGTATACGTCTTGTATCCGGTCTCATACCAAAACGAGACTCATCAGAAAAGCACACGAAACGCCATTGTTCTTCTGCCCAATTTCTGTGTTCAAGAGCCCATTGATATCGAATCCTACGATTGTGCATTGCTATAGGTGGTACCCGTAGCGGTCTTCGGGAATGAAGGTTCACTTCATGCAAGCGGTTTCTGACTGTTTGGTCGCTAATTAAGTTCCCTGAAGAGTGATGAAGCCTCACGGCTAACATCATGGCGGTTATTGTTGGAGCTCTTCGAGTTAAGATTTGAATGTATCGGTCTTGTCTCCGTGTGGTGCAGCGATACCGTCCTCCATGGCGCTCAGCCACGGTACCAGTGCTTCGGTAACGTGTCCAAAGTCGACTGATAACACTCTGACTTGTATTCAGAGCTAAAGCCACAGTACGTTGCCGGGAACCAGCTTCTATCATTCCCACGGCTCTGAGCATTTCTTCCCTGCTTAAATGACGTCGCCGCTCCATAATAACGTTGGTTTTAATCAGTAGTAGGGAAACAGTAGCACTAATAATGTCTTCAATGCGTTGTATGTTTTTATAGGGAAAATATTGACAGCTGATTTTCATCTTTTACTCGAATTTGATTCACAGTTCCTGATTCAAATTATGAAATGCACCAAAAAGGATCCATATAAATTTATAAAATCATAAATTTATTACAAAGCCACATCTCAATCTCAAGAAATCCGCATAAAAATGCTTGATCCCTAGACACTTTTGATGTGTGTATATACACTCAACAATCCATGGTCCACATAAGTAATATTCACATCCATACTAATATTATAAATGCGAAAGTAACTCTGTCTGTCTGTCGGTCTGTCTGTCTGTCTGTCTGTCTGTCTGTCTGTCTGTCTGTCTGTCTGTCTGTTACGTTTTCCCGCTTAAACCTCTGAACCGATTTTGAGGAAATTTGGCACAGACAATCTTTAGACCCTGAGAAAGAACATAGGCTACCTTTTATCCTGGAAAAATTTGATATTCCCGAGGGAAATCTAAAAAGCGCGATATAACTGAACTTCACGCGGGCGAAGCCGCGGGCGGGAAGCTAGTATAATTATATAATCGTTGATTTCTTTTTCTATTAATTATCCAGCGATAACGTTCACCCGCACGCACAAATGGTATAAACTATAATTACCGAGCCACATTAAATGACTGATCACTGATACCCAAACTACAAGCTTCCCGCTTAGTTTGGGTGACAGCATCAGTACCTATAACCCATTACATTTACCTGTATCTAGTTATAAGTCACCCTGTAAACTGTAATCCTTGCGACAATAAAGATTTTTATTATATACTAGCTTTTCGCCCGCGGCTTCGCCCGCGTGGAGTGCGTTTTAGATTTCCCTTGGGAACATCAAATTTTTCCGGGATAAAACGTAGCCTATGTCCTTTCTCAGAGTCTAAAGATTGTCTGTGCCAAATTTCATCAAAATCGGTGGGAAAGTTTAAGCGGGAAAGCATAACAGACAGACAGACAGAGTTACTTTCGCATTTATTAATATTAGTACTATAGATATATTTTTTTTATGTTGAATGAGCCCGTTACACGACCGCCTACTAGACTAGAAAAAGATCATTATCATATTACAGAGACAGATTTTTCCCAATTCAAAGTCAAAGTCAACTCAATTATGTTAGGTCGGCTAGACACTCAGACTGGATTCAGCTGACTCCATACTAATATTATAAATGCGAAAGTAACTCTGTCTGTCTGTCTGTCTGTTACGCTTTCCCGCTTTAACCTCTCAACCGATTTTGATGAAATTTGGCACAGACAATCTTTAGACCATGAGAAAGAACATAGACTACCTTTTATCCCGGAAAAAAATGATGTTCCCGAGGGAAATCTAAAAAGCGCGATATAACCGAACTCCACGCGGGCGAAGCCGCGGGCGGAAAGCTAGTACGATAATAAATAACGGAGCGATAATAAAACGATACGCTTCTTTCTTTTTTTTTGTTCTGGATTTGATATCATCAAAAGACCTCTTCCTCTCTGGGTGTAGCGGAAGGGCGTGTCAGACTTTTACTGATTTAACCCACCCGTGTTTCTTCACTTGCATGTGCGATGGTCAGGGCCACGGTTTCTTTTTTAACCCACCCGCAACCCTGACCCAAGAGGCATCGGTCTTCGTGGACCCCGTCACGATGTGCTGACATCTCTTTGTGGCACGCGTGAAACACAACGCGCCGTCGACTTGGGCCTGTATGCCTAGTATGAGTTTTCATTACGAGACTCGATCATCGATATCGAGCGCGTATGGCGCTCTCATTGGTTGGGAGTTCATACAACCTTGAAGCGGACCAATCGATGAACCAAACGCGCTCGATATCGACGATCGAGTTTTGTAATGAAAACTCATACTAGGCCTACTTACTGGTCTTGCGCAAGCCCGCGAAAAAAAGAACGACTCTTGATAATACTGGTACAGAATATCGGGCTTCTTCTCCGTGGCGCAGCGGTCAACACGCCTGCCTGCGACGTGGAGGCCCCGGGTTCGATCCCCGGTCAGGTCATGATGGAAAACGATCTTTTCCTGATTGGCCTGGGTCTTGGATGTTTATCTATATATGTATCTATTATAAATATAGTATCGTTGAGTTAGTATCCCATAACACAAGTCTCGAGCTTACTTTGGGGCTAGCTCAATCTGTGTTATTTGTCCGTACATATTATTATTATTATTATTAATAACAGTCAAAACCTCATAATGATAGCCAGGATCAACAGCTAACTAGCTCAACAAAACACAATCATGACAACGACTTCTCATATGATATTTTGTCGAGATAAGTATCTTTTAAAAATCCGAAACGATTAACGATTTTACGATTTAACGGGAACTCTCCAATTAAAAAAAAATTGTTAGAGAAAGTAAAACCCTACTGAATCTCACAAAAGTAAATAAAAATTACTTAGCATAATCAAATAATCCGCATATGTACATTATGTTTCCATTGCGTGGACACAAACTTTGGTGAGAGTTTAGACGCGATTATAAGCACGGCGACCAAAAATCGCCGTCAATCAATTTACGTCAGGAGCGGACTTATTTGACAAGTCTAAAGTAACTCTTTATGTCACCACGTGACACTGGCAGAATAGTCGAAACCGGCTCAGTTGCCAAAAAGGAAAAAAAAAAAATCTTTATCTTCTGTCCTTTTCTTAATGAAATAGAAAGAACAAGATGCAAGGAACTTAAATTTAGTTTGTGAATAAGGGAATCAGGGCCATTACATGTCGTTGATTTTTTTTTTGTTAATGTCGTGGTGGCCTATTGGTTAAAACACCAGCCTCTCAAGTATGAGTGCGCGGGTTCGATTCCAGGTCAGGCAAGTACCAATGTAACTTTTCTAAAGTTATATGTACGTTCTAAGTATATCTTAGACACCAGTGACTGAAGGTGAAGGAAAACATCTTGAGGAAACCTGGACTTAAGTCTGAAATCGCCAACCCGCATTGAGCAAGCGTGGTGATTACGCTCAATCCTTCTCTATATGAGAGGAGACCTGTGCCCAACAGTGGGACGATAAACAGGTTGATGATGATGATGAATTTTTTTAGGCGATATTTATATGCCGGTTTCCATCACCGCTTTGAGAGCAAGTCACGTAATTCACAGCCATTTCCACTGCCCCACCACCTCCCTAATATGTATCGTCTATGTAATAAACAACTGACTTGTAATATAATCTTACTATCACCATATACTTATAGGTCTAGGGCCCCATATATAGGTAAAGTTGTAGGGCTTTTTTTGTCGGTACGTCATAACTTCCTTTATATTTTATCAATATACATAAATAAGGCATCATTTTAAGGCTTTTTTGAACCGCTACAGCGGAAAAATATAAAAATTACGCTTATTACAGTAGTTTTTTGAAAATTTACTTTTTAAATTAAAATCAAGGATTTTTCAAATCGTGAATGTGCGAAAACTTCGCAAAGATCACTTTACACTTAGTACTTTTAAAAAACATATGATTCTCAGAATACTACTGTGGTCATATGCTAAAGCATTGTTTTGTTAGGGTAGGTGGCATACGATCATGGCTTCTTCCTTTTAGCTTCGTCATAGTCCGGTAATAAAGTACCTACCTATATATAAATTAAGGAAAGGTTTTGGGTTCTTATATGCTGAATAAGCGAGTATTGGTAGTCAATGTACCTACTTACCAATACGCGCTTATTCAGCAAATAAGCGCCTAATAGATTTCCTTGATTTATTTTTATTTTGCTTAGTAAATAATTATGTTTGTAATTTGTTAAGCTACTCGGAGAGTTTCAGGACCAATTACGGAGGATGTTTGTTCCTGTTTATGTGAATCGATCATTTATTGCTAATAAATGATTGATTAGTATTGAGCATTACAAAATCGGTTCTGTTTTGTATAGACGATTGATTTCTTTGAGGAAATTATTTAGAGGTTTGAAGTCAAATGTTTCGGCAATTTAAATCTCGGCCATTTTGGGTCTCTCCGTAGATACTGATATAATGGAATTGAATGGGATTATTTTAATGAAGTCGTGGTGGCCTAGTGGTTAAAACACCAGCCTCTCAAGTATGAGGGCGCGGGTTCGATTCCAGGTCAGGCAAGTACCATTGTAACTTTTCTAAAGTTATATGTACTTTCTAAGTATATCTTGGACACCAATGACTGAAGGTGAAGGAAAACATCTTGAGGAAACCTGGACTTAAGTCTGAAATCGCCAACCCGCATTGAGCAAGCGTGGTGATTACGCTTAATCCTTCTCTGTATGAGAGGAGACCTGTGCCCAGTAGTGGGACGATGGAAAGGTTGATGATGATGATGATGATGATGAATGGGATTAGATAATTAGAAAAGTAAATTGACATTAATTTGCCGTATTTATAGTAGGGTGATTTCATATAACTGGGAATGAATGACAATTATTACAATTAGATTGGCTCAGTGGCAGAATGTCGTTAGAATCTCGCATAAAATCTACACTCAAGGTTAAGTATAACAGGATACCCAGTTTCATTCTAGTCTTTCCCAACTATGTAGGGGTCGGGTAGGGTATCGGCCGCGATTTATAAGTTGTAGCCCGTAGGCTTGAACGCCGTCACGGACTTTTCTTTGAGTAAATTATTTCATCACTACTGCTCTCAAAACGGTGAAGGAAAACACCGTGAGGAAACTGGCATGCCATATCCTAGAGGCAAAACTTCGAAGACATGACATCTACCAACCCGCACTGGGCCCGCGTAATAAATTACGACACACTCCCTCTCACCGAGAGGAGACCTGTGTCCTAGGAGTGGGGACATTATTGGCTGATTATGTTTTTTTTTTTGTTTTTAATTACAAACTATTTCTTGACCACAATTCCACCTGATGGTAAATCGTGATGCAATCGTTGATGGTAAAGCGCGTTAGTATATTAAGAGCTCATTCACTAAAAAAATTGAGTGAATAGGAAAGAAGATGGCAGTTGAGCGAGGTGATGCAATGTTACTCCCAACAACACGACCAACGATGCTGCGCCAGAGGAAGATTGATCTGGAGATCCTCCACGACCAAACTACCGACACAACAGCATTTGGTAAGTACATTGTATACAGCAGGTATCGCAACACAACTGCTCAGACCCGTCCTCTGTACGGCTGCACTAGACATCATGCCGAAACACGACGAATCGCTTGGCGGTAAGACTTTGACTGGTGGGTGGTAACTTCTGCCGGCAGCCGATGTTATGGCCTACCACCGAGTACGTATGCAAGAATAATATTAAAAACTAAAGCTAAATTACGGCGTACACAGCATAGAAGAATTAAAATATTCTCAGGGGAATAAATAAACAACATTAATCTCAGCTTACATACAAAATGAGGTTAAGTAGAGGTTTGGATATAGAATTATTACAAACTCGCCCAGTTTTTGTACCCTACTAATAGCGCCTAAACGGTATCAAATCCAGGATCTGAATAATAATGGGGTCTTTATATACCTAGAGAGCAGCATTACATGTTATATTTATGTTTGAAAAGTCTGTGATGGACAGATGGACGGTAGCCATGCGTAGGGAGACAACAAAAGAATTCCATTCGACCCTTTCATTTGTCTTATCAAAAAATCATTTCATTTCCGAATGACCGTTACTGCAGTCAAAAGATAATTAAAAACCGTCCCACAGCAGCTTTATTATTCGAAAAAAGAAATAATTTGCTCTTTCGAATATTTGTCATTATTGTATTGTTCTTGGACCGGTAGAGTGCAGATGTTATCATTGAATTGTGAGCGAATATTGAATATTATCTTCTTTCAGTTTATATAAACTGATGCTTCATTAAATTTAATAATTATATTGTACTCTACACGTAATCTCGTTTGAGCTCAATCAATTATGCGAAGCAATCAGTCTGCTTCGACTACAGATATGTCTTTACTGTCTTAAGAGAATCTCTATAAATTAATGACAAACCAATTAAACGAATTTGTTCTAAAATGCTGGCTATATACAAAAAATATCTACCTACTTAAAACTTCGCCGACTTGCTAAGTTTATTATTTTAATTAAAGTATTCTGATAGGCCCTCGAATTATATATACAGTTTGAGGGAGCTTAAAGAGAACGTCATTTAAAACCGCGGTCGGAAACCAATTAAAGTTAATAATCCTCTAATATAAAACAATCGGTTTTTAAACGAACTTTCAGATTCCGCTCCTTTATCTCAGTTGACAATCTTTCTTGCTATTTTAGACACACTTTCCAAATATCTAATTAAAGTTGTTGAAAAATTATTCTTCAATATTGACGTCATTTTCTTACATTTGTCACCTACTCACTAGATTATAATTATGTCAGTTACCATGGCGTATCGGTAGTGAACGCGGTCGCTGCGCAAGGAGGCGCGAGTTCGATCGTGCAAATATGTGTATGCATGAATATGAATATTTGCACCGCTCAGGTCGTGCCTCGGAAAGCACGTTAAGCCGTTGGTCTTGGTTGCCATACGAACATGTAATGGCAGTTATTACGGGTTATTGGAAAAGTCCAACAATTGGTCTAACTGCAATGCTTCGATATTCTCTTCGGGTTGTGGAGGTCAGACGGCAGATGTTTCACGGAAAATATCGAAGTTTAGCCAAAATCAGCAGTTAGACTGCTAAAGCGGACCCCAGACTTCAAAGCTGAAAGCTTCGAATGCGACTGGAACCAACGCTGAGATGATAATGATGACACACTAGATTATTATGTAATTTAGAGATTTTATAATCTAAAATGCTAGAGCATTTAATACAGGCAAAATTTCACTTTGCAAAATCATTTCTAGGTAAGGTAATATTTCTTACACCGGTATTATGTTTGTTATGTATGTTTCTTATTCCGCTGAATCCGGTAAGATTGGCAACTAAACCCAACACATTTGGGAAAAGGCTAGTCAGATGATGGTCCTCTGGTGGCTAGTCGGATTTCTGCGTATACGCACAGCGAGTGAGCATTAACCCATATCTTTTATGGCACCGTCGTGCTCGTGTGTATGGGACAGTTTGGCGAAAATGAAAAGTATGAGTTCAGAGTGCTATAGTAAGTAGTATATGAGTAAAAGATTTTCCAGGAAACGAAAGGTGAGCGTCTTCTTTGTGATACTGAGCGCACGAAATCAGCTGTGAGGTAAATAACCTCCAGTTGTAATTTTCTTGTTATGCGAGTTACATTGACCAGTTAACTTTTTATAGTATTTTTTAATAAAATAAGGTGTATAAGGTAGGATGTTTTTATTATATATCAAGACGTCACAAACCAAGTGTAAGAAGGGAAATAACGGAAAAAAGTACGGAAAATTTGAAATATTTCCTGAAGAAAATTTCAACGTCTTTCGATCATAAATCATGGTCTGAAGCTACTGTTTCAGTTTTTGCCAACCTGTCCCAAACACTAAGTAGGTATAATTTAAACGGCGAATGCTCGATGTTCTGTTACAATTAAATGCTCTAACCTATACTCACCTTTATTGTTCACTTTGTCAAAGCACGGAGATATGAAATGAGAAAATAGGGTGTACGTAAATTGACAGTAAATAAATACATTAAGTCGGCTAGGGTAATTGATGACGGAGACCCCTTACCGCCCTGGGCAAGGAGAGATTATTATCTAAATGTACACTTATAACAGAATAACAAGGACAGTTGATAAACTGAAGTGGCGTTCACTTAACTTTAGTTTTTGTAGACATAAATATTATGTGTTCTCTGGTTAATTATATGGCATCTATCTAATTTATGGATAAATTTCGTACATAATGATTATTTGAGAATAATGACCTGATGTATTACTTGATTATCGATGTACAGACGACATTAATTCGAGCTACTACAATCTGTCAGATTTCTTTATTAGATTGTCACCTTTATCTTATTTTTTTTTTATTAGTTATAAACTAGTGCTTGACTGCAATCCCGCCTGATGGTAAGCAGTGATGCAATCGTTGATGGTAAAACGCACTAGCTTATAAAGCCTATTCACTCAAAAAAACTGAGTGAATAGGAAGGAAGACGGCAGTTGAGCGAGGTGATGTAATGTTTAACCCAACAACACGACCAACGATGCTGCGCCAGAGGATGATCTGGAGACCCTCCACGACCAAACTCCCGACACAACAACATTAGGCACATCGTACCAGGTACACATCGCAACACAACTGCTCAGACCCGTCCTCCGTACGGCGTACATTATCTCCTTTATCTCATAAGGCTCAAGGTTGATTGAGAATATTTGATAGTTTCCGGTAACTTGAGCTGTCGTACGTGTAGTTTCCGCGAATTTTTTCACTACGCAGCCTCTTCATTGCTTTCCTTCTTTTAAATTTTCCCCACTCTTAAGAGTTTCTCCTGTATCGTAGGTGCATTTACATACAATCAAACTCATATACACAGACTAGACAGCCAGATATAGAACAACTACTTGTACCTAGTTCTCAAAAATTTTTTTTCGGTGCGGGAATCTAACCCTCGACACGCAACGCAGCAGTCAATCGTGAACTATTTTTACATGGAGCAACTGCCTATCTTACCTCCATAACCCAATTATTATTTTTTAAACACAAATATTGCGAATTTAAAAACAAATATTGCTGAATACCACTCATTTGGCCTCACTCATTAGGCTATCAAACCTAAAACCATTAAATATTTAGCCAAGGGTTAGATAATTACAACACCGAACCATGTTTGTACCCGGCCATGATTGTAGGCGCGAGCTTGCGGGCGGTGAGCAGTGGGCAGCTCGCCGTCCGGTAAGGACCAGGTCCGAGTCGACGACGCGTTGTGTTTCACACGCGCCTCAAAGGGATATCACGAAGACCGATGTCTCCTGGGCCAGGGTTGCGGGTAGTTTACAAAGGAACCGTTGGCCCTGACGCACAGGCAAGTGGAGGAACACGGGAAGGTTTTAGTCAGTAAAAGTCTGACATGTCCTTCCGCTCCGCCCAGAGCGGGAGAGGTCATTTGGTGATTTCCCATCCAAAACAAAAAACAGGGTCAGATAATTATGTTAACCTTTCAAATATAATTCTCAATTACAATTAGAGTTGAATCTAAGCCCGGTTATAACTCCCCCCTATCACAGGGGACCTAATATCGTCGTCGGTAAAGTTAAGGAGTATGACAGGTCAACTTTTCCTAACCTGTCGGTGGATAACAGCCCTAACCGTTATTTATTATATCACTCCTACCCATAAAGGAGGTCGGTAGCTCGTTATTTGTCCTTCCATAATATTTAGTAAAGAGTTTTGGATTGATTGAAGACCACAGACAGCTTTGTAGGGATTTATGTAAGCGATACTTAAGAATTCTTATTAGAAAAAGCTTACCAATATTTTCCTTTTTTATTAACATAGAAATAAGTTTCGGGAGATCAAAACATAAAAACTGAGGAATACTCGTTTCATGATAATAGTGGGTAAGCAATTTGGCGACTGGCTTATTTGATTGAAACCTGTTCATACATAATGTGCGGGTTGTGTGACCACGATACACGAAATGTCAAAATGTACGGGTAGTGTGACCACGATACACGAAATGTCAAAATGTACGGGTTGTGTAACCACGATACACGAAATATCAAAATGTACGGGTTGTGTGACCACGATACAGTAAATGTCAGTACTGAGATGGAATTATGTCAGCTAGTCGGAGGTGGTGGATGTTGTCAAGGACGACCTTTACTAGCGAGTGCCTTTAATTCACTATACACACTTGACATGAAATGATGATTAAATATAGGTCGATGGCATGATCGATGCTATGCTATGTCATCAAAAATTAATATAATAATAAAATTAATATGTATTTAAAATAAATGTACTAACGTTTGTCCGTACATATAGGATATTCATTGAAAACCATTCCTTAGAAAAGCCGTTAATACGAATGAAAAGCGTTGACCTTAATATTACAGACGTCTACGAGTCTCTTATAACATTGTACAGACGACAGAACATCAATCTACTACTATCTGTCATATTTCCTTATTAGATTTTCAATATTATCTCTAAAGTATTAAGGCTCAATGTTGATTGGGAATATCTGACAGTTTGGGGTAGCTTGACCTGCTGTCGTCCGTACCTACGTGTGAATCTAAACTATGACAATATAATAAGGATATGACATATTAGATAGATTGTTTTTTTTTTTTTGTTTGTTTTATACGCTTCCACACGCCAAAACCATTGAACGAACTTGGATTAAATTTGGCCTATCAAAAAACAAAAAACGTAAAGTATACACTTATAAAGTCTTCAAAATCGGGTTATACCAATGAAAAATTGTCAATTTTGTCTATTACCTAATGTCAAGGACCAAAGACAATGTTGCGTAAATCTCCCCACTTTTACAAAAGGACCCGTAGGGCGCAGCTTGTATCAAATAACTTACAAACAAGCAGCGGGGAGACAATCCGCACCAGGCCCACGTGGTGAATAACGGCCCACTCCCTCTGACATCTTTGTCAGAGAAAGTGGGCCGGGCTGCGTCTTGGAAGCCGGTGGGAATGTTATGATTATGTACGCAGCTCGAATCAAACACAAATGCATATTGAACCTCTAACCTCCTATTAGCTGTGCCGTCTTATGCCGCAGGAATTCAAGTGAGCAATTCCAGCAAACAGTATATTGACATGTGCGTATATGGTATACGGTATACCGATTGATACCTACTTCTCTATATCGGTTGATTTGATTCTGTGCGGGCGTTATCTCGAAATATTTTATAGGTATATTAGGTATACTGAGGTCTAAGATGCTTATCTATTTACTTAGTTTTAAGCTATATATGTAAACGCTTGACCCGATTAGGACTTATTCAATGTTGACTAATGATGTGTTTGTTATTTTGGTGTAAATGTTCAATTAAATAGTATTTATTTAATTAAACATTTAGCCCCTAACTACAAAACGAAATCCAAATTTAGTTCCAGGCTTAATCCTTGAGTCAGTATTTGTATTTCGAACTTTATCCAAAAGTGAGTTTTTAATCCAAAAGTGACATTTCAGCTGTCATTTTTATATATAGAACTGCATTTCTATAATGTTTAGGTACATAATTCAATAACCATTTAAGTGGTTTAAACCTGATACACAAAATCCATGATTTGTAATAAGTCGGTATATGTTCAAACGAACCAGTTTTAGGTACTTTTTGGCAAAATACGTGCATTGTTGTGGACACCAGCCATTATTAACTTCGTATACGGTCTTTTTTTTTATTTTTGCATTTGAATTTTCTTTATCTTTCTTTATTTATCTTCCCTTTCTAACGTTTTATGTACACTTCATTACTAAGTTTTATTTTAATATTCCCCAAGTAGTGGACTTTTTTGTCGACTTTTTCTTGATAAAAAAAAAAAAAAAATATCACTTTAGACCGTTCATAATTGCCAATGAGATTTTAAAGTAAAAATTAATTAATTCACTAATTACATAAAAAAGCGCAATGTGAACAAAACTCCAAAACTATCATATCAGCTAATTTAATAGAGTTCTCATCAGGGGTCAACGTCATACTTTTGTAGGTATGACCTTTGCACGTATTTTGCCAGTATTAGACTAGTATTTTGAAAAATCGCACGGCGGCACACTTGCAACGTTCAAAGGCCGAGCCGGCACTTGTATTAAACACCGTGATTTCTGTAAACGCTCATCAACGACATAAATGACTATCATAATTTTATTAGGGGCAACCGGTCTAGCCTTTTCGAGAAGTTTGCATTACGATGTCAGGTACATCCTGTATATTTTTTGTAAATACTAAGATAGTGTTATGATATTATTTAGCTTTGTTTATAGAAATTACACTTATCTGTCTAGCCTTTTCCCAACACGTTGGGGTCGGCTTTTAGTCTAACCGGATCCAGCTGAACATCGATATTTTACTTGAAGCGACTGTCATCTGACCTCCACACAAAGTTAAGGAAAAAATAAAAGGTTAAAAAAAATAAATAAATAAGAATGTATACTAAAGTAATAATATGTAAAGAAAACCCTGTCCGATCCGTGAAGGTATTGTTAGGTATCGTTAACTGATTCTAATAATGCTTACAAAGCCGGGCTAAACTTAAAAAAAATCCCCCTAAAAAATTAATATTATTTCGAATAAGCGAGGTAACTTTAGACCTCGAGGTGGCCTAGTGGTTAAAACACCAGCCTCTCAAGTATGAGAGTGCGGGTTCGATTCCAGGTTAGGCAAGTACCAATGTAACTATTCTAAAGTTATATGTACTTTCTAAGTATATCTTGGACACCACGTATCAAGTACCAATGTAACTACTCTAAAGTTATATGTACTTTCTAAGTATATCTTGGACACCAATGACTGAAGGTGAAGGAAAATATCTTGAGGAAACCTGGACTTTATGTCTGAAATCGCCAACCCGCATTGAGCAAGCGTGGTGATTGCGCTCAATCCTTCTCTGTATGAGAGGAGACCAGTGCCCAGCAGTGCGACGATAAAAAGGTTGATGATGATGATGATGAGGTAACTTAATACATGTGCGGTAGGCAACACGGTAGGCATACATGCGCGGGTGAACGGCGGGTATACGCGGCACGTGGTCGCATCACTCATAATAATACTATATTAATGGAGTTGTCGCTTTTTAAAAAAATACCAAATTTGGGGAAGTATGAATTACTTCGCGAAAAAAAAAGATTATTTCAAAATTCGTTAGTAGTGTTACTATGATGATTATGTAAAAGTTCATATTTTATTTGGTCATGTGTGTAGTGTATCCTAACCTTTTTTATCCTTTTGGGTCGGACGGAGTTTTCTTTACATATTATATAAAACAATAATACGGATTAACTCCAGAATAGCAAATGGTTCAGTTCACCGATTGATGGATGAGCTCCACCAAGTAAACGAAAAAGTATCACAGGCATCACAGCACATATAAATATGTAGGTACTATACTAAAGCGTATATAAGCAAGGGATGATCTTTCTATATTTATAAACAGGATTTATACATTTACATTAGATACCGATAAAATACTCATATTTATGAAGAATGTATTCTTAGCTACGAAGTATTTTTGGTTAGTAATACAGTTTTTTCATCCTTTTAGTAGTTTCAGCCTTTTATCTTACGCCATATTCTCAGAACGTAAGGTTTATTTGCTCGCCTGTTTACATTTTCTAGCGTCCACGAAATGAAAACCATGGAAGGAGTCTGCAGCTTCTGAACTTATTTATACAGTCCAGCAATATAGGGGAGGAAAACAAACACGAATAAAATATACGTTTAACTCAGGATGGGTTGTTCGCGTTTTGGCGTATTCATGGCTGAAAACACATATGTAAAGCGAAACCAATTATTCCGTAGAGAAAGTACGTATATTATTTATTGCAAGCTCGTTGGACCATAACGCGCAAAGCCGCTGTAGAGCAGCGTTCAACAATATTGGAATAGTTTGTTAGTGTTTACCTTTCCACAGCCGGTTTACAGTGTACACCTCCCGTTTCGTTTTCGGACCCGAGCCAATTGTGATACGGCCCGAATACCCAATATTACGAGCTGATGTTGTAGCTCATGATAACTGTCCATGTCTGGGACTGTATGCGTGGCCCACGGTTAATTACACACGAGACCAGCAATGATGACGGAGCTTAATGGCTAGTTAAGTTAATAATGAGCCGTTGTGCAGTCTGGGTGGGCTGTTGAAGGAAGCTGCTGGATTATGACGTATCGTGGGATTATGGCGAAACGGAATGGAATATGTAATCATTATGTGAATCGACTGCAGCCCATCGATTCTGTAATAATCTCACAGTGAATAGTTAGTTGAAGTAAGCTTGGAATGACACGAGCTGCCATTCCAAGCTTACTTCATTTGGGATTTTACGGTGAAATGGTTACAAAATCCTACTGCAGGAGATGAAATGTTTACTAGCCTGAGGCCGACAATTGGTTTGTATCCTAAAAATATTTTAATGCCCATCAGGTAGATTTATAAAAAATATTGAACATGTATTTTTTATTTTTTCTTTCATTCAAATACTTTGGAAGATATATTGATTTGAAATATCGCATGACGTCACGCCTTGGTACAAAGTATACCACGGCGTGACGTAATTAGCCCCAGCTCCGTAACTTTAATACGCTATATATCATCAGTAGTTTTTGGAAATTCTGACAAAATAAAAAATATGGGTCTTAATTTTTTTATTATCTATAAGACGGACTAATTATCATTTTTTTGATTTTCGTAGCTTGGATACATCCCTATTGGTACAGTAATAGGTCAATTAGACAGCATGTTGTCTAACCAGAAGGTTGTTAATGTACATAACAATTAAATACATCAATAAGCAAGCATATTCAAATATTTCCGCATTTTTTCCCTTCAAACTCATTGCCTGGCGGAGCATCTAATAAGCATTAAGGAATGAAGAATGAATCAAACTCAAGAAATTTTTCCAATAAAAGTCATCTGATGAAGGCCTCTATCTACTCCAGCACACCAGGGGCATGCCGCAATCCTTCTGTAAGTCCAACCTCTTCATTATTTGTCTGTGCTGGCTCGCAGTTTTTCTCCGTATTTCAATTTTAATATACCTAATGGGCGCCTATTTCACAGTCTAAGTATAATAATATATCGAAGGAATAGAAATACCACAATATTTTTGGCTAATCTAGGCGAAATCAAAACAAGGTAATGCTGTCGACACAAAATCTGAAACTGTATGCTACAAAACAGTAAATAATTTAATGCCAACATAAAATAGTTGCAGCAAAATGTTAACCCCTAGGGGATGAAAATTTTCCGACACTGATCAGCCAACAAAAGCTTATTCGACCTAGAAATGGAACTTAGAAACTCTTCACCGATTAGGTGGTCTCCAGCTAGACTGCAATAATTTACAGTATTTTTTTTTTCGAAATTATTTGTTCGAGATATTCGCCTAGAATCTTGAAATACGTTTATGTTTACGTTATAATCCATACTAATATTATAAATGCGAAAGTAACTCTGTCTGTCTGTGTCTGTCTGTCTGTGTCTGTCTGTCTGTGTCTGTCTGTCTGTGTCTGTCTGTCTGTGTCTGTCTGTCTGTGTCTATCTGTCTGTGTCTGTCTGTCTGTGTCTGTTTGTCTGTGTCTGTCTGTCTGTGTCTGTTTGTCTGTGTCTGTCTGTTTGTGTCTGTCTGTCTGTGTTTGTCTGTCTGTGTCTGTCTGTCTGTGTCTGTCTGTATGTGTCTGTCTGTCTGTTACGCTTTCCCGCCTAAACCCCTCAACCAATTTTGATGAAATTTGGCACAGACAATCTTTAGACCCTGAGAAAGGACATAGGCTACCTTTTATCCCGGAAAAAAATTGATATTCCCGAGGGAAATCTAAAAAGCGGGATATAACCTAACGCGATATAAGAAAGCTAGTGTATACATAAACAAGTGGGTATTCTAGTTTTCCTTCTAGTGTCGACAGTGGCGCCAAATGCCTTGTTTACAAACTAAACTAAAATTAAACCTAAAGCATCTTTTTCTTTCTTACCCTTTAAGAAAGTCAGAAGAGGAATATTCCTTTAGCCCTATAAAACTAATCCTGTCAAACAACAAAAACATCACTTTTTTTAAATTATTTTTTAATAATTATAAATTAGTGCTTGACCGCAATCCCGCCTGATGGTAAGCAGTGATGCAATCGTTGATGGTAAAACGCGCTAGTTTATTAAGCCTATTTACATAAAAAAAAACTTAGTGAATAGGAAGGAAGACGGCAGTTGAGCGAGGTGATGCAATGTTAAACCCAACAACAATGCTGCGGCAGAGGGAGATTGATCGATGATAATATTTGGCGCGTCGTACCCGGTACACAACGCAACAAAACTGCTCAGACCCGTCTTCCGTGCGGCTTCACCAGACATCATGCCGGAACACGACGAATCGCTTGGCGGCAAGACTTTGTCTGGTGGGTGGTAACTTCTGCCGGCAGCCGATGTTATGCCCTACCACAGAGAAAGCGCCAACTCTAAATTATATTATTACTAGCTTTCCGCCCGCGGCTTCGCCCGCGTGGAATTCGGTTATGTCGCTTTGCTTTGCTTTGGTTTTGTCGCGCTATTGTCGTTTTTAAATAAAAGGTAGCATAGGTCCTTTCTCAGGGTCTAAAGATGGTATGTGCCAAATTTTGTCAAAATCGGTTGAGAGGTTTAAGCGGGAAATCGTAACAGACAGACAGACAGAGTTACTTTCGCATTTATAATATTACTAAGGATTAACTTCAATAGAAATAATATAAGCTTTTTACAGAACACTAATCGTACTACATAATCACACGCGTTGTTATGTAGTTACGTACGAGGTCAATGTCCTACTTACGTGGAGATCTACTACATGGACATTGTATTTATGTACTAATTAAAGTCAAGGGTAGTAAAACCTTTTAGCTCTGAACTGAACACACATAAACACGCTTACTTTTTGATTAGCTTATTTTTTTTTAAATATGTTCGCCATTTACAAGTTTGACTTAACTATATCTGGTAACGTCCACTGTAATAATTTTTCTATGAAATATAAAGCCAAAGTGTTGCCATAAGAATGAGAATGAGGCTGAGTCTAATAATACATAGTATCTGCCACATAGTGTTATCACCTCTACCGCTCCCACCTTTTATAATAAAGTACCGCTAGCGATTCACGCCCAAATGACGATGGTTAGATCGAAGGGGTAACTTTCGTAAATGTAAGAACGAACACTCTGATCTGTCTCGATCTTTCAAAAGTAGGTAAGTATATCTAATTTCCCTAACATTTTAACAAGTTTTTAACATTGTTTTATCACTGAGATGAGATTGCGGTTGAATTTTGAACCTTATTGATTTGGAGAGTTGGGCTTCTTTCCAATCGGGCTTCTGAATAAATGTGCTGATTGTTTGATGTAGCCTCTTGAGAACTATGTATGACCAATTTGTTTATCGATATTTTCTAAAGGCCTTCTAATCGTGTGGTCTTCTTAAAGATTAAAGAAATTGTCATCTATCTTACATGTGACTTATTACTTTTGCTGCCACGCCCTTTATGCCTGAGGCTTTTATTTAGGCCATTTTTAATGATTTTTATTTATAATTTGTGGCTAACTGGCATATGCTAAATGATTTCATTAAATGTTCTGTGTTTTCTTGTGTTAATTACTATACATAGTATTGTATAAAGTCATTTGTTTCTAAATGAACAGACAGCTGTGCTGCTGGGGAGTTTGTTCCGCCACATCTATTTCCCAGCGAAAGCACTAGGAAGTGGCGAAGGGCAGGCGTTTTGGGGGACTGTCTTATGTAAAATATTACCTTTAAAAAAGTGCTGACCTAATTTAAATAAATGACTTTTGATTAAAAACAATTGTCGATAGGCGTAAGTTTGGTTGATTAGTTTCACAAAATTTTATTCAAGGGATAAATAACATCGACGTCTGACAGATTTTGTATTGAAAAAAGCGTTTATTGATTAAGGACAAACACACATTAAAACAATGAAAACAGAAAAAGAACAATGAAACAATCAGTAAAGTTCATCAATCAAACACTGAAAGATGAACTTGTCAAAACAGTTGATAACAGTAAGAACTACACTAATTACGTTTGTACACACACATGCAAGCAAGTTTTAATTGCTTCGTGAGTCTCGCGTCATTCACGGCGTATGCAGCGTCTCATAAAAGAACTTACTCTCGTAAAAGAGATGCAGCGCAAAGTTTATGTTGCCTTGCAAAAATTCACAACGACGCTGGCGTCCGCCTTTCAATCGCAATACCTTGACATGCATGGGGAAGCGTTTTAAATAGAATATTTTAGTACAATGCGTTTTTTTTTTTTTTCTAAAAGAGTCTGGGTTTGTGGTATTATGTTATAAGTAAGAGCAGATAGGGTCAGACAAAATTTTGTTTTGTTGTTAAAACTTCTGAGTTGTGATTTTATATCCTGCCAAATATTTATTACTAGTGGCGCCATGCGGTTTCACCCGCGTAAGTTTCGATATGTTTTTTTATATGCTCCGCTCCTTCTGGTTGGAACGTGATGTTATATAGCCTAAAGCCTTCCTGGATTAATGAGCTATCAACGCAAAAATATTTTTTCTAATCGGACCCGTAGTTCCTGAGATTAGCGCGTACAAACAAACACTTCAGCTTTATATACAGAATGTATCTAACATCGTAACGCAAACTTCGCGAAAAGGCTAGACCGCATGCCACTAATAAAATTATGATAATCATTTATGTCGTTAATGAACGGTTACAGAATACACAGTGTTTGAAAAAAAGTGTCAGCTCGGCTTTTGAACGTTGCAAGCGTGCCGCCGTGCGAGTTTGTAAGTATGATGTTGATCCCTGATGTGAACTCTATTAAATCAGCTGATAAGATTGCTTTTCGGGTTTTGTTTTCATTGCGCTTTTTTATGTAATTAGCGAATTATTTAATTTTTACTTTAAAATCTTATTGGGTTATAAAAGTATAGCAATTGTGAATGGTCTGAAGTGAAAAAAACTACATTTTTTTTTAAATAATGAAAAAGCCGACAAAAATTCCACCACTGGGGGGTTCAGAATCATGTACTGGATCCATGGTACTCGTTTGTGCGTCGATGTCAGATACACCCTTTATATTAGTATAGATTTCAAAGTACAAATCCATTTTAAAGTTCCGTCTCTATTAACCCCTCCAACACCTATTTACACCACCATTTTACAGGTAATAAGGTAAAGTAAGATGACCTAATAGGTATAGTATTTCATAAGTTATATTCCATTGTTGTTCCTAATATCTTTGTTTCTTAGTTAATTGCACTAACTTAGTTGAGTAGCTAATACTTATAAAATTACGCCTCAATGAAACCTAGTTACATCAGTTTCGGATTTAAAGTCCAGATTTCCTAGTATTATATTTAGTATTGTAGTGTATTGTGTTTAGTATTGTATTTTATAGTATTTTGAGTTTTTATGTTAATCATCATCTTAGCGTTAATCCCAGTCGCGTCCGTAGCTTTTCAGTTTTGGGGTCTGGGGCCCGCTTTACCAATCGAACTGCTGATTTTGGCTAAACTTCGATATTTTCCGTGAAGCGACTGCTGTCTGACCTCCACAACTCGAAGGCGATATCTAAGCGTTGTCGTACGGCAACCGGGACCAACGGCTTAACGTGCTTTCCGAGGCATGACCAGATTAGTGCAAATACTCGTATTCATGCATACAAATATTTGCACTATGCGGAGATGGAACCCGCGCCTCCTTGCGCAACGGCCGCATTCGCTACCGCTACGCCACGGAGGCTGTTATATAATACAGTAATATGTGCCTTGACCAAGGGCTGGCATTATGTTTGGATGTGCCTTGACGGAGGGCGGGCGGAATGCTGATTCTCAGGCTAATTTGAATAAATGACTTTGGTTTGATTTGACTTGATGCCTAAAATAAATGAATAAATAAATAAAAATAGGGTAAGCCTGTAAACAAGTAACATCCATACTTAATCCATACTAATATTATAAATGTGAAAGTAACTCTGCCTGTCTGTCTGTCTGTTACGCTTTCCCGCTTAAACCTCTGAACCGATTTTGATGAAATTTGGCATAGACAATCTTTAGACCCTGAGAAAGAACATAGGCTACCCTTTATCCCGGAAAAATTTCTATGTTCCCGAGGGAAATCTAAAAAGCGCGATATAACCGAACTCAACGCGGGCGAAGCCGCGGGTGGAAAGCTAGTATATTTATATTATTTTTATATCCACACTAATATTATAAATGCGAAAGTAACTCTGTCTGTCTGTCGGTCTGTCTGTCTGTCTGTCTGTCTGTCTGTCTGTTACGCTTTCCCGCTTAAACCTCTCAACCGATTTTGATGAAATTTGGCACTGACAATCTTTAGATCCTGAGAAAGAACATAGGCTACCTTTTATCCCGGAAAAATTTGATGTTCCCGAGGGAAATCTAAAAAGCGCGATATAACCGAACTCCACGCGGGCGAAGCCGCGGGCGGAAAGCTAGTCCATACTTAATATTATAAATGCGAAAGTAACTCTGTCTGTCTGTCTGTCGATCTGTCTGTCTGTCTGTCTGTCTGTTACGCTTTCCCGCTTAAACCTCTCAACCGATTTTGATGAAATTTGGCATAGACAATCTTTAGACCCTGAGAAAGAACATAGGCTACCTTTTATCCCGGAAAATTTTGATGTTCCCGAGGGAAATCTAAAAAGCGCGATATAACCGAACTCCACGCGGGCGAAGCCGCGGGCGGAAAGCTAGTTAGTATTATAAATGCGAAAGTAACTCTGTCTGTCTGTCTGTTACGCTTTCCCGCTTAAACCTCTCAACTGATTTTGATGAAATTTTTCACAGACAATCTTTAAACCCTGAGAAAGGACATAGGCTACCTTTTATTGGAAAATTTGATATTCCCGAGGGAAATCTAAAAGCGCGACATAACCGAATTCCACGCGGGCGAAGCCCCGGGCGGAAAGCTAGTACTTAATAAAATATTCAATTATCAAACATAAACTTCTGTGCCAGTCTCTGGAAATGAATGAGCTTATAAACGATAACGTTCGAAATTGTATTTAGCAAATGTCGGTAGGTTTGCTTCCACAGTTTGTACCCAACGCCTAAGGCCTGTTGTGTTGATATACTGTTTGTTACGAGAAATTAATAGACGCACATGAGTATAATGATTCTCAGAATCGTAACTGTTAAAGACTTTGTTGGCGTTAAAGAATAGAGGCAATTTTGACTCATCATCATCAACCTTTATATCGTCCCACTGCTGGGCACAGGTCTCCTCTCATACAGAGAAGGATTGAGCGTAATCACCACGCTTGCTCAATGCAGGTTGGCGATTTCAGACTTAAAGTCCAGGTTTCCTCAAGATGTTTTCCTTCACCTTCAGTCATTGATGTCCAAGATATACTTAGAAAGTACATATAACTTTAGAAAAGTTACATTGGTACTTGCCTGACCTGGAATCGAACCCGCACACTCATACTTGAGAGGCTCGTGTTTTAACCACTACGCCACCACGACAAATTTTGACTGGTTCAAGAAAACTATTAATTGGACTGAACTTTTAAATCATCATTCTCCTGCCCTTATCCCAATTTATTTGGGGTCGGCGCAACATGTCTTTTTCTTCCATACATCCCCATCAGAAGCCATCTCGGCAGTCACCCCCTTCTTAGCCATATCATTCTTCACACATTCCATCCATCGTTTCTTTGGCCTTCCCCTACTCTTATAGCCATCAACATTCATAATTAAAACTCTCCTCACGACATTCTCCTCATTTCTCCGTTACACATGCCCGTACCATGACAACCGATTTCCACACAACTTTTCAGCTACCGGTGCCACTTTCAGACTTCCTCTTATGTACTCATTTCTTATTCTATCCATTCGTGTAACACCACACATCCCTCTTAGCATTCTCATCTCGGCTGCATGCAATTGCCTTTCATTCATCCCTTTCGACTGAACTTTTAAATATCAAAGTGAATTAGGTGTTGTCTTTGTTAGGAGGAAATTACATACGTTTATTAAATGCTTTTGTATTTAATAAACGTGTTGGATGGGCTAACTGCAAAACTTCGATATCGGGTTGTGGAAGTCAGAAGGCAGTCGCTTCACGGAAAATATCAAAGCTTAGCCAATTCAGCAGTTAAACTGGTAAAGCGGACCTCAGACTCCAAAAGCTGAAAGAGCTTCGGATGCGACTGGGATTAACGCTGAGATGATGATGATTAAATGCAATTCAGAAGTACAACAGTTACAGGAGCTCAGACTCCAAAAGCTGAAAGAGCTTCGGATGCGACTGGGATTAACGCTGAGATGATGATGATTAAATGCAATTCAGAAGTACAACAGTTACAGGAGCTCAGACTCCAAAAGCTGAAAGAGCTTCGGATGCGACTGGGATTAACGCTGAGATGATGATGATTAAAAGCAATTCAGAAGTACAACAGTTACAACATAACAGTGTAAGGGTGTAAATTGATATTGAGTGTACCGTTTATCTTTCAATTCGGGACTAATTATTACCTAATTAAATGAAGGAAGGGAGAAATAATTAAAGTTCCTTCTTTTTCTCCCCTTCTTAATTTATTATGTACGTATACATGGCAACTTTAAAAGTAAACTGTATTCTTTTAAACTTGTTTCTTCGCCTTTGTGTCAATGTTCTACAACAGACTGTGAATTTGAACAGTCCGCACATCACATCTTGTGGGAGTGTATTCTTTGGCAGAATGAACGCAATATTATGTTGGATAGTGTACAAGTTACATCGGGAGTTGTTTATTATACGGACCTTGTAGAAACTAGAACTAATTTCCGTGCGTTCAGGCTTTTGCCATACCTATTATTGGAATCAATTGTAACAGCAGATACCTACTTAGGACCTTAAATTTGATTAAGTTAATGACTTAATCAAATTTTATTCCGTGGTGCTTGGCAATCTGGGCTTCTCCCAGTTGCAATAATATCCCTTTGTGCCGATTGGCCTAGTTCTGTTCTGTCTCCTGCTTGTTATGGAGGGAAGTGGAAAAAATATATTTTTTCTTACTCCTCCGCTATTCTTTTCTGATTAATTTCGTTGCGGGACCCAGGACAGTTGAATCGTTTCTCCGGGACTCGTCGAGCTTCATTGCTCGGCGTTTTTCTGGCGGTCTCCACTGTTGATTCTGGCTTTCAGGAGTTGCAGTGGGTTGGAAACAGTGCGGCGGGTTTTGTCCCAAAAAAAAAAATACAATAAAAGTTACACAACTCAACATAATTATTAAACAAATAAAAAGGTTAGTGTTGAGAGAATCCATCTTTTATTAGATACTCGTACGCATGCTGTTGGAACGAATTATATATATTCTTTTTTGTGAATGCGAAACCCGAAATACTTGTCCAGTATTTTTAAGTAAAGAATCAATGTACAAAATTTCAACAAGATATCACGAAAAACCACAAAGTTATGAGCTTGTTATCCTACTTGGCTGTCCCAACAAAAATATCGTCCACGCTCCGGACGGCCGGCCGAGCGGTGCATTGACCTCTAGCGTCAGCTGTTGCGCGGACGATGATCTACCGTAAGCTACATATCGCGCTCAGTAACACAGAAGTGATGGTCTTATTGATTATTCCGCGCTCGGTAACTACATTGCAGCCATTGCTAAATGTAATTGGGAAAAATATAACATGGTGTAAAAATTATTGGAATCGATTCAGTTGCTTATACTGAACAAACTATATATATTCTGGTTTTGCATAAACAAAAAATAACGTTATATAATTTATATTTGTAAAGGAATAAAGTTAATTTACTTATGCTATTTCAGCTACTACTGCATTGCTCCATCATCCATCTGCAAGCCTGTCAGCCTACCTTCAAATGTAATTGATTGATGACGTGAAGTTAAAATTTATCTAAGAGTGCACTGTGCGTCACCTCTACTTCGTGTTTTTTCATAACTTGAAAAATCAGTGAAATATCCATGTTCCTTTCCGAATAATCTCTCTTTTTCAAATTTACGTGACACAGCCAACAAAATCCTTTGCGTAGTTTAGAAGGAAAATGGCCTGCAGGGTAATTGCTTAACACATTATCAGTAGTAATGGGTTTCATTTTGACAGTTCAACATACATCAACTATCATTGCGTTATTTACGTTGTTGAGCGAATACGTTTTCAAACGTATGGAGCAATGGATTAGCAAGATACTTCGAAATGATACCAACTGGTAGTAATAGTGTGTTACGCAATTAGGGTGATGAATCATATTCAATAAACTAGCGGCCGCCAGCGACTTCGTTCGCGTAGAGCTAGTTATACTCCGCTACTGTTGGTCGCAGCGTGATGTTATATCCCAAAGCCTTCCTGGATTAATGAGCTATCCAGCGCAAAATTAATTTTTCAAATCGGACCAGTAGTTCCTGAGATTAGCGCGTTCAAACAAACTCTTCAGCTTTATATAATAGTATAGATGATGGTTTAGGTTGGAACTGTAACCAATTACGTGCGAGCCAAATTGGACGCAGTATATCAGGGGCCCTAAACTGCCATTTTTATAAATTTGTCATTCTAACACGATTCCATTGTCATTTCATTGCCATTGTGTTTAAAAGTTCGTAATCTGTTAAATTCATAATGGTCGATCAATTATCTCAGTCGTCTCGTAATAGAATGGTGATAGAATGGCATTGCCGTATTGTCATTATTATAAAACACGTTAGTAGAAATAATTTTCTAAAAACTACTATTTATTAATAAATGTTCAAATTGGGTAGTAGTTTGAGTTGGACTGGAATGTCAGTGATTGAAAGTCATAGTGACGCAATTTTCTTAGTAGATTACGAAACTTGTCAAAATCGATTATTACGAGATCACTGAGCGACCATTATGACACTATTGTAATAGCAGACTAGGTCCCTTGGACTTTTCTCTGTTAATAAACAATGAAGACCTTTTAAATGGGGGTATTTCACTCTTACATAAACCTTACCTAAGCTGAAGTCAAACGGGAACGATATCCCCATCGTATCATGGGACCCTCTATCTAGTACTGCCCCAGTTAATAAATATTATCAGTAGATCACTGAGCGACTCATCATCAACCTTTTATCGTCCCACTGCTGGGCACAGGTCTCCCCTCATACAGAGAAGGATTAAGCGTAATCACCACGCATACTCAATGCGGGTTGGCGATTTCAGACTTATAAAGTTCAGGAAACCTCAAGATGTTTTCCTTCACCTTCAGTCATTGGTGTCCAAAATATACTTAGAAAGTATATATAACTTTAGAAAAGCTGCACTGGTACTTGCCGGACCTGGAATCGAACCCGCACACTCATACTTGAGAGGCTGGTGTTTTAACAAATAGGCCACCACGACTATTCTGACACTATTTTAATAGTAATTAGGGCCCCAGGGCAGTGGGCCCCTCGATCAAAAGGGTTGTGTCAGAACTGTGATCAATCGTATGCGAGTCGAGAGAGCGATTCGATTCGCTCTCTCGATCTCTCTTCCGAGCACTGTGAAAGGCTAAGCGATTGACTAAACAATTTAACCCGTTGGCTGCAATATTCAAACAGCTTCCAAAAACAAACTCCAAGTTAATTATATAGTTATCGTTGCGCAACATAGGACAAATAATAGCAAAGTTAAGACAAGTTTCAATGGGGGTTTGAATTTGGAGTTGAATTTATGTTCTTCTGGAGTCAAACAAAAGGAGACGCTTGCATCAGATTGTACATATCTATGTATATTTATGTATAGTCTGTAGTAGATATCTAATCACGTTACATTTTTTTTAATATTATATTTAACTAGCTGTGCCCCGCGGTTTCACCCGCGTAAGCTTCGAACCGAAAGAGCTCAGTTGATATAAAATAAGCGCCTGTTAAAATAATGAGAGCAATATGTACGTCCGCCTTTGCTCCCGTTTTCGCAACATTTTTTGTTCCCGCTCTGTTCCTATTGGTAATAGCGGGATGTTTTATAGCCTATGTCCTTTCTCAGGCTCTAGACTATCTGTGTACCATTCATTACAATCGTTTCAGTAGTTTTGCCGTGAAAGTCGGACAGACAGACAGACAGAGATACTTTCGCATTTATAATATTAGTATGGATTAATCTTTAGGATCCGGACAAAAGGAAAATAAGTTAGAAAGAAACAGATAAGGCTGGTTGTATGTTTTGTAGATTTGTTGTTTTTTCTACTGTACCTACTCAAAAAAAAAAAAACATTTATACAACATGTAAATTAATTAACGCACTGCCTGAAAATAGTTTGTTCAGAATCGTTTATTGAATCAGTTGATATCATTTTTAATAAAGGTATTTTTTTTTATTCCAATAATAATTAAGAGTACGGTAATTATTGTCACATTAATCCTGTTCTTTGTACAGACTTTCTCCTCTTCTTTTATACCGCGTACATCGAGGAACTGGAACATGTTACCAGCAGCGGTGTTTCCGTCGGACTACGATTTAAGTGTCTTCAAGGTTATAGTGACTGGTACTTAATAAAATAGCGCGCTTTACCATCAACGATTGCATCACTGTTTACCATCAGGCGGGATTGCGGTCAAGCACAAGTTTATAAAATAAAATCTAACTAATACTATAAATTGGAAAGTGAGTTTGTTTGTTTGTTTGTTCCGCTTTCACGCCGTAACTGCTTAACCGATTGCTTTGAAATTTTGCAGACGTAAAGTTAGAAGTCTGGATTAAATAATAGGGTACTTTTTATCCCGAAAAAAAAATTGGTATTTCCGAGGGAAATATAAAAAGCGCGGTATAACCGAATTTCACGCAGGCGAAGCAAGGAGCGGAAAGCTAGTAAAAAATAATGAGATTGACACTGTTGACAGCTCACTCAAACTCACTTCACATTTTAAAAAAAAGGGGTATTATAAAATCACAGATTCTTTAGAAGACAAAAAGCTTGGGACTGAGCTGCTCGCTCTGCTAAGCATTGTTATTAAGCAATATGCATAAATATAACGTAAATTATTGTAACCATTTTCATTTTTAATGTCGGGACTTGAAAAAAGGCGATGATCCCCGAGTTTGTTCCGGCTATTTTTTCTCAGAGGTAGTCAGTTAGGAAATGCCGGCTTCAACTAGTTTAAAAAAAAAACAATTGACGTGTAAAAGTGATCAGTGATCCTATTTGCTGAAACGATTTCATTTCTTTTCTTCAACAAACTTTTCTCAGTTCTCACTGAGAACACAGTATCCACCTTTTACAGAAAAACCTTTTTACAGAATCGATCGGCGGAAGCTGTAGCTAGAGTAGTAGATACCATAGGTATTGTTTAGACATATTTCCCTCGTGTAGTACTCTAATATTCCGGAGCGAAGTAATCGGATTAAGCAGGTATCTTGTTGGTACTCCGCTACTAGAGATGTGTTTGAAAGGGAACACTGAACTCACCACAAGACAATTGGTCTTTGATTGAAATTGTTTAGTTAAGTACAATCAGTGAGTTCAGAATAGAGCGTCTTGGTTTTATATGTTTGTGATACCTAGTGTAAGCCGGTCAATTCTGTTAAAATCGCACCATGGAAACTTATATGTCTTGTTACTATAGACCTGTCGAATTAGTCCGCTCCTGACATCAATTGACGTATTTTTTTTTTGATTTTTTTTCTTTTGACTACAATCCCGCCTGATGGTAAGCAGTGATGCAATCGTTGATGGCAAAGCGCACTAGTTTATTAAGCCTATTCACTTAAAAAACTTAGGAATAGGAAGGATGACGGCAGTTGAGCGAAGTGATGCAATGTTAAACCCAAGACCAACACGACCAAACGATGCTGCACTAGAGGGAGATTGATCTGGAGACTCTCCACGACCAAACTCCCGACATAGCAACATTTGGCGCATTGTACCCGACACACAACGAAACACAACTGCTCAGACCCGTCCTCCGTACGGCTTCACCAGACATCATGCCGGAACACGACGAATCGCTTGGCGGCAAGATTTTGTCTGGTCGGTGCTAACTTCTGCCGGCAGCCGATGACGTTGATGACGTTGTATTTTTGGTCGCCATGTTTTTAATCGCGTCAAAATTGTCTATACAACGTGTAACATAAAGCGTATATACATAACAAAGGCATGGCATGTTTACATGATATCAAACGATATTGGAAGGATTTTTTAATCCTATCTCTTTATGTTAGGAAGTTATGAGGAAAAACACCGCCTGTGATAGGCTACTATCATACTAGTTGTACAGAGATATTGAAGACATTTATCGGATTTTGGCAAGTAACGTGACGGGTAACGAGTAATTATTAAGTATGTAGTGTGCTGCCACGTTTGTTATGATTTGATTTTAAGAAACACACGAAACCGAATATTTGGTACTAATTTTTGGAGTATTTTATTTTGAGTTGAAACCCTTCCGATATCGTTTGATATCATCTAAAGATGCCATGCCCTTGGTATGTATATACCCTTTTTGTTACACGTTGTAGAGTACCTTAATTTGACAGGATTAAACTAAAATGTTATCTTCTATCATTTCTTAATGAAGAAAAAGATGCACTTAATTTAAAATTAGTTAAGTTTGACAAACTTAACTTGAACAAGAGAATCGGCGCCAATATTTACTCTAATTCCGTAACTTACTTTTAATTATTTTGGCGGTCTTCATGTCCGTGACATAGAGGACATACTGCAAGAGAGTTGCCTACGTTGGTACGGCCACGTCTTATGAAAGCCGGCATGTTACGTGGTCACAAAAAAACCGTCGTCGCCGTCGTTTGTCGTGGCGACAAAAATGTCTTGCTATAGCGCCACCGCCGGGCCGGAACAAGCGGGGTAGACCAAAGAAGTCCTGGCTTGATGAGAGATGACATGCGTGCCAATAATCTGACACCACAGGTTGCTAAAGATCGCGCGAAATGTAGGAAATCGAGTAAGAAAGCGGACCCCGGGCTCCAACGCGAAAGCCGCGGACGCAACCGGGATGAACGCTGAGATGATGATGATGATGACTTTTAATTATTTTGAAGGTTATTGCTAATCCAGTCTTCGAATTTTCGAGTAATTTCGTTTCATGATACAAAATTTCTCAACTGCCAAAATAACACAATCAATGATTTAGAACGGTCAAAACGAAAGCCAAGCTACTGTTGTGTGTTACAATTACCTCGCGGATGTAGTTGATGTAGAAACTCATAATAACACGTTATTAATATAATCCTAACAGCATACCAATGGAAAACCTTACATTTACTTCAAAGTAATCTACCGTGTATGTACCTATCTCAAGTCAATTAATTTGTATGTGGTAGAACATTCCTCAGTGAGGGACTTGTCAATAGTATGACGCGGGTGAGGCGTGCGGTTGTCTATGCTCACCGGAGTTTGCAACACAGGAATTTCAACTTTATGTAATATAGTCACATGGTCTTTGACAAATTTTCAAAAGTCACTCACACATTCATACAGCATATTGTAGGCAAGTACTTACTAACTGCCTCACTCCAGAAGTTTACGAAATTGTGTATTATTCTGTACTCGCCGTGTTTGAGAAGAATCCTTGTTTATAGAACTTTGAAAATCGTGAGAATTTAATTTTAGTTCGAGAACATGAAGGCCTGCATATGATACGGAATGAATATCTGAGCTGCGTAGATGCGAGTTTGTAGAACCGACATTATTTCATTCAGAACTTCGACCTCAGATATTAAATAAAAAACATTTTCTGCTCTATGAAATGTTGAGGGTATGCTTCCGTGGGATCATAGGTGACGGGTGAAATTATTCAGCCAAAAAGTTAATTTGCGTGAATCTTGATTAATACGGGGGTAAATTGGGGTTGATTTATTTCATTTTACATTACCGGCCCGCATCCTTTCATCACTGAATTCGGTACTCTTAGACGTCTGTTGTATACAGCTGTCAAGCATCAAGAACTTAAATCAATTTCTGTTTAACGTACATTTAATTAAATGTAATTATTTCTCTGTCCTTTGTAAGGGTTGTTATTTAAATATAAGTATTTGGGGAATACAAATGGATGAAAGAATCTTTTACTTTTATGATTCGGTTTTTAGATTTTGGCCTAAACTTAGGTAAAGATTGGAGCCAAAAGTGGAATTGCGTAACAAAAATATATAAATGTATACCCGACAGCTATCCTAGTGGATTTTATGAGCTAACGCAAAACGTGCAAAAAACTGAAAAATAACGATAATAACTGCCATCGTCTTAGCCTTTTCTTTTGTGTAGCAAATAATAAAGCTGATTTATTTATTATATCTTTCACTCATTTTCTCTTATTAGGTGGCAAAAACTCGTAGCGCCATCAACATTTATTCTGCTCGTTTCACACAAAGCCAGGTTTAGTGGGGAGCTGTTAAAGGTCGTAACTCGCATATTTAGTGGTTGTTTGTTAGCTCATTGCCACTAGGCACATCAGTAATCCGTTTTCATTTGCCTATGACTGAACGGGGTGAAATGCTGGTTTAAGAGGGACGAAATAACCGTTTAGAGGCATCAATCAATTTAATATTTGAGCCGGTTTTGGCTTTTTGTTAATAATGTCGATTTTGATTAGTAATTTTGTAAAGTTCTAATTAGAAAAGTGTTTGTTGTTTAAAAGACTGATCATTAATCAGCAGATACGACATTTTGACAAAGTTCCATTTATGATAAATGATGCAGAGTGGAAAACAATTATTGAGACACGGATTGGTAAGTAGGAACCTGTTAGCGTAGTTTTGAGGTTTTAATTGGTAGATCCATACTAATACCTATTATAAAGGCGAAAGTAACTCTGTCTGTTTGTCTGTCTGTTACGCTTTCCCGCTTAAACCTCTCAACCGATTTTGATGAAATTTGACACAGACAATCTATAGACCCTGAGAAAGAACATAGGCTACCTTTTATCTCGGAAAAAATTGATATTCCCGAGGGAAATCTAAAAAGCTCGATATAACCGAACTCTACGCGGGCGAAGCCGCGGGCGGAAAGCTAGTAGTGTTATATGTAAAGGGCTTAAAATCGATAAATTATAGTAAAGCTATGAATGAACCAAAGTCACAATTGAGAATAGAATTAGCAAGTACTATTATAAAGTACTTACTAATTCATTGGTAAATACTACTACATAGTTCTTACTAATTCTATTCTTGATAGCGACTTTCGATTTATACATTTTCCACCAATCAAGTCTCCCGCTTGATGACACGTGTCATATTGATCGAAAAAGTCAAAAACAAATCCTGCAAGCATCTTTACATAAATCAAGAATCTTATCGGAAATCTGCACAGGTAGGGCTACTTCGATTTCAAAAGCTATAACTTGGAGAGTTTCAATTGAAAACGTTTACCGTGGCAAATATATATGATCAACTTGGAAAGTTAAAGCTTAGGGTGTCGATAAACGATTGCTACTATAAAACTGAGTTGTGGCCCTAACTTAGATGATAGGTAAGATAAAGGATCAGTTAGATGTGAGACGAAGTTCCGTGAGAATGAAATACGGAGTGTGCATCAACCTTATAGAAGGGATGATGATTTTGTTTATAGTACTACATATTTGTTTTTTGTGTTTATGTATGTATTGGGATGTTTGGAAGAGAGATCGTGTAAGATTTAAAATGACCGCTGCCAGAGTGGACTGTCTGTTTCAAGGACACTGGTTGGCGATAATGATATGACTGAAGAAATAAAATTTTGTTTCTGACAACTAACAATACTATAAAAAAACACTATTATTAGTCTAGATGCTCAACGACTAGTAATGTTTTTTTTTGTGTCCGTGACTTGGTTCGAAAATAAGCATTATTTTTGTCATCAGAATATTAACAAAATATGGACCAGCCTGAAATAAGACCTAATTTGATTAGGTCCGATTCTTATTACTGTGTTGTGTCGAAACTCTTTTGTATTTGACGTAGTCTTGAACATGTTCTTTTGGCTGGTTAACCCCAAGTCATGACACGGTACAGACACAGTAATGCTTCTGTGGCTTAACTCTTATTTGGTAACGATTTACTTGTTATTATAAAGAGGTATTTGTGGGTTTGTATGTGATCTTTGGAACTACTGATTCGATTGTACAAATTCCTTTATTATGGAAACCAGGACTATTGCAGGGTCATAGAATATATTTTATGTTAAAATAAGAATTATCACGCCGATGAAGTCATTATGCCTGACATTTATTTAAAGACTAGCTTTCCGCCCGCGGCTTCACCCGCGTGGAATTCTGTTATATCGCCCTTTTTTATATTTTCCTCGGGAATATATATTTTTTTTTTCAATAAAAGGTAGCCTATGTCCTTTCTCAGGGTCTAAAGATTGTCTGTGCCAAACTTCATCAAAATCGGTTGAGAGGTTTAAGCGGGAAAGTGTAACAGACAGACAGAGTTACTTTCGTATTTATAATATTAACTAGCTTTCCGCCCGCGGCTCCGCCCGCGTGGAGGTCGGTTATATCGCGCTTTTTAGATTTCCCTCGGGAACATCAAATTTTTCCGGGATTAAAGGTAGCCTATGTTCTTTCTCGGGGTCTAAAGATTGTCTGTGCCAAATTTCATCAAAATCGGTTGAGAGGTTTAAGCGGGAAAGCGTAACAGACAGACAGACAGACAGACAGACAGACAGAGTTACTTTCGCATTTATAATATTAGTATGGATATGGATAGTATACATATGGTATGGATTGTATGTTTTAAAAAAATGGTGTTTTTTGCTTTCATAAAATCAAATGAATCGAAAATATTTGAATTTTAAATTTCATGAAAGTACATGGATGAGTTTGACTAAAAATAAAAATAAACCAAACTAATTAAAAATAAACACACACGTTCTATCAGAAAGTTTAATAAAAGAGAACGTGCTTGTCACAATATATTATAACGTCCCTCATAAACCTTGGTCACCCTACGTGATATTTTCTAATTACGTCACAACCCGCCGACGTCAAACACGAGTCTTTTAATTTTTGAAGCGCGAAGGAAGCTCACAATTGCCCATAGACAAGTTTAATTCCTCCCTAAGCGGAAAAGAAATGATCAGACACCTCTGCCAAAATGAAAAGAGGCCTGATTTACAGCTTGCCTAAAACAGGGCCGGAATCTTATTAACATTACTTTTTATAACAGGGCCGGTGTTAAATTGTTACAATGTAGAGTAAAATTTAATTAAAACGTCTAGTTAGGTGTTAACTAGCGCTGTTAAGGTGTATGCTTTATGTACGAAACTAACTGCAGTTGTTTTTGTTATTTTTATGTTTTTGTTGCGGACGGTCGGTTCTCTTTAAATGCAGGATATTACTAAAATACTTTGTTACTTAGCTTACTTTCTTGCTATTATTTTGTATGTTTATAATGATAAATGATTAATAATAATAATAATAAACTTTTATTGACATAAAAAGGAGTTACACTTAATTTGAAGCCCTGACTCCCGTGCTAGGTGGTACCTGTGTTACAGGAGTCAGTGTCTTCACCCGTTATTTGGACAATATTTTTATGCTACAGTATTAAAATAACATGGATAACATTAAATTAATTGCATGCTCATGTGTGGTCTGTGATGTGTTGTGTTTAGTGTGTGGTGTGTAGTGTGTGGTGTGTGATGTGTGGTGTGGTGTATGGTGTATGGTGCGTGTTTGTGTGTGTGTATTGCTTACATTACTATTGAGTTTTCCTGTTATAAAAAATAATTGATTGTATGGACGACAGCGGGTCAAGCTACCCGAAACTGTCAGATATTCCCAATCAATGTTGAGCATTAGTGTTTTGAATATTAAGTTGAAAATCTAATAAAGAAATCTGACAGATTATAGTAGCTTGATGTGCTGTCATCTGTAGTTCTGTAAGAAGGTTTGTATAAAAAATACAAGTCAATCATATTTTTAAAATTGGTTGAGGTCGGTGGTTCCTGGCTACTAGTTCAGACATTATTTTGGTGAGGCTATGTGAAGACCTTTTAGATTGGTGTATGAAATGGTATTTCAAAGAAAAAACCACACAGACCTGCAGACCAGCCCAGTCAGTGCACTCATCTGTCAGTGATTTTGCAGCTGAACTTGGAACAAAACGTGATTAACGATTTGTTTTTGAACTGAACACTACTTTAGTACGATTGTGTTTAAAAGTTGATGAAACAAAAAAGCGACTATAAAAAGAGACGGACACTTAAATTGTAACATTTAACGTGGGAGACAATGAGACAGGAAGCATTTTACGTGTTTCTTATCCACTCGCTCGTTACTTTTTTATTTCGCCTTTTAGTTACACTAGCCACTTGTATCATTTATCGAAAATGTTAGCTTTGAGTCTGAATAATTCTATGTACCTAATCATCATCATTATCTCAGCGTATAATGCCGGTTGCATCAGCGGCTTTCGCGTTGGAGTCCGGGGTCCGCTTCCATTTCGCCTGATGTCTGGCAGCCCGTGGTGTGAGATTGTTGGCACGCTTGTCATCCCTTACAATGTCAAGCCAGCACTTCTTAGGTCTACCTCGCTTGTTCCGGAGGCGTCATGGCAAGATATTTGTTACCCACGTTTTCGTAAGACGTGAGCACACCAGCGTAGGCGACCCTCTTGCAATTTATCATAGCAGACAAACTGCAAGAGGGTCTTGCAGATTGTCTGCTATGTCACGGACACGAAGACTGCCCTGGATGCGGTCGAGTTCTTG
The DNA here is from genome assembly GCA_017933935.1 of Sesamia nonagrioides. Lineage (NCBI taxonomy): Eukaryota > Metazoa > Arthropoda > Insecta > Lepidoptera > Noctuidae > Sesamia > Sesamia nonagrioides. Next base: position 3,940,110 of record JADWQK010002063.1, read on the forward strand.
ATACGGTCTCTATACGAACTCTATGGACCAAATATACAATATGTAAAGAAAACCCTGTCCGATCCGTTAAGGTATTGTTAGGTATCGATAACTGATTCTACTAATGCCCACAAAGAAAGACTAAACTTTAAAAAAAAATCCCCCTAAAAAAATAAATATCATTTCGCAAAAAGAGGTAACTTAATACATGTGCGTTATGCAACCCCTTCCGCGGGCGCAGGGCGGGGGGCGGGGGGCAGGGCACGCGGCACCTGTGACGTGGTCGCGTCGCTATTCGCTTATAATAATACCGGTGTTGTCACTGTTTTAAAAATTACCAAATTTCGGGGAAATTGGAATTAATTCCCGGGAAAAAAGGATTATTTCAAAATTAATTAGTATTGTTACTATGATGATTATGTAAAATTTTATATTATATTTGGTCAAGTGTTGCCTAACCTTTATTATCCTTATGGGTCGGACAGGGTTTTCTTTACATATTGTATAATATAATATAATATAATATAATATAATATAATATAATATAATATAATATAATATAATAATGTACTCACATACCACACGTAAAGAATTTATAGGGTTATGTCATAGAATAAAGTATTCTATGGTTATGTGGCCAAAATAAACTACCATCCACACATACACACACGCCCCGCATTATCACACTCACACAAGCAAACACACACTTCACGCTTCTTTTCCTTCTTTTTAATTTTTAAGGAACTCATGGTCTAGTAAGTCTAAATTTATGTTTCCATCGGAAAAGCGAGGCTTTCCCAACACAAGTATCATATTATGACACAATTGTGAGGTGTGTGGCACTCTGGAAGATATCGTACATTTACTGACGGAGTGTGTCAGATTTCAGTCCGCCAGAGAGGATCTAGTTAGAGAGCTAAATTTAAATGTAAACGATGATTGTATGTACCATCATATATTGTCGACACCAACCTCTGGAGCTGCTTATAAATTAATTAAGTTTGTATTATTACGTTTTGCGGTATAAAGTAGGTTTTTTATTGTTGTGTTTTGCTAATATTATTAATTATAAGGTCTGATGGGACTGGCATGTGCAATAATTGCATAAAAGTCCCTAAAAATAAATAAAGAAAAAAGAAAAAAAAAAGTATCATATGATTACTTTCTGGGAAGCCCCGGCAACTTACATGTAAAACTTACTGTAATAAATGCATTTTTATTTATTTATTTTTATATACGAGCTGGAAAATAACAATCTAACATCATTTTGTGTCACTATGATCATTACTAAACCCCATAATTATAGGAATGGGATAATTATCCTATTCCACAAAATTTTACATTATTATTTTGAACCTAAAATTTTTGTAGGTTTCATTTCTATCACGTGTGAATAGCACACTTGCGTTTTATTTTACTTTTTCTATTGTGTCCGTGTGACTTTGTTCGAAAATATCCTTTTCAACCCGTTCGTTGAGTCGTTCAGGGGTGAAGTTTCGAATAAAAATCGCTCCCTCTCTACACCCCCAGAGAAACATATCTTCCGAATTTCATGCCCGTCTGTCAATCAGTCAATTCATTCAGCCAAGAAAGTCTTTTATATACACGAGTATATGAAGAACGGGAATTTGTTACAAAAAAATAAAATCCAGGTCAAATATTTTTCCTATTGTTGCCGCTTTGTAAAGCAACTTAGATAATAGCATGAAACCTCTTTTATGCTATTATATAAGTTACCTCTGATCTGATCTCTATCTATTCTGTAAGCATTTAGACCGGAGTGCCTCAGGGCAGATCGGGCCCTACTTTACGCAGGCTTGAGTTTCTTCTTCTTCAGCCTATAGATGTCCACTGCTGGACGAAGGCCTCCCCCAAGGCTTTCCACGTCATCGGTCCACCTTGTTGGGGGCCTCCCTACGCTGCGTCTGCTGCGTGTGCTTGAGTTTACATCGCTTTAATTGTTTTCCTTTTAAGTACAAGGGCTGCTGAATAAAATAATTACGTGATACCACTTTCACATTATTTTTGGGGTTGCCATATGTAATATAATTATGTATAAAAAAGTGATGTAATCTCAAGTCTGCGTAGCTTACTGTCATAAAAACACAACAGCCAGTCAGACAAGCTTATAATATTATCAATGCGACAGTAAGCTTGTTTGTTGTGGACTCTTTTACGCTAAAACGCCTGGATGAATGTTGATGAAATTTGGCTAATGGGTAGACAATGACCTGAAGAAGGACATTAGCTACTTTCCCAATAAATACATTTAGACAGATCGATATATTTTGATCTAAATCCCGAATTACGTAGATAGAATTCTTTAAACAACATTCCTATACCTACGTATATTTCCAAAAACCTTATTTTTACTCATGACATTGATATAGCGGTTGTCAAAAAATGGGTTTTTTATTAAGTTTGTTTGAAAGTTTTCCGGTACTGGGTTTCCGTAAGGTAATGTGATGTTACCTTTCTGTCCCCAGGGGTCGCGCATCACACGTCTACTTCACGGACTGAGAGCATCGCCGCGGTTGACGCAGGGGTAACCAACCGTTCGAGCGGGAATTGTTTGTATACGTATGTACGCGTGTGTATCTACACTTATTGGTGGCACTGAGTGGCATTTTGGCAACTGAGTGGTTGTGACATTTGCTATTTGGGAAAGGTGAATGTCGCCAAATATAGGGCTTCCTGTACCAAAACGAACGTCCGCTGTTATAACGAATTCTATAAAATATGTAAAGGAAACCCTGTCCGACCCATAAGGATAATAAAGGTTAGGTAAACATTTAACAAATATAATACAAATTTTTACGTAATCATCATAGTAACAATACTAAGTAATTTCGAAATAATCTTTTTTTTCCCGCGTGATAATTCCAACTTCCCCGAAATACCTATGATAATTTTTAAAAAAGTGACACCACCTTTTTGACGGTATTATTATAAGCGATGCGACCTCGTGCCGCGTGTCCTGCCCCCCGTCGGTCGCGCATGGCCGCACATGTATTAAGTTACCTCTTTTTGCGAAATAATATTAATTTTTTTAGCCGCCGGGCTAAACTTAAATAGTAGACTCAGTTATCGATACCTAACAATACCTTCACGATATTGTATATGTAATGTGTGTATATATATTGTTGTCATATTTTGAGGAGAATCAGTTCAGCAGTTTTGGCGTGAAAGATAGACAGATAGACAGACAGACAGAGACACTTTCGCATTTATAATATCAGTATGGAAGTATGGATTAGTTATAAGATTAAATAAGTTGGAACTTTTCTTTACATAAGAGTAAGCAAAGAAAAGTCCCAACTTGTAATACCAAATACCTATTTATAATATAATATTTTGTAAGTAAGTAGAGCAAAGAATTCGCGAAGCTACCCTCGTGGCTTTAATCCCTGGCTACACTTGACGTCTCCGAGTGGGTTCACGAGGCAAAATGTCTTTTGTGTTACACCAAAATTTTCTTAAGAGCCTCTTTAAGGTGCCTCCTCCGATAATAAGCGTCCGTGTCCCAAATATTATTTTTTTGTACAAACTGGATGTTGCGATTAAATAAACAAAATATCAAAGGGAATATTTATTGTGTACTTTTTATGTTTGTGGTTACTGTATCTGGATATCTTAAGAATTTTCCGTTTATTTTTGGTATTATCGAGGGTTGATTTTTTCTTTTGATTTCTGTCTATTGCTAGCGACTTTGTCGGAGTGGTAAATTATAACCAAAATGGTTAAAATTAAACTAAAGCCTGATGAATAAAAGACTGATATAATTTTAAATCCTTTCATTTGACACACATTTTTTTACATTTATGTAGGTAAGTACTGTTTACATAGAACGTTTAGAACTTTCCATATTTTTGTGTCTTTTATTATTTTAACATTATTTGTAATGTATGATCGTACGAAATAAAACAAATCTTTTTATTATTTTTTTTTTGACGTCGAATGACATTGGCTCTGTTGGTAAACATTTGAGCATTATTTCGATTTTGACCACGCGCCGAAAGATTTTTGTTCAGCTACATACAAAGCGCAGTGAATATAAAAAATCACACATTTAAAATAAAAATATTGACTAGAACTATGAAGACATTGACAGGTAAATAGAGCCGGTCGACGAGGGTCGTACAAAAGGGTCCAGGCGCCGGAAAGTGGACAGATGTCCGCAGAATAAAATATATAACAAAATAGGAAAGTTTTGTGTTAAATGAGAGGGGATCGGCTGAATTACTGATTTTTCAGATTGTTGGATGTTTGAGCCAGAAGTGGGAGACAATTGGTAAAATTACGGCACCTTCCTTTTCCTTTGTTGATTATGGAAGTAAACTTTTCCAGTTATTACACCAGCTGCGTGTGTATCTATATTTTTGTGGGGACTGCTCCCACAAGAAATGCGCATTCATTTTATATCCACGCCTGGATCTAGATTTTTGCAGACTTGACACAAAATAGCAGTTACTTATTCATTGAAATTGCTTAACATTTTTCGTGCTTCAATAGGGATGTTTCCTGGGTAAAAAAATTGATTCTATTAAGTCCGTCATTCAGATTATAGACAAATATTGGATACGTAAGTATATTTTGTTTTATCAAATCAATAACAATTGAGAAATATAAAAGGCATCAAAGATCAGGAGTGGTAGCTGGTGACGTCACACGAGTTTTCAACGCGCTGTGTCGTCTTTATTTTTTGTTTATATGAAAAAAGAAAAAATGCGTGTCTAGAATTTTTTAGAAATCTGACTGACGCACTAATTAGTTTCTTTAGTCAAATACCCTATTGTTAGACTCCTCTCTCTATTATGTTTGGTTCTAGCATAATTTTGTATTGGAAAACTGAGTATATAAGTAAAGTTGTAAGCTAATCTTACTTGATATAGTTGTTATAGCTACGTCCATATGGGAGGGATTACTTAATCCATACTAATATTATAAATGCGAAAGTAACTCTGTCTGTCTGTCTGTTACGCTTTCCCGCTTAAAACTCTCAACCGATTTTGATGAAATTTGGCACAGACAATCTTTAGATCCTGAGAAAGAACATAGGCTACCTTTTATCCCGGAAAATTTGATATTCCCGAGGGAAATCTAAAAAGCACGATATAACCGAACTCCACGCGGGCGAAGCCGCGGGCGGAAAGCTAGTGTTTATATATCGGCAAAGGTAGTGATGTGAACTTTTAATATTGAGTTTTTATTGTTAAGCTCAGAAATATGTTTTATTATATTATTATATTATAGCACCTAGTATGCAAAGCTATGAGGTCTTTGCATCATTATTGGGAAAGATTGAATCGAAATTTTGACCAATGACTAATCAAAGGGCTTCACAAATTTCATCCGCATCGTTGTCAATAGGAAACGTGCCGAAAAGGCTAGAAGTATTGCCACGTTGTATGGCAATGCTCGTCAATCAATGACAATCAACTAAAGAATCTGCCATTTAATCTCTTCACCATCCATGGCTGAATGATAGAAAATCCCTAAGGCCTTAAGTCCGCCTCTGTAGATTTCTTTGTGCGAAAGTATAAATAAATAACTCACTTCAACATTGTATGTCCTATAGCTATACCATACCTAATTAACAACGTACCTTTATAAACTAATAGATAGGCATTCATTTGAATGATACTATAATCCTCTCTTTTTCTTCTTTTTTCAAGATAAGATTTAACATCAACTCTTGAGCAATGGCCTCTGTGGAATAGATACCACAATTTTGCCAATAACACGTGTAACAAATTATAGAAATTCTTTGAAAAGTTTATTTCACAATAATGGCGGATATCGCCAATGACACTTAAAAAAGACGGCCACGGGAACCGTCTATGAGAGAGGTTTGAGGCAAAGTCATGATGAGGTCAATACACTCCGATATTTCAATGTACTTTAGGAATTATTTACTGAATGCACTTTTTACTGCATACATCACGCGCTTTTATTTAGTAAACGACACTATAAATAATTTTAAAAGTCCAATGAAAAGTGCGCGTGACACTCATCTTAGCTTTCCCGTCAAAACTCAAAACAATTATAATCCTCTCAACCATCAGGATAGGTAAAAGCGGATCACACTCGAAAATTGTCAAATAATTGACATTAACTTCGTCCGGAAATAATGCTGTAGCTTCATTTTCGGCCAATATTAATGTCAATTAAGAGCTATGAATAAATAAACATGAACAGAAAACACTAGTGATTAGCATAGTGTAATATAGCTCTTGTTTTGTCTTTTTTTTATAAATTATAAACTAGTCCTTGACCGCAATCCCGACTGATGGTAAGCAGTGATGTAATCGTTGATGGTAAAGTGCGAGTCCGGATCGTAGTGGTGTTAACAACGTAAGGGTGGAAACTCGCCGTATGACTGATCGTCCGATGTTGGAACGGAGATGTTTAAGTCTAGTCTGTTAAATGCATTGGAAGACCTTCAATGGACTTAAATAAGTTACTTGTTATATAAATAACTTAAATTATTTTTAACTAGCTTTCCGCCCGCGGCTTCGCCCGCGTGGTATTCGGTTATATCGCGCTTTTTAGATTTCCCTCGGGAATATCAAATTTTTCCGGGATAAAAAATACCCTATTATTTGATCCGGACTTCTAACTTTACGTCTGAAAAATTTCAAAGCAATCGGTTCAGTAGTTACAGCGTGAAAACGGAACAAACAAACTCACTTTCCGATTTATAATATTAGTATAGATAAAAGCACCTAAGCTTAAACTACTTATTCTTCTTCTTTTTAGTATGTCAAAGGTCATTAGTCTATGGTGTATGGTCTACGGTCACGTCAAAAACAACATGAACAAATCCCACTAATATTTGCGAGTACGGAGAGATTTGTGTTAGTCCTTCATGCAAAAACTATCAAACAGATTTTAATGAAATTTAGCACACAAATAATTAGTTCAAAACTTTCTGTCCCAATAGGTTTCCCACGATATCGAAACTTATGCGGTTGAAACCGCGGGACACTGCTGATACTAGCAGTGCCTTTTGTTTGGAACGATTAAGTTCTTGCCCATCATTATCATCAACCTTTTTAACGTCCCACTGTTGGGCACAGGTCCCCTCTCATACAGAGAAGGATTGAGCGTAATCACCACGCTTGCTCAATGTGGGTTGGCGATTTCAGACCTAAATTCGAGGTTTCCTTAAGATGTTCTTGCCTTTGTCCCATTGTAATTGGATTCGGTATAGAACGATTTTTTCTTCTAATCTCCTCTGTGAGCCGGCACTGTACCATTCCCTTGTTCTCCCTTCATAAAACGCATCCGTGGCTCATCCGCGAATTCCTCATTAAACTCTTCAAAAGGTATAAGTCAAATTTGTAATCTATTAGTTAGGACCGGTTTTCTCAAAAGATCGCTCCAGAGATTGATCATCGGCCTACTAATCCTAGTAGTATCCACATAGCTTGCTCAGATCATCGACCCACCAAGGACTGAACGCAATCCAATCAACATGTGATTGTGGTAATGTGATTGGCGGTCACAACTGAAATACTCTCACTAACATACCAACCCTTAGCGTCCTATCAACCCAATCTGAATCATTTTGAAGGATATAACCAAACCATTGCTTTATATGTAAGGAAAATTGTCTGCACGATAATGTATCTAACGCATTGAATATGTCAAAATGAAAGCCATTACTACTGATTGTTGAGGCTCAGATGTTAAATTAAAGGTAAGCGGACTGTATACTATACAACGTGTAACAAAAAGGGTATATACATGCCAAGGGCATGGCATCTTTAGATGATATCAAACGATATCGGAAGGGTTTCAACTCAAAATAAAATACTCAAAAAATTGGTACGGAATTTTCGGTTTCGTGTGTTTCTTAAAATCAAAGCATAACAAACGTGGCAGCACACTACATACGTTAATAACTACTCGTTACCCGTCACGTTACTTGCCAAAATCCGATAAATGTCTTCAATATCTCTGTGCGACTAGTATGATAGTAGCCTATCACAGGCGGTGTTTTTTTTCATAACTTCATAACATAAAGAGATAGGATTAAAAAACCCTTCCAATATCGTTTAATATCATATAAAGATGCCATGCCTTTGTTATGTATATACCCTTTATGTTACACGTTGTATATTTAAATAATCTTTAAGAAGCAATTAAAGTTTAAAGGGATGACTGCGCGCGGTCGTGTCGGACGATGCAATGAAGCTTGTGTGGCCGGTCCCGTAGTCGACACCGCCGCGCTGGCCGTGTCATCGAAGTGTATGTGAACACTGATAGTGTATTTCGCAATTACTCTGATGCTCTACTTCTACTATATCCAGTCTAGTGCTCTTTTCTCCTGCTCCGTTTTATGATGAATACGATGATCTAGCAAGTGACCGTTCGATTTGCAGTTTCATTTAAACGACCCAACAAAATGCTTTCAATTTGATTTTGTTTGTGCATAAAAATCCCAGTTTCTCGATAAATGCAGGAGAAATGAACGAAGATTTATGTTCAATGAAAATGAAAAGACCATTTGAACTTTTTATTTTTCACGAAGCGTTTTAGTACCTAAACATTCACTGGAGAAAATAAAAATAAAGAGCTATCTTAAATCTAGTACCTAATTTTAGGAGCTGTACCTGTTTTTCACTAGGAACCTGGAAGTATAATATACAGCTATTTAAAAAAATATCACTTCGATTACATTTAAATGCGACGACGGCGTGGTAACAGTCTCCATACGGTTGGTGCTTGAGGAGGGACGGCGCCAGACGCCTGTCCAGGAAGAGGTAGCGAGATGACCTACACGCGTACTTCAAGGGTTGGTACGAGGTGGCTCTACAAAAGGATGCCTGGAAGGATTCGGGGATGGCCTTTGCTCAACAGTGGGACAGGGTAACCTGACTAAAAATAAAACTACCAATGCGACTCAAATACAGTTAACTTGAATATTTGTTACAAAGTATAACAAAGTTAGAATATCAGATAGCATAAACGACACGTCAAGGATTTGAGAAAAACAGATGTAACCCTTAAAAAAATATTATACAATCGAAAACGTCCTATGAACGAACTGTGATTTTTTGAAAAAGAAATGCGAAGAGTGGAAATTATACATCTACGGAGTTTTAGCTAAAAGCGTTTACAGTAGCGAATACGTAAACACGTGAAATAAATTTACATACCCTTTTGTAAATGAGCCATTATTTACGTATTCGGGAATCGCGCGTGATGCACAACAAACATTGTAAACATTAAAATTTGTTTATCATTGACAAGTGTTCAGATGGATAAGTTACACAGAAGCTTTTATCTTCTTATGTTCGTATACTTTCGTGAAATTACGGGATCACCTCAGTGGAAACATTTTGTAACACAGTTTTTATGGAAATTACCGTCTTTTGTTGCGAAACTCAACCCGAGGACGAAGAGAGCGTGCGATCAGAACACGACAAGAGAACGACGTATTATGAGATAAATAATCGAATCGTAAAAGTAATGTATGCTGCGTATTTTGATAATAGCTGCAATTATTGCTATATTAAATGAAGTTCAAAAGTAGTAAAGAGATGAAGATAAATTAATTTGCTTAAACATGTGTGTGCATACAAGAATATAAATGCAAGTAGGATAACATAAAAAATAAATAAATAATGAATGAATTAGAAAACGAAAATAAATAAATGTCGTCACGAGGAAAATTAAATAACATTGCATCAAAATCTATGTCAATATAAATGTTTCTGTCAGAAATTCATTAATTAATGTTATAGTAAGCTTTGTCAAATAAATATAACTTTAGCCGACATTTCAAATGTACGTTATTTAGCTGACTCTAACTTTTAGGTAACTTGTTATAAATCGGAACCATGCAAAAAATACTTTTGCGCATAAGTGCTGTCCTGGTCCCATGCAGACAAAGCTGACTTTGATCACGCCTGTTTAAAATATATTTAAATTAAATTGAAATTATTTCTAACAAACATTACTGTTTCCAGAATATAAAGTGATGTCAATGACAAAATTTTATATCGAATAAAATGGCTTACAATTATCGGTAGTTTTCAATTTAAACATTGTTATGAGACATCTCAACAAGTTTCTTTTTTGGGTCTTCACGACAAAAAGCAGAAAGAGTAGCGACAAGGAAGGGGTCGCCATACGCTGTGCTGGCGATAGCGTGTGGCGTTAATCATAATGTAATATTATTAATAAAGAATCTTGTATCTTGTAAGTATAAACTACGACAATTTTCTAATCAATATAAACAAGATCAAAAAGGTTTCTAATCTAGATGAGAGTCCTAAAGGAATTGGTTTCGACGTAAGCTCTGTTGGTTTAAAAAAGACAAAGTAAGTTCATCTCAGACATTGTAGCTGGTCGCGGAACGGTTATCCGTTCTACAATATTAATAATACCTTTCAGGTACTCGCAGTTTGTTGTGAAGTGCTAATCTATATTATTTGAAACCGGATCAAACGAAACATCCCCTTTTATTAGCCGAAACGAAATGCCTGTCGAATCAAATTTCGTCATTCGCTTCCCCCTCGGAAAAGTGGCACTGTATTCAAAGGGATATTTTGAGTGGACATTTTGTTTAGCTTTTTGGATTCTGTTAGTTCAGTGAGGGTTTTAATACATCAAGTACCTACCCAGGTATTATTTACCTATGTGGATCTATAAAAGCCTTTGTGAATTTCACTTTGCTAAACTATTAGGACTGATCAAATGTTTTGATTGATCAAACAGATTGAATATTGCTCGTATTTCATAGATAATATTCATTCTGTATGTGTGGATTTTTCCAAATTGAATTGGGTTGTATCCCAAAAAATTATTTAATGTCCACCAGATAGATTTATAAAAAATATTGAACACGTATGTTTTATTTTTTCTTTCACTGAAATACTTAGGAAGATATATTGATTATAAATGTCGCATGACGTCACGCCGTGGTACAAAATATACCAGGGCGTGACGTAACTAGCCCCACACTCCGTTACTTTAATACGCTACATCTCAGTATTTTTTGGTAACTTTGACAAAATAAAAAATACGTGTGTTAATTTTTTTTTTATTATCTATAAGGTGGACTAATTATTATTTTTATTTTCATACCTTGGATACATCCCTATTGTGTATACATAACACTACGACTTTATTTTAACATAACTAAAACTGAGAACATTGACTGCGAAACTTTGTTCCCGAGTTTGCAGATTTTCTTTATAAAAATGCAACTTGCAGAGTCATTTAATCCTTTCTATAGACGATAAATGCTAATTCTATCTCAACATTTGTAACAAACAGAAAAATTCGCTGCAAGAGCCGGGGGAAAGCCTTCTTGTGCAAATATTTAAGAAAGCCTGGAGCTTATAGTTTCTATCTCAGCGCATCTCGCTTAAGTTTTAATACTTTGGCCTTTTGATGCTGATCCAAGAGTTACTTGATCAGAATTACAAAAAAAAACAAAATAGAACTTCAAAGAATCTTCATCTGTAGCTTCCAGTTTAAGCGGATGCAGCTTTCTGATACCGCCATGCCTCATGGAGGGATCTCGAAATGTAAAGTAAGCCATCCATCCACAACCTAACCGCGGTAAGTGTAGCTTAACCTGATCAATGGACCTGTACGGTTGCTATTATTTAGCCACAGATAATGAATAAACATGATACTTCAGCTTCACTTTTCTTGGACTGACAGACATTGACTATTCAAAAGCACCAACGGTTGGTTAATTTGAAATAAACAATTTTGATGTTTGATTTTTTTTCTTATGTTTTCAGAGTGGAAGCCGCACATAAAATACCTATTAGATTATTATCTGAAGTAAAGAAACACGGGATTGTCTATAAAATCCTCCATTATATGTAGTTTAAAGCTATTCATCTCCCGGTGGTCTATCAAGAGGTATTTTGAAATCATACCCCGAAGAAAGAACAGCGGCATTGTTTAAATTCTACAGTATAACAATACGAGCCAGCCAGGCTAGACAATTAACATTGACGCGCAAACTGACGAGTCGTTTGCAGACAACAACGTACTGCTCTTTCTCGTAAGAATTCGAAGTGCTTCAAGCATTTATGAACTCCTGGTAGCTTCAAGTTAATCGTGAATGAAAATGCGTTCCCCTTTTCTCCTGAATGCAGTTAGTTTGTTCGTTCAATATTGACTTTTGTATTTTGTATGTGTGAGATACAATACGGCTATATTCAGAGTTTTAAATATTTTTTATTTGAGTTTGCCTGCCATCACAGGTCAGGGAGTTATTTAGCGAACCCCAGACTCCAAAGATGGAAAAGCTTCGAATGCGACTGGCATTAACGCTTAGATGATGATGATGAAAGGTCAGGGAATGGTGAAAGGGATACTGATTAGACTATAACAGACAGTACATTTTGTTTAAGTTTATAGTTAACTAACTGTGCCCCACGGTTTCACCCGCGTGAGCTTCGAACCGAAAGAGCTCAGTTGATATAAAATAAGCGCCTGTTAAAATAATGGGAGCAATATGTACATCCGCGTGTTTGTGCAAAAACCAAGAACATTTTTTGTTGCTGCTCTGCTCCTATTGGTCATAGCGGGATGTTTTATAGCCTATGTCCTTTCTCAGGCTCTAGACTATCTGTGTACCAAATTTCATTATAATCGGTTCAGTAGTTTTGGCGTGAAAGCCGGACAGACAGAGATACTTTCGCATTTATAATATTAGTATGGATTACGAAAATGTGGTTAGTTTTCCTGTAATTTGAACATAGTGACAGGTTTATGATATTAAACAAAAGTTTACATGTTCAACGGAAACTAACTAATTAAAAACTAAGTAGAATTTGCGACGGCATAACGTGTCAGCGGCCATGCTAACAGTTGAGATAAGCCAGTAACGTCATACTGGGACTGACATTTAGGTCAGCTGGAGAATTTAGTGGTCTGACATGTGGGCCATGTTGGTTAACATCGGTTCGTACGTGAAATGTTTTTTCAGCAACTAAACCCTCACGCAAAATGCCAGAGCTATTTCGATTCTAATCTGTCAACGCTTTTTGACAGTCAAAAAGCGTTCCCATCGAGTACGAATGAGAGTTAAAATTCTATCATTGACTGAGGTCAGTGGGCATCTGGTTTTCCGAAAATTTCGAAGAGACATTTAAAATACCTTATATGGTCTTCTTCTTTGAGGTAATGATTTTTTTACATTCAATAATAATGATTTATTTTTCAAAATACGGAAACGAAAGTTTCATTTAACAGATTTAAGATTAACAGATTAAACAGATTTTTTTTGGTTTGATTTAATTTGTTTATGTGTGGGTTTTAGTTAAATTATGCTCATATAGTTTAAATCATACTAACTTAATGTTGGGTGCTGATGCAGGTTAGGCTACGCTTGTTGCAGTTGAAATGTGGATGGGTGATCATTTTTACATTCCGAGACACCCCTCCGTGCCACGGAAAATACTTTAAGCCGTCGGTCCTGGATGTCTTTCCATGATCTTTGAGAGTCATTACGGGTTGTCAGAAGCTAGGAAGTCTGACCATCAGTCTTACCAAGGGGTATCGTATTTGGGCACGCCAACTAACTAACTAACTCACACCACTAGCCGCCGCAGGAGACGCCCTGGTCGGGAAACGACATCGACCTCCCAGCCACCGTAGGCACGGGCTTGCGGAAGGTGAGCAGCGGGCAGCTCGCCGCCCGGTAAGAACCAGGCCCGAGTCGACGGCGCGTTGTGTTTCACGCGCGCCTCAAACAGATGTCAGCACATAGTGACGGGGTCCACGACGACCGATGCCTTCTGGGTCAGGGTTGCGGGTTGGTTAAAAAAGAAACCGTGACCCTGGCGCATAGGCAAGTGAAGAAACACGGGTGGGTTTTAGTCAGTAAAAGTCTGACACACCCTTCCGCTCCGCCCAGAGCGGGAGATGATGATATACCATCCCACACAAAAAAAAGAGGTATCGTATCCAGTAAGTGGCCGGTTGTGGAGGTTTTTAAGTGGAATGGCGTACAATAGGAGAGGCTATAGCTAAGTGTAACGATGATGTCCAAATTGCCACATAAAAGTGGATTTTAGAAGCAACTTTAAAGCCCAAACACAGCATCGTGGCATAGGCAAGTGAAGAAACACGGGTGGGTTTTAGTCAGTAAAAGTCTGACACGCCCTTCCGCTCCGCCCAGAGCGGGAGAGATCATTTGATGATATACCATCCCAAACAAAAAAAAAAAGAGGTATCGTATCCAGTAAGTGGTCGGTTGTGGAGGTTTTTGAGTGGAATGGCGTACAATAGGAGAGGCTATAGCTAAGTGTAACGATGATGTCCAAATTGCCACATAAAAGTTGATTTTAGAAGCATATTTAAACCCCAAACACAGCATCGTGTTTACGGGCCTAAATTGACACGTCCTTAATTTTCCACTCCATTTTGAAACCATTACATAAAATAATAGATGTTAACAGCGAACAAAATTTTATCGCAACATTTACATATTAAATCAATTAAGCATTCTACATTAATGATGCAAATTGGCAAATAAGCTATCGTTGGCCGCAACTCTGTTCATCCCGGGAGGCTGATAAATAAATAGGTACCCTCTTAACCAGCCGATCGTTTTCAATAGCTGCCGCAGATCTATCCGCAAACATTTGTAATCCCGGCCAACTAATGTTGGAGGCTAAATGTAGAATTGTAGCCAGTACTTACAGTAGCATTGCGCCTATGGGGAGAATTGTGTGAGTACCTACGCGATCCTTTGGGTTATGTACCTTAGTACAATTTCGTACGAGATTGTTAAAAAAAAATTGTTGATTGAAAATCTGGCAACTCACATTTTGAAGATGAAGTAAAAGGTTACTTTTTGAGGAAAATCGTCAAAATTCTTATTCAAGTATTTATAAAATATGTAAGTTAACAAACGATGGTAATCAAAGTGAATATTATTGAATTGTATGAACAACATATAATCCCGCCTGATGGTAAGCAGTGATGCGATCGTTGGTGGTAAAGCGCGCTAGTTTATTAAGAGCCTATTCACTCTAGCCTTGACATGTTAACTGTAAAATGATACATACTCAAAGATAGACATCGCAGTGATGCTTTCCAATGTTCACAAACATTTGTTATCTCAGGAGGATTGTTGGATTGTGTCTAAGTAAAGTGAGTGGGATCGCTTCATCCGTTTTACCAATTCATATCTGAGAGTGATTGTGGTGTTGGTTTGCTACTAAAATTAAATCTTAGCTCTGGATAAAGCTAAAAGGAGAACCAACCGACCGGAACAGTCTTGACAAAGCAAAAGTAAATGATTGAAAATAAACGCTCAAAGTTTTCCTAAACTGTTCACCAGAAGGACTAAGTGTGTAAACTAAACCCGTAATATAAAACATAGAATGTCTGAAGTTTAAGTTTGAGTTTATATAATGATCGTACTAACACCTCGTATAAGGCAAGCAGTTGCAACAGACAGAAATAGCAACAATAATTATTATAGACTAGTGGCCGCCACTTCGTTCGCGCGGAGTTAGCTATGCTCTGCATCTATTAGTCGTAGCGTGATGCTATATAGCCTAAAGCCTTCCTGGGTTTATTGGCTAACAAATGCAAAAAGAATTTTTCAAATCGGAGCAGAGGTTCCTGAGATTAGCACGTCCAAACAAACAAACAAACAAACTCTTCAGCTTTATACAATAAGTTAAGAAAACCCTGTCCGACCCGTAAGGATAATAAAGGTTAGGTAAACACATGACCAAATAAAATATGAAATTTTACATAATCATCATAGTAACAATACTAGTGAATTTTGAAATAATCTTTTGTTCCCGCGAATTAATTCCAACTTCCCCAAAATTTGGTAATTTTTAAAAAGTGACAACAATATGTTTGACGGTATAATTCTGAGCGAATAGCGATGCGGCCGCGTGCCGCGTGCCGTGCCCCTCTTCGCCCGCGCCTGTATGGCCTACCGCACATGTTGTAAGTTCCCTCTTTTTGCGAAATAATATTTATTTTTTTAGGTGGATTTTTTTTTTAAGTTTAGCTCGGCTTTATAGGCATTAGAGAATCAGTTATCGCTACCTAACACTACCATCACGGATCGGACAGGGTTTTCTTTACATATTGTATATTAGTATAGATAGTATAGATTAAATTTAACTAAGCGACCCGTATTCGCACATTGATTTCCAATCGTAAATTTTCGAAAAACCACTCAAAATGTGAGTAATTGTGAGTTTCCGGTGCAGCGGTCTAGAAAAGCTTTAAAATGATGCCTCATTTATGTTATTAAATTATAAATAAGATAAAGAATTAAAGAACTTATGACGTACCAAGTAAAAAACCCTTAAGAAATAATATACCTACATGATTAAATCGATACAGATTCTCAATATTATAAGGCATTTACGGATTTCTATTGAAATATTCATATTATTGATCAAGAAATTGTACGGTGAAAATTAACAATGCAAATTGATGAACAATATAAGGCTATCATTGTGAAGTTATATAGACAGGGTAGCCCAAAATAAACAATCTATAAAATAGGCTTCTCTTTGCAAAATTACTCACAAATTTTCATATTGAAAGATAACATTCTCCGAGCATCTTTGGAAGTTGAAAAATATGCACGTTATTGTACGACGGTTTAGAATTATAAAGATGGTTGTAGCTAAGGAGGATCTTTTGCTTTTTCTTTTCTTTGAACCGTGGGAAAGTAAATATGTTTAGATTATACGGTGTGGTTAATTGTTGTCAAATTGGTAAACCATATTTATAACACCACACTATAGCACCACATATACAACGAGTAACAAAAAGGGTATATACATACCAAGGGCATGACATCTTTAGATGATATCAAACGATATCGGAAGGGTTTCAACTCAAAATAAAATACTCAAAAAATTGGTACCAAATTTTCGGTTTCGTGTGTTTCTTAAAATAAAATCATAACAAACCTGGCAGCACACTACATACGTTAACTTACTCGTTACCCGTCACGTTACTTGCCAAAATCCGATAAATGTCTTCAATATCTCTGTGCGACTAGTATGATAGTAGCCTATCACAGGCGGTGTTTTTCCTCATAACTTTCTAACTTAAAGAGATAGGATTAAAAAACCCTTCCAATATCGTTTGATATCATGTAAAGATGCCATGCCTTTGTTATGTATCAGTATATACCCTTTATGTTACACGTTGTATAGTGCGTGCAAGCATAAATTTAAACAAGTTGTGTAAGCAGCATGATATAGATCCATTTTTGAGTAGTGTGTCCTTGGTTAGGAGGTGCTTCATCATCATCATCATCATCAACCTTTTAATCGTCCCACTGCTGGGCACAGGTCTCCTCTCATACAGAGAAGGATTGAGCGTAATCACCACGCTTGCTCAATGCGGATTGGCGATTTCAGACTTAAAGTTCAGGTTTCCGCAAATGTTTCCCTTCACCTTCAGTCATTGATGTCCAAGATATACTTAGAAAGTACATATAACTTTGGAAAAGTTACATTGGTACTTGCCTGACCTGGAATCGAACCCGCGCACTCATACTTGAGAGGCTGGTGTTTTAACCACTAGGCCACCACGACATGCAGCAGGAGGTGCTTAACCAGTAACTTTTACATTTAATCAATTGTTAGTTTTTTGTTATACGTGTGCCCACGTACCTAGTGTCCATAGGATGCTTTTAATAATCTGTACTTTATAAGTGAGAACTTGTTATTGGCTGCCAATCCAACTTACTGTTTCTTAACTGATTTGTTTAGCTGTAAGTCCTCCATCCATACTAACATTATAAATGCGAAACTAACTCTGTCTGTCTGATACGCTTTCCCGCTTAAACCTCTCAACCGATTTTGATGAAATTTGACACAGACAATCTTTGGACCCTGAGATAGGACATATGCTACCTTTAATTGAAAAAAAATGATGTTCCCGAGGGAAATCTAAAAAGCGTGATATAACAGAATTCTACGCGGGCCAAGCCGCGGGCGGAAAGCTAGTGCTTAATAAATAAATAAATACTTATACTCCAAAACATAGATTTTTGACGTTACAAAAGCCTCTAAGCTCACACAGGCTTCATCTCTCTGAACGCGAGTGGGCCTTAATCCACCACCCAGGTCCAGTGCATGTTGCAAGATGTCGTTTGTCTTCGAACATGTTCTAGGACATGCCAGTTCCCTCATGATGTTTCGCTTTAAAAGCAGTGGTGATAAAATAATTGACACTCGGATAAGTCACGGTCTTTTACCAATAGGCCACCACTGGCCACTGGGCCACCACTGATAAACTCACGACCACTATAACCTATTATTATGTCAACAAGTACTTAGCGTAACTTCTCGTCGTCCAAGATACCACCACAGTGTCTCAAGACTAAAGTCTTTGACCAGTGTCTGTTGTCAGTGATGACTTACGGAACTGAAACGTGGTAGCTCACAATGGGCCTCATTCGAAGGCTCAGAGTCACACAAAGGGCAATGAAAAGAGCTATGCTCGAAGTTTCTCTGCGTGATCGAATCAGAAATGAGGAGATTCGCAGAAGAACCAAAGTCACCAACATAGCTCTTCGAGTCGCTAAATTAAATGGCAGTTAACGGGCTGCATTGCTCGTAGAACCGATGGCCGATGAGGAAGTAAGGTTCTGGAGTGGCGGCCACGTACCGGTAGATGCAGCGTAGGGAGGCCCCCAACAAGGTGGACCGATGAACTAGTGAAGGTCGCGGGAAGCCGATGGATGCGGACAGCACAAGACCGGTCGTCGTGGAAAGCCTTAAGGGAGGCCTTTGTCCAGCAGTGGACACCTATAGGCTGAAGAAGAAGAAGAAGATGTCAACAAGTTTATGATGGTTGTAAGTTTTTTAAATGGTATCAGGACAGTTAAATACACATGCGTAAAACTGCTAGTGTATGCCACTCACTTGTGGGGCGAGGCCCTCGAGAGGAATGGGGAAGCGATTGCTGTCTCCCTTGATGTTTCGAAGGCCTTCGACCGAGTATGGCACGCTGGCCTTTTGAGTAAGCTTCCAGCGTACGGCATTTCCCCTAGCCTGACTGGCTGGGTAAAAGACTTCCTGACTGAACGGTCCCTCCGAGTTGTTGTCGACGGATGCTCTTCTGAGCCCATGTCAACTAATGCCGGTGTTCCTCAGGGGTCTGTTCTCTCTGCAACTCTGTTTCTGCTGCATATTAACGATCTGCTGATGCCCGGTATCTATGGGTATGCAGATGACAGCACAGTTGTAGAGAGATACCTGCCGGGTGCTCGGGCTAGTAGGGAATCGGGCCGGTCCGAAGGAGAGGCCATGGTTGAGCGAACGAGTGTTGCACTGCAGGCAGTCTCCGAATGGGGCAATGCCAATCTTGTAGCATTCAATGCCGCCAAAACACAGGTGTGTCTTTTCACCGCCAAAAGGAGCCCGTTCACCTTGGCTCCTACTTTTCGAAATGTGTCCTTGGAGTGTTCCGACCGCCTTAAGCTTTTGGGAGTTGAGATTTCCTCGAACCTTAACTTTGGGCGGTTCATTGAGTCCAAGGCCAGGGTGGCTGCCAGGAAACTTGGCGTTATCGCAAGGGTCCGGCAGTACTTCACACCTGGGCAGCTTCTAATGTTATACAAAGCACAGGTCCGTTCGTGTGTGGAGTACTGCAGCCACATTTGGGCTGGTGCTGCCAAGTGTCACCTGGCCACTTTGGATTCAGTGGAGAGACGTGCAAAGAGGCTGATTGGTGACCCTGATCTAACTCGAGATGGTCTCCAAAGCCTAGAGCACAGGCGTAGAGTAGCCAGCCTTTCGGTGTTCTATAGGATGCATTTTGGGGAGTGTGCGAGGGAATTGCATGATTTAATTCCCCCATCTCCGTTCCACCATCGGACGACCCGTCGTACGGCTGGTTTCCACCCTTACGTTGTTAACACCACTACGATCCGGACGAAGCGTTTCGCCTCCTCCTTTATACCACGTACATCGAGGGACTGGAATAATTTGCCAGCGGCGGTGTTTCCGTCGGACTACAATTTGAGTGTCTTCAAGGCTAGAGTGAATAGGCTCTTAATAAACTAGTGCGCTTTACCATCGACGATTGCGTCACTGCTTACCATCAGGCAGGATTGCGGTCAAGGGCTAGATTATAATATATAAAAAAAAAAACTAACCAAAAGGCTTTTTTATACTTACAAGTCTGCTTACCCCAAAACTGATAAATGCTTTATAAATATCTATGATATACAGAGTGGTGCTGACAATACGACAGTAAATGAAAACACGAACAATGCTGGTTCATAGGAATAATCCTAAACCATAGATAAAAACCTAGCATCAAATATAAAAAAAAAAATGAAAATTTCAAACAAACTAAATCACATAAGATTGCAAACGGAATAGAACATCCTTTAAAAATATTGGTTCACTGACCTACGATCGGCGACAGCGCGATCCTGTATCGACTTGCTTTTTTCGCGCCATTATTATTAAAGTATAGTACCGCTGGATGCAGCGTTCATTAACCGGTAAGCGCTTCCTTATCAACATGTACATTGTACATCATGTAGAAAATATAAAAAATTGAAAGTAAAGTCCTGTGACTAAACTAATGGACATATTTATATGATTTTATATGTGTAGACTGAGAATGTGTTGAGGTACACGATGTTTAATTTATTGTCATATTGTCAACACCACTCCGTATGTACATAGTACCCATTACTTTCGTGTTCAAATGAATTCCTGTCTCTTCAGATACAGATCTTAAACTAGGATTAAACATGACGGCAAACGAATGGATGTCCACAGCCATATATGTATTTAATATAGATCCCAATACTAAGCCACGTTTTAGCATCACGATTAGTAAGATATTTTAGTTACTAATTAAATTATTAATGTATTAAATAAGACATTATACGTGTTCGAAAACATCCCCTTCAACTAATATAATTTCAGGAGAGACTGACATCCCTGGTCGGAAGACCGCAGCAGCAGCAGCGGAGCAGTGGGCAGCTCGTCGCCCGGTAAGGACTAGGGTCGGGTCGACGGCGCGTTGTGTTTCACGCACGCCTCAAAAAAATGCCAGCACATCGTGACGGCGTCCACAAAGACCAATGTCTGGGTTAGGGTAGCGGGTTGGTCAAAAGAGAAAATTTGGATCTGGCACATAGGCAAGTGAAGGATCACGGGTGGGTTTTTGTCAGTAAAATTCTGACACGCCCTTCCGTTCCAACCAGAGCGGGAAAGCTCATTTGATGATTTCCCATCCACACCAAAACAGTAGGAGAGGCTGACATTTAAGTCTGCTGGCTGAACGATTAGCTATCGAGGTAACTATGTCTATATGTACTTTTTTTTTGTTGAGATGGGAAATCATCAAATGACCTCTCCCGCTTTGGGCGGAGCGGAAGGGCGTGTCAGATTTTTACTGACTAAAACCTACCCGTGTTTATTCACTTACCTGTGCGACGGCCAGAGCCACAGTTCCTTGTTTAACCAACCCGCAACCCTGGCCCAATGTCTATATGTACTCAACAACTAATTTGGTCAACAGTATTTACTTGACATGTCAAATAATCATTAAAAAAGTTAAACTCAAACTTGTCAAGCGGACTCATAGAATGTTCAATTGAACGACCTCTCCACATATTGGCTTTGAGGAATCAATTAAAGTTTTCATGAATTCGGAAACTAATTTTCGGTTTGACAGAGTCAGCCGTTCGGCCAACCAGGTAACTTCGTGACACCGACCAGGCCAAACTGTACTTTAATTAGTATCGGCACTTTTTAATTGAACCTGCTCTATAGAATTTAGGTAACTGCGACAGTTTTGTAATAACATAACTTTCGTTGCTGGTTCAGACATGTTTGAATTGAAATATTTTGGAACTTGTTGGTTACGTAACTATGTGTATATGTCTCGTTTGCATGTTTAAAATTTTCATTTATCACTCCCTTTTCCGCGTTGGGTTCGGGATTGACGCTATGTCGCGTTGATTTTGTAACCAAACCGTATTTGTAGAAACCAAACAATTTAACTTAATTTAAACGTCTCAAATAATAAAGGTGAAAAAAAGTTAAGCTCGTGATATGCGTAGGTTCCTATGTCTGCTAAAAAGAAGAGATAATTTTAATATATGTAATGGCTGGCAATACTTTTGTTAGCGAAGACCGGTACCCCACCTCAAGTTTACTATAAAAGGCGCGGTATACCCGCACTCTGGCAGTCCCCCCTTAATCCGACCGGATAAAACCATCGCCTTTGACGATGACGACAAGGCTGAATGTCTAGCCATCAGCCTAGAAGCCCAATGCTCCCCTAGCGCTCAACCAGTAGACCCAGCTCACCTCCTGAAGGTTGACGCAGAGGTCGAACGCAGAGCTTCCCTCCCACCCGTCGAAGACCCTGAAGATCCTCTGCCTCCCGTCACTCCAGACGAAGTGCAGGATATTATCAGAGGCCTCAAACCCAAAAAAGCTCCCGGTTCTGACGGCATCACCAACAAAGTGATCCGACTCCTCCCCGCCCACCTGATCATCCTACTGGCCACCATCTTCAATGGAGCCATGGGCAACAATATCTTCCCACAAACGTGGAAGGAAGCGACCGTTATAGGCATTCCTAAGCCCGGCAAGCCAAGATCTGAGCCTTCGAGCTATCGTCCCATCAGCTTGCTAAAAGTCCTCGGCAAGGTATATGAAAGGCTTATTTATAAGCGTCTCAGAGCCTTTGCCGAGAACAAGGGCCTCATCCCCGACGAACAATTCGGGTTCCGCTCTCGGCACTCCAGTGTCCAACAAGTCCTCCGCATCACCGAGCATATTCACGCAGGATTCCTACGTGGTATGAAGACAGGTGTTATTTACTTCGATATAGCGAAAGCCTTTGACAAAGTCTGGCACAACGGCTTAATATACAAGCTGTACCAACTCGGCGTGCCTGACCGTCTCGTGCTCATCCTGCGAGACTTCCTGTCAAACCGAACTTTCCGCTACAAGACCGAAGGAGCTGTCTCCCCCTCCCACCTCATCCGGGCCGGAGTCCCCCAGGGCTCCGTACTGGCCCCTCTGATCTTCACGCTATTCACCAGCGACATCCCCAAAAGTAAAAAGGCTCACCTCGCTCTCTTCGCAGACGACACAGCCATTTACTGCTCAGGAACCAACCCCAATCAAATAAAACTAAATCTCCAGACCGCTGTCAACGCTCTTGCTGACTGGTTTAAAAAATGGAGAATAGAAGTCAATCCCGAAAAGAGCCAAGCGGTACTCTACTCGAGACCGCCGCGCAAACCCACCCTTCCCCGACCAATCATCATGTCTGACAAGCCGATCCTTTGGGAAAAGCGAGCCAAATACTTAGGTGTTATCCTAGACGAACACCTCACCTTCGGAGAGCATATAAGGACGGTACGCTCGCGCGCCGCCTACGCTCTCTCTCGTCTCCACTCTCTCCTCAATCCGCGCAGCAAGCTGTCCCTCAAGTGCAAAATGCGCCTGTACACAGCCTGCATACGCCCCATCATGACATACGCCTGTGTAGTCTTCGCACACGCCAAGCCCAGTCATATCCATAGGATGCAGACACTCCAAAACCGCTTTCTTCGCAGAGCAACAACCGCCCCTTGGTTCGTCCGAAATGAGATCCTCCATCTAGATCTCAAAATCCCCACTATCCAGCATTTCATGAAACGCCTCTCCAAGCGTTTCTTTGACACAGCCGCTATACATCACAACCCTCTGGTTGTCGCGGCAGTAAATTACTCCCTCTCCAAAATTAGCAAGCTTCGCCGACCTAGGCATGCTCTCACCGACCCTGATGACCCCATTACCCTCCTCCAAGAGGCCAATAGGGCCACTAGTACAAAACACAAAAAACCGACCTACCGACCCCGCCGCCGAGGTCCGACGCGACGCGTTCAACGTAGTAATCGCCCCCCCCGTCCCTTGTCCGATGTAGGCCAGCCCGCGCCGCAGCTGAGCCAGTAAATATAAATTCCTAACTATGACCTCTGAGTTTGTTTCGGACGTTTCTTCTCAGAGCTAGTACTAGGAAACGCCGCGGTCATCAAACCGAAATAAAAATAAAAATTCGATCCAGCCGTCCCTTGCTGTTCTTCTAGCGACACCCTAAGCCGAGGTTCGTACCCCACAGGGGGTGCCCTTAGCGTGTAGTCGCTTAGCTTTTAGTAGCCCTGGCTGAAGGCTTTAAATTCACTTAAGGCAGCCACAGGATAGTCCGGTTAACTAGTACCGGCCTCTCAAGGTCAACTAGGAGATGCCATATTAAAAAAAAAAAAAGCACTCTGGCAGTTGTTCGACAAGCATCACTCGGAGCGGTAACGTCGTGCGAACTCTGTGAGACCTATATTTTCCATATTAATTAATAGCTGATGGCTATAGTTTGACATTTTATTGTGTACTCAGTGATTGTTATTCTGTTCCTATTTAAATTAATAAATTCTGGTTGTAACTTAAATGGATAATACACGAATATTGTAACATCTACCTCTCGGTTGGTTTCTTTTAATAAACACCACTGCTGATCTTTTAACAATCAGAAGTGTGATAAAGAACTACACTGCTCACATTTTTTCGTTATAAATCAAGGAACAGAATAACAGTCACTTACAGCCATTATTTTTGTACTTGTGTGGGTACTTGTGAGAGTGAGATCACTTGTACCTATACACTTTTAATAGCTTCACATTCAGTGGGTTTGTTGTTTAGTTTGTTGTTTAGACAGCAAACGTGGTCGTTGTAACAGTCGTTACGACAGTCGCGGTAAGCTTACATCGTGATTATAGTTATCATCACAATAGACAGTTAAGTGTCTAATAGTGTACGTAAATAAGTGAATCGTGTAGCGTGCGGGACGTCGCCGCCGTTTAGTTTTACTTTTGCCTAGTTGACTGAATTCGAACATATGTCACCGACTCTCAGACATAACTACCGTCGTTATTCGCGCTCATGTTCTAGTACACAGCGGCGGCTGTGTACTTTACGAGTATCGAAACGTGTATTTGAGCAAATTTCGTTGCATAAGTCTGACCGCTTGGTTAGGGACTAAAATTATTATTCAAATACAGAATAAGCAACGGTAACGAACCGTGTTGTGGAAAAATACCGCGGTTAGATCTCAACATTTTTATATTTCGAACTTTGATCCTACCTTACATAATATTGATGATTGGTGTGCAGAGATCGGTTGCGCTAAAGTTCTCAACAATCAATTAAAGTGATTATGAGTGCTTGTCGCGTATTGGTAATTGCTTGAAAGGTGACGCTCGATCGTGGTTAAGCCATGATGAATGGGTAACCAATGACCGATCGTGGAGTAACTTCAAGAAAGAATTTAAGTCATTGTGTCCACAAAAGATTAACTAAGCTCAAATACTTCATGAGCTCATGAACACTACGTCAGATAAATTTCTATCTTACACGAAGTATGCGCGTCAAGCACTACTAAAATAACACACGGTAAAAGAGTTAGACTAACAGCCAGTTTCTTCATCAACAACTAAAAGTATCAGTAAAAGTATTAACTTTTACTTGACTATTACTGATATTACAGCAAATGTGTTTCTTCATCAAAGTAACAGCTAAACTAAAAGTCAATAGGGTTACCACAAGACAAACATCGTAATTACCCCAAAAAAAACGTGGGGATCCTTTTTTGCTTATGACAACACGTAATATCCACTGTCAAGTAATGCCAAAAATGAATTGCCATTATATTCTTTAAAAAGGTTGACTACCTGAGCAGTGTTTTTGTTCAGCTTGCAGATGCAAAATATGTATAGAAATGTCTGGTATTTCACTTGATTATTGTACAATAATGTGTTAATAAGTAAATAAAACAATAACTTTGGAAAAAAATGCATTTATTTTATTAAAATGACGACTTTACGACTTTTGTACCAAAAATAAGTTGGTTCGTTCCTAAAATAGGTTGGTAAGAATATAGTTGATTCTATAAGTACCTATTGGTAATTGTGTTAAAGGCAAACTGAAAAATAAACTTACTTTGCAATGGTTGGCGTCAATTTATCTTGTAATAATAGGCTGAGGTATGTAACTGTTTCCTTTGAAATTATGTATTGGAACAGAAAATCAGCTTCGTCCCATAAAAAATGATCTTTGAGAATATTAAACTTTTTACGTCTACGCGTTAAATAACTAACGATAACTTCATCGTCTGATGAACTTAAACTTTCACTGGATGAAGTTCATCATAACATTTTAATACTAAACTAAACACCTATTTAAACTACAACTTTGTCAAAATTACAGTGACTTGACAGTGGCTTTTACTGCCGCTCAATGAGTAGTAAAAGTTAAAGGCAAAAGTTACAGTTAAACCATCAGTTAAAATTGTGAAGAAACGATTTGACCGTTACTTTTACTTTATGACGTTACTTTAGCTATTACTTTTGATGAAGAAACTGGCTGTAAATCTCAGATATATTTGGCATAAAGTAGGTAACAAGTGTATCATGATAAAAAGCGACCTCGCACGACAGCTCATTTAACAAGGAATGGATTACAAACCTTTATTAATCTTTAAAACTAAATTTAAAATCCAATATTATGATCGGTGGTTTTTAATCTCGTTAACGATAAATATTTATAGGAAAGGTATGTTTTGTCGATTATCCAGTCTAGTTGGGAACACATATTCTTTATTTTTGTTTTGCTTGCTTTACTTTTAATAATAAGTGTTCTTTTGTGTTCCCTTGGACGACAATGAGTCTGGAAAAAATTAAACTTAAATTTGAAATGGTGACTTCGAATGGTGACGAACGTGCCATAAAGAAGTTTTGCTGAAGTTAGGCAACAACTGGAGAATATTGTCTATTATATCACCTTTCCATTTCATCTTACCGAAGCTATCCAGTTTTGAAAAATGGATGTTTTACTTTTCAAAGTCAAAAAGTCTAAAGTCAAAGTATTTTATTTGTGAAACAGAGGTAATATGGTACATACATCTATGTTTTGCCTTGTAAGGCGTACAGATTATTTAAGAACAATATTAGTCATTTAAATTAACAATTGAACATTTCTTTACCTTAAACTATTATCATCTAAAAACTCATTGATAGAATAGTAACTAACTAACTTTTCGTAGTCTCTTTTGGCGTTAATTTATGGGTATCTTTATGTACATAATTATATTTCCTCAACATTCCATATATGGATCTTGTAGATATACCAGTAAACTCGGAAGTCGTTTTTATCATAGCTGAGTTCGCGCGGTATTCGTTCTCAGGTCATTTTTAATACTCTTAATTACACTACATATTTCTAATATTCTTAAATACGTTTAGTATTTATGCCCCTCTCGCCAACAGACAAATTTGTCGGTTTTCTCCTTTTGACTGAAGAATGCAATGATTGCTGGACACATAACCAAGAATTTAAATGTTACCAGTACTGCCCAGTACTTATAAAATACAAAACTTAAAATGAAACAGTTACACATATTTTTCCTCACTACTCCCAACCCAGTACAACAATAGGACCGATCAGTTCAAAGACTTGTTCCGGGTATTGTAATACAAGCTCTACTAGCACGGACGTAAGGTACATTTTGATCCGTTACGAGTACGCCTAGCTTCGGTAGGCTGATTAAGGTCACGTGCCGTGTAAGGTATGATGAACATTAGCGCGTTGTTATTAGGCTTGAATTTGCTAATTTGCAGTCACAGAATGAAATCTCTGTAGGTAGGTATTTATTTTGTGACTTAACGTAAACGATATTGATAGCATAGCTTTTAATCTTAAAATATATGTTAAAATATGGATATTACTACTTCCAAGGAAATTTCCACGAATAATAATTACGTTAGTACTGCTGTAATTTACAAAGGTCATTAATCAATCGATCAGCTGAAATTCCGGGCATACCGGTTGACATCCTTATAGATGGCGGTGCACTTAATGTATCTTTGATTTCGTCGCTGACTGTAAATTATTTCTCTGATTCGCGTAAGCCAATTAATTGTTTTTATGAAAGAAATATGACTGAAAATTAGGCCGAGTAATGGATAGGCCGAGTTGTGGATAAGTGAAGGCCTTGACTGAATTAGCCTTTCCGCAGAATTTAAAGCGCAACAAGGATTCTCCAAACCACTTCAATAAGTGGCGAGTTATTTTAACACCCCGATTTAGTGGTGTTCGTGCCCCCATATTGTAGCACTGATACCATTATTACTGTGCACCGATATTGGGATACTTGTTTGGCCATACATGGTGGAACTTTTATTTTAAATGCCTCGACATTATGATTATCTGTAACCCCGATAGTGGTTGCCAGATGATGTTGTTGTTTCAGTAATGATTGAGGTCCAGAAATATTTCATTAGTGATTCAATTTACAAACTGCTGCCCACTTTTGTGCATTTGCTAGTAGATTCATTAGGTGTCATGTTTTTATAATTTAGATGCGTTCTCTAAATTCTTTCTGTGGGCGTATGGAGTGCAACCATCGTCAGGAAAAGTGGCCGAGTGTTATGTGGAAACCGCAGTTGATTCTAAATATCTCAAAACACAGAACGGCTCAGTATTTAGCACCAAGCCTATTGATGGGTATTGATGTTGTGACACCACTTATTCGTACCTTAGTGTGTGAGTGGCCTTTGAAGGTTGTAGCCCTAACCGGAAAGCCCTTCGCGAAATGAGTCGTCAAAGAATATCTGAACGTCTTCATTCAAAAGAAGGACAACAGGATACCAGTTCTAGTAGCGATGGTTCCGTTTGACTAAAACAAGTACATGGTACCTACTTAATTATAATTATCAATAATCACATACATTAACCTACATGTCAACTTACAGCTTAGACGCCGCCAGTTTAGGTTGAAGAGATACGCATTGAAAACTATTGCGGATATTCCCCTAGCGAGGACGGTATGCAACAATTTTATAAGAGTAATAACTTCAGCTTCGGCGTGCAGTGAGTAATTTTATTTATTTATTAACAAAAGTACACCAACTGCTTCTGTATATAAATTAACAAATACAGTTGTTATGAGTAAAAGGCTTATACAGTTGCCAATACCGGGTGAACCAACATTCACGAACATAAGTGGTAAGTTAAACTAAATAAATGCTAGTACTAATATTGAGTGGAAATAAACTATAAAAAGATAATAATATTAAAATAGAGTAATAGTATTATGACATCAACCCCAAGTGTGGTGAAATAAAATCGAGTCTCCTAGAGTAGACAGTTAATCATTATGCTCAACCCCAACAATGATTGAGCCCTATTGTTTAATTCTGTTTATAATCTACATTCTTGTTTTTCTTTTAATATCGTCTATATAAATAAAAATCCGACCACAAAATGATGCATGCTGTGGCAACCTATAATTAAGTCTGCACTCAACTTGGGATTTTATATTATTGTAATATACAAATATAATAATTATCCCCTAGTGTGGATATGCATAATAACTCCCTAAAATAATTATCCCCTAGCGTGGATATGCATAATAACTCCCTAAAATAATTATCCCCTAGTGTGGATATGCATAAATATACAAATATAATAATTATCCCCTAGTGTGGATATGCATAATAACTCCCTAAAATAATTATCCCCTAGTGTGGATATGCATAAATATACAAATATAATAATTATCCCCTAGTGTGGATATGCATAAATATACAAATATAATAATTATCCCCTAGTGTGGATATGCATAATAACTCCCTAAAATAATTATCCCCTAGTGTGGATATGCATAAATATACAAATATAATAATTATCCCCTAGTGTGGATATGCATAATAACTCCCTAAAATAATTATCCCCTAGTGTGGATATGCATAAATATACAAATATAATAATTATCCCCTAGTGTGGATATCCATAATAACTCCCTAATGGTGTGGTCGTGTGCTAATTTATTAAAAACATTATAGGTAATATTTATTCAACCCCAAGTGTGGTTTGAATATAATGAGCCCCAAGTGTGGTTCCAACATAATGAGCCCCAAGTGTGGTTCCAACGTAATGAGCCCCAAGTGTGGTTCCAACGTAATGAGCCCCAAGTGTGGTTCCAACGTAATGAGCCCCAAGTGTGGTTCCAACGTAATGAGCCCCAAGTGTGGTTCCAACGTAATGAGCCCCAAGTGTGGTTCCAACGTAATGAGCCCCAAGTGTGGTTCCAACGTAATGAGCCCCAAGTGTGGTTCCAACGTAATGAGCCCCAAGTGTGGTTCCAACGTAATGAGCCTCCAACGTAATGAGCCCCAAGTGTGGTTCCAACGTAATGAGCCCCAAGTGTGGTTCCAACGTAATGAGCCCCAAGTGTGGTTCCAACGTAATGAGCCCCAAGTGTGGTTACAACGTAATGAGCCCCAAGTGTGGTTACAACATTTAGCCCCAAGTGTGGTTTAAACATAATGAGCCCCAAGTGTGGTTCGAACTTATTAAGCCCCAAGTGTGGTTTGAACATAATAAGCCCCTAGTGTGGTTTGAACATAATGAGCCCCAAGTGTGGTTCGAATATAATAAGCCCCAAGTGTGGTTTGAACATAATAAGCCCCAAGTGTGGTTTGAACATAATAAGCCCCAAGTGTGGTTTGAACATAATGAGCCCCAAGTGTGGTTCTAACATAATAAGCCCCAAGTGTGGTTCGAACATAATAAGCCCCAAGTGTGGTTTGAACATAATAAGCCCCAAGTGTGGTTTAAACATAATAAGCCCCAAGTGTGGTTTAAACATAATAAGCCCCAAGTGTGGTTTGAACATAATAAGCCCCTAGTGTGGCTAAAGAAGAAAGATAAGTATTTGCCCCTTGTGTGGTAATGTATTCTATTCACAAGCAATTATTCTATCAGTATTGAAACATTTACCTGAATTAAAGAAATATATATATATATATACAACGTGTAACATAAAGGGTATATACATAACAAAGGCATGGCATCTTTACATGATATCAAACGATATTGGAAGGGTTTTTTAATCCTATCTCTTTATGTTAGGAAGTTATGAAGAAAAACAACGCCTGTGATAGGCTACTATCATACTAGTCGCACAGAGATATTGAAGACATTTATCGGATTTTGGCAAGTAACGTGACGGGTAACGAGTAGTTATTAACGTATGTAGTGTGCTGCCACGTTTGTTATGATTTGATTTTAAGAAACACACGAAACCTAAAATTTGGTACCCATTTTTTGAGTATTTTATTTTGAGTTGAAACCCTTCCGAGATTGTTTGATATCATCTAAAGATGCCATGCCCTTGGTATGTATATACCCTTTTTGTTACACGTTGTATATATTCAAGTAATTAAACTAATAAACAATTTCAATTCAATTTTAGCAATGTTTAGCCGTATTTTTTAATTCAGTAAGAGAGGTTACAGAACCAAATGTACTTTGCTTTAAGTTAAAGTGTGATTGATATCGATTAACTTTGATTGCTAGTATTTTTTTTTTGTAGTGAAAAGTTCATTATTGAGTTCTTGAATTATCTATTGTATAATATTGTGTGTGTAATATTTTTTATGTTAATAGGTATATTTGCTGTCATAGTCCACCTGTATGAGGACATACAGCAAGAACGAATGGCCGATCGGTGTTGGGGATGAGGACATCCCCAGGGCAGAATGGCCGCCTGTTAGCGAAGACCGGTACCCCACCTCAAGTTTACTATAAAAGGCGCGGTATACCCGCACTCTGGCAGTTGTTCGACAAGCATCACTCGGAGCGGTAACGTCGTGCGAACTCTGTGAGACCTATATTTTCCATATTAATTAATAGCTGATGGCTATAGTTTGACATTTTATTGTGTACTCAGTGATTGTTATTCTGTTCCTATTTAAATTAATAAATTCTGGTTGTAACTTAAATGGATAATACACGAATATTGTAACATCTACCTCTCGGTTGGTTTCTTTTAATAAACACCACTGCTGATCTTTTAACACTTTGACAATTGTGAAAATATTTCTGTTTATCCCTCTTATTAATAGTCATATTCTATTAATTTATTACATATCTTTTTACTAATATATAAAGCTGAAGAGTTTGTTTGTTTGAACGCGGTAATCTCAGGAACTACTTACTGGTCCCATTTTAATAATGGGCTATCTAACGCAAAAAATCTTTTTGCGTTAGATAGCCCATTATTCCAGGAAGGCTTTAGGCTATATAACATCACCTTGCGACCGATAGGAGCGGAGCATAACTAAACCACGCGATGGAAGTCACTGGCGGCCGCCAGTGTATTCATAAATAGATGTTGGTTACTCTTGCACGCAATAACTACTGTTCGAATTTGGATGAAATTTGGCACACAGATCAGGTAATATCGCAAGGCGCAGCTAGTCTCTATATTTGGTGGATCTAGAGCTATGCAAAACTGTATTCCACCTTCTATCTCCTGTGTTCTCCCCTGTGTCCAAAACATGCAGTCAAACTGCCACCGGCGACGACATAGAAGTGCCAAAGAATTGGAGCAGCAAAGAAGATTATCTACCAAAGCTTTAAACTTTGAAATTACACACGACTTTCAGTATAGTCTGAAACCTAGCCATTCAAAGTGATAAAACCAATACACTTTCAGGTCAAATAAAAACACATACCCAAAAGTAATTCAAGTTCCCGCAACACTGTGAACAACATAATTTATGAAAGATCTTGAAACGAGCTGTAATACTGTATTTACTATTCAATTTCATTTTATCCGAATATTTGACGCGATTCTGCAAACATTGATGCCGATTTATTGAGTCGGAAAGCGTGGAATTGATTCTCTTTATCATAAAATAAAGCGAAGATAAAAATATACCGAGAATGCAATACAGAACTAAATTATCTTCTCAATGGCGGGTCAAGTGAATCTCATATTTCTGTTGTTTTGTTTCAATTAAAATCGCGGAGTAGTTCGTTGAGGCCAACAAATACGACTAATTATGAACTTGCTCCTTTGTTCCAATGAGAAAACTTTGTCTCTTTCAACTTTTGAATTATTTGTCACGCTTTATTAATAACATGCTACAATGTTCCCGGAAATTTAAAATGTCTGATGGAAAATTAACCTTTTCGCTGGAACGCGTCAAAACAATTTCTGTGTAAAAATTATATCTCTTTCACAAAAATGACTAACGGGCTACTCCTGCTTACTAAGTGGAAAATTGACACAAAAGTTAAAATGTTTGTATAACCGTTTTCTATGCTTACTTTGAAGTACGTTTTAATTGTAAAAAAGTTGTTTTTCGGAATCCTATATTTTATTTTGTTCGTAGAAACTATTTTAAGATTTATTCCGTAAAGTTTTATTTAAATGAAACTTCTTTATTAGATTACGAGAGATATTTATTACCAATGCATCACACTTCTCTGTTATACGCCAGCTCCCATCATCATCACAATCTTTTCATAGCAAAAGCTTTCTAATCGACGTATTAGCAACAGCAACTAAAAAAAATCATCACACTTTTATGTTACGCGCCATCTTGGTTTCTTATCAAATTTCAGTTGTGACGTAAAAGTATTACATATTTGAATTAGGAAGTGATAAAATAAAAAGACTTGTTCAAATTCATGTGAATTTATCCTGAAAGTAATTATGTATATTTTTCTTTTGTTAAATTCAACACGTCGGAGTGATTTTGGTATTTATTTGAGGTTAACCTCATTTTTTGGTCACTCTATTAATATAAATCTATTAAAATTATTAATAATTATGACTCTCAGTCTGGTAAAAATGCTCCTTTTCTGAATAATTAAGATAAGATACATACGTACATAGAGCAGCGGTGGTCTAGTGGTATAAGCCGCAATTTTCAAGTTGTAGGTCGAACCCCATCAGGCGCTTTATCTCATCAGCGCTACTCCCAAAAGGGTGAAGGAAAACATCGTGAAGAAACCAGCATGTTCTAGAGCCAAAAACTTCGAAGACATGTAACATCTACCAACCCGCATTGGGCCAGCGTGGTAGATTACGGCCCACTCCCTCTAACCGAGAGGAAGTCTATGTCCCAAACAGTAGGGACATTATAGACTACTAGCTTTCCGCCCGCGGCTTCGCCCGCGTGGAGTTCGGTTATATCGCGCTTTTTAGATTTCCCTCGGGAGCTTCAATTTTTTCCGGGATAAAAGGTAGCCTATGTTCTTTCTCAGGGTCTAAAGATTGTCTGTGCCAAATTTCATCAATATCGGTTGAGAGGTTTAAGCGGGAAAGCGTAACAGACAGACAGACAGACAGAGTTACTTTCGCATTTATAATATTAGTATGGATGTTATCTATGATACATACATACTACATATATTTATGAACTGCCAGAAACGATCATGAATCATTATTTATTAAACATAACATGTATACCGTTTATCGTAATGTCAAATTCGCGGAACAACATTTGATACAAGACACGGATAAATCAAATAGAGTGTTCAGACTCCAAATAGATGGACAAACTAAAGTTCATTGATTCGTCAAACGTCAAAAGATACAGAACACTGATAGTGGAACGGAACCCTTTAGAAATCACACAGAAAGAGACTAGCAGATAGTGTGGGAAGAGATGTAGGGTAGAGGTAGACTATTGTTAGGCATAACGGTCGGATATCACGGAAACACCTGTCAGTGTCGCAAGGCAGCCTGTTCTGATAAATGTGTATTATGCCTTACACCCTACTGCTCCAGATATTACTTACGATGCTTTCATGAAACAACAGCTGATATACGTGACCACAATCTTTGCTTCGGTTTCCTAACTAACTTTAAAACGGGGGCCTGATATAGACGTGTCTGTGGTATGTTCCGTCATAGTTCCGTGACGAAGGTTTCAGGCGCTTGCTCGTGATGAAGGATATGGTAACTCGTGTGTACCTACTGATATTGAGTTTGTGTAGAGCTTTATTGATGTGCCTGAGGTGAAACATGATAGTAAACATTTGTTTAATATGGATTTGTGTACATACTTTATGTGTGATAATGTATTTTATATTTATATTATATTTTTATTATTGAGTAGTCGTGGTGGCCTAGTGGTTAAAACACCAGCCTCTCAAGTATGAGTGTGCGGGTTCGATTCCAGGTTAGGCAAGTACCAATGTAACTTTTCTAAAGTTATATGTTCTTTCTAAGTATATCTTGGACACCAATGACTGAAGGTGAAGGAAAACATCTTGAGGAAACCTGGACTTTATCGCCAACCCGCATTGAGCAAATGTGGTGATTACGCTCAATCCTTCTCTGTATGAGAGGAGACCCGTGCCCAGCAGTGGGACGATAAATGGTTGATGATGAATGTATTTTATTATTTTCGATCTATAAAAAATAAATGAACCAAAATAACATATCGCATATTTCTAAGCACAAAGCATGTAGTATAATCATTCTGAGTATCTAATACTATTTTTGCATAAAACAGCATGACTAGGGTTTTAGTGTGACATTTAGAACTTCAGAATTTCTCCATTAAATACATTACTAGATTAACGAAACGAAAGAGTATTGGAAAAAAGAACTTAATTTAGATATAATCAAAATATCTGCTGATGACAGCCAAAATGACACCTCAAAAGATTTAGTAAATTAATTATACAGAGACGGAATTTGTGACACAAAGCAAATGAAAAAGTAAAAATTACAATCAAATTATCATTCCTTTTCTTTGGGTTTTTCGAACCTGGGCGAGGTTTGTAGTGTAAATAATACGTTGGAGCTTAAATCTATCGAGTTTCTAGTAAAGTTATATTTCACGAAGGCCCAGTGATTCTCTTGGGACGCTATAGGGAGGCCCATTCTTATTTCTTAGTGGACCACAAAGCAATATACATGATGCTTTCTAACCTCGCGTAATTTGTTACAGTCACATAAGGAAAATGTGTTATTTATTGCGGTGTTAATGGAGTGCTAGTAATACACTTTATTTTTACAAGAGGTTAAAAAAATAGCGAGCAAATTTTGTGTTCTGGGAAAAATGTAGGTTTATTAATATTAAATGATTTTTTTCTGTTAAAGTTGTTTTTATTTTTTCAATTTAGCCTCTTAAACACATGGAGCTGTTTACTGATAACTTTTAATAGTTATTTGTTATACAAGAGTGCAAAGTTGCTTTTTAACCGCGTGTTCAATTTTGATGACCGAGCAAGCGAAGGATTCTAAAATTGAATCACGAGCGCAGCGAGTGATTCAAAATTAGAATCCTGAGCGTTAGCAAGGGAATCAAAAGGACACGAGGTGAAAAATCTTTGCACTCGAGTGCAACACGTAACTTTTCATTCCACCTCAGCGAGGAAATGACTAAATGCAATAAAAAAATGTTTACAATCACAAGATAGGTACACTTTTATTTCAGTTTAGGTATTAATTACTACATTATGACAGGTAAGTATTACAGAATAATCTTTAAATTATAATAAAATAATACTAAAGTATAATTAAGAAAATTTTAAAGTAACGTTGCAACAGTTATTTAAATTGAGTGTAATATTTTTGTTTGGTACTGTAATATTGGTGTTAGTCACTTGTGTACTGTTTTTCGGTAAACTGTCTGTCATACTTAATAGTTGTACCGATTCATCGGATTCCCTTGGCGTGAATGTTGGAGAGAGAGGGAGATGGTTAGGTGTTTCATAACGGCTTATTTTTGATGTAGAAGGGCCAGTCCAAGTTTCCGATTGAGGCTCTTTCAGTGTAATGGCTCCTACGATGCCTTCACATATTTTAGACTTATTTTGGATGGAATCCTCTATGTATCCCTCTACAACTGCATTGGTCTTCCAGCCTCCGTGGCGCTTAAGGGACAGGAGATCAGCTCCGGAATCAGCCAAAAGTGTGGCTGAAGTTCGTCGGAAACAATGACCCGTGTACAACAGGGGTTCTGGAAGTTCAAGAAATGTTGCTATTTCTCGTGGGATACTGCCAATTTTATTAGTACCCATAGGCTGTCTAACACACTTTCCATTGCGATACTGTAGAAAAAAACGATTGATTGGAGTGTTAGGCGGCGTAAGGCTTGATATTTCTCAACAATCGTTACGTATTCCTTGCGAATGACAAAGTTGCGGTCTCTTTTTGTCTTTGTATTAGGTAAATTAATTAATAGTAAGTCATCTGAATGTTTCTCAATGTTTTTGACATTGTGTTAGTTCATTAGTTCGACATGCTCCGTTTATTCCAATAATAAGAACAACCTGCAATGTAAAGAGTATTGTAGTAGATAAATGAATAAAATTTATATGAACGCCTAATTATGCCTATCAACATTTACTAAGTATACTATTCAATTGAGATTAATATATGTACTTAAGTAGATACTGAATGTGCAACTGACTTACTTTTGCCGCCAAATATACGGAATCGGGTGCTTCGTTAAGAAACTTTTCAATATCAGATACTGTGAAAACCTTCGATTTTTTTGGATGATGACCAGATGAGGCTCTTTTTAAAAATGCTACTAATTTAGGATAGGTATCGATATGTATGTCTTTTTTCATCTTTATTGTTACTTTTAGCATCGAATACGTACTCCATAGAGTGCTTGCTTTCTTGTTCTCGGATAATTCTATAAAATATGCCAGCAAAACGTTTTCTGAGAAAGTTTTGGCTCCTTTTGCTAGTCGCCACGTGTTGAACATATCGTACTGTTTTAAATACTTCTGGCGTGATTGTTGAGGTAGAAAGCTCATTTGCGCATTATTACCTAACAGTTTCAGTCAATTCTGTTGGCGTCAAACAAACTTCCTCGTCGCTAGAATCACTCATTTTAGTTTTTCACTTGTTTTCAAGTTTCTTTTTTTTAATATAAGGTTTAACAATGACGTTCACGTCATTGTTAAATCTAAAATGCCGCGTAAAGAACCGCGTACAAAGAAAATTGAAAAAAGAACACCAAGAAGGTTCCGAGTCTGAGTTTTTAACAAATTAAAAAAAAGTTGTATGATATATTCGGCACCATAGAGGTAACAGTAAATAGGTTTAATGTTTTTTTTAAATTTACAAACTTAGTGCACACGATGTTCTAAATTCAATTTACTTTATCCTCTAGAGAATAAAAACGGCTTTTCCAGTCAGATATTGAAGATTAAAAATAC
The DNA here is from genome assembly GCA_017933935.1 of Sesamia nonagrioides. Lineage (NCBI taxonomy): Eukaryota > Metazoa > Arthropoda > Insecta > Lepidoptera > Noctuidae > Sesamia > Sesamia nonagrioides. The sequence continues at coordinate 3,978,125 of JADWQK010002063.1, forward strand.
TTTTTCCGAGATGGTGGGATGAAAAATATATTACTGGCTGGATACAACTGAATAATCAAAATTTTGTTTTTTGTTTTAATTCAGCTTAGTAAACACACTGAGCTGCTAACTAATAACTTTTTAAAGTATTTTTCTGGCTGGATACAACTAAATTTTGATCATTAATGTTGGAAAACTTATTGGGACAATGTCTTGAAAAACGTTTCGAGTAGGCACTTATGTCAATGGATAAGAATAGGGGAAGTCCAAAGAAATGATGAATGGACAGTGTGAATTATGATATGGTTCAAAAGGGGAGACTGCCATGATGATGGATAATGGACAAGTATGGAAGGAAAAACATGTGTTGACCCGTTGCGTAACACACTATCAGTAGCAATAGGTTTCATTTTGACAGTTCAACGATATTCTTTGCTTTATTTGCGTAGTTCAGCAGACACCTTTTCCGAACATATGGAGCAGTGGGTTAGCAACAGGCTTCAAAATTATTCTAATTGATAGGAATAGTGTGTTACGCAATTAGGGTGCCGACCCCAAATAAACTAAGTTAAGGCCAGGAGAATGTTGATGACTGTTGGAAGACTGAAATGTTTAAGCGCAACACACACAGCGGACGGGTGCGGGTCGGGCACGGGGCGGGCGCGGGTCTTTTCTGTATAATTATACTAGCTTTCCGCCCGCGGCTTCGCCCGCGTGGAGTTCGGTTATATCGCGCTTTTTAGATTTCCCTCGGGAACATCAAATTTTTCCGGGATAAAAGGTAGCCTATGTTTTTTCTCAGGGTCTAAAGATTGTCTGTGTCAAATTTCATTAAAATCGGTTGAGAGGTTTAAGCGGGAAAGCGTAACAGACAGACAGACAGACAGACAGACAGACAGACAGACCGACAGACAGACAGACAGACAGACAGAGTTACTTTCGCATTTATAATATTAGTATGGATGGACAACAACACACAGAACGCGTGCGCGGGTCGGGCGCAGGTCGGGCGCGGGTCGGGTGACGTCCATCTAATAAACAGAATAGACTCGCGCCCGACCCGCGCCCGACCCGCACCCATATATATAGTAGATGTGATAGCTATTTTAATGTTTACCTAACTATACGATACCTATACAACGTTATTTTTTCTTTATACAAAACCTGAATACAGTTTGTTCAGAATAAGTAACTAAATCAATTCCAATAATTTTTACACCATGTTATATTTATTCTCAAATACATTTAGAAATTGTTGCAGTGTGAAAACCGAGCGCGCTATGCAGCTTACGGTTACGCGCGCCCGCGCAACAGCTGACGCAGGAGGTCAACTCACCGCTCACCCGCCCAAGCGGCGCTTTGACCATATTGTTGAAGGGACAACCAAGTAAGATAACAAGCTCATAAATTTGTGGTTTTTCATGATATCTTTTTGAAGTTTTGTATATAGATTCTTTACTTAAAAATAGGTACTGGACACGTGTTTAAGGTTTCGCATAAATAAAAATTAATGTTGTATACGTATTTAATTTATATTTTGCATATTTTTCTTCCCATCTCAAAAGCCTGTAAGTTTATTGTAAAATGCATATATTAGCATCTGAAAGAGCTATTTTCTTAAGCCTTTTTTAAGGTACAACAAATTTGTATTTGTCTCTAGTGTTTATTAAGGCCACGTGAAAGATTTTCTTGAATATACTGAGACGATACAGAATAGTCATAGATTACTCTTGCTTCAAGTTACCACGCTTGGAGCAAGAGCAATTTCTTGCAGTTTAACACATCTAAGTGTGCAATCTTAAATTTCTCGCGGGCGCATACACTCAACAATGTATATACATAATTGTTGAGTGTATCCGCCCACGAGAAATTTCACTTACACTCTAGATATGTCGATGGATAGGGTCACTGAAGTGAGAGACTTAGAAGTGTGTACGAGACTTACGTCTCGTGATCATATAGTTCAAGTATGCAAAAAGGCATAAAGAAATCTAGGATTTGCGCTTAGAATGGTTAAAGGCAAATAAAGCTAGAAGCCAACTAAAATCTGATGAAGCCGTACGGAGGACGGGTCTGAGCAATTGTGTTGCGATATGTGCCGGGTACGATGCACTAAATGTTATTGTGTCGGGGTTTGGTCGTGGAGGGTCTCCAGATCAATCTCCCTCTGGCGCAGCATCGTTGTTCGTGCTGTTGGGTTTAACATTGCATCACCTCGCTCAACTGCCGTCTTCTTTCCTATTCACAAGTTTTTTTAAGTGAATAGGCTTAATTAGCTAGCGCGCTTTACCATCAATGATTGCATTACTGCTTACCATCAGGCGGGACATAAAAGTAAATGTGAAGCGCGTGATCTGGGCGCCACATGACACTAAGTAGGTGTAGCCACATTTTGTAATGAATACATTAAGTACAAATATATGAGAAATACCGGATATGAAATTCATTTTACCAATTGATATATTCAACTCTATTTGTCTTGGGTATGGTCGAATATGAACTGAAGTTCAGGAGGTACTCACATCAGTGACTTATTATAGCCTTAAGGTACATAATTAGAGGAGGAAGATACACAATGCAGATGTATTGCGAAGGATGGAGCTAGTCCTGCCAGACTGGTATGTGGGTAGACGTCATCAGCCGTGGTTGGTAGCAGAGCTGTGTACGCGCACTAGCTTGCTGCGCGAGGCGCCGTTCATAAGAACTCTGATATCTTGTACAGACGACACCAGGTGAAACTGCCCGCAACTTTCAGATATTCCTCATCAACTTTGAGCCTTCATGCTTTAGAGATAAAGTTATAAATCGGATTAAGAAATCTGACAGATTGTCGTAGCTTGATGTATAACTGTCGACTATGGGAGAATTTACTAGAATAGCTTCTAATAGAATTTACTGTGGTAAAAACAGTTACACAGCTATTTAAATTTAAAGCGTGATAAAATATCACATTGGTAAATAATTGCATTTTTATCAAGTACTAGCTTTCGCCTGCGGCTTCGCCCGCGTAGAATTCGGTTATATCGCGCTTTTTAGATTTCCCTCGGGAATATCAAATTTCTCAATAAAAGGTAGCCTATGTCCTTTCTCAGGGTCTAAAGATTGTCTGTGCCAAATGTAATCAAAGGTCGGTAGGTTAGGGGTTTTTTCGCCTTTATAATACCTATTAGTATGGATTTTTGTAAAAAAAATCTCTATACTGTGAGTGTCTGAAGATAGACAGCATTGCGGAAAGATGGCAAGATGATATGGACGCGTACCGCGAGGGATGGTTCGAGTTGGTGTAGGAAAATAGTTCCTGGAAGGATTTTGGAAAACCTTTTCGCAGCAGTGACAGGGCTAATTAAAAATACATAATTTGTATATTTTATTTATTATAAGCGATTCGATTCATAATCTTTTTGGAATGTTTGTGGAAGAATATTATAGAAGTGTAATATCAGACATTTTGAACTGTTTTATAAGCCCACATAAAAGTCGTGATAAATTCCATTATTATAATAAGAAGTTGGCAACTCCGATATAAACGAACAACAATATTAAATTACTAGATGCAGTCAGTAGTACGGCTCCGTCTTCAAACGGAATGAAAAATACCCAATGTTCTTTAGGTTTCCAGTTACCTTTGTCGCCTTTCATCAAATTCAACTTGGCAGTTCCAAAGCGAAAAACTTGCCTACGCCTCTTCTGTTTGATGTTACTTTTGAAATATCAGCAATTATAATGGATATTTATTACTATACAAGTTTTGTGCCTGATGGAAAAAAATAAAGAAATATTTCCTTCCCTATTTACTCCATTAGGAGATGAATATTCGAAATTCCTTACTTAGTGTCTAGTTACACAAAGAAGTCTTGTACAAAATTCAAAACTTCTAGACCAGTAGGGTAATTGCGTAACACATTATCAGTAGAGATGGGTTTGATTTTGACAGTTCAACAACAATCATTGCGTTATTTACGTTGTTAAGCAGACAAGTTTTCGAATATAAGGAGCAATGAACAGCAAAAAGCTTCAAAATTATTCCATCTGATAATAATTGGACTTCGAGGAGAGTTTTTGGCGGGAAGCTAAGATGAGTGCCCCACTCATTTTTCATTGGACTTTTAAATTATCTATAGCGTCGTTTACTAAATAAAAACGCATGATTTATGTAGTAAAAAGTGCATTCAGTGAATAATTCATAAAGAACAGTGAAATATTGTAGCATAGTGGCCACATTATGGCTTTGTACCAAAACTTCCTCCTAGTGTCAGTTCACGCGAGAAACGAAAGGAGATAGGTTTAGTTAGGATAAGTTTAGGATAAGTTAGGATAAGTTACAAAAGAAGACAAGATATAATTAAGACTTGGCTTAAAGGTCTTAGAAACCAGGCCATAAAATCCCCAAAAAAAAATGATAATAATTGTGTGTTATAGTACATTACGATATTAGTGCGTAATGATGGTTATAACATGCGAGGCGGAATTTCAGCCCGAGCCGAAGGCGAGGGTGTAATTGAGCCGAGCATGTTATAACCAATACGCACGTATATCGTACGACATTTTTTAACACACTTGCGAGGAAACAGAAAAAAAGATATTCAGAATACAAGTACAAAGAAAAGAAAATTTGAGAAAAATGGCGCGAGGTTTATTTTCTGCCGTAGCTGCGTGAAAATGTTGGCAAAGATGCTAGAGCATGCAGTCAAGTTTTTAAATTACCGAATAAACTGTTTTTTTTTACAAATACTCATTTAAATACAAACAAATACAAATTTGTTTATTTCAAATAGGACATCAGTTATTTTAAATAAACTCAATCTGTGAATGCACACTGTTGCTTTCCCGCCATTAGTATTATTATTTGCCATTTCAAATATGGAACAGCGCGCTGCTCACTGGCTAGAGCCACGCGGCGGCGATCAGTTCCATAATTATTTGAAATGACAAATAATGCTGTTATGGAATTTGTATGGACTATAACTTAACTATTTGCTTTGATAACACACGCGTTTGTTATGGCCCGCTTTACATATTTAAAACCGATGGAATTACATCAGCTTTACGAGCAAGGGTGTTAAAAAACAATTAGGGTGCAGGGTTAGTCTGTGTGTTGTCTATAAGTGAAAGTAGACAATTGTGTTAAAATATAATATACTAGCTGCTACCCGCGGCTCTGTCCGCGTTTGATATAAAATAAGCGGCTGTTAAAATAATGGGAGCAATATGTACGTCCGTATTTTTTGTTACTGCTCTGCTCTTATTGGTCATAGCGCAATGTTATATAGCCTATGTACTTTCTCAGGCTCTAGACTATCTGTGTACCAAATTTTATTACAATTGGTTCAGTAGTTTTGGTGTGAAAGCCGGACAGACAGACAGAGATACTTTTGCATTTATAATATTAGTATGGATTTTTTTATTAAAGAGATCGTTGTAGAGTATCTCGAGAAAGTCATACGTCTAGTTATGCACATGTTTCGGATGCTTAAATATACATTACAAGATACTCTTAAGTGGTTACAGAAACACAAATAATAATAGATTTCGAAGTTAAAACCGAATCATTGAGTTAAATATTTAACTATACTCTCATGAGCACCAAATTAGTTATGTAAATTCTTTGAGCTCAGCGTATTATTACCGCATCCTTTTAGGGTCTAATAAATAAACATGAACCCGATGGAGCCCACGGGAAACCAATTTGATCTGATATCCACTAAATGCTAATTTAATTTTGAAGATCTACCGAGCCAAAACATGAAATTTTCTGTGAAAATTTCCTCTTTTATATTATAAACTCGAGTGACGTCGATTTGCCCTTATATTTTAAGTTATAAATTGGCTCACGTAAATTCTGTTATTTGAAATATTTGAGATTGCAAAGAGTTATTTTGTAATATTTATAATGTTTCAGAATACACTAATGTTTAAGGATTTTATGGTAAATCTAGCTTAAATATTTGTGATATTGGAAATTGATTCGGATCTAAAGACAAATAATGAGATGAGTGGGTGTAGAAGATTTATTTTAGTATAGAATTTCTAGATAAACTTTAAAATGCTTACTAATATTATAAATCGGAAAGTGAGTTTCTTTGTTCCGCTTTCACGCCGCAACTACTGAACTGATTGCTTTGAAATTTTGCAGACGTAAAGTTAGAAGTCCGGAATAAATAATAAGGTACTTTTTATCCCTAAAAATTTGATATGTTTTTATTATAAAAGGCGAAGCCACGGGCGGAAAGCTAGTTATATATAAAGTCAAAAGTTCGTTAATTGATATTACCTTTTGACATTCCAGCTTGTCTTGACTATTGTTTTGACTTCTTTAAATTAGGTAGCTATGCTTATCCTATGCAAATTTTCATTCAACAGATAAATTTAATTCGAGGAGTATAATTGATCTTTTCTGAGTTTTGTATGTATACACTGTCAAAGTTATTTCGTGAATAAAGATATCAGATGATTGAAAAATCAGTTCTGGGCCAATTTTTGTTCCGTAGTTAAACTTAATCAATTTTTAAAGTTAGTAAATACCCGTATTTTTTTGTTAGATGTGTTTTTTGATCGAGTTTTATTTGAACTAAATTTAAGCTCAGTGCATCCTTTTTATATTTCATTAAGAAAGGGACAGAAGATAATATGTTACACCTGTCAAATTAGTGCGCTCCTGACGTAAATTGACGTATTTTTGGTCGCCATGTTTATAATCGCGTCTAAACTGTCTATGGAAATATCTTAATTTGACATCATTAAACTAAAATGATATTATCTTCTATCCTTTAATTTCTTAATTAAATGGCGCCAATATCGTTGCTAATGGTCAAATAATTAACTGTTAGTTAAAAAATCCTTTAGTTGAAATGATAGCTTACTCGACGGACATTTCACTACAGAATTGCACTGCTGTGCTTTGAGCGCAACCACTCTGTTCAATAGAATATTGTATTATTAGGTGTACAAATAAGTTTCTGCCATTTTTTTGAACACGCAGACGAACATTATCATGTAGGAGAATAATTTTGTCATGTCTGGAGTAGTAATGGGCGCGTTCTTCCTCTTCCTTCTATTTTCCTCCATTAAGGCTTCCAATTTCTTGTCTTCGTACGATTACAGTCTTCCACATTAAAATCACAGTTTCTAAACTTTGGAAACCACTCACGACACTCTCTCTTCACCATAAGCTTCTACAAGAAATCGATTGGACTCAGCTGCATGTTTCATGAAATTAAAGAGGCAAATCAAAAGTTCCCGCAAATGACGCTTATTCGGCACAAAACTTGACATTTTTGCGCAAAAAGAAATATCTGATACTGATTTAGAGTCACTAATACTCTAACAGCCAGTTTCTTCATCAACAACTAAAAGTATCAGTAAAAGTATTAACTTTTACTTGACTATTACTGATATTACAGCAAATGTGTTTCTTCATCAAAGTAACAGCTAAACTAAAAGTCAATAGGGTTACCACAAGACAAACATCGTAATTACCCCAAAAAAAACGTGGGGACCCTTTTTTGCTTATGACAACACGTAATATCCACTGTCAAGTAATGCCAAAAATGAATTGCCATTATATTCTTTAAAAAGGTTGACTACCTGAGCAGTGTTTTTGTTCAGCTTGCAGATGCAAAATATGTATAGAAATGTCTGGTATTTCACTTGATTATTGTACAATAATGTGTTATTATGTAAATAAAACAATAACTTTGGAAAAAAATGCATTTATTTTATTAAAATGACGACTTTACGACTTTTGTACCAAAAATAGGTTGGTTCGTTCTTAGAATAGGTTGGTAAGAATATAGTTGATTCTATAAGTACCTATTGGTAATTGTGTTAAATGCAAACTGAAAAATAAACTTACTTTGCAGTGGTTGGCGTCAATTTATCTTGTAATAATAGGCTGAGGTATGTAACTGTTTCCTTTGAAATTCTGTATTGGAACAGAAAATCAGCTTCGTCCCATAAAAAATGATCTTTGAGAATATTAAACTTTTTACGTCTACGCGTTAAATAACTAACGTTAACTTCATCGTCTGATGAACTTAAACTTTCACAGGATGAAGTTCATCATAACATTTTAATACTAAACTAAACACCTATTTAAACTACAACTTTGTCAAAATTACTGTGACTTTAGCTTTTACTGCCGCTCAATGAGCAGTAAAAGTTAAAGGCAAAAGTTACAGTAAAACCATCAGTTAAAATTGTGAAGAAACGATTTGACCGTTACTTTTACTTTATGACGTTACTTTAGCTATTACTTTTGATGAAGAAACTGGCTGTAAGTGTATATATTATATAGCGACAGCCTCTGTGGCGTAGCGGTAGCGAACGCGGCCGTTGCGCAAGGAGGCGCGGGTTCGATCCCCGCACAGTGCAAATATTTGTATGCATGAATATGAATATTTGCACTGGTCTGGTCGTGTCTCGGAAAGCACGTTAAGCCGTTGGTTCCGGTTGTCATACGAACATCTAGTGGCAGTCGTTGCGGGTTGTTGGAACCCTCAAAAGTCTAACAATTGGTCTAACTGCAATGCTTAGATATCACCTTCGGGTTGTGGAGGTCAGATGGCAGTCGCTTCACGGAAAATATCGAAGTTTAGCCAAACTCAGCAGATAAACTGGTAAAGCGGACCCCAGACTCCAAAGCTGAAAGGGCTGTGGATGCGACTGGGATTAACGCTGAGATGATGATGAATACTCTAAGTGTATGTTTTTACCAGATGTCGGAATTTACGATATCACGTTTTACATCTGACAATTTCAATGTAACCTCTCAGTGAGGACATCTTTTGTTAAACAGCGGACAATTATTTGTACAGCTATTATTATATCAAAATCATGAAATAATATAACGTAGTTTTGAAATTTGTGATTTACGTAGACACTGGAGGTAGTGGAAATATGAGATGGTACTTAAGTAGGTATGTGATTACTTTTTGTTTACTTGCCTATTGGGAAAGTTTTCTGTAATGAAAGCTGTCTAACGAGTTTCACTGGCTTCTTTCTAAGAAAATTAAATCCTTTTATCCTTTATGGTATGACTAAACATTGATTTTATAATCTTTTTTTTTATATGATTTCTCCTATATCTATGTGTATGGTAACATATGTATATAGCGAGGTGTACTTATTGTACCTATCAGTAAGGAGCATAAAATGTGGAGTGTCCAATGTCCATGGAGTTTCTTGCACGTTCTTCTCCATAGAGATCTACGCTTTGGAACGTGCAATTTAGCTTCACTTTTCTTGGACTGACCGACATTGACTGTTCAAAAGCATCAAGTTAATTTGAAATAAACAATTTTGATTTGATTTGATTTGATTTGTACGAACCTTTTGCCATCAAACTTACTGAAACATACACTCGGGGCTGCCACTGAGAAATTCCAGATGGACAACCCTAATAACAATTAGCCCGCGCCGTGTTTCAGGAAACGTACCCTTTTACTGTTTAACCATACATTTTTGACGTTTGCACTTCACTTAACTATAAGTAACGTTTATGAATAAATCCCTTAAACACTATAGTGTTTATTCATAAACGATGATTAAAGTTCAGTGACGTTAAAACGTCAAAATGTATGGTTAAACAATTGTTGATCACTACTTTAAGCAACGTTTATGAATAGCGGGGATAAAGTACCTACAATCTATACAAATAAATTTGTTGTGTAACAATAATAGGGATGTTTCCTAGGTAAAAAAAAACATTGATTCTATTTAGTCCGTCATTCAGATTATAGAAAAATATTTGTTTTATCAAATCAATAAAAGTTGACAAATATAAAAGGCATCAAATATCAAGAGTAGTGGCAGGTGACGTCACGGGTCGCTAAAAAGTGTAGCGTGCAGTGACGTCACACGAGTTTTTAACGCACTGTGTCGTCTTCATTTTTTGTTTATATAAAAAAAAGTACTTGTCTAGTATTTTTTTGGAAATCTGACTGACGGAATAATTAGTTTTTTAGTCAAATACCCTATTAAGCGAGCCTTGTACAATCTACCTGACTACTCCATGTTCAGCAGTGAGAGACACTGTCAGAGTCAGACAGAGTCAAAGACACTGTAATATAGGACAGTATATTGTCCGCAAAATAACATTTTGTACCAATAATTTATTCATACGAAACGCTAACCCGAAGGTAACGTGTTATGTAAACGTTACCTACATCGGACACACATGACAGACCCAAACTGAAACCACTCCATCTAAAAACACTTTAAAACATTCTCCTGAGGGATGACAAAGTCTTGCCGCCAAGCGATTCGTCGTGTTCCGGCATGATGTCTGGTGAAGCCCTATGGTACAATTCTTATCTTAAGAGTTCAGCTCAACAAAATCAAAACCCCTTTATTCAAGTATCGTTGAGATAGAGCACGTCAATATTACATAAGATAGGCTCAAAATGCCCACCCTTCGTCACTTCCTAGTACTTTCGCTGCGAGGCCATAACATCGGCTGCCGGCAGAAGTTACCACCCACCAGATAATGATGAAGAACATGATGTCTGGTGAAGTCGCACGGACGACGGGTCAAAGCACTTGTGTTGCGATGTGTGCCGGGCACGATGCGCCAAATGCTGTTGTGTCGGGACTATTGTCGTGGAGGATCTCCAGATCAAGCTTCCTCAGGCGCAGCATCGTTGGTCGCGTTCTTAGATTTAACTTTGCATCATCTCGCTCAACTGCCGCCTTCCTTCCTATTCACTAAGTGTTTTAAGTGAGTAGGCTTAATAAACTAGCGCGCTTTACCATCGATGATTGCATCCGTGCTTACCATCAGGCAGGATTGCAGTCAAGCACCAGTTTATAATTATTTAAAAAAAAATCGGAATCATACGATCACTTTGTTAGAAAAAACTGTCTCATGTTTGTTTTATTCCTCGAATAAAATTCTGATGGAAAAACCAGCCCTTAGACTACTGAACGTAAAAGCGATATTTGTTTACTCATAGCAATCTATAGAGTTTCCTCAAAGCTAAACTAAGTAGATTAACTTTGCAAATAATTAACGCTCTCTAATTGGTTACATAGTCGACGGTAACATTTGAATTGCGAAAACTACACTTATTGCTCAGAGTTAAAATCACTTTTAAATTGTACGTGCGGTTGATCGTACTTACGAATTTATTATTCTTTAATATTAACTCAAAGCGTGTATTAAATTTATTCATTTATGTAATCATTAGAATATGGCAGATTAAATTGAAAATGCACTGTAGGATAATTGCGTAACACATCGTTAGAAACAATGGGTTTCATTTTGACAGTTCAACAGCGTTCATTGCTTGATTTACCTCATTGAGCAGACATATTGTCCGAATATATAGAGCAATGGATTAGCAATATGCCTCAAAATTATTCCAATTGTTACGCGATTAGGATGCTGAACTGGGACCGTGCGGTGGTGGATTACGGCCCACTCCCTCGAACATAGATGAGGTCTGTGTCCTAACATTGGGAACATTTTGTGTGATTGTAAGTATGTATGTAACCCAATAACGTCACTTAGACCTCGCATTGGTAATAAAACTTTCGAGCATTCACACCAAGTAAAACTATTATGCGCAAGGGATTCGCGTCAATATTGAACAGAGTACGGGCTAATCGCAACAGTGTTTTAAGTATGATAACCAGGAAGTTTAACAGTCTGTACATGAGTCGTTGTATAATGCTTACATGAGTATTGATACGTCCATCATATCACTAACAAATTGGATCCGATTTATCAAAAACTAGCTATCCTTTTTAGATTCCTCATTTTCGGGGATTAACCATCATAGCTTCTAAGTTTACATGTGCATATTCGTTTGCAATATATTACCTTGTTTTAAACGATACACAGCGCCATCTATCACCGAACTGGTATGAAGCTTACAATATTTTTGTTTTCCCTCGGGAACATCAACTTTTTCCGGGATAAAAAGTACCTATTATTTAATCCGGGCTTCTAACTTTACGTCTGCAAAAATTCAAAGCATTCGGTTCAGTAGTTACGGCGTGAAAGCGGAACAAATAAACTCACTTTCCGATTTAGAATATTAGTAAGGAAAAACGTTTATTATTAAACATCATAACCAAAACTGAAGTAAAAAAAAAACTCTCGCAATCCGTATAATGTACAAAATATTATTTTAGTAAACTATAGTCCAATTCAAGTACTTTCTAATAAATAAACCTTTGTAAAAGTCATACCATAAACAACAGATAAAAATTGTAAAGTAGAGCATAAAGTGGGGACAACGGTCGCAAAGGTCCGTGATGGAAATCGCCGCAGACTATTTCACCGGCTACTGAATTGCGCCCATAATGGACACAATCTCTAGCTATGAACGTTCAGTCGAGACATCCATCGGCCCCAGTTTATATTCAATATCCTAATAAAATAAAGGTTTCAGTCCACTGAACAAAGCCAATAAAGAGTCATTTTTCAACCTATGTTTGGAATCTGGTGAATTCCATATTACTTTTCAATTACCCTGACATTGTTTTGGTAAATGTTTCGCTGTTGCATTTAGTACTTGTCATAATCCATACATTATGAGCAATTAATGGATTAGGAGAGTAATTTATTTAATAAAAAAAAAATCTTATAGCCATGCATCAACTGCTATACAACTTAGTTTGACAAGTTGAATTACATTACTAAGGCTTTACATGATGAAATATTTAATATTTTAATCTCCGAAACACAGATAGGCGAGTAAAAAAATCACGGGCTACAACCTTTAAGTTATTCGTTAAATAAACAATATGCTCCAATAGATTTTCTCCAATAAAGAAATGCTTTGAATTACAGGAATGTACGATGCTCCCTGCAGGGAGCGTGAATTTTTATTCCTGCAGCGTAACTAAGGACTCCCAATTATTGGGCAAATATTTACCAAGCCGAGTGGCCTCTTGCTCTGTGCTCTGTACATGTGCCAAGTGCTTTCCCATTATAGAAATGTACTAGTTGCTTTCTCACAGACTCGCTGCGAGCACAATGAGCCAATAAAGGGAAACTAATAGTTAATAGTTGCTTTTACGTTTCTGGAAAAGCGCTCTTTGACTTCATTAGAGTCATGGACTGTCTTTTATACGATTTAGGGTCTCAAAATAACATCTCGAATAAATAAAACATTTCTATTTGAAAGAGAGAGCTCAAGCGAATAAAACAAACCTCAGAGAGAAAATTCACAAAACATAATAGTTCACAAATAAATGTCGACATTCACAAGCTTCAAATATGAAATTTTTTGCAACATTCTTGGCGCAAAACCTCTGAAAAAGCTCTCTTGTGAGCATATAAATCTCGACGTGGAAGATAATCGGGTTGGCGGAACTGATTCGCTCGCAAATTGAATAAGAGGTACGGAATATACCCCCGCGAGAGTGGGTGCGGGGGTGAGGACGAGATCCCGCTTAAACTGTGAAACATTCCACTTATAAGCTATTGCTCCGTACTAATGAAATGTTAAAGTTTGGTGGCACTGGTGTTACGTCAAATTTGTACTCTACTAGATTATCGAGACGCTTTTATTTGCATTCGTGTTTTTATGCGAGAGCTTATTGTTAGTAATTAATGTAACGCTTTTCACTTTTAAAAATCTCTATAATGTCCTTAAAAGATATTCAGAGAAAATTATATTTTGATTTTCTAAAGCGTCTTTAATCAATATTCAAAGCTCTTTTCTAGGGACAGAAGTGCTTTAAGATTTAAGAAGCTTTGGGATTCCCAAAAAAGTATTTCATAACTTAAGTTGTAACTTTTATAAACACTGAAAACAAAAACGTGTGAACATTTAATAAGATTGGTGTAAAGTTCTTTCAATGCCTCCGGGATCCCGGGAAAATATTTCATTACTTTTATGTAATTTAGCGGAAAATCAAATCTTTCAATGAGATTATCCCGGCGTCCGTAGACGACGACGCTTCGATGAGTTCGCGCCTTGCTGTACTGTAATTTTTATGACTGTACAGAATATGGCAGATGTATGTAATAAAAATATACATTTGCGTGTTAAATGTATGCAATTGATATTAAGGAAAAATACATTTTTCATCGGAAAGAGTATTTTTAATCTTCAATATCTGACTGGAAAAGCCATTATTCTCTAGAGGATAAAGTAAATTGAATTTAGAACATCGTGTGCACTAAGTTTGTAAATTAAAAAAAAACATTAAACCTATTTACTGTTACCTCTATGGTGCCGAATATATCATACAACTTTTTTTAATTTGTTAAAAACTCAGACTCGGAACCTTCTTGGTGTTCTTTTTTCAATTTTCTTTGTACGCGGTTCTTTACGCGGCATTTTTTCACGTCATTGTTAAACCTTATATTAAAAAAAAGAAACTTGAAAACAAGTGAAAAACTAAAATGAGTGATTGTAGCGACGAGGAAGTTTGTTTGACGCCAACAGAATTGACTGAAACTGTTAATAATGCGCAAATGAGCTTTCTACCTCAACAATCACGCGAGAAGTATTTAAAACAGTACGATATGTTCAACACGTGGCGACTAGCAAAAGGAGCCAAAACTTTCTCAGAAAACGTTTTGCTGGCATATTTTATAGAATTATCCGAGAACAAGAAAGCAAGCACTCTATGGAGTACGTATTCGATGCTAAAAGCAACAATAAAGATGAAAAAAGACATACATATCGATACATAACCTAAATTAGTAGCATTTTTAAAAAGAGCCTCATCTGGTCATCATCCAAAAAAATCGAAGGTTTTCACAGTATCTGATATTGAAAAGTTTCTTAACGAAGCACCCGATTCAAAAGTAAGTCAGTTGCACATTCAGTATCTACTTAAGTACATATATTAATCTCAATTAAATAGTATACTTAGTAAATGTTGATAGGCATAATTATGCGTTCATATAAATTTTATTCATTTATCTACTACAATACTCTTTACATTGCAGGTTGTTCTTATTATTGGAATAAACGGAGCATGTCGAACTAATGAACTAACATTCAGATGACTTACTATTAATTAATTTACCTAATACAAAGACAAAAAGAGACCGCAACTTTGTCATTCGCAAGGAATACGTAACGATTGTTGAGAAATATCAAGCCTTACGGCCGCCTAACACTCCATACAATCGTTTTTTTCTACAGTATCGCAATGGAAAGTGTATTAGACAGCCTATGGGTACTAATAAAATTGGCAGTATCCCACGAGAAATAGCAACATTTCTTGAACTTCCAGAACCCCTGTTGTACACGGGTCATTGTTTCCGACGAACTTCAGCCACTCTTTTGGCTGATTCCGGAGCTGATCTCCTGTCCCTTAAGCGCCACGGAGGCTGGAAGACCAATGCAGTTGTAGAGGGATACATAGAGGTTCCATCCAAAATAAGTCTAAAATATGTGAAGGCATCGTAGGAGCCATTACACTGAAAGAGCCTCAATCGGAAACTTGGACTGGCCCTTCTACATCAAAAATAAGCCGTTATGAAACACCTAACCATCTCCCTCTCTCTCCAACATTCACGCCAAGGGAATCCGATGAATCAGTACAACTATTAAGTATGACAGACAGTTTACCGAAAAACAGTACACAAGTGACTAACACCAATATTACAGTACCAAACAAAAATATTACACTCAATTTAAATAACTGTTGCAACGTTACTTTAAAATTTTCTTAATTATACTTTAGTATTATTTTATTATAATTTAAAGATTATTCTGTAATACTTACCTGTCATAATGTAGTAATTAATACCTAAACTGAAATAAAAGTGTACCTATCTTGTGATTGTAAACAATTTTTATTGCATTTAGTCATTTCCTCGCTGAGGTGGAATGAAAAGTTACGTGTTGCACTCGAGTGCAAAGATTTTTCACCTCGTGTCCTTTTGATTCCCTCGCTAACGCTCAGGATTCTAAAATTGAACACGCGGTTAAAAAGCAACTTTGTACTCTTGTATAACAAATAACTATTTCCAATATTCTCCCTCTTTATGTATCTCACATTTTATCGACATGGAACTCATCCCTGTTTGTATTCGATTATTATGAGATTTGATTTCAAAAGATACTCAAACAGATTTTGAATGAGAACGCAAGCCTCTCACAACCAACTTGATCCCACCTAATTGACCGGCTTTAAAGCCCAAACAAAAACACTGAACCTAGAATATAAACTTTGCCGATCCAGATTAACCACAAAGTAATCAAAGTGACGAAAGAAATCGTGGGATTTCTAAACGGCTCGCCAATAGAAATTTCATTACTTCATTCCGATTTTCGCGCGTCTTTGACTTTTCTCGCCAACAAAAAGGCTAGCGGACCGCTAGTGGTGGCTTTGACGGAATTAATTGAAGTTTTCTCACGAAAATACCTAACTAATTAGAGGTAGTTTGGCTACGGACGGCGGCGGGTAGCGCCACGCAGGTAACTATGCAACTCCGTCTGCGAATTTAGGTTTTTCGCTCTCGGTTTCCTGATATTGGTTCGGTCCGTAAATGTTTGGATAAAATTTGGAATTTGTATTTGTTGAGAATATTGAGTTAGCACTGTTTAAGTTATTAATAAGCTTAAATAAAATAATGTATCCACCCATCTGTATCTTATTAATAGAGTAACATTAGGTTATCAGATTAATCAGTAGGTACAACGGTTATTACAATTTCATTGTGAGTCTATTGAAATGAAATGAAATCGTTTATTAAGCAAATAGGATCACTGATCACTTTTACACGTCATATATTCTTTTTATTTTTTTAAGATTTCGTTATGTTTTATTAAAATAAAACATAACATATTCAAATGCTAGAGTGCATTTTTCAAACAATATAGCATCACCATGTAGATATAATATGTTTAATTAAGTCGCTTGTAAAAAAAAAAAAACGAATAGAAATTATTTATAGTAGGTATATTAATTTATTATGTAGCATTATCCTTATCCTTGCATCATCCTTATTCCGTGCAATGTAGGATTATCCTTATTCTTACTAATATATATAAATGGGAAAGTGAGTTTGTTTATTTTGCTTTCACGCTGTAAC
Organism: Sesamia nonagrioides; assembly: GCA_017933935.1. Taxonomy (NCBI): domain Eukaryota; kingdom Metazoa; phylum Arthropoda; class Insecta; order Lepidoptera; family Noctuidae; genus Sesamia; species Sesamia nonagrioides. The sequence goes on from JADWQK010002063.1 coordinate 3,995,109, forward strand.
TACTGAACCGATTCCTTTGAAATTTTGCAGACGTAAAGTTAGAAGTCCGGATTAAATAACAGGGTACTTTTATCCCGGAAAAATTGGTATTCCCAAAGGGAAATCTAAAAAGCGCGATATAACCGAGTACTACGCGGGCGGAAAGCTACCTAGCATTTTATAAGTTAAAATTAATTTTCACATCTACCTGTGTTTGACAGCAACCACAAAAAAAACCAATTACATTAACGGTCAGATAAATAAGCGTAACCAATGTATCAACATCCAAATTCGAACAGATTTTGGTAAACCGTATCATAGAGAGTTAATCAACGAAGTCCATATTTCATTGCAACGAAGTTCAAATGTTCAATTAAATAAATAGAAGCAATAAACCATTGGAACATCAATTAAAAGCCACGTACACCACGTCTGGTTTACACAGGGTAACAGGTACACAGCATATACATAATATTACGCTTGTTTTTTTCGAAGAGTACTGCAGAGGTACCTATGTTAGGTATAGGGTTGTAAGACACGCTACAACAATGTATGTTTTCCTCAACCATTTCTTTTTGTCATATTTATTACAAATAGATTTGTTTTATACAATACTAGCTTTCCGCCCGCGGCTTCGCCCGCGTGGAGTTCGGTTATATCGCGCTTTTTAGATTTCCCTCGGGAACATCAAATTTTTCCGGGATAAAAGGTAGCCTATGTTCTTTCTCAGGGTCTAAAGGTTGTCTGTGCCAAATTTCATCAAAATCGGTTGAGAGGTTTAAGCGGGAAAGCGTAACAGACAGACAGACAGACAGACAGAGTTACTTTCGCATTTATAATATTAGTATGGATGTAAAGAAAACCCTGTCCGATCCGTGAAGGTATTGTTAGGTATCGATAACTGATTCTAATAATGCCCACAAAGACAGGCATAACTTAAAAAAAAAATCCCCCTAAAACAATAAATGTTATTTCGCAAAAAGAGGTAACTTAATACATGTGCGGTAAGCAACCCCATTCCGCGGGCGGCAGGGGGCAGGGCACGCGGCACCTGTGACGTGGTCGCGTCGCTATTCGCTTATAATAATACCGGTGCTGTCACTTTTTTAAAAATTACCAAATTTCGGGGAAATTGGAATTAATTCCCCGGAAAAAAGGATTATTTCAAAATTCATTAGTATGGTTACTATGATAGAATAGGTAAAATTTTATATTATATTTGGTCAAGTGTTTACCTAACCTTTATTATCCTTATGGGTCGGACAGGGTTTTCTACATATTGTATATATCCGTATAGTGCAAGAATATTTCGCCGGTAAAAAAAGCAATACAAATATTTATTTCCAAATGTAACATTATCATCATCATCATCAACAACCTTTTATCGTCCCACTGCTGGGCACAGGTCTCCTCTCATACAGAGAAGGAAATGTACTAAAAACATGTACTGTACATTTCAATTAGCTGTTTCCAAATGTATGGAAACAGCTAATTGAAAATATTACTATAAATAATGAAAAAAAGTACTATGGTAGCTTGTGATTTAATTTATACTTAACTAAATTCAATTGTAATTTCTATTAATATTTACAAAAATTAATAGAAATTTGCACACTCCGTAACGGCAAAATATAGAAACCACTTTCCTTATTGTAACACGGGTAACACCTATGTAGGTATGTGAAAAAAATAAAACATTGAATTTGAATTGAAAAACTTTTTACTGAACTAACCCATATTTTCATTACTTTTTTTTTTAATGTTATAAATTAGGGGTTGACCGTGATCTCGCCTAGTGGTAAAAGTGACACAATCGCCGATGATAAAGGACACTAGTTTATGAAGAGCCTATTAAATCTGACCTTGAAGACACTTAAATTGTAATCAGATGGGATGGCCGCCGCAGGCAAATTGTTCCAGTCCTTCGATGTACGCGATAAAAAGGTCGAGCCGAAACGCTTCCCTCACGATGGAAGGTCGTTTTAGGGGACTGTCTTATGTAATATTGATGTTCAGAAAGTGCTAATTCTCAGCTTAATTTGAATGAATGACTTTTGATTTTGATTTTGCCCGGATCTTAGCGGCTTCAACAACATAAGGCAGGATTCAGATCGTACGTCGGCGTATGTAAAAAATGTTTTTATTTTAAAACTAGCTTTCCGCCCGCGGCTCCGCTCGCGTGGAGTTCGGTTATATCGCGCTTTTTAGATTTCCCTCGGGAATATCAAATTTTTCCGGGATAAAAAGTTTTCTATAATTTAATACGGACTTCTAACTTCACATATGCAAAGTTTCAAAGTAGTTGGTTCAGTAGTTACGGCGTGAAAGCGGAACAAACAAATAAACTCACTTTCCCATTGAAATTTTTTTCAGCATCCCAAGGATGAAATTGTAGGTACATATAGGATGTCTTGTAAGTAGGTACTTAAAATTTTATTTACAAAACCGTTTACTAACCGATCGTTCACTGAAATATATTTAGTAACCCCTCGATTTTGTAAATTCAATTACACTAAAGGATCAGGGCAGTAAATTCCTCACATTATACGGGTATAAAAAAGCCAGAAAAAAAGGTTCTGCTCATAAATATTTTACCAACTGCTAAAGCACTGGTTCTATACTACCGCTAAATATGTTGCGAGGGGCCTATTTCAACCTCTATAGTATCAATAAAAAAATGTAGTTGTCAAAAATATTTCAAACTAGCTGACCCGTTTGTCGTGTTCAAATTTAATTTATCAAAATTTCTAAAAGATATTGTTTAAAAAAAAATTAATGGGTATTATTTACGGGTTAAGTTCACACAAAAACAGCATAGGAAAAAAGACGTATTTTTCCCGAATTTGTTTTTTTTTCCTGAAACTTTATAAATTTTTCATAAAATTTAAAAAAAAATACAAACTTGGCTTTTTTAATAAATAAAATCCTTAGTCGGTCCAGCCGTTCTTCAGTGAGGCGCTTATCCAACAAACAGCATTTCATTTTTATTTTTCATATTACTGTTTATCAATAGTGGAGATAGTGTTTAACAATAGATTATCGCAAACATTGTGTTAGCCCGACTATTGCACCTATGATACAAAAATGACTAAAATGGAGTTTTCATTCGAGCACTCTTGACTTCGTTCAGAAAAGTCTGAAAACAATGAGATATATTTTGTTCGAAGTACCGTAGTGCGTTTGCAGGAGTTAAAATGCATGTTTTTTGAAGGAATGTACAATATACAGTATGTTAAATAACAGAGGGCGTTCCCTTAAACTCGTTAATATATATCATTAATAGATTAAAATAAAAATATCAGCATAGAAAAATAAGCATAAAAAATCCGAATAAAAAAAAATCTAATTGGAAATAAATTTGAAACCTCCTGTTTTAAATCAAAATAGTAGTCGTCATGTATAAATAAATTGCGACGTTGCCGTCTTTCATGTTCGCGTGTACAGTGTGTTTCTTTTACATGTCAATTTAAAATTTTTATTTAATATTTTCTTATTGGAAAAATTTTTAAAACATTTTGTTTTCGAATGGAACTATTTTTTTTAGCATGTATGTATGCTATACTATTTCGGGTTAACGGGAACGCCCTCTGTTAGTTAACATACTGTATTTATACAAACAAATACACACACCTCGACGCATGGTTTTCAAACGAACTTTTTGAAATGTAACATCGCTTGATGATACTCCAAATATTTTGCTCACTACACTTTTGTCATTTTTCGTTGAGAATTTTTGTCATGAACTAAACATATTAAAAATGGCTCTGATTCCTTTGTTCAAATACTGAAATGGCTGAGTGCATATCTTTCTTTCTATTTCTATTAGAAAGGGACCGAAGATGAAAATAAGTTAAATCCTGTCAAATTTAGATACTACTAGCTTTCTGCCCGCGGCTTCGCCCGCGTGGAGTTCGGTTATATCGCGCTTTTTAGATTTCCCTCGGGAACATCAAATTTTTCTGGGATAAAAGGTAGCCTATATTCTTTCTCAGGGTCTAAAGATTGTCTATGCCAAATTTCATCAAAATCGGTTGAGAGGTTTAGGCGGGAAAGCGTAACAGACAGACAGACAGACAGAGTTACTTTCGCATTTATAATATTAGTATGGATATAGACATTTTACAAGTGATTACAAGCATGGCAACTAAAAATACGTAAATTTAATTCAGACGCTGTTCTGCAAAATTTGGTCGGGTAGGTCTTGAAGTCCTTATATTTTTTCTCCATTACTTTGTTGGTTCCAAGCAGAAAGTTGTTCAGTTGAATGATTGTATTGTAGCATAATTGCAATATCAATATGACTACACTTTTCAGATACCCGCCATGTTATTCCCATATCGCAACTCATTTTTCTAACTACTCCACATCGTTTAACAAACTCGCGTGCATTATCGAGCAAGTACCGGAGATTAATGAAACATGGTGCTGATTATAAATTGTGGTCCCCGAGGAAATCTTGCTTAAGTTCCCGCCAACAATGGCCACATAAAATATTTCTATTAATATTCTCATTTATATGAACGCTCTCGGGAAGTTTTACTATTCAATTTCTCTGTATCAGATTTATAGGGCATTGCTTTTATATATGACAATATTGCCTTTAAGCATAGTGCTATCATTTTTAAAGCATAATTTCGTGGTTCATGGGAAAAGTAACGCGAACTTTGATAAATGGTCATGGTAAATGCTATGCTATCTATTTATAATTATCCATTGTGCTAACATGATAGAAGCAATAGAAATATGTAACGAAGACATACATGGTCTTCGTTACATCTATACACAATCCATACAACCACAATCCATATTATGTTTTTAAAAGAGTGTCCATGGAGTTTCTTGCACGTTCTTCTCCATAGAGATCTACTCTTTGGAACGTGCAATTTAGCTTCACTGTTCTTGGACTGACCGACATTGACTATTCAAAAGCACCAACTGTTGATTAGTTTGAAATAAACAATTTTGATTTTGATTTTTGATTCTTTTTATAGGGTAATATCGAGATTAAAAAATATTACATGTTAAAGTTCAATCACACACAGAGTAAAAACGTTTATTTTGTAACTATGAAAATGTATTTTTTTTACATAAAAATTAAAATCTGCATTTCTTCCCTATTCAATACTCAATCCCTATCCAAAAAGTCAACTGAAGAGTTGATTCGTCTCCTCGTCCGATTCTTTTCTTTCCAATTTTATCATAAAGAGCAGTGGTAGCCCAGTGGTAACGACTGTGACTTACGAGTCGTCGTGGGTTCGAATCCAAGCAGGCGCTTTACTTTGTGTGATTTCTTTAGCACCACTGCTCTCAAAATATCGGCGAATGAAAAAACTGTGAGAAAACCCGTAGAACGACAACTGAAGATATGTGACATGTACAGACAGCAGCACGTCAAGCTACTACAATCTGTCAGATTTCTTTATTAGATTTTCCTCTTTATTTGTAAAGCATTAAGACTCAAGGTAGATTGGCATGACATATTTGGTAGTTTGGGGTAGCATGACCTGCTGTTGTCTGTACCAATCCGCACTGGGCACGCTTGTTGGATTACAGTCTACTCCCTCAGACTAAGATTTAAGTCCGTCCCAGTAATGTATAGGCTATGCTAACACAAACAAAACAGGTTAATTGCTTTTAAATCTTATTTTAAAAATATTAAACACCATAATTGAATGTTTTCTGCAGATGATGGCGCCTATATAATTTAATTACTGTGTATACCTACATGAATTATGTTATATATAGTATGTTAAATAACAGAGGGCGTTCCTTTAAACTCGTTAATATATATCATTAATAGATTAAAATAAAAATATCAGCATAGAAAAATAAGCATAAAATAATCCGAATAAAAAGAAATTATAATTGAAAATAAATTTGAAACCTCCTGTTTTAAATCAAAATAGTAGCGCGGAATAGTATCTACCTAACGTTGCATTGCCCAACACACATCAATCAATTAGATCTTAGATCGTCGCCGCATTCGCGGCTTGTCATTCATAAATAAATTGCGACGTTGCCGTCTTTCATGTTCGCGTGTACTGTCTGTTTCTTTTACAAGTCAATTTAAAATTTTTATTGAATATTTTCATATTGAAAAAAATTTAAAACATTTTGTTTTCGAATGGAAATATTTTTTTAGCATGTATGTATGCTATACTATTTCGGGTTAACGGGAACGCCCTCTGTTAGTTAACATACTGTATAATACGACTTAGTTATTATGAGAGCCATCGTATCATCATCATCAACCTTTTATCGTCCCACTGCTGGGCTCAGGTCTCCTTTCATACAAGGATTGAGCGTATACAATCACCACGCTTGCCTAATGCGGGTTGGCGATTTGAGACTTATAAAGTCCAGGATTCCTCAAGATGTTTTCCTTCACCTTCAGTCGTTGGTGTCCAAGATATACTTAGAAAGTATATATAACTTTAGAAAAGTTACATTGGTACTTGCCTGACCTGGAATCGAACCCGCACACTCATACTTGAGAGGCTACTGTTTTAACCACTAGGCCACCACATAACTGAAAGCCATCATATAACTAACGTTATAAAAGTATTGTGAATACTACATGACAAAGGACGGTTTCCGATTGATTTATCACGAACAAAGCCGCAATTTTAAACAATTTCACTTTTAAAGTTTATCAAAAGTAATTTTACAGCAACTTGAGAAACATTGTCTGGTAAAACAAAGATGGCAGGCTCGTTATTTTCGAGGGTTAATCATCTTCATCGAGTAGGCACTAAAGTAAAGGAGAAAGTGATTTTGGTAATTTAATATCTTCTTCAGTCTACAGAGTCTTAAGTTTATGTTCTAGTTTGGCCGTGATTACACATTTTCTTGCTGAGGAGCCCAGAAGCGTCACTTTTGATGGTGCGATGAAGTAAAAGAGGCTAGGTTTTTTTTTTTTTTTTATATATTATAAACTAGCGCTTGACCGCAATCCTGCCTGATGGTAAGCAGTGACGCAATCGTTGATGGTAAAGCACACTAGTTTATTAAGAGCCTATTCACTCTAGCCTCTAGGTTTAGTAATATGAGCCGGACAAGTCGATCAAAGGTACGTTATGTATGGGTAAGCATATGTTACATATTAAGGCCATTCCGAATCTCTGGAAGAACGGTAAGTAGTTGGTACTAAATGTCTTTCTTGAAAAATTTTATTTAGACTGATTACAGATTAGAGTCATGGATTGAGTACTGTCGAGCCCTAATAGTGTGGAAGCTTGCATTTTGTTTAAGCTATTATCAGTTAAATTAAATTAATGATGTAGTGATCAGTAAACTAATGATAGTAATCGGACTAACATATACCTATATCTATCTATACTAATATATAAAGCTTTTAGAGTTGTTTGGTTGTTAGAACGTGCTAATCTCAGGAACTATGAAAGGAAAAATCCTTTTTGCGTTGGATAGTCCATTAATCTAGGAAGGCTTTAGGGTGTATGACATCACGATTCACGCTGCATCCAATAAGAGCGGAGCCAATAAAAAAACATATCAAAACCTACGCGGGTGAAACCGCGCAGCTAGTGTAGTATAAAAGTAAAGAAAAAGAACAGAAAAAAGCAATAAACTGTCTTTCATAGAACTTTCACAGTTGTTCCATAGTCAGAAATATTAAAGTTTGACAATTGGGTTGTATCCTAAAAAAATAATTTAATGTCCATCAGATAGATTTATAGAAAATATTGAACACGTATTTTTTATTTTTTCTTTCATTCAAATACTTAGGAAGATATATTGATTTGAAATGTCGCATGACGTCACGGCGTGGTACAAAATATACCACGGCGTCACGTAATTGGCCCCCACTCCGTAACTTTAAAACGCTATATCTCAGTACTTTTTGGTGATATCGACAAAATAAAAAATACGGGTATTAATTTTTTTTATTATCTATATGACGGACTAATTATTTTTTTTATTTTCTTACCTAGGATACATCCCTATTAGTCGTACTGAATGAAGTAGCATTTGCCTACCATAAGGTGGGTCGCTTTAAGGCTGCTAGAATCTGTTGATCGCAGAAAGCTCAGAACCGCAGGGCAATTACGTAACACACTATCAATAGCAATGGGTTTTCATTTTGACAGTTCAACAACATTCCCTGCATTATTTAAGTTGTTGATTAAACACATTAACACAACAACGGATTAGCAATTATGCTTCAAAGTTATTTAAGTTGATATTAATAGTGGGTTACGCAATTAGGGTATGGCACACGATTTCCTGGCTTCACAAGCATCTAGAAAGTTTATAGAGTTGATTTTGTAACCATCGCAACGTGTAGACTAAGCTGAAGTGAGCTGTGGTTCTAACTAATGGTAAGGGATTGACACTATAGGACACGGTGGAGGTCTATCCGGCTTGGGTAGAGCACCGCCGTGTCCTCGTGGCGGCGATCGGCGGCGATCTCCCGCGTCCGGTCATGACCCGGAGCGAGAGTGCAAGGCAGGCCGTCACCTCCTTCTGCGAAGCAGTGATGCTGGCGAAGGAGGTGGCGGAGCGCGTGAGGGAGCGGGAATCCCAGCGCCCTCACGCCTCTAGCCGCCGCAGGAGACGCGTTGGTCGGGAGACGACATCGAACTCCCGGCCACCGTAGGCGCGGGCTTGCGGGCAGTTGTGTTTCACACGCGCCTCAAGGAGATGTCAGCACATCGTGACGGGGTCCACGAAGACCAATACTTTCTGGGTCAGGGTTGCGGGTTGGTTAAAAAGAAATCGTGGCCCTGACGCACAGGCAAAGGAAGAAACACGGCCACACGGGTGGGTTTAAGTCAGTAAAAGTCTGACACGCCCTTCCGCTCCGCCCAGAGCGGGAGAGGTCATTTGATGATTTCGCATCCTGAACAAAAAAACAAAATAAAATAAGGGATTGACACTATTAGTGAAGTGAGTGTTAAGTGAGCTCACTTAACACTCACTTCACTTAACTTTTCACCGAAAAATGGTTACAGAATCGACCAGTTGTTACATTGGTGAAAACCGATTTCCTGGATATTGATGTAGCATAGAGCCATGATCATCATCATCTCAGCGTTAATCCCAGTCGCATCCGTAGCTCTTCAGCTTTGGAGTTTAGGGTCCGCTTTACCAGTCTAACTCCTGATTTTGGCTAAAGTTCGATATTTTCCGTGAAGCGACTGCCGTCTGACCTCCATAACCCGAAGGCGATATCGAAGCATTGCACCTAGACCAATTGTTGGACTTTTGAGGGCTCCAACAACTCTCGCTCCCGTAACGACTGCCATTAGATGTCCATATGGCAAACGGGACCAACGGCTTAACGTGCTTTCCGAGGCACGACCAGACCAGTAACCAGTGACCAGTGATTTAACACACAGTCATCATCATCATCCCAGCTTTAATCCCAGTCGCATCCGAAGCCTTTTCAGCTTTGGAGTCTGGGGTCCGCTTTACCAGTCCAACTGCTGATATGGCTAAACTTCGACATTTTCCGTGAAGCGACTGCCGTCTGACCTCCACAACCCGAAGGCGACATCGAAGCATTGCAGTTAGACCAATTGTTGGACTTTTGAGGGCTCCAACAACCCGTAACGACTGCCACTAGATGTTCGTATGGCAACCGGGACCAACGGCTTAACGTGCTTTCCGAGGCACGCCCAGACCAGTAACCAGTGACCAGTGATGTAACACACAGTATTATGGACTAATTACTATATCCCAAGCACTTCAGTCATATGTTTATAATATTACCAAGCTTGTATAACTTTCAACACTGTTGTTGCGTCACACCACACTCGCACACATTCCGCCGAGACTCCGCACGCGCCGCTCGCCGCCGCCCGACGACCAGCCCGCCGACCGCAAGCCCAGCGTCGCCAACAAGCCCAGCGTCGCCAACAAGCCCAGCGTCCCCAACAAGCCCAAACAGGTGCCGGCTTCGAGGAAATCCAGCACACAAAGTGATAGTACCAACTCTACTAATACTAAACTAAACAAAAATGAAGCAAAACCTACAAGGAAGACCCTCGACAAAGAAACAAAGATTCCCGCCGGTACGAGGAAATCGAAACCAGAAAAGTCTGAGGCGAAATCCAACGTAAAACCCAAGAGGACGCCGGTGGACCGGGGAGTGCCCGTGCCTGACAAAGTAACCAGTGATGTAACACACAGTATTGTGCACTAATTATCATATCACAAGCACTTCAGTCATATGTTTAAAATATTACCAAGCCTGTATAACTTTCAACAACGTTTAAATTTCAATTACATCGTTATTTTTACGCCAATTAACTCTGGTGCGGTTAATTTATAGTGCGAAATTGAGTAAAATTTCGATGTTAGTCGAAAAGGTTCTTTGAAAACTGGTTATTTATTCAATTTTACTGTAACTTCATATTATAAGCTAACAGACGTAATAATATTTATTATAAACTAGCTTTCCGCCCGCGGCTTCGCCCGCGTAAATTTCGGTTATATCGCGCTTTTTAGATTTCCCTCGGGAACATCAAATTTTTCCGGGATAAAAGGTAGCCTATGTCCTTTCTCATGGTCTAAAGATTGTGTGCTTTCCGCCCACGTTTTCGCCCGCGTGGTGTTCGGTTATATCGCGCTTTTTAGATTTCCCTCGGGAATATCAAATTTTTCCGGGATAACAGGTAGCCTATGTTTTTTCTCAGGGTCCAAAGATTGTCTGTGCTAAATTTCATCAAAATCGGTTGAGAGATTTAGGCGGGAAAGCGTAACAGACAGACAGACAGACAGACAGACAGACAGACAGACAGACAGACAGAATTACTTTCACATTTATAATATTAGTATGGACTAGCTGACCCGGCGAACTTTGTTCCGCCTTAAAGGCAATAGGACATGTTTTTATTTACTACTTTTTAAATTAGGATAATCTATATATATGAAAGAAAGTCGTGTTAGTTACACTATTTATAACTCAAGAACGGCTAAACCGATTTGGCTGAAAATTGGTAGGGAGGTAGCTAAGAACTGGGAGAACTGGGAGAAGGACATAGGATATCCTTTTTATCCCGTTCCCGTCGTGAATGAATGAACTTCATTGTTTCGACTTCTCCAACACTTTTGTGCTACCCTGGTACCATACACCGTACCTCTTTAAAAAAAAAGTCTCACCCGTTGATGCATTCGTTTAAAGCAAGGAATATAAATATGTACTCTCTGCCGGTTTAAAGTTTCTAATAAAAAGCCACAAAGCCAAGTTCAAGTCCAAACTTTCTAATATTGTATTCTAATATTGTATTGCTGTGCCATTTATCATTGCCATTCTCCCATTGCTCTTCTGAGTGAGTTTTATTTTGCCTACTTTTTTGAGGTGCAGGGTACCAGGGTAGCACAAAAGTGTATAGGAGAAGTCGAAACAATGAAGCACATTCATCATTATTATTACATCATTTTTCCTTATTTGCCGTTTAGACCTACCCTGGAATACGACAAACATTTTAAAACCAAAATCAGCTCAATCGGCCCAGCCGTTCTCGAGTTTTAACCAGACTAACGAACAAACATTCATTTTTATTTATATAGATAGATAGATAGATAACATTCATTATTTTATTAACATTCCTTTAATTTCATTTTATACATATTAATTACCTAGTTAAATATTTGCATACATTTGAAGATATAAATAGGTAATAGTAGTCGATTGGTATCAGAGCAGGGTACAAGGTACGGGTGGTCAGGGCTCCTTAGAGCCACTTGGTCGAGAGTTTTGGCCATTAATCCATTATTAGTCATTGAGTTATAATATATCTTTATTAAACTAAAAAGAATCTTGATGTATAAAAAAAAAATCGTCCATCTTGTTGTCATCAGTGAAAGTGCCCAAAGGGCTGGTAATTGCCACATTGTATGGCGATGCTGATCCTTTTGCCAAAAAAGGCCAGCCCTATGGTCACATGAAGAGTCGATCAATTAATAACGATTGATCAAAAAGGCTTTTTTGATGAATCACTCTTTAAACATTTTCTACTTTAAAAGGCAGAAGCTCTACCGATTCTGTTTGAATTACCTAATGAAAAATTAATAAGTCCGTAAAAGCGTATGCGGCGTTTTACAGTTACAATTATTTTATACTAGCTTTCCGCCCGCGGCTTCGCCCGCGTGGAGTTCAGTTATATCGCGCTTATTAGATTTCCCTCGGGAATATCAAATTTTTCCGGGATAAAAGGTAGCCTATGTTCTTTCTCAGGGTCTACAGATTGTCTGTGCCAAACTTCATCAGAATCGGTTGAGAGGTTTAGGCGGGAAAGCGTAACAGACAGACAGACAGATAGTCAGACAGACAGAGTTACTTTCGCATTTATAATATTAGTATGGATAGGTGGTTTGTGGCTATATAATAGCAGCTGGGGCAGCAGGAAATCATCAAATGACCTCTCCAGCACTGGGCGGAGCGGAAGGGCGTGTCAGACTTTTACTGACTAAATCCCACCCGTGTTTCTTTACTTGCCTGTGCGCTAGAGCCACGGTTTCTTTTTTAAACAATACGCATCCCTGAAGCTGTATGGTTCGATCGACAGTTAAGTAACGTTGGTCGCGTATGATTCGTGTATATTGCATGCTGTATCCATCGAATCATATTGTGCACTATGTTTGTATCTTGCTTGTATTATTGTTAAGTTATTGTGTAGCAATTGTAGATAGGCCAATAAATAAAATAAAATATGAGACTAGAATATGTGACATTAGATACACAGTCTCGAAAAAAACTCTTATCAAAAACGGCGTCAAGTATTAAGTAGTCAAAATAAATATACCTACACTAATTTAAAATCAGCCTTAAGTGCAGTGCTTAATGTTCTTATCACAAAGCAGTACAAAAAGCCATTATTTTTTACGAGCGAGTCTGACATCAAACCGAATTCAACCTTACACGCATGCATTTTTTTTTATAAATTATAAACTAGTTCTTGACCGCAATCCCGCCTGATGGAAAGCAGTGATGCGATCGTTGATGGTAGGGCGCGCTAGTTTATTAAGAGCCTCTTCACTCTAGCCTTGAAAACATTTTATAAGTTCTGAGTGAATACGAAGGAAGACGGCCGTTGAGCGAGGTGATGCGATGTCAAACCCTACAAAAACAAATTCAAAATTATAAAGTAAGTAGGTACTAAATGAAAGAAGCACCCAAAGTGCTGCGTTGTGCGCTTGATCAGTTCAAACATTTTTGTACGCTATTGTGAATCTAATGTATAACTGATCGATGGTGACTATCCATTCCCGACCCTTCCATGCCTTGGAAATCACATGGAGTTTTTGGTTCTGATTTCATTCTATTCTATTCTGGATATCAACTCTTTGTTAGTCTCCTAATTACGGATAGTACGCCTAAAGTCTCGTAACTATTCTTACCAAGAGGCTTAGAGTTATCCAGTAACTGGAACAGTTTGCCAGCGGCGGTGTTTCCGTCACATTACAATTTAAGTGTCTTCAAGGCTAGAGTGAATAGGCTCTTAATAAACTAGCGTGCTTTACCATCAACGAACGCATCACTGCTTACCATCAGGAGGGATTGCGGTCAAGCCCTAGTTTAAAATTTATAAAAAAAAAAGAAACTGGCATTTAGCTGCTTCCAGTTAGATTAGAAGCTAACCTTTCCATGATTTATAAAGGGCTGGGCAGATTGATTGATTCAATTTATGTACATTATATTTAAAAAAAAGTTATGTGGTTGTTTTGTTTTTTATTTGCGATATTCAAAAAGTCAAGCGAGATTATTATTATTCAAATCCGATTACCTGAAATCTAAACCAACTCAAAACTTAAGAAACACTTTGATTACGTACGCAACAGTTTATTCTAAAACACTATTAAAAAATCTAAGTTATATGAAATTCGCTGTAATATCAAGCTAAAATAATAAATGCTTGCTCGGTGGGTGTTGAAGCTGTTTTAGAGGCAAACTTACACAGAGTAAAGTGGGTTTTAGTGTCGCACTGTGTATCCTGGCGTAAGTTTGACCGTAGCCTAACTTTGTACTAGTGCTTTATACACTGGCGGTGCACTTAAGTATCATGTTGTCGTTATGTGGCTAACTTTGAGAAGTTTGCAAAAGCGTCTCAAAAAATTAAGGAAAAGATAAGTTTTTTTTTTTATGAATTATTTTAATACAAAAATATTTGTCTTTCGAAAGTTTACGACGTTGGGGACAGAGCGATGCTGGTGTTCCTCAAGTTAATGAGCAAACTGTAAATAGATAACAGTTTATGGAAAAATCACTTTAACTCGTATAAAATTAAGGTCCGGTTTCGCTACAACTTGAAACATTAATTTTCCTCCTTTTGCGAAATAATATTTATTAGGGTTTTTTCTAACTTTAGCCTGGCTTTGTAGGCTTTAGACTCAGTGATCGATACCTAACAATACCTTCACTGATCGGATAGGGTTTTCTTTACATATTATTGTTTTCTCGGTGGTAGGCCATAACATCGGCTGTCGGCGGAAGTTACCACCCACCAGACAAAGTCTTGCCGCCAAGCGATTCGTCGTGTTCCGGCATGATGTCTGGTGAAGCCGTACGGAGGACGGGTCTGAGCAGTTGTGTTGCGATGTGCGGCGGGTACGATGCGCCAAATGTTGTTGTCTCGGGAATTTGGTCGTGGAGAGTCTCCAGATCAATCTCCCTCTAGCGCAGCATCGTTTGGTCGTGTTGGTCTTGGGTTTAACATTGCATCACCTCGCTGCTCACCCTCCTATTCCTAAGTTTTTTAAGTGAATAGGCAAGTGCGCTTTACACTCAACGATTGCATCACTGCTTACCATCAGGCGGGATTGCAGTCAGCACTAGTTTATAATTATAAAAAAAAATATTTTACTGAATTAAGTATTTGTGAAAGAGAGTCACAGAAACTTACGCTTAACACCAGGGAGACAAATAACTAGACTTAGCTCTCACATAAACACTAGTTTAGACCCAAGCTCGGACTAATTAAGCAATTAAGCTAGAATTACATACCCCGTAATATTCAAGTTGCACCCCCCTATCTCACTGTAAAAGTGGGGTAATTAGGGGAATTAATAACTCTTGGTGTGTCTGCTAATTGTTCCCTCCATGTCTAATGAAATAAGAGCTTTGTACTGAGCGTCCGAGTACTGGCTCCAAATTCATAAAGTAATTTGATGTTAATGTTGAATATTATAGTTTGATTGTACAATCTGAATCATTATAACGTTGTTTCGTTGTAGGCACTGAAGTTAATCTCTTTTGTTCACAGATTCACGGGTTTTATTATGATTTTAATTATACTTTGATATTGGCCGTTTAACCAGGTCACCGGTCCACCTTGTTGGGGCTACGCTGCGTCTTTTATCCAGCAGTGGACTTCTATAGGCTGAAGAACAAGAAAAAGACCCTTTGTAAAGTCTTTATATTTGTGTTCTGTAATCTATATGGTGTACATAATATAGAATATTCTATTCTATTCTAAGATTGGCTGTTTTTGGAGGTATATTATAATCAGGCCTATAATGTTCCAACTGAGGGTTAAAGCCGTTTTCTCTGTGAGAGGTATCTACTCTTCCGTGATTCACACTCGGTGTTTGTAGAAATGTCACATGTCTTAGAATTTTTGGTTTTTTACAAGCCGGGTTTAAGAAAATAAATGAAAAACTATAAGTAGGTATTTTTGAGAGTCTGGTCTGAAAAGCCAGCATGTTAGCTGAATGAGCAACCGCTACTCCTTAATACAACAGCCGGTTTATTCTGTCAAAATCTCACCGCTAAATGCAGGTAACGTATGCTTGAATTGAGCCGTCAATCCAAGCATTCTGTGGAATGACAGATCAATTAAAGCTAACTTTAGCTACGTTTGCACAGTGAGATGTCTACAAAACAGCTTCGTCAATATTTAGTGTAATATCTAAAACTAGCAGCCGCCAGCGACTTAGTTCGCGTGGAGTTAGTTATGCTCCACTCCTATTGGACGCAGTGCGCTGTTATATAGCGCAAAGCCTTTCTGGATTAATAGGCTATCCAACGCAAAAAGAATTTTTCTAATCGGGCCAGAAGTTCCTGAGATTAACGCGTTCAAACAAACAAACTCTTCAGCTTTATATAATAGTATATAAGTATAGATTAGGTACAAAGGAAAAATAAATTCTTGTTCATTAAATAGAAACAGTAAGAAGGAAAAATAATTTAAATAAAATTAAACAAGTAAACACAATCAAAAATAAAAAGGAAATACATTATACAGTATGTTAACTAACAGAGGGCGTTCCCGTTAACCCGAAATAGTATAGCATACATACATGCTAAAAAATATATTTCCGTTCGAAAACAAAATGTTTTAAAATTTTTTCCAATATGAAAATATTCAATAAAAATTTTAAATTGACATGTAAAAGAAACACACTGTACACGTGAACATGAAAAACGGCAACGTCGCAATTTATTTATACATGACGACTACTATTTTGATTTAAAACAGGAGGTTTCAAATTTATTTCCAATTAGAATTTTTTTTTATTCCGATTTTTTTATGCTTATTTTTTTATGCTGATATTTTTATTTTAATCTATTAATGATATATATTAACGAGTTTAAGGGAACGCCCTCTGTTATTTAACATACTGTATATATGCATTTATAAAAAAAAACAAACAAAAATAAAATTGAAAATACCAGGCCGAAAGTCATCTATCTTATTATGACGTTTCAACACATTAAAAAAATAATACAGTGTCTGTCTAACTTTGTTGTACATTATGCTTGTATCTTGATTTTATATTATGTAAGTTATATTGTAACATTGTAGGTAGGCCAATAAATAAATAAATACACCTGATAGCTACCCATTTTGCACGGCTATTTGTTATCTCTGCAACTACACCACTAATTTACGTATAATGCATCTTACAAATACAATGCAAGTTGACTTCCTGCAATTCGATAGTATCTTGCTACGCTACCGGCTACCTTGCATCGTTTCCCAAATAATTGATATCATCTCAAACGAACCGAAATGTAACTACCAGATACCGGGCGTTCAGATTTCTGACAGACTTCAGACTGAGCGGTCCATAGGGCTAAATGTTGTAATGGCTCGCCCGTCTTACTCTCAATGCAGCTGTTATTTACTTACAGACGACGCTAGAGAGCTGAATAATAAATGATTGCATTGGACGGAAACCTTGTTTGAGGTGGAATTTGATGTTAGCTTGAGAATATTTATAGTGTTGCTAGACCAGATAAAGTTTGTACTTTTGATTTAGTTATGAATACAGAATAACTAAGCTTCGACACAATAATTATGAATACATAAAACTTTTTTAGATTAGTTGAACTATGCACCTTGACCTTAATATAACAAAATATATTTTAAATCAAAATAGTAGTCGTCATGTATAAATAAATTGCGACGTTGCCGTCTTTCATGTTCGCGTGTACAGTGTGTTTCTTTTACATGTCAATTTAAAATTTTTATTGAATATTTTCTTATAGGAAAAAAATTTAAAACATTTTGTTTTCGAATGGAAATATTTTTTTTAGCATGTATGTATGCTATACTATTTCGGGTTAACGGGAACGCCCTCTGTTAGTTAACATACTGTATATAAAATATGTAAAGAAAACCCTGTCCGATCCGTGAAGGTATTGTTAGGTATCGCTAACTATACCTTTTATTCTACTAATGCCCTACAAATCCGGGCTAAACTTAAAAAAAATATATTATTTCGAAAAAGCGAGGTAACATAATACATGTGCGGTAAGCATAAATGCGCGGGCGAAGGGAGGCAGGGCACGCGGCACGTAGTCGCAGCACTCACAATAATACTGTCTAAAATAGTACTGTCACTTTTTAAAAAAATACCAATTTTTGGGGAAGTTGGAATTAATTCGCGGATAAAAAAGATTATTTCAAAATTCATTAGTATTGTCAATATGATGATTATGTAAAATTTTACATTTTATTTGGTTATGTGTATACTTAACCTCTATTATCCTTTTGGGTCGGACGGGGTTTTCTTTACATATTGTATACACGGTCGAATTGAGTAACCTCCTCCTTTTTGAATTCGGTTAAGGAACAAAAATAGTACGTTGTTACATGAAAAATTACCCATTATATACGAAGTAGTTTTACTCCCGAATTCTAGCGAGGGAGTAAACAGAAACCGAGTTAAAATGGGTTATTAGCGCTGTGTGTTACACCCTAGTTTCCAGTACTATTCCGAGAAAATGAAATAAATGAATATTATATATTTCATATTCATAAATGAAATAAAAAATTCCGTAAGGAATTCGATTAAAACAATTCAAATTCAAACGATTCGATCAAAAAATTGAATTTGTAATTAGAGAAAAAATCTTAAGAATTCGCGCCAATGTTTTTTTTTTAATTTGTGTGATTGGGCCGTGGGTACCTAATGTTAGTCCCACATGTTGATCGATATAGGTTAAGCTAAGCAAGCAGGGGTTAGTCTGTGGATGCGTGACAATTTAGGGGATGAAATGCTATATTTTCTTATTTTAGTGTATACGCTAAAATTACGATATTTTTGGGCAAGAAGAGTGAAAAATATGTTTATTTATTTCCACTAATGATATTCTTGTATATAGTGATAGGTATTTCGAAAAAAACTTTGTAATTTGTGGGACTTTTGTGTGGAGACTCCATCAGTCTAATCTAAGCCTAGGGCTGTGCATGAGAACTTCACATGTGGTACAATTATAAGATATTTATGGTTTGTAAGACAGTATGTATGTGTGTGTATATTTACATTTTTCTACATACAATGTTTCTTAAATATTTACTAAAAATATCATTTTCTGTATGTAGGTACCTATATTCATTTACCTAAAACTAAAGGACGCCTCCAGCTACCGTACTTAGACACCCTTTCACCAAAAAATATTGAAACAATCATATTGATAATGTCGTGTGGCATCGACAAATCTAGATCCTAATTCAAACTGAATGATATTTCCATCATCAACCTTTTTATCGTCCCACTGCAGGGCACAGGGCTCCTCTCATACAGAGAAGGATTGAGCGTAATCACCACGCTTGCTCAATGCGGGTTGACGATTTCAGACTTAAAGTCTAGGTTTTCCCAAGATGTTTTCCTTCACCTTATAACCAGTCATAGGTGTCCAAGATATACCTACTTAGAAAGTACCAACGACAGCAGGTCAAGCTACCCTAAACTGTCAAATATCCCCGATCAACCTTGAGCTTTAATAATTTACAGATAAACTTGAAAATCTAGTAAAGAAATCTGACAGATTGTAGTAGCTTGATGTGCTGTCGTCTGTACATATAAAATAGAAAAGAAGAACGATATTAAATACACCAAAACATATTGCCTATGACTCGTAAATAATATTGTAAAATAGTTGCCTAGCTTTAATCTTCTCCCGTAGAATAACGTTGCCGCGCTTCTGCCCGGCTTATCTCATTGTCATACGAAACTCTTGTGATGTCGCCGCAGACGGTTTAAGCCGGCAGTTCGCGCGCTGTCAGACACCATATATAAACAATTGCCAAGCGTTATCGGAAAATCCTCTCTTTTTACCTGACTGCCGAAGAGAGGAAGGTAATATTTGTCGAGCGTATGTATGTATGCCCATTTTTGGCACCTTCTACAGCCTGAACAGCTTGACGGATTTTGACATGCGAAGGGTGATTTGATCCGTCGTGATTGAGTAAGTGACGTCAGGTATATTAAAATATCTACAAAAGAAAAAATCGAGTTTTATGGCGTCAGAATAAAATACTTGGTAGCCAAGAAAGATCTGGGACTACTTACTAATGTTGTGGCCATCTTACAAGAGAAAAACAAAGTTAAACAAAGAATAAAAAAAAAATTGCTTGACAGGTTTTTATATAGAAATAAATATGGCGATATTTATTTTTTAAATTAAATTTACATGATGACTAAAAAAATAAAGCACGAGCGCCATTACATAATGTGATTATTATATTATGTAATGGTGCTCGTGCTTTATTTTGCTCTTAAACAAAGCATTAAATTATTCAATGACAGTATATACTATTCTCAATATTGCACCTTTCAGTGAAACTGAATAAATATGTTTGTACCGTCTATTATTGGCTTAAGCGACATCGAATACGATTACTAATTCAGTTCAAACGAAACAAATAATCGTTAATTGAATGAATTATTCAGTTAGTTTAAATGTCACAGTTAAGTGTTACGTTTAAGAATAGAGAAATAAATATAATTTTAACGTGGTATTTCTTTGTATTGTTGTTATTGATTTTAGTTGTAAATTAACTCATTTTGTACTTATTATAAGTTTTATTGATTCCCGGTGTATGGGACGTCTTATTAGTCGATTCACATGATTTTAGGTACTAGCCTAAACGCGCGAATTATTATTTTAAATGTTTAAATGAATACTAATTTTTATTAAATTTATCGCAATTTTTCTATACATATTAACAATTTTAAACTCGGCCACAAATAAATTAACTTCTTGCGAGACGCCTAGGTTTTGTAAAATAAAATCATTTAAAAATTCGGCTGTTTTGGTCACTTTTCTGTCAATTTGTGCAAATCGACGGATAAGCCATTGAAATAGTTAAAGGCACAAAAACCTGTTTAGTTCAATAAAATAAAAAATAAATTACGAACACGGTGTAAAGTACTTACCAAATTAGATTGCTTGGACTGTATTCAATGCGGGATATGCTGTAGTCTGAAACAAGAAACGTTGGAATTATTTAGGCTCCTTGGGGGACACCAGGAAGTACTGAATGTAAGTTATTAACAATTATTGCCCCAAAAGCGGGCCTTGTTTTGTACAAGGGCACAAATTAGTTAGTACCATTACCTAAGAATGCAGCATGACACTGCTATTTCAAACAAACTCCATCTACTTTTTGCGACAGTGACTAAATATTTGAAAAAGTAGGAGTACCTAAGTAAATCATCGTATGGCCGGATTGTGAAATATGAAAAAAACATCTATCATATCCTTTCTGTCCGTTGATTAAGTGAATTTAAAGAAGCTCATAAAAAAGATAATAGATGTAAAGTCAGGAGCACAAATATTTTACCACTTGGAGACTTTCGATTCCGATTGCATTCGACAATAAAGGAAGACATCGCAATCGTATAATGTTAAATAATACATATTTATGCTCATGACTTAAATATTGTGGCACTTGAAAAGGGTTTATTGTTTTCCTTAAAACAAAATACAAGGGACACCTGATTTTCATTATTGCACGGGTGGCCCTGCCATTAAATTATTATACAAAAAACGACTTCTGTTATGATAAAAGTTGTTTATAATGATGAACACAAAACCCCTTTCTTTTCCCTTTTTAAATTTTAATTATACCTTTACCATTTTATTTATTTTTTACGGATCAAAATGTTTTATGGAGACTATACAAAATGTACCAATGTTAAGTATTTCTGAGTACGTCTCACTTTCGGGAACTGAATGTTGCTTAGTAACACGAGGAAAGGGCAATTAGGATACTGTGGAGTCGGTACAATTTACCTTATTTCTCGTTGTTGTTCAGGGTGGTTTAATGATTTCATTATTTTCCTTATTTTTATATAAGTAAGTAGGTAATCGTGTTTAGAGGTCGAATCCAATCACGTTTACGGAATTTCGTTAGCTGATTTCATTATAGTGATAGATTAAATGTCTTTTTATGTACGAGAAGATCAAATTAAAGTATACTCTTTAATATTTATAATATTGTGTATTTTGAAAAAACTGAAGGCTACCAGCTTATTTATAACATTGAAAAGCTTTTCATCATTTCTGTACAATATTGACACTGAAAGCGCTTAAACCCGCTTTAGATTCGTCTTTAACATTCTGTGAAATTCGTGAATTTTCGGAATATCCTAGTTCGGTCTCGACTGCACTCAGTCATTAAGTCATCACAGGGCCGGAAATCGCTATCTTAAAATTCACATTAAAATCCCTTTAATAATCTAAGGTATAGTTTTACCAAAAAGTTACAATGTTAGCAACAAAAATCTTTGTTAAAATCTCTCCGTCTCAAAATGAGTTCTAATTTTGATCTAAGTCCGGCAACGTATCAGAAGAACACCGGTGCAGGTACGGCACTATACCAGCCAGTTTTTGTATTTCAAAACATCTTCCATTTTCATCATCTTCTTTTTTCAAGGTGTGATTCAACCCCAACTTTTGATCAATGGCCTCTGTGGAATAGATACCACAATTGTGCCAATAAGACGTGTAACAAATTACAGAAATTCTTTAAAAATTTTATTTCACAATAATAGCGGATATCGCCAAAGACAGACAAACCTCCCCTAGACCGCTCACGCGGCTGTCTATGAGGGAGGTTTGAGGCAAAGTCATGATGTGGCCACTATGCTGCGATATTTCAATATTCTTTATGAATTATTTACTGAATGCACTTTTTACTACATAAATCACGCGCTTTTACCTATTTAGTAAACGAGACTATAAATAATTTTAAAAGTCCAATGAAAAATGCGCGTGACAGACATCTTAGCTTTCCCGTCAAAACTCCACCTTCAAATTAGTTTGTGTGCTATTTGATTTTGACAGAATAAACCATTATCAATTTGTGTCTTATTTCATTTATGTAAGTGTTTTTTCTATACTATTATTATTATTGTAAATGTTATAATCTAGCCTTAAAGACACTTATATAGTAATCAGACGGGAAGATTGCCACTGGCAAATTGTTCCATTCCTTGGATGTACGACATTAAAACACGGCAATTTTAATCGTTTTTTTTTTTCAATATATCGGTTTGTTTTTATTTTGTTGCAACGAGGCAAGTATATTAGAATCTTAACAGATGGCGTTTTGTAATTTCAGCTTACCTTCATGGAAAAACGGCGTTAGTTGTTATGTATGTATGTGTGTAACCATAGATTTTTCAACCGACCGATAATTTTTATTCGTGAAATATTATTGTATCATATCGTCTGACAGTTCCGTATGGAAGAACTGTCCAAAAACCATAATAATTCTTCCTATAAAGTTATCTGGTGGTGGAAAATTAGGCCTATGTATATATTGATGCAGTGATGCAGTATACATAATATATTGTGCATGCATGCCTAAATGGTAAAACATGGCTGAACCTGTATATACTAGCCCCGCACGATGATATTGCGATGGAACCTTGTCACAATAACAGCGTTATGACGTCATCCGTCACACAAAAGGACAGCTAGCAAAAGAATGTTAAATGCAAAATTAATATTAGGGTTAAGGGTTTATTTGTATTTTATAATTTTATTACACTCTTTATAAAGAGTGTATGTATAAATTAATATTAGGGTTAAGGGTTTATTTGTATTTTATAATTTTATTACATTCTTTATAAAGAGTGTATGTATAATAAAATTAATATTAATTTTGCATTTAACATTCTTTCTTAGGTATACTTACTCACCCATATTCTGACAAATAAACTTTCATTATTAAAAAATTCAAGGAAATGATTTTTGTAGACGTAAGAAAAATATACTTATTCGTATATCTTTCTTACATGTATACTATGTTTTTCTAACTACATTTCTGTTAATTTGCGAGCGGGAATTGAACCAGAGTCCACTGTGTAGTAGTCATGTTTTAATTACAACCTACATCTATCAGCTTATAAATAAAACCAGGATAATATGTAAAAAAATGTATATAGTCTACCGAATCATAACTGATTTCTGTGTCTGTCGTTTCCGATTCACTGTCGTCGCCGTATTTATGACAAATAACTCGTCAATTATTCGATCTTTATTCCAATAGGTATTCCTCTTCAAGCCGTTTAACATGATTGACTTCCTTTCGCCAGTCATCTGGAGTTATTGACGCCAACGACTCCAACGTCAGAGCTTCAATGCGACTTTCCAACTGCTCCACATTCTTTTCTGACACCCTCATCTTTACCAGATTCCAGATGTACTCAATGGGGTTGAGGTCGCAGTTGTAAGGTGGTAATCTAACGACTTCATGGCCATTGCCAGCTAATAAATTGTCAATTTTATAATTTTTCGGCGGTCTGTGCCGTTTAATTAATAAATACAGTTCAGGTTTTGTACTGTCGTTGGGAAAGTCTCAACAATCAACTGTTTTTTATTGTTCATACTTGGTGGCCTATTCTCATCCCTACTGTGATAAGGGGCGTTGTCCATCACAATTTTGGAGTTGCGTGGTATGTTGGGTACTATTTTGTCTGTAAGCCACTTGGTGAAATACTCAGCATTCATTTGATCATAGTAATCCCCCGTTTTGGTGTCTGCTTTAAACATTAAAAGGGCATTGTCAACAAAACCGCTTTAACTTCCCGCGTGAACTATTATCCATCGGCGGCCGGGGCTGTCGTTCCGTCTCACTCCATCGGTTGCTGTTTGCCAACATTTTTCTACCGTGTAGTGTGCATGTATCCACGTTTCGTCGAGATAAATAACGGGTCTTTTGTTATTACCAAGCGAGTCATTTTCTTTCACACGTCGTAAATATTTAGCCCTCCACGCTTGAATTTGAGGTCTTTGAATTAGGGCCAGTCTTTTTTGTAGCATCGTTTAAATTGGTAGCCTAAATTACATTTAATTATTTTTCTTAATGTAGTTTCACTACCAGTATAATTAAGGTCTACTTTTGAAGCCGCCAAGATTTTGCGCATTGTGGGTATTTCTCTCCTCACCGTACACATTGAATCTATAATATTTCTTAAAGCTGTTAAGGAAAACCCGTCGAAATATTTCTTCTTTTGTCTTTTTCCTTTAGTAGGAGTTCTCATTTTGCTGCCACTGGCTGTTGCTGACTCATGCTCTCGTCTCAATTTCGTCACAGTATTTTTTGCAACGCCTGTGGCACATGCCACACACTCCGTGACTTTGATAGAAATTTGCAAAATATTTTTTAAAGAACGGTTTATACTTTCAAGAACTAACTTACAATCCTCTTTCTCTTTAACAAAATAATTGTCCACTTTAATTATAATTTCACGAGCACGACTATTAATTAATTTCTTACTCATTTTAACGAGTAACAGTTAACAAAACTAAACAACAAAACTCAAGAACAACAATAAAACAGGATAACAAAAACAAAAAGCTAACAAAAATATTCGATGTGCGTAAGTGGGTAAGCGCGGACTGAACTTGCGAACGGTACCGACGGTGCGAGTTCGACTACGTCACCAAGATGGCCGCCAATCGCAATATCATCGTGCGGGGCTTATACATATATACATTTATTTTTTGTCATCTTTTACCCATGTTTGCAAAATAAAATTATCTTTATCTCTTTATCTTTATGTAAATCTTTTGTAATTACTTACACATAGATGGTCCGGTAAATAGAACATCAAGTTCTAAATTCGAAAACTCGTGGTGGTCGAATTTTGTTCTAAATACGAATTTGGTTTTGATAGCCTACAGAGGTCGTCCAAAGACCCAATACAGGCACAAAATCAAATAAAAACCTTCAAATAACATTGCTACAAGTAAATCTGAAACATGATACAAACCCATTGGGCTGGAACACTATAGTTAAGTGGTTAATCTAGCTGTCTATTGGTTTGTATCGACGGTCCTAAGTAAACTCCTTGTGTAGAATGATGTTTGCGCTCAGCCAATAACGGCAGTGAGTTCTTTTTGTAAATGCGTGTTGATAGTGATGTCTTAATTAATGTTTAAACTGATTTGTTGGTTCTCTCGATGTTTTGGTTAATGTATCTTTGGGAGCTGAAAATAGTTAACCGAATATTTATCTGCTAAGAGCTGGTTTTACTGAATTTTTTGTTTTAACTAGCTACACCCTCCGGTTTCACCCGCGTAAGTTTTGATCACGTGGGAATATCGGGATAAAAAGTATGCTATTTATAATATTAGATATATGTAAGAAACAGGATTTTTTGTTACCTTGTATCGAATTTAAAAAAAGATTTGTTATCTAATCTTATTCCGATTGAAGTGGGATAACATGATAGTTGATTGTTGATAGTAGTAGTTATTTGTTATTGTTGATACTGCATAGTTTGAGGGGCAGGAATATTCTCATCAGTAATGGCCGTAGTTCATCCCTAGTTAGATAATAGGGATGTATCCAAGGTATGAGAATCAAAAAATAATTAGTCCGTCTTATAGATAATAAAAAAATAATACCAGTATTTTTTATTTTGTCGAAATTACCAAAAACTACTGAGATATAGCGTATTAAAGTTACGGAGTGGGGGCTAATTACGTGGTATATTTTGTATTTGAATGAAAGAAAAAATAAAAAAAGCGTGTTCAATATTTTTTATAAATCTATCTGACGGACATTAAATAATTTTTTTAGGATTCAACCCAACTATAATACCATATTTGCCATAGTGTTAATATACAAAGTAGGCTGATCTTAACATAAATGTGCCCCGATTTAGGTACATCATACCTTTACATGTGGTGTGCAAACATTAAATTTCACAATATTATATAATAAAATAAATTCAAATCAAATCATTTATTTCAAATAAACCAGGTACAGGCACTTTTGAATTGTTAGAAGGTCGGTCAGTCAATAAGATGAAGCTAGTCACCCATTCCAAAGAGTAGGTACCTATGGAGAAGAACGGGCAAGAAACTCCATGGACACTTTTTTAAATTTTCAACCTATTGTTACAAATATTTGATTAAATCATTCATGTTGAAATCAACCGTGTGAGAACGACGCTGAGAGCGTCCATTACGGAAAACACACAAAAATCAATTCAGAAATTAAAATACGCCGTGGCAGCTAAGAGATGACCAGTCCCCTCTGACGGCGTCCGTTCATGAACATGACGTATGGATCAGCATCATTCAGCTTAACCATATTGAAGGGAACCTAATGACCCAACACACACGCCACCATCAGCGAGACATTTGAGTGAGCATGACATACTCTCAACAGCCAGAGCACAATCAAGTTAATAAAAAAGACTAACCCAACAAATCTCACTCGTTTGCCATGCAATTATACAATACTAAGAAATTGAATCTACACAATGCTAAGATAGTTTTGTCCAAGGTTCAGCAGCTCCAACAGTGTTCCCGAATACTAAGTTTAGCTCCTGTGTAGCTGTACAAACATTACATTAGCTATCAGTATGATAACTATAAAAAGTCAGATTTATTGTTACAATAAATCTGCCATTTTATATTTATCATACTGTTTAATTAAAATGTTAATGTCCATATTGTTGTGATGTCAAAATATTAATAAAGCTTATCAACACTACAATGGTTCTAACGAAACAAAAACATAACTTCCTTACCTTTATAATGGAAAAAATACAAACAACGACAAAATGAAAAAAAAATAAAAAGTATGCTCTTGTAGCGGTACCTACCTACAATCGCCACAAATGAACAACGCGTCATACTGACGTCACACGAATTCTACATCCCACAAACAGAGTTTACCGTGCAACTAGCGTAGCTTGCCAATTTCAACTATTGGGCAAGTGGCCCACCAGGCATAACACCCATCTGGTCGGAGGATCCTCCCTTTTCTACGGAGGATGAGTGAACTTTACACCCTGTTCCTCATGCCTCCACACTCTGTATTCAGTGGAGGTACGTACCGAAGTCGTTGAGAACAATCAATCAATCTCAACAGGTCGTAAACGTCCACTGATGGACGTGACTCTCAGTCATAGTTCCATAGGACGGTCACAGGAGGTGTTGAACACTAGAGTTTTCACACGAGTGGATTCGCGAGAGGACACTGATGTGAAAAGGGGGGTATTTTAATTGTACGCTCTTAAATTAATGTACCTTGGTACTAGTGTCTATGCATATAAATATAATATCTAAACTAAAATAAAGAGAAAGATTTGATTGTTTCTACGTTTGTCATGTTTTGAAGCTAAAACAGCTGCACGGATTTGGATGAAAAAGGCAAAGGGAAAACCTTGACCTGGATAAGGACATAGAATAGTTATTTCCCGAGTGCGCGGCGCATGGGAGGGTAATGTCTAACTCTACACTCTCTAAACTATGGGAGGATAATGCTCATCAGTCTATCTTCATCATCATCTCAGCGCTTGGTCCCGGTTACATCCGCGGCCAATGCGTTGGAGCCCGGGGTCCGCTGGAGTAATGTGTTCATCAGTCTATGTAGGCATGTTAGTATGTTGGGACACGTTATTGGAGTGTGAGCCGTTCTAGATTTTAATGGGACTCCAGCCCACTATCTAAGTTACTATAGATTTAATCTTTTGATATTAACTATCTTGATAGTTGTTCGCCATAGTTCAAGATTTATAGTACCTGTTTTTGTATTTTCAGTTTTATATTAATTAGGTACGTAGTGTGGTTAATTTTATACGCAACCGGGTTTTAATTTTTGTTAATATTTATTTTTTATTCTGATTTTTTTTACACCTCAACAGTCACACAGATTGAGCTAGCCCCAAAGTAAGTTCGAGTTATGGGATACTAACTCAACGATACTATATTTATAATACATACATATATAGATAAACATCCAAGACCCAGGCCAATCAGGAAAAGATCGTTTTCCATCATGACCTGCCCGGGGATCGAACCCAGGGCCTCCACGTCGCAGATCCAACCTTCTGCGGGGGAAACCGCGTAACACAGCATGTTTACTTATAACTTGTAAGCACTCTGTTAATGTCGCATTATTACTATTATTATTATCAGCTTGAGTTCTCTCTGCTGAACAAAGACTTTCCTATTCTCTTTTAATTTCTCTCTGTTCAAAGTCTTATCTTAAGAGTTCAGCTCATCACAACCAAAACCCCTTTATTCAAATTACGTTGAGATTCAGCACTTTTTGAACGTCAATATTACATAAGACAGTCCCTTAAAACGCCCGCCCTTTGCCGCTTCCTATTACTTTCGCTGCGAGGCCATAACATCGGCTGCCGGCAGAAGTTATCACCCACCAGACAATGATGAAGAACATGATGTCTGGTGAAGCCGTATGGAGGACGAGTCTGAAAAGTTGTTTTGCGATGTGTGCCGGGTATGATGCGCCAAATGTTGTTGTGTCGGGAGTTTGGTTGTGGAGGGTCTCCAGATCAATATCCCTCTGGCGCTGCATCGTTCGTCGAGTTGTTGGCTATGCCAGGAAAAGTATTAAGCAGACAACGGATTATTATTATGAAGACCATTCTGTTCTTACCAGCTAACTATAACTTTTAATTCTGCTAGTGACAATCCATCTGATATCATCTTCGGTCCAAAGAAGACAAGCTATCTTGTGCAGCCAGGGCCGGATTAACCATTTCGAGGCCCCTAGGCACAGCTCCTTCCCCCCTCCTCCTGTTATTTATGCCTCAACAACGCAATTTGGCTTAAGTGGCTGATTTCAAATTGATATACATTTTTGTCAGTTAAAAAACGATTATTTAAGTATTCTAATTAAATCATATAAGTTAATTAATTATTAAAAGTTTCTAATACAAAAATAATTGGTTGTAGGTATTAAGTTCAATACAATTAAAAAAATCTGATATTCACCGTCCCTCATAAAGTGTCAATAATGGGCGTTTTTACCTTACAATTTGAAAAAAAAAAAGTTTTACTGTGGTTTCATAAAAACAGTATCTAGAGTGCCGGATCCCTGGTCATAGTGGGCTGGCCTAAAATGTCAGTTTAAACCAGTCAAATTAGTGCGCTCCTATCGTAAACAGGCGTATTTTTAGTCGCCATGTTTATAATTGCGTCTAAAATAGGTATCTATGGAGTATCTTAATTTGACAGGATTAAATTAAAATGTTATCTGCTATCCTTTTCATATCGAAATGAAAAAGATGCACATAACTTAAGATTAGTTTGTGAACAACAGAATCGGCGCCATTGTCTCTTAATTTAAAACGAGCTCAATTCGTGAAATGGTGCAAAGCTTTCTTAAACAGTGTAAATCTTAAACACACGATACGACCGCAGACCAAACAAACACACGTCGCCCTCCACGTTTTCAGGAGTAAATAAAACTGGGAAGTCTTCTATCTTAAGAATCGTTTTTCTAAATTACTTAGGTTCGGCCGGGACCCCATTAGTCGGTTCTCGTTACCTCCCGAGACAAATGGCGCGAAACGCGAAGAGTTGGCGCCTTTGCCGAGCCGTTTATTAGTATTAACAAACTTTGCCACCGAGATCATTTATACGAATGAAAAAATAAACTAAAGCTTGCTCGTCTGAATTGTGTTTTAATTGAGAACTATGCCTCCTTTATTTGCCTCGACTAGTCTTAATTTACTGTTTTAATGTTGAGCAACTTTGTTTAAAGTCTGTTGTTTTATTTACAGAGCTAATAGAATGCATCGGAGCGACGTAAGCGTCCAAAATGAAGCCGACAGTATGTTTTAATGTAAGCGAAACTCATCAGCTACTATCATGATATATCGAAATTAAAACATATTCCGAGGCGTAGGTATTAATTTGTGTGCTCTCCCGGGCGAGGGTGCTCGACGAAAGGTATTACGAAAATTTAATTGAAGTTTTGATTAAACACTGTTGCACATGGCGGGCTCATTGATCACGACGACGTAAAGCACAGGCAAATCTGGCCGACATCATTACCGCCTACAATATGATGTGTTTAGCTGAAAACTAACGTTTAATTACTTTAAGTACAAAGCTGACTGAAACCAATGTTTCGTAGTGACAGCTGTCTCGAAAATGAAGACAGCGACAAATATTTAAATCGTTAGATTCGCCCTATAGTATCAAAATATAGTCGCATTTCTGTTTCGTTTTGACGTCTCTGACAAAATGACGCAGTGACTTGACTTTATTGTTATGGAAACGCTTTTCAATCATGTTTCAGCTCAATCTTCTTAATATTGACTCTTTTTCGTGTGACTTAGCACGGTGAAATTAAATCTGGCGACACCTATACCTAAAGCATTTTTACATTAATAAAAATGGTGATATAAATTACATATTTTTGTTGACGGCAGCTTTAATATGACGGAACCACTATACTAAGAAGTTGTAACTTAAGTAGAGTGACATTCTAAAACAAATTTAATGTTTCGCTCACCCCTTTGTAAAATTGAAAGTCCGTTCCTCGGATTTACAAAACGAACGACCTTGCCTATCCGAAAATCTGAGCATTGGATACTCCTTGCTCGATTGGAGTTAAACGTGGGTCTTAAGGATATGGGATTAAGGTGAAAAGTGAATTGGATAATCTGAGTCGATGTAACGTTACGTTTTTAGTTACATGGACAAATAATGGTAGTAAGGGATTGATGGGAGTGAATGAGTCCACGTCCTACGCAAACTTGTGTAGTATCCCAACTAGGAGCATTGTTGTATTGGGGACGTTTGAGATGTCGAACCTCTGGGAAAATATTGATCTTTTATAGTTTACTCAATATCGGATACCTGACTGGATACCTTCTCGGTTGGAAAATTGTAATGTGATGGAAACAACAGTTATATTCCGCGCTATTTCCCGCTTTTATTTTCTGATCTCGTTGTTTTTTCCTGTCGCTCTATTTGATTTTATGAAAAGAATTTCATTTATGTTTTTATTTAATATGTTTTTTATTTACTACAACTTTAATTTACAAACTATTTGGCCTCAAAGCCGGACTGAAAACGAAATGAAATGAAAGGTTTTATTTTGAAAAGAGGATTATATCGGAATCTCTTTGCAGGTCATATTAAAAAAAAAAGACAGAGCTTTTGCCAGGAGCATTGTACGTCCCCGCCTCCCCCCCCCTTTAATTTAATACTTTATTTTATATTTATAATTTCGTTCTAAAGCTACATATAAACTGAAGGCAAATGTAGTCCCATTAGGTACGACTCCCGAAAAGAATGGACATCAACACTCGTTCCTTTTATGCAAGTATTTGGCTGCAAAGAAATAACAATAGACTGGTATAGACAGCAACTCTCAAGCTTTGGCATAGGAGTCTATCTCCAGGGTATACAGAGTGGCATTGGGTGTTTCTGTCAGCCTGGAGCTGCGGAGGTGCAATTGCGCCGGTAAATAGCGTTAGGCTCGCCCTTAATCTCATGGGACGCAATTCCGTCATCGACTAGCTATCATTGAGTGTACGCCAAAACATTTCGGTATGAACAAGGGTTGGGAGAACGCTTGACGTCGATCGAAATGAAATATTAAAAGGCAAAAGGGACCTCAAACCTTAAAGAAAATATGAGGTAGAAATATTTTATTGTAAGAAGTTGTCAGGATCTTAATGTTCCTGATTAAAAAAAAGAACAACTGAGGAGAACTTATAATGCATAAGGTTTCAAGCCTATAATTGTTAAAGTTTTTATGAGGTTTCCGTAATTACCTAATTACATTTCGGGAACACACACCTCAATGTCCATTATTACTAGCTGCACGCCGCGGTTTCAACTGCATAGGTTTCGATACGTTTTTTTTTTTATATTCTCCGCTCCTATTAGTCGCAGCGTAATGTTATAGCCTAAAGCCTTCCTGAATTAATGGGCTATCCAACGAAAAAAGTTTTTTAAATCGGACCAGTAGTTCCTGAGATTAGCGCGTTCAAACAAACAAACGAACTTCAGCTTTATATATTAGTATAGATTCTAAATGTGGTCAAACTAGGATTCACCACATTTACTAAATGAAATATAGCATTCTCATGCCACCCAAAAGACAGCAAAGCATTGCATTACGGTAGCAAGAGAACAAAATAATCCGCCATCTTTTAAAATTGCGAGGGAAAGTGTAATAATTCGTTTTATTTATTATATTCGTGTCGACACTAATGTCTTGTCTCGACCGCTTGAGGCAACTGCAAGCAAACCTTGGAACTTTAATAAAAGTTAATCGTATTAACACCTAACTCGATAAGCTGTTTTATTGACGCTGGAACTGAGGCAGACGAGACGCTGGTTTTAATGTGGTTTAGGGCTTATGATATGATATGAATTCGCTTAATTGAAATTGAAGCATAATAGCATTACACTTTGGAAAGTTACAACTATCACTTTAAATATCGAAGTTTAGTCAAAATCAGCAGTTACACTGGTAAAGAGGACCTCAGACTCCAAAACCGAAAAGGCTTCGGATGCGACTGGGATTAACACTGAGATGATGATGATGATGATGAATAGCATTACACTTCGGACATTGCTGATACCTATGAAGGAAAGTATTAGAAATAAACCTAGAATTATAATTCAATAGCTACTCACCACGGTTTTATACGCATAAGTTTCGTTCATGTGGGAGTGTCCGGATTAAAAGTACCTATTCTGTATGTTAATCCTAGTTATAAATCATCTATGTGCCAGCAATTCAGTAGTTTTGCATGAAAGAGTTACAAACATCCATATAGAATGTTATTTTTTTATACGAAACCTGAATACAGTTTGTTCAGAATAAGCAACTGAATCGATTCCAATCATTTTTATACCACGTTATATTTTTTTCCAAATAGATTGCAGTGTGGTTACTGAGCACACCACACAGCTGACAGTAGAGCACAGTGAGACAGGGCCCCAGTGCCGAGCTGCTGCAGGCACGGGCGGACGAGCGGTGCGTTGATCATATTTTTGTTGGAACAACCAAGTAAAATAACAAGCTTATAGCTTTGTATTCATCATATTTTTTTTTTAATGTTGTAGTTACATAGATTTTTTACTTAACAATAGGTACTGGACACGTTTTTCAGGGTTCGCACAAACAAAAGCAACGTTGTATACATACATGCTCACAAACTCTTGCATTTATAATATTAGTTGAAATTTTATATTATAATTTACTTGCTTTCCGCCCGTGGCTTCGCCCGCGTGGAGTTCGGTTATATCGCGCTTTTTAGATTTCCTCGGGAACATCAAATTTTCCGGGATAAAAGGTAGCCTTTGTCCTTTCTCAGGGTCTAAAGATTGTCTGTACCAAATTTCATCAAACT
Source organism: Sesamia nonagrioides (assembly GCA_017933935.1). Classification (NCBI taxonomy): domain Eukaryota; kingdom Metazoa; phylum Arthropoda; class Insecta; order Lepidoptera; family Noctuidae; genus Sesamia; species Sesamia nonagrioides. The sequence goes on from JADWQK010002063.1 coordinate 4,028,940, forward strand.
TGATTCAGTAGTTTTGGCGTGAAAGCCGGACAGACAGACAGAGATACTTTCGCATTTATAATATTAGTATGGATTAGCTTGCACCTGTATCTTTATCCGCGTGAGATTTCAGGGTATTTCCTGGACAGAATATCCCGTCGCAACGCATCGCCTGTTTGCAACATTACTTCGTTTTCGCTTAGGGTTCTTATTGATTTCATATCGCAATGAAATCTGGTCCGAAATGATTCTTTTAGAAGTTTAAAGTCTAGCTTAACTTCAAAGAGTAAGGATTTTTAAGAATTCAATCTAAAATCAAAAGACCTTTGCCTTCACTTAAACCGAAAAGAAGGATTTGGGTAAAAGTTAAAGATCCAAAGAACTAAATTAAGAAAATAAACACAGAATCTCTTTATTAAGATTTTTAGAAGCATTCGCTTAAAGAAGCTAAAGGAAATATTTAGATTTTTTCATATAGAACATATAACCCCGATTGGGGCAAGGCTTTTAGGCTTTATTTCTTAATTTAGAGTCCTGGGAAGGCGTTTTCAAAATGGTAACATAGTAGAAAATTTGAGATGAAATACTTACATAGAGATAGATAGATTATACTTAGGTAGAATAGAATATGCTGTACTAAGGTTGTCAAATCAAAAATTATATTATTCATGATTCAGACATGTAGCTCCTCTCGTTTCTCAGAAAATAGGTTTTACCTGAGCTTTTAGAATTATTAATTAGTTTCTAATTACACTTTTCACTGATACTGCCTAAAATTAAATTGTCAAAACTTAAAGTATTTATTTTAAGGAGGTATAAAAGGCACTTCGCGCGACATATATATATTTTATGGAGAAGAATGGGCTAGAAACTATAAATCTGCTCTTTTTTTAAATGTTTTTTTTTTATCATCATCAGCATCAACCTTTTATCGTCCCACTGCTGGGCACAGGTCTCCTCTTATACAGAGAAGGATTGTAGGTAATCACCACGCTTGCTCAATGCGGATTGTCGATTTCAGACATAAAGTCCAGGTTTACTCAAAATGTTTTTCTTCAACTTGTAACCAGTCATTGGTGTCCAAGATATACTTAGAAAGTACATATAACTTTGGAAAAGTTACATTGGTACTTGCCTGACCTGGAATCTAACCCGAACACTCATACTTGAGAGGCTGGTGTTTTAACCACTAGGTCACCAGGACAATCCTTACTTCCTTACTTAATATTATAAAAGGGAAGTGAGTTTGTTTATTTGTTTGTTCCGCTTTCACGCCGTAACTGCTGAACCGATTGCTTTGAAATTTTGCAGACGTAAAGTTAGAAGTCCGGATTAATTAATAGGGTACTTTTTATCCCGGAAAATTATGATATTCCCGAGGGAAATCTAATAATCGAACTCCACGCGGGGAAAGCCGCGGGCGGAAAGCTAGTATTTTATATTTTGAATTAGCGGCCACCAGCGACTTTGTTCACGTGGAGTTAGTTATGCTCCGCTTCTATTGGTCGCAGCGTGATGTTATATAGCCTAAAGCCTTCCTGGATGACAGGGCTATCTAACGGAAAAAGAATTTTCGGACCAGTAGTTCCCGAGATTAGGGCATTTAAACAAACAAACTCTTTAGCTTTATAAGCTCTTTAGTATAGATTAATTAAATTACCTATACAAGTAAATGTGAAGAGGGTGCACTAGAATAAACTTGCTATACAACAATAGGTAAAAGAAACAAAGACGAAGCCATGTTAGTTACATTTTGGTCAAATATTTACAAACATTGGAACATTTATACTAATATACAAGGTGTAACATAAAGGGTATATACATGCATGGCATCTTTAGATGATATCAAACGATATGAGAAGGGTTTCAACTCAAAATAAAATACTCATAATTGATACCAAAATTTCAGTTTCGTGTGTTTCTTAAAATCAAATCATAACGAACGTGGCACCACACTACATACTTTAATAACTACTCGTTATACGTCACATTACTTGGCAAAATCCGATAAATGTCTTCAATAATTCTGTGCGCCTAGTATGGTAGTAGCCTATCACAGGCGGTGTTTTTCCTCATAACTTCCTAAAATAAAGAAATAGGATTAAAAAACCCTTCCAATATCGATTGATATTGTGTATAGATGCCATGCCCTTGTTATGTATATACCTTTTTGTTACACGTTGTATAAAGCTGAAGAGTTTGTTTGTTTATATGTTTGTTTGTTTGAACGCGCTAATCTCAGGAAATACTAGGCCGATTTAAAAAAATCTTTCCGCATTGGATAGCCCATTAATCCAGGAAGGCTTTAGGCTCTATAACATTACGCTGCGACCAATAGGAGTGGAGCATAACTAACTCCTCGCGAACGAAGTCGCTGGCGGCCGCTAGTTAGACATATATTCAAAGTTAATTTAAAAAGTAATACTAATTTATCAAGGAAGACCGATTAGATTACACTGTGAGATTGATATATTGGATACCACTTTTTCTTTTACACAACTGGAGTATGTTTGTAAAACAGCTATAATTATAATAGGAATGTTTCCTGGGTAAAAAAATTGATTCTATTTAGTCCGTCATTCAGATTATAAAACAAATATAGACAAATATAAAAGGCATCAAAGATCAGGAGTGGTGGCTGGTGACGTCACTGCTCGCTAAAAAGTGTAGCGTGCGGTGACGTCACATGAGTTTTCAACCCACTGTGTCGTCTTCATTTTTTGTTAATATGAAAAGAGAAAAAATATGTGTTTAGTATTTTTCGGAAATCTGACTGACGGAATAAAGAGTTTTTTTTTTCAAATACTCTATTATAGCTGATTTAATTTACCTTTGTACTTTATAAAGTACTAAAGTAAATTAAAAGAACATCAGAATTTTTAGGTAATACGGTAAAACAATTACAAAATTTAAACCTCATCCTTATCTTCTTTTAATTGAAAAACCCACTTTCTGGATCTTATTATAAAAGTTAGTTTTCATTCAATAACTTTAGATATTTATTTTCGCTTCTCGCTGTGGCTGGGGGATTCTTTTTACGCGAAATTGTAAGTAAACCTCTTCTTAAGACGAACTGGATAAAATTACCTGAGTATAATATAAACAGAAAGTTGGAAAGAAAATGGCGTATAAAGTTAAAAAATGCCTATCTTTCACGCTTATAGAATAATTTGCAATGAACGTCAAAAATAATTAATTACGAACACTACAAATTACAATATCTATAAATTATTTGCAACTCATTTTTTTACCTATATAAATTATAAACCAGTGCTTGAGCGCAATCCCGCCTGATGGTAAGCAGTGATGCAATCGTTGATGGTAAAGCGCGCTAGTTTATTAAGAACCTATACACTCTAGCCTTGAAGACACTCAAATTGTATTGTGACGGAAACACCGCCGCTGGCTAATTGTTCCAGTCCCTCGCCTTTCGCTTCGCGCTTCGTCCAGATCGTAGTTCAGGGTTTATCCGACACGCATAAGTATTTTATAGGTAAATTTGTTGTCGGGCGGCTTTCCGCTCCGAATTCAGTAGGTGGTGTAGCCTAATGTGTATTTCAGCCAACTTTGTTTGCCCGAGAATAGTTAAAAACATTCAACTATGCGATAGACGTTTCCGAGTTTGGAATAGCTTATTTTTACATGCTTTTTATTAGCTTCACTTGTATGTTTGCTTGCTTGCTTGCTTGTTTGCTTGCTTGCTTGCTTGTTTGCTTGTTTGTCCGTCTCTAACTCTTTGGACTACGAGTGAGCGGCTCACTACTGTAAAATGTCCCACCGTTTTCAATACGTTCGTTTTTTTAAAAAAGAATATCGAATTAAAAAGTTGAAAATAAATGTAGTTTAAAAAACTAGAAAAAACATGCTTTTAAAACATATCAAACTAAAAAGTTAAAAATAATTAAAAAAAAAAGCGTGAGACGCTTAATATACAAAAATTATGGCACAAAGCGCCTCACGCTTTTTTTTAAATTATTTTTATCTTTTTAGTTTGATATGTTTTAAAAGCATGATTTTTAGTTTTTTAAACTACATTTACCTATTTATCAACTAGCCGCTGCGATGCGCTGTGAAAAGTCGTAATTAACGTGGCATTCCGCACGCCTCCGCGAACAGTGGGCTCTCTAGGATTCTCATGACAAGAATACAATGCTAGTTGCATTGTTCCGCAAATAAAAAGACCTACTTTTAAAATTACACGTAGCAGGTACCTACACCTTGTTTTGTGTAAATGGTTCCAAAGTTTGATAGGGAACACTTGTAATATGAACTTGTATTGAAATTTTGATACAAACTTTGTTCCGGGAAGATTATCGGGGAACTATACAGCTTGTAGTAGTCGTGGTAGCCTAGTGGTTAAACCACCAGCCTCTCAAGTATGAGTGCGCGGGTTCGATTCCAGGTTAGGCAAGTACCAATGTAACTTTTCTAAAGTTATATGTACTTTCTAAGTATATCTTGGACACCAATGACTGAAGGTGAAGGAAAACATCTTGAGGAAACCTGGACTTTAAAGTCTGAAATCGCCAACCCGCATTGAGCGTGGTGATTACGCTCAATCTTTCTCTGTATGAGAGGAGACCTGTGCCCAGCAGTGGGCCGATAAAAAGGTTAAGGGTAGGTGATACAGCTTCTAAATTTCTAAGCTCTATGGAATTCGATTGTCTGTCACACGGCGGTATGTCGCAGATTGCTGGAAACTTTTTAAATGAAGAGTTATAGCGATCTTTTGCGAATTCAGGCGATAAATTGCGGGTTACGGGGTGTATTATGAAAATTATGCGATTTTTTCATAAAGTTTAACTCGGCTCACGGGCAGGTGGAGGCTCAACCGCTCTAATGAAGCCAGGATGCGCCCGCACGTTATTAAGGGATCACTCCCAGGCTTTTATGCGTTATGAATAGTGTGTTTTATTAACTTTATTTTAATGCTTGCCGAGTTTTATTTTTCATAGTTTCGACAAATATGAATATGTTTTTCTAGATTTGTGTGCGTATTTATTCGCGCGTGGTTGGTAGACACTTCATTAATAATGTTTGAGGTGAATGTAACGTATTAATTGAAGCTAGCTGTATTATTATAACATTTATGCTAGTTATGAATGTAATAAGGGAAAAAGTCCTATTTGATTACTTATGCACCGCCCATATTCTTTTAGGTACATGTTTTGCATAACTATTTAACGGTTTCTTTTAAAAATTTACTAAATAATTATGATTGTTACAATTATTTAGTAAAATTTTGTTTATTTAGTAAATAATATTGATTATGGTATCTACTAATAAGAGAAGTGTACTTTTACAGCAATGAAATAAATAATATTTGTTGTGCCCTTCTCGGTTCCCTGTGAATATTAGGGTAACATATCCCAATCCAGGTAGTACCTAGTCTGCCCATTTGCTAAATTTTATCCAAATCGGTTCAGCTGTTTTAGTCTGAAAGCGCAATAAACATACATATAAAAAAACCATACATTTTGTAATATTCCCTTTTATTCATAAACGTTGCTTAAAGTTAACTAGTGAATAGCGAATGTTTAACCATATACTTTTTGGCGTTTGCACGTCACATAAGTTTAATATTCTTTTATGAATAAACACCATCATGTTTAGGGGCTTACCTATATTCGTTTATGAATAAACGCCATACTATTTAAAAGGTTTATTCATAAACGATGATTAAAGTTAAGTGTCGTGCAAACGTCAAAAATGTATGGTCAAACATCCGCTATTCAGTAGTTAACTTTTAGCAATGTTTATGAATAAAGGGGATTATGTCAAGAAGGGCTCGTGGCTAAGTAATAACAGCCACACAGGTCGATCAGGTTAAGCTACATTTATCACGATTGGTCCGTTGTTGAATAACGAGACCCCACTATGTGTCCAAAAACACGTTCCGCTTGTCATTCCTGGATCTTTCATTACAGTCATTATGGGCAGTCAAATGCCTGAAAGTCTGACAACCCGTCTATCCATCACACCCGTACCGTATTAACCAGAACTATCCACTTCAAGTAAAGTACTGATATTCAGCTGTATTAGATTAGACTGGCTTCCCTCTCATCGAGAGGAGGCCTGTGTCCAACAATGGGAACAATATAGGCTGATTATGTATACGTATGTAGGTTAGACTGGAAGCTGACCTCGACATAATTGGGAAAAGGCTATTAGTAATGTTAAGTTTACATAACCACAAACTTATCTCCCTCACTTCTCTCATTTTATGGTTTGGGTAGTAACCTTTAACTACAGCCACATTTGGGCTGGTGCTGCGAAATGTCATCTGGCTACTTTGGATTTAGTGAAGAGGCGTGCGAAGAGGCTGATTGGCGACCCAGATTTAAGTCGAAACGGTCTCCAAAGCCTGGAGCACAGGCGTAGAGTAGCCAGCCTTTCGGTCTTCTATAGGATGCATTCTGGTGAGTGTGTAAGGGAATTGCATGATTTATTTCCCTCATCTCCGTTCCACCATCGGACGACCCGTCTTACGGCGACTTTCCACTCTTACCTTGTTAACACCACTACGATTCGGACGAAGCGTTTCGCTTCCTCTTTTATACTGCGTACATCGAGGGACTGGAAAAAATTTGCCAGCGGCGGTGTTTCCGTCGGACTACAATTTGAGTGTCTTCAAGGCTAGAGTGAACAGGCTCTTAATAAACTAGTGCGCTTTACCACCATCGATTGCGTCACTGCTTACCATCAGGCGGGATTGCGGGAGGCGGGATATTTTTTCATAAACACAAACTTATCCCTCTCACTTCTCACTACGGTTTGGGCCTTTACCTACCCTTTATCTGTAAAAAAGAAGAGTTGAAACTCACTAAGAACTATTTACATTGTAACCTCTGAGGATATCTCCTGCAATAAAATCTCAAATAAATAAGTAAATAGCAGGCGTAGTATCTCATTTGAATGTTCAGCAGGTGTACATTAAGCCGACTGGATACAGGACTGTGGCTTCACCGAAATTGAATTTAAAAAATATTACCAACTCGCGAACTTGGCTGGACTCCAAGAGACAATACCTACCCTCGTTTTGTATATTCATTTTGAAGGAATAAATACTTACGGCGCACAAAGAGTAGTCACACAGTCTTGTTAGCAAAAGAGCCATGAAAATGATTATAGGACTGAAGACGGAAATAAAAAACGAAAAGCAACTTGTATTTTGTATGACTGTACGTACTTAAATATTTTTTTTAATAAGAATTCGATTTTTGAATTTCTAAGATTCTCTGTTGATGGGAACAATATACATAGGCTGATTATGTATACGTATGTAGGTTAGGTTGGTTAGGTCGAGACCCGGACTGACCGGGCCTATATTATATTCTTATATCTGCGAAAAATATAATTGGTATGAAATTATTTAAAACGATCGTAGTTTTAATCTATACTAATATTATAAAGCTGAAGAGTTTGTTTGTTTGTGCACGCTAATCTCAGGAACTACTGGTCTGATTTGAAAAATTCTTTTTGCGTTGGATAGCCTATTAATCCAGGAAGGCTTTAGGCTATATAACATCCCGCTATGACCAATAGGAGCAGAGCAGTAACAAAAAATGTTGCGAAAACAGGAGCTAACGCAGCCGTACATATTTCCAATAGGAGCTGAGCATGACTAATTCCACGCGAACGAAGTCGCTGGCGGCCGCTAGTTTAAATATATATAACGGCGCGTGACTGGTTAATTTTGAATATTGAGATCTGTTTTGTATCAGTATCAATTGTCCGTAAATTACTCTACTATTTTTTGAAGTCGATTAATCGATCGGTATTCGGATAAATTATGATTTTTTATTAAGAACGAGTAACACCCGACTGGAGTTGCCTTTGCCATAGCGAGCGACCGGTAGCGCGGGCAATCTTTCCTCAAGATTCGATCGAGTGTGTTGGTTATACTCAAACCCAGTGGCTGTTATCAATTTTAATCTGAGATCATCATTGTAATCCCTTAATATTAAATTGATCTAAATATCTGTATAGTTAAAATAATAAGAATCAAACATCACACAATAGTTATTTTCAAACGTTTTCTCGAAAAATTGCCCACGATGGATGCTCATGCGGATGAGAACACACCTCTACTATCCGGAACTTCGGCCCCGTCCCCTGACGTTCCCCAACATATATGTAAATTAAAGCTACTAGAAATTTAAATACACATTTAAATTATTAAAACTATGCATTGGATTTTAAATTTTCTACTTTTTGCTTATTATAAATTATTAGCTTCTGCCAGCGAATTTGTCCGCGTGAAATTCCTCGTTCCGCCAACCCACACCGTCCCATCGCATCTTCTACCCGAGCACTTCGTTTTCACTTAGCGTTCGTTTTTCTTTTCGGTCAACTCTAGGTCCTAGTGCGAGGTTAAGCAACGTATTCATATCCTACTGGTAGTCCAGATAAAAACAAGTAACCTTCCGCTACATTATTAGTACTTAAAGATTTATTAACAATAAGAGGCTTAGTTTCCAAAAAGTTAAAGTCAAAAATCAAATGCATTAGCCCCTTTCCAGTTTCCGTGAAAATATTTAGATCGTCGCACAGGTCGGTGTTTTGTGCGCAAACAACAGCGTTACCACCTCGTGAAACTTTTTACATTAGCCGTACCTACGTCGGGACTCTGTTTGTTTCGTGCCTTCGAACCTGGGAACTACGGCGCACAAGTTTCGGGTCTCATTTTAAAACTCCCTACCCTCGCCCCAGGTAAATTTTAATCATAAAGAGACAAAAGAGATGAAGGTATACGCTAAACTTTGCTCAGACTGATTTACGCGATATTTTTGCGCCGTATTCAACTGCTTCATTTTATTTGCGGTTATTTGCAACGAATGCCTTTAATAATACTCCGCACAAATCTTCCCTGTGGCCCGATATTAGCTCGAATGGCCATTTTTAGGTAATGGTTCGGGGGAAGCGGGTTAAGCGAGGGTGAACGGCTAACTAATGAGAAATGTTGGCTATTTAATAGCCTGCAATATGGAATCAGGTGTTGAAATATTTTCGTGTTATTATACATTTCTATCACAGAAAATGTTTTTAATACAAGACATTAGCGGCCTATGATTCACTCACTCTAAAACCTAGGTACTTTGTACAAAAAATACGGAGATACATAATAAAATTTTCAGTAATTTATGGCATTAATGTCAACAGCACTCTGAAAGTCAGGTGTAATAAAATGATGTCTTATTTCCTTTTACTCTGAGCAGTCGTAATGTAAGGTAAAAATGTCGCTCTGGAAACTGTCCAACAGCAGTATCTATTCCAGAGTCATATATTTTACATTCAATTTGAGGAAAATGGATGCCGTATTTGTGTTTTATTTACTGTCGTAATTTTGTTACGGATCGTAACATTGAATTAACGCAATTTAGATTCTTGCTTGATCATTAACAAACATGAGCTTACCCGCTAAATTGATATTCAAATTGTATTTTTATGCTGGCTTTTTATGCTTATTAAGTACTTAGTTAGCTTACCTTCCTTCTTTCCTACCTACCTTCTTTCTGGTGAATTAGATTAAAATAGAATAGCTGTGAAAGATAATTTGGAAGAAGAACGATCAAGATGAAAAAGCTTATACTCCAAATAATTTTAATATTCAATTATTCAAGATTTTCAATTTTCAAAGAAAAGATTATAAGATTTCTTAGCTGGTTTAAGCCGTAATGAGTTTCCGGTATAACAGTTTAGTGGGATGAGGTTCGGCTTCGGAACCACTGCTTCATTTGAGTAAGGAATCTATTAACGAAATTAACATCAAGTGGGCCCCTGGCTCCTTAGTGGCGTCGCTGGCTGCGCGTTGATTCAAGATTAAAAGAGATTGCACTAATGAAAACAACTTTAGAGCTTGAAGCTTTTAAGTTTTTAAACACTTGGAAGTTTAAACTATTTGCTTGAACTTGATAAAAGAGAAAATAAATCTTAAATTGTTTAGAAATGTATCAAAAAATCAAAATCAAATTTATTAGAGCTCCAAATTATTAAACATTAGTTGGTGATTGAAGCCTCCTGTTAAGCAAATTATGCCTGTGTTAGGAGACTCCGCTCTTCCACAGCAGTATACAATTTTTAAAAACCTTATGTATAATTAACATGCAAGTGTGTGTGCGTGTTTGTGTGTATATGTGCGTGTATGTATATTTGTGCGCCAGTGTGTGTGCGTGTGTGTGTGCGCGCGCGTGTGTGTGTGTGTGGTGGTGGGGGGGGTGCTTGTATAATTTTGTGTAGTTCAGTAGTTCCTCAGTTTCTGTGTAATTTAGTGTCTTTATCCAATTTTTTAACATTTTTTTACAGTCTGGTAACTTATTATTGTATATTATACAATATGTAAAGAAAAACCTGTCCGATCCGTGAAGGTATTGTTAGGTATCGTTAACTGAATCTAATAATGCCTACAAAGCCGGGCTAAACTTAAAAAAAAATCCCCCAAAAAAAATAAATATTATTTCGAAAAAGCGAGGTAACTTAATGCATGTGCGGTAGGCAACCCGATAGCCCCGCCCCCCTTCACCCGCGCATGTATGCGCGGGTGAAGGGGGGCGGGGCATGCGGCACGTGGTCGCATCGCTATTCGCTCCGTCACAAATGGTGTTGTCAGTTTTTTAAAAATGACCAAATTTCGGGGAAATTGGAATTAATACCCGGGAAAAAAAGATTATTTCAAAATTCATTATTATTGTTACTGTGATGATTATGTAAAATTTTATATTATATTTGGTCTTGTGTTTACCTAACCTTTATTATCCTTATGGGTCGGACAGGGTTTTCTTTACATATTGTATATACATGTTTATCGATCCTATTATACAGTTGGCATGAAAGTGTACCATGTTGAATCGCAGCAAATGTATGTTAGCAATGAAGTCGGAGGAAGGGTCTGAGCAGTTGTGTTGCGATGTGTGCCGGGTACGATGCACCAAAAGTTGTTTTGTCGGTGGTTTGGTTGTGGAGGGTCTCCTGATCAATCTCTTTCTAGCGCAGCATCGTTGGTCGGTTTGTTAGGTTTAACATTGCATCACCTCGCTCAGCTGTCGTCTTCCTTTCTATTCACTAAGTTTTTCAAGTGAATAGGCTTAATAAACTAGCGCGCTTTACCATCAACGATTTCATCACTGCTTACCATCAGGCGGGATTGCGGTCAAGCACTAGTTTATAAATATAAAAAAGTCCGTAGTGATACCTTTCCACATTGTGACCTTCAGGATAATTACATAACATACTAGCAGTGGCTTTAATTTTGATAGCACAACTACATTCATTGAATTATTAACATTGTGGAGCAGACAAATTTTTCGAAAACTTGAAGCAATGGATTTGTAATATCCTTCAAAATCCAGATTGTAATTTGAAAGCATGTTACGAAAAAATCCATCTCCATTTTCATTTTAACTGCACGTCTGACTGTTCTTAATAATGAGGCAATTGAAGGAGATGATAAGCGACGCGAATAAAATAATGAGATCCGACGTAAGTGCATAAATCAGATCACGTTCGACGATCCGTCTCCGAGGAGAAGTTAATGTGTTTAATTATTTACCAAAACAAGAGTTTTAATCATCGTTTATTTGAAAATTTACTAGCGACCGGTTCGTAAACGATAAGCCATGGATTGGAGGTTATGAAATCAGATAATGTAAATAAATGTGAGAATTGTAGGCATTCCCCGGCTTCAGCGGGATTATCCACCAATTATTTCCATAAAGCATTACTTGGTAACGTTTAATTTATTCAGTTTGGATTAAGTGACATCAAAAGATTAGGCGCTTGGCAAATATGGTGTTTAATACCTTTAGAATTCCGCATAAATAATACATAATCAGCCTTTAATGTTCTCACTCCTGCCACATAGAGCTCCAGTCGGTAAGAGGGAGTGAGCCACCTGTCTTTGAAGTTTTGCTTCTAGGACATGCCGGTTTCCTTACAATCTTTTCCTTCACCGCTTTGAGAGTTGTGTTTATAATGAAGCTATTAAATAAACGATTGAAGTTTTTCGTCACTTAGGTATATTCGAATAAAAATGTGTGTAAAAGGTGTGTCAGTTTTGATTTCTCTCTTGAAAGCAGAAGCTTGCTCGCTATCCGTGAAATGCGATGCTCGAATATTGTAATAGACAAGACGGAGTTATTGTGGAGGTAATAGCACTTTGAACCTACCTACCGACTAGCTACCAAATGGTAGGTAATTGGAATGTTAAGGTTTTGAGAAGACCATGCCATACCAATGTGATGAAGTAAACGTCCTCCGTGGCGCAGGGGTCAACACGCCTACCTGCGACATGGAGGCTCCGGGTTCGATCCCCGGCCAGGTCATGATGGAAAACGATCTTTTCCTGATTGGCCCGAGTCTTGGATGTTTATCTATATGTATCTATTATCAAATATAGCATCGTTGAGTTAGTATCCCATAACACAAGTCTCGAACTTACTTTGGGGCTAGCTCAATCTGTGTGATTTGTCCGTATATATTTATTTATTATTAATTTATTTAAACATACTGAATAAGGAGATCAATGGGGGTCCAATAGTAACAGTTTTAGAGTAAGAGTCGGGCGTTTCACTGGTTATGAATAAGTCCATAACTACTGTTTTCAAAAAGGTAAAAGAAAATATCGTGTAGGAAACTAGGCCGCGTGGTGAATTACCCCCATATGCTTCCCACAGAGAGTATCATTCATAGCAACGGGAACATTTTCAACAACGTACCTTTATCACTTGCTACTGACTGAAATTCTGATTAGGTAATTACCAATCTAGACTATGCCAAAGACAAACATCTAAAGGCGATTTTGTTTCACGATTATTTTTTTTTATATTTATAAACTACCGCAATCCCGCCTAATGGTAAGCAGTGATGCCATCGTTGATAGTAAAGCGCGTTAGTTTATTAAGCCTAATCTCTAAAAAACCTTAGTGAATAGGAAGGAAGACGGCTGTTGATGGTTGTTGAGGTGATGCAATATTAAACTTAACAACACAACCAACGATGCTGCGCCAGAAAGAGATTGATCTGGAGACCCTCCACGACCAAAGTCTCGACACAACAACATTTGGGGCATCATACCCGACACACATCGCAACATAACTGCTTAGACCCGTCCTCCATACGGTTTCACCAGAAATCATGCCGCGGAACACGACGAATCGCTTGGCGGCAAGACTGTCTCTCTGAAGTGAGTTCTTCTCTGAAGTGGTCAGATAGGAAATTTCGAGTCCATCTAGCTTATTTTTTTTTTTATTTTGTGATGCGTGAAAGATACGCGGATATGTTGATTTAAACGTTCTAAATCTAGTCGCAATCTAAACTCAGTGAGTATTAAAAAAAATGGTGGGAAATTAGACGATTGTTTTTAAATGTTTTTAATTCAAAGGTGCGAGAATTGCCCGAAATTGGTGATTTTAGACCCCATTTCAAAATCTTCTTCATCTTCTTTTTTCAAGGTGAGATTCAACCTCAACTCTTGATCAATGGCCTCTATGGAAAAGATACCACAATTTTGCCAATAACACGAGTAACAAATTATAGAAATTCTGTGAAAATTTTATTTCACAATAATGGCGGATATCGCCAATGACAGTTGAAAAAGACGGCCGCGTGAACCGTCCATGATCTCGGTTTGAGGCAAAGTCATGATGTGCCCATTATGCTGCGATATTTCAATGTTCTTTATGAATTATTTACTAAATGCACTTTTTACTACATAAATCATGCCTTTTTATTTTGTAAACGGCACTATAAATAATTTTAAAAGTCCATTGAAAAATGTGCGTGACACTCATCTTTGCGTTCCCGTCAAAACCCCCACAGAAAGCTAGTTTAAAGTCATTACATTAGTATAATTTTGTCATTAAAAAAGTCGATAGCAGCTGTCATTTTAGTTTACGGCTACATAATTAAAAATTATATTATAATATACCTATTATATTTTAGAAGTCATACTTACCTACACAATTCGTGGCCTTTATGAGAAAATGTAAGGGCGACGAACTGACAATGCCTATTTTAAAACTGTGAACAGAACGATTAAAGCGTAAACACAGTCATGTTGAAGTATCCAATTAGGAAGAAGTCAAAAAAAATTCAATTTATGGAGAAGTGAATATTTAAATCCCGATTTATTAATTGTTTGTGTATATAAGTGAATATTTATTTTAATAAATACCGATTTGTTTGTGTACTTACACAAACAAATCGGTACGGTTACGGCTTGCTTCAATAATAAGGTGCTTTAAGCGGTGTTTTTTTTTTTTTTTTGAATTTTGGGCTTGACCGCGGTCCTTGATGGAAGGAAAGCAGTGATGAAATCGTTGATGGTACAGCACACTAGTTTATTAAGAGACTATACATTTTAGTCTTGAAGACACTTAAATTGTAATCAGATGGAAAGAAAATTTCTTCACAAAAAGCATCATAGAAAGAGAGAAAGAGAGTGGGCAGATTCATATCTGCCCACTCTCTTTCTCTCTTTTCTTTTTTTGTTCCTCATGGAACAGGGTGCAAATAGGGTATTTGACTAAAAAAAAAAACTAAACAGTCTGTCAGTCAGATTACCAAAAAAAAAAAAGTAGACAGGTTTCTTTTCTTTTTTCATATAAACGAAAAATGAAAACGCTAATTATAATATTTAGCCAGGAGTGTCGTTACCAGCCCCTACCCCTGATCTTTGATGCGTTTTATAGGTATTTGTAAATTTTAATTGATTTGATAAAACAATATATACGTATTCAATAATTTGAATCTGAATGAAGGACTACAAAAAATATTTTTTTTTTAATTTATGAAACATCCCTATTGACCGATTTTATAGATTTATACAAAAGCTCTGTATGAATAAAGACAGTGATGGCCTAGTAGTAACAGCTGTGACTTTTAAGTTGTAGGTCAAAGGTTCGAACCTAGACAAGTGCTTAAATTTACTGTGTGTAAATTGCTTCACCAGCATTGCTCTCAAAGCGGTAGAGGAAAATGCTTTCACGACAAAACATCTTGACGGATTTCGATAGAATTTGGCTTATGAATAATAAATGACCTGGATTACGACGAAGGTTAATTTTTATACTAATATTCACAAGGAATTGATACTTATGCGAAGGAAACCACGAGTTGGAAGCTAATTAAAAATAATTTTCAGTTAATAAGACTGAAGGTATGGAATCTGGAAGCAAATGTCAGTCATCATCATTTTCATGTGTGACTTGTATCTTGACATTGTTATTTTTTATTATTTAATTGATGTTGACATGATGTTGATTGTAACTGTAACGTGGTTTTAATAGAATTTTATTGTATTTTGATATTATGTTTTGTATTTGAATACATATGCGTCTGTGGGTAGGTAAATTTATAATATAACACAATGTTCTCAAACAATTAGTATCACTATTAAAATAAACAATGTTCAACATAAACAGTTTACTGAAAATTATAATTTGTTCAAAAATTAGTATTACGGGAAAAATAATAATTTAATAATATTAAATATTTGAGAACCATACATAGACATTTGTTTTTTAAGATTACAGTTTTTAAATAAAGAATTAAAAATATATCCAGAGTTCCATCCAGTAAAAGTCTTAAAAGGTTTCATGATTTTTTTTAAAATTCAGTTCATCCGCGACTCTTTCTTCTATTTTTTATAATGTTCTGGAGGTGAATTCTTGCCTGTGTAACAGCTTAAGTATGCCTTGTTCTAGGCAAAGTAATGTCCGGCATGAATATTTAAGTGAATTAAGTTAGCTCCATCTTATGAAGACTGGAGGGGTGTAAATCCGGGCATGTTATGCTGAAAAGACAGGATAAATGCTCGAAGGTTCAGTAAGTAAATGATTATGAAATAAAAATTAATTAAAAAAAATATTATTAATATTTTTATTAATTATAAACTAGTGCTTGACTGCAATCCGACCTGATGGTAAGCAGTGATGCAATCGTTGATGGTAAAGCGCACTAGTTTATTAAGCGTATTCACTTAAAAAACTTAGGAATAGGAAGGATGACGGCAGTTGAGCCAGGTGATGCAGTGTTAATCCCAAGACCAACACGACCAACGATGCTGCGCCAGAGGGAGATTGATCTGGAGACTCTCCACGACCAAACTCCCGACACAACAACATTTTGCGCATCGTACCCGGCACACATCGCAACACAACTGTTCAGACCCGTAAGGCTTTACCAGACATCATGGCGGAACATGACGATTCGCTTGGCGGCAAGACTTTGTCCGGTGGGTGGTAACTTCTGCCGGCAGCCGATTTTATGGCCTACCACCGAGTGAATAATTTATCTATTTTCTGGAAGGGCCCGGGCTAATAATAATAGCCGTATAGGTGGATCGATCAGGTTAAGCAACGCTTGCCGCGGTTAGTCTGCGGATGGGTGTTCATGATTACATTCTGAGATACCTTCGTGCCTCGGAAAGCACGATATGCCCTTGGTCCTGGCTGCCATTTGTACATCTTTGTTTATAGAAAAAGTAAAAGGAAAACTCTGCTTGCGAGATTCAGGATCTGTGTGACGTCAGTATGACGTGTTGTTCGTATGTGGCGTTTGTAGGTACCGCTACACCTTTCATACAATATGGGATCATCGTCATCAAACTTTCTATCATCCCACTACTGTGCACATGTCTCCTCTCATACATAGAAGGATTGAGCGTAATCACCACGCTTGCTCAATGCGGGTTGGCGATTTCAGACTTAAAGTCCAAGTTTCCTCAAGTTGTTTTGCTTCACCTTCAGTCATTGGTGTCCAAGATATACTTATAAAGTACATATAACTTTAGAAAAGTTGCATCGGTACTTGCCTAACCTGGAATCAAACCCGCGCACCCATACTTGAGATTCTGGTGTTTTAACCACTAAGCCACCACGACTTATACAATATGTTAAAAAAACCCTGTCCAACCCATAAGGATAATAAAGGTTAGGTAAACACATGACCAAATAACATATGAAATTTTACATAATCATCATAGTAACAATACTAGTGAATTTTGAAATAATCTTTTTTTCCTGCGAATTATTTCCAACTTCCCCAAAATTTGGTAATTTTTAAAAAGTGACAACATAATTTTTGACGGTATAATTCTAAGCGAATAGCGATGCGACCGCGTGCCGCGTGCCCTGTCCCTCTTCGCCCGCGCCTGTATGGCCTACCGCACATGTTTTAATTTACATCTTTTTGCGAAATAATATTTATTTTTTAGGGGGATTTTTATTAAGTTTAGCCTGACTTTGTAGGCATTAGTAGAGTCAGTTATCGATACCTAACAATACCTTCACGGATCGGACACGGTTTTCTTTACATATTGTATATGGGATAACTATATTCAATTGTACTCCACATTAACTAACCTCTATCTAAACCTTGGAGCAAATTCGCGATAGTATACTCTTTCACCCCTCATTCAAACAACAATTAAACCTGGAGAGCACAATTAGAATTGAAATCAATACTTTTCATGGTGTTTATTTGTTTATGCAAAACCACAGAGTAGATTTTAATGAGGCTTGTGTTTCTATTTCAGAGTACTTACAGCAATAGACGTGTATGAAAATGACTACATCATACTAGGGGACCCGTGCGAAGTATTCGTACGGTATTTTCAATCGTAAGCTGCGCAAGGTGGCGCATGAATATGAATATTTGCACTGGTCTGGTCGTGCCTCGGAAAGCACGTTAAGCCGTTAGTCCCGGTTGCCATACAAACATCTAGTGGCAGTCGTTACGGGTTGTTGGAGCCCTCAAAAATCCAACAATTGGTCTAACTGCAATGCTTCGATGTCGCCTTCGGGTTGTGGAGGTCAGACGGCAGTCGCTTCACGGAAAATGTCGAAGTTTAGCCATATCAGTAGTTGGACTGGTAAAGCGGACCCCAGACTCCAAAGCTAAAAAGGTTTCGGATGCGACTGGGATTAACGCTGAGATGATGATGACTGACCTATAAGTACCTACTTTGTATATTTTTCCGGTGTAGCGGTCTAGAAAAGCTTTAAAATGATGCCTCATTTATGTATATTGATAAAGTAAGAAAGAAGTCATGACGTACCGACAAAAAACAAAGCTATTTAGATATAATGTATAATAATGGGTTGCTAAGTCTTGTGTTTATTCAATATCAACAGATATGGAATTATGATAATAAGTTAGTATTTAGTACCTATATCTATTTTTAAATGAACGTTAGTGTTGTACAGCAGTGTATAAAATTTAACAATTAAAAAAAATCGGCTTTGTACACGACGTACCGAGAAGTATGTATGTATGTATGTGGCTAGTCCAACTATACTACCAGTATTAAAAGTATGAAAAAGAAAAGAAAAAAAAGAGAATAAAAAGAAAAGTAAGAAAGTATCTTTTAGCATGTTTATTACTTGAATAAGTACAAAACACGCATACAACAAACTTACTACAAATACTATTGAGAATAAAAAGAAAAGTAAGACAGTATCTTTTAGCATGTTTATTACTTGAATAAGTACAAAACACGCATACAACAAACTTACTACAAATACTATTGAGAATAAAAAGAAAAGTAAGAATATCTTTTAGCATGTTAATTACTTGAATAAGTACAAAACACGCATACAACAAACTTACTACAAATACTATTCAAATCCAGATTTGAATAAGATTTGGCATAAATCCACCATATTCCAAGTGGTCTGCAAGCTTAATATTGTCACTTTCAACTAATTATACTTTATCAAATCATAATTATAAACTAGATTAACACACAGGATACTTTTTGTCCCGGTAAATGACATGACGTAATAATGTAACGTCGCTTTACGGCTGTTAACAATTCAAATTAAAACTTGTTTCTGAAGTTTTCATATACACGCACATAGAGAAACAAGACGCTGTCAGAAGGTATAGTGAGCGAGTCTGATGAAATTCACTTTATACAGTGAGCAAGCATGAATTATAATGGATTTACAATGATTTAGTGAACGATTCTAGGCGTGTTGTCGTTAAGCATCTAGTGATAAGGTAGGTACGGTCAGCAACCGAATCCGATTCACACGAAATTATGTCACAAAGTAACTTTTAGCATTTTATAATTGAAGCTAACAATTAAAGAAGAGAGAGAGAACCAAAGTGCTGTTCTGTAATTAAATGTTATTCCGATTTCGATTTAAACAAAATATTTCTCTCGATAATTAAGACTAAAATATACTAAAATTAATCGACTATAGTTGCTGACTATGACTTGCCACTTAAATTAATGTCATTTCAAGTAATGCAACTGCTTATTCACATGAAAACATTTATCATTTGTAGTTCTAACCTTATGAGTAACTTGCAAACTTCACTTAAGACGAATTCCACTAAACTTTTATAGGTACCTAGAATAAAGGCTGATTTACACGGTGTAATTTCATTGGCTATGTCATACCATAAAATTGATGCAACAAATGACTTGTATCGTCTAAATAGTGTTTAGACAATGCAACTTTTATTTTTGCTTCAACTTAATTGAAGCCATAGGCCATTAAATTGTACCATGTAAATCAGTCTTTAGTTTTATCCTGTTTGACAGTTATTCCATTGTCTCTTATTCATAAATACATGTCTGATGACGATGATTAACTGTCAAATGTCAATTTTATTCCACGATTAAAATCTGTGTTGGAGTTTTGGCGGGAAGCTAAGATGAGTGCCACGCTCATTTTTCATTGGACTTTTAAACTATTTATAGTGTCGTTTACTAAATAAAAACGCGTGATTTATGTAGTAAAAAGTACATTCAGTGAATAATTCTAGAACAGTGAAATATTGTAGCATAGTGGCCACATCATGGCTTTGAACCAAATCTTCCTCCGTGTTCGGTCCGCGCGGCCGTCTTTTTCGACATGAATAATTCATTACGTGATATTGGCTAAATGCACAAACCGTGCGAAGCCATCAGAGAAAGAAAGAAGAACTTTTGAAGATTTTTATTTTACTTGACATTGGCACAAAGTCATAACTAGTGCCACACTACAAATCTGTGTTTGGTAACATAAGCCCCTAATCTAATAAAGCCTTGAATCAAGAGTGAAGTGGTGCTTTACTTTGCCTACATATTACAGGCGAAACAATTAAACAGTTTGCCATCTGCGAAACATGGTATCTCCTGATGACAAGCAACAAGCCAACTAAAACGTTTATTAACTAACCTGACGGATGGCAGGCTGCGTTAGTTATCCGACGCACACACGCCATGGCAGGCGGTTTGCCTGCCGCAGCCAAGCTGAGCATAAACTTCAATTATCCCTCGATAATTGTCAACTGAACCAAACGCAACTGAACTGATATAACATAATTAAGTATCTAATTAATATTGAATTTCCATTAGAAATCTTCGCCCAAATCAAACGGGACCCAACCTTTTGTTTGACCCAATTTTTCAAAAAATACCATACATATATCCCTGAGGGAATATGTTTACTTTCTGCCTCGGACCCCTACGTTTTATCATTTGCATTTTTCATGACCAACTCAATTTAGTAGCTACCCACCATTTCGGGTCGCCGTATCTGCTTGGAAGTGTCCTAGGGGAATCCCTAAGTTAGTTTTTCAACGTGTAAACCGCTTGTAATATTCAAGAAAAATGGAATTTTGATATAGACTTGATTTCATTAAGTTTTTGAATCTCTAATACTATATAAATAATTGGAAAGTTTTGGAGAAGTCCTGTTTTATTTGAGTTTTCTTGGTAAAGTTTTGTTTCATTTTTTTTTCACGGTAGAGGATTCAATAGAAAAAGTCAGCTTGGTTGTCGATAAAATACGTAGTCTTGTCACAAGCAAGGTAGACATATTAAAAGCACATTGACATAAAAACAGGCTCCTGTAACTAAAAGCCCATCTAACGAAATTGCCATCCGCTTGCTCATTACCGACGGAGCCAACCGCTGGATCCGATATCCCGGCGCACGTGACTAAAGGAAATTGAAATCTCGATCGGTTAATCGAAATATTGAATGGAATTTCTAAAAACAGAATTTTAATTATCCACCCATTTTGATTTGATCACTCTCCAATAAAAACATATTGTCAATGTTGACGGATTATTTATTGGTAGTGACTGCTGTATTACGCCTACACTGACCTCCAAAATCTAGCAATTTATCAGCGTTATATAAAATCATGTACAATCACTTTATTTTTAAAAAATTGCAGACTTCTACACTGACGTAGCTACAGCTTTGAAAAGCCCCCTTCCCGCCCCCCACCCCCCAGGCAAAGCTAAAGCTACAGTCATCATCATAATTTACAAATTAAATATTGCCTGCGACTATAACATGCAAGTATAGTCGCGGGCAATCTATAATAGGTATGTAAAGGAAATTCTATCCGATCCGTGAAGGTATTGTTAGGTATCGATAACTGATTCTACTAATGCCTCCAAGACCGAAACTCCAAGGCGAAACTTAAAAAAAAATGCCTAAAAAAATATTATTTCGCAAAAGGCGGTAACATAATACATGTGCGATAGGCAATACATGCGCGGGCGAAGGGGGAAGGGCACGCGGCACGTAGTCGCATCGCTCATAATAATGCCGGCAAAATTGGTGGTGTCACTTTTTAAAAATCGACCAAAATTTTGGGGAAGTTGGAATTAATTCGCGAAAAAAAAGATACTACTAATGTTACTATAATGACTATGTAAAATTTCATATTTTATTTGGTCATGTGTTTACCTAACCTTTATTATTCCCTAGGGGTCGGACGGGGTTGGGTTTTCTTTACATATTGTAAAATACTTAACTAAGGTTAAGCTGCGTTTTAATTAAAACTTATATGTAATATATGAACCTATTGCAGAATATGAATGGGGGGTCCAGACCCCCGTGTATACGTCCGTGCTCTTCTACATAGGTAAAGCCAATTGGAACCGTCCTCCAAGCTTCTGAAGTCAACACGCCTGCCTGTGCCGTGGAGGCCCCGGGTTTGATCCCCGGCCAGGTCATGATGGAATTGGATGTTTATCTATAAATGTATCTATTATAAATATAGTATCGTTGAGTTGGTGTCCCATAACACAAGTCTCGAACTTACTTTGGGGCTAGCTCAATCTGTGTGATTTGTCCGTATATATTTATTTACAACTGACCCACATAGTGTCTATCATAAAAGTTCGCTTCATATTTTGTGTAAAAAATGTAACCAAATCTTAAGCTAAGATAAACAACCAATTAGCCAAACAATATAATCATTAAAAAACGGTCTACGCATTGTATTCAGAACCACCTTTTAGAAGTCGGCTGAGAATAGTAAAGGTGGAGATTTCACGATTAGAAGATAAGGTGGGAGGGTCGCAGCCTGTTTCGAAGCCTGATGAACCCCTCTTATTATGAGCCTGCACGGCCTGCTACTTGAACACGTTTGCTTGCCACAATCTGAAGGGTCCTTTATTCTACCATTCGTTTAATTTCGCTTTTTTCCGCTAAACATGCGTCCGGGTCACGGCTACTATAAGCCAATATTGATCCAACAAAAAATAACGTACTAATTATTCCGATCAGATCATTAATTTCTGTACTTGGCAGCCAAATAAGAGCCCTATTAAATACATACGAGATTAATTCTTGCGTAAAATTTAGAGGTCTTTGTTTGAAGTAGCTTGTTTGCATGAGGTTAAATTCTTTACCAACTTAATTATTTGCTTTTCTATGGTTTGATTATTTAGCTTTCCGTTTTGTTGACAGAAGTTTTATTAAAACAGAGTGCGAATTCAGCGTTTCATAAGATCGATAATGTATATTTTACATGGTCTATTTTACGTCCGTAGCCTGTGAAATTAGCTAGGAAGCATTCATGTGTATAATCTGAAACGATTATAAATTATTAACTATCTGGGGCTCAGAAGAGCGGCTTGTATGACAGCAAGGTGTAAATGGAGGCAAATTCCTCAATTTATATGCGAACAGGCTGCCTTTGAGAAGAGATGACGCCTTTGGCACTTCCAAAAATTCTATCGGTTTTCTCAAACTATAATTTAGTGTAGTAGATAAGACAGTGGCCTCGAATCTCTTGTTGATAAACTAAACTAAATTTAAAGACTTATTTTTTCTATTTCGTTAAGAAAAGGACAGAAGATTAAATATAATTTATCCCTGTTAAATTAAGATACTCCATATACGTCATGTCCATATGTCTCTCGGTGGTAGGCAACAACATCAGCCGCCGGCATAAGTTACCACCCACCAGACAAAGTCTTACCGCCAAGCGATCCGTCGTGTTCCGGCATGATGTCTGGTGAAGCCGTACGGAGGACGGGTCTGAGTAGTTGTGTTGCGATGTGTGCCGGGTACGATGTGCCTAATATTGTTGTGTCGGGAGTTTTGTCGTGGAGGGTCTCCAGATCATCCTCTGGCGCAGCATCGTTGGTCGTGTTGTTGGGTTAAACATTGCATCACCTCGCTCAACTGCCGTCTTCCTTCCTATTCACACAGTTTTTTTGAGTGAATAGGCGTAATAAGCTAGTGCGTTTTACCATCAACGATTGCATCACTGCTTACCATCAGGCGGGATTGCAGTCAAGCACTAGTTTATAACTAATAAAAAAAATATATATACAGTATGTTAACTAACAGAGGGCGTTCCCGTTAACCCGAAATAGTATAGCATACATACATGCTAAAAAAATATTTCCATTCGAAAACAAAATGTTTTAAAATTTTTTCCAATAAGAAAATATTCAATAAAAATTTTAAATTGACATGTAAAAGAAACACACTGTACACGCGAACATGAAAGACGGCAACGTCGCAATTTATTTATACATGACGACTACTATTTTGATTTAAAACAGGAGGTTTCAAATTTATTTCCAATTAGAATTTTTTTTTTATTCGGATTTTTTTATGCTTATTTTTCTATGCTGATATTTTTATTTTAATCTATTAATGATATATATTAACGAGTTTAAGGGAACGCCCTCTGTTATTTTACATACTGTATATACAGACGCGACAAAAAATCGGTACTAAAATTATGTCAGATGTCGACTAATTTGACAGGACTAAACTGATATCTATCTTCTATTCTTTTCTTAATTAAATAGAAAGAAAAATACTCGATAAACTTAAATTTAGTTTAGTTCCTGAATAAGAGAATCGGGTCCAGTGTTTTTAATTAACATCCGTAAAGATCTTGAACTTTTGAATTAGTTTTGAGAAAACAGATATTTTTAGTTGTTCTGGATACAGTTGTCTTTTTCGTAAGAATAAATCAACATTGGAATCTATCTTTTTAGATACTCTTCTACTTTTATTGTAAGGTGTTATTGTGAGGTGTTGTAAATCAAACATGCAGTTTGATTTATTAGTGTCTACATACTGATTCCATACTGCATACGAAAATTAAATTAACACATCGAATAGTTTAGTAATAGTTAGTAAAAGAACCCTTTAACATAACCCATAGTCGGCCTATCACGAAGATATATTCCACTAGTTGTGTCCCGCGATTTCACCCGAGGAAGTTTTGACCGCGTGGGAATGTCGGAATAAAAGTATTCTATGTATTATTTCTGGTTATATACCATCTTCGTCTTCTCTTCCCAAATACCGCAGTGTCTCAAGACAAAAGTCTTCGACCAGTTGTAACCCCTGTTGTTGGTATTGTAACCCCTTTTTTGCTTTTAATACCATCCATATGCCCGCGGAATAGAAGTCAAAATCAATTGAACGGACTGTAGAAAAGGTTGGTGTAATTTTATTCCGGATTGAGTATGGTATGATAGAGAGTGTTACCTTTTAATTTAGATGCTAGGATGTGTTAATTGTCACAAAATACTCTTAAGCGTTAGTATTGCCAGTGTTTTCATATATATACTGCCGTATTGTCATTTTCACGATTTTTATCTACTGTTATACAATGTAGAATGACGATATATATAGGTACAATATGTAAAGAATACCCCGTCCGACCCATAAGGATAATAAAGGTTAGGTAAATACAAGACCAAATAAAATATGAAATTTTACATAATCATCATAGTAACAATACTAATGAATTTTGAAATAATCTTTTTTTTTCTGCGAATTAATTCCAACTTCCCCAAAATTAGGCAATTTTTAAAAAAGTGGCAACACTCTTTTCGTCGGTATTAGTATGAGCGAATAGCAATGCGATCGCGCGCCGCGTGCCCTGTCCCCTTCGCCCGCACATGTATTAATTTACCTCCTTTTGCGAAATAATATTTATTTTTTTAGGGGGATTTTTTTAAATTTCATCCCGAATTTCCAGGCATTAGTAGAATCTGTTATCGATACGCAACAATACCTTCACGGATCGGACAGGGTTAATTCTTTACATATTGTATACTCGTTCCTAGTCAAATTCACTACAGTCACTCTTAAATATTAATATTTAATATCTGCATCCCATTCGAATTATTTGAATATCACCAATGTATTTACTTATTTATCGAAAACAATTTCCCCAACAAAATATTTATATCATAATGTGTACCGAAGCATTCCTTCCCCATCTTTATTATTTAATTACTGGATTTTTTATGGTTATAATAAAGTCTTATTACGCGGCAAACGTCGGGGCTCATTAAAAATCTCTTTTCTCGTTGCTTGGCTTTAATTATCCGTTTTCTTTGTTCGCTGGCGTTGGGCCTGTGTTGGCACACTGGCGAATAGTTGACTGTCCTAGGTCGACAATATTAACGCGAGGAGAAGGAGAAACTGATTGTTTTTTAATTGATTCCTTTGACCTACTTGTTGTATGTGCATATCATCATCATCACCAACCTTTTTATCGCACAGGCACAGGTCTTCTCTCATACAGAGAGGGATTGAGCGTACGCGTGCCACGCGAGCCACGCGTGCTCAATGCTGGTTGGCGGTTTCAGACTTAATGTTCAGGTTTCCTCAAGATGTTTTCCTTCAACTTTTAATCAGTCATTGGTGTCCAAGATATACTTAGAAAGTAGATTAGACTTTTTAGATTTTCCCGGGTTTAAAAAGGACCCTATTATTTAATCCAAACTTCAAACTTTACGTCTACAAAATTTCAAACTAATCGGTTCAGTAGTTACGGCGTGAAACCGAAACAAACAAACTCCCTTTCCGATATTAGTAAGTATTAAAGTATTTTGTTACCTTTCCATTACTTATATTATATAAATTTTCAAGTAAATCAAGCCACGCAGTAAAATCCTCCACTGTAAAATTGACTACCCCTTTTCAGCCCGTGAGGGGTAGGCTTTTGAAAATCCCTGATACCCATTAATCATTACTTTCAGTTATAGGTATGAATACTGAGTTATTAGTAAAAAGGACCATGCGCTAAAGTTCTTCCATACAATCTTGAAACCACCCCATCTCCTTTTAGGGAGTAGTTTAAAAAAAAACAATGGAAGACTTCATAATTTACTTACATAGGTTCGTGCCAAGTTTCAAGTTTATTGACTTAAGAAATAAATGGGCCGAATCTGGGATTGAAAAATCATATTTTTCGTACAAATGCCTCCCAGGGGTCAATTTTCAAAAAATCCTTTCTTAGTGGATACCTCCTCTTTACGAAGAACACTTCTTCCTAATTTCACGTTTCTAGGACCAGCGATTGAGGCTGTACGGACGACAGAAGGTCAAGTTACCCGAAACTGTAATATTCCCAAATATTCCCAATCAACCTTGAACCTTAATGCTTTAGAGATAAAGTTGAAAATGTAATAAAGAAATCTGACAGATTGTAGTAGCTTGATGGACTGTCGTCTGCACATTGTTGTATCGTTTTCTTCTTTCAAAACGGTGAAGGAAAACATCGTGAGGAAATCAGCATGTCCCAGAGACAAAACTTCGAAGACATGTGCCATATTCTATCAACCCGTACTGGGCCTCTGTGGTAGATTATGGCCCACTCTCTCTCACCGAGAGGTGGATTGTGTCCCAGAAGATGTTCCCACATAATAATGTGCTGATTATGTTATGGACACCAAGTTCTGTTTGATTTTGACATCCCAAAGTACAGATAAATGCAAAATAAATGCATGCTGAGATGAGAGCTCATGAAAACCAATTATAAAAACAAACTGCTTTTACCCTTAATAATTTGGAATGATATATTTTCAAATCCAACACCAAATCACACCGGAATAGGTTGAAACTCCCCTAAGCATCGTATTCCGATCGTTTTTGTGATTCTTGTATCTGAAATATGAAGTCCTGCGGCTCTCACCAAACAAAAGTATTAAATCAAAATAAAGGTCAAATACGAGCTATTTTCTAAGAGAACGACAGTTTAGTGGTTAAAGTTTCGAAGTCACTATGGTGTTAGAAACTATAAGAAACCAACGCAAAGTGCGATTGACCGCAACACAACAAATCACTTAGCTTCGGTTTAATACCTACTATTTGCAATTGAGCACTTTTTACCGCCGACTTATATAGAAACTAGCTGTTGCCCGCGACTCCGTCCGCGTGAACTTCAGTTTATAAGCGCCTGTTAAAATAATGGGAGCAATATGTACGTCCGTGTTTGCTTTTGCACCAATTTTTGTTACTGCTCTGCTCCTATTGGTCATAACAGGATGTTATATAGCCTATGTCCTTTCTCAGGATCTTGACTATCTGTGTACCAAATTTCATTGCAATCGGTTCAGTAGTTTTGGCGTGAAAGCCGGACAGACAGACAGAGATTATTTCTCCTTTCTCAGGCTCTAGACGGTGTACCAAATTTCATTGCAATCGGTTCAGTAGTTTTGGCGTGAAAGCCGGACAGACAGACAGACAGAGATACTTTCGCATTTATAATATTAGTATGGATAACTGTTCCATTGTTCCTTTCTCTGAACGTTTTATCTGGTCATTATTATCCCTCACCACGACGATCCACTCAATTTTATTTTTTTCGTACCACATTTGAAAATGGTCGTTAATTAACTACGACAATTATTGAATTTGCAAGAGAAAAGATTGAAAGAGCGAACCCATTTTGTTTTTTGTCGTTTTATGCGGCATTTACTTATTGAAAATGATTGATCCTCGAGGGGGATTCCGTGATAACATCTTGCCCCTCGAGTCCAATATATCACGGAGTTTTATATTTTGTGAAGAAAACCAATAAATACCTTTTTGAATTCAATCGGAAAGTACTGTCTTCAGAAAAGTCATTTTTTAAACATGATTTCAGGACAGATTGTGAGAGAATGATTTATCATTTTCGTCTTCAAAATCCCTACTAATATTATAAATGCGAAAGTAACTCTGTCTGTCTGTCTGCCTGTTACGCTTTCACGGCTAAACCACAAAACTGATTTTATTGAAATTTTGTACAAAGATAGAGTTGACTTTGAGAAATAACATAGAATAGTTTTGATTCCGAACTTTTGAAAAGTTCTCTTGGAAACACGATATACCTAACCGAACTCCACGCGGGCAAAGCTGCGGGCGGAAAGCTAGTTATTAATGTTTCTATCCGACTCAATACTAAATCACAAAAAAAGAAATTTTAAAGTCGATGTATCCCACCACATAGAATGAAATCACCCATAAATATTCTAAAACTACATTAGCTTATTTTCCGAACGCAGACGGAATCGCTCGTTAAATCCCACAAAAGGTTCCTACATTTGTAGTAGACAACAGAATTATGATAAAAATGTTCATGAACGTCGCTGAATTTGAGAGAGCATGAGATAATTTTCGGCTCCATTTACTTTATTACATTTTGGTGGGTAACGAGCACGTAGGAGTTGAGTATCAAATATGTAGACACAGAGCTCCACATTGGAATATAATCGTTTGTTACTACACTTCATGCAGGAAGTATTCTTCCTGTGAGGTTAATACACTGTTATATGTATATGCAGACATACAAGCTTTTGAAAATGTTTGGCTTTTGTATGTAGAAGTTGAGGAGACACGAGGTTTCAAGCGACCTTGAGGAAGATAAAGAAGCTGAGGTACTATGCAGTATGAGATTGTCAAGCTTATGAATGTTCTCGAAGGATGTGTTAAAGAATCAGCACAAGAATACCCTAGAGACATACAACTAGAAATATTCTAGCTGAGCTGCTTCGATCGGCCAATATTGAGTCTTCTTCTTCTGAATGTATCCACAGCAATATATGTAAATAGAATCTGCTCAAATTCAGCTACTTTTTGGCGCCATCACTAGCGTCCTATATGTAACATAGACACGCAGGCACGATACACAGTGGCGCCGATTCTGTCGTGCAAAAACTAAACTAATTTTAAGGTAAGTGCAACTTTTTTTTCCATTTCGTTAAGAAAAGGATAGAAGATAACATTTCAGTTTAATCCTGTCAAATTAAGATACTCCATAGACAGTTTAGACGCGATTAAAGACGCTGCGACTAAAAATACGCCAGTTTACGTCAGGAGCGCACTAATTTGACAGGTCTAAACTGACATTTTATCTTCTGTCCTTTTCTTAATGAAATGGAAAGGAAAAGATGCAGTTAACTTATATTTAAATTAGGTTATGAATAAGGGATTCGAGGCCATTGTCTAAGTAAGCAAGAATTAAATTTCTACATACATAAATACCTCTTTGCTTTCTTTGAAAGGATTTCTGACTACAAAATTAGACTAGATTCTAGCTAAGACAGTTCACAATGCATATTTCCAATCTCCAAAATTATCATTCCTATCGAAGGTATTGCGCACCGGAAAATGCGAATAATCCTCCTTATATCCCGATGGGTCAATAAAAGGAATGCCAATATTAATATCTTACATTCAAAGTCCAATTTCGGTCAGGTGCATAATTCGGCTGTGGCGTACCTACGTTAGAACGATCGGCAACCGCTTCAAATGATTCCGACGTCCGTTTGTCCGTTCTTTCACCTCCCCGTTTTTACTCTAAACCGAAATACCGTGATTGCCGAACCACGGCCATTGCAGTTAACAGCCAATGGAATAAACCAATATCCAAATGACAACAAAGCTTTTAAAAGCGAATGATTCGATGAAATAATAAACCTTTTACTGACGCTGGCTGCTCACATTTCACAAAGAGGAAGAAGAAAATAGAGATTTGTTTTTATTTTTTAATCTACAAGTTGAATGAAAATATATTTTCCGCATTCTATGAAGTTTGTGTTTGAAGCAACTGCCAGAATAATGGTTGAATCGAGATTTCTATATCGGCAGGAGGTTCTGGAGGATATAATTATATTAACTTCCAAATATATGTACCTACATTATGTAAGTAAGAATCAAATGAAGTTTTTTGCTAGTGGACTTCACACTAAGTCGAGCATTACCATGTGAAAATTATTGGGTTGTATAATAAAAAAAAACCGGCCAAATGCGAGTCGGACTCGCACACCGAGGGTTCCGCTGTACAAACGTAGCGGTTTACAATTTATGACGTACTAGCTTTCCGCCAGCAGCTTCGCCCGCGTGGAGTTCGGTTATATCCCGCTGTTTAAATTCCCCTCGGGAACATCAAATTTTTCCGGGATAAAAGGTAGCCTATGTTCTTTCTCAGGGTCTAAAGATTGTCTGTGCCAAACTTCATCAAAATCGGTTGAAAGGTTTAGGCGGGAAAGCGTAACAGACAGACAGAGTTATTTTCGCATTTATAATACTAGCATTGATTTAGAATTTTTCACAGTTTAGAGGCAATTAGATTTAAGAAGTGTTTGATATGAATTTGAACTTTAATATCTCTACGCGTTCATGTGAAAAGGGTAGGTAGTAAGTTTATAATTATTAAAAAAAATATTTTATGTCATGTAAGCAAAAATAATATTTTAATATTTTATGTAACTTCAAATTTATCATTTTCACAATTTTCCTTTATCTGTCTGTACTATAATATAACGTTGCTTCGTGCCGAATTTCAAGATTCTGAGTTCACGGGAAGTACCTTGTAGGCAAAGAGATTTAAGATATACAATGTGTAAAGAAAACCCTGTCCGACCCATAAGGGTAATAAAGTTTAGGTAAACACTTGACCAAATATAATATAAAATTTTACGTAATCATCATAGTAACAATACTAATGAATTTTGAAATAATCCTTTTTTCTAATTTCTTTTTTCTAATTTCCCCGAAATTTGGTAATTTTTAAAAAAGTGACAACACCGCTGTTATTATAAGCGAATAGCGCCGCGACCACGTCACAGGTGCCGCGTGCCCTGCCCCCCGCCGCCCGCGGAAAGGTGTTGCTTACCGCACATGTATTAAGTTACCTCCTTTTGCGAAATAATATTTATTTTTTTAGGGGGATTTTTTTTAAGTTTAGCCTGTCTTTGTGGGCATTAGTAGAATCTGTTATCGATACCTAACAATACCTTCACGGATCGGACAGGGTTTTCTTTACATATTGTATAGAGAGGGCATGTGTCAAAATGGCATAGAAAAACTGTGATCCCATGGCTCAGTTCCGCCATCTAGTACAATATAGCAAAATTAGATCGACAATTGGAGACATCAAATAGTAAAAATGAAATAAGTTTATATAAAATATATTCAGCTATTGCTTGGTAGGTGGCCAGTGTGGTCTATGTTGCCAGATCCGATTTAATACCCTAGTATAGTTCAAATCGGGTAAATAAATATTAAAAAGTAAATAAATTAAGTGAAACTTGTCTTGTACAAACAAAAACTGTTTTAGAATTTAATTCGCTACTATTCATTTACCGTGACACCGTCTATTGGCATTTTAGATGTTTTATGCTTACGAATTATTACCGTTATAACGCTCAGTTTATTGCGATTTTTAAGTGTAATAGACCTTATAGGCCTTAAAGCGAATTTTGTTTTGCAATTTTCGTTTGCATTTCGTTTTTAGCAAAATTATTCTTTTTACACGTTTGTTTGCAAATATTTTTAAATGGCAATGCAAAAAACTGTGGTAGGGTTTGTATCATTTCGATATAAAGTTATCGATAATATTCAAAGAAGTTACTACGACGATATTTTTCGTATTATGATAGCTTGAAACAAAAAATTAGGAAGCAGAATAATAATGGGTAATTTCAAGTTTACAAGTTTCTTATTTATATAATTCTTTTATTATAATAGGCGTTAAAGTTTAAAATTGCCGATTAGTACTGAAAATCTAAATAATTGCTTATTTTTTAATTTTTAAATAATTCATTTATAATCAATATATAGGAAGGTCGTTTATGCCTTTGTGATAGAACTCTGAGGATCTAGACTGCACAAACTGTGTGAAAGCAGAACTGCCTCCTGGGAAGAAAACTTCTTGTCATGTAGATAATTGTCCAAATCAGGACAAAAATGGTAGTCTGCTGGAGCAAGACCTTTACAAGATTCGTACGCCATTATCTTTAAAAACGGCAAAAAAATCACGGTTATTGTATGGGAGCCCGCCTTCAGTATTTATTTTATTTTAATTATTTATTTGTAATTTAAATATATAACCAAATATTCTGTGAACATTTTAAGCGTCTATCTGTTTCCGTTATTAATATGGAGCAAAAAACGGCTAAAATTCACGTTTGTTGTATGGGAGCCCTTTTAAATATTTTATTATTTTTATTCTTAGTACTTGTTGTTATAGCGGCAACAGAAATACTAACACAATCTCTGGAAATTACAACTGACTCGCTATTACGGTTTATGAGATACAGCCTGGTGACAGACGGACAGACGAACAGAGAAGTCTCATGAATAGGGTTCGTTTTACCTTATAGGTACGGAATCCTCAAAATCACAAAGTAGCTCGCAATCATTGTACTGCATATACGTACCTACATATTTTATGAATATATTTCATTACAAATAAGTTATGTAATCTATGTACTTATCCACTTAACCGTAAATTTTATTCCAATTTTTACGGTTAAGTAGAAAAGTACTGAAATTAATAACTTACTATTTCATTTGTAATACAAGGTACCGATTCTTTTTTTTTTTAATTTGATCGACGAGTCTTTCCAAAGTAGATAACTTCTCTTTTAAAATGCATTGAGCATAATTTCGACGAATGAGACGGAAGCCACATTTCTTCTCTACGGTATATCTGGACAAATCGTATCCAGTTTTTCCCTACAACATTATTTTTATTCGGAAACCAAAAATAACAAAAACCTAGATAAATGAACAGTAATTGTTCATTCAATTTTGTTTATTAATATGATATGATTATGTTTAAATAGAGTTAATAATAAATAAACTTGAAATATAGTAATATTTAAAGTTTATTTAGCTATATTTTAAATGTCAATAAAATACAACAAAATGTATTCATCTTAATAAGTATTATCGATAACTAAATCGATAAACAACATTACTACATCTCTACAAGAAAATAGTAAAACTACTCAACAATAGAGGGCGCTTATTACAATAATGGAAAATTTTCTAGAACTAATATTTTTTTTAAATTTGAATTGCAGACGAAATATAAATAATTCATAGAAAAACATTCCGAAGTTAGGCCCAGTCGTTTTACTATAACGAGATGTACAGTAACACAAAGCGCAACATAATATAACGGCATATTTCCTTAGAAAATGTTTATTCTTGGTGGACACAAATTACGTCCTGACGCGCAGACTAGACTGAGCGCCTTTTAACCAAGTCGATAAAAGTATTGGCTTACGATTTTGTTCGTGATGTCCTATCTATTGTAAATATAATTTTAATGTCTTTGCTTGTAGGTTTTGATTCCCTAGCGTGTGACGGAAATTCGTCTAAGGTGTCGATATAAACTGCTGTATCTTTTGATCGCTTTAACGTAGAAGTGATTTTTTCACTGCTTAAAGGGACAATAGACCTAGGTATTTGGTATAAATTTCAATTTGATACCTTTATTAGTTCGTGAGAAATAAGTTAGTAAGTTTTATTTTATTAAAATATGTTTATTATATTATATAACTAAAAAAATGTGATTTTCGCAATTTTTCCTATATTTGCATTATATGACAATCCTTCATGCCAAATTTCAAGATTCTGAGTTTACGGGAAGTATCCTGTAGGTTTTGATTCCTTTGCGAGTGTCGAAAATTTGTTGAAAATATCGACATATCATCGGCTGTATCTTTTGATTGGCTTGGCTTAGAAGTTTGATATTTTCACAGCTTAAAGGGACAATAGACCTAGGTATTTGGTATAAATTCCAATTTGATAACTTTATTCGTTCTTGAGAAATAAGGTAGTAAGTTCCATTTTATTAAAATATGTTTATTATATTATATAACTGA
The DNA here is from genome assembly GCA_017933935.1 of Sesamia nonagrioides. NCBI lineage: Eukaryota > Metazoa > Arthropoda > Insecta > Lepidoptera > Noctuidae > Sesamia > Sesamia nonagrioides. Next base: position 4,063,077 of record JADWQK010002063.1, read on the forward strand.
AAAAATGTGATTTTCGCAATTTTCCCTATATTTGCATTATATGACAATCCTTAATGCCAAATTTCAAGATTCTGAGTTTACGGGAAGTATCCTGTAGGTTTTGATTCCTTTGCGAGTGTCGAAAATTTGTTGAAAATATCGACATATCGGCTGTATCTTATGATTGGCTTGGCTTAGAAGTTTGATATTTTTACAGCTTAAAGGGACAATAGACCTAGGTATTTGGTATAAATTTCAATTTGATAACTTTATTCGTTCGTGAGAAATAAGGTAGTAAGTTCCATTTTATTAAAATATGTTTATTATATTATATAACTAAAAAAATGTGATTTTCGCAATTTTTCCTATATTTGCATTATATGACAATGCTTCATGCCAAATTTCAAGATTCTGAGTTTACGGGAAGTATCCTGTAGGTTTTGATTCCTTTGCGAGTGTCGAAAATTTGTTGAAAATATCGATATAATCGGCTGTATCTTTTGATTGGCTTGGCTTATAAGTTTGATATTTTTACAGCTTAAAGGGACAATAGACCCGAGTATTTCATGTGAATTTCAGCTTGATACGTCCACGCGTTCTTGAGATAAAGGGTGGTGACAGACAGACAGACAGACAGACAGACGGACAACAAAGTGATCCTATAAGGGTTCCGTTTTTTCCTTTTGAGGTACGGAACCCTAAAAATAATTTTATGTCCATCAAATAGATTTATAAAAAAATATTGAACACGTTTTTTTTATTTTTTTCTTCCATTCAAATATTTAGGAAGATATCATTATCATCAACCTTTTTATCGTCCCACTGCTGGGCACAGGTCTCCTCTCATACAGAGAAGGATTGAGCGTAATCACCACGCTTGCTCAATGCGGGTTGGCAATTTCAGACTTTTAAAGTCCAGGTTTCCTCAAGATGTTTTCCTTCATCTTCAGTCGTTGGTGTCCAAGATAGACTTAGAAAGTACATATAACTTTAGAAAAGTTACATTGGTACTTGCCTCACCTGAAATCGAAACCGCGCACTCACACTTGAGAGGCTTGTGTTTTAACCACAAGGAAAGAGATATTGATTTGAAATGTCGCATGACGTCACGCCGTGGTACAAAATATACCATGGCGTGACGTAATTAGCTCCCCTCCGTAACTTTAATACGCTATATCTCAAAAGTTTTTAGTAATTTCGACAAAATAAAAAATACGGGTCTGTATTTTTTTATTATCTACTAGCTTTCCGCCCGCGGCTTCGCCCGCGTGGAGTTCGGTTTTATCGCGCTTTTTAGATTTCTCAGTGTTTCTCTACTATATTATGCATTTATTATACATACAAACCTTCCTTAAGAATCACTCTATCTATTAAAAAAAAACGCGTCAAAATCCGTTGCGTAGTTTTAAAGATCTAAGCATACATACGGACATACAGCGAAAGCGACTTTGTTTTATACTATGTATTGATAAGACGGACTAATAATTTTTTTGATGTTCATACCTTGGATACATCCGTATTGTTAATATAATACTTAAACAAATGCTTCAAACGTGCATCCATTACTTACACAACACAACAGAACTTATATTTTGATCAGATTTCTCATTCTGTTCTAAACGATTAGCAGGTTTGTGATTACGGTTGTAGCCAGAGGTCTTATTGCGCTATTAGTGAGGCAGCATTGTACTTTAAAACTTAATTATGGCCGTGTGCGGTCTCTTGTGAAGCCTGGGCATTCAGTACTTTAGTTTGCAGCTGAACAGTGAACGGAAGATTATCTGAAAAGTACTGTTTAACTAGCTGACTAGCTTACGAATAAGACTAAGAAACTTAGCATCTAGATTTTCTTTAGACAACTTCATAAACTCAACGGTAACTTGTTCAAACATTCATCAACTTCAGAGTAAATAACAAAAAGTCTTTACCGGAGCAGCATGTGGCGTGTTACTAAGGAAGCTATCATGTCAATATATTATGATGACATGGGTTTGGGTAGTCCATTCATCATAATTTGCCACGATCGTTCAAGTTTGTTTCTTGCGGTAAGCGCCGAAATTGATACGATGGGGCAAATATGTCTACAAATTGTAGGCCATTTTTATGAGAAAAAGAGGAAAATGTTCAGTTTAGTGAATAGTTAGGTAGGTATTTACTCAAAATATTCAGTTCAGAAAAAATCAAAATAACAGAGTTTTTACATTTTTGTGTTATGTATTTACAACTTTATACTCAACTAAAAATAGTCTACAAACTTGATTCTGGCATTTTTTTTTATCAGACAGCCTTTGGATGATGCAGAGATGTAATAGGAGATCCATTTATAATTAATTATCAGCATCAGTGGACGAATATCTACATACGAACATTACTAAACATGGAACGTACAATAAACAAACAATTAATATGATCTATACTAATATATTATAAAGAACTACTCCTTCGATTTGAAAAATTCTTTTTGTATTGTATATATCATTAATCCAGGAAGGCATTATGCTATATAAGATTACGCTGCAACTAATAGGAGCGGAGCATATAAAAAAAACAATTAGAAACCTACGCAGGTGAAACCGCGCGACGCAGCTAGTAATATAGGAAATCCTACTCATATATTTACAAGTTGGTTATGTCTTCTTATAACCTTTATTTTATAATCTTTCTTTTAATTTTTAGTTGAACAAAAGCAAATAGGATTCTTTGACTTAAGAGTATGCGTAAGTACCTGCTATTACGTATAAACAAGTTGCATACATATTTACAAGTTGTTTACTTCACCTTTCTTTTGATGTTTAGTTGAACGAAAGCAAATAGGATTATGATTATGAGTAAGTAAGTTGAATAGATTTCACTGATAATCTGAGGCTTGATAGGCCTCAGATTATACAGTAAAAATACTATAGTATTTATGAGAAATTAAATAGACGCAATGAGAAAAGCGGGAATATAACACGAATATTACAAAATGATTGAAAATACACTTTGAAAAACATGGATTTTCCGGGAACCTGTTGGAATTAAATACCTGAGTGTCTACTTGTATAAGCCGAAAAGGTTTTCATTTGTTTCAGTTGATCTGTTGAGTGAAATGAATTCTTTAATCATATTCCGTCAAAACTAGTTTCATTTAGGCAGATAAATGTAATTTTAGCACAATAATGTTTATTATAATTTATACAAGGTTACTGTTATTGTTTAAGTATTTCATGATCAGCATAACGTAAAATAATGATGCAGTGTAAGTTTCTACTAATTTGGTATGAGTAAGGACTTTGTTTATTTGTACTAAGGCACTGTATTACAAACACAAAAAACAATATATATATATATATATATTATCTATACTAATATATAAACCTGAACAGTTTGTTTGTTTGAACGCGCTAATCTCAGGAACTACTGGTCCGATTTGAAAAAATATTTTTGCGTTGGATAGCTCATTAATCCAGGAAGACTTTAGGCTATATAACATCACGCTGTGACCAATAGGAGCGAATCATTACTAACCCTACGCGAACGAAGTCGCTGGCGGCCGCTAGTAAATTATAAACTAGTGCTTGACCGCAATCCCGCCTGATGGTAAGCAGTGATGCAATCGGATATGGTAAAGCGCGCTAGTTTATTAAGAGCCTATTCACTCTAGCCTTGAAGACACTTAAATTGTAGTCGCAAATTGTTCCAGTCCCTCCAGTCCAGATGTACGCGGTATAAAAGAGGAGGCGAAACGCTTCGTCCGGATCGTAGTGGAAAAATACTTGAGTACCTTCTACGTCTAGTCCGTTCTGGGCAGGTAATACTACTACTAACTATCATCATAATCTACCTAGCCTTTTCCAAACTATCTTGGGGTTGGCTTACAGTCTAACCGGATTAACCTAACTGGGTAATGCGAGACCCCTTCGTATGACTGGTGGGCAGACTTTCGGATTTTTGAAGACCCGTACGTAATGACTGTTAAAGATCTACGAAAGACAGCTGAGACGAAGGGCTTAACGTGCTCTCCGAGGCAAGGAGGATCATATGTGATGGTATGGTACCCATTCATAAACCAACCGTACATACTGAATAATAATTTCATTCCGGAATAAGCTTTTTCGCAAGGTGTTAAATACAAACATGTTAAATCTGTTCTTTGTAAAATTTGTTAACAAATGAGGTATATACTCTTTTTAAATCAGTTACGTAGCCGGATTATGAGCAGTACCCTATTTGCTTAGCTGGGTTAGGAGCAATTCCCTATTTGCTGAACATGGTTAGGAGTAGTTCCCACAACCTCGGAACCAAGCATTAGGTTTGGTGATTATAGATACAAATACACTTTCTCCATTGAACATTGTAATATAGTTGTTAAGTAAATACAGCGCTTGGATAAGATCTTAAGAATCAAATTCTACTCTATTGTGTTTTACTCCGTCTGTCGGAGCAGAATACAATGTTCATAATTCTCCTGCCTTATCCCAATTTATGTTGGGGTCGGCACATCATTTCTTTACTTCCATACTTCCTTATGGAAGGTAAAGAAATGTCTTTCTAAACAAATCATCATCCACACAATTCAATGTTGTCAGCATTAATAAATATTGCCAAATAAGCCGGAAAATTCAATTATTTATGCTTATATCACAGCGCCGAATTACTATAATAAAAATGAAATTTATTAAAAAACATAGTTCAACAATGAATGTTTAAAAAGTCTGTTTGTATAGTAATCAAAATCTTAACAATAACAATCGTAAAAGCTAACTTACTGTAGACTAATACATACTATAAACCTATATAGTGATTTTATAAATTTAAAAATTTGATTGAATGTTAGTTACGCTTTCACGCAAAAACTAAACGGTTTGGATGAAAATTGCCACACAAATGGCTAACATACCTATAGGATATTTTTATCCTGATATCACCACGGGATTGAAACTTGTGCAAGCGAAACCGTTGTTGCAGCTCTGTATTTTTAACTTCGGCGATGTCTGTACTGTCGTCCAAATTCTACAATTATTATCAACGATCAAACTATATAACCGTAGGATTAACTATTTAGTGCATCGAGAACTTTGCTATCATCGTTATCAGGAGTGATTCTTTAAAATTTGCGAACTTTAATCCAATAATATAGTTAAAGAGAAATTACATGTCCAGCAAAATTCATTCAATATAAGAATTTATCAAAAGACATTTTCTTGATATAATCTCGCTAAAATTTTCATATTTTAGGTCAGTTAGGAAATTAAATTTACCGGCTTGGTTTAAGTCTACACACATGGTACGCAATATCAGATTGGCAAGATCGCATAGGGTTGTAGATGATATCTTATTGCTGACTAATGAATCTATTTCTTCTTCTTCTCAGCCTATAGAGGTCCACTGCTGGACAAAGGCCTCCCCCAAGGCTTTTCATAATGACCGTTCTTGTGCTGCCCGCATCCATCGGTTTCCCGCGACCTTCACCAGGTCATCGGTTTACCTTGTTAGGGGCCTCCCTGCGCTGAATCTTCCGGTACGTGGCCGCCACTCCAGAACCTTACTGCATTACTTACCTTAATTAAAGATTGGACTACCAAAAGCAAAAATAATTATTCAAATCTAACCGATCAGATTTGAAGTTCAGAGCGTATTATATTTATAGGATGAGTATTATAATTCGGTGTCACTTATAATTGTTTGCTGCACCGCGCTGACGTCGCTGCTGCGCGGCTGTCGCTGAAAATCAGCGCTGGACTCTATTTTGCATAGGCTCACAGCATAATGCTGAGCGACTGCCGTTTTGTGTGGATGTGAATATCGCGCTTTCACCGGGTCATCGTTCCACCTTGTTGGGGACCTCCCTATGCTGGGTCTTCGGGTACACGGCCGCCACTCCAGAACCTTACTTCCCCATCGAATCTACTTGCTCTAATGCAAGTAGATCATTTTATTTTCACAATAGAAGTTTTTTATTATTATCACATCATTGGCAATTTTTACCGGTACGTACCTACCTATTATAAAAATTGATAATTAAACAATCAGCATAATAAATATGGATGTCCGTAGTAGCCGCAGAACAGGAAAATGCTGTCCATTCTCCATGTTTCCTCATTTTCATAAACCTCTTTTACAACAACCACGTTCTTGGTTATCAGCCAGATGTCACTGTTGTAATAACAATTTCATGAACGTCTTTCGTATTCTGAAATAGAGTACAAATACCTGATACTATTAAAGATATAAACACAAAATAGTTAAATGGAGAAAGCTGGTAATGGCACAGGTCAGCCGCGCGGTGGTCCAAAACTCTGTCACATGTTGGCGACATGCCAGGAACACGCTAAGATTTGTACCGTATCTTATTCATATTATAACACCGTGCTCAGTTACTTGTATGAAACACGTGAGACAAATTGAAGCGGTCTAATATCAAGGTATCACATTATGTAGGTAAGTACATCAAGATCCATTTACTGTCAGTGTGGAAATGGGTTGAACCCTGTTATAAATAGTTAAGGGACGAGTAACGCTCTGGTTACACAGTTTGTTCGTGTTACACGGAGAAAAAATTGTCAGTAACGCGATTCTCTGAGTGACAGAACAATACGTTTAATCTTCACGTTGTAGAAAATGTGACAGGAGATAGAAAGCGCCCGGGTAATAAGAAGACTTCAGGGTTTTTTTATACTTCTGCTACGTATATTGAAATACCTTTGTAGGACGCTTTTGATGCATTCGTTCAGTGAAATGAGAAGTGATTTTTTTTTCTTTTTGAGGAGCTATTTAGAGTATACCTACTTCAGGATTTTTATTGAATTAGAAACTCAAACAACGTCAAAAAAGTAGTTACCTAGCAATAAACGTATCCATTGTATTTAGCCCGACACCAGCGAAAACAAATTAGCATTTGGTGGAAGCCATTCGAGAAGGTTAAACAATTCTAATGAAGAAATTTTCAAGGTTTCTGCTGTTAAGTACACGAATAAACCATAATATCCAGTTCATCTCCCTGTTAGTCCATACACATGGAAAGTTTACATTTATTCAGTGACTTAGTCCAGAATTTAACTTGGGTACCGTTAGTGTAAAATCAGCTTTTGAGGTTTTGTGTACTAGGAACATGAACCCCGATTAGGCCAGTTGATTAGTTTATATTCTTTGGTTCATCAGAATTCAGATATGCATCGGTTGGGTGTTACATCAAATAATATCACTCGATAATTGCCTAGCTTTTATTGTCATCAGGAGGTGCATTTACAAATTTATTCTTGGGCCAAGTTTGATTGGCCTTTGCAGGAAAATATTCCGTCATATTTAGGCAAGTTTCATCAAAACCATCACGTAAACAGACAATGTTATGGATAGCACCAGTACCCAAATTAACAGGACTTAAACCGTAGCTTACGTGTTGGAAATAAACATGTGTAATATCACAGTTGATAGTGGGATGCCGTCCGACCACGCATTACACAAACACCGGCTTGACGGAACCATTTGTTAGGGCCGTTCTTTGTAAGCGTCTCGCTTTGTGATTCCCGTGTACATAGCGTGAACATTTTGACAAGTGGAATTTGTTCTGCAAGAGAGGGTTGGAAATATACATCGCAGCAATGATAATTTTGCTGCTGTGAAACTGTGGTACTTTGATTAAGCTTCTGCTGTTAGTTAACTTGACGTTTTGGGCTATTGTGTTTTCGTATGTTTGTTAAAGTAATAAGTAGACTATGTTCAAGTGAAAGGAGATCGTGTCCTTTGTTTGTGTGAAACTTTATGTCGGGAAACACAATAATCGACTATTTAATTAAATTTATTTGTGGTTTGGAACATTTTCATAAATAACATTTTAGTAATGTGGCAATAAGGATAGTCTTAACAACTGCTAACAGTTGTTTAGACTAAACAACTTTTTAATACAACATTATTATAATTATGTTCCACGTTTGATGACACACGTTTAACAAGTGTTTAAGAACTTCCTGTATTTGGGTTGTTAAACCATATGTAGTTAACTTTTGGGCGAAGAACGGCTGCAAAAGTTGGTTTACTAATCTCTCTGCTGAAAGCCATCTCAAGTTACATTATTTTACTGTGCTTATTATCAACAGATTTCTACAGTTAGTAGGTATTCGAGTCTATAATTCTTTCTTTAAATACTTATTTCCGTTTAGTTATATAAAACATACCAAAAACACATAAAACAATGGCCAGGCGATACTTTTGACTTCTATATTCTTTTCTTTTTCACTAAATAACGTGGCACTGCTGTTAGACTTTTGGGTACTGTTTTTGTTGATAGCGATGCGGGAGCATTTTTCGTTGCCTTTGGATACTTTTGGTTATTTTTTCACATGTACATAATTATTACTATTACTTTAAATGTTATCTTTAATGTGTGTATAGCACACACAATAATCTTTGTTTCTCTCTTTGTTAGGAGCCTAGACTACTTGATAAGATATTGACTTGGAGATGTCTCCACGCGAACGAGAGAGTCTACATTCGGGTGAGTTATTTTTACGCGAACGCGTCTGTGAAGAAAAGTTGGTACAACTCAACCCCCTCCAGAGACGAAACAACAAACAGGCCGTGAGTGTAACATGCACAATTTTTCGGACGTTTAATTTCCTCCTTTAAAGTTTTAATTCGAGACATAAAGCGTGCGTAAAAGCGTTGTCTGGCAAGTTTCATCATCGCAGAGATGCTTCGGTAGGAAGCTTACTTTGCACACAAAGCCTACAAGTACAAAAGGCCCTGCCTCCGCTCCATTTTGTGTCTGACAAGCCGGGAAGTCGCGGAATGAGACGCGTCAACTCTGTTATGACGCCACCCGTTCAAATGTTTAAATTTGGAAGGATCGGAAAGTGACAGGCGTTTGGATTTTGTTACTCCTTGAGAAAAGCCTTCTTGGAAGAACTTTTTATAAGTATTTTGTTTCGAAAATAATAATAAATTTGTTTGTTCTAAAATTTTGATTGATAATTAAGAAGTTGAATCTGCTCTTTCATGTTTTAACTCATTTTTAGTAACTTACAACATACTGGTAATATCTACTAAACGATACACTCAAAAGGTTATGCGGTGCCACAATAAATGCTAAATTGATTCTGGTGACGGATACTTAGTGGCTACACCGCTAACTGTAGCTAAGGGCAATAAATAGAATCCGATAGTACCGACGGGCAGTCATGTCAAACGCACCTGTCCGACGATTAAACTCTACGGTATCGTGCCGTCCACTATAATCTACGACGTTTAATTTTGAATCCAATCTTCAGGGATGGCAGTCCCTATATACAATTTTAACCATAGAAACCGCTTTGAAATTTAATATTAGAAAAATGGATCATTAAAAATTTCCGTCTTTCAATTTCGTCATAAAAAATGTTGCCATGCCTCCACTAATTTCTTTCGAAAAAAGAGATAACGAAGACTTTAAATCTCAAAAATATTTTCCAAATATCGAACAACCTGTTTCGGGAAACATAAGCGTTTAGAAATGCAAGAGTATTGTAAAATGTACTGAAGCACGCAGCTCAGCCCTATCAGGGGAAGATGCGGTGTTGTCTACTCCGCGTTATTATTTTGGCAATAATATCATATTATGCTTTCAGACATTACTCCCTTCCCTCGCTCCGATACCCCTCTGCTGGCAACGACGAGATACAGAAATAGTATTAGAAATTCATAGTCTATTATTGAACGGATACTTTCGTATTTAGAACATTGCTTTTGAAAATTACTTAACATCTAGTTGCGTTGTTTTTGGTGTTGCTGTTGAGAATATTTTAGAGAAGATAAACTATAATATAGTCAGCGATTGTCTGGTTCTTGTTTATGTAGGCTGTTTTACATGAAATCTAATTAGATATTCAATTTGGTTATGAGCTGTAAGTCTAAGCTGGTGAAGGCACAAAAAAAAATGTATGCGATAGTTCTCGAGTGCCAAAATTTCAGGTTGAGAGTTTCTAGGAAAAACAAATAGATTACTGACCTCCTTTATGTAGAAATGCATCCGCACGTGTACTAGGTTTCGAACAGTCACTCTCACTGGTTGGTTGTTATTGCTTGGTTGGAATTCAAGTATACAATATATTTCTATAAATACGGTATACGCTATTTATAAACGAACCAAGTACCTTATAAAACCATTGAACCATACTTGAGAAAATATCATAAAATAGGGTCTACCAATGTCGCAAGCTTGCCGTACAAGCGAATATCGAGCGAGTTCATAAATTAGAAGTGGAGTTGTGTTTTGGTCGTTCAGCGTGACAGATAAGAGGTGCGTCGTAAACAATACGCTTCCGTCTCTGACGCCGGCTGACGCTAAGCGAGTAAGCGTCACACAACCTATCCTAATAATTCTATAGCGTGTAGGGATTTTTGAGCGACAATATTTGTTTTGGTTAGTCTGGCATTTATCTAATTGATTTATTTGATTGCGGTTTGATTTTATTTTAGCAAAAGCATGTTTTCGGTGTTATAAAGAAAAAAAGTTCTAGCGTGACAGACTTAGGGACGTCGTAAACAATACAGTTATGTCCTGTCTGTTATGCCCAGCTGACGTTTAGCGAGTGGCGTGACACAGGCTATAGCGTGTCCGGAACATTATTGTTTAATGCGCGATATTTCTTTTTAGATAGTTTGTTAGTTATGATTTGTTTGGTGTTGATTGTATGTAAGAAAAGAAACATGTGTTCATAGAATTCAGTATGACTGTACGCTTCTGCTTTATGATGTATTATGAAGTAATTAATATGTACGGACGACAGCAGGTTTAGCTACCTGAAACTGTCGAATATTCCCAATAATTCTTGAGCCTTCATGCTTTATCGACAAAGTTGAAAATCTAATGAAGAAATTTCAACAATTGTAGAAGCTTGATGTGCTGTTGTCTGTTTTGGTCTGTAGTTATGTACTAAAGAGATCAAAGAAGGGTAAAACTGGAAACGTAACTTAAGTTCTAAGACTTGCTCCCTGTTTGTGAACCTACTCACAACATCAAAAGTAGGTAGCAAATACGACAAAATCCGGTACTCATTTCTAGTCCCTGTAACTTAGTGCGTGCTCGAGCTGACGTAAGGAAGTATTAGCGAAGTTTAGCATCCAAACTATCTGATAAGACGTGAAACGTAACAATACGACCTCGTCTCGTGCTCGAAGTTACAACGTTTTAAAATGATACGGGAATATTTTTACAGTTCGTGACACTTAGTAACTTACAAAACATCCGTTCTTCATAAACGGCACAATTTTGTTATACTATAAGATCACACGTGAAAGTAGGACGGCGTGTCATAAGAAAAAGAGAGACAAAACGATAGACTTGACTGAGTAATTGTTGTTGTGCAAATTGCGAAGCTCGTTAAAGATACCACTGAGTTGTTCATCATTTTTACGCAGTATGTACGGCAGTCTTTCCAGAATTAGGAACTAGTCAGCTAGGATTTGCCGACTTTGTTTTTATAATATCGATTAACAAAATATTGGTGCCCAACCTCTTGTTTACAAGCAAAACTAAATTTCAGTTCAATCCATTTCTTTCTTTCTATTTAACTAGCTTTCCGCCCGCGGCTTCGCCTGCGTGGAGTTCGGTTATATCGCGCTTTTTATATTTCCCTCGGGAACATCATATTTTTCCGGGGTAAAAGGTAGCCTATGTTCTTTCTCAGGGTCCAAAGATTGTCTGTGCCAAATTTCATCAAAATCGGTTGACAGGTTTAAGCGGGAAAGCGTAACAGACAGACAGACAGACAGACAGACAGGCAGACAGACAGAGAATATTAGTATGGATTATGAAACTGAAGCACTTAATTTAATTTTGGTTCAGTTTATGAATAAGGGAATTGGCAGGAATCTAAAAAAAAAAAAATAGTTAATAGTTTATATTAATATTTTTACCTTGTTTATATTTTTATGACTAGCTTTCCGCCCGCGGCTTCGCCCGCGTGGAGTTCGGTTATATCGCGCTTTCTAGATTTCTCTCGGGAACATCAAATTTTTTCGGGAAAAAAGGTAGCCTATGTTCTTTCTCAGGATCTAAAGATTGTTTGTGCCAAATTTCATCAAAATCGGTTGAGAGGTTTAGGCGGGAAAGCGTAACAGACAGATAGACAGACAGACAGACAGAGTTACTTTCGTATTTATAATATTAGTATGGATTAAAGTACTTGTCCTTCTGATTTGTGTCCCATCCTGCACCCTAATTGTGTAACTTACTATTGGTATCAGTTGGAGTCATTTTGAAGTTTATTGCTAGTCCATTGGTCCATATGTTAGAAAATATAATAATAAACGTTTATTTTTTCCACCACATAATTATACATAAGTTTAGCACATAATTAAGTATACAGGATATAATGATATAGTGGAAACTGGAGCCTGTACTAGAACTACCTGTGTTATAGGTCTCCAGGCCTCCTGACTACACGGTCGCGTCACAACTAATACAAACGTATACTAACAGTAACAAATGAGCGGACGCGGCCGCTGCGCAAGGTGGCGCGGGTTTGATCCCCGCACAGTGCAAGTATTTGTATGCATGAATATGAATATTTGCACTGGTCTGGTCGTGCCTCGGAAAGCACGTTAAGCCGTTGGTCCCGGTTGCCATACGAACATCTAGTGGCAGTCGTTACGGGTTGTTGGAGCCCTCAAAAGTCCAACAATTGGTCTAACTGCAATACTTCGATGTCGCCTTCGGGTTGTGGAGGTCAGACGGCAGTCGCTTCACGGAAAATGTCGAAGTTTAGCCATATCAGCAGTTGGACTGGTAAAGCGGACCCCAGACTCCTAAGCTGAAAACGCTTCGGATGCGACTGGGATTAACGCTGGGATGATGATGATGACTAACAGTAACAGATGACAAAGATTAGGGGATGAAAGAAAATTGAGAGGAACAAAGTAAATAATTATGTAATTTAAAAGATTAGACAGCAAAGTAGGGTAAGTTCGTGTCGATGTTTAACCCATTGTTACTGATAGCAGTGGGTTTCATTTTGACAGTACAACAATATTCATTGCTTTATTTACATTGCCGACTAGACAGAAACTTATCACAGACATACGTTCGTAGAATCCGATAAACAGTAGGGTAATTCCGTAACACACTATCAGTAGTGTGTTACGGAATTACCCTACTGTTTATCGGATTCTCCTCAAAAGGTAAAGAATAAGAAGCCGCATCTGTATTAGATTTGGATAAAGAGCAGATCAATCTAATGAAATATTATTTTAAACTCAAAGCGGAATATAAAATTTATAATTAAAGTCGACCAGTCTTTGTTAAATGTATTGAGAGAACTGCCGACCTTACTTCGTCATTCGGGGATCGGAAGTTGAGAAGCGTTCAAAAAGGCATTATCCAAAGAGATTTCATTATAAAATTCTTTGGTTTAGAAGGAAAACCTCGTTTTAAATTTCAGAAGTTTTAAATTGCGGATATTTAAATACAAGAAAGATGCTGAACCGCGTCACCCTTATAATACCTTTATAAACTCTTTTTTCTTCAGTTATAAACTTAGTAAATGTTTCTTGAGTTATAATAGTATCTATATAGATACTTATCTCTAGAAGTAATAAAGTTGAATATTATGTACACGTTAATCACTGAAACGATTAGTTGGATTGGAAAAATATTTTTACATTTGTAGTCTAATTTTGGAGAAGATTCAAAAGGAAGGCTTTTAACACTAGCTTTCCGCCCGGGGCTTCGCCCGCGTGGAGTTCGGTAATATCGCGCTTTTTAGATTTCCCTCGGGAATATCAATTTTTTCAATAAAAGATAGCCTATGTCAGGGATGGCGAACCAGTGGCACGCGTGCCGTTGCTGGCACGTAACAAAATAATTTTGGCACGGCATAATATCAAAAATTGCAAAAAATAGCATTGGGCTTCTCCAAGTTGCCTTCCGGGACTGCAGGGTCCCGAGAAATGACACCAGGGATTTAAAATAACAATAGCACGCAATTATAATTATTGGTTATTCCAAAAATCACTAATCCAAAATTTGTTTGTTGCCACGCCATGGCCACATGAATAATTTTTAGTTGGGAAAATGGCACGTAGATGCATTGAGGTTCGCCATCCCTGGCCTATGTCCTTTCTCAGGGTCTAAAGATTGTCTGTGCCAAATTTCATCAAAATCGGTTGAGAGGTTTAAGCGGGAAAGCGTAACAGACAGACAGACACATCACGTTATGATCCTCCATACCGGTAGACGCAGCGTAGGGAGGCCCCAACAAGGTGGGCCGGTGACCTGGTGAAGGTCGCGGGAAGCCGATGGAGGCGGGCAACACAAGACAGGAAAGCATTGGGGGAGGCCTTGGTCCAGCAGTGTACCTCTATAGACTGAAGAAGAAGAAGAACGATCCTCAGGAGCACAGCAGAAAATAAAGATACAACACTCAGCAAAAGAAGTAGGGAAGTGAAGCGGAGTCGCGGGTAGAAGCCAATCTTTGTATCGTTGAAAGTCAAGAATTAATGTCTTTCCTAAAAGCATGTTTTCCATTCCTACATAAAAGCTTTATAGCCACATCATAGTAACAGACACTTCAAATAGTTTAAGATTCCACTTAATAGAACACAAATATGCAAATACCTTTGTCCAAGTTTCTCAGAATCTTTACGAGCATGTATTTACAGTTTTATCTATGCTTTAAAGTCATTAATCGACTTCTGCCCGCGGCTTCGCCCGCGTGGAGTTCGGTTATATCGCGTTTCCAAGAGAAATGTTCAAAAGTCCGGAGAATCAAAACTCATCATCATCATCTCAGCGTTAAACCTAGTCGTCCAAAGCTTTTTCAGCTTTAGAGTCTGGGGTCCGCTTTACCAGTCTAACTGCTGAGTTTGGCTAAACTTTGAAATTTTCCGTGAAGCGACCGTCTGACCTCCACAACCCGAAGGCAATATCGAAGTATTGCAGTTAGCCCAATTGTTGGACTTTTGAGGGCTCCAACAACCCGTAACGACTGCCATTAGATGTTCGTATGGCAACCGGGACCAACGGCTTAACGTGCTTTCCGAGGCACGACCAGACCAGTGCAAATATTCATATTCATACATACTAAGGAGAATCAAAACTATCCTATGTTATTTCTCCAGGTCAACTCTATCTTTGTACCAAATTTCAATAAAATCAGTTCAGTGGTTTAGACGTGAAAGCGTAACAGACAGACAGACAGAGTTACTTTTGCATTTATAATATTAGTAGGGATAAATACCCATACATTTATTGTTTTTTATTATCGCTTCAATTAAAGGGTGATAAATCAAAGAATAACTCCAGTAGCATTAGTGGCCTAATGATAAATGTTGAAAGAATTGGTAGGCCAGAAAGGCTTTTCTGTGACTTGTTCAACCGCCGTTGCTCTCAAATCATAGAATCTAAGAAAATATGTGACATCTACCAACCCGTTCTGAGTCCCCGTGATAGGTTATAAGTCCACTACATCTCATATCGAAGAGGCCGGTGTCCCATTAATGAGAATATATATATAATATACATAGATAGATTATGCTCATGTTTTTCCTAACGAAAGGACAATGCCCCCATCAAGTTTAGAATTGCACTATTTTTAAATATTCTTTCCTTTGTAATCGAAGAGATGAATTTGATCTTCTACTGTCGATCAAAATAGTCGTAGTATGTCCGAGCCAAACTGATAATTTTATTCAAAATGTTGATTTTGGTCAATCTGTTTTTGTAACATTTTGACCCGCAATAAGTGCAAATATGATTTTTTAACTTACGACGCTTCGTAAGCGTATAATGGGAAAAAGCACGTTTCTCATTATTATTTACTATTAATAACAATAACTTTTATATATTGATCCTTAGAGGGTAACTGGTGAACGAGTATTACCTGGAACGAAATAAAAAACCAATAAGAAAATGTCATAACTTACGAAAAATACTTTCAGTGAATAGTCAAACTACAATACCATGGAGAAAATTACAATACTTTCATAAAAGTAAACAGTTGAGTATAGCAAGTGATTTTTGCCATTCCACCATCTTGTTTCCCTGGCAGACTGACAGCTCGCACGGAGGACGAAACGAATTTTCTGACAACGACGGATATTATAACTGTCAAACATCAAAACAACACGGTAACTGTGCCCCCGACATTACAGATTATTAAGTATTAAAAGAAAAAAATAATAATTTGGTATTCTTTTTGCACGATTTTTATTTTTATATAGGTAGGTATACGACTGTTTTAGACAGCCTTAACTTCAAAGGGCGAATTTATGTAACTTTTAAAGGTAATTCCTTTTTCAATTTCAATTTCGTGATGTTGGAATTTTGTACTGAATTCCAGCTAAAATTGTTGTAATATTAACGTAATATTTTGGTGTGAATATTCAGCTGGATTGTTTTAAATGTGTGTTAATTTTAATTGGTGAGGTAAGTATACTTTCTGTCTCCTGTTATATAATTTGCAAGCTTGCAATGGTATATTTACATACTTATTAGTACGTACGACGGAATTTCTGAATCATATTTCCAGTATGAACTAACTCCTCGTTATACGCAAAGCCTATATATAAATCTAAATAGGAATAGAACTAAAACGGGACCAATTATGTAACACAAGATCAGTCATCATCATCATCTCAGCGTTAATCCCAGGCGCATCCGAAGCTTTTCAGCTCTGAAGTATAGCTCCGCTTTACCAGTCTAACTGCTGATTTTGGCTAAATTTCGATACTTTTTTCCGTGAAGCGACTGCCGTCTGGCCTCCACAACCTGAAGGCCATATCGAAGCATTGCAGTAGTTCATTGGAGGGCTCCAACAACCCGTAACGACTGCCATTAGATGTAACACAAGATCAATAGCAATGGTTTTTATTTTTACAATTTAATAACATAAATTGCTTTATTTATGTTGTTATATCGTATACATATATCGCGCTAAATATTATATAACGCGATGTTATATTTAACGCGATATATCGTAGTGTGAACTTGATTTAATAACTGTAATTTTGAGCAAATTTAGTTAAACATTCTGTCTAATTCAACTACGTGAGATATCCCTCCATCAAAACCTTAACGTTGTTAGGGTATATACTGTCTAAGTCGATGTAAACATTTGACTGTGTGTCAAGTATCGCCACGATGATACGATGGATGTAGGTGAAACGCTGAGAGGGTTCACAACACAAATGTTCAGAGTCGTCGCTCGGGGCGCCACTCCACGGAACATCCTCTGTGCAGAACCCGGTTACTATGAGTTCCTATGTAGGTATGGGTAACAATGTTAAATAACTCGCAGAAAACCGGTTTAGTAAGGAAAGATGTTTGTTATTGTGTACGGCTTTATTTTGTAGTTTGCTTTAACATTTGACCAAATAGTTTCATTACACAAGTGAGCTACTTTTCTGAGCGTCTTTAAAGAAAACTCCTTTTTCTAATCTATTACGAAATATAAATTGGCATCTAATGAAAAAAAAAAAATGCATGTAAATTGCATAATTCAGTATCAATGAGTTTCATTTTGGTTGTAAAACGATTTTAAGAGTATTATGACGGTTTTTTGACGGGGTAGTCTAAGGTGAATGTCACGCACATTTTTCATTGGACTTTTAAATTATTTATAGTGTCGTTTACTAAATAAAAGCGCGTGATTTATGTAGTAAAAAGTGCATTCAGTGAATAATTCATAAAGAACATTGAAATATCGCAGCATAGTGACCACATCATGGCTTTACATCAAATCTCGTAGCAGTCGGCTCACGGGGCCGTTTTTTCAACTGTCATTGGCGATATTCGGCATTATTGTGAAATAATTTTATTAAAGAACTTCTATAATATGTTACACGTGTTATTGGCAAAATTGTGGTATCTAACCACAGAGGCTATTTAAGAGTTGAAGTAGTATTCACTCTATAGAAAAGAAATAAAGAAATAGTTTTATTTTGACAATTCAATAACATTTATTGCGTTGCTTACGTTGCCGAAAGACACATTTTAGATTTTTTTATATATGGATCAATGTATTAGCAATATGCTTAAAATTGCGTCAATTTGAGAATAAAACTGCGTTCCGCAATGAGGGTTGCGGCCAATATTTGTTTTTATATTTTATCATTTTTGTATAGCAAATGTATTCCTTTTTCTCTCTTTAATAGGGAAGAAAACTGACAAATCTTGCCACTAGAGGCGCTGATATCGTTTGACCCAAATAAACTGTCAAAACCCATTATAATTTGTTCGAGTTTACGTTGTTTATAAAAATGTAATAAATATGCCGCGTTGTGTAGCAAATTGTTGCAATAATAATGGAAATCACTCTTTCCCTAAAGATATGCATTTCAATTTAGAACAAAATATATAAACAGATTTCAATAAAGATTATGTTGATGTCTCTATAGCTTTCTGGAGGCGGTAAATCAATTTTTTCTCTTGAATTTCTTGTTCTTGAAGAACCTCGAAGTTAAAATTCCGGTCATACGATTCAAGTCTGGATATCTAATAATTTTAGGTTAATAGGGTTGAAACTTTCAAAATATGGCAATAATAAGTACATTAATATTTACTTAAATATAACTAAAGAAACATTAAACCTAATACAAAATTAATGTAACTTAAAACACTAACAAGTCTGCATTCAGTTTAAAGTCTGGGCATTGTTATTTGCCTGGTAATTAGATCAACTTTTCGTCCTTTTACTGAAGCTCCTCTAGACTTTTAACTCCTTTTTTAACTTGAAACAGTCCATGTACAATACATTGCTCTGCTTTACCTAAAATAAACTCGTCAAACAAAAAAAAAAAAAAATTCAACATAAAACGTGATACGACTGACCGCTAATTGTTATGAGTCAAACGCCATCAGCGTCATCTGCAAATAGCTTTGCGTTTTCTTCCCCATTGATTATGATTTAAATTTGTTGCTTTAGGTTTCAAGAAAAAGTTTATTAATTTGTCTTCATTCACACTGCCAATTTTAATAATAACTAGCTGCGCCACGCGGTTTCACCCGCGTTTTTTATATGCCCCGCTCCTATTGGTCGCAGCGTGATGTTATATAGCCTAAAGCCTTCCTGGATGAACGGGCTATCCAACTCAATAAGAATTTTTCAAATCGGACAGCAGTTCCTGAGATTAGCGCTTTCAAACAAAGAAACAAAAAAGCTCTTCAGCTTTATATATTAGTATAGATAAAAAGGTTAGCCGTTATAGAAAATTTTCAAATTTTCTTTTGAAAACTGTCTAACATCGCAACCAATTATTTTAAAATAAGTGCTTATTCAATGCAAAGTATATGGAGTATATGAGAGGCTGTAGAGAGGTTACATCGTTACCTCGCGATGTCAACTTTCCAAGCTTTTTACTGTAGAAAGTAAAGTTCTCTCATTTCCGTATACTAACAAAAAGGCGGGAGGTCCATGGCCGCCGCAAATCAAATGCTGTTTCTAAAATCTAGAGCAGATACGATATTTTCTAAAACATTTTAGTTTATTTGTAGAACATTTAAAATTATTAACTTGATGACTAATAATATTATAAGTAAATGACTTTTTATATTAAAATCTAGGGTTAGTCTAAGTTTTTTTTGTATAATTTGTACCTACACTAATGGCGTTAACGATTTTTATTCTGTTTTATTGTGAACTATCGACCCGCCCCGGCTTATTTATTTATTTATATATTCTTTATTATACACCAATCAAACATCGAAGAAAATACATTCAACACAAAAACATACAATGGGCGGCCTTATCGCGAATGCGATCTCTTCTAGGCAACGAAAGAATGGAAAGATTCTCCCGAACCACAAATGGGAATGTCGTTGGTGCAAACATCATTATTACAGTATACTAAAGTAGATACACAAATACATACATATACATAAATAAATACATAGATACTGAACATAACAGGTAAGCAAGTAAATTATCCAAAAAGTGTTTGTTGAACAAGATCATAACGACAAGTGACCCGGCTTCGCACGGGTGCAATGCTGATACAATACAAAACACACTACAGAAAAACTTTGAACGTTGTATAAAAACATAGCGGCTCGCCGCTCTCAGCCTGGCTGGTTGGTACCGCCGCAAACGCTACGTCCCGCAGATCTTCGTTAATATTAATTTTAATCATATGATATATATGGCCATATAAATACATATTAAATCAACAATGTATTTAATTGGATAAGAATTAACGCTGTATTGATTAAAATCACTTCGAAAATTAGCCACTATTTGTCGTAAAAAGTGTAAAAAATATTATTATGGAATATCCGTAAGAGATAGACATATACTATCGCGAAGTTTTCTGTAAACTTTTTCAATGTGTACATACTTAGTATGTTTTTTTTGTTAAATCTCGTAAGGTTCAGTCTGCGTTTGCAATGTAAGCGGTATAAATTTAATTATTTACGACAACACATTAGAAAACTCAAAAAAAAATTTGACAGCCTCCGTGGCGTAGCGGTAGCGGACGCGGCCGCTGCGCAAGGTTCGATGTTCGGGGTTCGATCCCCGCACAGTGCAAGTATTTGTATGCATGAGTATGAATATTTGCACTGGTCTGGTCGTGCCTCGGAAAGCACGTTAAGCAGTTGGTCCCGGTTGCCATACGAACATGTAGTGGCAGTCGTTACGGGTTGTTGGAGCCCTCAAAAATCCAACAATTGGTCTAACTGCAATGCTTCGATGTCGCCTTCGGGTTGTGGAGGTCAGACGGCAGTCGCTTCACGGAAAATGTCGAAGTTTAGCCATATCAGCAGTTGGACTGGTAAAGCGGACCCCAGACTCCAAAGCTGAAAAGGCTTCGGATGCGACTGGGATTAACGGTGAGATGATGATGATTAGAAACCTCAAAAATAAAACTATTTCTCCACTATTTAATGGATGTTATTATACACATAAAATTTCCTCTTCAATCACAAAATCCGCTGCGTAGTTTTAAAGATAGAAGCTTACAAGGGATATCGGGACAGAGAAAACGACTTTGTTTTATACAATGTATTGATAAAGAAATATAGTTAATCCGTTGCTCTATATGTTCAAAATATTGTCGGCTCAAAAACGTAAATAACGCTATGAATTCAATAAAAACAACCAAGCCTCTACTTACATAATGTTAACATAACTAAAACCTGAGAAAATTCATAAGCAAGTTGCCGAAACCTGCCGCCGCATTTTGCGGCACTTACTGCATCGATTTTTAATCTAGTCCATTAAAGTTAGAGTGTCGGGCTGATTGCTCCATCAGGACGTATAATGCGTTTACCAGTACATCACCACGGCTAAGAGCAATTTGCGCCTACATCTTCAACTTACCCTTTGTATAACTGCCAAGTAACCACAGGATTTTACGCACAGGTATTCACTTGTATTGGACACGAGTGAATAGGGTAGTTGACTAAAAAAAACTAATTAGTCCGTCAGTCAGATTTCCAAAAAATACTAGACACGTATTTTTTCTTGTTTCATATAAACAAAAAATGAAGACGACACAGTGCGTTGAAAACTCGTGTGACATCACTGCACGTTACACTTTTTAGCGAGGAGTGACGTCACCAGCCACCACTCCTGATCTTTGATGCCTTTTATATTTGTATTTTTTTATTGAATTGATAAAACAAAATATACGTATTCAATATTTTTCTATAATCTGAATGACGGAATAAATAGAATCATTTTTTTACCCAGGAAACATCCCTATTGTGGCAAATGGTAGCACGCACTATATTTGTAATTTTATTTGCAAATAACAATACTTTGATAATATTGGTTTGTGTTTAAGATACCGAAAAGCGAGTTAGAATCTATAATAAAAGAACAGGTTCCGTAACATTATTTTTAAAAACGGTAAAAAAATCACGTTTGTTGTATGGGAGCTCCCCTTAAATATTTCTCTTGTTATTTTTAGTATTTGTTGTTATAACGACAACAAAAATACATAATCTCTGAAAATTTCAACTGTCTAGCTATTACGGTTTATGAGATACAGCCTGGTGACAGATGGACGGACGGACAGACGGACAGCGAAGTCTCTTGAATAGGGTTCCGTTTTACCTTTTAGTTACGGAACCCTAAAAAACGGAAGAATATGTTAAGCTTACCAAATAGACCTACAATGTTACCTATGCTCACATATGACACAGAATTTGATGAGAATGGACTGTAAACCCACGCGGGCGCAGTGCAGGTTTGTTCATGGAGTTTCTTGCACGTTTTTTCTCCTTAGAGTTTTTTTTTTTTTGTTTCATTCTTTCCGTTCTTCTGAACGAAAAAGGCAAAGGCATAGTACGCCATACAGCCTAGACTTCAGTAAGTTTTCTCTTGAGTAAATTTATATTCTAACTTATACTAGCTTAACTTAAACCTCTTAAGTCTCCTTTCGTTTCCCGCCTGAGGCCGACAAGGAGGAAGTTTGGGTAAGGTCATGATGTGGCCATTAAGCTACAATATTTCACTGTTCTTTATAAATTATTCACTGAATGCACTTTTTACTACATAAAGCACGCGCTTTTATTTAGTAAACAACACTATAAATCATTTTAAAAGTCCAATGAAAAATGAGCGTGACACTCATCTTGACATTCCCGCCAAACTCCCTCTCCATAGAGCTTTGGAACGTGCTATATATCTTCACTTTTCTTGGACTGACCGACATTGACTATTAAAAAGCACCAACGGATGGTTAATTTGAAATAAACAATTTTGATTTTGTGGACTCGCTTATTTTACTCATGCTATTTTCCTTCACCCTTTTTAGAAAAGTGGTGATGAATTAAATACATAACGTAAATTGCCCGGAGACTTACGATCTCAAACTTAAACGTCGAATCCGATATCACTGATCAACCACTGCTACCACCAACCAAAACTTATCAGTAAGTTGAAATTAAGTTTAGAACTAGCAAATAACTTGAGCATAAAATCGTTTGCAAATGACCGATCCGTCATATTCAGTTAAGACTCAAACTTGTAACTTCATAAAACGCGTTCCATAAAAGCTTAATCAGATAATAAGTTAAACTCAAGTTAGCATATTTCCATGTTCCCCACATTATAATGAGAATGCAAAGTTTCTAGACTTACATGCATGAAACGAAATGAGTTCCATGATCACTTTATGAAACCTATTACGTACTGAATTTCAATCTGGAAATAATTTTCAAGGTCTCATTCATATAATGCAATAATAAAGTTACGATGTACGAATTAAATGAATGTACATATTAAAAAAAAAACATTGTTTTGCAGTGAACATGACGCAAAAAAATATAAAAACGCAGAAAACAAGAAATAGAAATGGTTGAGGGAACATGCGTCACATCCACACAAAACGGCAGTCGCTCAGCATTATGTTGCGATCCTATGCAAAACACAGCCCAACGCTGATTTTCAGCGACATCCGGCGCCGATGTAATGACCACATGCGGTGCAGCAAACAATTATAAGTCACACGGAACAGCGGCAAACTCATCTCTATACATATACTACGCTCTGAACTTTAAATCTGATCGATTACATTTAAAATATGATTTTTCTTTTGATAGTCCAATGCTTAATTAGATAAGTAATGCAGTAAGATTCTGGAGAGACGACCACGTACCGGAAGATGCAGCGTAATGAGGCCCCCAACAAGGTGGACCGACGACCTGGTGAAGGTCGCGGAAATCCGATGATGTAAAGCTACTTGACACCACGCTAGGACTTTTAGGAATCGAGGGAGAATAATAAAGTGAAGAGTAAAAAGAACTCCATGCGAAAACGAAGTAATAAAGCGGGCGATGAGGCGAGTCCTAAAAGCAAGAAATTTCTCGCGGATGAACTCACAGGTAGAAGCTGGTCCTCAATATAATTATTCGAACTAAGGTTTTAGGTTTTATAAAGATCTGATCTTTGTGGATCCTGTCGAGCTGAGTGGAGTAGGAAGAGGGCTTTCATTTGATTAATTAACTGTTCGACTTATTATATTATTTTATTACGGCAATTAAAAAGAGAGGTAAGTTTTATTCCTGGTATTTTCTGAAAGTTGCTGACTGCTGAATTATTCGTTTGGTTGAACGCTGTTACATGATTGTGATTTTCAGCTTTCTAAGAATACTCTAAGAGAACGATGTGATATACCTTCGTGTAAAAACCCTATCAGGATTCTAAACTATTGCATTAAAAACATACAGTTTCATATTTATGTACACCATCATTCGCTTATTAAACAGGGAGAGAGAGGGTGGCGTATTTTGCTCGAAAGCCACATACTTCAAAATTCTGTTCAATTCGTGATTTTTCCAAAAGTCACCTATCACAAAGTAAGTTTGCCGAAACGATGGAAACTTTATTTGCTTGCTTTGTGACAAGGCTTTACGGAAAAGTCTCATATTTCCGATTGATGTGCCTTTTAGAGAGCAAATTGATGTCATATAGGAAACTAGGACATGTTAGACGGAAAGTCCTGCAAAATTTGAAAAAAAACGAAAAGAATACAGTTTATCGTCTTAGTGTGATGCTCAAAGGGGTGGAGGTAGGTGATGTTAGAGGTACACTCTAAAACAATGAACAGATTTTAAGAACTTATATACTCAAAGTTAGTATGACTGGCATTATTGAAATAAATTACGATGGGGCAGGCATGGTCGTATTGTGGCCAAAAGCCCCTATATTTCTAGTAGATAATAAAAAAAAAATGACCTAACTTATACCTTGTAATATTATAAGTCATGCTACTGTTGATATTTTAAATACTTTATAAATAGGTCTTATTGTTTGTATTCTATCTATCTCTTAAGCACGTTAAGTTTTTTTTTTGAAAGCATCGTTCTATTTTGTTAAACGTTTGATTATGGGAGAAGCTTGTTTTAAACAGAGTGAGTGTTAAAAGCATTTAAAGATTTGTGGTACCTGTAGGTCTTAGTGTTTGTCTCCTGTCTATCTTACGGCACGTTAAGCCGTTGGCTTGTTCGTCTGATCTCTCTCTAAACCTATTGGATTATAAGAGTAAGGCGCCCATCGGACTATAAGTGAGGGGGAAGAGAGAGTGGACCTGTCTTTGCAAACATAATTGTGCGGCGAAACCTGGTCTCCAAAAATACGGCCAGGAGAACTATACATAAGTGAAACCAGGCAAGAAAAGTGTGATGTAGTTTTCGACTGTTTTCCCAACGTAATGGTCTCTCCAAAATCTTTCCAAGCATCCTGAACCAAAAGTATGCCTGGAAAGATTTGGAAAATAAAACCTCCAGTGCCTCAGTATTCTTGGAGATAAACATTCGCAATATAAGTGGTTTGTGCTGTTTATTAGATAATAATAACTATTATATAAGTTAGGTTTTAAATCCACGCGGACATAATTATATTGTAAATATGCGTTTTTTTTTATTCATAAACTAGTGCTGGGCCACAAACCCGCCTAATGGTAAGCAGTGATGCAATCGTTAACGGTAAAGCGCGATAGTTTATTAAGAGCCTATTGACTCTAGCCTTGAAGAAATTTAAATTGTAGTCCGACGGAAACACGGCCGCTGGCAAATTTTTCCAGTCCCTTGATATACTGGTACAAAAGAAGACGCGAAATGCTTCGTTCGGATCATTGCGTTGTCAACATAGTAAGTAATGGTATGATGGAACGGAGATGGGGAATTAAATCATGCAATTCCATGGCACAATCTCCAAAATGCATCCTATAGAACACCGATAGGCTGGCTACTCTTCGCCTGTGCTCCAGGTTTTGGAGACCGTCTTGAGCTAAATCTGGGTCGCCAATTAGACTCTTCGCACGCTTCTCTATTGAATCCAAAATAGCCAGGTGGCATTTAGCAGCACCAGCCCAAATGTGGTTGCAGTACTCCACACACGAACGGATCTAGGTACGGTAGTAGGAACGAAATGGTATGGGGTGGATGTGTCCTGAACGTTTTCATATACACCAAACAATTTCGTACCTATTATAATACCCAACGAAAAACATTTTTTGTACTTATCAGCTATAGCAAATTCTTCTATCATGATACTGAACTATACAGTAGCTCGTGTTTAAAAATATCTTCATTACAAAAGAAACTAAAGAAGAAAGATAAATAGCTTCCACTTCCTAGGTCTTACACAGTCAGTGTTGTTATTCTTTGAGAGCTGCATCCGTTGTTAGTCTCGTTATTTCCGAACATGACACGACGGCGAGTAGGTAACAAATCTAGTTCAACTTTTATCAGTTTCAAAGAATCCAGATTTCTATTTACAATTTTGTTTTGTATAGTGGAAATGGTATGATTGATAACGTTACGATTACGATTGATGTTTTGTATTATTTTAAAGCGCTGTGAGTTCGAATACAATGTATTTTTTTAAATTTAATACGGAGTTAACGAAATCTGTGAAATACTAGAAGCTTAGAGAAAAATAACATTTTCACAGTTTTGCTTTCTAAAGGTTGGTATGAAAAGTATTAAACAAACCGAATTTTCAAAGATTCCCAAAATTGTTTTTTTAATTCCTGGGTGTACCACGTAGGTATATCATTGATCTTTTTGATCCGTGCCTTCTTTCATCGGAAGGGCTGCTTGATAACATTTTGACGTTTTCTTTATTTCTCTTGTTTTCATTTCATCTGTGAGACTTTTGCGATTATAATGTGGAACACGTATAACAGAACTGCGAGCAGGAAACTGATTTTTATTATTAATACATTTCGGAATGGAGGATTTAGGATTGGCCGCATCGGTCGCTGTACCGGACGATATTTCAGTTTTCAATATATTGTAAAATATTTTTAATTCCTTTGTGAATTTATGAAAGCTACGCAAACTATGCTCTTTGTCGTGGAAATGCGGATTACCACCGTATTACCAACCTACGTAATGTATTACTGTGCATTTTTTTTTTATTTACTTAATCCACAGGTCTTTGATGTTTTATTCTAAAATTATTAATTAATATTGCAGCGAATTACGGATTTACAATTCGATAGCTATTCATACAGCAGAGACAAACATACAGAGTGAAGTGAATTTCTGCTAGCTAAGTGTTCAGAAAATCCCACTCACTCACTCACCCAGAGTAAGTAGGATTTGATGAAATAATACATATAATTGTTAGTACAGTTTCAACACTTATAAAGCAACAATAATTACTTACTTACCAGCCTTTCGGTGTTCTATAGGATGAATTTTGGGGAGTGTGCGATTGAATTGCATGATTTAATTCCCCCATCTCCGTTCCACCATCGGACGACCCGTCGTACGGCTAGTTTCCACCCTTACGTTGTTAACACCACTACGATCCGGACGAAGCGTTTCGCCTCCTTCTTTATACCGCGTACATCGCGGAACAATTTGCCAGCGGCGGTGTTTCCGTCGGATTACAATATGAGTGTCTTCAAGGCTAGAGTGAATAGGCTCTTAATAAACTAGTGCGCTTTACCATCAACGATTGCGTCACTGCTTACCATCAGGTGGGATTGCGGTCAAGCTCTAGTTTATAATTTATAAAAAAAAAAAAATACAAGATATAATCAACTTATAATGTCACCACTGTGGAGACAGAGATTTGAAGTTTAGTTCTAAGACATCCTGACGGTGTTTTCTTTCCCCGTACTGGAGGCTATGGTGAAATTCATCATCATTACTCACAGTAATAACAATATCTTCAATATTCTTCGATAAATAATTATTGCGCAGAAATCCAGACAATTCTCGATAAGCTTCATCTGTTCAGAATGTTATTGATTTTTAATTTGGGTTGTTAATCTCGATTGCGCGATCCTATTATTAATGGAACAAGGGCAAAGAGCAGCTCGACACTACATTAAACACCTCGAAAGGCACCGTCAAGGGATAATGGTCCTTATTTACAAAAAACCGACACGTACCGTAAGAAGGAGACTTCCTTCAAGGGGCATAAAATATGATTTCACCTGGCGTTACATTGAAAGATGAAAGAAATGGGGTTCTTACAAGTATTTTATTTTATGTTGATTTCTTAAAGTGAAAAATGTAAAAAAATGGACGTAGGGAACGATTTCATGGTATTCACTCATTCAAACTTTTTGCTGGGAGATATTTTTTAATAACAACATATTTACATAAGATGAAGAGCTTAAAGCAATAATCAAAGGGCAAACAAAAAATTCGTCCGCATTGCTGTCAATGGGTAATGTTCCCAAAAGGCTGGATACCCGATGGTAAAAGTATATGGTAGGTTGGATGGCTGATGTCTTGAAATACAGTATGCACTAGGATCCCATGGCTTTAGTGTTTCAACTCCAAACGGTTAGAACACATAAATGAGTTTGGAACAGATTGAAATATTTGCGCCGTTTGTGGTTTTCTGTACCTGAAGTAGTCGCCCCAGCACGTACCCTCGTGCTTAGAAGACGAGATAGCGCAAGGGTTTTAAGACAAGTTGCCTCCCACATCAAAGACCTACCTACCTTCTAAGCCATTATGGTTAATCGGTGGGTCTCTTCCCAGCGTAGCGTGCCAAGCTATTGGGTTCTAAAGTAGTTGGTACCCTGGTAAAGTAGCTGGTACCCTGGTATAGTAGATGATACCCTGGTATAGTAGCGTTGACAAGAGTACGACGGATGATGTCATTAATAAATACTTTTTGCTTAAATATTCCGAGACGAAGTTTTTGAGAGTCAGTCCGAGATTTTGAAGATATATTTTATGCCAAAGATAATTTAGAGATGTATAGGACCAGAGTGTACAAAAGTTCACTCGTTCTTCATAGAAAAGGGAAGATCATGAGACGGGTGTAGTGTGTGTCTCGCGGGCACTTGGCCAAAAGGTTTTGACTTTGGGAAGTTGTATAAAATATGTAAAGAAAACCCTGTCCTATCCGTGAAGGTATTGTAAGGTATCGATAACTGATTCTAATAATGCACACAAAGCCGGGTTAAACTTAAAAAAAATATTATTTCGCAAAAAAAGGTAACTTAATACATGTGCTTAAATTACATGCGCGGGCGAAGGAGGGCATGACACGCGGCACGCGGTTGCATCGCTATTCGTTCATAATAATACCGCCAAAAATGGTGTTATTACTTTTTGAAAAAATACTTAATTTTGGGGAAGTAGGAATTAATTCGCGGAAGAAAATTACTTCAAAATTCATTAGTAGGTATTGTTACTATGATGATTTATTATTCTTTTATTATTCTTATTGGGCGGACGGGGTTTTCTTTACATATTGTATACATATATGCTAGTTGGCGCGGTAAATTCTGTTTGCGAGATTGTGAGATGCACGAATTGTGTGACGTCAGCATGAAGTATTGTTCGCATGTGGCGTTGTAGATACTGCTTAAATAATAATTAATTATTATTTGTAGATACTGCGAAAATAAAAATATTACATTCTTTTTATTCATCATCATCATTATCAACCTTTTATCGTCCAACTGCTGGGCACAGGTCTCCTCTCAAAAAGAGAAGGATTGAGTGTAATCACCACGCTTGCCCAATGCAGGTTGGCGATTTCAGACTTAAGTCCAGGTTTCCTCAAGATGTTTTCCTTCACCTTTAAATCAGTCATTGGAGCCCAAGATATACTTAGAAAGTACATATAACTTAGAAAAATTACATTAGTACTTGCCTGACCTGGAATCGATCCCGCACACTCATACTTGAAAGGCTGGTGTTTTAGCCATTAGGACACCACGACTTCTTTTTATTAACCCGATATAACAATAGATTGTCAGCTGGCGACATACTTTTATTTCTATACTAAATAATTTAAACCCATATTCCGCAATTTGTTACATTTTTTTGGGGATAACAGCCGCTTCTATACATAACATTAAGCTTATCAACTGTCAAGAAAATCCAAAACTATTTTGATACAGTATTTATAAGCAAACCCCTCGCAAACTGGCTCAAGGGGATTACATACCGTGTTTATAACCCACCACCCTTTGATTGAATTAAATGTATGGAAAGTAGCCGTAAGAAGGATCTCGGATGGTACCTTACTGGTTCTATTATTTACGAGCTCCGATATGTGGATTTGTTTCTTTCTGTTCGGCTATTCGGGTGTGAATTGTAAGGTGTTTGTGGGTTTTATAACTAAATCTATATGTCTAAATCTATACTTATTTTTTTAAAGTAAATCTAGAACTTTACCGCGATCCCGCCAGATGGTAGCAGTGATGCAATCGTTGATGGTAAAGCGCAATAGTTTAATACGAGTCTACTCAGGCTAGCCTTGAAGTCACTTAAAAATTTATAAAAATCAAATTTTAAATATCGTTAAAAAAAAAAAACATTTAAAACAAAATGTGGTTAGCCGGTATTGGGAGTAGAGCCCAAGCTATACTTAAGGGTTTCAGACAGGAGTACTATACTTTCTAAATCATGCTTTTGATCTAACCGCCTAACGATTAAATAAATGGATACTCTTTATGTACATCGTAAATTTTACAGCAATGGGCGACCTTATCGCTATACCTAAGCGATCTTTTGAAAAGTTCCATTTTTCAAAACTGTCGATAAAGCAGTATCTAAAAAAATGCTTCAAACGCAAATCAATATGGTTTTCATCAAATTTTTGCAGCTCGCAATCTTCCCAATGTACCGGAATGCAAAGCTATTAGTTACGTATTTTCTTATCCATTTGGTTTCTGTAGATTGTGTCTGTAGCTTAACAATATAAAATTGTGGAATTAAGTAACTCATGGAACATCAAAATTGATCTGGACGTTTTGTTGTTACATAGATTCTTTAAATAGAAAAGTAAAATTGGTTAATAGCCAATACTTGTATTCCCTATGGTTATGTTCCCTCGTTTTTATAGAGATGTAATTAATCTATACTCTTAATATCACAGCCTCCGTTGAGTAACGGTAGCGAACGCGGCCTCTGCGCAAGGAGGCGCGGTTTCGATCCCCGCGCAGTGCAAATATTTGTATGCATAAATATGAATATTTGCACTGGTCTGGTCGTGCGTCGGACAGCACGTTAAGCCGTTGGTCCCGGTTGCCATACGAACATGTAGTGGCAGTCGTTACGGGTTGTTGGAGCCCTCAAAAATCCAACAATTGGTCTAACTGCAATGCTTCGATGTCGCCTTCGGGTTGTGGAGGTCAGACGGCAGTCGCTTCACGGAAAATATCGATGTTTAGCCAATATCAGCAGTTAGACTGGTAAAGCGGACCCCAGACTCCCAAGCTGAAAAGGCTTCGGATGCGACTGGGATTAACGCTGAGATGATGGTGATGATGACTCTATACTAATATATAAAGCTGAAGAGTTTGTTTGTTTGAAAGCGCTAATCTCAGGAACTCCGATTCGAAAAATTCTTTTTGAGTTGGATAGCCCATTAATCCAGGAAGACTTTAGATTATATAACATCACGCTGCGATCAATAGGAGCGGAGCATAACCAACTCCACGCGAACGAAGTCGCTGGCGGCCTCTAGTTATTACTATTTTGAGCTTATAGAGAGTGGCATGGACGATCGACGCATGGATTCAGTACAAGGTTTTTTTTTCGTATTGGTAATCATCAAATGACGTCTCCCGCTCTGAGCGAGGCGGAAGGGCGTGTCAGACATATACCGACTAAAACCCACCCATGTTCCTTTATTTACCTGTGCGCCAGGAATCACTGTATACCTCTAGTGGTGCCATTATTCTTAATGCCAATAGTGTGTGTGTTTAGTGGGTTATTTAAAAAAAAGTGGTGTTCTGCATAATTATATGCCTTTTAGGGTTCCCCAATTCATATTTCGGAACCCTTATAGATTTGTCATGTTCGTTCGTCCAACCTCTTCAGCTGATCTTTCAAACATTAGTGCTAGAAAGATAAAACTTTGCATAGATTGTATTCTCCATGTCGACTAAGTCTTAAAATAAACTCACGAAAAAATATTTTATAGTGGGGATGATGTGGGGATGGATGATGCTACCCCATTGTCTATAATCATTAGAGAAATCCAAATCTTTTAAAAACACTGAGAGGTTGCTAAGACGATTTCGTAATGTGTGTGTCCGTTTGCGAGATATTCACTTTGAAATGCCTTTTTTTGTCAAAATGGGTCTGCTCCGAATGCTAAACGGCTGGTTTGAAAAATCTGAAAAATGCATGATAGTAGTCCATGTGAAAGTAAACTGTACCGACATAGATAGCTTTGTTAGTGCACGAGTTATAGTGGATTTTGCGGAACGAAGTTAGACTCGCACTTGGTCGATTTTTTAATAGTCGTCGAGAAATGTATGCTCTCTAGCATCATATGTAGAATTCATGGTTTAATTTGTGCGTCGATATCCCTATGCATACATGTATATATGTGCATATCAGAAACTATAAAATATACCAATTCTACTTTTGGAGATAGTTATGAATACTAAAGCCAAACCACACACATATCACCATCATCATCGTCATCATCATCATCAGCCTCTACTCGTCCACTGCTGGACATAGGCCTCTTACATGGCACGCCAACAACCTCCTGAGCAGTTCTCCGCCAGCCACTACCAGCCACCTTTTTGATGTCGTCGCTCTATCTCGCTTAACAATTACCGAATAACAAAACATTATTCAATTTGGAACTCGAAACACAATATATAACAATCAACACATAACACATACACTATCCAACAAAACTTGCATTACACTTACGAACACACAAACTTTCTCTACTCCAGACTCAAATACACTGGGATTGAATGTTTATACCTATTTTTGTAATTAAACATGTAATAACTTTACTAACCTTAATTTACCTTTTTATTTCTATGATATATATATATATATATATTTATTTGTTAAGATAGGATTTAAACTAACATCGATAATCGAATCCTAGGGCCCAATATGTATTGTACAGTTCAACTCAATCGGATCGAATTACTGTCTCCTAAGA
This sequence comes from Sesamia nonagrioides, assembly GCA_017933935.1. Taxonomy (NCBI): domain Eukaryota; kingdom Metazoa; phylum Arthropoda; class Insecta; order Lepidoptera; family Noctuidae; genus Sesamia; species Sesamia nonagrioides. Next base: position 4,095,854 of record JADWQK010002063.1, read on the forward strand.
TACAGGTATTCCCTAGTTTAGGAGGCAGGATTTATTGTTTTGTTACATAGAAAATTTCCTTTATTCTATTCTCCCTTCTTGTTTCTATTGTTAGTTTCTTTAAGGCATGTACCTGCAAACTTTAACTATGTACGTTTTTTTGCTCAATAAAGTAATTATTATTATTATTATTATTATTATCTCGCCCAAGAGCGTCCTACGTTACCTTTTCCGAGACGCGGTCTCCACTCACACATACACACACATACCCACATACATATCCCAACACCCACATACACCCCACTCACACCCTAACATGTATCTGTTCAAAATACGCAACTGCATGCCTTGTATTTATATTATTTAATCTTAATGTACATTTAATGTTCTTTATGTCTAAAAAATGTTTACATTATGTTAAGACTTGTAATTGAGCACGCATGGTGATTACGCTCAATCCTTCTTTGTATGAGAGGAGGCCTGTGCCCAGCAGTGGGACGACAAAAAAGTTGATAATGATGATGATGAAAAAAATTTTTTAAGAGATTTTTTTTTAATAATAGCCAAACGTTAAAACATTCTTAAGACAATTAAAACCCTCCTTAGAGTCTCTGAATTAACGATATAACGCCAATGACAAAATCCCTGAATTTCCTAGCTAAAATTTAACCAAAATAACTAAAGTTAGCTTTTTAAACCCAGCTGTTTAACAATAAATATTTACCCAGCACTACAATACTATTTACAAAACCACCCCTGTTGATATTAACTACAAGTTTCATAGTTACGCCCAACTTCGGTAAACTTGTTAATTTTATCTACGAGTTGCTTTCTAGACTGATATCCTGTGAGGCTGCGATCATAAACATTTCAATTAATTTGAGTTCCCTTGTTACAAGGCCATCTGAGGGACCTTTTCATTGTCCCTTTTGATGAACTTAATGTTTACATTCAAGAGTTCGCACCCTCATCGCAGCTATCTCAATAATTGTAGTCAATTGTAATTATATTAATTAAATCTTTGTGTTTAACGGCCATAAATCGTTGGTAATTAGCGCTATTTGGGCGAATCACTGTGATTATCTTGTTCATTTTATTATTACAGTACTTCTGGAATAATAAGAACAATAAAGATCTTCACAAAGGGGGCTGAAAATTTTAGTCAATTTCGTGTCTATTGAAGTAGGGATGTTATAATGTTCGCTATTCAGGCATTACCTGTTTATCTATTAGACTTTAGCCGTCCTATTATGAAACTCCTTTTAATTATACTAGATCTAGCCTAAATCTGGGAGACAAATGCAGTATTTTAAACTTTATTCCGACATACGTAAAGTTCCTAATACAAAGTTGGTATTTTTGACTTGGGTTTAATGACAGTGTTAAGATCTTTAAGTTTATCGGATTCAAGTTCGGAATTTAAAAAAGACGCATATGTTTAAACCGGTTTCTGAAGATAGACCTTATTTTGAAATAAGGTTTTTTAAAGGTCTTCGGCTGGTCCGGGGATACTGCACGGTGTCCGCTGAGATGGCGAGCCTCCTTGCCGGATTGCCGCCATGGGATCTGGAGACCAAAGACCTCGCCCACATGTGGGAGTAGCGAGAGGGGTGTAACTCGCTGCTAGCAGACGACTTCTACCGTATGCTCTACTGTGTCCTCAAGGCGATCCCCGCAGTGGTGACGTGACACCCTGGTGTTTCCTCCCGCCTTATCCGGAACCGAAACCTCCCTAAACAGCCATGTCCGGTGAGGACCTGCGTCCAGCGATAGAGAGGTCCCTCAAAGAGGGACCCACTTAGCGCGCCTATTGTGGCGTGCCCAGCACTGGGTTGGTACCATCGCTCTCCATGTCGTCATGATCACGTCGGAGCTCTGTCCGCTGTACCGTGATTTCAACAATTTGTTCAACGTGTCGTTTACATTTAACTAGCTTTCCGGCCGCGGCTTCGCTCGTGTGGAATTCGGTTACATCGCGCTTTTTAGATTCCTTATTTTCGGGGATTCATTTTCGTATCATTCAGCTACTAAGTTTACCTACATGTGCGTATTCGATTGCAATATATTATATTGTTTTAAACGACACACAGCGCCATCTATCACCGAACTGGTATGAAACTAACAATATCTTTGTTTTCCCTCAGGAATATCAAATTTGTCCCGGATAAAAACCCTATTATTTAATCCGGGCTACTAACTTTACGTCTGCAAAATTTCAATGCAATTATTTCAGTAGTTACGGCGTAAAAGCGGAACGAACAAACAAACAAACTCACTTTCCGATTTATAATATTAGTATAGAAGTATGGATAATGTCATGTGTAAACGGTGTTTACCTTAAACACATGCTAAAAACGATTTCATGGTGTAAAGGTAACGGAATAGAGAAGACGTCATTAAAAGCATATTTTAGTAATGTATGCGATAGGGTACTTATTTGTTTGTCGTTACGTTGGTTTAGCATAATCAGTCTATAATGTTCCCACAGCGGAGACCCTGAAACCCTGGGGGCCTTTCATCGGTGAGAGCGAGTGGGCTGTAATCCAGAGCGCGGGCCCAGTGCGTGTGTTGGTAAATTGTACACTTCTTTAAAATTTTTATTCTATTCTAGACTTACTGATTTTTTAAAAAAATGATTATAAACAAGTGCTTGACTGCAATCCCGCCTGATGGTAAGCAGTGATGCAATCGTTGATGGTAAAGTGCACTAGTTTATTAAGCCTATTCACTTAAAAAACTAAGGAATAGGAAGGATGACGGCAGTTGAGCGAGGTGATGCTATGTTAAACCCAAGACCAACACGATCAAACGATGCTGCGCTAGAGGGAGATTGATCTGGAGACTCTCCACGACCAAACTCCCGACAAAACAACATTTAGCGCATCGTACCCGGCACACATCGCAACACAACTTCTCAGACCCGTCCTCCGTACGGCTTTACCAGATACCATGCCGGAACACGACGAATCCTCCTCGATTTCCTGGCTATGTTTTCCTTTCGTCGTTTTGAGACCAATATAATGAAATATTTTACACAAAACAAAGGCATTTATGGGATGGTAATATTCTCAGCCCGGTACCACATGGGGCGAGAGGTGAATAAGGGAACTCTCACCAGGGAAGCGGGTAGCAGCGCTTCTCCTGCGGAATATCAAATTACTGCGATCCCAACCCGTCTGCCAAGCGTGGGGATTGTGGCAAATCCCCCAATTTGGAAAACCTTGGTGGTGGCCTTTGTCCAGAGGTGGACCTCTATAGGCTGAAGAAGAAGAAGAAGAAGAAAGGCATTTATGGGTTCGACCATGACTTACAATTTTTATGTTACAACTGTTATCGTTAGGCCATCAATGCTAGTTTTATTTAATTTATTTAGTTTAGTTAAATCGTTTTGAAACAACTGACACACATAATTACAATTATTATAACTTGAAAATACGAACAATTTAAGTTAATATGACTTATTTGGTTTTATTTATTTTAGGAAAACCCTTTTGAAACAACTGACAAACAGAATTACTATTATAATAACTTGAAGTATTTAAGTTGGCATAAACTTTTACACTTAACTTTTACATTTAACTGTTTCTCTTTCAGAAATAGGCTCTAAGTTGTTCATTTAACGTCATCAGTAAGACTAAGTCCACAATAAGTTCTCAAGTACTGAACATGTCACAAGTTAATGTAAATGAACTCGAGGGCAACTGCAGGTGTGCGAGTTGCGCGAAGTTTAAGCAATCTTAAGCTGCCAAACTAGATTTGTGTCTTCAACGTAGACACACGAGGCAGTGCCATTTGTGGCGCCTTTATCAAGTTTGTGTGTTGCTTTTAAAACATTTGCCATTACTGTCTGAAAATAAAGGCAAGTTTATATTATATTCCAGAAAATGAAGAATTTCTAAGCATACTGTTGTAAACCAGGATGTCACTAAATCATAGGTACATTTTTCGTACATAATCACCCTATAATTTTCCTATGTTGTTGTTGGGGTAAACGAGTCCTCGAGTGGAGACGGGTCTCGGCAAACGTAACGTAGGACGCCCTTGGGCGAGATGGAGCGACGATATTAAAAAGGTGGCGGGTAGTGGCTGGCGGAGAACTGCTCAGGATCGAGCTTGTCCGCGTGCCATGAAGGAGGCCTATGTCCAGCAGTAGACGAGTAGAGGCTGATGATGATGAATGTTCCCACTCCTGGGACAGAAACCTCCTCTCGGTGAGAGGTAGTGGGGCGTAATCTACCACGCGGGCCCAGGCGTGTTGGTAGATTATTCTTGTTGGTTCTAAATAAGAGCAATTAAAAAATTGAGGAAACCATTAAAATTATGATAAAAAAAAACCGGCGAAGTGCGAGTCGGAATCGCACACCGAGGGTTCTGCCGTACAAACGTAGCGGTTTACAATACTGCTGTATCTTTTGATCGCGTTAACTTAAAAGTTTGACTTTTTCACTGCTTAAAGGGACAATAGACCTAGGTATTTGGTATAATTTTCAATTTGATACCTTTATTCCTTCGTGAGAAATAAGGTAGTAAGTTTCATTTTATTAAAATATTTTTATTATATTATATAACTAAAAAAATGTGATTTTCGCAATTTTCCCTATATTTGCATTATATGAAAATGATTCATGCCAAATTTTAAGATTCTGAGTTTACGGGAAGTATCCTGTAGGTTTTGATTCCTTTGCGAGTGTCGAAAATTTGTTGAAAATATCGACATATTCAGCTGTATCTTTTGATTGGCTTGGCTTAGAAGTTTGATATTTTCACAGCTTAAAGGGACAATAGACCTGAGTATTTCATGTGAATTTCAGCTTGATACGTTTACACTTTCTTGAGATAAAGGGTCTTGACAGACAGGCAAACAGACAGACAGACGGACGGACAACAAAGTGATCCTATAAAGGTTCCGTTTTTTCCTTTTGAGGTACGGAACCCTAAAAATAAAAAAAGGTTTCAACTGAATTAACACAGTACTAATAAAGGCTATTACAGCCGCATTTATAATTAAATACTCAAAGCTTTTTTATTCAGTCTACACTCCCAAGAAAACCTCAACATAAAGTAGCTCATTACTTACTAGCGGATCCAATTTCTCCCAGATGTCTCAAATTATCAATTGAGCGGAATAATAACCAGCTGATCCTAATATGTTTTACCTTCGTCCCCACATCGGAACGATCCCCCAAACATTTGATACATTTCTTCCGTCATATTTTATTTATATTACGAGCCCTGACGTCACGAGAAATACTCTCCTGTCAGTTTTAAGTTGGCATGTTCCTTTCCTTCGTGCTCAGTCTTCAATATAGCGTTCCTATTTCAGTCTTGCACGAAATTGTAATAAAGCAAACTATATTTATGATTCGGCAACAAAGTAAGTTAAACTAGTAGCCAGAAATAGCCAAATCAAAACCGGAAAAGTGAGGTCAATCCTTCAATGTGCTGAAAAATAAATAATTTATCTAAAAGCAGCCAAGCGATCCGCTCAGTAACGAAATGAGCTGCTCTGCTAGAACAACAGAGTTCCATTACGTTTGTCTGGCGACACTTCCCGAAAGCGAGTCGATCGGTGGCGCTAAATTAAGATTGACGCGGACAGGTTTTGTAAAAGCATTGCACTGTTGAATTATTAAGGCAACTCCGGCTGCCTCTATATTCGTACCGCCGGCAGTCAACGTCTGACTCTCTACCTACGTATGGAGTGCTCTATAAACGGAACCCGGCTCATTTTCAATTCTGACACCCGGATAAAGTGGTCGCTGAATGTATATATGCCTCTGTAGGCAATTTAGATGTAAAAAAGAGCCTTTTAAACGATTGAATGCTTATGGTTTTAATGGCTTGCCAACTCACGATACAAATTTTGAAATAACTGCCTAACTGGTTAACCGGGCATACTTATATTATATTGTAACCAGGTAAATTAATATACAACAACGAACTATGTGATCAAAACTATGCCTTCGGAAATTGAGTTTGGAGCTTATTGAGAGGGGAAAAGTTTGAAAGCAATTTCGTGAAAATTTAATGTTCTTGCAAACTTATGAGAATGAGGAATTTGAGAAATGAAGCCAACACTGAGCATAGCTAATTTGTTACGAATTTTTAATGAGATGTGCCAGTGACGTCAGGCTTAAGCTCCACTCGATCGTTTGATGCTAACTTAGGAGCTTTTTGTACCTGTGGGTTCATTGTAATTTTCATAGATCATTTACCAATGAGGGCCCTGGAGTCTTGTCCTGGGTCTGGGTCTGGACCTGGACTTCACAGATCAACATTGCAATAGTAATAGTACTGAGGTCAAACGTTGTTGGTATGACTGCTCGCTTCAGAGAGCACATCAAACCGTATTCATACGAATATTGAGGAAAGCCTGAAATTCTGAAAATCGGTGCAATTCTAGGATATCAGTTCCGCATTGTTAACAAGTTGTAAACACTATGAGTGTCAGAATTTGTAGGTTGCCTTTTCTACTTCTAGATCTTTTGTTACTTCTTACGTTTCTTTATACAATTTCTAGACCTTCCTACTATAATACTACTAATATTATAAACGCGAAAGTTTCTGAGGATGGATGGATGTGTTAATCGTGGTTATAAACTATCAATGTAAGAATCATCTCATCCAAATTCGCGCAAGAGACCCCGTGGGAATAACGGAATATACAGATATTTCGTTGTATTGTTCAACTTTGTACTTGTTACTAAATATACAACAGTAATATCACAATTTCTGAGAACATGATATATTAAAAAAAAAACACATAGTCGATTAAACCACAGTGGACGAGCTTAATTTTTTGTTCTATTTATGCTTAAGAGCTTACGTATACCTACAGACATTAATCATGTATTTTACCCCTCATCCTATATACATTTATCAAAAGGTAAATTAATTATGTTGTAAGATTTTCAGGTTGAATGAATATTCATATTAATTCTTGATTATGAAAACAAACATAGGGTTATCAAAATTAAAATATTTTTGGCACACAAAGTACTATTACGTTACTTTCAGCAAGGATTCATTTTTGATTATAGGATTTCTAAATTGTTGTGATTTGAAACAATATTTTATTTTACTTGTGTAATTTACTTTATTTATTTGATTTTGTTTGTTTAATTTATTTTATTGTATTTATTGAATTTATTTTATTGTATTTGTGGAATTCATTTTAATTTATATGTGTAATTTTGTTCGTGATCCAAATGTTGCTCTCATTATTCTGTCACTAACGCTTGCATACAGTTTAGCCCACATGGAGGTACTACCAGGATAAAAAGTATTCTGTTTGTGGTACTGATAAACACTGGTAAAATAATATGCAATTATCTACCAATGTACTAAATGTCATGGAGACCCGTCCAGCTGTTTTTGCAAGATTGAGAAGTAAACAAAAACATAAAGTTTCACATAATATATAATACGAGTATTATTGGATCCCCGCGCAGTGCAAATATTTGTATGCTTATGAATATTTGGTCTGGTCGTGCCTCGGAAAGCACGTCAAGCCGTTGGTCCTGCTTGCCATACGAATATCTAGTGGCAGTCGTTACGGGTTGTTAGAGACCTCAAAAGTCCAACAATTTTAACTGCAATGCTTCGATATCACCTTTGGGTTGTGGAGGTCAGACGGCAGTCGCTTCACGCACAATATCGAAGTTTAGCCAAAATCAGCAGTTAGACCGGTAAAGCGGACCCCAGACTCCAAAATCTGGAAAAAAGCTACGGTTGCGACTGGGATTAACGTTGAGATGATGATGATGATGATGATGATGAATAGGAGTATTATTAGATACTAGGACCGTCCCATGACTCAACGACATAATGTCAAATCCGTGGAAATTTCGGAATAAAAAGTATGTTTTATTATAATGTATGAGCTCTATTATTGTAAAGTTTTGTCGATATCCAAACGTCATATAAAGGTAACAAAAATTGAAAAATAAACAAACCAAAAACAAATTATTGGGAGCCCATAAAATAATTTAACCATCTGGAAAATCATACCACTAACACATAAGAAGAACAAACGACTGTCGAAATTGGTTTACGTCAATCATGAAAGCTTTAAGGAGCTTGCATGAGTTCATATTGAAGTTAGCAATAAATCAAATTTGAGGCAATACTAGACAACAACAACATACTAGCCTTTTCCTCCTTACTCTGATGGAGAAACTAATCCAGTTTAAATTCAGTTCATCTAATCCTCTATTTCACTAACAAAACGACAAACGATAAAATATTAATTGCGTCGTGTCAAATTAGTCAGCACTTGACGTATTTCTAGACGCCATGTTTTTAATTACGTCTAAACTGTCTATGTCTCGAGGAGTTTGGCGGGAATGTCAAGATGAGTGTCACGCTCATTTTTCATTGGACTTTTAAAATTATTTATAGTGTCGTTTACTAAATAAAAACGCGTGATTTATGTAGTAAAAAGTGCATTCAGTGAATAATTCAAAAAGAACAGTGAAATATTGTAGCATAGTGGCCTCATCATGTCTTTACGCTAAACCGCTCCTTATCGTCCAAACGCGTAAAACGAAAGGAGTTAGTTTAGGTTAAGTTATGCTAGGATAAGTTAGGATAGATATTTAATGAAGAAAAAAAATTACTGAAGACTTGGCTGTATGGCGTACTATGCCTTTGCCTTTTCCATTCGCCCGAACGGAAAGAAATGATCCAAAAAAAAAAATGTCTATGTCTCTTAATTTGACAGGACTAAATTAATATTATATCTTCTGTCTTTTTCTTAATGAAATAGAAAGAAAAGATGCACCGATCTAAAATTTAGTTTGTGAACAATTAAGTCGGGGCCAATGTCTATTTGTTTATTGATAGGGAGCTGAGGTACTGAGTTTGTCCCTAAAGCAGGGGTGTAACACTCGCGTACCCTCGAACGATAGAACAAACTAATTAGTCGTTTAGACTATTTGTTTTAGCGTCGTGATTGCTTTGTCGCCTCCGGGCACTCGTGAACATTGAGCATTTCTAACAAGAACAGCTCGTAACTCTGTTCTCAACAAACCATTGTTCTCCCAAAACAGTGTTTATATAATACAGCACCATTTATAATTTAAGATAATAATAATAATTATAATATCGTTTGAGTTTCGAGAATTTTCGCTGCGTACCCGGTTTTGGACGTGACTTTCGCGGTTTGCGTAATTCTGGAATATTATTTTTGTGTAAAATATTTACTGAAACCTGTGCTGATTATTCAATATTTCTGTGAGTGCTGCTTGAAAATGGAGCGTGAATGGCGAGGAAATTTTTAAAAACGTACGTTGTTTTTAATAAAAACAGCTGCATAGAGGAAAGAAATGCTTCCCATAGCGCAGACAAGATAACAATACAACTTTGCCTGCAAAGGTATTTAGCGACGTGGCTAGTTATCTCACCTGGTAGGCCTTCCCTTTTACACTGACGCAGTTTTGATTAAGAGCAAGAGAGCAGGCATAAATTCCAGCGCCATGAATCAATAACCCACACACACACATACGTACATTTGTGTATTTACGTCATATGCCGGTGCTCAGACGATATTTTGACGGGAGGCTGGAGCGTTCTGTTTAGAAATTATATTCTAATACGCTACGGATGCCACTCGCGGAACGACGACGTAAGCGAGTTGGTATTTAGTTTGGTACATGATATTAATAAACGTGTAACGATTTATATCATTACTCTGTCACTAAATGGACGTAATAATCACAGTAATAATGACTTATATTCTATATCACTATAATATATATGACAGCCTCCGTGGCGTAGCGGTAGCGGACGCGGCCGCTGCGCAAGGTGGCGCGGGTTCGATCCCCGCACAGTGCAAATATTGTATGCATGAATATGAATATTTTCACTGGTCTGATCGTGCCTCGGAAAGCACGTTAAGCCGTTGGTCCCGGTTGCCATACGAATATCAAATGGCAGTCGTTATGGGTTGGTGGAGCCCTCAAAAGTCTAACAATTGGTCTAACTGCAATGATTCGTTATCGCCTTCGGGTTGTGGAAGTCAGACGGCAATCGCTTCACGGAAAATATCGAAGTTTAGCCAAAATCAGCAGTTAGACTGGTGAAGCGGACCCCAGACTCCAAAGCTGAAAAGGCTACGGATGCGACTGGGATTAACGCTGAGATGATGATGATGACATGATATTAATAAACGTGTAACGATTTATATCATTACTCTGTCACTAAATGGACGTAATAATCACAATAATAAAATTATTTAATTTTTAAATGTTTTTTTATATATTTTTTATGTAAAAATATTTAAAAATGTAATTTATATGTGTTTAGATGAAATAAAGGAAACAATAATAATGACTTATCTTCTGTATCACCATCAAATTAATCTGCATTTTGACTGTTTTAGCAAACTGAAAGCCATAATTTACAAATATCTTCCGCATTTAAATTAGCAATAACTTTTTTTTTTAATAATTATAAACTAGTGCTTGACTGCAATCCCGCCTGACGGTAAGCAGTGATGCAATTGTTGATGGTAAAGCGCACTAGTTTATTAAGCCTATTTACTTAAAAAAAGTTAGGAATATGAAGGATGAGGGCAGTTGAGCGAGGTGATGTTTAAACCCAAGACCAACACGACCAACGATGCTGCGGCAGAGGGAAATTGATCTGGAGACTCTCCACGACCAAACTCCCGACACAACAACGTTTGGCGCATCGTAGCCGGCGCACATCGCAACAAACAACTGCTCAGACCCGTACGGCTTCATTAGACATCATGCCGAAACACGACGAATCGCTTGGCGACAAGACCTTGTCTGGTGGATGGTAACATCTGCCGGCAGCCGAAGTTATGGCCTACCACCGAGACTTTTTGACAATAAATGAAACACGTCTTTTCCAATAACTTATACTCCATTTATTATAACATTAGAAAAAAGAGGCTCGCAGAAGCAGGAGTACAAAACCTTTTATTTTGAAGTCAAGTTTGAACAATTTTAACAAATAATGTATGTGATTTTAATGTAAGTGTATGACTTCTATGTATGGCAAAGCGTATTCTATGTATCTACTCATGACGATGCTTGGAATAGATACATGAAATGAAAAAAAAATAGTAACAATCAGTTTATTAAAAACTATTATTTAAGGCTATTAAATAAGGGAAAAGGTTTTGCCACCTTAATGATATAATTAATGGATGTGATAGATATGTGAATTCTTTATTCATCATCCTCTGATGATGATGAAGAAGATTCACCAACGTTAATAATGAATCTTTCTACAACATTATCCATTATACCATCAAGTTGGCAAAATCTTTCCTCTTCTTTAATCGTATGAGCAATGCAAGATTGCCATTTCTCTGCAGTTATATTTGTGAGTGCTTGAGGGAGCAACTGCTTCACTTCCTCTAATTTAAAACATTTATTGTTTTGTGCTACATATCCCTTCACTTGAGCCCATACTAATTCGATTGGGTTGAGCTCGCAGTGGTAAGGTGGGAGGCGCAACACTAACACATTTTTTTCTTTAGCCATCTCATCTACTACAAACTTTTGGTACAAATGTTTTACTTGTTTCACTTTCTCTAATAAAGTGGCCCTAAGGTCTTTTTCCTCAAAAGGAATACTTTTGTTTTTCAGCCACTCCTGAATATCTGCCTTTCGTGTGGCTGTAGTTGGCAGCTTCTCCACTTTTCTTGAATGATATGGCGCATTATCCATAACAATAACTGAACCACTCTCGATTTTAGATAATATTAGTTTGAACCACTTTTCAAAATTGTGTGCATCCATTTCAGAATGGTAGTCTCCATCACACTTTTTGGCTTCAAATATTAGTTCACCATCCATTAAAAACCCATCTGTTGATCCTGTGAAATGAAATAAAAACAAATCAATAATTGTGTACCGGTGGCATAGAATACTTGATTGCTGGAAATAGATTTTAACCTTTAAATAGCAACCGAAATTAATTGCATCATTAATGTCCTTGAACAGATGATTCTAAAACCATAAACATCTTTCTCCGAGGGAAAGTATTAAGACTTAACCAGTTTTAGTGACCGAAAATGCAGTGGTCATTTTATTAATGTTTTGGTAATGTGACAATTGTTAATGAATTAAAAATAAAATAAAAGTTTTACCAATATGGCCAATGATAAGACGTTTCCCTTTTCCAGTTGGGTTCTTTAAACCAGTTGATAAGCCTGCTCGGTGTGCTTCTTTTGAAGACTTAATAGTGGTGTCTTGCCATACCTTGCTTTTTGTGTGTCCTGTTTGTATAATTAAAGTTGTAGATGTAAATGCAATATTAATTCAACTTATGTTGAACTAATAATACTTCACTGTATTGTTTTGCATAAAGGAGGTTTTACATAACTTGATAAGCTATTTACCGAGTTATGTAAAGCCCCCTTCTTCCAGACTTCATAAATATTAGCAGCACTGTACCTTCATTTAGCCAAGTCTCATCTAAATAATATATTTTTTTTCCTTCATTCCTTAATTTCTTAATTTCATGAAGATATTTCACCCTCCATAACACAATCTCTTGTTTGTCGATAAGGGCACTTTTTCTACTTCTTTTAATATATGTAAATTTTAATTTGTTCTTAATTAAATTATATAAAGTGCTTCTTTTAAAATCGGGTAGAGACTCATCACTATTTACGGCTTCCAGAATCTTATCCAATGTTGGTAATTCATTATCAAAGAAAAAAGAATGAATTTTTCTTCGTATTCCACTTAATGTTATATCATCATATTCATCAGATTTTGAGTATTTCCGTTGGCGAGGAGGGGGTGATTGCAGGCGACCTTTTATATTGTACTCTTTGAGGATATTATAGACCGTTGCACGAGATATGCCTATAAAATGATTAATAGTGTATATTAGTACCTCACAAAGCATGCTATTTTCAAATATATTTATTTTTTATAGTAAAATCCTTAAATTCCTGCAATTTCTGCATTGGATATGATCTTTACCTGCGATTTCTGCAGTTTTATTAATTAACTGCGTCTTATAAGCAGGGGTACCTTCTGGCATGGATCCCTTGACGTCTTTATGAATATTTATAACTGTTGTTTTTTCTGCAGAACAAAGAGGTCTTTGCTTTGATCGCTTTTTCTTGGGAGACAATATTTTAACCTCATGATCAACGTTGGGGCCACGTTTTTTTCGCTGTTGACGTTGCTCAGCTTTACCAGCAGTTTCAGAACGTACATGTTGTGCTTGCAAGCCACTTGGACCTGCACCGAGATAGTCCGTGTTCATAATTCAACAAAACGTACTGTTTTGTATGTACAACACAAAACTAACACTAATAACAATAACAAAACAATAACAAACAGAAAAACAGTAACAAATGACAACTAAACCACGAATATTCAACAATAACAACGAGAGAAGGCGTAGCATTCACAAGTATCCACAAGCGAATAACGGTATGTCAATATTGACAATTGCAGATAGATGATATTATAAACCAACAAAATTAAAAAACACGTGCTGCCACAACTTAGGAAGGGAATAGGTAACATTTTAGATTTGGTTGAGTTATAGTTACATGAAAAAACGTTTCGGGCGTTGTCTGCCTCTGCTTCTTTTAGATTTTAAGCATTGACACGACATTATTTTATTTAAAAAATAAATAATATTAAATGAAGGACATGTAATTTAAGAACGTAGATGGCTTAAATAAGTACAAATTAGGTGTGACAGTTGCTATTTAAATTGATAATATTTAACTCTACATCAATCTTGACTGTAATAGTGTTTATTGTATTTTTTTGCAAACTGTGCACTTAAAAGAGCCTTTTTTAACTTCTGTCTAATGCTATAATAAATGGAGTATAGTTTAAGTTTTAGTTTTAAGTTGAATTCTTGTACAACTCTATTTTTGTATGCACGCGGAGTTTACCTATAAGTGATTGTTACACTATTCTGTCACATTTTAAAATTACATGTTACCTTATGTACAACATCCAGTATAACCAGTTGTTGGTGGACCAAAATAAATAAAAAAAAAAAAAAAATCACAGATACCGCAATATTTGAGGGCATTTTCCGTTTAACCTAGCACGTAACATCTAATGTCTCTAATTACACTGTATGTTTCTAGGTGAAATTCCAATAACACATTCTAAAGGAACATATGGACGTAAAACCATTAATAGGGGGAGGTAGTTACATAAATCTCTGAGTGTGTTCTTATTACCTGTTGAAAATTCTGTAGTGTGTTGCAGAATGAAACTAAAGCACGAAGCAATATCCAACCATAGCCAAACGCACGTCGTTAAGACGCTGTGAATAGCAAACTTTTAGGTATTTGAGGGGGTGAAGCAGACGAAGTGGGACACGACTAGCCCCGCCCACTGCGGGGCGCGGGGCGCTCCGCGCGAGTACATCGATGCGTGAGGTGAGGCGTCGTGCATCGAGAAATACGCACGTTCTATTAAATCTATACCAACCATTCTCTATTCCATCTACATTTAGAACCGTAATTTCACAACCCAACCGCGAGGTACAGTTGGCTCTGTTCGTCACAGTCCCGGTTCGCATTAGACGAGCAGCAGGTTCGAATCCCACATCCGTTCACTTTACCTTGCGATTTTCGAAAATGTGTATTTTATACATATTTTCATTTTTTATTATTACTTTTGTTTTCTTTTTTATTTTTATAATGCGCTTTGTCCGTTCTGCTTAAATTTTTTGTGTTATGTCCTTTTTTCATGAAACTGTTAGAAATATATCATTTCTAGAAATTACTATTTATAAACAGCTGTTTAGAGTAACTGTTAAAAAAAATGCATTTTCGGATATTTAAAAAAATAAAAGATTTTTTCTTCAAAACTGCAACTCTTATCGAAGTCGGGTTTGTACGAGTGCTTAGAATAACACAACACAAAAAGATTGAAATAGATGGAGGCACTTGGAGGAGGCCTATACTGAAAGGGGCCATGAATAATGCAACAAAATGAAATCTAAATTTACTGTTTTGAACTATTATCAAATCAACTGTCATTTTTATTGTTTTTCTTTTCTATTCCATCTACATTTAGAAGGGTGATTTCACAACCCAACCCCGAAGCATGGTTGGCTCTGTTCGTCACAGTCCCGGTTCGCATTAGACGAGCACCAAGATCGAATCCGACTTTACCTTGCGATTTTCGAAAATGTGTACTTTATACATATTTTCATTTATTATTATTTTTTTTGTTTTATTTTTTATTTTTATAATGCACTTTGTCCGTTCTGCTTAAATTTTTTGTGTTATGTCCTTTTTTCATGAAACTGTTAGAAATATATCATTTCTAGAAATTACTATTTATAAACAGCTGTTTAGAGTAACTGTTAAAAAAAATGCATTTTCGGATATTTAAAAAAATAAAAGATTTCTTCTTCAAAACTGCAACTCTTATCGAAATCGGGTTTGTACGAGTGAAATAGATGGAGGCACTTGGAGGAGGCCTATACTGAAAGGGGCCATGAATAATGCAACAAAATGAAATCTAAATTTACTGTTTTGAACTATTATCAAA
Organism: Sesamia nonagrioides; assembly: GCA_017933935.1. Lineage (NCBI taxonomy): Eukaryota > Metazoa > Arthropoda > Insecta > Lepidoptera > Noctuidae > Sesamia > Sesamia nonagrioides. The sequence goes on from JADWQK010002063.1 coordinate 4,111,357, forward strand.
TTAACTGTTATTTTTATTGTTTTTCTTTTTTTAAATTATATTATGAACTAAGAAATTCATGGTTAAATAAAGGCTTATTATTATTATTTATTATTAATTTCTAGAAATTTGTAGAAAGAAAATTATAACGAATTGATTTTAAATATTAGTTTGCATTATAATTGTTACAAAAAGAATATATTTAAAAAGATGGAACAATTACTACAAAAAATACAGAAAATCGGATAAATTAATAATAATTAAAAAAAAAAACAAAAAAGCACAACGTAAGGCTGGGGTTTGAACCCGAACACATATAGGTGAAAAAAATGTGCCGCGAAAAAGTAAAAAGAATAATTACAGAAAAAATCAAAAAAATATCGGCAAAAATACAACAGTAAATTAAAAAGCATTTATTTTCAATTAAAATCTACAAAAGCATATAATGTAAACCTGGGGTTTGAACCCGGGCAAAAACGAAATATGATTATTCATCAACAAACAGACACGTAAATATAATTATTTTCTGTGCGGGGTAAAGCAAAAAGTGACATAGGTCCGACAAGCACCACGCCTCAGCGGTCACTGTCGCTAAGCATAGAAGTGAAAGAGAAGGCAATGGACGCCGCGATGGAGCGACGTTTCGTTCACGTTATTTATCATTAAATACATTATTTATTTTAGAATATCTTAGTTAAATCGATAAACAAAAACAATGGTTTCATTTACTATTATATTTTACATCGCTCTTCTCAATTTTATCAAGATTTGATGATTAATAATACAGTTACAACTGTTATAAATTCAATTTTAGGGGTTACTTTAGGATTTTTTTCTATCGAGAAAATTAATTCAAAACGTGTTTTGAAAACAATGGTTTCCTGCTACATATAATCAAGATTAACATATAAATTTTTGGCTGCTCTGAAATGTATACATTTGGCTAAAAAATTGTTTTAAGAAGCCTATTTTTACTGAACACAGCGCCTTAAATTACAATTGATGTTAGAACATTTTTTTTATAAACTTACTTTAACTTAAATTAAAAACGAATTATGAAAGCTAAAATAATGTTATAAATTCTCTTGTTGCTTATTGTGTTATTATAATAATCCTATTTATCAGATTCCATTTAGGTACTTATTATAAATGATCCTATCATTTATAATTATTAGAACAGAATATCCTTAAGACTTCTAAGGACTTTAATTCAGCTGCGTGTTGTTTGAACTGAACGTACTGAGGCCTCTGGAGCACAGATAAGTGAAGAAGTGGATTTTAGTCAGTAAAAGTCTGACACGTCCTTTCGCTCCGCCCGGAGAAGGACTTTTGGTGATTTCCCGCGATACGCAAAAAAAGAATTTGAACCAAAAGTTTTTTTTTTTATCATACACGGGATAATCCCTACTAATACCTTTTATAAATGCGAAAGTAACTCTGTCTGTCTGTCTGCCCGTCTGTCTGTCTATCTGTTACGCTTTCACGTCTAAATCACTGAACTGATTTTATTGAAATTTGGCACGAAGATAGAGTTGACCTTGAGAAATAACAAAGAATAGTTTTGATTCCGGACTTCTGAAGAGTTCTCTTGAAAACGCGATATAACCGAACTCCAGGCGGTCGAAGCCGCGGGCGGAAAGCTAGTAATTTATAAATGTAATACTCTTTAAAGGTATTTCAACAATTCAATTAGAATAGAGTGGTTAGGTTATGGTCCAGAGATAAATGTGACACCTCCGATCAACAGAATGGTAATTGTGGTTTATCGACAGTCAAGCATTGTACGCGTGTTTAATAATTAAATGGAACAAACTTAAGTCTATTTTGACTTATTGTGAAAAGATTTCATTACTTTGATTTTATTCACCGAATCGAATTTTATGCAAAATTCGATTCGTGAGAATATCGGGATAAGAATAAGGGCCTGCGCAGACGACGGAGTTTTCTACGCGGGGGAGAAATAAATACGCCCCGCGAATAAAAAGTCCACCGCGGATTTACCGAGAACTCAACGCACACGGTGTGCGGTCATTTGTTGCCAAAAAGTCGTTAATCGTCGTGCGTACGAACGTTACTATCGAGCACACAACGCGGACTAAAGTCCACCATGTGCGTTGCTTCGCCGAGTCACACGAGTTCTATTTTATTCGGGGACTCCCCCGTACTTTTGTCCAGTCCGCTCTCTGCATGTCCTCGGTTATTCGGGGGTCTTTTTGTAAGCGGTACTTTTAATCCCTCGTTTGCGTTACTCGATACAGTTGTAAGCGATCTGTTTTAGCGGACAATAAAGTTCGCGGACAAAAATCCCTCGTCTGCGCAGGCTATAAAAGTATCCTATATGTGTTGATTCTAGTTATAAACTATATATTTGTGTGCCTTCCATCAGTACTTTTTGCGTGAAAGACTTCCACCAAAATAAACTTTTGCGTTTATAATACTAGGAGGATTTATACAATAAACAATCAAAACTCCAGTGGCATGCTAAGGACTATATGGCTGTGAACTGTGAGTATACTTATTATATGAGTGATGTCACAACATTCTACAGATAACACACACTAATAAACTGTCGTTGCACTACGCGAAATATCATCATATTTCTGTTGCAATTAGGAAATGCGTCATAGTGGTGACCTGGTCTTACCATTGCATTGCTAAAATTCTAGTAAATGTATTATGTACTGTTAACTGTTTGGGCTAAGCAACGAGTTCACGTTCAAAGAAATCCTGAGTTCGAATTTTAATTACAATGTGTGGTTGCTTTTTGTTTCTTTGAAAGCATAGCAATATTTGGATTTTATGTAAAAACTCGTTACATATTTATATATAATTATTATGTATTCATGCTTATTATTTATACACAAAAGGTTAAATATTACTTAGTTATTGTATTATTACATAATGATTTGTGTGACCCCATTGGACGGTGTCTGTAAATAAGCACCTGTAAGAAAATAATTAATATTTTATACATTTATGGCCTTAAGATATTCTATTACAGTTATAACGGGTATATTGACACTAACAAAAATTGTAGTAAGTAGTAGGCAAACGGTATTATGGTCTATAATTTAAAAATATTGAAAATCACGTCACAATGAACCATCACTGTATTTACAAACTTTTGACTAAATCTTTTTTTTTGTCTTAATAAATTTTCCTTTTCTTTTTTCCTGTGGAGTTTTTTTTTTTGCGTCATGTTTAACGCAAATAAACTTTTTTCATATCCTTTTTTTTTTTTCTTAAATATTATACTAAAGCTTTCCTAGTTAGAAATTAAAAGAAAACTGTAAATATGTAAAGACATCCCTGAAGAAAGAATAAATAATGTTCCTTACAAATAGGGGAAGAAAAGCATCCTTTTTACAAAAAGCTTAAAATAGGACCCCATTACGAAAACCATTAACATTGTTTAGCATTGTTACCAAAACAAACTTGAGCTGGTCTTAAAATGTGCGACAATAGACTACAGAGGTGCGAAACCGCGGACATTATAATGCAAAATATACTGAATCTATACCATATTAAAAGTTAAATTCGCTTTTCGTGTTTGTCTGTGTCGCCGCGTTCAAAGGGTTTTGATATAGTTTTTACCATCATTCCTATTTCACCGATAGGAAGTCTAAGTCTAGCCTGTGTTAGAGTAACCGACATAGACCGAAGAATGGCAACAATTAAGTGTCAGTGAGCCAGGCACATTGGCGTAGGGCCGATGCCCGATGGGAACGACGGGTTTTCGAGTGGCGACCACGCACCGGAAGACGCAGCGTGGGCAGTCCCCGACAAGGTGGACCGATGACCTGGTAAAGGTCGTGGGAAACCGCTGGGTGCGGGAGGCACAGGACCGGTCGTCGTGGAGATCCCTGGGGTAGGCCTATGTCCAGCAGTGGACGTCTTTCGGCTGAAATGATGATAGGAAGACTGTGCCCCTGGAGTAGGAACGTTATAGGCTGATTATGTTAACCATCATTTAAATAACCTTAGAAGTGAATCGATTTCAATCTCTTTTAATATAGGTATTGATTTCAAAACAAAATCTTATGTGTTTTGCCAAAGATACTGACCGCCGATTGACCCAAAGGAAATTCAATTTTATTTCAAAGATACAGGACTCATTTTTAAATGCATAAAGTAATGCTAGCTGGTCAACACTATATTAATAATGATATCGAATAGTGAGCTTAAACACTACCACAAAATGGTGTTTAGCAGTTATTTACGCTAAACATCTTCTAAACATACGTTAAACAAGTATTTAAGTTTTAAGGTCCTTAGGTTTTTTAAAAGCTTAACACATTAACGTATGTTAAGCTTTTAACTATTTTTTATCCCTCTCTGTATGAGAGGAGACCTGTGCCCAGCAGTGGGACGATAAAAAGGTTGATGATGATGAAGCATTTAACTCAACAATCTAATTAAGAAAACAATCCAAATTAAAATTATATTATGCATCGATGGTAATTATGCGAAATTGGATTTCGCAATAAACGAGTTTGAAGTTTGAATCTTGATTTTTGTCAAGACGCAAAAGACGTGCAAAGCAGGGGCGCGTCGCTAGTATGGTATATTTTATTTCCATCACGTTCCCAAGTGTTTGAAATATTCAACAGAATCGATTATCGGCTCACTTTGTACACAAACACTTTTTTATTCAATTTAACGAAGTGAGAGGACGATCGAGACAAGTTAGGAATTTTTTAGTTGTTTCTCAAAGGCTTCACATTTAAGATCGTTTAAGAGGTTCCCAGTTTGATGTTCTCCAGCGATCTTATTTTTCTTACAGTTTAGTTACAGTTTTTCAGCGCGATCTTTGCGGCCGGTAGGTGGTGTTGGACTTAGGCTACAGCATAAAAATATTGCTCAACTTTGGAAGGCTATTTTCTTTTAAATTATTTTATCATAAGTTTTTAAGAGCTACGCATATCATTTTCCAAACAAGGGTTTAATCATCCTTATATAAAACAAATACTTATAAGTTGTTTTTAATGCTTTGAGGTATTTTTGACAGAGCTGCGATCAAACTGTGAACAATTTTAAAATTTCCTCTAAGTTTGTGTCAGTTTGCACAATTTAAGGTCAGCTGTTGTAGACAACCTTTACTGACATTAGGTACCTATAAGATAGGTAAGTAGATACTGTTAGTAGCATGATATATTTATAAGAAATGATAAATCAATAGGTAAGGAGTTTAATTCTTTGTTTACTACCAGATGTCAAAGAAAACAGTTCCCATCCCCGGTCCATCATCGGACCACCCGTACAATGTTAACACTACTAGGAACCGGACGAAGCATTTCGTCTCGTCTTTTATACCGCACACAAACTATTCACTCTATGTATAGTGAATAGGCTCTTAATAACCTAGCGCGCTTTACCATCAACGATTGCACCACTGCATGTTCGCAATACCGCCTGATACCATCAGGCGAACAAATTTATAATTAAAAAAAAAAACGATTTTGATAAAAAAAAAGTGAACTATGTGATTCTCATATTGCAACTTATTGACCTTGACTAATATTATAAACATATATACAAACATAAACACACCAAATAAAACCACACACCAAACACCAAACCACCACACCAAACATAAACATATATATAAACATATTTATTGACTAATATTATAAATGCGAAAGTAACTCTGTCTGTCTGTCTGTCTGTCTGTCAGTTACGCTTTCCCGCTTAAACCTCTCAACCGATTTCGATGAAATTTGGCACAGACAATCTTTAGACCCTGAGAATAAACATAGGCTACCTTTTATCCCGAAAAAAAAAATGATATTCCCGAGGGAAATCTAAAAAGCGCGATATAACCGAACTCCACGCGGGTGAAGCCGCGGGCGGAAAGCTAGTTCGAAATAAAGCCTTCTCCAAACTTTTTGGATTCGTAGTGGCTGTGAGATTGTAATATTTATTATGTGGAGGTAAATTTCAATATTTCTAATAATATGGTTTCCTTCATATTCCAAATTAAACATCAATTAAAATCAGCTTTATGTTAATGCGATTCGAATAAAGTCCGATCTGCAGACAGGTATTAAGTCTTAATTAATTAATATTGCTGGTGGAATAAGGGGCATTTGCCCGTAATTAGCAGGATTGGATTTTATTACTAGTTCCAAAGAAAAATTAATATCGTCTTTGCTACGACTGAAGCCTGCTCTTTGTGGTTATCCGTTTACATGATATTAGATTTTCCTTTACTTTTTCATTTAATATACTTGATACTTTTAGTTGTTTTCGCAATATTCTTTTGCTTCTTAAATTTTCCACAGAATACAACAACAGTACAAGGGTACGTTTTTATAAATATTTCTAACAAAATGAGTTTCTCGAGAAGGGAGCTCCTTTTTCGAGAACCTCATTCTGTTAGAAATATTTATATTTTGCTGAAATTTCACTGATAAGTAATTTCGTATATAATATAGCTATATTAAAGACAAAATTACTTATCAGAATTTCTTTGGTAGCACAACTTTTAAGCATCAAAAACAAAATCAAATATTCATTTATGTAGAACATACGGCTTCATTGCCATACTGATTTGAGACTTGTTTGCACAAATCTTGTTAGCGGCAACATGACGCCTGCGCTCTGGACGAAAATGAGCTCGTTACGTATAGAAAAATATAGGGCGGAAATCTCCAATATGTGATGCTATTGACATTACCAGGTATTGGCAAACACTGCTCACTGAAACGAGTGGGCAAAAGTCGTTTACCGCCTCGTACATTAATGAGATTGAAGGGTAATTCCATATTTATTCGTAAATCGAAATCGATCTACTGAAAACCTTATCAGATGTTTTAAATTAATTTTACTTCACCTACGTATTTACATCTCTCTATTCTGTACTAAAAATAAACCTGAAGAGTTTTTTATTTGTTTGAACAAGCTAATCTCTGGAACTATCAGTTGTATTTGAAAAAAATACTTTGCTACATTCGATAGCCAGCGGGTTATCAAATGTAACGGGTTTTTGCGAACATTATTTAACATCACGATAGGAAAATATTCATATATATTATGTTGACTTTCTAGACAGCCTCCATGCCATAGTGGTAGCGACCGCGGCTGCTGCGGAAGAAAGTGCGGTTTCGAACCCCGCGTAATGCAAATATTTGTATGCATGAATATGAATATTTGCACTGGTCTGGTTGTGCCTTGGAAAGCACGGTAAGCTGGTAGTCCCGGTTGCCATACGAACATCTAATGGCAGTCGTTATGGGTTGTTGGAGCCCTCCAAAGTCCAACAATTGGTCTAACTGCAATGCTTCGATATTGCCTTCGGGTTGTAGAGGTCAGACGGAAAATATCGAAGTTTAGCCAAAATCAGCAGTTGGACTGGTAAAGCGGACCCCAGACTCCATAGCTGAAAAAGCTTCGGATGCGACTGTGATTAACGCTGAGATGATGATGGTGATGACTCTTTCTAAAATGCAATGCTGGTTTGTATAACTTGTAGCTGACAAAGAAAAATAATTTAACGGGTAAGAAGAGAAACTACCATATGTTATTTTCTATCTTTTATAGTACGGATGACAGCAGGTCAAGCTACCCGAAACTGCCAAATATTCCCAATCAACCTTGAGTCTAGACCTTCAATCTTGAGTTGACAGATTGTAGTAGCTTGACGTGCTGTCGTCTGTACCTATAGCTAAACGAGAAATTTTCCTCCACAAATTGCAGACAAATGAATTTTATATCTAGTACAACAAGTATCAAAAAATGTTGAACAAACTATAGAATCTTCAGCGGCACAATCAAATTCGAAATTCAAACAAATGTAACATCAAACCTTTTTTTTTTAATTCTTAATGTAGTTAAGGCCCAGTTCCGACGGCTGAGCCTAATTCGGCCCGTTTTTAGTTACCGATACGATCAAACACTAAATTGAGTTTATCGTCGGAATCGGGATTTCAATCACCAAGTATCGAGTGTCGAGTCTGCCGTCAAGTCAATCAGAGTAAATTGAACATGTCACCAAGCACTCTTATCGAATGGACGATCGGTTAACAGCGGATTTTTTTCACTGCATTTTATTACCGTATGCTGTGGTCGAATAATTTACAATATTATATGTTGTGGACTATATTTTAGGGACTACTATGTAATACTACATACATTGACTATTCAAAGGCACCAACGGATGGTTAATTTGAAATAAACAATCTTGATTTAGATTTTTTGATTTTTACTAGAAATTATTGGCTGATTAAGTGTATACAAATAATCTATACTGATATATAAAGCTGAAGAGTTTGTTTATTTGTTTGGTTGAACGCGCTAATTTCAGGAACTACTGGACCGATTTGAAAAATTCCTTTTGCGTTGGATAGCCCAATAATCCAGAAAGGCTTTAGGCTACATAACATCACGCTGCGACTAATAGGAACGGAGCATAACAAACTCCACGCGAAGGAAGTCTCTGGCGGCCGCTAGTAACAAATATAAAAAACCCGCCAAGTGCGTCTCGGACTCACGCACAAAGGGTTCCGTATCATTCATTTATGAAATTAAAGGATTTAAGTTATTTTTAAGTAAGATTACGCAGTAATAAGCGGTTTACGATTTAAGAATTACTTATTTAAAAAAAACTGCTTACTAGATCTCTTTCAAAACAATATTTTTCGTTGGTAGTTTTCATAGTAATGTACATCATATGTTTTTTTAGATTTTTAATTTTCTTATTTTAGAAGTTAGAGGGGGGGGGGGGGAGCAACTTTTTTCCACTTTGGAAGCGTCTGTCACGCAAACTATTCGGTTCAGAAAATATATATTTCAGAAACCTCGATATGACTTTTGAACCTATCCATAGATACCCCACACGTACGTGTTTGATGAAAAAAATTTTTTTGAGATTCAGTTCTAAGTATGGGGGGCCCCAATATTTATTATTATTTTTTATATTTTTGCATAAAAATCTTAATGCAGTTCACAGAATACATCTGCCTACCAATTTTCAACAGTATAGCTCTTATAGTTTCGGAAAAAAATGGCTGTGACATACGGACGGACAGGCAGACATGACGAATCTATAAGGGTTCCGTTTTTTGCCATTTGGCTACGGAACCATAAAAAAAGACTTAGACGTCGAAACAGAAGTTAAAAACTGCGTGCCAAATTTGATCCAAATACATTCTTCCATTTTTGAGTAATAAACATCCATATTTTCACATTTATAATGTACTAGCTGCGCCCAGCGGTTTCATTCGCATAAGTTTCGATTCCTTGGGATTATCAAGATAGAAATGATCCTATGTGCTATTCCTGGTTATAAACCACATATTTGCGAAACGTCATCCAATACCGTTGACTGGTTTTTGCGTGAAAGTGTAACAAACATTCATCCATTCTCACAAACATTCGCAATTATAATAATAACTAGCGGCCGACAGCGACTTCGTTCGCGTGGAGTTAGTTATGCCCCGCTCCTATTGGTCATAGCGTGATGTTATATAGCCTATAACCTTCCTGGATTAATGGGCTTTCCAACGAAAAATATTTTTTTAAATCGGACCAGTAGTCCTGAGATTCATCATCATTATCATCATCAGCCCCTACTCGTCCACTGCTGGACATAGGCCTCCTTCATGGCACGCCAACAAGCTCGAAAACTCTTCAGCTTTATATATTAGTATCCATTAATATAAAGTGCGTATGTCTGTCTGTATGTATGTATGTGCCCGAAGTTGCTCAAAACCCTCACCACTATAGATAATCATATAGATCTGGATGCGCTGAAAAAAAAAAAAAAAAAAAGATTTTTTGTCTCGGTCCTAGATTAATAGAATATGTGTATACACTTAATCTGCCAATAATTTCTAGTATTACCTACATAGTAGTGCCTAAAATACTCTCCACAACATACGATATTGTAAATTATTCGATCACAGCCTTTAAACAAACAAACTCTTCAGCTTTATGTATTATTATAGAGTATAGATTGAATTAGAAGAATTTAATTACCCCTAATTTTTGAAGAGTCATACAAAACCTGACTATTAACACCCCCCAAAGTATAAATATAGTGTTTGTTTCACGTCATATTACAGAACAGCGCGAAACCATTAATCTGCGTCAAAACCTTTTGGTAAAAGGTAAAGTGACCAATCCGGAGCGACCCTACTCTTAGACATTAGCAAAATCGCTACTGACTTGATACATTAACCACGACTTGATGAGAACCACTCGCCTCACAAATCCACAGCTAATGGAATTATTGCAGATTCAACTACAATTTGTTCCTTTTTAACGAAACCTTCATCAAAAGATATCTCGATAACTTTTAGCTTTCGCAAACTCATATCACTTCGCTTTTGTCATTACAAAATTCAACCTTGTCTCGAAAAACGGTGAATTTACAAAGTTCCATCGAAGTTCAAAAGAAGGGATGAAACTGAAGTTTCATTCCGACAGTTCGTTTGAAACCAACTAAATATCAACGGTGCGACTCTATCAATTTTGATTACTTGCGACAAATTTCTAAATTACAAACCATTATCTAAATGAAAGTGAGGGCGCGCGTATTCCGGCCACCGGAGCCTTGACAATTATTTGTTTCATATTCTTCTCCTTAAACGTTCCACTTTTTTTAGTAAATTACAAAACAAATTATATTGTATTCGTCGTTGTTGCCTGACAGGGATATTCTTTTATTATCTTTACGGCGTACGTAGGGTTGAACATAATTAAAAATTTAATTACACGTCTTGAGAACTGCGGTGCGATTCCGTAAATATCTGACAGTGAATATTAGGTAAAGTGAGCGTAGAGTGAGCTGTCATTTGACGACCTCCGTGGCGTAGCGGTAGCGAACGCGGCCGCTGCCCAAGGAGGCGCAGGTTCGATCCTCGCACAGTGCAAATATTTGTATGCATGAATATGAATATTTGCACTGGTCTGGTCGTGCCTCGGAAAGCTCGTTAAGTCGTTGGTCCCGGTTGCCATTCGAACATCTAATGGCAGTCGTTGCGGGTTGCTGGAGCCTTTGAAAGTCCAAAATTGCTCAAACTGCAATGCTTCGATATCGCCTTCGGATCGTGGAGGTCAGACAGCAGTCGCTTCACGGAAAATATCGAAGTTTAGCCAAAATTAGCAGTTAGACTGGAAAGCTGAAAAAGCTTCGGATGCGAATGGGATTAACGTTGAGATGATGATGAGAGTTAGCTGTTATTCCAACTAATATTAGAGATTGACACTATTTACAGATTATTCATAAGAACACCTAATTTTTTATGGTGAAATTTTCACAGAATCTCTTTAGAGATCACAGAGACCTTAATACCTACCCGTTTGTTTCAACTGTCATTATTTAAATTAATTTTAACCGCGATCATAATACTTACAAGTCATTCACTCCCAAAAGTTTTTACTATACCCAGTACTGAACAGCGAAACCCACAGTAATAAACACAGGTTAAATGTTTTTTCCTGAGCTCCGAATAAGTACCTAGTACATTTCAGAATTACCGAAGCGTATATTTGAATTACTACTAGCTTGTGCCAAGAAAAGTTTTACATTATAATTAAATACAGATTGTATATTTCATGAGAAACTGAATACAAATGAAATACTGAACGTTCTAAGACTTCTCCAGAAAACATTTTTTTTATCGGTAAAAAAATTAATAACGTCAAAACTCAATCTTCCAGTTCGAAAGGAAAATCTCAATGACAAGCTTTTTATACAATGTAAATATATGCCGAAGATATATCGTGAAACATACATTTAAGCGCAACGATCAGTTTTTATTTTCCTGAGCTTTGAACAGAATGAAACATTTTAAAAGAAGATGGGGAATCGCCATTAGTGAAGAGCCGATTAACACAGCATTTCTTGGTATTAGTGTTTGTTCCAACCAAGAGAGTTACTCGCACAATTGAGTACTCGACTATGACAATATTTGTTGTCTAGTGTAGTCGCGACGAGTCATGCCCCACGAAATAATACAAGACAGCTGTAACTCGCAGTTCATGTCTACGTTATACGATCTTCCATGTCTGTTGGTTTAAGATATTTGCAACTAATATTCATTTTCATGTAAGCTGTTGTGTTATTAGTGCAACTGTCTTCATATAATTTACTAGCGGCCGCCCGCGACTCCGTTCGCGTGGAGTTAGTTATTTGAACATTTTATTTTAATCTCAAAAAAGATCTTTTTTTATGCTCCGCTCCTATTAGCCGCAGCCTGATATCTTCCTGGATTAATGGGCTATCCAACGAAAAATATATTTTCAAATCGGACCAGCAGTTCCTGAGATTAGCGCGTTCAAACAAGCACACTCTTTAGCTTTATATATTAGTATAGATTATTTGTATGCTTAATCAGCCAATAATTTCTAGTATTACACAGTAGTGCCTAAAATACTGCCCACAACATACAATATTGTAAATTGAGTTGTGCTGTTACATTTCTTGTTTTGCGGTCTTTTTGTCTTATTGTTTTTGGCCCATTTCCCGAAGGTCCTAGTGTAATGATATATAGCATATATCCTTCCACTCGATTAAGAAAATTAGACGCAAAAAATATTTTCAAACCTAAAGTACCATTGTAATTTTATAGGCTATCGGATTCAGATAAAGAATAAAACTCAGCATTTTTATTACTATAGATTAGGACTACAATGACAGTAGCAGGTGGCTAGTTCTAAAGCTACTGACTACATCCATGAAAAGATGGCGCGAGTTTATGGCTGTTAAACAACGTTATCAAATAAAGTTGACCAAACAGGTGAAAAATGGATGATCTGTAACTAAAGGGATTGACGATGGGTTTCCAAGAAGTCCCACGGGACTCGTCAAAATTAAACAGTATTTTCCGAGGATGAATTCTCAAGATGCTGTTTTAACAGGTATATAATTAAATATTGGCTGGGCTTTTTGGTCAAAGAATTAGCATCGGAATACAACGTGGCAATGCTGCCAGCCTTTTGGGCACATTTTTTTGATGCCCTCTAATTATTTCCATTTCTACTTGTACATAATATTATTTTTAAACTTTTTGAATTAAGTAATAAATATTAATATTTAACGTACTAAACTAAATATTAAAATAAAATTATTTGTAATGTGCTAGTTTAATTTAACGTCGTATAAATAGATATTTTGCTTTGTTATCTATTGAGTGCTAAAACTAAACGCAGCTTCACTAGCAGCTAGTAGGTCGAATGTGTTACACCATTTAACAGTTACATACTGAGTGCTTAAACGTTTTGTTTTATTGTACTCAACGGTTGTTCTCTTTTCGATATAAGCTTATATTTACATTATTTTACAATAGATTTTGATACAATGAGAATTTTACAATAGCCAAATAGCAATACACCAGTCATACATACTTAGAGATAAGGCAGGTACTGTAACAGTTTCCTGCAGTTTCTGGCTTGCTATCGGACGCGTCCCCAGGTGGCGGATAGGGGAACGGCCTCCAGATATGGGGGTTACCGGTTTAGCGGCGCGGACCAAAACCAGATGTGGGGAGCGCTTCGGCGGTCACACGTGCGGCGGGTCGGTCACCACTCCAGGTGGCTGACGTGAACCGAACTCCGGGTCACCGTTGGGCAACCCGGTCTCCTCACTGAGAGAAGCGGGGGGGTCCGTTTGCCTCCGGGCAAACGAGTGGGGCTAAGAAGAAGGACACCTCGCTAAAAAACCCTTGGCTGCTGCGTTTTCTCGCACAAGAAGACGTAACAGTTAGCGTGCATCATTCCACTGCTGAGCAAAGGCCTCCTCTCATGAGTTCCAGTAGTTCCAGTTCTATACTTCTGTAAATATTATCCGCTTATGTCATTGTCTTGTGTGTATTATCTTTAATCCTGACCCTGACATTAGGCTAACTTTGTTTATAAATTTTACGTGTTTGAGTACGAGGTTTTTGGCTGTATTATATTTTGACTTTATTATTATTATTAATTACTTGTAATGTGCGTTTTGTTTGTTCGGAATAAAAGTAGAGTAGAAAGCTGACATCGGTTATTTAAATAAAAAACAGCTCTTTTTCAGGGAAGTGTAATTTAAGCGTTAAAAATGTATGTATTTCTTTTTAAACTGATGATAATTTTCAACCATTGGGTAACCAGAAATAGGAACTGCATTTAGGTTGCGGTTCAATAGCCAACCGTTTTTGTATTTAAATATTGTGTTCTTAAAGTATTTGAACAAAAACAAAGTTACTTATAGAAAATTTAAATTCAGAAACCGTATTCATTATTTGAACCAGTAGCAATTCGTGATCAAGATTCGAACGTAGATCTCCGGTGCGTGAGACTCCACGACCAGTAAGTGGCTTAATGGTCCGGAACACATTGGAAATTTGCACTTACCCCACCTGATTCGACGGTTTTTTTTTATATTTGCAGTAACCGCAAACTCTGTGCGATCGTGTTGGCTCTTTGTCTGTACTTCCGTTGTAATATGTAGTTACTCAGGTCATGGGTTTGTTTATACTGCAAATTATTCTGAGGTATGACTGAGTCTATTGAGGATAATATTTAAAAGGTTCATTTTCCTTTAGACAAATCATTTTTATGTGTGCGTGTCAGACTTATACTTACTAAAACCCACCCGTGTTTCTTCACTTGCCTGTAGGTCAGGGCCACGGTTTCTTTTTTACCCAACCCCCAACCCTGACCCAGGAGGCATCGGTCTTAAAGACACTTAAATTATAATCAGACGGAAACGACTTCGCTGGCAAATTGTTCCAGTCCCTTGGTGTCATCATCATCACAGCGTTAATCCCAGTCGCATCCGAAGCTTTTTCAGCTTTTGAGTCTGGGGTCCGCTTTACCAGTCCAACTGCTGATATGGCTAAACTTCGACATTTTTCCGTGAAGCGACTGCCGTCTGACCTCCACAACCCGAGGGCGACATCGAAGCATTGCAGTTAGACCAATTGTGGGACTTTTGAGGGCTCCAACAACCCGTAACGGCTGCCACTTGATGTTCGTATGGCAACTGGGACCAACGGCTTAACGTGCTTTCCGAGGCACGACCAGACCAGTGCAAATATTCATATTCATGCATACAAATACTTGCACTGTGCACAGCGGCCGCGTCCGCTACCGCTACGCCACGGAGGCTGTTCTAGTCCTTTGGAGAACGTGGTATAAAAGACGAGGCGAAACGCTTCGCTATTTGCAGTCGCATCTCAGCCACAAAAAGTTGTCAAAATGTAGGAAATTTTGAGGTATTTATGACAGATTGACATTAAGTTCAGATTTAATTAAGAGAAATTCCCTTCTGATATCAGTTTCGATGTGTCAAAAATACCTCTAAATTTCCTGACCTTTTTTACAAGATTTTGACATCGATTGCCACTGAAACTTGCGACTGTAATAACAATTAATTGCGACTATATTTTAACGGGTTGTAATTAAGAGATTAACCCTGCATTTGATCTGCAGATTGCATAAAAAAATAAAATAAAAGAAAATTTGAATTTCGTTGTGTAACTTGAGGTTAAGGAAATTGTCGGATGTACTGCTTACACTTCAACCTATTTTTCAGACAATATCAGTGTGACGTAGGTACCTAAGTACTGTTATAAATTTTAAGTTTTTGATCTACATATAATGGAGTACAGACAACCTTGTAGATTTCTTTAAAGTAGTCATGCAAAATGTAATTATTGTTTGTCTCAGTTAAGTTAAAAACGTAAGATAAAGCTTTCAGTAAATTGACTTAATGGTTAACTTAATCTTAGCATGACAAAGAGCAAAGCTTCTTGTTTTTATTACTTCTAATTAAGTAAGAACTTCTTTATGCTTTGTTAAAATATTGTGCACTATGCATAAAGTAATCATTCTTGGACTACTATATATAACGTTCCATATTCATATATATATATATATATATATATATATATATATATATATATATATATATATATATATATATATATATATATATATATATATATATATATATATATATATATGTTTCTAAATGTATTTGTAAATAATATAACATGATCATAAAAATGAATCGATTCAGTTGCTTATTCTGAACAAACTGTATTAAGGTCGCATAAACAAAATAACGTTCCATATATATACATATATATATATATATATATATACAATACTAAAAATATAAATATCTAAGGGTTTTTTTCCAATTGACTTCGGTTTGGCCCCTCGTACGCCTCTTAAAGGCCTGGAACCATGCATAAATCATATGTAGCATTACATAATAGGTTGGTTTTGGAAAACCACAGAAATAAGATCTCTAACCTATATGCTTTGTAAGGGAATAGTACCGAGATCCAAGTTAATTCAAGCATACAAAATGCAAATTATATCAAAGGTAAATAATGTACGCCATCCATCAGGCAGAGCTTAGAGTAATAAAGGGTTAACACTTATATACCGGCCTGGACATTCACAGACGATTTAGTGGCGCCAGGCCAAAAAGGTCCCTTGACCTTCTGACTGGCCCGTTAGCAGACGTGACTGGGTTCACAACAGTGTTTACCCGCTTGTTCATAACAGTTGGATGCAGACACTCGTTCATATTTGAACAGAAACTCTCTTTACTGCATACGTTAGCGAATAATTAACCAAGATATACAGAGTCGTGTTCAACGGAACATTCACAATTAAGGGTTATACAAAAGTAAATAACGCTTCAAAGAGTCTCCTATAAAATGTGTTATTATGTAGCTATAAGTCATATGGATATGAAATACGTTGGAACCCGAATAAGGACCACAGCTTTGTGTGCTTGTAAAACAATTTCAGTAATTGGATAAAAGAGAATAAAAGCACGATTTGGGTTCATGAAAAGAGATTTCCCACAAATACCGTCTTGTTTAGAATAAGTATGCTGAAACATTTAACATTGGGAAAATAAAAGAGAAATTTGCCATCGAGAAATCTGCTTTAAAAACCCATTTCATAAAATTTATTTTCTTTAATAGATTGTGCGCGAGATCAGCGTTTCATGTCGTACTGAATTATAAGCATAAAAGGGTGTCTATAAGGTGGAGGGTTCGCTTAAATATTCTTATCATTGTACGCTAAATATATTCAATGAGCAACCCTTCAATTTTGAGAGCAACGTGTTGTTTGCAAATGACTTATATGGAGGTGTAAAATAAACATTGTACATTTCAATTTTCCGCTAGTAAATTGAATATAGACAAGTTCCTGAAAGTGTGGTACGAATATTGTTGAAAATAAATCTAATGGCTTCCACCGATACTTGGAAACAAACAAAATAAAACAACCAAGGAATTTCCGAAAAGTTGAACAAAACTCGTCTTGACGGGTAAGAACGGGATGCAAGTTTCATGAGGTCAGATTAGGTAGTCTCTTATAAAGGCATCACGGCCCCAATATAATTTAGTTATAACTTTTGTAAGAGCAATGCTTTGTCGAAGTAATTTAATAAATTAGTAGCTACTCTATATTAATATTTGATAAGTGCCGCGAGCATCAGATATCGAATATCCAACTAATCTTAGAATAGAATATCTAGAATACTCTTTATTATGTACACCTTATAGATTACATAACATAAATATAAAGATTTTACAAAGGGTGACACAATGGGCGGTCATTAGAGGTTAAATGTATAAAATGGTTAATTAAAGTATGAAATTGGTGTTTTGTTGCAAAAGGTTCTTTGAATTCACATAGAATCTTCATGGTTTGAGGTTTTCGAATGAAACTGTTTTCACATAGTTTCTATGATGTTCTTTTTTAAAAAAATGTGAAACATTTGAATATCGACTTTCAATTATTTTTGTTATTTAACTTGGACAAGAAAGATGAATACTGCAAAAATTCCACTGGTTTTTGAATACGAGTTCCGACGCGAAGTTAACGCGGCAGAAACAGCCCGCAATATCAATGTTGCGTTTGGAAAGGGGTTTACTTATGAGCGCGCAGTGCGATTTTGTTTTAAACGCTTTCGTGACGGAAACTTCGACTTGAAGAACGAGCCACAAGGAAAACCGCCCACACAGGTGAATAACGATGAATTAAGAGAGATAGTGGAAGCCGATCCTAGTCAAACTTCCCAGGAATTAGCGGCATGGTTTAATGTTACCTTACCCACAATATTGATTCATTTGCACCAAATCAATAAAATATAAAATACAAAAATGGGTAAAAGATAATTGCAATGGCTGACCCCAGGGCAAACGCCACAACAGTGTCCTAAAGCAAAACTTACTAAGAAAAAGGTAATGGTAACTGTTTGTTCTTATCAGCGTAGTGTTATTCACTATAGTTTCCTCCGATCTGGTCAAGCAATAACGGCAGATGTCTATTGTGCCGAATGAATCGATCTCCACCAGTATTACTCCATGTCAACGTGAGACCTCATACAGCACCAACCATTTTGACTCACATTTTGCTTATATTCTTTGGTGACCGTAAATACATACTTTGTTAATCTATTTTGATGTCCGTAAACTGTTATTTTGCTTATATGGGTTAGGTGGTGACCGTTAATTCATATTTGGCAGTTTGTTTAAATATCCATACTAATATTATAAATGCGAAAGTAACTCTGTCTGTCTGTCTGTTACGCTTTCCCGCTTAAACCTCTCAACTGATTTTGATGAAATTTGGCACAGACAATCTTTAGACTCTGAGAAAGAACATAGGCTACCTTTTATCCCGGAAAAATTTGATGTTCCCGAGGGAAATTTAAAAAGCGCGATATAACCGAACTCCACGCGGGCGAAGCCGCGGGCGGAAAGCTAGTTATGTATATATCCTCGAAAAGGCACAAATCCAAACTCTGGGCTACTGAGACAATTTAGACGGAAAAACTCAATAACACCACTAAAAATTTCAATATTCTTTCTTAAATAAAAAGACGTAGCATACTAGGAATTTCTCCTGTATCTACCTATCGTGGCTGCATTTACAAACATATAGACGCACATAAACAAACATCCAGACCCGAAACAACTACCTGTAGTAGGCCATACAAATATTTGTTCCTTGCGGGAATCGGACTCGCAACACGCAGCATAGCAGTCGATTGCTCAGCCACTGCGCTAAACGTGTCGTCAAAATAAGTTAAAAACACGTTAAAAAAAAAGTTAATATAGCACAGCCATTATCTAAAGTTCAGAATAAAAATAAATAAAAGCTCAGTCTAATCACTGAAATATTAACGTTTTTTCACGTTAGCTACAAAGTGCTGACTTTAGCAGTCCGATATTGAGTGACTGTGAACAAATTTATGCATATGTAGTTTTTAGAAGTGGACATGGGTTCAAAGCGCTTGTTTGAGAATTTAATGGCGTGAATAATATATTGGGACAAAGCCAAGGCAACAGCTCTGTGATGACGCCTGAGGATTTACCTTTGCATACTTTATTTAAAAAAATAAAAGAAAGACACATTATATCTGAAAAAAATACGCGTGGAAAATTGAAAGAGGTACCTACCTTAGTAAACTAATATTCAGCGAAAGTTTTAAAAAAGTGAAAGATTTGATCCACAAATATCTATACTAATACTAGCGGACCCGGCAGACGTTGTCCTGCATATGATATTTCAAGCGATTAGGGTATTAAAAAGTATGAAAGGAAAGATCAATAATATAATTATTATTCTTTATTTTGAAATAACATCAATTTTTCGAAAACAATTCGTTAGAATCAATAATTGCACAAAAAACTGGTTAAGATGCGACCAATGTTTTACAATAACCGCTGAAACCTTCAAGTTTTGGATCAAATGCGGTCACAATTTGAGCCGAATAATACGAATTAGTAGGGCTAAGGAACAAAAAAATCGAGTGAAGCAACTACTTGTTAAAACGGAAATACATCTCAACAATGTCACCATCATCTTCTGAGGGAATAACATTTCCAGAGCTTAATTTAACTGCCGAAGAACTAAACGATTTGAATGAGGTAGAAAAAAGTCAGGAGCGCAACATCGGCAATATTCTGTTTCAGCCAGACTTGTCCGAGTCACCGAGGCCTCCCGCCACGCCGTCAAGTTCGGCGAGCCAAGTCAAGACATCATCAGAAAGCCGGGTTCGCCTGTGATGTTTGATTAATTACTATATGTTGCCAGAGTGATTAATATATTCTAGGTATAAAAAAAAATAATAAATTGTATCAAATTTGAAAAAAAAATCATTCAAATCGGTCCACCCGTTTAGTTGCAGTATAAATAAATAACCTAAGTACACCGACTACAGCGACATCTGCCGAATTGTTTTTTGTGAATGTAAATTTTCCAGGCCCACACTTAAATGCATAAACAAAAATTCATTGAAATCGATCCAGCCGTAAGGGATAAATAACCCGGGCGTCACCCAAAACGCAAAAAAAAAATCATTCAAATCAGTCCAGCCGTTTAGTTGCAGTAGGTATAGATAAACAACCTTGATATCGACTGCAGCGCCATCTGCCGGACTGATTTGTAAATATACATTTGCTAGGCCCCCACTTGAATGGATAAACAAATATTTATTCAAATCAGTTCAGCTGTTTAGGATAAATAACCTAGACACCGACTGCAGCGCCATATGCCGGGCTAATCTGTGCATCTAAACCATTCAGGGCGTCACCCAAACGCAAACAAAAAAAATCATTCAAATCAGTCCAGCCGTTTAGGTGCAGTAGGTATTGCTAAATAACCTAGATGCCAACTGCAGCGCCATCTGTCGGACTGATTTGTGAATGTTAATTTTCCAGGCCTTCACTTGAACGTAAAAACAAAAATTCATTCAAATCAGTTCAGCCGTTAAGAATAAATAACCTATACACCGACTGCAGCACCATCTGCCGGACTGATTTGTGAATCTAAACAATCCAGGGCGTCACCTAAACGCATAAAAAAATCATTCAAATCGGACCAGCACTTTAGGGGGACTTCAGTGGCGTACACACGTACAGCAGATTAAGGAATATAACCACGGAAAGCATTGTCATCTACATTTTGTAACAAAGATATCACACCTCTCTCTACCCCTAGAGCTCTTGTTTCAGTCTCTTAAAGTTAAATAAAAAATTTAAAATATTTATTTATTTTTATTTTTTCCCCTTTCAGTTCTTATGTACAATTTTCTTTTTAAGTGACTCCAAAAACTAAAAAAATCTATAATCTTGTCTAAAAACAAAAAAAAAATACTTGAGTCTGCCTGGGTTTGAACCCGGGAACACCAGGCATCGCGAGTAGAACCATACCACTATGCCACAGCCGCAATGTCAAGCCACGCGAAATTAGTGCCCATATTATGCGTGAAATATTGCGAAAAAGAAAACTCGAAAACATGCGCTTCTGCAGACATAAGACTGATCTAGATCGATTTCTCGTCGCCGAAAACCTCCCTAAATCAAATTTTAGCGAAATCGTTAGGGCCGTTTCCGAGATCACATGCTTTTTCAAGCAATCAGCGCCATCTGCCGGGCTGATTTGTGAATTTAAACAATCCACGGCGCCACTCAAACGTATACAGAAAAAATCATTTAAATCGGTCAAGCCGTTTAGGAGGAGTTCAATGACATACACACGTACAGCAGAATTATATATATAAAGATATAAAGCCGAAAAGTTTGTTTGTTTCTTTGAACGCGCTAATCTCAGGAACTACTCGTCCGATTTGAAAAGTTGTTTTTGCGTTTGACAGCCAATTAATCCAATAAGGCTTTAGGCTATATAACATCACGCTCCGACCAATAGGAGCGGAGCATATAAAAAAACATATCGAAATCTACGCGGAAGAAACCGCAGGGCGCAGCTAGATTTAAATAAAAACATATGCACTTGCGACATAGCTCTGCGAGTCGCTAAACTTAAATGGCAGTGGGCAGGGCACATTGCTCGTAGAACCGATGGCCGATGGGGCAGTAAGGTTCTGGAGTGGCGGCCACGTACTGGAAGACGCAGCGTAGGGAAGCCCCCAACAAGGTGGACCGATGACCTGGTGAAGGTCGCGGGAAGCCGATGGATGCGGGCAGCACAAGACCGGTCATCGTGGAAAGCCTTGGGGAAGGCCTTTGTCCAGCAGGGGACATCTATAGGCTGAGGAAGAAGAAGATATACACTTAGTGTATTTAAAAAAATCCGTTGACGTAATTATAGTATCCATTTTGAAACTCGACAGTAAAACAAACATTTGGAAAATCGATCGCGTAATTAATCTACTTTTAACGTTATCCTACGGCAATAAAGAAGAAAATTAGTTCAGTAGGTAACAGTATCAAATGAGTAATTACTTTCCTCACGTCAAGCATAAACAATGAACTGAGATGGAGGTACAAGCGGCTCAATATCGGGCCCAGTGCGTGTTATCGGTCGTCGAGGGCTGCACCTTGTGCCACTAGGGTTGGCCGTACGTCGTTTGCTAACGAGCTCGGCTCAAACAATCAGAAGTCAAGCAGAAATTGATGGGGTGTTCCAAACGGCGTGCACTGACGTACCACCCGCCTTAATTAAAAGACTTCACTCAGGCGTAATTCGCAATATCGGATCGTCTGTCTTTGTGATGTTCTCAACTCTATGGATTCGATACGACGAACCACACAATTTTGTTGAGCGAAGTCCTCAGTGTAAATTGTTATTTTGTATACGCGTGCATCACGCGCATTTTTCACTGGACTTTTAAAAATTGTTTATAGTATCGTTTACTAATTAAAAGCGCGTGATTTATGTAGTAAAAAGTGCATTCAGTAAGTAATTCATTGAAATATCGCAGCATAGTGGCCACATCATGACTTTGCCTCAAACCTCCCTCCCTTCGATCGCGTGTAGTTAGTTATACTCCGCTCCCATTGGTCGCAGCGTGATATTATATAGCCTAAAGCCTTCCTGGATTAATGGGCTATCCAACTCAAAAATAATTTTTCAAATCGGACAAGTAGTTCACGAGATTAGCGCGTTCAAACCTACAAACAAAACAATATTAGTATAGATATGTTGAATGTGTTTTCTCTCTATGTTTTTGTTTACCATTTTGAGTGCCCACCAAAATCATTATATTAAAATATAGATGCAATGCTCTAATCAAATAAAAATGAAAGACCACCACAAAGGAGTATTCTCTCCCCCCCCCCCCTGGGAAGAAAGTACCTACGAGTTAGTATAACTGTTGTATATTATTACGTTTGTATATCCCGTGATATAAGGATTCAATCATAATTTAACCCACATAATACCACGATTAACATTAATTATTGTTAATAAACGTTTTGAACTATACTGAAGACGTAGATTGCAAGAGGTAATTGAACATTGAACGTCTATTGACATCCAGGCGTGCGTACGGTACTATTACGATACAATAGCTCTCTCGAACGTAGCATACGTCACGAATAATGGTTTCTTGCCAACGGGTACATATGTATTTGAACAATACACTGATATAATCAATTGTTAATAACTACCTGTTATGTATTTGTATATAAATCATAATTTGCTTACAATTATTACTCGGTGCTAAGCCATAATATCGGCTGCCGTCAGAAGTTACCACCCACCAGACAAATAAATAATACGGACAAATCACACAGATTGAGCTACCCCTAAAGTAAGTTCGAGACTTGTGTTATGGGATACTAACTCAACGATACGATACGATATTTATAATAGATACATATATAGCTAAACATTCAAGACCCAGGCCAATCAGGAAAAGATCGTTTTCTTTCATGACCTGGCGTATTGACCACTGCGCCACGGAGGACGAAACAAAGTCTTGCCGCTTAGCGATTCGTCGTGTTCCGGCATGATGTTTGTCTAGTGAAGCCGCACGGAGGACGAGACTGAGCAGTTCTATTGCGATGTGTGCCGGGTACGATGCGCCAAATGTTGTTGTGGCGTGGAGGGTCTCCACATCAATCTCCCTCTGGTGCAGCATCGTTGGTCGTGTTGTTGGGTTTAACATTGCATCACCTCGCTCATCTGCCGTCTCCCTTCCTATTCACTCAGTTTTTTTGAGTGATTGGGATCTTAGTAAACTAGTGCGCTTTTCCATCAACCACTGCATCACTGCTTACCATCAGGCGGGATTGCGGTCAAGCACTAGTTTGTATTTAAAAAAAGATGATATTTTGTTCTTCAAAAGGCCGCTTTTAGACACTGGCATACACGGAATAGATACCTTAATAGTCTTTTTTAACACCCTTGCTCGTAAAGCTGATGTAATTCCACCGGTTTTAAATATGTAAAGCGGGCCATAACAAACGCATGTGTTATCAAAGCAAATAGTTAAGTTATAGTCCATACAAATTCCATAACAGCATTATTTTCCATTTCAAGTAAATATGGAACTGATCGCCGCCGCACGACTCGCGCTGCGCGCTGCTCCATATTTGAAATGGCAAATAATAATACTAATGGCGGGAAAGCAACAGTGTGCATTCACAGATTGAGTTTATTTAAAATGAACAAAATATAAAATACTTTTTTTTCTGTTTCCTCGCAAGTGTGTTAAAAAACGTCGTACGACATACGTGCGTATTGGTTATAACATGCTCGGCTCAATTA
This sequence comes from Sesamia nonagrioides, assembly GCA_017933935.1. Lineage (NCBI taxonomy): Eukaryota > Metazoa > Arthropoda > Insecta > Lepidoptera > Noctuidae > Sesamia > Sesamia nonagrioides. Next base: position 4,135,807 of record JADWQK010002063.1, read on the forward strand.
CACCCTCGCCTTCGACTCGGGCTGAAATTCCGCCTCGCATGTTATAACCATCATTACGCACTAATATCGTAATGTACTATTATCTGTTCTGTGCTGCCACTTAATATAAAAAGTATCGTAAAATCTGTCGCAAACTATTCCATTCATCATCCAACCAGGGGTCGCGTTCCAGTCTAACAGGATTCAGAACTATTTCATTATGTGGCGTAATGTGTTTCCACAGACAAATGGAGACAAATGGTGGAAGTGGCAAAAACTGGCAACACTGCACTATGACTTACAGTTAATTGTCAAGTTCCTTACCATTGCCTCTTACTGTTGAAAAGTGTTTTTGTGACAGAATTTATGGTATAAAGTTTAGTCACCGAGCATTACATTGAGGCTTTTTTAACCGACTTCAAAAAGGAGGAGGTTACTCAATTCGACATTATATATGCTTTTTTTTTCTGTTTGTTCGCGCATAACTTCGTCGTTTATAAACCGATTTTGATAATTCTTTTCCTGTTGAAAAGAAGAAGTTCCCAAGGTGGTTCCATGATAAGGATATCAGGGTTTGATGGTGGAAGACCAGAGAAAATAAGGGGAACTTTCAAAAATTGCATTTCGGGGCGACTAGTGCATTTCTTAGCATTTTCATTAAGTATTTTAAAGTACTACAATTTAATAAAGGTCTGGAGTAGATCTGACGATGGAGCCGGGAGTCAGTCGAAGGAACCCTTCAACAATTCACAGCAGCTACCTTGTGTTTGTGCTTGAATAATTTGTATTGACAAGAACCTTACACCTAGATGGGTGGCGACTGTCATTAGGGAGCTGATGATGATGACAAAGGTCAGTTCAGGGAACTCCTAAACAATTTACAGTAGTTAGGTACCTTGTATTTGGACTCAATTCATTTATATTGATGAGACCTTTGCACCCATTGGGTTAAAATAATGGTTGGCGGTAAATTTGATGATGAAGACCATAGGCAGTTGAGGGAATACTTACGGGTAAAAATTAAAGTCAACAAAATTACGTAGTTTCCTAACTATATTTGCGTTAGCTTCCAGTCTGACCGGATGCAACTGAATACATAGTACTTTTATCAACTAAAAAGTGTAAAATAAAAACTTTTTTACAAAAAAAACAACTGACTTCCAAAAACCACTACAAAGTAAAAAATAGCTAATTTCGTAAGTCGGTGTCAAAAATGAATATACAAAACCAAAGACACCGACTTCCGAAATTAGTTATTTTTTACTTTGTAGTGGTTTTTGGAAGTCGGTTGTTTTTTTGTAAAAAAAGTTTTTATTTTACACTTTTTAATTGTTAAAAGTACTATGTATTCAGTTTTTTTTGTTTCCGCGACTGAGGTGCTGTTTATCTGCCTCCAATTTTATGAACATTTTTACTTTCGAAATTAATCAACTCCTCGATAATAACTGTTATCATCATCCTTGACCATTACCCGCGGGATAATTGACTACATGCATTATTTACATTAAAGAAGTACATATTATAATATGTATATTACTGCCATTCGTGTATACAACCAACTTCCAATAGCAATTAAGTGGAAATATGTTTAAAACAAAGTTATAAAAAATATTAATGGATAATATTTTCTATAATTGAAAGGAATATTTTTGTAAAACGTAATTTAGAATTGTCGTATTGTTTGTAATCTTGTGATATTGCATGTCCAACTTGGATAGACTGTTGAGCCAAATCATTGTAAAGGGTGTATCTGACATCGACGCACAAACGAGTACCATGGATCCAGTACATGATTCTGAACCCCCCAGTGGTGGAATTTTTCGTCGGCTTTTTCATGATTTAAAAAAAATTATATGAAGTTTTTTTCATTTTAAACCTTTCATAATTGCTATACTTTTATAACCCAATAAGATTTTAAAGTAAAAATTAATTAATTCGCTAATTACCTACACAAAAAAGCGCAATGAAAACAAAAATCGAAAAACTGTCTTATCAGCTGATTTGATAGAGTTTACATCAGGGATCAACGTCACCCCTACAAACCCGCACGACGGCACGCTTGCAACGTTCAAATGCCGAGCCGACACTTTTTTTTAACCACTGTGAATTTTGTAACCGTTCATTAACGACATAAATGACTATCATAATTTTATTAGTGGCATGCGGTGTAGCCTATCCGCGAAGTTTGCGTTACGATGTCAGATACATCCTGTATTTGATTGAATAACATCAATATGTACACAGGTATGCAATAAATTAATCTTTATCGTTGTTCAACACACAAGTTTTTCGAACAAGATTCAATATATATACTTCAAAAAATTTTGAATTGTGATAGAGATATTTTCACTTTCTGCTTCTCTTTGACTGTCAATAATGAAAAAACGCAATTATTAAAGTTCTAAATACTTATAAGTAATATTTCAGTGGCTACCTCGTTGGTCTAAAGTCGAATTTGCTAATGACGAGAATGAGGTCTGGCTTCAATTCCCAGATAGGTGAAACATAATACTTTCACTGACCAGCTTCATATTTGCATTGACTATTACTATCAATTGGAATCATTTTGAAGCATATTGCTAAACCACTGCTCCATATTGTTTAATGATGTGTGTGCTCAACAGTGTAAAAACCGCAACGGATGTTGTAAAATTGTCAAAATGATACTCATTGCTACTTATAGTGTGTAAGATTATTAATCTGATGGTAATGGGAAACCAAAAAGGGGTTCTTTCCAGCAGCAATTTCTCAGTAATAGCACGAAGGTTGGGTTTGTGCCTGGTTGATGACAATGAGCTCGCCTCCAATTATAAATTATATGATCAAAATCAAAAGTTATTTATTCAAATTAGGCTGAGAATCAGCAATATTCGAACGTCAATGTTACATAAGACAGTATCCCCAAAACGCCCACCCTTCGCCACTTCCTAGTGATTTTGCTGGGAAGAAGAAGTGGCGTAATAAACTCCCCAGCAACACAGTCTGTTTATTTAAAAAAAACCACATGAATTTACACAATGATATGCATAGTAATTAACACAAGAAAACACAACAACAATGAATTTATTTACCATGTGCCAGCTAGCTATGCCAAAATACCATCAAAGCAGCAGAAACAATTAAAATATCATTAAAATGGAAATATAACCTAAATAAAAACTCCAGCTATAAAGGGCGAACAGTTCACATATCTAAGCATTGTAAAAAAGGCAATTATCTAAACTCATATAAGTGATGCTAAAACATACATATCAGTGTGTGGGTATAACATAACTATATGAAATGTGCGGGACGTCATACAGGTGAGACGATATGTGTAAATAAAACTGTGGGAAAATGTAAACAAAATATAAAATACCGTTATAAAATAATAGGGCCTAATCTATACTTCTACTTCATTCACATTTATTCACATTGGGACTAATAGGAGCGGAGCACAGCAAATAACGAAGCGTTTCGCCTCGTCTTTTATACCACCACCACCACATTGTACACTAAGGGACTAGAACAGCCTCCGTGGCGTAGCGGTAGCGAACGCGGCCGTTGCGTAAGGGGGCGTGGGTTCGATCCCCGCACAGTGTAAGTATTTGTATGCATGAATATGAATATTTGCACTGGTCTGGTCGCGTCTCGGAAAGCACGTTAAGCCGTTGGTCCCGGCTGCATACGAACATCTAGTGGCAGTCGTTACGGGTTGTTGGAGTCCTCAAAAGTCTAACCATTGGTCTAACTGCAATGCTTAGATATCGCATTCGGGTTGTGGAGGTCAGACGGCAGTCGCTTCACGGAAAATATCGAAGTTTAGCCAAATTCAGCAGTTGGACTGGTAAAGCGGACCCCAGACTCAAAAGCTGAAAAAGCTGAGGATGCGATTGGGATTAACGCTGAGATGATGATGATGACTAATAGGAGCGGAGGCGAACGCGGGTGAAACCGCTGGGAGCAGCTATATCGACTACCTTTGGTTTTTAGGAGCGTGATGTTATGTTATGATTAGGTATTACAATCCACTTTTCTTATTTTTTTTTTCTTTGGCTTCGCACGATTTGTGCCTTTAGTCAATGCTACGTGTTGGGATTCATCATCATCAACTTTTTTATCGTCCCACTGCTGGGCACAGGTCTCCTCTCATACAGAGAAGGATTGAGCGTAATCACCACGCTTGCTCAATGCGGGTTGGCAATTTCAGACCCAAAGTCCAGGTTTCCTCAAGATGTTTTGCTTCACCTTCAGTCATTGGTGTGCAAGATATACTTAGAAAATACATATAACGTTAGAAAAGTTACATTGGTACTTGCCTGACCTGGAATCGAACCCGCGCACTCTTACTTGAGAGGCTGGTGTTTTAACCACTAGGCCACCACGACTATTGGGATTGTGTTGGGATTGTTGGGAACTATTTATTTATTTCTTTCTTCTTTAGCTTCGCATGGTTTGTGCATTTAGCCAATGTCATGTAATAAATTAAGTCGTGGTGGCCTAGAAGTCGTGGTGGCCTAGTGGTTAAAACACCAGCCTCTCAAGTATGAGTGCGCGGGTTCGATTCCAGGTCAGGCAAGTACCAATGTAACTTTTCTAAAGTTATATGTACTTTCTAAGTATATCTTGACACCAATGACTGAAGGTGAAGGAAAACATCTTGAGGAAACCTGAACTTTTAAGTCTGAAATCGCCAACCCGCATTGAGCAAGCGTGGTGATTACGCTCAATCCTTCTCTGTATGAGAGGAGATCTGTGCCCAGCAGTGGGACTATAAAAAGGTTGATGATGATGATGATGATGATGATGTAATAAATTTGGCGACCGCGTAACCCGTCTACGAGGAAGGTTTGAGGCAAAGTCATAATGAGGCCACTATGCTGCGATATTTCAATGTTCTCTATGAATTATTTACTGAATGCACTTTTTACTACATAAATCACGCACTTTTATTTAGTAAAAAACACTATGAAAAATTTAAAAGCTTAACCTTTCTAATGTATACAATATAGGGACGATCAATATTGTTGATGAACTAATCCTTAAGTCAATTCCGGGAACAAGACTCTAACTAACGGTATTGCAACCTAATACGGAATTGCCACCTAATTGTCGCACTCTGCTTGATCTCGACCCAAGCGTATTGAATAGCTGTTTGCAGCTGTATGGTGCAACTATGTACTTGTCTGTGTGTATACATACTTATGCAGGATGTTACAGAATGGAAGGCAAACATTTGACAATCGCTTTATAAATTCAGTTGGTTCATCTTATGTTAAAGTGTTGTAGTACTATAATAGAAGTGAAGTCGGTACTATAAGGTATGACCGAGTGAAGTTGACCTGGCGCCACTTCCACAAGTATCAACTTTATTTCAATGATATTTACGTTGATTTCAGAATGACTAGTACTATTGAAAAAGTTTCAAAATTTTTTGAAGTTGTGGCGTAAAACTGGACTTTATTATTTAGAAATTTAATGAAGTTATATTTCCATGTCTTCATATTTGTAAACATTTTTTTGCAAAGTACACCTTTCTAACCATCTTTGTGAATTTTAAATGGTGTAAAATAAAATATTTATTTATAAAATTCCTCACTTCTCTCTCTCTCTACCTTCTCGCTGTTCTTTCCACATAAAATATTTTGATTTATGCTAATTAAAATAAATCCGATTCACAATTAGAGATTCTTTTTTTAGAATTGAATTTCCCAAACTTTATTCCTTAAAGGGATGAATGAAAGGCAATTGCATGCAATTGAGATGAGAAATCTAAAAGGGATATTTGGTGCTACACGAATTGATAGAATAAGAAATGAGTACATAAGTGGAAGTCTGAAAGTGGCACCGGTAAAGAGTTGTGTGGAAATCACTTGTCATGGTAAAGGCATGTGCTTCGGAGAAATGAGGAAAATGTCACGAAAAGTGTTTTGAGTATGAATGTCGATGGGTATAAGAGTAGTGTATGACCAGAGAGGATGGATGAAATGGGTGAATGTTGAATTTTCTTCTCTTATTTTTGTGTTTCACGGCGGTGATCGCTGCGAATGCATGAAGTAAAGGGAACGCGACCATAGTGGACCGCGTTCTTTCGCCGATCACCGAACGGCGTGGTGAACGCACTTCCTTTCGAACTGGCAAGCTAGCGAGTCATGGCCACGATTTTTAACGGTCACAAAAACGTAATGAGTTTTAAGTATTTAAAGTAAGTCGTGGTGGCCTAGTGGTTAAAACACCAGCCTCTCAAGTATGAGTGCGCGGGTTCGATTCCAGGTTAGACAAGTACCAATGTAACTTTTCTAAAGTTATATGTACTTTCTAAGTATATCTAGGACACCAATGACTGAAGGTGAAGGCAAACATCTTGAGGATACCTGGACTTTAAGTCTGAAATCGCCAAACCGCGTTGAGCAAGCGTGGTGATGATAATTCATCATCATCAACCTTTTATCGTCCCAGTGCTGGGCACAGGTGTCCTCTCATACAGAGAAGGATTGAGCGTAATCACCACGCTTGCTCAACGCGGTTACTTTCATTAGAAAGTAACTCAAAATTTAAAATAATAATGTTAGGGATTCTGCATTGTGTCGAAGTGCCTCCTCGTGATTTGGTCTGGTAGTCTACGCACTCCTCATCTATAGGTTGGATGTAAGTGGTTTGCCGCTTGTAGCATTTTGATCGGAGAGATACACTTCGAAGGCATCATTCTATCGCATATTTACCTACTTGTAATTTCTAATTTATCACTAACCTAAATACTGTCTACTTCTGTGTTCTGTCTGTCTGTTATCTTTCTTGGTAGGCACGTTGTCGACACAATGTGGAAGGTGGTGACTACAGAGATAACATCTAATTCAGAATTATGGATGAAAGAAGCACATTCCGCTGAACTAAAAAAAACTAGCGGCCGCCAGCGACTTCGTTTGCGTGGAGTTAGTTATGCTCCGCTCCTATTGGTCGCAACATGATGTTAAATAGCCTAAAGCCTTCCTGGATTAATGGGCTATCCAACGCAAACAGAACTTTTCAAATCGTACTAGTGGTTCCTGAGATTGGCGCGTTCAAACAGAAAAACAAACTCTTCAGCTTTATATATTAGTATAGATTAATTGATAAGTATAAGGGCTGGAGCATGATGATTAGTATATACACAGTTACTTGCTGTATGATAAAAGTTCATAGATGTCATGAATAAACAGAATAAACACTACCCCACACCGGGTTGCAGGTTCTTCGAAAGATATACCGTGGTCCTAGCGCACAGGCAAGTGAAGGGGCACGGGTATGTTTTAGTCAGTCAGGTTTTTTACATACATTATGCACACTTTAACCCACCCGACAAAAAGAATATATTAATTCAAATATGGGCTTTAAATATTTCACTTTAGATATATTTTACATTGGTATCATAAATTAGCAGACAGCTCGCTACCAGCGAGCTTGCTGTCAGAAACCGATCGCGAACTGCGTCAACTGCGTCAATCGCGAAAAGCTAGAGCAGTCGACGGGTGGACAGCTGACCGTCTGCTAGCAGTCTCCGTGTGGACTGCTGGGTGCTTGCTAGGTGTCGCCGCGTTTACTGAGAGCAGTCGTCTTAGTTTATGATGGTGTTGGGTGGCAGCGGGGTTGGAGTAGAGTGGTTTAAGTGTGCCATGGCCTGTTTTTTTTATATGTTATAAACTAGCGCTTGACCGCAATCCCGCCTGATGGTAAGCAGTGATGCGATCATTGATGGTAAAGCGCGCTAGTTTATTAGGAGCCTATTCATTCTAGCCTTGAAGACATTCAAATTGTAGTCCGACGGAAACACCGCCGCTGGCAAACTGTTGCAGTCCTTCGATGTACGCGGTATAAAAGAGGAGGCGAAACGCTTCGTCCGGATCGTAGTGGTGTTAACAACGTAAGTGTAGAAACTTGCCGCACGTCGGGTCGTCCCATGGAGTAACGGAGATGGGGGAATTAAATCATGCAATTCCCTCGCACACTCCCCAAAATGCATCCTATAAAAGGCCGAAAGGCTGGCTACTCTACGCCTGTGCTCCAGGCTTTGGAGACCGTTTCAAGTTAAGTCTGGGTCGCCAATCAGCCTCTTCTCACGCCTCTCCACTGAATCCAAGGTAGCCAGATGACATTTCGCAGCACCAGCTCAAATGTGGCTGCAGTACTCCACACAGGAGCGGACCTGTGCTTTGTATAACATTAGAAGCTGCTCCGGTGTGAAGTACCGCCGGACCTTTGTGATAACGCCAAGTTTTCTGGCAGCCACCTTGGCCTTGAACTCAATGAACCGCCCAAAGTTAAGGTTCGAGGAAATCTCTACACCCAAAAGCTGAAGGCGGTTGGTGCACTCCAAGGATACATTCTGAAAAGTAGGAGCCAAGGTGAACGGGCTCCTTGTGGCGGTGAAAAGACACGCCTGTGTTTTCGCGGCATTGAATGCTACAAGATTGGCTTTGCCCCATTCGGAGACTGCCTGTAGTGCAGCACTCGTACGCTCTACCATAGCCTCTCTTTCGGACCGGATTGTTTCCTTACTAGCCCGGCCTTAAGACCTCCCGCACCGCCTAGAGCAGGAGAGGACATCTGATCATTTCCCATCCGCAAAAATAACAAAATACACTACCTAAATTCATTACTACACACGCCCTTGCGTATTCATTTGTAACTTGGTCTCATTGTTTTCATTCGCTTTAACAAAAGCACATTGAATTCAGCATTGAAAATAAAAAGATTTTTTAAATAAAACTGTAACAGGTCACTTAAAATTACTTTGTTCTGGTGACTTGATTAATAATTTATAATTAATTTATTTAGATTTATTATTTGTCTACGTCGTCATGCTCTCTCTTTTCTTAGGAACGGTCAAAGTAGATAAATATAGGTAGTAAACCGGTTGAAACTTGATTCACGTTGGGAACTCTGCGATGAATGGATTGCTTATCGCGCGCTAAGGTGGATACTTTGATTTTCCTAACTGTATTGGAAATGAATAACCAAAAAACTGGTCTAGGATAATTCGAATCCATTTGAAGGTAAAACTCGGCTTTCCTTATCTAAATCAAGAGATCGCATTAGCGAAAAGGCCGCCCATTGTATGTTTTTTTGTTGAATGTATTTTGTTCTATGTTTGATTGGTGTATAATAAAGAATATATAAATATAAATAAATAAATGATTTAGATGACTGGGATTTTCGTTGAAATGATGATTCATCTAACCGTAAATCCCAATAGCATCCGAAGCTTTTTTAGCTTTGGAGTCTAGGGTCCGCTTTGCCAGTCTAACTGCTGTGGTTTGCTTTATTTAAATCGATCGACAATAATAACATGTTTTTTTTCAAGAATTTAGATTTTGATAACATAAATATCCGTTTAGAAAAAAGTGTTGGCCTAGTTGTAATGGCCGCGTCTAACGAGTTATCTGGTCGTAGGTTTGAACCAAGACGACATCTTGAGAAGTGGGATATCCTACAACCAAAAAATTCAAAGATATGTGATATCTACCGCACTAGGCCCGCGTGGTGAATTAAGGCCCACTTTTCTCACAATTAGGAGTTCCATACATGTCCTAATAATGAGAATCTTAAAGGCTGATTCTGTACCGTAGAAAATAAAAACAAAATCCTGTAAAAACACAATATTTTGTTTTCATTCGCAAAAGCCTCCAGCTAAAAAGTCCTTACCTCAACAGTAAATCCCGTTGTCCAATCTGTAACAAAAACAATAAACAGCGTCAGTAAGAGGCATCGTGACCCAAAAACTAATGGAGGGCAAAGATATAAGACAAGCAATACACTTATCATGTCGTAAAAGTGAGGAGGTAACAGTTTATTGACCGTCAAGGCGCGTTATCGTTACATTTGCATATGGCCACGCATACACACGACCTCTCTTGCTAACCCTCCGTTTTTACGATCACAGTACGTCTATGTATGGTCTTACTTTACTCTTATATAGACGTACTTTGGTTTTTAGCGTAAAATTTTTCATGCCGAAGCCTATTTTTATATATAAATTTTTGTGAGTATTTAGAGTCTCTTGTGTAAATATTATTCCAGAGAGCCTAGTTTTGTAGTAAACAGCTCCATCCTGTCAGCATGAAATTATCCGTTCAGTATGCTATTACTTAGCGTGTTTTCTGAGTTTTTTTTTTCTGTTTATGCTCGGCTTCAAAGATTGTAGCTCAATGTTAAATAGCCTAACAAACGTATTTCGGTTATTCTTAATTAATCCCATGCCTTCATGCAATGGGATTTTGTTATAATAGTTGCTTTCATTTTGAGAATAAATATAATAAAGCTATCCATTAACTCACACGTCACTCACTCAATAACTATAACCAAACGAGAACGTTCATTCAGTTAAAGCTAGTTAGTAACTATTCTTAACTCATTTATACCTCACAGAAATAATTTTTTATTTAATTTTCTATGATATAGGTACCTTTTTAACTTCACGAAATATGTAAACAAAGCGAAAAAGATTAGGAATATTACATTTCTGTTCCATTACTTCCAACCGAGTAAAGTAACTTCTGTCTAGGTACTGCATGATATCTGAATTCATAGCTCAACGATTCACTCATCTATCTGCACGCGCCTAACCGCTAGACTATATTGACTCACATCATAATGTTGAAATTATGAACTACAAACACTTGATGGCATCTATGTGTTTATGTTCTTGAAAGTGGAAGAACGTAAGTCAAATTAACCGTCAAGCTGTTCCAGATTGTCTATGGACTTTTGGTCGACAGTTAATATGAAAGTCTTTAACTTTGCCTAGAATCGGAAGTGCATTGGCATTTGATACCATTGACAACACATTACTTCTTATTTTCAATCAATTGAGTTACCAGCCATTCAGCTTCACAAAAAATACAAGAAGAAAATTATAGACTCAATATTCTACTTACAACGGCCGGTCTAATAACAGGTATTACAAAACAAAGGACATTGAAAAGTTCAGTAACTTAATAAACGCTCCCAATTGTATTTCAGATTTATTTTTAAGAAATTCTAAACGCGTCCTCCAGAACAATAATCCTTGTTTGAATGGTAATTAATTTGAATTAATTTTACACTTTGAAAAAGGTATAATCGAATAGACAATGCCAAATTACTTTCTGACGAATCTTTCGGATTTGTAAAGGTGCCGGTGCCGTATTATGTGTAAGAATTTATTATTTAACTTTTTTGAAGAAGTTTTTAGACGCTGAAGTCTTGTGTAGTTAAGTGCCGTAACATTTTTCAGTTGATTGAATTCAGAAGTTGAATTTACACTTCTTACATTGCGACGGCACTCATTCAGAAAACTTGGCTAACTCTAGGAAACGAATTTGCGCAAACAGAATTTTGAGCAGTATGCTAATATACAAGCTATCGCATTCGCTTTAACAATACAAGCAAATTATGAAGCAGAAAATATTACAGTTTGTTCCTTTTGAAATAAGGCACAACACGCTTTATTTCAGGGCTATTTTGCCAGAGTAAATTCGGGAACGTTCATATTTTGGAATACCGAATCTAAGTCGTAATAATTGCGTGGAAACAACTTCATTAATTTTAAGATAATTGCTGGATGTAATGGAGCCAAAATTGATCGGACGTCGTTATGAGGATAATTGTTCAAATCTTTAGAATTCGTCTTGAATGATGGAATTCAATTTAGTATTAAAACCGGTCAGGCAACCTATCAGTTTTAATTATACCACGACAAGACTTATATAAAAAAAAATATATTTAGAACAATGTGTTGTGTATTTATTTTATTACTTATTTCTTTTATCACATCGTATTCTTCAGCGGTTGACGTCATCAAGCCAACATTGGCTGTCGCTGAAAATTTGAGTTACGGATCGCATAGGGTCGTAGCATTATGCTGAGCGATGGGCTATTGTGGGTGGACGGAACGCATCTTTCCCCATATTTTTTTTTAAATTTGTTTGGATGTCTCTGCGTCTTGTTTACCGCAAATAAATGTATTTTCTTTCTTTCTTTTCCTTTTCACCAGAACATTAAGCGATATTTACGGTATCGGTTTCTTGACGGGTTTGAAGGTTGAATGGCACCATACAGGAGGAGGGACAAGGTATTGATAATAATAATAATAAAACGTTTATTATAGATATTACTATACATTTAACTTAGAAATATTGTACCTATACGTATTCAACATCAACCTTTTTATCGTCCCACTGCTGGGCACAGGTCTCCTCTCATACAGAGAAAGATTGAGCGTACCTAATCACCACGCTTGCTGAATGCGGGTTGGCGATTTCAGATTTAAAGTCCAGGTTTCCTCAATATTACATAGGAAAACTCTCATGTATACGTATTGGTGGTACATATTATGTATGAGTCTATCCTACGGCGCAAGTTTGTTACCAGTTGCCTTAAAATATGGATATCGGCAACATGTGGCATGCGTAATGAGAACGGAAATATTTGATTGAATAACCACTTTAACATTGTTTTGACATATTTTTGATGTAAATTTTTCTGCGCAAGTTTGGATAATAGTTACAAATTATTCGAGGTGAATTAAAGAGTTTTCTATTCCATTAAAAAAATATGTATTTTTTAATATAGAATAGAGTTCTCTTGGGGTAAGTATAATCTGACTATATATAATGTACGATATAAGATGGCTCGCAAGTTCGTTTAACTCAAACTCGCGAAATTACAACGAAGAGATATTCAAGCGTTTTGTAAAACATTGCCATTATTGAAAGACCGGGAAGATCTGAAAAATTCGTGTATACTACTACTAGTAATTTGTAGCAGCTTATATGCATATGTAGAGTATGTCATATTTTCAGTATTCCACAACCATACAAAGTTTTGCCGCAGCTTTAAATTATATTAGTATACAGAAGCTGAAAAGCTTAGTTTTCAATTCAAAGTTAAATTTTGCAATCACTAAACGGAGTGAGGCAGTCACAACTTGAACCCCTGGGGGTTCAACAATACAATTTAGCCTTTCCTGGTGGTTATACTGCACTTTGTTGGTGTATTTTCTGGTTAAAGGCAGGTAGGTATAGGTATCTTTGATTAAAGTTCTACGAAAATAAATATAGCTTTGAGAATTTAGACATAACATGGTATGAAAATCGCAATTACATAGTTTATCAATTAATGATAAACTATGCTTAACAGAAGGGTTGTTGGTCCCAGAATGGTGGTATGCAGTATAACATAATCAGTCTTTAATGATAGTTAGAAAGATAGAAGATTCTTTATTATGTTCACCATATAAATATCAGACATAGCCCTGTCGCTCATTGCTCTCACTGCTGCTGGAACCTATATTGGTGCGACATAGACCTTCACTTTGTGAGACCTAGCGAATTCGTGGGCATGCCCCGAAACGGTTGGAAGATGTGAACGAAATACAATTACATTTTTATTTCTACATGGAGGCGTTTAGAGACTTGGTTGATGGATCAGGTTAAAGCAATGCTTGCCGCAGTTGGTCTGTGCATACCAAACGCCCCAATGCCTCAAAATATTCGATAAAAAATTGCTCTCGGTTGTCATTCGTGGGTCTCTGACGGTTGTTGAAGCCTGAAAGTTTGACAACCAGTCTTGCCAAGAAGTGAAGTGGTACTCAGTAACTAAGTTGTGGAAGTCAGAAAAGCAGCCGCAGCATGTAAAATATTGGCTAGGCTGATGATTGATATCCTACACATATGGAGATAGATACTACACATCTATACTACTTAATATATAAAGCTGAAGAGTTTGTTTGTTTGAACGCGCTAATCTCAGGAACTACTGGTCCGATTTGAAAAATTCTTTTTGCGTTGGATAGACCATTGATCCAGAAAGGTTTAAGGCTATTTAACATCACGCTGCGACCAATAGGAATGGAGCATAACTAACTCCACATAAACTCTTTAAAACGTATGGAACAAACATTGTTTAACCACAAGACGTTAAAGCTTGTAAGAATACCTTTATTCTCTCAGTTTCACCATCTCGACATCAATGGAGCGGCATTATTATGTTTTACCTAAGGTAAGCGAGGTAAACTGTTTACATCGATTTACATATTTTAAGGTAATTATGCCGCAAACTCCACCGAAAGCCTTCAATATATTTTAGTAAGTCCATAATTCAGTGTTTCGGTAAAAGGTAACTCGACCAAATTGAATTTTGTCACTTAATCGTTTTTGATCCTCAAATCCAGGGACACTTTAACTTTGATAAGGAAATAGCTTCGCTGTAATAGTATTTATTATTTACTTGTATAGGTACGTTATTTTATATTTTATGTACCTTAGAAGTGTCCATTTAAAAGTTTCATTTATACTGAGCCTAATGATTTGACACAATGACACCTTTGATTATCATAATCATCTCAGCGTATAATCCCGGTCGCATCCGCGGCTCTTGCGTTGGAGTCCGGGGTCCGCTAACAATGACACCTTTGTTATACTATGTAAAATAGCAAGTCAAAATCACATAGTATAAAAAACCAGCGAGCTGGATTTGTATTCAGATTAAACTATTTAATTAACCACAAAATATATCTAAGTAACACAACAAAGCACCTTTATGTTATTGGATGTGTTCCACAACTCATAAAAAATCATCATCATCATCCCAGCGTTAATCCCAGTCGCATCCGAAGCCTTTTCAGCTTTGGAGTCTGGGGTCCGCTTTACCAGTCCAACTGCTAATATGGCTAAACTTCGACATTTTCCGTGAAGCGACTGCCGTCTGACCTCCACAACCCAAAGGCGACATCGAAGCATTGCAGTTAGACCAATTGTTGGATTTTTGAGGGCTCCAACAACCCGTAAGGACTGCCACTAGATGTTCGTATGGCAACCGGGACCAACGGCTTAACGTGCTTTCCGAGGCACGACCAGACCACCAACTCATAAAAAATATTTACCTACTTTCTCAAACATCTAGCTGTCGCCAAACCCAAGTCGGGAATTCCTTATGAAATTCATTGTAATATTCCATGACATTACATGCCACAACTTTAAACGTGACGTATAAGCATGTTCTAAATATAAAAAATACAAGCACGGAAGTAACAAGGATACTTACACGTGCGGATGTAACAAAAAAAGAAAAATAATATTAAGTATTTTTTGTTTCAAATAAACAAGGCTAAAATTCATCAAGACTTTTGTAAATGATTTTTAAGACAGGCACTACGAGTGAATGCTTAATGAGCCCCCGCATTCGTCTCTTTGTTTCAGCATATTCATTACCTGTTCCCATCGCCGTTTGCTTAAAAAAATATTCATTGTTTTCCGCCTACCCTCTGAAAAGTAAACAAACAATATCTCTAACAATTTTGGGGTGAAGTGATTTCGTTTGGTGAATATTCAGGAGATAATTAGAAGAGAAAACAAGCTTAATTAGTACAAATCGCGTCGAAAGAAATTACTCTCGAGGAATTTTTGTAAAATGTTTTTATGAAATTGAATAGGTAGGTTAATTGGATACCCCCAATTAACCCGTTATTATTCGTTTTTATGTGTTAAAAAGGACAGAGAATAATATAATAATTAATTTTTACAAATTGGTTCATTTTTGCTCTCAACCATTAAATTTTTGACGTTTATAAGTATCTCATCATTTATAAAGAAAACTGAATTGATTCTTGATCTTTCTTTTCTCTTTACCAAATAAATATTTAACGAAAATGGCTATACTGGCATAATAATAATAATTTATTTGCATCAGACAATTGTCCATAGTTTTTCGTAAAAACAAATACACAAAATACATTTAAATTATTTATGAACATACATATTTTATTATAACATTCCAAAAATAAAATAAAATTAGACTGAAAAACTCATTAATACATTTAAGAATTATGTTATGTCAGAATCATTAAAAAACAAAGTGTAAAATTTAAAAATAAAATAAAATGCCAAAATCAAAAATAAAATGTCAAATTTAAAAATAAAATAAAATGTCAAATTCAAACTAGGTAGGTAAATTAATTACAAAAGCTAGATGGAGCCCACCAGTCAAGAGAACACAATATACGCCTTTGTCCAGTGCTCCATAAAAAATAATGGCAATACGCAAATAAGTTATAGAAACCTCAGTAACTGCGTACATGGAACCTATGCTCATAGTCGACACCCAAATTAAGCATCTCTAAGCAAATGTAGGTAGCCATTATAGACACACACAGCAAACCACCGAATAAGTGATTATATTAAGCTGTTACAAGGTTACAGAAGAGCAGCTGGTCGGACTTTCTATACGATCCCTTAGTTTTATTTTGCTTTGAATGAGTTAAGAAATAAGTTTTGAAAGGAATAGTAATGGTACGTAACTTGTAATTGTGAAACTATTTCTTTCAGCATCATAATCTAAACATATCTTGCTATTATTGAGACGCAGGTTCAATCGCCCCACAGTGCAAATATTTGTATGCATGAATTCATATGAATATTTGCACTTGTCTGGTCATGCCTCGGAATGCACGTTAAGCCGCTGGTCCTGATTGCCATACGAACATCTAATGGCAGTTGTTATGGGTTGTTGGAGCCTTTAAAAGTCCAACTGTTATTCTTCTTCTTCATCAGCCTGTTGACGTCCACTGCTGGACAAAGGCCTCCCCCAAGGCTTTCCACGCTGACCGGTCTTGCGCTGCCCGCGTCCATCAGCTTCCCGCGACCTTCACCAGCCAACGTCCAACAATTGGTCTAAATACAATGCTTCGATATGGCCTTCGGGTTGCGGAGGTCAGACGACAGTCCCTTCACGGATAATATCGAAATTTAGCCAAACTGAGCATTTAGACTGGTAAAGCGGACCCCAGACTCCAAAGCTGAAAAAAGCTTCGGATGCGACTGGGATTAACGCTGAGATGATGATGAGTAATGGTACGTAACTTGTAAAATCAGAAAACTTGTGAAACTATATCTGAGAGAACTAGTTTTATCCAATGATTTAAATCGTTACATTGAAGACTGACAAAAGATGGTCGTGTTTCTATTTTATTATTACAGGCCGGCTGTAGCTGAAAACCAGCGATGTGGCTATGTCTCATTTAAAGTCTCAGCATTATGCTGAAGGCCTAGTATGAGTACCGTTAATGAAGCTAGGATTACGAAACTCGATCGTCGATATCGAGCGCATTTGACTCATCAATTGGCCCGCTTCAAGGTTGTAAGACTCTCAACCTATGAGAGCGCCAAACGCGCTCGATATCGACGAACGAGTCTCGTAATGAAAACTCATACTAGGCATACTGATCTTCGGACGTTTTGGGTGACGTATATTTTCACCCAGCATGTTCTTTTTTTTGTTCGTGGTTTTTCTTTCCGTCGTTTTTTACAGTAAATAAACGTTTTTCCATTTTTATACAACTTATTTTTTTCTTTGTTCAGAATAAGCAACTGAATCGATTCCAATAATTTTAACACCATGCTATATTTATTCCCAAATATATTTAAAAAAAGATGCAGTGTGGTTACCGAGCACACGACACAGTTCACATCGGATCTTAGTGTCCTAGAGCTAGCGCCGCTGTAGGCGCGACCGGAGCGTTGACCATATTTTTGTAGGAATAACCAGGGGCCCTCCCTATTCTGTTATTACAATAGTATCAGAATAGTCGATCAGTGATGTCATAATGATCGATTATAACAAGTTTCGTAATCTACTGACAAAATGGCGTCATTTTGACTTTCCAGTGGTCAATCACTAACAATCCACTCCATATTAATAATGGTCAAATTGAGTACTTACCAATTTTTTAGCAAATCATTTCTACTAACGGGTTTAATAATAATGGCTATACGGCAATGTCGTTCTATCACTATTCCATTACGAGGCGACTGAGATAATTGATCGATTATTATGAATTTAGCAGATTACGAACTTTTAAGCACAATGACAATGAAATGACGATGTGATTGTGTAGGAAATACAGACAAAATAAAAATAGCTGACTATGGCCCCAGGTAACAGAACAAGCTCATAATTTTGGGATTTATTATGATAGCTTTTTGAATGTTTGTTCATAAATTCTTTACATAAAAATACCGGACACGTGTTTCGGATTTCGCTTATACAAAAAATAACATTGTTTATACATAATGTCGCAGTAACTTGACTTGATTGGCATGCAAACGCCAGAATACAGGATGTGTATACTCACTCTCAGTGTTGACACTTTTCCTCAACTTATTTACCTACAGTGAAGGCAAATCTATCGATTTGAAATTTCGGTCTTAAAGAATTTCTCGCTACTGCAGCCAAATATTAGGTCCTTACATGTGAAATTGGCGTTTTGTCGTACTGGCCACTTTGATCTCAAATATCTCCTCTTTGGTTTAGAATTTCAAATTTAAATTTATACAGCTATTTACTCATCAATTTGTGTCTCGAAAACCGTATTTCTTTTGTTTTTACAAAATGAAAAATTTCAAATTTCGCGTTATATACGAATATGAGTTCCACCGTGGCACCAGTGCTGCAGAAATGGCTCGAAGAATTAATGATGTGTATGGCAGTGGTGTCGCTAGAGAAAGCGCAGTGCGTTTTTGTTCTGGAAATTTCAACGTACAGAACAAAATATTTAAGCTATAAGACAACGAATTCAAAGATATACAACGTTATCTAGAATATTTAATACATGATGTGAGGTTTGAATGAAACTTCTGTAACTGAGTAATAAACTAACAACTCCGGATCTAGTAGCTAGGAATCAAGTTGAAGTAAGTTATTGTAAGTTAGTGCCGTGGCTTATTGCTGTACCCAACAGATTTAATAGTTCGCAATCGCTATGAATAATACAGTTTTGATAAGTCAGTTACTGTTATAATCGAATCTGATCCGTGATCACGAAGTAAAGAAGTAAAGCCTGGTGATTTAGGGTTAGCAGTTATAAAAACTGAGAAATAAATTACTACAATAGGTGTTTTTAGATTCCTAATAATTTGACGATAGCAGATTAAAAAAGAGCCTTGTTATTTAAATGTTTTAGGAAAACTTAAAGCTGAACAGATTACAGTAAATAATAGTTAAAAATAGGACAATTTGAGCTCGAAGAAATAATGAGAAAAAGTTCTTCAATTTAGCGACTTTAGTACTTCATTACCTGTGTAATGTCTATAGTGTGTGTGTAGAAACCTTAACAACTTATTAATGTTATAATTATATAAGAAAATAATTATTTTTTCAGTTGCGAATCATAAACGTAAATACTTACATAGGTAGTAAATTTTGCGGGTTACCTTACCACTTCCCCCTTTGGTCTGCGCCTGAATTAAATTGATGATTTTTAGCCGCCATGTGCCACGTGTAAACGATCTATGGAGTATCTTAAGAGGCAACTCTAGTGGTTCTTTCTCTATACAAACATATGCCGCTGTTTTCTTCATGGATAATGCTTTTAGACCAATTAATTTTTTTTACAATTTTACACCGTAATTACAAGTGCCCCTATTATTTGATTTTCCGAAACTTAATTAATACAAGAAATACGATGCTTCAAAATTGCGATAAATAACCCATTTTTACCGTGATGTTCGGTTGACTATTAGACAAACGTGATAAGTTTTTGACAAAAAAGAAAATAATAGGAGCATAAGTATACTTTTCCTCTAAATTGTGATATAAAAAAAAAACTTTTTACAAAAAAAAACAACCGACTTCCAAAAACCACTACAACGTGAAAAATAACTAATTTCGGAAGTCGGTGTCAAAATTAATATACAAAACCCAAGACACCGACTTCCGAAATTAGTTATTTTTCACGTTGTAGTGCTTTATGGAAGTCTGTTTTTTTTTTTGTAAATAGTTTTTATTTTACACTTTTTAGTTGTTAAAAGTACTATGTATTCAGTTGCATCCGGTCAGACTGGAAGCTGACGCAAATATAGTTGGGAAACGACGTAATTTTGTTTACTTCAATTTTTACCCGTAAGTATTCCCTCAACTGCCTATGGTCTTCATCATCAAATTTACTACAAACCATTATTTTAACCCAATGGGTGCAAAGGTCTCATCAATATAAATGAATCGAGTCCAAATACAAGGTAACTACTGTAAATCGTTTAGGAGTTCCCTGAACTGACCTTTGTCATCATCATCAGCTCCCTAATGACAGTAGCCACCCATCTAGGTGTAAGGTTCTTGTCAATACAAATTATTCAAGCACAAACACAAGGTAGCTGCTGTGAATTGTTAAGGAGTTCCTTCGACTGTCTCCCGGCTCCATCATCATATCTACTCCAGACCTTTATTAAATTGTAGTGCTTTAAAATACTTAATGAAAATGCTAAGAAATGCACTAGTCGGCCCTGCAATTTTTGAAAGTTTCCCTTGTTTTCTCTACTCATCCACCATCAAACCCTGATGTCCTTATCATGGGACTACCTTGTGAATTTCTTCTTTCCAACGGAAAAAGAATTATCAAAATCGGTTCATAAACGACGAAGTTATGCGGGAACAAACATAAAAAAAGCATATATACGATCGAATTGAGTAACCGTAATTCTACCGTATTTAAGCTTTTTTTTTTTTTCTATGTTTGTTCGCGCATAACTTTGTCGTTTATGAACCGATTTTGATAATTCTTTTACTGTTAGAAATAAGACGTTCCCAAGGTGGTCCCATGATAAGGATATCAGGATTTGATGGTGGAAGACCAGAGAATGCAAGGGGAACTTTCAAAAATTGCAGGGGCGACTAGTGAATTTCTTAGCATTTTCATTAAGTATTTTAAAGCACTACAATTTAATAAAGGTCTGGAGTAGATCTGATGATGGAGCCGGGAGACAGTCGAAGGAACTCCTCAACAATTGACAGCAGCTACCTTGTGTTTGGGCTCGATTAATTTGTATTGATAAGAACTTTACACCTAGATGGGTTGTGCCTGTCATAAGAGCTCTCATGACGAAGACAAAGGCCAGTTCCGGGAACTCCTCAACGGTTTACAGTAGCTACTTTGTGGTTGGACTTCATTCATTTATATTGATGAGACCTTTGCACCCATTGGGTTAAAATAATGGTATACAGTAAATTTGATGATGAAGACCATAGGCAGTTGAGGTAATACTTAGGTACGGGTAAAAATTAAAGTAAACAAAATTACGTCGTTTCCCAACTATATTTGCGTCAGCTTCCAGTCTGATCGGGTGCAACTGAGTACATACCTAGTAATTTTAACAACTAAAAAGTGTAAAATAAAAACTTTTTTACAAAAAAACAACCGACTTCCAAAAACCACTACAAAGTGAAAAATAACTAATTTCGGAAGTCGGTGTCAAAAACGAATATACAAAACCAAAGACACCGACTTCCGAAATTAGTTATTTTTCACTTTGTAGTGGTTTTTGGAAGTCGGTTGTTTTTTTGTAAAAAAGTTTTTTTGAGATCTGTCTTGTTTTGAAAAAGAAAACAGCGGAATACGAAACGTCTTTTGGTCAACTTTTTGTATGTAAAATCATCCTGAACCTCTCCCGGTAAAATGCGAAAAGGACAGTTGCAATCCTTTTCGCATTTTACCGGGAGAAGTTGAAAGTAGCGCGACGGCAATAGTTCCTTCAAATACCTATTTCCCAAATTAATCGGCACTAGAGTCCCGTCTTAATTTATAGGACTAAAGCAATGTTTATTTTCTGTCCTTTTCTCAATAAAATAGAAAGAAGAATATGCTCTAAACTAAGATTTAATTTAGTTTGTATAGACCTGCCAAATTTACTTACCGGCTTATAACTATCAGTAATAGAACATAAAACTATATAAAACCATTATAATAGAAGAATTTAATTCAATAAAACCCCTAAGAACCCAAGAAGCACTCAACAAAATGAGTACAATATTTACCAAATACTTTTACCATAGCGTCAAGTCTTGAAAGCCACCAAATATGGCTACCAAAGAGAATTTTTCGATATATAAAGCACCTTGGCGGGAGTTTGTGGACGCGGTAAGTGTTGTCGAGTAAATCCGATCAAATATGGATAGGGAAATTCTAGCGGCAGCCGGTTTCCCGCCACACAGTCTTTTGCATCGAAAACTGACGCATGACTGACTGCGTACTGCGGTACAGCCTTTTTTGTTTTATGCTGTTGAGTGTTTTATGCGGGAAAACACGTTCAATAATAAACGAAATAGTACCAAAACACACACACACACATCGTATATGTAGTATACATTCCAGCTCTATTACTTTGTTTTTGATTAATTTGCCATTTATTTTTTCTACTTTTCTAACAGTCTGAGCATCATCATCAGCAAGCTTTTTATCGTCACACTGCTCGTACCGGTCTCCTCTCATACAGAGAATGATTGAGCGTAATCACCACGCTTGCTCAATGCGGGTTGGCGATTTCAGACTTATAAAGTCCAGGTTTCCTCAAGACTTTTTCCTTCACCTTCAGTCATTGGTGTGCAAGATATACATAGAAAGTACATATAACTTTAGAAAAGTTACATTGGTACTTGCCTGACCTGGATTCGAACCCGCGCACTCATTCTTGAGAGGCAGGTGTTTTAACCACTAGGCCACCACGACTTCATAACACAGACAGTCTGAGCATAATTTTGGAAAATCCATAAGCTTTCTCAAGAATTGGCCTATCAGATATAAAAAATATTTTCATATCCAAACTGTAGCTTCAAAGATCAAAATCAAATCAAGCTTAACTGCAGAGATGTACAAAATGGTTTTAAAAAAGCATTTAAATACAAAATGCAAAATACTTTTCAGATTTACTATTTCAAATGCAAAATACCAAATAGTTTTGCGTTTTGTATTTGAAATGCTAAATGCAAAATAGGTATTTTCAAAATACTTTTTTCAAAATAAAATAGTTTCTTATCTATAGATATACCTAATGAATGTTCCGTTTTGGTTGATTTTTTTTGGTTCACTTCTTTCCGTACTTCTAAACGGAAAAGGCAAAGGCATGGTACGCCATACAGTCTGGACTTGAGGAAGTTTATCCTTTTCTATTTTTTCCTTTATATATCTTCTTATCCTGACTTCCCAAATAAATAGTGATGTGGTAAATCGAGATTTTACACTTAAAACTTAGTCTAGATTGCACTTTTTAATTCAAGTTGCGTATATGTATATAAATAAAAATACAAGGTGGAACAAAAGTCAGTTTATATTTGAAATAATGATAAAATAAATAATTTCAGTAGGTAGATTAAAACTGTTTATTGTAACAAAAACTAATTACGAACGCTATGTTGTGGAAGAATTGGCCGCTGAATCGCGGTGCCACAATCCTGCGTCTGCCCCCCCTATCACTATGAGCTCAGCCTAATAGAGTTAGGTGCGTATTCCAAAAGGAAACTCAAGCATTGATCTCTGCTTAAACATTACTTAAAACTAGTTTTAACCAATCAAGTGGCTTGAATCGAGACTTAAGTAAAGCTTGAGTTTTGAGTGACGTTCTGTAATACGGACCTTAGTTTGGGCTCAAGCAAAGGAGTACGTCGCCAGGAAAAACAAAACTTGACACCGGAAAATTGGAGAAGTGCATCAATCATGCCATAAAAGGTGAAGATGAAATGTGTCAACTCGACCACATCATGGATGAATGTGCGGATTCATAATTTATAAATGTAACCGATTCTGATTCGAGTGGTAATCAATAAAAAGTAACGAATAAAAACGTATAAAATGATTTGTATTATTTCTTAATTGCTCTGAATCTCTTTAAACATTTTTTCCCCAGCTCTTGTGATAATGTTGTAGTGAGTTTAATATGCTGGTAAGGCCCATATTTCTAAAATCATATTGTTAAATACGGTATGTATTACATATTTACAATAAAAAACCGCTTTGATACCTAATGAAATAATGCAAGACTAAATGTAAAAATGTCGTGGTGGCCTAGTGGTTAAAACACTAGCCTCTCAAGTATGAGTGCGCGGGTTCGATTCCAGGTCAGGCAAGTACCAATGTAACTTTTCTAAAGTTATATGTACTTTCTAAGTATATATTGGACACCAATGACTGAAGGTGAAGGAAAACATCTTGAGGAAAGTTGAGTCTGAAATCGCCAACCCGCATTGAGCAAGCGTGGTGATTATGCTGAATCCTTCTCTGTATGAGAGGAGACCTGTGCCCAGCAGTGGGACGATAAAAGGTTGATGATGAAATGTCTAACAATAAGGTGGACCGATGACCTGGTGAAGGTCGCGGGAAGCCGATGGATGCGGGCAGCACAAGACCGGTCATCGTGGAAATCTATAGGCTGAAGAAGAAGAAATGTCTAAGTCTATTGATTGCCGAACATCACTATTGTAGCGGGTCACCCTTATTCATATCAGTGACACTTGCCCTTGTCATTTTTCTGACTCGAATTAAAAGTCCCACTATAGGAGGGGTTTGGGGTAAAGTCATGATGTGGCCACTATGCTGCAATATTTCAATGTTCTTTATAAATTATTCACTGAATGCACTTTTTACTATATAAATCACGCGCTTTTATTTAGTAAACAACACTATAAATAATTTTAAAAGTACAATGAAAAATCAGCGTGACACTCTGGTTGACTTTCCCGCCAAAAAACCTGACCAAAGAAGTAAAAAATGTTTTTTTTTTCAACTGTCATTGGCGATATCCGCCATTATTGTGAAATCAAATTTTCAAAAACATTTCTATAATTCGTTACACGTGTTATTGGCAAAATTGTGGTAACTATTCCACAGGGGCCATTGATCAAGAGTTGAAGTAGTATTCAATACTTGATCGTAAAGAAGAAGGAGAAGAAGTAAAAATATGGAATAATGGCAATACAGACGTCATTCGCTCATAAATTTCATTTTGTTTTACTCGTAATATTGGCTAAACTTTATCACAAAGTATTTTGCATTTTGAAATGAATATTAAAAATACAAAATATATCTCGAAAGGTATTTCAAATAAAATACAAAATGCTTTTTACTAAAAAGCATTTAAATACAAAATACAAAATAGCTATTTTGCATTTTGTATTTGCATTTTAAATAGAAGTATTTCAAATAAATCGCATCTCTGCTTAACTGTAGCTTCATTCAAACAGACTCTTCAGCATACTGTAATTATATTCTTTGTCATTTTTATTTTTCTGTGTACTTTGTTATCCTAATGTCTGGAATAATAATGTTCTATTTGCTAATGTGAGCTTATATATTAAAACAATATATTACCACTGTCTTCCCCAAAGGACTACGTCTTTGGGATTACATGCGTGCAGCACAGGAATACTTGCGCATTTCAAAAATTAAGTTGATGTAATACTGAACACAATGACTTCAGGCGGCTACTGAGATATTCCTGAAATTCTGATCATAACACCCAATAAACCAACCTGAGAATCAAACTCAGTAGGCGGGATGAAAAGACCCGAATAGTAATATCATTATGATATTATCATAACAAACCCTTCATCGACGATCTGCGAATTACATACATAATTGTATAGAGTATCCCGCTGGGGATATTAGGTTTAATATCATTGAGATGGATCCTTTAACCAATCATTACGCACAATTCTGAGCTCGATCTCCCCTCTCGATTATACCAAACCCGGCCCAGTTGACCCAATCCGAATTAATTTCAACCCAAAAAGTCTGTACAAAATGCTAACTAACAATATTATATTCTCATTTATTATTTAATAATTATAAACTAGTGCTTGACTGCAATCCCGCCTGATGCTAAGCAGTGATGCAATCGTTGATGGTAAAGCGCACTAGTTTACTAAGCCTTTTCACTTAAAAAACTTAGGAATAGGAAGGATGACGGCAGTTGAGCGAGCTGATGCAATGTTAAACCCAAGACCAACAAGACCAAACGATGCTGCGCTATAGGGAGATTGATTTGGAGACTCTCCACGACCAAACTCCCGACACAACAACATTTGACGCATCGTACCCGCAAACATCGCAACGCATCGCGCTCAGACCCGTCCTCCGTACGGCTTCACCAGACATAATGCCGGGACACGACGAATCGCTTGGCGGCAAGACTTTGTCTGGTGGATGGTAACTTCTGCCGGCAGCCGATGTTATGGCCTACCACCGAGAAAATTTAATATAACAGTAATTAAAACGAACACGCTTTTGAATTTTATACGCTATTCACATGTTTTACAACGAAACATGACACCTACGTGACACAACAAGCGTTGTGGTAGTCATCGAAAAATTATTGTAAAACTAAAAACAATATCAGTCGTGTTGATGCTGCGGACATTTTTGTGTCCAAAGTTTCCATTGCAGGTAACGTAGTCTGTTAACAAGCTGATTTTAACACTGCGTTTGTCCAATGTTGGATATTATTTTGTTGTGACCTAGTTTTATTTATTTCTTTATTATAGAGACTGTTGACTATGATGTCATTATGTCATTACTGTCTTGCAGGGGGTCGCAGCATAATGCTGAGCGACGTATCCTTTCTCGACCATTTCCTATTTTTTTTTTGTTTGTTATTTTGTAATTTTTTGCGTCATGTATACCCACATATATATGTTTTTCTTTCTTGTTATGTCCCATTACACATGGCTTCTTAGTTGTTGGGGTTTCTCATCGAAAAAAAATTTTTCATGAAGTTTCCCCTATTTATTCTATTAAAGTATTAATTATCAAACAATTGCTTATCTTCGTTATATAAGAAACTGTCGCCAATCCGCCAATTTTGGGCACAACGATTTAGAATAAGCGTTGCCTCACAGTAAGAGAACTTAATATTTTTAATAAGTAGAAAAAAAAAACTGAAATTGTGGGCCGAAGTAGCACAGAACTGAAGCAGTAAGACAGTGAGGCGGGGTCTCGGGTACCACGCAGGAGATGATAGGACGAATTGGATAGATTCCATCAATACTGGAAAGAAGACGCGCGGGGTCGCCAAAGAACCTTTGGTAGGTCTTGCCCGAGAATTTTTCGAGTGGGACATCGTAGGTAAATAAAAAATATAAATAGAAAACATTAAGGCACTAAGACGTTAAGTCCGCCTCTGTACATATTTTTGTGCGAAAGCATAAATGAATAAAAGTGGCTTGTCTAAAACACAGTGATCTCGCATTCAAGTCTAGGTGCAACTTGACTTGAAGCAGATTCAAGATGAGTTTGGTATTATTATAAGATCAAATGCATATTTTAAAACGTTCTAGGTAATGAAATTGTAAATAAAAATGAAAACTGAATTTATAAATAAATGCATATTTTTTACCACTGAAAATATTTCTAAACATTTTGTGGAGGACACTATCCTCTTCACAAGCTTACTTACTTTTTCTTGGTGGTAGGTCATAACATCAGCTGCCGGCAGAAGTTACCACCCACCAGACAAAGTCGTGCCACCAAGCGATTCATTGTGTTCCGCCATGATGTCTGGTGAAGCCGTACGGAGGAGGGGTCTGAGCAGTTGTGTTGCGATGTGTGCCGGGTACGATGCGCCAAATGTTGTTGTGTTGGGAGTTTGGTCGTGGAGGGTCTCCAGATCAATCTCCCTCTGGTGCAACATCTTTGATCGTGTCGTTGGGTTTAACATTGCATTAGGTACCTCGCTCAACTGCCGTCTTCCTTCCTATTCACTCAGTTTTTTTGAGTAAATAGGCTCTTAACAAACTAGCGTTTTAACATCAACGATTGCATCACTGCTTACCATCGGGCGTGATTACGGTCAAGCACTAGTTTATAAATATCTATACTAATATATAAAGCTGAAGAGTTTGTTTTTTTGTTTGTTTGTTTGTGCGCGCTAATCTCAGGAACTCCTGGTCCGATTTGAAAAATTCTTTTTGCGTTGGATAGCCCATTAATCCAGGAAGGCTATATAACATCACGCTACGACCAATAGGAGCGGAGCATAACTAACTCCACGCGAACGAAGTCGCTGGCGGCCGCTAGTTGATAATAATCATAGTATAAATATAGTAGGATATTGTTTTCACGCAATCGTGGTTATGGCTGTATGTCATATTCGGTCTTTACTTCACCACTATTGACAGTTGACTATAATACGAAAGAGGGGTCTTTAATATTCACTTAGAAAGTTTAGTTCCTCAGCATAAGCAGGGTTATTCAGTAAAAAAATGGGCGATATTTGATTCTCTTTCGTATCCACAGTGAACACAAAAAGTTTTTATAATAACCGCTAGAATATTTATATATGTATACGAATATATATAACATAAACTGCGGTTGCGACACACAAAATAAAAATATAAAAACAATAATAATGAAGTCCATTTGAGTGAGCACGTACCTCCGCTAGACGGGTCCATCTAATATTGATGGTACAACATTATTGTGCACGTGTCGGGTGACGCTTGACCATAAAACGAGCGTTGTGGCACATGTGAAAAGTCAATAAAATACTGGTAGATTTAAAAATTTTTACTTATATTTTTGGTGAGGACACTAGAAAAGTAATAATAATAAATCTTAATTACGGAAGAATTGGTTAAAAAAAGTGGGAAGTTCCTGACTGCTGTGCTCTGTGTTATGACCTGTATTCCAAGAGTAAGAGCCCTCTCCCAGTAGAAGATATCATAAAATCTTTTAAAAAAAGATTAACGAAAGAAATGAATAAGGTAGCAACAAAATACAAAATAAATTAAAAATGGTTAAAAGAAACCTGTATTGAGTTTGTGAGTGATTGTGTTTCAGTGTATCGTACGCGTGTGTTGTGTGGGTCCGTGCGTGTGTGCCAGCGTGCATGTGTGCATATTGGTGCGTGCGTGTGTGAGTCCGTGTGTGACTGTGTGCGTGTCTGTTGGTTTATGTGTGTCAATCTTTGTCTATTTCGTCATAGGTCAGTGACAGTAGTCATGGCTTATTCTGATTGACTTTATGTCATCATCATCATCATCTCACCGTTAATACCAGTCGCATCCGAAGTTTTCTCAGCTTTGGAGTCTGTGGTCCACTTTACCAGTGTAACTGCTAATTTTGGCTAAACTTCGGTATTTTCCGTGAAGCGACTGCCGTCTGACCTCCACAACCCGTAGGCGATATCGAAGCATTGCAGTTACGACCAATTGTTGGACTTTTGAGGGCTCTAACAACCCGTAACGACTACCATTAGATGTTCATATGACAACCGGGACCAACGGCTTAACAGGCTTTCCGAGGCACGACCAGACCAGTGCAAATATTCATATTCATGCATACAAATATTTGCACTGCGCGGGGTTTGCTACCGCTATGCCACGGAGGCTGTCTAGCTGATTGACTTTATGTAAGGTTAATTTATAAATTTAATGATTTTTATTTTATTATTCATTAGAGCATTTTGGTCATGATAGTGTTCTTGCGTAGGTGCAACACGAAATTAGGCAGACTTACAGATAGGAAAGCTAATCCACCGAATATTTAGCTTACCATCTAGCTGCATCGTGAAAAGCATAAAGACTTATTTCAAAAGACAGAACGTATATCCTTGAAACCGGGGAGCACCTCACAGGATCATATGAGTTGTCAGGACTGGGTAAATAACGTAAAAACTTTTTAGACATGTGTGTTCGAATATACAACAAAATTTCAAGCGATTTAAAACCTTAGATCTTAAATTGTTTTGAAAACAACTACTTATGTAATTAAAGTCTAATATTTTATATCATCATCATCATCATCAACCTTTTTTTTTGTCTCACTGCTGGGCACAGGTCTCCTCTCGTACGTGCTCAATGTTGGTTGGCGATTTCATACTTAAAGTCCAGGTTTCCTCAAGATGCTTTCCTTCAACTTATAGTCAGTCATTGGTGTCCAAGATATACTTACTTAGATATACTTAATGTAACTTTTCTAAGTTACTCTTCTACTAAGTTCTCATACAGAGAAGGATATTTTATATAGCATATAAGAATTAATTTACGGCAATTATTTTTATTATGCAACGTAATGTTTGTATAATATGATATTATTTATCTTCTTCTAGTGCCTCTTCCATCCTGAAGGTTGGCCGTCAGCTTTTTGTACTTGGTCTTGCCAAACGCGACGACGGAAGTAATCCACAGGGAGTGGACAATAAGCCGGTCCACTCCTCTTTCGTCCATCGCGCCTCTTCCCTTATGCCTTGCCCATCATAATCAGTTGGAGTAGCGCATATCTATCGCATACTAAGATATAAGTAAAATATATATGCTCTATAATGTATTTTTATAAACATTTTAATATCCCACGTTTTATGTAAATAAATATTTTGATTATTCGAGAAGTAATAATTTAAAATTTATTTATTAAAATACATTTAGTATACACTAAATGTATTTTTGTTTTCTTTTTTTGTTTTTTTATATATATATATACATATATATGCTTTCACTACTGATCAAGCGCAACACATCATACCTACTTATATCTAAAGGTATAGGTACTACTAATATTAGCATGTAGGTATCGTGAACCCATCAGATTCCCCGTGCCGCAAATATTTTAAAGAGCCTAAAAAAAATTCCTTCTAAAAGGTTAATCAAAATCCTTAATTCAGTGATACCATTTTTTTGGTAAGATTTTTTAAACAAACGACTCTTCAAAATCTCCACAAAAATATAAAGAAACAAAGTTAACCTAACTCGGATTGAGAAATGAAAAATGGGTTTTGATAGTTACGAACTGTGCTAGGCTCGCAGTAAACGGGGATAACCGATAATGGCCAATTTAAGGGCTAATAAATTTTGTTTACGTACATCTTGAAATATGGGTCGAGCCTAATTGGTAATTGGGGAGGTCAATCAACCTTAAATGTTCACGGTAAGTACTGTTTTTAGTTTGTAAGTGCCCAATATAAGTTGAGTATGTAAGGAAACCTACACAGGTGATGACCTGTGTAGGTTTTTGGAGTTTGGATAGCTCTGCGCTAAGACAGCCCATTGTGTCACCCTTTGTAGAATCTTCATATTGATGTTCAGTAATCTGGTGTAATATGGTGTACATAATAAACAGTATTTTATTCTATTCTATTCTATTAGGAAGAAAATGTGAATACAGTTTACGGTAAATTTATATTTTACCAGCGGCGCCCTGCGGTTCCACCCGCGTAGGTTTCGATATGTTTTTTTTATAATATGCTCCTCTTCTATTAGTCTCAGCGTGATGATATATAGAAAAGCCTTCCTGGTTTATTGGGCTGTCCAACGCAAAAAGATTTTTTCAAATCGGACCAGTAGTTCCTGAGATTATCGTGTTCAAACAAACAAAGGAACTCTTCAGCTTTATATATTAGTACTAGCTTTCCGCCCGCGGCTTCGCCCGCGGCTTCGCCCGCGTGGAGTTCGGTTATATCGCGCTTTTTAGATTTCCCTCGGGAACATCAATTTTTCCGAGATAAAAGGTAGCCTATGTTCTTTCTCAGGGTCTAAGGATTGCCTGTGCCAAATTTCATCAAAATCGGTTGAGAGGTTTAAGCGGGAAAGCGTAACAGACAGACAGACAGACAGACAGACAGACAGACAGACAGACAGACAGACAGACCGACAGACAGACAGACAGAGTTACTTTCGCATTTATAATATTAGTATGGATAGATTTGGTATTTTTATAGATAATATAATTTTAGGAGGCGCTTGTGGCTAAACGATTATTTGGCCTTCTTCTTCAGCCTATAGAGGTTCACTGCTGGACAAAGCCCTCCGCCAAGGCTCCACGATGACCGGTCTTGCGCTGCCCGCATCCATCGGATCCCCGCGACCTTCACCATGTCATCGGTCCACCTTGTTGGGTACCTCCCTACGCTGCGTCTTCCGGTACCTGGCCGCCACTCCAGAACCTAACTGCCCTATCGGCCATCGGTTCTACAAGCAATGTGCCCTGCCTACTGCCACTTAATTTTAGCGACTCGAAGGGCTATGTCGATGACTTTGGCCTTAATTATTATTATTTTAATAAATTATTGTTAAGCTTAACTTGCGGCTGTAATTACAGGTGCGATATCCCATCAGCGGCGGTGGCCGAGGGTGATGCGATGGTCGAGTAATGGGTACAGACCATCGCATCCTGCAGGCAAACACCAACCACTGCCGGGCTGCCCAGGACTTACTGGTGCAGTCAATGGCCGAGTGGTTGGTGGATGTGGCAGTGGTGGCCGAGCCGTACTTCACTCCCAGCAATTGGCTGGGAGACAGTGACGGCTCGGTGGCAATCGTGGCGCGGTCTACCTCGGACTCCCCTCCCCTGTCGCTCTTAGAGAGGGGACCGGGATACGTGGCCGCCGCGTGGGGGGGTTGGCCCTTGTAGGGGTCTACTTCTCCCCAAACCGCCCTCTCCAGGACTTCGAGGATTTCCTCGGGGTCCTGACGGCGGTCATCGGGAGGACGGCGCCACGTCAGGTCTCCGTTTTGGGAGACCTGAATGCCAAGTCGGTGGTCTGGGGAAACCCGGCCACCGACAACCACGGACGGGCGGTCGAGTTGTGGGCGGACACGTCTGGTCTCTCTCTCCTGAATAGGGGGAGCGTCCAGACGTGCGTCCGGCGGCAGGGTGGGTCCATAGTGAACCTCACCTTCGCCACGCCCGCACTAGCCGCCCGCATTCAGAACTGGAGGGTGGAACTGGGGGAGACGATCTCGGATCACCGCTACGTGCGATTCGAGATCTCCCCCCAGAATCCACGGGGGCGCCGCAGCACCCCCTCATCGTCGGGCCGATCCCCGTTTCCAAGGTGGGCTCTGACCCACCTGGATCGGGAGGCGGCAAGGGAGGCCGCGTTCGTCCAGGACTGGTTTTGGCCAGATCCGGGCGTGGACGTCCTGGACGTGGACGCGGCGGCGGCCCGATTGAGGGGGTCATTGACCGAGGTATGCAACGCCAGCATGCCTCGGTCGCGACGTCCGCCTCCCCGACGCGCCGTTTACTGGTGGTCGGAGGAGTTGGCGGAGCTGCGGGCCACCTGCGTGGCGGCACGGCGGGCCTACACGCGATCGCGTCGGCGGCGCCGACGAGATCAGGCCGACGAGGAACGCCTCTACGCCAGATACGTAGAGGCGAGGGCGGCCTTTAAATCGGCCATCGGCGCCGCTAAGGACGCGGCGAAGGCCGAGCTGTTGGAGGGTCTCGACAACGACCCATTCGGGAGGCCATATAAGGCGGCGCGTAACAAACTGCGCCGCATTGGTCCCCCGGTTGCCGAGACCCTCGAACCAGCGCTCCTGGATGGGGTGGTGCGGTCCCTGTTTCCGCGCAGGGATCCGCACTTCACCCCACCAGTGATGGACCCCCCACGAGGGAGGGCTCAACCGGAGGAGGAAGCTCCTCCTCCTCCGGTCTCAGAGGAGGAATTTGGCGCGGCGACTCTTCGTCTCCGCGCCAAAAAGACGGCTCCCGGCCCGGACGGCATTCCCGCTCGGGTGGTGGCCATCGCGGCCATCGAAATGGAGGGAAGGTTTCGGGACCTCTTCAGCGCGTGCTTCGCGTCGGGGAGGTTCCCGAAACCTTGGCGGGAAGGCCAATTGTGCCTCCTTCGGAAGGAGGGACGGCCGGCGGACTCCCCCTCGGCATACCGGCCCATCGTCTTGCTTGACGAGGCCGGAAAGATGTTCGAGGGGATTATCGCCGGCCGTCTCAAGCGGCATCTGCGGAGCGTGGGACCGGACCTGTCGGACGCCCAGTTCGGATTTCGAGCTGGTCGTTCGACAGTGGACGCCCTGGCCCGTCTAAAGGGCCAGGTGACAGAGGCGGTGGGAGTGGGGGATGGAGTGTTGGCTGTGTCATTCGACATTGCCAACGCCTTCAATTCCATCCCCCACTCCACCATCCTGGAAGCGCTCCGGTTCCACGGAGTGCCCCTGTACTTGCGGGGCCTCCTGGCCAGCTACTTGGAGGACCGTGCTGTCCTCCTCGTAGACGGGGCTGGCCAGCTCCGGCGATACGCTGTCGGGGCCGGCGTTCCACAGGGGTCCGTTCTAGGGCCTCTTCTGTGGAACGTCGGTTGCGACTGGCTCCTGCGGGGAACTCTCCTTCGAGGTACGAGTGTCAACTGCTACGCGGATGACACTCTCCTCACTTCCCGCGGGAGCACCTTCCGGGAGGCAGCCAGTTTGGCATCGGCGGGCGGATCCTTAGTGGCCGGAAGGATCCGCCGCCTGGGCTTGAGGGTGGCGCTGCACAAAACGGAGGCCGTGTTCTTCCACGGCCCCCGGCAGCGCCCCCCATATGACGCCCACATTTTTGTGGAGGGCGTCAGGGTCGGGGTCGAGGCCCAGATGAAGTATCTGGGCCTCACGTTGGACAGCAGGTGGCGCTTTGGCCCGCACTTTAGCGGGCTGTCGACGCGCCTGCTGAAAGCTGCTGACGCCCTCTCATGGCTCATGCCGAACATGGGAGGGCCAAGCACGCGGTGCCGGCGTCTATACGCCGGCATTCTGCGGAGTATGGCCCTTTATGGGGCCCCCATTTGGGCGGACTCCCTCCATAGGAGGGAGAATGCCACCGCTCTTCGGGCGCCCCAAAGGGCCATCGCCCAGCGGGCAGCGCGGGCCTACCGCACAGTAGGCTTCACTTCGGCATGCGCTCAGGCGGGCACCCCGCCTTGGGAGCTCGAGGCGTGGGTGCTCGCCAGAGTGTACGAGTGGACGACGGGGCGCAGGGCGCTGGGCGAGCGTCCGGCCCCCGAATTGAGGGAGGCCGTCCGGCGGGAGGCGAGGGTCGCTCTTTGTCCAGGAGTGGACGCGGGACCTCGCCTCCGCCGTCTTCGGCCGCCGTACCCTCGACGCCATCGGGCCGGTCCTGGAGGACTGGCTCGACAGGCGTCACGGGTTCCTCTCCTTCCGTCTGGTGCAGGTACTCTCCGGTCACGGCTGCTTCGGCAGGTACCTGCACCGGATAGGACGAGAGGAGACACCGTCATGCCACGGTTGTGGCGCGGCGGAGGACACGGCGGAACACACCCTCGCGGTGTGCCCGTCGTGGGCCGTGCCGCGCCGCGGTCTTGTCACGGCGGTTGGTGGGAACCTCTCGCTGCCCGCCATCGTCAGAGAGATGGTGGGGAGCGAGGAGGCTTGTGTGGCGATGGCCTCCTTCTGCTAGGTCGTGATGTCGCAGAAGGAGGCAGCGGAGCGCGAGCGGGAGGAGGATCCCCTCGCTCCGGCGCTCCGCAGGCGGCGTAGGGGGAGGAGAAGGCGGGATTTCGCCCGCTTTTTCCCTCCCTTACATCGCTCACCACGTGGGAGCCACGGCCCCTCCCTGGGAGGGGCAATTGAGGGCCCGCCTTTTTAGGCGGGTTTCGCCGGCGGGGGAGAGGTAGCTCAGGCTGCGCTAGTTTCCCACTCCCCCGCCACTATGGCGATGCCGGAGTGCCGCTGTGGGTTTAGTGGGTATTCCCAGCTACGGCTGGGCGAGTCCCACACACGCCCTTCGGGGTAAGGTGCGTAAATGCATTCCCACAGCGTAAACAAAAAAAAAAAAAAAAGGTGCAGGTTAAGTCGTTGTCATTCGTAGATCTTCGACAGTCGTTGCGGGTCATTATAACCCTGAAATTCTGATGACTAGTCTTAATATAATCAGCCTATAACGTTCCAACTCTTGGAACACAGGCCTCTTCCCAGTGAGAGGAAGTGGGCCGTTATCTACCTTTATTTTTTGTTTTCGGAGGGAAACCTTCAAAAGGCACCTGACCCCCGAGGAATGAGGTCGAGTAGTGTGGGATTTTGCCTCACTAAAACCACCCCGGTGATCACCATCTGCGCCTCGGGGTGGTCCCGGTTCCTCTTAAAAGACCAATTCCGGAACCATCCCTGCGCAACGCCTGTAAGGTACATCCCAGGGAAGACTCTAAGAGGGCCTTTCCTAAACGTCCTATGCACGGCAGCACGTGAACACTATGCCACCGTCTTCTCTGGGGTTACTTAGTGGGCAGGCAGAGCCCCCGCTCTGTGTGCCCGCAACCCCAAAGGTACCTACCTCAATAAGTAGGCTGGTTTCGGCATATTAAGCGCCAAGGCGGTTGCCTCCCCGACGCCTCCTTCTCCGAGCAGTATCAGCCCTCTCTCGATCCCGTTCGGCGGCTTCCTTTTTGGCCATCACGATCTCAAAGAAGGAAGCTACTTCTGTCCAATTCTCTGTCTTTGCCAGCATAACACTTACTACTGCCGCCAGAGACAGATCTCGCCCGATCCTAGCAACCAGGACCCGCCGCTCGGAATCCCATGCAGGGCACTCCTCGAGTGTGTGTTGTGTAGAATCCAGGCTGCCTCCGCAATGGTGGTAATTTGCCGTGTTCTCTAGCCCAATTCTGTTCAGGTACTCACCGAAGCAACCGTGTCCAGTGAGTACCTGTGTGAGCTTGAAGGATATGCGCTCCCCTCTTTTCAGCCAGGCTTCGAAGTACGGCAGAACGGCTTTAACAACGCGCTTGCGCATATATTGCGGCAACTGTAACCGCTCGCGCCGGGCCGTTATCTCCCTACTACTAAGTTTGTGGTGAGACATCCACATGCCTTGCATTCATCATTAGATCTCCTGCCGGTCGGTGTCGTATTGCATTCCGCCCCATCGGCATAAGAGATAGTGCATCTGTGTCTGCGCACACACATCACGCGTCTCCCGCGCCGAAGACTAGTCTCCTTTGAGATGGTATTCCATTAAGTAGGTACTGTACATTTATTTTGCTGATTGTATACTATCCAATAACCTTTACACAAATTTACTACACATTAATGCTTTGCTTATTACACAGGGTCTGGGCGGCACTCGTACATACGTCGTGCTACGAAAATGCCTACGCCGTAGCTAGTGCTACGACTGTAGATTAGAAAATTTGTCGAGTTTTTTTTTACGTAATTACTTAAGTACGCTGACGGCATGCCGCTCGTAAAGGTACACTTTATTCAGGGCTCGAATAAATCATAGTGTTCATATCCTTTACCTACTGCTATTAATTCGGAATAAAATTGAGTTGAAAATAATTTTGGGCCGATTATTAGAAGCAGATGATGATTTATAATTTCTGCCTATCGTCATAGAATAAAAACGTGAGTTAACTCATGTGCATGTGTATGATAGAACAAATGTCTAGTAGCGGCTTGCATCTGGTAAGTTTGCATTACACTCGAACAACAAGCTGCAACGGTAAAGAGAACTGGCGACTAACGTGTCGAGAAGCCGCTCGTGTGTATGAGCGCTTACACCTTCGATACTGGTATTTAAGCCTTTCAAATAAGTTCAACTTCAACTCTTGATCAATGGCCCCCGTGGATAAATACCACAATTTTGCCAATAACACGTGTTATAATTATAGAATTAAAAAAAAAAAAAAAACACAAAAGCGGCGGATATCGCCAATGACAGTTGAAGAAACAGCTGCGTGAGCCGTCTACGAAGGAGATTTCATGTAAAGTCATGATGTGGCCACTATGCTGCGATACCAATGAAAAATGAGCGTGACATTCATCTTAGCTTTCCCGTCAAAACTCTCTTCAAATAAGTTATTAAATCGCCCCAAACATTCCTGGTAAAGGCTTGTAAGCAGGTGATATTTCTATACCTACATGATTTACTTACATCTAAGTTCGTCATAGAGAAGCCGATTGAAATGTTGTTACAATGAGTCAAGTCAGTTCAAGAAGTTTATAGTGCTTTGGTAAATGAACTGCTTGACTAGTTGCATTGAACTAAAGTCGATAGTTGTTGCAAAGTTTTGTAATTGAAAATATGTTTTTCTTGTTTTATGCAGTCTACCTTTTTTATCTATACTAACTAGCGGCAGCCAGCGTCTTCGCTCGCGTGGATTTAGTAATGCTCCGCTCCTATTGTTCATAGCGTGATGTCATATAGCCTAAAGCCTTCTTGGATTAATGGACCAACGCAAAAATAATTTTTCAAATCGGACCAATAGTTTCTGAGACTAGCGCGTTCAAACAAACAATATATAGCATTACGCTGCGACCAGTAGGAGTATAACTAACTCCACGCAAACGAAGTCGCTGGCGGCCGCTAGTAAATTATAAACTAGCGCTTGACCGCAATCCCGTCTGATGGTAAGCAGTGATACAATCGTTGATGGTAAGCGCACTAGTTTATTAAGAGCCTATTCACTCTTGCCTTGAAGAAACTCAAATAGTAGTCCGACGGAAACACCGCCGCGGGCAAATTGTTACAATCCATCGATGTACGCGGTAGAAAAGAGGACGCGAAATGCTTCGTCCTGATCGTAGTGATGTTAAAAACGTAAGGGTGGAAACTGGCCGTACGACGGGTCGTCCGATGGTGGAACGGAGATGGGGGAATTATATCATGCAATTCCGTCGCACACTAACCAAAATGCATCTTATAGAACACCGAAACGTTGGCTACTCTACGCCTGTGTTTTGGAGACCGTTTTGGAGACTACCAATCTATCTAGCCTTATCCATACTAATATTACAAATGCGAAAGTAACTCTGTCTGTCTGTGATTTTGATGAAATTTGGCACGGACAATCTTTAGACCCTGAGAAAGGACATAGGCTATATTTTATTCAAAAAAGAAATTAAGTTCCCGAGAGAAATCTAAAAAGCGCGATATACCTAACCGAATTCCACGCGGGCGAAGCCGCGGGCGGAAAGCTAGTTGAAAATATGTTGGGGTCGGCTTTCAGTCTCAAAAGTTGTAATTGAATACTTGGTACTTGTTTTTTTTTTATACGAAACCTAACCTCAATATATTTTGCAACTGAATCGATTCCAATCATTTTTACACCACGTTATATTTTTTCACAAATACATTTAGAAATTGTTGCACTGCGAGAACACAACACAGCTGACGGATTACACAGCTGAGATCATAGCACCGCCTCCCCACGCCGCGCCGCTGCAGGCGCGGACGCGCAAGCGGTGTGGTGGTGACCATATTTTTGTTGGGACAACCCGGTAAGATAACAAGCTCATAACTTTGTTATTTTTCATGATATCTTTTTGAAATTTTGTACATAGATTCTTTACTTAAAAAATATTGGACACGTGTTTCGGGTTTCTTATATACAAAAAATGACATTGTATATGGAGTGACGGCCTAACTGACCTGTACAACACAGATGTTAGATTATCTTCATCAACATCCACAGCTCGATTTCACCCACTACTTTTCTGGTCCACGGTCCCAGCCTCATACAGGTTCTACCTGGGTTGGTAGCAATGGATCTTATCCATGAACTGACCCGCAAACCTTTGACCGATCAGTGCGGGTGTCATCAATAGCTTCGACCTCAATTTTACAACTTCGTGTACCCTAACTTTGTTTATTCGTCTTTAATCTATACTCTATACTAATATATAAAGCTCAAGAGTTTGTTTGTTTGTTTGAACGCGCTAATCTCAGGAACTACTGGTCCGATTTGAAAAATTCTTTTCGCGTTGTATAGCCCATTAATCCAGGAAGGCTTTATGCTATATAACATCACGCATAACTAACTCCACGCGAACGAAGTCGCTGGCGGCCGCTAGTTGATAATAATCATAGTAGTATTGTTTTTGGCGCAATCATGGTCATGGCTGTATGTCATATTCGGTCTTTACTTCACCACTCTCGGCAGTTGACTATAATACGAAAGAAGGGCCTTTAATATTTACTTAGAAAGTTTAGTTATTCAGTAAAAAAATGGGCGATATCTGATTCTCTATCGTATCCACAGTGAACACGAAAAGTTTTTATTATAACATTGACAACTGACAGTGTGGATATAGAAGTAAGGTCACATGTGTATTTTTACGGAATTGCTTTAAAACAGGGGTTTTTGACGGGAAAGCTAAGATGAGTGTCATGCGCATTTTTCATTGGACTTTTAAAATTATATACAGTGTCGTTTACATAATAAAAGCGCGTGATTTATGTAGTAAAAAGTGCATTCAGTAAGTAATTCATAAAGAACATTGAAATATCGCAGCAAAGTGGCTACATCATGACTTTGCCTCAAACCTCCCTCAAAGACGGTTCACGCAGCCGTCTTTTTTAACTATCATTGGCGATAACCGCCGATTGACAGCCTCCGTGGCGTAGCGGTAGCGAATGCGGCCGTTGCGTAAGGAGGCGTGGGTTCGATCCCCACACAGTGCAAATATTTGTATGCATGAATATGAATATTTGCACTGGTCTGGTCGTGCCTCGGAAAGCACGTTAAGCCGTTGGTCCCGGTTGCCATACGAACATCTAGTGGCAGTCGTTACGGGTCGTTGGAGAACTCAAAAGTCTAACAATTGGTCTAACTGCAATGCTTAGATATCGGCTTCGGGTTGTGGAGGTCAGACGGCAGTCGCTTCACGGAAAATATCGAAGTTTAGCCAAAATCAGCAGTTAGACTGGTAGAGCGGACCCCAGACTCCAAAGCTGAAAAAGCTTCGGATGCGACTGGGATTAACGCTGAGATGATGATGATGATTGGCGATATCCGCCATTATTGAGAAATAAAATTTTCAAAGAATTTCTATAATTTGTTACACGTGTTATTGGCAAAATTATGGTATCTATTCCAGAGAGGCCATTTTTTAAGATTTGAGGTTGAATCTCACCTTGAAGATGAGATGGAGAAGATGCTTTATAACAGAAATAAGGAAGACCTACAGTATAAGTGTTTACCGGGCCGGGGCAGGCAAGATATATTTTGTATTGCAAATCTATCAAAAACGCATAATACAAAGATCGTTACAACGTTTGTAAATAAGTAGATTTGGTCGGTTCTTGCTTGAAGAACAGTGTGTAATCTTTACTAATATTATAAATAGGAAAGTGAGTTTGTTTGTTCCGCTTTCACGCCGTTACTACTGAACCGATTGCTTTGAAATTTTGAAAACGTAAAGTGAGAAGTCCGGATTAAATAACAGGGTACTTTTTATACCGGAAAAAAATGATATTCCCGAGGGAAAACAAAAATATTGTTAGCTTCATACCAGTTTGGTGATAGATGGCGCTGTGTGTCGATTAAAACAAGATAATATATTGCAAACGAATATGTACATGTATACTTAGAAGCCAAATGATACGTAATCCCCGAAAATAAGGAATCCAATAAAGCGCGATATAACCGAATTCCACGCGGGTGAAGCCACGGGCGAAAACCTAGTCGTCAATAAAAAAAACGAATACTGCGACCGAACTGGTGTTGTTACTGGTGCCCGATGTTTTGACGTTGTATATTTAAATGCCAGTTGCGCGGTTCACTCTGCTTACACGATGGAGGATTTTGCATGATGTTAGTTGATGATAAATGATTCTATTTCTATAAGGTTATGTACAAATACATTTTCACGAC
Organism: Sesamia nonagrioides; assembly: GCA_017933935.1. Classification (NCBI taxonomy): domain Eukaryota; kingdom Metazoa; phylum Arthropoda; class Insecta; order Lepidoptera; family Noctuidae; genus Sesamia; species Sesamia nonagrioides. Next base: position 4,176,921 of record JADWQK010002063.1, read on the forward strand.
AAACATATTGTTTTAAACTAGCTGAGCTCGGTTTTTTTTCTATTAAACTAGGCCATGTAAACGTACAGTGCAAATATTTGTATGCATGAATATGAATATTTGCACTGGTCTGGTCGTGCCTCGGAAAGCACGTTAAGCCGTTGGTCCCGGTTGCCATACGAACATCTAATGGCAGTCGTTACGGGTTGTTGGAGCCCTCAAAAGTCCAACAATTGATTTAGACCAATTGTCCAATTGAGCGACTGCCATCTGAGCTGCGCAACCTGAAGGCGATATCGAAGCATTATAATAAATATCGAAGTTTAGCCAAAATCAGCAGTTAGACTGGTAAAGCGGACCCGAGACTCCAAAGCTGAAAAAGCTTCGGATGCGATTGGGATTAACGCTGAGTTGATGATGATGACTAGGTCATGTAAAATTCTGCATCGCGCAAGCAAACTTTACTGCGCGTCTAGCATGAATACAACGTTCACATAATTCTATCTATCGTCGGGCAGTTGCTAAACAGAAACCGACCGCGCGGTCGAGCGGTAATCTTTAGTTAGCCATCCGCGGCGGTACGTGGTGCCGTGATGTGTGAATCACCTAACAGTCTAAGAAGAAAGGCATAAACAAAGTTCTGACTTTGATTATGCCTTTCTTCTGATTATATTTCGACTTTAAAAGTAACTGTGAGCTCTGGGTCACTTCAGATCATGCAAAGACCACGTAGATCGGTGCCTGAAAGTACGTAGATCAAGCGTAGTTTTCACATGGCGATTTAGATTCTGCTATTTTTCCTTGTTCATGAATCTTGCAAAAACCAGATCAAAATTAAACCTTACACATTTTTTTTAAATTACGCCAATTGAGCTAGCCGCAAAGTAAGTTCGAGACTTGTGTTATGAGATACTAACGTAACGATACTATATTTATAACAGATACATATATAGATCAATATCCAAGACCCAGGCCAATCAGGAAAAGATCGTTTTCCATCATGACCTGGCCGAGTATCGAACCCGGGGCCTCCACGTCGCAGGCAGACGTGTTGACCGCTGCGCCACGGTGGACGACGAAATACCCTGTACATTCTCTCACACAAACATAGATAATGTGTTTTGACTTGTTCAGCAGCGTAATATAAATTTATGACTTATTACTGTTGGGAATTGAACACCGTCATGCGAACGAGTTGTTATCAGCCATATCGTATTCCGTTATTGAAATGTACTTTCACGTCAATATGGGAAATGTTGGTTTTTTTTTCTGCTGACGTCAATATTAATTTTTTTCTTTCATTTAAAGGATTTTATATATTTTTTATTTTTCTTTGCTCATCATCATCATCTCAGCGTTAATCCTAGTCGCATCCGAAGCTTTTTCAGCTTTGGAGTCTGGGTCCGCTTTAACAGTCTTTATTTTTCTATGCTGTAGTATGATTAATTTGGTAAAATTCCGCTTTTTCTAATATAGTCATATCATAATCATATCACAGAATAGAAAAATAAAAATTTATAAAATCCTTTAAATGAAAAATCCAGTTTTGTCAGTCAAAAATCCAGTAATCGATCATCTCGGCGACAAAAAAGTCTCCTCAAAATGTTAGAAAATTTTAAGTATTATTTGACAGATCTAGACTGAAATCAGGCTGTGAACTTTCTTAAAATTACGAAAATTACCCCACTATCAGTCCTATATAGCAGAAGGGAAACAACGGTTTTTCTTCTCACTAATATTTTAAAAACGTTAATAAGTCTGACTGACTGTCGGTTTTAATGCCTTTACCACTTAACGGTGTTTGATCACATAATGATAGACTTATTTAAGAAGGATGTTATTTAAGCCCTGATATAATTTTCACATGAAGGCGAAGGTATACTTTTAGACTCGGTAGAGTCACACATAGCTACGTGATTTCTCATTGTTTCCTTTGTCAACCCTGCTTATGTTTCCTAGATGTGGCTTTTAGTCTTGAATCCATAGGGATTCAAGAGTAAAAGCCAAAGCAAAGGCAAAGCATAGGCTTTGTGAGCAGTAGGAACACATGAAACATTGTTATTATTATTCTTATTTATACTACGCTTTGTAATGGAACTGCTAATAAAACATGTTTCGATGATGCTTCGATATTATTCTCCATTGAATTTAATTGAAATTTTCCTGTTTCTTTTTCAATGTATTTATATTAAAAAAGAAACTGTCGAAATGCGTGTTGGCCTACGCACAATTAAGGGTTCCATATTTAAGTAATCCCAATTACATCTATCATAAATGGCCATTTTTTGTGTTGATTTAATTTTTTTTGGAGCTTCAGTGGGCATACCATAAATATTTGATATTATTTTCAATTTATACATTTCCAGGCTTTCCTGAAAAAAGGGTCCTAACAGGGGCAGACGGGTAAAGGAATGATCTTATAAAAGTTCCAACTTTCCGTTCCTTCTGAGTTATTAAACTCAAAAAACAGTAAAACAGTAAAAGCTTTCAATTAAACTCTCAGAAGCGTGAATTATTAATGTTCAATGCATATTATATTCATATCCACGTGAAATTAAGGCCGTCGTAATGTTAATAATTGTATGCAAATAAATTCACATTTAGCTAGGAGATGCGTACCTATGTCAACATTGAGACGTGGGTCGTCTTTGGACGCGTATTAGTAAGCTACAAAATGGATTAAGTACCCCCACGGGAGGGCTTTAATTAATAAGAAATTATAATATGCACACGTAGAAAATTTTCATTTAATTTGCCTCTTTTATACATACATTATTTTAGGCAAATTGAAGAATCTAGCTTGGACGAAGTTTACCAAATGCTGCCCGCATTTGGTAAACTTCGTCGGGTATTTTCGTCACCCATACCCCAATATTTGAAGACTAAAATCTTCTACCAGAGCGTCCTACCCATCATGACTTACGGAGTCGAGACGTGGACACTAACGGTCAGACTAGTACATAAGTTTAAATCCGCTCAGCGAGCTATGGTGCGGGCTATTTTGGGCGCCTCTCTGAAGGACCGCATCAGAAATGAGGTGATCTGACAGAGGACCAGAGTCACCGACATAGCTGAAAGGATTAGCAAGCTGAAGTGGCAATGGTTACATATGCCACAGGACCGACAACCGTTGGGGTAAACGAGTCCTCGAGTGGAGACCGCGTCTCGGCAAACGTAGCGTAGGACGCCCTTGGGAGAGATAGAGCGACGACATCAAAAGGTGGCTAGTAGTGGCTGGCGGAGAACTGCTCAGGATCGAGCTGGTTGGCGTTCCATGAAGGAGGCCTATGTCTAGCAGTGGACGAGTAGAGGCTGACGATGATGATGATGATGATACATACGTCAAAAAAGTCTAAGCAATACGTACTATGTATTTCAAAATATTAATCAATTATTATAACACTTCTTACCATTTCCCCAATTCCCTTGTTTACAAACTAAACTAATTTTAAGTTAAGTGCATCTTTTTCTTTCCATATCATTAAGAAAATGATAGAAGATAACATTTTAGTTTAATCCTGTCAAATTAAGATATTTCATAGACATTTTTTTTTTTTGGTTCGTTTCTTTCCGTTCCACTGAACGGAAAAGGCAAAGGCATAGTACGCCATACAGCCTAGTCTTTAGTAAATTTCTTCTTGAATAGTTTTCTATCCTAACTTATCCTAACTTATCCTAGCTTAACCTAACTCCTTTAGTTTCCCGCGCGTGGCCGATTAGGAGGGGTTTAGCGTAAAGACATGATGTGGCCACTATGCAGATTGCCGGATATTGAGATGCCGGATTTTTTATTTTACTGTTCTTTATGAATTATTCACTGAATGCACTTTTTACTACATAAATCACGCGTTTTTATTTAGTAAACAACAATATAAATAATTTTAAAAGTCCAATGAAAAATGAGCGTGACACTCATCTTGACATTCCCGCCAAAAAAAACTAACATTTTAGTTTAATCCTGTCAAATTAAGATATTTCATAGACATCTTTTTTCTTTTTTTGGTTCGTTTCTTTCCGTTCTACTGAACGGAAAATGCAAAGGCATAGTACGCCATACAGCCTAGTCTTTAGTAATTTTTTTCTTGAATAGTTTTCTATCCTAACTTATCCTAATTTATCCTAGCTTAACCTAACTCCTTTGGTTTCCCGCGCGTGGCCGTTTAGGAGGGGTTTAGCGTAAAAACATGATGTGGCCACTATGCAGATTGCCGGATATTGAGATGCCGGATTTTTTATTTTACTGTTCTTTATGAATTATTCACTGAATGCACTTTTTACTACATAAATCACGCGTTTTTATTTAGTAAAAAACACTATAAATAATTTTAAAAGTCCAATGAAAAATGAGCGTGACACTCATCTTGACATTCCCGCCAAAACCCCTTTCATAGACAGTTTAGACGCGATTAAAAACACAGTGACCAAAAATATATCAATTTACGTCAGGAGCGGACTAATTTGACAGGTCTAAACTGACATTTCATAAATGAATAATATATTAAATATACCTACTACAAATACTTAAAAATTACTAAAAGAAAGACTGCTTATTCCAATTCATTTTCGATTTTTTAAACTAGCAGTGTATCGTTATCTTTTTTCTTTGTGGATAAAAATCAATGCTATGTAAAGATGACAGCATATCGAGTTACTACAACCTGTCAAATTGTTTTCTTAGACTTTCAACTTTATCGCTTAAGCATCAAGGCTCAAGGTTGATTTGGAATATTTGACAGTTCTGCGTAGATTGACCTGCTGTCTTCCGTACAACGCACAGGGTATTACTCTTACATTTTTTTTAATAATTATAAACTAGTGCTTAACTGCAATCCCGCCTGATGGTAAGCAGTAATGCAATCGTTGATGGTAAAGCGCGCCAGTTTATTAAGCCTATTCACTTAAAAAACTTAGTGAATAGGAAGGAAGACTACAGTTGAGCGAGGTGATGCAATATTAAACCCGACAACACGACCAACGATGCTGCGTCAGAGGGAGATTGATCTGGAGACCCTCCACGACCAAACTCCCAACATAACAACATTTGGCGCATCGTACCCGGCAGACATCGCAACACAACTGCTCAGTCCCGTCTTCCGTACGGCTTCACCAGATATCATGCCGGAAAACAACGAATCGCTTGGCGACAAGACTTTGTCTGGTGGGTGGTAACTTCTGCCGGCAGCCGATGTTATGGCCTACCGCCGAGAATTATTAATCATAATAATTAGAATTATTAATAATAGAATTATTAATAATAATAATTAATCATATTAATATGAACAGGAGTTTTACTAAAACCACCTCCGACGAGACAATGCCGGAATAACTACATTGTTAGAAACATTTACTTACATTTCGCTAACTAATTTAACTAACTACTTCAGAATATAATGAGCTAAGCGTGAGTTCAAAGTTTGTTCTCATTTACAAGCACATAGTTAACATTGGACGTTACGAGGTATTTTGTATGACGTGCCAGAACTACGTTAGAAACTCGAAATAGAGAACAAAAAGTCATGTTTTGTATTTATTTCAGTAAAGTTTTGAATACAAATGTAAAAACACATATGTATGCTATTATAATGCCACTGTGCAAACTCTATTAAACCAGCTGATAGGATAGTTTTTCTAGTATTGTTCACATTCCGCTTGTTTGTGTAATTAACGAGTTAAGTAATTTTAACTTTAAAATCTTATTGAGTTATAAAAGTATAACAATTATGAATGGTCTAAAGTGAAAAACACTGCATACTATTTTTTAGATCGAGATAAAGCCGACGCAAAATTCCACCACTGGGGAGTTCAGAATCATGTACTGTATCCATGGTACTCGTTTGTGCGTCGATGTCAGATACAGCCTTTACACTGTAAATACTCAGCAGCAGTGGCCTAGTGATATCGGCTGCGATTTAAAAAATTTAGTCGTCGGTTCGAACCATATCAGGCACTTGTGTAAATGATTTCAGCACAGCTGCTCTCAAAACGGCAAAAGAAAACACCGTGAGAAAAGAGAGAGGTGTAAACTTCGAAGACATGTGACACATACTATTACGTTTTTTTTTGGAGTTTACTCCTTATGAATCGATTTTCATATATAAGGCGCCCGGTATGAGAAAATTCCGTGGGGTAAAACCTACTAACGAGTAACGAATTTTAAGCGTTACTATTTTAGTGCGCACCTTAGGTGCGCAACTTTCTAATCTAAAAAAGTGGCATAATTATCTTTTTACAACTATATTTTGTTAGTTATTAAGATAATGTTATATTTAAAAAAAAATAATTATAATAATTTTAAAAAAATGTTTATAAAAAAAAAAAATATTATCAACTTTCTTAAAATTGGTTAAAATTTTCATAAATATGCATTTATATTTTTTTTAATTTTTATCATTTATTTTATAAATAATTTTTAAAATAATAATAATAATATTTTTTTTTATTATTTTCTTTAATTTTTTTTTTAATATATTTTTTTTATTTTTTTTTTCTCGTACTTAAGGAGTAAACTCCAGTCGTGCGTCGGAGCTGACACACACACTTTTTTTTGCTTTTAGTACGTTTCACGATGTTTGTAACTTGTCATGTCACGACGTTTTCCTTCGTCGTTTTGATTGCAGTAGAGTGCCTGCCGACCCGGCGAATTTCAACTCATAAGTCGCAATCGCTTCAGCAGATCTACCACTGTTTAAGAATAAAGTATAAATTCAAATGATATTAAATTAGCTTTCCGCCCGCGGCTTCGCCCGCGTGGAGTTCGGTTATATCGCGCTTTTTAGATTTCCCTCAGGAACATCAATTTTTTCCGGGATAAAAGATAGCCTATGTTCTTTCTCAAGGTCTAAAGATTGTCTGTGCCAAATTTCATCAAAATCGGTTGAGAGGTTTAAGCGGGAAAGCGTAACAGACAGGCAGACAGACAGACAGAGTTACTTTCGCATTTATAATATTAGTATGGACTAGCTGTACCCCGCGGTTTCACACGCGTAAGCTTCTAGCCGAATGAGCTCAGTTGATATAAAATAAGCGCCTGTTAAATCTAATGGGAGCAAAATGTAGTACGTCCGCGTTTGCTCCCGTTTCCGCAACATTTTTTGTTCCTGCTCTGCTCCTGTTGGTCATAGCGGGATGTTTTATAGCCTATGTCCTTTCTCCGGCTCTAGACTATCTGTGTACCAAATTTCATTACAATCGGTTCAGTAGTTTTGGCGTGAAAGCCGGACAGACAAACAGACAGAGATACTTTCGCATTTATAATATTAGTATGGATAGTATGGATTTAACAAAAAATATTTATTAACAGGATTTTCATTCTCTTTGAATTTTTTAGGAATATTCTACTAATCATCAATCACAAGCCAGAAAAGAATGTTAAAATCAAAGAAATAACTACCTAAGTACACACATCAAAAGTGTCTAGGGATCAAGCATTTTTATGCGGATTTCTTGAGATTGAGATGTGGCTTTGTAATAAATTTATGATTTTATAAATTTATATGGATCCTTTTTGGTGCATTTCATAATTTGAATCAAGAACTGTGAATCAAATTCGAGTAAAAGATGAAAATCAGCTGTCAATATTTTCCCTATAAAAACATACAACGCATTGAAGACATTATTAGTGCTACTGTTTCCCTACTACTGATTAAAACCAACGTTATTATGGAGCAGCGACGTCATTTAAGCAGGGAAGAAATGCTCAGAGCCGTGGGAATGATAGAAGCTGGTTCCCGGCAACGTACTGTGGCTTTAGCTCTGAATACAAGTCAGAGTGTTATCAGTCGACTTTGGACACGTTACCGAAGCACTGGTACCGTGGCTGAGCGCCATGGAGGACGGTATCGCTGCACCACACGGAGACAAGACCGATACATTGAAATCTTAACTCGAAGAGCTCCAACAATAACCGCCATGATGTTAGCCGTGAGGCTTCATCACTCTTCAGGGAACTTAATTAGCGACCAAACAGTCAGAAACCGCTTGCATGAAGTGAACCTTCATTCCCAAAGACCGCTACGGGTACCACCTATAGCAATGCACAATCGTAGGATTCGATATCAATGGGCTCTTGAACACAGAAATTGGGCAGAAGAACAATGGCGTTTCGTGTGCTTTTCTGATGAGTCTCGTTTTGGTATGAGACCGGATACAAGACGTATACGACACTGGAGAACCCCTGGGCGCCAACAGCGATTAAAATCCTGCCAGGAAGTCCATCCTTATAGTGGTGGAACCATCATGGTATGGGCGGGTATTTGGATCGGCGGAAGAACTGAGGTGATTTGGATCAGAGGCAACCTCAACGCTCAAATTTATGCTGAAACGATTGTATCAGACGTCATCGTTCCTCTACAAGTGCAAATCGGTCCCTTATTTCAGTTAATGCATGATAATGCACGACCGCACACCGCAAGAGTTGTAAGACAGACTCTCGCCGCAGCTAACATCAATGTCCTGCCTTGGCCTGCTCAGTCGCCAGACTTGAACCCGATTGAGCATGCATGGGATATGCTACAGAGAAGAGCTCTGCCGAATATGGAGGGTATCCAGTCGCAAGAAGACCTTTTTTTGTTGTTGCAACGAACATGGGCAGCCATTCCACAGCGTGATTTGGATGAACTCATTTTGAGTATGCCAAACCGATGTTCTTGTGTTGTTAGTGTTCGCGGTAGAAACACGGATTATTAATTGTTTAAGTTACCCAATAAAATTTTAGAGAAAACTGTTATTTCAGTCTTTTTTTTCGAACTTTTGTGTTAGTGGTTCAAATGTCAAATATCCCTTTATTAGGAAAATGGCAAATTTCTTTATTAATGCAAAGGTGACTTGATTTATCGTTACTGTGACAAACGAAAACACTTTATTTGATGAATCCTTAAAGAAAATTTTAATTAATATCAATCAGGAGAAAAGTTATTGCAAAAATATATGTTGATCCCTAGACACTTTTGATGTGTGTATATAAAGTACCTGCAACTCAAACACATGACCAAATAAAGTACATAACTACAACCAGCTTAAGTTAACAAACTTTCGCCAAAAGGCATTAACATTCGCTTGTGAGCAGATATCAGTACTGCATTCAAATGATGATATTCAAAACGTTAGGAATACGTCCAGCATGGAACTAACCCTCTCATCCTGCAAACTGACCTGCTCCTAACTGGATTATTTGGAGAGGATGACGATATGCCTTGCTGGATGTGACAAGGCAAAGGAACTAAAATGCTTTTCTTTGAACTGTCAGCAAAGGCAAAGATTTTGAATCTATTTTTTTTTTTCTGCAAGACATGATTGCATGGTGGTTTTAAAACAAAGTCTTGTTGGATTGTAATAATTACCAGTCATTATCTATTACGTGATTAACTAGTAACTTCTTTACGTTTAATTATTTTAAGAAAAAGAAGAAAATTGTGATGTGAAAGATTGTCATTTTATTTTGGGTGAATCGTCTTCACATAAAATAATAATAATAGCAATATCTGCAACCGCCACATGCAAACAATGCGTTAAATTGACGTTACAAGAATTCTACATCTCACAATTAGAGTTTATCGTGCAATTAGCATACACACAACTTCTCAACATCAACCTTTGGGCAAGTACCCGCCAGACATAACACCCATCTGGTCGGAGGATCCTCCCTTTTCTATGAAGAATGAGTGAACTTTACCGCCTGTTCTTCATACCTCCACACATATGATGTTTTAAATCATTTTTAAAAGAGTATCCGTGTAGTTTATTATCCATTTTTCTCATACGAAACTAAATTTTGGAAGGGGCGACAAAATTTATTTTTTCATTTTTTTTTTTTTTTTTTTTTAATAATTATAAACTAGTGCTTGACTGCAATCCCGCCTGATGGTAAGCAGTGATGCAATCGTTGAGTATAAAGCGCACTAGTTTATTAAGCCTATTCACTTAAAAAACTTAGGAATAGGAAGGATGACGGCAGTTGAGCGAGGTGATGCAATGTTAAACCCAAGACCAACACGATCAAACGATGCTGCGCTAGAGGGAGATTGATCTGGAGACTCTCCACGACCAAATTCCCGAGACAACAACATTTGGCGCATCGTACCCGCCACACATCGCAACAAAACTGCTCAAACCCGTCCTCCGTACGGCTTCACTAGACATCATGCCGGAACACGACGAATCGCTTGGCGGCAAGACTTTGTCTGGTGGGTGGTAACTTCCGCCGGCAGCCGATGTTATGGCCTACCACCGAGAGAACCCGAGAAACCGAGAGAATTTGATAGTCAATAATGCCTTTTTTAGTCTATTTGAAATAAATGATTTGACTTTTTAGGTTGCAAATGTATAACTTTGTTTTAAATAATTTTGTCGAGATTTTCTTTGTATAGAGCTACATACACATAGAAAAGAGAGCAATATAGTAATACAGAAATACTAATCATTGTCTTAGGAATAATTGAAAAAAAACCCAGACCCAATAATAAATAGTAACAAATAATGAGATAATAATTTTGAATAAAATGAATAGGAAGGAAGACGGCAGTAGAGCGAGGTGATGCAATGTCCACCAACACAGCCAACGATGCTACGGCAGAGGGAGAATTGATATGGAGAGAACAACATTTGGCGCATTGCATCCGGCACACATCGCCGCCATTTTGTTAGTAGATTACGAAACTTGTTAAGATCGATCATTATGAGATCACTGAGCGACCATTCTGACACTATTGCACTAGCAGACTAGGCCCTCTGAACCTTGTTCCATTGCCGTTTTCAGTACAACTGTACATCCACGTAAAAGCAAAGACATCGTATGTCGCAGCACACTCATTCAATAATCTGATTCAATTCCGAGTGAAGGTACAGTTTCATGGGTCCCAGCGTCTTATTTAATATTCCTCTCTTGTGTTCGCTCGTCTATGAACTGGGTACTTTTGGTAAATAATAAATATAGTAACATACGTGAAACATTTTACCTGTGATTATTTTTGTTTATATCAATATTGGGTTACTATTGAGGTTACACGTGGATGCCAATATAATGTTTTCTGCTAGAGAGAAAATGTTGATTTTTTCCTAGAATATTTTACCTATTTATATTGAGATTTTATTTGTTTTAAATCGAAGTTATTTCAAGTTAAATATTTATAACAGTTTTCTTTTCATAGCAGTTTAGTTCAGAGTGAATAGAATTATTTATATTTAAAAAATATTAGAAGTTGTAGCATAAACTGAAATTTATTGTGTAGGAATTCTTCTTCTTCAGCCTATAGATGTCCACTGCTGGACAAAGGCCACCCTCAAGGCTTTCCACGCTGACCGGTCTTGTGCTGCCCGCATCCATCGGCTTCCCTCGACCAGGTAATCGATCCACCTTGTTGGGGGCCTCCCTACGCTGTGTAGGAATTAAAATGTTATTTTTCCATGCTCACATTTGTGTACTATTTTGGCAACTGTGGTTGGAGTATATGTAGATAAACTTATGTTTGTCTCAAGCGCATCCATTACAAGGTACGAGCCGAGTGAGGGGCAGTCGTCACCTGAATGTTAACCCGTAAGCACGTCGAGGGGCGTAGCCGAGCCAAATACCAGCTTATTGGGTAGCTACATGTCGCAATAATATTTTAGATATATTTATTTTTTTACAAACTGATTGTAGTTATAAACTAGTGCTAGACCGCAATCCCGCCTGATGGTAAGCAGTGATGCAATCGTTGATGGTAAAGCGCGCTAGTTTATTTTATATTACAAGCCTTGAAGACACTCAAATTGCAGCCCGACGGAAGCACCGCCGCTGGCAAAATTCCAGTCCCTCGATGTACGCGGTATGAAACAGAAGGCGAAACGCTTCGTCCGGATCGTAGTGGTGTTGACAACGTAATTGTGGTAACTCGCCGTACGACGAGTCGGAAGGACTATTTTGTAAATGTCTCTAGTTTTCTATGGTAAGATCTTTGTTTTTTTTAAATTTGTTGGTAGTTGACAGGTTAATGTTGATTTAATATCACGAACCGAACACAAACAACACATGACATCACATATGGCTTTACATGGCATAATGAGATGTTTTAATAAAATACTCGTTCGATATTGAATTTCGTGAGATACCCTAACGTTTTCGACTCACCTTTGAAGTCGTCACATGTAATTCACTCTCACAGAGATTGCCAACACTATTATTATACAGAGTGGAGCTGATAATACGACAATGAATGAAAACACGAATAATGCTGGTTCCTAAGAGTAATCCTAAACCATAGAAAAAAAAAACCTAGCATCAAAAATAAAAAAATGAAAATTTCAAACAAACTAAATCGCATAAAACTGCAAACGGAATAGAACATCCCTTAAAAATATTGGTTTACTGACCTCCGATCGGCGACAGCGCGATCCTGTATCGACTTGCTTTTTTCGCGCCATTATTATTAAAGTATGGTATCGCAGGATGCGGCGATCATTAACCTGTAAGCTCTTCCTTAACAACATGTACATCATGTAGGGAATGTGAAAAATGAAAAATTACTTCCTATAACTAAAGTAATGGACACATTTATATGATTTTTTATGAGTAGACTGAGAATGTGTTGAGGTACACGATGTTTAATTTATTGTCGTATTGTCAGCACCACTCTGTATAGGCACAAGTCTAAATCCTGTTACGAAGCTGTTGGTTGACAAAGAACGGAAAAACCTAGCATCAAATAAAAAAAATAAAATTTCAAACAAACTAAATCGCATAAAACTGCAAACGGAATAGAACATCCCTTAAAAATATTGGTTTACTGACCTCCGATCGGCGACAGCGCGATCCTGTATCGACTTGCTTTTTTCGCGCCATTATTATTAAAGTATGGTACCGCAGGATGCGGCGATCATTAACCTGTAAGCTCTTCCTTAACAACATGTACATCATGTAGGGAATGTGAAAAATGAAAAATTACTTCCTATAACTAAAGTAATGGACACATTTATATGATTTTTTATGAGTAGACTGAGAATGTGTTGAGGTACACGATGTTTAATTTATTGTCGTATTGTCAGCACCACTCTGTATAGGCACAAGTCTAAATCCTGTTACGAAGCTGTTGGTTGACAAAGGACGGAACCATTTTGCTCAAAATCAAAAGCCTAAATTCGGTTCACAAACAATCGATACAGGTATTAATTTGTCAGTCTGTGAGCACAATCTAACGATAAACAAGCATCCTTTAGCCATATTCTGTAGTTTAGAACAGAGAAGGGATGAACATTGATTACTATGCTATCTTGTGCATATCCACATACGTACTACGCTTTATACGTGGGCTACATTAGCGGGCGAAGATTCGTATCGCGTTGGCGCGCAAAATAACCACTGTCGGAGATAGGTACACGATGTTCTTGTCTACATTGGCGGGCGAAGTTTCAGAAAGCGGCCTACGGCGAATATTCGTTGTTTAGTTGTGCGGCCGAGACAATGGTGGAAGCAGTGGCTTTGCATTATATGTCAGTAAGTCATTATTTATTTCATGTGTACAAAACGAAAAAAAATTCAAAAAGAACGTCAGTCCCTCTTTAAAGTCTGGACGACAGTGAAGTGACGTAGGTGTGGTCACTCAAGTTCTTTGAAGCACGCCACTTTACCGATAGTGCCACGATGCTACATCGTCTGCGCATGATTACATTGCGTTGCAACGATGTATACGGCCACATACATCGCCGTAGTCCGAATATTCGCCATAGCCCGCTAATGTAGCCCCAGCATTACAGCAACGTTACGCAAGTCCTGCATCGCGCAAGTATTTTTTATTGCGTGACTAGCACATAATTTATAAGTCGTGGTGGCCTAGTGGTTAAAACACCCACCTCTCAAGTATGAGTGTGCGGGTCCTATTTCAGGTCAGGCAAGTACCAGTGTAACTTTTCTAAGTTATATCTACTTTCTAAGTTCTGAGCAAGCGTGGTGATTACGCTCAATCCTTCTCTGTATAAGAGGAGACCTGTGCCCAGCAGTAACATTGCTATAAGGATATTATATGCGTTCAAACGACATCGGCAGAGAGGCGCTGTTAGCAATCAAGTGGTTTTTTTTTCATCTTTTATACCACCTATTTTTTATTTTATACCTATAATTACTGCAGTCTTATTTTTATTCACAAGCCAGCCAGGCCAACCAGGAGAGTACGCGGGAATTGCATGATCTAATTCCCCCTTCTCCGTTCCATCATTGGACGACCCATCGTACGGCGAGTTTCCACCCTTAGGCGTCGTCCTAATTGGCAAAGATCGCACACATACATATACGCACGCATACAGATTTCATCAGAGTATCCATGCGTACGATCGTTATTAAGCATTTCATATGCTCGCACGATTAGTTGCGAGGTTCAAATTAATGAAATCTGTACTGCTCTGTAACTCATGTTCGTGACGATCGTGCGATCTTTGTCAATTAGTACGATGCCTTACGTTGTCGATACCACAACGATCCGAACGAAGCGTTTCGTCTCTTCTTTTATACCGCTTACAGCGAGGGACATTTTTTTTTTTTTGCCAGCGGCGGTGTTTCCCTCGGAATATAATTTAAGTGTCTTCAAGGCTAGAGTGAATAGGCTCTTAATAAACTAGCGCGCTTTACCATCAACGTTTGCATCACTGCTTACCGTCATGCGGGATTGCGATCAAGTTTAGAAATTATATTAAAAAAAAAGAACCAAAGCAATATACACAATACAAAAACAGCAATATATACAGGATACAAGAATAGGCCTTCAATGTCAAAATATTTTCTCACCTTAATATAAAATAATAATAGGTACGTTCTGTTAGTTAAGAGCACAGTAAATGAGCACATTGGCATTGCTCGCTGTTTGCCGCTAATGGTCTAGAAAGGACGTGACGAGGCCAGCGGGCGAATTAAGGAGAAAAATGTCAAATATATATAGTGGCTGAGAATCTTCTTAAAAGGTATACTTTGGTGCACTTATTTTAATGGATTCTAAGCGCACAATGAGTATAAAAACTCGGTTAGATTTTTTCGTGTGTTTACTTATAATTTATGATCATTTCAGCGGTAAACGTTTGCCCGAAACACGGGTTTAAATGAACCTAGTTTCGGTGGTCCCAACATTAGATTTAGAACGTAATTTTCTCGCATTGTAGGTATAATGTATTAGTCTAAATTAAGTTAACTTTTTTATTGTTTTTATTACTAAACAAAGTCATTTTATACATTCTATGTGATCTATCTATGATAGAAATATAAAGTGTTAACAAAAGATGGAAATATCATCATCATCAAACTTTTTATCGTCCCACTGCTGGGCGCAGGTCTCCTCTCATACACAGAATGATAGAAGATGGAAATATGTTTTTAAGAAATTTTATTTTATTTATTTACACTTAAGGTTGAATTACCAATCGGTAAATATTGTATTCGTGAAATAAGACCCATGTCTGACCATGAAGAAACGTCGAATATTCAAAATTATTCCTCTGATAAAATTAAGAGCTGTCGTTGGAAATATAAGGCCCTAAATGAAGTACCTTACTTACCTTATTAAATTAGATTGTTAAGCTAAAGGTCAAAGGTAAGGCAGCTTCTAATATCTAAAAGTACTATAGCCAAATTCGATAAAGAATAGAGGTAAACAAACCGTTGCTAGGCATCGAGTATTTACGCCTAAAAGACGGAATGATGTTAGCAACCTTTTCTAGATAGATGATTTTCATAAAAGTAATAACCCCACTTCCTACTAATGTAAACAGTTTATTTATGTTTAGATATTTATCATTTGCAAAGACCGCTTAACCAATTTGAATGAAATATGACACACATGTAAGCTAATTTCCTAATAGGTTAAATTTTTTAATACTTTATGTTATACTTAGTCCATAGTTGCAAGTATTACAATGCATGTGTTATGCAGTTGATTTGAAAGTAACTAAAATACGCATAATTATATTGTAAAATTCCTCAACTCTATTCATTGGTTGAATTCCACAAAATGTGTTTACATACCTGGATTTCATCCATCTTTCTTTTTTTGTAGGTCTATCATGTAAAATTAATGTCGACTTTTTAATGTTTTTTCAAAATACCATGTTATTTATTATGCATGTTATTTTAGTAATTCTATTGAAATATGCTGCAATAGGAATTGCTGATAAATAGTTAGCATGTAAAAGTCGGTAATCATGTAAATAACGACTAACTTTTACGACGAATAAAGACTGGTAAAGAGGACCCCAGACTCCAAAGCTGATAAGCTGCGGATGCGACTGGGATTAACGCTGGGATGATGATGATGAATCATGTAAATAACAGGAGATTTGTAAAACGTGAGTTGTGATAACCCTAAATTGGTTTGTTTACCTCTATTCTTTATGGAGTTTGGCGTTGGTATAGAGCGGTGTGTACAACACCACATGCGTACTCTTGACGCCTCATATTGACGTCACGCAAATCTTGTATCGCACAAACAGAGTTTAGCGCGCAACTAGCACACATACAAACGTCTGACATTAGTCGTTGGATAATTGCCCGCCAAACACAACACAGCCGGAGGAGCCTCTCTTTTCTATGGAGGATGTGTGAAGAGTATACCCCGTTGCTCATACTTCTATTCATTCACACAAACGTTTAAATTTATTAGTACAAAACTAAGCTTAAAAACGACATTTTCTTTTCACATTTTGAAATGAAAAATTGTTTACGGATAATTAGCTCCTTTGTTGGATGGCGAAAAAAGCATCGAACTCGTGCGAGTGTGACCGATCCGACACCATAATCGTTTTATTTTTGTTTTTTACTTTTTGTGTATTGTGTATTTTTTACAGATTTCAGTTTACGGGTCTGTCGCTAAGTCTCACAACTACATTTTTTTTTTATACGTTACCCCATACTATGAATTTCTCCTGCAGCATGTTTGTGTTTACAAACGTTTAATAAACTCACGCAAACAGCCTTGGCAGCCTCCGTGGCGTAGCGGTAGCGGACGCGGCCGCTGCGCAGGGTGGCGCGGGTTCGATCCCCGCACAGTGCATGTATTTGTATGCATGAATATGAATATTTGCACTGGTCTGGTCGTGCCTCGGAAAGCACGTTAAGCCGTTGGTCCCGGTTGCCATACGAACATCTAGTGGCAGTCGTTACGGGTTGTTGGAGCCCTCAAAAGTCCAACAATTGGTCTAACTGCAATGCTTTGATGTCGCCTTCGGGTTGTGGAGGTCAGACGGCAGTTGCTTCACGGAAAATGTCAAAGTTTAGCCATATCAGCAGTTGGACTGGTAAAGTGGACCCCAGACTCCAAAGCTGAAAAGGCTTCGGATGCGACTGGGATTAACGCTGGGATGATGATGAATAAACTCACGCACACAAACAGCCAGACCGGAAATAACTACCTGTAGTCCACACAAATATTTGTACCGTTCGGCTATCGAACCTGATCGACATGTAGTACAGCAGCTAACTAATTAGTTTCTAACTAATTCGTGGGGCAGTAACATCATCATCATCAACCTTTTATCGTCCCACTGCTGGGCACAGGTCTCCTCTCACACAGAGAAGGATTGAGCGTATTCACCACGCGTACTCAATGCGAGTTGGCGATTTCAGACTTAAAGTCCAGGTTTCCATAAGTTGTTTTCCTTCACCTTGTAATTAGTCATTGGTGTCCAAGACATACTTAGAAAGTACATATAACTTTAGAACAGTAACATTGGTACTTGCCTGACCTGCAGTAACATGGCTTCTAATTAATTCATAATGTACTTAAACACTTCCTAAACTAATTCTAATAAACCCAGGTTTATTATAGCAGCTGTAAAGATAACTAAGCTATGATGACAGCAACGGATATATTTTGTACCACAATATAATTGTTGGGTCCGTTTATAGTGGATATTCCGACATTTAACCCGAAAAGGTAAGGAGCCGTGAAATATGTCTTCACAGGTATACCGAGGGTCTGTCGTATACAATTATATTACTTGCATTACGTTACACATAAATTTTGTATAACATTATTCGTTCACACATCACTGATCAAAAAATATCTCTAACATCTGAAAATATTTCGGTATTTATGTGAAGGATATAAAACATATTGGAAATAAACGAAATCATTATTGTAAGAAAACTCATAAGAAAAATCAAGGTCGCACAGAGAGCTATGGAGAGGGCTATGCTAGGTGTTTCTCTACGTGATCGAATTAGGAATGAGGAGATCCGTAGAAGAACTAAAGTCGCTGACATAGCCCAGCGGATTAGCTTTTTGAAGTGGCAATGGGCGGGGCACATAGCTCGTAGAGCTGACGGCCAATGGGGCAGAAAGGCTCTTGAATGGCGACCTCGTACCGGCAAGCGCAGCGTCGGACGCCCACCGACTAGGTGGTCGGATGATCGAACCAGAATCGTAGGGAAGCGCTGGATGCAGCCCGCGTCCAGCCGTTCTTTTTAGAAATCCTTGGGGGAGGCCATTAGACTTGGGGGGGGCTATTAGAGCTTGCTAGTCTCATTTGATAGGCTTTATCGGTCTTTGAAGTAGTTTCTTGTGTCTTAGCAAAACTGTTTTGTTTGTTTGGAGGTATAAGGAACCCGGTGTTAAGGTCTCTCATCTTCCATAGAAATGGGAGGATCCTCCAACCAGACAGGTCTTGGGTCTGGCGGGCACTTGCCCACTGTTGATGTTGGGACGTTTTGTGTATGCTAGTGGCAAGGTAAACTTTGCTACCGAGATTTAGAATCAATTTGATGTCAGTTTGTATGTTTTGTATGCCACCGCTACAGTATGAAAGATGTCATTATGAATAATTTAAAATGAATTAAATAAACGACTCCTCACTTGACTATAGGGCCGGCCATTAACAATACAACTTGGCAATGTTGCCAGCCTTTTGGGCATGTTTAATATTGACCGCGATGCGCATATGATTCTTGATGATTATTGATCATTTTATCTGATCTTGTTAAATGGTGTAAATATTTCACTTGTAAATAGATAGCAGGTACGAATAATCTTCTTTTTTTATAAATTACTAGCTGACCCGGCGAACTTCGTTCCGCCCTAAAGGCAATATCACATGAGTACTTTTTAAATCAGGATAATTTTAAATAAATAACTATTATTATTCAATGATTCTTTATTTGGGAGCACAATCCTGGCGGTTCTCCGGAAATCTTTAATGTACTACAATACTCGCAAACAACATCCATTGGCCCAATGCGAACGTCATTGCGCTATATTATATGCGTATTGAAACGCTGCCCGATTCAAATCAGTATTTGATGAATTTCTTCTTGTGCTTCATAATGCTCTGGTGAGTGAGAAGCACGAAGTCGAGCCATACTAAGGCTGCGCTCTTCAAGTGCAATTTCTTGCTCTTCTTCATTTTTTTTTTTGTTAGGATGGGAAATCATCAAATGACTTCTTCCGCTCTGGGTGGAGCGGAAGGGCGTGTCAGACTTTTATTGACTAAAACCCACCCGTGTTACTTCACTTGCCTGTGCAACGGCCAGTGCCATGGTTTCTTTTTTAACCAACCCGCAACCCTGTGGAACAGTCCACGAGGACTATTCCACAGGGTTGCGGGTTAAGGTGTGCTGACATCTCTTTGAGGCGCGTGTGAAACACAACGCGCCGTCAACCCGGGCCTGGTTCTTACCAGAAGGCGAGCTGCCTATCGCTCGCCGCCCGCAAGCCCGCGCCTACGGTGGTCAGGAGTGCGATGTTGCAACCCGACCAGGGCGCTTCCTGCGGCGGTTTGAGGCGTGAGGGTAGTGGGATTTCCGCTCCCTCACGCGCTCCGCCTCCTCCTTTGCCAGCATCACTGCTTCACAGAAGGAGGTACAAGCTTGCCATGCACTATTGTTCCGGACTATGGCCTGGACCAGGGTCGGACGCGAGAGATGAGATCGCCGCCGATAGCCGCCACGAGGACACGGCTGTGCTCTACCCAAGCCGGGCAGACCTCCACCATATGCTCCACCGTGTCCTCAGGGCGATGCACACAGTGGTCACCTTGGCGTTTCCTCCCGCCTTATACGGAACAGGAACCTCCCGATTCAGCCGTGTCCGGTGAGGACCTACGTCAGTCGGAAAGTGAGGACGCCGTGGCGCCTCTCTAGCTACTCTTCAAAGAGGGGACTTACCGCCGCTATTGTGGCGTGTTCAGTGCTGGATTGCGACAATTACACTTTCCATGTCGCCATGAGGTCCCGCCGGAGATCTGTCCGCTGTACTGCGATTTTTCGCGGCAACGGAGTTATGCCTCCTCTCGTCACTCCCACATGTGTTCGAGGGATAGTGTTTCTCCACAATTTAATGGATGTTATTATACATATAAACGTTTCTTTTTAATTACTCTATCTATTAAAAGAAACCTTATCAAAATCTGTTTCGTAGCTTTAAAGATTTAATCATACAAAGGGATATAGGGAAAGAGAAGGTAACTTTGTTTTATAGTATGTAGTGAAGTGGTAAATAGCACAGCAATACAATATTAGAAATTTTGAAGTTGAAGTTTGCTTTGGGGCTTTTATTAAATAATTAAACCGGCAGAGAGTATTTATATTCCTTGCTTTAAATGAATGCATCAACATTCAACCGGTAAGATTTTTTTTTTAATATGCTGAGTAATGCAGCAGTGTGTTTGTACTATTTTTAACAAATGAACCGCTAACTGTATATTTTGACTGAGTTGTTTTGTTATTCCATGTCAGTTGCGTTTTGTTATACTATGTCTTATATCACGTCACACGGGAACGACGGGAACAACGGGAACGGGATAAAAAGTATCCTTTGTGATATGTCCTTCTCCCAGTTCTTATCTACCTCCCTACCAATTTTGAGCCATACTGGTTAAGCAGTTCTTGAGTTATAAATAGAGTAACTAACTCAACTTTCATTTATATACATAGACTTCATTCAAATCGGACCAGTCTTTAGGAGGAATTCAGTGACGTACACAGGTACAGCAGATTTAGGAATATACCCATGGAAAGCATTGTCATCTACATTTGTAACAAAGATATCATACCTCTCTCTACCCCTAGAGCTCTTGTTTCAGTCTCCTAAGGTTAAATAAAAATCTTAAATATTTGTTTATTTCTAATTATTTGTTTCTCTTTTAGTTCATAAGTACAATTGTAGTAAATAAAAAAAATTAAATATTTTTGTTTATTTTTTCCCCTTTTAGTTCTTATAAAGAAAATTGTACAATTTTCTTTTTAAGTAATTACAAAAATTAAAAAAAAAAAAAACTATAAACTTGTCTAAAACAAAAAAAAGACTTGTGATTGCCCGGGATTGAACCGAGGAACACCAGCCATCGCGAGTAGACCATACCACTATCCACTACGCCACAGGGGCTATGTCAAGCCGGCGAAATTAGCGCCCATATTATGCGGGAAATATTGCGAAAGAGAAAACTCGAAAACATGCGCTTACCCAGAGATAAGACCCATCTAGATCGATTTCTCGTCCCCGAAAACCCCCACATATCAAATTTCAGCGAAATCGTTGGGGCCGTTTCCGAGATCACATGCTTTTTCAAGCAATCAGCGCCATCTGTCGGGCTGATTTGTGAATCTAAACCATTCAGGGCGCCACTTAAACGCATACCGAAAAAATCATTAAAATCGGTCAAGCCATTTAGGAGGAGTTCAATGACATACACACGTACAGCAGAATTATATATATAAAGATAAACCAGCGCTTGACACCAATTCCGCCTGATGGTAAGCAGTGACGCAATCGTTGATGGTAAAGCGCACTAGTTTATTAAGAGTCTATTCACTCTAACCTTGAAGACACTCAAATTGTTCCAGTCCCGCGATGTACGCGGTATAAAGGAGGAGGCGAAACACTTCCTCCGGATCGTAGTGGTCTTCTTCATCATCTCAGCGTTAATCTCAATCGAATCCGAAACTTTTTCAGCTTTGGAGTCTGGGGTCCGCTTTAACAGTCTAAGTGCTGATTTTGGCTAAACTTCGATATTTTCCGTGAAGCGACTGCCGTCTGACCTCCACAACCCGAAGACGACATCGAAGCATTGCAGTTAGACCAATTTTTGGACTTTTGAGGGCTCCAACAACCCGTAACGAAAGCCATTAGATGTTTGTATGGCAACCGAGACCAACGGCTTAACATGCTTTCCGAGGTACGACCAGACCAGTGCAAATATTCATATTCACGCACACAAATATTTTCACTGCGCGGAAATCGAACCCGCGCCTCCTTGCGTAGCGGCCGCGTTCGCTACCACTACGGCACGGAGGCTGTCATAGCAGGTACGAATAATATATATGTATATTGAACAGAAAAAATACACAATTGAATTGCTGACAAAGAGTAAGCCGTTCTTATCTACTGGGTCGAAAAATAATTCAGCCGTCCGCGTCCCATACACTTGGTTCTATTGTATGTAGTACCTATCCATTTGATAAATTTTCGCGATGATGACATTGGTCTCAAAAAAGTTGTTCTGTTTGATTCATTTAGTCTGTACCACATCTTTAAACTCAACTACAGCTTTTTGGTACACCTATTTTATAGGTATTATTGAGGAGTGCTACGACTTCGATGTAGGTAACAGTTTTTAAGGATTTAGATGTAAAGATAGAATAAGTGAATTATGTGCCGTTAAATTTAGATTTTATGTACTTAGGAATAACGTAACCTTAAGATTGAAATGTGACCGAATTAACCATTAATGGGTCCGATACTTGGTCGGGGGATACGTTTGGAACGCCTGAATATAGTTTGTTCAGAATAAACAACTGAATCGATTCCAAACATTTTTACACCATGTTACATTTTTTCTCAAGTATATTTAGAAAATGTTGCAGCGTGGTTACCTAACGCACAACTCAGCTGACGTTAGACCACAGTACCTACTAGGCGCGTGAGACAGGGCCATCCGATCATGGGCCCATGAAATCTAGCATATCTTTTTAAAATTGTATCCATACTAATATTATAAATGCGAAAGTAAGTCTGTCTGTCTGTCTGTCTGTCTGTCTGTTACGCTTTCCCGCTTAAACCTCTCAACCGATTTTGATGAAATTTGGCACAGACAATCTTTAGACCCTGAGAAAGAACATAGGCAGGTAGCCTATGTTCTTTATCCCGGAAAAATTTGATGCTCCCGAGGGAAATCTAAAAAGCGCGATATAACCGAACTCCACGCGGGCGAAGCCGCGGACGGAAAGCTAGTATGTATATAATTTTTCTACTTAAAAATACTGGACACGTGTTTCGTGTTACGCATACCTATACAAAAAATAAAGTTGTATATGGACCTGATGCAATGACGTCTCTTATCCGCCGGAAGCAGACCCAGCAACATCGCCTACACTGAATACACCACGTGCAGTACCTGCAAGACTTTTATTTCTTCTGGACCACCCCTCTGAATATCGTACACGTTCACTTTGTGACATAAAAGCTAACTTGGTACCAATAAGCCTAATGGAGTTGGAAAAAACCTGAACCACTGGTTCAGGAGTTACCGGTTACGTACGTATTTCTATTGATACATGTTAATAGTAGCTGTAACATAAATCAAAAATTATCTCGCATTCGAGTATATAAAACCAACGGGTATACGAGTATATCTCTATTTCTAGCGTGCACAGAGGTAATAAATTGCCTGTTTACCATTATATGGCAGATACGCTTCCAAGTTACCTACGAACTAGCAGATTGTTAATGTTATGATAGCCATTCATTTGGCTTTTGCACCTGAAGAAAACAATTTTGAATGTTCCTGAAAAAAAAAACAGTTTTTTTTTCTATGATGCCATGAAAGCCACAACGTAGCGTGAAAATAATGCTATAAATATTTTAATTCTTTTGTTAAACATTTATTTAGTGCTGAATGGCCTAATTTTGATGTCGATCAGGCTGATGGAAAACCATAGATGAGTTCTACGATGAAACAAACGTGAACAAAAGCTGCCAATTCCCTCTTGCTTTGAAGGCTATGCAGGCTTGCAGGAAGAGTTCCATATTTTGACAGGGCGCATAATACATGTGGAAGATCGCGCTGATCACGAGAGTTTGATCGGGATATTAACCAAGCGTGGATGGTATGTTTCAGTACGTCTGGTAGTACGGTTAATAAGGGCGACGGTTGGATCAAGTCGTAGAGCTCCTGCGTACACTTTCCGAACAAGTCCGAACAGTCTTTAGAAGCCTGATAGGCAAACACAATTACTTCAACAACGTCTTCTCGCCTTAACGCATTTTAGCTCTGCATTATTTATACAAAATTTACTTAACTACCTTTTAATTTTTCTTTGATTAATGGGACCCTGTTAAGCAGAAAAGATCCAATCCACACGAGCTGGTTATGCCAAATTAGTCTCCATGAATCTATATTCATGGTCATCTATGGTCTATACCATAGAGACTTATTTGGCATACTAGCTCATGTGGGTTGGATCTCCTCTGCTTAACAATGCAGCAGTTCAATTCTGTAAAAATCTAACCTTTAAAAAACTTATTTTAAATTACACCTCATATTCAGCACACTTCACCCACTAAGTGTGCTGAATATGAGGTGTAATGTAAAATAATGTAAACTCACTCCACCCAAGTTTTCAGTTCTAATCCCACGCGAAATCAGAAAATAAGTTCCTTGCATTATAATTGGAGGGACCAAATTGTTTAGCACCCAGTGTTTCCGCATATTAAATTAAAGGTCTGATTATGAGGACCAAGGTTTGGAAAAATTAAAGGTCTACTCATTTCACGAGATTTAATGTTAAGGGATGACATTATGGTAATGAAAATATATGAAAGGTACGAAAATTTACGAAAGGTTCAGTCGAACCCCTTTGTTTCCTAATAACATGCCATTCTTATAATCGCGTCAAATCCTTTCCGAGGTACTAATTTAATGAATTTTACTTGTCATAAAATTAGCCTGTTTTGGGTTAAGGGTAGAGGCATTAACTTCGTTGAATGGGCTTGTAAGAGGGCCGTAATGGTTAATAAACATGATTATGTAGTGTTCCCTGTGTTGCTTGCAACGGGCAGAAACTTTGTGACTTGCATTTTAATGGGCGGCGACTTTCTTGGTTGCGTTTAGTTGTTTATTTTGGCACAATGGAAATGTTGTTGTTTTTTCATTTTAGTGTACTGTTCCTCATTCCATGGTGTTTATTTGTGGTAAAGTACTTAAGTATTCAGGAGTTTACGTCAGTACGGTGTGGTTGTAACTTCGGGTACAAATGGGTTACCCAAAACGGCGAACAAGTCAGTTTGATAATAGTTTTGTTAGATTAAGATCGGATGTTTTTCAACTTTTTAGTATTAGGAGTTTATTCAGTTTATATAATTGCTAGCTGTGCTCCGCTGTTCCAACCACGCAAGTTTCGACCCGAAAGCGCTCAATTGATATAATTAATATAAGGGCCTGTTAAATAAATGGCAGCAATATGAACGTCCGCGTTCACTCCTGTTTTTACAACATTTTTTGTTACTGTTCTGCTTCTATTGGGAATAGCGAGATGTTATATAGCCTATATCCTTTCTCAGGCTCTAGACTATCTGTATACCAAATTTCATTACAATCTGTTCAGTAGTTTTGGCGTGAAAGCCGGACAAACAGACAGAGATACTTTCGCATATATAATATTAGTATGGTTATCCTCTGAAATAAATGTACGAATATCTAGTATTTTATATCTTTGTTATTATACTAACATAGTAAATTATTAAGACATAAAATTTCGCTTCACCTGCTACAAATATTCTCATCAGATGCTTACATCACTTAAAAAATAACCAAAATTTATGAACGTGAGGGCAATCCAGAAAATTCCATTTACACAAGGCAAAGTGCACCGACGCGGAACGTCAAGATGCATCGTGGAAAATTATGCATCGCAGCAAGTACCGAAATATTGCGAGTAACAAATAGCAGAGTCGGGGCGCGAGGTCTGCCTTTTAGAGCAAACAGAATTTCAGGAATTATTTCATACAATGTATTTGTAACATACATAATGTTTTGTAGGAATCACAAACCCCGATGCTCGAGATACCTACTGCTCAAAAGTTTAAGAAAAATAGACACTGTGTTCGTTTGAAGATGTTCTGTTTTGTTTTTGCATAAAAACTTTTTACATTAAAGGAAACATAAAAGTAAATACTGATTTACCCAGTGCAACTTATTTGTCTATGGCTTCAATTAAGTTGGAGCAACAATAAAAGTTGCATTGTCTAAACACCGTTTAGACGAAGCAAGTCATTTGTTGCATAAATTTTTGGCAATTAAATTACTCCGTGTAAATCAGTTATTTTCGTATTATTTTCATATTATTCGATTTTCGTAAAATCCTGTTTTAAATAAAAAAGAAGCTTGTTTGAATTTCTTTTCTCCGAGTTTAAAACTGTAAGTGGAATTATTTAGAGGCGACAGTATTAAGTCATAAAATGGCCGGACACGGAACGGGAAGAATGTTCATAGCACAGCGCTTAAGCCGAATCACATAATGTGTGGTCGGCGGCATTTCGATAGTGATATTGGCTATATGAGATGAAAATAATCCGATATAAAATATTTAAACATTTAGTACAAAAAGGTATTAGGTATTTATTTATTTGCTGTCTCGCTGTAGGGAAAAGCCCCGAGTTTCTACGGGAACTCTTTTTCCCCGTCTATTGGAATTAATTCTATAATTAGGCCTTATTCTCGCGCAGAATGGTCAACTTGCTGGACTGAGTGCAGAATTCAAACCCGTAAAATAGAAAATACGTCAAATTGATCGTCGGATATTATTTTTTTAGAAATTATGAGAAACTCTCATATTTATTATTCAGATAAAAGTTATCTGAATATCGAGAAATTAGCCCTTAGTCATTTGTTAATTGATTAAAATCAAAAACATTTTTATTCATATATCTACTGTAGGACGCGTTTCCAACGTCAAAAACTCTAAAACGACTCTGTTCCATAAAATTTGTAAGATAAGTTCTTACAAATTATATGGAACAGAGTCGTTTCAGAACCTAACCTAACCTAACCTACAAAATATACTTATAGATCAGCGTTGTACAAACAAGATATACAAGATATACTATCTTTCCAGTTTTTCAACTGGAAAGATAGTATATAAATATCTTGTTTTTAGTTTAATTTATAGAGTATTTTTCAAATCGGACCCGTAGTTCCTGAGATTAACGCGTTTAAACAAACAAACTCTTCAGCTTTATATATTTTAGAATTAAACGAACTTACCTTGTGAAGTTCGATTCTAATTATACGAAGATCACGAACCGAAGATGATTACCAATTTACATGCAGCAGTACGTAGTATGGTGCCGTCCTTGTCACACTTTAAAGACTTTTCATAAAGAAAAGAAAAAAAAATATTCAAATACCCGCTCATCGACCCCACTCCGGTCTCACTGTCCTATGTTCATTACGTTTTAGGGCTAGTCTAACCAAATAAGAAAAATATTGGGCTTTAGGGCCGGGAGGGTTGTGGTAATCATCTTCGGTTCGTGATCTTCGTATAATTAGAATCGAATTTCACAAGGTAAGTTCGTTTAATTCTAAATTATACTTCATATCACTCCCGAAGATGATTACCAATTTACATGCAGATGTTTAGAGTGTAATATAAAATAATACAGATTTTTCTTTTTTGTTTCGAAATGGTAACGATTAAACAAATTTATAAACAATTGATTTGCAATATTTACTAGCAAACTGCAGTTTTTGTGTTAACAGTAAATAAGGATAAAGATTCATACAAATAGGTAAACAATGAATTTGGGAGGCGATTTCCTATCGATTCAATAGTTTCTCTATTATAATACGTTTGAAAAATATTAGAGATATTAGTCCAGCCCACAGCCCTTCGAACCGCCTGCAGACTGAACTGATGTACGCCGCGTGCCTTGTGCTATGTGCACCAACATTGACACGTCCACAGCGCTTCTTTGGAGAGTATCCTTTACCCTGTGGGATAAAGTTTGAACCCCAATTTTCCTGTGAAGCTTACGAAAACTTATGAATAAGTTATTTGTCTCAGTGTTTCTTATAGATCTTGTTTTATCTAAGTATGCTTTCGATGCGATAGCTGGACATATATTACGGTTCTCTTTAAAAAAGGCAGTCTGATCAGGGGTTGGTAAGCGCAGGGTCTTGACGATATAATTAAGTCAGTATTTTTTTTAATACAATTGAATCATTACTTTCAGTAGTATTATTATTTTTGATTAAGCTAAGAGTTGAAATTCTCTGAGTTGACACAATGGCAATCAAAGCGACAGTTTTATATGATAAAGCATTAAGGCTCACATTATCATAAGGATAATAATCACTTAAATAATTTAAAACCACGGAGCTATCCCATGTTGTATCATATTTAGGAGTAGGAGCATTTAGTCTAAAAGAACCTTTCAATAATCTATTCACATAATCAGTTTTTATTATTGAATTACCCCGAACCAACGTTAAAGTGGATCTCGTGGTATTTAAAGTACTATAGCTAGCCCCAGCATTATGCCTATATGACAAAAATGTTCTATTGCCAGGCATATCGTCAATCCTGAAACTGCAATGTTTTTTGTTGATCAAACTCCAACCAAAATTTTAATGAGGAATTATACAGAGATAGTGTATTTTGGGCTAGCGAAGCCATGAGTAAATCTACTGACGATACTGGTACGCCACGTTCAATCAACGACTGCCGGATAATATAGCTGCCACCAGGGTAAGGCTTATACAGTGAGTGTGCTTCTCTGAAAGGAGAATGCATTAGCTTAGTATTCGGCTCAAAAAATATTTCTTGTGACACAAGTAGTTTTCGATATAGCGGAAACCACGGCTGTGGGGGCCAGTAGGAAAACACAATAATGCCTTCGGTTTTATCATTTACGAATTTGTGAGGAACTTTTGTAATAAGGAAAAATGGTGAAAATGCGTAAAATTATATTATGTTTGTCCATTTAAACGTAAATGCATAAACTTCTTCTGACTGCGGATCAATCTTCCACGAAGCATACCTGCCACACTTATGATTCTGTATGCTTGCGAAGAGATCAAAAAGGGGGGTGCTAAACTTAGCTCAAATTTCAGAAAACGCGTAGTCAGCTAGTTGCCACTCGGTATCGATGGACTATTAGTGTGAAGCGCGATCTGCATCAACATTATCGCTAGATTGAATATATCGCAAATATGAAAATTCTACACTTTTCAAAACACTTCCATATGTCGTGTAAGATCGTTTAAGCGAGTGTGTTGTATTCCTCCCAATTTATTAATGTAAGCAATGGATGTTGTATTATCTATTTTGAGAAGGAAATTGCAATTACTTAAATGAGAGCCAAACATTTTTATGGCATAAAAGGCAGCCTAGCCCTTAGTTCTAAGAAGTTAATATGATTTTTAATCTCTCTTGCACTCCAATTACCACCAGGTATTTCGCTGTTACATGGTACTCGCCAATCTGTACGAGATGCATCGCAAAATATTTCTAGTAAATAATCATTACTTTGAATAGATGAATAGCTTGTTTCAATATTGTCACTCCACCATTTAAAATCTGGCTGTAGACAGCTAGGCAAAACCATACGCTTATTATAATTATCAGAATAGTTTAAAGCTAAGAATTTGTCGCGTTCTTTTTGCTTAGTATACACCCATCCGTACTGTACGGCTGGGCATGCTGATGTCAAAAGTCCTAGAAATTCCACAAGTTGTCTTATTCTGCACATTTTCGTTTGTGAAAAAGTCCTGACTGCGTTATTAATGCGAATTTTCGTGTCAACTGGTCTTTTTTAAATTATTTATTAGGAGTCCAAATGATTCTAATATTTCTCTTGTAGCAGTAACATTTCAACGCACTCACTGTTAGAGCCAATACAAAAAAAAAAAATCGTATAGGTAATTAACCGACATTTAGCCGTCCGAACGTAGAGATTGTAATTCAGGTTTTAGTAGCTTTGTGAAAACAAGTGGAGCAGTGCAAAGCTCAAATGGCAGAACATTAAACTCATAAAGTTGTGAATTCCAATAAAAGCGTAGCTTTTTACGTTCTTCATTATTAATTGTTATCAAAAAGTGAGCCTAAGCATCCTTTAAATCAAATGTAGCCATAAATTAATTTTGGTCTAGGAGCTTTAGTGCAGTACGGTAATGCTCCATTTTAAAATGCTCCACTTTGATGAATTTATTTAGTTCCTTTAAATTTAGTATAAAATGATGTTCACCATTCGGTTTTAGAACTGTGAATACGGGCGACAAAAAACTGATCATCACAGGGGTTGCATAATGAAATATATTTTGGATCAAGATGTTTAAGTACAGATTCTTGGATTATTTTAGATTCACAAGAAGAAAATCGGTCATTTTTAGGTATTATTTTTTGTACGGGTTCCTCCTTAAAGGGAATTTTATAACCTTGACCCCAAGACAGAATATTGGAGTCATTCGTAATAGTACACCAATAATTATAATAAAACTGCAATCTGCCGACAATTGATGAGTGTACCTCTGGTTCTGGAGTCAGTTCCTCCTTGAGCGGTACCGTGTGTGGCTCTTGGTGTGCATCGGGTTGCAGTTGCGCGACAGCGGCTGTCGGGCCGTCTAGTGGGGCGGATACGCTCGCGGCCCGGCGGTGGCAGCCCGCGACGCCCCCCTCGCGTTTAAAGCCCCTCGACGCGCTGATATGGATGGACCAGATTAGAGCGCGTGCTGTGTTTTAATGGCAGGTCGCACTGCTGGCATACGAGGGCGTAGTTCCATACTAGATTTTGATATAGTTTTTAACGATTTCAAGTGTTCGGCCAACTCCGAACCAAATATAAAAAATTGTCTATTTACGTATTTCTTATAGTATGTACGTCGGGTTTGCTTATTTAGAGTATTTATAGCGGCAAACCGTCTTGAGAGAGATTCTTTATAGTGTATATCACAAAAAAGTTTAGCTGCATCACTGAGTGGCTTTATGATATCTCGGAAATCTGTTTTATTTTTAGAGCTATATTGATCGCTTTTCCGAGTGCAGCCAGACCACTACCAAGCTGATTCTGGTGACTTTGGCTGTAAACATCTCTCTTATTAATTGTTTCTGTAAGCGCAGCTTTGATCTCGAGATTCTACGCCGGGTCTTTTAGGTGAGGACAGTTTTCTGGAGGCAAATATTCTTTTATTCGATCAGCTCGCTTTTCTTTACTTGTGTGCAATGTCTTCATGTAAGGTTTCACCAAAACTTTTATCCAAGGAAGAATCATCTCCTAACATATCAAGAATCTCTCTTTTATAGCAAATAGCAAGCAAAATCTTTATAATAACAATATTGGTAGCCATTCTAGTAATGCAACGCGATTAACGCGGATGTAAATAGGTAATCCAGGCTCAGACGCGATTTACGCGGAGCGAATTGGGTAAGTAATTTACGCTCGAACGCGATTTACGCGGAGCAAGCTATGCAAGCACTTTACGTTCAGATGCGACTTATGCGAAGCAAGTTGGGATAAGTACTTTACGCTCAGACGCGATTTACGCGGAGCAAGGTATGCAAGTAATTTATGCTCGGACGCGATTTACGCGGAGCAAGGTATGCAAGTACTTTTTGCTCGGACGCGATTTACGCGGAGCAAGGTATACAAATAGGCACTTTATGCTCAGATGCGATTGACGCGGAGTAAAGTATGCAAGTACTTTACGCTCAGACGCGATTTACGCGGAGCAAGGTGTGCAAGTACTTTACGCTCAGACACGCGATTTACGCGGAGCAAGGTGTGCAAGTACTTTACGCTCAGACACGATTTACGCGGAGCACATTAGGTAAGTACTTTTATAAGACTTAGGCGCAATATACATGAAGTAAATAAAAAACAAAAAATAGGTAGGTCAACGCTCATAGGCGGTTTACGCCGAGCGATGTTTATAGGTAACAATATCGCGATTTAATATAGACGTTACGTTACGTTCATACATTTAATACCTAGCTACTTATACAACTACAAATAAATACATTTTATAGTTCGATTAATCTTTGCTTATTACCATCTAATAACTAGTTTAAATATACTTAGTACCAATAAAACTTGTTTCATGATTTACATAAAACTTTTGTTATATAAAGTTAATAAAAAGGTGGATAAAATACAATTTTAAGCGGCAACGCAGGATCGTACCGGTACCCGAGGCCGACAGAGTGGCGCCTGACGGGCGGCGCGTGGCGGCAGGCGCTTGCGCATTGTAGGTACCTACTAGACATCTATATTAGCAACTACAGATTAGGCTACTTACTTTCAATAACTTCCTCTTGGTGAGTATCACGCTTAACCTGATCACTTTAGGATGACGTTGAAGGCAATCTCAATCTAGATTTATGTTTCACTTTTTCTCTAATTTCTTTAATTTCTTAAATAAACCACTATAATCATCAATATCTTTCGAACGTGAACTTTTCTTCACCATGATTACGCAAAATCAGATTGGACAATCTGGAAACAACTTAGTCGCAACGGTAATTTTTTGCACAAAATGATGCGTGTGACTCGGACAGCACAAAAAAACGTAATGAACATAGGACAGTGAGACCGGAGTGGGGTCGATGAGCGGGTATTTGAATATTTTTTTTCTTTTCTTTATGAAAAGTCTTTAAAGTGTGACAAGGACGGCACCATACTACGTACTGCTGCATGTAAATTGGTAATCATCTTCGGGAGTGATATGAAGTATAATAGAATAGATAGAAGGTATAGTCATGCAAAGTTAATATTCATTTATATTACGTACGAGAAATGGAATATTTACTTAATTTTTTTCTCATATATTAAACCTAGATATGCCAATCATCATCATCAAACTTTTACTTCAACTTTACATGATATGCCACTATATTCAATATAGCCATATAGCAATATAGCAATTTTTATTCAATATAGCCGCATTTTCATGCGGCTATATTACAACATAAGAGAGGTGGATAATTTGAATTTCAGGTCAAGGCTGGGTTTCCTCAGGAGAGGACTGCAAAGAAAACTCTCGACTCTGAAGGGGGATCATTGTATGCAAGTGGACAAAGACGATTCATTATAGAGTTTTATGGAACGTATTATTTCTACTGTAGCTCCTCGTAACCTACTGGTAAATGTGACTCATAAATAAAATATCTTTTCTTTTTTTTGTCTGTGCGTTATTAATTTGTTTTTAGTTGAACGAAATCACATCCAATTTTTAATACCAAGTTGAAGTCCCTACATCAGGGTAATTATCCCCGCAGGAGTAAAATGGATTATGTCGTGGTGGCCTAGTGGTTAAAACACCAGCCTCTCAAGTATGAGTGCGCGGGTTCGATTCCAGGTCAGGCAAACACCAATGTAACTTTTCTAAAGTTATATGTACTTTCTAAGTATATCTTGGACACCAATGACTGAATGTGAAGGAAAACATCTTGAGGAAATATGGACTTTAAGTCTGAAATCGCCAACCCGCATTGAGCAAGCGTGGTGATTACGCTCAATCCTTCTCTGTATGAGCACCAGCCCAGCAGTGGGACGATAAAAGGTTGATGATGATGATGAGTAAAACGGGGATTCTAGGGGGGTAACATGGGATGGCACGAAACAGTGCTAATCTCGCCAACAAACTGTTACGCAATTTGGTGGGCTTATTATATGTAAACAATTGTTGGTGAAAACAAAGCATTTATTTTTTTATTACATAAGTAAAAATAGCAATAAACAAAATAATAGATTAATTACGAGATGCGTGTTGAGTGATACCGAACCTAATATTGTCAAAGTTGCGAATGCAAAACAATTTCAACCTTCACACTTAAGTTAACTCCGAGATTTATATATTACTTTACTAGTTGAAATTTCTTACATAATAAACATATTTGCGTTCGAATTTGTGTGGTTTTAATTATTTGAAATTAGCTAGGGGTAAACTTAATTCCCATACTTGTTCACAGGCGTAGTGCTTGAAAAGGTTAGGAACCACTGCCTTACATAAACATAACTTTGCGCACATTTTTAGGCTGGCGTAATTTTTGACATCCTTACACAACTGTCAGTATAAATGGAAGATAGTGATGGGAAGAAATGAAAGCACGAACAAAGTAGATACAATACAAATATTTATTGGGCCAAAAAACACATTTTTCAAATTTTATGTACATCAATAATGCATTACAATAGGTACAATAGGTTTATCCCTGTCCCCTAAACTAGGCTAGGCCTGTATCTTAGGGGGCAGTTTCCTGCTATATGGTATGCTATATAATGCAATTTTGGCAGATGTGCCAGTGGACTAGCTAGTTCTTGAATTTTGACCTTGTGTTAAACTTTAAAAATATGAGAGTGAGACGGTGAAGAATGAAATTGTATGAAGTAAGAGTAAGTGTTTGATGATTATGTAAGTTTATACTGTTTATTAACTTGAATCTTGATCGCGAATTTACAAAAAACAGCGAATGAATAATTTATTTACAGTTAGGTAAACACTTGCCAGTCCAATTGACCATATATTCAGTAAAGTTCACTTCAACTTTATTTAACCCGCGTGAGACCTCATAAATGTCAGCATTATATGAAAGCCAACGACAAATTCAACGCATGAAAAGGCATCAAACTATAGTCGAGTCGCTTTACGCCACGTAGCCATTGAGCCGCGCCTTTTCAAAAGCTGTGCCCACCTTTTCAATAAATACTCAATGAATACCTCCAGTAACCTACCTGCTTCCCTCAAAATTAATAACGATTTCGATTCTTGTAGATCGAGATTTTGTACGAAGTGTTTCTGGATTGTTTCAGAACCACTTCATTCAAAATCTCGATCTATAATGTGGATAAATTGGAGAATATACTTCAATTTATTCTCCAATTTATCTATGTAATGTAATGATATTCAATATAATGATATATGCTTGAGTAATGTTCAGATATTTTGAAGTGTGTGTGAAAGTGTGGTACTTCTTTAAAGACGTTGAGCACTTTTTTGTTGGATGGGAAAAAGCATTGAATTCGTGAGCGTGACCGACCTGACACCATGATGGTTTTTCGTTTTATACATTTTATGTACCATAACTAAGTCAGCCTACTCCACAGCCTTCCACTCCTGGGAAACAGACCTCCTCTCCATGAGAGGGAGCGAGCCTTAATCTACCACGCTGGCCCAGTGCGGGTTGATAGATATCACATGTCTTAGATGTTTTTTTTGGATCTAAGACATGCTGGTTTTCTCACGACGTTTTCCTTCAACGTTTTGAGAGCTGTGGTTATGAAATAATTTAAACAAAGTTAACTTCCTGATGGGGTTCAAACCTATAACTTATGTACAAGTCGCGGCTGATATCACTAGGCCACTGCTTCTCTCAGGCCACCGCTGCTTTCTTTTTGTGTATTATGTGTTTTTTAAGGATTTCAGTTTTCACTTCTGTCGATTCCAGTCCCAGAACTGCATTTTTTATTCAAACTTCATTGGCATATCAAGTAAAGTTGAAGTAAAAGGTTGATGATGATGATGATGATTGGCATATCTAGGTTTAATATATGAGAAAAAATAAAGTAAATATTCCATTTCTCGTACATAATATAGATGAATATTAACTTTGCATAACTATATTGTACCTCCTACCTATTCTAATATATAAAGCTGAAGAGTTTGTTTGTTTGAACGCGCTAATCTCAAGAACTACGGGTCCGATTTGATAAATTCTTTTTGCGTTGGATAGCCAGGAAGGCTTTAGGCTATATAACATGACGCTGCGACCAGTAGGAGCGGAACATAACTAACTCGACGCGAACGAAGTCGTTGGCGGCCGCTAGTTGTTTATAAACAAGTCAGGCCCGTGGCTAAATAATTATAGCCGCAACGGTCGATCAGTACTAGTATTAAGTAGCGCCTGACGCGCTTGGGCTCTAGATGGGTGAGCGTCATTAAACACCAAGACTCGTCCGTGTCTCAGAAAGCATGTTTAGCCGTTGGTTCTGGCCGTCATACGTATATTCTCGGGTAATCAGAAGCTCTCTTCTTCTAAAGCACTAAAAAGTAGTGAAGGGCGTTTTTGAGGACTATCTTGTTAGCGATCAGAAGTGGTATTTATTAAAGAAACAAATCAGGACGTTCCAATGTTCGTGTATTATCCATTTGAATTACAATTACAACCAGAACTTATTAAATATGATAGGAACACAATAATAATCACTGAGCACACAGCAATATGTCAAACGATAGCCAGCAGCTCTGAACTAATATAGAATATATAGGTCTTACAGAGTTTGCACGATGTTACGAGTCTGAGTGTCCGTTGTCCAAAGTGAGCGAGCGCTGGTAGGCAGCGCCTTTTATAGTGAGCTTAGGATGGGGCGCCGGTCCTTGCTAACAGTCTTAGGTAATCTAAACATTTGTAAAATAATCGCAGCCTATTAAGTGAAGCATGTGTGAAGATACATATATGAAATGTTTACAGCGGGTCAAGTTTGCTGAAACAAATGTTCCCATTCAACCTTGAAACTTATTTTCTTGGCGT
This sequence comes from Sesamia nonagrioides, assembly GCA_017933935.1. Lineage (NCBI taxonomy): Eukaryota > Metazoa > Arthropoda > Insecta > Lepidoptera > Noctuidae > Sesamia > Sesamia nonagrioides. Next base: position 4,213,360 of record JADWQK010002063.1, read on the forward strand.
TAAAGTTGAAAATCTATTACAGCTAACAGATTGTAGTAGATTAATGTCCTGGCGTCTGCACATCAATCTGTAACTCCATGTGTTTTTTGCTTTAATTTAAATTGTTGTCTCGATGGCCTCGTTAGCGGAATGGTGTAAGCCCCAGTACGTTACGCTACGTGTGTTATTATGTTTTACCTTCTAGAATTTCTCAGTGGCAACCTGGAGTCTGGATTTGCGTCGGGATGATGGTAATAGACTCGCCTCGTATTGCATGAGGCTTAAAAATTACTGACAAAGGGTTGGAAGAGGTGCAAATATTGTACAACCATACTTTACCAGCTCACGAACATTGGTGCTCTGAGAACTTTGTGCTAAGTCACTTGGAATGCAATGCTATCATCTGGTCATCACATGAAGCCGACTATAATCTAATGCTAGAACATCATCATCATTATTCTCCTGCCCTTATCCCAATTTATTTGGGGTCGGCGCAACATGTCTTTTTCTTCCATACATCCCTATCAGAAGCCATCTCGGCAGTCACACCCTTCTTAGCCATATCATCCTTCACACATTCCATCCATCGTTTCTTTGGTCTTCCCCTACTCTTATAGCCATCAACATTCATAATTAAAACTCTCCTCACGACATTGTCCTCATTTCTCCGTAACACATGCCCGTACCATGACAACCGATTTCCACACAACCTCTCAGCTACCGGTGCCACTTTCAGACTTCCTCTTATGTACTCATTTCTTATTCTATCCATTCGTGTAACACCACACATCCCTCTTAGCATTCTCATCTCGGCTGCATGCAATTGCCTTTCATTCATCCCTTTCGTAGCCCAACATTCTGATCCATACAAGACAGCAGGTCGGATCATGGTTTTATATATTTTCCCCTTAAGTTTAAGGGGAATGCGGGAGTCGGAAATTGTTCCCGTGACCTGCCGCCTTTTCATCCACTTAATGTTAATTCTGTGCTTAATCGTCCGATCTATTTCGCCATCGCTTTGCACGAGTGAACCGAGATACTGAAAGTCGGAGCAGTGTGCTGTGGTGAGCCCTGAAAGAGAAAGGTTTGCCTGGGAAGTATGTAGAGTTAATTCGTGCTATGTACAGTCGATCTCGTACCTACGTCCGGTCGGCTGCTGGCAATACCGACGAGTTCAGTGTGGCGGTAGGCTTGCACCAGGGATCGGCTTTAAGTCCGTACCTCTTCCTGTTGAATATGGACGCTCTTACGTCGGACATCCAGGAGGAGGCACCCTGGTGCATGCTGTTCGCCGATGACATTGTTCTCGTCGGTGAACGTATCTAGAAGAAATTTAGTAGATTTCTGGTCTAAGATGTAGTATACAGGGTATTCACTATTAAATTGTAGTCTATTAATGCCAAGCACAGTAGGCTAAAATAAGTTAGAAGTAAGGAGGGAATGCGTGAAAATAGAGTTGAATGGTTTGGAATAGGAGAGACCTATAGCCAGCCAGTCGGCCTAGTGGTAACGGTCGCGAATTACAAGTTTTAAGTCGTAGGTTCGGCGGTGGTAGGCGCCTTACTTTGTGTAAATTATTTCATCACCACTGCTTTCAAAACGGTGAAGTAAAACATCGCGAGGAAACCGGCAAGTCCTAGAGGCAAAACTTCGAAGACATGTGACATGCACCAACCCGCACTGGGCCAGCGTGGTAGATTACGGCCCACTCCCTCTCACCTAGAGGAGGCATGTGTCCCAATAGTGGGAATGTAATAGTCTAATTATGCGTGATAAATAAATAACACTGGCGTTCAATGCACAGTTCGGTTGTGTGTACCTGATTGCCACGAATGTGTGCTGAGGATCTTGTGGGTGCTGCCCGCTCGCATTAACCTACTGCAGCACCTACTGACGCGTGCAATGTTTATTCTCAATACGGTGTCATAACAGAGTGACTGTTTCAACTGCCGATTGATTGTGTAAAATCTTATCGTAATATTTTTTTTAAATATTAATTATAAACTAGATCGCAGTCTCGCCAGACGGTAAGCAGTGATGCTATCGTTGATGGTAAAGCGCGCTAGTTTATTAAGAGCCTATTCACTCTAGCCTTGAAGACACTCAAATTGTAGTCCGGCAGAAACACCACCGCTGGCAAGTTGTTCCAGTCCTTCGATGTACGCGGTATACAAGACGAGGCGAAACGCTTCGTTCAAATCGTTGTGGTGTCAATAACGTAAGGGTGGAAACTCGCCGTACGACGGGTCGTCGGATGATGGGACGGAGATGGGGGAATTAAATCATACAATTCTCTGGCATACTCTCCAAAAATAAATCTGTGCGCCGCTGCATAATCTTTCGGACAATACTGGTCTATTGTTACGCTATACGCTAAATATTTATATCTATAACGCTGAACATGCGGACCGTATAAATCAAAAAAAGTTTCCATTTAAAAAGTTTAAATATAACCCATGTCGTAACTGCTAGAAAAATCTTTTCACAACCCATGAACCGCTACGCATAAATTACCAGCGACAAAAAAGGCTTATTAATTAGTTTCTTGAGAACAATATATGAGTACGTATAACAATGAAATAACAAAAGGGTATTCGTTCATATTATTTCGAATTAGCGAGTTAGGACAAAGGTTCGGTAGCCATAAGAATGGAATATTCTGAAATGGAGGAGAGCTCGCATGATGGCGGAACAATCAACTTGTTTATGTTGGCATTTACAATATCAAATTCCGGCTGGCGCGGCTATGAAGATTCAGTAAACTGTGAATGTTTTAAAATTTAATGCTTTTGTGTATTCATTGTGGAAATGGAGGTTGAATGTGTCCGTAGGGTTACGTAGATTGATTGATGAATGCCTAAAATTCATTTTATATCCAATGACAGCTTTTTATTGCCATTTCGATGCTTAAAATAGATTGTAATTAATTTTACATCAGCAAGAGAGGAACGTTAGGGTGGATTTGTTGTGTTGACCATCGCTGTTAACCCTTTGGAAACCATAGAGATGATTCCAAAAATATTACTGTGATATTATATGCCTTCCTTAGTTATGTCTACATGTTCAGCTAATATATTCTGTAAAAAGTTACTTGAACTGAACTGTCATAGTATCTATCCTTTAGCACTAATTTTAATTTGCTTTTTTACAATGCATAAATATGTGAGCTGTCACTCCCTTTATGCCTGGGGCTTTTATTTAGGTAATAAGTTTTTACTTATTTACATTTCCATTTTAATGATATTTTATTTTTTCGTTTTGCTTTGCTGGTATTTAGGCGTAGCTAGCTGGCTTATGGTAAATAATTTCATTCTTGTTGTATTTTCTTGTGTTCATTACTATACATAGTATTGTATTAAGTCATGTGTTTTTTTTTAAATGAACAGACAGCTGTGCTGCTTAGGAGTTTGTTCCGCCACTTCTTCTTCCCAGCGAAAGCACTAGGAAGTGTCGATGGGCGGGCGTTTTGGGGGACTCTCTTATGTTATATTGACGTTTAATAAGTGCTGATTCACAGCCTAATTTTAATAAATGACTTTTGATTTTGTAATAACAATACACTCCACGCTCACATCTCATTTTTACTTTTATGTCTGTAATTTTTATCGTGTATACCTTTAATAAATAGTATTCTATACAATGTCGCTTGTAGACCTTTTATAGAACGAAAATTATGTATATACGCAACTACCCCCTTTTTCAAGGACTTCATTATGTTCTTGCTAAGTAAAATCACAATTCAACTTGGCATTGACTCTGAGCCAACAATCATTATGTCCTGCAAGTACTCCAACAGCAATGAGCTAACATTATGATCTGCGCTCTGCTCTCATTATTCCTCCCTAATAGTTGTTTTTCCCCACCGCCGCTAAGTGCAATTTATATTAATGTCGTCATATTTTCACGTTGGTTACCCGCATTTTCATATTAACTGTGGACCGAGCTCCCATGGTAATGTGGAGGTTCCCACCTTCGTCATTTGTTTGCAAGCTGATTAAATTTACAGGGCTAACGCGGTTCGCTGTAAAATTAATTCCCTTAATACGTGTGCTGTATAAGATTTAAAAAAATAATCTAGTGGCGAGTGGTCCGTGTAGGAGTGATGACGTCACGTGGTACATTACATATGACCTCTGTGGGTTGGCTTTGAAGTTTATAGGCGTTTTAGTGAAGAGCGGTCATTTAGTGTAGTCGTAAAATTTATTGGGTACAAGTGGTAACGTTTTTTGACGCATTTTCTGTGTTCTACCTTTGTGTTGTTAATTTAGGATAAATGAACGTTTCGGTTTGTAATAAGCGAAGCTATTTTTTGGATATAAACAGAAACCTAAAATTAACTATCAAAATCGTTTTATTTGAGGGCTTGGGAAAGGTTGATAGGTTTATTTAAGCTTTTTAATTTTTTATAAAATAAATCCTTTCCTAATCCTTTCCTATACCAATAATGATCATATAACCAAAATAGGGACATAATTTTTCAACACTTAGACCGTGCTGACCCAAAGAATCCTTTACCGACTTTACATAAGTAACGGGATGAATTCGTAAATAAATTCTTTACAGACCCAAGCTTACGGTTTTTTTCAGTTAAACGAATATACAAGAGGGTGTAAGTGTACCTAAACTATCCTAGGCTGATAAAATTTTCGTTTTTCCTAATTGTGATAATATTACAGTTAAATACGGCTCTCCCTGCGGGAGAGGAAACACGCCCCAACCCCGCGTGTAACTGTAGGAATTCGTCACCAGACTTGGTTATCCTCCCACCGATATAAGAAATGAATTCCCATGTATTAAACCCCCGGTTCCCGCTTATAAAGTTCAAGGACCGGAGGGGGTCAGAGGAAGTTAGTATGGGAATTCACAGTTAGGACACACAAGTATACAATTTATAATAATAGATATGATATGACGCTAAGAAGACGAGAGGAAAAGCAAAATTATATAATGTAATATATTAAGAACTATTATATAAATGCTGCACGCGGGCTGTCTCCGTCATCTGTAATAAACCTTATTATGTGGCGTGGTGGGGGATCGTTACGCTTGCACTTTATAAGTAATTTTAGATCACGTTACTTTATCTACTACGAATTATACCCACTTTAGTGAAGCCGGGAACCGTTATATTAACGTATGCTTCGTTGCACGTGTTCTGTTAGACCTAACGCATAGAACCTCTGAGGATACTATTACGATTCTAACAGAACACGCTCCCTAGACACTAAATAAATGTCTCCTTCCACCCTAGGACAGGGGAACTGCGAAGCTCCCTGTTGTCGAGGGAGACAAGTTCTGAGTTTATGACTTGTAAATATATTATGTGATTGACACCCTTGACAAACCGTCCCAATTCTAAGGTATTACACAAGTTAGTACAAGCGTACCGTAGACTCAGTCTCTAGCAGAACTCATTGCGATTATTCCTGCTGCACACCGAGGTGGAATCTCGTCATCCTCACATCCCCTTAATCTGCCCCATTCGAAAGACGCATTGCATCTTGTAGTACTCGTGTTTCGATAAACAGTGACGATTCATAAATAGTCCTACAGAACGGACGGGTTGGATTTTATCGAAATACGTTCCCTAGTGTCTTTTGACACCTACTGATTCAGTTAGTGGTACTTAGTAATGCCTACCCCATCTCCCGGGAATGTGTGCGCGTCAAATCTTCACGCAAGTGCTCTGTGGCAAGACCTTTTTGGAAGCGGACATTATCAATAACGTTTGGCTGGTAATCTGATTCTAGATAGGCGGTTTGCCTAATTAGATTTGAATGAGCTGCGTGTATTACGGTTCTGCCCTCCTGTTATAGTCAGTAGTCGTCAGGAGTCTAGAGTCCAGAGCATCAGGGCTCATGGTCAAGTTAGGCGGAGGGCGGTCTCCGTAGGTACATACGATCCTTCCCCTATAGCCACCCGAAGCTGATAAATACCCGCTAAGGTAAGGACCAGGATATGGGCACATAAAACTAGACAAATCGGCTCCAATGATTGAATACAATCACATAAATGGTTTATCTGGAGTCAGTCTGGAATAAATTATCATTAGTAGCTTCTCTGCTGCATCACCCGTACTAAGTCCATACTATAAATGCATTTATAATAATAAATAGGGACACTTATCTGTCTGCTTAATTACAGGAACTATAGTAACTTTATCAGCCTGGGATAATTATTATAATAAATGACTCACCCAATCACGCCAACACTTACACGCACTTAATATTCTATATTATATTATACTATACTAATCTAGTCTGGGCTTTAACCCGACTATGTCTGACGTAATTATTTCACTCACTACTTCGCGATGTACTAGGACATAGGCTACTTCCCAAATCTCCTAAATTAACTAGCCTGGACACTAGCCCTCGCCCTATCGCAGTTCAAGATCGACCCTCAACCGTCGCTTGTCGCGGCCAGAAACCAACTGCCCTTTCCCCGTCTCTCCGTTTAAAATTCATAAAATCCCACACTACCAAAAGGTCCATGCTGGAGTCATTCTACCATTTTTTCTGTAGCCGTCCGTCAATTGTCCCAGATGCACATGTTCGGGAGGCCGATTCTTTTAGGAATTTGCACAGAATCCGTCGGCTTGAATTGCTCTAAGTTATTGCTAACATGTGCGGGCCGATGCCGGCCGCTGTACTTCGACCTTCTAAGAATTTCGTCCAAAATCTTAAAATGCTTTATTTTAAGGGTTTCTTTGAGTTCGGGATGCCCATAAAATATCAACGAATAGCTTTCTAAGACGCTTTTGTGTAGTTTTTACTAACTTAAAATAATAGGATATTTTGCTCTTAATTACGGTCGGCTGACAGGCCATAAGATTAGAAATTAATGGATTGGTAAGAGTTTGACATCGTGTAACTTGTCATTTTTAAACTATTGATATAACGCATGTGGCCAACAGTCACATTCCCCCCTCTGAAAATCAGACGCGTGACGCAGTACAGCGTATGAGCTTTCACAATAGGATGACCTATGCCTATGTAGACCTACCCTTATCTGATGCATTCATTTAATCAAATACCAACTAGAATATTGTAATTTTGTATGTATTATTAGCATTATTGTATTCAATCCTACAAGATTCCAACTGGATGCAAGGTCTGCTCTTACTATGTCGTAGAAGAATCTTCACCTAATACACGTATCAATCGTTTTATAACATTCGAACTAATACTGTTCTGCAAATACTCTTTGTATATCAATTCAACTAACATTACCGCGCCTCCATTTAAGTCCAGAATCCTGTGCATGCTTATAATATTGTTCTACATACCAGGATCTCTTCAAGAGTATTTGTGTTATTGAGCCACGCTACCTACGGTGCTCGCTCGTTCTAAACTCGGCATGTTGTAGCCACCGCTGGCAGAGGCCTCTCCTTATGCTTCTCATGTTGAGTCAGCTTAATTCAGCTGCCGGCAGATATATCCAGGAAGCACTGAAATAGTTCGCACATGAGCATATTAGACTCGATTCCAACTAGATGCCCCCCTCTGATTGTAAGAGGCGAGAACAGTTTTGAATTCCTATAAGAGTTGGCAAGTTATTGTAACTCGAAAAGACCAATGTGTAATCAATTATCGTCTTACTAGAACACTAATCTGCTAGCTGCTATATGATCATAACATTCTTTCGCGGTAACCAATCGTTGATACTGAGTGACGCTTATGACATAAGAGGAAACGTCCTTGAGCTCTTAAAATTTTATTTAAGTGACAGAAAACAAGTAGCAGAAATAAGCAGAATAAGTTAATATATATACCAAAAGAGAAGAAAGTTTTAGTAGTATAGTTGTAAACCCTATTTTTATTCGATATCACATTTTGCCATTGACATTTTCGGGAATGGCAGATAAGTTCACAAGAAACAGACGTTATCAAGTGGGGCAGAACAGAACTTATGCGCCAGAGTGGTTTTTTTTTTCGATGGCTCCGATTATTTTTATCATGTTGCCTAAGAATTGTAGGGAGCTGATGAGTGTACACCCGATACCTTAACTAAAGTCATATTTATTTGACAATAAGCTTCCTAAAATAGTAATGAATTTCTGACAGAAGCATTTATATTGACAGACTTTGATGCATTGTTATGTCTCAGTTTTATTTTGATGATTGTCATGTCATTATGTTAATTTTATTTGCTTTTGTATGATTTTCATTAATTAGATGTATATATTTATTAGACCAGTATGATACACTTAACGTGCATATTTATTATATAAACTATGTAAAATTGTAAATAGTACCCTGTAGACTACCTACATTATCTCTCTCTACTTCCCCTTACTATTCCACCCAAAGGCTGTCTGCAAAAGATCGCTCTGAGCGATAAGACCGCCCATTGTGTCACCCTTTGTAACATCCTTACATTTATGTTTTTGTAATCTATATGGTGTACATAGTAAAGAGTATTCTATCCTATTCTATTCTATTGTTTCTCGTGGTGACATTAATTTTTTTGTTTCCTAATTCCTTTTTTTTTTTTTATGAATTTATCTTTATGTTTATGACTATAGACCATTGTTTTAAAACATGAACTTACAATATTTTATGAGATAACAAAATATTCCACGTAGCTATAGTTAATGAAGTGTGTGTAACGAAAATGAAACTTAGCTTCGTAACAGGAGACACGCCTCAGCTACCGCCGTCGAAGTCACCTTATGTCAGCTGGATTCGAAGGAACCTTAAACCAACCGCAACTCACAAATCAAGTGCCCAGAGGTTCAGGCACATCTAGCGTAGTGGCAGCAGAGTGTAGACTTAACATCCTGGAATTTAAAATAAGGCCAAACGAGTATCCATTCAGTTATACATGCATCGCCTTCTAACGAGCTGGAGAGTGTTATTTTTTTTCTAATGATGATAGCTGATATATCTCCCTAGTAAGTACATTGTAATTATAAATAAGATCCACGTTCCATCGGTACCATTCGCTTATTATATTAGAACTACTCGTAATAAGGCGTACCTTACTCCTGAACGCATTCTCATTACACGCATAAAATCTCAAATGCACAAACACCTTCTTATATCCAAATACTATATTTGCATCGTCAGCGATTTGAAACTTTTATTACTGGAATCCACAAATTGTCAGATACAACACTCACATTTGCAGGGAGTCGAACCCATTATAACTGATATAACCTCTCAGATACTGATTTCACCTTTATTGGTTTGAGTAAAACGTATTATATTACTAGGTACTTACTGAAAGGTACTAAATTCACAATTTTAGGGGATCGAACCCTTTGTTCTAGATATAGGTACCTACGGCCAGATACAAAATTCTGCAGATATTTGAACTTAATATTAAGTAACTCAGCCACCCAATCAACATTCTTACCACTAAATATATTAACGTCGTAATCGAAATCCTACAATTGATGCGGGAATCGAACCTACAAGCCGTGACACAGAAATTCCAAATAATTACAGACATAATAACTCCACTGGTGATCGAACACGATATGAATGGTAATGCAATCTAAGCATCTTAGCAAATAGTCATGCGGGAATCGAACCCGCTCGTCAACAGTTGGCTTGTTTCAACCATCGTTACCAGACGATAACATAATAGGTGATTGTAAACGTCGTAACATTTTTTTTTTTTTTTTGTTGCCAATGTTTTTGTGGAGAATCCTAAAATTATGCTGGGTAATAAACCCATCGCCAACGTACACAATAGTTTTAGCTCTTTTGTCTACGTTGTGTTTTTATTTCGTAGCAACCCTTACTTTGTTTTTTTTCTCGTTGCACTGAACGTCTTTGTAGGGGACCATAGAATTAATAATGTAGTGAAAGTAATTCTGTCGGTCTCCGTGGCGCAGCGGTCAACCCGCCTGCCTGCGACGTGGAGGCCCCGGGTTCGATCCCCGGCCAGGTCATGATGGGAAACGATCTTTTCCTAATTGTCCTGGGTCTTGGATGTTTATCTATATATGTATCTATTATAAAATATAGTATCGTTGAGCCAGTATCCCATAACACAAGTCTCGAATTTACTTTGGGGCTAGCTCAATCTGTGTGATTTGTCCGTATATATTTATTTATTTATTTATAGAATTATGTTAGGTAATAAACCCATCGTTCCTGACAAAACAATAGTTTTGTCTCTTTGGTGTACGTTGTGTCTTTATTTCGTAGTAACCCTTACATTGTTCTTTCTCGTTGCACTGAATTGAATCAGTACATTTAATGACGAGAATCCTGGTCACGGCACCACATGTAAGTGTACCTAAACTATCCTAGGCTGATAAAATTTTCGTTTTTCCTAATTGTGATAATATTACAGTTAAATACGGCTCTCCCTGCGGGAGAGGAAACACGCCCCAACCCCGCGTGTAACTGTAGGAATTCGTCACCAGACTTGGTTATCCTCCCACCGATATAAGAAATGAATTCCCATGTATTAAACCCCCGGTTCCCGCTTATAAAGTTCAAGGACCGGAGGGGGTCAGAGGAAGTTAGTATGGGAATTCACAGTTAGGACACACAAGTATACAATTTATAATAATAGATATGATATGACGCTAAGAAGACGAGAGGAAAAGCAAAATTATATAATGTAATATATTAAGAACTATTATATAAATGCTGCACGCGGGCTGTCTCCGCCATCTGTAATAAACCTTATTATGTGGCGTGGTGGGGGATCGTTACGCTTGCACTTTATAAGTAATTTTAGATCACGTTACTTTATCTACTACGAATTATACCCACTTTAGTGAAGCCGGGAACCGTTATATTAACGTATGCTTCGTTGCACGTGTTCTGTTAGACCTAACGCATAGAACCTCTGAGGATACTATTACGATTCTAACAGAACACGCTCCCTAGACACTAAATAAATGTCTCCTTCCACCCTAGGACAGGGGAACTGCGAAGCTCCCTGTTGTCGAGGGAGACAAGTTCTGAGTTTATGACTTGTAAATATATTATGTGATTGACACCCTTGACAAACCGTCCCAATTCTAAGGTATTACACAAGTTAGTACAAGCGTACCGTAGACTCAGTCTCTAGCAGAACTCATTGCGATTATTCCTGCTGCACACCGAGGTGGAATCTCGTCATCCTCACATCCCCTTAATCTGCCCCATTCGAAAGACGCATTGCATCTTGTAGTACTCGTGTTTCGATAAACAGTGACGATTCAGAAATATGTCCTACAAGAACGGACGGGTTGGATTTTATCGAAATACGTTCCCTAGTGTCTTTTGACACCTACTGATTCAGTTAGTGATACTTTGTAAAGCCTACCCCACTCCCTGGGAATGTGTGCGCGTCAAATCTTCACGCAAGTGCTCTGTGACAAGACCTTTTTGGAAGCGGACATTATCAATAACGTTTGGCTGGTAATCTGATTCTAGATAGGCGGTTTGCCTAATTAGATTTGAATGAGCTGCGTGTATTACGGTTCTGCCCTCCTGTTATAGTCAGTAGTCGTCAGGAGTCTAGAGTCCAGAGCATCAGGGCTCATGGTCAAGTTAGGCGGAGGGCGGTCTCCGTAGGTACATACGATCCTTCCCCTATAGCCACCCGAAGCTGATAAATACCCGCTAAGGTAAGGACCAGGATATGGGCACATAAAACTAGACAAATCGGCTCCAATGATTGAATACAATCACATAAATGGTTTATCTGGAGTCAGTCTGGAATAAATTATCATTAGTAGCTTCTCTGCTGCATCACCCGTACTGAGTCCATACTATAAATGCATTTATAATAATAAATAGGGACACGTATCTGTCTGCTTAATTACAGGAACTATAGTAACTTTATCAGCCTGGGATAATTATTATAATAAATGACTCACCCAATCACGCCAACACTTACACGCACTTAATATTCTATATTATATTATACTATACTAATCTAGTCTGGGCTTTAACCCGACTATGTCTGACGTAATTATTTCACTCACTACTTCGCGATGTACTAGGACATAGGCTACTTCCCAAATCTCCTAAATTAACTAGCCTGGACACTAGCCCTCGCCCTATCGCAGTTCAAGATCGACCCTCAACCGTCGCTTGTCGCGGCCAGAAACCAACTGCCCTTTCCCCGTCTCTCCGTTTAAAATTCATAAAATCCCACACTACCAAAAGGTCCATGCTGGAGTCATTCTACCATTTTTTCTGTAGCCGTCCGTCAATTGTCCCAGATGCACATGTTCGGGAGGCCGATTCTTTTAGGAATTTGCACAGAATCCGTCGGCTTGAATTGCTCTAAGTTATTGCTAACATGTGCGGGCCGATGCCGGCCGCTGTACTTCGACCTTCTAAGAATTTCGTCCAAAATCTTAAAATGCTTTATTTTAAGGTTTCTTTGAGTTCGGGATGCCCATAAAATATCAACGAATAGCTTTCTAAGACGCTTTTGTGTAGTTTTTACTAACTTAAAATAATAGGATATTTTGCTCTTAATTACGGTCGGCTGACAGGCCATAAGATTAGAAATTAATGGATTGGTAAGAGTTTGACATCGTGTAACTTGTCATTTTTAAACTATTGATATAACGCATGTGGCCAACAGTCACATTTAAAAAAATCGTGAACAAAAACCGACTATAATCTTCGTCCCTCTCGACGGCTCGACGAGGTTTGCCCGAATCACACTAGTAAACCGGATCCGAAAAGCGTATTTTCTTTGAAAATTGATCCCCGTAATGCTTTACTCACACGGGTAGAGGGACTGAAGTCAGACTTTATAAAAACAACCCCCGACTTACGTGGAATTTACACCGGCGATACGACTTAGTTCGCTTTGTCTGTTACAAAACGTAGCTTTTAAAATTTGCAGTCGCGTTGCAGGTTTATATTATTGATATATTTATTATTTATTTGCTCGGTGGTAGGCCATATCGGCCGCCGGCAGAAGTTACCACCCATCAAACAAAGTCTTGCAGCCATATGATTCGTCGTGTTCCGGCATGATGTCTTGTGAAGCCGTACGGAGGACGGGTCTGAGCAATTGTGTTGCGATGTGTGCCGGCTACGATGCACTAAATGTTATTGTGTCGGGAGTTTGGTCGTGGAGGGTCTCCAGATCAGTCTCCCTCTGGCCAAGCATCGTTGGAAGTGCTTTTGGGTTTAACATTGCATCACCTCGCTCAACTGCCGTCTTCCTTCCTATTCACTAAGTTTGTTTAAGTGAACAGGCTTAATTAACTAGCGCGCTTTACCATCGACGATTGCATTACTGCTTACCATCTGGCGCGATTGCAGTCAAGCACTAGTTTATAAGGAATAAAAAATATGGGTAATTAAAACGGTACAATACCAATTACAATAATTAACGTAAGTAGAAACAAACAATTACATTAATTAACTTAAAAACTACTACTAAAACTAACATGGCACGGTGGACTCTCTCGCATACTTCTTTTCACGGAAAACCAAACATTCACGCATAAGCTTATTCCATTCATGTGCAAACACGTCACATTCAGGGTTAGCCATCAGAAGGGCATTCAGCACCTTTAGAGTACGACAGACCGGGGATTCAGCTCTGGCCACCGTTTTTGCTGGGAGCCGCGCAAACAGATTGTGCCTGCGGTTTTGACAGTGACCGATGTATTTGTCAGGCACAAATAGTCGGCAGAAAAGTCCATGGAGTTCTGGGCAGCGTGGTTGCTGAACTCCAAAAACATGGTAAACTAGAAATTCTTGGTCGCCAAACAGAGATATTGATACGTAATCCCGATAGTTACCGCTATTGGGCGATAATTGACCTCCGTTTAGTCTCAGTCGGACCACACGCATCCATTTATTTAGTATTTTGTTTTTTTGGTATCGATGCTTCTGCAAAACGTGCGATTTGCAAACATTTGTAAAACGTAATAACTGTTAGTTGCAAGTATATTATAGGCTGCAGGGACAAATCCTTCTCGATGTGAGAGAGTGGGCCATGATCACTGCGCGGTCCCAAAGGGGGCAGTAACATATATTCAAATTTTTGGTTCTCAAACATGGCTCCCTCATAAACTATTCCTTCACCATTTTGAGAGTATTGGTGATGAAATAATTATACAAAGTGAAGCGCCTATCCGCCTACAATTTATAATTCTCGTGATAATGGCCGCGAATTCAGTAATGGTTCCGGAACCAATACTAATCTCTATTTTGTGTATACTAAGCATTACTTACGTTAAACTTAAAGCCCTCTGATAATGACGTGTCGGCGGCTCACAAAGCGGCTGATGTAAATATAAGCGGGCCAACCCATTAAATGAAGTGTTATCGAGTACCTTCAACCAAATTTAATTTCGAATTTACGATTTGGTTCATGAAATCCAATAATAATAATAACTGATGAAATTCTCTTTAGAATTGGTAACCTTTGTTGTAATTTATTTGAAATCCAATTCGAGAAGGCTTTCTGATTGACAATGTTTGAGCGACGCTATTCTAAAGGGGCAACTATAGTGTGTGTTTAGATGCTGGTTGTGTGTTGCTCGGTGCGGTCTTGGCAAAGGGTTTCTCCCCTGTTCCCCTGGGCGTCGTTAGGGGTGAGAAAGGGATTATGCCGGTTGAATGGGCAGTGGCGCCCATCTATACTTTAATGATGTACATGCTGATTGTGTTCGCATGCCGTGTGTTCGACATGGTGATTAAAGAATTTAGGTTTTCTAATGGAGTTTTCTGTCTCCTTGTTAGCCGCGGTTAGATAGTCAATTTTAATAAGGACTCATTCGATTTATTCATTACTAGCTTCGCCCGCGTGGAATTCGGTTATATCGCGCTTTTTAGATTTCCCTCGGGAATAACAAATTTTCCGGGATAAAAAGTACCCTATTATTTAATCCGGACTTCTAACTTTATGTCTGCAAAATTTCAAAGCAATCGGCTTAGTAATTACGACGTGAAAGCGGAACAAACAACCAAACGCGCTTTACCATCAACGATCGCATCACTGTTTACCATCAGGCGGGATTGGGGTCAAGTGCTAGTTTATAACTTATAAAAAAAAAACAAACAACCTCACTTTCCCATTTATAATATAATTAAGGATTAAAACCATGTTAAAAAACAACGTCTAGTCTTGAATTTTTTGCTTTAATCTCATAGTCCTTATATTTTACTTTAATCTTAGTCTTTAGATTTTTGCTTTAATCTTATAAGTAATCCTTCTTTTGCCATCGAGATTAAAAATATTGAAGAGAAAGCTGACGTGTAGGCTTAAATATTTGTCATAAAAATAATTTCATTGATGAAAATTGATTGAACCCCGGTAGTTTAATGATACAAGTGCGTTTATTCACATAGGTAGGTACTAATCCCTCAGCAACTGAAAATAAAAATAAAAACTTTCAATTCTGGCATAAAATAATTCCCTCACAACGTAAAACCATTTGGAATTGATTCCAATGGCCTACAAATGTGAGGTAGGCGTCGTATTCCCTCCGATAGTCTGTGGTCAGCTCCACAAACCACAACCTGACAAACTATACGTGTTTGTGTACACACACAGGTAATATTATTGTTCTGACGGTTTCGTGTTTAGTTAATATATTGACTCGCTAGGTTACAAGTATTAATGGGCTGTGGGAGCTGTGTATTGAATTTGACGTTTGTAAAATTAATGTATGTTAAGTATGAAATTTCTGCTCATTACAAATTTCGTACTTAACAACATTATGTATTACTTACTGACTTAATACTTATTGATGATTGAGTACAATGTAGACTACCTACATTATTTCTCTCTCCTTCCCCTTAGTATTCTATACAAAGGTTGTCTGTAAAAGGTCGCTCTTAGCGATAAGACCACCCATTGTCACCCTTTGTAAAATCGTTTTATTTATTTTCTGTAATCTATATGGTGAATATAATAAAGAGTATTCTATTGTATTATAGTTTTGATGCTATAATGCATGTATGTTCGTTGAGGTGTTTTAGTAAAATGTTATTTATGCTTTTGGCTTATTCCGCGCTTATGTGTCTACTGCGAGTGTTGCAAGCATACCATACTAATATTATAAATGCGAAAGTAACTCTGTCTGTCTGTCTCTCTGTCTGTCTGTCTGTCACGCTTTCCCGCTTAGGGGTCATCCATATAGTACGTCACACATAAAGGGGGGAGGGGGGTGTCGACAAAGTGTGACATGGTGTGACAAGGGGTGGGTGGGTTACTATGTTTCGTGACATCACATTTCAAAATCGAATATAGCTAGAGGTAATAATCGCGTTATTTGAAATATTAATTATAAACTAAAAAATATTTCCAACTCTATCTTTGGGACAATACGGTTTAAATTGTTTTCTTTACGAGATCATACTCGCTTAAGTGACACTCGCCGATCGAGCCCTTTGGGTTTCTTTCTTTTCTTTATATTCAATAGTTTATTGCTTTGTTATTGTTTCAAATAATTGATATAATGTTGATTTCATAAAAAAGTACTTTATTTAAATGGAAATAAAACTAAATTCGGAACTGCTGTTTTAATTTAATAATGTTTCGATGTGAAATTGCAAAACATGTGACGTCACATTGGGGGGGGGTCTCAGAAATGTGATCACCTGTGACAAGGACAGAGGGGGGGCTCAAAAATCATGAAATTCGTGTGACGTACTTTATGGATGGCCCCTTAAACCTCTCAACCGATTTTGATGAAATTTGGCACAGATAATCTTTAGACCCTGAGAAAGAACATAGGCTACCTTTTATCACGGAAAAAATTGATGTTCCCGAGGGAATTCTAAAAAGCGCGATATAACCGAACTCCACGCGGGCGAAGCCGCAGGCGGAAAGCTAGTTAATATATAAATAAATGAGAGCACAGAGAGTTTGTTGCAATTATAAGATTATTTTAGAATTAATTCATCGCTGTTTTTTACTAACATTATTCCTATAACACTTTTGAAACATGCATTAACAAAAATTTCGATATAAGAGCTATATTAGATATACATATACAATATTAAAACTACTTAATATGTATTGTGTATAATGAATTTATTATGTAGTGTCAGCAAATATGAGTTCATCTTTTGAGGATCTGACTAAAAATATATTTATTCCTATTTACATTATTGGAACATATCTTTGAAATCGAATTCAAGCAAGTAAGCATCACTTTAAGCATGCTTTGTGGCGCCAGTTTTATATTTCTTTGCCATGAAATCAAAAACAATTACAAAAACTAAGCACAAGAGAAACTTGTACATCCTCATCTTTAATTATTCATTCTTAAATGCCCGCTGATACCAGGAGGCAGTCAGTTCAAAGTCTTTGATGTAATCATCCCTAACTTTCATTTTTGCGTATATAAAAGCTTTCAAATATTGTATCTCCTTCGTTGTTGTTAAAATTTATTTCAGATTATAAGGTTGACTCTGTAATCTGCTTTTCTTATGTCCAAATATAAGTACCTTTAAGTAGGTACTCGTTTTAACTGCGACTATGTTTCAAGTTATTGCGAAGGCAACGTAATGTTTCGATAAGTCTTTAATGAGCCTTGATTTTCCGAAAACTTATTTGACAAATTGATTTTGTCGTTCTCCTGCCAAGCTTGATTTTAGAAGTTAGTCGAATTCGCCGGGAAAATTCTGTAAACCTTCGATAGGTAAATGTTGACAGAAAATCCTGTCAGATTTAAGACGAACTAAAATATCAGCATGCGTATTGTCTGTGTCTGGTAACGTTGTGTCGATTCAATTTCGTTTTCTGTCAGCTATTGTTGGTTTAGTTATCTGAAAACTCGATAAGGGCCAGTTTCGCTTAAAATCATATGTGACGAAATAGCATTAACGCCGTTCAGGTGACAGTATTTGACACATGTGATTGTAAATCCCTTCTGTGATATGGAACTTTTAGCTGATAGGTATAACGCAATTTCCCGAAAGAGTAGACACCGAAAAGTCAATATAGTTGAGGAACCATTTAATGAGATGAGTACAGGCTATGGCCATAAGTGGCTAAAATTCTGATTCTGGGCTACGAATAGAAATAGAATCTATACTAATATATAAAGCCGAAGAGTTTGTTTGTTTGAACGCGCTAATCTCAGGAACTACGGGCCCGATTTGAAAAATTCTTTTTGCGTTAGATAGTCCCTTAATCTAGGAAGGCTTTAGGCTATTTATATCATCACGCTGCGACTAATAGGAGCGGAGCATATCGAAACATATGCGGGTGAAACCGCTTGGCGCAGCTAGTTATATATACTATACTATCGGCCGCCAGCGACTTCGTTCGCTGGAGTTAGTTATGCTCCGCTCCTATTGGTCGCAGCGTGATGTTATATAGCCTAAAGCCTACCTGGATTAATGCGCTATCCAATGCAAATAGAATTTTTCAAATCGGACCAGTAGTTCCCAAGATTAGCGCGTTCAAACAAACAAACAAACTCTTCAGCTTTATATATTAGTATAGATATGGCCAAAATAAATTTTACAAGACCCGAACCACAAAATGGGAGACTTATTTGACACCTATCAACTCATATTGGGCCGCGTGATGAATCCCATTGCTCTCACGCCTACGTCCCCACTGGGGGAGCATTATGGGTTGAAAATGCGCGTTATGCATTCTTATTATCCCTAATCTGGGAATAGTACCTGGATACGCCTTTGTTAAGCAGTTGCGCTTAGAATCCCTAGACCAATGAGATGTTTTGCACAAAATTTCTTTACATTTTCGACAAAATAATATATCATGGCAACAGAAAACTTATTATTTATCTATCTATACTAATATATAAAGCTGAAGAGTTTGTTTGTTTGAACGCGCTAATCTCAGGAACTACTGATCCGATTTGAAAAATTCTTTTTGCATTGGATAGCCCACTAATCCAGGAAGGCTTTAGGCATAACATCAGGCTGCCAATAGGATCGGATCATGCAAAAAAAAAACCTATCGAAACCTACGCGGGTGAAACCGCGCGCCGCAGCTAGTATTAAACAAGAAAGTTTATGCTTGAATTAGATAGTATTCAATAATACTAACAAGGATCCGAATAGTATCGAATAACGTGGGTATTATCTTTAGATGGGTAATATTGTTAGGTGAGTACTTGAGTGTAAAACTCCCATACACCCCGACCTCAAAACTTGGAGGTTTGCCTTTAGAAGGTTCCCCCAAAATAAAAATAGGTACCTGTTTAAAATAAGACAGGGTTGTGACAATATCTATATGTAGTTTTATCTTTTAATAATTATAAACTAGTGCATGACCGCAATCCTGCCTGATGATAAGCAGTGAAGCTGTCGTTAATGGCAAAGCGCATTAGTTCACTAAGCCCATCATTCACTTAAAAAACTTAGTGAATAGCAGGGAAGACGGCAGTTGAGCGAGGTGATTCAATATTAAGCCCAACAACACAATCATCGATGCTGCGCCAAAGGGAGATTAATCTGGAGACCCTCCACGACCAACCTCCCGACACAACAACATTAGGCGCATCGTACCCGGCATACATCGCAACACAAATGCTCAGACCCGTCCTCAGTACGGCTTCACCAGACATTATGCCGGAACACGACGAATCGCTTGGCGGCAAGACCTTGTCTGGTGGGTGGTAACTTTTTCCGGCAGTCGCTGTTATGGCCTACCACCGAGAAAATAAAAGTGAAATAAAACTAAGTGGGATTAATTACACTATTTCTCAAGACTCGATTTAGAATAGAATAGAATACTCTTTATTATGTACACCATATAGATTACAGACACATAAATATAAAGATTTTACAAAGGGTAACACAATGGGCGGTCTTATCGCTAAGAGCGATCTTTTACAGACAACCTTTGGATGGAATGTTAAGGGGAAGGAGAGAGAAATAGTATAGGTAGTCTACAGTGTACTATTTGCATAGAGTATATAATAATTAGATACGTTAAATGAATCATACTAGTTAAACTAAATGTATACATCTAATTAATAAACATCATACAAGAGCAAATAAAATATAATGACATGTTTAAAGAGAGAGGAAGTGCTTTTTTATCATAGTTTTAAAAGTGGATAGAGTTTGAGCTCGCCTTATGGACACGGGCAAGTCATTCCATAGCCGAACTGCTTGTACAGTAATGGACTTATCGTAGAAACTAGTGGAATGCATCGGCATCTCTAACATCAGGTTTTCCGATGACCTCAGACATCTCCTATGTGTGTCATGAAGGAATTTAAAACGTTCCTTAAGATAAGAGGGGGTTAAACAAAATGCTATAGAGCTGAATTAAGATATGAGAATTCCGGCGAAGACGAATAGGAAGCCACTTAAGCTTTGTACGAAATTCAGATATGTGATCATATTTGCGCAGGCCAAATATAAATCTTATGCAAAAGTTTTGAAGTCGCTCAAGTTTATCTAGTTGTGCCTCAGTAAGATCAGGATAACTGACATCTGCGTAGTCAAGGATGGGAAGTAAAAGTGGTTGTGCAAGCGTAATTTTAGTGGCAGTAGGAAGAAAGTTCCGCAATCGTTTCAGAGACTTACCAGATGCAACAATTTTGCGACTGACATGCTGTAGCTGTGTATCCCAGGATAGATGCTTGTCGAACCAAACCCCAAGGTTCTTAACCTTCTCACTGAAAGGTATAGCAGTTATACGATTTATACGATATTTGGCTTGTTATATTTGCCTCCTCCTGAATAGTAGAATAACTATTAACCCTCCCGCTCTCGAATGTTGACATTTGGCAACCATGGAAAAAAATGCGAAAAAAATAAAAAGTTGAGTAATAATTAAGTCATATTGTATTCATTCTTATTTACCCTGAGGTAGTAAAAGGTTGAAAAATAAAATGTTAAATGTATGTAATACCTAAATATTTTTTATATTTAGAATTTAGCTAAATACATGTTATTTAACTCGATAACTGCGAAAAAAATAAAAGTTTAATCGACAATTTGATATTGATAAAATCAGATTGTCCCAATTTCAAAGTCAAAGTATTTTATTTGTGAAACATAGGTAATATGATACATGGTATAAAAAATTGTATGTATCACTATGTTTTGCCTTGCAAGGCGTACAAATTCTTTAAATTCATCATAATTATTTAAATTTATCATTTAAATTAACAATTGATCATTTCTTTATTTTATACTCTTATCATCTAAAAAATCATTGATAGAATAGTAAGCTTTGTTAAGCAATGATTTCTTTAGTTGTAATTTAAAACTATTTATGTTAGTCATACTTTTTAAACTTTTTGGTAGTTTATTAAAAATTTTTGGACCCATGCCGAGGCAACTCTTGGAAAAAAGTGCAGTGCTGTGTTTTTTTGTCTTTAGTGTGCTTTGGTGACGTCTAGTATTAAGAGTTTCAAACTCATATACATTCTCCTTAACAAAAATTGCTGTTGTTGAATTTGTTTTGTACATTTAACTACGTAAAAGTTTAATATGTACTCAGGAATTATGATATCCCAAGAAGACACATAAATAGGTAGATAAATTACATTGCTCAAACGTGATTAAATCAAAAACCACCGAACGGATTTCCTTACCGTTTTTACTCTAATGGACGAAGTGATTTATGAGAAAGGTTTCAGTAGAAATAGTTCAAGATGGTTTTGTAAAAATTGGCTTAACATTCAGCCAATTCTTACAAAACATTGCTGCAACTTTATTACGAAACCGATAATGATTGTTGAATATTTCGGAAAATAATCTTTATTTTAAATTATTTTCAGGATGCATTTTGGAGAATGTGGCTTCCCGCATCTCCGCTCCATCATCGAACGACCCGTGGTACAACGAGTATCCATCCTTACGTTTTTGACACTACTACGATCCGGACGAAGAGTTTCGCCTCCTCTTTTATACCGTGTACATCGAGGAACCAGAACAATTTGCCAGTGGCGTTATTTTCACCTGACTACAATTGAAGTGTCTTCAAGGCTAGAGTAAATAGGCTCTTCAATGATTGGATCACTGCTTACCATCAGGTGGGATTGCGGTCAAGTACTAGTTTATAAGTATGAAAAAACTCTCGCGCGTTGCGTAAAAGAGTAGCCAATTATATTGTAAAAGGATATTTTTGGGACACGCTGGCAAAGTCCCAAGCATATGCTAATTGTATTTAAAACGTCTACGATAGATCAGACAAATGTTTTACTTTCTTCAGTGTAGCTACTTAAAACCATACCAATTCCATATCAAATCATAACGAAATATTAGACAAAAATGTACTTTACAGTGCATACTAATTCCAAGGTAAATGGCAAGCAAACTCGATAAATCCAACCAGTGAAAAATTAAAGTGTAACAGCTCTCCATTTCGAAACAGGGTAAGAAAAGGGATAACCAAATAATCTACAGGTACAAAATAAAAAACGGATCGCGGCCATTTTAATCCCAAAATGCAATCCCAATCTGAATAATAAAATATTTACTCACTTGTCATTGTAACGACATCTGTACGTATCCCTACTCACTATACGGTCCCTTTCGCTAAAAAATGAATGTGAAAAAGGCTTTTTTTCCTCTCGCCCTTAGTCGTATACATGGCATGGATAAAGCTATGGAAGGTTGTAAAGGAAAATGTGATCATAATCCATATTTGTTTGGGCGGTCCTCCTCTAATACACTCCCGAGAGACAACCACCTACCAGATTTTGTATCGAGTTTGATTTGTTTATAAACTTTAATACTCATGCATATAAAGATATTGTTTAATATCATCTGGCAACCTTTCTTCATGACTTCTTTATTTGAATGTTTTCTGCTGCATATATCTAGGTATTTTTAAAGACATAATTAGTTGATAGCGAGCATTACAACAACAAAGCCAACTCACAACCGTTCAGTATGGCGCAATTGTAGTAGAAAGGCTGACCGCCAAATTAAATGGGATGATAGCCAGGACAAAGAAAAAAGGAGGTAATCACTTTACTAAATGCATGTCAAGAGAGAAAATAAACTAATTTGCGCAAATCCAGAAGCTTTGTAAGTAGATTGGCTATCGCATGTTATAAGGTCTTGAATGCTACACATGCCAATAAACCCTTTACAAGGCACTCTCGGTTGAGTAGGGTCACCACTATTTGCGGGAAATCAGACTGCCAATAAGTGTCTCTCATTCTCCCTGAAATCTTGGTTCAGTAAATCTCATTAGACGTTGTGCTTTTTCTATCAATATTTCAACAATCAATTATATGAGTTTTGGCAATATATGGAACTGAATAGATTTACAAAGTTGACCTCCATTTTGTTTACATTTGACATTCAATTATGTAATTCTGTCGGTTATTTGTTACCTGGGCAAACCAATGGATGACGTCAGAACTTTGCACAAAGGGAGTTTACGCTACAGGTAACAACAGAGGCGTACTCCCCGATTAGGTCGGTAGGATAATAGAATGAGCTCCCGACTTTAGGGCAACTCGAGACCCGTGTTTACGAATGAAACAGTTTCGCAAAACATTCTATCATAATATTAACAAGCATTTTGTTATGCAGAAAAATGACTGGCAAATTAATCTTAGTTACTTTGTCTGAGACATTATGTCGATAGGAAAAGAGAAGATAAATGGGAGAAGATACATTTTATAGGTGAATTTTGTATTTAAAAATTAATATTTCTATAAGTGCCTAATAGGTATGAAGATGAATATTATCATTAGGAATTTGTTCGACCGACCAAACAGAACGAGAAAGACTTTGGTTTTTGACGTACACAATCTCACAATATTACACTTTGACAAAAAAAAAAACATCGACCAAATATAGAAGGTATAGAAGTAAAAGAAAAGAAAGAAAAAGAATAGGTATAGAAGTAAAAATTTTCGGTTATACCAATTTTTCCTTTACCTCTGCTACTTATAAGAGGTTCATACCAAATTTCATGATTCTGAAGTTCACGGGAAGCATCCTGTAGGTTTTGATTCCCTTGCGAGTGTCTAAAATTTGCGGAAATTTGCGGCATAATCGGCTATATCTTTTGATTGCGTTGACTTAGAAATTTGTTTTTTTCACTGATCAAAGGGACAGTACATCTAAGTATTTGATATACAGTCCAGTCTTCATTTACAAACAGACGGACGGATGGACCGAAAGACAACAAAGTGTGGTACGGAACCCTAAAAACAGTTTAAAATAATGAAAAAACTTAAACAAAAATGGTTATAGTCTATGTGATGAACTTTGAAGGAAAACTATAACGGAATAGATAACTTTGTTAGTACAAATGTTATAGAGGCCTTTACAAAACCCTTTGTGTGTGAGTCCGTTTGCCCATATTTTTTTAAATTTCGGTCACAACTCCTTTCGATTCTTCGGCTACAGGCTGTCTAATGAATACAGGAGAAATAATGGCGAAAGGAGGCCAAAGGCCAGGGCATAACTCCGCTTCCGCGAGAAATCACCACACAACGGACAGAACTCTGGCAGGATCTCATGACAACATGGTGAGTGCGATTGTCACAACCCGGCTGTTGCCAGACAGGTCCACAAGTTGTACGAAAGAGATGCCGAGGGCCCTGGCACAAGCAGATAATAGAACACGGGTGGGCTTTAGTCAGTAAAAGTCTGACAGAAACTTTCTCTCTGAAGCGGGAAAAGCTATTTGAGGATGTCTTACTGAAAAACAAGAAGGAGCCGTCACAACCCTAGCCAGAACATAGTGCAACAGTTCCCGGCTTTAAAGTTAAAACTGAAGTTGGATTTGAACAAGTTGTTTATGACAACATGTCGCGTTCTGTTGAGTTCCTACCTTGCTCTTAAAATTCTTGTTGTCTTTTGTTGCGAAAGTTTTAATTCTGTTATGTTTGTAATGGAGTGTTGTGAAATATTAGTACGACAACAGTTAAGAGACTTCAGTTAAAGAATTTTAATGTAATTTAATGCAGACAACGTATTTTGTCCTATTTCGGTCACACAATGCGTAGAGGCGATGAGAGTATAGAAAAAATGATTGTCGTTGGGAACACCGAAGGCAAACGATCGCACGGTCGTTCACCAACCAGATGGACCGATCAAGTCAAAGACTCATCGTCTGCTAAATTCTACGCGGTGGTGAGAGACGCGCTGGATCGAAACCGATGGAGGCAGATCATCCGCTCGAAATGCTGCCCCAATGCTGACCACGATCCTCAGACATGAGGAACCGACTGCAGAGAGAGAGAATGTACATATAGACATTACATTGCTTTTTCCTGTACATTAAATTACAATGTGCCCGAAAAGCAGGCAACGTTGCTAGCACCGTTAGCAACGTTGCCAACCATTTTTTTTAAATAATAATAAACTAGTGCTTCACTGCAATCCCGCATGATGGTAAGCAATGATGCAATCGTTGATGGTAAGGCGCGCTAGTTTATTAAGCCTATTCACTTAAAAATCTTAGCCAGTAGGAAGGAAGACAGCAGCTGAGCGAGGTGATGCAATGTTAAACCCAACAATACGACCAACGATGCTGCGCCAGAGGGAGATTGATCTGGAGACCCTCCACGATCAAACTCCCGACACAACAATATTTGGCGCATCGTACCCGGAACACATCGCAACACAACTACTCAGACCCGTCCTCCGTACGACTTCACCTGACATCATGCCGGAACATGACGAATTGCTTGGCGGCAAGACTTTGTCTTGTGGGTGGAAACTTTTGCCGGCAGCCGATATTATGGCCTACCACCGAGACCCTGGCCGAAGCCAATCCTGATTCTTAGATCTAAAAACTAGGCTAGCTTCCACTTTGTCTTATTACAACAATACAGTTATAGATGAAACGATTTAGTCTCAGTCTAGTTATATGATATTCATTTAGAAATTATACAGAAATACCGACATACATATTAATTGAGTTTTAAGTAACGTACTGTTTATTAACGACCCTTCTTGAAACAATCCGTTTTGTAATACAATCTCAATATGCCCGAAACTAAAACTTCTGCTAACTTTGTGACAACGTTTTGCAAATAGAGCTTTGTTGGATTCTGCTTAGAAGTTCTAGCCAAAGACCGGGATTAGGAAAGTTTTTAGGTTCCTAAAATGTTATGTTTGGTAAAGTTTTAACCGACAATAAACTTAACTAATAATCGTCTACTGCTGACATATTCAACGGGCAATGTCGACAATCTCTAGGTAATGTTAAATTTGGCCTTTGTTTCTTGCTTTGTGTTGGTGTCTATAGGGGTCTTCTTATACATAAGTTCATCGTGCCTATAATCCCCGGCAGATGAGGTCCCGATGAGGATCCGTCCCTGATGGAGTCCAGAGAGATGACAGAGGTGTATTTTTACACCCATATTTCGCAGATTACGTTTAAGCTCCGATTACCGTCTATACTATTTATCGGACACTTATCCAGACTCCAGATAGCTGCTGAGAAGTCCTTAATGAAAATAACTTATAGGATTTTTCAGGGAACCGGATCGAGTCCCGTATCATCGTCATTATCAACCTTTTTATCGTCCCACTACTGGGCACAGATCTCCTCTCATACAGAGAAAGATTGAGCGTAATCACCACGCCGAGGCCCGTATTCTTCTTCTTCTTCTTCTTCAGCCTATAGATGTCCACTGCTGGACAAAGGCCTCCCCCAAGGCTTTCCACGTTGACCGGTCTTGTGCTGCCCACATCCATCGGCTTCCAGTGACCTTCACCAGGTCATCGGTCCTCCTTGTTGGGGGCCTCCCTACGCTGCGTATGCTGCTTCCAATACGTGGCCGCCACTCCAGAACCTTACTGCCCCATCAGCCATCGCTTCTACGAGCAATGTGCCCTGCCCACTGCCACTTAAGTTTAGCGACTCGCAGAGCTATGTCGGTGACTTTGGTTCTTCTGCGGATCTCCTTATTTCTGATTCGATCACGCAGAGAAACTCCGAGCATAGCTCTTTCCATTGCCCTTTGTGTGACTCTGAGCCTTCGTATGAGGCCCATTGTGAGCGACCACGTTTCAGTTCCGTAAGTCATCACTGGCAACAAACACTGGTCAAAGACTTTAGTCTTGAGACACGTATACCAATAAGTAATGTAAGCAGTTTTCTTCTTTGTATTTCATATAGTGCAAGACTGTAAGTGAGCACGAAATTAATACATCAGTAACATTCTGCTTTTGCACTATTTATTGAAAATAAAACGTGCTTTAATAGCATTATTAGTCATTTTAAACAATGAAATGGCAATGCAATCATTCAACTGTAAAGCCAAGCCACCTAAAAATATTTTCCATTTAATTACTTATGTAAACAGAATCGTGAATTTTATGCAAAATCATAATATATGCAGCCACCGGAAAATTGGAGGATTTAACGTTATTATGATATTGGTCAAATAATAGTAAAATTGTGTGTCAAAGCCCTTTTGTTTTGGTTAAAAGTATATCAAAAATGTAGGTCATTACTTTGTTGAAGATAATATTATACTCACTAAAAAACTGTTGTGTTGTGTTTGTTATTTGTTAAATCTATTTTAGTTATTGAGGACTAACAAAGGCTAAGTAAGGATTGTTACTAACACATGTAGTCTGTGTAATAAATTATTATATTATATTTGACGACGTCAGCGACGGCGGAGCGATAGGGTAGCGTCATAATCTTGGGGTGGCGGTAAGGGCTCCATTTCGTAGGTGTCAATTCTTTAGAGGTAAAAACTAAACAGGAAATGACAACAGACAATAACAATTTAAATAGGTAAACCGACAGTTTCTTCCCGGAAAAGTGCCCTGGTCCGCGTCTCAATGCAAAGTCACCGTTCGACCATCCCCACTTTCCAAAAACGAATATCCACGTGATGCCATTACAAAATAATGTCACAGCTTTTGGCCCACTACTAAATAAATCAAATTACCAACTTTTATTAAATTGATAGCGTTATCCACGACATATACAATAAGTATGTAAAGAAAACCCTGCATCATTTCAGCCGAAAGACGTCCATTGCTAGACATAGGCCTCCCCCAAGGATCTCCACGACGACCGGTGCTGGGCCTCCCGCATCCAGCGGTTTCCCGGGACCTTTACCAGGTCGTCGGTCCAGCTTGTCGGGGGCCTACCCACGCTGAGTCTTCCGGTGCGTGGTCGTCACTCGAGAAACCGTCGGCCCTATCGGTCATCGGTCTTACGGGCAATGTGCCCGGCCCACTGCCATTTAAGTGTTGCAATTCTTCGGGCGTTCGTTAACTACTGTGCCAAATGATAACAAGTGTCTATTCTAATTAATTTTAGTTTTAATAGACTTGTCTTTTAATTATAGCGTCTACTTTATTCAAGATTCAATTTGGCTGATATTTAGATAAACAGGCAATTAACCCTGTCAATGCTAAAGTTTGTGAGAATGCATCAATGTTTGATATTCTTTCACGCAAAAACTTGCACAGATTTGGATGAAATTTGGAACACAAATGGAATAACATTTAGTATAATTTTTAGTCCAATATTCCTACGTGATCTAAAGTTACGCGGGTAAAACCGCTGGGCGCAGCTAATACGATATAACATACTCGAAATTTGTGATCTGTTTCCAACGATAAGAGTTGCTCTAATGTAAGTGACAGTAAAATTAGTACGCGCCGAATATAACTAGTAAGAACAAATTAGTCATCGCTATAACCGGTTATAAATAGTTTGAACCGTATTCTAGTAACATCGAGTGCTAGTACAAATAATAACCAATAGCAATATCTGCTACTCAAAAAATGAAATTATGTATTCTGTTATAACCGCGGACGGTTATTGATTGGCAGATTATTGCGGTCGTCATGAAAATGTGTTATTTTCCTACTACTTGAAATTATGGTGTTAAAAATCCAAAAAAAAAATATCCTATATGGTAATAATTCTGGTTATAAACGACCTGTGTGCCCTTCATCTTCACTTCATCGAAATCCGCTCAGTAGTTTTTTCGTGAAAAACTCTGCACTGTCTTAATATCCGTATTCACATTTCCATTGGAGTTTCATGAGTTCTACGAGCGATGTGAGCTGCCCACTGCCAGTTAAGTTTAGCGACTCGAAGAGCTATGTCGGTGACTTTGGTTCTTCTGCGGATCTCCTCATTTTTGATTCGATCACGCAGAGTAACTCCGAGCATAGCTCTTTCCATTGCCCTTTGTGTGACTTTGAACCTTCGTATGAGGCCCATTGTGATTGACCACGTTTCAGTTCCGTGAGTCATCACTGGCAACACACCCTGGTCAAAGATTTTAGTCTTGAGACACTGTGGTATCTTGGATGACGAAAAGATGTAGCGTAGCTTCCCGAACGCTGCCCAGCCGAGCTGGATTCGACGAGACACGTCCTTCTCACCTCTTTCTTTTTTTATAAAATGGGTCTTCTGAAAAGACTCGGCAAGAAACTCAATCGATGAGTACCTTACAAATTCAGCCTATTATAAAATATTGTAGATCATAGGTGACTGTAAAATAAACTGGACTAACTTAAAATCTAAACTCCAAAGGGCTGGAATACTTAAAATATATAATAATTAATTCTTAGATAATCATCGTAGATTTAGGCCCACACTGGGGTATAGCCTTAAAACCATCACGTGAGGGTTGCTAGATATCATATATGTTTGAATTTTTGATTCTAAGCACACTCATAGTTCTTTCCACACGATTTTTCGACGTTTTTCTTCATCGTTCTAAGAGAAGTGATGATAAAATCCACATTCGAATCCATAATTTACTGCTCATATTATTCCTCAACTCAACCCAGATATAAGCTCAAGGGACAGACAAACAGATTAATAATTTCCCTTAGTCAGAAATAAGCCATAAAGGGAATTATAAATGTGAAGTCTAATCTCTAATTTACTTAGCGTTTGAGAGCTTGAAGATTATAAAATATAATTTTCCTTTATGTATTCTCAAAGGTGTTCTCAGCACGTTTGAGAGTACGGTACCTCTTATATATCTCAGTAGTATTTTAAACCTTCTACGCCCTACAGTATTATCCTCTTAAAAAATCTGGACTTCGTTAGAATAGAATGGAATGGAATTTAATGGACTAGAATAGAATAGAATACTCTTTAATAAACATTAATTTACATTACATTTACATTTACAGACAACCTTTGAGAATATAAAATAAAATTATCTTATATCGTAAATCCAGGCCTTGTTCTACCCATATGCCAAATTTCATCAAAGTTTCTTAAGTAGTTTTAGCGTGAAACGTTACTAAACAAACATACAAAATTTTAACAAAAATTTAGTATGTAGTGTGTATTTGGCCGAGTTGCTGAAAAACAATAAATGAACAATTGAGTGATACAAAACTTTGACTAGAAATTTTTAGAAGAGTGGAAAAATGGAGATCAATAATTCAAAGAATTAAAGGAGGAAGAAAGAGAGAGAGAGAGCATCAGAGTACTTTACTTTAATTAAATTTCACGTCGCTTTCGAATTTACTATAATATTTTGCAGGAAGATTCAAGAGGAATTAAAATTTCGAAAAACTAAAGTATTAATCGACTGTTGTTACAAGTATTCTTGGAAAATATTTAAATTTGAATGATAAAGCAAATAATAATGTATGAAATTTCGTCGAAGGTAAATCAGACATTAATCTATTAGTACGTACGCCGTCCACGTCTTGGGCGATTTGTAAACGTGTACCTAATTATTAGGTTATGTAATGAGTTAGTTTATATTCCACTTAAAATGGAGAGAGCTGATTAAGCTTTGCTCCAGTTGCCATTAACCAGCACTCTAATTGAGGCGATGACAGCCAGACTGGCCTAGCTGTAATTTTTACAATACTGAAAATTTTGTTCCACATTTCAACTAAATTTATGTGTCTACTTTTACCGTTTCTTCTTCTTCAGCCTATAGATGTCCACTGCTGGACAAAGGCCTCCCCCCAAGGCTTTCTACTATGACCGGTCTTGTCATTGATAAAATATTAAACTAAGGTAGATATGTCATTAGCGCTCTGAAAATGAAGCGTACAAAAGGAAGGAAAGTCCTGCATCTCGCCTTAGTCACTCTCGATACACTCGTAAAAACAAACGACAAACACTAACAGCGCAAACGACAAACACTAGCCATCTTTTTCTTCTCTATGCTTTAAATTGTGCCCCATCTCACTCACACTGTACCAATGTATGCCGAATAAAAATATGCATGTGTGCTGCTGCTGTGTTCGGCACATTTTTTTTGGTCGGTTTGTTAGAATATATCGTATCTGTTTAATATTTTATCAACGGGTCTTGTGCTGTCCGCATCCATCGGCTTCCCGCGACCTTCACCAGGTCATCGGTCCACCTTGTTGGGGGCCTCCCTACGCTGCCTCTTCCGGTACGTGGCCGCCACTCCAGAACCTTACTGCCCCATCGGCCATCGGTTCTACGAGCAATGTGCCCTGCCCACTGCCACTTATTTTTTTTTCTTTTTCTGCTGTTTAGAGAAGTTTTATCAATTAAACTCTGTATAGAAAAAAATACAGTTAGGCCACTCTGGCTCTCATGGCCACAATTGTGTAAAACACTATTACTCTCAATGAGAATCATTTTGAAGCATATTGCGTATCCATTGCTCTGTATGTTCGAAAAATGTGTTCGCTTAACAACGTAAACCTAGCAATGAATGTTGTTGAAATGTCAAATTAAACCGACTGCTACTGAATGTGTATTACACAATTACCTAGCAGGCATATATCCATTAAAGCTACCACTGATAAATTGATGACAACCCAATAACACACTTCTCGACCGAAGAAGTTGAACCCTGACCGAAAGAGAAAAAGCGCGTGTGAAAAATAAACCAGACAAGAAAGTCCTCCTTTCTTCTTCCTTTTTTTAACATTATAGACTAGTGGTAGACTGCGATTCCGCCTGATGGTAAGCGGTGATGCAATCGTTGATGGTAAAGGGCACTAGTTTATTAAGAGCCTATTCACTCTAGCCTTGAAAACACTTTAATTTCTCTTTCATTCTTCCTTTTTTATCTTCATATAAAAATACCAGCATACGCTGGAAACCAGTAAAGCATACTCAAAGTCCGTAAAACAGTTCCCCAAGCCATAAACAAACTCTAGGTGGGTATCGAAACTAATCAAAAGTTTTCTCACAAAGAACTCGAATGCAGTGAGCAACCAAGACATTGCTGTTTTATTGAAGGTAGTAGGAGAACTTATTGAATTGGTGTAACAGAAACTTTGAAGCGGTGTCGGGTTAAATATTGACTAAGTCGTGTCACACAAACTGCAGATGAAACTTTCAATACAGGGTTTTATTTTATTTTTCAACTTTCCTTTCTAAGATATTTTGAATCATTTACTTCAACAACTTTTTTAATATTATTTTTTTAATCCACTGTACTTTTTTGATGTCATATAATATTATAACTATTAGAAGACTTACCATCTATCCGTCTTTATAAGTAAGCTAGTGTTTTGGTACATATTATTTCTCAAGGGCTTTTTGTCGGCACGTCATTCCAATTAAAATCCTTCATATTTTTACATAAATAAGGCATCATTTTAAAGATTTTCTGGACCGCTTTAATACATAAATTACTCACATTTCAGTGGTTTTTAGAAAATTTACGATAAAAATCAAGGAAATGTGCGAATACTTCGCACGGATCACCTAGTATTTATATATTTAATTTAAAAAAAAACGTTGCCCCACACTCGGAATTCTATGTTTGTAAACGCATTTACTGTATCCTGTATGCAAATGCATAAAGAAAAGATGGATGGAATGTGTAAATGATGATATGACTAAGAAGGGGGTGACTAAGAAGATGACGTATAATAGAAATAAAAAGAAGAAAAAGACATATTGCGCCGACCTAAATAAATTGAGATAAGGGAATAAGAATGATGAAATAAATGACTTGTGTTGTGCGTTATGTTTGTGTGCGGAAGGAATAAAGTAAGAAAGATAGAAAGAAAGAAAGAAATATTTTTGCTGTTAGTATAAGTTTACATGTTTCTAAATAGAAACATGTAAACTTACACAAACAGCCAGACCCACAACAACTAAGTACTTGAAGGTCATACAAATATTTTTTCCGTGCGGCAATCGAACCCGCAACACTAAATCGCAGTAGTCAATCGTAAAAAAATTGCGCCAATAGTACTGTCGATAGATGTATACTCGTTCAAGATATATACTTATTGGGACAATTTATATTGTGACGTCCACTTGTCACAAGGTTTAATATTTGGTGTAATAAAACAAGTATTGTCAAAAATATTATTTCATAATAGTCGTGCGGCACGTACGCTTTGCTTGGTGACCCGTTTGATATTGCCCCCACCTCATTTTTTTTTTGATTTTGCATCTCGTAGTTGACCTTGAGAGGTCGTGACTACTTAACCGGACTATCCTGTGGCAGGGCAACTAAAAACTAAGCGACTACACGCTAAGGACGCCCCCTTTGGGGTACGAACCTCGGCTTAGTGTGTCGCTGGAGAGAACAGCTCAGGGGACGGCTGGATCGAAATTTTATTTTTATTTCGGTTTGATGACCGCGGCGTTTCTTAGTACTAGCTCTGAGAAGAAACCGCCGAAACAAACTCAGAGGTCATAGTCGGGAATTTGTATTTACTGGCTCAGCTGCGGCGCGGGCTGGCCTTCATCGGACAAGGCTCCCACCTCGAACCTTGCACCCATGTTTA
The DNA here is from genome assembly GCA_017933935.1 of Sesamia nonagrioides. NCBI lineage: Eukaryota > Metazoa > Arthropoda > Insecta > Lepidoptera > Noctuidae > Sesamia > Sesamia nonagrioides. Next base: position 4,246,875 of record JADWQK010002063.1, read on the forward strand.
ACCCATTGATTTATGCATTACCTAATTACAATAATCATCACACACATCTAATCAAAATATATGGTATACATCTATTCAAGATATATACTTTTCCTCTGGAATTTTGACCTATTTTCTTACACGCATCTGATAAAGATTCTAAAGTCTGTAGGTAACTAATAACGACCCATTATTTATAGGAAATCCGGCATAAATAATCATAGGTGATTAGCTGAACGTATAACTCCAATAGTTTCACCAAACTCACTTAATCCGAAATAACTTCTGCGAATTTAGCATATCCCTCGTTCATAATTAATAGCTGTACATTTATTTCTACTAACATTTCTAATAAGTAGACAATAAGAGATTGTTCGGAACTAATTCCAAAGTTGTGTTGAGGTCTCGTCTTGATAGTTCTAAGGCGGTGTAGACTACAGCGGACTTTAATTTCGCACCTCCTGTGCTCTCAGTCAGTCGTGCATCCCTAACTACGAGCCAACTTATTAGCATGTCTATAGGCTCTCGTGTCTACACGCCCTATTGAGCTGTATAGACTGGATATCAGGCTGTGTTTTTGATGGCAATTGATTGTTTAGAGATTGGTGTCGTCGGTTTACAAGGATGAGTCGTTATAGGCTTTTGATGACTTCAGTTTACAAGGCTCTAGGATTTGTTGAATTGCTTATTCGAGTACAGTTAGTAACTGTGAGCTTTTTTAGGCCATGGAATTTATTCATAAACGTTGCTTAAAGTTTTGTAATGTTAAAATCATGGTTAAACAGCAAACTTTAGGCATCGTTTCTATATTAGCCTTTAAATGAGCGCTTTTGTAATTTCTAACCAGTATTTATATCGGGAGAAAAAAAAGTAGGATTGCTCTGATCTATATCTACTTTAAAGTTACCTCAAATTTTGTTTATTAGATTTTGCGCAAAATAGTTACAAACTTCCTCAGAAATGTTTATAGTATTAGCACAGTCTAAAAATCATACAGTCGTCCGACGAAGACGTCTAGACAGAGCAATCCTGCGGGGTGTGAGGGATGAGACGCGGGGTAAGCGACACCCGAGCTGCGAACAAAACGATGTTCATAGCTCGGTATCTATCATTAAGGGCTAACACGTGTTTGTTTTTTTATTTGTTTGTTTTATAATTTAATATGAGTGTCAATTTTGAGTATAATTGGTGTGCTTGTAACGAAGAAGCCATCCTTTTTGACGTCCAAAATAGCGAACGTCATTTTTTTATAATTTAATATGGATGTCAATTAAGTAAATATAATTGTGGTGCTTGTTACAAAAAAGCTATCCTTCCTGAAATCCAAGATGCCGGACGCCAATTTAAATGTATATTAATGTGATATAGGTGTTAATTCCGAGGTCGATTGGGGTGCTGGTAACGAAAATGCCATCTAAATAACTTAAATCTGTCTCGAGTTGTTCCCTTAGTAAAAATAGCAAATTAATTAAATAATAATACAGCTATCGATTTTGATCACCAACAAATAAATAATTTCATAAATATTGTTTATTTGTGACAACCTTGGACGATGCGTTACTGTCTAGACGATGTCGGCATTTTACACGAGATCAAAGGCGTCGACATACTGTATGATTTTTATACTGTGGTATTAGTAAGAAATGGGATGTGATTAGTAGGATAAAGATTCTTTTAAAATGGCCGGCCAAAATAACGTGCACGTTTTTCCAGAAACTAATACTTTTAATTTCCCTGTCGTGAACATCTAGAGTAAAGTCATAATCCTTAGAAATAATAACAAACATTGTACAAATGCTACTTTTATTACTCTTATTTATAAAAAAGTAGCTGCGCCTTGCGGTTTCACACGCGTAGGTTTCGATGTGTTTTTTTTTTTATGCTCCGCTGCTATTGGTCGCAACGTGATGTTATGTAGCCTAAAGCCTCCTTGGATTAATGAGCTATCCAACGCATAAAAATTTAACAAATCGGACCAGTAGTTCCTGAGATTAGCGCGTTCAAACAAACTCTTCAGCTTTATAGTGTTTTTACTCACTTATAAAACAAAACCCCTAGTAAGTGACGACGGTGGCAAAACATGAACAAATCAGTAATGTATTAAAAAAAAACACGTAATCCGGAGGTTGGTAAATTTTAATTAAATTTGTGGTAGTGTCTATCCAGGATTAGCGCATAGTCCACTTTTCAATCTCTAAAATTCAACGAATTCAAATTTTGGAAAGGCTTGTTTAATCTCCCAATTAATCTCATATCCACTTTCATTTTATAATTGCTTGTTGTAATTCCAGAGTAGCCCGGATAGCAGAAATTTTATATAGCGATTTCTTAGATACTTTGCTAGAGTTTTTTCAAAATTACAAACCAGCGCTTGACCGCAATCCCACCTGATGGTAAGCAGTGCTGCAATCATTGATGATAAATCGCGTTACTTTATTAAGAGCCTATTCACTCAAGCCTTGAAAACACTTAAATTGTAGTCAGACGGAAACACCGCCTCTGATCCGGGACGGAAAAAATCACAACTCTAAGGAAACAGAAACTAAACGATATGTTCAGCTTCACAATACAGAGTCAGTCAATAAACCAATCGCATCACAACGTACACCATTTAAAGTTAAAGGCTGCAGTATACAGTCTCTTAATTAGCCATGTTTGTGGCTTGTTTGCATCCAAGCGACACACACTTGCGCAACGCGACGCGGCGACACGCGGCTAGCGTCCCAACCCACCTACTAATAACATTTGCAAAATTAAACAAGCGGTTACTCGGGACGCCGCATATGCACAATTACAACGGGCAGGCCAGCTTTTAGCACCTAGTCACCCAATAACAATTACATAAACAAAACCGTAAAGCCGACTACAAAATGTTATTAAATAAGTACGTACGTTACATGAATGCTGAAAGTTTTACAGGCTTTGATTCTACCTTTTGGGGGTTAAGTCTGTTTTATGTTTTGGGTTAGGAGTTTTTTTTTTTTTTTTTTGCTGTGACGGAACGCCCAATTAAGATTTAAATTCACACGTTGTGGAATTATAAGAGCTACTTGGGAAACTATGTCTTGGCATATGTAGTTCAGAAAAGGCTAGGTACCTAAATGGTAATCATGATTAAAACTTGTTGGGCAAATATTTTTCGTCGTTCTAGGTTTGTGAAGAACGGGTCGGGAAGCCGATGGATGCGTGAAACACAAGACCGGTCATCATGGAAAGCCTTGGAAGAGGCCTTTCCTATTAAGCAGTGGACCTCCAAAGGCAGAAGAAGAAGAGGGTTGTGACTAAGAAACTGTGACGACAGGAGGATGACGTGACGCATAAAAAATCATCCAATTAAAACTGTATGGATCAAATTTTATCTAACAATAGCATCTTCAGCTTAGCCTCTTACCAACTATGTCGGAGTTGCCTATCGATCAAACTGGATGCCTGGAGCACAGGCGAAGAGTAGCCAGCCTGTCGGTGTTCTATTGGAAGCATTTTGGAGAGTCATCATCATCATCATCATCTCAGCGTATAATCCCGGTTGCATCCGCGGCTTTTGCGTTGGAGCCCGGGTTCCGCTTTCCTACTAATACGCCTCCATTTCGCACGATCTCTGGCATCCCGTGTGAGATTGTTGGCACGCATGTCATCACTTACAACGTCATGCCACACAGGTTGTATTTTAGAGAGTGTGCGAGGGAATTGCATGACTTAGTTCGCTCATCTCCGTTTCATCATCGGACGACCCATCGTACGGCCCTTACATTTTTGACAGCACTACGATTCGGACGAAGCGTTTGGCCACGTCTTTTACACTGCGTACATCGAGGAACTGGTACAAATGGCCAGCGGCGGTGTTTTCGTCTGGCTACAATTTAAGTGTCTTCAAGGCCAGAGTGAATAGGCTCTTAATAAACTAGCCTTCTTTACCATCAACGATTGCATCACTGATTCAGGCGGGATTGTGGTCAAGCACTAGATTACATTTATAAAATAAAATGCAGTATTGTACCAGTATTTTAGACGAACCAACCCTCTGACCGAACTCTACAACCCAATTGCTAGGTAATGCGAAACTTCTTGCCAAGCTGGTTGTCAGACTTCTGGACTTCTGAAGACCCGTATCAACTGTCAGGGACCCACAGATGACAGCCGGGACCAACAACTTAACGTGCTTTCAGGGTCACTTTAGTAGTCTTAGTATTCGTATATGCGTCATTTACTGGCCAACCGCGGCAAATCTAGATTAACCTGATCAATCCATCTTGTGGCTTAAAAAAAAAAAAAGAAAAACGCACAGTGTCGCGGGCGCATTTTTTTTTTTTTTTTGATATGGCATCTCGTAGGCGGCCATTAGAGGCCGTAACTACTTAACCGGACTTTGAATCGCGGGCGCATCAGGGATGACAGTCTAATCTAATTGTCAAATAATGTGAGCTGTCTATGACCCCGGCTTTGGCATCAAGTCAACTTTGTTTATAAGTTTGCATGTTCGAGTACGAGACTTTTGGCCACTTTTTTTAATGTCTTTTTTTATTATTTTATGGTATTCACATGTAATGTGCGTTTTGTTTGTAAGGAATAAAAATATTTCTTTCTTTCTTTCTATCTATCTTTCTTACTTTCTTCCTTCCGCACATAAACATAACGCACAACACAAGTCATTTATTTCATCATTCTTCTTCCCTTATCTTAATTTATTTAGGTCGGCGCAATATGTCTTTTTATTTCTCTTATACGTCAACTTCTTAGTCACCCCCTTCTTAATCATATCATCATTTACACATTCCATCTATCTTTTCTTTGATCTTCCCCTTCTCTTGTAGCCATCGACATTCATACTAAAAACAACAAAAGTAATTAATAATAAAAAAAAATATAAAATATAATATAGTGGAACACGAATATTTTTTACATTACATTGCCGTGTAAGCTCACATCTGCATCCTAGCATAAACAAACATACTGTGTCATAGCTCTCAACTAAATATAAAAGTAAATCGTGTTTGAAAACTCAAGCTTCTATGATTTCATATAAATATCGAGTGTATCTTACTGAAACTAACTGAAGCACTAGAACTAATTGGCATGAACATCCATATTTTCTGCGAAGCGCCTTACAAAGAAAACTGACGCAATATTATGTTGTCGAAGCTTGACAATATTGTTAAATTATTGTTCATAGTTTTATATACAAATGGTTACTCTCCTGGACTCTGACGGCCTGGTAGCTTTGATCCTATATTCCTTTTACGGGTACCGGTAGAATACAAGGCCTTAAAAGCACCCGTAAACCTTTTTAGACATGAAATAGAGCGTTTTGAAGCTTCATATATGTATATATACGATATGTATGTACGTAGTTTCCATAAAAAATATCAAGTTTTTTAGATCGGAATATAGTGGCCATTCTACATTTGAATTCAAATATTACCTTACTAACTGAGATTCTCATATTTAGTACTTATTTTAGAGTATACTAAGCCCCCTTTCAACAAATTATCACCAAAGATAACGACGATACGTAAACCATTCTACAATAACAAAAACACACTGAAATACATCACAGAAATCATGAAGTTGGCAAATACTTTATGTTTCGTGCTTTTACATCGCAAGCTGTGACGTGGAATGCATTCTATTGTTTTCCGATGGCAGTTGACAGGAGATGGATGCCTGCCGTAGTCTGCATATACGTACAGATTGAGTGTTATAGAATCATACGCCCGTCCGCCAATCGAGTAGCAACATTGTATGACATCCTGATTTAGATGGAAAATTATTAATAGAGCTTGTGAATAGGTTTCGGATGATGTTATTAAGTCCTGTGTAATGGCTTTTAGTCAGCGATTTGAACCACAAGAAATGATTGACTATTTATCTTGAAAAATTACCCAATAATAAAAAACAAGACGATTAGATTACCCGAGGTTGAGCAGTAGATTTATTTAGGTCGACATCATTTTTTCGTAGCCAGTGTTTTGAATCAATCGCCTTTTTTTCGAGCCGGGGAAAGCCTTGCTTGCTACACAGGATTTGTACGGATTTGTCGGCTGCCAATCTCTGCCGAAACCGCTAGAGGCGACCGAAAATTTCGACCGAATAAAAAGGTCCTCTTATCCGTTGTTAACAGATTCCTGAAAGAAATTGCGAACAAGAGAACACAAAAAATATCTCCCCTCTTTATATGAACAACAATAAATGTATCAGGTGAATTTTCCCATCACTTATTTCGCTACCCACTTTTAAGATACAATCATTTACAGAATCTTAGAGTTACACTCGACCGCCCCGAAAATAAATAGGACCAGGAAACTCAAAATTTAATTTGACTCGTTTTCCTCCGACTTTTATTTCGTAATCTAAACAAGAAAAATAATGCTTACTAACAAAGTACGGTAGTATCTTTTTCGAGCGGCTAACTTGTTTGGTGGAAGGGAGATAAAACAACAAGGGCACAGGTGGCAGCACTCAGCAAATTATGCAGAACCATATGGGCGCTAATCCATCAAGCGATCGGGATCGTGTGCCGGCTTTCATTAATCATCCTTTATTGATTAATGTCTCCACACAAAGTAAGTAATTTACTCGGCATCAACACATTGATGAAGTGCCTTGATTTTTCGTTATAATCGAGCTTTAGGTGCTTTGTAGAGTGACGCAGTTTTATGAAAACGCCGTATACTTTCGAGGTTGCTTGAGTTTGTTTAAAGATTTGCAGTAAGGCTCTCAAAACGAAAGAAAGGAATAAAGTAATTCTACTCTGAAACATCCCTATTCAAAGCAAAATACATATTTAACTTCCGCGATTTTCCTTATAATTTCGGGGAAACCACTCGTTGTTATAAAATCTGGGTGACAGGCATCACGAAACATTTTTGAGGATAATGTGTGTGCCTCGTTAAATAGTTACGGCAGACATATTGTTTAATCCCGATGCCATTCCGAATGGTCTGTTATTAACCCGGAACATCAAGCTGGCGGCTCGCATAATTAATATTGCAAATGTTGTTAGCAGTTAGGGGTACGGATTGTGTGAGCGAGCGTACCTATTGTACATATAGCATGTATGGAGTGACCGGGTTGATGGACATTTGCAAATCTGTAAGCGTTAGTTCAAGCCATAATGTAGAGTATTCTTTTTAGCCGATTGCCGGAGAAAGGAGGCTTATGTGTTTCGAGCGTAGCCTGAACTGCTTGACGAATTTTGAAATGCGAGTCATTGGATTCGTCGTGATTCTCTGGTATATTAAACTAGGTATATTAAAGTATCTAGAAATACAAAATGCTAAATTTTTGGCACGAAAAAAAAATACATTGGAATTTTGTTTTGACTACACAGGTACTGCAATAATACATTTTTCTACGACCATTTGGTAATTTGGTTAATATATAACCATAAGTTGTATCTCAATATGACTCATTCCTGCCAAGTCGTGTTACAATGACCATTTCCACACGGGTAAGCCGTACTACAATGAAACTTTCTATTTTTTTTATGGCTATGGCATCAAAAAATCATCATATGACTATGCCAAAAGCGCGCGTATTTGCGCCACGACTAAACATCGCATGTTATTAGACTGTATGGATGTATTGCTTTTGCCTTTCATTTGTGGAATTATAGCAACATTGGTGGTTTTTTGAATTTATTTATTTCAAGGTCGTAGAAAAAGTTTTGTATGCCACTGTCGCAAACAGCTTTTGTAATACTCGTGCTACACACACAAACTCGCGATCTATTGTGCCACTCAGCTTTGCTTCATGGCACAAACTACCACTCATGCTACAATAGCTATCATTGCTTGACAGTGGCATAAATAACTAATGTCAATACATACGAGGAGCATACCTATGTAAGATAATTTCACACGAGAATAACTAAAACGAATTTTTTTTACCTTTCAGTTACCTATATTTTTACTTTGCAATTAGTAATATTTTTGCGGTCAAGTTTTTTATTACCTTAATAATTATATTGTTTAAATAATGACAGGCCCACGGAACTATCGAAGATTTATTTTTAACACCCTTGCTCGTAAAGCTGATGTAATCCCACCGGTTTTAAATATGTAAAGCGGGCCATAACAAACGCGTGTGTTATCAAAGCAAATAGTTAAGTTATGGTCCATACAAATTCCATAACAGCATTATTTGTCATTTCAAATAATTATGGAACTGATCGCCGCCGCGTGGTTCTAGCCAGTGAGCAGCGCGCTGTTCCATATTTGAAATGGCAAATAATAATACTAATGGCGGGAAAGCAACAGTGAGCATTCAAAGATTGAGTTTATTTAAAATAACTGATGTCCTATTTGAAATAAACAAATTTGTATTTGTTTGTATTTAAATGAGTATTTGTAAAAAAAAAACAGTTTATTCGGTAATTTAAAAACTTGACTGCATGCTCTAGCATCTTTGTCAACATTTTCACGCAGCTACGGCAGAAAATAAACCTCGCGCCATTTTTCTCAAATTTTCTTTTTTTTGTACTTGTATTCTAAATATCTTTTTTTCTGTTTCTTCGCAAGTGTGTTAAAAAATGTCGTACAATATACGTGCGTATTGGTTATAACATGCTCGGCTCAATTACACCCTCGCCTTCGGCTCGGGCTGAAATTCCGCCTCGCATGTTATAACCATCATTACGCACTAATATCGTAATGTACTATTACGTTTGCCGTGCTTGGTTCGTGGATAGATGAGTCCATTACATATTGAGATCCTTCCGTGCCTCACCAAGTAAGTTCGTTAAGTCCTTGGTCCCTTCCATCATCCCCAGATCTTTGACAGTCATTGTGGGTAGTTAGAAGTCTGAAAGTCTGACAAGCAGTTTGCCGAGCGGTATTGTGTTACCCGTTAAGGGGGTTGTAGCAATGTAATGTATCAGCTTGAAAGCCGGCTCCAACATATTTGGGAAAAGGCTTAGTAGATTGATTGATTGAACGTCTTTTTTCAAAGGCTAAGAAGTCTATCAAGTTCTGAAGTTCTAACGGCTTCGGGCAAACCTTTCTTTTTATCTGTTTTTAATTAGGGGCTTTATCGGGATATGTTCCATTTTAATGATGTTTTTTTTTTTGCTTTGCTGGTATTTTGGCGTATTATGGTAAATAATGTCATTGTTATTATATTTTCTTGTGTAAATTACTATACATAGTATTGTTAGACAGCTGTACTGCTGGGGAGTTTATTCTGCCACTTCTTCAACCCAGCAAAAGTACTAGGAAGTGGCGAAGGGCAGGCGTTTTGGGGGGACTGTCTTAAAAGTGTAAATCGTCTTGTCTGTAAAAGTGACTTTCAAAAAGTGCTGATTTTCCGCCTAATTTGAATAAATGACTTTTGACCTTTGTACCACTGAAAACGCTTTCATTCATCATCTTTTCTCTACAGTCGGAATGACTTGCCCGTCTCTGTAAGGGGTGCTCAAACTCTGTCTACTTTTACTATGATAAAAACTATGATAAAGAAGCACTTCTTCTCTCTACATGTTATTACAAATATGATGACATGTTTAAAGAGAGAGGAAGTAAATAAAAATTATGGCTCATGTATGATGTTTATTAGTTAAATGTATATATTATATATTGTATTGTGACGGCCTCCGTGGCGCAGCGGTCAACACGCCTGCCTGCTACGTGGAGGCCCCGGGTTCGATCCCCGGCCAGGTCATGATGGAAAACGATCTTTTCCTGATTGGCCTGGGTCTTGGCTGTTTATCTATATATGTGTCTATTATAAATATAGTATCTTTGAGTTAGTATCCCATAACACAAGTCTCGAACTTACTTTGGGGCTGGCTCAATCTGTGTGATTGGTCCGTATATATTTATTTATATTTTATTATTTATTTATATTTATTTAAACTAGTATGATACACTTAATGTACAGATTATACAATAAACATGTACATATTTGGCACACTGTTTCTAACCTACAATATTTCTCTCTCCTTCCCCTTAGTATTCCATCCAAAGGTTGTCTGTATAAGATCGCTCTTAGCGATAAGAGCACCCATTGCACAATCTTTATATTTATGTTCTGGAATCTATATGGTGTACATAATAAAGACTATTCTATTCTATTCAACAGTCGGTGCATCATCATCATCATCAACTTTTTTTATCGTCCCACTGCTGGGCACATGTCTCCTCTCATACAGAGAAGAATTCAGCGTAATCAGCACGCTTGCTCAATGGGGGTTGTCGATTTCAGACTTAAAGTCCAGGTTTCAAGTTGTTTTCCTTCACCTTATAATCATTGGTGTCCAAGATATGGTAAGAAAGTGCATATAACTAAGAAAAGTAAACTTGCCTGACCTGGAATCGAGTCGTTACGGGGTAGTCAGAACCCCGAGAGCATGACAACCAGTCTTGGCAAGGGATTTTGTCATCATTCTCCTGCCCTTATCAAAGGCACAGGACAAGGCAGGCAAGGGATTTTGTATTATCCACTAACTGGTTTATGAAGGTCAGCTAGACAGTCTCTCCATGTAAACTAGTGGAGTGGTAGTGGTGGTGGTGTATAATATTAGTTTAGTTTTTGAGATATTTTTGCACGAGTCGCAATTTTTTTTAACGTTTCTGTACACTTTGAAGTTCTCCTGTATCGTGGATGCGTTTACAAACATATACACTCACATACACAAACAGCCAGACCCGGAAAAACTACCTGTAGACCATACAAATATTGTTTCCGTACGGGGATCAAACGCGCAACACGCAGCGCAGCAGTCGATCGAATTCTTTTCTTTCTTTCCTTCCTTAAAATACTGATGTTTAGCTGCATTAGGTTACGCTAGAAGCTGACCCCTAATATAGTCGCAATTAAGCTAGGCAGATAATGGTTAGAATTTCGAGAGCTATGTGATATAAGACTCGATTCGCTTTTTTACATGCTTTTTATTAGCTTCACTTACCTATATGTTTGCTTGCTTGCCTGTTTGCTTGCTTGCTTGTTTGGTTGTTTGTTTGGTTGTCCGTCTCTAACTCTTTGGACTACGAGTGGGCGGCTCATTACTGTAAAAATGTCCCACTGTTTCCAATACGTTCGTTCGTTTTTTTAAAAAAAGAATATCGAACTAAAAAGTTAAAAATAAATATAGTTTAAAAAACTAAAAAAAAACATGCTTTTAAAGAATATGAAACTAAAAAGTAAAAAATAAGTTTAAAAAAAGCGTGAGGCGCTTATACAAAAATTGTGACAAAGCGCCTCACGCTTTTTTAAAAAAATATTTTTAACTCTTTAGTTTGATATTCTTTAAAACATGTTTTTTTAAAACTATATTTATTGTCACTATTTCAAGAGCAGGTTATCCTGATTATAAAATATTTTATGCAAAATTACTAAAGGATTCATATACACTATACAACTAATTTCATGTTTAATGAACTCTGTTTACAAAATGCCACGTGTTGATTCATAATAAATACATTAATTACGATTTACGCTGACATTCTCGCTCGTTATTACTCAGTTCAGAATAGTTAAACCTTTTGTTATTTAGTTTATTTCGTATGAAAATGGTAATAAACATACACATTATAACTTAGTTTTCAGAATGACCTTGTACTAGTACGTACTTAATTAAATTATGGGTAAACTAAAGCAGCTGTGCCCCGTATTTCCATTGGCATAAGTTTGGATCCTGTGGGAAAAACTACTCTACGGATTTGGATGAAATTTAGCACAAATATACTTTGTAACAAGGATTTATACATAGTGTAATTTCATCCTAATATTTCCACTTCTAGCCCTTTATAAATTACTGTCTTGATTAAAAATTAGAATCAATCATATACATGACGGGGTAAAGCGTCAGAAAGGCGGGCCGAAGTTCCGGTTAGTTGAGGTGTCTTCTCATCCGCATGAGCATCCATCGTGGGCAGTATTTCGAGAAAACGTTGGACAATAACGACAGTGTGATGTTCGATTCTTATTATTTTAACTGTACAGACACTTAGATCACTTTAATATTAAGGGATTACAATGATAATCTCAGATTAAAACAGACAAGAGCCACTGAGTTTGAGTATGACCAACCCACTCGATCGAAGCTTCAGCAAAGAATGCCCAGCGCTAACGGTCGATCGCTATGTCAAACGCAACTCCAGTCGGTGTTACCATTCGCTCCATGGTGCTATCCACTCTTAATGAAAATCATAATTTATCCGAATACCGACCAATTAATCGATTTCAAAAAATAGTAGAGTAATTTACGGTCAATTGATACTGATACGATAAAACAGATCACAATATTCAAAATTAACCAGTCACGCGCCGTCATACATATATTATTTCTATTGTATGGTTACCTTTTTCCCCCTTTTCGTCTCCTCCTTTTTTTAGGAGTGGATGCGAAATCACTAAATGACCTCTCTCGCTCTGGGCAGAGCGCAAGGGTATGTCAGACTTTTACTGATTTAAACCCACCCGTGTTCCCAAACTACACAAATCAGGTATGACAAAATGAACCGAGTTTATTGAAGATTCTGCTGCCCTGCGTAGTTTAGATTCATAAATATAATTAGTTATTCCAAAAAAGTTAAGTTACGCGGATAAAGGACAGCAGGTCCCTCGTACTATTCTATTCGAACGGTATTTATAATGCTATTTTGCCTCCTTACGATGCCTCATTAGTTCCCAGATATTAGAGGGATAAAGGATTAAATAAACTCTTATAGCCAATAATTATTGTCCTTACAAATCTCTCGCTCTCTCGCTCTTCAAATGAGGCTTCAACGGGACCTACCAGGAAATCAGCAATAAGTGGCATGTTCGCTTTTTGCGGGAGCGGATCATTAGTTGAGTAGGCTCATTGATCTGCAAAATGTACGCACTTCATACTTATTATACGTTTAAAAAGCAAATATAACAATTAATGGCAGCAAGTAATCATTTATTTGAATAATATTATCTATAAAGCTATGTATGTAAATAAAAATGGAATGCTGTTTATTTTTATAAGTGTTTAATCTAAGAACACCTGGCCTAATTTGGATAAAATATCCAAATTGTTCCAGAATTATCGTTAATGCTTTAAGAACATATGTAAAAGACGGACATATTGCCAGAGGCATTTTACCAGTCAAGCTTTGGATGATGCTGAACATTGCAATGCGTATATAAAAATCTATTATTACTGGAACTAAGCTGTTTTCAAAAAACTAATCAAACTCGTCTATTATTTTGTATTCTATTTTATTACTAAAACACAAACATACAATCTAACTGATCATTAAAAATCTCAACAGACACAGCAAATCATATAAGCTAACCGTACATTCGTCAAGAAAAACAGTAACCAAGCGCCATCAAAATACCTTCGCCTGAGGCTCACAGTAAAAAAGCCAACTCTGCTATTCCAGTAGCGGTATATCTTAGGCTTATACTGACAGGTTGACGACCTATAAAAAGGCTTCATATGTACTGCGAAGCTAGGAACTCTCCCCCGCATAGAGAGTGTCGTTAGTCAGTGAAGGTAACTGGATAGTCGTGTAGCCGTACTAGTCTATATAAGGAGTTATGAAGCGTGTAGCGGCGATTTTTATAGGTAAAGTATAAGTTATGTTTGCCTTATGAATTAAGGCAAGACTTTATTCTATACTATCGCCTAGCTCCATAAAGAATAGAGGTAAACAAACCAATTTAGGGTTATCACAACTCACGTTTTACAAATCTCCAGTTATTTACATGATTATCGACTTTTACATGCTAGCTATTTATTAACAATTGCTATTGCAGCATATTTCAATAGAATCACTAAAATAACATGCATAATAACTTGGTATTTCGAAAAACCATTACAAAGTCGACATTGATTTTACGTGATAGCCCTACAAAAAAAGAACGATGGATGAAATCCAGGTATTAAATACATTTTGTGGAATTCAACTAATAAATAAAGTTAAAGTATTTGTCAATACAATTTTGCGTATTTTAATTATTTTCAAAGCAACTGCATACACATGCATTGTAATACTTTCAAGTATGGACTAATTATAATATATATGTATCAAAAACACATGTGTATTCATTCAAATCCGTTAAAAGTTCTATGCAAATCATAAATATCTAAACATAAATAAACTGTTTAGATTAGTAAGAAGTAGGATTATTCATTTTATGAAAATCGTCTATGTAGAAAAGGTTGTTAACATCTGTCTTTTAGGTGTAAATACGCATTGCCTAGCAACGGTTTGTTTACCTCTATCCTTTATCGAATTTGGCTCAATTATAGGTGTGTATTATATGTATGTTTTACTTACTTGGATGTTGATGTTCTGTTGTCCTTGCTTGGTGATAAATCGGTGACTAAAGTAGATGTTTACCTGTAACAGACAAAAGGTTATTAAATAAACACTCATTTGACTGTGACAGACGGTACTCTTAATTTTAAGTTTAAATATAGTACGGATGACAGCAGGTCAAGCTACCCCAAAGTGTCAGATATTCCCAATCAACCTTGAGCTTTACTGCTTTAGAGATAATGTTGAAAATCGAATAAGAAAATTTGACAGGTTGTAATAGCTTGATGTGCTGTCGTTAAGACTCGACCGAGATCTCGGTCTCGGTCTCGGTCCCGGCGTTCTCGGCTACAAATTCATTCCGCAGCGCGAAGTCGATTGGTGTAAGTGCATGAGAGAGCTGAATAAAATTGTGATTAGTTGAAATCTCGGCTGGCGAGCTGTGGCCAGCCGCCTTCGCTCCGTTCGTGCACGTGCAGTATTTGTGATTGTTTACAATAATAATGCATGAAAGTTTCATATTATAATATAATGTTATTGAACTTTGATTATTAAAAAAAAATTCATTAAACAGTACTGTATTAAAAAGTTTACAACATTAAAATATTTTTTTTTACGCTTTGTCTATTCTCGGTCTCGGCTCTCGGTCTCGGCCGAGACAATATTTTATTCTCGGTCTCGGCTCTCGGTCTCGGCCGAGAATAAAAAATCTATCTCGTTCGAGCCTTAGCTGTCGTCTGTACGTTGAAAACAATCGTTCACAACAGTTTTCAATCTTTTGTTGACACAAGTGTTCTCTGCATTGCTATTAAACGCGCAACATAACAATGTCACCAGCATTTTGGGCATTTTTTCCATGCCCGATTTATTGATGAAGCTCCTCGCTTTTCATATAGTTGTACCATGTATATGCACATATTATTTACAATATGTAAAGAAAACTCCGTGCGACCCATAAGCATAAATTAAAGGTAAGATAAACACATGACCAAATAAAATATGAAATTTTACATAATCATCAGAGTAATAATACTAATGTATTTTGAAATAATCCTTTTTTCCGTGAATTATTCCAACTTCCCCCAGAATTTTGGTAATTTTTAAAAAAGTGACAACAACATTTTTGGCGGTATTATTATGAGCGAATAATGATACGACCGCGTGCCGTGTGCCCTGCTCCCCTTCACCCGAGCTTATATTACCTACTGCACATGTATTAATTTACCTCCTTTTGTGAAAAAATATTTATTTATTCAGGGGGATTTTTTTTTAAGTTTAGCCCGGCTTTGTAGTCATTAATAGAATCACTTATCGATATCTAATAATATCTTCACGAATCGGACAGGGTTTTCTTTACGTATTGTATATTTTAGTGGTAGTTTCCTCAAAGTTAATGAAAACATCTCTACCTGTCATCTGTCTCTGCCCATCATTTTTTTTTTTTATATAAATTACAAAACCTAAATAATTTTCCCAACAACGAATAAGGGAGTAAATAATCTCTTGTGAGATTTCTAGGAAGTCAGTAGTGCGTAAACATTGAGACTACACTCCCCTCCCCCCTTATTGTAGGCCTCCTTAACAAATGGTAGCTCTAGGTACGTTCAGTAAAAAGGTTGTTTACATCGACTGTTCATACACAAACATCAATAAATTTACAGGTTGTAATGTTGCAAGTAGTGGGTTCAAAAGGGTTTGTATTAGAAATAGAGCGCTAAGGATAGCCGTCAGCAGTTTAAAATAGACACGGCAACATACTATGAATATTATAAATACTTAACACAACATTTCTGTTTAGCATATGACATATATGTACTTCATATTCTAAAGAGAAATGTTGCGTTATTTATATTAGAAGTAAAGGACTCAACTGTCTAACTGTGCAAGACGAAACCATAGTATTAACGTAAAAAGTTCAAAAGTTTTAGATCAAACTCGATAGATGACGTTGGCGTCGAGTTACATCACGGTATAGTTTCGTTACCACGACTTTGTTAGGGTCTCTCAATTTTATTTTAATATAACCAACCAGAGATATGCCTGGGTGTCTCTTTGAAGGACCGCATCAGAAATGATGTGATCCGAAAGACGACTAGAGTCATCGACATAGCTGAAAGGATTAGCAAGCTGAAGTGGCAATGGGCTGGTTACATATGCCGCAGGGCCGACAACCGTTGGAGTAAAGGAGTCCTCGAGCGGAGACCGCGTCTCGGCAAATGTAGCGTAGAACGCTCATGGGCGAGATGGAGCGACGACATCAAAAAGGTGGCTGGTACTCGCTGGCGGAAAGCTGCTCAAAATCGAGCTTGTTGGCGTGCCACGGAAGAGGCCTATGTCCAGCAGTGGATGAGCAGAGGCTGATGATGATAACCAGCCAAGGTAAGAATATAGTGATGTTGTGGTTTTATTTCAACCCGTTTTGTGAACACACAAGCGAGTTCAAACCATTTACTACTTGGTAGTAAACATCTAACTTAGGGTCAGTTCTTATAATTTTATTAATAACGTTCACAGCCTGATCTGATTCAATCAATCTGTTAAATACCCAATCTGTCAAAAATATCCCCCATTTTCATAAATTTTGACAAGACGTTTTTGATATTTAATTTTGTTTGTCGTCGAGACGAGACTGCGACTAGATTTTGAACATTTTATAATACCAGAATTATTATTGGCCTTCTGGTTTAGCGACAAGAAGAAAACAAAACAAAATCAGTACAGTAATTTAGGAGCTGCGATGCCGTAAAGACTTACAGATACACACATTAAACTTATAACATTCCATTTTTCCTTCGGAGGAAAATAATATATATTTATAATACATAGAGAGAGTTTTTTTTTTGTAATATTCACAGATTTAAAATAAGTAAGTTTAAGTTAATTTAAAAATTTATTTTTTATTTCAAGTTATAGGTGTATATATGTTTTGGTGTTTGTGTGACATTGTCTGTGTATGTAATGAGGTGTTGTGTTAGGGTACGCTGTAAAATTAAAGTAGGTACAAATCCGAGGTCACAAACGTATTTTTAACATATGAAACCCAAAGGCGCTCCATTGTTATTCATACTCACTCAAAACACACAATCTTTATGAAGTCTGAAGAGAAACGCTGCTCCATTGAACAGATTTTATTAGCTGAAGAGCACCACACAGGTCTCGTAATCCAATAACTGTCTACTATGGTGTGGGGAGGATCCATATTTCAAATAACCATAGCGTGAGTAAGCGCAGAAGATTCACAAAAGTATTGGAGTTTAAGGGTTAAAATACCGTTTGACAATTTTAATATCTAATAAAAATAAGTAGGTGTTACAGTCTATATTATGTACCCTCTACAATATGTATAAATATGTAAATTACAGATATACGCACAGTGATGGATTTTTTGGAGTAGCCAGTAACCAAAAAACAATTACTATTAAGTACTAATGTAGTATCTAATATAGTATGTAGATACGTTAAACACGCCATCTTATTGTGAGTCCGAGTGTGGAAGGATAATGGTTAGTTTTTTTTTTTTTTTTTTTTAATAATTACATACTAGTTGCTTGACTGCAATCCCGCCTCATCAGGCGGATGGCTGGTTGGCGTGATGGCTTACCATCGTAAGCAGTGATGCAATCGTTGATGGTAAAGCGCACTAGTTTATTAAGCCTATTCACTTAAAAAACTAAGGAATAGGAAGGATGACGGCAGTTGAGCAAGGTGATGCAATGTTAAACCCAAGACCAACACGACCAAACGAAGCTGCGCTAGAGGCAGATTGATCTGGAGACTCTCCACGACCAAACTCCCGACACAACAACATTTGGCGCATCGTACCCGCCGCCAC
Organism: Sesamia nonagrioides; assembly: GCA_017933935.1. Classification (NCBI taxonomy): domain Eukaryota; kingdom Metazoa; phylum Arthropoda; class Insecta; order Lepidoptera; family Noctuidae; genus Sesamia; species Sesamia nonagrioides. Next base: position 4,264,914 of record JADWQK010002063.1, read on the forward strand.
ATCGAAACACAACTGCTCAAACTCGTCCTCCGTACGGCTTCACCAGACATCATGCCGGAACACGACGAATCGCTTGGCGGCAAGACTTTTGTCTGGACAAAGTCAAGTTTTTCATACCATATAGATATTTTGCTCTCATGTAAGAGTAATGTAAATTTCTAAATAATAGCAAAATGTCTTTAACCAGATATACTTGGTGTTTGCGACAGGTTGGCAAAAACAGAAACACTAGTTTTAGACCACGATTTATGGTCGAAAGATGTTGGAATTTTTCTCAGGAAAATTTACAAATTTTCCGATCGTTTTTCCACTTGATTTGTGACGTGTTGATATGTAACAACAAAATCCTGCCCTATACAACTTATTTTATAATAAATACGAAAATGTTAACTCGTCAATAAATACCTAATAAATACTAAATGTAATAAATGTAACTCGCATAACAAAAAAACATCATTACCTCTGGTAATGACGTTTGACGTTCTCACCTCACAGCTGAGACAATCAAAAGCTAATAAATCTACGATATTGGATGACAACAAATAGTTTCCTAATTAAGTTTTTTTTTTGTGTGTAGGTAGTTTAAAAAAATGTGTTAATTGTCATTGCATTGTGTATTAAACATTATGTAAAAAAGGTTACTTTTATAGGGCTCTTTTTCAAACGATTCTTATCACACGTCCAATGTAGTATAGAGAGAGATTGAGATAGTTTTTTTCGAACGAAAAGGAAAAAACCGGCCAAATGCAAATAAAGGCAGTTGGAACAGAGCGTATGGGCTTTTACTAGAATAATTCAAAATAAAAATAAAACGTGTCCAATACGTTTGTCTTTTAAACGATAAAAAATATGGCATGTTATCGGAAGCCTTAGAGAAATTATGTAAATTGATTAAAAATTATTTTCAATGCTTGAAAGACATTTGCATATGCACAAATGATACTAAGACGCGTACAAAAATTGTCCATATAGAAGACCATGTATTACCACCTACAGAATTGCCTGAAAAAGACAAAATTACTTCACAAGCACAGTATAATGATATTGAAGTTGAAAACTGTTCTGTGGTTGCAAAATACTCAAAACAGAACTCACAAAAACTCTATTATTCATAAAGAAAATACATCATCTGAAGTACCTCCTAATTTGGGTATGGAAGCCAAATCATCTGACGTCATGGGACCGCAAAGTAATAAAAATGGTCGAACTAAAGAAACTGACTATACAACGTGTAACATAAAGGGTATATACATAACAAAGGCATGGCATCTTTATATGATATCAAACGATATTGGAAGGGTTTTTTAATCCTATCTCTATAAGTTAAGAAGTTGTGAGGAAAAACACCGCCTGCTACAGTCAGCTACAATACGCATAAAGTAGACATTTAGAAATTTCCAGTTTTGTTTGGAACTAAAGAAGTCTATGTTAAACTTATACAGACCAAGCTATTGATAAAAGTGAATTTTGTGAGTTACCCAACATTGCAATACTCACAGTACTCTCTCTCCTCTTACAACAGAATTTAGCAAGTCTAATATAAAATCAAATGAAATTAGAAAATACCTAAATGAGAGTAAGTTTTTGCTCAAGTGCAACTAGTCTTATTAAATGCTCTTATATACATATATGAGACTTGGTTATGAGACTGAGCGTTCTTTAGACCATACTGGCTTGACTAAGAGTAATATAGGATCGATGGTATGTTCTAAAACAAATATGAGAGCGCTTTAAGCCTACCACTGTTAAAAAGTCCGAGTTCTGAGACTGTTTTGCTAGTGGGGTGGTATATACCAAGATGCACCCAAATGCCTTACAGCAGGTGGGGTCGAGAGTATTAAGCCAATACCAAAAATAGGAATGAGTAATGGACTCGCGCATGAGGGGTTCCAAAACAATAATGTAACCAAAGATTTTTTTTCACTACGTTTCTGTTAAAGTGGCAACAACAATACATCGTTTGTGATATCAACTGTCTAGCTATCACGATTCGTGAGATGCAATCTTTTAAACGACAGAATGACAATGAAGTCTCAAATACTAAGAGAATTCACTATCGTGTTTATATCTTGGATATAGGACTTTAAAATGTCTCTCGAACTAACACAATCATAAAACAATTATAATTTTGCCATGTACAGACATCAAGTACATCAAGCTACTACAATCTGTCAGATTTCTTTATTAGATTTTCAACTTTATAAGTATTAAGGTTCATGGTTGACTGGGATTATTTGGCAGTTTCGGGCAGCTTGAACTGCTGTCGTCTGTACTAATCAACCCCGACATCCCGTGTTTCACCGGTACCACGGGCATAGAATAGCAACCCCATATCTTCCGTGGGTGTCGTCAGAGGCGACTAAGGGAACTCTCACTAGGGAAGCGGGCAGCAGCGTTTCTCTTGTGGAATATCAAATTACTCCGATCCCCAACCCGCCTGCCAATCGTGGGGATTATAGTAATGCCCCAATGGAATGGAAGTCTTGGGGGAGGCTTTTGTCCAGCAGTGGACCTCTTTAGGCTGAGAAGAAGAAAAAGAAAACAAACTACCTATATTATGTATTAGTAGACAAAACTAACGTCTTACTGGCTCTGGTTAATTAGTTAGAATATCATGAGTGCTATAAAGAAAGCCTTCTGTATCTATTTTGTAAAAAAACGACCTAAATTGTATAAATATGAGGACTGTAGCAAGTTATTACGTTCGAGACTTATTAATGTCGCCCAACATAGACCTATATAAATGAATCTAAATTAATATAATTTAGCAGTTCTATTTCATCGTCTTAGCAGTAAAATTCTGTTATTAAAATGAATTTTGTAAGCTTTTAATTCTGGCGATAAAAATTTATTGCTTTAGAAGAAATCTTAAAAATATATATTTAATACATTTAAAAAGTTTTTTTGATTTAATATTGAAAGATCATAAAATCAAAAGTCATTTATTCAAATTAGGCTGCGAAATGACGATATCGAAGCACTGCAATTACACTAATAGTTGGCCTTTTGAGGGCTCCAACAACCCTTAACGACTGCCATTGGATGTTCATATGGCAACCGGGACCAACGGCTTAACGTGCTTTCGGAGGCATGACCAGACCAGTGTAAATATTCATATTCATGCAGGACCCCGTAGAAGATAGCGGGACAAATCAAACGACTAGTGGTCTACTCTTAAAGAGTCGTGGGACGCAGTGGTGTCCTTCTGCGAGGACGTGATGTCGCAAAAGGAAGCTGCGGAACGGGAGAGGGAGATCTCGACTCCCATCCCGGGCCGCAGAACACGCACCGGGCGCCGAGGACGGGCGGATAACGCCCTCTTTCGCCCCTCATGAATGGGTCCAGGGGCAAGGGACATGGGGAAGTCCCCGCCCCCCTATTCGATGGACCCCGAGGCGGAGGCGCGCGCGAATTTCGGCGGGCGCCTCTGAGGCGATGCACGGAGTAGTTTGACTTCCCACTACCCCGTGCAGGAGATGAGGCCCGGACAGACCGGGCCAGCACGAGGATGTGGGGCCGTGGAAGAATTTAGACTCCCGCGGCCCCACGCACGCTCGTGATAGAAGAGACACCGGGGTGGTTTTAGTCAGTAAAGACCCCGTCGCCCACCCCAGGGCGGCGGACATCCATTGAGGATTTCCAACCCGAAAAAATATATATATATAGCTGGAAGTCATGAGGCGAGGCCTCTGCCCACCAGACCAGTGAGGAGCAGCGGGTTAAACGTATTAATTTTAGAATTTTGTCTGGTCCCAACTATGTAGTTCTGGGTATTAAAGTTGTTTCAAGTGTTAATGACTGTGGTTAAAGTTGACGCTGAAATTAAATAATATTTACATTAAAAATATAATCATAGTCCATTTATAGTAATCATAGCCCTTTTGATATAATATGACTTTTTATTTTATATAATCTTTTATAACTTATACTTTTAATTTCATAAACTTATAATTTTTCCACTGTTAATAATATTTTTTATTCATTTATTTACTTGCTTTACTTACTTAATTTACACTAGGTACCAAATTACTAATTTCATTTAGGGAGGCCTAAATCCAGTAGCGGACTTCTTTCGGCTGAATTGAATTTGACTGTACAGATAAATACAAACACCGGCCAAGTGCGTGTCGGACTCACGCACAAAGGGTTCCGTACCATTGATTTATGAAATTAAATGATTGAAGTTATTTCTATGAAAGATTACGCAGTAATAAGCGGTTTACGATTTATGAGGTATTAAAAAAAAAACTACTTACCAGATCTCGTTCAAAACAATTTTCTTTGGTAGTTTTTATAGTAATGTACTTACATCATATGTTTTTTATAGATTTTTCATTTTCTTATTTTAGAAGTTAGAGGGGGGTGGGGGTGGGCAACTTCTTTTCCACTTTGGAAGCGTCTGTCACACAAACTATTCGGTTTAGAAAAAAAAATATTTTAGTAAGTAACCTTAATTTCATTTTTGAAAACCTATCCATAGATACCGCTTAAATATGTTTGATGAAAAAAAATTGAGTTTCATTTCTAAGTATGGGGAGCCCCCAGTATTTATATATATTTTTTTTATTATTGCATCAAAATCTTAATGCGTTTCACAGAATACATCTGTGAAACGCATTAAGCAAGTTTCAACAGTATAGCTGATAGTTTCGCAAAAAATGGCTGTGACATACGGACGGACAGATGGACAGAGAGACATGACGAATGTATAAGGGTTTCGTTTTTTGCCATTTGGCTACGGAACCCTAAAAAAGACACTTAGGCGTTGAAATACTTTTTTATAGGACTTGAGAATCCAACAATATATTATTAAATTAGAAAACTCATATCTTTTTTTTTTTTTATTAGTTATAAACTAGTGCTTGACTGCAATCCCGCCTGATGGTAAGCAGTAATGGCAATCGTTGATGGTAAAGCGCACTAGCTTATTAAGCCTATTCACTCAAAAAAACTGAGTGAATAGGAAGGAAGACGGCAGTAGAGCGAGGTGATGCAATGTTTAACCCAACAACACGACCAACGATGCTGCGCCAGAGGATGATCTGGAGACCCTCCACGACCAAACTCCCGACACAACAAACAACATTAGGCACATCGTACCCGGCACACATCGCAACACAACTGCTCAGACCCGTCCTCCGTACGGCTTCACCAGACATCATGCCGGAACACGACGAATCGCTTGGCGGCAAGACTTTGTCTGGTGGGTGGTAACTTATGCCGGCGGCTGATGTTGTTGCCTACCACCGAGAGATATCTATTGTTATACGCAATAATTAATAAAAGTAACCCTCACCCTCCTCTTCAAAAATCATGAATCGACGTCTCTCCTCTTTACATATAAAAATAAATCAGAGAGGGGGTTACTGAAGCGTGGTCCTCTTTGTATAATAAGACGACACAAAATCTGTCTCCCAAGTAAAAAAAAAAAAACATTTATTCGACATAGCACTCATATTTTCTTTATAAACCAAACATACAGCGTCGGATGTTAGCTCCTTTTGTCACTACGTTTGTAGAAACTGTATTTATGTTATCTTTCATCTTTATTTTACTGCTTCACTAGACTTTTCTCGAGGATTGTTGAGTTATTTAAATGGTTAAAGGACTGCGGTGACAATAAAGGGAGTTCTTTTCAAAGAAATACTGATAAAAAGATAGACGAGATTACTGAAAAAAACATCTTAACAAAAACTCTAACGTAATGTTCGCAAAACGAAAGCACACGTTATAAAGGTTCTTTCTTGTATCCCAAATTCCGTAAGCGACAGCTAACTATATTTAATTACTTAATCCGAGGACCAAAAACTTTTCGAACCTCTATTGTATTTCAAAACAGCGCTCGATCTCCGAACGCTGTCATTATAGTAGTCGATTTATACCGGTTCAAACACTCGAAATAGAACCGGCCGGTCACTTGTCAGTGGAATCGAATCGTTTGATTAACTGGAACATCCCTATGTTGTAAAAGGTTTAAGATTTGATAGAGGAAATTATGTCGTCGCTTTTTTTTAATACACGTTATGCATTGTTTCTGACTTTTATAAACTGTGAACGCGGCTCCTGATTTGAAGTAGCATACATCAACACCTTTTTTTGGTGCGCTGCGTGCCGTGAGTTCGATTCCCACACTGAACAAATATTTGCATGGCCTACAGGTAGTTGCTGTGAGTTTGGATGTATTTGTATGTGAGTTCATATGTTTGTAAACGCACCAACGATACAGAAGAAAATAATAGATAATATCGAAGTTTAGTCAAAATAAGTAGTTAGATTGGTAAAGCGGACCCCAGACTCCAAAGCTGAAAAAGCTTCGGATGCGACTGGGATTAACGCCGAGATGATGATGATGATGATGAGTTATGGACTCCAGATCTCTAAATCCTATGCTAAGATTGTAGCTTACCTCTGTAAAGAGGCAAGGAGCCACAGTTTCTGAATAAAATACTAACACGACACGCCCGAATGAGTAAGTTACCCAAATTTGCTGGAGGTTACATAAAACAGTTACCCTATTTTTGTAAGTAAATGGTGTAAGAAAACAATGAAGTCTATTTGGGGGCTTGAAATCACGTTCCTTATCGCGCAGAGCAAGTACCACTTACAAATCATGAAATTTGTACATTCTTTTGTTAATTTGACAAAATATGAATTTTCAGTTAGGTGGTAAAGACACACACAGTCCAGCTGCGATTATTTCGCATATACGGACAACCTCCGTGGCATAGCGGTAACGAACGCGGCCGCAGCGGCTGCTTCACGGAAAACATTGAAGTTTTATCCAAAATCAGCAGTTAGACTGGTAAAGTGGGACCCAGACTCCAAAGCTGAAAAGCTTCGGATGCGACTGAGATTAACGCTAAGATGATGATGATGACAACTTAAAACTCACGTTAACATTAAACAATTTCAACTATATTTTTTAAATGCTTCTAGCCCACACCAGCGAGAAATCAATATTGCATCCTAATAGCTACCTCAATTCTAGAAGAAACCTGCAAAAACTACGACACCAGTTTGAATAACAATGAAATCCACTTGAAGTCGAGACGTTAACGTCCCGAAGCGGGGACAAACGTCACTCTTACTCACACACTCCCCTATCCAATACACCCCACACTTACACACTGACAACCTACATACGTATGTAGGTACTTTCTGATATTGAGACGAGCATTCGACTCTCATATTGACACGAAGTGCACCTTGAACCGATAATAATGTGATCCGCCGAATCGCATTGCTCACCATCGGCGTAAACTTTTATAAGACTTTTAAATGGCGGAAAAAGAACACCGTAAACTTATTTTATTAAAAGTAAGAAGAGAAGTAAAGGCCAAAAGATTAATACCTGTAAAATATATCTTTGATTCGATTTAGAATGTTAAATACAATATAATCATTAGCATTATTACTCTGTTTCCGAAAGATTGGGAGTTAGATTCGGAGTTCTAAGGAAATTAAACAAGCCAATTTGTTTGCAGTCTCTACCAATGAATAAGCAGAATATTGAGTAAATTTAAACAGATTAACAATCCAGTGTAAATGATTGGTGAGTTTTAATAATTTAGGTAACAGTTTTAGTTGTGCCTAAAAGAAAGACCTAAGTAAATCTGTTGAGTTGATTAAACTCTAGTAAATGATAATGAACAGTACTTGTTGAATATCTCCTCTGATTTTTGTGTTTATTGGTGATGAAACCTGCAGTGAACTTACACTTAAAGTAGTAACTTACAGAAAACGGAACGAGCTTTCGCCGTGACAAACACACTCTCTGTCGAACTGGCAAGCTGGCGAATCATGGCCACGTTCTTTTAACAGTCCCCGTCGGTCGGTCTCCGTGGCGCAGCGGTCAAAACGCCTGCCTGCGACGTGGAAGCCCCGGGTTCGATCCCCGGCCAGGTCATGGTGGAAAACAATATTTTTCTGATTGGCCTGGGTCTTGGATGTTTATCTATATATGTATCTATTATAAAATATAGTATCGTTGAGTTAGTATCCCATATCACAAGTCTCGAACTTACTTTGGGGCTAGCTCAATATGTGCGATTTGTCCGTATATATTTAAAGTAATCCCTGGGGGGAATGTTGCCCTCAAAATCAAAATTAATAAAGTTAGGGAGTCTGCCAGTGAATTGTGCCAATGTGTGTCTTCTCGTGATCTGGTTTGGTGGTCTATGAACACCGCATCTAAAGGTTGGAGGTATGTGGTTTGCCGCTTTAGTACCCTAATCAGACAAATATACTCCGAAGGTATTATTCTATGGCATATGTGTTTAGGGAGTGTGCGTAGGGAGGTCCCCAACAAGGTGGACCGATGACCTGGTGAAGGTCGCAGGAAGCCGATGGATACGGGCAGCACAAGACCGGTCAGCGTGGGGAGGCCTTTGTCCAGCAGTGGACATCTATAACCTAAATAAAAAGAAGAAGATATGTGTTTATAGTTGCTAATATATTGCTAACCTAAATACAGTCCACGTTGCCGTCGCAGTAATTATCATTGTAACGCAGTAGTATAGAAGAAAAATATATGTTGAACCGACCCAAAACAGATTAGATTAAAGGTAGGAAAATAATTATGGTCATTGTTATAATACAAAGATTCATTTGATCACAAACTATACTCACAATAAAAAACACTTCTTAAAAACAAAAAGCTAAATGCCAGGCTCTACCGCTATCTGAAGCGATCGCATCATCATCATCTCAGCGTCAATCCCAGTCACATCCGAAGCTTTTTTTTCAGCTTGAAGTCCGGGGTACGTTTTACCAGTCTAACTGCTGATTTGGCTAAACTTCGATATTTTCCGTGAAGCGACTGCCGTCTGCACTCCGCAACCCAAAGGCGATGTCGAAGCATTGCAGTTAGACCAGTTGTTGGAATTTTGAGGACTCCAACAACCCGTAACGACTGCCATTAGATGTTCGTATGGCAACAGGGCCCAAAGGCTTAATGTGCTTTCCGAGGCACGACCAGACCAGTGCAAATATTCATATTCATGCGTACAAATATTTGCACTGCGCGGGAATCGAACAGGCGCCCTCCTTGCGCGGCGGCCGCGTTCGCTACCACCACGCCACGGAGGCTGTCATCTGAAGGGATCGCATATTCCAATTTCATGCAAAAGGCTAGTGCTCACAATGACGTGTGGTGTATCTTCCTTGGGTACCTACACAATTTATTTTTTTGTTGATAACATGTCATAGCATACCTTACATAATGAAGAAATAGGCAGTCTTAACAAGGAGTATTGTCTTTCCTAGTAACTGGATTATGGAGGTCAAATAGGAAGTTATTCTTATATTCAGCTGCAGCATCCGATTGGCAATAAAAGGTAAACCCACCTCTTCCCGAGTTCACCTGTGACCCATAGAGTAGGTGTGAGATGGAACACCGGGGTGGTTTTTAATCAGTGAGGCAAATTGTTTCAGTCCCTCGATGTACGGGGTATAAAAGAAGAGGCGAAACGGTTCGTCCGGATCGTAGTGGTGTTAACAACGTAAGTGTGGAAACGCGACGGGTCGTCCGTTCGTGGAACGGAGATGGCGAAATTAAATCATTCAATTCCCTCGCACACTCACAAAAATGCATCCTATAGAACACCGAAAGGCTGGCTACTCTACGCCTGTGCTCTAGGTTTTGGAGACCATCTCGAGTTAAATCAGGGTCACCAATCAGCCTCTTCGCACGCCTCTCCACTGAATCCGAAGTGGCCAGGTGACACTTAGCAGCACCAGCCCAAATGTGGCTGCAGTACTCCAGACACGAACGGACTTGTGCTTTGTACAACATTAGAAGCTGCCCTGGTGTGAAGTACTGCCGGACCTTTGCGATAACGCCAAGTTTCCTGCCAGCCACCTTGGCTTTGGACTCAATGAACTGCCCAAGGTTTAGGTTTGAGGAAATTTCAACTCTTAAAAGCTGAAGGTGGTCGGTGCACTCCAAGGATACATTTCGAAAAGTAGGAGCCAAGGTGAACGGGCTCCTTTTGGTTTTTGAAATAATTTACACTTATGAAGTCGAATGCCTGCGATCGACCTACCAACTACAATTTCTAAGTCGCGGTCATTATGTCTGTGTCACCTCTGCTCTCATTATTGTGAACACATTTACGTAGAAACTAATACAAACTAAACAATATAAACATTGTTAATAGTACTGCAAATAAGTTCTACCGTGTTTAATTGGAAATCCCAGGTTCTTAAACAAAGTTTGTTCATTTGAACTGTAAATGCGAGGTGTTCGGGTGTAACTTAATTATAATTAAAATATAAGAGCTAGTTACACGTATTTCAATGTTTTTTTTTTTTGGGCAGGAAGAAATTTGACGTTTTATTATGAAACTAGCTACGCCGCGCGGTTTCGCCTGCGTAGGTTTCGACGTTTTTTTAATGTGCTCCGCTCCTATTGGTCGCAGCGTGACGTTATATAGCCTAAAGCCTTTCTGGTCAGTAGTTTCTGAGATTAGTGCGTTTAAACAAACAAACTCTTCAAACAACTCACTTCAGGATTATATATTAGTATAGATTTAAGAATTTTCAGTTTATAAAACTAAGTTTTTTTCATTAAGTCCACCTCTATACAATATGTATCTAATGTATTAAAAAACATAGCAGTCGGGAGAATGACGGACAGAAGTGAAAACTGAAATCATTAAAATACACAGAAAAGAAAAACAACAAAAAGACGAACACTGTGTCGGGTCGATCATGCTAATGCGAATTCACTGCTTTTCCCGATCCAGCATTGAAGTGAAAACTTCTTTAGAAACGTTGATCACTTTTGCTCAACGTTTATATGGAAGTTTTCACTTCAATAAATGGTACCGCATAGAACAAAAACGACAATATACAATATTTAAAGAAAACCCTGTCCGATCCGTGAAGGCATTGTTAGGTATCGATAACTGATTCTAAAAATGCCTACAAAACCGAGCAAAACTTGAAAAAAGTCCCCCTAAAACAATAATTTTTTTTTCGCAAAAAGAGGTAACTAAATAAATGTGCGATAGGCAATACATGCTCGAGCGCAGGGGGGCAGGGCACGCGGCACACGGTCGCATCACTATTCGTTCATAATAATACCGTCAAAAACGGTGTAGTCACTTAAAAAAAAAAAACAATATTTGGGGAAGTTGGAATTAATTCGCAGAAATAAAAGTTTATTTCAAAATTCATTAGAATTATTACTATGATGATTATGTAAAATGTCATATTTTATTTGGTCATGTGTTTACCTAACCTTTATTATCCTTATGGGTCGGATTTTCTTTACATATTGTATACGTATATTTCAAACTAGTGTAGTAAATGTATTGAAACATTTCAATAACACAGCACGGGCTCTACGTATCTACTGAAGGGTAACAGGAAGGCGCCTTTTACGTGGATATAATGACAAAGGTAACTAGACTAATTTAGGTGGGTATATCATTGAGAACAATACATTTGCTTCTACCTACCTGTTCAGGGTACACAGAAGTAATATTATGCAATGTTGTGTTGTTGTGCTATGAAAGCACGGAGAAGTTCCATAATACATGAACACAACACACACACATTCATCACACAAACACATAAAGGTCGGTTTGGACCAATCGAACTAGTACTCTCTGTCCCCACTTTGACAGATTTCCACAATTCGAACAGTGTGGGAGAGTTCTTCTTCTAGTGGACTATATCACAGGAATAATATGGATGGCAGGGGTAGTGCTATGAGAACTTCGTTCGATTGATCTAAACCCACCTTAACTCACTTATTCATCACACAACCACACAATATACACCACAAAATTTCAAAATCCTAAATAAGTTACATATTTTTTTTTAGTAAAATTTGTTTGGAAGAACAACCTGTTTTGTCACATCAATAATCAATACCGATGCCTATGTATGAACCTATCTAATAATGTTGCTAGACGAATGAGACTAGTCTCCACGACACGACAAATATTATAACGTTTTTCTGAACAATAAAGCTTTATTTATTTATTATTATATAAACGTCCTTTATTTTGATAATAAAGGAGATGTACATGAATATACGGAAGAAATAAACGTCTTAACGACATCAGCGAAGTGGAAGTTTATCGCAAAATCTCGTGATTTTTTCTCGTGTTAATATCAATTGGTATGGCAGATGAGCCCGCTTTGTATGTCTTCGTCGAAAAATGTACGCTCCTTTTGATCTTTCACCTCAAATCGTAAAGGACATGTAAGTAAAATTTTCGCTGCTTCATCTGTGCTCAAATATCAATTTTCGTATTCGAATTCAAAGAAACTGAAATGTTTTAATGTGGGAGTCATAATTCAGGGCACATCTCTCTACTTTAGTCCAGAGATTTTTTTTATTTAAACGTTATGATTTGTGAATTAAATAAATATTTCTGATACCTATGCTTTATTGATTACTGTCAAAGCTAAAAATGTAAATATTTGCTCAAATGATTGCCTTAACATTTATGGTTTATTATACCCCTATCATAATATGTATAAGTATAATATTTTGAAGCTGTGGAAATAGTCAAAATTGATACCCACCCAGCTACCAAACCACACAAAGGGCTAAAATAATGAAATTTATTGAAAAAATAATTGAATTAATATACAGCGTGGAATGTTAATGGTTGTTTTCCCGCAGCGAAACGGTTTTGTCTTAGTAATACAATCGTTTCATCAATAAATTATTAGAAACATGAAATGGCAGATTTAACATAGTGACAAAAAAGACGCGTGCTTCAACTATTATCCATTCATACTTTTATGTAACTAACTTTTCTCACTTTTTCGAGTTGATGATTTTTTTTTAAACATTTTTTATTATTTTATAAATAAACATTTTTATTTTTGTCTTTTACTCTATTCATCGAAAGTACTCCTTAAAGTAAATCGTTCTGCCGCGGGAAAACAACCATTAAAATTCCAGCGTGTATAGTGTTGAAGTTGTGTACCATAGACTCTTCAATGAAACTCCGTAAACGCATAACTATTTATATTTGAGACACATACAATCTGTACAGAGGTTATTGATCCACTGACTTTATAAATCTACCCATCTGAAATTAAGTAACGTGAGTCTTGTGATCTCATTATACTAAAAAAGGAAATGTGCAGCAGGCACAAAAGTATTGTTGACACAAAAAAAAAACACAAAATATATCTTGAACTTGAACAAGCACTCTAATTGCGTAACACACTATTACTATCAGTTGGAATCATTTTGAAGCTTATTGCTCGTCCATTGCGCCATATGTTCGAAAATGTGTCTGCTCAACAATATAAATAACGCAATGAATATTGTTGAACTATCAAAATAAAACACATTGCTACTGATTATGTGTGCGTACCTACCCCGCTGATTGCCATGGACTTGTACAAGTCATGACTTGTGCAAGGGATTAAAATAATATATTATTGGCATCTACTCTATCCGTCTACACCGACATAGCTGAGAGGATTAGCAAGCTGAAGTGGCAATGGGCTGGTCTTATATGCCGCAGGGTCGACAACCGTTGGGATAAACGAATCCTCGAGTGGAGACCGCGTCTCGGCAAACGTAGCGTAGGACGCCCTTGGGCGAGATGAAGCGACGAGATTAAAAAGGTGGCTGGTAGTGGCTGCCGGAGAACTGTTCAGGATCGAGCTTGTTGGCGTGCCATGGAAGAGGTCTATGTCCAGCAGTGGACGAGTAGAGGCTGATGATGATGATGATGATGACTCTACCCTTTTTTTGGATGTGAAATTATCAAATAGTCTCTCTCAGTCTGGGTGGAGTGGAAGAGCGTGTAACACGTTTACTGACTAAAACCCACCCGTGTTCTTTCACTTGCCTACGAGCCACGTTCACAGTATCTTGTGTGAACAACCTGCAGCCCTGGCGGGTATTGGTCTTCGTGGAGCCTCTACTCCACCCTTAGATACGAGGTCAAACGAGGTTTAATAAGGAAGCTGTGTTGTTACATCTTCCAAAGACACACGTGTCATACCTATTTAAGATACTATGGTTGCTCAGATCTCAAGAAACCCGTTTTGTTTTTAGACCCAAGACCACTATTGGTGTATTGATGAAGATACAATTATTGTCGTCTTAATTTCTTGATTCCATACTGATTCAATAAAGTTATTAAAATATCAATGTTCAGCTTAATAAATTTTCACAATATTCATATTAATTGGAATAAAGCGTTCTCGTCACAGATAAATTTCATCAAATTAGTTAAAGTAGCGTGCGGTTTGGTTATATCAAAGTATTCATCGAGAGGACTGTTGTGTATTGGTTTATATATAAGTACACATATGATACATAAGTCCGAATAGTAAATGTCATTTTATAACTTATATTTATTACTTGTTTTTTTATTTTTTATTATTAGAACACATATCAACGTAGTTATACAGAGTGGTGCTGATAATACGACAATAAATGAAAACAGACTATGTTGGTTCATAGGAAAAATCCTAAACGATAAAAAAAACCTAGCATCAAAAATAAGAAAATAAAAATTGCAAACAAACTTAATCACATAAAATTGCAAACGGAATAGAACATCCTTTAAAATATTGGTTCAATGACCTCCGCTCAGCGGGCGACAATGCGGTCCTGTATCGACTTGCTTTTTGGCGCCATTATTATTAAAGTTTAGTACCGCTGGATACGGCGGTCATTAACCTGTAAGCGCTTCCTTATCAACATGTACATCATGTAGAAAATGTGAAAAATGAAAAATGATTTCCTGTGACTAAACTAATGGACATATTTAAATGATTTTTTATGGGTACATTGAGAATGTGTTGAGGTACACGATGTTTAATTTATTGTCGTATTCTCAGGACCATCCTGTATATATCAATACCACTCTCCCACTTTCCACTGGGAAAAGGCTTCTTATTGTACAAAGAAGACAAAATCATTAATCTCAATGTGTGCTTAAGCCGTATTGGTGACGACCCCAACTTACAAGTTGTATGTCGTGGTTTAGAACCCAGTCGGACTGGTTACTTTGTGTAATTTATGTAATCACCTCTTCACTCAAAACAGTGAAGGAAAACATCATGAGGGACCTGTCCTAGAAGAAAAAATAACAAAGACAGCTGACATCTACCTAACCGCAATCGACGCGCGTCAATGGATGAAGGCCCACTCCCTCAAAAGAGTGGGCCGTAATCCATCAACACAAACACCTTTCAGCATTGGAAACATTCTATATTAAAATACGTAATACGTAATACGGTATTACGTAACCAATACCTTTAGACGAAGAACCGTGACAAACATTCAGAACTAATCATGTTTAGATACTGATTAACCAATCTATTAAATACAGCGAATAACTAAATAATCATTTCAGCCCTAAACCCCCGATCCGTGTGTTGTAACTAAAAGCTATAATATTTGGTTTAACAGTTAATAAAAACTCCCCTGTGGCTGTTGCATTGCATGCGCCCGTGTGATCCAGATAACGGAATGATAAAATATGCATTATTATTAGTTTATCATAGCTGTACCAATGGGAATTTCCACAAGATTTTTGTTAAATGAGAGTAGTCAGTAGTTTAATTCACTCTCACTTATTATTACTTAAAGTATGTGTGTATTTAGTGAGAGGACTCTAAGACGTTTCATCTAAATTAATTGTATTCACGAATGGCGGACTATTTCATTTTATTTCTTTGAGAAAAATGGTTATTGCTTTACGTCCAATATTTGTTTGGCTGTAGTTTTTTTTGCCTCTAATTGCTAGAATGATTCTTTGCTTTAGTTGTAGGCCGCTCGCTAAAGCGTTTCGCTTCGTCTTTTGTACCGCATACATCGAGGGACTAGAACAATTCAGCGGCGGTGTTGCCATCTGACTACAATTTAAGTATATTCAAGGCTAGAGGCGCTTTACTATCAACGATTGCATCATTGCCTAATATCAGGTGGTCTTGCCGTCAAGCACTAGTTTATAATTACAAAAAAGCCCAAAAGCTTCAACAGTATGAAATTGATATAAAAGGCGATTATTTCTAATTTAGACAAAGTAATTATAACATCCTGCATAAACCTGAATTTATCAGTAAGTATTCTAACGTTTCATGCTTGTCAAAAAACTTTTAGTCCCAAATGTGGAAGTATGCGGATATCCGAAGGTTTTTGACAACAAAAAACGAGTTACGGAAATCAAATAACATTAGACAGGACAACTGGCAAGGCTGAGTTATAATAGACAGGAGACCCGTGTCCCAGAAATGGGAATGTTACCACCAACCATACAAAGTCTTACCGCCAAGCGATGCATCGTGTTCCAGCATGATATCTGGTGAAGCCGTACGGAGGACGGGTCTGAGCAGTTGTGTTCCGATGTGTGGCGGGTACGATGCGCCAAATGTTGTTGTGTCGGGAGTTTGGTCGTGGAGAGTCTCCAGATCAATCTCCCTCTGGCGCAGCATCGTTAACCGTGTTGTTGCTTTTAACATTGCATCACCTTGCTCAAATGCCGTCTTCCTTCCTATCCACTAAGTTTTTTAAGTGAATAGGCTTAATAAACTAGTGCGCTTTACCATCAACGATTGCATCACTGCTTACCATCAGGCGGGATTGCAGTCAAGCACTAGTTTATAATTATTAAAAAAAAATCATGTACTATCTAAGTATATCTTTGACACCAACGACTGAAGGTGAAGGAAAACATCTTGAGGAAACCTGGAATGAAGTTTGAAATTGCCAACCCGCATTAAGCTAGCGTAGTCATTACGCTCAATCCTTCTTTCTCTGTATGAGAAGAGACCTGTGCCCAGCAATGGGAAGATAAAAAAAAAAGGTTGATTAAGATGATGATCAAATAAACAACAAATTCAATAAAAAAGGAATCTGGAATAAATACATTATGAAACGATCACACTTTCGTAAAGGTTGCGTTTGGGCTACATCGCTTCCGCATCGGTCGAATTTGATCCCGAAGCCCATCGGAAAAACGTGGAGTCAGTCACGCGTAACAGATTGACAACTGACGAAAATACCGGCACAAGCGAGGGACACATCGACAGGAACTCGCTGAAAAATTCCGATTATGTAGAACAAGGGAAATGAACTTCACTGAAATATGTTCGGACTGTGTGCTGGTACTTGTTGGTAGTTCATTAAGAAGTGACGTCAACTTTAAATACTTGTAGGCTCTGTTTAGTTTTTTAAGAAGTTTAGTTAGCTCAATTTTTAACATGTTTGCTCTACACAGACTAATTTTTGCTCGGTGGTAGGCCATAACATCGGCTGCCGGCGGAAGTTACCACCCACCAGACAAAGTCTTGCCGTCAAGCGATTCGTCATGTTCCGGCATGATGTCTGGTGAAGCCGTACGGAGGACGAGTCTGAGCAGTTGTGTTGCGATGTGTGGCGGGTACGATGTGCCAAATGTTGTTGTGTCGGGAGTTTGGTCGTGGAGAGTCTCCAGATCAATCTCCCTCTAGCGCAGCATCGTTTGATCGTGTTGCTCTTGGGTTTAACATTGCATAATCGCTCAACTGCCGTCATCCTTCCTATTCCTAATTTTTTTAAGTGAATAGGCTTATTAACTAGTGCGCTTTACCATCAACGATTGCATCACTGCTTACCATCAGGCGGGATTGCAGTCAAGCACTAGTTTATAATTATTACAAAAAAAAAACACGCTATATAAACAAATTAATTTTTTTCCCCAGAAAAATAGTACCTACCTCTTTATCATCATCATTTAAGAGTTAATCCCAGTCGCATCTGAAGCTTTTTCAGCTTTGGAGTCTGAGGTCCGCTTTACCAGTCTAACTGCTGATTTTGGCTAAATTTCGATATTTTTTCCGTGAAGCGACTGCCGTCTGACCCGATGGCGATATCGCAGCATTGCAGTTGGACCAAGTGTTGGACTTTTGAGGGCACATCAACCCGTAACGACAGCCATTAGATGTTCGTTTGGCAACCGGGACCAACGGCTTAACGTGTTTTTCGAGGCACGACCAGACCAGTGCAAATATAATATATTCATGTATACAAATATCTGCACTGAGCGGGGATTAAACCCGCGTTTCCTTGCGCAGCGGCCGCGTTCGCTACCGCTACGCGAAGAGGCTGTCGAAATACTAGAACTACTATAGAATAAAAAAAAATATGTTGACACTTGTGCTAATTTCTCTTCAGATTAAAAAAAGTAACGCAATATTGGCTCCAAATATAAATCCAATCTAAGCCAATTTCCTATTGTGAAAAACGGTTAACACCTGGATAATAAATATTGTAAGCTCAAAAGAAAATGTAGTAACATTATTTCCTTCTCCAAAGCAAAATTAAATCGTAGCAAAGAAGTGAGCACTTTTCTGCAGCGTCGGTTGTAAAAGGAAATAATAAAAATCCCTTCAGTCCGTAAAACAAATTTATTTTGATGTTCTTTGAGTCCGTTTCGAATATTTAACGAAACATTGAGAGTGGGGAACCGGCGACTAAAAATATTTTGTCTATTGAAACGATTGCAATAAGCCCTTCGACAGTGTTTTTGGAGATAGTACAGTGTAGTTTGACGTCGATATTATGTAGTTTGTAAAGTATAAAGTTATACAACTTTTTACTTTGCAAAGGCATGTTAATGCAGGTAATAAGTAAAGTCAAATAAATCAAGGTACCTACGTAGCTATTGCCCGTAGGTAGAAATTGTTACAAAAATCGATTTATACTGTAGTTTATGTAATCTTAATTATTGCGCTAATTATTTATTTAAAATCGGCACAGAAGTGAATATAAAACAGTTAGATATGAATCAATATTGGTTGGCTTATTTCGATTGGTACAGTGGCTGAATATTCGAATACTGCGCTGCGTGTCGCGGGTTCAATTGCTGTACGGAATAAATATTAATTGTATGGCCTACAATTAGTTGTTCCGGATCTGGCTGTTTGTATATCTGACTTTATATGTTTGTAAACGCACCCACAATTCAGGAGAATTCCTAGTTTGGGGCAAGGTTTTTTATAAACATAACATAAATATAAAATTTTGAAATGTGCTGTATTCAGCATTCGATATTTGGACAGAATATTTCGAAACCCGTAGCAAAGTATTTCGACTTTACTCACCAGCTGTGAACAAACTAATACTTTTGAATAATAATAAATATTTTTTCTGTATGCGATTTGAGGGAACGTGAAAGTGACTGACATTAAGATCTGAGTTTACAATTATGAAGGGTTTCAAAGTGTACGGGAAAGGTTAAATTTATTAAAGGCAAAAAGTACTTCATAACATACCATTGTGCTCGTCATCCCTGGAGGGTTAGGCACAGGTGTGGCTGTAGTACATTCACATTTTACCATTTAAGTCTCACATAAGGAGATAAGCCTATTACTACCAACTGGGCATAAATACAGACTCGGAGCTGTAAATACCTGTCCATTATTATTTTAACACCTCTCCTCCCGAATCATCGTATTGAGTTGAGGCCACACTCTTCAGTTCAGTTAACAGACAAATAGCCACTGCAAACAGTTCAATAACGAAAACCAGTGATTTTGAATGGAGCGAACTCAATAAAACGAGACTTGACCGTCTAGAAATCCAATTTGAATTTGACAATTGATGCTTTTGAATTTAACCTTTGATTAGTCGTGCAGAAACTTTAGATTCAGACTTGTAACGAAAATAAAAGAGTATTTCGGTACACGGTGTTTTTTTGTATCATGAAGATATAGCGATAGCTTCAAATCATGAAGCTTGGCATAGACCACCCAAGCGAATGCCGACGAGTTTCGGCAGCATTAGCCAAAACATTATTTATTTTATGGTAATTCTTCCGCAGCAGAGACAAAACATGACTGACAGATACAACATAAAGTACTCATATACAAACACATACAAATAACAAAAATAATCTACATATGTCAGAAAATATAATGATAGGTAGATGAGAGAAAAAATCCTGCAAATCAAAACTGGTATGATTCTGCCAACATTTGAAGATGAATATGTTCCAATGCAGCAAGCAAAAAAAGATAACCGATTTCCCGCCGTTCTGAAAGTCAAAGGGAACACATTCAAAGTAAAGAACGCTTCGACAAAAAAAGAAGACGAATGAAACGAGAGCGATGAGAATGATGATTACTAATAGACGTTTATGTTGGTTGAATCAACACTAACCTAGATTATTGGCAATTAATAATGCGATGTGAACACAGTAGTCGCTAAAATTAAGTGTCAGTGGGCCGGGCACATTGCTCGTAGAACCGATGGCTGATGGGGCAGTAAGGTTTTGGCGTGGGGGGCACGTACCGGAAGACGCAGCCTAAGGAGGCCCCCGGCAAGGTGCACCGATGACATGGTGATAATCTCAGGAAGCCAATGGATGCAGCACAAGATCGGTCAGTGTAGAAAGCTTTGGGGAAGGCCTTTGTCCAGCAGTGGACCTGTATAGGCTGAAGAAGAAGGGTACACAGACTTACCTAATCGAGAAAATTTGTCATTGCCTCATTAGTTGTCGACTAGAGATTATCTTTGGCCATGATAATGTAGTTTACGCTTATCAAATTTTCTATATTACTAACCATTAGCTATTAATCATTGGGGGCATTAAAGTCCTCGAATATGATATTTGTAGAATTAATTCAATTCAATTATCCATGTGCATAATAAATCTTATTAATGTGTAAGTGATGTGTCTCGATATCCAACTATGTATGTTATAACAAAAAAATAATTTATCGGTTCGAGTTTCGCCTGCATATTTATTAGACCAAACACCATATTCCACAAACTATATGTTGAAAGAAATGAACAATGTACTCAGGTTAGGTGACTTATAAAATATGCTGATATAAAAGAATACGTAAGGAGGTATTTATTTCAAAATGAAGTTGAGTGTCCTCCTATTCTCGTCTTCGCACGACAAAAGCGGACAATAAACTGAATATCACGAAAACAAAGGAATATGAAATTCGTTGCTTACCTATTTTTAAAAAAATTGAAAAGTTATCTCTGTTAGTTTAAAATAACGGCCCAGTTTTCGGATAAATTTTAATGCCTTTTCTCACTGATGCTGCCGAAAATAGTTGCCAGAAATACGGCAAATCAATATCGGCTGCTGAGCCTGGTCCACTAAGTTATTTAAAATGCAGTTGACACTTCATTTCAGTGAAAATGCAATATTCGCCTTGCCCATGCGGAAACGCAGTTATTTTCAATCGCATTTTTCGGGAATATTCGCTACATTGTTTCAGATGACTTTTAAATAATTTTGAATGCCTATTAAATTATAAACGTTGGTTGCGTTTTCGTTAAAATTTCATGTTATATTTTTTGTGGTTTTATTTTTACCACAAAAAGTATGACAGTCTCAGCATGGCCTGGTAATATTACAATGAAGTTATTGTAGGATAATTATACACAACTATGTATGAATAATAACACACATAGCCAGCCTCCGTGGCGTAGTGGTAGCGGACGCAGCCGCTGCGCAAGGTGGCGCGGGTTAGATCCCCGCACAGTGCAAGTATTTGTATGCATGAATATGAATACTTGCACTGGTCTGGTCGTGCCTCGGAAAGCACGTTAAGCTTTGGTCCCGGTTGCCATACAAACATCTAGTGGCAGTCGTTACGGGTTGTTGGAGCTCTCAAAAGTCCAACAATTGGTCTAACTGCAATGCTTCGATGTCGCCTTCATGTTGTGGTGGTCAGACGGCAGTCGCTTCACGGAAAGTGTCGAAGTTTAGCCATTTCAGCAGTTGGACTAGTAAAGCGGACACCAGGATGAATGCGGGCAGCACAAGACTGGTCATTATGGAAAGCCTTGGGGGAGGCCTTTGTCCAGCAGTGGACTTCTATAGGCTGAAGAAGAAGAATTGACTTCGATTTTGGGTTTAAATTTTTGTAGGTATCTATTGTGGCATACTCGTTGATTTTTGCACTAATATGGACTGTCACAGATCTGTATTGATGAGTATCATGATGATGAATCAGTCTATAAAGTTGCCACAGCTGAGACACAGATATCCAGCCTCGAGAGCGAATGTGATAGATGTGAAACAAATGTTTTACTTTTTAACCAACGTTTCTTTTACTATTTATTTCACAAAAAACTTGTTTCGAAGATTTAAGACTTACTTTTGATTTATTTGACACTAGCGGCCGCCAGCGACTTCGTTCGTTTGGTTTAGTTATGCTCCGCTCCTATTGGTCGCAGCGTGATGTTATATAGCTAAACCCTTCCTGGATTAATGGGCTATCTAACGCGACAATAAATTTTCAAATCGGACCAGTAGTTCCTGAGATTAGCGCATTCAAACAAACGAACAAACTCTTCAGCTTTATATATTAGTATATAGATGATATGTTTAATCACTTATACAGTTTTCATATAAAAAATAGATCACTTTAGAAAAATCACATTTATGCAAAATATCATTTTATAACGCAGTTGATAACATAGACATTTGGCCAGGAATTGGCATATTAGATTAGGAAAACGACCGTTTTAAATTTGCGATTAAATTTCGAAAACATAATGCTACATGGTCGTTATTTTTGCGTTTTTCACACTAGGAATTACTCCTGTATCGTGAGTATAAACAAAACTCTAACCTCAAATACACAAACAGCCAGACCCGAAATAAATACATGTAGGCCATGCAGATACTTGTTCCGTGCGGGAATCGAACCCGCAACACGCGGCTCAGCAGTTGATCGCTGATCTACTGCACCGACCGTGTCAAAATTTCCACAAAAAGATCCATTAGAATGATGATTTACAGGCAAGTACTAAAAGTTCTTAAATCTGCTGAAGTAATTTTTTCTATAGTCGTTTCTGACGTTACACTTTTAGCATAACCATTTTCTTTTTAATATAGCTACGTACTTCGGGTCCGGGTAGCCTACTAAAAATAATCTCTTTTTTTGAATCAGCACAAGTCGCAGCGGTTCAAACTGAAGTAGGCACTTTACTTTGTATACCACTGCTCTCAAAACTGTGAAGAGTTTTTCTTTGGCGTCTCATTGTAAGGAAACTGTTACGTCCTGGAATCAAACATAGTGACATCCGACACTCTAGGCCCGCTTGGTGGATTTCGGCTCAATCCCTCTCAAAGAGAATGCTCTGTATCCTAGGAGTGGGAATAATTTAGACCTGAACATACACATTATGATGCGCGTTATACAATTAGGATTTTCGGTCGAAGATAGATTCGAGATAGAATCGTGTCCTATGTTTTAAGGGTAGCTTCTGGAATGTTCTAGAAGCGAGTGAATGAGAGGAGTTCCCGGGAGAAGCTCGTGGATTGAGACGGGGAAGATACAAAAAGGGTTACGTTATAAGACTGATTATGTTGCATGTAGTGATTTGTGGTACCTACACGTAAGGTATACCGTAGATATTTTTGTAAGAATAGTGGTTCGGTACTTTATATACCCCACAATAATTCGACATCCTACAAATCCTGCTAAAATTATTAATGCGAAAGTTTCTGAATATGGATGGATATTTGTTACCCTTTCACGCAAAAACTACAACACGGATTTAAATGAAATTTTGCACACAGATAGTTTATACAAACTAGTTTTTACAGAGATAGATGGAAAGAGCTATGCTCGGACTTTCTCTGCGCGATCGCATCAGAAATGAGGAGATTCCCAGAAGAACCAAAGTCACCGACATAGCTCTTCGAGTCGCTAAAATTAAGTGGCAGCGGGTAAGGCACATTGCTCGTAGAATCGATGGCCGATGGAGCAGTAACGTTCTGAAGTGACCACGTACCGGAAGATGCAGCGTAGGGAGGCCCCCAACAAGGTGGACCGATGACCTGGTAAAGGTTGCGACAAACCGATGGATGGAGTGAGCACAAAACCGGTCATCATGGAAAGCTTTGGGGGAGGCCTTTGTCCAGCAGTGGATGTAGGTTCAGCCTACGGTCACTGCTGGACAAAGGCACCTCCCCTTTCATCCCCTCCTTTTATGCTCCCCGCATCCATCGGTTTCCCGCGACCTTCAGCAGAAGAAGAAGAAGTTTATAACCAGGAATGACACATATCATATGTTTTATCCCGATACTCCATATAGATCGAAACTTACTCGGGTGAAACCGCGGGGCGCTGCTAGTACCTGAATACATATAATATATATGTATCCATTTATACCAAAAAAGATTTATTTCATGTTAAGGCTGAAAACAATTTTCCCTTTGTGTGTGAAACAAGAATCTGCTATAGGTATGTTTTGTAAGACAATTTAGCGAACTTTGAGCTTAGGAGGCATCACATTATGAAAATGTTTGACATTTCATATTAACTCGAACGTGCTGTCACTTGTTTTGATATTTCAGGATATTACACGTGTCTTGAAATTATTATTCTGCTTTCTTTAGGGTTCTGTACTAAAATGTACCAATGAAACTAAGTCTTCGCTCTCCTTGGGTCTGCCTTTCAGCATGCTGTATCTCATGAACCATAATAGGCTATTGGTATTATAATCGATACTAATATTATAAATGCGAAAGTAACTCTGTCTGTCTGTCTGTCTGTTACGCTTTCCCGCTTAAACCTCTCAACCGATTTTGATGAAATTTGGCACAGACAATCTTTAGACCCTGAGAAAGAACATAGGCTACCTTTTATCCCGGAAAAATTTGATGTTCCCGAGATAAATCTAAAAAGCGCGATATAACCGAACTCCACGCGGGCGAAGCCGCGGGCGGAAAGCTAGTAATTAATATAAAAAGAAAATAAACACCTGAAGAGACTCTCATTAGGCAACTGGATCAAGGGCTTGATTCAGAAAGAAGTTCTTACGTTGGAAGAACCCTCCTAATAATCGGGAGCCGCGAGCGATTCTCAGGAGGGTTCCTCACTCTGAAGCTCTGATCGCCGTTACTAATTTGTATATTTTTTATGTTTAATTTACTTTTTCTGATTAGGTATGGAATTATTTTAAAATGTAATATATAGGTATTTAAATTAAATAAAGATAAATGCGTCTTCCGGTGCGTGGTCGCCACGCGAGAACCCCCGACGGGACGCAACGTGAGTAGGCCACCGACAAGATGAAGGTCGCGGGCAATCGCTAGATGCGGGAGGCGCAGCACCGGTCGTCGTGGAGATCCTTGGGGGAAGCCTATGTCCAACAGTGGACGTCTTTCGGCGAAAATGATGATGAGGCATTCCACGAAGCACAGCCAAACGAAGCACAGCCAGAGGAAGCGCATCTAACGTATTCCACTAAGCACACCCGTAGCTGGGCTTCAAATAATAATATTAAAATAATTAATTTTCTATTCCACGAAGCACACCTATGAAATATCACTCGCATAGTGCGGGGACAATGAAATAAAAATATCGATGGAAGAAAATATTTATTATTTAAAAGACGAACTTAAATTTCTAACATCTTTCAGTTTCAATATAATAATGTGTGTGTGTGTGTGTGGGTGTGTGTGTGTGGGTGTGTGTGTGTGTGTGTGTGTGTGTGGTGTGTGTGTTATTTGTGTGTGTGTGTGTGTGTATGGTCATATTGACATTCTTACTATTTAAAATCACAGATTGTTTCCTAATTTCAATAAAAACTTGGAAAAATATCAAAAACATTTTAAATATTGTTTTACATAGAGATCTATGTTGAAAATTTCTTATAACTACCTATTAATGAATAATAAAAATACTCTACTTTAACATTAAAAATCACAGTTTGTTTTACCGAATACACACACACACACACACACACACACACACACACACACACACACACACACACACACACACACACACACACACACACACACACACACACACACACATACACACACACACACATACACACACACACACACATTATTATAATGAAACTGAAAGATGTTAGAAATTTAAGTTCGTCTTTTAAATAATAAATATTTTCTTCTATCGATATTTTTATTTCATTGTCCCCGCACTATGCGAGTGATATTTCATAGGTGTGCTTCGTGGAATAGAAAATTAATTATTTTAATATTATTATTTGAAGCCCAGCTACGGGTGTGCTTAGTGGAATACGTTACATGCGCTTGCTCTGGCTGTGCTTCGTTTGGCTGTGCTTCGTGGAATGCCTCATGATGATGATGATGATGATGACGAAAAATGCAATAAAATAATGTTTTTTTTTTGTATAATGCTAAATATTGAACGGCGGTACAAAATCATTAATTGAAATCACGTAAATTATTGTAAATTTTTAATGTCTGTACTCAAAAGAAGACGATGATCCCTGAGTTTGTTTCGGCTTTTTCTTCTCAGAGGTAGTCAGTTAGGAAATGCTGGCTCCATATAGTTTAAAAAAATATGACGTGTAAAAGTGATCAGTAATCCTACTTGCTTAATAAACGATTTCATTCAATTAAACACTGGATTACTGTGTAGTAGCTATCAGACTTGCTAGATTCAACCTCCTTCCCTGTAATCATATTTCCTACCCAATTAATTTCTTCCTTCATAACAAAACCATAAAAAAAAAACCATTAAAAAGCGGCTTTCAGATCTACAATTCTAACCCCAAGTTATTCTTAAATTTGCTCTATCTCACTCGGTAATGGCATGTCTCCCACTTTGAGGCAAAGTCTTGTCGACACACGGAACCGGATGCCAGCGGTTGTTGCTTTGAGCTTTACAAATTGTAGCTTTGCTTCACACATGTCATAGGTCGCCTGTACTAACAAATCCCACATAAATTCTGTGTGGGTGTATATTGTTGGTTAAAAACTTGTTTATGGAGTTTGAAGGGTTTGGTGATCACTCCTCCCACACTACTCTCCTACCTCAGGCAATGACTCCGTTAAGCGATTGTCCTATAGACAAATGAATTAAATTATAAAAAAAACCTAAGACTACATTAGTGTTAGATAATACCTAAAACAAAATGTGTGCATTTTTATTATTAGACTTAATGACATTATTATTAGAAATTTGTCTTCATTACTCTGCTCTCGAAATAATAAAACTTAGTAAAATGAATTTTGCACATGGTGTCTTTCGCTCTATTATTTATTTTATTTTTCACTGCATGGAAGGAACACTAAGACCAGATGTGTCGATTAAAATGTGACTGCGGACACCGACACATATGTTCATGCAGTTTGAAGAGACATAAACTCACGTCTTCCCATCAACTTCCTTCTTTTACTTCGTCGATTTCATTATCATTATAATTATTTCATCTTTGACCATCTCTCTCTCTCTCTCTCTGACAGCCTCTGTGGCATAGCGGTAGCGAACGCGGCCGTTGCGCAAGGAGGCGCGGGCTCGATCCCCGCACAGTGCAAATATTTGTTTGTATGAATATGAATATTCGTACTGGTCTGGTCGTGCTTCGGAAAGCACGTTAAGCTGTTGGTCCCGGTTGGCATACGAACATTTAATGGCAGTCGTTACGGGTTGTTGGAGCCCTCAAAAGTCTAACAATTGGTTTATCTGTAATGCTTAGATATCGCCTTCGGGTTGTGGAGGTCAGACGGCAGTCGCTTCACGGAAAATATCGAAGTTTAGCCAAAAATCAGCAGTTAGACTGGTAAAGCGGACCCCAGACTCCAAAGCTAAAAAAGCTACGGATGCGACTGGGATTAACGCTGAGATGATGATGATGATTTTTGACCATCACTATCCTCGGCAAAGTTTGCATACTTAATGAATAAGACTGATTCACTTAATTGTGTAACTTGTAACAAAATTGAAGATGTACTACATTTGCTGATGGAATTTGTTCGACATAAAGATGAACGCGACTCATTGCTGAGTGAACTGAAATTAAATAGATGAAATGTGAGTCTGATTCAAAGCATTTTATCAAAACCGAAATCGGAAGCAGCCACAAAATTATGTCGTTTGATAGCGGTCGCTCAGCAATGATTCGTCATATTGAATCTATTGTTTGCTTACTTGTTTCTTAGATTATAAGCTTAAATTTGTATAATAAGGTACGATTGGGCTGACATATCTATATTGGGACAAAAGCCCCTTAATAAAACGTAGAATAAAAAAAAAAACCATCACTATCCGTCATATATAGTCCAAACGCCTACAGATCAAGCAAGCCGAAACGGTAAAATTTTTCCAATCAAACGTGAACCTTTTCCCCTTATTCATAAACGCTGCTTAAAGTTAACTAGTGATTGGCGATTCTTTAACCATACATTTTTGACCTTTGAATAAACCCCTTAAACACTGTGGTGTTTATTCATAACTGGCGACTTCGTTCGTGTGGAGTTATGCTCCGCTCCTATTGGTTGCAGCGTGACGTTAGAAGCCTAAAGCCTTCCTGGATTTATGGGATATTTTTTTTTTATATATATTATAAACTAGCACTTGACCGCAATCCTGCCTGATGGTAAGCAGTGACGCAATCGTTGATGGTAAAGCGCACTAGTTTATTAAGAGCCTATTCACTCTAGCCTTGAAGACACTCAAATTGTAGTCCGACGGAAACACCGCCGCTGGCAAACTATTCCAGTCCCTCGACGCACGCGGTACAAAGGAGGAGGCGAAACGCTTCGTCCGGATCGTAGTAGTGTTAACAACGTAAGGGTGGAAACCAGCCGTACGACGGGTCGTCCGCTGGTGGAACGGAGATGGGGGAATTAAATCATGCAATTCCCTCGCACACTCCCCGAAATGCATCCTATAGAACACCGAAAGGCTGGCTACTCTACGCCTGTGCTCTAAGCTTTGGAGACCAACTCGAGTTAGATCAGGGTCACCAATCAGCCTCTTTGCACGTCTCTCCACTGAATCCAAAGTGGCCAGGTGACACTTGGCAGCACCAGCCCAAATGTGGCTGCAGTACTCCACACACGAACGGACCTGTGCTTTGTATAACATTAGAAGCTGCCCAGGTGTGAAGTACTGCCGGACCTTTGCGATAACGCCAAGTTTCCTGGCAGCCACCTTAGCCTTGGACTCAATGAACCGCCCAAAGTTTAGGTCCGAGGAAATCTCAACTCCCAAAAGCTGAAGGCGGTCGGAACACTCCAAGGACATATTCCGAAAAGTAGGAGCCAAGGTGAACGGGCTCCTTTTGGCGGTGAAAAGACACGCCTGTGTTTTGGCGGCATTGAATGCTACAAGATTGGCATTGCCCCATTTGGAGACTGCCTGCAGTGCAACACTCGTTCGCTCAACCATGGCCTCTCTTTCGGACCGGATTGATTCCCTACTAGCCCGAGCACCCGGCAGGTATCCCTCTACAACTGTGCTGTCATCTGCATACCCATAGATACCAGGCATCAGCAGATCGTTAATATGCAGCAGGAACAGAGTTGCAGAGAGAAGAGACCCCTGAGGAACACCGGCATTAGTTGACATGGGCTCAGAAGAGCATCCATCGACAACAACTCGGAGGGATAAAACGCAAAAAGAATTTTTCTAATCGGACCCGTAGTTCCTAAGATTAGCGCATTCAAACAAACAAACTCTTCAGTTTTTTAAATTAGTACAGCTATAGATGGATGATTTAAATGACGTTAAAAGGTCAAAAATGTATGGTTAAGACTCGCTAATCACTGGTTAACTTTAAGCAGCGTTTATGAATAAGGGGTTAGCGTTTAGCGATAAACTTAAAAATAATTTAAAATCAAATGACAGAGGTATCTGTATATAAATGCCAATTTAATAATTTATGATAAAAATAGCTGAAAAAAAAATGCTTTTATGACGGCGTTGATCTTTGGAACTACGTGTTCGATTTGAATATTTCTTTTGCATTTAATAACTTATTCTCAAATAAAGTATAGGCTATTTAACATTACGTGATGATGCATAGCAGACGAGCAAAAAGAGAAAATGTCAGAAAGACGGTAAGTTAAAATTTAGTAATAGCACGGACGGGCGATGCGATGTGACGGTATACAGAGTGGTGCTGACAATACGACAATAAATTAAACATCGTGTACCTCAACACATTCTCAGTCTACCCAGTAAAAATTATATAAATATATCCATTAGTTTAGTCACAGGAAATTATTTTTCATTTTTCATATTTTCTACATGATGTATGTACATGTTGATAAGGAAGCGCTTAGAGGTTGATGACCGCCGCATCCAGCGGTACTAAACTTTAATAATAATAGCGCGATAAAGCAAGTCGGTACAGGCACGCGCTGTCGCCCGCTGATCGGAGGTCATTGAATCAATATCTTAAAGGATGTTCTATTCCGTTTGCAATTTTATGCGATTTAGTTTCTTTGAAATTTTCATTTTTTTTTATTTTTGATGCTAGATTTTTTTTCTATGGTTCAAGACTATTCCTATGAACCAGCATGGTCTGTGTTTTCATTTATTATCGTATTGTCAGCACCACTCTGTACATCGAACGAACACAAAAAATCATAGTAACGAAATCGTGGGCAAAAGCTGATAAAATAATAATACCAGCCTATTATTGCTCCACGTCGGAGCAAAGAATCTCATACACAGAAGCCAGCATATAGAGAACCTATTTGCTATACTTAAGAGGGGTCTCTAGTGGTGCTTTCTCTATACAAACGTATTCCGCTGTTTTCTTCGTGGATAATGCTTTAAGAGCAATTACTCTTTTCTACAATTATACGCCGTGATTATACGTGCCTCTATCATTTCATTTTTTCCGAAACTTAATTAATAAAAGAAATATGATACTTTAAAATCCCCAATAAAAACCATTTTTACCACGATGTTCAGACGACTAACAGATAAACGTGATAAGTATTAGACAAAAAATAAAAAAATAGAAGTATAGGTATACTTGTCCTCTAAACTTTGATAAAAAAATTATTGAGACCAGTCTTGCTTTGAAAAAGAAAACAGCGGAATACGAAACGTCTTTTGGTCACCGTTTTTGAAGGTAAAATCAGCCTGAGCTACAACTGTCATTTTGGCACTTTACCGGGAGGGGTTGGAAGCAGCGCGACGACAATAGTTTCTTCACTAGAGTTCCCTCTTAATAAAATTATAATGACCTTACTTCTAATGTAGGTTATTATGTACCTGAGGTAACGTGGTACGTGTACGGAGCAGTCTACGTACAGCCCCTACATAATGAATGTAAACGACCACTCATAGAAATGTATCACCTTTTTCAGCCCGTGGAAGGATACTTACCTAATTTATTCCCGCAGTTACCTTAATGCGTGTTTGTCACGCGCGCGGTTTTATGACCCAAGTATCTTCCATAAGACCTTGGTTTAGTACCAAGTATAAGGTCGTGAAGACCTACGGTATTAATAAGAATCATCATCTCACTGGACTGGCCTTCTTCCAACTATTTACTTATTTATTTATTTATGCAATACATACAGTCTTGTTACAGATCTATTTGTTTTGTACCATTAAACCAAAAATGGTTTGTATTTGACCTCTTTGCTAACAATTAGCTTCTTCCCACGCCTTGACGTAATTACATTGTTTAGACCAAGGAATTTCTATCTAAACTGGAATGTGAACTTACTAATGCAAGTTCACATTCTCTTATTTAAAAGAAGACTCTATCGCAAGAGCAATAAGGTCGATCGGAAATAAAACTTTATTTGAAGAGAACACGGTCCGAGGGAGAAAGCGTCCCAGTAGCCCTCTGTCTCTTTCTAAGTGTTAACCGTATTTATTTTTCGTAATTTTGTTTGAAACCAACAATTTCGATTAAAAAAGATGGTGAAAAAGGGTGCCATTAATGTCTGCAATAGTGAGTCATACTCTGGATGCGGAATATCATTCTTTATGTAAGGTTTGTGCGGTAATCATATACAAGTTATTTTGTTTGTATGTAGGGTGACCATAAATTTCGGAGTAATTAATAAATGTGCACTTAGTCATTATGTGCATAATAAGTAAGTGACTTTTATTGGGTACTAGCTTTCCGCCCGCGGCTTCGCCCGCGTGGAGTTCGGTTTTATCGCGCTTTTTAGATTTCTCAGTGTTTCTCTACTATATTATGCATTTATTATACATACAAACCTTCCTTAAGAATCACTCTATCTATTAAAAAAAACCGCGTCAAAATCCGTTGCGTAGTTTTAAAGATCTAAGCATACATACGGACATACAGCGAAAGCGACTTTGTTTTATACTATGTATTGATTTAAAATGACATTAAATTCTGCTTTCTTGTAGATATTTTATTTATCTAAAGGTACAGTTTCGGATAGATTGACCTGCTGTCGTCCGTACATCATCAATTTATTCATCCATTTTTAAAATTCAATAATGAAATTAAAAAGTTCGCATCCATGCCTAAATATTCATTAAAACTCAGGTAACATAAGTGAAAAAAAAAATTACGTACATTCCTTATAAATTCTATTATAATAGTCACCCTACACAACAAGGACAGAGGGCTACTGTGAAGCTATCTCCCTCGGACCGCGTTATGATCGATAGTTCACATTCCAGTTTAGATAGAAATTCCTTGGTTTAGACATCAAAAATCATAAGTTATGGAAAGTCATTGACGACCACAATGTAATACCGAATGCTTTATTGACTGAATGAGGTGTAATAGAGGTACATCATGCTACTGGTTAACGCATAGGATTGGACAGGTTCCAAATTGTCGCTTTCCCAGGAGGATTGTGTCTATCGAAATCTTTAAATACAAAGTGGTGATGACAATACGACAATAAATTAAACATCATGTACCCCAATACATTCTCAGCCCACCCATAAAAAATCATATAAATGTATCCATTAGTTTAGTCACAGGAAATTATTTTTCATTTTTCACATTTTCTACATGATGTATAATATAATATAAATATACATTGTTGCTAAGGAAGCGCTTACAGGTTGATGACCGCCGCATCCAGCGGTATTAAACTTTAATAATAATGGCGCGAAAAAAGCAAGTCGATACAGGATCGCGCTGTCGCCCATCGGAGGTCAGTAAACCAATATTTTAAAAGATGTTCTATTCCATTTCCAATTTTGTGCGGTTTAGTTTGTTTGAATTGTTTTATTTTTGATGCTAGGTTTTTTTCTATGTTTTAGGATTAGTCCTATGAACTAGCATTGTCCGTGTTTTCATTTATAGTCGTATTATCAGCACCACTCTGTATAAGCAATAAGTAAACATACGTACATATTCAAGTATATAACTTGGTGTCCTTCATTTTTGCGAAGTTGGATCTATTCGGTGTAGTCGTGATTCGTGGTAAGGTTTACAACTGGATTTATTATATTTTAAATGTTTTTGTTGCATTAAATTTTAGCAAAGTAAATGCATACGCATTCGTTCGTTTATTTTAACTTCACACAAAAGAAACGCCTTGTATCCTAACTTTTCTGTAAAGTTACAAGATTGACTGTTTACTTATGTGAATAATGCAATAACTTTACCCTAACATTTCTATTAAACAACTCCACAATAGACATAGACATTCCGTCCCATGTCACTCGCTATTTGGAATATGACATACGTTTCAATCACTAGAATACACCCGCCTGAAAATGCATCTGCCTTATCATATTATTTCTCAAGGGCTTTTTGTCGGTACATCATAACTTTTGATCATCACATCATATTGAGTGTTGTATGTGTAATGTGACTATGTGTGTATTAATTGTATATGAATCAGTGTTACCTGAAATAAATGATGATGATTATAACTTTCTTCATACTTTATCAATAAACATAAATGAGGCACCATTTTAAGGCTTTTTGGGTTTAACTTTTAGCCGGTGTAGCTGACGACCGCAACAGCCAAATTGAAACAATGATCCTGATTTTCCACAAACTTATCATCATCATCATCTCAGCGTTAATCCCAGTCGCATCCGCAGCTTTTTCAGCTTTAGAGTCTGGGGTCCGCTTTACCAGTCTAACTGTTGATTTTGGCTAAACTTCGATATTTTCCGTGAAGCGACTGCCGTCTGACCTCCACAACCCGAAGGCGACATCGAAGCATTGCAGTTAGACCAATTGTTGGACTTTTGAGGGCTCCAACAACCCGTAACGACTGCCACTAGATGTTAGTATGGCAACCGGGACCAACGGCTTAACGTGCTTTCCGAGGCACGACCAGACCAGTGCAAATATTCATATTCATGCATACAAACATTTGCACTGTGCGGGGATCGAAACCGCGCCTCCTTGCGCAACGGCTGCGTTCGCTACCGCTACGCCACGGAGGCTGTCTACTATTATTACTACTATTTCCCTGTCCACAAACTATCCTTAATTTAAGTTCAGTGGACTTTTTCTTCTTTCTAGGTATTTAATTTCGAAAATACAGAACACGAAAATTATTAATAATATTTACATAATTTAAAAAGTAATATGTACAAGACTGGTGTGGTACATATTACTTTGACTGAGTACAAACCCGACTTCGATAAGAGTTGCAGTTTTGCAGAAAAAATCTTTTATTTTTTTTTAATATGCGATTTTTTTTAACAGTTACTCTAAACAGCTGTTTATAAATAGTTATTTCTAGAAATGATTTATACTTCATTTCTAGAAATTACTATTTATAAACAGCTGTTTAGAGTAACTGTTAAAAAAAATACATTTTCGGATATTTAAAAAAAATAAAAGATTTTTTCTTCAAAACTGCAACTCTTATCGAAGTCGGGTTTGTACTAGTGCTTAGAATGATGTAAACTAACAGTTTCATGAAAAAAGGGCATAACACAAAAAGATAGAAATAGATGGAGGCACTTGGAGGAGGCCTATACCGAAAGGGGCCATGAATAATGCAACGAAATGAAATCTAAATTTACTATTATGAACTATTATCAAATCAACTGTTATTTTTATTGTTTTTCTTTTGTTAAATTATATTATGAACTAAGAAATTCATGGTTAAATAGAGGCTTATTTTTATTATTCATTATTAATTTCTAGAAATTTGTAGAAAGAAAATTATAACTAATTGATTTTAAATATTAGTTTGCATTATAATTGTTACAAAAAGAATATATTTAAAAAGATGGAATAATTACTACAAAAAATACAGAAAATCGGCTAAATTAATAATAATTAAAAAAAAAACTATTGCAAACAAGGAATCCAACAAAAGGCATATAACGTAAAGCTGGGGTTTGAACCCGAACACATACAGGTGAAGAAAAATTTGCCGCGAAAAAATGAAAAGAAAGAATAATTACAGAAAAAATCAAATAAAATATCGGCAAAAATACAACAGTAAATTAAAAAGCATTTATTTCAATTAAAACCTACAAAAAGCATATAATGTAAACCTAGGGT
Organism: Sesamia nonagrioides; assembly: GCA_017933935.1. Taxonomy (NCBI): domain Eukaryota; kingdom Metazoa; phylum Arthropoda; class Insecta; order Lepidoptera; family Noctuidae; genus Sesamia; species Sesamia nonagrioides. The sequence continues at coordinate 4,300,084 of JADWQK010002063.1, forward strand.
TTGAACCCGGGCAAAAACGAAATATGATTATTCATCAACAAACAGACACGTAAATATAATTATTTTCTGTGCGGGGTAAAGCGAAAACTGACACAGGTCCGTCAAGCAGCGCGCCTCAGCGGTCACTGCCGCTAAGCATAGAAGAGAAAGAGAAGGCAATGGACGCCGCGATGGAGCGACGTTTCGTTCACGTTATTTATCATTAAATACATTATTTATTTTAGAATATCTTAGTTAAATCGATAAACAAAAACAATGGTTTCATTTACTATTATATTTTACATCGCTCTTCTCAAATTTATCAAGATTTGATGATTAATAATACAGTTACAACGGTTATAAATTCAATTTTAGTGGTTACTTTAGGATTTTTTTCTATCGAGAATATTAATTCAAAACGTGTTTTGAAAACAATGGTTTCCTGCTACAAATAATCAAGATTAACATATAAATTTTTGGCTGCTCTGAAATGTATACATTTGTCTAAAAAACTGTTTTTTGAAGCCTATTTCTATTGAGCACAGCGCCTTAACTATAAATATTTATGTTTTTTTTTTCAAATAATGATTTTTTTTTAAATAATTATTAACTAGTGCTTGACTGCAATCCCGCCTGATGGTAAGCAGTGATGCAATCGTTGATGTTAAAGGGCACTAGTTTATTAAGCCTATTCACTTAAAAAAACTAAGGAATAGGAAGGAAGACGGCAGTTGAGCGAGGTGATGCAATGTTCAATGTGCAATGTGCAAAATCTTAGAATTCACTGCATAAAATTAAAATAAAATTAATTAATGTACCGAATCACTCGCCCACTGTAACATTTTTTTTATGCTAAACCCGAAACACGTGTATAAATTTTTAAGTAAAGAATCTATGAACAAAATTTCAAAAAGATATAATTAAAAACCACAAAGTTATTCTTCTTGGTGTCCCAACAAAAATGTGGTCAAAGTTCCGTTCGGGCGGGCGAGCCTCAGTAATCGCTCGGTAACCACTCTGTAACGATTTCTAAATGTATTAGGGAAAAAATATAACATGGTGTAAAAATTATTGGAACCGATTCAGTTGCTTATTCTGAACAAACATCTATTCTGGGTCCGTTTCTATATTCGGGTTCCGCAAAAACAAAAAATAACGTTGTCTAAGTAACTTTAATGACAGTACACCTACAAACAATTATTTACCTTCATCTCAGGTACAACCACGAAGTTGCGATATGGACTCTTAACCTACTATTTTTTTTACTCTGTGGCTACAATCGTGATTTGCGGTCCCAGTCTAAGCTTGCGGTGAGATACAAGGTACAGTCGCAGACATTAGCAGGATTACTTTTCACCCACCTTATGCTCATAGTAATAAGGTTGCAAATGGGTTCACTGTCACGATGGTATATTTACTCACAGCCTCATATCAATATCAGCGATTTTTTTAAATGCTATAATCTAGTCCATGACCGCGATTTCGCCTGATAGTAAGCAGTGATGCAATCGTTGATGGTAGAGCGCGCTAGTCTATTAAGAGCCTATTCACTCAAAAAAATTGAGTGAATAGGAAGGAAGATGGCAGTCCAGCGAGGAGATGCAGTGTTCAATCCAACAACACGATCAATGATGCTGCGCCCGAGGGAGATTGATCTGGAGACCCGCCACGACCAAACTTCAAAGCATCGTACACGGCACACATCGCAACACAACTGCTCTGACCCGCCCCCCTACGGCTTCACCTGACATCATGCCGGAACACGACTAATCGCTCGGCGGCAAGACTTTGTCTGGTGGTTGGTAACTTCTGCCGGCAGCCGATGTTATGGCCTACCACCGAGAAAGAAAGAATCAGATTGCTGTTCTTTAATTAAATGTCACTTCGTTTTCGAAATAATTTGTTCAATAATAAAACTAAAGTGTAGATAGGGATGCATCCAAGGTATGAAAATCAAAAAATAATTAGTCCATCTTATAGATAATAAAAAAATTAAGACCCGTATTTTTTATTTTGCCTAAATTACCAAAAACTACTGAGATATAGCGTATTAAAGTTACGAAGTGGGGGCTAATTACGTCACGCCGTGGTATAGTTTGTACCACGGCGTGACATCATGCGACATTTCAAATCAATATATCTCCCTAAGTATTTGAATGAAAGAAAAAATAAAAAATACGTGTTCAATATTTTTTATAAATCTACCTGATGGACATTAAATTATTTTTAGGATACAACCCAATTGTATCACTACCACTACCACACACACACATACAGCATACATAGCCTTATATCACTTTCATTGATCCAACCAATGCATACACAAACATTAAGCTGTCAACCTAGGTAATTGCGCATATTATGTCTTTATTATGCCGTAATAATATTAGCCCGTATTTCCGTACTGTTACGTAGATGAATATATCCGAAACATTGACACAAAATCATTATTCGCTATCCAAACGGCTTTCAGAAATAATCAATATACAAGTTACTGCGGTGCTCGGCGTTTTTCTGGCGGTCTCCACTGTTGATTCTGGCTTTCAGGAGTTGCAGTGGGTTGGGAACAGTGTGGCGGGTTTTGCCTCAAGTAAAAAATACAAGTTATTGTAATGAATGGAATGAGGAATTGAATGGGAAATTACCGTAACATGTGGAGAGAGAGAGAGAGAGAGAGAGAGAGAGAGAGAGAGAGAGAGAGAGAGAGAGAGAGAGAGAGAGAGAGAGAGAATCATAGAGTGACAAATAATAATAAATATAATAATGATAAACTTTATTGCTAAAAAGATTACAGATATTTTTCACTGGCTTCAAACTAGGCAAGCCTGTATCTTGGGTACTAATTTGGAGGATTTACCACCAAACACATTAAAAACATATTTAGTAACAGAGTAAATTAACTTTGCTTCAAATTACTTACAACCATACATATCCTGAAAATGTTTCCTTTTCTTATATTTATAAACTAGTGCTTAACCGCAATACCGCCTGGTGGTAAGCAGTGATGCAGTCGTTGGTGGTTAAGCGCGCTAGTTTATTAAGAGCCACAGAAATCGTAATAACAAGTTACAATTTCTGTGTTGACAACCCATTCACTCTAGCCTTTAAGACACTTAAATTGTAGTCAGACGGAAACACCACCGCTGGCAAATTGTTCCAGCCCCTCGATGTACGCGGTATAAAAGACGAAGCAAAACGTTTCGTCCTGATCGTAGTGGTGTTAACAAAGTATGGGTGGATAGTGAATACTCGCCGTACGATGGGTTGTCCAATGATGGAACGGAGATGGGGGAATTTAAACATGCAATTCCCCTTCACACTCTCCAAAATGCTTCCTATAGAACACCGACTGGCTACTCTTCCCTTGTGCTATGGAGACCGTTTTGAACCAAATCTGGGTCGTCAATTAACCACTTCGCAAGCATTACCGAATCCAAAGTTGGTATTATATCCTACTGAGATTATTAAGGTGATTTCAATGTGGATGTATGTATATATTTAGCCAGTAAAAAAATGACTAGCCAAGATACATTTTTTTTGTGAGCCTTTGAGTTTCGAGGAAGTCCATACACTGCCTTAAATAACCAGTTGCGTCACGCGATTTCACCCGCATTAGATTCGATCCCGTGGGAAAAATATCCTAAATAACAATCCTGATTATAACCATCATTGTGGCAAATTACATCAACATTGGTTCAGCTGTTTGACCGTAAAGAAGTAACAAACCTACAAATACATCCACATACCGGCTCTCTAATTTTCGCCTGTACTATTTATGACACTACGTGGTTGACTGCAATTCAACGTCGCTGCAACGCAAATATCGAAACATAATTAACGAATACCAACCATCACCTTAATTAGAATCATTTTGAAGCATATTGCTAATCCATTGATCCACATGTTCAAAAAATTTGTTGGTTCCACAACGTTAATAACGCAATGAATGTTGTTGAACTGTTAAAATTTAACCCTTTGCTGCTCATAGTGCGGGTTACGTAATTACTCTGCAGTAGGAATCCGGAGCTAATAAATAGTTAAGTGTATTATCAATACGTCGTTTCAAGACTTAAGTCCTGTTCACAAGGATCACCTACCGGTCTTGGGGAACCTGTTCAGGAAGACTGCGCTAAGACTTGTCAGGTTGTTGACACTATCGTGCCTCTACGTTAGTCGCAAGCGCAGTTACGTATGGATGGCAAAACAATCAGATTTGTTTTTTTTTTTTTGTTTTAGGTTTTGTTGTTTTTTTTTTTTAATGACAAATCACACAGATTGAGCTAGCCCCAAAGTAAGCTCGAGACTTGTGTTCATCATCATCACAGCGTTAATCCCAGTCGCATCCGAAGCCTTTTCAGCTTAAGTGTCTGGGGTCCGCTTTACCAGTCCAACTGCTGATATGGCTAAACTTCGACATTTTCCGTGAAGCGACTGCCTTCTGACCTCCACAACCCGAAGGCGACATCGAAGCATTGCAGTTAGAAGCTCGAGATTTGTGTTATGGGATACTTTTTTTTTTTTTTTCGGTGTGGAAATCCTCATAGGATGTCCGCCGTCCTAGGCTGGGCGACGGGGTCTGTCAGACTTTTACTGACTAAAACCACCCCGGTGTCTCTTCTATCACGAGCGCGCGTAGGGCCGCGGGAGTCTAAATTCTTCCGCAGCCCCACACTCTCGTGCTGGCCCGGTCTGCCCGGGCCTCGTCTCCGGCACGGGGTAGTGGGGTGTTAAGCTACCCTGTGCATCGCCTCAGAGGCGCGCGCTGACACTCGTGCGCGCCTCCGCCTCGGGGTCCATCGAATAGGGGGCGGGGACTTCCCAATGTCCTCGCCCCTGGACCCATTCATGGGGGGCGGAAGAGGGCGTTACGACATAACGACATATTAGGTATCTACATTGTATGTAATGCCTATCATCAATATGCCATAAATAAATACTTAAATAAATATATAGGTACGGACAAATCACACAGATTGAGCTAGCCCCAAAGTAAGTTCGAGACTTGTGTTATGGGATACTAACTCAACGATACTATATTTATAATAGATACATATATAGATAAACATCCAAGACCCAGGCCAATCAGGAAAAGATCGTTTCCCATCATGACCTGGCCGGGGATGGAACTCAGGGCCTCCACGTCGCAGGCAGGCGTGTTGACCGCTGCGCCACGAAGGACGACTCTTGGTGAAATACTATTATGCCTAATTATTTTTTTAAACGTTGCCCCACACTAGTAATTTCCCCTGTATCGTGGGTGTGTTTACAAACATATAAACTCACATACCCAAACAGCCAGACCCGAAACAACTGGCAAGTGGCAACAAGTGGCAGTGGTTAAGCGATTGACTGCCGTGCGTAGCAGTCAATCGCTTAACCACTGCCACTACTGTGCCATCAAAAAAATATTCTCTCTTCTTCTTCAGCCTATAGATTTCCTCTGCTGGACAAAGGCCTCCCCCAAGGCTTTCCAAGACCGGTCAGTCTTGGGCTGCCCGCATCCATCGGCTTCCCGCGACGTTCACCAGGTCAACGGTCCACCTTGTTGGGAGCCTCCCTACGCTGCGTCTTCCGGTACGTGGCCGCCACTCCAGAACCTTACTGCCCCATCGGCCATCGGTTCTACGAGCAATGTGCCCTGCCCACTGCCACTTAAGTGTAGAGATTCGAAGAGCTATGTCGATGTAAAAAATATTATTTCTACGTAATTATTGTATAGTACAAGTTTTCCGACATTAGTTTACTGTTGAGACACAGAACTCCTCTCAGAAAGAGGTGAACAGACGTTGGTGACACCTACCAACCCGCATCCTCGACTGTTTGGTTTTAGAATGTTTGAGTCTAGCCGCCAAGCGATTCGTCGTGTTCCGGCATGATGTCTGGTGAAGCCGTACGGAGGACAAGTCTGAGCAGTTGTATTACGATGTGTACCGGGTACGATGCACCAAATGTTGTTGTGTCGGGAGTTTGGTCGTGGAGATTTTCCAGATCAATCTCGCTCCGGCGCAGCATCGGTGACCGTGTTGTTGGGTTTAACATAGCATCACCTCGCTCAACTGCCGTCTTCCTTCCTATCCACAAAGTTTTTTAAGTGAATAGATTTAATCAACTAGCGCGCTTTACTTTCAACGATTGCATCACTGCTTAGTCTGTTTCATCAGGCGGGATTGCAGTCAAGAATTAGTTTATAATGATTAAAAGAAGAAATGCTAGTTTTAGTTTACTCACGATGACTTCATTCAACGTTTTGAGTAATAATTTACACAAAGTAAAGCGACTGATTGTCTGACTGAACTCGGGTTGCTGAATTTTGGGCCAAAGATGTTTGAACTTATTGCTGTAGGGACCATGTAGACTGAATGTTGCGTGTCAGCGATTTTGGAAAGCATGTGTGACGAATGAACTGAGTCACTGCTAACACTAAAAATAAAACTATTAAAGCAAATAAATAAATATTGTCTTTTATTACTACTAATATAGGCTTAAGATTTTTGTAGTACTAACCGAATATGGATACCTACTGTCCGAAATAAATTATTATTAAAGGGCTTCGCTGTCCGTTTGTCCGTCTGTCCGTCCGTCTGTCACCAGGCGACTAGCTTCACCTTACTGACTGACCGACCTTCTAACAATTCAAAAGTGCCTGTAACTGGTTTATTTGAAATAAATGCTTTGATTTGATTTGAGGCTTCATTTCATGAACCGTAATGAACACTTTAAATTTTCAGAGATTATGTATTTGTGTTGCCGCTATAACAACAAATACTAAAAATTAAATATTTAAGGGGGCTCTATTAAAGAGGGCTCCCATACAACAAACGCGATTTTTTTTGCCGTTTTTGTGAACAATTTCACGAGAAATTATTGTTTCGACGCGACGCCACTTTTGCGAAACTTGGCCAGTTTTTTATAAAACATGAGAAGGTATAATTTTGGGCTTTTTACGTAAAGAAAATCAAAATAATAATTTGCTGTTTTATTAATATGTTTTTTGGTAATTACCTAAAACAACGCTATAGATTGGTCAAGTTTTATTTCAGCATTTATAGATAAATGTTTGACGTTTATAGTCATACAGATATTCTCATTTTATTGCCTTTTTACGTTTACTACATTCTATTTGCAATTTCTGAAAGCCATTTTATAAAATAGCTAGCATTTTATAAATAAAAAACCGGACAAGTCGAGTCAGACTCGCGCACGAAGGGTTCCGTACCATTATTATCTTAAAAAACGGCAAAAAAACACGTTTGCTGTATGGGAGCCCCCTTAAATATTTATTTTATTTTAATTATTTATTTTTAATTTTAATATATATCCTAACCAAATATTCTGTGAACATTTCAAGCGTCTATCTATTTCCTTTATTAATATGGAGAAAACAATGGCAAAAAAAATCACGTTTGTTGCATGGGAGCCCTCTTTAATAGAGCCCCCTTAAATATTTTATTTTTAGTATTTGTTGTTATAGCGGCAACACAAATACATAATCTCTGAAAATTTCAAGTGTTCATTACGGTTCATGAAATAAAGCCTCAAATCAAAGCGTTTATTTCAAATAAACCAGTTACAGGCACTTTTGAATTGTTAGAAGGTCGGTCAGTCAGTAAGGTGAAGCTAGTCGCCTGGTGACAGACGGACGGACAGACGGACAAACGGACAGCGAAGTCTCATGAGTAGGATTCCGTTTTACCTTTTAGGTACGGAACCCTAAAAAGCATATATAATATAAATCACGCAGAAGCTGCGGTCTTGTTTAATGGCATAAAATGGCCATAAAACATGGGGCGGTATTGATGATAACAACGAAACTTGCCCAGGGTATTTCATAAGTACTATAACGAAGGAAGTGGGTAGGTACTTATCTAGGTACTATAGAGGTAAAAATGCGTTGGGGACTTTATGATGTGAAAGCAATAAAATCGATTTTACAACTCGCTTTGAACTCAGTTTGAATAGATATTCTTATTTTATGGTGTACTTCTCTATTCTAATGTGTGTGTCCATTAGATAAATGAGTTTTATTAAAACGATACGATAGCTAATCAAATTGTTTACGTAGGTAAAACTGCTAGCGGGACTATGATACTTAAATGCGTGAGAATCTGTCCAGCGTGGGTAGGCCCCCGACAAGGTGGACCGACGACCTGGTGAAGGTCGCGGGACAGCGCTGGATGCGGGAGGCGCAGGACCAATCGTCGTGGAAATCCTTGGGGGAGGCCTATGTTCAGCAGTGGACGTCTTTCGGCTGAAATGATAATGATGAATCTGTCCATGCTAATACTGGTATATTGTAGTTTTTTTTTTTTTTTTGGTAGTATGTAAGTCTCTGAAATTACCGACTAGTACAGAGCTGCGAAATTTACTTGTTTAAATGTCGAAGTGTTACAGAGTGAGGTAGTGTGAGCCTTTTTGTCTCGTATAGAACTTTCTGATTTTCTATTATTTTACATCATTTGTTTTTATTTTTCTTCTTCTTCTTCAGCCTATTGACGTCCACTGCTGGACAAAGGCCTCCTCCAAGGCATTCCACGATGACCGGTCTTGTGCTGCCCGCATCCATCGGCTTCCTGCGACCTTCACCAGGTCATCGGTCCACCTTGTTAGGGGCCTCCCTACGCTGCGTCTTCCAGTACGTGGCCGCCACTCTAGAACCTTAGTGCCCCATCGGCCATCGGTTTTACGAGCAATGTGCCCTGCCCACTGCCACTTAAGTTTAGCGACTCGAAGAGCTATGTCGGTGGCTTTGGTTCTTCTGCGGATCTCCTCTTTTCTGATTCGATCACGCAGGAAACTTACTTAACTTTTAATTGACTTTAATTAAGTATAGTTTTATGATTTTCCTGTACGAGTCAAAATAAATATTTTTTCTTAGTTAGATTTGAAAAACCTTTTTGCACTAAATAACCGTATTCGTAGAACTAAAGAACGATAGAACAAGAAGCGATAATGAAGTAGTACCGCGGACAGGCGATGCAATGCGATGGAATGCATTTGGGGACCAAGATGTAAATTATATATGAATGTATTTTGAACCTATCACGACTTGTTTAATGGTCCCGGAATTATGAAACCATTTTTGTTTAAGTTTTCAAATTGAAGTAAATGTTATATCACGACCCTAATTATTTTACGTTTAGGAAGGGTGTTCAGAGTTCGTAATGTCCTGTCGCTTCAAATTCAGTAGGCACTTTCCACTAAGCCTTTCCATGATTTAAAAAATAAACCTATCATATTTCTTTTCTCCTGTTCAAGAAACTTAAACATATTTTTATTATAAGATCAACAAAAAAGGTCGGTACAAAATACCTATAACATAAATAATAGAAAATAAAATTACACGATCTACTTATACAAAATAAAGATCATTTATACGCAAACAATTAGGTACTTTTTCAGTCTTGTTTCCCTAATTATTAAAGAAAAAAAAGCCTTTGTTCTTTTTGTCGAAGAAACAATTATTAAAATCACATCGAAATCCAAAGTTCCAGCTTCAGGAAGTTTACATTCATCCATCAACATTCAGATTACATTCGATATTATCTCTGTTATTACGATATTAAAGTCAAAGAAGGAAAACGTACAGGCCAATTAAAAGCTCTTATTGTGACTTGAATATTATTTAACCGTGTAATGTATTTTCTTTAAGTTATTTTTGAAATATTTTCCGCTCGTTTTCAACTACGTTCTCAAAAGGAAAAAGGTCTCTGTTCCGTATCAAAAGGAATAACGGAATGGTCCGAATTTACTATCCATATATTAAAATTACTATCATAGGTATGTTAGTCAAAAGGTACGGGTGTTTATGTTCCGTTTATACCGCATAATTTGTTTGATACTCGTACATAGGAATTAAAATCCACAGTTACTTCCCTTTGTCATAGTTTCAATGTCATTTTTATAAGGAAAAGTCTGAAAACTGTAAATTTGTAGTTACTACGAAGAAGTCGGGGCGCAAGTCCGACTTGCACTTAACCAATATTTAAAAAAAAACTGCTATTATCATCATTATCTCAGAGTTAATCCCAGTAGCATCCATAGCTTTTCAGCTGTGGAGTCTGGGTCCGCTTTACCAGTCTAACTGATGATTTTGGCCAAACTTCGATATTTTCCGTGAAGCGACTGCCGTCTGACCTCCACAACCCGAAGGCGATATCGAAGCATTGCAGTTAGACCAATTCTTAGACTTTTGGGGACTCCAACAACCCGTAACGACTGCCACTAGATGTTTGTATGGCAACCGGGACCAACAGCTTAACGTGCTTTCCGAGGCACGACCAGACCAGTGCAAATATTCATATTCATACATACAAAATATTTGCACTGTGCGGGGATCGAACCCGCACCCCGTTGCGCAACGGCCGCATTCGCTACCACTACGCCACGGAGGCTGTCGAAAAAAACTGCTATATTTATAGAAAATACTTTTATGAAACTGTTTCAGTCGTCACCATGAGACTAATCCATACTAATATTATAAATGCGAAAGTAACTCTGTCTGTCTGTCTGTTACGCTTTCCCGCTTAAACCTCTCAACCGATTTTGATGAAATTTGGCACAGACAACCTTTAGACCCTGAGAAAGAACATAGGATACCTTTTATCCCGGAAAAAATTATATATAATGATAATATTAATAAAAAAGTAAGAACACCACACTGATTATTTCTTTATCTTCTTTAACTCTTAGCTTCTATCTCATTATAAAATGCCTGTGATGTACTTTACATTACAGAATCATATAATGTTAACCGAATTTTGTTGCTAACCGTAACATCGCGGTCACTAGCAGTGGATTACTTTTGAGCCTTACTACCTTTTCAACCCCATAATGAATTCCATATTTGATTGACAGCCTCCGTGGCGTAGCAGTAACGAACGCGGCCGCTGCGCAAGGAGGCGCGGTTTCGATCCCCGCGCAGTCCATATTCATGCATACAAATATTTGCACTGTTCTGGTCGTGCCTCGGAAAGCACGTTAAGCCGTTGGTCCCGGTTGCTATACGAACGCCTAACGGCAGTCGTTACGGGTTGTTGGAGCCCTCAAAAGTCCAACAATGGTCTAACTACAATGCTTCGATATCGCCTTCGGATTGTGGAGGTCAGACGACAGTCGCTTCACGGAAAATATCGAAGTCAGAGTCAGAAGGCAAAATTAGCAGTTAGACTGGTAAAGCGGACCCCAGGCTCCAAAGCTGAAAGATTAACGCTGAGATGATGATGATGACTATAAAAGACGATGTGCACTTATGACTACACGACAGAAGTAAAAACTTACGACTAGAGCCTAGTAAGTAGACGCGATTCAGTAACTCGAGTCGGTCTCCAAAGCCTAGAGCACAGGCGTAGAGTAGCCAGCCTTTCGGTCTTCTATAGGATGCATTTCGGGGAGTGTGCGATGGAATTGCATGATTTAATTCCCCCATCTCCGTTCCACCAGCGGACGACCCGTCGTACGGCTGGTTTCCACCCTTACGTTGTTAACACCACTACGATCCGGACGAAGCGTTTCGCCTCCTCCTTTATACCGCGTACATCGAGGGACTGGAATAGTTTGCCAGCGGCGGTGTTTCCGTCGGACTACAATTTGAGTGTCTTCAAGGCTAGAGTGAATAGGCTCTTAATAAACTAGTGCGCTTTACCATCAACGACTGCGTCGCTGCTTACCATCAGGCAGGATTGCGGTCAAGGGCTAGTTTATAATATAATAAAAAAAAAAAAAAAAAAAAAAAAACCGACCGACTGGACCCGAGTACACCCAATTAAATGTTACTGAGCGTGATGATTCAGTAACGTTCACCATTCAAAAATAAAAAATATGTTGCTACTTTAAAAATAATAATTTAAAAAAATACATAATTATTTTTTTCCCTCTTTTGTGTTTGTGCTGACGTTACCAAGTGCTTAGCGACACGACGCTTCATAAAAACTAATCTAAGCATCCATTGCGGCTTTCATTTCGCGGTAGTGGGTTTCACTGTACTGTACTCGCCACACCGGTATCTTGGGCACAGACATTACAGCAAGTTTATTGCAATAACCTTTAGGAGAATAGAGATTTATTTCATATTTCTTATAACATTTTTCAAAGACAATTTTTCGTTTCGTCTACCTTTCCACCTATGTTTCTAATGTTTTCGAATTGTTTTATTATCTGCCATACTGTATGATTGACGCATAAAAGTGTTACTATTAGATGAAGTCTGCGTTTCTATTTGATACTCTGAGTGTTCGTAATCTTTTCACTGCCGACTATGATTTGCTACGACAGGTATTCAAATTGTCTGTTTATGTGTGTAAATAAATGGTGAAATAAATATGAACACTGACACACAAGGGCAGCAGCCAGCAATGACAGCTATCACCCTAATACGCTACCCGAAATTGTCAAATATCCCAATAAACCTTGAGCTATAATGGTTTAGTTATAAAGTTGAAAATGTAATACAGAAATCTTACAGATTGTAGTAGCTGGATGTGCTGTCATTTGTACCAGGGTTTGGCTTTACGGCATTAAAAATCTCTGTGTGTAAACAGATCAACATACTTTTTTAATTAACATTCCCGTGACAGTATATTTCGGGTGCTATGTTGTGGCCACTGTGGTTTTAGAAAACCTTCGCTTTAGCTAAATATATTATTAACTAGCGGCAGCCAGCAACTTCGTTCGCGTGGAGTTAGTTATACTCCGCTCTTATTAGTCGCAGCGTGATGTTATATAGCAACAAGCCTTCCTTGATTAATGGGCTATCATACGCAAAAAGAATTTATCAAATCGGACCAGTAGTTCCTGAGATTAGCGCGTTCAAACAAACAAATTCTTCAGCTTTATATATTAGTATAGACTTAGACTTTATGTAAGTACTGGGAATCTCTCTACGAGCTTCTGCGAGTAATCAATTAAAGCTACGGTTCAACGCGTTATTTCAAATTATTCCTGGAAATCAAAGACATGAAATTATCTACTAGAAATCATTCACACAGACGCCTAATCTCATCTAATCTTAAACTATGTTAATCGTAAGTATGTTGTCTCGAACTTCATGCCAGTAACTTTTAGCTAACTTGTGGAGTTTGCGTGCAAGCACCACATAGATAGGCAATAGTTTCTACATTACCTACTAAGGCTTCATAGGTAATACGTACTATTTGATATACGCATACTTTCTCAAACCAAATTATATTGCGAAGAAAATCATCATCATAATCAGCATTTTTTTTTTTTTTTTCTCGGTGTTAGGCCATCACATCGGCTGCCGGTAGAAGTTACCACCCACCAGACAAAGTCTTGCCGCCAAGCGATTCGTCGTGTTCCGGCATGATGTCTGGTGAAGCCGTACGGAGGACGGGTCTGAGCAGTTTGGTCGTAAAGGATCTCCAGATCAATCACCCTCTGGCGCAGCATTATTGGTCGTGTTGTTGGATTTAACATCGCATCACCTCGTGCAACTTCCATCTTCCTTTCTATCCACTCAGTTTTTTTGAGTGTGATGTGTGGCGGGTACGATGCGCCAAATGTTGTTGTGTCGGAAGTTTGGTCGTGAAGAGTCCCTAGATCAATCTCCCTCTAGCGCAGCATCGTTTGGTCGTGTTCGTCTTGGGTTTAACATTGCATCACCTTGCTCAACTGCCGTCATCCTTCCTATTCCTAAGTTTTTTAAGTGAATAGGCATAATAAACTAGTGCGGTTTACCATCAACGATTGCATCACTGCTTACCATCAGGCGGGATTGCAGTCAAGCACTAGTTTAAAATTACAAAAAAAAAAAAACTTCAACCTTTATATCGTCCCACTGCTGGGTACAAGTCTCCTCTCATACAGAGAAGGATTAAGCGTAACCACCACGCTTGCTCAATACGAGTTGGCGATTTCAAACTTACAAGTCCAGGTTACCTCAAGATGTTTTCTTTCACCTTTTAATCAGTCATTGGTGTCCAAGATATACTTAGAAAGTACATATAACTTAGAAAAGTTACATTGGTAACCTGGTAACCTGCACAAAATACAGTGAAACTTGGTTAAGTGGGACCTGGATAAGTGAGTAACCTCCACAACTGGAACTCATGCTGAAGTCCCAACACTTTGGCACTGAATTACCACTGTTAGTGGGACGAGGTAAGCCTCTATATCTGAGATTTGTTCTTTCGATTTATCATCATAGTTACCTCTATAACTGAGACAGCGAGTAAATTTTATATGCATAAACCTCTGTAACTGAGATAACATTGTTTGTTTACTCATTCTTATTCTACCCGCAAATTCCACACGTAATTCTAAGTACGTAAGTACAAATTTTGAGCTTCAAATATCTTCAGTCTTCAGATGTTTATTTGAAAAATGCCAAAACGAAAATTACAATCGTTATCATTACGTGAAAAACTGAAGTTAATATCCGTTTCTATTAATGGAACCCTCTGTAAATGAGACAGATATTTATTTATACCTGTATATATGACATATATGACAGCCTCCGTGGCGTAGCGGTAGCGGACGCGGCCGCTGCGCCAGGTGGCGCGGGTTCGATCCCCGCACAGTGCAAATATTTGTATGCATGAATATGAATATTTGCACTGGTCTGGTCGTGCCTCGGAAAGCACGTTAAGCCGTTGGTCCCGGTTGCCATACGAACATCTAGTGGCAGTCGTTACGGGTTGTTGGAGCCCTCAAAAGTCCAACAATTGGTCTAACTGCAATGCTTCGATGTCGCCTTCGGGTTGTGGAGGTCAGACGGCAGTCGCTTCACGGAAAATGTCGAAGTTTAGCCATATCAGCAGTTTGACTGGTAAAAGCGGACCCCAGACTCCAAAGCTGAAAAGGCTTCGGATGCGACTGGGATTAACGCTGGGATGATGATGATGATTTATTTATACCTGTATATCTGAGACACTGGGTAAGTGGAATACCTCTATAAGTGAAACGACATTGCAGGTCCCTTGATGTCTCACTTAACCAGGTTTCACTGTACTTTCATTGTAATCATATACCCAAGCAATGCACCAGATTACTTAACTGATTCACAATACCAAAACTTTATCAACAAATATTGGAGCAACCCTTTAAGTGGGTTGAGCATTGTGCGGAAATAAAGCAACGGGCACACTTTGTGTTTTTCTTCCGCTCAAAGATCAGAGAGGAAGCAAGCAAAAACTTATGTCAATAATAAAGGGATGTAGAGAATTCCTTTGCTAGAAATTCCTCCATTATTCTTTGAGTAATTCGTTTTATGACGACATCATGTAGCTTTAAGCAAGACGTTGCCTATAGTTACAACTACAGTTTTAGTGCCCCGCGGTTTCATCCGCGTAATCTTCTAGCCGAATGAGCTCAGTTGATATAAAATAAGCGCCTGTTAAAATAATGGGAGCAATATGTAGTACAACCGCGTTTGCTCCCGTTTCCGCAACATTTTTTGTTCCTGCTCTGCTCCTATTGGTCATAGCGGAATGTTTTATAGCCTATGTCCTTTCTCAGGCTCTAGACTATCTGTATACCAAATTTCATTACAATCGGTTCAGTAGTTTTGGCGGGAAAGCCGGACAGACAGGCAGACAGAGAACTTCCGCCTTTATAATTATTAGTATGGATTATTAGTTGTCTACTTCGGAATTCCACAGAAATTAAGTCATAGACATGGAGCAGTGGTGGCCTAGTGGTATACAACTCGACTTACAATTTGTAGGGTCCAGGTTTCCTCAAGATGTTTTCCTTCACCTCCCGTCATTGGTGTCTAAGATATACTTAGAAAGTACATATAACTTTAGAAAAGTTACACTCATACTTGAGAGGCTGGTGTTTTAACCACTAGGCCACCACGACTTAATTGCTAAAAGACTTAAGAATATATATCAATATTAAGTAATTATATTAAACTATCTATTAACTGATGCATATTTCCCATTTATCGTCCATTTTCGAAAAAAAAAAAATGAATTGTCTTTTATATAATATCCCACGGTCGCGCAAAGGCCTTTTTACGTTATTTCCACCTATCTCTGCCCCAGAACAACTAATATTCATAAAAGGTCCCCACCATCTCTGCCTGGGCTGTCTGTTGGCTGTCTATACATTCTGAAGACCGCCTAGAGCCCAGTTCCTAAAATACATCTTACTGTACAAATACCTTGTATTCAAAACATTGCATGTCTTTAGATGGTTCACTCGTTTGCTTATTGTCAAGGGAAACAAAATTAAAGTGACATCGTTTCAAAGAGCTTTTGAAGGCCATTATTTTAGGCGGGGTATTATCTTACTTAAAAGTTAAGGTAACAGCAGTAATTATGTAATGTAAAATATGCCGCAATAAATCATTATATAAGGTAGGAAATTGTCTGAAGCTAAATCATGTTTTGTTACAATTAGTATTTCATTTCTTGTGATAACAGTGTTTTGTATGCATGAGTTCTGGGGATTTTCTTGCAGACGTTAATCTTAATGTTCGTAAGATCACTGGAGCATTTAAAATTATATTTATAATGGATAGCATATTCAATGTTATAATTTTTGATTAGAAACGGAGCATTTAAGCGTATTTTTGCATGCTTGTTTGTTTGCTTGTTTGCTTGCTTGTTTGTCCGTCTCTAACTCTTTGGACTACGAGTGAGCGGCTCATTACTGTAAAATGTCCCACCGTTTTCAACACGTTCGTTCGTTCGGTTTTTTTTTTTAAAGAATATTGAACTAAAAAGTTGAAAATAAATATAGTTTAAAAAACTAAAAAAAAACATGCTTTTAAAAAATATCAAACTAAAAAGTTAAAAATAATTTTAAATAAAGCGTGAGGCGCTTATGGCACAAAGCGCCTCACGCTTTTTTTAAATTATTTTTAACTTTTTAGTTTGATATTTTTAAAAGCATGTTTTTTATTTTTTTAAACTATATTTATTTATATGTAAATTACTGTAATTTCCTTATACATTTAAAATTTTACATACCTACGGTGTCACAGCGGGCAGTCTCACAGAAATCTTTTTAAGACAATCATTTAATGGATTTTTATGGGAACGAAGGAAAGACTATACAACATGTAATCCATGGTTGTGACTTATACAAATAAGGATTCAAAGCCAATAAACACATTTGATCTACTTCACTTCACATAGGTCCAGAGAGTAGTCGTTAACGTAAATTATACCATTATAATGTAAGTATATACATCACTGCCGTACCATTCCCACGTCTGTAGAAAAACCTCAATCATGAGCTGGTAATTTTTCTTCCTAGCCCCAATAGATTGTATCAAAACAGTTACCTATGTTCCGTAAAAATTGCGGGCACTGCTGCAATAACCCAGAGTCTCGCGTAATGGAATATAAAATATGAATAGAGTAGCACTTCTAGGTATGTAGGTCGCCAACTATAACTCCCGAGTCCCAACAGTGACATATGTCTCCATTTTTACACCCCGAGCGTATATAATTTAGCCTTTAAAGAGCCAAAAAGAGGAAAGTTAGCGATGTATTTACTTTATTTGCAGATATAAATAACTTTGCCCACGTTTTTGTTAATTTTTCAGTGCATTTTTTTGGTTTTGTGTGGTTTTTACCCGACTGCCAGGAGGGTTATGTTTTTAGATGTTTTGCTAACCTGTCTATTTTATAAGGGCGAAGGGCGGACGTTTTGGAGGACTGTCTTATGTAATATTGAGGTTCAAAAAGCGCTGATTCTCTGTCTAATTTGAATAAATGGCTTTTGAATTTGATTTGTGTTTTTTGGCAGAGTTGAATTTTTCGGGGTTTTCGTACCAAAAGAATTCTACCTAATGCTTTATTTGAATTAACAATGTTTGGTTTAAAACTTTGAAGTAATGATGTTATTTGTAGAAAAAAAAAAGAAATTGGGATAATTATTTTCTTCTTCATAAAACATTCAAATAAGTAGACAAAATTCCAAACAAATTGTCAATTTAGAAATACATTCTTTTGTTCTCGATAAAAATGAAAACAAGCGATAGAATTACTAACGATGAAGAAATGTCCATTTCGCAGAATTTTAAGTAAACTTAATAAAATATCGAATATGAAAACAGAAACAGGAAATAAATAATTTCGTAAAAAGTAATTGAATCAAAGAATCATCAATTTTCATTAAGGTCCATTATAATAATGACGTGTCGGCAAAATGAAACCAACTCAATGAGATAACTTTTAGCCAAAACCCGTCAAATACCATATCTGGAATATAAAATTCAGGTTTTTCCATCCATTTTAGTAAATGAAAAGATTTAAGTACAAAATTAGTTTTGCTAATCACTGCCACTCTCAAATAATCTATTATATCTTAACTTAATGGTTTTTATAGCAGCTGAAGCTTTCAGTATTTTTAATACGGTTTTATGATGTTCAAAATAATTCATATTTACGACACGCTTTGTCGACAAGTTTGCATAGCAGATGTGGTTTTATTGGTTTGAGATAACTCAGAGTTAAAATGAACCGCTAAAGCAAGAAAGCGCTTCAAAAATTTCTGAAGTGAATCCTCGCTGGAAACGTAGGAAAATATATCTAAGGAATCATCGAAATATTTATGACATCCGAAACCCCAAGAATTGACAAGGGTGTCACATGCCTAGTAGTGTGCACTGACCCGCCTTATTACCAATATGGAAGAGATCGATTTATTTTCATACATGCATGAGCCACGCAGGCTACCCGAGCCGCAAGAGCCATCTGAGCCATGCAACCACACGGGACTAGTGGCTCGCTATCTTATAGGAAACCTCTTCCGCAATCCAATATCTTACCCGCAAACGTACGCGGATTGGATGACAGTGTCTCTCTAATAAAAAAAAAAACACACATCCACCGAGTAGGTTTTGCAAAAGTAGGTAATATACAAGGTTCGTTATTCAAGGAAAAAGAAAATGAAAACCGAGTAAAAGTCAACAAAACTTTTCTTTAATAAAATCGTCGTGAAATAATTACAAATGGAATTGTTACAAAACACTGTTCAAACGTTATTTATTACGTTTTAATTAATAGTTGCTGAGACTAGTTTGTAGCCAAATTAGAGGGAGTTTCAAACTTCCGCAATAATCCGATCCCCTTCCCGCGCTTTTACGAAATTTATTGCGTTTTGTAATATTATAAATTTGAAACTAAAATTCAATGTGAAACTAGGTACCTATGTACTTACTCTATTCGAAATTAACGTTGTAGTGAAAGATGTTGGTATAGTTATGCCAGATATTATTCAATAAACATAATGAATTCGCTATATAAGGGTAAATTTCGGTGTAATAGGAAAACTTCTTGAGTTATTCCGAAACATGCTATTAAAAATACATGTAATAAAAATTCAGTTGACGACAAAAACAGAATTGTCCTCATTATAGACGGACATAAATCGCGTTAGTAATTAGTAGGTCTTTAAAATACCAACACCAAATTGAAGATCCACTCTGAAACAAAGAATTCCAGACAGGTGCAAATTTACAGAAAGTTTTAATTACACAGATTGCCCACCGCAAGATAATTAGAACGATGACAAAATAATTAAACTTGCTACCCTCCGTTTGTTTTGCAGTCACGCTGTGTCAAGATTAAAGCTATCCTAAAGATCTCCTTAAGGACACTTAAAAAAACCAGAAGGATTTTAAAAAGCAGACGCAGCAGGTACTCACCTAGTGCTTGACGGATGCAAATGAGACCGGGCGGCGCGGGGCCAGCCGCTTTTCTATACAGACGATTTTCCTTTACCACAATCCAAACAATCCTTTATTTGCACCGACCTACAGAAATCTACAATGCCCACTAACCACGTGTTAAGTCTTAAATATTTTCTTCGGTCTTTTAATTCACTATGAAAAGTCCAAAACAAAAACTTAATAATTAAATGAAACTTTACTGACCGTAGTCCGGAGAGCTGGTGATGGGACCGTGGAGGGTAATTCACGAAATAAGGGATATGTTTTTGATAAACGTCGCGTCAGACGCGGCACGCTCGATTTAGTACCGGTAGATTTCGGAGAGATCGTACGTCGCGGATAGGAGAGGATCGGACACACGATCGGGGAGACCGAAACGATGTGAGTGACGCCGGGCCGGTGCGGGTGCCTCCCGCCGCCGGGCCGCGTCCGCGAGCAAGAGGGATGCAGCGAGCGAACCCCCCAACTCGCGAATATCGCCACTCGGATCACCTCGCCAGAGTCTCAAGTGCTCTCCGCCGCCGGCAACGCTCTCTCCTAGAGGGAGGGCTCCCGATGACCCACAAGCGAAACGGCACAAGCGACAACCGCGATCACACTCCCGTTTGAAACTTAAAGCTGTTGTTTTAAAATAGGATTTGATAACTAGGTCACGAGATGAACACCTGACGTTCGGCGTCACATCGAAAAACGTATGTCCCTGTTGGCTAGGTGTAGCAAATACCATAACGAATACTTTGGCTGAATACGCACCGTATTATGCAAACGTTTAGTCTTGAATCCTACCTCGGAATTTTTACAGTTCACATGCTTTGTAGGATAAGATTTGTGGGAAAACACGTTGTTTATTTAAAAAAGAATAAGTATCTTTACATGTTGCTGAGATTTAAAATTTATAGCAATTAAGACTACTTTCATTGCATACGATTTGCCACCCGAACTTTCCGTTAAGATGATTAAATTATGTTAAAACGCGTTCCCTGAAGTTCTTGCGAGATAGGGTGCGTTCTCGAAGAACGCCACACAACAGCTATCCATCAATCAATTAGGAAAGGTTAACTCGTGTTATTTATTGAACATAAACTTCTAATGTTGAGGTTTTGTTTTTGTAGAGTTTCCGTGGGTATGCAAAAATGTTTAACTTCAATATGATACTGATTAGTATTATTTTTAGTTTATCACTCAAAGTTTTTATAATTACAAGTGATTCTAGGTTCTGGATGCGGGAGGCGCAGGACCGGTCGTCGTGGAGAACCTTGGGGGAGGCCTATGTCCAGCATGGATGTATTTCGGCTGAAATGATGATGATGATGCAGTGATTCTAGCAACTTTGTAGTTTTGAGAGCACAGAAAACTCAAACTCAAACTCATTTATTGCGATAATGGGTATAAAATATTGAATTTATTCTTAAAATATTGTAATTGTGTCACTTTAAGAATTCTGACAGATTGTAGCATATAGATGTGCCGTCGTCGTCGTGGTAGTAGTTTTGACCTAGTTAAAAATAATTGAAAAGCACGATTTGTGTCGCTAGTATACGAAAATGTAATCAAAAGAAAAAAATAAAGGATTATCATCATCAGTATAGTATTTTTAAAACAACAAGACATTAACATAAACAGTCATTCCGAATCCATTAAAATCTGTTTCAACATAAAGAGCTGATACTCTGTTTACCTATTAAAAAGATTGCCTAAAACCATTATTCTGTTAAATCCCTTTCCCCAATTTTAATCACTAATAAAAGTATTAATAAACAGTAATTGCACAATAAATCGAATATTTCAGATGCCTATCTAAACTGTTTATGAAGCATTTACATTGAAAATGGAAGCTCCTGCTAACCATTCTAAATTGTGGTCGAAACTAGGCAGGTGTCCAAAAAGTGAACTCGGGAACGAGGTTAAAATCAATGTATATAAGTACCTACGTAGTATAGGAAACGAACAAAAATCGACAAAGCGAACCCTTACCTTTAAATGTATGATGTATGCGATCAATTTTATTGATTTTTCATAAGAAAAAACAATAATTATTTAAAGTAGCAATATTATTTTATTATTTACTAGCGACCCGCCCCGGCTTCGCACGGGTGCAATGCTGATACTAAATACACTACAGAAAACTGTTTTGCGTTATAAATTATTATTATTATTATTATATACCATCGCGGAATTTCTGTAGACCTTTTCAATGTGGATAAAATATTTAGAACATTCTTTTGATAAATATCGTAGGGATCAGCCAGCGTTTCACTGCAAACGCAGAAAAAATGTAATTATTTACGACATCACATTAGAAACCTCAAAAATAATAGTATATCTCTAAAATTTTATGGATATTATTATGCATACCTTCCTCTTGAAGCTCTCTACCTATTAAAGCTCTATCAAAATCCATTGCGTAGTTTTAAAGATTTAATCAATCAAGGGGACATAGGGAAAACGAAAGTGATTTCCTTTTATAATATGTACTGAAGTGAAGTAGCAGTCGTGGGATCGACCGACAGAAGTGAAAACTGAAATAATTAAAAAACAGAATACACTACTTAAATGTAAAAACACAATAAACGATCACAGTATCTTGTCGGTCACGCTCACGCGAATTCAATACTTTTCCCCAACAAAAAAATCAAAGCATAAACTGAAAGAGAGCGGCGTAGGAAAAAAGCTTAAATAAATAATATGAGTTTTACAATTTATATTAAGGAGATCAGTCTCTAATCTCACAGCGCTATAGGTAGAGTCACTTTTAACTCTGTTCCAATTTATCTGATAAAAGTATAAACAAACATTGTTTAGGTGCAATTCTTACACTGTCACTCGTTATTTTTATATAATAAGTACCCCTTCAATTTTTATTTCTATCTCAGCACTTCATGTTATAGTTATAGTGAATAATCCATATATTATAAATACGAAAGTATCTCTGTCTATCTGTCTGTCCGGCTTTCACGCCAAAACTACTGAACCGATTGTAATGAAATTTAGTACACAGATAGTCTAAAGCCTGAGAAAGGACATAGGTTATATAACATCTCGCTACAACCAATAGGAGCAGAACAGTAACAAAAATTGTTGCGAAAACGGGAGCTAACGCTGTCATACATTTTGCTCCCATTATTTTAACAGGCGCTTATTTTATATCAACTGAGCTCTTTCGGTTCAAAGCTTACGCGGGTGAAACCGCGGGGCACAGCTAGTATTAAATAATTTATACTTCAATCAAAAACATCTGCGAAAATTGAGTTTACTAAAATCCACCTGTCAAATGAAATACTGTTTCATTATTCAACTAATCAGAATAAAGCGCCCCAGTTGTATGTGTATGTATGTATAGGCTTTAGAGAGAAATAGAAATATGGCTTTTATAAATAAATGCCTTGAAAATAGAACCTACTTTACAAAACGAAAACACATCATATTTCTATTTGAAAATCTCGGAACCTTCCGCGTGAAATCATAAAAGTAATTGCTCTGAGGAGGAATCACGAAAAGGTAAAGGTATTGGCATTGGAAAACATCCCATAGTCCGCTATTATATTATTTTTGTTACATTTCCTGTCATTCGTATGATGTTTATACATTTAGGGGCAAGTTCAAACATAATGCAACCAACCTACATCGCAGCGACAAAATGTGGGCAAGCAGTGTTTTTTTTTTTTAATCATAAACTAGCGCTTGACCGCAATCCCGCCTGATGGTAAGCACTAATGCGATCGTTGATGGTAAAGCGCGCTAGTTTATTAAGAGCCTCTAGCCTTGTAGACACAAATTGTAGTGTGACGGAAACACCGCCGCTGGCAAATTGTTCCAGTCCCTCGACGTACGCGGTATAAAAGAAGAAGCGAAACGCTTCGTCCGGATCGCAGTGGTGTTAAAAACGTAAGGGTGGAAAGTCGCCGTACGACGGGACGTCCGATGGTGGAACGGACATGGGGAAATTAAATCATGCAATTCCCATGCACACTCACCAGAATGCATCCTATAGAAGACCGAAAGGCTGGCTACTCTACGCCTGTGCTCCAAGCTTTGGAGACTATTTCGAGTTAAATCTGGGTCGCCAATCAGCCTCTTCGCACACCTCTCCACT
This sequence comes from Sesamia nonagrioides, assembly GCA_017933935.1. NCBI lineage: Eukaryota > Metazoa > Arthropoda > Insecta > Lepidoptera > Noctuidae > Sesamia > Sesamia nonagrioides. Next base: position 4,323,798 of record JADWQK010002063.1, read on the forward strand.
GAATCCAAAGTAGCCAGCTGACATTTTGGAGCACTATCCCAAATGTGGCTGCATTACTCCACACACGAGCGGACCTGTGCTTTGTACAACATTAGAAGCTGCCTTGGTGTGAACTTGTGAAGTACCGCCGGACCTGCAGCTTCTTGTAGTATATTTTCTTGTAAGTAATAAGTTTTTTGTTTTTGATATACTGGTATTTTGGCGTGGTAGCTGGCATATCTATATCTATACTAATATATAAAGCTGAAGAGTTTCTTTGTATGTTTGTTTGTTTGTTCGCGCTAATCTCGGGAACTATTGGTCTGATTTGAAAAAAATTTTTGATTTGGATACCCCATTAATCCAGGAAGGCGTTAGGCTATAATATAATATTACGCTGCGACTAATAGGAGCGGACCATAACTAACTCTACGCGAACGAAGTCGCTGGCGGCCGCTAGTGGTAAATAATTTCATTGTTGTTGTATTTTCTTGTGTTCATCACTATACATAGTATTGTATAAAGTCATGTGGTTTTTTTTAAATGAGCAGTCAGCTGTGCTTCTAGGGAGCATATTCCTTCTTCTCAGCGAAAGCACTAGGAAGTGTCGATGGGTGGGTGTTTTGGGGGACTGTCATAAGTAAAATTGATGTTCAAAAAGTGCTGATTTTCAGCCTAATTTGAATAAATGACTTTTGATTTTTGACTTTGATTTATTCTTTTGGCAACTGAAAAATCAAAGAATGTGGTCATCGGTACATTATTTGCAATGTGCACAGCCTCCCTGGTGGTTGCAGTACGACTGCATCGTGGTTTTGATGTTGTTGGTATCGCCCAGACGATTGATTTCGACGGCTACTTGTGATATGAATGAACTATTTATATTCATAAAAATTAACGCCCGTCTATGTGGTGTCGTTGTTCTGTGGTTAGGTATAACACTGGGTCATTGACAACCTTATGGACGGTGTTGATATCGAGAGAGAATGCAGGGCGCTGTCTGTCCCATGCAACATGTTGGCCCACAGGTTTGTACGGTGCACGGAGACTGTCAAAGTTGCGCTTTTTAAAGCGTACTGTCAGTTCTTATACACCTGCTGTCTGTGGGTTAACTATACACAGCGCACATACAGCGATCTGCGCATTGAATATAGTAATGCGTTCCGAGTGCTAATGGGACTGCCGCGCTACTGCAGCGCCTCGGCAATGTTTGCGGCGGATGGTACGGACGGCTTTGCGACCATCATGCGCAAACGGTGCGGTTCTATCTTACACCGCACGCGCGACAGTCCCAACACCATCCTGCGCGTGCTGGTGGAACGATGGGAATCTCTGATGCTGGCTCGCTGGATAAGACTGCACGCAGTCTTATAGCGATTTTCCACCATCATCGGGGACTCCACTCGACCCGCCACTTATCTTTATCATATTTTATGCATTACTAACACTAGCTTACAAGTTCAAAATTGTACTAACAAATATGGATTTAATCTGAAATAAATGGATAATCCATCCATACTAATATTATAAATGCGAAAGTAACTCTGTCTGTCTGTCTGTCTGTTACGCTTTCCCGCTTAAACCTCTCAACCGATTTTGATGAAATTTGGCAGAGACAATATTTAGACCCTGAGAAAGAACATAGGCTACCTTTTATCCCGGAAAAATTAGATGTTCCCGAGGGAAATGTAAAAAGCGCGATATAACCGAACTCCACGCGGGCGAAGCCGCGGGCGGAAAGCTAGTACTAATATAAATGCGAAAGTAACTCTGTCTGTCTGTCTGTCTGTCTGTTACGCTTTCCCGCTCAAACCCCTCAACCGATTTTGATGAAATTTGGCACAGACAATCTTTAGACCCTAAGAAAGGACATAGGCTACCTTTTATTGAAAAAAAAAACGATATTCCCGAGGGAAATCTAAAAAGCGCGATATAACCGAATTCCACGCGAGCGGAGCCGCGGGCGGAAAGCTAGTTATTATTATAACAGGACCCTAAAAGAGAAATGTTTACGCGAACGATGACCGGAACTTACCGACAGCCCGGGCAACGGGAAACATGCGAGCTCCACCGAAACTTTTTCAAGCTTTTTGCCAATTTTATTTCAATGGCCGTTGATATTTGCTTCACTTTACATTATAAGCATAGTTATTGCTAAAGATACTTTCGTTTCGTGTTGATATACCATAACAAGCTTTAAGGCCTTGACCTACGTACATTTCCAGTGCAACGTTTCTCGATTTGGGAATGTAGGAAAAAACTTGATTCTCACATGATCGCGATAACACTGTGATCGACGTGTTGCTGAAAAGGCTTTGTGTTGTTGCTATGTTAACTTTTCGCTATCTTTAACCTTACAAGTATTTATTGTGATAAAAAAAAAAAACATTTTCAATTTTTGTGTACATTAATACTGCATTAAAATAGGTAGGTACAATAAGTTTATCCCTGTCCCCTAAACTAGGCTAGGCCCGCATCTTAGGCGGCAGTGGCCGGCTATAGGGTATGCTATACAATATGTAAAGAAAACCCTGTCCGACCCATAAGGATAATAAAGGTTAAGTAAACACTTGACCAAATATAATATAAAATTTTACATAATCATCACAGTAACAATAATAATGAATTTTGAAATAATCTTTTTTTCCCGGGTATTAATTTCAATTTCCCCGAAATATGGTAATTTTTAAAAAACTGACAACACCATTTGTGACGGAGCGAATAGCGATGCGACCACGTGCCGCATGCCCCGCCCCCCCTTCACCCGCGCATGTATGCCTATCGAGTTGCCTACCGCACATGCATTAAGTTACCTCGCTTTTTCGAAATAATATTTATTTTTTTGAGGGATTTTTTTTTTAAGTTTAGCCCGGCTTTGTAGGCATTATTAGAATCAGTTAACGATACCTAACAATACCTTCACGGATCGGACAGGGTTTTCTTTACATATTGTATAATGCAATTTTGGCAGATGTGCCAGTGGACAAGCAAGTTCTTGAATTTAGACATTGTGACTTAAAAAATATGATAGTGAGACGGTGAAGAGTGAAATTGTATGGAGTAAGTGTGAGTGTTTGATGATTATGTTTCAGAAGTGTTTGTGGTGTAGTGAATTATGGTGGAATGAGTGTGTTCAATGAGACGCCTTACATATCGTAACATAACAACATATATACGGTCTCTGAAGGACCACATCAGAAATGAGGTCATCCGACAGAGGAACAAAATCACCGACATAGCTGAGAGGATTAGCAAGCTGAAGTGGAAATGGGCTAGTCACATATGCCGCAGGACCGACAACCATTGGGGTAAACGAGTCTTCGAGTGGAGACCGCGTCTCGACAAACGTAGCGTAGGACGCCCATGGGCGAGATGGAGCGGCGACATCAAAAAGGTGGCTGGTAGTGGCTAGCAGAGAACTGCTGAGGATCGACCTTGTTGGCGTGCCATGGAAGAGGCCTATGTCCAACAGTGGACGAGTAGAGGCTGATGACGATGAGTGTATATTTTTATGAGTGAATATTTAGTGGTTATGCGAAAAAAAAATATTTATTGTTTATATATCGGAGCATACGCAGCGTAGGGAGACCCCCAACAAGGTGGACCGATGACCTGGTGAAGGTCGCGGGAAGCCGATGGATGCGGGCAGCACAAGACCGGTCATCGTGGAAAGCCTTGGGGGAGGCCTTTGTCCAGCAGTGGACATCTATAGGCTGAGGAAGAAAGAAGAAGACGATATATCGGAGGGGCAAATTATGTATTTTCGGGAACTTTCACATTGCAATAATCTCAGCCTCAATCTCGTAATAGGAATAGAAAATCGTAGCTCAATCTGTCTATCATACTGATCCTAATATTATAAATGGTAAAGGTTGAGGGGTTGTTTGCATGTTTATCCCAGACCACGCATTGTACAAAAGAGATACCGTGGCCACTGGCGCATAGGCAGGTCAAGGGACACCGGTGGCTAGTCAGTAAAATTCTGACACGCCTTGACGCTCTGCCCTGAGCGGGAGTTGACAAACATTTGAACCTACATATAGAAACAGATAGATCCGGAAAATCTACCTGCAGGCAGTACAAATATTCGTTGCGTGCGGGAACCGAACCCGCGTCACGCAACGCAATAGTCGATCATGTACAACACATGAATTACAGAACAATAATATGAAGATTTTACAAAGGATGACACAATGGGCGGTCTTATCGCTGAGAGCAACTTATAACTGACAATTTTTTGACATGGATTGTCGCTGAGATTGTACTAGATTTTGAACGTTTTTAAATATGAGCATAGGTCATACTATAAATAAACGGAAACGCGAAAACTATTATTATATACTAGCTTTCCGCCGGCGGCTTCGCTCGCGTGGAGATCGATTATATCGCGCTTTCTAGATTTTCCTCGGGAATTATCATTTTTTATTCGGGATAAATAGTACTCTATTATATTTTAATCCTTTTAAGATTTTTAACTTTACGTTTGAAAAATTTCAAAGCAATCGGTTTAGTAGTTATGGCGTGAAAGCGGAACAATCAAACAAACTCACTTTCCCATTTATAATATTAATATTAGTAAGGAGTATGCTACTTTAATGTGTAAATATTTCTTAAAGTATACAAATATAAAATAGTTGTACTAATATTTTTATTAAACCCTTCAGATCTTCAAAGATCTGACATGAAAAAGGCATCGAAACAAATTATATCATAATAATCTTCACGGACATAACTCCCGGTAGGATACGCAGAGGTATATTATCGAATACCCGCAGTTTGCCGATGTATAGAGTCCCGCTGGGATTGGGGTCCGGCCTATTCATTGGGAACGCTCCATTCCTCTATAACTGGGATTTTCTTTTGTAACAGAAAAACCCAATTACGGACTCACGGTGGAAAGTTGAAAAGTCGTGTTTACTACCGAACCGAATTGAGTGTTGACAAAATTGAAAGATGTTTTCCAATATTTTATAAAGTTGATAGATGTAAGTAGGTAAATATGTAGGTTAATAAGGAGATGTTTCATTTTGGGCCACCACTATTGTACGCTATATAGATAAAAAGGAAAAAAGTAGAAGATTTTCATAAAAATACTACTAAATTAATTTGAATAAAAATACAAGAATACATAAATAATTATTTGAAACGTTTTTTAGTGAGATAACCCTTTATTAAGGTAGCCATGACACTTTTTATGACGTTTGATTGGCGACTTTGACAGTTCTATTTTCCCGTTGTGTTCGTGACGAGTGTTGATTTGAGTTGATTGTGTTTATTTAATGGGCCGTATGTTCGGAATTCATGTTTTGTTTTTTTCGCAGTCATATGGTAGATAATATAAATACGATAGCCTTAGATACATGACACGTCAATCAAATGTCATTGTCAAAATCTTATTTCGCTTATTGCTGACCACCATATTTATTAGCAGTTGTGTTGCACTCCTTGACCGAGTTAAATTGAATCTGTATAAAAACTAAGCCTAAATATAGGAAATTAATATTAAAAACAGTTAACTATAGCGTAACTATACCTAGCATTAAGTGTACAATGTGCTGGCCCAGGCTCCATACATTTCTGAAACAACTCCTTTATCAGATGATTGAAAGATCGTAAGTATTTCCAAATGAAATGTGACAAAAGCTCGAGCTCGACTCAATCCAACAGGTATAAACTATGCTTGCCACAGTTGCTCCATGGACGGGTGGTTATCTCTGTACTAAGACATCCGGGCTTCGGAAGGTTCGTCCATGCTTCGAGTAGTTTCTAGTGGTCTATTATGTAATATTTCATTAAATGTGACATTTATGTAATTCCATTCATAAATCCAATCCATTAAATTAAAAAATATAAACATTCAAAAATAAATTCATTTGTGCAAGACATTGTTATTTTGCTTGCTTGAATTCCATTTACATTTGTCTCTGGCGGCGGACATCCAGTCTCTTCTTGCAGTGAATATCAACAATCTCATCCTGCACGGAGCGCTCGGACGACACCTACCTTGTATGGTCCTTTCCAGTTTGTGATGTTGATTGTCCAACGACTGTCCTTGTATCTCGCGACACGGCCAGTCCACCTTTACTCTTTAAACTTTTAGCAAACCGCAGAGCATCCTTTACTTTGGTATCTTCCAAATTTTTATACTTCTTACTCTGTCTCCTTTCAAGTTTAGGCAGCTCCTTTCCATTGCTCTTCCGGTAGTCTAGAGTCTAGAGACTTGCTTTCTGATCATTTGGCAGCCGTAGGTGAGACAGGGTAAATATTCTAGTAATAACTGGATATTGACCTTTTTAATTTAATTGCTAAATTTTGATTTCAGAACCTCTTCTTGAGCCCAATACTTTTCCTTCAAATAGCTGCTCTTCTCTTGATGTCCTCTTTATACCGGTTTTTCTAAATGAAATTTGCTTACCAAGATAAACGTAATTCTTTACGTACTCGATTGGCACCTCATTAACCAATATCGGCGCCCAGTGCCTGTAAGTCTACTTTACATTAGTTAGTGGAAAATAAATAGTCGGTGGTCCTTATACATAAATTAATAGACCTCATTTGTTTTAGAATTCGTTATTTCAGCCCGCTCTAGCTTCGTCCGCGCCCTTGCAACATACGTCACGTTTATGTTGGCAACACGCGTGACTTTGCATGACACAAACCAATATGTCTCACACCAACGTACCACAAATCGATCCTGATACGGTTTGTCACCCCTTTGATAGATGGATTGTCGTTTCATTTACCCAATTCCCTATTTATACGCAGTTTTTCCCGTTAAGTTCATAAAGTAAGTGTGGACGGAATTTATATTTCAATCTCGCGTGTTTCCTTGGAGGATTGTGAATCATAACCAGTCTATATTATTGCAACTTCTGATATATAGGCCTTTTCTTTTCGAGGGGGGCTTGACTGTAACATAAAAGAGTAGCCCAGTGCGGGTTGGTAGATGTTACATTTATTCGAATATTTGGTTCTCGAATGTGCAGACTTTTCTTCTGGTGTTTTTCTTGACCGGTTTACCACAGGGTGTATAATTTCATTTTATAAGTCTTTCTTTTTCTTCTTTTCTTTAGAGTGAATACTACTTCAACTCTTCAATGGCCTCTGTGGTTAGATACCACAATTTTGCCAATTACACGTGGAACAAATTATAAAAATTCTTTAAAAAAATATTTCACAATAATGGCGGATATCGCCAATGACAGTTGAAAAACGGCCGCGGGAGCCGACTAAGAGGAGATTTGATGCAAATCCATTATGTGGCCACTATGCTGCGATATTTCAATATTCTTTATACATTATTTACTGAATGCACTTTTTACTACATAAATCACGCGCTTTTATTTTGTAAACGACACTATAAATAATTTTAAAAGTCCAATCAAAAATGCGCGTGACACTCATCTTAGCTTTCCGTCAAAAAACTCAATAAGTCTATTTGGCATCTCACAACAACTGCGACTTTATTTATACCTCGCCCGCCGCCTTCCGTAATCAATTTGTTCTAGCGACCTCTTTCAGGCCTTTAGTTTAGCTTGGAAGCGACTCACACTGTGCTTGCCTGGGAGAGACCTGAATACAGTGGTGGACTGTGATAAACTGTTTTGATTTGATTGAATAACTCTATTGTCACTCACTCGGCAAACGTAGCGTAGGTCCCAAGGGACCCAAGAGGGCGAGATGGAGCGACGACATCAAAAAGGTGGCTGGTAGTGGCTGGCGAAGAGCTGCTCAGAATCGAGCTTGTTGGCGTGCCATGGAAGAGGCCTATGTCTAGCAGTGGACGAGCAGAGGCTGATGATGATGATTGTCACTCACTAGCGTCAGGCACTAATTGTCTGACAGTTTTTACTGAACTGGCCCTGACCTGACCTGACCTGTTCAACCCTTTTGGTGCTACCGGGAGCACACACTGCTGCTATTTTTACATCGAGGTTGTCACTTTTTATTTGTTTTTTTTTTACCTGATTACCTGATGTATGTATATTCTAAATGTTTGTAAATCTGTGCTGAATAAATGTATTTTCTTTTGTTTTTCTGTCTTTCTTCCTTCCTCCGTTCTTTTCTTTCTTTCTTTGTTTCTATCTTTCTTTCTTTCTCTAATACCCGCTAGTCTCTGTAGTCAACTAAACTCATACTTCCTTATCCATTGTAATCGTACTTTAGAATTCTCTAGCGTTAAAACAAAAATCTTCTCTCACAAACATTTCACTATTAAACGAAATACTATACTTAAATTATTTTGTAAGGTTACTTCACTATTAAGAACTTTTCTAAGGAATAGAACATTTCACTTTTCCACAGGAACCACTTCGTTAAACAAAGAATTAGGCATTCCTTGTTACAGTGATAACTGAAATCGTTAAAAACCAGAATACACAAAAACTAAAAACACGGTGTCGGATCGTTTACACTCACGCGAATTCAATACTTTTTCCCTATCCAATAAAAGTGCTCAACGTCGCTAGAGGAGTTTTCGTTTCCATAATTCATTCAACAAACTACATAATTTATACACAAAACAAAATAAACAAAAAAAGGTAATAAACGATAGGTTCGTTTATTAGTAGTTTTAAAATAATAATGTAGCAATATTATTATTTTAAAACTACTCGGTGGTAGGCCATAACATCGGCTGCCGGCAGAAGTTACCGCCCACCAGACAAAGTCTTGCCACCAAACGATTCGTCGCGTTATGTCTGGTGAAGCCGTACGGAGGACTGGTCTGAGCAATTGTGTGCCGGGTACGATGAGCCAATTGTTGTTGTGTCGGGAGTTTGGTCGTGGAAGGTCTCCAGTTCAATCTCCCTCTAGCGCAACATCGTTGGTCGGGTCGTTGAGTTAACATTGCATCACCTCGCTCAACTACCGTTTTCCTTCCTATTCATTCATATTCTTTTGAGTGAACAGGCTCTTAATGAACTAGCTTGCTTTAGCATCAACGATTACAGCACTGCTGACCACCAGGTTCGATTTTGGTAATAAATACAAAAAAAAAAAAAAAATGTATTTGTTTACAAGAAGCGCCCGAACACTTTAAATTCAGATTGGTATAACTAAGTTTTTGCGTTGAAGGTACAGACGACGCACATCAAGCTACTACAATCTGTCAGATTTCTTTATTACAATTCCAACCTTATCTTTAAAGCATTAAAGCTCAAGGTTGATTGGGAATATTTTACAGTTTCGGGTAGCTTGACCTGCTGTCGTCCGTAGATAAGTTACGACATTGCACCTAAGTTTTGTAAAGTCAGTTAGGTAATAAGGCCTATAGAATACCGGTATTCAACAGCATCCGGATAGAATTTGAACCTGACATGTTTGGGAAAAGGCAAATGATGAGGTGAAATAAGATTTATTTCGAACGCCACAAAGTTGATATTTGATAAATGAAACCATTTCATTTAGATGCATGAATATGATTTGTCAAACTAAATATTGTAAATTCATGAAATGGAAGCTCTTCAATATTTTGAATCGCGGCTCATACTAAACATCACGTTATTAATAGCAATTTGATATTATCTGATTTAATTTGAAAACTAGTTGACTAAATATAAACTAGTGCCTGACCATAATCCGGCTAATGGTAAGCAGTGATACAATCGTTGATGGTAAAGCGATTTAGTTCATTAAGGGCCTATCCACTCAAAAATCTGAGTAAATAGGAAGGAAGACGGCAATTGAGGGAGCTGTTGGAATGTTTAACCCAACAATACGACCAATAATGCTGCACCAGAGGGAGATTGGTCTGGAGAGAGAAGGTTTCAAATCAAAATATAAATTAACTAGTTTCCGCCTGCGGCGTCGTCCGCGTGGAATTCGGTTATATCGCGCTTATTAGATTTTCTCGTGGGACAATTTTTCCGAGATAAAGAGTACTCTATTATATAATCCGAACTTCTAACTTTACGCCTGCAAAATTTCAAAGCAATCGTTTCAGTGGTTACGTTACGGCGTGAAAGCGGAACAAACAAACTCACTTTCCCATTTATAATATTAGTAACCATCACCAAACTGGTATGAAACTAACAATATTTTTGTTTTCCCTGGGGAATATTAAATTTTTCCGCGATAAAAAGTACCCTATTATTTAAACCGGACTACTAACTTTACGCCTGCAAAATTTCAAAACAATCGGTTCAGTAGTAACGGCGTGAAAGCGGAAGAAACAAACAAACAAACTCACTTTCCGATTTATAATATTAGTAAGGATACTCTCAAGAATTGATAAATTATTTTATGTTACACATTTCTTAAATTAAAATCATAATAAATGTGTCAAGTCACGTTACTAACTAATACCACTATAAATCTCTTCCGTAATTCTGTGGCCCTAGTATCATATCAGCCTACCGCAGATGGAGTTTTGTCTCATAACTTCCGAACATACAGAGATAGGATTAAAAAAACATGTTTTTAAAAAATATCAAACTAAAAAGTTAAAAATAATTTTAAAAAAAGCGTGAGGCGCTTTGTGCCATAATTTTTGTATATTAAGCGCCTCACGCTTTTTTTTAAAAATATTTTTACTTTTTAGTTTGTTTTTTTTTAAAAGCATGTTTTTTTAGTTCTTTAAACTATATTTATTTTCCACTTTTTAGTTCGATATTCTTTAAAAACGAACGAACGAACGTATTGAAAACGGTGAGACATTTTACAGTAATGAGCCGCTCACTCGTAGTCCAAAGAGTTAGAAACGGACAAACAAACAAACAAGCAAGCAAGCAAATAAGCAAGCAAGCAAACATACAAGTGAAGCTAATAAAAAGCATGTAAAAAACCCTTCCAATACCGTTTGATATCACCAAAAATAGCCGCGCCCTTGATATAGGTACTTACTACAACAATCATTTTATAACCAACTGTAGCTAACAGTGGCGAAGGGTGAAATTTTGACAAAGGGAAGCCGGTCCAAAAAAATAAACACTTAAACACTTACCTACTGCAGGATATCTTGGAGGAGGTCTTCAGATAAGAATAGTATTAAAAGCCCCACCTTCACCATACAAAAAAGGACTGATGATTTGATAACAGTGTCTTTCAAGTATGATAAAAGCGGCAGCAAAAGAAAAAAAAAGCCTTTTTCGACGTGCATCTCCATACCACACATGCATGCTTGTTAGTAAGTACTAAGTTAAGTACCTATTGTTAGGGAATAAGAGTCAAGAAAAAATAAAATAAAAAATTACAAAAATAATAGTGTTAAAAACCGAACCACACAAACACCGATCCAAAACCAACAAAAATATTAAGCAAAAATAAAGCAAATTATACACAATCACAACGTTATTTATATTGTAATGCAATGCGTCTGTTTTTTTTAACAAAATGAGCTAAAATGATGTTATAAAAATTCGGATTACTTTTCATTTTATTAAGCAAATTTTTTTTAATTGACATGATAGCCAAATCGGACAATCTCTGCTCTTTTTGGCAGTTTCGCACATATGTGTGAATGCGTTTTAAAGCAGAAAATGACCGCTCAGCTGAACGCATCAGCCTATCTTTTCTCAAAAATTACGGACGGTTAGCGAACATTAGAAAGAGATGTCTGACACGCTCTGTCTCTTTTCGCCTCATAGTAAAACGTTGGCCGAGATAAGCTGTAATTCGTCGAGTTACCTTTAATGTAATTTAGGTACGAAAAATTTAAGCGCTGATTAATTTACGACTATAAAATGAAATGTGATACTTAGGGTATTGCTAAGAATTACTATTGCTATTGTAAATCGCGCAGGCATTTGATTAATAATACTTTGTTAATGAAATAGAATGTAAATACTTTTGTATGAATATGGAACTGATTTTTGAAAGGTAACCCGGTGGGAATCGGCTTGTATGGACTCTTCGCCACTGGTAGCTAATCTAAATATAGTCGACAACATAACGCAACGCCTAATAATCACACGTCCATACCGGCTACAAACAGGACAGACCGCAAATTTCCAAGCAATATTAGGCTATCTGTAGTCTACTAGTACAGTGTAGTATGTAGGTATTATACCACCTAGACATTCTGCACTGAAACTCAATAACCAAACGACCATGACGAAACAGTACCTAAGTAGCTAATAATAATATACCATCGCTTGATTCTCACAGAATAAGGAGTAAATGGAAGATCTTTTTAACTTTTGCGAGTTTTTCATTCTGAGAATATTGCTTGATGCTTCAACCCTAGGGGGTAATCGCGCTAAATAAAATAGTAGAAGTTGAAGTCTTATTTGTATTTAATTCAGTTAAATTTATGGTTTAGTTTCGATCACATTTCGTATCACGCTTAACAACTTCGGTTGAAGTAAAATCAATGTAGGTATGAGTGATACATTTCGTCAGATATAATAATTAAAACTAATTGAATTATAAGAAAACCTAATCGTTTAAACGTAAGTTTGACATGGCATAGACAAAGTTAGCTTTGTTTAACTTTTTCATTTGACAGCGTAACCTTTCCAATTGCGATTCAGTTATGGTTAAACCATACGTCAAAAGGTTAGCGCGATACGAAACATAACAAAAGTTATGGTTTGGTTGCGATCCAATTCTGTTTTGTTTGGGTTCTGGTTGGTTGTCAGAAGCTGTTCAAGCATAATATCTGATTAACTGTATTAATTTGCCGCAAATGATATACAAGGTGAAGGAAAACATCTTGAGGAATCCTAGACTTTCAGTCTGAAATCGCAACTCGTATTGAGAAAGCGTGGTGATTACGCTCAATCCTTCTCTGTGTGAGAGGAGACCTGTGCCCAGCAGTGGGACGTTAAAAAGGTTGATGATGAAATGGTAAGTATACAAGTGTAAGTTCTTAGCTCAATGCTCAGCTCCTTTTAACATCCCTTTACATTGCTCAGCTATTTGCGTAATTTGGATCAAAGGAAAGTCATATAAATGCTCAAACAATTTATACTTTGACTCATATTATCAGCTTTGGAATCACTGACAATACAATCGTCTTGGCGATTGCCAAGACGATTGTATTGTCAGTAATTAAGTAAGTATAATACATATAAAGGTGCTAAGTAGATTTACTTAGCACCTATAGATGTATTATACTTACTTTCATACTCCTATGTATTGTATCATCACTCCATTAGCAAACTATTCTGTGTTCAGTTGTCCACATAATGCGGATGTTTCCCGCGCTCAACTTAAACTAACTTCCGGTTCCGGTGTAATCGCATTTCCTTTGTTTCTGGCGGCGCCGGTGAAAATGTTTGCATTTAAAAATAGAATGTGAAATTTGTCGATAAAGTGGTCATTTTCACTCAGTTTTTTTTAAATGAATTAGCTCTTAATAAACTAGCGCGCTTTACCATCACTGCTTACCATCAGGCGGGATTGTGGTCTAGTTCATAATTTTATAAAAAAATAATGTGTTCTACGATCCGGATGAAGCGTTTTCATCACCTTTAATACCACTTACATCGAAGGTCTGGAACAATTTGACTGAGGCCGTCTTCCCGTCTGATTACAATCTCTGTGTCTTCAAGGATAAATAATAATAATAAATTGATTTATTAAATGACAACAAAGGTCCAATGGTTAGTAACTTATCTACTAAGGGTTAGTAATACTTAAAAACTAATCAAGACTGCCGCACAAGCAACGCTAACCAGTGCCTTAGTTAGCACTGGCGCATTTAACTTGTCGGCCATGGTTTGTAGGATACTGAAAAAAAAAGTAGATAAGGTAGGTAGTAAAGTAGATAGGTTCTTAATAGACTAGTACAGGCTACCATCAAGGATTGCATCACTGCTTACTATTAGGCGGGATCGCACTAGTTTATAACTTTAAAAAAACCTAGATTCAAATCTCGTTGCTATCACTTTCATGACGGCCGACAAATTATTCGGCCGCTTTGTGGCGGTCATAATTATAATATATCTAACGAGCTTCAAAACTGTAAAGTGCTTATAAAGAAAAAACTTAGGTACCAAATAAAATAAAAAGAAAAATATTTTGTTTTCCTTACTATCAATAATCAAAACCTTCGTTAGAAAAACGAAGGTCATTTTAGCCTTTTGAACGCCCATCTATATAATACGCGATGTGTCCTCCTGCGCCACACTACAAATGTATAACGTATGCATAGTAAAACGTAGGGATGGGATTAGTGTCCTATCGACAAATAATATTATACATTTAAAATAATGTTTATTCACCAATTTACGAAGCTAAATAAAAACTGTAATCGTAATTTCATATTTTATTTTATTTCATAAAAAAAAACAATATGAAAACCTGGATATATTCCCCACAATAAAGAAAAGAATTTTAAATTTATTAGACGTGTGTTCTACAAGGCACATCCCTATTTGTCTCCAAATGTAATCCTTCTACTTCATATCAAGTAGTTGGCGCTCGAGGCACGTCAAAATCCTTTCTGTTCTAGGGATGTCTAGATTTCTATGGTATATATTTTATATTCACTGTGGTCGAGTTACACGTGCATAAACTCAACCGATTCCTGCATAATTTATTTCGTTTACTTACAACAAATACAATTAATAGAAGCTAAATACGTGGTTTTCTACGTTTTAAAAAATAAAATAAAATGGAGGGTAAGTGTCTGTTTTACACAAGACCTTTTTTTTAAATGGTGTCGCTAAATACTCGCAATTATTTTTCTGGTTTGTAGAAACTAATAGAAAACTGAAGAAAATTCCTTAAACGGAAGTTGACGACTTAACGGAATGTCAAGACGACGAACTATTTCAAAATTCTGATTCAGACTTGAACAACTCGCAATAATTCGTCATATTCACAGTAACAATTTTTTTTTATAAGGACACGTGCGCTAACTCAAGATGTAAACATTGCACTACACTAAAATGCACAGTCACTATAACCTTGAAACCCGTCCGCTTATGACGTCACAGATTTCCTTCTATACACGTCGGTGGCGCGTACGGACCGCTAACTAACTAACTTTGTAGGGATGGGTTTTTCAAACGGGGTTTCACTATCGACATTGATTAGAAAACCTATTAATTCTTGATTAAGGTGAATAAAACCTAGTTTAAAGTATACAATATTTATAAAATATTATATATTTACGTCATTTTCTTGCAATAATAGTATTTATGATCATTTCGACGAGATGAAATATAGCGAGGTCTTCGTCGTGTCCCATCACTGGCTTACTTGATATCAAGTAATTGGCGCTGGGGGCATTAAAATATTTTCTGGCGTTTTTGTTTCTATTGAAAATTAAACAAATAAGAACTTATTATGCGTGAAAAAGTTAAAAATATGGTTGATAACAGGGCAAATTTCCATAAAAACAAAATAAAAGGTCTTGTAAAAGTCGTAAATTTATTTTATACTGTGATTACTTCTAATCAAGTAGTGGCGCTGAGGGCACGAAAATCTCGAACTTGTATAGAAGTGAATGGCGTTCAAAAGGTTAGCTAAAATAAAATAAAATCATAAACCTTCGTTACAAAAATGAAGGTCATTTTAGCTAAAATGGCGGTAAAATGATTAAGGATAAATTACAGTATAAATCAACTTCTTGTATTCAAAACTCAGAAAGGACAAATTAAATTTCACAGAAACCATTTTTTCTTTTCCATTTTTTATTAATTCTTAACTCATACTTCCCTTTGGTGGCAAACCACCTGCACCTTTCATGTATTCCTTCATCAGTTTATTAGGTCCCCACTCAGATTTGGAGCCGATTTCTCAAATAAGGTTTCTCGTAAAGAAATGAACCTGAAACTCAAAGTATTTATTTCAAATAAACCAATTACAGACACATTTGAACTATTAAGAAGTTGGTCAGTCAAAAAGATGGGAGTCTACCTTTCTAAAGCGTATTATAAAGGTCTTAACACACTTAAATGACTCTGCTCCAACACCGCTCCCACCCAACATCGCCCTAAGACGACTGCTCGCAGTCCACGTGGCGACAGCTAGCAGGCGTCCACGGGGTGACTATTAGCTGACGTCCAACTGTCCACTCCTCGACGGCTCTAGCCTTTCGCATTGATACAGTTCACGATCGGATTCTATTAAAGCAATTCGTCTTTTTTACAATGTCCCTATTTACAACGTGCGAACTAGCAATTTTTTTTTTATATAAATTATAAACTAGCGCTTGACCGCAATCCCGCCTGATAGTAAGCAATGACGCAATCGTTGATGGTAAAGCGCACTAGTTTATTAAGAGCCTATTCACTCTAGCCTTAAAGATACTCAAATTGCTAATTGCTTTTGCACTTGACGATGAAGAGAGCAACGCAAAAAATAATAGAGGAAGATTTTGGGTTGACCAGCGGCGACGACGCGGGCGCCGGTGCGGCGACTGCTAGCAGTCTGCGCGTGGACGCCGCGCCGACCGCTAGGCAACAACGAGCGACCAGCGAGGCGTCAGCTACCGAGCAGTCTGACGGCGGTAAAGTAACTCTATCTATCTGTCTGTCTGTCTGTTACGCTTTCCCGCTTAAACCTCTCAACCGATTTTGATGACATTTGGCACAGACAATCTTTAGACTCAAATCTTTTTCAAAATTTGATATTCCCGAGGGAAATCTAAAAAGAGCGATATAACCGAATTCTACGCTGGCGGAGCCGCGGGCGGAAAGCTAGTATTATAAATGCCAAAGTAACTCTGTCGGTCTGTCTGTTACGCTTTCACGTCTAAACTACTGAACTGATTTTATTGAAATTTGGTACAAAGGTAGAGTTGAGCTTGAGAAATAACATCGGATAGTTTTGATTCTAGAGTTCTCTTGGAAACGCGATAAAACCAAACTCCACGTGGGCGAAGCCGCGGGCAGAATGCTAGTGTAAAATATATCTAAAGTGGAATGTTTAAAGCCCATATTTGAATTATATTCTTTTTGCCGGGTGGGAGCAGACAGGGCCGCGCCGCCCCTGTGTGCGAAGTGTGCGGCGCACACAGGCGCCAAGTCAATAGGGGCGCTGCGCCGCCTTTGCAACATTAATTATTTTTGTTACCTAAATTATTGTGTTTTATGTAGTGGAGTATCGATAAGTAAGTATGTAAAATAGGCGCAACATAGACCTTGTAAACAACAAAACATAGTATAGATAGTCAAAAAAAAAAAAAAACAATTGAATTTAACAATCATTTGATTGAAAGTTTTTTTTTATAACTTAGAGCTTGACCGCAATCCCACCTGATGGTAAGCAGTGATGCGATCATTGATGGTAAAGCGCGCTAGTTTAGTAAGAGCCCTCTACACCCACACTCACCCACTCTAACCTCCACTCACACCAGGCACCCTAGCCGCTAGCCTAGTAGCTAGGCACTCTAGCCTTGAAGACACTCAAATTGTAATGTGACGGAAACACCGTCGATGGAAAATTGTTCCAGTACCTCGATGTACGCGGTATAAAAGAGGAAGCGAAACGCTTCGTCCGGGTCGCAGTGGTGTCTACAACGTAAGGGTGGAAACTCGCCGTACGACGGGTTGTCCGATGGTGGAACGGGGATGGGGGAATTAAATCATGACATTCCCTTCCAATTTCAATCCCCGTGTTTTCACGATAAGTGATAGTAATCATGATGAAAAAATAAATTATCTGGTCACCAGAATCTAATAGGAAAAAGAAAACAAGAAGAAGAACGTAATAAAAATGCAACTAAAATAAGTAAATATGTTACGGCTCTACCACCCACTTCCACACAATCATTAAAGACAGAAACCAATCATGTTATCGATAAAAGTGTTATTAAATCTGATTCAAAAAACGCTTCAAGCAGAGGTATGTACTTTTTATTTTGATTTTTCTATACAAATAAATATAACTTCTGTTTGGGGATTTTTTAAAAATGCTTTTTTTTGCAATTTTGAATATAAAAATTGACTTTTTTGTCGACCGTTTTAGTGCTTAGACGGAAGGATTGAAGGAATAGACAGCATTTCCTGGCTTTCTATCCAATTACCGATACAACTGGCGCTGGATTAACGTCATTTATTATAGAAAAACTAGATAACATTAATTTGGCTATAAATAATTTAAGGGGGCAGGGTTATGATAATGGATCAAATATGCACGGCCTAAATTAAAACTTATAAAAAATTACCTGCGCTCCACAATGAGTCACGAAAGATTCACGAACGGAATTGATTTACCTATTCAGTATCCTAATTCCTAAATTTTCTCCAGTTTTGTACACTTGATAATATTTCAGTCAAAATAAACAATTTCAAATATTCGTTAAGAATTTAAATTAGTTTTTTATGAAGCTACAATTTGAATGTCTTCAAGGCTAGAGTGAATAGGCTCTTAATAAACTAGCGCGCTTTACCATCAACGATCGCATCACTGCTTACCATCAGGCGGGATTGCGGTCAAGCGCTAGTTCATATTTTTATAAAAAAAAAGAGTCGTTAAACAAGAGGCGCTTCGTAGGTTCCGCACACAGGCGCTGCCGGAGGTCGGCGCGGCCCTGGGAGCAGAGTCGTTTAAGTGTGCTATGACCTTAAGAAGACGAACTATTTTACCACAACACCCTTTCCTCCGCCTCCCGAATCCGTTCTGCCACCTTCCGACATTGTCTGTGTAGTCGTAGTCGGGGGCCGCCCAATACTAAGTTTCCTGATACGCGGTTTCTACTCCACAGGTCATCGGTCCTTTGACAAACATGGTTCATCTACTGTCACTTCAATTTGCTAACACAGCTTACATTCCAACCCTATTTCATTTATTTATACATATACTAGTGACCCGCCCCGGCCTCGCACGGGTGCTATGCTGATACTAATTACATTACAGAAAAACTGTAATCGTGGTATATAAAAACACTAGCGGCCGCCAGCGACTTCGTTCGCGTGGAGTTAGTTATGCCCCACTCCTATTGGTCGCAGCGTGAAGTTATATAGCCTAAAGCCTTTCTGGATTAATGGGCTATCCAACGCAAAAATATTTTTTCAAATCAGACCAGTAGTTCCTCAGATTAGCGCGTTCAAACAAACAAACTCTTCAGTTTTACCTCTAGCTTCAACCTTATGCCTTCCTGGATTATTGGGCTATCCAACGCAAAAATAATTTTTCAAATCGGACGCGTAGTTCCTGAGTTTAGCGCGTTCAAACAAACTCTTCAGCTTTATATATTAGTATAGATTATGACCCCCGTCCAGAAAATTAGATTTCAAGAATAATCGACTGTCCAAATGAAATTGGTTTCGATACTATGAGGTAACGCTCGACATTTCTCAAAATCAAATAGACCGGCGATTTATTTCCCAAAAGCGGAATAGATTTAACAGAACTGTTACAATAAACGCTCGTAGAATCTGTTATTAGATTTAGATGTCAAAGCATACACTGAATATCTATGAGTCTGCGTTTGAGATGCTCTATTAGATCGCTTTAAATTGGAAGTAACTCCACAAAGTCGTAGCCTTTGAGGCCCATTCATTTGAATGGGATATAGATCGCTTATTATTTATATTTTACCAGCTGCACCCTGCAGTTTCCCTGCGTAGGTTTCGATGTGTTTTTTTAATGCTTCGATCCTATTTAAAATATTTAAGGGAAAAGCTTATTGAGAATTAAAATAATCTGCATCGCCGTCAATGGAAAAACTATCCTTAAGGCTGAAAACAATACCACATCCGTTGTCAGTAAAAGATCGCTTTTAGCGATAAGATAGCCCATTATGTCTCCCTTTCTAAAATCTTCTTATTTATATCCTGTAATTTACATGGTGTACATAGTAATAAATAATCTATTATGATTATTCAATGCTGATTCTTCGGCCTAAAACTATCAGTTATCCAAATCTTACTGAGACAAAAACAGATAAACTTGAGCGACTTCAAAACTTTTGCATAAGATTTATATTTGGCCTGCGCAAATATGATCACATATCTGAATTTCGTACGAAGCTTCCCGTACGTCTTCGCCGGAGTTCTCATATCCTATTTCAGCTCTACAGAATTTTGTTTAATCCTAAAGCCCCCTCTTATCTGAAAGAACGTTTCAAGTTCCTTCATGACACACATATTAGATATCTGAGGTCATCGGGAAACCTGATAATAAAGATGCCAATGCATTCAACTGGTTAAAAAGGAACCCGTTCACCTTGGCTCCTACTTTTCAGAATGTATCCTTGGAGTGCACCGACCGCCTTCAGCTTTTGGGTGTTGAGATTTTTTCGAACCTCAACTTTGGGCGGTTCATTGAGTCCAAGGCCAAGGTGGCTGCCAGAATACTTGGTGTCATCGCAAAGGTCTACTTCTGGTACTTCATACCAGGGCAGCTTCTAATGTTGTATAAAGCACGGGTCCGCTCGTGTGTGGAGTACTGCAGCCACATTTGGGCTGGTGCTGCAAAATGTCACCTGGCTACTTTGGATTCAGTGGAGACGCGTGCGAAGAGACTGATTGGGGACCCAGATTTAACTCGAAACGGTCTCCAAAGCCTGGAGCACAGGCGTAAAGTAGCCAGCCTTTCGGTCTTCTATAGGATGCATTCTGGTGAGTATGCAAGGGAAGTGCATGATTTAATTCCCCCATCTCCTTTCCACCATCGGACGACCCGTCGTACGGCGACTTTCCACCCTCAAGTTGTTAACACCACTACGATGTTTTTTTTTTTTATAAATTATAAACCAGCGCTTGACCGCAATCCCGCCTGATGGTAAGCAGCGATGCGATCGTTGATGGTAAAGCGCGCGCGATCCGGACGAAGCGTTTTGCTTCCTCTTTTATTCCGCGTACATCGAGGGACTGGAACAATTTGCCAGCGGCGGTGTTTCCGTCACACTACAATTTGAGTGTCACACTTCAAGGCTAGAGTGAATAGGCTCTTAATAAACTAGCGCGCTTTACCGGCGGAATTGCGGTCAAGCTCTAGTTTATAAATTATAAAAAAAAAAAAAAGTTTATGTGATAAATCCTTTACTGTACAAGCAGTTTGGCTATGGTATGACTTGCCCGTGTCCGTAAGGCGTGCTCCAACTCTGTCCAGTTTTAAAACTTTGTATAACAAAAGCACTTACTCTGTCTTTAAACAAACCATAATATTTTATTCGCTATTGCATTAAGTATATTAAATAACACTTTATGTACATATTTATTGTATAATCTATGTAAATAGTACACTGTAGACTATCTACATTATTTCTCGCACCTTCCCCTTAGTAATCCATCCATAGGTTGTCTGTAAAAAAACGCTCTTAGCGATAAGACCGCCCATTGTGTCACCCTTTGTAAAATCTTTATATTTATGTTCTGTAATCTATGTGGTGTACCTACATAATAAAGAGTATTCTATTCTGTTCTCAAACTAGGCCAGCTTCTGTTCACGAGAAGAGTCGACTATGCGCTTCGCAATGCCCTGATATAATCAATGAGCACTCAAACCTAACAAGGGTTACATTGTACACAATAATACAATGTAGTTTGAATACATAGTGCCTCCCTGTGACATCAGCTGCAGTAATGTTATGTTAAAAGATTAGACATACATTTTAAATAGAGCCTCTAGAGATACTAAGATCTATTTTGCAATTACTGATGTTTAGTTTAAAGCTTGTTCAGCCATTAAACGACACCTCGGTAGGTTAAGTGGTCCTGATGTTTTCGAAAAACAAGAACGCCTCTCATCGATGTTGTTTTTAATAAGAAGAATTAATAAAGGATAACCACGATATAGTGTTGTTTGCAGATGACACTTCACTTTTATTTAAACTGAAACGTCAGCAGCAGGTTACTGATGATGCAAATAGCACGATCTCCAAAGTAGTCCATTGGTTTAATGTTAATAATTTACTCTTAAACGAGAAAAAGACCAAATGCATTAAGTTTACTCTACCTCACGTGAGGCAGGTGGAAACTAAAGTGTTGATAAGGGGCGAAGAATTGAAATCTGACGACAGCACAGTGTTCTTGGGTATAACTCTGGATGCTAAGCTTCAATGGGGTTCACATATAGAAAAATTGTCAAAAAAGCTAAGTTCTGCTGCATACGCAGTTAGAACAATTCGTAATTTAACTGATGTTGAGACGGCCCGTTTAGTGTACTTTGGCTATTTCCACAGCGTAATGTCGTACGGCATTCTGTTGTGGGGAAATGCCGCCGATATTCAAACAATATTTGTTTTGCAAAAACGAGCTGTTCGTGCAATTTATAAATTAAGTCCGAGACACTCTCTCAGAGAAAAATTTAAAGAGATTAATGTACTGACCGTGCCGTCTCAATATATTTATGAAAATCTTTTGTATGCTCATAAAAATATAAAATTGTTTAAAAAATACAGTGATGTCCATGATATAAATACTAGGAACAGGCACAAATTTATTGTACCTACAACAAGGCTCAAGAAAATAGGTGGCTCTTTCAGATGCCAATGTATACATTTTTACAATGGACTTCCAGAGGTGGTTCAAGATCTGAGCCTGAATAAATTCAAATCCTTCATTAAACGTAAGTTGTGTCAGAAAGCATTTTATAGTGCGAAGGATTATATTGAGGACAAAAAGACTTGGGCTTGAGCTGCGTCCGATTTCTATACAATGATTGTTCTTTGATTTTTAGGGTTCCGTACCTCAAAAGGAAAAAACGGAACCCTTATAGGATCACTTCGTTGTCCGTCTGTCTGTCTGTCTGTCTGTCTGTCACCACCCTTTATCTCAAGAAGGCGTGGACGTATCAAGCTGAAATTCACATGAAATACTCGGGTCTATTGTCCCTTTAAGCTGTGAAAATATCAAACTTCTAAGCCAAGCCAATCAAAAGATACAGCCGATTATGTCGATATTTTCAACAAATTTTCGACACTCGCAAAGGAATCAAAACCTACAGGATACTTCCCGTAAACTCAGAATCTTGAAAAATTGGCATGAAGCATTGTCATATAATGCAAATATAGGAAAAATTGCGAAAATCACATTTTTTTAGTTATATAATATAATAAACATATTTTAATAAAATGGAACTTACTACCTTATTTCTCACGAACGAATAAAGTTATCAAATTGAATTTTATACCAAATACCTAGATCTATTGTCCCTTTAAGCTGTGAAAATATCAAACTTCTAAGCCAAGCCAATCAAAAGATACAGCCGATATGTCGATATTTTCAACAAATTTTCGACACTCGCAAAGGAATCAAAACCTAGAGGATACTTCCCGTAAACTTAGAATCTTGAAATTTGGCATGAAGGATTGTCATATAATGTAAATATAGGAAAAATTGCGAAAATCACATTTTTTCAGTTATATAATAATAATAAACATATTTTAATAAAATGGAACTTACTACCTTATTTCTCACGAACGAATAAAGTTATCAAATTGAAATTTATACCAAATACCTAGGTCTATTGTCCCTTTAAGCTATGAAAATATCAAACTTCTAAGCCAAGCCAATCAAAAGATACAGCCGATATGTCGATATTTTCAACAAATTTTCGACACTCGCAAAGGAATCAAAACCTACAGGATACTTCCCGTAAACTCAGAATCTTGAAATTTGGCATGAAGGATTGTCATATAATGCAAATATAGGAAAAATTGCGAAAATCACATTTTTTAGTTATATAATATAATAAACATATTTTAATAAAATGGAACTTACTACCTTATTTCTCACGAACGAATAAAGTTATCAAATTGAAATTTATACCAAATACCTAGGTCTATTGTCCCTTTAAGCTGTGAAAATATCAAACTTCTAAGCCAAGCCAATCAAAAGATACAGCCGATATGTCGATATTTTCAACAAATTTTCGACACTCGCAAAGGAATCAAAACCTACAGGATACTTCCCGTAAACTCATAATCTTGAAATTTGGCATGAAGGATTGTCATATAATGCAAATATAGGAAAAATTGCGAAAATCACATTTTTTTAGTTACATAACATAATAAACATATTTTAATAAAATGAAACTTACTACCTTATTTATTGTCCCTTTAAGCAGTGAAAAAATCAAACTTCTAAGTTAAAGCGATCAAAAGATACAGCAGTTTATACCGACACCTTAGACGAATTTCCGTCACACGCTAGGGAATCAAAACCTACAAGCAAAGAATTAAAATTATATTTACAATAGACAGGACATCACGAACAAAATCGTAAGCCAATACTTTTATCGACTTGGTTAAAAGTCGCTCAGTCTAGTCTGCGCGTCAGGACGTAATTTGTGTCCACTATGTAAAATGCCATGCCTAAATATGCCATGTTGCGCTTTGTGTTACTGTACATCTCGTTATAGTAAAACGACTGGACCTAACTTCGGAATGTTTTTCTATGAATTATTTATATTTCGTCTGCAATTCAAATTTAAAAAAAATCTTAGTTCTAGAAAATTTTCCATTATTGTAATAAGCGCCC
Organism: Sesamia nonagrioides; assembly: GCA_017933935.1. Classification (NCBI taxonomy): domain Eukaryota; kingdom Metazoa; phylum Arthropoda; class Insecta; order Lepidoptera; family Noctuidae; genus Sesamia; species Sesamia nonagrioides. The sequence continues at coordinate 4,348,097 of JADWQK010002063.1, forward strand.
TCTATTGTTGAGTAGTTTTACTATTTTCTTGTAGAGATGTAGTAATGTTGTTTATCGATTTAGTTATCGATAATGCTTATTAAGATGAATACATTTTGTTGTATTTTATTGACATTTAAAATATAGCTAAATAAACTTAAAATATTACTATATTTCAAGTTTATTTATTATTAACTCTATTTAAACATAATCATATCATATTAATAAACAAAATTGAACGAACATTTACTATTCATTTATCTAGGTTTTTGTTATTTTTGGTTTCCGAATAAAAATAATGTCGTAGGGAAAAAGTAGATACGATTTGTCCAGATAGACCGTAGAGAAGAAAATTGGCTTCCGTCTCATTCGTCGAAATTATGCTCAGTGCATTTTAAAAGAGAAGTTGTCTACTTTGGAAAGACTTGTCGATCAAATTTAAAAAAAAAAAGAGTCGGTACCTTGTATTAGAAATGAAATAGTAAGTTATTAATTTCAGTACTTTTCTACTTAACCGTAAAAATTGGGATAAAATTTACGGTTAAGTTGATAAGTACATAGATTACATAACTTATTTATAATGAAATATATTCATAAAATATGTAGGTACGTATATGTAGTACAATGATTGCGAGCTACTTTGTGATTTTGAGGATTCCGTACCTAAAAGGTAAAACGAACCCTATTCATGAGACTTCTCTGTTCGTCTATCCGTCTGTCACCAGGCTGTATCTCATAAACCGTAATAGCGAGACAGTTGTAATTTCCAGAGATTGTGTTAGTATTTCTGTTGCCGCTATAACAACAAGTACTAAGAATAAAAATAATAAAATATTTAAGGGGGCTCCCATACAACAAACGTGAATTTTGCCGTTTTTTGCTCCATATTAATAACGGAAACAGATAGACGCTTAAAATGTTCACAGAATATTTGGTTATATATTCAAATTACAAATAAATAATTAAAATAAAATAAATACTGAAGGCGGGCTCCCATACAATAACCGTGATTTTTTGCCGTTTTTAAAGATAATGGCGTACGAATCTTGTAAAGGTCTTGCTCCAGCAGACTACCATTTTTGTCGTGATTTGGACAATTATCTACGTGACAAGAAGTTTTCTTCCCAGGAGGCAGTTCTGCTTTCACACAGTTTGTGCAGTCTAGATCCTCAGAGTTCTCTCACAAAGGCATAAACGACCTTCCTATATATTGATTATAAATGAATTATTTAAAAATTAAAAAATAAGCAATTATTTAGATTTTCAGTACTAATCGGCAATTTTAAACTTTAACGCCTAATATATTAAAAGAATTATATATAAATAAGAAACTTGTAAACTTGAAATTACCCATAATTATTCTGCTTCCTAATTTTTTGTTTCAAGCTATCATAATGCGAAAAAACATCGTCGTAGTAACTTCTTTGAATATTATCGATAACTTTATATCGAAATGATACAAACCCTACCACAGTTTTTGCATTGCCATTTAAAAATATTTGCAAACAAACGTGGAAAAAGAATAATTTTGCTAAAAACGAAATGCAAACGAAAATTGCAAAACAAAATGCGCTTTATGGCCTAAAAGGTCTATTACACTCAAAAATCGCAATAAACTGAGCGTTAAAATAATTCGTAAGCATAAAACATCTAAAATGCCAATAGACGGTGTCACGGTAAATGAATAGTAGCGAATAAAATTCTAAAACAGTTTTTGTTTGTACAAGACAAGTTTCACTTAATTTATTTACTTTTCAATATTTATTTACCCCATTTGAACTATACTAAGGCATTAAATCGGATCTGGCAACATAGACCACACTGGCCACCTACCGGGCAATAGCTGAATATATTTTATATAAACTTATTTCATTTTTACTATTTGACGTCTCCAATTGTCGATCTAATTTTGCTATATTGTACTAGATGGCGGAACTGAGCCATGGGATCACAGTTTTTCTATGCCATTTTGACACATGCCCTCTCTATATATCTTAAATCTCTTTGCCTACAAGGTACTTCCCGTGAACTCAGAATCTTGAAATTCGGCACGAAGCAACGTTATATTATAGTACAGACAGATAAAGGAAAAATTGTGAAAATGATAAATTTGAAGTTACATAAAATATTAAAATATTATTTTTGCTTACATGACATAAAATATTTTTTAATAATTATAAACTTACTACCTACCCTTTTTCACATGAACGCGTAGAGATATTAAAGTTGAAATTCATATCAAACACTTCTTAAATCTAATTGCCTATAAACTGTGAAAAATTCTAAATCAATGCTAGTATTATAAATGCGAAAATAACTCTGTCTGTCTGTTACGCTTTCCCGCCTAAACCTCTCAACCGATTTTGATGAAGTTTGGCACAGACAATCTTTAGACCCTGAGAAAGAACATAGGCTACCTTTTATCCCGGAAAAATTTGATGTTCCCGAGGGGAATTTAAACAGCGCGATATAACCGAACTCCACGCGGGCGAAGCCGCTGGCGGAAAGCTAGTACGTCATAAATTGTAAACCGCTACGTTTGTACAGCGGAACCCTCGGTGTGCGAGTCCGACTCGCATTTGGCCGGTTTTTTCCTCTTGTAATTTAATATGTAATTGTTTATGTTATTTATTCAAAGCCTTTATTACACATATGTAGCCAAGCATATTGTACGTTACGGAATTGTATCGCTGGCAGAGGTGTTCGGCACTTGTACAGCTACACAGGAGCTAAACTTTCCACAGATTCGGGAACACTGTTGGAGCTGCTGAACCTTGGACAAAACTATCTTAGCATTGTGTAGATTCAATTTCTTAGTATTGTATAATTGCATGGCAAACGTGTGAGCACAATGTACGTATATGCTGTAAGGCATTTATTTGTTGGGTTAGTCTTTTTTATTGACTTAATTATGCTCTGGCTGTTGAGAGTATGTCATGCTCACTCAAATGTCTCGCTGATGGTGGCGTGTGATTTGGGTCATTGGGTTCCCTTCGATATGGTTGAGCTGAATGATGCTGATCCATACGTCATGTTCGTGAACGGACGCCGTCGGAGGGGACTGGTCATCTCTTAGCTGCCACGGCGTATTTTAATTTCTGAAATGATTTTTGTGGGTTTTCCATAATGGACGCTCTCGGCGCACAATATATTTCTGCATAGTTTTCACGCGGTTGATTTCAACATGAATGATGTAATCAAATATTTGTAACAATAGCTTAAAAATTTAAAAGAGTGTCCATGGAGTTTCTTGCCCGTTCTTCTCCATACGTACCTTCTCTTTGGAATGGGCGACTAGCTTCATCTTATTGACTGACCGACCTTCTGACAATTCAAAAGTGCCTGTAACTGGTTTATTTGAAATAAATGATTTGATTTGATTTGATTTGAATAAGTTGACACACGACGCCAATTGGGTCCTAAAAATAAATTAATGTCCATCAGATAGATTTATAAAAAATATTGAACACGTATTTTTTATTTTTTCTTTCATTCAAATACTTAGGAGGATATATTGATTTTAAATGTCGCGTAGCCCCCACTTCGTAACTTTAAAACGCTATATATCTCAGTAGTTATTGGTAGTTTCGACAAAATAAAAAATACGGGTCTTAATTTTTTCATTATCTATAAAATGGACAATTTTTTTTTCTTACCTTGGATACATCCCTATTCTCCATTTCAGCTATTAAATTATAACTGTCAAAGGATTACCACAATTGTAATTTCAATTTACGGGGAAACGAAGTAACTAGTTAATTTGATAAGATTTTAGAGTTTTTTTTTTAATTTCATATTTCTCCTTTTTACATTTATTTTTAGCTAATTAATTATACATGTATGTGTGCTACTTTTCAATTTGTAAATTTCTCTCTTTTTCTCTTGTAACTCCTTGGAATTCTATTCTGTAAAGTTGTGCAAGTAAACATTAGGAAGCTAATTAATTCCTGACTTTACACAAAGCAGTAACGGTGAACCTATTCCCGCGTGTATATCTACGTCGTCATTTTGACAGTACGGTCTTCAAAAAACAATTTTAAATTTTCTGTGGCTTGTTATCAATTCTACATTAATACTCTACATTATTAATACTGTGGGGCACATTTAATTGTAGTCATACGTAAGGGAAGCGGTAGACCCGTCATGTTAGATACACATCTTTGAATTCAAACGTGTGTGCTACCCTGATAACAGACAAAGGGATTTGCATATGGAGCTATACAAATAATACAATGACATGATGCTGAAGACTTTGCCGTGTGAAATTATCATTTTTCTTTTCCAAAAATTATTGTGTCAGAAATATTACGGTGTCTGTCATAGCTTGTTGTGTAATCTGAAGGTTCCCTACTTCGTATTTTATTATGAAATAACTCATATTTATTAAAGAGTAAACTAATATTATTTGTTTATAATTACGTGTCTTGAATATTTTACTGTTTTCTTTTTTTATTTAGCTTCAGATAATATAATAAAGCGAACGAAAGGACGTGCTCAAAAATTTTATGGCCTTTTGCTGCAGTGTACATAATTATATAAAATCTATGTCATTTAATAGTCCTAATCTTCCATAAACAAAATTAAATAGCTTAATATTGCACAGCAGTAGTGGACAAAAGTTATGAAGAATTAAAAAAAATAAATTTTTCAGGAAAATTAATTAAAATATAGCTATTGACTAAGTGTATAATTATGTATCTGTGGCTGGTGTCCAATATAGATTAGTATTTTAGTTAAAATAATGCTAATGCCTCATATAGGTCATCAGTAATTTATATAAATATCCACTGCAAGCATCGAGCACATATGTGCTCGATGACTGCAAGTTACCTCAAAGTTTCGGTAAAAGCGCCTGATGGGTTCTCTAATTATGTTAACACAGTTAATACACACTAACACTGTAAAATACAAACGTATAATAAACGATTTCGTATTACACAGTTTACAATAAGTAGAGCACTTGCATAGGGGATACAAGACTCAAGGGAATCGGCATCACTGTCTTCTATTCGGAATCTAGCAGTATTTACAATAGAAAAATCAAAAAAATATCTCAAAATTCGCCGTGTCTCATGGTTTAATTAGGTCTCCTTTAAAAATTAGATATAAAACAATGCCAAAAAGGCAAATTCCAGCTCCATAATTGGGTTGTGTCCTAAAAAATATTTTAATGTCCATCAGATAGATTTATAAAAAATATTGAACATGTATTTTTTATTTTTTCTTTCATTCAAATACTTAGGAAGATATATTGATTTGAAATGTCGCACGACGTCAAGCTGTGGTACAAAATATACCGCGGCATGACGTAATTAGCCCCCACTCTGTAATTCTCAGTAGTTTTTGGGAATTTCGACAAAATAAAAAGTACGAAGACAGACGACGCATGTTCTAAATTTCAAAAACATATTTCCTGTATCAAATTATACATAGACGAGAGCGTATTGGATGAATTTCGAACTTGGAATAAACTTGCAATCTAAATTCATGGGACGGCGGTCTGACCGGACGGTGGCTAGTCTTCCTTATTTGAACATTTGCACTACGTTTGTTTGGGAGCGTAAACTTTGCAACTGGCCAGTACGTGATGCTAAATGATTATGGTCTGAATTTTGGTCAATCAATTTAAAGATTTATAACAAGTTGACTACCTGTGTCTGAAACTTTAATTCATTATTTAATCGGAGAACATAGGGATGATGAATCACTAAATTCTTCCATACTTGACCTCTCCACCAATCATAAAGATCAGATGAGCTCTTCTAAGAAATCAAACAACGTTGCGATTTTATCACATTTGCTTTGACTAAACATTTGTTTTTACATTTTTCAGAGTTTTACGGTTAAACACAAAAACCTAGGTATGAACAAAATATTGACATCTCGTTTTAAACTTTTTTTTTATTAACTATAAACTAGTACTTGACCACAATTCCCGCCTGACGTAAAGCAGTGATTCAATCGTTGGTGATAAAGCGCGCTAGTTTATTAAGCCAATTCACTCAAAACACTGAGTGAATGCCAAGGAAGACGGCAGTTGAGCGAGGTGATGCAATGTTAAACCGAAAAACACGAACAACGATGTTGCTCCGGAGGGAGACCTCCACGACCAAACTCCCGACACAAAAACTTTTGGAGCATCGTACCCGGCACACATCGCAACACCACTGCTCAGACTCGTCCTTCGTACGGCTTCATCAGACATCATGCCGGAACACGACGAATCGCTCGGCGGCAAGACTTGGTCTGGTGAGTGCTAACTTCTGCCGGCAGCCGATGTTATGGCCGATGTCATATTCGAATATCCACAAAGCTAATCTATTGTCAGTCTGTGCTATATAAGGTTAACTTTAGCAGTCAATCTTTACAGTTCCGTATCTTTTGGTATATTTGAAATATGAAAACACAATGCGAATTAAAACTATACTCGTGATGTTTTTCAATGTAGACGAGACATATATTTTGTAAACACAAATGCCAAAATGTGGTAGTACACTTCTGCCTAATCTTTGACGACTCGGTTGTGGTAGTGGCTGAGTGACCGACTGATGTGACTACGTGTTGCAGATTCGAATCCCACATGTTTTTTTTTTAATAATTATAAACTAGTGCAATCCCGCCTGATGGTAAGCAGTGATGCAATCGTTGATGGTAAAGCGCACTAGTTTATTAAGCCTATTCACTTAAAAACTTAGGAATAGGAAGGATGACTGCAGTTAAGCGAGGTGATGCAATGTTAAACCCAAGACCAACACGACCAAACGATGCTGCGCTAGAGGGAGATTGATTCTACACGACCAAACTCCCGCCACAACAACATTTGGCGCATCGTACCCGCCACACAATGCAACACAACTGCTCAGACCCATCCTCCTTATATATATTTGTATGGCCTACAAGTTTTTTTGATTTGTTTTTTTTTTATATAAAAACGTTTCCCCACACTAGGAATGTCTCCTGTATCGTGGGAGTATTTACGAACATATAAACTCAGTAGAACAGTAGTTGTTTCGGGTCTGACTGTTTGTGGACGCATCCATGATACAGGTCAAATTACTAGTGTGACATTTAACATGGGGAAACATAAAAACAAAATCAGGTAAGTGTTATTGACACTCATCATCATCATCTCGGCGTTAATACTAGTCGCATCCGAAGCTTTTTCAGCTTTGGTGTCTGGGGTCCGCTTTACCAGTCTAGCTGCTGATTTTGGCTAAACTTCGACATTTTCCGTGAAGCACCTGCCGTCTGACCTCCACAACCCGAAGCCGATATTGCAGCATTGCAGTTGCTTGCCAACTGTTGGCCTTTGAGGGCTCCAACAACCCTAGCGACTGCCACTAGATATTCGTATGGCAACCGGGACCAACGGCTTATCGTGCTTTCCGAGGCACGACCATACCAGTGCAAATATTCATATTCATGCATACAAATATTTGCACAGCACGAGGATCGAACGCACGCCTCCTTGTGTAACTGAGTTTCTAAACGCACCCATGATATAGATGAAATTACTAGTGTGAGAGAGGCATCATTTAAAAAAATCTTTCAGGTAAGTGTTATTGACACTATGAAAGCTAAAAAAAGAGACTTGCTGACCTGCTCTGCAAATATATTTCTGCGAAAACTCGACAAAATGAGTATGATCTAAGTTATCAATAATGTCAATTCCTAGCATCGCATCGGGTAAAATGACAGCTTACTTCACCTTTATTTTCAAGAGAATTTTAATGATCGATGAATGAATGAATGAAATTTTTTTTGTTATTGATTAATTTTCGAATAAACCGGCTGTTAAACTTTTAATTGCAACACTATTCTCTTAATAAACTAGTGCGCTTTACCACCATCGATTGCGCCACTGCTAACTATCAGGCGGGATTGCGGTCAAGCGCTAGTAAAAAAATAAAACTATAATTATTTTACCCAATTTTCCTAATAACACAAATATAATATATCTACCGTATTTTAGAGTATCTACTCTGTCTAAAAGCACATAATACGATAGGCATTATATACCTACTGCACTGGTCACCTGCACTCATAGAGATAATAATGTGTAACTAGCAATCGATAGGTAACCTTGTGGTTTGCAGCATAGAATTACATACATCCATACTAATATAATAAATACGAAAGTAATTCTGTCTGTCTGTCTGTCTTTCTGTCTGTCTGTCGGTCTGTCTGTCTGTTACGCTTTCCCGCTTAAACCTCTCAACTGATTTTGATGAAATTTGGCACAGACAATCTTTAGACCCTGAGAAAGAACATAGGCTACCTTTTATCCCGGAATAATTTGATGTTGCCGAAGGAAATCTAAAAAGCGCGATATAACCGAACTCCACGCGGGTGAAGCCGCGGGCGGAAAGCTAGTATATTATATACTAGCTTTCCGCCTGCAGCTTCGCCGGCATGGTATTCAGTTACATCGCGCTTTTTAGATTTCCCTCGGGAATATAAAATTGTTCAATAAAAGGCAGCCTATGTCCTTTCTCGGGGTCTAAAGATTGTCTGTGCCAAATTTCATCAAAATCGGTTGAGAGTTTTAAGCGGGAAAGCATAACAGACAGACAGAGTTACTTTCGTATTTATAGTATTAGTATATTATATATTAACGTCACGCAATCTTTCCAAGAATTTAATCAGAAACAATTGCAAATTTTCATATTTACCTACTTCGATCAATATCGATTGATTTTAGTTTACAAACCTATTGTTAAGACATTTAAACGTTACAATAGAATAAAACTATAACATTAACTGTAATGTTAAAATATCGAAGTTTAGCCAAAATCAGCAGTTAAGACTGGTAAAGCGGACCCCAGACTCCAAAACTGAAAAGCTACGGATGCGACTGGAATTAACGCTGTGATGATGATGATTAATTGTAATATTACAAAACGAAATCAAACTTTAGTTCCAGAGTTAACCTTTGAGTCAGTATTTGTATTTCGAACTTTACTGAGGTTAAGTCAAAGTTCTTAATACAAAAAAAAACAAGTTGGAAGAAAATCGCATCGAAACGGCTATCCTTTCAGCATAATGCTAAGACCCTATGGGAGACAGCACAACGTCGTTGGTTTTCAGCAGGGATCTTACAGAGCTTCGACTTCGACTCCGTTAAGTCGGAACTTCCGTTTACTATCGTACCTTCGCTTCCGACTTCGGTTCCGATACTTTTAAATCGGAGGTTATTAAAGTATAACATAGCGGCGGCGGCCTGTCGACTGTTATTTTAGATATCATGTTAGATATACATATCACGCGGGTAATTCCCTGACTCCTTGTTCGTGCACTCTATCGCCAATTATTTTTTCACTTGTTATTAGTTTGTTACCACACAAGACGTTCATAGATTATAAGCATTTGTTTTGAATTTAGGCTAGTTTTGAAGTCAACACATTTGATATAATTTGTTTTAAAGCTTTTGTTCATTTAATGTAATATAACATGCTACTTTGGGTTTTAATTAACTTCATTTAATTTCTTGTTCGTTTGGAAATATGCCAATTTTCTTTCAACTGTTTGCGTTTAAATTTACAATAAAGAATTTCTCTCTTCTTCTTCTTCTTCAGCCTATAGATGTCCACTGCTGGAAAAAGGCCTCCCCCCAACGCTTTCTTTCAAGAATTTAAACGAACAAAAAACCAACTCCGGTTCCGACTCCGATAAATCAAATTTAAAAACTCCAACTCCGGTTCCGGGTCCGATAAAATTACCTCTGTTACATCCCTAGTGTTCAGCGACAACCTGTGTTGACGTGATGACGTCAACGTTCCCTTAAGCGGGGCAGGTCGCGTTCGTGTGTGTACGTGTGGTCGGACTACAATTTACTACGAGCGTCAAAGGAAGATGACCGCTGATGGCTCGATGTCTGTTTACTTCTAAAATTCGTGTAGGTATATAAAGTAATAAATTAATTAGAGCGAAATTATTTCCTAAACAATCAAAAATGTAGGTACAACATTAAATTAAAGTTTGAACTTCTGCCGGCACGAGTGCACGACGCAGAGTGCATCCCGTTGTTTATTTATAACATAATCTTACTATCACAAAATAGTGTTTGGATGTTGTTTAGGCTAAACACCTTTTAAACGCGATATTAATTTATGGGCTTTATAAGTCCATACAACACGAAAACTAGACACATATTGAACAAGTCTTTAAATTTTTGTGCTAAAATCCTATGGGATTTACTTAGTTCAAATTAAGTGACATTTGAATTACAAAACTATAGGGTTAAACAGAGACCACCGACATATCTGAGAGGATTAGCAAGCTGAAGTGGCAATGGGCTGGTCACATATGCCGCAGGACCGACAACCGATGGGGTAAACGAGTCCTCGAGTGGAGACCGCGTCTCGGCAAACGTAGCATAGGACGCCCTTGGGCGAGATGGAGCGACGACATCAAAAAGGTGGCTGGTAGTGGCTGGCGGAGAACTGCTCAGGATCGAGCTTGTTGGCGTGCCATGAAGGAGGCCTATGTCTAACAGTGGACGAGTAGAGGCTGATGATGATGATGATGATGAGGGTTAAACAGTCGCAATTTTTTAATACGTAATTATAAACTAGTGCTTGATTGCAATCCCGCCTGATGGTAAGCAGTGATGCAATCGTTGAAGGTAAAGCGCGCTAGTTTATTAAGTCTATTCACTCAAAAAAAAACTGAGTGAATAGAAAAGAAGACGGCCAATTGAGCGATCTATGCCGTGCCAGGGAGAGATTGTTATGGAGACCCACCACGACCAAACTCCCGACACAACAACATGTGGCGCATCGCACCCGGCACACATCATACAACACAACTGCTCAGACCCGTCTCCGTACGGCTTCACCAGACATCATACACACTTAACTTTAAGCAACATTAAATAATGAAGGAGTTTATCTATAGAATAGTAACGGTAGTACTCCAGTAGACACCACAAACAGTACCTACCATTTTTTTTAACCTTCAGCGTGATGTTTGAAGATCCCTAATGTCTTTCCCAATAGGTATTGTAAATCAACACCCATTAACTAAATAGGTCACATCAGATAGTATTTTCCCCTTCATCTACCTACATCTGGCATCAAAGGCACAATAGTCAACTTATCCAACTACCATCTCTTATCTAACAGTGATATTATAACGTTGTCAGTCCACGGAAGGCGCTCGAAATAATAGGCGTTCCAATACGAACAAAATACACGACAATGGCGGTGCTATCTTATTGTAACGTGACGAAGCACACGCGTGATTGGGCTTCGTTCAAATGTAAACATGAGCCACTACTACGGCACGGAATATGTTAACTGCATAGTGTAGTGACAAAGATAAAGAAAACAAAGAAAAATATTGTATACTTTTTCCTTTGTTTTCTTTCTGGACAGACAAAACGCACATTACGAGTATTTAAAAAAACCCCATAACATCGGCTGCCGGCGGAAGTTACCACCCACCAGACAAAGTCTTACCGCCAAGCGATTCGTCGTGTTCCGGCATGATATCTGGTGAAGCCGTACGGAGGACGGGTCTGAGCAGTTGTGTTGCGATGTGTGGCGGGTACGATGCGCCAAATGTTGTTGTCTCGGGAATTTGGTCGTGGAGAGTCTCCAGATCAATCTCCCTCTAGCGCAGCATCGTTTGGTCGTGTTGGTCTTGGGTTTAACATTGCATCACCTCGTTCAACTGCCGTCATCCTTCCTATTCCTAAGTTTTTTAAGTGAATAGGCTTAATAAACTAGTGCGCTTTACACTCAACGATTGCATCACTGCTTACCATCAGGCGGGATTGCAGTCAAGCACTAGTTTATAATTATTAAAAAAAAAAAACCCACCGCGGCGCATCGCATCTCCTGACCGCGCTATCACTCAGTTTTTGCCACGGTGTTTTTTTGACCTTTTAGGGTTTCCTACCCAAAGTATAAAAACGGGGCCCTTTTACTCCAGGACAGGACTCACTCCAGGACTCCAGAGTTTGGTTGTGTGTTACCAGAGGATATTAGGCCCTCTTCACAAGTTTATTTTATATTGACACGATCAAGACGTTTATGACGATCGGCGCTTTAATTGGCCCGCTTCAAGTGACGACCTTGGAACTTCCAAACGTCACAAACGTTTCAATCAGTTTAAAGTAAAAAAAAACTCACAGTAGGCTGTGTCCTATTAGATCGTGATAGCTGGACAAAGGAAATTTTCACAAATGAAGTATTTCTGTTGCCGGTATAACTACAAATACTGCCGTGAGCTATGTTGTGCGCTCAGTAACCACACCGCAACAATTTCTAAATATATTCGGAAAAAAATTACATGGTGTAAAAATGATTGTAATCAGTTCAATTGCTTATTCTGAAGAAACAATATTCAGGTTTAGTATACAGGAAAAATGATATTGTATATTGGTTAAAATTCGAGCAATGTAATGCAAATCATAGTTTATGAAATCTGATCGATATACAGACGTAGTTCAGCTCTTCCAGGGAAGGATCACCCAACTGAAGGTCAGTCTCCGTAATTAATTACGGAGACTGACCTTCCTTCCTAATCTAGTCGCAGTCTCATCTAGGCGACTAACAAAGGTCAAAAAATTTACAAAATGTACGAAAATTATAATGTAGTTTTTGACAGATTGAGGTAACAGCTGAAGGCCAATTTTCGTAATGTAAAATATTCAAAATCTAGTCGCAGTTTCATCTCGGCGACAAAAAATTACAAAAACTTGTCAAAATGTAGGGAAATTTGTAAGGGAAATTTGTAGGGAAATTGCTAAACTGCCGTCTTCCTTTCTAATCAATCAGGTTTTTAGTGAATAGGCTCTTAATAAACTAGTGCGATTTACCATCAACTATTGCATCACTGCTTACCATTAGGCAGGATCCTGGTCAAGCACTAGTTTATAATTCAATTTTTTTTCGTTTTCTGCTTCAGCCTATAGATGTCCACTGTTGGATAAAGCCCAAAGGCTTTTTTGCTTTAGGGGTCTGCATTAATCCCCACGCTAGGCAAGTGGGTCGGGGATCGCAGTAGTTTGATATTCCACAGGAGAAGCGCTGCTGTCCGCTTCCCTGGTGAGAGTTCCCTTAGTCGCCTCTTACGATACCCACGGCGGAATATGGGTTGGTACTATTCTAAGCCCAGTACCACACGGGGCATCGACTCGTGAGAGACCCGAAACTCGGAACTCGAAAATCGCTAAAAGTTTCGTTCACTCGTGCTAAAAAGGTTCCTATAAACACATTTTCACACTATCGCTGATACTCGATCGATACTCTATGGTAGGGCCCCTGAACATTCAGGTGTATAACACGATAACGCTTCTGTAAAATTTCTGTATAAGCATCGATTTCTGAATTGAACTAAATTAATGTAATTTATTATGATAAATTACATTAATTTACACATTCTGAATGAACATTCACCAAAAAACTATCAATATAATATGTTATATTGATAGTTTTTTGGTGAATGTTCATTCAGAATGTGTGGCAGGCGGGTTCACATAACCGGTTTAAAATTTAGAGACAATTGAAGCTGATGATCAATTTACTGAACAATTTTTTTGTACTGAACATTTTGAAGACGGGAAAAAAACGCAACCAAATACGTTGTATATTTCCTCTACCTATTCAAAGTTTAAAGTCAGTTTTTGATAGTCCTCAATTTTTTTTTAATTCTCAAAATTATCATTATAAAATTACCAACTTACCTATTATTCACCTGCTGGGGTGGAGCTGTTATTACCTGACCGAAGACTGAGAACAGTAGGTACTTAAAAGTGCAATTAAAAAAAAACCTTATGACACCCCCATCTTATAGGAAGTTGTACAAATATAAAGTTTGTTGACTAATAGGTATTATTGAAAATGTTATAAAAATGTCCGAAGCTGTACTTTATTTTGTAGATTTTAAAGTTTTTTTTTTTTTTTATTAATATTTGTTTACGACGAATAAACCTAATTTTTTCTGTAGGTAATGCTTGCTAGTCGCGGTGGCCTAATGGTTAAAGCACCAGCCTCTCAAGTATGAGTGCGCGGGTTCGATTCCAGGTCAGGCAAGTACCAATGTAACTTTTCTAAAGTTATATGTAGGTACTTTCTAAGTATATCTTGGACACCAATGACTGAAGGTAAAGGAAAACATCTTGAGGAAACTTGGACTTTAAGTCTGAAATCCCCAACCCGCATTAAGCAAGCGTGGTGATTACGCTCAATCTTTCTATGTATGAGAGGAGACCCGTGCCCAGCAGTGGGACCATAAAAAAAGTTTGATCATGATGATGATAATGAATGCTTGCTACAATTTTAACAGGAAAGTTAAATATACATTAATAATAAATTATCAACAATCATAAATTACAAGGCGGAGGTACGCAAATGCTCTAATAATCGTACTTAATCACAGGTAAATAGTATTTAACATACATACATGTACATAAATCAGCCTATAGTGTCTCCAAACAGACACAGGCTTTTCCTAGGTAAGAGGGAGTGGGCTGTAATCTACCACGCGGGCCCACGCAAGCCCCGGGCCCAGCGGGCTTAGTAGATGTCACATGTCTTCCAATTTTTTGTTTTAAGTCATGCCGGTTTTCTCACGATGATTTCGTTCGCCTTCTTCAATTTACTTAAAACTAATAGTATTTTAAACTTTATTAATTTACGGAAAAAACACTGAAACAACACCAACCTCAAAAAGCATATTAATTTACTTATATATTGTCCAAAATATAGATACAATCGTTGCATTTTTATTACTAATACATGATTATCCCACCCGCCAATACGTTTACGTTTTACTTAAAAATAATAAAAAAAGTAATTGCATAATCCAATAGGTAACAGTAGCAATGGGTTTCATTTTGACAGTTCAACAACATTCATTGAACAATGAATGGTTAATGAATCAATCAACAATGATTAATTGAATGACCTAATAGGTAACAGTAGCAATAGGTTTCATTTTGACCAACAATGATTAGCAATATGCTTCAAAATTGAGAATAATAGCAAAATATTATTAGATTTCCTACTTATCAATTCATAAAATAAACGCACGCAATTAATTTCAACACAAAGACATAGTAAGCCCCAAAATGAAACTAATCTAACTACCGTGATGGATTTAACTGACCTTTAACCGTACGTGATCAATTAGACAACCAAACTTCGGCATCACATACATCGTTCAACTTTCAGACAGAGATACATTTATGAACTAAATGTCAGCCACAAGATATCGATATTAAAATAGGTTATTTGATAGTATGAAATTTTTTGTGATTATTTGCTTTAAATGCATAAAATGAGGGTTTTTTATGTCATTTACACGAGTATTAATAAAAATAATAACAATTAATATGTCCAAAAACACAAAAATATGTTTGACTTTTTGTATCTCGCGCCACATATTGTGATTTGTGAAACTATCCGGATTGGCTAATGTTACTATGACGTCATATGCGCGTCAGCACTTGTTGTTATTCTGTGTTCTCAGGTGTTTTATCGATGTATTTGTACAACTCGGTACAGCACACCACTTGTAAACCATTTTATTAGATAAGCAACAACAAATAACAGATAAATACAAACACCACTGCGAAACCGAAAATCGTTAATATCGTCTTGTGACGTCACTTACAAGGCGCGACGCCATATTGCTAAATAAAACGTTTCGGCGGCTTATTTGAATGTTGATTTTTTATTTGCATGTTTCTTTCGAAATACGTATTTAAAATTAAAAAAATACTTTCGGTGAACATCTTAACCGCAACCAAGTAATTGAAGATAGATATTATAAATCTGTCAAATAGCCTATTGACATCGGTTTACAGCTAATAAAGAAGTCCGGCAAACATCACTACATAGTATAAAACAAAGTCGCTTTCTGTTGAAAGTTGTTCTGTCCCTATATCGCTATGTATGCTTAAATATTTAAAACTACGCAACGTATTTTGTTTTTTAAATAGATAGAGTAATTGAAGAGAAAGATTTATATGTAAAATGACATCCATTAAATAGTGCAGAAATACTGTTATTTTTGAGATTTATAATGTGATGTAGTAAATAATTACATTTTTTTTTCGTTTACATTGCAAACGCAGGCTGAACCCTACGAAATTAATCAAAATAATGTAGTAAGTATTGTACACACGATTGAAAAGTACTACAGAAAACTCCGTTATGTTATATGTCTATCTCTTATGAATATTATCCTTATCCAATTAAATACCTTAAATACATTTTTGATTTCATAAATCTATATATATGGACCTTTACAGCATATGCTTTAAAAGAATATTTTCGAAGTGCCGCGCCGCGTTTGCGGCGGACCCCGCCGGCCGGGGCGGCGCGGCGACGGCGGGAGTGGCGGGTCACTATGTTGTATAGCGACCCGCAGCTTCCGTTCATAGTTTTTCTTTAGTGTATTTAGTATTAGCATTGCACCCGTGCAAAGCCAGGGCGGGTCGCTAGTTATATTATAAATTAAGGTATTCTGATATAAATGATGATTACATTTAAAAATAAAAAAACAAATAACTAATTTCGGAAGTCGGCGTCTTTGGTTTTGTATATTCCTTTTTTGACACCGACTTCCGAAATTAGTTATTTTTCACTTTGTAGTGGTTTTTGGAAGTCGGTTATTTTTTTGTAAAAAAGTTTTTATTTTACACTTTTTAGTTGTTAAAAATACTATGTATTCAGTTGCATCCGTCAGACTGGAAGCTGGGGCCAATATAGTTGGGAAACGACGTAATTTTGTTTACTTTAATTTTTACCCGTAAGTATTCCCTCAACTGCCTATGGTCTTCATCATCAAATTTACTGCAGACCATTATTTTAACCCAATGGGTGCAAAGGTCTCATCAATATAAATGAATGAAGTCCAACCACAAAGTAGCTACTGTAAACCGTTGAGGAGTTCCCGGAACTGGCCTTTGTCTTCATCATCAGAGCTCTTATGACAGTCACAACCCATCTAGGTGTAAAGTTCTTATCAATACAAATTAATCGAGCCCAAACACAAGGTAGCTGCTATGAATTGTTGAGGAGTTCCTTCGACTGTCTCCCGGCTCCATCATCAGATCTACTCCAGACCTTTATTAAATTGTAGTGCTTTACTACTAATACTTAATGAAAATGCTAAGAAATGCACTTGTCGCCCCTGCAATTTTTTAAAGTTCCCCTTGTTTTCTCTGGTCTTCCACCATCAAACCCTAATATCCTTATCATGGGACCACCTTGGGAACGTCTTCTTTCCAACAGAAAAAGAATTATCAAAATCGGTTCATAAACGACGAAGTTATGCGCGAACAAACATAAAAAAAAAGCATATATACGGTCGAATTGAGTAACCTCCTCCTTTTTGAAGTCGGTTAATAAGGCTGTTGCTGATAATAACGTTTGCACAGGTCGATCGATCAGAAGACCAATCCTCCTAATTCTTAAATAGTTTTCGAACGTTTTAGTTCAAAATATAGTTGCATTTTCATCTCGGCGGTACACAAATGTCAAAAACTTGTCAAAATGTAGGGACATTAGAATTTTCTTTGCAAAGTTTGCTACTATGATTAGAATGTGAACGGTATTAAAGTTACGAGAATTACCCCTCAGGTTAAGCTACGTTTGCTACGGTTACTTGTGGACAGGTGACCATCTGTACATACCACCTTGGACAACTCCGTGCTTAGGAAAGCACGTAACGCTGTTGATCCCTGCTAAAATTCGCGGATTTTTGACACTCGTTACGGGTAGTCTGGAGCCCGAAAGTTTGATACCTTTACAAGTTGATAGTCTTTACAAGAGGTTACCAAGGAACTGGGTTGTGGAGTTCACAGCGGTATCTACAACCGCCATATGCGAACAACACGAATTCTACATCTCGCAAGTAGAGTTTACCATGCAATTAGCATACACACAACTTCTCAACATCAGCTGTTCGGCAAGTGCCGAACTGCCCGCCAGACAAAACACCTGTCTGGTCGGAGGATCCTCCCTTTTCTATGGAGGATGAGTGAACTTTACACCCTATTCCTCCACAAGTTCATACTCATAGCCACAGATTATAGGTGTCTGTGGCTATGATAATGGTATACCGTTAGCACTGCAGCGATGGGAATTCGAAAGTTTGTCTCCGCCGAAGATCGGTCTACACAACTAAACGGTCTAAAACTGGCCGTCGCGCAGGCAAGTGAAGAAACACGGGTGGGTTTTAGTCAGTAAAAGTCTGTCACGCCCTTACGCTCCGCCCAGAGAGGGAGAAGTCATTTGATGATTTCCCATCCCAACAAAAAAAAAAAAGAAGTGTTTTCCTACCAAAACAACAAAAATAAAAATCAGGTGAATTGGGTGTAGCACTTGCCTCTATCTGTTCTCTATCTATACGTAGTTGACACTGTTGTCTCGTACAGGTATGAAACTTAATTCATCCGGCCCCTGAGCACTAATCCACCCCCACATATAAACACATATTCTGCCTGACTCCGTATTTGACAAAATAATGCTTTCAAACCAACGCGCAAAATCTCTTTTTAAAAAACAGCCAGATAACACAGTCATCTATTCTAATTAAGCTGAAGAGTTTGATTGCGCTTATCTCTAGAACTAAAGACTGGTTAGACGAAAATTTGTATTTGAAAGCAGAAAAGTTAGAAACAATACTAATCGAAATGTAGCAAAAGCGAGAACAAATTTCAAGCATGCTAGCATAGTATAGTAGCTAGTTTCACATAGAACAGTTTTACCTTTAACAAAATAAGAACTCCTTTGTTTCACACAGAATGATATGAACATAGCTTTATGAGTGACTTTATACCTACTCGCCATAGTCCTCTAGCTCCGTGGACTAAGTTAGCACATAATACGCGCGTGTTCATTGCACTATAAGCTACATTATGTACTTTTATGATAAATCGTAAATTGTAAGTTTTTAGTCATTAAAAGTATTGTTTCGTACAAAAGTTAAGTCGTAAAAAAAAGACATGTGTCATCTACCATCTAGATTAAGGCTCACTCCCTCTTACTGAGAGGAGGCCTAGGTGTCCCAACAGTGGGAACAGTATAGGTTGATTATGGATTGTTTCTTAGAACGCTTTGTTGTAAGCTTATTAAGCAGCTTATTAATCTTAGCAGTTTAATGATGTTATTTATCATCAGTAGGGCTTTTGGGGTTCCGTACCCAAAGTATGCCAACGGAACCCTAGTACTAAGCCTCCGCTGTCGATCCGTCTGTTTGTCAACGGGCTGTATCCCATGAACCGTAATAGGTAGACAGTTGTTTATATATAGTGTGTAGTCATCATCAATCTTTTTTTATCGTCCTACTTCTGGGCACAGGCCTCCTCTCATACAGAATAGGATTGAGCGTAATCACCACGCTTGCTCAATGCGGGTTGGTAATTTCTGACTTAAAATCCAGGTTTCCTCAAGATGTTTTCCTTCACCTTGTAATCAGTCATTGGTGTCCAAAATATTCTTAGGGTAGTGTGTTGCCGCTATAACGAAAAAAAATTGTAGCCCCTTTGGTGTCCCACGACTGAGGGAAAGGCGTCTCCTTTTTCCTTCCAAACCTTCCTGTGTTCTGCTATCTCTGGACATGTTGGCCCTGCGAATGTTATCAGATCATCACGTCACCTTCGCCGTGGTCTACCGCGACGGCGATGACCTCCCTCAGGCATCCAATGAGTAGCTCGCCGCCGGTAAGGACCAGGCCCGAGTCGACAGCGCGTTGTGTTCCACGCGCGCCTCAAAGAAATGTCAGCACATCGTAACAGGGTCCACGAAGACCGATGCCACCTAGGTCAGGGTTGCGGGTTGGTTTAAAAAGATACCGTAGCCCTGGCCGTCGCACAGGCAAGTGAAGAAACCCGGATGGGTTTTCGTCAGTAAAAGTCTGACACCCCCTTCCGCTCCGCCCAGAGCGGAAAAGGTCATTTGATGATTTCCCATTCCAACCAAAAAAAAAAAAGACGTCCTCTCGGGGTGCAAATCGGGAGATGTGTCCAGCCGGTTCCCTCTTCAGCCTAGCTGTTTTTTCTCCAACAACTGTTCCTTGAATTAAGGGGCGGAGCATAGAGTATCTAACACGATCTATGTCTACGTATATTATGCTGCGCTCCATTGCCTGTTGGCATATCTTGAGTTATAACAAATAATAATCCTTACTAAATTATAAATGGGAAAGTGAGTTTGTTTTTTTTCGCTTTCACGCCGTAACTACTGAAACGATTCCTTTGAAATTTTGCGCACGTAAAGTTAGGAGTCCGGATTAAATAATAGGGTACTTTTTATTCCGGAAAAATTTGTTATTCCCGAGGAAAATCTAAAAAGCGTGATATAACCGACCTCCACGCAGGCGAAGCCGCGGGCGGAAAGTTAGTAACGAAATAAAGTTAAAAATATTGGAAAAGAAGAGAGACCAACACAGTGGGACATCCCAGCCTTATTAATATTAATACCTAAAGTTAAAATTAAAGGTTTCCATACAATAAAATAGCGGAACTTTTTGTGTGATTTTTACCATGTGGTACCTTACCTTTCGTGTAAGACTCTGACCATGTTTCGTGTGTTCACTTATTTGGTCTCCATAAACACGGTCACAATAGCTACTTTCTAAAAAATCTCCAAATCGATTTACCAACAGACATAAAACAACGCTTTAATATAATCTCACAACCCAAAGGATTCCCAAGAAAGATCAGAAAAAGTAATCATGATCGTACCTTTCAATATCTACCTCAGAGAGCGTTTGTACCTATGTATTTGAAAAATATCAATTTGTTGACTAACAGGAGACGGTTAAATGCTAAGGAGGACCGAAAGGATTTTGAAGAAACAAGTCGGGTTCAACGGTGCATTGATAGGGTTACTGTGTGCGGTAAACTACGTGAATTATTTATCATACTTATTTAGGAAGGGTTGAGGTGGCTGTGACCAAATATTACAGCCGCAAAGGTTAAGCTATGCTTATCACGGTTGGTCTGTAATGATGGGTGAGCATCTTTAAATTCCGCGACCCATCCATCAGCATCATCATCTCAGCGTTAATCCCAGTCGCATCCGAAGCTTTTCCAGCTTTGGAGTCTTAGGTCCGCTTAACCAGTATAACTGCTGATTTTGGCTTAACTTCGATTTTTGCCGTAAAGCGACTGTCGTCTGTCCTCCACAACCCAAAGACAATATCGAAGCAATGCAGTTAAACCATTTGTTGGACTTTTGAGGGCTCCAACAACCCGTAACGACTGCCATTAGATGTTCGTATGGCAACCGGGGCCAACAGTTGAACGTGCTTTCCCAGGCCGCGACCCATCCGTGCCTTAGAAAGCACTTTTGGCTCTTGGTCCTGGTTGTCAGGCACTTAGCTATCTATAGCTTAATCACTGCTACAACAGTGCCGTAAAATCACCTACGAGGGACTGGAACAACTTGCCAGTGGCGGTGTTTCCATTAGACTACAATTTGAGTGTCTTCAAGGCTAGGGTGAATAGACTCTTAATAAAATTATTATTATTCATAAAATTCTTTCTTTTCTTTCACCAAAACAACGGTATCCTTATGAAATTATATAAAAAAAAAATGGCTTTTGACTACTTTTGTCTTTTTTGTAAACATATTTTCAATACTTTTACAATATTATCTAGAACAAAAATATAAAAAAGGATTTCTGCAAACGACTATTGTATATCAATACACCCTTATAATGCCAAATCTCGTAGTCGTAAAAATTTATGTCCTCTATTCACAAAAGGATTATCATCATCATCATCATCAACCTAGAGCTGTCCACCGCTGGACATGGGCTTCTGATATTCTACACCATCTGGATTGACTTTTATCAATTCTGAAGTATCGGGATAACTACATTCGAACGTTTAGAAAAGTGGTGCGCTGTGCAAAAAGGAATGATGTCAGAAAACAAATAAACATGGCAACAAATTCTAGTAAAATGATATGGCAAATAGTAAATCGACAGCGCAAAGCCACGAAAGACAAGAATAATGATCCAATTACACTAATTATAGACAACTCAGCAACTAATAATACTTTAGAAGTGGCTAATATATTTTCCAAAAGGTTTGACAACACAATCCGCATAGAGGGTTGTAACAAAGATCTGGCAATGACATTCTTAACTGAGGGTATAAGTCGGGTAGAGTCTAAGATGAATTTTGACGCAGTCACACCTAGAGAAATTTTTATTATAGTAAATAAAATGACCAACAAACCCTCTTCAGGTTATGACGAAATTCCCTTAACCATAATCAAAGATAACATAGACTTATTAGCGACTCCACTGGCATCCCTTTTTAATCAATGCATCGATGAAAATCTGTTCCCAGATCAGTTTAAAATCGCACGTGTACTTCCGGTTTTCAAAAAAGGATCAAAAACGGACCCTGGCAACTATAGACCAATTTCTCTATTGCCTATAGTATCTAAAATATTCGAAAAGGTAATGAAGGATAGGCTTATTAAACATTTAGTGATGTACGGTATCATAAATGACCAACAGTTTGGTTACCAAACATCATTAGGAACCATCGATGCTATAGAGGCGTTGGTAGACGAAGTAATTTATAACTTGAATGATAAACATAGAGTGGCTGGTATATTCCTAGACCTCAGTTCTGCCTTCGACACAGTAGACCATGATATTCTTCTAGCCAAGTTGGAACATTATGGCATACGGGAAAATGTGTTGAAGTTGTTTAGTTCTTATCTGCATAATAGACGGCAGTATGTAGAGATAAGATCGATGGTAGATGGAGAAGAAAGAATCGAAACATCTAATCTAGTTAAGGTGTGCCGTGGTGTCCCTCAGGGATCCGTTCTTGGTCCAATCTTCTTCGTTGTGTTTATAAATGATTTAATGGAGTATATTAAAAAAAGGATAAAGGACACAAAGCTGATCGT
This sequence comes from Sesamia nonagrioides, assembly GCA_017933935.1. Taxonomy (NCBI): domain Eukaryota; kingdom Metazoa; phylum Arthropoda; class Insecta; order Lepidoptera; family Noctuidae; genus Sesamia; species Sesamia nonagrioides. The sequence goes on from JADWQK010002063.1 coordinate 4,370,968, forward strand.
CTTTGCTGACGACACAACTGCGATAGTTACTGCAGAAGATATACTGGATTTGGAATCCAAGACCAACGATCTCTTGAAAGCTTTTGAAATATGGTTCAGTACAAATAATTTGAAACTAAATGTAAAAAAAACGAAGTGCGTCTTATTTAAGTCTACGTTACGAAATAATGTTAAGTTAAATATTGTATCTTGTGGCGACAATGTTGAAATAGTTGATAGTGTTAAGTTCTTAGGTGCACACCTAAGAACTTAACACTATCAACTATTTCAACAACTACTATGTGCACACATAGATGCGATGTTGAATTGGAAGGTTGAATCATTGTCGATAACGCATACTGTCAGCTCAGCCTGCTATGCGATTAGAACACTGAGGGAAGAATTGAGTCCACCTCAACTGAAAAGTGTATACTTTGCCTTGGTGGAGTCCAGGTTAAGATACAGCATTGAGTTTTGGGGCAATAGCTACAAGTATAACATGCAAATGGCATTCGTGATTCAGAAGAGAGCTTTAAGGACTATGCTTCGCTTGAAACAGACGGAATCATGTTTAGAACATTTTATTAGATTGGAGATTTTGACATTGCCATGCCTTTACATTCTAGTGTTGCTGACCAGATTAGTAAAAAAATTGCACAAAATTGAGACTGATGAGGAAAGACATACTAGAGCTGTTACACGTAGGAAAGATTTGCCCAACACCATACAACCGAAATTAAAAGTTGTCAAATATAGCCCGAGATATCAGTCAGTATTTTTATATAACTTGTTACCTGTAGAATTTAAAACTATATATAGTGTTAACTTATTTAAAAATAAATTGAGGACATATTTATTGGGGAAAGGCTATTACAGTATTAACGAATATATAAATGACACATGACGTTGTTAAAGACATGTCTTGAATAATAATTAATAACATTGACATTTTCTGGACAACATGATTATCTTTATTACTATTTCTTTATTACTTCCTTTATTTGTTATTTTTTTTGTTTTTTTATAAATTAATGTGATTTCCTTGATTTTATATAATTAAAAATTAATCAGTGATAATTATGTATGTATATTGTTCTGCATGTCATAATTTTATGTAACGTGTAATGTTCAACACAATTTAAATTGTAAATGAATAAATGAATGAAATGAAATGAAATGAGTTGTATCTGCTATCAACCAGCTATTTTTTTTTAATAATTATAAACTAGTGCTTGACTGCAATCCCGCCTGATGGTAAGCAGTGATGCAATCGTTGATGGTAAAGCGCACTAATTTATTAAGCCTATTCACTTAAAAAACTTAGAAATAGGAAGGATGACGGCAGTTGAGTGAGGTGATGCAATGTTAAACTCAAGACCAACACGACCAAACGATGCTGCGGCAGAGGGAGATTGATCTGGAGACTCTCCACGACCAAACCTTCGACACAACAACAATTGGCGCATCGTACCCGGCACACAACGCAACACAACTGCTCAGACCGGTCCACCGTACGGCTTCACCAGACATCATGCCGGAACACGACGAATCGCTTGGCGGCAAGACTTTGTCTGGTGGGTGGTAACTTCTGCCGGCAGCTGATGTTATGGCCTACCACCGAGATATGGCCTACCACCGAGACTAGAGCTATTACCGGTCTTCCTTCGAAGGTCTTCACTTCACCTAGCATGAGACTTTTTATCTAAGTGTAAGGCGGGTGTTCGACTTCGAGTCGCTAAAATTAAGTGACAATGGGCGGGGGACATTGCTCGTAGAACTGATGGGTAAATAGTAAGGTTCTGGAGTGGCGGCCACGTACCGTATGAAAGGCCCCCAAGGCCCCAACAAGGTGGACTGATGACCTGGTGAAGGTCGCGGGAAGCCAATGGATGCGGGCAGCACAAGACCGGTCATGGTGGAAAGTCCTGGGGGAGGCCTTTATCCAGCAGTGGAAATCTATAGGCTGAAGAAAAGAGAAATCTAAGGCGGGTGATTGGGGGACTGTCGTCTTAAATTTTATAATAGCAAATAAGTATACTCGACGTTTTTCTGGCGGTCCCCATTGTTGATTCTGGCTTTCAGGAGTTGCAGTGGGAGGGAAATGTGTGGCGGGTTAAGTCCCAAAAAATAAAAAAAGTATAGTCAGCCTATTCAATATGCTTATTCTATGATAGCAAAACAACAGCAGTTTCAAAATATCTAAAACAGTTCTCCCTGCGCGCAAACACAGTATTCACAGCTTCAAATGTAAGTAAACAAATCTGGAGTGTCAGTTTGTTTCGAAACTTGAACAAGGTAATCACATGCAACTCGCTCGGAACATAACCTTGAATAACAAAGTTCATGTCGTTAAAAGTTTACGTTTTGTAGAGGACCACGTACCTACGTACCGTACGTTGGCATCTTTGAATGAGAATAGTGGAGGTTACAGATAAACGAACAGTTGGTTTAATAACCAGCGAAACTTCTGAAAACAACGCTACACGTGTAGGAAACGTCTACATAATTATATCTTACATAATGTATTAGGTAAACATGTAAACCTTTCGAAATAAATTCCCTTTGTGAAAATCCGCATCAAAATTCGTTGCGTATTTAAGATACACAGGAAAACATTGTTTATAATTTTTCACGTTTGAGTACGAGGCTTTTGAGTGCGTCTTATTTTATGTTTCTTTTTTTATTGCTTACTTGTGATTTGCCTTTTTTTGTGCGGATTAAACATTATTTTCTTTATTTTCCTTTTAACCAACTTCAAAAAAAGGAGGTTATCAATTCGACCCGTATGTATGTAATATTTCCAGAACTGCCCAGTTTTCGTATACTTATGTTAATCTATATCAGCGTCTAAACAAATGTGCCAAACAAAGTGTATGTATGTTTTTATGTTTGTGCACGCATATTTCCGGAACTACAAGTGCGATTTGAGTAATTCATTTTTGTTTTACTAGGTGTTGTTCAACTTAGGGAATATTGCAAGTTTTATCAAAATCGGTTAAGTAGTTTTTGAGATAGGGAATTTTTTCGTATTGATGAGAACTTATTCTAACATGGGTTATGGTTGCCACTGTTGTTATGAGGTGAAAAAGTAATTTTCGAATATCAAATAAGACACTGAAAAGCATAAAATAAAAACTTGTTACAAGAAAAAAAAAAATAGAAACCGACTTCAAAAGAACACTTAAAAGAAAAAAAATAATTTTACTTTAGTCATGGCTCTAGAAGTCGGTGGCGAGCTAAACAACAGAAACCTCTAGACACCGACTTCTAGAGCCATCTTCAGAGATCAGATCAGAGCCAGTTTCTATTTTTTTGGAAAAAGTTTTTATTATAGACACATGTATATAAATAAGATATAATTATGTAGACGTTTCCTACACGTGTAGCGTTGTTTTCAGAAGTTTCGCTGGTTATTAAACCAACTGTTCGTTTATCTGTAACCTCCACTATTCTCATTCAAAGATGCCAACGTACGGTACGTAGGTACGTGGTCCTCTACAAAACGTAAACTTTTAACGACATGAACTTTGTTATTCAAGGTTATGTTCCGAGCGAGTTGCATGTGATTACCTTGTTCAAGTTTCGAAACAAACTGACACTCCAGATTTGTTTACTTACATTACCTGACATTATTTTAAATAGAATTTTAAGCTTTTATACTAAAGAAAACTTTGACTATTAATAAAAAAGAAAATCCGAACAAGAGCTAGTTCTATTTATAAAATATTCTTCCGTTACAAGTTATGTCAAGGTATTTACTGAAGCAGCTATTAGCTTCATAGTATAAAAAATCTATCCTAATAAATAAAGTTTAGGTGTCTCTTTGTAATGTCAATACAAATCAAATCAAATCATTTATTTCAAATAAACCAGTTACAGGCACTTTTGAATTGTCAGAAGGTCGGTCAGTCAATAAGATGAAGCTAGTCGCCCATTCCAAAGAGTATGTACCTATGGACTATAAGATTAGGTACAATACATAGCTTTTTATTCTATAAACAAAAATGTACACTTCAATACAATACGTTTACAGGATTAAAATCTATTGTATAGAATCACTTTAAAAGAAATTATGCCACCTAAAGTAATAAAAAAAAAAGAAAACTATATATGCAGAATCTCATGGCGACATAGAGAGCGTGATTGTCGCAACCCAGTGCTGGGCACGCCAGAATAGCAGCGGTAAGTCCTTTGAGGAGTGGCTAGAGAGGCGCCACGGCGCCCTCACCTTCCGCCTGACGCAGGTCCTCACCGGACACGGTTGTTTCGGAAGGTTCCTGTTCCCTATAACGCGAAAGGAAACACCAGGGTATCACCATTGTGTGGATCGCCCTGAGGACACAGTGGAGCATACGGTGGAGGTCTGCACGGATTGGATAGAGCACCGCTGTATCCTCGTAGCGGTGATCGGCGGCGATCTCTTGCGTCCGACCCTGGTCCAGGCCATGGTATGGAGCGAGAGTGCATGGCAGGCCGTCACCTCCTTCTGCGAAGCAGTGATTCTGGCAAAGGAGGAGCGGGAGGAAAGGGCCAGGCCTGATTCGACGGCGCGTTGTGTTTCACGTGCGCCTCAAAGAAATGTTAGCACATCGTTCTGATCATCATCATCATCATCATCATCAGCCCTTACTCGTCTACTGCTGGACATAGGCCTCCTTCATGGCACGCCAACAAGCTCGATCCTGAGCAGTTGTCCGCTAGCCACTACCAGCCACCTTTTTGATGTCGTCGCTCCATCTCGCCCAAGAGCGTCCTACGCTACGTTTGCCGAACGTCGTTCTGATATGGTCACAAAATACTAATAGTATAAATGCGAAAGTTTATGAGAATTAATGGATGGATTTTGTTACTCTTTCATGCAAAAACTACTAAACGGATTTGGATGAAACTTGACACACAGATAATTTATAACCAGGATTAACACATAGGATTTTTCCACGGGATCGAAACTTACGCGGGTGAAACCACGGGGCGCAGCCGGTATCTAATAAAACGTCTAAAGCGGGAAAAACAAGCCCATTATCTTTCAAAGGAACATTTTCTGTTATCCGATATACTTACCTCTTTCGTCTTTTTCCTGTTATACGCTATCGTTTATCCCAGTAGGGAGTAATTGCTTAATTAAATATCTAATTTTGGATAGTTTTATGGTTTCTGATGAATCACTGAAAATTACGGATAAATTGGGTGGGAAATCTGTGGCAGAAGTATGAATTATAATTATAGTTATTATGAAGTGTAATTTCCTTAAGGTACTAAAAGTAATGTTGGTAGTTTACAAACCTATTGTTAAGACATTTGAACGTTACAATAGAATAAAACTATAAGATTAACTGTAATGTTAAAATATCGAAGTTTAGCCAAAATCAGCAGTTAAGACTGGTAAAGCGGACCCCAGACTCCAAAGCTGACAAGGCTTCGGATGCGACTGGGATTAACGCTAGGACAATGATGATGATGACTAAAAGTAATGTTGGAGATTAATAGTGTTGTTCATGCACATATGCACGTTAAGACTATTTCCGACCATTTTTTTTCGGTATGGATGAGAAATCATTAAATGACCTCTTCCGCTGTGGGCGAAGCGGAAGGGCGTGTCAAATTTCTACTGACTATCCCGTGTTCCTTCCCCTTCCTGTGCGCCATAGCCACAGTTTCTCTTTTAACCAACCTTGACCCAGGCATCGGTCTTACTGGACCCCGTCACGAGGTGATGACATCTCTTTGAAGCGCGCGTGAAACACAGCGCGCTGTCGACCCGGGCCTTGGCCTTACCGGGCGACAAGCTGTACACATTTCTGAGACCCCGAAAGAAAAATAATACTTGAAAACTCCTTCCTATGAAGCTTACGTTAGATACCTTACCAACATTGCAAATAAAATATCAGTTTTTTTAACTTATAATATTCGCTTATCATGTGATCTGACAGCCACCGTGGCGTAGCGGTAGCGGACGCGGCCGCTGCGCAAGGTGGCGCGGGTTCGATCCCCGCACAGTGCAAGTATTTGTATGCATGAATATGAATATTTGCACTGGTCTGGTCGTGCCTCGGAAAGCACGTTAAGCCGTTGGTCCCAGTTGCCATACGAACATCTAGTGGCAGTCGTTACGGGTTGTTGGAGCCCTCAAAAGTCCAACAATTGGTCTAACTGCAATGCTTCGATATCGCCTTCGGGTTGTGGAGGTCAGACGGTAGTCGCTTCACGGAAAATGTCGAAGTTTAGCCATATCAGCAGTTGGACTGGTAAAGCGGACCCCAGACTCCAAAGCTGAAAAGGATGCGACTGGGATTAACGCTTGGATGATGATGATGATTCACTTATCATGTGATCCTTTCAAAACGGATAATCAAGACCTCGCCCACATAGCAGTGGGCAGCTCGCCGCCCGGTAAGGACCAGGCCCGAGTCGACGGCGCGTCGTGTTTCACGCGCGCCTTACAGAGATATCAGCACATCGTGACGGGGTCCACGAAGACCGATGCCTCCTGGGTCAGGGTTGCGAGTTGGTTAAACAAGAAACCGTGGCCCTGGCCGTCGCACAGGCAAGTGAAGAAAAATGGGTGGGTTTTAGTAAATAAAAGTATGACACGCTTCGCTCAGGGCGGGAGAAGTCATTTGATGATTTCCCATCCCAACAAAAAAAAAAAGACGCCACCCACATGTAAGAAATAAAAATTAGCAGTCGTGCAACTGATCGATACCAGTGAAAACCGAAATCCTTGAAAAAAACACAGGTTTTACAAAAAGTTAAAAACAAAAGACGATCGCGGTTTCTGGTCGGTCACGCTCAAGCGAATTCAATGTTTTTCCCCATCCAACAAAACTGTTTCCGTCTCTAAAGAAGTTTTCAGTTCATTTAGAGTTCCTTTCCTCTCCCTCCTCCAATCGTCTTCCGTAATAATTGAACAGTTCCTAACCACCACCTCTTATAACCAGCTTTCTTACTAGTAGGTCATAACATCGGCTGCCGGCAGAAGTTACCACCTACCAGACAAAGTCTTGCCGCCAAGCGGTTCGTAGTGTTCCGGCATGATGTCTGGTGAAGCCGTACGGAGAACGGGTCTGAGCAGTTGTGTTGCGATGTGTGCCTGGAACGATGCGCCAAATGTTGTTGTATCGGGAGTTTGGTCGTGGCGGGTCTCCAGATCAATCTTCCTCTGGCGCGGCATCGTTGGTCGTGTCGTTGAGTACATTGCATCACTTCGGTCAACTGCTATCTTGATTTCTATTCACTCAGATTTATTTTATTAGTGAATAGGCTCTTAATATACTAGCGCGCTTTATCATCAACGAATGCATCACTGCTTACCATCAGGTAGGATTGCGGTATAGCACTAGTTTATAATTATATAAAAAAAGACCCGCTTTAGCTCCGCATGGTTTCTACCCATTGAAATTTGTTTCTTTCGAGATTTCTTCATAACTTGTGCCCGAATTGTTCTGTAGGTTGTTAACCTTTAATTAGAACCAGTTAGACCAATTGTTAGACTTTTGAGGGTTCCAACAACCCGTAACGACTGTCACTAGATGTTCGTATGGCAACCGGGACCAACGGCTTAACGTGCTTTCCGAGGCACGACCAGACCAGTGCAAATATTCATATTCATGCATACAAATACTTGCACTGTGCGGGGATCGAACCCGCGCCACCTTGCGCAGCGGCCGCGTCCGCTACCGCTACGCCACGGTGGCTGTCAGATCACATGATAAGCGAATATTATAAGTTAAAAAAACTGATATTTTATTTGCAATGTTGGTAAGGTATCTAACGTAAGCTTCATAGGAAGGAGTTTTCAAGTATTATTTTTCTTTCGGGGTCTCAGAAATGTGTACAGCTTGTCGCCCGGTAAGGCCAAGGCCCGGGTCGACAGCGCGCTGTGTTTCACGCGCGCTTCAAAGAGATGTCATCACCTCGTGACGGGGTCCAGTAAGACCGATGCCTGGGTCAAGGTTGGTTAAAAGAGAAACTGTGGCTATGGCGCACAGGAAGGGGAAGGAACACGGGATAGTCAGTAGAAATTTGACACGCCCTTCCGCTTCGCCCACAGCGGAAGAGGTCATTTAATGATTTCTCATCCATACCGAAAAAAAATGGTCGGAAATAGTCTTAACGTGCATATGTGCATGAACAACACTATTAATCTCCAACATTACTTTTAGTCATCATCATCATTGTCCTAGCGTTAATCCCAGTCGCATCCGAAGCCTTGTCAGCTTTGGAGTCTGGGGTCCGCTTTACCAGTCTTAACTGCTGATTTTGGCTAAACTTCGATATTTTAACATTACAGTTAATCTTATAGTTTTATTCTATTGTAACGTTCAAATGTCTTAACAATAGGTTTGTAAACTACCAACATTACTTTTAGTACCTTAAGGAAATTACACTTCATAATAACTATAATTATAATTCATACTTCTGCCACAGATTTCCCACCCAATTTATCCGTAATTTTCAGTGATTCATCAGAAACCATAAAACTATCCAAAATTAGATATTTAATTAAGCAATTACTCCCTACTGGGATAAACGATAGCGTATAACAGGAAAAAGACGAAAGAGGTAAGTATATCGGATAACAGAAAATGTTCCTTTGAAAGATAATGGGCTTGTTTTTCCCGCTTTAGACGTTTTATTAGATACCGGCTGCGCCCCGTGGTTTCACCCGCGTAAGTTTCGATCCCGTGGAAAAATCCTATGTGTTAATCCTGGTTATAAATTATCTGTGTGTCAAGTTTCATCCAAATCCGTTTAGTAGTTTTTGCATGAAAGAGTAACAAAATCCATCCATTAATTCTCATAAACTTTCGCATTTATACTATTAGTATTTTGTGACCATATCAGAACGACGTTCGGCAAACGTAGCGTAGGACGCTCTTGGGCGAGATGGAGCGACGACATCAAAAAGGTGGCTGGTAGTGGCTAGCGGACAACTGCTCAGGATCGAGCTTGTTGGCGTGCCATGAAGGAGGCCTATGTCCAGCAGTAGACGAGTAAGGGCTGATGATGATGATGATGATGATGATCAGAACGATGTGCTAACATTTCTTTGAGGCGCACGTGAAACACAACGCGCCGTCGAATCAGGCCTGGCCCTTTCCTCCCGCTCCTCCTTTGCCAGAATCACTGCTTCGCAGAAGGAGGTGACGGCCTGCCATGCACTCTCGCTCCATACCATGGCCTGGACCAGGGTCGGACGCAAGAGATCGCCGCCGATCACCGCTACGAGGATACAGCGGTGCTCTATCCAATCCGTGCAGACCTCCACCGTATGCTCCACTGTGTCCTCAGGGCGATCCACACAATGGTGATACCCTGGTGTTTCCTTTCGCGTTATAGGGAACAGGAACCTTCCGAAACAACCGTGTCCGGTGAGGACCTGCGTCAGGCGGAAGGTGAGGGCGCCGTGGCGCCTCTCTAGCCACTCCTCAAAGGACTTACCGCTGCTATTCTGGCGTGCCCAGCACTGGGTTGCGACAATCACGCTCTCTATGTCGCCATGAGATTCTGCATATATAGTTTTCTTTTTTTTTTATTACTTTAGGTGGCATAATTTCTTTTAAAGTGATTCTATACAATAGATTTTAATCCTGTAAACGTATTGTATTGAAGTGTACATTTTTGTTTATAGAATAAAAAGCTATGTATTGTACCTAATCTTATAGTCCATAGGTACATACTCTTTGGAATGGGCGACTAGCTTCATCTTATTGACTGACCGACCTTCTGACAATTCAAAAGTGCCTGTAACTGGTTTATTTGAAATAAATGATTTGATTTGATTTGTATTGACATTACAAAGAGACACCTAAACTTTATTTATTAGGATAGATTTTTTATACTATGAAGCTAATAGCTGCTTCAGTAAATACCTTGACATAACTTGTAACGGAAGAATATTTTATAAATAGAACTAGCTCTTGTTCGGATTTTCTTTTTTATTAATAGTCAAAGTTTTCTTTAGTATAAAAGCTTAAAATTCTATTTAAAATAATGTCAGGTACGTATTAAAGTTTCTCCAATAAATTTTGTCCATTTTTAATCTTCTTCTACTTCAAATTGAGATTAGTTTGACATTATTTAATAAGTAAGTTTTCTTCTTTTTGGAGTTAATTCTGGGCAAAAAACGGAACCCTTTTATCCATACTAATATTATAAATGCGAAAGTATCTCTGTCTGTCTGTCCGTCCGACTTTCACGCCAAAACTACTGAACCGATTGTAATGAAGTTTGGTACACAGATAGTCTAGAGCCTGAGAAAGGACAGAGGCTATATAACATTCCGCTATGACCAATGGGAGCAAAGCAGTAACAAAAAATGTTGCGAAAACGGGGGCAAACGCGGATGTATATATTGCTCCCATTATTTTAACAGGTGCTTATTTTATATCAACACGCGTACGGAGTCGTGGGCAAATGGTAGTTTATTCATATGCATAGCTTTATTACAGGTTTGTATTTGTTTTTAACAATTGAACCATAAATTATTTGTACTGATACATTCATTATAAGAACTAGGGCTTATTCATACAAATATTATAAATGCGAAACTAACTCTGTCTGTCTGTCTGTTACGCTTTCCCACTTAAACCTCTCAACCGATTTTGATGAAATTTGGCACAGACAATATTATGACCCTAAGAAAGGATATAGGTTACCTTTTATTGAAATACACACATCAAAAGTGTCTAGGGATCAACATATATTTTTGCAATAACTTTTCTCCTGATTGATATTAATTAAAATTTTCTTTAAGGATTCATCAAATAAAGTGTTTTCGTTTGTCACAGTAACGATAAACCAAGTCACCTTTGCATTAATAAAGAAATTTGGCATTTTCCTAATAAAGGGATATTTGACATTTGAACCACTAACACAAAAGTTCGAAAAAAAGACTGAAATAACAGTTTTCTCTAAAATTTTATTGGGTAACTTAAACAATTAATAATCCGTGTTTCTACCGCGAACACTAACAACACAAGAACATCGGTTTGGCATACTCAAAATGAGTTCATCCAAATCACGCTGTGGAATGGCCGCCCATGTTCGTTGCAACAACAAAAAAAGGTCTTCTTGCGACTGGATACCCTCCATATTCGGCAGAGCTCTTCTCTGTAGCATATCCCATGCATGCTCAATCGGGTTCAAGTCTGGCGACTGAGCAGGCCAGGGCAGGACATTGATGTTAGCTGCGGCGAGAGTCTGTCTTACAACTCTTGCGGTGTGCGGTCGTGCATTATCATGCATTAACTGAAATAAGGGACCGATTTGCACTTGTAGAGGAACGATGACGTCTGATACAATCGTTTCAGCATAAATTTGAGCGTTGAGGTTGCCTCTGATCCAAATCAACTCAGTTCTTCCGCCGATCCAAATACCCGCCCATACCATGATGGTTCCACCACTATAAGGATGGACTTCCTGGCAGGATTTTAATCGCTGTTGGCGTCCAGGGGTTCTCCAGTGTCGTATACGTCTTGTATCCGGTCTCATACCAAAACGAGACTCATCAGAAAAGCACACGAAACGCCATTGTTCTTCTGCCCAATTTCTGTGTTCAAGAGCCCATTGATATCGAATCCTACGATTGTGCATTGCTATAGGTGGTACCCGTAGCGGTCTTCGGGAATGAAGGTTCACTTCATGCAAGCGGTTTCTGACTGTTTGGTCGCTAATTAAGTTCCCTGAAGAGTGATGAAGCCTCACGGCTAACATCATGGCGGTTATTGTTGGAGCTCTTCGAGTTAAGATTTGAATGTATCGGTCTTGTCTCCGTGTGGTGCAGCGATACCGTCCTCCATGGCGCTCAGCCACGGTACCAGTGCTTCGGTAACGTGTCCAAAGTCGACTGATAACACTCTGACTTGTATTCAGAGCTAAAGCCACAGTACGTTGCCGGGAACCAGCTTCTATCATTCCCACGGCTCTGAGCATTTCTTCCCTGCTTAAATGACGTCGCCGCTCCATAATAACGTTGGTTTTAATCAGTAGTAGGGAAACAGTAGCACTAATAATGTCTTCAATGCGTTGTATGTTTTTATAGGGAAAATATTGACAGCTGATTTTCATCTTTTACTCGAATTTGATTCACAGTTCCTGATTCAAATTATGAAATGCACCAAAAAGGATCCATATAAATTTATAAAATCATAAATTTATTACAAAGCCACATCTCAATCTCAAGAAATCCGCATAAAAATGCTTGATCCCTAGACACTTTTGATGTGTGTATTTGATATTCCCGAGGGAAATCTAAAAAGCGCGATATAACCGAATTCCACGCGGAAGAAGCCGCGGGCGGAAAGCTAGTTATTATTAATCTCATACTTATTATTCTAAGCATTACCTAGGTACTTATAATTATTAATCATTCATGCATCAACAATATACTCATGCCATTTTTAGGGTTCCGTACCTCGAAAGGAAAAAACGGAACCCTTATAGGATCACTTTGTTGTCCGTCTGTCTGTCTGTCTGTCTGTCTGTCTGTCAGTCTGTCTGTAAAGACCCTTTATCTCAAGAACGCGTGGACGTATCAAGCTGAAATTCACATGAAATACTCAGGTCTATTGTCCCTTTAAGCTGTGAAAATATCAAACTTCATAGCTAAACCAATCAAAAGATACAGCCGATTATGTCGATATTTTCAACAAATTTTCGACACTCGCAAAGGAATCAAAACCTACAGGATACTTGCCGTAAACTCAGAATCTTAAAATTTGGCATGAAGCATTGTCATATAATGCAAATATAGGAAAAATTGCGAAAATCACATTTTTTTAGTTATATAATATAATAAAAATATTTTAATAAAATGAAACTTACTACCTTATTTCTCACGAACGAATAAAGGTATCAAATTAAAATTTATACCAAATACCTAGGTCTATTGTCCTTTTAAGCAGTGAAAAAATCAAACTTCTAAGTTAACGCGATCAAAAGATACAGCAGTTTATACCGACACCTTAGACGAATTTCCGTCACACGCTAGGGAATCAAAACCTACAACTCAAACTCATGAACTCAGAATCTTGAAATTCGGCACGAAGCAACGTTATAACAGACAGATAAAGGAAAAAAATGCGAAAATGTTAAATTTCAAGTTACATAAAATATTGAAATATGATTTTTGCTTACATGACATAAAATATTTTTTTAATAATTATAAACTTACTACCTACCTTTTTTCACATGAACGCGTAGAGATATTAAAATTGAAATTCATATCAAACACTCCTTAAATCTAATTACCCCTAAAATGTGAAAAATTCTAAATCAACGCAAAAATTCAAAATTCTGAGGTACCTACCTATAATCATACCGCATATTTTGAAATTCGCCACTACTCGCAACGGAATCAAAACATGACTACTTCCCGCTGACATTGAATATTGAATTTTGGTATGAAACAATAGCTTAAGGTAACCTAACAGAAAAACCCGAAACCTTTTAAAATTATTAGGCACAGTAACTAGTTAAACCTAAACAAAGACCAACACAATCGTCATTCAATCTAAATATTTTGGTGACTGTAGTTCTGTATATAACATAAGTGTTGTGCTTAGTATTTATAAATATATTCAAAGACATTAATTGTAATTTCCTATTGTTGTCAATGATTAATTATTAGACAGCTTGCTTCCTACTGGCGAAGCGGGACGGGGGGGAGTAAGTAGTAACGAACGAACGCGCAAGAACTAGCCGCCCGCTGGCGCGAAGGCAGGCGGTTGGTCAAGGGAAGGGGTATCGCGGCACAGCGAGCGGCAGCCGTGCGCCATACGCACGAGCGCTTAGATGCTGTTCGCACGTGTACCGAAATTAGTAAAATTTGCGACAATTTCTCGTTGATTTTGTTTACTTCTACTTTGTTTATCAATAAACCGCTTTTTTATATAAGTTATAAACTAGCGCTTGACCGCAATCCCGCCTGATGGTAAGCAGACGTGCGATCGTTGATGATAAAGCGCGCTAGTTAATTAAGAGCCTATTCACTCTAGCCTTGAAGACACTCAAATTGTAATGTGACGGAAACCCCATCGCTGGCAAATTGTTCCAGTCCCTCGATGTAGGCGGTATAAAAGAGGAAGCGAAACGCTTCGTCCGGATCGCAGTGATGTCAACAACGTAAGGGTGGAAACTTGCCGTACGACGGGTCGTCCGATGGTGGAACGGAGATGGGGGAATTAAATCATGCAATTCCCTTGCACACTCACCAGAATACATCCTATAGATTCTATAGGATGTATTCTAGATGTATTGTAGAGTAGCCAGCCTTTCGGTCTTCTATACTATAGAAGACCGAAAGGCTGGCTCGTTTGTACGGCGGAACCCTCGGTATGCGAGTCCGACTCGCTTTTGGCCGGTTTTTTTTTTTAATAATTCTATAAGCTGACATTATACAGAGTCGCAGAACTTTAGTGTGGTTTTTAATTAATTATAAGTCATTTTAATGAAACCGCAATAGTATAACTGTTTACACGTGGCAACCCTGCGGTTGTCATGCTGCGGCTTACTGAGAGCTGGCAACCTTTTTTTTTTGCAATTAAAATGAGATAATATCTTTCAAAATTATGACTTAGTTAATTTATATTGTAAATTGTTTAATAAAAATAAAAAAAAGGTTTATTTTTGGAACAGAAACATATGGAATAAATGAAGGGAGAAACGATGATAGCTGCAAAAGTTAAAACTGTGTCGCAGCTATCAACGCCCGTTTTAACATTAAGATAAATTTTGTTCCAGACATAAAGAACATTATACTTCATATCACTCCCGAAGATGATTAGCAATTTACATGCAGCAGTACGTAGTATGGTGCCGTCCTTGTCACACTTTAAAGACTTTTCATAAAGAAAAAGAAAAAAAAAATTCAAATACCCGCTCATCGATCCCACTCCGGTCTCACTGTCCTATGTTCATTACGTTTTTTTGTGCTGTCCGAGTCACACGCATTATTTTTTGCAAAAAATTACCGTTGCGACTAAAGTTGTTTCTAGATTGTCCAATCTGATTTTGCGTAATCATGGTGAAGAAAAGTTCACGTTCGAAAGATATTGATGATTATAGTGGTTTATTTAAGAAATTAAAGAAATTAGAGAAAAAGTGAAACATAAATCTAGATTGAGATTGCCTTCAACGTCATCCTAAAGTGATCAGGTTAAGCGTGATACTCACCAAGAGGAAGTTATTGAAAGTAAGTAGCCTAATCTGTAGTTGCTAATATAGATGTCTAGTAGGTACCTACAATGCGCAAGCGCCTGCTGCCACGCGCCGCCCGTCAGGCGCCACTCTGTCGGCCTCGGGTACCGGTACGATCCTGCGTTGCCGCTGTCACAGCACCGCTTAAAATTGTTTTTTATCTACCTTTTTATTAACTATTTATAACAAAAGTTTTATGTAAATCATGAAACAAGTTATATTTTAATAAAAATTATATTAAATAAATATAATAATATACAATATGTTAAGAAAACCCTGTCCGATCCGTGAAGGTATTGTTAGGTATCGATAACTGATTCTACTAATGCCTGCAAAACCTGGCTAAACTTAAAAAAAAATACCCCCTAAAAAATAAATAACTTAAATAAAATAAATAGGTAATTTCATGGCAACACAGGCACAGGTCATGACCGCAGTTGACCTCATGCTTGTAGGTATAGGTAGCTTGTTCACGTTTATCGACTCTCGAAAGAAACAATGATACTTAGGCAGCTTGAGAAAAGAATTTTTTTTAAGGAGGAAGGTCGTCTGACTCTCCGAATGTATTATTTCATTGCGGAGGGATTGGATTGCTGGGGATTGCAGGCGGAGATGTTCCATATTTCGTCGCACGAGATTAGCACGGACATGCACACAAATAAAAATCAAGTGGTGTCAAATCTGCGCTGGCCACAGTTGGCCCCTACCAATCCACTGCTCGCCGAACTGATAATGGACAATAATGATAATGTACTCACGTACAGGTCGGAAAAAATATCGTTAGGCACCGTCATGCTGGAACCCTCGTGCAGCATTGACCGATAAGTAAGACCCACTTCCAAAACACCTGATCACAACACAGCTAATTGCAGTTACTACCTCCATCAGCATGTTACATTACTCTACGTTAGAAAACGACATGATCACACAATACACGAATAGTGTGTACACCAGCAATGTTTACGAGCAACTAATAATTTAAAGTAAAAATTATTTTTATTTTTTAAACATAGGTATCTACGCGGCTGGCGGCTTCATGCTTTGATAGAGATGTGTAAGTAATCAAAATATTGTATATACTCGTCTATTTTTGGTATCGATTTAGTATTGTAGTTTCTCATTCTTATTCTCGATTCAACATCGCATGGAATTGTTTAGAACTTTTACAAAACTCAAATTAGCGAGGTACACTGCTGTAAATGAAAATCATGCCAGTTTTAATTTCAGTTTCTGTCTCAATATCGATGATATTGACCGATAAAATATTTGTAAAACTTTACTAAAATTGTGTTTCATAAGTCTTTCTCGTTTCTGTTTACTAATACTTGTGTTATAATAATGTTATTAGTAATTGATCGATAAACAAACAAAAGTACTTTTACCATTGGGTAATCTGTGTTTTTACAACAAATCCTTCAACCAGATATAAGTTTCGATTAATAGCGATAAAAAACGTTATTACGCAAAAAATAGTACATCCCTAGTTTCACCTACTTTTTTCCTTTGCGGACACCGACAAACGCGCCGCGCGCCGGCATCACAAACGAGACCGCCAAATATTGAACATAAATTTATACATTTAATATCCAACAATAAATCAAACGATGATACCGCCGAAAATGGTGTTGTCACATTTTAAAAATTTACCTAATTTTGGGGAAGTCCGCGGGAAAAAAAGATAATTTCAAAATTCAATAATATTGTTACTATGATGATTAGGTAAAATTTCATATTTTATTTGGCCATGTGTTTACCTAACCTTTATTATCCTTACGGGTCGGACAGGGTTTTCTTAACATATTGTATATTAAATAAATATGAAACTAGTTATTACATTGTAATAAGCAAAGATTAATCGAACTACAAAATGTATGTATTTGTAATTGTATAAGTAGCTAGGTATTAAATGTATGAACGTAACGTAACGTCTATATTAAATCGCGATATTGTTACCTATATCCATCGCTTGGCGTAACCCGCCTATGAGCGTTGACCTACCTATTTTTTGTTTTTTATTTACTTCGTGTATATTGCGTCTAAGTCTTATAAAAGTACTTACCTAATGTGCTCCACGTAAATCGTGTCTGAGCGTAAAGTACTTGCACACCTTGCTCCGCGTGAATCGCGTGTCTGAGCGTAAAGTACTTGCACACCTTGCTCCGCGTAAATCGCGTCTGAGCGTAAAGTACTTGCATACTTTGCTCCGCGTCAATCGCGTCTGAGCATAAAGTGCCTACTTGCATACCTTGCTCCGCGTAAATCGCGTCCGAGCAAAAAGTACTTGCATACCTTGCTCCGCGTAAATCGCGTCCGAGCATAAATTACTTGCATACCTTGCTCCGCGTAAATTGCGTCTGAGCGTAAAGTACTTACCCCAACTTGCTTCGCATAAGTCGCATCTGAACGTAAAGTGCTTGCATAGCTTGCTCCGCGTAAATCGCGTTCGAGCGTAAATTACTTACCCAATTCGCTCCGCGTAAATCGAGTCTGAGCCTGGATTACCTATTTACATCCGCGTTAATCGCGTTGCATGACTAGAATTGCTACCAATATCGTTATTATAAAGATTTTGCTGGCTATTTTCTCTAAAAGAGAGATTTTTGACATGTTAGGAGATGATCCTTCCTTGGATAAAAGTTTTGGTGAAACCTTACATGAAGACATTGCATCCAGGTGCGAGCACACAAGTAAAGAAAAGCGAGCTGATCGAATAAAAGAATATTTGCCTCCAGAAAACTGTCCTCACCTAAAAGCACCGGCGTAGAATCTCGACATCAAAGCTAGAGAAACAATTAATAAGAGAGATGTTTACAGCCAAAGTCACCAGAATCAGCTCGGTAGTGGTCTGGCTGCACTCGGAAAAGCGATCAATATAGCTCTAAAAATAAAACAAATTTCCGAGATATCATAAAGCCACTCAGTGATGCAGCTAAACTTTTTTGTGATATACTCTATAAAGAATCTCTCTCAAGACGGTTTGCCGCTATAAATACTCTAAATAAGCAAACCCGACGTACTATAAGAAATACGCAAATAGACAATTTTATATTTGGTTCGGAGTTGGCCGAACACTTGAAATCGTCCAAAACTATATCAAAATCTAGTATGGAACTACGCCCTCGTATGTCAGCAGTGCAACCTGCCATTAAAACACAGCACGCGCTCTAAGCTGGTCCATCCATATCTGCGCGTCGAGGGGCTTTAAACGCGAGGGGGGCATCGCGGGCTACCGCCGCCGGGCCGCGAGCGTATCCGCCCCACTAGACGGCCCGACAGCCGCTGTCGCGCAACCGCAACCCGATGCACACCAGGAGGCCTAGACAAAATCCTTTTTCTGTAAGCGTTAACGTCAACGCAAAAGTCAAAATGTATGGAGTTGACGTTTGCTTACCAGAGGTCACGTGCCTGCTGCTAAATTGGTAGACAAGTCACTATTTGTTATGTGGAAAGGAACGTCGAAGCGAGCGTGACAGATACAAGTCATAATTGTTCATCAAAATGGTAGACAAAAGCCACTTTTGACAAACGCATATGATATTTCAACGTTTCCGCGGCACGTTACATTAGCGGGAGCTAGGACGCTCACGTTAACCTTATAAATAGTAATTTTTGTTGGTAATTTCATTCAAATTAATTAGTAAAAATGCATACTTTGAGACTATTATGGGCGGCTAATAATGAAGCAGCTTTGTGAAGGCGTCAAAGAAGATTAAATAAACCAAAAAGAAGATTTAATAATGCCGTAACATGGAGCAAATTGTTGAGATGTCGGAATTGGAATTTATTCATGGTTTTAGGCTGGATAAACAAAGTTTTTGGCGTCTTTGTGATGATCTTCGGCGTTTAATATCACCGCAAATTAGTGTTCAAATCAAGGTAAGTTCTAAGTTGTGTACTTACTTCCAACCTAAGATAAAAGTGCCCTAATTATCTTTCTCAATTAATTCATCATATTTCAGGTTTTGTGTACATTGGCTACGGCTTCATTTCATATCAAAGTCCAAAGAACAGTTACTAGGTGTATACGCCAAGTTGTTGAAGCATTGTGCCATCCTGCTATTGTAAATAAATGGATCGTGTTTCCAAGGTCGCAAGTACAAGGATCCCAAATAAGACTTGAGTAAGTTAATGTATGATAACTAATAATTTTTATTAGTAACATATTCCTAAGTAATTCATATGAAACAATATACCTTCTTTAATGACAATAGGTACTTAGAAAATGGAATATATACACACTTCCAAGTAGTAGTAATAAATCTGTCTACCATAATAAACAAAACATTATTATATTCCCAAAACAACAGGTTTCAGAGGCGGTTTAGACCACAGAACAGTAAAGACATTAGAAGGGCCTTGAAGGCGGAGCAAGCGCGCCGCTGATGTGAGCAGACGCTCAAAGTTTAGCCGAAATTGACTTGACCGGTCAACAGTCGCGCTCTTATTGTAACAGCGTAAGAAACTCCGCGGAAAAATTTAATAATGCCGTCTTGCGCTATTGTAACGTGTCGGAAAAGAAGTGAGGTGTGTAGTGTAGCCCGACAAGGAATTTCTTTTCACAGGTAAGCCCAAAAACCTCAAAATACAAGTAATATTTGTAATTATTTCGATAGTATTATGTAGTTTGTAATTAAAAACGATAAAATGGCTAACAGATGCAAAATTATACATAGCTTGCAATACATGGGTACCGTCTTATATAGTATAAGCGACTGCGCAATGTATTATGTTCACTGCGAACGTCCCAGACGCAGATCCAAAGCTTGATTTCTGAGAATTCCACACGCATCGATAGTGCTGTACCAAGATGTAAACAACGTCGATATGAAGTAACCTGTATGTTTAGAAATGATTCAGTAATATTATAAATTTTAATAACTCTGTTCATTAATTATCACCTATAATTATACTATTATATTGTTGGATAATTTAACTTCTGGTTGGGTTATTAATCTCAAGTTTGGCAAGTTTTTGTCTTCTGTCAATTCAATTTCAATACTTTTTTTTAGATTTCCCACAGATCCAAATATAAGAAAACTGTGGATTGAAGCAACTTTTTTTTGTACCCTTCGAAAGACCTAATACAAATTTGTAAAACGTCCGAAGCAGTTATCTAACTTTACATCGATAATCTTCGTAATATAAACAAATATTTGTTGACAGCGAAGATTTTGCGTAGCTTCGTTGGAACTCAACTATTTAATAACATTAGTAATCATCAAGTTGGATTATATCCTACTGCAAGTCATGTTACAGACCTAACTAAAGCTATTATTCAAAAATATGTAAGTGTAAGATTGCACTTTATTTTGAAAAAATCAATTTAAAAGATAGCAAGCGCATGTTACTGAATAAATATGTGTTATTTCAGGGACAGTAATTGAAATTGAGATTAAATTATCGTTCAATATTAAAATATACTTGTATACCCATTTTGCTAGTTTCATTTTTTATTTATATACTGACGTCATTATTGTATACAAATACATGTGCTAAAGGTATTTACTGACGTCATTATTGTATACAAATACGTGTGGCGCATGTCTGCCTAATCCTGTGTGGGCCTCAAAGAGAATTAAACACACCGTTTATAGACGGCCCGTGCTTATCGGACGGAATGCCACGCAATTTTAAGCCATTTTTAACATGATAGATTTATCTCGAGCCAAAACCATCGGAGCCTTTATTTATTACATTATATTTATTATTATTTATATCATTTATAGTTTACTTATATGAAATCCAAAATATGATACATTTTTGAATTCTTTAAACTTATTCTATAAAATGACACCATAATCCAAACGATTATACTATAAATATATATATATATATATTGATACAAATAAAAAGTTTATAGGAAAAAAAATACATTTAAAGTAAATCAAAGTTAGGTTAGGTTAAAACTGTTTGTACACCCAAATCTTTCATTTAACCCTAATTTTAGGTTTATATCACCATAAACAAAAAATCACATTTTTAAGTTACGTAAATTTCTACTAAGAAATATTTTTCTAAAAAATCTTACAATTACGAAATAGTATATTACTTCGTATAACTCGAATCTTATGTAAACGTATATGTAAAGAATACTCCTAATCCTTACGAAATTAATTAGAACACAATCAATCATTTTCTGTTAATTTTATCGATATAAACTATCGACCTTTTGGTCGCCATAGCGTGTATGAGAAATTTGCGAATGTAAGAGTGTACGTCAAATGCATTGCTTACGTTAGTGTGACAACCAATTACAAACTTACAATCTAAGTGCGAATGTTTATTTGTGTGCGTAATAAGCTTCGGTATTGGTTTCTTGTTTATAGTGGAGTCAAAGAGGGGACACAAGCGGCGACACGCGTTCTAATACAAATCCCGAACTACTTCCCTTCTAATGTCTTTTATCTGTTCTGTGGTTTAGACTCCCAGGTATAGTTGGATGCATAGAATATACTCATGTGGCGATTGTCAAACATCAGAAGAAGAGCGTTTATTTTTTAATCGGAAAGGTTACCATTAACGTTGATTCATTGAATGTACAATTGGTAAGTATACATGTGTTTGTGGTTAAACTATATTGTATTTTTTTTTTTTATAAGTTATAAACAAGCGCTTGACCGCAATCCCGCCTGATGGTAAGCAGTGATGCGATCATTGATGGTAAAGCGCGCTAGTTTATTAAGAGCCTATTCACTCTAGCCTTGCAGACACTCAAATTGTAATGTGACGGAAACACCGTCGCTGGCAAATTGTTCCAGTACCTCGATGTACGCGGTATAAAAGAGGAAGCGAAACGCTTCGTCCGGATCGCAGTGGTATCAACAACGTAAGGGTGGAAACTCGCCGTACGACGGGTCGTCCGATGGTGGAACGGTGATGGGGGAATTAAATCATGCAATTCCCTTGCACACTCACCAGAATGCAACCTATAGAAGACCGAAAGGCTGGCTACTCTACGCCTGTGCTCCAGGCTTTGGAGACCGTTTTGAGTTAAGTCTGGGTCGCCAATCAGCCTCTTCGCACGCCTCTCCACTGAATCCAAAGTATCCAGGTGACATTTCGCAGCACCAGCCCAAATGTGGCTGCAGTACTCCACACACGAGCGGACCTGTGCTTTGTACAACATTAGAAGCTGCCCCGGTGTGAAGTACCGCCGGACCTTTGCGATAAGGCCAAGTTTTCTAGCAGCCACCCTGGCCTTGGACTCAATGAACCGCCCAAAGTTAAGGTTCGAGGAAATCTCTACTCCCAAAAGCTGAAGGCGGAAGGCCAGGAAGGCTGAAGGGTATAATATTATTATTGCTATAAATGCTTACAGAAACATATTTTATAGGATTATTATGTCATGTTCCATATATCTTTTTCCTTTGTCTACAGGTGTGCGATAGTAATTTAAAAATTATTAATTTAAATTTGAAGTTTGGTGGAGCCAACCATGACTCGTTCATAGGGGCATCTAGCAGAATAGAAAGTTTTATGCAAGAACTGCACCAAAATGGTTATTAGGTAGGTTAACTTTTTCTATGTTATTTATATTTGAGCACATCGATGTACCCTGCCCTACCTTTTTATCTTAATGACTGATATTTGTGTCATTTAAAACACCCATTTTATTTCCAAAACAATCATGTACAAATAATTACTTGTGTTCCCAACAATTATTACATAATACTGCTAATATTTATTACATAATACTGCTAATATTTATTTATGTATTTTTAGGTGATTCTGGATATCCTCAACGGAATTGGCTGATGATTTGCAGTTCCTGGCTCTGTCGAAGATACCTATACCCAGCGATATGTACAAGCAAGGAATTGTATAGAGCGCTATTTTGGATTGCTCAAGTCACGTTGGTGGTGTTTATTAAGACACAGGACCTTGTATTAAAATATTTTATGTAAATAGTAGTTGCCTATTGTGTTACACAATATTGCTTTAAACTTTAGAGGCCAATTTACCTCCTCCAGCTGTTATGGAAGTAGAAGAGGTGTTAGTGCCTCTAGTAGTCAGAGTGCCTACTCCAAGGCAGGGCTGCACTGAATAAGGTTTTATCCAGAATTGTAACTGACAACTAAAAATATGACTAAGAGTCGTAATTTTAGTACCTAGTCAGTCTTTCTTAGTTATTAATGTGTATGTTAAGTAATTTGTGAATGCAGTGTTTGTTATATTACATTGCTTCCACAAATTAGAAGCTCATTTTCAAAATGAAGGTATATCAAGATGAAAAGTTTAATGTTCTTTAAAATATGTTTCTATTTTATATCCTTTCTTAGTTTTTTATTTATTGCAGTATTGAATCGATTTATAAAAGTGATATAACAATAGCTCATTTCCAAAATATTAAAAGTTGAAGCAATGTTAAAATTAAAGAGTTTTTATGTTCTTTAAAATATGTTTGTATGTTATACAAGCGCGGATCCAGGGGGGTCATGACTTCCCCTGGGCTAGGTCCAGGAGGAACAAGCACAGGAGGATTTTATTTAAGTACTTTCAATATTTCATCAGTTTATATACATACTTTGTTTGACGCAAACGCATTATTCGAGAATGAACACATCCAAAATTTGAATTATACCGCGCTACCGCCGTCACGGCCGCCAACATTCAAATGTCACATTTCGTATGACACTTGCGCGCGGTCTGTTTAATAATCAGTAATATCTTCATTATGCCTGTATGCCAGTGTGTGTGTGTGTGTTCAAACTCAAATATTATTGTTGTAAATTCTAATGTTCTTAAAGTAACTCGTGGGTAAGTAAGTAGGTGCCTACTTACTGAAAGAGGGAGATTTATATGTGGACGATAGCAGGTCAAGCTACCGGAACAGCGCCCGGCTCTGACGGCATCACCAACAGAGTGATCCGCCTCTTCCCTGCCCACCTAATCATCCTCTTGGCCACCATCCTCAATGGTGCACTGGGGAATAACATTTTCCCACAAACGTGGAAAGAAGCCACAGTCATAGGCATTCCCAAGCCCGGTAAGCCTAAAGCCGAACCGTCCGTAAGATCTATGAGAGGCTTATATACAAGCGCCGCATTTAAGCGCCTACGCCGAGAACAAGGGCCTTATCCCATTAGAACAATTCGGGTTCCGTACCCAACACTCCTGTCCGCAACAGATCCTACGCATCACTGAACATATTCACGCAGGGTTCCTGCGTGGTATGTACACAGGCGTAGTTTATTTCGATATAGCGAAGGCGTTTGACAAAGTCCGGCACAACGGCTTAATCTATAAGCTGTACCAACTCGATGTGCCTGATCGTCTCGTCCTCTTCTTACGGGACTTTCTATCAAACCGCACCTTTCGCTATAAAATCGAAGGAGCGCTCTCCTCCCCCCGCCCCATCCGTGCAGGTGTTCCCCAGGGCTCTGTATTAGCCGCCCTCATTTTCACGCTTTTCACCAGCGATATCCCGAAAAGCAGTAAGGCTCAACTCTCTCTGTTCGCAGACGACCCAGCCATCTACTGCTCGGGACGCAGTCCAGACTGGATTCGCCTCCATCTTCAATCCGCGGTCAACAAGCTCGCTAACTGGTTTATGAAATGGAGGATTGAAGTCAACCCCCTAAAAAGCCAAGCGAAACCGCGGGTCAGTGTCACCCTTCCACGACCCATCACCTTGAACGGCAAGCCAATCCCTTTGGAGAAACAAGCCAAGTACCTAGGTGTGATTCTCGATCAAAACCTCAACTTCTCAGAGCACATTGAGACGGTCAGCGCTCGCGCCGCCTTCGCTCTAGGTCGACTCCACCCTGTCCTCAACCCGCGTAGCAAGCTATCGCTCAGGTGCAAAATGCGCTTGTACAAAGCTTCCATATGCCCGATTATGACCTACGCTTGTCCAGTCTTCGCACATGCCAAGCCTCGTCATATCCATAGGATGCAAGTAGTCCAAAACCGATTCCTCCGTAAAGCCACAAACGCCCCTCGGTTCGTCCGAAATGAGATCCTCCATCTTGATCTCAAAATCCCCACCATCCAGCAGTTCATGAAACGCCTTTCCAAGCGTTTCTTTGACACTGCTGCCAAGCACCACAATCCTCTTATAGCAGCGGCCGCCAATTACACTCCCTCCACCATCTCCCGACTTCGCCGCCCTCGGCATGCTCTCTCAGACCGTGAGATTGGCCTCTTGGAGGAGGGTAATGGGGTCACCCATTACCCTCCTCCAAGAGGCCAATAGGGCCACCAGCACATTACACAAACACAGACCGACCTACCGACCTCGCCGCCGAGGTCCACCGCGACACGCTCCACGTAGTAATACCCTCCGCCGTTCCTTGTCCCATGAAGGCCAGCCCGCGCCCGCAGCTGAGCCAGTAATATCATAATGTCCCAACAATAACCTCTGAGTTTGTTTCGGCGTTTCTTCTCAGAGCTAGTACTAGGAAACGCCGCGGTCATCAAACCATTAAGTATCGATCAAACTTTCGATCCAGCCGTCCCCTGCTGTCCTCTCTAGTGACGCCCTAAGCCGAGGTTCGTACCCCACAGGGGGTGACCTTAGTGCGTAGTCGCCTAATTTTAAGTTAGTTTTAAGTGCCCCTGGCTGGAGGCTTTAATTTTTAATTAAGGCATCCACAGGAAAGTCCGGTTAAGTAGTTACGGCCTCAAATGGCCACCTACGAGATGCCATATCAAAAAAAAAAAGCTACCGGAACCTGACAAATAATCCCAATCAATCTTCAACCTTCATAGTTTAGCAATAGGGTTGAAAATCTAATAAAGACATTTAATAGTTCTTAGTAGCTTGATGTGCTATCGTCTATATATACCTACGTATTTTTTTATTGGGCGAGGGAGTTTGAAGGTACTATTTTCCGAAGGTGGAAACATTCTCATGGACTATCCTCCGCTCGGAGACGCGGAGGGGTGTGCCGGCTAAAAAACCACCCAAGCGTTCGTCATCTGCCTTTCCGGGGTTCTGGGTTCTCCCAATTCTACGGTAGTCCTAAGGTCACTTTTTTGTTTTTGTTTCCGGGCTGGAAAATCGTCATGAAAGTCCGCCGCCCTGGGGTGGGCCGCGGTGTCTGTCAGACTCTTACTGGCTAAAAACCACCCCGATATTCCATCTCACAGGTCTACACCGGAGGTTGCGTGAACAAACACTGCTTCCGCAAACGCCGATTGGTGCTGGCCCGCCACTGCCGGCCTCCTTCGGTTAGGGAGGGGAGTGAGGTGTATGACTCCCCCCTGACGTCTAAGAGTGGCGCGCGTGGAACACTTCGCGCCGCCACCTGGGGTCCTGATGTTTGGGGGTGACAAATATTCCCGAGTCTATCGCCCCTGGACCCATTTAAGGGGGCTGAAATAGGGCGCTATCCATCCTCCACCGACGCCCGGTGCGCCTGCTGCGGGCCGGGTGAGAAGACGAGATCTCCCTCTCCCTTTCCGCAGCCTCCTTCTGCGAGACGACTGTATCGCAGAAAGAAACCACCGCATCCCAGGACTCTTCGCTGCCGACCATCGACTCGATTACGGCCGGTAGCGACAGGTCACTGCCTACTTCAGAGGTGAGGTCACGGTGCAGCTCCACCCAAGCGGCACACTCTGCCAGCGTATGCCGCGCCGTGTCCTCCTGGCTGACGACGCAGTGGTGACAGCGGGCGTTCAGTTCCCTGTTTATGTGACACAGATACTTCCCAAAGCAACCATGCCCCGAAAGTAGCTGTGTCATCTGAAACGTCAGGTAGCCGTGCCTTCTCCCGAGCCAGTCCGCCAGTACCGGCCGGTTCACCTCGATGGTGGTGAGGTGTGGTAGGGCGTGAAAGCCTGTTCCGCCCTTCCGCCACCAGGACCTCTCGGAGCTGCGACCGACGCTGCTCGAGCTGACAAAGCATCGGCTGTTCGCCCCTCTCCCGAGCCTCCTCACGCTACCGGAATAGTGACGAGGACCTTTGCCTCCAGGTCCAAAGGCGGGGATCCAGTCAGTAGGCAGGCCGCCTCATAAGATCGTGCATAATTCATGATCATGTATAACTCTGATGGCCATCGCTCTCTGCGGTTGTCGCAGTATAGATGCTGCCGGCCGTCAGGTCAGAGGCCCACTTCGGGGCCTCATACAGGGCCATCGATCGCACAAATCCCAGGAAGAGCCGCCTGCAGGCGGCGCTCGGGCCTGCCAGATTGAGAAGCAACGTTGAAAGGGCCCCAGCTTTCAACGTTGGCGCTAACTTGGGCGCCAGCCGCCGGAAGTGGGGGCCGAAATCCCACCGGCTGTTGAGCACCAGTCCCAGGTACTTCATGGTGGACTCGACATCGATCTGAACCCCCCCGACCACGATGTGTGAGCCCGGTGGCGGCGCCCGCCGGGGACCATGAAACCCCATGGCCGCCGACTTGTTAAGGGCCACCTTCAGGCCTATTCGACGTATGCGGCTCACCACTTGTGATACCGCAGCCATCGCCAGCAACGTTGCTTCCCTATGCGAGCTCCCCCGGGCGGTGACCAGCGTGTCGTCCGCATAACATGTCAGGTCTACCCCCCCGGTCTGATCTAACCTCTCAGCATCCAGTCGTACGTCGTCGACGTTACGAAAAATCAAAGCATGGTAAACAGCTTCAATGGTTAAAGAACGTCTAAGCGGACTGGCACTTCTCCGCGTCCATAAAAACGTACCTATCCATTGAAGTAGATAAAGTGACGTTACGGAAGAAGACGTGAAAGAAAAATTGATTTCGTTATTTCATTAGGTATTTATAAGTTCAGTACTTATTATATATTAATTAAATACCTTCTTTTTAATTTTCCCTATTATCAAAGTTTAATTAATAGATATTACGATTTGACCACGACTATGTGACCCTCCCCTGGCGCCAAAGCTGGATCCGCCCTTGATGTTATATTCTTTCTTAGTTTTTAATATATCATGGTATTTAAGTGATTTGTAAAAGTATTGTATCAAGAGCTCAAAATTAAGGCTAAGCAATATTAAGATTAAAATTAAAGAGTTTTTATGTTCTTTAAAATATATTTGTATGTTATATTCTTTCTTAGTTTTTAATATATCATGGTATTTAAGTGATTTGTAAAAGTATTGTATCAAGAGCTCAAAATTAAGGCTAAGCAATATTAAGATTAAAATTAAAGAGTTTTTATGTTCTTTAAAATGTATTTCTTTCATTAAGAGTTTTTTTTATTTAAGCATTTTATTAATTCTAATGTCTAAATGAAAGAAGAACTATATAAAAAATACACTAATAAATCTAATTGAAAACAAATGTTTGTTGACACCACTTCCACCCATCGAATTAAAAACTTCCATTAACTCCTGCCACAGACGTTCACTCCTTACTTTTCCCTGAAGCCCAGGTTGTGGCCTTGAAAGGTCACCATGGCTAAACATTATACCTAATGTTAGTGTGCAGTGAGAATAAAGCCCAATAAATATAAACCCTCTTATTCATAAACAATGTTTAAAGTTAACTAGTGATTAGCGATTCTTTAACCATTCATGTCATTCAAATTTAATCATCGTTTATGAATAAACACACCAGTGTTTAAGAGGTTTGTTCATAAACGATATGTAAAGATAACTTTAAACAACGTTTATGAATAAGGGGGAAAGTTTGCTACCAGCATTCTATACCGCATCTAACAAACAAGTTTTAAGGTTTAGAATATAGTTTGTTTATAGAAATAACAAACGTAAGGACCACAATCATTTATGTGAACCACTTGAGTTTGTTTACGTTATGCATTCCATAACCTTAAGTAAGTACCTAGTTCCGATAGTAGTTTAAAATGGGATAGGAATTTGAAATAAATGGTAGAACATCGAAAAAACTTTCCTTTCCATAAATTCTATCAGGAAATTAAATTGGCCGGGACTCGTACGAAGTCTAGATTCCATCTAAAATAAAATGTAATGATTACTCATCGCAATAGGAATAATTGATCTGTTAACAATATTAATATACAATGATTTCAAATATAACAATTTAATCACAATCCTTACATTAACTTAAGCCGTTTACTTGCTTTCTTTGTGATAAAACACTATTCAATTACTTTCAACGCACACAACATTCTTGAATATAAGGTTGGCTTAAAGGCCTAGTAACCGAGCTAAAAACTTATAAAAAAATGCGTTTGACAGTGAAAAAATAAACGCAATAGTGTCACTCCGACATTTGCTACACACAATTCATAGACTAATAATAGAGTGTTTCGGTTAACACTCCGGAATGGGCGTTCGACGTTTCATATGTCACTTGTCTACCATTTTTCACACGCTAACGTTAACTCCTTAGCGCGAAAGGAAAACGTTTGAACGGAAAACGCTTGGATTTTGTCTAGGCCCCCAGGAGCCACACACGGTACCGCTCAAGAAAGAACTGACTGCAGAACCAGAGGTACACTCATCAATTGTCGGCAGATTGCAGTTTTATTATAATTATTGGTGTACTATTACGAATGACTCCAATATTCTGTCTTGGGGTCAAGGTTATAAAATTCCTTTAAGGAGGAACCCGTACAAAAAATAATACCTAAAAATGACCGATTTTCTTCTTGTGAATCTAAAATAATCCAAGAATCTGTACTTAAACATCTTGATCCAAAATATATTTCATTATGCAGCCCCTGTGATGATCAGTTTTTTGTCGCCCGTATTCACAGTTCTAAAACCGAATGGTGAACATCATTTTATACTAAACTTAAAGGAACTAAATAAATTCATCAAAGTGGAGCATTTTAAAATGGAGCATTACCGTACTGCACTAAATCTCCTAGACCAAAATTAATTTATGGCTACATTTGATTTAAAGGATGCTTAGGCTTACATTTTGATAACAATTAATAATGAAGAACGTAAAAAGCTACGCTTTTATTGGAATTCACAACTTTATGAGTTTCATGTTCTGCCATTTGAGCTTTGCACTGCTCCACTTGTTTTCACAAAGCTACTAAAACCTGAATTACAATCTCTACGTTCGGACGGCTAAATGTTGGTTAATTACCTATATGATTTTTTATGTATTGGCTCTAACTACAGTGAGTGCGTTGAAATGTTACTGCTGCAAGAGAAATATTAGAATCATTTGGACTCCTAATAAATAATTTAAAAAAGACCAGTTGACACAAACATTCGCATTAATGACGCAGTCATGTCTTTTTCACAAAGGAAAATGTGCAGAATAAGACAACTTGTGGAATTTCTAGGACTTTTGACATCAGCATGCCCAGCCGTACAGTACGGATGGGTGTATACTAAGGTAAAAGAACGCGACAAATTCTTAGCTTTGATAATTATAATAAGCATATGGTTTTGCCTAGCTGTCTACAGCCAGATTTTAAATGGTGGAGTGACAATATTGAAACAAGCTATTCATCTATTCAAAGTAATGATTATTTACTAGAAATATTTTGCGATGCATCTCGTACAAATTGGCGAGTACCATGTAACAGCGAACTAGCTGGTGGTAATTGGAGTGCAAGAGAGATTAAAAATCATATTAACTTGTTAGAACTAAAAGCTGCCTTTTATGCGATAAAAATGTTTGCCTCTCATTTAAGTAATTGCAATTTCCTTCTCAAAATAGATAATACAACATCCATTGCTTAGATTAATAAAATGGGAGGAATACAACACACTCGCTTATAATATACGATCTTACACGACATATGGAAGTGTTTTGAAAAGTCTAGAATTTTCATATTTGCGATATATTCAATCTAGCGATAATGTTGATGCAGATCGCGCTTCACACTAATAGTCCATCGATACCGACTACAACTAGCTACTGCAACTAGCTGACTACGCGTTTTCTGAAATTTGAGCTAAGTTTTGCACCCCCCATTTTGATCTCTTCGCAAGCATACAGAATCATAAGTGTGACAGGTATGCTTCGTGGAAGATTGATCCGCAGTCAGAAGAAGTTTATGCATTTACTTTTATATGGACAAACATAATATAATTTTACGCATTTTCACCATTTTGCCTTATTACAAAAGTTCTTTACAAATTCGTAAATGATAAAGCCGAAGGCATTATTGTGTTTTCCTACTGGCCCTCACAGCCGTGGTTTCCGCTATATCGAAAACTACTTGTGTCACAAGAAATATTTTTTGAGCCGAATAATAAGCTACTGCATTCTCCTTTCAGAGAAGCACACTCACTGTATAAGCCTTACCCTGGTGGCAGCTATATTATCTGGCAGTCGTTGATTGAACGTGGCGTACCAGTATCGTCACTGGATTTACTCCTGGCTTCGCTAGCCCAAAATACACTATCTCTGTATAGTTCTTCATTAAAATTTTGGTTGGAGTTTGGTCAACAAAAACATTGCAGTTTCTGGATTGTTGATATGTCTGGCAATAGAACATTTTTGTCAGATAGACATAATGCTGGGGCTAGCTATAGTACTTTAAATACCACGAGATCCACTTTATCGTTGGTTCGGGGTAATTCAATAATGATGAATGAATAGATTACTGAAAGGTTCTTTTAGACTAAATCCTCCTACTCCTAAATATGATACAACATGGGATAGCTCCGTGGTTTTAAATTATTTAAGTGATTATTATCCTTATGATAATGTGAGCCTTAATGCTTTATCATATAAAACTGTCGCTTTGATTGCCATTGTGTCAACTCAGAGAATTTCAACTCTTAGCTCAATCAAACTTAATAATATTACTGAAAGTAATGATTCAATTGTAATAAAAAAATACTGACTTAATTAAATCGTCAAGACCCGGCGCTTACCAACCCCTGATCAGACTGCCTTTTTTAAAGAGAACCGCAATATATGTCCAGCCATCGCATCGAAAGCATACTTAGATAAAACAAGATCTATTAGAAACACTGAGACAAATAATTTATTCATAAGTTTTCGTAAGCTTCACAGGAAAATTGGCCTTCAAACTTTATCCCACAGGGTAAAGGATACTCTCCAAAGAAGAGCTGTGGATGTGTCAATGTTGGTGCACATAGCACAAGGCACGCGGCGTACATCAGTTCAGTCTGCAGGCGGTTCGAAGGGCTCTGGGCTGGAGTAATACCTCTAATATTTTTCAAACGTATTATAATAGAGAAACTATTGAATCGATAGGAAATCGCCTCCCAAATTCATTGTTTACTTAATTGTATGAATCTTTATCCTTATTTACTATCAACACATAAACTGCAGTTTGCTAGTAAATATTGCAAATCAATTGTTTATAAATTTGTTTAATCATTACCATTTCGAAACAAAAAAGAAAAATCTGTATAAATTTTATATTACACTCTAAACATCTGCATGTAAATTGCTAATCATCTTCGGGAGTGATATGAAGTATAATTTAGAATTAAACGAACTTACCTTGTGAAGTTCGATTCTAATTATACGAAGATCACGAACCGAAGATGATTACAACAACCCTCCCGGCCCTAAAGCCCAATATTTTTCTTATTTGGTTAGACTAGCCCTAAAACGTAATGAACATAGGACAGTGAGACCGGAGTGGGATCGATGAGCGGGTATTTGAATTTTTTTTTTCTTTTTCTTTATGAAAAGTCTTTAAAGTGTGACAAGGACGGCACCATACTACGTACTGCTGCATGTAAATTGCTAATCATCTTCGGTTCGTGATCTTCGTATAATTAGAATCGAACTTCACAAGATAAGTTCGTTTAATTCTAAATTATAAACTAAAGATTTTAAAAATAGAATAATGGCATGCAGAAGTGTAATTTGAACAGATTTAAGGTGAAAGTGTGAGTATATGTAGGTGTATGAAATTGTGTGCGAGACGGTGTTTGTATGGGAGTGTGTGTGTATGTAGGTGTGGAGCGTGTGTGTATGAGGGTATGGGGTGTGAGTGTGTGTGGATGTACGGGTGTATTGTCTAACTTAAATTACCTCTACAATTTTCTCTATTTCGTCATATGAAAGAGTTTTCAACCATTCTGGCAACTTCCTTTTTAACTCCATTCTCGTTAAGCTATAAATGTTCACAATCTGGACGAATGTAAAGTGTCTCCTCGCTGCCATCGCTTTACAGGGCATAACTTTACAGACTCTGTCAGAAAGTTGTCTTGTGGTACATATGTTTCGGTCGAAGGGAAAAAATAAAACATTAATAATAATGGGAATTAATAAAACAACATGTAGTTTTAAGTGCAAGAACAGTGGTAGCCTAGTAGCATCGGCTGCTACTTACAAGTTGTAGGTCGTTAGAACCCTATCAGGAGCTTTACTTTGTATGTACATTTGTACAGATATAGATATCGAAGCATTGCAGTTAAACCAATGGTTGGACTTTTGAGGGCTCCAACAACCCGTAACGACCGCCATCCGTTCGTATTGCAACCGGGACCAACGGCTTAAGGTGCTTTCGGAGGCACGACTAGACCAGTGCAAATACCTATTCATATTCATGCATAAAAATATTTGCACTGCGCGGGGATCGCATTTATCATAATCAGCCTATAATGTACCCACTTCTGGGACACAGGCCTCCTCTCGCTTAAAGGGAGTGGGCCATAATAAACCACGCGGGCCCAGTCCGTACTGGGCCCGCGTGGCGTCCGTTGGTAGATGTCACATGTCTTCGAAGTTTTGCTTCTAGGCTATGCCGTTTTCCTCGCGATGTTTTTCTTCACCGTTTTGAGAGCAGTGGTGATAAAATAATTAACACAAAGCAAAGCGCCTGGTGGCGTTCGATACCATGGCCTACAACTTGTAAGTCGCGGCCACCAGCCACCAGCCCCCAGCCACCAGCCACCAGCCTCCTAATCGGCGAACATATTTTTGTCAAACAATTGCGAGTAGTAGGCAATTTTTTGGGGAACCCGGATTTCCTTCCAGGATTATAGTACTGCGGGAAGGGATGAGAGGATGGATCTCCTAACTTTTTTCTTTTTTCTATTTCCGCTAGCCCGATCTTTACTTATTTATATCATACAAATTCACATCTTATATACTAACATATTTTACTTGTTACATTTGTACCTTTTACTTATGACAATAATTTTACTTTATTCTACTTTATCTATTTTTTATTAATACTATTTATTTGACTGTTTCTTATTTCTACACATTTATTCTTAAATTTATATAACTAATAGCAACATTCTGTTAACGTTTATATATTATACTAAGTAGGCATCAGTTGGGATCGTTCGGACCGCCCATTGGTTCGGTCCAAACGATCCCAACTAGTCGCAATCATTTGACTTATTTATATTTGAATATGTTTGCCAATTAGGGGACAGGCTATCACTGTTGGCAATTTCATCATCATCATCATCAACCTGTTCATCGTCCTACTGCTGGGCACAAGTCTCCTCTCATACAGAGAAGGATTGAGCGTAATCACCACGCTTGCTCAATGCGGGTTGGCAATTTCAAACTTAAGTCCAGGTTTCCTCAAGATGTTTTCCTTCACCTTCAGTCATTGGTGTCCAAGATATACTTAGATAGTACATATAACTTTAGAAAAGTTACATTGGTACTTGCCTGCTAGCACTTTACATACAGGTAACTAGGTATATTTGAGGGAATATCCGAGCAATTACTTTAATAACGCGGAGTACATTAACCCAAATGTGTTACTGTTTATTTTATGCCCTGTTGGTCTAGGATAACATGTTAACAAAGCCTGTTATTAGAATTCTAGCACGCATTATCATTTCCCGGCGCAGCCACAAGTGAATGAACGCGGTATTTTAAGCGGCATATATTCGTAAATGGAAGTATTTAAAGCTGATTTTGGCGTGTCTAATCTTTAGGGTTTTGTCTCAATTGTAATGCAGCTGTTATTACTTCAGTGATTCGCTATTTTTGATTTGAAACAACGAATCACTAGACGACACTTACTTAAATACGAACAATTTTTTAATTGAAAATACATTTTCGTTTAGTTTTATTGCGAGAAATAATTAATTGGTTAAATAAAGTCTTTAAGCCCGTTACATAAATATTATGAGAAAATGAGTATTTAATTAGCAATGAGTAAATAATTTTAAAATTGCCACACCACACAATTGGCCTGTGCACAAACAAGTGAAGGAGCACGGGTCGGTTTTTGTCAGTAAAAGTCTGACACGGCCTTCCGCTCCGCCCAGGGCGGGAGAGGTCTTTTGATGATTTCCCATCCAGAACAAAAAAGGACAATTTTTTTCATAGTAAAATACTCTTAATTTATTCAAATAAGGATTAATATTTGTTTTTTTTTTCATATGCTCTCTATTTCTCTTATT
Organism: Sesamia nonagrioides; assembly: GCA_017933935.1. NCBI lineage: Eukaryota > Metazoa > Arthropoda > Insecta > Lepidoptera > Noctuidae > Sesamia > Sesamia nonagrioides. Next base: position 4,406,346 of record JADWQK010002063.1, read on the forward strand.
GGTCACAGTGTGATGTTATATAAAACTTTAAACCTTCCTGGTTTTATGGGCTATTCAACGCAAAAAGAATTTCTCAAATCGCACAAGTAACTCCTGAGATTAGCGCGTTCAAACAAACAAACTCTACAGCTTTATATATTTGACGGGGGAAAACCGTCAGGAAAGCGAGGCCGAAGTTCCGGATAGTTGAGGTGTCTTCTCATCTGCATGAGCATCCATCGTGGGCGGTATTTTGAGAAACGTTGAACAATAACTATAGTGTGATGTTCGATTCTTATTATTTTAACTGTTCAGACAAGTGTCTGAACAGTTACACACACAGCTTACACTTTTATATTAAGGGATTACAATGATAATTTCAGATTAAAACATAATATATAAGAGCCAATAGGTTAGAGCGCGTGCTTTTTCGTCGGCAGCTGTCAATGATATGCCAGTCGCCACCCCTTCAAATCACGCCTACTACTCTATTCGGGGTAACCCGCTCAAATTTAAATTTTACTAGTATCGAGTCGACTACAACAGTATTGATTAAATCGAGTTATGATCTTTCGTTCGATTAGTCTTAATAGTCAGCGCACCATCATATTTGTAAGTATAGATACAATCAAATGGAAAAGAAGTCAAAACTATTTTTTTCTTTAAATTGTTTTACTAACTGCTGCAAAGTGTGTAGAGAGAGAAATTTGACATAAAATTTTTGACAGACTCTGGACGTATGATTGACGTAAAAACGTTTAAAAGGATTTCAATGAAATTTGGGGCACATACTTTATACAACCTTGCCTTTACCACATATGGTACTTTTAATCCCGGTAATGTTTCCATGGGACCCATTCCGACATCCATCACTATAATGTATAAACAATGTAAGATTCACTTAATACGTAGGTAATGCATTTGACTGCACATACAATTTAAGAGCTGTGACAATAGCACAACAATGATGTTTATGTATGTAATAAAACTCTAGACAATGTCGGCTATAAGCGTAATGTAATCATTATGTCATCATATTTCACTCCAGATCGCTTCAATAAAATAAAGTTGCTTTCTTGTCTTATGATCGCTTAGATCTGTAATGTTTTGTCGGGGACGTCAGGACGCGGAGCCGAATTTCCGGATAGTTGAGGTGTGTTCTCATCCACATGAGCATTCATCGTGGGCGGTATTTCGAGAAAACGTTGAATAATAGCTATAGTGTGATGTTCGACTGTTAATATTTTAATTATACAGACACTTAAATCATTTTAATATTAAGGGATTACAATGTTAATCTCAGATTAAAACAGATAAGAACCACTGGGTTTAAGTATGACCAACAAACTCTATCGGAGCTTAAGACGCTGTGAATAGCAAACTTTTAGGTATTTGAGGGGGTGAAGCAGACGAAGTGGGACACGACTAGCCCCGCCCACAGCGGGGCGCGGGGCGCTCCGCGCGAGTACATCGATGCGTGAGGTGAGGCGTCGTGCATCGAGAAATACGCACGTTCTATTAAATCTATACCAACCATTCTCTATTCCATCTACATTTAGAAGCGTAATTTCACAACCCAACCGCGAGGTATGGTTGGCTCTGTTCGTCACAGTCCCGGTTCGCATTAGACGAGCAGCCGGTTCGAATCCCACATCCGTTCACTTTACCTTGCGATTTTCGAAAATGTATATTTTATACATATTTTAATTTTTTATTATTACTTTTGTTTTCTTTTTTATTTTTATAATGCGCTTTGTCCGTTCTGCTTAAATTTTTTGTGTTATGTCCATTTTTCATGAAACTGTTAGAAATATATCATTTCTAGAAATTACTATTTATAAACAGCTGTTTAGAGTAACTGTTAAAAAAAAATGCATTTTCGGATATTTAAAAAAATAAAAGATTTTTTCTTCAAAACTGCAACTCTTATCGAAGTCGGGTTTGTACGAGTGCTTAGAATAACACAACACAAAAAGATTGAAAGAGATGGAGGCACTTGGAGGAGGCCTATACTGAAAGGGGCCATGAAAAATGCAACAAAATGAAATCTAAATTTACTGTTTTGAACTATTATCAAATCAACTGTTATTTTTATTGTTTTTCTTTTCTATTCCATCTACATTTAGAAGGTTAATTTCACAACCCAACCCCGAAGCATGGTTGGCTCTGTTCGTCACAGTCCCGGTTCGCATTAGACGAGCACCAGGATCGAATCCCACTTTACCTTGCGATTTTCGAAAATGTACATTTTTTACATATTTTCATTTTTTATTATTACTTTTGTTTTCTTTTTTATTTTTATAATGTGCTTTGTCCGTTCTGCTTAAATTTTTGTGGTATGTCCTTTTTTCATGAAACTGTTAGAAATATATCATTTCTAGAAATTACTATTTATAAACAGCTGTTTAGAGTAACTGTTAAAAAAAATGCATTTTCGGATATTTAAAATAATAAAAGATTTTTTCTTCAAAACTGCAACTCTTATCGAAATCGGGTTTGTACGAGTGAAATAGATGGAGGCACTTGGAGGAGGCCTATACTGAAAGGGGCCATGAATAATGCAACAAAACGAAATCTAAATTTACTGTTTTGAACTATTATCAAATCAACTGTTATTTTTATTGTTTTTCTTTTCTATTCCATCTACATTTAGAGGGGTAATTTCACAACCCAACCTTGAAGCATGGTTGTCTCTGTTCGTCACAGTCCCGGTTCGCATTAGACGAGCACCAGGATCGAATCCGACTTTCGGCACCACCTGTCGCTGGTCGTCCTCCGCTGGGCTTCCCTCAGGGCAACTGGGGGTCTCACCTGGCGGGGACTGACCGCCGGAGTGCCGTGAAGCAAGCAGGGTCGTGAGTGGGCCCTGTGGCGCGCCTACAGAATAACACATAGCAACCAATAACACAGACGTGCGCAACTCACGCACGTAACTACATCTGACAGGCCATTGTCGCCGACCCAAAGAGAGGCCCGTATTAACGGGCCACCTAAATGGACTCCGCGGCCGGGGGGCATAGTCCTGGGTCCGCTCGCCACGACCCCTGACGGGGGCGTCGCGATTTCCCGAACATCCGACTTTACCTTGCGATTTTCGAAAATGTGTATTTTATACATATTTTCATTTTTTATTATTTTTTTTTTGTTTTCTTTTTTATTTTTATAATGCGCTTTGTCCGTTCTGCTTAATTTTTTTGTGTTATGTCCTTTTTTCATGAAACTGTTAGAAATATATCATTTCTAGAAATTACTATTTATAAACAGCTGTTTAGAGTAACTGTTAAAAAAAATGCATTTTCGGATATTTAAAAAAATAAAAGATTTCTTCTTCAAAACTGCAACTCTTATCGAAATCGGGTTTGTACGAGTGAAATAGATGGAGGCACTTGGAGGAGGCCTATACTGAAAGGGGCCATGAATAATGCAACAAAATGAAATCTAAATTTACTGTTTTGAACTATTATCAAATTAACTGTTATTTTTATTGTTTTTCTTTTTTTAAATTATATTATGAACTAAGAAATTCATGGTTAAATAAAGGCTTATTATTATTATTTATTATTAATTTCTAGAAATTTGTAGAAAGAAAATTATAACGAATTGATTTTAAATATTAGTTTGCATTATAATTGTTACAAAAAGAATATATTTAAAAAGATGGAACAATTACTACAAAAATACAGAAAATCGGATAAATTAATAATAATTAAAAAAAAAAAACAATTGCAAATAAGAAATCCAACAAAAAGCATACAACGTAAAGCTGGGGTTTGAACCCGAACACATACAGGTGAAGAAAAATGTGCCGCGAAAAAGTAAAAAGAATAATTACAGAAAAAAATCAAATAAAATATCGGCAAAAATACAACAGTAAATTAAAAAGCATTTATTTCAATTAAAATCTACAAAAAGCATATTATGTAAACCTGGGGTTTGAACCCGGGCAAAAACGAAATATGATTATTCATTCATCAACAAACAGACACGTAAATATAATTATTTTCTGTGCGGGGTAAAGCAAAAAGTGACATAGGTCCGACAAGCACCGCGCCTCAGCGGTCACTGTCGCTAAGCATAGAAGTGAAAGAGAAGGCAATGGACGCCGCGATGGAGCGACGTTTCGTTCACGTTATTTATCATTAAATACATTATTTATTTTAGAATATCTTAGTTAAATCGATAAACAAAAACAATGGTTTCATTTACTATTATATTTTACATCGCTCTTCTCAATTTTATCAAGATTTGATGATTAATAATACAGTTACAACTGTTATAAATTCAATTTTAGGGGTTACTTTAGGATTTTTTTCTATCGAGAAAATTAATTCAAAACGTGTTTTGAAAACAATGGTTTCCTGCTACATATAATCAAGATTAACATATAAATTTTGGCTGCTCTGAAATGTATACATTTGGCTAAAAAATTGTTTTAAGAAGCCTATTTTTACTGAACACAGCGCCTTAAGCAAAGAATGCCCGCGCTAACGGTCGCTCGCTATGGCGAACGCAACTCCAGTCGATTGATACCCACTCTTAATAAAAAATCATAATTTATCCGAAAACCGATCACTTCAAATAATAGTAGAGTAATTTAGGGACAATTGATACTGATACAAAACAGATCACAATATTCAAAATAAACCCGTTACGCGCCGTTATGTTATGTAGGTATATAAAATATGTAAAGAAAACCCTATCCGATCCATCAAAGTATTGTTAGGTATCGATAACTGATTCTACTAATGTCTACAAAGCCGGGCTAAACTTAAAAAAAAAACCCCTAAAATATAAATATTATTTCGCAAAAAGAGGTAACTTAATACATTTGCGGTAAGCAACCCTACCGCGGGCGGCGGGGGGCAGGGCACGCGGCACGTGGTCGCGTCGCTATTCGCTCATAATAATACCGATGTTGTCACTTTTTTAAAAATTACCAAATTTCGGGGTAATTAAATTGATTCCCAGGAAAAAAAGATTATTTCTAAATTCATTAGTATTGTTACTATGATGATTATGTAAAATATTATATTATATTTGGTCAAGTGTTTACCTAACCTTTACTATCCTTACGAGTCGGACAGGGTTTTCATAACATATTGTATATAATACTCACATTTATTATTTGTATTCATACTTATATTTTATTCATTCCTGTAGGCCATGATGTACCATGGCCTACAGGAATGAATAAAATATAAGTTTCAGTACTATGAGGCACTGTTCTGATCATATTCCACTACACCAGGACTCATTATTCAATTCACACAAACAGTCCTCAACTTTAACCCTAAGTTTTTACGACTTAGTGACCTCTTAGCGCAGGAAACGGTACCTACGCTGGATTGTATTACTATAGACTTAACTCAATACTTTTAATTTAATATCACTTACGATTACAATCAATTCAATTCAATTCTTGATTAATGGCCTTTGTGGGAGAGACGCCACAATTTTGCCAAGAACACGTGCGAACGATTAATAAACCATCAAGCACTGGAGAGTATTTAGCGCGAATTATACGATTACATTGTTACAACAACATTTTGCCGACGCGCTGTTGACTGTCACTATGACAACCTTTTCTTCCAAATTCTTGATAGCTTGCTATTTTTTTTTTTTTTTTTTGTATTTGTCATGTGAACTTATTCAAATTATTTAACTTATCATTTCTATAATTTTAGAAATTTCAAATTTCGCCATAAAGACGTTCTCCGAGATTTCTTAAGAAATCGTCGCAGAGCAGTGGGCGGTCTCGGTTAAGGTCTGGGCGGTCTGGCTTCCAAATAAGCAACTTGTAATAATTTAAGTCTTCGTACAATACTGCCTCCCGAGCTCATCCAGGGGTACCCTGCCTGCAAGGACGCTGAGCCGCTACTGCTGCCTGGGCCTCTTCTATGCCTGATAGAGGGGCCGTCGCCGCTGCCATGTGCCTGTAGCCTCTGAGAGGCCGTTGCTATTGAAGCTCTTACCTGACTGAAGCCTTTGACAGGCCCTCGCTGCTGCCGTCTGAACCGCCTGTACTCCTGTAGCCTTCAAGAGGCCGTTCCGCTGCTGACCGCACTCGAAAAAAAGTTGTCATAGTGACATAAATAACAGCGTTGTCAAAAACTGTGACAAGTATGAGTACAAATAATTAGCGTGAGTTTGTGTATATGTAGGTACCTATATAACATTACAGATCTTCTAACCACTCCTCATGCAGTGTTTGTATCAGCGTGAGAGAGAAAAGAGAAGGTAAAAGATTGATATTATTATGACAATTTAATTAGAAAATTAGAATATATACCTAATTTATATATGGGTTTATTAAATGGGTGGGTTAAATGCATGCTTGCTCTTCGAGATGCTAAAATTAAGTGGGGTGGGCGGGGCACATTGGCGTAGGGAGGCCCCCAACAAAATGGACCGATGACTTGGTGATGGTCGCGGGAAGCCGATGGATGCGGGCAGCCCAAGACCGGTCATTGTGGAAAGCCTTGGGGAGGCCTTTGTCCAGTACCCCCAACAAGGTAGACACCTTGTTGGGGCCTCCCTAAGCTGCGTCTTCCGGTACGTGACCGCCACTCCAGAACTTTACTGCCTCATCGGTCATCGGTTCTACAAGCAATATGCCCGCGGCCACTTAATTTTAGCGACTTGAAGATCATGCATGCATTTAACCGACCCATTTAATAGATCCATGCATTTATATATTCTACTTACGAATCCATTGCCGATGCCACTATACAAATAAGTAGGTACCTAAGTACTTAGAAAAATCACTGTAATAAAACATAAACAACTTTCAAAATAAATAACCCGGTAAACCAATCCACGTCGAAGTGACACAGGGATGATCATTATGCTCAGATCTCAATGCCTTACGTGATCGTTCAGAGGCTGTAAACGTGCAAGCATTCAGAGCGTAAGCCACCCGTGTCAGCCTGCGCCTCGAAGATAAGTCACGTTTTCATTACACTAACTTTGGATTAACCGACATACGTCGTATAGGCGTAAGCTATATGACTACTTCAGTCTTTAGCGTCTAAATAACGTATGGTTAATCATTTTGTGTGAATTAATATGGACAGATTGTCCGGGTAGTATTTGCCTAATCTATACAATATATAAAGCTAAAGAGTTTGTTTGTATGTTTGTTTGTTTGTTTGTGCGCACTAATCTTGGGAACTACTGGTCCGATTTGAAAAATTATTTTTGCGTTGGTTAGCCCATTAATCCAGGAAGGCTTAAGGCTATATAACATCCCGCTGCGACTAATAGGAGCATAACTAACTCCACGCGAACGAAGTCGCTGGCGGCCGCTGGTATTGTATAAAAGCGAGTTATGAACGGTTAGCTGTGTTTCTGGGAAGTTTGTTGTGCTACTTCTTCCCAGCGAAATATTTAGCTCTCTCTCTCTCTCTCTCTACTTGCAGGTAGACCATCACCTGATACATGTAAAAATAAATACAATTGTGACAGGCTATTTTCCAACAAAAGAGAAGCAAGATGTTAAAAATTATATTAAAAGAAAAAAAGTAAAAGAAAACTAAGTCTGAAGGAGCTTCACGCTTTAAAACAATCCATTGCCAAACACATTTTATCGCGGTCAAGCTTGTTTAATAAAAATGAAACTGAATTTTTAAAGGAATATATTTGAATTTTTGACTGTTCTTCTACATTAAAACTGTCGAACATGTCAATTTTAATCCAAAAATATAAAAATCTATCGATTGAAAAATCAACCCTTTTTAGTCATAAAAATCACAATAATATCAGTCTCAGCCTTAAATTCTTTTGACTACTCAATTTTACTGACGGTCTACACGAATTTAAACTTGCCGTCACTCTTCACAAAAAAACTGCCTTTCTCAGAGTCGCCACAAATATAGAAAACATTTTAAAGCCCATTTATATATTCATTCCCGAGTTTCTACCAAGACATGGGTATCCTAAGGGACTATAAACAAGGCTTTCGTTCATTTACACTCCCATTATTTTTTTCTTGAGACAGAATAGCAAAATCAGATAGCATTAGTATAGCTTGATACCACACGTGTATGCATATTAAACAAACAAGGAATGGAAATTTGGGCTTATGAATGATTATTGCCATAGATCCCTTTGCTGTTCCATATGCCCATTTTTTTTTAATAATTATAAACTAGTGCTTGACTACAATCCCGCCTAATGGTAAGCAGTGATGCAATCGTTGATGGTAAAGCGCACAAGTTTATTAAGCCTATTCACTTAAAGATCTTAGCGAGTAAGAAGGAAGACGTCAGTTGAGCGAGGTGATGCAATCTTAAACCCAACAACACGACGAACGCTGCTGCACCAGAGGGAGATTAATCTAGAGACCCTCCACGATCAAACTACCGACACAATAACATTTTTCGCATCGTGCCCGGCACACATCGCAATACAACTGCTCAGACCCGTCCTCCGTACGGCTTCACCAGACATCATGCCGGAACACGACGAATCGCTTGGCGGCAAGACTTTGTCTGGTGGGTGGTAACTGCTGCCGGCAGCCGATATTATGGCCTACCCCCGAGTAAAATGTTATAAGAGTAAAATGTTATGTTCATAAGAGTAATCCATTTCGTTAAATTAAACATTTAATAACGTCAGACGTTTTCTTGACTGGAGACCGCGAATCAGTAAACCTAAGATGGGACGCTTCCAGGCTAAGTAGAGCGACAATCTTCGCAGCGTGACTGGTACTAACTAGATGATATTGTTAAAAATCGTGTTGAATGGTGTGAAATAGGAGAGGCCTATGTCCAGCAGTGGACTGCTAAAGTTTTTTTTACTCTAGCCTAAAAAACAGACAGAAACAGAGTGAAAGGAAGGAAGACGGCAGTTGAGCGCTTGGCGGCAAGACTTTGTCTTCTGGGTGATAACTTTTGCCGGATAATGAATAACCATAGTGTTGCTGTAAACCTTCCCAATCTAGTCAGACAACGCTATTCTCTCAATATGGGGAAAGTAGCTTCCGTGTAGGACATGAGTTTAAGTACTGTTCTACATTAAATTTTCTTCTCAAAACTAGTCGAGATTACTCCATCTAGCTTACTGTCTTTCCTTAATTTGTCATGTGTCATGTCAAATGATCCTAATAACCTATGAACATTATTTATAAACTAAATTTCCATGCAATCATTATACATACATTCCATTCTCTGAGTTTCTTATCCGTTCTTCTACACAGAGACCTAAGCTTTGGAACAGTCAACTAGCTTCATCTTACGACCTTTTTACAATCCTAATAGGTTTATTTGAAATAAATGCTTTGATTTTAATTTTAAACAAATTAATTTCCTTTCCAGAATAATTGCAACCAGTTCTTTTTGTGGCTTGACTGACGCAGGGAATTACTAATAATCCACTAAGATTAGTCCTGCAATCTCATAAGCTCTCTTGTCTAACCCTCTTGTCCATATAACGGCTACAACAACAAGACATTTATTATAAATTCTTAATATATCACTATCACTAAGCTATAGTCCCACAAAATTCGAAAAATGAGAATCAATCTAACAAAGCGCAAAACACATGTCGTTATGATTATAATTGCGAGTAAAACGGACCGGACGATCGGTCTCTGCCACCGTTCCGGTCCTGACCCCATTACGGACACATATTAATTTTTCGCATCCGGCACCGGACACGGTCCTAATTGAGCTCTTTCACCTCCGCTCAACATTGATGATGATTAGTAGAAACCGGATTATTCCGGCCAGATTGCACGTGCTGCCTTATTTTTTGCATATTTTGCATTTTTGGACGTTTTATGTCGTCTCGGCTAGATTTAAGGTAAAACGAAGGACATTATTCATGCGATTTTTTATTGTTGCGGCCATCTTGTCTCTCCTGCGGCCTCTAAGTTAGGCCATTGTTGCAGCCGTCTTGCCTCCCTTGTGGCCTCTAAGTTAGGCCTTTGCTGCGGCCGTCGCGAGTCACCTGTGGCCACTGAGAGGGTTCATTGCTGATTTCAGACCTACCTGCGGCCTCTGAGAGGAGCCATTGCTGATTTCACTCTCCCGCTGGTACAAGCCAGGGTACAGTTGAAGCCTCCGCTAAGATGTAGTATCTAAGTACACTTATCAACGTGAAGCTTCAACGTTAGTTTAAATTACCTTCTCATATCGATTCGAAGCTCAAACTCAAGGCATTAATATCTATTATACTTTTACAGATTTATTACAACAGTCGCGAAGTCGGCCAGAAACATGAAGGTCCCATTCCAAAGCCTTAGTTAGTATAATAGTTCTTATGGATAACAAAAGACAAGAAACTCTATGTTTATTCTTTAAAGGGTTGAATTTTCATTCTACAAATAATTCTATCACACAATTATTTTTTAATTTTTCACATTTCCCCCACACAAACTATCAGCCGTTAGTTCATTCTACGAATAAAACTTCTCTATATATCGAAAAGTCGGCTATAAATATATTAAAATTGTGAAATCAATCCATAGTATAAAACAAAGTCGCTTTCGCTGTATGTCCGTATGTATGCTTAGATCTTTAAAACTACGCAACGGATTTTGACGCGGTTTTTTTTAATAGATAGAGTGATTCTTAAGGAAGGTTTGTATGTATAATAAATGCATAATATAGTAGAGAAACACTGAGAAATCTAAAAAGCGCGATAAAACCGAACTCCACGCGGGCGAAGCCGCGGGCGGAAAGCTAGTTCATTATAAAGTATAGTCAAATGTACGTACATAATATAAAAAGTGTATGTATGTAAGTGTGCGGGTTCGATTCCAGGTCAGGCAAGTACCAATGTAACTTCTCTAAGTTATATGTACTTTCTAAGTATATCTTGGACACCAATGATTAAAAAAGGTGAATGAAAACATCTTAAGGAAACCTGGACTTTAACTCTGAAATCGCCAACGCGCATTGAGCAAGCGTGGTGATTAAGCTCTATCATTCTCTGTTTGAGATTCTCTGGGCCCAGCAGTGGGACGATTGTCGTGTCATACGGCCAATACCCACCCTTACGTTGTTGACACTACTACGATCCGGACGAAGCGCTTCGCCTTGTCTTTTATACCGCGGCGGTGTTTCCGTCTGACTTTAATTTAAGTGTCTCAAGGCTAGAGGAAATCGCCTTTAAATAAACTAACGCCCTTTATTATAAACGCTTGCATCCCTCCTTATCACCAGGCGGGATTGCAGTAAAGCACTAGTATATAATTATAAAAATTAAATTATGACTTACAAATATTTGTCGCTTTAAAATTTTATTCACATTAGCTAGCTGTTACAACGTAATAAGCAATAAACCTATTCATTTCCAAAACCTTATGACTCGAGTATCAGCGAGGTTTCTAATTATTAATTTAATAACCCACAAAATGCAGCAGCATTTATGGCAGGCCCTCAGCAATATGTGAGGAAAAGCTAGACGGGAGTTCAACTTAAATTTATCGTCCCCGTAGAGCGAAAAATCATCAAGTCGAAAAATCATGTTTTGAGATAATGAATTTTAAACTTTTTAAAAATAAAATTCGTTATATCTTCTACTAGCCATTGCATATCTTTATGTTTTTAGTTTTTATAAAAAGGAAAAAGAAAGTTTATATTAAAAGACGTATAATGCGTGAAAATCTTTTTGTAATTAAGAAAAATCTAAAAACATCAAACTAGTTAACTATTCTTCAGACAATATCTGACGTAATTTTGGCTTAGTTAATTGTCGATCTTAGTTAGTGATTTTTCACTTAGCTTCAAATTATCACGAAGGGAAATAACACGACTTAAGTAAAATGGAATTAACTGTTACATAAACTAATTTTGTATTGTAAATACTCACTATCTAAATGTCGAAAGCTTGTGTGGTAAGTTATGGTTTAAATAGGACATGAATAATTTAATTAAACTATTGTTATAAATGTATATAATGTTTATTAAAGAAAATAATACAAAAAAATAACAAAACACTTTTATATTTTAACAAAATAAAAAAAAAGTGCACAAACCGCATACAGCAGAAAAAATTCAAAAAATATTATTTAAGACCGTACCCTCACCAAATGACCTTGCGCATTTGCTCCCTCTTCACCGCGCCCCACCTCTACAATACTTCGTAAAATTTTACTAGCGCCGTCTGGCGGACGTAGTACTTACAAATACAAGTTAGAAACATAGACCACAGAAGTAACAGACATAGCACTTTTTATTTATGTTTATTGGTGCGCCCAAATACTTTTGGTTATTATGTACTCAAACAAATGTTGACGATACTTCATAATAAAAATTCTGCAGTGTTTATTTTTTAACCGACTTCAGAAAAAGGTGGTTCTCATTTCGATTTATTGTGTTCGCTGATAACTTTATGGTTAATGAACCTATTTTGACCATTCTTTTTTTATATGAAGGGATATGCTGCCTATGTAATCCTATAGTTACCACGTCAGTGTCGATAATGGAAATTCTGAGCAATTTAGGCCAATTATCGAAAATTGTAGGCACGCTTCGGGTGACAACTTGATACTCGTGTTTATATCGGATGATACTATAAAACCGTGAAGATTTGGGCCTGACCTGATGATGGAGATGACAGAATATCAAGGGAATCCACATCGGAAGCAACTATCACGTGTTTGGGCTTATTTAATCTGTATTGATTAGACCTTTATAACTAAATATGTTATGACTGTAACTTCAGGGTTGGAAGTTAGTTTTTTAGATTGAAAGTTAGCTAAGTCAGATGGACAAAGGGATAGAAAAATAATATAATAAAGTTTAATTTATCATTATTTATTATTTTAAGGGAAAACGTAATCAGGGTCAAATAAATTTCTGCAGAACTGACACCTTCAAAAAAAAAAACATGTTTTTTTTTGGGACCAGGCAAGACTGTGAAATTATATTATTATTCTCGTTTAATAAAACAAATACGTAAATTGTAAAAAATAAAACTATCGTATATCAAAATAAATAACAAATACATATACTATAATATTATTTACACAAAGTTTCCTTTCGCAGAAAAATAATAAACATCCGACTAATACAATATCCGATCAGACTGGACGTTGACGCCAGCATATTTGGAAAAGGCCTGCAAGCAAACGACCTATTTCGTTTGCTTTAATTCCTTTAAGACCACAATGAAAGTATGAGCATTTCTAGAAATAACGCCATGAAATAACACAACTTAAATTCAGTCTCTTGATTTTAATTGATTTTTGCATAAGCATGACGAGTAGGTAGTGTTTGTACCATGTTAAAGTAGAGTGTTGTAAATTGTTGAGGAATTCCCTCGACTGCCTATGGTTTTCATCATCTGATGTACTTCAGACTTTAATTTTTACCCATATGGGTGCAAATTTCTCATGAATATAAATGAATTAAGTCCAACCACAAAGCAGCTATTGTAAACCTTTGAGGAGTTCCCGCAACAGACTGTCCTTCGTCTTCATTATCAGACTCCTAATGATCATAACAATCCATCTTCATCAAAGTTCTTATCAATACAAATTAATCAAGAGATTACACAAGGTAGCTGCTGTGAATCGTTGAGGAGTTCCCTCGAATTTCTCTCGGCTCTATCATCAGATCTATTGCAGACATTCATTTTAACCTACTTATATGGGTGTAAAGTTTTCATCAATATAAATGAATTAAGTCCAAACATAAGGTAACTATTGTAAACCTTTAAGGAGTTCCCTTAACTGGCCTTTGTCTTCAACATCAGAGCTTTAATGAAAAAAAAAATGAGTTTTATTGTATTGTGGGTCTTAAGTAGTTACATTTTATTTTAATTTTATTGTTAAATTTAAATATTGTAATTCTGTTTTATGCTATTTCTATGGACCATGGTCTGAAAATAAAATTTATTATTATTATTATTTAGGTGTAAAGTTCTTATCAATACAAATTTATTAAGCACAAACACGGGGCAGCTGATGTGAATCGTTAAGGAGTTCCCTCGGCTGTCTCCCGGCTCCGTCATCAACATCGAACTTTACTAAATTGTAGTGTGTTAAAACACTTAATGAAAAAACTTAGAAAATCCCTAGACGCCCCTTTAATTTTTTAAATTTCTCCTAGATTTACCTAGTCTTCCATCATCAGACCCTAATTTCCTAAACATGAGACTACCTTGAAGATATCGTCTTTCTAATAAAACAAAAACATATGGCACTCGGGGCTGCCGCGGTAAAGCTATTTTATACTAGCGGCCGCCAGCGACTTCGTTCGCGTGGAGTTAGTAATGCTCTGCTCCTATTAGTCGCAGCGTGATGTTTTATAGCCTTAAGCCTTTCTGGATTAATGAGCTATCCAACGCAAAAATAATTTTTCAAATCGGACCCGTAGTTCCTGAGATTAGCGCGTTCAAACAAACAAACTCTTCAGCTTTATTTATTAGTACTAGCTTTCCGCCCGCGGCTTCGCCCGCGTGGAATTGGGTTATATCGCTTTTTTTTAGATTTCCCTCGGGAATAAAACTAATTAAATGACGATTGATCAGTTTTTAAGGATTGATCGTAGAACGGTGAAAATTTAGGATTGTATGTATTTTTGTATGTTGTAAAAAATAGAAACTAAAAATTTTGTGTAAAAATAAAAAAACAAATAGGGGTCGACTACCCCTAACATTTAGGGGGATGAAAATGGCCGATTCTCAGACCTACTCAATACGCTCACAAAATTTCATGAGAATCGGTCAAGCCGTTTCGGCGGAGTATAGGAACGAAAACTGTGACACGAGAATTTTATATATAAGATAGATGTTCGCTAGTACCAAATTTTGTATGGAGAAACGCATGGTACTATACATTGAATCTGCGCTCACGCGCAGGGCTGCAGATCTGCATGAAAATGCAGATAAAAAACGCAATCCTGCGCGTGGCTGCGGGGTAAATCGCAAAGGTGTGCACACCGAGTTCCGCAGTATGTAGTTAGTAGGAATTTTTTTATTAGTTATTTATGACATAGTATTTTTTTTATTTTGCCAATTCACGTATACATTTGTATAAGTATGTATTTTCTTTTTTGTAGTTTATTTACTTTTTACCAGTGACGTCATTGAAGGAGTGCGAAAAACGGTGGCGATTTAGCGACTAAACTATATTTGATGTTTTATTTTTTTAACTTTGATAAAGAAATAGAAGCTATGCCACAGCTTATAATTGACGTCATTTTCGTGATCAGCGCCCTGAAAATCCGTCACGATACCCAAGTCAAAATATCATGAAATTGAATTTCGGCCACCTTGGATTTCAAAAATGACGTCATTTTCGTGATTAGCACCCGCGAAAACCCTTTTCACGACACCCATGTCAAAATATCATAAAATTGCTGTCGGCCATCTTGGATTTCAAAAATGACGTCATTTTCGTGATCTGCACCCCCGAAAATCCCCATCACGACAACCATGTCAAAATATCATAAAATTGGTGTCGGCCATCTTGGATTTCCAAAATGACGTCATTTTCGTGATTAGCACCCACAAAAACCCCTTTCACGACACCCATGTCAAAATATCATAAAATTGGTGTCGGCCATCTTGGATTTCCAAAATGACGTCATTTTCGTGATTAGCACCCACAAAAACCCTTTCACGACACCCATGTCAAAATATCATAAAATTGGTGTCGGCCATCTTGGATTTCAAAAATTACGTCATATTCGTGATCTGCACTCCCGAAAACCCCTATCACGACACCCATGTCGAAATACCCAAAAATTCATCGAAATACCAAATTTTAGGCGAAGTTATCCGCAAACATAAAAATAAAAGCTTTTTACAAAAAAACAACCGACTTCAAAAACCACTACAAAGTGAAAAATAACTAATTTCGGAAGTTGGTGTCTTTGGTTTTGTATATTCGTTTTAGACACCGACTTCCGAAATTAGTTATTTTTCACTTTACATAGTGGTTTTTGGAAGTCGGTTGTTTTTTTGTAAAAAAGCTTTTATTTTACATTTTTTAGTTGTTAAAAGTACTATGTATTCAGTTGCATCCGGTCAGACTGGAAGCTGACGCAAATATAGTTGGGAAACGACGTACTTTTGTTTACTTTAATTTTTACCCGTAAGTACCTATTCCCTCAACTGCCTATGGTCTTCATCATTAAATTTACTGTAGACTATTATTTTAACCTAATGGGAGTAAAGGTCTTATTAATATAAATGAATTAAGTCCAACCACAAAGTAGCTACTGGAAACCGTTGAGGAGTTCCCGGAACTGGCCTTTGTCTTCATCATTAGAGCTCTTATGAGAGTCGCAACCCATCTAGGTGTAAAGTTCTTATCAATACAAATTAATCGAGCCCAACCACAAGGTAGCTGCTGTCAATTGTTGAGGAGTTCCTTCAACTGTCTCCCGGCTCTATCATCAGATCTACTGCAGACCTTTATTAAATTGTAGTGCTTTAAAATACTTAATGAAAATGCTAAGAAATGCACTAGTCGCCCCCCAATTTTTGAAAGTTCCGCTTGTTTTCTCTGGACTTCCACCATCAAACCCTGATATCCTTATCATGGGACCACCTTAGGAACGTCTTCTTTCCAACAGAAAAAGAATTATCAAAATCGGTTTATAAATGACGAAGTTATGCGCGAACAAACATAAAAAAAACATATACGGTCGAATTGAGTAACCTCCTCCTTTTTGAAGTCGGTTAAAAATTGAACATAAAAAACATATAATTGAGCAACCTCCTCCTTTTTGAAATCGGTTAAAAAAACGAACACCAAAATAAACATCAATACTATCTTAGAGACACTCTAAGATAATATTATACTCTATGCGACATGCGGTGCGTGAGCGAGCAAGCAGATGCTTTCTCGCTCACGCGCCGCCCGCTTATGCTAGCGGAGCGCGCGATGACGAACGAACGGGTTCCCCCTTCGAGAGCTTGTGGCATACTGAATCTCAATAGCCCGGGCAACAGAAATGATAGCGAATACGCTCAGATTGTTGAATAAAATTTTGATTTTGGTCGTTTTAAAAAAATATTTCTACAATAATGTTCGTTATGAAATTACCTATCCATTAGTGTAAGAACGCAATCTAAATAATGCTTACTTTCCGAGGAGATGCACGTTTATGATAATTATTCCTCTTGTCAGTGGTTTCGCTGTGAAGGAATTATTTAAACATTATACTTAGTAAAAAAAAAAAAGAAATCTACAATTTTGGAGCCAAGATTATGGAGAAAATTTATGTATTTTTAATAAGTTGATATTTCTTTTGGATAAAGAGTAGATAGCTCCGAAAAACTACATAAAAACGGCCTGCGGTGTGTTTTTCCCCCGGAACGGCCTTAAAAAAGGAAATCTAACTTTATTATTCCACTGTTTGAAGAAACAGTGGAATAATAAAGTTAGATTCCTTAAGAAGAAGAAGAAGTTCTTCTTCTTCCGCCTCTGTTATTATCTGGCTCCAATTTTCTATCAATTATAACTTTACTTATTGGTAAAGATTGATACCACGTGTGGAGCTCTTGTGGTATTATCCCTTTTGGGATACTCAACATTACTTGGTTAACAACTTGGTTAGCTCAACAACCCAACAAGGGTTCTTTTTAGATTCTGAAATGGGCAGTGGTGTGGAATAAGCTGAAGCAAACTTATAATTTTTCAACTCTTCGATATGTTTCTGTGTAGTTTGTCCATCCATTATTTGCTCTTGTTTTCTCTTTCGAGTTATAAATGAAGTTTTTGTTGAGCATTCCAATACATTAAATTCTAAATAATGGTCAAAGCATTTATTTCAAATAAACCAGTTACAGGCACTTTTGAATTGTCAGAAGGTCGGTCAGTCAGTAAGGTGAAGCTAGTCGCCCATTCCAAAGAGTAGGTACCTATGGAGAAGAACGGGCAAGAAACTCCATGGACACTTTTTTCAATTATCAAGCTATTGATACAAATATTTGATTTGATTTAACCATTTTATTTTATTGCCTTCTGTATCTCTATTTGTGTTCTTTGCAATTTTTTCAGTAAGGGCTCTTACATAATCATATCCGTGTATTTTAATTCCTTAACGATATAAAGTGGCGCTGAATCTCGGTTCTTTTTAGAGCGAGCACGTACCGTGATTGATTTCTAGTCAATTATGGAATAAATAGGTGTGTGTCTTTGCTGTCTTCCTAACGCACTATGCCTGGAGTCCACTTCCATGTGAGTGTGACCACTTTCTAAATATTTTTGTTCAATCACTTCTAGTTGCACGTCCGATCTTTGTATTAAATGAACTAAAAATGCCGCAATAAATTGGTTTCTATTTTGCCCAGCGCATGTGTCACTGTAAATGGTAACTTCTTTAACATTGTTTGATATCTGACTAATTCACCAGTACATTGCACAGGCAATTTTCACACTGCCCCTTTTACCATTAATCTCATTCCAAGTTATACAAAATGCTACACGCGGTGGCTTAGATGTGTGAATTGTATAATTTCGAACATTTCATTTTCTAGTGTAATATAAAATACCAACCATGTCTGCCGTTACAACTAGGTAATTATCATCAATAATTGATCTCTGCTTGTCCGATTCTATCGCTTGCTGTGCTTAAATTTTTCTTAAAACATGTAAATCATATTCCTCTTTTAAATTTTCTGGACGTCCAGCACTATCATAACGAGTGCATGTCACACATAAGTCTTTTATAGGGTAAAAAATGACAAATTGAATTTAGGCCCAAATATCGTCTTATAGACATAAAACGAACATGGTTCTGCATTCAGCAATTTTAGTTGCTCTTTATACAATTCTTACATTTTGGCGATTGTGAGTTTACTATCCAGGTACTGTCTCATACTTCTCTTCCTGCAGTAATGAGATTCAAGCCGGGGAATAGAGTTAATGTGCTCAATAACTTTTGCTCAGAATCTAAACTGGTTTTGTGAACCGGAACTCGAGAACCAGGCCTATCCTTTCCTGTGTAATTACCTTACTCATCTCTATACCTTTTTTTGCCTAAATCTGGCAAACCGTTTTGTTTATTAGATTTAGCTGTTTTTCATCCACTTGCTAGGATCGGCTTTTTCCAACGCGTATGTTCGATGGTATTGTTTGAAATAACAGCGTTTGGAATTGGCTATTCAGTAGAATCCTGACTGTCTATTGTCAGATTACCGGTTGAATTAAATGATTTAGAAGTTGTTTTTTGAGGTACTGATTGTTGTTGATTCCTTGATTCCATATTTCCATTGTTGATGTAAATATTTTGTGAACATTCCTTAAATGCCCCTTACTGTATGAGGTACTTGCTTCACTATCGCTGTCGCTAGAAGAGTTTGCAACATACACTCGTCTTTTCTTTTTGCGACGTCTATCTTCTTCACTATCTGGGAACGCGTGCCGCGGTATGTCGTCATAATAATAGCGACAAACTCACTAACTCGAGGCTAAATGTACCTTAATTGTAACAATGTATCTCAAAGCCGTATAAATAATAATCAAAGGACTTTAATTATTATTCACTATAGATCTTATGTTTCCCTTTTAAAAGAAAAAAAAAAGCTTAAATTGAGTTAATTACTTTTCGTTCTTGCAGTGCAGTACAATTCATTTAAAAATGAAGAGTGAATATTCACTATATCGAGTTAGTTAATTTTCGCTTTCATGCGTTATAGCAAACTGTCGATTTCAAATAATCACTAAATCATTATAGTGATTTTTAAATTACCTTTTGCCATATATATGCGTTCATAATTTAATGGGAAAGTAAACAAGTCGACTTAATTTTGAGCTATATTAATTTTTCGTAAATGCATAATAATTAAATAAGTTAGTTATTTCTACCATTATGATGTGGCATCCAAGGTGTAGGATTATTTACTATTCACATTTCGTAAAACAAAAACGAAGGCAGGTAGAAAAATACCGGTTAGACTGATATGTAGAGAAAAAAAATATGATATTAATGATAGCGATAACTTATTTTGGTCATTTTTAGACTAAGTTAATTTTCGCTCTACGGGGACGTTATTTCCTTTAAGCCAAATACGTACGCGTATAGTAAGAGCGCGTATAGTTTTTGCGAGCTTTAGACAAAAGAAATTCCTTTACATAAAAGAAAAGTGCCTTTCTATGGCTACAAAGATGAGAGTGTGGGAAAGGCCCCCAACTACATGGATGACCAATATCCGCAAGGATATGAAGCAGTTGGGACTTTCAGATGGCGACGTACCTATACAAGCGGAATAAGTGGTCGAGAAAGAGGTGTCTCGGCGAATCCAGCTCGGTTGGGCAGCGTTCGGGAAGCTACGCTACATCTTCTCGTCGTCCAAGATACCACAGTGTCTCAAGACGAAAGTCTTTGACCAGTGTGTGTTGCCAGTGATGACTTACGGAACTGAAACGTGGTCGCTCACAATGGGCCTCATACGAAGGCTCAGAGTCACACAAAGGGCAATGGAAAGAGCTATGCTAGGAGTTTCTCTGCGTGATCGAATCAGAAATGAGGAGATCCGCAGAAGAACCAAAGTCACCGACATAGCTCTGCGAGTCGCTAAACTCAAGTGGCAGTGGGCAGGGCACATTGCTCGTAGAACCGATGGCCGATGGGGCAGCAAGGTTCTGGAGTGGCGGCCACGTACTGGAAGACGCAGCGTAGGGAGACCCCCAACAAGGTGGACCGATGACCTGGTGAAGGTCGCGGGAAGCCGATGGATGCGGGCAGCACAAGACCGGTCATCGTGGAAAGCCTTGGGGGAGGCCTTTGTCCAGCAGTGGACATCTATAGGCTGAGGAAGAAGAAGAAGGAAGAAGTGGCGCCACACAACCAGGCGCCTCATTGGCGCCTTACCTGGAATCCACACTGATACTTGAGAGGCTGGTGTTTTATCCACTAGGCCACCACGACATTTGTCGCGAGTGGAATATAGGCTGCTAAACAGCAAAAATACTAAATAGTAAACCCAAATGCCACCGGTAGCAAAAGTAATTACATGTCTACAGTGAACGCAACTATGTAGCTCACTTCACGGACCAATGGAATGTAATTGCAAATCAACAGCCAATCATAGCTTACCGGATTACTAATCAGCAAATACTATTACGTGTAATGAAATCCTTTGCTGCGTCGTAGTTCGGACCTTTTCAGTTTATCGCCCAACGTACAAATTGATATGTTGATTTTTCTGTTTTACTCATTGGAAAGTTGGATGTAAAAAAGGTTAAACATTTCAGCTAAAGTAATCAATCTATTCTTCTGTGGAATGCACTTCCTCTTGATATCAGGATGGCCGCCAGTCGGTTTGCATTTAAGCGGAAATTGCAGAGTTATTTTCGTAACAGTTAGGGTAGAGTCATTTCAACACCTCTCTCCCAAATTTTTAGTTTGGTATGTATATATTATAAGTATATATTTTGGTAATAGTATGTAGGTTTATAAAGCTTATTTAAGTATTTATTTAAATAGTGTTAAGAGTATTTTTTCATTATAATGTTTTGCACATGCCACTAATCTCTTCACCACCTATGGTTGACTGGAAGAGAATGCCTAAGGCATTAAGTCCGCCTCTGTACAATTTATGTGCGAAAGAATAAATAAATAAAGTAAAGTAAAAATTCGTTTATTTTTCCACTATAATCAAAACAAGGTACAGGCAAAATAAAAATAAATTGAGCGGGCTGGAGCCTAAACTAGGGCAGGCCTATATTTCAGGACTCCAACTAAAAGCCAATCGCCAACTAAAAGGTGTAATGTTCTTTCCCATACTGCTCGTTATGTTCCCAAAATCCAGGCGATCAGTCTGCTGAACGCTCTAATTACTCAGGAATCTAAAGTTGACATATACATAGCAGCAAATCTACGTTACCGGTGTGTGTTGCCAGTGATGACTTATGGAACTGAGACGTGCTCGCTAACAATGGGCCTTATAAGAAGGGTCAAGGTCACTCAAAAGGCAATGGAGAGAGCTATGCTAAGGGTTTCAGTGTATGATCGAATCAGGAATGAGGAGATCCGCAGAAGAACGACAGTAACCGACATAGCCCGAGGAATTGCAATACTAAAGTGGTAGCGGGCCGGGCACATTGTCCGTAGGACCGATGCCCGATGGGGCGACAAGTTCTCGAGTGGCAACCACGTACCGGAAGACGCAACGTGGGTAGGCCCCCGACAAGATGAAGGTTGCGGGAGGCGCAGGACCGGTCGTCATGTAGATCCTTGGGGGACGCCTATGTCCAGCAGTGTATAGTAAGGGCCAAAGTGGAGTACCACTTTTAACCTTTATTGTTACTGCTATAACGTTCAAAAGTGCTAATGCACTTTTGACCCTTGATTGTATGTCTTTCGGCTGAAATGATGATGAGGATGATGATGAAATCTACGTTAAATATTACACATTATGTTTATAAGATGTTATTTAGTAAAATGTTGTTGGCGCTGCGTACTTTGGTGTATACCTACTGTATGTAAGTGTAGCAAGCAATTATTCTATAAATACACACATAAATAAATAAGTAACAAGACATCGATATCGAAATTTTTCGGTTTCCGTAAAGCCGGAGTCACGTGTCTTTACTATATCATGTAATCAAGGCATAAATCGCACAGATTATCCCTTCCTTTACCCTTTCCTATAACTCTTACTTTAGGCTTTTTGAAATAAATGATTCGACTTTGAATTTGCTTTACCGTAGGCGGGCAAAAATATATTTCCATTTTTAAAAAACATTTTTCGGGCATTTCTGGGTCGCCTACGCTGGTACGGCCACGTCTTACGCAAATTACATGATTAACAAATATCTTGCCATGGCGCCTCCGCCGGGTCGGAATAAGCGGGGTGACCAAAGAAATGCTGGCTTGACGGTGTAAGCGATTACATGCGTGCCAACAAGC
The DNA here is from genome assembly GCA_017933935.1 of Sesamia nonagrioides. Classification (NCBI taxonomy): domain Eukaryota; kingdom Metazoa; phylum Arthropoda; class Insecta; order Lepidoptera; family Noctuidae; genus Sesamia; species Sesamia nonagrioides. The sequence goes on from JADWQK010002063.1 coordinate 4,429,139, forward strand.
TCTTATCACAGGATGCTAAAGATCGCGCGAAATGGAGGAGAATGTGCAGGAAAGCGGACCCCGGGCTCCAACGCGAAAGCAGCGTATGCAACCGGGATAAACGCTGAGATAATGATGATCATAAGACAGCCTCCGTGACGTAGCGGTAGCGAACGCGGCCGCTTCGCAAGGGGGTGCGGGTTCGATTCCCGCGCAGTGCAAATATTTTTATGCGTGAATATGAATATTTACACTGGTCTGGTCGTACCTCGGGAAGCACGTTAACCAGTTGGTCCTGGTTGCCATACATACATCTAATTGCAGTCGTTACGGGTTGTTGGAGCCCTCAAATGTCCATTGTCCAACTATTGATCTAACTGCATTACTTCGATATCGCCTTCGGGTTGTGGAGGCCAGACGGCAGTCGCTTCACGGAAAATATCGAAGTTTAACCAAAATCAACAGTTAGACTGGTAAAGCGGACCCCAGACTCCAAAGCTGAAAAAGCTTCAGATGCGACTGGTATTAAGGCTGAGATGATGATGATGATCAAAAGCCCGAAGATTTTTCGGATTTTTTTTTTTCGGATTTTTTTTTTTCGATATTTCGTTTCACTGGGGACTCGCGGATACAGCCATATCATCATCCTCTTCATCAACGTGGTGGGTCGCGGTGAAACACTAAACGGTTTTTCAATAAGGGCGGGTAGATTTTGAAACGAAATTAAACAAGCTGCGTATGAGGTATCAACATTTTTTTTTATTTATTTAAAAGGCCCATATATGCCATTAAGTATGGAAGATGACATCATTCAAATGCCCACCTCGGCTTCTCACAATGGCACGGATCCGAGTGGTCCAATTTTCAATGACTCTTCCGCATAGATCCGCGAAAAATTATCTTTAGCGACGAGGCGCATTTTTGGATGAATGGCTTTGTTAACAAACAAAATTGCCGTATATGGGACGACACAAACCCACACGAGGTTCACCAGGTGGTAATGCATCCTCAAAAAGTTACGGTTTGGTGTAGATTTTGGGCCGGCGGCGTCATTGGTCCGTATTTTTTTGAAAACGACGTTGGTGTGGCGGTCACTGTCAACGGCGAGGGCTACAGAACGATGATAACCAATTTTTTATGGCCCACATTGAACCATATGGACCTAGACAACATGTGGTTTCAGCAGGATGGCGCTACGTGCCACACAGCGGACGCCACGTTTGACATTCTGCATGAGCGATTTGAGACTAAGGTTATCTCCCGCAGGGGTGATGTGATTTAACCCCGCTAGACTTTTTCTTGTGGGGTTTTTTGAAGTCGCAGGTCTATGCAAATAAACCACAATCCACCGATGCCCTGAAGGCGAACATAACACATGCCATCGCTCAAATTCAGGCGGATCTATGCGGAAGACTCATTGAAAATTGGACCACTCGGATACGTGCCACTGTGAGAAGCCGAGGCGGGCATTTGAATGATATCATCTTCCATACTTAATGGCATATATGGGCCTTTTAAATAAATTAAAAAAATTGTTGATACCTCATACGCAGCTTGTTTAATTTCGTTTCAAAATCTACCCGCCCTTAATGAAAAACCCTTTATTAAGTTGTACCGCGACCAATGACGAAGCAGGCGTAACATGACCATTCCGTGACTCTAGGCGTAGGCGATCAAGCACAACATCATCCAGCATGTGGTTACGCTGGATGACCCGCACCTGATCCGACAGTCGTTGCGCCGTCACGTTGACAGCTGGCTCAAGCACCTGAAACAGAGAGAGCATTCGAACACGGTACGCGGTCAGGTTGTTTCCTCCCTCTGTAGCCCCATAGTATGAGCGCATGACGTTTTCATTGATGGATTGTATCCATCGCATGCGCTGCATACTTCCGCCGGGAGCTGGGACCCTGTCAGAAGCCGATGGGTTTAAGGATTATGGAGGAAATATCGCAGACGGCGGTGGAGAATGTCGTCGTTCCTTATAAAATACTGATACTCAGCTTCATAGGGTTAGCCTAGAAACTGACTTCAACATACGAAAAGGCTAGGCAGATGATGATAATAATGATTTAATGGCGCAGTGCCTGAGCGATCGACGGCTACGTTGCGTCTCGCGGGTTCAATTCCCGCACGGAACAAAGATTTGTATTGCCTACAGGTAGTTGCAGCAGCATGTATGTGAGTTTAAATATTTCTAAACGCACCCACGGTACAGGAGAAATTCCTTGAGTAGGGCAACGTCTTTTATATAAATAAAAAAAATTATGTATCCGTAATCAGCACCGAATTCCATAATGAAAACAAGCCGCTTACAGTCAATTACGCATCCAACCCTTCTATAAAATCAGACACTCCAAAAATAACAAAAACGAACAATCGAATTTCAAATTCACAGATTGTAAAATACTTAGATTAAATTGTTACAAATTCTAGGTAATTGTAATAATTACGGGTAGCTAAACCTTCTGCTACACCTGCGTTGATTTTAATGTTAACGTTTAATGTCAATCTGTGCCCTAACTAAGCTATAGAGTTAACAACAACCCGTGAAACGATTAGCTACATTAATGTAGCTTAACACTAAGATATGACTAAATTATTAGTTCAAAATGAAGATAGAATTTGCTACGGTACTTTGTGGCTATACTTCGACTCGTGGAGAGATTGGAATGAGATATTCCAAATATAAAGCAGTGGTGGCCTAGTGGTAGCGGCCACGACTTCCACCTTGTATGTAGGTCGTGCGTTCGAACTCCGTCAGGCGCTTTACTTTGTGTAAATAATTTCATCATCACTGCTCTCTAAATGGTGAGGGAAAACATTGTGAGGAAACCGGCATGTCTTAGAGGCAAAACTTTGAAGACATGTGACATCTACCAACCCGCACTGGGCCCGCGTGGTAGATTACGGCCCACTCTCTCTCACCGAAAGGAGGCCTGTGCCGCAGGAGTGGAAACATTATCGGCTGATTATATCAGTTCAAACTCAAACTCATTTATTGCGCATTCACTCGCGCATTCATTCCAAATGTAGCTGTTCAGTGCTACCTTTGAACAGTGATTCAGCATTTCGGCAGCGGACGCGCGGCCTACTTTAAATATTGTTAAAAATGCAGATTTAACGTATAATAATAATAATAATAAACTGGCAACACCAGCGTCAACTAATCATATTCGTCAAGCTCCAAATTATATATTCATTTAAAATACATTTTACAATCAGTTTTATCAACATTTATAGAAAAACAACAAAGAAAACAGCTCAACATCAGTTATATCCTTTTTTTTAAAATAAATATGAAATAATGTGCAACAATGTATATAAAAAACTGCCGAACCGGAGGTGACATGACAGCTGTCACCTCCGACAAAACTGTAAAATTCAGACGAAGACGATGTTGACAAGATCTGCCGCTCGCCGTGCACGCTCACCACCTTCGGACTCGTCGCCCAGCTCCGCCTCGCCGCCGCCGGTCTCCAGCCCCACTGTGAACGCTGTGATGACCCCGGCCGCGGCAGTTGCGTTGAGCTCGAGCGACGAGTATTTCTCTCCGCCGACGACGCCACCACCTGTTCGCCGACGGGGAGGACGCCGGCCGCCGGACTGCTTGGGACCTCGAGGCCCACCGGCCTCTGATAGGGCCCCCGCTACCGGTGGAAATGTGCAGCGCATGAAATGGACTCAAACAATCAACGAGAACGTCATGCGCGCATACTTTGGGGCTACAGAGGGGGGAAGTAACTTGACTGCGTACCGTGGTCGGATGCTCTCTCTGTTTCAGGTGCTTGAGCCAGCTGTCAACGTGTCGGCGCAACGACTGTCGGATCAGGTGCGGGTCATCCAGCGTAACCATATGCTGGATGATGTGGTGCTTGATCGCCTACGCCTCGAGTCACGGAATAGCCATGTTACGCCTGCTTCATCACTGGTCGCGGTACAATTTAACAGTGTTCCATCGCGACCCAACCTCGTCGATGAAGAGGATGATGATGAGGCTATATCCGTGACTCCTCAATGCAATGAAAAAGTAAGGAGCGCTTTGGAGGATGCTTTCCGTGAGTACCGCTCTACTCCGCCTGAACTTAGACCACGTTTACCTCGATTGCCCATGCATAAAAAAAACAAGGCGCTGGTGTGTGCTCTAGACTCTCAGCTGTCTAATTATTTAAAGGACAGCAAAGATCTGGCTGATACACATTCAATCTTGTACTGTGGAGCTGTTGCGATATGTCGTGTGGCTCATGTCAAATTCCCAGATAGTGACAGAGCCACACGACCAAAACCAGCTGTACCAGCTTGGCAGTGCAGGATTGAACGTCGTATCGGAGAGACTAGAGCACTCATTGGCAAGCTTATTAGTTTCAGGGAGGGCAATACACGCCCTAGAGTGATGCGCTTTGTGAGGCGGGCATTCTCGGGGACTGATGTTAGTACCCGAGACTATTTGTTACGCGTCACAGAGCGCATCGACTTTCTTAAACAGAAAATATATGCATGGGCAAACCGTATTCGTCGGTACAGGCGAAGAGTGGAGCGGTATTCTCAGAATCGCAATTTCCAAAGCGATGAAAGGTGGGTCTATAGAGCTTGGGAGCGATCAGACCAAGGTGTCACTGACACGTGCCTACCGGATGATGATGCCACGCGTTCATTCTGGCGCAATATCTGGTCGGTGCCTGTCAGTCACACCGAAGGTGGTTGGACTCGGGATGTTGAGCGAGCCTGCGATCCAGTACCAGAAATGGGGGCTATTACCATCTGCCCCCAAGATGTAGCTCGTGCAGTCCGTCCGTTGCCTAATTGGAAGTCTCCAGGGCCGGATGGACTGCATAACTTTTGGATTAAATGGTTTTCCGGGTCGCACGCTTGCTTGGCATCTCAGTTCCAGACTGCTTTAGAGTCTGGTTCGCTACCCCAGTTCCTAACAACAGGAATAACCCACCTGCTCCATAAATCAGGTAGCACCGCGGAACCCAAAAATTATAGGCCGATCACATGTTTACCGACGGTCTATAAAGTTCTTACATCCATTTTGAAAGCAAAAATTAATACGCATATTGACAGCAACTCCATCATGTCTGCCTCTCAAAATGGATGTAGGAACGGGTCCCGCGGTACTAAGGAGCTACTCCTTATTGATATGGCCATTAGCCAGCAGGTTCGTCGTTCCCGAAAGGATCTGTCGACATGTTGGATAGATTACAAGAAGGCCTATGACTCTGTGCCACATACATGGCTCATGCGGGTGCTAGAGTTGTATAAAGTAGATGCAACTTTGCGCACCTTCCTGATGACATGTATGTCACAATGGAGAACAGTCCTTCGCTATCCAGGATGTCGAAATATTCAGAGGAATAGCGAACCGATAAGGATTGAGCGAGGTATATTTCAGGGCGATAGTTTGAGCCCACTTTGGTTTTGCTTAGCACTGAATCCTCTAAGCACACTATTGGAGGATTCAGGTCTAGGCTATCGGTTGAGGAGAGGTGGTCAGGTTATATCGCACCTCCTCTACATGGATGACCTGAAACTTTTTGCTCACACCAATTCACAACTGAAGGAGCTACTGAAAATTACTGAAACTTTCAGTAGCGCCATCAGGATGGAATTCGGTGTGGACAAATGTGCGGTCATGCATGTACAGCGAGGAGAGATTGTGGAATCCGTGGGAACCCAACTCACTGGTTCCATAAACCTTAGATCCCTCTCTGCATCCGAAACCTATAAGTATTTGGGTATGTCGGAAGCGTTGGGTATCAATGTTACTGACATGAAGCAATCGTTGAAGGAACGCTTCTTTGGCCGCCTGAAAAAAGTACTTAATAGTCTTCTATCGGGCGGAAATAAGGTGCGCGCTTTCAACGGTTGGGTCATGCCGGTATTGATGTACTCTTTCGGCATACTCAAATGGACTCAGACCGAACTTGACGCCCTGGATCAGAGGGTCCGTACGTTGTTGACTGCAAATCGATTGCATCACCCACGGTCATCGGTTATGAGACTGTATATCCCGCGAAAATGTGGAGGTCGAGGCTTTTTAAACGCTAAGACACTCCACAATCGCGAGGTATGCAGTCTCAGGGAATACTTCCTGAAAACTGACGTGGGAATGCATCGAGATGTGGTCGCGGTTGACAAGGGCCTCACTCCGCTCTCCTTGGCTAAAGAGAACTGGCGCAAACCAGTAGTGCTTGAAACTAACGATCGCATGGAGGTATGGCAGAGCAAGGAGCTTCACGGACGCTTTTTCCGAGCCCTACGCGGGCCGGATGTAGATTTTCAAGCGTCCGTAGCCTGGCTACGTTACGGTGACCTCTTTGGGGAAACCGAAGGTTTTGTCTGTGCAATTATGGACGAAGTTATGATGACGAACAATTACCGGAAATTCATTGTGAAAGACGGCACAGTTGACATCTGTCGGGCATGTCACCGGCCGGGTGAATCAATCAGACATATTATTTCCGGGTGTTCTCGTCTAGCTAATGGAGAGTACTTGCATAGACACAACCTTGTAGCCAGGATAATTCATCAACAACTTGCTCTGAAATACAACCTTGTGGAATCGGAGGTGCCGTACTACAGGTATATGCCCGACCCAGTTCTCGAAAATGGCCATATCACATTGTACTGGGATCGATCCATCATCACTGACAGGACTATTGTTGCCAATAAGCCTGATATAGTGATGGTGGATCGATCAGAGCGGCGTGCAATGATTGTTGACATAACCATCCCGCATGATGAGAACCTCGTGAAAGCCGAGAAAGATAAACAAATCAAGTATCTTGACTTTGGCTCACGAGGTTGTCGACATGTGGGAAGTGGATTCAGCAATCATTGTACCGATAGTCGTGACAGCCAATGGCTTAATAGCCAAGAGCCTCGACCAACACCTCAGGAGGCTCTCGTTAGGCGGCTGGATCAAGGGCTTGATTCAGAAAGCGGTACTGCTGGACACGGCTCGCATTGTCAGGAAGTTCCTCTCTCTGGAGCCCTGACCGCCGGTAGCTTGGACCCTGTTCCCGATACCGGTGGGCTACTATTTTTTATATTTTTAAATGTTTTTGTTTTTTTTTATACAAATATTTAAAAATGTAAATTATATGTAAGAAAGGTAAATAAAAGAAATAATAATAATAATAATATATTTATTTTGCTTAAAACATGGTATAAAAGGTCTTACATACAAAAATGAGATCACTCATGTTTAGCTTAAAAATAAAGCATGCAAAAATGGTTAGCACAAGAAAGTGCAAGCGTTGCGTGTGCATGTTGTCAACGTTAGTGTTCTAAGTAGTCCTTAATACTATAGAAATTATATTCATTCAACCACTTATGCAATTTAAATTTAAATATTCTACAATTTAATTCTTTCAATGTCTTTGGTAACTTATTATACACACGTACACACATAGCTACACAGTTTTTATTATATTTAGTACACCTAGGCAGTTCGTCAAGTACAAGTGTATATTGGTCACGCCGACTTCGCGAAGACACCTCTTCTGCTGTTTTAAATAATTCTTGGTGTTTCTTTACAAACATACACAACTCATAAATATATAATGATGGCAACGGTAGCAAACCAAGCCTCTTAAATATTGGTTTACATGATTCATCGGATGGGATCCCGTATAAGGCGCGTATACACTTTTTTTGTGCGATAAATGCCCTGTTGTGTTCCGTACTATTTCCCCATGTAATAAGTCCATACCTCAAAGAGGACTCAACGTAAGCTCGATAAGACATTACAGCTATTTTTATATTAGTTACACGTTTAATTTTTCTAAGGGCATATACAAATTTATTTATTTTATTGCACGCGTACTGAACCTGCGCCTTCCAGTCTAAATATTCATCTAATACTATACCTAAAAATTTGGTTTGTTCTACGTGTGTTATTTTACGTATATCCATTTTAAAATTAAATTTATTATTATAATATTTGTTAAATTGTATGTATACGGATTTGTCAAGATTTATAGATAAATTATTATTATTCAGCCAATTAATTAGAATGTCAATAGTATTATTTATGTCAGTTTCATGGTCAGTAATTGAATTATATTTTTTGTCAGCAGTTACGATTATAGAAATGTCATCGGCGAAAAGAAAACATTTGTGTTTAGTTATGTCAACTATATCATTTATATAGAGAAGAAATAAGATGGGACCCAATATGCTACCTTGGGGCACACCGCGTTTTACACATTGATATCCAGACGTATGCATTATCATGTCTCTATTTTCGTCCAGTCTAGTAACAGCGACACTCTGTTGTCTGTCAGTTAGGTACGACGAAATCCATTGGTGTGGCAATCCTCTAATCCCAAGAGCTTCTAATTTTTGTAGTAAGTTGGCATGTATAACAAGATCGAATGCCTTCGATAAGTCAAAGAAAAGCCCCGTGACAAACTGATTTTTGTTTAAACTGCTCAGTATTGTTTTTAAGAGTGAGAATGTGGCTAGTGATGTGGATTTACCTTTTTGAAATCCATATTGTTGTTTTCTTATTATGTTAAACTTACTGCAGTAATTTATTAATCTGTGATACATACATTTCTCGTATATTTTTGAGATGATGGGTATTAATGTAATAGGGCGATAATTGTTCACGTCACGTTTATCACCCTTTTTGAACAATGGTTTAACGATGGATAATTTTAGTGCTTTTGGGAATACTCCTTGTGAAAATGATAAGTTGATCAAATATGTCAATACTGTACTTATTTCATTAATACATATCTTAATGATTCTGGTATTAAGTTCGTCATAGCCTTCAGACTTGGTGTTGTTCAACGATATTATCTGTTGCCTCACCTCACTTTCAGACATAGGAGAGAGGAACATCGAGTTAACAATTACGTTTTCATTGAGACAACTATTTATTTGACCCTGTGTAGGGATACAGTTAATGAAATGGTTGTTGAAGGCAGAAGTTATTTCCGCTGGTTTTGTTAGAACAGTATTGTCAACCTGTAAAGATTCAATATTCTGGATTTCCGTATTTTGGATTTCGTTTTTTATGACTGACCAAGTGGCTTTACATTTGTTTTTATGGTTGTGCATAAATTTGATGTTAGCATTCCGTTTAGCATTATATATGCAATTTTGAAGTATTTTAGAATACGTGATGTATTTGTTCTTGTTGATTCTACTTTTATTTTTGTAATATTGATATCGTAACGAGCGTTTAGTTCTAGAACATAGTTTGAGACCCTTAGTTATCCAAGTTTGTTTGAATTTATTGTTTGTATTTACTTTAATTCTTACTTTTGGGAAGCAGAGATTGTAGAACAGGCATATTAAATCATGGAAGCTATTGAATGCCGTATTTGCATCATTATCCATGTATACATCCGTCCAAAATAAGTTTTGCAAACATTCCTTAAATTTAAGTGTGTTATTGATACAGTAATCTCTTTTGTAGATGTAATATATGGTTTCTCTTGATTGAATTCGCAATGGAAAACTTAACATTTGCGCTGTATCGTGGTCAGACAGATGTAGTGGTAGGACGTTAGCAATTGCGTTGTGTATATTACTTAGTATATGATCTATACAGGAAAATTTGCGCGTGGCTTCGTTAATATGAATTTTCAAATTGTGTGTGTGTGCTAGATCTTGAAATTCTTGGGTTATTTTGCCTTTTTTCAGTGTATTTATATTAAAGTCTCCAAATATAGTAGTAAGTATAGAATACCAAGACGTTTGTACATTTGTGTGTGTTGGGAAAAAGTAGTATATAAGCTGTAATATTGTGTAAATAAATCAGATTAGAATTTATTCTGGTCTCATTACCCCTCACTGTGGCCAAGACACCCTTAGCCATCTCTGATCAGTCAGTCCTGTGAGTGCTGGACTGGCAGTGAGTTTACCCTTCACCCTTACCTGGAAATCCTACCTACTATCCGTCTGTTACCTTAGGTCTCTTGGTGCAGACATCCCGCACTTATTTATATATTTATTTATTACGAACTATATGGTAGGTCAGGGCTGTAGGGCTTATAGGACTTAGGGTCATAGGGACTGTAGGGCTTATAGGTCTTAGTTTAGGTTCTGTTACCTTTCCATATAGGCGAATGTACTGCCCCTAATAAGGGTGGTCGTACAGTAGGTAACACAGTTTTAATTATACACTAATGAACTCTTTAGGCCATCCCATAGGCCAGCGGACATCTTTTCCCATAGGCCAGTGGCTGTTTTTCATCATCATCATCATCATCAACCTTTTTATCGTCCCACTGCTGGGCACAGGTCTCCTCCCATACGTTAAAAATCAATTGACTGGAAAACGTACTAAGACTCAATTTGTAGGACAATGTGACTATTTCTTAAAGGAAATATTTGCTAAGCAACAGTGAAAAGTCTACCGGTTAGTAATAAGTTTTTTAGACCTAGTTGTTGGTACATATTGGGATTGGGGGACACTTTAATAGAATCATCATTTTTGTAGGACAATTTTTGTTTTCAATTTGTTATAAAATTGCTTCAAGATTTAATTAATAAAGGAGCTGTTAGTAATAAAATTTCAACATTCACCCATTTAACACTTTTGACGCCTCCATAGTGTATTTGTTCTCGCTATAGCGATTTTTCATAAAGGAAAAAGGTGGGCGTCTCGTCAAAATGAAGCTACTCACAAATATTCAGATTGTTAGTAATCATTATGAAAAACAGGCCCTGGCCCATGGACTATTTGCTTTTACGAAAAAACTGCTACCTGAATTATTTAAATTAGCTATTCATCATCATCTTCATATGACTAGCTGTTTCTCGACTATATTGGGGTTAAAAACCAATATTTTATATAGAGCGACAGCCTATCTAAACCTTTGTAAGCCTGTAGCGATACCTACAAACGCCACATGGAACAACGCGTCGTACTTACGTCACACGAATTCTACATCTCGCAATCAGAGTTTACCGTGCAACTAGCATACATACAACTTCCCAATTTCAAGCATTGGGCAAGTGCCCGTCAGACATAACACCCGTCTGGTCGGAGGATCCTCCCTTTTCTATGGAGGATGAGTGAACTTTACTCCCTGTTCCACGTGCCTCCACACTGGTGACCCCGAGCATGAACTTCTGCGCAGCCTTCGTGCAGCCACTTCAGCGTGACGTCATCATCACCACTTTTGCAAGCTTAAGCGGCGAGTCACCCAGCCAGCCAGCACCCACGGCTTCATCGGGTATCCTGACCACAAGCATAAAGCGACCGCACATATCAGGTCATCACCCTCAGCCTCATCAGCAACCCCGGCACAGCACACTGCACTTTTAGCCGGTCAACAAGCAGAGCTCTCCTGGTCGATGCAGCAGCCAGCCTCAACCCGGCGCTGTACGACATCCGACGCACTGGAGTATTGGAGTATAACGCAGCGACACCACCCCGACACACAGGGGAATCACCGAAAACAGTTCCGATTCACCATGAAATAAGCGGCAACCGGTTCCGACTCACTGGAACCACAGCTGGCCTGGCTAGCATCGCAAGATACAAGACTCAGCCGACTATCGACCTCCGGTCTCTGGAGGGGAGTGATGTAGCGGTACCTACAAACGCCACAAATAAAGAACACGCCATACTGACGTCACACGAATTCTACATCTCGCAATCAGAATTTACCGTGCAACTAGCATACATACAACTTCCCAATTTCAAGCATTGGGCAAGTGCCCGCCAGACATAACACCCGTCTGGTCGGAGGATCCTCCCTTTTCTATGGAGGATGAGTGAACTTTACTCCCTGTTCCTCATGCCTCCACAAGCCCTTGATAAGGCTGGCTAACAGTTTTTTTTTTATCAATTAACTTTGCCCCACACTAGGAATTATTCCTGTATCGTGGGTGCGTTTAACAAACACTTAAACTCGCATACGCAAACAACCAGCACCTGTAGGCCACACAAATATTTGTTTCTTGCGGGAATCGGACCAGCAGTCCATCAATCAGCCACTGCATCAAACGTGTCGTTCGGCATTTAAATAGTTATTACACGTAACGACTGTCAAATATTGGTAACGTCTGAGTAAAGTGTTAATTTGCGTGTAACAACACTGGTGTGTCTATATGTAAATAAAACCCCGTCCGAACCATAAGGATAATAAAGGTTAGGTAAACACATGACCAAACAAAATATGAAATTTTACATAATCATCATAGTAACAATGCTAATAAATTTTGAAATAATCTTTTTTTTTCGCGTATTAATTCCAACTTTCCCAAAATTTGGTATTTTTTTTAATAAGTGACAACATCATTTTTGACGATATTATTATGAGCGCGTGACCGCGTGCCGCGTGCTCTGCCCCCTTTCGCCCGCTCATATATTGCCTACCGAACATGTATTAATTTACCTCCTTTTACGAAATAATATTTTTTTAGGGGGTTTTTTTTAAGTTTCGACCGACTTTGTAAGCATTAGTAGAATCAGTTATCGATACCTAACAATACCTTCACGGATCGGACAGGGTTTTCTTTACATATTGTAGAAGCCGCATAAAATGAAGCTAGGGTGTAATTGCAACCAGACTTGTTAATTGTGAAAATTCAGAGTTTTAACTGACTTTTTTAGCCAACCATTGATTATTTCTCGATCCATTAAAAAAATAAAGGATTGAGAAGTAGATAATAAATGGTTGGCTAATTCGTTTTTATTCGAAAAATTTGATTACAGCATTAATTGGATATACATCTATATACCAATTCCATTCCATTTCATGATGACCCATAAAAATAAAACCCACAACTCAGAAAATAAGCCCTTCACTTTTATTATAACCAGACTTGTTAATTGTAAAAATTCAGAGTTTTAACTGACTTTTTTAGCCAACCATTGATTATTTCTCAATCCATTAAAAAAATAAAGGATTGAGAAGTAGATAATTAAAAGTTGGCTAATTCGTTTTTATTCGAAAATTGGATTAAAGCATTAACTGGATATATATACCAATTCCATTCCATTTCATGACGACCCCTAAAAATTAAACCCACAACTCAGAAAATAAGCCTTTCACTTTTATTATAACCAAACTTGTTAATTGTAAAAATTCAGAGTTTTAACTGAATTTTTTAGCCAACCATTGCTTATTTCTCAATCCATTAAAAAATAAAGGATTGAGAAGTAGATAATCAAAAGTTGGCTAATTCGTTTTTATTCCAGAATTGGATTAAAGCATTAACTGGATATATATACCAATTCCATTCCATTTCATGATGACCCATAAAAATTAAACCCACAACTCAGAAAATAAGTCCTTCACCTTTATTATAACCAGACTTGTTAATTGTAAAAATTCAGAGTTTTAACTGACTTTTTAGCCCACCATTGATTATTTCTCAATCCATTAAAAAAAATAAAGGATTGAGAAGTGGATAATCAAAAGTTGGCTAATTCGTTTTTATTCGAAAATTGGATTAACGCATTAACTGGATATATATACCAATTCCATTCCATTTCATGACGACCCATAAAAATTAAACCCACAACTCAGAAAATAAGCCCTTCACTTTTATTTTAACCAGACTTGTTAATTGTAAAAATTCAGACTTTTAACTGACTTTTTTAGCCAACCATTGATTATTTCTCAATCCATTAAAAAAATAAAGGATTGAGAAGTAGATAATCAAAAGTTGGCTAATTCGTTTTTATTCGAAAATTGGATTAAAGCATTAACTGGATATATATACCAATTCCATTCCATTTCATGACGACCCATAAAAATTAAACCCACAACTCAGAAAATAAGCCTTTCACTTTTATTATAACCAGACTTGTTAATTGTAAAAATTCAGAGTTTTAACTGACTTTTTTAGCCAACCATTGATTATTTCTCAATCCATTAAAAAAATAAAGGATTGAGAAGTAGATAATCAAAAGTTGGCTAATTCGTTTTTATTCGAAAATTGGATTAAAGCATTAACTGGATATATATACCAATTCCATTTAATTTCATGATGACCCATAAAAATTAAACCCACAACTAAGAAAATAAGCCCTTCGGTTTTATCATTGAAATTAAATTTAAAATCTTTTTATTTATTTAAAATAAAATTTCTTCAATTCTCAGAATAGCAGAGAAAAATATCTCTGCTATTCTGAGTACTGAAAAAAAATATTCTGCTGACGTCTATAAGGCGATTCCATGAAAACATTTAGCCAGTGGACAGTGAGAGAGATGATTTGGCTAGAAAGGACCTGCAGTTCAATAGACGCACGACGAGACGAATAGAGATGTAGACGCTGAAGAGTAGATGAAAAAACATTGGATGGATCCAATGTTCTTTGATCTACTTTTTAGCGTCAACATCTCTATTCGTCTACATTTTAAAGGGAACTTACCATGATATTTTATCATTTAATTTCCTCAAATATTAGCAGCAATCTTCAAACACAAGCGACCTCCCATTTGATAGCCGTTTTATCGTAGCCAAGAATGCTTTTTACTAGCCACTTCGTAGCTTCTTGAAGCGATGCAGCTAAATGCTCCGCCATAATTGGCCATCGAAATGATAGCCCAGAAAATGTCAGGCTATAAAAGAAGACATTTCCAGTTATTTTTATTGTCACACAAACACTTTTAGGCGTTAAAGAATGACCTAATTTTAGGAGACGAAATATGAAAGGAGTGTTGAACGATTTGAAAGCAATTTTAACGTTGTATGGGTACCTAAATTTATAAATTGGTATCTGTAATGTAGGTGTACATAATAATGTCTCTATGTAATGTCCATCACAATATCTAATAAGCTACCAGATGCATTACAATATGAAACCAATGATACGACATTTATAAATAAGCTTAGCAAATATTAATTAAATAAATATACTTCAGATTAATTCGTGGTGGCCAACACACAGCCTCTTAAGTATTGAGTGTGCGGGTTCGATTCCAGGTCAGGCAAGTACCAATGTAACTTTTCATGTAAAGTTACATGTACTTTCTAAGTATATCTTGGACACCAATGACTGATTAAAAAAGGTGAAGGAAAACATCTTGAGGAAATCTGGACATTAATCTGAAATCGCCAACCTGCATTGAGCAAGCGCGGTGATTACGCTCCATCCTTCTCTGTATGAGATGAGAAATGTATCCAGCAGTAGGACGATAAAAAGGTTGATGATGTCACTTTACAGAAAAAAAAATGCACCAGCACTGTAAATAAGCCTGGTGAAATTCAACGCTCCGAATACACAGGCCTGTTTTTTTACGCTGAATGGAGCTGGTTTCAATTATCTGTGACTTTTCGAGGTAGTGTACATATGTAACAGTTACCGTCCGCCTGGCGCTTTTGGCCATGGAATTGAAGTCAGGCCTCAATTTTGGCTGAAGAATCGAATCAAAATCACAGGCTGCAGCAAAAAGGCTGGATATCCTAAATATAGTAAGGTGGTAAAAAACATTCCTTATCTAATACAAATCGCTTTTTGGATAAATACATGCAGCTTCTAATATTATACAAAGCACAGGTCCGTTCGTGTGTGGAGTACTGCAGCCACATTTGGGCTGGTGCTGCTAAGTGTCACCTGGCCACTTTGGATTCAATGGAGAGGCGTGCGAAGAGGCTGATTGGTGACCCTGATCTAACTCGAGATGGTCTCCAAAGCCTAGAGCACAGGCGTAGAGTAGCCAGCCTTTCAGTGTTCTATAGGATGCATTTTGGGGAGTGTGCGAGGGAATTGCATGATTTAATTCCCGCATCTCCGTTCCACCATAGGACGACCCGTCGTACGGCTGGTTTCCACCCTTACGTTGTTAACACCACTACGATCCGGACGAAGCGTTTCGCCTCCTCCTTTATACCGCGTAGATCGAGGGACTGGAACAATTTGCCAGCGGCGGTGTTTCCGTCGGACTACAATTTGAATGTCTTCAAGGCTAGAGTGAATAGGCTCTTAATAAACTAGTGCGCTTTACCATCAACGATTGCGTCACTGCTTACCATCAGGCAGGATTGCGGTCAAGCGCTAGTTTATAATATATAAAAAAAAAAGTTAAATAAAGTAGGTGGCTAAAAATCATGCTTGAAAAACAAAGTTACGACATATTTCCAGTTTTAATTAAATTCTGACTGTGCGGTTTTATAGAAATTCAGCAAAAAATACTGAACAAATTACTCTGTAAGTTACTTGTTTGTATAAAGCGTGTACTACCCACTTTTTACCTTTTAATGCTGACATTACTTTTCCTAAATGTCGGTTTAAGTATCCTTATTCAGTGTCACGTCAATTTATTTAAACCTTAACCGCCTTTCAAATTCACAATTTATCATAATTTAATAATTTTCATTAGTAACGATATCTTTTGCCTTGCAATTTTAGTATCCAGATTTTAATTATTTCGCCATGAAACGGCACCAAATGGGCTTTTTCACAATCACTTAGCGGACGACATTGCCCCGAGCGATAATACAGCAAATACAGGGTTATTTGGCTCTCGGAATTACTGGTCAGAAAATATCGAGCACATAATAAAAGACAAGACATTTTCTACTCAATTGAACTATCATCGGTTGTTTTCGTGTATTTTTATTATAAAGTTACTGTTTAGATGGTTGTAAATAAATTTTGAAGTTTCCACGATAAAGAGTCGAGAAACGACCTTTGAAAATGGTGTCATGGAGCCCAGCGTGGGACCTAAAACTCACCGGTGTTACCTGTTAACAAAGCCTGTTAATATATAATTTTAATATAACTTGTTAGTCGCTGTGCTATTTTAAATTGACGTTTCACCTTATAAAAAACTGAAAGAACGTAAACTGGTAAAACATACAGATACGCAATTATGGTTAAGATGATGATGATAAATAAATAAATAAATACATATATACGAACAAATCACACAGATTGAGCTAGCCCCAAAGTAAGTCCGAGACTTATGTTATGGGATACTAACTCAACGATACTATATTTATAATAGATACATATATAGATAAACATCTAAGACCCAGGTTAATCAGGAAAAGATCGTTTTCCATCATGACCTGGCCGGGGCTGGGGGATCGAACCCGGTAGCTATTGAAAATTAAGAATATTATTTATTCTGTTTCACGACACGTAATAAAACAAAATAATCCAAAAGAAACTGATTCCAAATATTAATTTTGACAACCACTTCCTATATTGTTACGTCCAATCGATTCCGCCGATTTAATAGTAATTAATTGCCCCTGTCACTTTGCAAATATGTTGCACGAGTTCTTGTTTAATACTTGAGCTTTTATTACTCCCTTGGGTACTTAGATTTGGAGAACTGTATTCAGAACAAGCTTCGCTGTTGGGAAGATACGTGCAACAGCTAATCTGATTCATTAATTAATATACTGGATGTAGTTCTTGTTTCTCTCTCACTACGTGGTTGTAAAAAGCGAATAAGAAAATAGCTTTTGCTTTTATTTAGTTCTCCTTATAGGGCAAAAGCATTGAGGTGGACTCTGATCTGTTACTAAATATCATTGGACTTGTTTGATAAAAATCTCAACCGTTAAATGAAATACAGTGAAGATCATCACTTCATAATATTCCATATTAATGAAAAACAGGACTGCCATGTTGTAAAGAACTTTTATGCTTTTGCATTTTTAATAATACGATAAATATGAAATTCTGATATGAGTAGATGGGAATGTTTTGAAAGCAGAGTTTATTGGTGTTTACATTTGCTTGCTATATTTTTCACGGCTTTAAATTCTACCACTCAAGTGTTGCTAAAAAAATGAGTAACACAATGATATTAATAGCACCTAATACCTTCCTTGAATGAAAGAATAGGGCTAATTTATTTGACACAAATTTCGAAAATCGTGAAGATGTAAAAGCTACGGTCTATATTAACTTTAGCAGTTTTTTTTTTTTTTTTTTTCAAGAAATACATTGATTTTATTCATCATTGGCATTGCTTAAGGCGTTATGTAGGAAATATACGGGGTTGTATGGGCCAAAAATTACTGGCTGGAAATGTTATATGATAAGTAGGTAGATAATAAGAGGGAAGACTATGAATTCTACCTATTATAAAATATGAAGCAATACTTGTAAGGTATTGAAACCGTGTCATGATAAAGGGATTTCTATGTTAGTGAGAAAGTGAAACAATTAATATAAAAAAATAAACATTCATGTCTTTAAATTTTCTCATGTTTAAAATCCCGGTGCTCTACAGATTTAGATAATTTTAAATGTTTTACGTAAAATCTGTCACTTAGGGGAATTACTTAATATGTATATCACATAGCAAAAATACAGTTAAAAATCGTAAGAGAGTGACTCAATATCCATATTAATATTATAAATGCGGAAGTATCTCTGTCTGTCTTTCTGTCCGGCTTTCACGCCAAAACTTCTGAACTGATTGTAATGAAAATTGGTACACAGATAGTCTAGAGCATGAGAAAGGATATAGGCTATATAACATCCTGCTATGACTAATAGGAGCAGAGCAGTAACAAAAAAAATTGCGAAAACGGGGGCAAACGCGGACGTACATATTGCTCCCATTATTTTAACAGGCGCTTATTTTATATCAACACGCGGACGGAGTCGCGGGCAACAGCTAATTATTTTATAAATAGAAGCAAAGAAAGATTAAGATTTAAGATTGAGTGATGTATTTCATACCAAGATTGCTTTTATTGCTATTGCTTTAAATAGCAATAAAAATTGTATCTCTAATACAGACTGTAGATTCACAAACAGTTTGATAGCAATTCACTGTATTCAAGCATTTGAAGACAAGCGGTCACCATGATCGAAAAATTTAAATCATTTTATAACAAAGACCAAACCGATTTTTCTAGAGGATATGTTGATCCTTTTGAGTTTCATAAGACATTCTATAAAGTGTTAGTAGCTTTTAAAGTTGCAGATCTCGAAAACGATAACCCGCCATCGTAAGTTCTTGAATACTTCTATACCTTTCCTTTTTTCACGACGGCGCATGCCTACATCTTCATACATCTTAATTAGTCGTTATATTAGAGGGGGGTTAAGCTTGCATAATCTAATAACAAGCGTTTCGCCTCCTCTTTGATGCCGCGTACATCAAGGGACTGGAACGATTTGCCGGCGGCGGTGTTTCCGTCACACTACAATTTGAGTGTCTTCAAGGCTAGAGTGAATAGGCTCTTAATAAACTAGCGCGCTTTACCATCAACGATTGCATCACTGCTTACCATCAGGCAGTCAAGCGCTGGTTTATAAATTTATTAAAAAAAACCATCTCTGTTCTATCGGACGACCCGTCATCCGGCGAGTTTTCACCCTTACGTTGTTGACACCACAGCGATACGAACGCGTTTCACTTTCACCTCGTCGTTTATACCGCGTACATCGAGGGACTGGAACAATTTCCCAGCGGCGGTGTTTCCGTCGGACTACAATTTGCAAAACTGTTATTTTTATTTTTAAATTGTAAAATTTATTTAAATTCAAAAAGGCGGTGATATGTATACGTATATTGACATTTAAAACGGCCGACCGCCGACTACCCAAGATACGAGCATGTCTCAGTTTGGCAGTCGTTGTCTCAAATTTATTTGCTGTACATTTTACCTTACCTAAATATATGTAACTCTCTCTTGTAACATTTTGTACTTTCGAAAATAAAAATTATTACTATTATTATTTAAGTGTCTTCAAGGCTAGAGTGAATAGGCTCTTAATAAACTAACGCGTTTTACCATCAAACGGTCAAGCAATAGTTTATATTTTACTCGCGACTCGCCCTTGCTTTGCACGGGTGCAATGCTGGTACACGCAAATAAACTACAGAAAAACTGTGAACGTTGTTGATACGCCGCTCCCGCTGTCCCGGTCGGCCGTTACGTCCCGCAATTTTGAAATCTGTAATCTCTTTAAAAATATTCATTTAAATCATATGCTGTAAAGGGCCATATAGATCTATATTAAACCAACAATGTTTTTAAGGTATTTAATTGGAAAAAGATCAATGCTATAATGGTTAAAATCGCTTCGTAAATTAACCATTATTAATTTGTCGTAAAAAATAAATGACAATATTTTTTGTTGTGGGATATCCATAAGAGATAGATATATACCATCGCGTATTCTGTAGACCTTTTCAATGAGTACCTACATATAGTTAATATATATACCTAAATACAATATGTAAAGAAAACCCTGTCCGACCCATAAGGATAATAAAGCTTAGGTAAACACTTGACCAAATATAATATAAAATTTTACATAATCATCACAGTAACAATAATAATGAATTTTGAAATAATCTTTTTTTCCCGGGTATTAATTCCAATTTCCCCGAAATTTGGTAATTTTTAAAAAACTGACAACACCATTTGTGACGGAGCGAATAGCGATGCGACCACGTGCCGCATGCCCCGCCCCCCTTCACCCGCGCATACATGCGCGGGTGAAGGGGTGCGGGGCTATCGGGTTGCCTAGCGCACATGCATTAAGTTACCTCGCTTTTTCGAAGTAATATTTATTTTTTTTGGGGGATTTTTTTTTAAGTTTAGCCCGGCTTTGTAGGCATTATTAGAATCAGTTAACGATACCTAACAATACCTTCACGGATCGGACAGGGTTTTCTTTACATATTGTATAGTTATACATACTTAATACATTATTTTGATGAATCTCGTAGGGTTCATCCTGCGTTTCATTGTAAACGCGGAAAATGTACATAATTATTTACCACATCACATTAGAGAACTCAAAAATAATAATATTTCTCCACTATAATACATATAAATCTTTCCTTTTGATCACTCTATCTATGAAAAAACCGCATTAAAATCCGTTGCGTAGTTTTAAACATTAAATGATACATAGAGACATAGGAAAAGAGAAAGCGACTTTGTTTTACACTATGTACCTAGTGATAAAAATAATTGAACTTAAATTTATTTTAATTTGGGAACAAAGAACTTATATCGCCTTCGGGTTGTGGAGGTCAGACGGCAGTCGCTTCACGGAAAATATCGAAGTTTAGCCAAAATCAGCAGTTGGACTGGCCGACCCCAGACTCCAAAAGCTGAACAATGCTTCGGATGTGACTGGGATTAACGCTGAAATGATGATGATAATGAGTTTGGGAACAAGGAAATCAGCGCCACAGTTTTATTGGACTACTATACAATCGGCATCCCTCATTCCTAACCATTGTAACAGGCTAGTTTTGCTTGCTATCATAAAATATGCTCAAATGTCGCAGACGTCACGCCGTGGTACAAAAAATACTAAGGCGTGACGTAATTAGACCCACTTCTTAACAAAAAAAAATACGGTTGTTAATTTTTTTTTATTAAGTAGGTATCTATAAGACGGACTAATATATTATATATATATTTTTTGTTTGTTTTTCATACCTTGGATACATCCCTATTCCAGGTACCTTAATCAGAATGCTGTCCTCTTCATTTTTGGGCTCATAGCTGCATTAATGATGTTTACATCCTTCTGTCATGGACTGGAGACATTAGATATACCGCTGATAACGGAGGCTGGAACATATACTTTAGTACTAAGCTATAAGTTGCTAATACTCTCCTGCACAAGGAAGAATATACCGCAGTTTCACAACTTGTTGCGAGCTTTAAAAGAAGATTTTCATTATATTTGTACGGTAGGAGAAAAATACCGGTTAGTATTTATATTTTTTTTAGTTTCCCTACAGTTTTATCATTGTTTTCCTTAGATATAAATGAACGAAATTTTCCACTTGCTGCATTTACACCAGCTATTTTTTGTTTTAATTATTTGTGAGTAGGTAATCAATTTTGTTTGTCCATGTTTCAGCGGACGGTACATTGAGAATCAACTGATAACTTGGAAGATCTGCATATTCACGTGTATATTCATTATTGTTATCCCAATCGGAATGAACATATTTCCTATTCTTTCGCTTTTTTACTTTCTGGCTACCAATGAGACTGATTCAGGAGCGAACAGACCTCTTTTGTTTCCCTTTTGGATGCCTAACGTTGACTTTAGTAAATCACCCGTCTATGAGGTGGCTTTCGGGTTTGCTAATATAAATGTCCTAACTTATGGCTATAATTATATCTGTAAGTTTGGTTCTTTTTATAACAGGTTTTATTCCTCTTGATTATTCTGTTTTCCTTCTCATATTTGTTAATGTCAATTTCAGTTATGATTCAAACACAAATTGTATGGATCAGACAAATAATTTCAAAAGTCGATATTATAATATGGAGTCTCCAAGATCTTCTAGTGGACGTACATCCAACTACCAATAAAGAGGAAAGTGAATATTTTTCTAATTTGATTGAGACTCGAATGAGAGACATTGTGATTCGCCATCAATCTATGTACAGGTAGGCCGTAGGGGAGACCGAGAAGGTTATAATAACTTTCTAATAAACACATAACTATTCTATCTTTTATACAATTTCCATAAAAAAACAGTACAGCTTATTATCTATACTTATAATACTTATACTTATCTATACTAATATATAAAGCTGAAGAGTTTGTTTGTTTGAACGCGCTAATCTCAGGAACTACTGGTCCGATTTGTTTTTTTTTTTTTTTTGCGTTGGATAGCCTATTAATCCAGAAAGGCTTTAGGCATAACATCATGCTGCGACCAATGGGAGTGAGGTAACTCCACGCGAACGAAGTCGCTGGCGGCCGCTAGTTGACAATATAAAGACGCCAGATGGAATGAACCTAATGCCTTGGAAGTTGGGTAGACCTTTGTTGTGGTGGCCTGTGTTGCAGGAGCAGAATACCTCACACGGATAATAACCTTATTGGGAGCTATATGTTTGAGCCGTTTGTGGTCGAAACACTTGGCCTTGGGCTCCGAGTGTTCACCGAATTTTTCGGGACCCCGCCAAGTGGTAAGCTGATTCTTCACGTGACCAGAGGGCTGGTTTATGTATTTTCAGCCCAAAGAATTAGCATTACCATCCGGCATCCAACGTGGTAATCAAATCATGCCCATGTTTTATTGACTCCTATAAAGATTGGAGACTATGTTCTCGAAGTTGTTGACAGCTACGTATACCTGGGACAAACTATCCAGTTAGGAAGGTCCAACTTTTCGGGAAAGAGGTCAATCGTCACATGCGACTCGGCTGGGCTGTTTTCGGGAAGCTGCGAAGAATCTTTCGTCCGAAATACCGCAGTGTCTCAAGACAAAAGTCTGCGACCAGTGTGCGTTGCCAGTGATGACTTATGGAATTGAGACGTGGTCGCTAACAATGGGCCTGATAAGAAGGCTCGAGGTCACCCAAAGGGCAATGGAGAAGGCTATGCTTGGGGTTTCACTGCGTGAAGGAATCAGGAATGAAGAGATCCGCCGAAGAACGAAAGTAACCGACATAGCCCGAAGAATTGCAACAAAGATAGGATACCTATTGTATGTCTTAGTAATGACAATAGTGATTTTCTTTTTTTTTAAATAATTATAAACTAGCGCTTGACTGCAATCCCGCCTAATGGTAAGCAGTGATGCAATCGTTGATTGTAAAGCACGCTAGTTTATTAAGGGCCTATTCACTCAAAAAACTGAGTCAATAGGAAGGAAGACGGCAGTTGAGCGAAGTGATACAATGTTAAACCCAACAACACGACCAACCATGCTGCGTCAGAGGGAGATCGATCTGGAGACCCCCCACGATCAAACTCCCGAAACAACAACATTTGGCGCATCGTACCCGGCACACATCGCAACACAACTGCTCAGATATAAAGAGAATTAATCAAATTTAAATAAATAAATAATTTTAGCAGCAGCGTAGGGAGGCCCCCAACAAGGTGGACCGATGACCTGGAGAAGGTCGCGGGAAGCCGATGAATGAGGGCAGCACAAGAGCGGTCAGCGTGGAAAGCCTTGGGGCCTATGTCCAGCAGTGGACATCTATAGGCTGAAGAAGAAGAAGGATAATAATTTTAAAGCTACATATAACAAAAATCTTTAACTTTAATAGCCGATATTACAAAAATCATACTATACAATATGTAAAGAAAACCCTGTCCGACCCATAAGGATAATAAAGGTTAGGTAAACACTTGAAGAAATATAATATAAAATTTTACATAATCATCATAGTAACAATACTAATGAATTTTGAAATAATCCTTTTTTCCCGGGAATTAATTCCAATTTCCCCGAAATTTGGTAATTTTTAAAAAAAGTGACAACATCGGTATTATTATGAGCGAATAGCGACGCGACCACGTCACACGTGCCGCGTGCCCTGCCCCCCGCCGCCCGCGGAAGGGGATTGCCTACCGCACATGTATTAAGTTACCTCTTTTTGCGAAAAAATATTTATTTTTTTAGAGGGATTTTTTTTTTAAGTTTAGTCTGTCTTTGTGGGCATTAGTAGAATCAGTTATCGATACCTAACAATACCTTCACGGATCGGACAGGGTTTTCTTTACATATTGTTTATTGACACTGAACGGTAAAAAAGTTGCTGGATTTGTACAATATTTATTTTATTTTCTATGTTTTAGGCTCATGGATGATTATGCGATTGTTTACAGCAAACTGTTGTTGTTTGAACAAACAATGTGTGGACCTGTGGTGTGTTTGACTGCTTACTGTGTTGCAGAGGTATTTTATTTAATTATATTGTGAATTATCGGCAAACGTAGCGTAGGACGCCCTTGGGCGAGATGGAGCGACGATAACAAAAAGGAGGCTGGTAGTGGCTGGCAGAGAATTGCCCAGGATCGAGCTTGTTGGCCATGTCCAGCAGTGGACGAGTGATGATTGTGAATTATCAATACTTTGACTAGACTAAGTATACAGGGTTTTAGAGAAATATTTTTTTTGCAGAAATTAGACCAAGGCGAATTCCAAGCTATACTTGCACTGCTTTGTATTGCTACCTTTGTGGTTCATTTCGTACCAAGTTTTATGTGCACCGGTCTTTCTATAAAGGTACGTATTAAAACAACTAAACTTGATACGTATGGAGGACGGGTATGAGCAGTTGTGTTGCGATGTGTGCCGAGTACGATGCACTAAATATTGCTGTGTCGGGAGTTTGGTCGTGGAGGGTCTCCAGAACAATCTCCCTCTGGCACAGCATCTTTGGTCGTGCTGTTGGGTTAAGCATTGCAGCACCTCGCTCAAGTGCCATCTTCCTTCCTATTCACTCAGTTTTTTTAAGTGTAGAAGCTCTTAACAAAATAGCGCGCTTTACCATTTACAACTAACCTCAAAATACATTTTCAGGTAAAATCTGTGTGTGATGCGTGTTGGAGCATACCTTTCTGGAATGCAGGCCCCGTTATACGACCTTACATGGTCCTTATAATGCAACGCTCGTTACGACCTTTGCCAATTCAGGCACCTGGTTTTAAAGAAGTTTCTCTTGAAACATTCTCACAAGTTGAAGAAAAACAGCACGTCTATAAAATGCCAATAGATACTTAAATTATTATTATTATTATTTTCAGACTATGTCATCTGCTTATTCGCTCTTCAATATGCTGCGGCAAACAAATCTTTGAAAGGAATATTTAAATGTTAAAAACATAATTTTCTGCGTCTAGCATTGCACTGTTTCTCTTTTATTACCTTGAGTCTAAATTTGTATTTCGAACTATAATGAGGATAAGTCAAGTTCTTAATTCAAAAGTGACAGGTTAGTACCCACCTAAGGTGTCTTTTTTAAATAAAGAATTGCATTTCTATAACGTTTGTTGCATAATTCAAATAACCATTTAGATTGTTTAAAACTGATCTAAAAGAAATTCATGTTTTTTATTATGGGAGTTTACAAAATAGTTTAAAACAAAATAGTTGTATATGTTAATGTTTTACGCAAAATAAAGGATAATATAAATAAAACCAGTGTTTGTTTTATTATCAGTATTTTCTAAGATCGGATATACCGGCGAACAACCTGCATCTGGGAACCGATATTAGAAGCGGATAGCGTGTTTGTGGAGAGGTTCGGAAATAAAATGACACGACGAATGATGAATAAATACTGTCGTTTATTAGATGATTACAAGTTTTTATATACTCCCCCTCACAAGATCACCCGAACAAAGTATTACGAGAGCAAAGCGTTTAGGTCTAGTTTAGGTCACAAAGCAACAAAATAGTTGTATATATGTTTATGTTTTACGCAAAATAAAGGATTATATAAATAAAACCAGTGTTTGTTTTATTATCAGTATTTTCTAAGATCGTATATACCGGCGAACAACCTGCATCTGGGAACCGATACTAAAAACGATAGAAGCGGATGGCGTGTTTGTGGAGAGGTTCAGAAATAAAATGACACGACGAATAATGAATAAATACTGTCGTTTATTAGACGATTACAAGTTTTTATATACTCTCCCTCACAAGATCACCCGAACAAAGTATTACGAGAGCAAAGCGCTGTTAAGCTCAAGCACTACGCACAATCGACACTCCTCTAGCATATCGGTTATGCCTGAAACAAATTTCAAATACTGGATGAATATATAAGTTGTGAAAGACTTTTGAACAAATATTTCAATACATGCCTATGTAATTATGTACGATGAGCAACCTCCTTGGTTGCTCATGTATGCTGACGCTATCGGGCTGGCGGACGCGGACAGGGATCGGTTGGTGTGGCGTGTGAATTTGTGGAAGTACGGAATACGCTCGTACGGTGGAAGTACGCTCAAGGACGGAGGTCTGAAACTCAATGTAGCGAAGACCGTGTATATGGCTAGTAACACGACACACCCCATGTCTGTGCGCATAGGCAGAGACATGGTTGAGTGTACGGACCAGTTTAAATACTTGGGGTCTGTACTCCACGCGTCCGGCGATATTGATTGCAATGTCAGGACACGTATTTCCGCAGCTTGGGCAAAATGGCGTGAGGTAACAGGTGTCATTTGTGACCCCAAAATGCCGGTTAAGCTTAAGGGGCAGGTCTATAAGACCATCATTAGACCTGTTCTCCTGTATGGCAGTGAGGCGTGTCCTGTGCTTGAGCGACACAAGCAGGAACAGCGTGTCACGGAGATGAATATGCAGTGAATGTGTGGAGTTACGTGGAAAGACCGCATTAGGAACTCCCGTGGCAGTCTCTGTGTCCGTGACATAGCAGACAAACTGCAGAAGGGTCGCCTACGCTGGTATGGTCATGTCTTACGAAAACCGGCACGTTACGTGGGTAACAAATATCTTGCCATGGCGCCTTCGCCGGGCTGGAACAAGTGGGGTAGACCAAAGAAGTGCTGGCTTGACGTTGTAAGAGATGACATGCGTGCCAACAATCTCACACTACAGGATGCCAAAGATCGCGCGAACGGGAGGTGATTGAGCACGAAAGCGGACCCCGTCTCCAACGCGAAAGCCGCGGATGCAATCGATGAGATGATGATGATGACCTATATAATTGTGCCTGAAAAGACGTCAATACAAGTACATGCATGATATATGTTTTGACAAATCTTTCATTTAAAAGAAAGGTAACCACAAGAACAACATACCATTCATCATACTTCAAAATCAGCAGAAAGGGAAGGGGAGATTACTTTTAATACAAAGTGTTTTATAAGGTTTCTTTTTTTTAGGGCTTGTTTTATAACGCCGCTTAAGCAGCTGATATTGATAGTACGTCTCTATTATTGTTGAAATGTTTTGAATTCATGACTCTGGGAAATGTAGCGTAGCGGACCCTAGACTTCAAAGCTGAATAAAGCTTCGGATGCGACTGGGATTAACGCTGATGATGACGCCAACTGTAGGTACTGTTACGAGCTAAAAATAATGTTGGGACCACCCGAACTAGGTTCATTTAAACCTGTGTTTCAAACTATCATCGATAAGGATATTTGATAGCTATAATTTTATAAGAATAAACAAAAGTATTTAAGAGGAAGCACAAACTGTCCCAAAAAAGAAGCTAATCATTTTATTTTATTACCTCTAGCATTTTTTCCGTATCTGTAAAACTGAGGGTCTGTAGATATTCAGTTAGCATTACACAACATTTATTTAAGCTTTCACTATCTTTAGCAGTTTGGCAGCCTCCGTGACGTAGTGGTAGCGAACGCGGCCGCTGCGTAAGGAGGCGCGGGTTCAATCCCCACGCAGTTCAAATATTTATATGCATGATTATGAATATTTGCTCTGGTCTGATCGTGCCTCGGAAAGCACGTTAAGCCGTTGGTCCCGGTTGCCATACGAACATCTAGTCGTTACGGGTTGTTGGAGCCCTCAAAAGTCCAACAATTGGTCTAACTGCATTGCTATGATATTGCCTTCGGGTTGTGGAGGTCAGACGGTAGTCGCTTTACGGAAAATATCGAAGTTTAGCCAAAATCAGCAGTTAGACTGGTAAAGCGGACCCCAGACTCCAAAGCTGAGAAGGCTTCGGATGCGACTGGGATTAGCACTGAGATGATGATCAGTACCTTTAGCAGTTTAATAGGTAAATAAAATCTCTTAGTAAAAGCATGTTTCGTCCGAGAGTTAGTGCAAACTAAATCCTTTCTCCTCTTGCCAGAAGGTACAGAGCTAAAACCAATATCAGCGTGCTGGAGTAGTGCTATATTCAAAATAAATATCTGGCGTACTGTTAGCATTTGCATTCACTGTAAAGCTGGTGGGTGGGAAATCTGATAGGATGAAAGCTAGCGACCTTCAGGATTGCTCCTTAGGCACGTTCCAAGGGCAAAAGTATAGTTTTATGGGCACCAGCCCAGGAGCTAATATAATAGGTAAGAATGTTCTGACACAATGCCATATACACCTGCCGAATCAAAGTGAAGTCTAGCAGATAATAAGTCAACATGTCTACGGAAGTTTATTATTTATGTTGCGCGGTCTTCTGACTTTACGGTAACGTCTATACGTGACCTCATGACGCCACACTGTGCGGTTGCTGAAGTCTCATCAGCTTCTTTTAAAGTATTCATTGTAAGCTGTTACTTTCAATATTCAGATCCTGTTACTCCTCATATACATAATCTCCGTCATGTCTTGCGGTCACTCGCGGGCTGCAAAGTTATGGTTGGCGCAGATGTCAACGCGTCATCTTCTCTGTGGTATGGCAAGGTTCGGGCTACCGATACTGAACGACGCTGCGCTGTTGAGGATTTCATTGCTGAGATGAACCTATCGACTCATAATACCCCTGATGCATAACCTACTTTTTGCAGCTAAATGGGCGAATCTTCTATTGACGTCACACTTTCTAGTGCCGACGTATGTTTGGATAGGCGGCGTGTCCTACCGGACGCGTCTTGTAGTGATCATCGCCTGATCGTGTACGAATTTGTTCCTGGTTATATTCAGGGTCCGTCTCATATCCCTGGTAATTTCAGATATCTAATAGATGTAAAGGCGCGAACTAAGAATTTTTTGGCTCACTTTTTGCGTGTCACGCCAAAGAATTCACTCGGGACGGGCTGTCAGCCGAAGAAAGTGCTGACATTATGTCAGAAACCTTTACCTACTGTGCTGACATCGCCATTGGTCGTGGATCTATGACCAATATTCCTAGATGTGACTGGTGGAGTGATTATTTAGTTGAACAGCGTAAAAGATATCGCAGAGCGCGTAGACCGTTAAATAAACTCAAGAGCCGAAAGATTACTGGAGATCTTCTTACGTTCGCTTTAAATGCTTTCATTGTTGCCAAGTCACGCTACAAAGCATCGATGGAAAAATCTAAGGGTAACTTGTTGGGGAAAATCGTTGATAAACTTGACAGGGAGGGTCCGTGGTCTCCCTTATATCACGAATTTAAAGCTAACAGATCGGTCGACCTTGCATACGTTCAAAACATTAAAGTCAATGATAAGCATACCACGGGCATAGAGGAAACACAGAGGTACTGATTAATACACTTATCCCTGATGATTCACCGGCTAACGATATCGACTACCACCAACAGATTCGAGCTTGGGCTCCTGTTCCACCTGAATCACCAATGTCAGACGTACCATCTAATGACGAATTTATAAATATTGTTAGAAAACTACCGGTCAACAAATCATCACGGGAAGAAAAAAGTAAGAAAACTAAAACCCAACTACGACATAAAAAATGACGCTGAAAAAGTATAAAATAAGATTTTCAGAATACTGAACTGAACAAAGTTGCTAATGTATTTGCAAGTAAATGGACATAGTTAAGATGCCTTCGTTATAAATTGACAATAATATCATATAATACCATTCTGAAGTATGCAATATTCACTATGTAGAGATAAACTTTCATATTTGGAAAGGCGTAGTCACACGTTACATATACCTACCTACCGTAGCACCTTGACAACGTGTGACTACGCCTTTCCAAACATGAAAATTTATCTCTACATAGTGAATATTGCATACTTCAGAATGGTATTATATGATATTATTGTCAATTTATAACGAAGGCATCTTAACTATGTCCATTTACTTGCAAATACATTAGCAACTTTGTTCAGTTCAGTATTCTGAAAATCTTGTTTTATACTTTTTCAGCGTCATTTTTTTTGTCGTAGTTGGGTTTTAGTTTTCTTACTTTTTATTATTTGTACTATTTTGGTGTTAAAGTGTATTTGTGGCGCATAATATTAACAAAAGTTAAATTGATGAACTAAAAACTAGGTATTTGACATATTACAACTACACGCACATATAACAACATAAGCCCTAAGGCATATAGTGCAGAGGACATTTTTATGGGAGTTTTAGCCAGTTATCAAACTGTTTCCGCCTTCACCGCGTGGAGTTTATGTCGTTTTCATTAGTGCATTACATATTCTATTAATGTTCACACTGCTTTACATTGCATAAAGCGATTCACAGTTCCGCTTTACTCTTATCGCTCATATTTACCATCATTAAAGCTTTCTTGTAATTATATAATTACAAGAATGCTTTAATAATGGTAAATATGTACATACAAGCATAAAGTATTCGTGAAGCTCTTTCACGAGATACCAAACACGGAATATTTATTTTAATTTTATATTAACATAGAACTTTGTGTCCGCTAGAGGGCGCAATACTAAATTTGGTGACAAGCTTTATAACTCATAACTAACAGAATATCAAGGCCCTTCTAATGGTACTGCAGTGGTCTTATTCTGATAAGTAGTAAAGAAGCTATGAACGAAAAGATGTGAATTATATGCAACCAGCACATGAATACAGGTAAAGTCACAAAAAAATACTAGCAATATATATATATTCAAAATGTAAAAGTAAAGCGCTTTCAAATGATACCAAACACGGCATATTTATCTTAACTTTATTTTTTTACTCTGTATGTTTTGTCCGCTAGAGGGCGCCACATCACATTAGATTTTGTGAAACTCCATATAGCCTATAACCAGCGGACAATTAATACGCTTCTAATGATAGGTCATTTGTCGAATTCTGATAAGTAGTTTAGAAGTTACGAGGGAACAGATGAACATACATACATACATACATACATACATAGCCTGTCAAAATCATAACCCTCCTTTTGCTTTGCCGTAGTCGGGTAATAAAATATTTAATAGGATGATTAAAGAAGCGTGTAAAACAGCGGGTGATGCCATCTTAACTGTATATAACCGATGCATTGCTGAAGGCGTTTTTCCTCGTAAATGGCGACGTGGTTTCATACGAATAATACCAAAGTGTGGTGATAAACCACCGGATGATCCGAAGTCATATCGGCCTATCACACTTCTACCATCTTTGGGGAAACTTCTTGAGCGCCTCATCGTTCCACGTTTACTACCGAATGGTCCAAAATTTCATAGCAATCAATATGGCTTCACCATCGGTTAATCAACAGTCGACGCGGCGCTTTCTGTCAGAAGAACCGGCAGCCAATCGGAACACAAGTACGTGATTGGTATCTTTTTGGATATTTCTGGGGCTTTTGATAACGCTTGGTGGCCTATGCTGTTGTTAAAATTAAAAACCCACGGTTGCTATAGAAACATATATAATCTCGTTTACTCGTACTTTATAAACGGTTCCGCGGTACTTAAGCTCGGTCATTTTTCTAGTACTAAAGCACTAACCATGGGATGTCCTCAGGGTTCAGTGGTCGGTCCTTATTTATAGAACTTGGGTTTTGATGATTTGTTTTGATGATTTCCTCGCGATCCCGCTTCCTTGCGGCTGTTCACTTACTGGTTACACGGACGATAGCCTACTGCTCATTCAGTCAAGTACCCGAGCTGGACTTGAGAACTTGACCAATACTTGCCTAAATCTAATATCTCAGTGGGGTGATCGTAACCGCCTAGCGATTGCGCCGCATAAAACCTATCAACTTCTACTAAAAGGTAATTTTAAATCATTCCCTACTATTAAATTTAATAACGTTCCCGTTAAAAAACAGCAATCCGTATGCTACTTTGGTATGGTCTTAGAAAGGAATTTTTCATTTATCGAACATATAAAAATAGTTGGCGAAAAAGCTAAAAGGAACTTTTATGCCCTAACTAGAATATCCTACTTAGGATGTATGTGCTACGGTGCACCTGTTTGGGCCGATAGGGCCAGCATAGGGGCGGCGCGCCGTAAACTGCTTCAAAGCCAACGTTTGGCATTGATATTTTTATGCAAGGCGTATAGAACAGTCAGTACTGAAGCCTTACCCGTTCTGGCAGGTGTACTTCCAGTCGATCTTGAAGTAGAGCGACGTGCTTCAATGTACTACTCCGCGAGGGGGAGGCCATGGACACTGACTTTGTTACACAACGCGACCTCAATAGAATTTCTAGATTATTTAAACCTCAGACTGATGTCTGGGAGGACCTCTTATCTGAATGGCAAAGTAGGTGGGATAATACCATCAAGGGCCGGCGGCACCTCCATCTGTTCTTTCCATCCGTTGGCGATCGGCTGGCTAAGATATGACTGGAGATTGACCACTGCGTTGCCCAATTTCTCACAGGTCATGGCAACTTTAAAAGTAAACTGTATTCTTTTAAACTTATTCCTTCGCCTTTGTGTCAATGTTCTACACCGAACTGTGAATTTGAACAGTCGGCAAATCACATCTTGTGGGAGTGTGTTCTTTGGCAGAATGAACGCAATATTATGTTGGATAGTGTACAAGTTACATCCGGAGTTGTTTATTATATGGACCTTGTAGAAACTAGAACTAATTTCCATGCGTTCAGGCGCTTTTGCCATACCTATTATTGGAATCAATTGTAACAGCTCATACCCACTTAGGACCCATTAACTTAATCAAATGTTATTCAGTGGTGCTTGGCAATCTGGGCTTCTCCCAGTTGCAATAATGTCCCTTTGTGCCGATTGGCCTAGTTCTGTTCTGTCTCCTGCTTGTTATGGAGGGAAGTGGAAAAAATATCATTTTTCTTACTCCTCCGCTATTCTTTTCTGATTAATTTCGTTGCGGGACCCAAGATAGTTGAACCGTTTCTCCGGGATTCGTCGAGCTTCATTGCTCGGCATTTTTCTGGCGGTCTCCACTGTTGATTCTGGCTTTCAGGAGTTGCAGTGGGTTGGGAACAGTGTGGCGGGTTATGTCCCAAAAAAAAAGATCACTAAGATAGTCAGAAAATAATTTTGATTGTGTTCCTCTTATTCCAATTTTTTCCAGTTTGTGCAATAATATGGAAGAAGAAATGGTGAAAATGTTTTGGCAAGGTCTAAGAAGATCTTAATTGTGAACATGCTGTTATCTAGATTAGAACAAATGAGATTTGTCAATTTATGAACTGCTTGGTTTGTCGGTCTTTTTGGCCTATACCCAAATTGTTGCTCAGAGAGTAAACTGTTTTTTTTCTTCAAGATAATTAATGGATCTAGTGTTTATGATTTTTTTCCGAAATCTTTGAAAAGTCTAATAATACTGCAATGGGTCTATAATTAGTGACACCGTTTTTAACCCCAGCTTTAAAAAGTGGGCTTACGACAGCTTTTTTAAGGAGATTCGGAAATAATCCTTAGGCATAAGTTGAAGAATTGTATTAGTGGCGATGCAATAAGGTATTTGAATCATTTTAGTAAGATATTGGGGGTGTTATGCTATCCAACAAACATTCGTTAGCCCATCTATTAAACATAACACTTCCTGGGCGTCTGCTTCTAATAATACAAAAGAGCCCAGAAAGTTATACGTCATCGGCGAACATTACTTTATTGAATTTCTGGTGAAGGTCTTTTCGGCTAAGTTTTTGCCAACGTTAACAAAGTACTTGTTTACAATATTCGTTGCTTCTGATGGATGCAAGTAGGGGGATAAAGATCAAGCGGAGTGTTTCGTTTTTTTTTTTGTCTGAAAATGTTGCTTTTGATAAATTTCCATATAAGCTCAATTATTCTTTCCTGCTTTCTGGAGTTGTACTCGGTCGTATTTCATTTATAGCTTTTTCAATAGATTATTGCAGAAATTGCTGTAGCGTTTGTAAGTAACTGAAAGTATTTCATTATCGGGTGTTAGTTTTGGTTTCTGAAGAAGTTTGTCTCTATGTAATATACAGCGGACAAGATCCGGCGTTATCCATGGTTTGATGTTACTGTACTTTCTAGGGATTAGTGTACTTGATATGTTATTGCTGATGAGTGTTTGCAGTGTATCAATAAAATACTTTAACGAAACATTCGTAACATTCTATTGAAAAACGGGGTCAAAATTGATGTCACGTATGTCGTTTTCAGAACTTGTCATATTCAATTTTTCAAAGTTACGCATGCAGTTTTTTCTTAGTGAAGATATTTCTAGAGTTAATAATATATCCTGATAATCAGTAAGCGATGAATTAGTAATAAATCTTTAAGATGGTGATTTTGTCTTAATAATGACATAATCCAAGCAGGATCCACTCTGGTAAGTGGGGTGATTATGAGCTGGTAAAAGTCCATAAAATATGCAGACATTCAGGTGCATGGGTTTCAGTTTTTCCGGAAGCTATATTAATATTAATGTCACCTAAGAGCATGGTATTTTATGATAGGATATTTTACTTAATGTAGCACTCAGCGAGTCTAGAAAATTTATCCATGTTTTGAAATAGTGGCTGTAAATAGCTATAACTACTATGTCAGAGTTAATTTTAATTAATAAGCAATTACAGCCTGGAAACAAAGGTCCCTCTACTATTACGTCTAAGATATTTTTGTAAGCAACAAGACCATTAAGTTTGTTTTATATAACGTATAACCGTCCAGTGATGACAAATTGTCGAATAATAACCAACATTCTGTTAGCTACTTAATCAATATATAGATGGCGCTCGTAGGCGCCTCTTAGGCGGTATGTACATAAGTACATAACATTTTGAAAACTTAAATAACTCCCATTTCATTTTCCTAAAGTTATTGAAGATAAACAATATAATTTATTATGATTCTTATGGACACTTAACAAGACAAACTAATTCCAAAGAAACCGATTCCACATATTAATTTTGACAACCGCTTCCTACATTTTTACATCCAAAGTATTAGATTTAATAGTAATTAATTGCCCCTGGCAGTTTGTAAATATGTTGCGCGAGTTCTTGTTAAATACTCGAGCTTTTATTACTCCCTTGGGTACTTATATTTGGAGAACTGTATTTAAAACAAGCTTCGCTGTTGGGAAGATACGTGAACAGCTAATCTGATTCATTAATTGATTAATTGATATACTACATGTAGTTCTTGTTTCTCTTTCTTCGTGATTGTAAAAAGTGAATAAGAAAATAGTCAATGCTTTTGTTTACTATTAACAATAAAAACTGTTCTCCTCATTATGTAAAAGTATCGAGATGGTAATAATTTTTTAGCTAATTACTGATTGCTAGAAACTTGTAGAACTCTGATCTGTTACTAAATATCATTGGATAGTTTAACAAAAATCGCAAACGTAATATGAAATACAGTGAAAAGCTTCACTTCATAATATTCTATGTAAATTAAAAACAGGCCTCACACATTGTAAACTGCTTTTATACTGTTATATTATAAATGCGAAAGTAACTCTGTCTGTCTGTCTGTCTGTTACGCTTTCCCGCTTAAACCTCTCAACCGATTTTGATGAAATTTGACACAGACAATCTTTAGACCCTGAGATAGTACATAGGCTACCTTTTATTCCGTAAAAATTTGATATTCCAGAGGGAAATCTAAAAAGCGTAACCGAACTCCACGCGGGCAAAGCCGCGGGCGGAAAACTAGTAATACGATAAATATGAAACGCTAGTATGAGCAGAAGGGAAAGTTTTGAAAGAAAATTTTATTGGTGTTTATATCTCGTTCATCATCATCATTTCAGCCGAAAGACGTCCACTGCTGGACATAGGGCTCTCCCAAGAATCACCACGACGATTGGCGCTGCATCTCCCGAATCCAGCGGTTACCTGCGACCTTCACCAGGTCGTTGGTCCACCTTGTGGAGGGACTACCCACGCTGCGTCTTCCGGTGAGAGTAACGAACATAGCCCGAAGAATTGCAACACTTAAGTGGCAGTGGGCCGGGCACATTACCCGTGGGACCGATGCCCGATGGGGCCGACAGGTTACATTTCATTGTTTCGTCCTCAATTCAACCACTCAAGTGTTGCTGAGAAAATGGGCAATCCATACTAATATTATAAATGCAAAAGTAACTCTGTCTGTCTGTCTGCTACGCTTTCCCGCTTAAACTTCTCAACCGATTTTGATGATATTTGGCACATACAGTCTTTAGACCCTGAGAAAGAACATAGGCTACCTTTTATTGAAAAAAAATATGATATTCCGGAAGGAAACCTAAAAAGCGCGATATAACCGAATTCCACGAGGGCGAAGCCGTGGGCGGAAGTTAGTACAATGATAATTATAGCACCTAACTCCTTCCAAAGAATTGGGTAAATTAATTTGACACACGACCCTATGACGCAATGTTCACAAATCGTGAAGACGACCCGTCGTACGGCTGGTTTCCCCCCTTACGTTGTTAACACCTCTACGATCCGGACGAAGCGTTTCGCCTCCTCCTTTATACCGCATACATCGAGGGACTGGAATAATTTGCCAGCGGCGGTGTTTCCGTCGGACTACAATTTGAGTGTCTTCAAGGCTAGAGTGAATAGGCTCTTAATAAACTAGTGCGCTTTACCATCAACAATTGCGTCACTGCTTACCATCAGGCAGGATTGCGGTCAAGCGCTAGTAGTAGTAGTAGTATAATATTATAATAGTTATAATAGTAGTAGTATAATATAAAAAAAAAAAATGACGAAGCTGCGGTCAATACTAACCTTACAAGTTTTTTTTTTTTTACAGGCCATAGGAGAAATAGGTTTTATTCATAATTGGCGTTGCTTAAGGCGCTATACAGAAAATATAGGGGGTGGTTTGGGCCAAAAATTACTTATAATATAAAAAAAAAATGACGAAGCTGCGGTCAATACTAACCTTACAAGTTTTTTTTTTTTTACAGGCCATAGGAGAAATAGGTTTTATTCATAATTGGCGTTGCTTAAGGCGCTATACAGAAAATATAGGGGGTGGTTTGGGCCAAAAATTACTGGCTAGAAATGTTATATGATAAGTAGGTAGATGTATAATAAGAGGGAAGACTATAAATTCTACCTATTATAAAATATGAAGCAATACTTGCGAAGTATTGAATCCGTGTCATGATAAACGGATTTCTATGTTATTGAGACATTGAAAAAATTCATATCTAAAACAAAACATTAAGGTCCGTATTACAGGACGTCACTCAAAACTCAAGCTTTACTTAAGTCTCGTTTGAAGCGATTTGATTGGTTGAAACTAGTTTTAAGTAATGCTGAAGCAGAGATCAATGCTTGAGTTTCCTTCTGGAATACGGACATAAGTCTTTCAATTTTCTCCTCTTAAATCCCGGTGCTCTACAGATTTAAATTATTCTAAATGTTTTACGTAAAAACTGTCACTTGGGGGAATCATAAAATATGTGACATAGCAAAAATAGTTAAAAATCTAAAAAGAGTGTTGACTCATTATTATTTTATAAAAAGAAGTAAATTAAGATTAAGTATTAAAGTCCCTAAAAATAAATAAAGAAAAAATAAGATTAAGTATTGTGTGGTGTATTTTGTACCAATCATCAGTCTTCCATTGACAGCGCGATTGAGGCGCGGTTTCGATCCCCGCGTAGTGCAAATATTTGTATGCATGAATATGAATTTTTGCACTGGTCTGGTTGTGCCTCGGAAAGCACGTTAAGCTGTTGGTCCCGGTTGCCATACGAACATCTAATGACAATGGTTACGGGTTGTTGGAGCCTTCAAAAGTCCAACAATTGGTCTAACTGCAATGCTTATATCGAAGTATTGCAGTTAGACCAC
Organism: Sesamia nonagrioides; assembly: GCA_017933935.1. Taxonomy (NCBI): domain Eukaryota; kingdom Metazoa; phylum Arthropoda; class Insecta; order Lepidoptera; family Noctuidae; genus Sesamia; species Sesamia nonagrioides. The sequence goes on from JADWQK010002063.1 coordinate 4,467,356, forward strand.
TAGAGACTTCGGGTTGTGGAGGTCAGACGGCAGTCGCTTTAAATATCCAAATTTAGCCAAAATCAGCAGTTAGACTGGTAAAGCGGACCCCAGACTCCAAAGCTGAAAAAGCATCGGATGCGACTGGGATTAACGCTAAGATGATGATCAGTCTTCCATTGAAATCATTTCCTAAAGCAATAGCCATTAAAATTGTATCTCTAATACAGAATGTAGATTCACAACAGTTTGATAGCAATTCACTGTGTTCAAGATTTTCATGACAAACGGTCACCATGATCAAAAAAATTAAATCATTTTATAACAAAGACCAAACCGATTTCTCTACAGGATATGTTGATCCATTTGAGTTTCATCAGACATTCTATAAAATGTTAGTCGCTTTTAAAGTTGCAGATCTCGAGAACGATAACCCGCCATCGTAAGTTCAAGACTTATCTTTCCTTTTTTGAAGACGGCCCAGTTATGATTACATATTTATACATCTTAATTTTATTAGTCGTCAGATTAAAAAGGGGGTGAATTTTATTGCTGCTATATTATCTACTAGCTTTCCGCCCGCGGCTTCGCCCGCGTGGAGTTCGGTTATATCGCGCTTTTTATATTTCCCTCGAGAATATCAATTTTTTCCGGGGTAAAAGGTAGCCTCGGTCCTTTCTCAGGGTCTTAAGATTGTCTGTGCCAAATTTCATCAAAATCGGTTGAGAGGTTTAAGCGGGAAAGCGTAACAGACAGACAGACAGAGTTACTTTCGCATTTATAATATTAGTATGGATTATTCGCATAATCTCTTTCTCTCTCTCAAATCGAAACACATTTTAAGTTCAGTGCATTTTTGTATCGAATATATAAAATGCTCCTGTCACAGTGTTTGTCCTGGAACTCTTCCAAAACGGTTGAACCGATTTTAATGAAATTTCGTATATACATTCGTTAGGCCCGAGAATAGGTTTTTATCTATTTTTACATGCTTTATATTAGCTTCATTTGTATGTTTGCTTGCTTGTTTGCTTGTATGTTTGTTTGTCAGTCTTTAACTCTTTGGACTACGAGTGAGCGGCTCATTACTGTAAAATGTCTCACCGTTTTTTTTTTTAAGAGAATATCGAACTAAAAAGTTGAAAATAAATATAGTTTAAAAAACTAAAAAAACATGCTTTTAAAAAATATCAAACCGAAAAGTTAAAAATAATTTTTAAAAAAGCGTAAGGCGCTTAATATACAAAAATTATGGCACAAAGCGCCTCACGCTTTTTTTTTTATTATTTTTAACTTTTTAGTTTGATATTTTTTAAAAGCATATTTTTTTAGTTTTTAACTATATTTTTACTAGTACTACTGACCCGGGTGAAATCGCAGGGCGCAGCTAGTTTCATTATAAAAAGAACAGAATATGAATATTTGTTTCGTCTTAAGTCGTCGTGTCAATCGTGTTAGACAGTTCATGACGTAAAATAACGGATTTTTAGTAGCCATGTTGTTTTTAAACATGTGACTCATCATCATCATCATCTCAGCGTATAACCGCTGTCTGTTTATTCCGCTTTCCTACACTTACTCCTCCATTTCGCATGATCTTTGGCATCGTGTAGTGTGAGATTGTTGACACGAATATTAATTTTTTAATTTTCTCGGTGGTAGGCAACAACATTAGCCGCCGGCATAAGTTACCACCCACCAGACAAAGTCTTGCCGCCAAGCGATTCGTCGTGTTCCGGCATGATGTCTGGTGAAGCCGTACGGAGAACGGGTCTGAGCAGTTGTGTTGCGATGTGTGCCGGGTACGATGTGCCTAATGTTGTTGTGTCGGGAGTTTGGTCGTGAAGGCTCTCCAGATCATGCTCTGGCGCAGCATCGTTGGTCGTGTTGTTGGGTTAAACATTGCATCACCTCGCTCAACTGCCGTCTTCCTTCCTATTCACTCAGTTTTTTTGAGTGAATAGGCTTAATAAGCTAGTGTGCTTTACCATCAACGATTGCATCACTGCTTACCATCAGGCGGGATTGCAGTCAAGCACTAGTTTATAACTATTAAAAAAAAAAAAAAAATATCATCTCTTACAACGTCAAGCCAGCACTTCTTTGGTCTACCTCGCTTGTCCCGGCCCGTTTTTAAACATGTGACTACTTGTTATGAATTACCTATCTCAATTTGACAGGACTAAACGAATATCCATCATCTGTCATTTTCTAGTCGAAATAGAAAGAAAAAGGTGAACTAAACTTAAATTTAGTTTAGTTTGGTAACAAGGGAACCGATGCCACAGTTTGATTGGACTGCTTTACACATATGTATGTACATTTTCGGTGAACTTCTTAACCGCAACCAAGTAATTCAAGATAAAAATTATAAATCTGTCAAATAGCCTATTAGAGTTACTAACCAAATACATATGTACAATATGTAAAGAAAACCCTGTCCGATCCGTGAAGGTATTGTTAGGAATCGATAACTGATTATACTAATGCCGACAAAGCCGGACTAAAGTTTAAATAAAAATCCCCATAAAAAAATAAATATTATTTTCCAAAAAGAGGTAACTTAACACATGTGTGGTACTACACCCTTCCGCGGGCGACGAGGGGGCAGGGCACGCGACGCGTGGTCGAATCGCATAAGCGTACCGTCAAAATGGAGTTGTCACTTTTTTAAAAATTACGAAATTTCGTGGAAGTTGCAATTAATTCTCGGGAAAAAAAGGTTATTTTAAAATTCATTAGTACTGTTACTATGATGATTACGTAAAATTTTATATTATATTTGGTCATGTGTTTACCTAACCTTTATTATCCTTATGGGTCGGACAGGGTTTTCTTTACATATTGTATATTATCCTTTTTCTTATATAGTTATAGATACTTTCATATCGCATTTAAACTTGTAATATGTAAAAGCAAGAAATAAATGGCTTATTTATTTATTTATTTTATTATGTACATTTTCAAAATAATCCGAATGAGGCATCCCTCATTCCTTACCATTATAACAGACTAATATTGCAGACTATCATACAATTCGCTAACTGCTGTTGAGTCAAAAAAAATAATACAGAGTGGTGCTGATAATGCAACAATAAATGAAAACACGGACAATGCTGGTTCATCGGAATAATCCTAAACCACAGAAAAAAACCTAGCATCAAAAATAAAACAATGAAAATTTCAAACAAACTAAATCGCATAAAATTGGAAACGCAATAGAGCATCCTTTATTAAAAAATTGGTTCACTGATCTTCGATCGGCGACAGCGCGGTATTGTATCGACTTGTTTCGTCTTGTTGTGTCGCTGGATGTGGTGGTGATCAACCTGTAAGCAATTCCTTATTGACATGTAGGTACATCATGTAGAAAATGAGAAAAAGGAAAAATAATTTCCTGTGACTAAACTAATGGATGTATTTATATATATTTTTATGGGTAGGCTAAGAAAGTGTTGAAGTACACGATGTTTAATTTACTGTCGTATTGTCATCACCACTTTGTATATTGAATTCCAGGTACCTTAACCAGAATGCTACGCTCTTCGTTGTTGGGCTCTTAGCTACATTTTTTTCATTTACGTCCTTTTGTCATGGTCTGGAGACATTAGACATACCGCATTTAACGGAGGCTGGAACTTATACTTTAGTACTAAGCTATATGTTGCTAATGCTCTCCTGTACAAGAAGAAATATACCGCAGTATCACAACTTGTTGCGAGCATTAAAAGAAGATTTTCATTACATTTGTACAGCGGGTGAAAAATACCGGTTACTATTTAGATATTCTTTAGTTTCGCTACAGTTTAATCATTGTTTTCTTTACATAATAAATAAATAAAATTCTTCACTTGTTGTTTTTACACTAGATATTTTTTGTTTTAATTATTTGTACATAGGTAATCAATCTTGCTTGTCCATGTTTCAGAGGGCGGTATTTTGAGAATCAACTGATTACTTGGAAGATCTGTATATTCACGTGTATATTCCTTATTGGTATCCCAATCGGAATGAACATATTTACTTTTCTTTCGCTCTTTTACTTTCTGGCCACCAATAAGACCGATTCAGGAGCGAGCAGACCTCTTTTGTTTCCCTTTTGGATGCCTAACGTTGACTTTAGTAAATCACCCGTCTATGAGGTGGCTTTCGTTTTTGCTAACATAAGTGTCCTGCTTTATGGCTACAATTATATCTGTAAGTTTAGTTATTATTATAAAAGTTTTTGTTTTCCTGTTCATTATAGTATTTTTTTCTCATATTTGTTAATGTTAATTTCAGTTATGATTCAAACACAAATTGTATGGATCAGACAAATAATATCAAAAGTCGATATTATAATATGGAGTCTCCAAGAACTTCTAGTGGACGTACATCCAACTACCAATAAAGAGGAAAGTGAATATTTCTCTAAATTGATTGAGACTCGAATGAGAGACATTGTGATTCGCCATCAATCTATGTACAGGTAGGAGAGACCGAGAGGGTTATAATAATATTTCTAATAAACTCATATCTATTCAATATTTTATACAATTTTCATAATAAAAAAAACAGTATAACTAACTAGTGACGATATAAAGACGCCAGATGGAATGACCATAATGCCTTGGAGGTTGGGTAAGCCTTTGTTATGGGATGCTACCTATGTCGACATTTGTTGTTGAAGGAGCAGAATACCTCACACGGCGCAAATTTAATAACCTTATTATTATATAGATTTAAAGAGAATTAATTAAGTTTAATTTATTTAAAAAGCTAAGTGAAAAAATCAACTTTAAAAGACGAATCTACAAAAATCACATATTTAAAGGACACTGAACGATAAAAAAAAGTTGTCGGATTTGTATATTTAATATTTATTTATTTTCCATGTTTTAGCCTTATGGATAACTATGCGATTGTCTACAACAAATTGTTGTTATTTGAACAAACAATTTGCGGACCCGTGGTGTGTTTGACTGCTTACTGTGTTGCAGAGGTATTTTATTTAATTATATTGTGAATTATTAATACTTTGACTAGACTAAAGAAATAAATTTTCTGCAGAAATTGGACCAAGGCGAATTTCAAGCTATACTTGCACTGCTTTGTGTTTCTACCTTTGTGGTTCATTTCGTACCAAGTTTTATGTGCACCTGTCTTACTATAAAGGTACGTATGAAAAACAATTAAATACAAATCTTTTTACAAGCATGAAAAAATCGACTTAAAAAAAAAACACTACAAAGCGCAATTTAACTGATTTCTAAAAGTAATTGCTACCGACTTTCGTAATTAGTTTATGTTCATTTTATAGTGCCTAGATTTTTTTTAAAAGTCTGTTCATTTGTTTTAGCTTTTTTTTTACTTTTAAGTTGTAAAAAGCAGTCACTGCTTGTAAGATACTTGTATCCAGGTGAATTCGGTCAGACTGGAAGCTAACCCCAACGCAGTTGAGGAAACGCTAAGCAGCAACACAATCAAAACGATACAATTTCTTTTACTTCAATTTTTCCTCGTGAAAAATCCAACTACTGAATCAATTTTGTTAAAAAAATCTATGAAACCAAACTGAAAGTAATCCTTTTACAAAAAAAAAAAAATCATCGAAATCGATGCAATCAGTCAAAAGTTCTGTGGGAACAAACATAAAAAAAAAAAACCGGCCAACTGCGAGTCGGACTCGCACACCGAGGGTTCCGCCGTACAAACGTAGCGGTTTACAATTTATGACGTACTAGCTTTCCGCCAGCGGCTTCGCCCGCGTGCGGTTCGGTTATATCGCGCTGTTTAAATTCCCCTCGGGAACGGTAGCCTACGTTCTTTTTCAGGGTCTAAAGATTGTCTGTGCCAAACCTCATCAAAATCGGTTGAGAGGTTTAGGCGGGAAAGCGTAACAGACAGACAGAGTTACTTTCGCATTTCTAATACTAGCATTGATTTAGAATTTTTCACAGTTTAGAGGCAATTAGATTTAAGAAGTGTTTGATATGAATTTCAACTTTAATATCTCTACGCGTTCATGTGAAAAAGGGTAGGTAGTTATAATTATTAAAAAAATATTTTATGTCATGTAAGCAAAAATAATATTTTAATATTTTATGTAACTTTAAATTTATCATTTTCACAATTTTTCCTTTATCTGTCTGTACTATAATATAACGTTGCTTCGTGCCGAATTTCAAGATTCTGAGTTCACGGGAAGTACCCTGTAGGTTTTGATTCCCTAGCGTGTGACGGAAATTCGTCTAAGGTGTCGGTATAAACTGCTCTATCTATTGATCACTTTAACTTAGAAGTTTTATTTTTTCACTGCTTAAAGGGACAATAGACCTAGGTGTTTGGTATAAATTTCAATTTGATACCGTTATTAGTCCGTGAGAAATAGGGTAGTAAGTTTCATTTTATTAAAATATGTTTATTATATTATATAACTAAAAAAATGTGATTTTCGCAATTTTTCCTATATTTGCATTATATGACAATCCTTCATGCCAAATTTCAAGATTCTGAGTTTACGGGAAGTATCCTGTAGGTTTTGATTCCTTTGCGAGTGTCGAAAATTTGTTGAAAATATCGACATATCGGCTGTATCTTTTGATTGGCTTGGCTTAGTAGTTTGATATTTTCACAGCTTAAAGGGACAATAGACCTAGGTATATGGTATAAATTTTAATTTGATAACTTTATTCGCTCGTGAGAAATAAGGTAGTAAGTTCCATTTTATTAAAATATGTTTATTATATTATATAACTAAAAAAATGTGATTTTCGCAATTTTTCCTAGATTTGCATTATATTACAATCCTTCATGCCAATTTTCAAGATTCTGAGTTTACGGGAAGTATCCTGTAGGTTTTGATTCTTTTGCGAGTGTCGAAATTTTGTTGAAAATATCGACATAATCGGCTGTATCTTTTGATTGGCTTGGCTAAGAAGTTTGACATTTTCACAGCTTAAAGGGACAATAGACCCGAGTATTTCATGTGAATTTCAGCTTGATACGTCCACGCGTTCTTGAGATAAAGGGTCTTGACAGACAGATAGACAGACAGACAGACAGACAGACAGACGGACAACAAAGTGATCCTATAAGGGTTCCGTTTTTTCCTTTTGAGGTACGGAACCCTAAAGATACAGTGGAATACCTCCTCTTTTTTTTTTTTTGATATCATTTAAAAAGTAACTAACCTCACATATATATAACCTTACGTATACATTTTCAGGTAAAATCTGTGTGTGATGCGTGTTGGAGCATACCTTTCTGGAATGCAGGCCCCGTGATACGACCTTACATGGTCCTTATAATGCAACGCTCGTTACGACCTTTGCCACTTCAGGCACCTGGTTTTAAGGATGTTTCTCTTGAAACATTCTCCCAAGTAAGTTAAAGTAAAAAGCAGATCTATAAAATGTTAATAGATACTTATATGAAATGTTTTTTTTTTTTTTTTTCAGAAAATGTCATCTGCTTATTCGCTCTTCAATATGCTGCGGCAAACAAAACTTTGAAAAGAATATTGAAATGTTAAAAACTACAATTCTACACCTAGCATTGCTCTGTTACTCTCTTATTACTAAACGAAATCTAAGTTTAGTTCAGACTTAACCTTTGAGTCAAAATTTGTGTTTCGAACTTTATTGAGGTTAAGTCAAAGTTCTTAATACAAAAGTGACAAGTTAGTATCGAACGAAACTGTAATTTTTATATAAAGAACTGCATTTCTATAATGGTTAGGTGCATAATTCTAGTAACCATTTAGGTGGTTGAAACCTGATTTAAAAAAAATCCATGTTTTGTAATAAGGGAGTTTTACTTTAATTAAAACGAGGCACAAGGCAACAAAATATTTGTATACTAGCGGCCGCCAGCGACTTCGTTCGCGTGGAGTTGGTTATGCTCCGCTCCCATTGGTCGCAGCGTGATGTTTTATAAAGCCTTTCTGGATTAATGGGCTATCCAACGCAAAAACAATTTTTCAAATCGGACCAGTAGTTCCTGAGATTATCGCGTTCAAACAAACAAACAAACTCTTCAGCTTTATATATCAGTATAGATGTATATGTTTTACGCAAAATAAAGGATTATTTAAAAATAACAAGAGTTTGTTTTATTATCAGTTTTATCGATCAACCTGCATATTAGAAGCGACAGATCACCCGCACGAAGTATTACGAGAGCACAGCGCTGTTAAGCTCAAACACTACATACAATCTACACTCCTGCAGCATACCGGTTATGCCTGAAACAAATTTCAGATACTAGATGAATACATAAGTTGTGAACGACTTGTGAACAAATATTTCAAAATATATCTAATTGAGTTTGAAAAGACGTCAATACTCGTACATGCATGTTACATGTTTTGGCAAATCTCCTCGATAGTTCCTCAGAACATCATACTTCAAAATATGCAGAAAGGGAAGATATGCATCATTATGCTGATTATGACTTTATGAAAAAAAATAATTTAAAAGTGGGGACACATCTGCGGAACGTACGGCGCCGAAAGCTCAGCGGCTGAAGTGTCAGTCGCAATATTCAGTTGTTATGACAAACCAAACGGTCAAAACGCGGCGACTTGCTTAGAGCGCTACGCGACGAAAAGTTACGTGGCGACATCGTCAGTCTATCTGTATCGACACTTTATGGTGTACGGTTTTTGTGACGTACCTGAATTGCACTGAAAAATGGATTTAATTAGAATATTAGCTATTATAGAGGGCTTAGAAGACGTTGCCGCTCTTCGCTACCGCCACGCGCGCGATGCACAACACACGCCGAACGTTCAACTACGCCCGCCGAACTTTTGGTCGCGCAACGCATCGCGTGATGTGTCGCTTGCTATGCAAAATACATTAAATGCGTTTTAGCTGAAAAAACCGCCCGAAGTAAGGTTAGGCCCTATGCCGAACGCGTAATCGCGTAATTTGGGCTGATGTGTCATAGAGTACCTACTTGAAGTACACTGCGAGCGTATTTAGCCGAACTTTCGGCGCGGTACGTTCACACTAGTACACACTATTTATACGTATATAGGTAAAAAACTGTCATAAAAACACTTCACAATTTCAAAACTCGATGGTAGTCCATAACATGGACTACTGGCAGAAATTACCACCCATCAGACAAAGTCTTGCTGCCTCGCTGTCGTGATGATGTAGCCGGTGAAGCCATACGGGTGACGGGTCTGAGCAATTGTGATGCGATGTGTTCCGGTTACGGTGCGCCTAATGTTTTTGTGTCGGGAGTTTGGTCGTGGAGGGTCTCCAGATGAATCTCCCTCTGGCGCAGCATCGTTGGTCGTGTTGTTGGGTTAATCATTGCATTACCTCGCTCCACTGCCGTCTTCCTTCCTATTCACTCAGTTTTTTGAGTGAATATCCTCTTAATAAACTAGCGCGATTTACGATTAACGATTGAACCACTGCTTACCATCAGGTGGGATTGCGGTCAGGTACTAATTTATGATTTAAAAAAAAAAATTTAAGATGCTAATAATTATGTTATAGATAGTACAGAGCACGTGTTATTCTATTCTGTTAACTGTAATTGTATTAACTGTTAAGGAAAAAAAGGACTAAGGTGTTGTAAACAACTTTTATGTCTTCTGCGTTTTATTTATAAGTATAAAAAAATGGATCGCTGAAATAATCACACAGGAATATTTAAGAATCGTGGTTATTTTCTTTTACATTATGTTTCTATAATATACATAGTATTCATGTCGTTAATTCCACCGTTCAATGTTCCAAAAATATATGAAAATACACCAACAAACAGTATAAAAAATCCTTATCAGCAAAAACATTTTCAATACCACGCAAGATAGCTTCATGAAGTGAAAAGCAACATGTACATTTGTCATTTTCAAGTGCATTTTTCAGGGGCGGGGTGGATTGCGGCTCCTCGTATTAATTCGATATGATTTAAAGTCGGGGCTTCTCGCCGGCTATTCCATTTGATGGAATCGTCTTGAAGGTACTCGCTTACCACATGTCCATACATGGCCCTTAACATTATCGGGCCTAAACGGTGCATTGTACCCTACATTCACCAAATATGACTGATAATGTACTATTCATTGGAAAAGTCTTTTTTAACAGCACTAACGCAATACGACTACCTGATGAATTACCGATCCCTAATGGGATATTTTCTTCGGAACAGTTTTGTTTAAAACTTTCGCTGGAACAGCTGCATATTCGATGTTTCCTGTCATTATTATACACGACGAATCTCTATACACCAGAGAATATTACTTTACCCCATTTGTCCTCACCCCATTAGATGTGCACATCTTATTCTTACAATTTAATAAGCATTTTTGGGCGTAACCGGCGGCCGACAAGACTTCAAATTAACTTCTGCAACAAAAGGTGTTGTTGGTCGCAACTCTTATCTTATTCGCTTGTTTAATAGTATCTAACAGTTTCCTCAAACCAAGAAATCGATTTGATCGACACACTACAGCACTGAAAGTAGACCACTTATATTTCCATTTTGGTTGTCAAGCGTTGATTTGGGAAAATCGCCAGTTTACGAGTTGATTTTTATGTGTGCTAGCATAATATTATATGTTGTGCTGCACGCCTATGGGTTCATATTCGAAGTTTGCATCTTTTCGTGTTATGAGGCTTAGTTTTTTATTCTCCTTTACGATTTCAGTTATGATTCAAACACGAATAGTCTGGAGCAGGCATGTCACATCGAAAGTGGGCAGTGTAATATGGAGTATCGAAAATCTTCTAGTGGCAATATATCCTTCTACTTCTAAAAAGATGATTATTTCTCTTCATTGATTTGGAGTCGAGTGGAAAACATTGATATTCACCATCAATCTGTATAGGTAGTTTGCCACTTCCGCTCATATTTATAGTAAAACCGCAAAAGGCCTCAGACAATGTAAGGCGGATCCAGCAGTGGATCTCTATAGGCTGAAAAAGAAGAACGAAAAACATGGTTTACAACGTTGCAAACAACTACTTATCATGTTATAAAAAAGACAGAAAAAAATAAAGAAAAAAGGAAGGATTGTGATATAATAGAATAAAAGTGATAGCTCTACGACACGAACACGAACTACGATAACGGAATATCAAGCATCGTTTGATTTATTTTTCTATATCAGCCTTCTTTGATCTTTCGTAGCATTTCGGCTTGACAAGGCTAGACAACGATGACACACCGATACGGAACCTTTAGTGAGTTCCAAGAATCTTCACTATCCAGAACAAAACAAGTAGTACTCAGAATATACATCCTCTGTCTGTTCTTGTTTAGTTTCCTTAGTGCATGAATTTGTTCATGGCGCAAACTCCTATACCTAGAAATGAGGCCGCTAATTCAATTAATGTCCTCCGACTATTAATTAGGTCATGTTCTGTGGACATTTACGGGCACTCATGTTATGGTATGGACCAATTAATTATTGCTTTCTCGAGGTTATTATTGGAATTCGAATATTGTGTTAATTTGGGGTTTGTTACCTAAAGCTATAGTCAATTGTTGTTTCAAACAACATGGCATTCTCAGAGATAGTAAATTTTAGTTTTGACTAATGTTGATAGAAACTGATCCTTAAAATATCCTTTGGGAACTCGGTTTATAACTAATACAAATTCTGAGTTCACCATCACTGTAGGCTGTTACTTCTGTAAGTTTTTGTTTTTTTACTTCTTTTCTGCGAACAGGGTAGTGCGTAATTAAGGTTTAATATTATACTTAACGGATAAGACGAAGATCATGTCGAACTCTCATGTCGCACCCACTCCAATTCTAGTTGGCTGCTCTGCACTCGAAGTTGTTGACGAGTTTAAACACCTGTGACAAACAGTCCAACTAGATAGGTCCAACTTCGAGAAAGAGGTGTCTCGTCGAATCCAGCTCGGCTGGGCAGCGTTCGGGAAGCTACGCTACATCTTCTCGTCGTCCAAGATACCACAGTGTCTCAAGACTAAAGTCTTTGACCAGTGTGTGTTGCCAGTGATGACTTACGGAACTGAAACGTGATCGCTCACAATGGGCCTCATACGAAGGCTCAGAGTCACACAAAGGGCAATGGAAAGAGCTATGCTCGGAGTTTCTCTGCGTGATCGAATCAGAAATGAGGAGATCCGCAGAAGAACCAAAGTCACTGACATAGCTCTGCGAGTCGTTAACCTTAAGTGGCAGTGGGCAGGGCACATTGCTCGTAGAACCGATGGCCGATGGGACAGTAAGTTTCTGGAGTGGCGGCCACGTACTGGAAGACGTAGCGTAGGGAGGCCCCCAACAAGGTGGACCGATGACCTGGTGAAGGTCGCGGGAAGCCGATGGATGCGGGCAGCGCAAGACCGGTCAACGTGGACAGCCTTGGGGGAGGCCTTTGTCCAGCAGTGAATATCTATAGGCTGAAGAAGAAGAAGAAGAAGATTATACTTAACTAGCTGCTACCCGCGACTTCGTCCGCGTGGACTTCAGTCTACAGGAGCTCAGTTCATATAAAACAAGCGCCTGTTAGAATAATGGGAGCAATATGTGCGCACGCGGTCACTCCCGTTTTCGCAAATTTTTTTGTTACTGCTCTGCTCCTATTGGTCATAGCAGGATATTATAGGTACAATATGTAAAGAAAACCCTGTCCGATCCGTGAAGGTATTGTTAGGTATCGATAACTGATTTTACTAATGCCCACAAAGACAGGCTATACTTAATAAAAATATCCCCCTAAAAAAATAAATATTATTTCGCAAAAAGAGGTAACTTAATACATGTGCGGTAAGCCACCTAACCTAACCTTTATTATCCTTATGGGTCGAACAGGGTTTTCTTTACATATTGTATAGCCTATGTCCTTTCTTAGGCTCTAGGAGTCTAGGCTATCTGTGTACCAAATTTTATTGCAATTGGTTCAGTAGTTTTGACGTGAAAGCTGAACAGACAGACAGACAGAGATACTTTCGCATTTATAATATTAGTCTGGATTGTTTCTGACCGTAAACTATGTATTCTTGTTGTTATGTTCTAAATTAATAATAGATACAGCAACACAAATTGGTTTACTTTTAACAATCATCATCATCATCATCATCAGCAACCTTTTTATCGACCCACTGCTGGGCACAGGTCTCCTCTCATACAGAGAAGGATTGAGCGTAATCACCACGCTTGCTCAATGCGGGTTGGCGATTTCAGACTTAAAGTCCAGGTTTCCTCAAGATGTTTGTTTGATGGTGAAGGAAAACATCTTTTAACAATATTTTTACTTAATTCTACCATTGGAAGAGACGGGTGCCTTTTCTTTTTGTTGCGATGAGAAATCATCAAATGACTTCTCCCGCTCTAGGCGACCCTACTAGGCGGCTCTACTTTTACTGACAGAAACCCACCCGTGTCACTTGCCTGTGCGACGGCCAGAGTCAGGGTTTCTTTTTTAACCAAGCCGCAACACTTACCTAGGAGACATCGGTCTTCCTGGATCCCGTCACGATGTACTGACATCCCTTTGAGGCGCGCGTGAAACGCAACGCGCTGTCGACTCGGGCCTGGTCCTTACCGGGCGGCGAGCTGCCCACTGCACACCGCCCGCAGGCCCGCGCCTACGGTGGTGGAGAGCGGCGGTTAGCGGCTTGAGGGCGCTGGGATTCCCATTCCCTCACGCGCTCCGCCTCCTCCTTTGCCAGCATCACTGCTTCGCAAATGGAGGTGACTGCCTGCCATGCACTTTCGCTCCGGACCATGGCCTGGACCAGGGTCGGTCGCGATAGATCGCCGCCGTCGGTGCTCTAACCAAGCCGGGCAGACCTTCACCGTATGCTTCACCGAGTCCTCAGAGCGATCCACACAATGGTGACACCCTGGCGTTTTCTCCCGCCTAATACGGAACAGGAACCTCCCGAAACAACCGTGTCCGGTGAGGACCTGCGTCAGGCGGAAGGTGAGGGCGCCGTGGCGCCTTTCTAGCCACTCCACTCAAAGACGGGACTTACCGCGGCTATTGTGGCGTGCCCAAAGAGACGGGTGCCTGAGGTAGGTTTGTAAAGATGCCTATGTTACAGATCACCTTACAATTTACAGCCAGCTGAGAAAAACGCACTTGATTAATTAACTAAGATTTACTTACTCGCCTCATTCAATAACAGATGTTTGTATATATTTTTCAACTTTACTATACTTTAACTACAAGAATTTATTTTTATTCGATGCTTGTTCGAATAAGAAGAAATTATAAAAAAAAATCATAATTCTTTTAATTTTTTAATAACGTGCAAATGAAAAAAAAGAAATAATTTCAGAAATTCGACAAAGGAAAATTTGAAGCTATACTTCCAATGATCTGTGTTGCTTCTATTGTGATGCATTTCATACCAAGTTATGAAGGCTACGTTTACTTAATTCACCTGAGCTAATTCACCTAGGTGAACTAAACACACTTTTAGTAAACTTTAAACACCTGGGTGCCTTAAAATTAGGGTTGTAACGGAGCTTCGCCTCCGCTTCCGTTACTGCGGAAGTTCCGCAAGAAATCGTATCTTCGCTTCCGCCTCCGCCTCCGCACAATTTTTTGCGGAGTTATAACGGAGGTTTATTTACGTATTTCTAAAATAAATAACGCATAAGCAGCGACGCTCGACAACCGTCCGGCCGCGTTTGAGAACGAAATGGTCAAGAATCAACTAGTGCGAGGCGGGAATGCGGCAAATACAATTTGTTTCTCCTTAATTTTCATTACAAGAAGGTAATATGTTTTTTACCAAGTATACTACTATCAATGTACGTATTTAAAATAAAAATTTTGTTTTAATTAACCATAAATTTCATTTTTTTCTATATGTACTTTCACCTCCGCCTCCGCCTCCGTTAACCTCCGCATCCGCGGAGGTGAGACTGGTCGCCTCCGCATCCGCCTCCGCCTCCGCTAACAAACCTCCGTTACAACCCTAATTAAAATTACTTTAAAAAATCTTTATTCATCTGGGTGCATTAAAATTACCCCTTCGTTTACTTAATCCACCTGATTTAATTTACATAAGTGAACTAAACACACTTTTAGTAAAATTTAAACACCTGTAATGCTGGTCACAAAGACATATATTCAAAATAATAAGTACTTAAACTTTATCCACCCTACCCTTCGGCCGCCTTTTTATTTTAATAAATTATAAACTAGCGCTTGACCGCAATCCCGCATGATGGTAAGCAGTGACGCAATCGTTGATTGTAAAGCGCATTGGTTTATTATGAGCCTATTCACTCTAGCCTTGAAGACACTCAAATTGTAGTCCGACGGAAACACCGCCGCTAGCAAATTGTTCCAGTCCCTCGATGTACGTGGTATAAAAGAGGAGACGAAACACTTCGTCCAGATCGTAATGGTGTTAACAACGTAAGAGTGGAAACTCGCCGTACGACGGGTCGTCCGATGGTGGAACGGAGATGGAATTAAATCGTGCAATTCCCTCGCACACTCACCAAAATGTCAAATCAAATCAAAGCATTTATTTCAAATAAACCAGTTACAGGCACTTTTGAATTGTCAAAAGGTCGGTCAGTCAGTAAGGTGAAGCTAGTAGCCCATTCCAAAGAGTAGGTACCTATGGAGAAGAACGGGCAAGAAACTCCATGGACACTCTTTTATATGCATCCTATGGAACACCGAAAGGCTGGCTACTTTATACCTGTGCTCTAGGCTTTGGAAACAGTTATGAGTTAAATCTGGGTCGCCACTGGTCTGATCGTGCCTCGATAAGCACGTTAAGCCGTTGGTCCCGGTTGCCATACGAACATCATTCTAATGGCAGTCGTTACAAGTTGTTAGAGCCCTCAAAAGTCCAACAATTGGCCTAACTGCAATACCTCGATATCGGCTTCGGGTTATGGAGTTGTTATGGGGTTGAGTCGGCAGTTGCTTCACGGAAAATCCAAACCCAAAAAACTCCAGACTCCAAAGCTGAAAAAGCTTCGGATGCGACTAGGATTAACGCTGAGATGATGATGATGACTTAAAAGTAAATTTAATGCACCCAGGTAAGTAAGGTGAATAAATTTGTTCTAAAGTAATTTTAATGCACCCAGGTGAATAAAGTTTTTGTAAAATAATTTTAATGCACCCAAGTATTTAAAGTTTACTAAAAGTGTGTTTAGTTCACCTAGGTGAATTAGCTCAGGTGAATTAAGTA
The DNA here is from genome assembly GCA_017933935.1 of Sesamia nonagrioides. Classification (NCBI taxonomy): domain Eukaryota; kingdom Metazoa; phylum Arthropoda; class Insecta; order Lepidoptera; family Noctuidae; genus Sesamia; species Sesamia nonagrioides. The sequence goes on from JADWQK010002063.1 coordinate 4,483,477, forward strand.
AACGTAGCCGTCATTAATTATGCACCATTTTTGTCTTTATGGTAGGTAAGGTTATAAGAAAATATAAATGAATTAAAACACAGATTTTAATATTTTATTTCATTATACTTTAACTATATACAAGCTTCATGAACTTACCTAAAAGCGAAAATTGAGGGTAGATATATTTTTCTTGCATTCTGTATTCTCCGTGCTTATATCTACCCTCAATTTACGTTTTATTTAAGTAACTTCTATGTGAGTTGGAGCATCCTGGAGTATAGGTCCTGTGATATGTCCTTACATACCTACTCCTTATAATGCAACGCTTGATACGACCTTTGCCGCCGCAAGCGCACTGGTTTGTAGACTTTTCTATTAAAATATCATCCAAACTAAGTCAAAGAAATGTCAAAGTTTCTACAAAATAAAAACGTAAATATTTATTGTGTTCCTAAAACTGAAAAATGCTTATTAACTCTTCAATATGATAAGGCAAATGCCAAATGCAAAATGGCAAGGCAAAATGTAATTCTTTATTCTTATTTTTATACTCAACAATTTTTATGTAATAACGCTCAATTATAATATATTGCATGCCGATGGGTAAAATATGGCTGATCTTACTACCTTTATTTATGTAACAACATTATTGTACCCATATTTGCAAAATAAATTGTCTTTGTCTTTGTCAAATGTAAAAAGATTACAAGAGTTTAAATTAATGAATACCATCCTATCTGGCGATTTGCTGGCTGAGCACTATCTTAATTAATCCGATAAGATGCACTCAACGAGAAATGAATCATAAAATAGTACTACTATTGTTATTTGTTTTATTATTCAACTTGTTTCGTATTTAAACTTCCCAAACGGGCCATTTTGTACGAGTGAATTTGCAAACGTTGAATTTCATGTCACGTACTAGTGGCGCCCAACGTGGGCCAAACAAACACATTTGTGTTACCTACTAATCTTATTATTTACCTGTATACTTGTTTCGTGCTATTTTTACCCTGATTTAAACAATATAGCATATAGGAATGCTGATAAAATAAGGCGTTAGATGAGGTATTTTGGAAAAACTTTTGGGCAATTTTTAGGTCTCCTGGCACATTAGAAGAAATTTTCTGGAAGAACACACAGATCACGTAATGTCTACTATTCTATCCTAGGAATCAAAAGATCATAAAGACACAAGAGGGTACTTTTACAGCGCAATATCCAATACAACACGTAAATTATACACTCCACCGGACACTGAAAATAGGCAAGAAGGAAAAAGGCGAGCTTTATCCAATAATAATTCTCACTTGAAACGCTCTATTTGCTCGCCGTCGCGCGATCTGATATTGAATATGGATAAAGTGAATTATATTCCAAACGGCGAGCGTCGACTCGCAGAGTTTCAGATAAGCGGATTACTTACAAGTTATAATTGGTTCTCGCTATTCGAGTGACTAAGAGAAAAACCCGGAGTCATTTCAAGCACCTCTTAAGTTCTTAGATAAAGACAGTATTTTTTTATTTTTTGGCCCTTTTTTAATTCTTTATCTGTGGTGAACGACGTTTTGCACAGTTTGTAATTTATCGCAGTCATAATAAAGATTAACGAAACAATTGGTGAATTTGATGCTATTTTTATTTTTCAAAAATGAGTACCTACCTATTTAAAATTGGAATGTATGCTAGAAATAATCCATACTAATACTATAAATGCGTCTGTGTGTGTGTGTGCGCGTGTGTGTGTGTGGGGGGGGGGGTGTCTGTGAGTCTGTCTGTCTGTCTGTCTGTCCGGCTTTCATGGCCAAAACTACTGAACCGATTGTAATGAAATTTAGTACACAGATAGTCTAGATCCGGAGAAAAGACATAGGCTATAAAACATCTCGCTATGACCAACAGGAGCAGAGCAGAAACAAAAAATTTTGCGGAAACGGGAGCAAACGCGGACGTACTACATTTTGCTCCCATTATTTTAACAGGCGCTTATTTTATATCAACTGAGCTCATTCGGCTAGAAGCTTACGCGTGTGAAACCCTTATTATTAGTATATTATATAGCGAGACTGCTATTTTTAGCATTATGACTTCGCTCGTGTGCCATGAAATTCAAATATGGGAGCCCACGAACAACTTAATTACCCAGAAGTTTTTTGTCCCGATCGCCGTCATCTCTCCGAGATTCGGAAGATGAGTACATGGGACCCACGATAACGCAACTTCTTTGTTACATTTACCGTTGAGCGGTAACTGGCTAGCCGCCAATTGTTTAATCGATGTGCGCGCACTATTGAAACCGATGGATGAGCGACAAGCGAAAAGTCTCCCAGCTGTCACGTCGCTACATGCGCGTACTTTCTTACAATCAAGTGGATTTAATGACTGTGTGAGAGAACAATTAATTGCGGAGGAAACAGCTGTTCGTGCTTAAAAATAGAAAAAATCTTAAGCTATTTTGCTGCTATTTTGATGCTTGGTTTTTTAAATAAATGAAAATGCTTGAGATAAATGCCGACTAAGAAAGTTCACGCTACTTTACAAAGACAATACCCACTCAGATGATGTCATCTTATATTTACATAATAGGAGACCAAGGAAGATTCTAAGTGCCCTAAAACTTGATTAACAACTTTCAAACAATACTTACCCCCAATTTCCGAAAGTTTAATCTAAATTGATTAAGCTTTCAGAAATCGGGAGTATTGTGTATTGTCAAATCTTATGCCTGATATTTTTGTCATCACGGCTGATTTACTTGATCGTTTTGACAGGCTTTTAGAATCCTGCAAGAGCCGATGGTTTTTCAAAAGACAAGAGAAAAAACCGTGGCCCCTGGCGCATACGCAAGTGAAGTTACACGGGTGGATTTTAGACAGTAAAAGTCTGACACGCCCTTCCGCTCCGCCCAGAGCGATCATTCGATAGTTTCTCATAAAAAAATGTTTCGCGAGCTATATTCCTAAATTAAATTCATTCGTACGTCGCATCCATTAAGAATAAAATTCCCATCCAGCCAGTATATAAAAAATGGTCACATCGAATGAGCATAGTTAGAGGGTTGGACATGTTTGTAGCTAACGCAATTACCAGTGCCGCCGACAGCGTCCTGCAATCTGAAGCCGATTCAATTAACAGCGGCTTTTAAGTTCATCCATTGTATGTATGCATCTACTGCCAGTCGTGTGTGAATGTTTAATACCTATTTTTAGGGTTCCATAGCCAAATGGCAAAAATCGGAACCTTTATAGATTCGTCATGTCTGTCTGTCCGTCTGTCCGTCTGTCCGTCCGTATGTCACAGCCATTTTTTTCCGAAACTAGAGCTATACTGTTGAAACTTGGTAGGTATTCTGTGAACCGCATTAAGATTTTGATGCAAAAATAAAAAAAAAAATAATAAATATAGGGGGCTCCCCATACTTAAAACTGAAACTCAATTTTTTTTTCATCAATCACATAGGTACTATCAGCTGTAGAAGTCCATTTCCACCTTAAAGACTACTGTCGCCTGCGCTAAACCGGCCACGCACACTACCGCATTATTTTTTTATCGCAGTCTTCGTCTTTCTTTAAAGTAATGCAAAATTTCGTTACTTCATTTGAAGTTGAGTTAGCGGCCGCACTTAACAATGGTGCTATCAAAAGCGAGCGATTGTGGGTTCGATCCTTATTATAGGCAACTCTTTTTGTTGTTTCATATAATTTAAAATTATGATAATTGATTTGTATTTTAAAGTAAAAATGTTTGCAAATAATATTTAAACAAATAGGAAAATTTATTGAATATTTATCCCAAAAAAGGGTTTTATTATATGTTTTAGTTTACTATAGGGGTAATATAATAAAAAATATATAAAAATAAAACAATAAGCATATTATAATGCAATATATTATAAAGTTATATATTATTCGGTATAGATATACTTATACTAACAAATGAAACAAACGTTGAAACGGCAGCATTGTAATATTTTATATAAAAGTAATCCCTGACAAACTTATGATATTGTTATGGTAAAAAATACAAAAAACATTTTTGGTTGTTAGATATGAAAATTATAATATTATACGTATACTATGATTAAAGAGGTTATAGCTTAATTATTCATTTTCTTAAAGAAAAGAGGATTGAAGCTTAACACTACAGTACACGCGCCCTGATTTTGCGATGTTTTACTCGCGCGGGGTGAATATTAAGACCATTTGTTTTAGTCATTTCAAGGGTTTATTTTAATAGTACTAAAGAAAATTATTCTTTATATTGTTTTATATATATTATTTACTTCAAATTAAATGTCACATTTGCATTAGCATTAAAGATAACGTAAGAACTTAGATTCACAGAAAAGCTGGAAAAATTACAAAAAAATTAGTGAGCCTGTAAATATTTTCATTTATTTACAAATACTTGCTTATTTTTAATTATTTTCATAGCAATTCAAACAAACAAGAACCTGATGGTCGGGATATATCTATTTGTTACATGTTTTGCAGAACTTTGAAGCAGAACGATCACGTGCTCTAGGACAATAAGCGCATCTACCACTTTTTCCCGTTCTTCGGACGTTCGTTGGTGAAATAGATCCAGGTCCCGCGCTTTCCTGTTTCAAAAGAATCTGGGCTTTAGTTCTTATTTCCATTGGTATATTTTTACTTTCAATTTGAAAGTTTATAGTGGGTTTTACCAATTCAAATGCTACATCTAACAGGAAAGTTCTTCGCACAATAACAGCATTCTCACCCTTAGCCAACCTGTTCATCTGATAAATTACCAAGCTATTGATGCCGCCAAGATTTAATAAATAAAAAAATAAATTAGTGGCCATCGCCTACTATTTCTTGACACATTGTATTGATGATATCTATGATGTCTACACCACATTTTGTTTTGTTGTAAAATGTTATAATTTCAGGTTTTTGTTTCTCTCCTGTTGATAAATCAACTATGCCATCATGGTGGATCGTTGATAACACGATTACGGTTTTCTTTTTTTTTTTGGTATATATGACACAAGAGTCGAGTCATGCTGAAAGCCAAAAGGGTTGTTCTTACCTCCCTGCGTTCAGTATTTTTTTTATAATATTTTGATGTTGTTCATCCATATTTTTGTAAGAAATCTGTAATGACGAAATGTAAAAATATTATTTTAGCAGATAATAAATATTTCCGTCATATGTAGTAATGAAATAATAACAAAACTTACCAGAAATGTTTCGAAACTAATTGAGATACTCCGTGACGACGATACTCGCATGGGGTGAAATTCCGTCCCAAGCACTTTCTCGCCTTTTTTCAGCAACTTGCGCTCGCGTCAAGTGCCGGTGCATAACTGACTTTGACCGTTGTTTACTCAATTAGGATAACACTAAGCGAGACCGTCAGCAATCGCATAGTTAAAAAACTGTGACCAAAAATATAACTCTGGGGCGAATATTCACCCCACGCGTGTACTGTAGTGTTAGCCTGAATATTATTGCAATCATAAAATAATCTATACTTAGAACACATAATAGTGCTTATTACATTTATATTTTTTTTGCGTGTATAGCATAGTACTAGTGCTGCCATCCTGCAATGCCTTTTTTCGGAGTTTGAAGGCATGAGATTATAATCTTCAAGCGCTTTCTTAGTTCAAAAGTAAACGAACTTATTTCTTATCGAATTCCGAAATTATTGTTTTTATAATTTACCAAAAGTAATTTGTATTGAAATTGCAAAAGGCGACATCTGTTAGCCATTAAGCCAACCGAACATATTACTGTCACTTAGCTAAATTACTTTAGAGATGGTTTAGAGTCCGTTATTAAGATATTTATTGGTATATATTTAAAACACTCTGTAGGACACTTCTGCACTGTTTTTGTTATAAATAGTTTTTTTTTGTTTAGCTCGATAACACTCCACCAGCCTCGCCAATTTATTTTTAAACCACAAATGCAACCTATCTTCTTCGCACGATTTAAAAGTTTATTCAACGGTAAATATTGTCGTTTCGTTTCACTTGTCTCGACAGCTACCTTCGTCCTCCAACCTCTTGACCTTGACCTCCAACGGCTTACAGTATTTATCTAAAACAATAACAATTTTATTACGCACTTGCTACAAGCGATTGGTTTGCACCTTACATAAATAATAATAAAAACAACTTACACAAAAGCCGGTTTCATATGATATTTGAGATATATTGCTGCATATGCCTGCATATTGATTAAAAAGTAAAACTAATAACACAAACTGGTAACTATATGTTCACCAACCAACAACAGCTAAGTAATATTATTTGAGTTATTGTAGCTAATAATAGTTATTGTAGGTAGCGGAATATTTTTTGTGAAGTAGTGATTCAGATTCTTTTAAGTCTACCGTCATCTTTTTATAATGACTCTAATATAGAAAAAATCTTAAAAGAAAGTATCATCTTTAAGTTGCAGATCGATATTTTTAGATATTTTTGTTGTAAGCATTCATAACTCACCAATAAACATTTAAAAAATATTTTTGTAAGTTATTAGATTCGAACTCGAACCACCTTGAACGCCTATCAAGGCGAAAACCGTTACGCCATTGAAACACTTACTGTAGACGTTGAAATTAATAAGTAGTACCTAACAATCATAAGCGGGCAGCAAGTGTATGAGCGTGTATCAAACTTTATTATAGAAGAAGGTCGTAACTACAACTAGTATTGCTTGGCCATAGTTTTGTGAGATTGCAACTCGACTTTTGGTCTTGACTGTACATGTGGATAGGTCCTCAAAAATGATATCGAAGTTTCTAAAATATTTTTTTTTCTAAACCGTATAGTTTGCGCGACAGACGCTTCCAAAGTGGAAAGTGGAAAAGTTGCCCCCCCTCTGACTTCTAAAGTAAGAATCATGTACATTACAACAAAAACTACCAACGAAAATTGTTTTGAACGAGATCTAGTAAGTCGTTTTTTTTAATACCTCGTAAATCGTAAACCGCTTATTACCGCGTAATCTTTCATACAAATAACTTAAATCCTTTAATTTCATAAATCATTGGTACGGACCCCTTTGTGCGTGAGTCCGACACGCACTTGGCCGGTTTTTCATGTTGTAGCGATTGCAACACTCGTCGCGAGTACAATGTCTTCCCTGATCATGGCACTGATAGTACTAGATTGATACTATTAACCTTTCGATCTTGCTGTCCACCAACTGCAGAGTAATTCCGTAACACACTATCAGTAGCAATGGGTTTCATTTTGACAGTTAAACAACATTCATAGCATTATTTACGTTGTTAAAAGGACACATTTTTCGAACGTAGGGAGCACTGAATTAGCAAAAAATACACTTCAACATCAATGACTGATTATAAGGTGAAGAAAAACAACTTGAGGAAACCTGGACTTTCTAGTCTGAAATCGCCAACCCGCATTGAGCAAGCGTGATGATTACGCTCAATCCTTCTCTGTATGAGAGAAGACCTGTCCAGCAGTGGGACGATAAAAAAAAGGTTGATGATGATGATGACACTTCAACATGATTCCTATTGTTAATAATAGTGGTACGCAATTAGGATAGATATCTAATTATCTATTTCATTTGATACTTACCTTCATTAGTTTTCTACTCATATTAATCGAATGGGATTTGTATTTAAAAAAATATTGAGAACAGTCGAATCAGTGAAGAGTCCGCCATAATTAATTACAGCTTAAAAAGTCTTTTGAAGTGATTTTTTTTTTCTAAACTTAAAAATATTTGCATCTACCCATTGATAAAATCACACACACACGCACTGAAAATGAAGCGTACAAAAGAAGGTAAGTCCAGTATCTCGCTTTAGTCACTCTCGATACACACGTTCCATACGCGTGTGTGCCATTTAAGCGCAAACGATACACGCTAGCCATCTGTCTCCTAAGATACAGGTATTCCCTAGTTTAGGAGGCAGGATTTATTGTTTTGTTACATAGAAAATTACCTTTATTCTATTCTCTCTTCTTGTATCTATTGTTAGTTTCTTTAAGTCATGTACCTGCAAACTTTATCTATGTACGTTTTTTGCTCAATAAAGTAATTATTATTATTATCTTTTTCTTCTCTATGCTTTAGATTGCGCCCCATCTCACTCACACTCTACCAACGTGTGAAATGTACGCAGAATAAAAAATTTGCATGTGTGTGCTGCTGCTCCGAACGGCACATTAATTTTGGTTAGTTTGTTAGAATATATCATATCTGTTTAATATTATATCAATGCATCTACCAGTAACAACAGTAGTAACCAAACAATATAACGCTATGTCTTCAAAATCCAAACCTCAAAACGTAAACAATCACTATACTGAAACCGAGGTTACCTACGAAAAAAATTGAATAAAAATCTATATGGAGTCCAGCAGGGTATAGGTTGTTATTATATTTGATTGCTTCCGCGCTCCAGCGGTGCGAGCCGTACTCGCGTCATTCATGTATGGCCGCGCTATGTACTCAACCCAGTTCGAACCACGTGTTAAGTTTAGCTACGTAAACACTATTTTTTTCTCTCTACTTATTCATAAACTATAGGCTTTCAGGAATAAGAATTAAATCAATAAACATGCTAAGAGTACTTATAGTAAGTAACCTTGTAGACAAAAATGTTTTTCATAAATAAAATCACACAATCCTTGCCAACTTACTTTTAATTTTTTTTCTCTATATAGTTTGTTTTATACATTATTATTTCCAATTTTAATTTTTGTATTTTATATGTTCTTAACTTTTGTTCTAAATATTCTTTACTGTCTGATTCACTATAGTCTTGTTTGTATTGGCACAGATTACAGAATACTACGTATTAGTTTTAGTGTAGCGTAATATATTTTATCTACTCTCATATCAAAAAATTAAAAATATAAAACCAAAAAGGAGTTTATATTGACGTACTTTGCCTTTAGTATATCGAAAGGAAATAAAAAAATTAAATTATAACATTATTTCTTTGACAAAATAATGTTATAATATTTTTTTTTGCATTACGGTACAAACCATGGACATCCATTGATATAATATTAAACTAAGGTAGATAAGTCACTAGCGCATTGAACTTGAAGCGTGCAAAATATCATATCTGTTTAATATTATATCAATGTAGACAGTACTATTTCATTTTTTATCTGTGGCTGCGCGCGCTCTGGCGCATGCGCTGTGATGCAGGGTGCAGAATTGTTAACATTTTGCATATTACAATTATGAAACTGAATAAATGGAATTGTGTTGCGTTGGCGTTAGACGCACTGAGATTAGATAAAGTAGTGTATGAAACTGTACATAATTAAGTATTACACACTCGTGTGATACTATTAAAAAAGTCGCTTCTCTCCTTTTTTAAACTCACACTCGTGCTTAATACCCCTCATTATGTATCAGTATCAGAAACTACTATTTCAAGCCAGCAAAATATATATAAATCAATACTACATACGCCATAATTGTCATGTACATTAGTTCTTTAGTTATTAAGATTATTCTAACATAAGTTTAATGTATGTGATGTGACTGTGCTTCAAATATGTAAATAAATAAATTAATACAAATGATGAGGACTTAAGTTTGGAAGATCGATCAACGAACAAAACTTTTACTTTTTGTCTTGGTTGGTAGTAGATGCTGGTTCTCATCAATGACGGAAGAATTAAAAAAAAAAAAACTGAACAGTATTTGTGATTACAATTTAAATGTCTTCAAGGTCAGAGTAAATAGGCTCAGTGCGGTTTGCCATCTACATACGATTGCACCACTGCTTACCATCAGATGAAAACGCGGTCAAGCACTACTTTATTACATTAAAAAAAAAACTGTGCCAAGTTTATTACCATGAAGGTCTTTACAACCAAATAGTTCTAAACGCTCTTTTGTAAACCATTTTAGACCTTATTGAATGAAAGGAATAGACTTCTAAAATACTGTAAATATTTCGCATAACTAACCTGCACCTCATCATCATCATAAACCTTTTTATCGTCCCACTGCTGGGCACAGATCTCCTCTCATACAGAGAAGGATTGAGCGTAATCACCACGCTTGCTCAATGCGGGTTGGCGATTTCAGACTTAAAGTCCAGGTTTCCTCAAGATGTTTTCTTTCACCTTCAGTCATTGGTGTCCAAGATATACTTAGAAAGTACATATAATTTTACAAAAGTTACATTGGTACTTGCCTGGCCTAGAATCGAACCCGCACACTCATACTTGAGAGGCTGGTGTTTTAACCACTAGGCCACCACGACTTCTTCCACCTGCACCTTAATTGCACATAATTACTACAAGCTGGAATCATTTTGAAGCTTATTGCTAGTCCATTGGTCCATATGTTCGACAAATGTCTCTGCTTACTGTCTAGTCGGCTATTAAAGTAACGCAATGAATGTTGTTCAACTGTCAAAATGAAACCCATTGCTACTGATAGTGTGTTGCGTAATTACCCTACTGTTCGCCAGTCATTTATTTATTCAGTGTTATTTTTTTCGTGTTTAATTTACTCGGCTGTTATGGTTGAGTGAAGACGGCAAATGACTTCGAGCCCCACTTGTTATCAATTTGTGTCAAACTAACTATAAAGTTCCATGGAAAAACATTTCTAATGGTAATAGTACATTACGATATTAGTGCGTAATGATGGTTATAACATGCGAGGCGGAATTTCAGCCCGAGCCGAAGGCGAGGGTGTAATTGAGCCGAGCATGTTATAACCAATACGCACGTATATCGTACGACATTTTTTAACACACTTGCGAGGAAACAGAAAAAAAGATATTCAGAATACAAGTACAAAGAAAAGAAAATTTGAGAAAAATGGCGCGAGGTTTATTTTCTGCCGTAGCTGCGTGAAAATGTTGGCAAAGATGCTAGAGCATGCAGTCAAGTTTTTAAATTACCGAATAAACTGTTTTTTTTTACAAATACTCATTTAAATACAAACAAATACAAATTTGTTTATTTCAAATAGGACATCAGTTATTTTAAATAAACTCAATCTGTGAATGCTCACTGTTGCTTTCCCGCTATTAGTATTATTATTTGCCATTTCAAATATGGAACAGCGCGCTGCTCACTGGCTAGAGCCACGCGGCCATAGAATAAAGAGAGGGAAGTACGTTATCTTCATACAAACGGACCGCGCGCGGCTTGTATGTGTGCGCCATAGTATCTATGCGTCGCCGCACGCACACCTAAACACAATATTAGAGTGCCTATGACTGCGCTAGTCGCGGCTAGCACGGAACGAGGTTCGCGCGTCACGGCTTTTCGGCACATTCGCTAAATCACAGATTACAGAATACTACGTAGCTAAATTAAAGAACAATGTGTGATTATCGCAGGAGAAAGTATTGTTGTTTGTTTGGGTGTCTTAATTCATCGATTTCAGAATTGTCTCTGTTCAGATTACCTACTGAGCAGGAAAGGTAAGCAAGTCACTTATTCTTATAAGATTATAATTTTTACTTGATGATGAGATATCCACTTAGGAACTTACTTATTTCTTGTTGTAAGTATTAGTTTTCTATCAGATAGGGGAAGTAGGTAGGCCTGTTTTCGTACTAGAATTTATTATTCACACAAATCAATGATTATAGGTACTTTTGATCTGTCAGTTGATTTGCCGCTAGCGCTCTAATGCTTTGTTTACATTTAGTTATGCCGATTTCTTAGTACTTACCTATTGTAGGTAGGTATAGTAACTACTTACAGTTATAAAATCGTTATTAAAAGTAAGTAAGTACCTAATTGACAATTTGTGAATCAGATAAATAAAGTTCAGATCTTAACAACAGAAATAATTAGTCAAAGAGGCAGTTGTCAGTATTTTTATGTTGTTTTACGATTTTTAGGGTTAATAGATATGTTTGTGTTATATAAATTTGAATTACCTAATTAAAAATAAAAATAAATATGGTCCTTTATGTGTACAAAACTACTAATAAATTACAAAATAAAAAATACAAAAAAATAACTGTGTTTGACTATATGTATAAATACTAAGCAAATAATTTAAATATAAGCTCTTAGTCTATAAATATTTGTTAGCGGGTTCGGTGACAACCGAATCCGACGAAGCGTGAACAGTCGTCAACTTTCCGACCTTTGCCAATTTATAGACACTGAATTAAAATTTTGCTAAACGTGACAACCCTAAGACAGTAGGCAATTAAATCGTGGATTGGGTCGGAGATAACCTACTTCCCTCTCTTTATTCTATGACGCGGCGGCGATCAGTTCCATAATTATTTGAAATGACAAATAATGCTGTTATGGAATTTGTATGGACTATAACTTAACTATTTGCTTTGATAACACACGCGTTTGTTATGGCCCGCTTTACATATTTAAAACCGGTGGGATTACATCAGCTTTACGAGCAAGGGTGTTAAAAAATATGTAACGAAACCGTACCTTTATAACTTTCTTTATCTAGAACTAAGAATTCGATAACTTAATGTTTAATGAATTTATTTTGTCACTATAATCATTTAGTTTATTTATGACATAACTAGCGACCTGCCCGCGGCTTCGCCCGATAGATATCGATTATATCGCGCTTTTTAGATTTCCCTCGGGAATCTCAAATTTTTCCGGGATCAAAATTTCAAAGCAATCGGTTCAGAAGTTACCTCGTGAAAGCGGAACAAACAAACAAACAAACTTACTTTCCCATTTATAATATTAGTAAAGATTGTTTTCTGTTTTAGCTAATCTTAATACCAACGACACACGTTCTAGAACAATCACCTCCAAAAAATACATTTTAAAAAATGCTACAAAAACTAGCCTATATTGTTCCCCTGATGGGACACAGGCCTCCTCTCGATGACAGGGTGGGCCGCAATCCACAACGTAATACAAAAAAAAAATTCATTTATCATAAATTAACCAGTTTCCTCTTCCTCCTCAAGTAGTTCTCCACATTACTGAGGGTCGTGATGTCCCTGTGGAATTATCCTCTTCTTCACAATAGTTACGATCCCTGGCCGCGAGTATAGGATCATGCAGGCTGGTGTCCAGAGATGATCGAATTTGGTCAGTCCACCTTATTGGACTACGACCTCTGGAAAGTCGTCCATCCACCTTCCCAGTAACCATTAGATGTTCGAGGTTCATATTGACAGAAAGGATGGAGACCCATCCTTTCTGTCAATATGGCCAAAATATTCCAAAATTCTTCGAAGGCAGAGGAGAGTCTGTATTACAATTAAGTTAAAAAAATCTTTCAACTCATTATACAACAATATTTTTTGTTTTTGCGAAACCCGAAACAAGTGTCCAGTATTTTTAAGTAAAATATCTTCGTACAAAATTTCAAAAACATACATGAAAACCACAAAATTAAAGCATGTTTTCTTACTTGGTTGTCCCAATAAAAATATGGTCAACGCACCGCTCGTCCACCCACACCTGCAATGGCGCGGCGTGGGGGTGTCTCTTTATGCATCTCGTACCATGATCTACCGTCAGCTGTGTAGCGCGCTCGATAACCATACTGCAACAATTCTAAGGTCCGTATTACAGAACGTCACTCAAGCATTGATCTCTGTTTAACCATTACTTAAAACTGGTTTCTACCAATCAAATGGCTTGAAAGGAGACTTAAGTAGAGCTTGAGTTTTGAGTGACGTTCATTTTCTGACGCACCTAAATGTATTTGGGAAAAATACAACATAGTGTAAAAATGATTGGAATCGATTCAGTTGCTTATTCTGAACAAACCACATATAATCAGGTTTCGTATAGAGAAAAAATAACGTTGTATAAACATTATATGAATAAACCCTAAAAAGGTGGTCCTTTCTGGCGCCTTTGAGATAAAGAAGAGTATTATAAAATGTTCAGTTACATCTGCATTCACGAGTTGTCAACCGCACTCCGTGGTCAGCTGGAACACGGATCATAGAAATAAATGAGTTGGCTACATAGCCATTAGCACAGTTGGTACTCCTTAATTGAATTGTATATGAAGAGATAGAATGATTCATGCAAGTTTGAGAGATCGTTAAATATTGAAACGGGTTCCGTGCAATTAAGCTTTTGTCAATATAAGCGTAAAGGTTTCTGGGAAACTCTCGGGAACCAGTGATACATCCCAATATACTTACATATTTGTAAATTCAGATCGTTGCTTGTAAGTAAAACAAATCAAATTCAGAAGGTTGAGGCCTGTTCGCAGTGCAACAAAGATTAAACTGACATATAATCGTGCGGCCCGAAGAACAAAATCAATACTTTCACTTTAATATTATAAATGCGAAAGTATCTCTGTCTGTCTGTCCGGCTTTCACGCCAAAACTACTGAACCAATTGTAATGAAATTTGGTACACAGATAGTCTAGAGCCTGAGAAAGGACATAGGCTATATAACATCCCGCTATGACCAATAGGAGCAGAGCAGTAACAAAAAATTTTGCGAAAATAGGAGCGAACGTGGACGTACATATTGCTCCCATTATTTTAACAGGCGCTTATAAACTGTAGTTGACTCGGACGGAGTCGCGGGCAACAGCTAGTTCTTTATAAATTATATGGACATACTTCTAAATTGAAGTAAAAATAACGTATCCTAACCTTTTTTTTTTTTTTAAGTGGGGCAATCCTCGTGGATACCCTCCGCCTGGGAATAACGGAAGGTTATGTCGGACTCCTACCGACTAAAACCCCACTATTCCTTCGAGTACCATTTGACGAGGGCCCGGGATACACTACTGCATTCGCCGCACCCCCGTCTGGTATGAGCCCACCATCCATAGCGGGCGCCATCACCAAGTGCACCCGATACCACGACCGCACAGACCACCACTAAGACGCACATAGGCATGTCCCCTCCTTGAGCCTTAGCGCTCGAGCGACGTCACGGCCCCAATTTCGTCATCCGCATGGTCTTTCTTATGGTGGCCGGAGATCGTTAAGCGCCCTTCGACGCCCGGCTGACGCCGCCACTCTTCTGGTGCGAGTGGAGTGAGAAGCATGTTCTCTCTCCCTCTCCGCAGCCTCCTTTGCATGCATCACCTCCTCGCAAAAAGAGGCCACAGCATCCCACGCTTCTTCGCTTCCGACCATGGACTGTACAACGACTGGAAGCGAGAGTACGTATCCTAACCTAACTCAAACTGTTCATATACTAAGACAAAGTTTCGAAATATTCTATATTCTATATTAGATGACAGCCTTGGGAAGTTGTATGGAGAACACATAACAATACCATACAACCAATTAAGGACATACAACAAGTCAACCGCCCCTTGTCGCATCCTCCTTTCGTCGATCTTCGCCGAACCTATTTGCCGGACCGACATTATCGTCTCGGTAAATTTCTACAATCTCTGACCCTTTGTGACCGCTACTGGTCATGACATGTCAATTACGATATCCTTTAAGGCCGCTCTTGATACATTATAATCATATTATTATACTCTTTCAAAGGAAATCTCATCCGTAATGTCTGGTTTATAATGATTTTACCTGATGTAGAGAAAATGGATAAATGTTGATATATTGGATTTTAAAATTGAGTGTTGTTACCTAGTTATGGTTACCGGTGGTTTTTTTTTTATATCTCTAATCCATACTAATATTATAAATGCGAAAGTAACTCTGTCTGTCTGTCTATCTGTCTGTCTGTCTGTTACGCTTTCCCGCCTAAGCCTCTCAACCGATTTTGATTAAATTTGGCACAGACAATCTTTAGGTCCTGAGAAAGAACATAGACTACCTTTTATCCCAGAAAAGTTTGATGTTCCCGAGGGAAATCTAAAAAGCGTGATATAACCGAACTCCACGCGGGCGAAGCCGCGGGCGGAAAGCTAGTAATATATAAAGCTAAAGAGTTTGTTTGTTTGAACGCGCTAATCTCAGGAATTATTGGTTCGATTTGAAATATTCTTTCTGCGTTGGATAGCCCATTAATCCAGGAAGGCTTTAGGCTATATAACATCACGCTGCGAGTAAAAGGAGCGGAGCATAACTACCTACACGCGAACGAAGTCGCTGGCGGCCGCTAGTAAATTATAAACTAGTGCTTGACCACAATCCCGCCTGATGGTAAGCAGTGATGAAATCGTTGATGGTAAAACGCGCTAGTTTATTTCTTAAAAAATTTGAGTGTCTTTAAGGCTAGGGTGAATAGGCTCTTGCCCATTCACTCTAGCCTTGAAGACACTCAAATTTGTAGTCCGACGGAAACACCGACGCTGGCAAATTGTTCCAGTCCCTCGATGTACCTACGCGGTATAAAAGAGGAAGCGAAAAGATTCGTCCGGTTCGTAGTGGTGTTAACAATGTAAGTGTGGAAACTCGCCGTACGACGGGTCGTCTGATGATGGAATGGAGATGGAGGAATTAAATCGTGCAATTCCCTCGCACACTCACCAAAATGGATCCTATAGAACACCGAAAGGCTGGCTACTCTACGCCTGTGCTCCAGGCTTCGGAAACCATTTTGAGTTAAAACTGTGTGGTGCAGGATCGATAGTATTTTTAGCTTTGTCCTGTCTCTCGTTGTTAGTGAAAGGCCTCCTAAAAATCCTTCCAGAGACTTAATCCCGCACACATCAAACGAGCCCTCTCGATGCCGGCCTCGATGGCGCTGTCCATCTTCAGACGCTCATTGTGTAGAGACCTAAAAAGAAATAAAATTAATGAAAATGAAGTGGATGCTAAGTGCTATTACACAATCAAAGGGATGCCTTTGAATGGAATGGTCCATCTTTGTTATACAAAATACTAGCTATGCCCCGTGGTTTCACCCGCGTAAATAGTAGTAGGTAATATAAAAAAAATATAAAAATCTAATCATTATTTGTGTATTTACAAAATATCATCAAAATTTGTTTATCTGTTTTGGAGGAATTCGAGGACAAACACGGTAACAGGAGAACTTTATATACAGTATGTTAACTAACAGAGGGCGTTCCCGTTAACCCGAAATGGTATAGCATACATACATGCTAAAAAAAATATTTCCATTCGAAAACAAAATGTTTTAAAATTTTTTCCAATAAGAGAATATTCAATAAAAATTTGAAATTGACATGTAAAAGAAACACACTGTACACGCGAACATGAAAGACGGCAACGTCGCAATTTATTTATACATGACGACTACTATTTTGATTTAAAACAGGAGGTTTCAGATTTATTTCCAATTAGATTTTTTTTTTATTCGGATTTTTTTATGCTTATTTTTCTATGCTGATATTTTTATTTTAATCTATTAATGATATATATTAACGAGTTTAAGGGGACGCCCTCTGTTATTTAACATACTGTATAATAGAAACTACATGTGCCTGCTAGTTCAAGTGACGTGGAATGATGGAATCTTTTTAAAGTTTCCGTAAAGAAATTGGGTAATGAGTTAGAGTAACGTAATAAAATAAATCATACGTGGTGGAAGTGAAACTTTAAAAAAAATGGTTCAAGATAATGAAACGAATGTAAAACTTCGGGAAGAAGATAGGATATTGTCATCATCATCATCATCATCTCAGCGTTAATCCCAGTCGCATCCGAAGCTTTTCCAGCTCTGGAGTCTGGGGTCCGCTTTTACCAGTCTAACTGCTGATTTTGGCGAAACTTCGACATTTTCCGTGAAGCGACTGCCGTCTGACCTCCATAACCCGAAGGCGATATCGAAGCATTGCAGCTAGACCAATTGTTGGACTTTTAAGGGCTCCAGCAACCCGTAACGACTGCCATTAGATGTTCGTATGGCAACCGGGACCAACGGCTTAACGTGCTTTCCGAGGCACGACCAGACCAGTGCAAATATTCATATTTATGCATACAAATATTAGCACTGCGCGGGCATCGAACCCGCGCCTTCTTGCGCAGCGGCCGCGTTCGCTACCGCTACGCCACGGAGGCTGTCACGAAGATAGGATATTGTATGTCTTAATAATGACAATAGTGATTTTCTTTTTTTTTTTAATAATTATAAACTAGCGCTTGACTGCAATCCCGCCTGATGGTAAGCAGTGATGTAATCGTTGGTGGTAAAGCGCGCTAGTTTATTAAGCCCATTCACTTAAAAAAACCTCGGTGAATAGGAAGGAAGACGGCAGTTGAGCGAGGTGGTGCAATGTTAGATCCAATACCAAGACCAACGATGCTGCGCCAGAGGGAGATTGATGTGGAGACCCTCCACGATCAAACTCCCAGCACAAAAACATTTGACGCATCGTACCCGGCACACATCGCAACACAACTGCTCAGACCCGTCCTCCGTACGGCTTCACCGGACATCATGCCGGAACACGACGAATCGCTTGGCGGCACGAGTTTGTCTGGTGGGTGGTAACTTCTGCCGGCAGCCGATGTTATGGTTTTTGGAAACTTAAAGCAGGGCGATTCTGTAAACATCTAAGTGAAAACACTTAGGTGAAGTGAGCTGTCATTCTAACTAACTGTAAGAGATTGACATTATTGACAGCCCACTCTAAGTTCCAATAATAGGTATGGCAAAAGCGCCTGAACGCACGGAAATTAGTTCTAGTTTCATTACCTATTATTGGAATCAATTGTAACAGTAAATACCTACTTAGGACCCATTAACTTAATCAAATGTTATTCCATGGTGCTTGGCAATCTGGGCTTCTTCTTTTCTTCAGCTTCAGCCGATAATATGGCCTACCACCGAGAACACTAAACCGAGAACACTAAACCGAGATCACTATAATCATAATCGTTAGATAAATATTTTACATTTTATTCCTATACAACGTAATTTTTTGTATATGCGAAACCCAAAATACGTGTCCAGTATTTTTAAGTTAAGAATCTATGTATAAAATTTCAAAAAGATATAATGGAAAACCAGAAAGTTATGAACTTTTTATCTTACCTGGTTGTCCCAACAAAAATATGGTCAACACACCACTCGCCCGGCTGCGCCTGCAACGACGCGGCGCGGGGGGATCTGTGCAACAATTTGTACAGGCATTTGGGAAAAAATATAACATGCTGTAAAACGATTGGAATCGATTCAGTTGCTTATTCTGAACAAACTATATTCAGGTTAAGTATAAAGACAATATAAGAAAATGACGTTGTATATTACATAGATGTATTCAGACTCAGAGCTTACATTTTCGATAAAATATGCATGAGGCTTGTGGTAACTAGAGTATGGAATTTAAAAAAATAATAACGAGCGAATGAATAAGAAACATAACCGGTGTTTTTTGGAGTTTACTCCTTAAGAATCGATTTTCATATAAAAGGCGCCCGGTATGAGAAAAATCCGAGGGGTAAAACCTACTAACGAGTAACGAATTTTAAGCGTTACTACACTGTATTTTAGTGCGCACCTTTCTAATCTAAAAAAGTGGCATAATTATCTTTTTACAACTATATTTTGTTAGTTATTAAGATAATGTTATATTTAAAAAAAAAAATTATAATAATTTAAAAAAAATGTTTATAAAAAAAAAATTTATTATCAACTTTCTTAAAATTGGTTAAAATTTTCATAAATATGCATTTATAATTTTTTTAATGTTTTATGATTTATTTTATAAATAATTTTTAAAATAATAATTTTTCTTTTTTTCGTACTTAAGGAGTAAACTCCAGTCGTGCGTCGGAGCTGACACACACATTTTTTTTATCCACTCGCTCGTTATTTTTTTGTGTTCTATCTCATTTACTGCCACGTTAAATCTTATGAATTTATATTTCTGTCTCTTTTTACTGTCACTTTTTCGTTTTACCGACTTTCAAATCACAACGATAGTTATGAAGTTTTCACTTTAATAAATGCAATACATACAGTAATACTCTGGCCTTTTAAACGTTGAAAATTATTTCCGAAGCCAGTGCCTAATTTTAATTCTTAGAACACACCACTAATAATTTCCACATGCACCAAAACCATATAGATCCTCCCTTATAATAGCAATCACAGTTCAATTATGTCATATCCTAGTTATTGGTGACGTCACCAATCCGCCGAGTGTCAGCGACGCAACGAGCCCACTTAACGAATTCGGACGCAAATCCCGCCGCCGACCGATCCGATTAAAAGCGTCCAAATTTTCTGCTTATATGCGTATCTATGTGGAGGTTTAGGATTTATGGTTTAAAGCTTGTAAATACGTGGAAGATATTGTTTTATGGGCGGATTGTTATCTTTTTCGTCTATTTCAGGACTTGTTTCTTTCCCAAAAAGTTTTCTAAGCCCGCTGTGGAACTAATAGCGAAATGTCTTTAAATAAAATCAATTAGCTTTTTTTAAAAAAATTATAAACCAGCGCTTGACCGTAATCCCGCCTGATGGTAAGCAGCGATGCGATCGTTGATGGTAAAGCGCGCTAGTTTATTAAGAGCCTATTCACTCTAGCCTTGAAGACACTCAAATTGTAGTCCGACGGAAACACCGCCGCCGGCAAGTTGTTCTAGTCCCTTGATGTACGCGGTATAAAGGAGGAGGCGAAACGCTTCTTCCGGATCGTAGTAGTGTTAACACGTAAGGGTGGAAACTCGCCGTACGACGGGTCGTCCGATGGTGGAACGGAGATGGGGGAATTAAATCATGCAATTCGTCAAAATCATGCAGCTCATGTCTTTTTATTATTTTCTTAAAATTGTCTCGTCTGAATGATGTGTTTTGCTGTATAGAAATGCATCTAACTTTGCAATTTTCCTTAACATTCAATTTTCATCCTCAAAAATGCTTCATCGAAAATGTGATCTTCTATCGACTAACGAGCTTTAATACTGAAAATAGAAAGACTATATTACCTCGGAAATGTCACCGCGACCTGGAAACTGAACTTCCACATTTACATTCTATTTATACCCTGTTATGCAAGCCTGAATTTAGCTTAACGTAAAAGCTTTTCCCTGTATGTGCAGCAGCAATTAAAAACCCTTTTAACATTGTCTTATGGATCCGATAATAGCCAATAATGGCGTGTTCTGGATGTAGGTAGGTATGTGGAACCGTATTTTTTGGGTTTGATTGGCTTTTCGAACATGGAAAGATTTTTTGTCTTGGGATTTTGAACCTAATTTGTCCTTTTATGTTTAACATGGTGTTGATTCGAATAAATTGCTTATGTGTACATACAATTGAAACTATCTTTACAGAAAGGAAAATTCTGAATGTAGGTAAGTTGTATATCGTTTTATGTTTTGATTGGTTTTTTGAACATGGAAATATTACTTTAGAATATAATGGAATACTCTTTATTGTGTACACCATATAAATTACAGATTAGAAATATGAAGATTTTACAAGAGGCACAAAGACACATTTTTTTTTTATTTGGCGTTGCGTAGTTGATCTAGAGAGGTCGTGACTACTTAACCGGACTATCCTGTGGCTGCCTTAAATGAATTTTAGCCAGGGCAACTAAAACTAAGCGACTACACGCTAAGGGCACCCCCTCTGGGGTACGAACCTCGGCTTAGGGCATCGCTAGAGAGAACAGCAAGGGACGGCTGGATCGAATTTTATTTTAATTCGGTTTGATGACCGCGGCGTTTCCTAGTACTAGCTCTGAGAAGAAACGTCCGAAACAAACTCAGAGGTCATAGTTGGGAATTTATATTTACTGGCTCAGCTGCGGCGCGGGCTGGCCTTCATCGGACAAGGGACGGGGGAATGGACTACTACGTTGAACGCGTCGCGATGGACCTCGGCGGCGAGGTCGGTAGGTCGGTCTTTTAAAGACACAATGAGCGGTCTTATCGCTATGAGCGATCTTTTACAGACAACCTTTCGATGGAATACCAAGGAGAAGAGGGAAATAATTTGAATACTTTATATTGGGATTTTGATGATAATTTATTTTTAATTTTCAATGAGCTTTTATTTCCTATGTTGTTTCGAATACAATAATTACGAGGTGCATCAATTAAAACATCCTATTAAAGTTTCGTTATGGATTGGATAGTGGCCAATGGAGGCGCATTCTGTATTGGCGTTTTGAACAAATTAGTTTGTTCAAAATAAATATTAATGGGTTTTTCACTCTGTGCTGATTGTAATAAATTAACTATAATAAGTAAGTTTCACGAATTGAAATGATTACTGGTACTCCTTCTGTGAAGCAGTGATGCTGGCAAAGGAGGAGGCGGAGCGCATGAGCGAGCGGGAATTCTAATGTCCTCACGCCTCTAGCCGCCGCAGGAGACGGCCTGGTCGGGAAACAACATCAAACTGCCGGCCACCGTAGAAGCGGCCCTTGCACACTGGCAAGTGAAGAAACATGGGTGCATTTTAGTCAGTAAAAATCTGATACCGCATCGCCCAGAGCGGGAGAGGTCATTTGATGATTTCCCATCCCAAACAAAAAAAAAAGGATGGCTTACGCCAAGAAATAATTTATATAGCAAATAAAATACAATCGTGCGTTCTCATATGAGTGCGAAATTGTTCCGGGTCAAAATGATATTGCTCCAACCACATTTTATTAACTTCTACAACCGCCTCTATTCTAATTCCGTCCATGTGTCGGCTTCATTCCATAAATACCACTTTATTCCTTTTTAATATCAACAATTCAAAATAACGGGTCCGACAGTAACACGCGTGACACGTCCGCTAGTCACCGCTGCCGAGTTTTGAGTGACATCTTATTTCCTCAGCACACTAGCGCCATGTCCGTGTAATAGCCACGTGCTATTCTATTGAACGTTGCCGGAACTACCGTCCTACTTTACATACTACATAAACGTCATTGTTTTTGCATTTCAACTTGTATTAACATGTCATCTGCTTTGATAAGTTTGATGAGGGTTTACTGCTTTATATAGCTATTAGATAGTACTTTAGGCGAAATTATTCAAGGAAACAACACTATTTTGGTTTATTTACGGATTTTAGAACCTTTGAAATATGCACCACATCGACACTCATTAAAAAAAATTAAAAACTTCTTCAATCGGCGCTTGCATTGTCTTCGGGCAACGTTTACGTTAGGAAATCTGATTAAGGGACCTAATGCATTTTCCTCGCTTCACTTTAGTGAGACATTTGCTTTATTATATCGGACTGTTAATATTTAAATCAAGCGCCTCTTCAAAATAAGTTCTTAAAACTTACTTTTAGGGATCGATGATTTATTTGATTACCAAAGTAAAATTTTAGATAAAATCAAAAAGCAAGATCATTGGGCATTTTTGACCCGGTAGGCACTCAGAAATACGCGTCCATCAATGAATTGTGGTTTGTTTAGAAGGTTTAGTTTTAACCTTCTATAGAATATACATATTTCATCATCATCATCAACCTTTTATCGTCCCACTGATTGAGCGTAATCACCACGCTTGCTCAATGCGGGTTGGCGATTTCAGACTTATTTTGTCCAGGTTTCCTCATGATGTTTGCCTTCACCTTCAGTCATTGGTGTCCAAGATATACTTAGAAAGTACATATACATATTTATTTTATTCAAAAACATATATGAGGGGAAAAGGTATTCATCACTAGCACCCATGTTGGGCGCCAATATAATAATAAGAGGAAACGTGGGGAGATAAATAGTAACCACGTTAAGTGTAACATAAAATGTTTTTATTTAAAACTGGCTGTTGCCTGCGACTCCGTCCGCCTGGACTTCAGTTTACAGCGCGCGGTGGTTCCCGTAAGTTAAAAACAGTTCAGTTGACACAAAATAAGCGCCTGTTAAAATAATGGGAGCAATATGTAGTACGTCCGCAGTCACTCCCGTTTTCGCAACATTTTTTGTTACTGCCCTACTCCTATTGGTCATAGCGGAATGTTATATAGCATATGTCCTTTCTCAGGCTCTAGACTATGTGTACCAAATTTCATTACAATCGGTAGTTTTTAATCAGTAGTTTTGGCGTGAAAGCCGGACAGACAGACTGAGACACTTTCGCATTTATAATATTAGTATGGATACTGAAGTTTAAAGAGAACGGTGGTATACATTTAGCTAAAACTAACAACTTCCCAAATTATAGTGCATAAAAATAAAGTAACGAACGGGA
The DNA here is from genome assembly GCA_017933935.1 of Sesamia nonagrioides. NCBI lineage: Eukaryota > Metazoa > Arthropoda > Insecta > Lepidoptera > Noctuidae > Sesamia > Sesamia nonagrioides. The sequence goes on from JADWQK010002063.1 coordinate 4,507,418, forward strand.
ACGGAACGGGTGTGAGTAGGTTTAATAGCAACTACGATTACCTTAAGTTCCAATTTTGTAGAACTTTTTACCCAAAATCGCAAACGCCCGTCGTCCATTAGTCGAAACGGTTTTCAGCTCCTGAAATACCTTCGTCTAGTTAATAATAAACATGTCTGGCGCACAGTGTCAGACTAATCTTTGTCGAAAGTGGTTATTATAACCAGTTATATTGTAGAGTGTGCTAATATTACTTGGATATTATAGACTAGCTTCCCGCCCGAGGCTCCGCCCGCGCGTAGTTCGGTTATATCGCGCTTTTTAGATTTCCCTCGAGAACATAAAATTTTTCCGGGATAAAAGGTAGCCTATGTTCTTTCTCAAGGTCTAAAGATTGTCTGTGCCAAATTTCATCAAAATCGATTGAGAGGTTTAAGCGGGAAAGCGTAACAGACAAACAGACAGACAGAGAGACAGAGTTACTTTCGCATTTATAATATTAGTATGGATTACTAGCGACCCGCCCCGTCTTTGCACGGATGCAATGCTTATACTAAATACACTACAAAAAAACTGTGAACATAGTATAAAAAACAGCAGCCCGCCGCTCCCGGTCGGCCAGGACGCGACGCCGCGCAATTTTTTAATCCATACTAATATTATAAATGTGAAAGAAACTCTGTCAGTCTGTCTGTCTGTTACGCTTTCCCGCTTAAACCTCTCAACCGATTTTGATGAAATTTTGCACAGGCAATCTTCAGACCCTGAGAAAGAACATAGGCTACCTTTTATCCCGTAAAAATTTGATATTCCCGAGGGAAATCTACAAAAGCGCGATATAACTCCACACGGGCGAAGCCGCGGGCGGTAAGCTAGTCTGTAATATATTCGAAAATATTCATTTAAATTGCATGCTGTAAAGGGCGATATAGATCTATATTAAAGCAATGATGTATTTAAAGTATTAAATTCGATAAGGATTAATGCTGTATTGGTTAAAATCGCTTCGATAATTAGCCGGTATTTGTCGTAAAAAGTAAATGACAAAAAAAAATATTGTGGGATATCCATAAGAGATAGACATATACCTATATAGGTATATAGGTATAATAATCATAATCTTCATAAGATATGTTATTGAGGATTTTCGAAATAAACCAAAATTTGTTTCTCTGAAAATACAAAGCTTTGTTTTATTTGACAAGCCGTTACAATAATACAACACATATGGTTTACTTAACACAATTACACTTCTTACCTGAAAATACAAAGAAACGACATTTAAAGTTCACTAATATCGTCTCCTCAATTATTTTCTCTAACTAACTTTATAAGTTTTTATACTAATAAAAGACACACAAAAACAATCTTATCCGCCATTGAAATCACGCGTCCCGCACGCTGCGCCCTCTACCAACTTTCAATGACAGTTAATTGACGCGCGAAGTGCGGCAAATTTAAACTAATGAAATATTATTTCATTACATCTCCCCCCCTAAGAGCGAAAATGCTAAATAATATAATCTAGGTATACAATCAATACAATGCAACTACAAGTTATCTTCATATTCGTTTTCTTCTACTTCATCTTCTGTTGTAACAGGTTGTAATTTAGTTATGTGGAATAAAGTTGATTCCGTTTTTCTGTTGCCAGTATCAATCTTATAAATGGAGTTCGATATTTTCTGTATTATTTTAAAAGGGCCTATTTTTAATTCGTCTAGCTTCTTTCTATTCATTCTATTTCCATTTTCTACATATACACTGTCTCCTATTTCAAACTCTCGCATTGTCCTATTTCTATCAAATATTTTCTTGTTATACTTATGGGATTTTATTGTATTTTCTAATGCTAATCTTCTATCAGCAATCCACTTTTCTTCCTTTTCCATTGTTTTAATTTCATTTGGTAAAATACTGACATTTGTACCATCCAGTAAATACTTTGGTGCAAATCCTGTAACAGAGTGGTCTGTTTCGTTATATTTCTGTATACATTCTTTTGCTACTGTTGTCCATGTTCTCTTGTTATTTTTTTCATTCATTTTACATCTAATTTTGTTTAAGTACTATTGTTTGATTTAATCGTTCATTCAAGCCGTTCGAGAATGGGGTATTCACAGCTGTAAAAATTAGTTTAATGTTATTCTCTTGCAAATATTGTTTAAATTCTTTCGAGTTGATACCTGGATATTGATCTGTCAAAATTATTCCAATCTCATCTGTCTCTAGTACTTTCTTTATTAGTTTTATAAAGTCACTCGCGTTCTGTGTTTTGGAAGTGTTAATAAAGGCATATCTTGTGTAGTGGTCTACTAAAAGGTGTAAGTATTTTTTTGTTGATCTAGATCCTCCAAAGCCACCTATAGTATCCATTGACATTATCTCAAATGGTTTTGTTGCTGGTCCCAGTTGTGACATTAATCCAAATTTTCCTTGACATCTTGATTTATTTTTTATGCATATTTCACAGGTTTTACAAATATTTACTATATTTTTCGTTAGGTTTCTTGCTGTATATATTGGACTTATTTTTTTCTGCAATTGTCTGATTCCAATATGGCATAAATCTTCATGCACCTTTTTTATAAATTTTTTACTAAAGTCTTCTGTGAGTATAATTTTTTCATATTTCTTTATTTTTTTATAATAGATTTTATTTTTGTGTAGTAGATTTTGTTTATTTTCTGTTATTGTTTTATTTTTCTCTTGGTCTTCAACTATATCTTTTACTTGTATTAAATTAATTATTTTTAATAGTTCCTCCTGGTTATCTTCTGATTCTAATACGGGGTTTCGGCTCAAACAGTCTGCTTCTACATTTTCTTTACCGGGTATATATTTTACTGTAAAATCATACTGAGATAGGTAATATGTGAGGTCACCCAACTCTTCATCTGTCCTGCATTTAATGTTCATGTTCTCTAGAGGTTTGTGGTCTGAGTAAATGGTGAATTGTTTTCCAATTAGCCAGTGTTGCCAGTATTTAACTGCTTCTTTTATAGCTAAACATTCCAAATATATAGCCTTTTTCCGTTTTTGAGATTCATTAATTTTTTTTGAAAAATATGCCACTGGTTTGTCTTTACCATCTAGTTGAGTCTGTTTTAATATTGCCCCGATACCCTCTAAAGATGCATCTGTAAAGATTTTTATTGGCAAGTCTTTGTCAAATATTTCCAACACTGGTTGAGAACATAAATATCTTTTTATTTGATTAAATGATTCTTCACACTTCTCTGACCACACAAATTTTTCATTTTTTCTTAATAACTTATGTAATGGGTCTAAAATCATTGCACTTCTTGGTATGTATTCATGGTAGAAGTTAATTTTTCCTAAAAATTGTCTGATATTCTTTTGTGTCTTAGGAGTTGGAAAATGTCTTATAGAGATCAAATTGTCTTTTAGTGGTTTTACCGAATTGTTCTGGATTACATGACCGAGGTACTTTACTGTGTCTGAAGCAAAGGTACATTTCGTAAACTTCAATCTAAGGCCTTCTTTTATTATTGCCTCTAATACATTTCTTATGTGTCTTATATGTTCTTCAAAGGTGGTCGAGTATATCAGAATATCATCAATATAGTTTACAGAGTATCCTGTGAGATCGTGTTTTCTTAGAATATTGCTTAAAATTCTCTGAAAAATTGCTGGTGACGTTTTCAAGCCAAAAGGAAGACAGGTCCACTGAAAGTGGCCATCTTGTGTGACAAATCCTGTAATATATCTATCTTCTACTCGTAATGGTATTGCCCAAAATGCTGAGTTTATGTCTAAAGTGGTGAAATATTTACAATTTCTAGTTTTAATAATCAGATCATCTATCAATGGGAAAGGTTGAGCTTGTGGAACAACAATTTTGTTTAGTTCCCTGAAGTCTACACATAAGCGGGATTTTCTATTTTCACCTTTTTTAAATGCCAGTGTCACTGGAGCAGCAAAAGGACTGTAGGATTCTTCTATTAAATTATTCTTTAATAACCTGGATATTTGCTGTTCAATTTCTAATTTATCTTCTATTGTACATCGGTATGGTCTTTTACTACAGTATCTATTTACTAGTAAATCTATGTGAGCTTCGTAATCTTTAACTGATCCTATATCATATTTGTCCTTTGCAAAAATTGTTTTATATTCCTTTATAATTTTCTCTATCTCAATTTTCTTTTCATTATCTAAATGATCTGTCATACTTACAAATTCTTCTGTTTCTATGTGTTCATTAAAATTTATTGCAAACGTTTTTACATTATTTTCTTCATTTCTGTTATCTGTGGACATTTCACCTATTTTATTTGTTATTTTCTTTTGTTCTATTTGCAAGTCCTCGTTTTGAGTTAATTTGAATTTCTTTATCATATCCAACCCGATTATAAAATCATCAAAATCTTCATTTTCTACTACATATACATCCATTTCTTCTTCTAAATCGAATATTTTAATTTTTATTGTTATCAAGCCATCTGTTTTTTTCACACCATTAACCGTTTTCATATACGCTATATTCAAATTGTCCTTTTTTTCTTTTACTTTAATCAGTCTTGAATTTATTAAAGAGATCTGTGAGCCTGAATCATAGATACCGCTCACTTCTAGTTTATTTTCTAATAAAAGCTTGATTTTGATTAATGGTGTACTTATTCGTTTTTTTTTTCAGTATTTATATCTACTTCAATTATGGAGTTATTGTTTACATTTCTGGATTTAAAAATCTTTTCAGATTCATTTTTATTTTTCTTGAACCAACATGACTCCTCCGGATGATATCTAATTCCTTTCTCCAAAGATTCACAAGTCTTGCATGGCTTCTTCTCATTAGTTTTATTTTTAAGGAATGTACCACCCCTCATTGTGGTTGAATTTTTCTTGTACATCATACCTTCATATTTTCTTATCTCATTGAACAATTCAGTACTGTCATTGAGTTCATCCCGGTTTAACTTATTTAAGATGAACCCAGGCAAACCCGTTGCAATAAGGTCTATCATTGTTTTGGAGTCTATCGATTTGTTTATGTCTAATATAAGCCTTTCTTTTTTTATAGCATAATCAATTAGTAGTCCGTCTTTATACCTGAATGCGAGTGCATATGTGACTACATCCCATCCTCGGTTTTTAAAAGTTTCTAAAAATTTGTCTTTCCATTCATTCCATTCAGCCTTTATTGTGAGTTTTATGGCCATTGAGCTATACCAATCTAAACAAGATTTTTCTAAAAATAACCTCAATATGTCTATTTTTGATTCATCTTTTGTTATATTGAAGCGCTCACACTCTTTTTCAAAATTCTCAATCCATTGCATTGCATTGGGGTTCTTGCTTGTGAATTTTTCAATAATAAATTTCTCTGAAATATGTTTCAGGTTATGTTGATTTTCTTTCTTTGTAGTACTTTCTATTAATTTTTCCAAGATATGTTGCAACTTGTCATCTTTGTCTATTGGTTTTTTGGTGCTCATTTCTTCTAAATATTGATCTAAAAAGTGCATGTTACCTGCCTCATCTATGTATGTTTTCTTAAGATCTTCATCTAATTTTATCCATATTTTTCTACTTTGATGCCTTTTCTTTATGCTATTTTTTATTTTTGAGAAAGTGTTCATTTTGACAATAAATGTATGATGAATCACCGGCTTCAGCTCATCAGGTAAAACGTAACATTTTCCTTCTTCTGTAAATATTGAGGTTATGGCTAATACATTAGATTTGCCATCACTTGAGGCTATCATCGTAAACTCAAATTGTAGCCGGTCCATCTTATTTTAGTAAACGAAAATGTCGTTTTATAAGATATGTTATTGAGGATTTTCGAAATAAACCAAAATTTGTTTCTCTGAAAATACAAAGCTTTGTTTTATTTGACAAGCCGTTACAATAATACAATACATATGGTTTACTTAACACAATTACACTTCTTACCTGAAAATACAAAGAAACGACATTTAAAGTTCACTAATATCGTCTCCTCAATTATTTTCTCTAACTAACTTTATAAGTTTTTATACTAATAAAAGACACACAAAAACAATCTTATCCGCCATTGAAATCACGCGTCCCGCACGCTGCGCCCTCTACCAACTTTCAATGACAGTTAATTGACGCGCGAAGTGCGGCAAATTTAAACTAATGAAATATTATTTCATTACATATATATATATATTTGTAGACCTTTTCAATGTGTACAATATTTAATACATTATTTTGATAAATCTCGTAGGATTGAGCCTGCGTTTTACTGCAACGCGGAAAAATGTAATTATTTACGACATCACATTAGAAACCTCAAAAATAATAGTATTTATCCAAAATTTAATAGATGTTATGATACATATGAACCTTCCTCTTTAATCACTCTATCTATTTAAAAAAAACGCATTAAATCCGTTACGTATTTTTAAAGATTTAATCATACAAAGGGACATAGGGAAAGAAAAAGTGACTTTGTTTTATAATATGGTAGTGATTATTATAAAAAGGCAGGTAGTTCAGAACAAAGGCCTCCATAGCCTCTTTCCATTTCTCTATTTTTTCTTCTTCTTCTTCAGCTTAAATAGGTCCACTGCTAGACAAAGGTGGCTGTCCACGCCCTTCACCAGGACATCGGTCCACCTTATTAGGGACCTCCCTACGCTGCGCTTCCGGTACGTGGCCGCCACTTCAGAACCTTACTGCTCCATCGGCCATCTCTGTTTAATGCTAAATATTAATAGTTTCACAGGTTATTCTTAACTTGAAATTGGAAAATGTTTCAAATTACGTTGGTAATATTGCTTTTTTAAATGTTTCTAAATTTGAAATTGGAAAATGTTTCAAATTAGGTTGGTAATATTGCTTTTTTAAGTGTTTCTTGACATAAATCAAAACACCATAAATTAAAATGTTATTTATTAGTTATTACTTCAAAAGTAAATTCGACGTTCGGAACTATTCAAAAAACCTACAGTAGAATTTACGTTTGGTAGATTTTTATCAACCAGCCTCCGACACCAAATCAATCTTTTTTATTCGCATTTAACGAAACATTTACAACCCCAGAGCCATTTATAATTCAAATTATAAGATCGCTTGCGGACATAAAGTGAGGGCTATAAACTTTCAGGTCCCAAGGAAGAGCTCGTAAGTAAGGAACTGTTATTGCAGAGGCAGGTTAACGTTTGTGGAAAACGACTTCACAGACTGTTGACTTACCAGTGCACTGAGGGAGCTACCTATCTTGACAGAGGTAACACAGCTTTGGTTACTTGAACGTTACCCTACCTATTATTTGAGCAATATGTGTGGAATGAAATTGGTAAACAAACCCCTTGTGGGGCAATTTCGTTACACACATAAATGGTGATCGATTGCATATACATAGTATTTCTAAGATTCATACTATATTTTACAATATTTACGAGTACTTCTAAGTGATATCAAAGACAAGTGATATCAAAGAAGGAAAAAAAATGTTTTTGTGTTAGGAATTTGTTGGGACAGAAAAAAACGATGCTCCGTATTATTTGAAGGTATGTAGGCATGGTAGTTTATCTTCAAACTAGTTTCTACTGTTCATGAATACTCTACATACATTAAATAAATAAATATATGCGGACAAATCACACAGATTGAGCTAGCCCCAAAGTAAGTTCGAGACTTGTGTTATAGGATACCTACCTTGTGTTACCAACGATGCTATATTTTGTAATAGATACATAATATAGATAAATATCCAAGACCCAGGTCAATCAGGAAAAGTTCGTTTTCCATCATGACTTGGCCGGGGATTGAACACGGGGCCTCCACGTCGCAGGCAGTATTTCTAAGTGATTGACAGTATTTCAAAGAAGGAAAAAAATTGTTACTGTGTTAAGAATTTGTTGGGACAGAAAAATAAAGATGCTCCATATTATTTGAAGGTATGTAGGTATGGTACTTTATCTTCAAACTAGTTTTAAGATACAGTATGAATCTTAGAAATACTTTGTATATCATAGTATACATACTGTATTTTACAATATTTACGAGTATTGCTCAGTGACACAAAAGAAACAAAAATATTTCCTTACGATAGGAATTTATTAGGATAGAAAAAAGGCTCCTATTAATTTAAGAATACATGTCGTGCTTTATCTTCAAATTGTTTTTTTTTTTTTTATATATTATTTATTTATTTATTTTGGTCCACCAACATCTGTTTACACTGGGTGTTGTACATAAAGTAACTATATGTACTTTTAAAATGTGACAGACTAATGTAACAATCACTTATAGGTGAACTCCGCATGCATACAAAAATGGAGTTGTACAAGAATTCATCTTAAAACTAAAACTTAAACTAAATTATTGGAAAAGACATGTTTCATTATTGCCAGATAGTGAGTGCTAATTCAGATCCGGAAGATATTTGTATATTATGGCTTTCAGTTTGCTAAAGGAGTCAAAGTGCAATTCAATTTTATTGCTACCACTTTTTTAAGATATTATTATTCACTGTACATATACAGTTTATTTTAAATAAACCACATGCACGAGACGTATTTTAAAACCCCCTAAATGGCAGGGTAGCTTCTGATGTATATCATGAACAAGTTTCAGTTTGAAAGGACAATTAAAAAATGTTTTACCCGTCAATTTCACAGAAGCAATATTGCACTCCATGGCCTGTGTGTCTCCTGTGTAACGGACGGTAATGGAGATTTAAATTATGCCAAAAGAGCCAGACACTAGCCGGCTCAGTAAAAACCTTTGTTTACATTGACGGCAATAAAGCAGACTTTACCGAACGTAGGTACTATGCACACGACGACACATCAACCATATCTATGTCCAGTTTGACTGACCTCACAAATCTCAAGTACCTAAGCTTAAACAACTTTGCCTTTCCTTTACAGCTTATGTGTAGCTGCGCATACGGTGTAGAGCGTGTATGTACGCCTGTGCACCTATGTGTGTGTTACCTTTGCTATTGAAAGGTGAATAAAAAAATACAAATTAAAAAACAATATGAAAGCAGACGCAAGGCAAATACGTCGAAAGATTTTGTTTTAAAAAAAGAACATACCAAAACAATTTCTTTTTTTTTTTAATTGAATAAGGAAAAATGCAACTTTTTTTTAAATTTATATTTCTTAAGCGATCCACTAATATTCTTACTGGTTTACGAATTTATTATACCTATTTATAAACGTAAAAGTAGTAGTCAAAGTGAAAAGGTTCATTGTCTCTGCTTTTCCCTGAACGATATACCTAGGTGCACTTGGGAACTCGTGTAGAGATGAACAAACGGTCAACTGTCGTGCAATGGTTTTAAGGTTATAAAAGACTTATCTAAGGTATCTCAAAAAACTACGTCTGGTGAAGCCGTACGGAGGGCGGGTCAGAGCTGTTGTGTTGACTATTGTATCAGTTAAATAAATAAGTTACTAGAAAGTACTATTGTAACTATGACACCCAATTAAGAATTAATTCGTACAGGTACAGGTGTGTAGGTACACAGAATACGCATTCTATTCCAATATTTTCTTCGATACTAATACTATCCAAATGAAATGGATTTTTGACTTCCAAAATTATACGGGTTCATTTTTGCCATTTGCCTACGAAATCGTACATAAAAAATCTAAATTCAAACAATACATGTCGGTTCAGACCCTTTTAGGCGTGAAAACCTGAATAATCTGGTTACCCAAGAGATCTTGAGTGAAAATCGCGTTATTATGCTTTTTCGTGCCTTTATTGTTATTCAAAACTGAATTAAACACTACCTACCAACAAAATGGAACTGTTAATTCAAATTTACGTCCATCATACAAAATTACTAGTTATGGCAACATAAAAAAAAAATGTTGCAAAGCGCAAAAAACACGTCCGAAAAAGAAGGATTGATTTATTTTTGCTGTTAATTACTTGGCAACTCCCCTGATGATTGAAATAACTTTGTATAAGTATTTAGATATGAGCTTTTCACTTTTTAATTTCCGTAATTCCCCTCCACCATTTCATATCTTCTGAATCATTTTGTACACAATTTCCTACCTGTGACAAAAAAAGATTCAGAATTCAGCCATTCACTCGAAAGGTTTTCAAAGCGGCGTCAGTAATAAAGGTGCATGCAGACTCATCGGCGACGCCCGTTAATAATTCATGAACATGCTTAGTGTGCTCTCGTCATGCCACACTTAACCTGGCGATCGGTTGCACACCCTTTATGTGAACGGAAAATTCCCCCTTAATTCTTGCGCGTATGAAATTTTTCGTAGGATATAACATAGACAAATTTTATTCCTTAGGTGTGGGGTAAGAATGTTCAGTGGTTAGTTATACAGCGCGTCATGGGCGAACCCAGGGAGGGGACAGGTGGGGACAGCTGCCCCCCTGGTAATCTAGCAGAACATGTATACCATACGTCCATACTATAACACAATCAGACTATAATATACTTTTGGGACACAGTCTCGGTGTGAGGAAGTGGGCCGTAATCTACCACGCTGGCCCAGTGCGGGTTGGTGAACATGTATGAATCCCTTAAATACTAATCAAAGTATAAACGGGGACTTATGCAGGATCATTTCACTCTATTTGCACTACACACTACACTACAAATACCTAATGTTTCATGTAGATGCTTGTGTAGTTTGTAAGACAAAATAGCCGGGGAAGATTCGACCCTAAAAATCTGGCTTGCCCCTCCTAGCCTTGAATTGCCCCACCTGCCAGCATTAACTCGAAATTCTTTACATGATGTTCAAAGCCCTTTCAATATCTGTGACGTAAATTAGAAGAATAACGCAGTCACACAGACAGGTATGAAAAGGGTAAGGGTATTCTGGGTTACCCAGAACGATTTTACCCGCGTATATTTCGAACCATTGAAAATATCGAGATAAATAGTAGTAGTGTGTAGTAGTGTTATTCCTGTTTATAAACGATTTGTGTGCCAAATTTTATCCAAACGAGTTCAGTAGTCTTTGCGTTTTTTTTTTATTGATAGTAAGCAGTGATGCAATCGTTGATGGTAAAGCGCGCTAGTTTATTAAGAGTCTATTCACTCTAGCTTTGAAGACACTTAAATTGTAGTCAGACGGAAACACCGCCGCTGGTAAATTGTTCAAATCCCTCGATGTATGCGAAGCAAACATACAAACTCACTTTCACATTTATAATATTATGTAGTAAGAACTAGCTGCGCTCCGTGGTTTTACACGCGTTAAGTCTCGACCACATGAAAACAAGATAAATTTAGATAAGTAAATATCGAGATAAAAAGTCAACATTCTATGTCCTGATCACGGTCATGATCTACCCAGGTGCCAAATTTCATCTTAATCCGTTTAGCCATTTTAGCCTGAGAATAACAAACACAGACACAGACTTACAAAAGCAAGTAATTTTCTACATAATTTTAGTTTAGTTTCCCATAAATATAATAACTACTTAGCTACATAGCGAATTTGTTTCTATTTCCCTTTTCCGGCATCGTCGACAATGTACCGTTGACTTAGTAAGGCCACGAATACCATTGCCGCCATTAAGAATTCATAGGAGCTAGCTAATACATAATGTCACAACGTTTAAACACAAGATTAGGCAACTGTTATTTACTGATGCCGTGATCTGTATGCTAATTTGTTTGTCTTTAGCATTGACACTAACTACAATTGGGTAAATAATAAACGAATACAAACGCATATGTGAACAAATAAAAGATCGTGTAATATTGTCAATGTTCAATATGTTACGGGTTATGGGTACTAAATGCCGGTTATGGGTTACGAAGTTTATTGACAACGATGACAGTCGATAGTAGGCAATGGTAGCACGTAGCTGATGTCGCACCGAAGTCTTCCCTTATGTCTACGAAGTCCATCTCATACACACACAACAACACTGTGGAGGCATGAGGAACAGGGAGTAAAGTTCACTCATCCTCCGTAGAAAAGGGAGGATCCTCCGACCAGACGGGTGTTAAGTCTGGCGGGCACTTGCCCAATGCTGGAAACTGGGAAGTTGAATGTATGCTAATTGCACGGTAAACTCTGATTGCGAGATGTAGAATTCGGATGACGTCAGTATGACGTGTTGTTCGCATGTGGCGATTTGTAGATACTGCTACAACACCACATAAGTTACTTCACGTAGTCCTTGAAGTGCTCGTTGCAGTTATCGCTGTAGATGTTCTCGATTATAGATTCTTACTTATCGCTTGTATCGCTTCGATAGTCAAATACAGACTGACTTGTCCGCTGAGTTACACTGCTCTATAATAACACTCGATTTCCAGTATTTTCTGTTTACTACTTAGGAGTTTACAGGAAACGAAATATGTAGTAATTTCGATGTCGACTCTTCGTTGTCAATGTTTCTGAAACCTATACGGTTCGATAGGTCAACTTAGGGCTAGCAATGCATAGATCGTACCTCTTCAATGCCTAGGTCTCAAGATATAGGGTTTAATGTTTAATTTCTACGTGAGACATCACATAATAAGAGGTCGTTATATAAAGTAAAACCTGTCCCGCTTTGGGTGAAACGAGGGCATGTCAGACTTTTACTGACGAACCCACCCGTGTTCCTTCACTGGCCTGTGCGCCAGAGCTACGGTTTCTTTTTTAACCAACCCGCAACCCTGGTCCAGGAGGCATCGATCGTCGTGAACCCCGTCACGACGTGCTGACATCTCTTTGAGGCGCACGTGGAACACAACGCGCCATCGACCCGGGCCTGGTCCTTACCGCAGTGGGCAGCTCGCCGCCCGCAACGCCCCTACAGTGGCCGGCAGTTCGATCTTGTCCCCACCAGGTCGTCTCCTGCGGCGGCTAGAGGCCTGAAGGCGCTAGGATTCTCACTCCCTCACGTGCTCCGCCTTATCCAGAACAGGAACTTCCTGAAACAGCCGTTTTCAGTGAGGACCTGCGTCAGGCGGAAGGTGAGGGCGCCGCGGCGCCTTTTTAGCTACTCCTCAAAGAGGGGACTTACCGCCGCTATGTGGCGTGCCCAATCCATACGACCCTCTGACTATAATCATATAATCCAATTGAATGCCAATTACATAATGAATCAATACGTATATGAAAAATATTGATTGTTTCCAACACATTTTCACCCTTAAGCTGATTAAATTAAAGGGATTATTCCTTTAGCAAAACATATAATGTATATATCCCTATGATAAACCAAGCTTTGTAGATAACCGACGTAGTTTTTTATCATATGTACGTTGGATGTATATAAAACGGTTAACCGACAGGTGAAAAGCTTTTAAAACAATTGTGTTGTTCGAGGCTCCAAAGCACTCAATATAATTTACGTAAATTCACAGTGAAGTATCAATCATGAACATATACGTACATTATTAATAATACGAGGGAATTATGTTGTATCTAATCATGTTGAAGTGATTTTAAAGTAAATATCTTGAGTCTGGTTTGAATTATATTTGGGTTAGTCAGCGCTTCACCCTAATCTACAATCATCATCATCAACCTTTTTATCGTCCCACTGCTGGGCGCAGGTCTCTTCTAATATAGAGAAGGATTGAGCGTAATTACCACGCTTACTCAATGCGGGTTGTCAATTTGGGGCTTAAATTCCAGGTTTCCTCAAGATGTTTTCCTTCACCTTCAGTCATTGGTGTCCAAGATATACTTAGAAAGTACATATAACTTTAGAAAAGTTACATTGGTACTTGCCTGACCTGGTATCGAACCCGCGCACTCATACTTGAGAGGCTGGTGTTATAACACTAGGCCACCACGACATTATCACAGAAAAATTATGATATACTCAAAATAAATACTTAAACAACTATGATGAAGTGAAAAGATATAGATGTACCTTTACTTTTCTTTTATAAACTACAATAGTTTGGCAGTGTTCAGTGTCAGTGTTATTATCTATAAGACTGACTAATTATTTTTTTGATTTTCGTACCTTGGATGAATCCCTATTAGCTTACGGCCGCGGCTTTACGCTCGTAAACTGCCTTGTCCACCGACCCACTTCGTCATACCACATCGCATCTCCGTGATACCTCATATTCTTTCTGACTTTTTGTTTTACCTCCTGAAGCTCCTAGCCAAACATTAAATAGCCGGATACTTGGCTATTTCATCAAAAATTGGACTATTAAATGTAAAAAAATCCGACTATTAGTAGTAAACTGAACACTAGCACGTTCAAACAAACAAGAAAAAGTGTAATAGTACAGTATATAGGTACAACGTTATTTTTTATATACGCGAAACCCGAAACACGTATTCAGTATTTTTAAGTAAAGAATCTATGCATAAAATTTTAAAAAGATATCATGAAAAGCCACAAAGTTATGGAGTTTTGGCGGGAAAGCCAAGATAAGTACCACGCTCATTTTTCATTGAACTTTTAAATTATTTATAGTGTCGTTTACTAAACAAAAACGTGTGATTTATGTAGTAAAAAGTGCATTCAGTGAATAATTCATAAAGAACATTGAAATATTGCAGCATAGTGGCCACATCATGACTTTGTCACAAATCTTCGTCCTAGAGTCGGTTCACACGGGAGACGAAAGGAGATAGGTTTAGGTTAGGTTAAGTTAGGATAAGTTTAGGATAAGTTAAAAAAGAAGACAAAATTAACGAAGAAATGGCTCAAAGGTCTTAGCAACCAAGCCAAAAACTCCAAATCAACCACAAACTTATGAGCTTGTTATCTTACCTGGTTGTCCCAAAATATGGTCAACGCTCTGCCGGTGCGAGGTGGCCTTGTCTTACACACCTAGTACTATGATCTAACGTCAGCTGACTTGTACGCTCAGTAACCACATTGCAACAATTTCTAAATTTATTTGGGAAAAAATATAAGACGGTGTAAAAATGATTGGTATCGATTCAGTTGCTTATTCTGAACAAACTGTATTCAGGTTTCGTATTTAAAAAAAAAATGTTGTATATGAGCCCTCGGAATATTTAGAATAGTTATATGATATTAGACTTCGGAATCCAACATTTAGTTGACATTTATTAGTCCCACTTAAAGTCATATCCTATGTAATTTAGTCCAAATTTAATCTCCCCAAATTCCCCTAACACACTCAGCGTTCACAGCCAGTGAACAAAACTCATAAGCAGGTGTATTTAAAATAGGTTGTTACCTTCTCCCAAATGTAACGCTTGAGTACATCTCGGCAATAGATAAACCAACGTTTTGAAACATATTAACCTAAATGATTTACTCCACTAAACACATTAGCCTAGCGGCACCGCCCCAGTGAATTTTATTCATGCCCATCACTTTGAAGTGAACCAGTCCTCTGAAAGGATTAATTAAGTGAAAGATTCTCACAGCCTGCGGACTGAATGATCAGGTTAAACAAATTAGAACGTGTTATTGAGCAAAGAACCCATATATAACCCGACAAATATAACAATGATGTACCCTTTTTACATTGTAACCTTTATACAATATGTAAAGAAAACCCTGTCCGTTCCGTGAAGGTATTGATAAGAATCGATAACTTATTCTACTAATGCCAACAAAGCCGGACTAAAGTTTAAAAAAAATCCACCTAAAAAAATAAAAATTATTTTGCAAAAAGAGGTACCTTAATACATGTGTGGTAGGACACCCTTCCGCGAGCGACAGGGGCAGGGCACGCGACGCGTGGTCGAATCGCATAAGCGTACCGTCAAAATGGTGTTGTCACTTTTTTTTAAATTACCAAATTTCGGCGAAGTTGGAATTAATACGCGGGAAAAAAACCTTATTTTAAAACTCATTAGTATTATTACTATGATGATTACGTAAAATTTTATACTATATATTTTGATCATGTGTTTACCTAACCTTTATTATCCTTATGGGTCGGACGGGGTTTTCTTTACATATTGTATATGAAAGTCTATGGGATATATATTCAATTAATATTCGTGAAATGTATGCTATTTGTTAATATTCATACATAAAGGCAAGCTTTCAATAGTCTATTGGTTTGGAAAAGCAAATTATATTAGTATCAATTAAGCGCAATACATATTCACATAATTATGATCATAGATGGTACGGCTTGATTTAATTTGTAAATTTTGAATTTAGAAGATTCATACCACTGTTAGTATAATCCAATCAAAGGTCTATAAAAGTCATAATACATACTTTGGCTGGTTCTATTTCTTTGAATAATTACGGAAGAAGTAAGTTAGACAGCTTCATAACATTAGATGTATGCAATTGAAAAGTGCGATGGATATGCAAATACTCTTTAAGTTTCATTGAATTGTGTGTTACAAAAATTGGTCCTTCGAGTCGGATCATGATACTTTATTCACATAATTAGATTTTAATTTATGTTATGTATGTGTGTAATTTTATATATTTATTTTTTTGTCTGCACGGTTAAGGCAGTGGCTGAACCATGCACTACTACGCTGCGTGTCGCGGGTTCGATTCCCGCAGGAAACAAATTGTGTTTGTAAATGCACCCACGATGCAGTGGAAATAGTGTGGGGCAATGTTTTTAAATTTTTGAAACAAAACCTGCAAATAGGAAAGTTAAATTAATCTATTTTATAATTACTACCAGTACCTACCTAACTAATATGTATATATTAATTATAGAAGAGGCACTAAAATCATACGTTAGACTCATTAAAGTGTTTAATTATTCCAAAGTGAGAAACACAGCACGTTTTACTGTAACAGTAACGAAATATTGTTGTAGTTAATAGCCCGAAGTCATGAACATTATATTCACCGAGTTACCTCCGAGCTATAGGTTTCGGCAGTATTCGGAAACATACGTATCAAAATACATATACATATAGCAACAGACTATAATACAATAGCAATATACATATTATTTTTTATGGAAATTAGTCATTATCTTCACAGTATAAAATTAATAATATTTATTAATTCATCATCATCATCATTTCAGCCGAAAGACGTCCACTGCTGGACATAGGCCTCCCCCAAGGTTCTCCACGACGACCGGTCCTGCGCCTCCCGCATCTAGCGGTTTCCCGCGACCTTCACCAGGTCATTGGTCTACCTTTTCGGCGGCCTACCCACGCTACGTTTTCCGGTGCGTGGTGGCCACTCGAGAACCCGTCGGCCCCATCGGGCATCGGTCCTACGGGCAATGTGTCCAGCCCACTGCCACTTTAGTGTTGCAATTCTTCGGGCTATGTCGGCTACTCTTGTTATTCTGCGGATCTCCTCATTCCTGATTCGATCGCGCAGTGAAACCCCAAGCATAGCCCTCTCCATAGCTCTTTGAGTGACTAAGAGCCTTCTTATAAGGCCCATTGTTAGCGACCAAGTCTCAATTCCATAAGTCATCACTGGCAACACACACTAGTCGAGGACTTTTGTCTTGAGACACTACGGTATTTCGGACGAGAAGATTTTACGTAGCTTCCCGAAAGCACCCCAGCCGAGTTGGATTAGACGATTCACCTCTTTCTCGAAGTTGTATTATTAATTATATTAAAATAAATATTAAAGTAATTTTCGTACCATACGTTGTCAAACAGAAACCTAATAACGTAACACACAATAAATCTCAATCTGAATCATTTTAAAGAATATTAATATTAATATTAATTTACCTATTGCTTTCTATTGATTGCAGTCATGGTGGCCTAGTCACGGGCCTAGTGGTTAAAACACCTGCCTCTCAAGTATGAGTGTGCGGGTTCGGTTCCAGGTCATGCAAGTACCAATGTAACTTGTACTAAGTATATCTTAGACACCAATGACTGATTATAAGGTAAAGGTAAACATCTCGAGGAAACCTCGCCAATCCACATTGAGCAAATGTGGTGATTACGCTCAATCTTTCTCTGTATGAGCGGAGACCTGTACCCAGCAGTGGGACGATAAAAATGTTGATGATGATGATGATGATTGCTTTCTACGTTAGAAAAATTGTCTGCTCAATAACGTAAATAACGCAATAAATGATATTGATGTGTCTAATTGAAAACCATTGCTACTATAATACGCATTTTAAAACTTTAAAATCACTAAAAAAAGTGTCTATTGATGTAGTGACTTAAATCAGCAGCAGTAAATTTTCCAAGTCCAGTTTAGAAACTTACTGTTCAGTAGGTATAGCTATTATCTAAGGGATAAATAAATGTTTACTTGATTTATAGGTTGGACGGTACCACTGAGTCCGGCTCAAAAGTGGTGGCCATTAAAAAGACTGCCTGGAAAGATTTGGGAAAATGAATGCAACGGCATATGCAGAGGGAGGCCTTTGCATATGCCCTTGCATTCAGTTAGATTTCCTTATTTCATTTATTTTATATTATTTATTGTACCAGTTCTGTTTCACTTGTGATTCTTTGCTGCCCCGGGTAATATTATTACGTCGGCGCAGCCAGCGTGCCGGTTATCGCTGAAGATCAGCGCTGGGATCTGTTTTGCATAGGGTCGCAGCTTAATGCTGAGCGAAAACCGTTTAGCGTGGATGTGACGCATGTTCCCTCAAGCATTTCTTGTATTTGTGTTTTTGTATTTTTTGCGTCATGTTTACCATAAATAAACGGTTTTTCCTACTTTCTTTCATTCAGCACAGGGACAGTGCATGCAAAGTAAAAAAATATATACATATATGAGTTGAAATGTACAGTGTACCTTGCCCAAAAATTACAAACATTTTGCCATGCTAAGTAATTCAACGGTTAAAAATAAATGGAAAAAATAAAATTTATAAAAAAACAATAACAATAAATGTATAAACTAGTTCAGTTTGTACAGTAGTAAAAATCCTTCTTCTATCTTTCTTTTCTTTAGAGTGAATACTACTTCAACTCTTCAATAGCCTCTGTGGTTAGATACCACAATTTTGCAAATAACACGTGTAACAAATGATAGAAATTCTTTAAAAAATTAATCAATCAATCAATGTATAATAAATCACGTAAAAAGTAAAAAGTAAGTTCGAGACTTGTGTTATGGGATACTAACTCAACGATACTATATTTATAATAGATACATATATAGATAAACATTCAAGACCCAGGCCAATCAGGAAAAGATAAACTAGCACGCTTTACCATCAACGATCGCATCGCTGCTTACCATCAGGCGGGATTGCGGTCAAGCGCTGGTTTATAAATAATTTTAAAAAAAACCGGCCAAATGCGAGTCGGACTCGCACACCGAGGGTTCCGCCGTACAAACGTAGCGGTATACAATTTATGATTTACTAGCTTTCCGCCAGCGGCTTCGCCCGCGTGGAGTTCGGTTATATCGCGCTGTTTAAATTCCCCTCGGGAACATCAATTTTTTCCGGGATAAAAGGTAGCCTATGTTCTTTCTCAGGGTCTAAAGATTGTCTGTGCCAAACTTCGTCAAAATCGGTTGAGAGGTTTAGGCGGGAAAGCGTAACAGACAGACAGAGTTACGTTCGCATTTATAATACTAGCATTGATTTAGAATTTTTCACAGTTTAGAGGCAATTAGATTTAAGAAGTGTTTGATATGAATTTCAACTTTAATATCTCTACGCGTTCATGTGAAAAAGGGTAGGTAGTAAGTTTATAATTATTAAAAAAATATTTTATGTCATGTAAGCAAAAATAATATTTTATGTAACTTCAAATTTATCATTTTCCACAATTTTTCCTTTATCTGTCTGTACTATAATATAACGTTGCTGCGTGCCGAATTTCAAGATTCTGAGTTTACGGGAAGTACCTTGTAGGTTTTGATTCCCTAGCGTGTGACGGAAATTCGTCTAAGGTGTCGGTATAAACTGCTGTATCTTTTAGTGGCTTTAACTTAGAAGTTTTATTTTTTCACTGCTTAAAGGGACAATAGGCCTAGGTATTTGGTATAAATTTCAATTTGATACCTTTATTAGTTCGTGAGAAATAAGGTAGTAAGTTCCATTTTATTAAAATATGTTTATTATATTATATAACTAAAAAAATGTGATTTTCGCAATTTTTCCTATAGTTGCATTATATGACAATGCTTCATGCCAAATTTCAAGATTCTGAGTTTACGGGAAGTATCCTGTAGGTTTTGATTCCTTTGCGAGTGTCGAAAATTTGTTGAAAATATCGACATATCGGCTGTATCTTTTGATTAGCTTGGCTTAGAAGTTTGATATTTTCACAGCTTAAAGGGACAATAGACCTAGGTATTTGGTATAAATTTCAATTTGATAACTTTATTCGTTCGTGAGAAATAAGGTAGTAAGTTCCATTTTATTAAAATATGTTTATTATATTATATAACTAAAAAAATGTGATTTTCGCAATTTTTCCTATATTTGCATTATATGACAATGCTTCATGCCAATTTTCAAGATTCTGAGTTTACGGGAAGTATCCTGTAGGTTTTGATTCCTTTGCGAGTGTCGAAAATTTGTTGAAAATATCGACATAATCGGCTGTATCTTTTGATTGGCTTGGCTTAGAAGTTTGATATTTTCACAGCTTATAGGGACAATAGACCCGAGTATTTCATGTGAATTTCAGCTTGATACGTCCACGCGTTCTTGAGATAAAGGGTCTTGACAGACAGACAGACAGACAGACAGACAGACAGACAGACGGACAACAAAGTGATCCTATGAGGGTTCCGTTTTTTCCTTTTGAGGTACGGAACCCTAAAAAGATCGTTTTCCATCATGACCTGGCCGGAGATCGAACCCGGGGCCTCCACATCGCAGGCAGGCGTGTTGACCGCTGCGCCACGAAGTTATATTTCACAATAATGGCGGATATCGCCAATGACAGTTGAAAAAACGGCCGCGTTAGCCGACAAAGAGGAGATTTGATACAAAGCCATTATGTAGCCACTATGCTGCGATATTTCAATGTTCTCTATGCATTATTTACTGAATGCACTTTCTACTACATAAACTTAATAATAACAATCAATAGCTTCATAATTGACAAATAGGAAAACACTAAGCACTTTCAGTGGGTACCTCAGTAACAAGTTCCTTCTACAGCAAAAAAGCAGCATAAAATAGTCATTTAAATATAGAAGCCAGCCACTCCTTTTTTAAACACTGTAACTAAGTTTTTAACACCCTTGCTCGTAAAGCTGATGTAATTCCACCGGTTTTAAATATGTAAAGCAGGCCATAACAAACGCGTGTTTTATCAAAGCAAATAGTTAAGTTATAGTCCATAACAGCATTATTTTCCATAACAGCATTATTTTCCATTTCAAGTAATTATGGAACTGATCGCCGCCGCACGGCTCACGCTGCGCGCTGTTCCATATTTGAAATGGCAAATAATAATACTAATGGAGGGAAGTGCATTCACAGATTGAGTTTATTTAAAATGAACAAAATATAAAATACTTCTTTTTCTGTTTCCTCGCAAGTGTGTTAAAAAACGTCGTACGATATACGTGCGTATTGGTTATAACATGCTCGGCTCAATTACACCCTCGCCTTCGGCTCGGGCTGAAATTCCGCCTCGCAAGTTATAACCATCATTACGCACTAATATCGTAATGTACTATAACAGGAGGTCTGTAGCAGTTCTATTTTCAAAAAGAAAGATGTCGTTTAATGAAATAGCCTTCGCAAAGGCAGCGCGTATTTGAGTAAAGCAAAATTTTGTTAATTACGGACGTAACTGAGAGGAACTCAGTATTTTCAGCTTGATGCAATAATATAAAAAAAACAAATGTGCTCATAAAGAATTGTGATATTTCACCTTGCTGGAATGAATTACTTAAATATTTCCTAATGTCATTTTAGATTATGATTATAGGTGCTGTTCTCCAGTTTTAAGAATTAACGTGTAGTTAATTTTTGGGGAGGTTTTTAGAGCAAAAACACAGGTACACTGTAAAGCATTTAATAGAGAGGTACACTAAAAGTACACTAAAAGTACACTAAAAGTAAAACAAAAAATTATCTTGAAAGTCGATAACAAAAACGAATATACCAAAACTAAAGATCCAAATTTAGGAATAATTTCCTAAATAAAAAAAAAAAAACACTAAACTAATGTTTAGTGTTTTTTTTTTTGGAAATTGGTTGCTTTTTTCTTAAAAAGTTTTTATTTTTCACTATTTAGTTGTCTAAAGTAGTCGCTTCGTGTAATTCTGGTTTAAAAGCCAAACTTCTGAAAGAATTTTGATATCTGTCAAATCAAATTAAAAGTCTTTTTTTATTTTAAAGCTGATGTTTCCAGAGTGGTCCCGTTTCTTTGGCCCAGTTCGGACACTAGCATCCACAAATGAACCCTAGAGACTTAAATTTGCATTAAGTATGTGCGCGAGAAAAGGAGGAATAATTCTCCAATTGATTTCGAAAATTATTTTGTCAACTCTCAGATAGTCTCGGTGGTAGGACATAACATCGGCTGCCGGCAGAAGTTACCATTACCACCCACCAGAGAAAGTTTTGCGATTCGTCATGTTCCGACATGATTTCTGGTGAAGCCGTACGGCTTTTGATAACGCTTGGTGGCCTATGTTGTTGTTAAAATTAAAAAACCGCGGTTGCTATAGAAACATATATAATCTCGTTTACTCGTACTTTATAAACGGTTCCGCGGTACTTAAGCTCGGTCATTTTTCTAGTACTAAAGCACTAACCATGGGATGTCCTCAGGGTTCAGTTGTCGGTCCTTATTTATGGAATTTGGGTTTTGATGATTTTCTCGCGATCCCGCTTCCTTGCGGCTGTTCACTTACTGGTTACGCGGACGATGGCCTACTGCTCATTCAGTCAAGTACCCGAGCCGGACTTGAGAACTTGGCCCATACTTGCCTAAATCTAATATCTCAGTGGGGTGATCGTAACCGCCTAGCGTTTGCGCCGCATAAAACCTATCAACTTCTACTAAAAGGTAATCTTAAATCATTGCCTACTATTAAATTTAATAACGTTCCCGTTAAAAAACAGCAATCCGTATGCTACCTTGGTATGGTCTTAGAAAGGAATTTTTCATTTATCGAACATATAAAAATAGTTGGTGAAAAAGCTAAAAGGAACTTTTATGCCCTAACTAGAATATCCAAAGCAACTTGGGGTCTATCATTCCTAACTTTAAAAACTATATATGGAGCTACCTACTTAGGATGTATGTGCTACGGTGCACCTGTTTGGGCCGATAGGGCCAGCATAGGGGCGGCGCGACGTAAACTGCTTCAAAGCCAACGGTTGGCATTGATATTTTTATGCAAGGCGTATAGAACAGTCAGTACTGAAGCCTTACCCGTTCTGGCAGGTGTACTTCCAGTCGATCTTGAAGTACAGCGACGTGCTTCAATGTACTACTCCGCGAGGGGGGAGGCCATGGACACTAACTTTGTTACACAACGCGACCTCAATAGAATTTCTAGATTATTTAAACCTCAGACTGACGTCTGGGAGGACCTCTTATCCGAATGGCAAAGTAGGTGGGATAATTCCATCAAGGGCCGGCGGCACCTCCATCTGTTCTTTCCATCCGTTGGCGATCGGCTGGATAAGACATGGCTGGAGGTTGACCACTGCGTTGCCCAATTTCTCACAGGTCATGGCAACTTTAAAAGTAAACTGTATTCTTTTAAACTTGTTCCTTCGCCTTTGTGTCAGTGTTCTACATCGAACTGTGAATTTGAACAGTCCGCACATCACATCTTGTGGGAGTGTATTCTTTGGCAGAATGAACGCAATATTATGTTGGATAGTGTACAAGTTACATCCGGAGTTGTTTATTATACGGACCTTGTTGAAACTAGAACTAATTTCCGTGCGTTCAGGCGCTTTTGCCATACCTATTATTGGAATCAATTGTAACAGCAAATACCTACTTAGGACCCATTAGCTTGATCAAATGTTATTCCGTGGTGCTTGGCAATCTGGGCTTCTCCCAGTTGCAATAATGTCCCTTTGTGCCGATTGGCCTAGTTCTGTTCTGTCTCCTGCTTATTATGGAGGGAAGTGGAAAAAATATCTTTTTTCTTACTCCTCCGCTATTCTTTTCTGATTAATTTCGTTGCGGGACCCAAGACAGTTGAAACGTTTCTCCGGGACTCGTTGGGCTTCATTGCTCGGCGTTTTTCTGGCGGTCTCCACTGTTGATTCTGGCTTTCAGGAGTTGCAGTGGGTTGGGAACAGTGTGGCGGGTTTTTGGTGAAGCCGTACGGAGAATGGGTCTGAGCAGTTGTGTTGCGATATGTGCCGGTTATGATGAACCAACTGTTGTTGTGTCGGGAGTTTGGTTATAGAGGGACTCCAGATCAATCTCCCTCTAGCGCAGAATCATTGGTCATGTTGTTAGGTTTAACATCGTATCACCTTTTTTTTCCGGGGTGGAAATCCTCTATGGATGTCCGCCGACAGATGACACCGTATCGCGCCCCCGACGAAACCCAAACTGGTTGTCGTCCAGGTAACATCCTATCACCTCGCTCAACTGCCGTCTTCCTTCCTATTCACTCAGTTTTGTTGAGTAAATACCCTCTTAATAAAAAATACCCTTTATCATCAACAATTGCATCACTACTTACCATCAGGCGGGATTGCGATCAAGCGCTAGATTATAGTTATTAAAAAAAAAATTGATAGTTTAGCCAGCGATAGCTTAGCACAAGAAGCTTCAACATAATCTGATACACATTCAATTTCATAATTAATTCTGATCAGAATATAACGAATTAAAAATTAGACCTTATTTTAGGAGTACCTACCAAAGAGTGCCATTTATTTATTTTAAAAGAACTGCCACATCACAAACATTAAATAAACATTGAAAATAATTAAAACTATTCAATTTATTTATTTAAATTACAATCAACCGACTAGTCCACCTAACCAATTTTATTTTAGACTAGCTTTCCGCCCGCGGCTTCGCCCGCGTGGAGTTCGGTTATATCGCGCTAGTTATATTTCCCTCGGGAATAACAAATTTTGCCGTGATCAAAAGTACCCTATTATTTAATGCGGTCTTCTAACTTTACGTCTGCAAAATTTCAAAGTAATCGGTAAAATTCAGTAGTTACGGCGTGAAAGCGGAACAAACAAACAAACAAAGTCACTTTCCCAGTAAAGATTCATACTTATAATATGTATCGTAATTTAATAGGGAGCACTTAAATTCAACCGCATATAAATTACGTTATAATAAAGTAGGAAGCCACTCATACACTTATTACTTGCACAAGTAATAGAATATTCCCATTATTGCAAGCACTCCAGGAAAGTCAATCAAGCGTTCACTTAGACTCTCAACCTCTCACAAATCTTTTGGAAGTTACATTTTTCGCAATGCCATGTTATTTTCGGTAGTAGTTTATTGTAGCTGGAAGCTCTGTAACTTCGTACAGGTGTCTTGGTCCATAAGACGTGGATGAAGGCTTATATTTTATGCTGTATAGTTTATTTTTAGGATTAGCAATACGAAGCGTAGACGAAGTTCCGTTGATTCAGTTCCTAGAACTTATTGTTAGCTAGCGGAAGTTATAATAAGGTTAGGTTGCCGCCAAGCGATTCGTCGTGTTCCAGCATGATGTCTGGTGAAGCCGTACGGAGGACGGGTCTGAGTAGTTGTGTTGCGATGTGTGGCGGGTACAATGCGCCAAATGTTGTTGTATCGGGAGTTTGGTCACGGAGAGTCTCCAGATCAATCTCCCTCTAGCGCAGCATCGTTTGGTCGTGTTGGTCTTGGGTTTAACATTCCATCACCTCCCTCAACTGCCGTCATCCTTCCTATTCCTAAGTTTTTTAAGTGAATAGGCTTAATAAACTAGTGCGCTTTACCATCAACGATTGCATCACTGCTTACCATCAGGCGGGATTGCAGTCAAGCACTAGTCTATAATTATTAAAAAAAAAAAAAAAAAGCTTCAAAAACTATTTGACAACGTGTGGTTTTTAAAAGAAAAGCATGTATTTTCATAAATTTGAAACAATCCTCATCATCATCTCAGCGTTAATCGCAGTCACATCCGAAGCTGTTTCAGCTTTGAAGTCTGGGGTCCGCTTTACTAGTCTAACTGCTGATTTGGCTAAACTTCCATATTTTTCCAACACGAAGGTGATATCGAAGCATTGCAGTTAGACCAATTGTTGGACTTTTGAGGGATCCAACAACCCGTAACGACTGCCATTAGATGTTCGTATGGCAACCGGAACCAGCGGCTTAACTTGCATTCCGAGGAACGACCAGACGAGTGCAAATATTCATATTCATGCATACAAATATTTGCACTGCGTGGGGATCGAACCCGCGCCTCGTTTGCTACTGCGACGCCACGGAAGCTGTCAAAAAATAAATAATTTGAAGAAAAGTGACAATGTGTTGTATGTTGAGAGAAGAGGATATTTCCGTATGAATTTAAAACAATCATAGATTCAAAACGAAAAGACTCGAGCAAAATAGGAATTCCAAATACAAAACGAAGCAAATATGATATGAAAAAAAAAATGTTTCCACGAAAATTTTGAATGAAATTCAATTAAAAAGTGTGGTGTGTAACAGACGTTCGCTTTTTTAACGTTTTCTATTTACCCGTTTCATTCTTTTGTTCGCGACGGAATTTGACAGTTCAATTTTTGAGAGGAAGGTTGGATTACCGGAAAGCCGTAGGTAGACGTTAACACAAAGACGCCTCGTAAAAGCAGGAGTGTAAGATGTTACTTTATTAGGTTTATTATGTTCTGAATAAGTTATCGCGAAATTGTGCGAAAGAGGTTTTTACGGTTTTTTAGAAGCAAGTGAGGCGTAACACATGTGTTACACACTTTATTTTTTTATGATTGCCAGCGTTATTTATTTCAGGATAAAATTTACATTTTTCGTATTAATTAAACGCCTCATATACAAGCTACAAACAAAAATAAAAAGACAAAATATTAGACAAAATTTAATCGAATATATCCGATATTTTAATCATTCCAGCTAATGAAATATTACCAAAACCTAAAGTTTGCGGATCACTTTGTTAGAAAAAAAGACAAAAGTGAAAACTGTCTGACACTTGTATACACAGTATACATAAACAACATACATTGATATAATATTAAACAGATATGATATGCTCTAACAAATTAACCGAAATAAATGTGCCGATCGGAGCAGCAGCACACACATGCAAATTTTTTATTCTGCGTATATTCCACACGTTGGTAGAGTGTGAGTGAGATGGGGCGCAATCTAAAGCATAGAGAAGAAAAAGATGGCTAGTGTTTGTCATTTGCGCTGTTAGTGTTTGTCGTTTGTTTTTACGAGTGTATCGAGAGTGACTAAGGCAAGAGATTAGAATTATAATCTTTTCGCTTCAAGTTCAATGCGCTAGTGACTTATCTACCTTAGTTTAAATATCAATGACAACATATAAATTAATTAACGCACTTCCTGAAAATAGTTTGTTCAAAATCGTTTACCGAGTCGGTTTATATCATGTTTAATATAAGTATTTTTAATGCCTAAAATAATTAAAACTACGGAAATTATGTCATATTAACCCTGTGGGAATCCACATTAACACCTACAATGCAGAGAAACGCGTGAGACAACATACCAACATCGCAAGACAGGACGCACTGAGCGGGAAAGGGATGGGTGCGCGTAGATCCTGTGACCGCCGAAATTAAGACGAAGAAATTACTGTTCTCTCATTGGTCAATTGTTAATGATATTCTTTAGCGTAGGAACAATTGTAATGTCACATAATATTACTTAAGCTAGGGTTTGGTATGAATAAATAACAATTACTTCTACTCACCTATCAGTGAACCTTTAATCCACAACAACCCTATTGTTTGTACAGACTTTTAAAATTGCAGTTTAACTTGTATTCATACAAATTGAATCTTTCTATACAAAATAAACAAAAAAAATGTATTCCAAGAACATTAAGGTCTTCGTTCTCGAAGAATTGGTATAACTAATTTAATAAATAACAATGCATATACATGTTAAATTAAAAATTCAGTGTACCTATGTCATCATCATCATCTCAGCGTTAATCCCAGTCGTATCCGCAGCTTTTCAGCTTTGGAGTCTGAGGTCCGCTTTACCAGTCTAACTGCTGATTTTGGCTAAACTTCGATATTTTCAGTGAAGCGACTGCCGTCTGACCTCCACAACCCGAAGGCGATATCTAAGCATTGCAGTTAGACCAATTGTTAGACTTTTGAGGGCTCCAACAACCCGTAACGACTGCTACTAGATGTTCGTATGGCAAACGGGACCAACGGCTTAACGTGCTTTCCGAGGCACGACCAGACCAGTGCAAATATTTATATTCATGCATACAAATATTTACACTGTGCGGGGATCGAACCCGCACCTCCTTGCGCAACGGCCGCGTTCCCTACCCCCACGCCACGGAGGCTGTCAGTGTACCTATCAAATCAAATCAAATCAAAATCGTTTATTTCAAATTAACCATCACTTGGTACTTTTGAATAGTCAATGTCGGTCAGTTCAAGAAAAGTGAAGCTAAACTGCACGTTCCAAAGCGTAGATCTCTATGGAGAAGAACGTGCAAGAAACTCCATGGACACTCTTTTAAAATCATAATATATGGGTTACATTTCTTCGTTACATATTTATGTTGCTTCTATCATGTGAGCACAATGTAAAATTAATTAAAATATAAAAATGAATTAAGCCCACTGGCAGCTAAGAGATGACCAGTCTCCACTGACGGCCCCCGTTCACGAGCATGACGCGCGCATCAGCCCCACTTAGCTCAACCATATTGAAGGAAACCAAATGACCCAACAACACGCGCCACCATCAGCAAGACATTTGAGTGACCATGACAATTCTCAACTGCCAATCTCGCAATGTCAAACAAGTTATATACAGTATGTTAAATAACAGAGGGCGTTCCCTTAAACTCGTTATTATATATAATTAATAGATTAAAATAAAAATATCAGCGTAGAAAAATAAGCATAAAATAATCCGAATAAAAAGAAATTATAATTGAAAATAAATTTGAAACCTCCTGTTTTAAATCAAAATAGTAGCGCGGAATAGTATCTACCTAACGTTGCATTGCCCAACACACATCAATCAATTAGATCTTAGATCGCCACCGCATACGCGGCTCGTCATTTATAAATAAATTGCGACGTTGCCGTCTTTCATGTTCGAGTGTACAGTGTGTTTCTTTTACATGTCAATTTAAAATTTTTATCGAATATTTTCATATTGAAAAAAATTTAAAACATTTTGTTTTCGAATGGAAATATTTTTTTTAGCATGTATGTATGCTATACTATTTTGGGTTAACGGGAACGCCCTCTGTTAGTTAACATACTGTACATATATAAAAAAAAAACAAACTATAGTCCATGGTGCCTCACATTCACAAACTTGAAAAAACTTTTTTACAAAATAATAACCGACTTCCAAAAACCACTACAAAGTGAAAAATAACTAATTTTGGAAGTCGGTGTCTTTGGTTTTGTACAATATGTTAAGAAAACCCTGTCCGACCCATTAGGATAATAAAGGTTAGGCAATCACATGACCAAATAAAATTTGAAATTTTGCATAATCATCATAGTAACAATACTAATCAATTTTGAAACTATCTTTTTTCCCCGCAAATTTACGCTAACTTCCCCAAAATTTGGTGTTTTTAAAAAAATGACAACACCATTTTAGGCGGTATAATTGTCGGCTTTCCTTTTATTGTTTTGTTAGATTATTTATTTCTTTGGCGGCGTCGCGCGTGAGCTTTGTCGGCGACGTAAAAGAAATAACTAGTGATGCACTAATTTTTGCGCAATAACGTTTTTTTATCGCTATTAATCGAAACTTGTATCTGGTTGAATGATTTGTTAAAAACACAGATTACCCAATGGTAAAAGTACTTTTGTTTGTTTATCGATTAATTACTAATAACATTATTATAACACAAGTATTAGTAAACAGAAACGAGAAGGACTTATGAAACACAATTTTAATAAAATTTTACAAATATTTTAACGGTCAATATCATCGATTTTGAGACAGAAACTGAAATTAAAAATTTGGCATGATTTTCATTTACAGCAGTGTACCTAACTAATTTAAGTTTTGTAAAAGTTCTAAACAATTCCATGCGATGTTGAATCTAGAATGAGAATGAGAAACTACAATACTAAATCGATAACAAAAATAGACGAGTAAATTGTTTCCATCGAAAATCAATATTTTGATTACTTACACATCCCTATTTAAGTACTCAAAGGATGCCGCGAGGTCAGCCCCGTAGGTACAATTCTAAAAAATAAAAATCATTTTTACTTTAAATTATCAGTAGCGCGTAAACATCGCTGTCGTGAAGACTATTCGTGTATTGTGTGATCATGTCGTTTCCTAATGTAGAGTAATGTAACATGCAGGCTGATGGAAGGTAGCAACTGCTGTTTTGTGATCAGGTGATTGTGGTCAATGTGGTTCCAGTATGACAGTGCGTCACCATATCTTTGTCCTGTACGTGAGAACCTCCATTATCAGTTCGGCGAGCAGTGGATTGGTAAGGGTGGACCAACTGTGGCCAGCGCGGATTTGACACCACTTGATTTTTATTTATGTGCAATGTGCATGTCCGTGCTAATCTCGTGCGACGGTGCCAGCTGGGCCTGTATCGTTATTAGTGAACGAAATTGGAACAACATCTCCGCCACAGCCATTAAGCTCATCGAATGAAATGATACATTTGGAGAGTCAGACGACCTTCCTACTTAAAAAAAAAGTTCTTTTCACGAGCTGCCTAAGTATCATTATTTCTTTCGAGACTCGTGAATACCTGAATAAACGTGAATAAATTACCTATACCTACATGCATGAGGTCAACTGAGGTTATGAACTGTGCCTGTGTTGCCATGAAATTACCTATTTATTTTATTTAAGTTATTTATTTTTTAGGGGGAATTTTTTTTTAAGTTTATCCAGGTTTTGTAGGCATTAGTAGAATCAGTTATCGATACCTAACAATACCTTCACGGGTCGGACAGGGTTTTCTTAACATATTGTATATTCCTTTTTTGACACCGACTTCCGAAATTAGTTATTTTTCACTTTGTAGTGGTTTTTGGAAGTCGATTATTTTTTTGTAAAAAAGTTTTTATTTTACACTTTTTAGTTGTTAAAAATACTATGTATTCAGTTGCATCCGTCAGACAGGAAGCTGGTGCCAATATAGTTGGGAAACGACGTAATTTTGTTTACTTTAATTTTTACCCGTAAGTATTCCCTCAACTGCCTATGGTCTTCATCATCAAATTTACTGCAGACCATTATTTTAACCCAATGGGTGCAAAGGTCTCATCAATATAAATGAATGAAGTCCAACCACAAAGTAGCTACTGTAAACCGTTGAGGAGTTCCCGGAACTGGCCTTTGTCTTCATCATCAGAGCTCTTATGACAGTCACAACTCATCTAGGTGTAAAGTTCTTATCAATACAAATTAATCGAGCCGAAACACAAGGTAGCTGCTGTGAATTGTTGAGGAGTTCCTTCGACTGTCTCCCGGCTCCATCATCAGATCTACTCCAGACCTTTATTAAATTGTAATGCTTTAAAATACTCAATGAAATGCTAAGAAATGCACTTGTCGCCCCTGCAATTTTTTAAAGTTCCCCTTGTTTTCTCTGGTCTTCCACCATCAAACCCTGATATCCTTATCATGGGACCACCTTGGGAACGTCTTCTTTCCAAGAGAAAAGGAATTATCAAAATCGGTTCATAAACGACGAAGTTATGCGCGAACAAACATAAAAAAAAAAAAACATATATACGGTCGAATTGAGTAACCTCCTCCTTTTTGAAGTCGGTTAAAAAGTGTTTTTACATTATACAATACTATTGCAAAATATTGACAGCCTCCGTGGCGTAGCGGTAGAGGACGCGGCCGCTGCGCAAGGTGGCGCGGGTTCGATCCCCGCACAGTGCAAGTATTTGTATGCATGAATATGGATATTTGCACTGGTCTGGTCGTGCCTCGGAAAGCACGTTAAGCCGTTGGTCCCGGTTGTCATACGAACATCTAGTGGCAGTCGTTACGGTTTGTTGGAGCCCTCAAAAATCCAACAATTGGTCTAACTGCAATACTTCGATGTCGCCTTCGGGTTGTGGAGGTCAGACGGCAGTCGCTTCACGGAAAATGTCGAAGTTTAGCCATATCAGCAGTTGGACTGGTAAAGCGGACCCCAGACTCCAAAGCTGAAAAGGCTGCGGATGCGACTGGGATTAACGCTGGGATGATGATGAATACTATTGTAAAATATTGTGCACAACGTTGAAATAAACAAATAAAATAAAAAAAGGAATATTTAGAAAACAACAAAAAGGGGGAATGGCATCTCTTCCAAACCTACAAAATTGTCTGTGGCTGTGGAGCAGGACTGGCATTTATCCAAGCATTTTTATCAAGGATATAATCTTCCAGTTTATAATATGCTTGCTTACACAGCGTGCGTTTAATGCATGTTTTAAATTTGGATTCATTGAGCTGTTGAATCTCTAGCAGTACTTTATTATAAAATTTTACACAGTACCCCATAAACGAACTATTTACTTTAGCTAGTCTGAACCGAGGTTGATCTAAATTGTTTCTATTCCTAGTATTAAAATTGTGCCTGTCACTTATCTTCTTTAAAAGATCAATATTTTTACGAACATACATAATGTTTTCATAAATGTATTGACAAGGGACCGTAAGGATGTTTATTTCTTTAAACAGTTCCCTAAGAGAATCGCGTCTGCGGAGATTGTATATGGCTCTGATAGCTCTTTTCTGCAGAATAAAAATAGACTCTATGTCTGCAGCCCGTCCCCAAAGCAAAATACCGTATGACATGATACTATGAAAGTAGCTAAAATAGACTAGTCTCGCAGTATCTACATCAGTAAATTGACGGATTTTTCTGACAGCGTATGCTGCTGTACTAAGCCGTCCTGCCAGAGATGTTAAATGAGGACCCCATTGTAGCCTCGTGTCAAGCGTGATCCCCAGGAAAACCGTGTTTTCGACGAATTCGAGTTTCTCCTTGTTCAATACAATATCGGAGTAAGTACTTTTAACATTTGGTAACGCAAATCTTATACACTTTGTCTTTTTTTCATTTAGTACTAAATTATTAGCGGTAAACCAATTTTGGACTTGCTGTAAAGCATTGTTTACGTCCTCAAGGTTTGAGCAACGTCTATTGATTTTAAAAATTAACGAAGTATCATCAGCAAACAATACAATATGTGGTTGTTTATTTTTTATAGATGCGGTAGATCATTTATGTATGCCAAAAAGAGGAAAGGACCCAAAATTGAGCCTTGCGGTACACCCATTTTGACTTTCAAACCCGGAGAATTGACACCATTTATCTGAACTTGCTATGTATTATGATTTAACTAACCTATTTAAATAACCTATAATTTTAATAACCTATGTATTATGATTATAACATAATATTCTAACCTCAAACACCCCGTTTGAGGTTGTGCATTAATACCTACATTACATGTTGTATACAACGTTGTTTTTTGTTTATTCGAAACCTGAATATAGTTTGTTCAGAATAAGCAACTGAATCGATTCCAATCATTTTTACACCATGTTTTATTTTTCCCAAATACATTTAGAAAGTGTTGCAGTGTGGTTACCGAGCGCACACGGTAGATCATAGTACTCCGCGCTCGCGCTTCAGCTGACGCCAGAGGTCAACGCACCGCGCTCGGCCGCCCGAGCGACGCGCGGACCAAATTTTTGTTGTGTCAGCCAAGTAGGATAACAAGCTCATAACTTTGTGGTTTTTCATGATATCTTTGTGAAATTTTGTACATAGAGTCTTTACTTAAAATGATGTTGTACATACACCCGCTCACGCGAATTCAATCCTTTTTCCCCGTCCAATGAAAGTGCTCCACGTCCCGAAACAATCTCTAGCATCGATAAAATAAGTGATTTTGAAGTGAAAACTTTTTACTTCAAAATCAATTATTTTATCGATGCTAGAATTTGTCATTGTTTCTAAAATACCCTTACGCGTATTGCAAAACACTGAAGAAAAACTCATGAGGAAACTGACTGGCCTAGAACCAAAGATTCGAAGACATGTGACACACGACCAACACGCACTGGGCTCTTGTAATAGATTACGGGCATACGGCGCACTCCCTCTCACCGAGATGAAGCCTGTGCAGCGAGAGGAAACAGCAGGAAGATTATGAGCTGATTAGGTTATGTTGCGTTTATTATTGTTTATTATAGCCCGAAGAATTGCAACACTAAAGTGGCAGTGGACTGGATACATTGCCCGTAGAACCGATGCCCGATGGGACCGACGGGTTTTCGAGTGGCGACCACGCACCGGAAGACATAAGGTGGGTAGGCCCCCGACAAGGCGGACCGACGACCTGGTGAAGGTCGCGGGAAACCGCTGGATGCGGGAGGCGCAGGACCGGTCGTCGTGGAGAACCTTGGGGGAGGCCTATGTCCAGTATTAATAATAATAAATAATAATAAACGTTTATTTGGAACAAGTTTTAGGACATAAGTTTACAAATTGAAACGAAGATAGCTACAAAAGTTAAAACTGTGGCGCAGCTATCAACGCCTAGCTAAACAATAAGTTACATTGTAGTTCCAGACTAGTAATAAAGTTAATAATTAATTAAACTACATCCCTATGTGTGTATGTGTATGCGTGTGTGTGTGTTTATGCATGTGTGTGGGTGTAGGGGTGTGTGTGTGTGTGTTTTGCTGTGTAGAACGCATAAGTGCAGGGGTGGAAGGTATTCAAATAATAAGATTGATGTTATGGGGATCAGGAATGTAAGTATTATGTTAGTATTATGTTACCACAAGTTGTTCTGTTGCTTCGTAGGAGAAGGATTTAAGCAATTCTGACAGTTTTTTTCTGACTGAGGCTCTTGTTAATGGATAAATTTGAATAATTCTATTTATGTTATTGTAGAGTTTAGGGCTAAGGTAATTGTAGTGGCGTTTTACTAATGCCAGTCTGGAGGAAGGTGTCTTACAAATTAAATCGGAACGTCGCTTCTTGTAGTGGTATTGTGGATCATATTTCGTGAGATCGTGTTTCTTAAGAACGGTTGAAGTATAAATAATTGTCTAAAAGTGAGGACATTACAGAGCGAATAAAGCTCCAACGTCGGGAATCTAATAGGTTTCTTGGCCAATACCATTAGTACCGCTCTTTGTGCTCTCTCTAAACGCAAAATCGTAGTCTTGTGGGTACCTCCCCATACTGTAACGCAATAACCAAGAACTGACTGGACGAGTGCCTGGTATATTAGTATAAGGCATGGGGAATCCACGACCGACCTTAGCTTTTTGAACACATATACAGTATTTTAACTAACAGAGGGCGTTCCCGTTAATCCGAAATAGTATAGCATACATACATGCTAAAAAAAATATTTCCATTCGAAAACAAAATGTTTTAAAATTTTTTCCAATAAGAAAATATACAATAAAAATTTTAAATTGACATGTAAAAGAAACACACTGTACACGCGAACATGAAAGACGGCAACGTCGCAATTTATTTATACATGACGACTACTATTTTGATTTAAAACAGGAGGTTTCAAATTTATTTCTAATTAGAATTTTTTTTTATTCGGATTTTTTTATGCTTATTTTTCTATGCTGATATTTTTATTTTAATCTATTAATGATATATATTAACGAGTTTTAGGGAACGCCCTCTGTTATTTAACATACTGTATAAGTCTTCTTACACGGACCACCATTGAGTTAACTTGTTTTTTCCAGGTTAGG
Organism: Sesamia nonagrioides; assembly: GCA_017933935.1. NCBI lineage: Eukaryota > Metazoa > Arthropoda > Insecta > Lepidoptera > Noctuidae > Sesamia > Sesamia nonagrioides. The sequence continues at coordinate 4,543,081 of JADWQK010002063.1, forward strand.
CAATTGTCTACTATGATTCCAAGATACTTCATGTTGTCGGAGCGTTCTATTTGGTTGGCACAGTTACAGGATATGGTAGCCACAGTATGGGAGCAAATATGGGTTTTAATTTGAAAAGAAGTTGGTGGTTGCGTAAGAATTCCTGGTGTGAAGGGAATGAACTTAGACTTTTCGATGTTGAGTGTGAGTAGGTTTGAGGTTAACCACTTCATGACCAAACCTAGTGCGATCTCCACACTCACACGAGTGTCAAGCCAGTCCCTACCATGCGTCACAAGAGCTGTGTCATCCGCATAAGCAATTATTTTTGTGTTTGGAAGTGTTAGCTGGCACAGCTCATTTACATAGATAAGGAAAAGAGTAGGTCCTAAAACAATACCCTGAGGCACACCAAATGAAATGTCTTCCAAAGAACTAATGAAACCATCGACTTTGACAACCTGTTTTCTCCCCGTCAAATAACTGCGAAAGATTTCGAGAACGTTTCCTCGTATGCCAACTTGTTCCAGCTTGTCAATTAACCTAGGAATAGACACAGTATCGAATGCCTTCGATAAATCCAGGAAGATACCAATTGCTTTTTGCTTATTATTAAGCTGTTCAACTATAGAGTTTGTAAGTTCTAAGGTAGCATCTTCCGTAGATTTACCTGCCCTGAAACCAAACTGGTTGACGGCCAAAATATTAAATTTGTTAAGGAATTTTGCCAGTCTCCCGTTAATGACTTTTTCAAAGATCTTTATGAGGGTTGTAAGTACGGATATTGGCCTGTAATTAGTAACGATGTACTTATCTCCTCCTTTGTATATTGGATGTACAATGGCAGTTTTGAAGAGATCGGGAAATATTCCCAGGGATATGCACAAGTTGATTATGTGAACAAGTATGGGAATAACAACACCCTTGGTGGCCTTAATGACTGCGGATGAAATTCCGTCATATCCAACAGCACATTTATCTTTAAGGCTCAGTATGATGCTTTCGATTTCGTCAACGTCTACAGCATACAAAGCCATGGATTGTAGTGGTGAAGAGGAAGAGTTAACTGTATCAAAAGGAGAAGATATTGAGATTGGGAATTTGGACGCAAGATTACTACCTACATTGGCAAAATAGTGATTAATAATATTGACAGAATGAAGAGGATTGTTGCCACACTTTAACAATTCGGTGGATGAAGCAGTGGATGTCTTTCGGCTGAAATGATGATAATGATGATGATTATTGCCAGCATTTTCTTTTATTATCGTATTCATTATTCATTAGCGTTAATCCCAGTCACATCCGTAGCTTTTATTTAGCCTTGGAGTCCGGGGTCCGCTTTACCAGTCTAACTACTAATTTTGGCTAAACTTCGATATTTTCCGTAAAGCGACTGCCGTCTGATGTCCACAACCCGAAGGCGATATCTAAGTATTGCAGTTAAAGCAATTGTTAGACTTTTGAGGGCTCCAACAACCCATAACGACTGCTACTAGATGTTCGTATGTCAACCGGGACCAACGGCTTAACATGCTTTCCGAGGCACGACCAAACCAGTGTAAATATTCATATTCATGCACACAAATATTTGTACTGCGCGGGGATCGAACCTTCGCCTCCTTCCGCTTATTATCGTATTTCTGTCTTCATGTTATTATTATATATTTTATAACATTGTATACCCTAACGATATAGCCAATAAAATAAAACAACACGAGTCGACCGGAACAAAAGCGCAACAATATCAATTTTGAATCCAAAAAAAATCGCCGGCAGCTCACCGCCCGCCGTATTCGGACACGTTTCACAAACGCAGGAGCCATGTTTCTATTTCGATTACCGAAATATTGGAAATAAAATATAACCGCTATCGTATTTCCACGCGACAGGCGGAAATAAAGCTCGCCGACAAATCGACACAGCAGCCGCATCGCGGTGTAGGAGCGTAGGTACAGCCCTACGCTGACGATATCGCGCTCCTAGTAATATATTGGCACATATGTAAAAAATGTGAAACTGAGTTTATTACATACTCTTAATATTTATTATCGCCTTACATACCCTTAATATTTATTACCGCTTATACTAGTACCTCGAAGCCGTTGAACACTGCGGTTGCTTACTAATATAGATCCGAATCTGTAAACAAACGTAAAATTAACTCATAAATTAATTTCAAATACTTATAAGATATTTCTTTCGTGTCGTGGTAGCCTAGTGGTTAAAACACCAGCCTCTCAAGTATAAGTGCGGGTGCGGTGCGGATTCGATTCCAGGTCAGGCAAGCACCAATGTAACTTTTCTAAGTTATACAGTATGTAAAAAAAACCCTGTCCGACCCATAAGGATAATAAAGGTTAGGTAAACAATTGACCAAATATAATATAAAATTTTACATAATCACCATAGTAACAATACTAATGAATTTTAAAATATTCTTTTTTTCCCGGGAATTAATTCCGATTTCCCCGAAATTTAGTAATTTTTAAAAAGTGACAACACCGGTATTATTATGAGCGAATAGCGTTGCGACCACGTCACAGGTGCCGCGTGCCCTGCCCCCCGCCCCCCGCGGAAGGTTGCTTATCGCACATGTGTTAAGTTACCTCTTTTTGCGAAATAATATTTAGTTTTTTTAGGGGGATTTTTTTTTTAAGTTTACCCTGTGTTTGTGGGCATTAGTAGAATCAGTTATCGATACCTAACAATACCTTCACGGATCGGACAGGGTTTTCTTTACATATTGTATGTACTTTCTAAGTAGATATATCTTGGACATCAATGACTGTTTACAAAGTAAAGGAAAACATCATGACGAAGCCTGGACTTTAAGTCTGAAATTGCCAACTCGCATTGAGTAGGTAAGCTTAATACGTTCAATACTTCTCTGTATGGGAAGAGACCAGGGGCTCGAGTCGGCTATTTATCGTTCCAACACGATTCCATTAGCATTGTGCTTAAAAGTTCGTAATCTGCTAAATTCATAATGATCGATCAATTACCTCAGTCATCTCGTATTGGAATGGTGAAAGAATGACATTGCCGTATTGCCGTTATTATAAAACCCGTTAATAGGAATGGTTTTAAAAAAACTTACTCAATTTAAACATTTATTAATATGGAGTGGGGTGTCAGTGATTGACCACTGGAAAGTCATAATGACGCTATTTTGTAAGTAGATTACAAAACCTGCCCAAATGGATCATTATGAGAACACTGATTGACTATTCTGACACTATTGTAATAGCAGAATAGGGGCCCTGCAGTGGAACGATAAAAAGGTTGATGATGATAAGATCTTTGATCCTTGTCTCTGTAAAAATATGAAAAACGTAGATTTTATTACTAGATACGTACTAAAAACTCTGGATTCTCCCTTTCAACTCAAATGCAAAGTTTTAGTTCTTCAAAATAAGGAGATGCGCTAGGTAAGAAACCGTGGCAATGGCACATAGGCAAGTGAAGAAACACGGGTGGGTTTTATTCAGTAAAAGTCTGACACGCCCTTACGTTCCACCCAGAGCGGGAGAGGTCATTTAATGATTTCCTATCCCATACAAAAAAAGGGGGATGGGAAAATTACTATCTATTTTTTTTGCCATTCGCAGGTCTGTGTCAAGTTGTTATGTTGAACAAAATATGATTCGCGTGAATAACAAAAACAAATACACTCTTTTTACAGAATTCTAAATTTTTTATATATATATAAAATTTAAACTAGGTCTTGCCGGATCCCGCCGGATGGTAAGCAGTGACGCAATCGATTATGGTAAAGCGCACTAGTTTATTAAGAGCCTATTCACTCTAGCCTTTAAGACACTCAAATTGTAGTCCAACGGAAACACCGCCGCTGGCAAATTGTTCCAGTCCCTCGATGTACGCAGTATGAAAGAGGAGGCGAAACGCTTCGTCCGAATGGTAGTGGTGTTAGCGACGTAATGGTGGAAACTCGCCGTGCGACGGGTCGTCCGATGGTGGAACGGAGATGGGGGAACTAAATCATGCAATTCCCTCGCACACTCACCAATCCACTATCACATGCTCCTTTTTAGGCGTCCGAACTGAAAAAGTAAAAACGGGACCTAATTATTAAGAGTCTACTGAACTATACAACGTGTAACATAAAGGGTATATACATACATACCAAGGGCATGGCACCTTTACATGATATCAAACGATATTGGAAGGGTTTTTTAATCCCATCTCTTTATGTTAGAAAAAGCACCGCCTGTGATAGGCTACTACCATACTAGGCGCATAGAATTATTGGAGACATTTATCGCGATTTTGGCAAGTAACGTCACGTGTAACTAGTAGTTATTAGCGTATGTAGTGTGGTGCCACGTTTGTTGTGATTTGAATTTAAGAAATACACGGAATCGGTAATTTGTTATCAATTTTTCGAGTATTTTATTTTGAGTTGAAACCTTTCTGATATTGTTTGATATCAGGTAAAGATGCCATGCCCTTGGTATGTATATTATACCCTGTATGTTACATATTGTATATATAAACATGTCCGTGACGTGGCGGTAGCGAACGCGGCCGCTGCGCAAGGTGGCGTGGGTTCGATCCCCGCGCAGTGCAAATATTATTTTGTATGTGTGGATATGGATATTTACACTGGTTTGGGCACGTAAACCCGTTGGTCCCGGTTGCCATACGTACATCTAATGGCAGTCGTTACAGGTTGTTGGAGCCCTCAAATGCCCAACTATTGATCTAATTGCAATACTTCGATATCGCCTTCGGATGTGGAGGTCAGACGGCAGTCGCTTCACGGAAAATGTCGAAGTTTAGCCAAAATCAGCAGTTAGACTGGTATAGTGGTATGATGATTACAGTTGCAACATGTAATCATGTTGCATTAGACTCTTTATTGTACGGGAAATCATCAAATGACCTCTCCCACTCTGGGCGGAGGGGAAGGGTGTGTCAGACTTTTACTGACTAAAACCCACCTATGTTCCTTTACTTGCCTGTGCGCCAGGGCCACAGTTTCATGCAAAACCCTGATCGTTTTTTGTTTTATACTTTTTGTCTAATCTGTGTTTTTTAATTATTTCATTTTTCACTTCTTACGATCAGTTCCACGACAGATTTTTTTTTATTTCATTCCTTTTATCCATTTTTAGTAACCAATTTTGACATTTTGCCTACGCTCACGCTTGAGAGTTAAACTTCTATATTAATTATTTTACGTCTACTTTACGTTAAAATATTATGATAAAATTCACTACCCTTGCTTTGAGCACCCTTTTGCGAAATTCATTGACGCCTGCCCGTGTAGTTTGTAATATCCGCATATTAAAATGGGACGCGAAATCATAATACTTAGGTCTTCCAGTCCAAGATTTCCTACGGTTTTCAGGGAAACTACTTCTCTTATAATTTGGTTGGTGGTCCTGCCTCACGAGTTTATATCTTGAAATGTGAAAAGGCGATAAATGTGATCATTCAAAAATTAAAAGTCATTTATTGAAATTAGGCCGAGAATCACCACTTTTTGAACGTCAATATTACATAAGACAGTCCCCCAAAACGCCCGCACTTCGCCACTTCCTAGGGCTTTCGCTGGGAAGAAAAAGTGGCGGAGCAAACTCCCCAGCAGCAAACCTAACCTAACATATAAGATGTTGGCTAAGATAAATTGCTAAGCAACCGTGATAATACCAATATCTTTAAAAAAATATCTTGAAGAAACTCTGACACGAGCTGGTAAATTGCTCTGACAGCTCGTTTTTGCAGTACAATTAATATAAATATTTTGAATGTCAGCGGCTTTCTCCCACAGAAGAATACCGTAGGGCATAACGCTGTATTTAAGTAAAATATATGTATTCGAAGGAGATCAAACAAATGTTGATATTGATCATCTGCTTAAAACTGATAAATGAGTCCTGCCAATGCAAACCACGTGTCAAGGTATAAGGGATTATTGAGTTCTAATTTTTCTATTTTGATTTCGATACTACCTTGATTCTTAAGTCAACTGAGGCCGCTCGGAACTTATCCTCGGTATGAGTTGATTAAATAATTTTTAGAGGCATGAGGGTCAGGGAGTAAAGTTCACTCATCCTCCATAGAAAAGGGAGGATCTTCCGACCAGACGGGTGTCGTGTCTAGCGGGCACTTATCCAACGGTTGAAGTCGTATATCCATACTAATATTATAAATGCGAAAGTAACTCTGTCTGTCTGTCTGTCTGTCCGTCTGTCTGTCTGTCTGTCTGTCTGTCTGTTACGCTTTCCCGCTTAAACCTCTCAACCGATTTTGATGAAATTTGGCACAGACAATCTTTAGACCCTGAGAAAGAACATAGGCTATCTTTTATCCCGGAAAAATTAGATGTCCCAGAGGGAAATCTAAAACGCGCGATATAACCGAACTCCACGCGGGCGAAGCCGCGGGTGGAAAGCTAGTAATATTATAAGCAAGATCGTAGGTAGCGCTTGAAGATACCGCTTTTCAAAATCAAGACAAAATATATCAAATGGAATTAGTATTTTGTATATTAGAGCTTTCTTACTATATCTGGAATTTTATAAGTGGAGTTTTGGTTCATTAGTTAAACGCAATGGGAGGCGGATAGCTGGTAGATTGAAATACCTCTCCCAAAGTCTGCCATAGACGATAGAAATAGTTGGAATACCTCTTCAGGGTCGACCTACGAGTATAGTCAGTTCGATCCGAAGCAGATAATTTACTTTGTGGAAATTACGTCTACACCACTACTGCTCTTGAAACGGAGTAGAAAAAAATATCTTCAGTGTTGCGTACAGCACGCTTTGATAGGAGTTCAATAAAATAAACACAGTCTAGCGGATTACAAATTCGCGAAAACTAACACGGGGCGTCTACGCACAAATCATAGGTTGGAGGCGAACTAAACTTGACATGGCACGATCGCTATTGGACAATCAGCACCCTAAATGCGTAACACACTTTTATTATCAATTGGAATAATTTTGAAGCATATTGCTAATCTATTGCTCCATAAGTTCGAAAAATGTGCCTACCCAATAACTTAAATAACGCAATAAATGTTGTTGAAGGTTCAAAATGACACCCTATGCTACTGATAGTGTACGCAATTACCCTGCCACTTTCGGTGTTGGAAAACGAAAACACTATTTCCAACGTCGTCCTACTTAAGAAAAAAGTGAGGTTATATTTTGCAAAGTTGCTTCACGCCATTATTTATTTATTACTAGCGACCCGCTCCGGCTTCGCACGGATGCAATGCTGATACTAATAAACACTACAGAAAAACTGTGAACGTTGTATAAAAAACATAGCGGCTCGCCGCTCCCGCCTTCCAGGCCGGTACCGCCGCAAACGCGACGTCCTGGAATTTTTAAATCTGTTATATCTTCCAAAATATTCATTTAAATCATATGCTGTAAAGGGCGATATAGATCTATATTAAGTCAACAATGTATTTAAGGTCTAATTGGATAAGTATTAATGTAGTATTGGTTGAATCGCGTCGAAAATTGGCTAATATTTGTCGTAAAAGTAAATGACAAAAAAATGTTATTGTGGGGTATCCATAACAGATTAACATATACTATCACCATACCACTACATACCTATACTATACCACTTTTCTGTAGACCTTTTCAATGTGTGCAATATTTAGTACATTATTTTGATAAATCTCGTAGGATTCAACCTGCGTTTCACTGCAAAAGGGGAAAAAATTAACTTAGTTAGCATGAACTTATTTACTTATTTACGACATCACATTATTTCCCCATTATTAATGAATGTTATTAAACATACAAACCTTCCTCTTAAATCATTCTATCTATTAAAAAAAAAACCATCAAAGTTCGTTACGCAGTTTTAAAGATTTAATCTTACATAGGGACATAGGGAAAGAGAAAGCGACTTTGTTTTATACTATGTAGTGATAAATCATACAATACAATAGTTATGTTTTTCCGTCCGTAATATTCAGGAAACGGCATATCCTAGACTTAAAAATTCGGAGACATGTGATATCCGCAAACGCATAATAAGCCGGCGTTCGCCACGCGGGACTACTCCGAAATATGGTCCACTGCTTCTTACAAAAAGAGGCCCTGTGACTCAACAGTGGGGCCTATGTCCCCGCAGTGGAACATTGTAGGCTAGCTATATATTTCCCCAAACGAACTCTAAATCATCTTTTGTTCATTAACAGTTTTTGAGTAATATGTTAAGCAATTGAAGTTAACAAGCTGATATGATGCCGCCACAGTCTATACATATAATAAAATCGTAGAGGTCGAATGTCTGTACAAATGAAAAAAATGCTTAAAACGAAGTCAGGGTGATGTAAATAAAAGGAAAATACAAAAAAAAAATTTTTAGAATCTCAGAAACGAGTCAAGAACGAGAGGTACGTCTAACAGCTGATCGCGAGCGCCATACATTATCTTATGCCTCACAAACTTTTACCCAACGTGAGGAACGCTTAAGTAACCCTCGATATCGTCAAAATATAATTAGTGCTTTAGAAAGGGATGCAGGTGCAGGTGCAGGATCGTGAGGATTCGTTACTAAGAGAAAGAGAGAGAATACATGAAATAAGACAGCATGAATCAGAAGAACAACGTCAAGCACGCTTGGAGTCCGATCGACTTCGACACTTACTCAACAGAAGGTCGGTTTCATCTGAAGAGTTTGACCTTGATTCTGACGAACAATACCCCTGGACAGAAAAAGAAAAAAGTGGGTTTACATACTCACCCAGAATTGATTATGCTTCATTTTCATTTGTGGGTGGAATGATTTTAAAATGTGATTTTTGTGAAGCTCTCAGATGGCAAAAAGAAACCAGCGGAATGTGTTGTGCGAGTGGAAAAGTACATATTTCATTGTTTCTAGAGCCGCCAGAACTTTTAAAAGCGCTGCTAAATGGAGATCATCCACAATCTAAACACTTCTTGGAAAATATTCGTTCATATAATAATGCATTCCAGATGACATCGTTTGGTGCAAAGAAAATAACGGAAGGGCCATTTATGCCCACCTTTAAGGTTCAGGGGCAGGTTTACCACCTAATAGGTTCTTTACTGCCTGAAAACGAACCCAAGTTTCTTCAAATATATTTCATATCTGATTATAATGAACAGGTAAATATAAGAAACCAAATTTTTCCACAACTTAACAATAATTTGATTTGCCTGCTTCAAAATTTGCTGCATGAAATCAACCCGTATGTGCATAGTTTTAAAGCTGCATTGGAGTCTGTTCCGCAAGGGCAAAACGATGATTTTAAATTTGTTATAAGCGCAGACAAACGACCCATTGATGGACATCCAGGTAGATACAATGCCCCTGTCGCAAATGAAGTTGCAGCTGTTTTAGTGGACCAAGAATGCGAGCGGCGTGATATCGTGCTACGTACTCGAGACGACCACCTGCACCGTATTTGTGAAACCCATCGGTCTTACGATGCATTACAATACCCCTTGATTTATTGTCACGGGGAAGACGGATACAACTTTGGATTGCATCAAGTTAACCCTATAACGAGATTACCTAACTTAACAAAAAAAATTTCAGCACAACAATTCTACGCTTACCTGCTGCAAATACGACAAAACCGCTTTGCTCACTTGCAAAGATTTCGTGGGCTGTTCAGCCAATTCATTGTAGATATGTACGCTAAAATTGAGACAGAACGCTTAGTATATATACGCACTAACCAAAGACGCTTACGTGCTGAAGAGTATGTGCACCTAAGAGATGCTATGCAAAACGACAGTGGTACTGAAAATCTGGGGCGATTAGTAATTCTCCCATCCAGTTTTACAGGCGGGCCCCGTTACATGCACGAACGTACGCAGGACGCGTTCTGTTATGTCCGAAAATATGGACGACCTGACCTTTTTATTACATTCACGACGAATCCAAAATGGACAGAAATAACAGAGGAACTCTTTGAAAATCAAGAGTCGTATGATCGTCATGACATAATAGCAAGGGTTTTCCATTTAAAGCTCAAGTTGATGATAAACCTGCTCACTAAACAAAATGTATTTGGATCAGCTCTGTGCTATATGTATAGCGTAGAATGGCAAAAGCGTGGTTTGCCTCACGCACATATTTTGCTATGGCTAGAGGAGAAAATTCGTCCTAACGATGTCGACAAATTGATAAATGCTGAATTTCCGGATCGTAACCAGAATCCTGTATTGTATGACATCATAAAAACACATATGGTGCACGGACCGTGCGGGGCAATGAATAGAAACTCTCCGTGCATGAAAGACGGTCGCTGTTCTAAGAGATATCCTAAAGCACTGACAGAGCACACGATAACGGGTGAAGACGGCTATTCATCTTACCGCCGACGGTCACCCGAGCATGGTGGGTTTACGGCTACAATAAGATCAAATGGACATGAAGTAGTTATCGATAATAGATGGGTCGTGCCCTATTCACCCGTACTCAGCAAAACGTTTCAAGGACATATCAATGTAGAAATGTGCAATAGCGTTAAATCTATTAAATATATATGCAAATATGTAAATAAAGGCAGTGATCAGGCCACGTTTGCTTTTAGACATATTGAAAATGACGAAATAACTAGATTTCAGGCAGGCAGATATATTAGCTCTTCCGAGGCGGTATGGCGCATTTTGAGTTTTCCAATTCATGAAAGATCGCCACCAGTGACACAACTAGATATCCTACCTATCGAGATGCTTGCCGAGCCCGAAATTTACTCGAAGATGACCAGCATTGGGATGACGCCCTAGCCGATGCATGCATCAGTGATTGTCCACACCGCTTGCGTCATTTATTTGCTGTATTACTGGTATTTTGTGGTGTTTCAAATGCTGAGTAATTGTGGCAAAAATATCAAGATAGACTAGGGGAAGACTTTTTTAGGAATATAAGGCAAAATACTGACGGTGACCTTAACCACAGATTACGAGATATTGCTATCAATCAATGCTTAGTAGCTGTACAAGATTTAGTTACATCTATGGGTGGTGATTCTCTCCCTCAGTATGGTTTGCCAGCGCCGACCATAGAAGGGGAACGTATTAATAGAGAATACGCTGCAGAAATAAATTATGATCCAGCTGAATTAGCCGAAACGTTACGAACCGGAGTCCACAGTCTTACTGAAGAACAGCGCACTATATTTGACCGAGTATGTCACAGTGCTGAGAATGCTACAGGAGAAATTATATTTCTAGATGCACCTGGTGGGACGGGAAAAACCTTTCTCACTAAAATAATATTGGCACAATTACGAGCACAAGCCAAAATAGCTGTTGCTGTAGCGTCGTCTGGAATAGCAGCCACTTTGCTACCCGGCGGTAAAACTGCTCATACAATGTTTAAAATACCCATAGATTTGGACATAAGTGATCATCCTGTATGTGGTATCTGTAGAAGCAGTGATAAAGCGAAAGTTTTACGCGATTGCTGTTTAATTATCTGGGACGAGTGCACTATGGCACACCGAAAAGCTGTAGAAGCAGTTGATAGAACTCTCAGAGATATCCGTCAAAATGACCAACCTATGGCTGGCGTAACGATGCTGTTGAAACATTTCTCCGGGACTCGTCGAGCTTCATTGCTCGGCGTTTTTCTGGCGGTCTCCACTGTTGATTCTGGCTTTCAGGAGTTGCAGTGGGTTGGGAACAGTGTGGCGGGTTTTGGCGTAACGATGCTGTTTTGTGGGGATTTTAGACAAACGCTGCCAGTAGTACCACGAGGAACAAAAGCCGACGAGTTAAGAGCATGCCTAAAGAGCTCAAGTCTTTGGCGACACATCACAAGGATGCACTTGACGGTGAACATGAGGACGCGAACAGGAGGTAACACAAACGCTCAGGAATTTTCTGATTTGTTGCTGAAAATTGGCGAAGGAACATATCCGGAAGAAGAAGGGGAAATTGTATTATCTGAAAATCTCTGCCACACTGTTAATTCAATTGAAGAACTTATCTCCTCCATATATGGTGAAGCAAATCAAATAACAAGTCATGAGAACTTATGGCTTTGCGAAAGAGCAATTTTGACTCCGCGAAATGACCAAGCAGTAAGAATCAACTTGGATATACTCAACCATGTTGAAGGAGAAGTAGTAGAGTATACTTCTATCAATAGAGTAATGGAGCAAGATGACGCTACCAATTATCCCGTTGAATTTCTTAATTCTCTGAGCGCTCCCGGACTTCCAGCTCACAACATTACTTTAAAAATTGGCGTCCCAATTATTTTGTTAAGAATCTAAGTCCCCCAAAATTATGCAACGGGACAAGACTGAAAGTTATTTCTCTGCAGCGTAACATTATAGAAGCAGAGATTTTGTCGGGATGTGGCGCCGGTCAAAGAGTCTTTATACCACGAATTCCACTGATTCCCAATAATTACCCTTTCAATTTCAAACGCGTACAGTTTCCAGTGAGCTTATGTTACGCTATGACCATAAACAAAGCCCAAGGCCAGACGCTGCGTGTTGCCGGCGTAGATCTCAGCGTCGGCTGTTTCTCACACGGCCAGCTCTATGTGGCTTTCTCCCGTGTGAGTCAACCAAACAAACTATTTGTTTACGTTCCAAACCAGACCACATCGAATATTGTTTATAAAGAGGCATTATAGTTATAAATAGTAGTACTAGCTAGATAATATTTTCTGTTATATTTTACTACCATAAAAAATAAAATATAATACAACTTAAGTGCTCTAATTTTTATCCCGCTGTGATATTACTTGTAGTCCACGCGTGCGAAGACGCGGGCAGCAGCTAGTATACAATAAAAGTGAACCAATAAACCAACCCACAAAAGATATGATAACCTCCTTTAGTAACTGTGTTTAATATCTATTAACGAAATAATGTTCCAAAGTTGTTTTTGCACAAAACAGCGCTGTGTAATATTGTTGTACATACATAACGTAATAAATATGTAGAACTGGGTTGGAGTGTTTGTTAGTTTGAAATTAACTGCTATTTCGTAGGATTTGTTAACAGTAATGAAATTGTACAAACAAACTTGTTTGATATTAAAATGTATTCAAAAAGTCTTCGTAGTAATTTATTTACACAAAAACTGAAAGCGTTTTAGCAAATGTGACGTTGGGCGGACTTTGATTATTTTTGACTAGCGGCCGCCAGCGACTTCGTTCGGGTGGAGTTGGTTATGCTCCGCTCCGATTAGTCGTAGCGTGATGTATATATCCTAAAGCCTTCCTGGATTAATGGGCTAACAAACGCAAAAATATTTTTTCAAATCGGACCAGTAGTTTCTGAGATTACCGCGCTCAAACAAACAATCAAACTCTTCAGCTTTATATATTAGTATAGATTTAAAGTTCGCTGATATTTTTTTTTTTTTATATATGTCTGCATAAAATAGCGATGATTTAATTATGTTTTGCTATGTTATATTTTGCTTTGCTGTGAAATGAAGATCTGGACTAAGTATTAAAAAAATAAAGATACATATAAACCGTATAAACCTAAAATATAATCCTATATATTACTAGCTGCGCCCCGCAGTTTCACCCGCATAAATAGTATTGACATAAAAAGTAGATAAAAACCTATTCTCATGCCTAGCGAATGTATATACGAAATTTCATGAGAATCGGTCAAGCCGTTTCGGAGGAGTATGGGAACGAAAACTGTGACACGAGAATTTTATAATATAAGATATAACATAATACTTATTTAAAGCTTTAATCGGTTTATACGTACCTTTATTTTTTACCTAATTCTATATTTCCCAAATTAAAAAAAAAACACTTAAACGTAAATATATCTAATACTAGCTGTTGCTCTCGACTCTGTCCGCGTGGACTTCAGTGTACAGGAGCTCAGTTGATATAAAATAAGCGCCTGTTAAAATAATGGGAGCAATATGTACGCCCGCGTTCACTCCCGTTTACGTTACATTTTCCGTAACTGCTCTGCTCCTATTAGTCATAGCGGGGTGTTATATAGCTTATGTCCATTCTCAGGCTCTAGACTATCTGTGTACCAAATTTCATTACAATTGGTTCAGTAGTATTGGCTTGAAAGCCGGACAGACAGAGATACTTTCGCACTTATAATATTAGTATGGATTAAAAAAACAAACAATGAGAAAATATTACCCTTGTTAGCATACTGCCAACTTCAAGCGACCTTATTTTTAAAGGGTGCTTGTTATTTATTAAAATATTAGTTCAACATAACAACGGTACCAGATTAATTAAATTATGAATTAAGACAACTTTGTAAAAACAATATACAGGCGAAACTGTAGGAAAAGTTAGTTAATTTTATTAAAACCTTTATCGTTTTCGTTTTACACCAGTATATATGTATTTCACAGAATTCAGGTTTTTGTTGGAATTATATACAAGTTTACCTTAGTGCTATTCTGGCATTCATTTTCCGATTGTGAATGTATTACAACAGTCGGGACAGTGTGGCTGTGTTTTAATATACCTAAGGTACGTTTATAAATAACCTTAAGCTATACAGGGTGTATCTGACATCGTAACGCAAACTTCGGGAAAAGGCTAGACCACATGCCACTAATAAAATTATGATAGTCATTTATGTCGTTAAAGAACGGTTACAGAAATAATAGTGTATAAAAAAAACTGTCGGCTCGGCCTTTGAACGTTGCAAGCGTGCCGCCGTGCGGGTTTGTAGGTATGACGTTGATTTCTCATGTGAACTCTATTAAATCAGCTGACAGGACAGTTTTTCGAGTTTTGTTTTCATTGCGCTTCTTTGTGTAATTAGCGAATTAATTAATCTTTATATATATAATTCTGCTGTACGTGTGTACGAGTATGTCATTGAACTCCTCCTAAACGGCTTGACCGATTTTAATGAATTTTTCTGTATGCGTTTGGGTGGCGACCTGGATCGTTTAGATTCACAAATCAACCCGGCAGATGGCGCTAATCGCTTGAAGAAGCATGTGATCTCGGAAACGGCCGTAACGATTTCGCTGAAAATTAATATGTGGTGGTTTTCGGGGACGAAAAATCGATCTAGCTCAGTCTTATGTCTGGGGAAGCGCATATTTTCGAGTTTTCTCTTTCGCAATATTTCACGCATAATATGGGCGCTAATTTCGCGCGGCTTGACGTAGCGGCTGTAGCGTAGTCGATATTGGTATGGTCTACTCACGATGGCTGGTGTTCCTCCGTTCAAACCCGGTCAATCACAAGTTTTTTTTTTTTTGTTTTTGGACCAGTTTATAGTTTTTTTTAATTTTTTTAGTTACTTAAAAATATAATTGTACATAAGAACTAAAAGGCGAAAAAATAAAAAAGGTGTTTTTTTTTTATTTAACTAAATTTGTACTTATGAACTAAAAGAGAAAAAAATAAATAGAAATAAATAATTATTTAAGATTTTTTATTTTACTTAAAGAGACAGAAACAAGAGCTCTAGGGGTAGAGAGAGGTATGATATCTTTGTTACAAATGTAGATGACAATGCTTTCCATAGGTTTCTTCTTTCCATCCTAAATCTGCTGTACGTGTGTACGTCACTGAATTCCTCCTAGGCTGGTCCGACTTGAATGAAGTCTATGTATATAAATGGAAGTCGTGTTAGTTACTATATTTATAACTCAAGAACCGCTTAACCAGTATGGCTCAAAATTGGTAGGGAGGTAGATAAGAACTGGGTGAAGGACATATCACATAGGATACTTTTTATCCCGTTCCCGCGGTTCCTGTCGTTCCCGTGTGACGTGACTTATGACATGGTTTAACAAAACGCAACTGACATGGAATAACAAAACAACTCATTCAAAATATAAGTTAGCGGCTCATTTGTTAAAAATGGTACAAACACACTCCTACACTACTCAGCATATTAAAAAAAAGTCTTACCGGTTGAATGTTGATGCATTTATTTAAAGCAAGGAATATAAATGCTCTCTGCCGGTTTAATTTTTTTAATAAAAGCCCCAAAGCAAACTTCAACTTCAAAATTTCTAATATTGTATTGCTGTGCCATTTACCACTTCACTACATACTATAAAATAAAGTTACTTTCTCTTTCCCTATGTTCCTTTCTATGATTAAATCTTTAAAACTGCGAAACAGATTTTGATGAGGTTTCTTTTAATAGATATAGTAATTAAAAAGAAACGTTTATATGTATAATAACATCCATTAAATTGTGGAGAAACACTATCCCTCGCCCACATGTGGGAGTGATGAGAGGAGGCATAACTCTGTTGCCGCGAAAAATCGCAGTACAGCGGACAAAGCTCCGGCGGGGTCTCATGGCGACATGGAAAGTGTGATTGTCGCAATCCAGCACTGAGCACGCTGCAATAGCGGCGGTAAGTTCTCTCTTTGAGGAGTAGCTAGAGAGGCGCCACGGCGTCCTCACCTTCCGACTGACGCAGGTCCTCACCGGACACGGCTGTTTCGGGAGGTTCCTGTTCCGTATAAGGCGGGAGGAAACGCCAGGGTGACCACTGTGTGCATCGCCCTGAGGACACGGTGGAGCATAAGGTGGAGGTCTGCCCGGCTTGGATAGAGCACAGCCGTGTTCTCGTGGCGGCGATCGGCGGCGATCTCTCGCGTCCGACCCTGGTCCGGGCCATAGTCCGGAGCAAGAGTGCATGGCAAGCTTTCACCTCCTTCTGTGAAGCAGTGATGCTGGCAAAGGAGGAGGCGGAGCGGGTGAGGGAACGGAAATCCCACTACACTCACGGCTCAAACCGCCGCAGGAAGCGCCCTGGTCGGGAGGCAACATCGTACTCTCAATCGCCGTAGGCGCGGGCTTGCGGGCGGCGAGGGATAGGCAGCTCGCCTCCTTTGACGGCCCATTGTGTTTCACACGTGCCTCAAAGAGATGTCAGCACACCTTGACGGTGTCCACGAGGACTGGTCCACAGGGTTACGGGTTGATTAAAAAAGAAACCATGGCACTGGCCGTTGCACAGGCAAGTGAAGGAACATGGGTGGGTTTTAGTCAATAAAAGTCTGACACGCCCTTCCGCTCCGCCCGGAGCGGGAGAGGTCACTTGATGATTTCCCATCCACAACAAAAAAAAAACTGAAGAAGAGCAAGATATTGCACTTGAAGGCGCAGCCTTAGTATGGCTCGACTTCGTGCTTCTCACTCACCAGAGCAAAGGGAGGCAGCCCGTGAAATGGCTCGGTTGGCAATGCGAAATCGTCGAGCAAACCTCAGAGATCAAGCGCTAGATCTGATAATTTACGAAACACAAGAAGAAATTCATCAAATACTGATTTGAATCGGGCAGCGTTTCAATACGCATATAATATAGCGCAATGGCGTTCGCATTGGGCCAATGGATGTTGTTTGCGAGTATTGTAGCACATTAAAGATTTCCGGAGAATCGCCAGGATTGTGCTCCCAAATAAAGAATCATTGAATAATAATATTCATTTATTTAAAATTATCCTAATTTAAAAAGTAGTCATGTGATATTGCCTTTAAGGCGGAACGAAGTTCGCCGGGTCAGCTAGTTTTTACTATAAAATCTTATTGGGTTATAAAAGTATTGCAATTATGAACGGTCTAAAGTGAAAAAACCTTTTTTTTTTCAAATCATGAAAACGGCGACGAAAAATTCCACTACTGGGGGGTTCAGTAACATATACTGGATCCATGGTACTCGTTTGTGCGTCGATGTCAGATACACCCTTTATAAAATTAATACAAAACTTTTTAAAATGACAACTATTCTTGATATGACTTTGAGAAAAAATCGATTTAAATATAGTACAAACATTTAGGTTGAGGGTAACATGTGTTGAAGTATGTAGAAGTAGCGTTTTATTAAGTTTACAGAAACGTGACTTAGTAGATGTTATCACGCCAAAATGTAATGTATTTAAGAATATTTAAATTTATATTATACCTGACTATTCATCATCATCTGAGCGTTAATCCCAGTCGCATCCGCAGCTTTTTCAGCTTTGGAGTCTGGGGTCCGCTTTACCAGTCTAACTGCTGATTTTGGCTAAACTTCGATATTTTCCGTGAAGCGACTGCCGTCTGACCTCCACAACCCGAAGGCGATATCTAAGCACTGCAGTTAGACCAACTGTTAGACTTTTGAGGGCTCCAACAACCCATAACGAACATTATACCTGACTATTATTGGAATCAATTGTAACAGCACATACATACTTAGGACCCATTATATTCCGTGGTGCTTGGCAATCTGGGCTTTTCCCAGTTGCAATAATGTCCCTTTGCGCCGATTGGCCTAGTTCTGTTCTGTCTCCTGCTTGTTATGGAGGGAAGTAGAAAAAATATCTTTTTTCTTACTCCTCCGCTATTCTTTTCTGATTAATTTCGTTGCGGGACCCAAGACAGTTGAATCGTTTCTCCGGGACTCGTCGAGCTTCAGTGCTCGACGTTTTTCTGGCGATCTCCACTGTTGATTCTGGCTTTCAGGAGTTACAGTGGGTGGGAAATGTGTGGCGGGTTTTGTCCCATAAAAAATATACCTACTAAAGTGGTCTACAAAAAAACATCACGTAATTTCAACAGACTGAAATTATTTTCACAATTGATGGTTTAATGATTTTATTTCTGCAATAGGATTTGTATTAAACACCTTTACAGGGCAATACTATTTTAAAAACTATATGAGGACGGGTTTTCCTATTTGACTACTCTGAGAAGAAAGAAAGGCTTTACTCGGTGGTAGGCCATAATACCGGCTGCCGGCAGAAGTTACCACCCACCAGACAAAGTCTTGCTGCCAAGCGATTCGTCGTGTTCCGGCATGATGGCTGGTGAAGCCGTGCGGAGGACGGGTCTGAGAAGTTGTGTTGCGTTGTGTGCCGAGTACTATGCGCTAAATGTTTTTTTGTCTGGAGTACGGTCGTGGAGGGTCTCCAGATCAATCTCCCTCTGGCCCAGCATCGTTGGTCGTGTTGTTGGGTTTAACATTGCATCACCTCTCTTAACTGCCCTCTTCCTTCCTATTCACTCAGTTTTTTTGAGTCAACAGGCTCTTAATAAACCACAACTTTTACCGTCAACGATTGCATCACTGCTTATCATCAGGCGGCATTGCGGTCAAGGACTAGTTTATAATTATATAAAAGAGGTCCATACAAACTTAGAGGTCCCAATCTCGTTTAATGTCCAGGAATAATTTTGGTCAGTCATAATCTTTTTGAAAATTCATTAAAATACGCCTTTTTTGGATGGGAAGCCATCAAATTACCCATCCCGCTCTGGGCGGAGCGGAAGGAAGACGTTAGACTTTTACTGACTAAAACCCACCCGTGTTCCTTCACTTGTCTGTGCGCCAGGACTACGCTATCTCTTTCGACTAACCCGCTGCTTCCCAAACACGCCTAACATCTGTCTATATTTTATGTATAGCCAAACATAGAAGTATATACAACGTAATTTTTGGTAAATACGAAACCCGAAACACGTGTCCAGTATTTTTAAGGAAAGAATCTATATACAAAATTTCAAAAAGATATCATAAAAAACCACAAAGTTATAAGCTTGTTATCTTACCTGGCTGTCCCAAGAAAAATATAGTCAACGCACCGCTCGCCCGCCCGCGCCTACAGTAGCGCGGCGCGGAGGGCCTGTCTCGCTGTACGTCTAGTACAATAATCTACCGTCAACTATGTTGTGCGCTCGGTAACCACACTGCAACCATTTCTAAATGTATTTGGGAAAAAATATAACATGGTGTAAAAATTATTGGACTTCATTCAGTTGCTTATTATGAACAAACTATATTGAGGCTTCATATAAACGTGGGCCTGGGGCCGGTGAGCAGTGGGCAGCTCGCCGCCCGGTAAGGAGCTAAGGACCAGGCCCGAGTCGCCAGCGCGTCGTGTCTCACGCGCGCCTCAAAGAGATTTCAGCACATCGTGACGGGGTCCACGAGGACCGATGCCTCCTGGGTCAGGATTGCGGGTTGGTTAAACAAGAAACTGTGGCCCTGGCCGTCGCACAGGCAAATGAAGAAGCACGGGTGGGTTTTAGTCAGTAAAAGTCTGACACGCCCTTCCGCTTCGCCCAGGGCGGGAGAAGTCATTTGATGATTTCCCAACCCAACAAAAAAAAGGCTTGTATAAAGAAAAAATAACGTTGTATATTACGCCACAAATACTAAAAGCTTACCTACATAATGTCTTTACATAACTAATGATGGGTGTCTCTAAACAAACTGACCCCTATGTCCCCTAGTTCACACGTGGCGCGTTACCGTGCCAATTCACCCATCTTCCCCTCGACACATTATCGCTCTTCTGGAAGCTTACCTTATGATGTGTTCACGGATGGATGGCAGCAATTGGGGTGCAGTGGAGTATTTTGAGTAGGTACCTACGTGGTTAGTGTCTGTAATTAGTGTAGAGAAGTATAAGGATTTATCAGAATAATATGTTACTATGCATAGGGACTGTTTTAGTTCATGAAGTAGGTAAGTATCTTGTTTCCCAGATCTTTCAAATTTATGGAATCAGACGTTACTTTTCGGATTTCCATTGGCAATAAAATCAAACAAGAAAAATAACTCAGCAACACTTTGAACACATATTGTCTTTTTTTTGAAGTTCGTATTACCTATGCGCGCCATAAATACAATATGTAAAGAAAACCCTGTCCGACCCATAAGGATAATAAAGGTTAGGTAACACTTGATCAAATATGTATAATATAAAATTTTAACAATACTAATGAATTTTGAAATAATCCTTTCTTCCCGGGAATTAATTCCAATTTCCCCGAAATTTGGAATTTTTAAAAAAAGTAACAACACCGGTATTATTATAAGCGAATAGCGACGCGACCACGTCACAGGTGCCGCGTGCCCTGCCCCCCGCCGCCCGCGGAAGTGGTTGCGTACCGCACATGTAATAAGTTACCTCTTTTTGCGAAATAATATTTATTATTTTAGGGTTTTTTTTTTTAAGTTTAGCCTTTCTTTGTGGGCATTGGTAGAATCAGTTATCGATACCTAACAATACCTTCACGGATCGGACAGGGTTTTCTTTACATATTGTATAATACACACATCAAAAGTGTCTAGGGATCAAGCATTTTTATGCGGATTTCTTGAGATTGAGATGTGGCTTTGTAATAAATTTATGATTTTATAAATTTATATGGATCCTTTTTGGTGCATTTCATAATTTGAATCAGGAACTGTGAATCAAATTCGAGTAAAAGATGAAAATCAGCTGTCAATATTTTCCCTATAAAAACATACAACGCATTGAAGACATTATGTTTCGCAGCTTCTTTCTTTGCGATTTGGTTAACAAATTGTAGATGTGTACCACGCATCAGCCTATCACACGGATTTTTTAAATACATTTTTTTTTTTTTTAACACTGGCAACTTACTTTTACCCCCACTACCCCCACTCTGCTGCTGCTGCCGGTTCGAACGGTCGGCGCGATCTGCTCCTCATTATGTGTTTCCGTGCCGAAGCTTACGCACGTCATTGGGAAAGAACCCTGCCACACCATTATTTGAATTTGAACATGGGGAAGAAACGGAAGTACGAGGACTCTGAAGAAATCATTAGGTGAAAAATTAGGAGGTTAAATGAAAAACTTAAGAAACGAATTATTTATTCTGATGAAGATACAGATCGTAAGTGATTGATATTCATTAAATTATTGCGTTATTTCCTAATTTTGGCTCTTAACATTCCAAGATGCGAACAACTGCCGTTTATACTTATTTAGTATGAATAACTGGGTTGTATCCATCCACTTTTATTATAAACTGATGCGTAACTGCCAATACTCTGGGCTTTTACCCTCAAAGATGCGAACAACTACCGTTTATACTTATTTAGTATGAATAACTGGGTTGTATCCATCCACTTTTATTATAAACTGATGCGTAACTGCCAATACTCTGGGCTTTTACCCTCAAAGATGCGAACAACTGCCGTTTATATTTATTTAGTATGAATAACTGGGTTGTATCCATCCACTTTTATTATAAACTGATGCGTAACTGCCAATACTCTGGGCTTTTACCGTCAAAGATGCGAACAACTACCGTTTATACTTATTTAGTATGAATAACTGGGTTGTATCCATCCACTTTTATTATAAACTGATGCGTAACTGCCAATACTCTGGGCTTTTACCCTCAAAGATGCGAACAACTGCCGTTTATACTTATTTAGTATGAATAACTGGGTTGTATCCATCCACTTTTATTATAAACTGATGCGTAACTGCCATTACTCTGGGCTTTTACCCTCAAAGTTTTTACAAGAACTTTTCGTTCTTGCTGGCTGCTCATACCAACTCGAAACCGAAGCTGCAGTGGCTGGCGTGGAGACTGTTCCTGACCCGCCGCCAATGCAAGATACTGACGCTGATGGCTTGACGGGCGCAGTCGAAGACGCCGTCCTGGACACTGACATCCTAGCGTTGCTAGGTGAAGCGCCAGAACCGGAGACTAAACTTCAAACCCCTGCATCAAAAGCAGCGGGCAAGCAGTATGCACGGAAGAGTCAGCCCGGCCACCGCCAGCACCAGCAGCAGAGCAGCCGGGCCCCGCCACCACCGCCGCGCAGAGCAGCCCGCGAGCGCTTACCGCCGCCGCACGCCTCACCGCCAGCACCAGCAGCAGAGCAGCCGGGCCCCGCCACCAGGCCACCACCGCCGCGCAGAGCAGCCCGCGAGCGCTCACCGCCGCCGCACGCCTCACCGCCGCGTCGTGGCAGAAACGTCCAAGCTCGCCGCTAACGCAAAAAGAGGTACTGTACGCAGGACGTTTACGTTTTTTCTCACAAAGGTGGGCGAACATTACAAATGATCCTATTGTCTTATTATGGGCCGAAGGCTACACTATTCCTTTCAATAACCCACCAGTCCAGAGTAACAGTATTGTTTCATATAAAAAATCACCCCAAGAGGCCGCAGATTTTCAAAAATCTTTAATTAAATTACTTAAAATTGGGGCAATTCGTAAATGTACTTACGAAAACTCAATTTGTATCTGGTGTATTCTTAGTACCGAAACTTAACGGAGAAAAAAGATTTATACTACATCTGCAAGGAGGTCAAGGAATAACTAACAAAGGAATATTTTTTCTCAAAAATTGCTAATTGTTGGTACCGCCTCTATTAAATCCGGAGGCTAAAACCGCATTGACGGAACTCTTAAAAACGGGATTTCTCGCTTATGTATAGGCAGAAATAAATAGGTACTGCACTCGCAGCGTTAGCTCCGGTTATTGAAGTCTAATTTCGAAAACTTCAACCAAAATGGGAAAGAAATTTGTTATTTCATCCATAAGTACCGGTCTTCGAGATACCCTCGTAAATTCATGCACAGATAAATATTTTTTTGGCGACGTTATGTCCGAAAAAGTAAAACATGCCAATAATGTGCAAAAATCGGCAGAGGCCCGTAAGGTTACGCAAAAGACACAAAAATCAACTTAAACTAATAGTTACAAAAAATAAAAACCTAAACAGGAAAGTCATTTTAAGATAGAAGATTATCGCACTGCCTCAAAATTAATAACACTGTTTCATGGCATCTATCGATTTAAAAGACGCTTATTTTTTAATCAATGTTACTAAATCACATCGAAAATACTTGCGTTTCAAATCATGCACTTATCAAAACTCTCACCGGTGATTGTACGAATTCACTTGCCTCCCATTTGGTTTATGTACTTGTTACTAGTTATGTACAGGTTATGTACAGCACCATACGTTTTTACTAAATTACTTAAACCCGTAATAGAATACTTACGAAATAAAGATTACATATTCGCTATATATTTAAACGATATCCTTTGTTTCGGCCAATCATATAAAGAATGTAACGATAACGTTAATTACACAATGAAAGTTTTGACAGATCTAGGTTTTATAATCAACACAGAAAAAAGTTCACTTACCCCAAAACAACAATGCAAATTTTTAGGTTTTATTTACGATTCAAAACTTATGACACTATACCTTCCTGACAAAAAGAACAGAAAAGGACACACAAACGAAAATGCAAACTTCGCAATTTTGCTAGAATAAATTGGTCTGCCGGTTTGTATTGCCCTGCGGTTCAATATTCTGGGTTATACACTAAATTGTTTGAACGTCATAAGTACCTGTGTTTACAAAATAATGACAGTTATTCAACAAGAACAAATTATTCACCTACCCAGTAATTTTAAAAATTGCAAGATGATTTTTGTTTGTGGTTAAATCACATTGATAGTGCTTGTTCGCCTTTTAGATTTAATCAATTTAGTTTCGAAATATTTTCCGATTCGAGTTTAACTGGCTGGGGCGCTTTTTGTAATAATAAGGAAGCGTCCGGTTATTGGAAAAATGACGAATCTTGTTCACACATAAATGAATTAGAATTAAAAGCTGTTTTCCTCGCACTTAAGGTTTTTGCAAAGGATCTTTATAATGTAAGTAGACATTTTATTGAGAATCGACAATACAACGGCTATTTGTTGCATCCACCGTATGGGAAACGTGCAGAACCCACATTTAAATAATGTATCCAGAGAAATCTGGCAATGGTGTGTGTCCCGAAAGATATATATTTTTGTATCTTACATAAATACCAAAGATAACTGTGAGGCCGATATTTTGTCTAGAAAGGCATTTCAGGATACGGAATGGGAATTGGCAGACTATGCTTTCGAAAAAGTTTTGTCAGGTGTTTGGCCTTTTTTGAAATAGATTAGTTAGAGAGTCGCTGTAGTGCCAAATGTATATTACTTGGAAGATCGACCCTGACGCATGGACTATCGACGCCTTTACTGTGTCCTGGACATAATTATATTTTTATGCTTTTCCCCCCTTTATTTTAATTTTAAAAGTGTTACGAAAAATAAAAGCCGACAAGGCAGAAGAAGCAGTAGTTGTACCATATTGGTCATAACAACCCTCGTTTCCTTTGTTTAAGACTAGCCTGCCCATCTTTTATACATTTCAGTCCTGACGTTAATCTTTTGTCAGCTCCTTTCGGAACACCCAACAATCTTCACAAGACACTTCGCTTAGTTGCCGCAAAGTTATCCGGCAAAAATATCTGAAGATATTAATACCAGTGAGGACGGTTAGCATTATGATCAATTCGCTTTCAGATAACACGTACAAGCAATATGACACTTGTATTAGACCCTGGTTAGAATATTGTAAACAGGGCGGTTGTGACTATTTGGATACCAATGTTACCGTAATTTTAGATTTCCTTACAAAAGTATTTGATAAAGGTGCCAAATATGGCACAATTAACTCGTACAAATCGCCCTGTCAATATTATTTCCAAATATATTACAGGACTCGCGAATAAAAAGGTTTATGAAAAGAGTTTTCAGATCAAGACCATGTCAACCAAGGTATAATATGACTTGGGATACTGATACTGTTCTCGGCTATTTATCTGAACGAAGTGAATACTTTGAAAAGAGTTTCCAGGTGGAAACTCTTTCAAAGTATTCACTTAACTTGTTGGCTCTAGTAACTGTTCATAGAGTATAAACATTTTTCACAAATAAAAATAAGCAATATTAATGTCATTAATCAAAACCTAATTACCATTAAAATCCAGATTTAATAAACACCTCGAAACCGAATTCTTTTCAACCCTTTTTGAAATTACCTTTCTGTAATGAAAAACCTAATATATGTCCAGCTACCTGTTTACATGACTATATAAATAAAACAAATTCCATTCGACAGACTAATAATGATTATTTATTCATCAGTTACAAGAAACCTTATAAGAAGGTGTCATCCCAACGGTTGTTGGATTAAGAAAATATTACAAAAAGAGTGGTATTGATATTTGTATATTTAGTGCGCATAGTACTCGTCATGCAGCCACATCCAGAGCCAGCAGCTCAGGTGTCAGTATTGATGTGATTAGAAATACTGCTGATAAAAGATCGATAGTCGAGGATAATTTGCAAGCTCAATATTAAATTCTACAGATTAATACATGTAAATCTGTTGTTACGTTTATCTGTTAAATGAACATCTGTTATGATTTGCTTATAAAGAGGTGTTCGAAAATTTCATATAATATTAGTAAAAACTATTCATTTATTATGAAATAATTTGTTTTATAAAAACTTAAGTACCTATATAGGTATATTTTATATTTGTCACCTCTAAACATCCTACAATTTGTTAACCAAATCGCAAAGAAAGAAGCTGCGAAACATAATTAAAAATCAAACGAACTTACCAAGTGAAGTTCGATGATAATTATGTGAGCAGCTTCTTTCGACGCGATTTATATACACCCACCCTATTATATTACATTTTGCAAATACAAAATATACATATATAATTATACTTTCAACTAAAATGAGGAGCAGATCGCGCCGACCGTTCGAACCGGCAGCAGCAGCAGAGTGGGGGTAGTGGGGGTAAAAGTAAGTTGCCAGTGTTAAAAAAAAAAAAATGTATTTAAAAAATCCGTGTGATAGGCTGATGCGTGGTACACATCTACAATTTGTTAACCAAATCGCGTCGAAAGAAGCTGCTCACATAATTATCATCGAACTTCACTTGGTAAGTTCGTTTGATTTTTAATTATTAGTGCTACTGTTTCCCTACTACTGATTAAAACCAACGTTATTATGGAGCGGCGACGTCATTTAAGCAGGGAAGAAATGCTCAGAGCCGTGGGAATGATAGAAGCTGGTTCCCGGCAACGTACTGTGGCTTTAGCTCTGAATACAAGTCAGAGTGTTATCAGTCGACTTTGGACACGTTACCGAAGCACTGGTACCGTGGCTGAGCGCCATGGAGGACGGTATCGCTGCACCACACGGAGACAAGACCGATACATTCAAATCTTAACTCGAAGAGCTCCAACAATAACCGCCATGATGTTAGCCGTGAGGCTTCATCACTCTTCAGGGAACTTAATTAGCGACCAAACGGTCAGAAACCGCTTGCATGAAGTGAACCTTCATTCCCGAAGACCGCTACGGGTACCACCTATAGCAATGCACAATCGTAGGATTCGATATCAATGGGCTCTTGAACACAGAAATTGGGCAGAAGAACAATGGCGTTTCGTGTGCTTTTCTGATGAGTCTCGTTTTGGTATGAGACCGGATACAAGACGTATACGACACTGGAGAACCCCTGGACGCCAACAGCGATTAAAATCCTGCCAGGAAGTCCATCCTTATAGTGGTGGAACCATCATGGTATGGGCGGGTATTTGGATCGGCGGAAGAACTGAGTTGATTTGGATCAGAGGCAACCTCAACGCTCAAATTTATGCTGAAACGATTGTATCAGACGTCATCGTTCCTCTACAAGTGCAAATCGGTCCCTTATTTCAGTTAATGCATGATAATGCACGACCGCACACCGCAAGAGTTGTAAGACAGACTCTCGCCGCAGCTAACATCAATGTCCTGCCCTGGCCTGCTCAGTCGCCAGACTTGAACCCGATTGAGCATGCATGGGATATGCTACAGAGAAGAGCTCTGCCGAATATGGAGGGTATCCAGTCGCAAGAAGACCTTTTTTTGTTGTTGCAACGAACATGGGCGGCCATTCCACAGCGTGATTTGGATGAACTCATTTTGAGTATGCCAAACCGATGTTCTTGTGTTGTTAGTGTTCGCGGTAGAAACACGGATTATTAATTGTTTAAGTTACCCAATAAAATTTTAGAGAAAACTGTTATTTCAGTCTTTTTTTCGAACTTTTGTGTTAGTGGTTCAAATGTCAAATATCCCTTTATTAGGAAAATGGCAAATTTCTTTATTAATGCAAAGGTGACTTGGTTTATCGTTACTGTGACAAACGAAAACACTTTATTTGATGAATCCTTAAAGAAAATTTTAATTAATATCAATCAGGAGAAAAGTTATTGCAAAAATATATGTTGATCCCTAGACACTTTTGATGTGTGTATTTATCTGTCTTTCTTTAAAAAAAATCTAAAATTATTCACAATTTTTCCACAATAATTACGTAGATCCAGTCTTGCATGCCGTATACTGTCAAGAATATGCCTGTATCATATACAACCTTATTTTTTGTATATTATGCGAAACCCGAAACGCGTGTCCAAAATTAATGTACAAACTTTCAAAAAGATATCATGATAAATCACAAAGTTATGAGCTTTTGATGTTACCTAGTTGTTCCTACAAAAATATGGTCATCGTGCCATATCATGGGACGCCCTAGGACACTATAACACAGTAGACAGATAGTAAAACATCTTCGTAGAAACGATCCGCTCTCGGTTTGAATGATTGCGTTGAATGATTGCGTGCGCGCCGTTCGCCGCGCCGTGTCGGTACGCGATTTCACGTACACGCTGACATAATATATTATAGCTTGGAATAACATAGGGGCAGTAAGGGCTGTGGTTCAACGCAAGAGTAGGCAAATAACTCTGCGGGCGGCCTTAGATAATCTACTGTTCTGCCTCTCCTGTGACTATGATCCACTGTGAACTGTAATGTGCGCTCGGTAACCACACTGCATAATTTTTAATCGATTCCGTTGCTTATTTTGAACAAACTATATTCAGGTTTCATATAGGGAAAAATAATGCAGAAGATTCAATACTGTTTTAATGTTCTTTAAAGGAGTTTTATTAAACTTTTATTAGATGACTGGATATCATAATAATCGGAGCTGATGTCCGTAACTCCACGACAATGCGCGATTCGATGTTTTGCGTAGGTTACAAGTTTAAGTTTAGCTATCCAGTAGGTTTTTAAGATAACGGTCTTCATAACGGTAAAGCAATTTAACAATCCAACAATTTAATGGGTAGCCACTTTATATGTGGCGTTAAATGTTCGGATCATGCTCTCCTGAGCAATACAAGAAAGAAACATTAAACCTATGCCTTTACGCACGCATACCGCCAAGCACGATACACTGAAGCTCCATAACATTTTTATTTTTCTCGGTGGTAGGCCATGACATCGGCTGCCGACAGAAGTTACCACCCACCAGACAAAGTCTTGCCGCCAAGTGAGTCGTGTTCCGGCATGAGGTCTGGTGAAGCCGTATGGAGGACGGGTCTGAGCAGTTGTGTTGCGATGTATGGCGGGTACGATGCGTCAAATGTTGTTGTGTGGGAAATTGGTCGTGGAGACGATAGTCTTCAGATCAATCTCCCTCTAGCGCAGCATCGTTTGATCGTGTTGGTCTTGGGTTTAACATTGCATCACCTCGCTCAACTGCCGTCATCCTTCCTATTCCTAAGTTTTTTAAGTGAATAGGCTTAATAAACTAGTGCGCTTTACCATCAACAATTGCATCACTGCTTACCATCAGGCGGGATTGCAGTCAAGGATTATTTTATAATTATTTAAAAAAACAAAAAACATTTATCAAAAATGCAATATGCATAAGTATAACCGGTCAATCTTTCCACTGTTGGGATACAGGTTACTCACTTTCAGAGATCAACCACGTGGGCCCGGTGCGGGTTTGTATCATTATATGAGTGGTTATTTTTAGGACATGGCGGTTTCATCACGATGTTATGCTCCGTCGTTTTGAGAGCAGTGGTGATGAAATGATACATGCTATAAAGTAATTCAACTATCTACGTTCAAAACCATGAACTCGTTAGTCAGGGCAGTAACCACTAGGCCACTACTATTCTCTTGTATATTAATTTAACACATAACAATTACGTAATAAACCTGTTTCGCAACAAAAATCGTGAATCAAGGTTAACAATAACCAGTCAAGTTCAACAACTCTATAAAATCTGCATTCTATATTTGTGGGTAATGTGAATTCATTTTTGCGGAAGAGGAAGTAATATATGTACATAATATACATATTCTGGTACTAGAATGTATATATTTAGTATTGTATATTTTGCATATATGAATAACAGTTAAGTACCTTAATTTTAATTAAGGTAATATTTAATCAATGGCAAGATTTTTTTTTATTTTACCGAAAATATGGTCATCATCATCATCATCACAGCGTTAATCCCAGTCGCATCCGAAGCCTTGGAGTTTTGGAGTCTGGGGTCCGCTTTACCAGTCCAACTGCTGAAATGGCTTAACTTCGACATTTTCCGTGAAGCGACCTCCACAACCCGAAGGCGACATCGAAGCATTGCAGTTAGACCAATGGGGAAGAAAACTGACAAATCTCGCCACTAGAGGCGCTGATATCGTTTGACCCAAACAAACTGTCAAAACCCATTGTAATTTGTTCGAGTTCACGTTGTTTATAAAAAATATGCCGCGTTGTGTAGCAATTTGTTGCAATAATAATGGAAATCACACTTTCCCTAAAGATACCTATGCATTTCAATTATGAACAGAATATATAAATAGATTTCAGTAAAGACTATGTTGATGTCTCCATAGCTTTCTGGGGGCGGTAAATATTTTTTTTTTCTCTTGAATTTCTTGTTCTTGAGGAAGTAAAGAAGTAAAAATGTCGGTCTTACGATTCAAGTCTGGATAATTAATAGGGTTGAATCTTTCAAAATGTGGCAATAATAAGTACATTAATATTTACTTAAATATAACTAAAGAAACATTAAACCTAATACAAAATTAATGTAACTTAAAACACTAATAAGTCTGCATTCAGTTTAAAGCCTGGGCATTGTTATTTGCCTGGTTTTTTTTTTTTTTTTTAATAATTATAAACTAATGCTTGACTGCAATCCCGCCTGATGGAAAGCAGTGATGCAATCGTTGATGGTAAAGCGCACAAGTTTATTAAGCCTATTCACTTAAAAAACTTAGGAATAGGAAGGATAACGGCAGTTGAGCGAGGTGATGCAATGTTAAACCCAAGATCAACACGACCAAACGATGCTGTGCTAGAGGGAGATTGATCTGGAGACTCTCCACGACCAAACTCCCGACACAACAACATTTGGCGCATCACACATCGCAACACAACTGCTCAGACCCGTCCTCCGTACGGCGTCACCAGACATCATGCCGGAACACGACGAATCGCTTGGCGGCAAGACTTTGTCTGGTGGGTGGTAACTTCTGCCGGCAGCCGATGTTATGGCCTACCACCGAGAAAATTAGATAATTAGAAGAAAATTAGAAATTGGTAATTAGATCAGCTTTTCGTGCTTTTACTGAAGCTCCTCTAGACTTTTAACTCCTTTTTTAACTTGAAACAGTCCATGTTCAATGCATTGCTCTGCTTTACCTAAAAAAAACTAGTTAAACACAAAAAAAATCCTCAACATAAAACGTGATACGACTGACAGCTAATTGTTATGAGTCAAACGCCGTCAGCGACATCTGCAAATAGCTTTGCGTTTTCGTCCCCATTGTTGGAATTTTGAGGGCTCCAACAACCCGTAACGACTGCCACTAGATGTTTGTATAGCAACCGGGACCAACGGCTTAACGTGCTTTCCGAGGCACGACCAGAACAGTGCAAGTATTCATATTCATGCATACAAATACTTGCACTGTGCGGGGATCGAACCCGCGCCACCTTGCGCAGCGGCCGCGTCCGCTACCGCTACGCCACGGAGGCTGTCAATTTACCGAAAATATGGTATCCCTACTTATATTTAAAAGAAGATAGCTACTCAATGTTTTAGTGAGAATAAAAGATTTCAGAGCCAAACAAAAAATTAATTGAAGTTTATAATTCACTCAATCCTTTTTAAGCATATTTTTCATCCTAAACCCATAAAGGCCGAATGTATACGCAACATACATTTAGAACCCAAAAACCTTTACAAAACCTGTCAACTCAAGTCAATGTTAGCACATTTTGTCGGCACTACAACAAAAGTACCAAGTACTCATTGGTCCAGTATTTACGTTAATCGTGATTCGAAAATGAAGAGCTCGTTGACTGTCCCAGGCCAGGTAGCACGTTCATTACCAAGACAATGCAGAGTGTTTTTCACGATTAAATTGACCGTAGAGAGGCAATTTGAACAGGGCGGCTGTTCGTGACATCAGCGTTTCGGTCAGACTGAGTTTTTTAATTTTCGTCTCTCCGCTCACCAGTTATACCTACATTGATAGGGGTTAGAACTGAGATATTTTGCTATCTGTTAGCTATATGTATTAATATTATATACACCGTAACTTTTTCTTTATACGAAACCCATTAATATAATATTATACAGATATGATATGCTCTAACAAATTAACCAAAATAAATGTGCCGATCGGAGCAGCAGCACACACATGCATTTTTTTTATTGCGTACATTTCACACGTTGGCACAGTGTGAGTGAGATGAGGCGCAATCTAAAGCATAGAGAAGAAAAAGATGGCTAGTGTTTGTCGTTTGCACTTAAATAGAATCGACGAAAACTAAAGCGACTTGCTGGACTTACCTCCTTTTGTACGCTTCATTTTCAGTGCGCTAGTGACGTATCTACCTTAGTTTAATATTATATCAATGGCGAAACCTTAATATAGTTTGTTCAGAATAAGCAACTGAATCGATTCCAATCATTTTTACACCAAGTTGTATTTTTTGTCAAATACATTTAGAAATTGTGTAAGCGTGGTGATTACGCTCAATCCTTATCTGTATGGGAGGAGACCTGTACCCAGCAGTGGGGCAATAAAAAGTTGATGATGATGATGATGAATGTTTTTTTAATTATTAAAATCGGTACACTGACCGTGGCCCGACACTCCCTTGGCCGGTTTTTTTTTTTTACATTGTGTTTGTTGATAAATTATGATGATGATAATTTTTTGTAGAAGCTATAGGTAGGTAATTCAAATACAGTGGGTAGTGAAGAAGAATTTATGTCAGTTTTATGATGTCTTATGAGTGAAGAAGAAATGATAGGATGAATCAGATTGTACCTATAACGTTATCAACCAAATTAGTTAAGTACAGACGACAGCACATCAAGCTACTACAATCTGTCAGATGTCCTTATTAGATTTTCAACTTTATCTCTAAAGCATTAAGGCTTCAAGGTTGATTGGGAATATCCGACAGTTTGGGGTAGCTTTAACTACTGACGTCCGTACTTTCATGATTTTGCAGTAACCGATTTATTACATCCACTTTATTACAGAACTAACCTACCAATTAAATAACCGTGCTTTCATTCCGTTTAGTTCCGCGTCACCCCAACCCCACAACATATCTATGGATTCATATAAAGTTATTTCAGTTTGCGTTAGTTTTGAACCGATACAGGTGCGTTGTGTGCGACTTTTCAATTATGTTCACGAACTCCCCGATATTTATAAAATGTTTTTTCGACGAAACCTATTCAATATTTGCCGCACATGCTCCAAACAAATGATCGTTGATGGACGTGTAGTTATTAAAAACGTTGTACTGTTTCATTGTAGGTAGGTATTCTAAAAGCAGTGGAGTTCGCTTTGTGAACATTCTCTATCATCTAATTGGATCAACATTACGGTCTGTCATTTGTTGTCAATGTCGTTTGACAAGCGTTGTCATTATGGAATACTTGACCCTTGAAACAACTTCTTAATTTATAATACGTACTGAATGGTTGGTGGTCCTCGAGTGGAGACCGCGTCTCGGCAAACGTAGCGTGGGAAGCCCTTGGGCGAGATGGAGCGACAACATCAAAAAGGTGGCTGGTAGTGGCTGGCGGAGAACTGCTCAGGATTGAGCTTGTTGGCGTGCCATAAAAGAGGCCTATGTCCAGCAGTGGACGAGTAGGGGCTGATGATGATGATGACTGAATGGCTGAACAAAGATGAGAAGGTAACCATTTTTTTTTTCGAAGGTGGTAAATTCCTCATAAACTTATCCTCCGCTCGGGGACGCGAAGGGGTGTGCCAGACTCTTACCGGCTAAAAAACCACCTAAGTATCCGTCATCTGCCTTTCCGGGGTACCGGGTCCTCCCAATTCTACGGTACCCCCAGTAGGCTTTGACCCGTCGTCACGAGTTCGACGAGTCTCTTCTCGCGCGAAAAACCCTCAGCGGCTGCTCTCCTCATCTGAGTGTCGTGTGCGAACGGGTCACAACGTCAACTCGGCCATGTGAGGGACGTTGGACTCCCCCGGTCCTTCGCACGTCCGCCATTGTGTAGGCCCTGCGGCGGCGACCCCCGCTCCGTACGTCGCGTCGCCGGGAAGGGAGAGAACTCTGTGCCTCTCTCCCTCTCGGCCATCTCCTTTGCTTGCATTACTGCTTCGCAGAATTAGACGATCCCGTCTTTGAGTAGGTAACCATGGTGTACTTTTTAAATTTCCATCGCCATGATATTTTATCGTGAACGTCCTAGTCCATGTTCATAAAAAGTATTAATACGAGCATGTCTAACATTATCTTAAATAGTAATTTAAAAGTTCTCAAATACAGCGTTATTAATTTCTTTAGACAAAACCTGAATACAGTTTGTTCAGAATAAGCAGCTGAATCGATACCAATAATTTTTACACCATGTTAGATTTTTTCACAAATATTATATAAATTTACAAAAATGTTGGTGTGTGGTTACCGAGCGCACACGATAGAAGAAAACATTATAGTTTAATCCTGTCAAATTAAGTCACTCCAGTCTCCATAGTGAATAATCACAAAGTTGTGACCTTGTTACGTTATTGTTACGAATGGACCTTATGTCGATGGCATAAGGTTCAATATCGCGCGACATGCAGTGTGTCACTTTTAAGCCCTATTTCCCCAGATCTAGACATTTTCTAGGTACAATATAAAAACGCATTGCTAGGCTTAGGATGGCCTATCGAATGGTACAGGTCTCAACAGTTTTGTCAACAAAGTGTCGACATCGAAATTTCTAGAAACCCGTTTCCGGGAATTACCGTAGGTACTTACTGATTGACCTCGAAGTTATGCGCTATTATTATTGCGTCTAGAGGAATCTGGAATGTTCGATCAGCTGATGTATATATAGCGCCGCGACGCCGGCGCAGAGTCAGTCTACACTCGACTAGCGATACGAAAACAGCGACAGTTAAGAAGCGATCTTTGAGAATGCCTACTGCGACAACTGTAACGAGAACTGTGAGCACTACGTGAAGTAACATCTGTAGCGTTATTGGGTGTTTACAATACGGACTTCGTGGACGTAAGTGAAGACCTCGGTGCAACGTCGGCGACATTCTACTTGTCATTGCCTACGATCGTCTGTACCTTCGTTGCTAATAAACTTCGTAACCCTTAACCGACGTTTAAGTACCCCTAGCCCGTAACATTATCTAGTTATCCCAACAAAAATATGGTCAATGCACCGTTCGCCCGCCCGCACCTGTAACGATACGTTGCGGTGGGACCCTATCTCACTATACCCCTAGTACTATGACCTACCGCCAGCGGTATGGTGCACTCGGTAACCATACTGCAACAATTTTTAAAGTACTTGGGAAAAATAAAACATGGTGTAAAAATGATTGGAATCGATTCAGGTGCTGATTCTAAACAAACCATATTCAGGTTTCCTATAATGGTAATATATCATTGTAACATTTAACTGTGTGTACTTACCTACATAGATTTGTTTTGTATACACACAGTTTAGTAAAGAATGCGAATATTATTTTAGAGGGTGAACAGGAATACAGAGCTGAGTGTCATCGAGTCTTTTAACTCCGCATTCACCCGATATTGCACTGTTAGATATTAAAAAAAATGTACTTACAGAAAATACGGAAACATTTTTCATTGAGTCGATCTAATAGAAAATAAGTTGGGACATTGAGACATACATATTTATTTAAGATAGTCAGTGCCGTTGTACAGACGACAACGCATCAAGCTACTACAATCTGTCAGATTTCTTTATTGGAATTTCAACTTTGTCTCTAAGTCATTAAGGCTCCAGGTTGACTGGGAATATTTGACAGTTTCGGGTAGCTTGACCTGCTGTTGTCCGTACATATTGGAAAGTTAAAAGAATCACTATACAGAGTGGATTTTACAATATAATTAATTTACTATGTTTTACCTAATAATTAATACCGACGTGACGTTATGACGTTCTCCGTGGCGCAGCGGTTAACACGCCTGCCTGCTACGTGGAGGCCCCGGGTTCGATCCCCGGCCAGGTCATGATGGAAAACGATCTTTTCCTGATTGGCCTGGGTCTTGGATGTTTATCTATATACGTATCTATCCATACTAATATTATAAATGTGAAAGTAACTGTCTGTCTGTCTGTCTGTCGGTCTGTCTGTCTGTCTGTCTGTCTGTTACGCTTTCCCGCTTAAACCTCTCAACCGATTTTGATGAAATTTGGCATAGATAATCTTTAGACCCTGAGAAAGAACATAGGCTACCTTTGATCCCGAAAAAAAATGATATTCCCGAGGGAAACCTAAAAAGCGCGATATAACCGAACTCCACGCGGGCGAAGCCGCGGGCGGAAAGCTAGTTATAAATATAGTATCGTTGAGTTAGCATCCCATAACACAAGTTTCGAACTTACTTTGGGGCTAGCTCAATCTGTGTGATTTGTCCGTATGTATTTATTTATTTATTTATTTAATACCCCTTTCTGCAAAGTTTGGTCTTTATATAGCTTTTAAATCGTTTAATGGGTAAGTTTCGAATCTCCATGGGAAGCTTGTTGTAAAATTGTATTACATTGACCTATGAACGAATTGCCTACTCTGTGGAGACGAGTGTGATGTACAGCAAGATTTTGTTTGTTCCTAATATGGATATTATGAATATCGCGTATTTTCTTAAAATTCGATATATTTTTATGTACATACATAAGATTTTCAATAAATAATATTATTAGTTGTCATTTCATTTTGACGTTTTTATAATATTTGTACATAGATTTCAAATTTGTTTGTCTATATGAATGTAATGGGTTAATCTCTGGAGTTAGTACTAAATAAAGCCATGTTGACAAAAAACAGACAGATTTAAGTCTAGAAAATTTAAAATTAAAGTTAAGCTTCCTAAACACAGCTTTTTAATTTATATGCGAAAATTATGACAATTAACAGGCAACTTGTTAATATTTGATTAGCGTGTAGTACATTTGCTGTTCACACGACAGCCATTTAAACATAATTTTAAACCACAATTTAACACGACGCGAGTTTACTTTACAATTTTAAGCGTGAATTTTCACACTAAAAATTGTAATTTATTTCCTACTCTGCTACTCTTTGCTGCTCTACTGTATTCAATATACTAGCTTCCGCCCGCGGCTTCGCCCGCGTGGAGTTCGGTTGTATCGCGCTTTTTAGATTTCCCTCGGCAACATAATTTTTTTTTTTTTTTCAATAAAAGGTAGCCTAGATTGTCTGTGCCAAATTTCATCAAAATCGGCTGAGAGGTTTAAGCGGGAAAGCGTAACAGACAGACAGACAGAGTTACTTTCGTATATATAATATTAGTATGGATTATATATTATTATTCTATTACATTGCATATTCAAGTACATGTGATCTACTAACCGAGTAGGAAGTAAATTACAATTTTGAATGTTCACACTCAGGAAATATATTAATATTAGTAAACTTCCTGCTTCAAATAGGAATTAAATCCAATTCGTACACACCTAAATATCAAAAACAAATATTTCCTAAATTATTAAACTAACGTTTAAATAAAGGTTATATATCCAATGATTCAAATAGTATGGTCAGCACACACAATCGATCGGAGGCAAATTAAAGTATCCGGTTGAAATCACTGCCGCAGGCTTCGATGCCCATCGAATATTTACACTCTATACTTAGATGAACGTTTCCAGTTTATATTAGACCACTGTATCAACATTGCATAGTTTAAAATGTGTTAAGTTCGGCATTTGAAATTTGTAGTTATTTCATAACTTAATAAATATTAAGTAAGTATTTTATACTCTGTCCATTAGATAAACCGTTTTTTCTACGACCATTTGGTAATTTGCTTAATATATAACCATAAATCATATCTCAATAGTACTCATTCCTGCTAAGTCGTGTTACAATGACCATTTCCACCCACACGAGTTAATGGTACTACAATGAAACTTTTTAATTTTTTTATGGCTATGACATCAAAAAATCAACATATGATTATGCCAAAAAGTACGCGTATTTGCGTCACGACTAAACATTGCATGTTATTGGGTTGTATGGATGAATTGCCTTTGCCTTTCATTTGTAGGATTTTAACAACAAAACAAACTTGCACGCGCCTGTCCATTTTCGCGCCATTATTATTATTTATTTCAAGGTTGTAGAAAAAGTTTTGTATGCCACTGTCGCAAACAGCTATTGTAATACTCGTGCTGATTTATTGTGCCACTCAGCTTCGCTTCGTGATACAAACTCGCAATCTATTGTGCCACCCAGCTTCGCTTCGTGGGACAAACTATCACTCATATTGCAATAGCTATCATTGCTTAACAGCGGCATAAATAACTATTTTGTGACAGATGGAGCTCGTGAGTCTTTCTTTCTTTCTTTTCTTTAGAGCGAATACTACTTCAACTCTTCAATGGCCTGTGTGGTTAGATTCCACAATTTTGCCAATAACAAGTGTAACAAATTATAGAAATTCTTTAAAAATTTTATTTCACAATAATGGCGGATATTGCCAATGACAGTTGAAAAAACGGCCGACTGAGCCGACTACTAGGGGATTTGATGCAAAGCCGTGATGTGGTCACAATGCTGCGATATTTCAATGTTCTTTATGAATTATTCACTGAATGCACTTTTTACTACATAAATCACGCGCTTTTATTTAGTAAACGACACTATAAATCAATTAAAAGTCCAATGAAAAATGAGCCTGACATCTTAGCCTTCCCGTCAAAAACCTCGACCTAGTGAGTCAACACACAATACATTGATTTGACACATACATTGATTGATACAAACGGTAGATATTGTAATATCTTTAAGAAGCCATATCTAAGATAAATTCATTAATATAAGGCAGTTAATATACTTATTTATTTTATTTAGCATTTCAAAGTTAACATTTACGTTATCTGGAATAATTACATTCTAAGACCAGTCCCATGTGATATTGGACTTAGAATAATACCAACCCATAGCCTCCCGCGGGCGTCGTAAGGGGCGACTAAGGGAACTCTCGCCAGGGAAGCGGGCAGCAGCGCTTCTCCTGTGGAATATCAAATTACTGCGATCCCCGACCCGCCTGCCAAGCGTGGGGATTATGGCAACCCCCCCCCCCTCCCACCCCCACCCCCACCCAATGGAATGAAAGCCTTGGGGGAGGCCTTTGTCCATTAGTGGACCTCTTAGTCTGAGAAGAAGAAGAAGAAGAAAACTGGATTGACGAGAAAGGACAGCTAGCTACAATTCTAATCTAGCAAATCAAAGTAAGTATACATATCTACAGTCATCATCATCATCATCAACCTTTTTACCGTCCCACTGCTGGGCACAGGTCTCCTTTATCCAGAGAAGGATTGAGCGTAATCACCACGCTTGCTCAATGCGGGTTGGCGATTTCAGACTTAAAAGTCCAGGTTTCCTCAGAATGTTTTCCTTCACCTTCAGTCATTGGTGTCCAAGATATACTTAGAAAGTACATATAATTTTAGAAAAGTTACATTGGTACTTGCCTGACTTGGAATCGAACCCGCGCACTCATACTTGAGAGTCTGGTGTTTACACCACTAGACCACCACGATATTCTACCGTATCATATTTGGTATCTACCGTACTTACAATGATTTGAGCAAAAATAACTCACATTCTCTAATATCGTTTTCAAAATATCACAATGATTGCAAGCCCGTAGGTCCCCTTTTTCGTCCCCTAAGCAATTTTACCCCTATCAAGTATCAATGCACACTTTGATCCCATACAGAAAACCAAACGTGTGCTTATTTTACCTCACATTTATTGAAACGGCATATTTTATACCACTTTTCCCTTTCAGCTTTATTTTCATAAATAGAAATTCTATTGGTCTGCTGATTTTCATAAATATTGTTTTCAGGGTTCCGTAGCCATCAGGGAACGTACCTACTAAGCTTAGACCAGCCATTATCTATTCCTTGATACGTTTCTCTGTTTTCTGTTCCCACAAGGATAATAAAGGTTAGGTAAACACATGACCAAATAAAATATGAAATTTTACATAATCATCATAATAACAATGCTAATGAATTTTGAAATAATCTCTTTTTCCACAAATTAATTCCAACTTCCTCAAAATAGAGCGAATAGCGATACGAACGCATGCCGCGTGCCCTGCCCCGTTCGCCTGCGCATGTATTGCCTAGCGCACATGTATTAAATTATTTACCTCCTTCTGCGAAATAATATTTATTTTTGTAGGGGACTTTTTAAGTTTTGCCCGGTTTTGTAGGCATTAGTAGAATCAGTTATCGATGCCTACACAATGCCTTTACAGATCGGACAGGGTATTCTTTACATATTGTATTTTTAATTGTTATAGGAAGCCAGTTAAAAAGTTCGTTCAATAAACGCATTTCTCTTACTATACTATATAAATGCTTTATTATTTAAAGTTATAATTATTACAACCTCCAATCGGAAAAAGGGTAAATTTATATATTTTCTTCTTCAGCCTTTAGAGGTCCACCACTGGACAAAGGCTTCTCCCAAGGCTTTCTACGATGACCGGTCTTGTGCTGCCTGCAACTATCGGATTCCCACGACCTTCACCAGGTCATCAGTCCACCTTGTTGGGGGCCTCTCTACACTGCATCTTCCGGTACGTGGCCGCCGCTATAGAACCATAATGCCCCTTTCGGCCATTGGTTTTACGAGTAATGTGCCCCACCCACTAGCACTTAATTTTAGCGACTCGAAGAGCTATGTCGGTGACTTTGGTTCTTCTGCAGATCTCCTTATTTCTGATTCAATCGCGCAGAGAAACTCTGAGCTTAGCTCTTTCCATCGCCCTTTCTGTGAATGTGCCTTCGAATGAGGCCCATTGTGAGCGCCACGTTTCAGTTCCGTAAGTATCACTGGCAACATACACTGGTCAAAGATTTTGGTCTTGAGACACTGGTATCTCGAATGACGAAAAGATGTAGCGTAGCTTCCCGAACGCTACTCAGCCGAGCTGGATTCAAATTTGTATACACCTTGTAATATAAAAGTATCAATGGCTCGGAACCGTTGTCGTGCGTTTCCGACTCGCATTAAGCCTATTCAATTGTGTAATTTATTAAATATGTTCTAAACGCAGTGTATATTAAACAATACACTCTGAATTCCATCCATTACATCGTTAATAATAATTAATCATAATACTTGGAATGTTTATTTAGAACACCATGCAGCCCCACCAGCAGGGTAATTGCGTGACACATTATCAGTATCAATGTATTTCATTTTGACAGTTTATCAACATTCATTGCCTTATATTCGTAGTTGAGCAGACATCATTTTCCAACCCAAGGAGCAATGCATTGGCAATTATAATAATGAATTTGTTTATAAAAAGAAATTTGTTTCAAAATTACTCAAATTGCTAGTAACAGTATCTTACGCAATTACGGTGCAGGAAATACGGAGTTGGAACTTCTCTATTCCAACTCCATATTTTCTGCACCCTTATTTGTTTTGACATTAATAGCCGATTTCTATAATTTAGGGACCGTTATGATTAAAATTAAGACTCTTGTATCTTTGCCAATAATAAAGCAAAGTCCTCGTGTACCTATG
This sequence comes from Sesamia nonagrioides, assembly GCA_017933935.1. Taxonomy (NCBI): domain Eukaryota; kingdom Metazoa; phylum Arthropoda; class Insecta; order Lepidoptera; family Noctuidae; genus Sesamia; species Sesamia nonagrioides. The sequence goes on from JADWQK010002063.1 coordinate 4,584,609, forward strand.
TAGCTTTGCACGGTAGACCCATGTGGTAGTAGGTATGACTAGTTAGCTATTAGCTTATGAATCTATGTATGTGCCCAGTATGGCAATAAAAAATGCTGCCATCGATAAGCAAAAATATTCATTTTTGTCTAGGAACCGATTGTAATTCATCTAGACTACAACTAAAAAATAATAATCATCATCCCAGCGTTAATCCCAGTCGCATCTGAAGCTTTGGAGCTTTCAGCTTTGGAGTCTGGGGTCCGCTTTACCAGTCCAACTGCTGATACGGCTAAACTTCGACATTTTCCGTGAAGCGACTGCCGTCTGACCTCCACAACCCGAAGGCGACATCGAAGCATTGCAGTTAGACTAATTGTTGGACTTTTGAGGGCTCCAACAACCCGTAACGACTGCCACTAGATGTTCGTATGGCAACCGGGACCAACGGCTTAACGTGCTTTCCGAGGCACGACCAGACCAGTGCAAATATTCATATTCATGCATACAAATACTTCCACTGTGCGGGGATCGAACCCGCGCCACCTTGTGCAGCGGCCGCGTCCGCTACCGCTACGCCACGGAGGCTGTCAACTAAAAAATAATAAATAATATAAAAAAACCACTTCTTAAAACTTCAATTAGTTATTACTTACATTTATTATATGCAAAAGATTTTTGTACGTACCTATTTTACCTAAGTATCTAACTATTTTTATTCGCAAATCATATTAACAAATATCTACAATTTCGAGGTGTAGCTTATAGCAACAAAAACACAAAAACAGAATCTGCGCATGTTTATTTTTTTAATCCCTAATACTAATGTGGCATTTATATTTTATGTATTTGCATTTTTTACTATTGAAATTTGACATTACAGCTGTCAAATTAGTATTTGGGTTTAAAAATCGAACTTTATAACAAAACCATCAACCAACCTTTTACCATTAGTGATTGCATTAGGCTGCTTACCATCAGATGGGGTACCTACGCGGTGAAGCACTAGTAAAAAATAACAGCTGTTTCATATTGACAAAAAAGGTTGACAGCAGGTGGCAAATTAAAAATCAGAGTACCTATAGGTAAATGTGCTGTACGAATCACAGATATCTGAAGTTACTATAGGAATATTGTAGAGTGAAGAATAGTAGATTGTTAGCCGAGGGTGGAAAGGATCAATTCCCGAGGTATTTAGGCTATAGTCCGAGTAGGAATTGATTCTTTTACCCGTGTTAAACACTCTACTTTTCATTTCGAATATGAGGAAAATAACTATTTTTTTAATTCCGTCACAGATACATAACAGATGGGTATCCCGCTAATGTATGTCGAATTTTTAAATTTTAAATATGGAAATAACCACGTTATTGTTGCGACCATAGAATTAATAAGCAGGTACTATCGTACTTCTTAATTCTATGGTTGCGACCTATTTCGCTCAATGAAGTTTGCGCTAAGTTCACACTGGCTGTTTAGAAACTCACATTGCCGCTGCATTTTTTTTTTATTAGTTGTTGTTACACAAATTTCTTCACAGCTGACAGCAGTTCTATTTTTAAAGTTCATTCCGACCCTTAGGTGGAAAGTAATTTGTATGAGTTTTTCCCGCTCTAGGGAGGGAAATAGCACTTTCTACCCAACAATCAGATCAAGAAAATACTACTTTCCGAATATGAGAAATGAAAAACAATAACCGTAGCTTAATTATTAAAACTATGTATGTATGTAGATACATAATTAAAATTGCATACATATGACGGTTGAAATGATGTCTCTATTTTCAAACCAATTCATTGTTATCACAGAAAATAGTAAAACACGTACTTATCTAACTAATACGTATTCTGCCAAAAAAAAAACGTAAATCATGTTCGTTTTTTTTATATATAACATATATCTCCGCTATGTCACCATCTTCTTGTCAGGGACTAGGGTAAGTAGATGTTGACTTAGCGGAGATATGTCACACTTGGGGTCAGCGCAGTACTTTTCTTCTTCCATTTTCTACTCTCAACTGTCATCCTATCAACCAATCCCTAACCTTTCATATCTCTCCGTTAAGTATTTTTTTAATATCAACATTAACTATTTCATTTACTCGTGAACCATAAACAAACTCTAAATGAGTGAAATCTACGGATTTCGCCAACTTAACATGCCTAACAATGTTAGGAAGTCCAGTATTAAGTCTTTCTACGTCTACAGGAGTACTGAACCAGTCCGATTCACTACTAAACAGATAAGTTGGAGCAGTTATCAATGAGAGATCGTAAGAAGGAGGCTGCATGAACGAATACACCTCCTGATTCGTTCTTGAACCAAAGTCAAACCTTTGGAACCGTTTACTCAAGTAACTTTGAAAATAATGAACAAACGTCTTCGTTGAGACTCCAGCAGGTATATGACTAGCTATTACTGGAAGCCTTTCCGTATACAGATTAGTAATATTCCTTAATCCATAACTTATATAATACTCTAACTTACATAAAATATTTTCGGGGACATCGTTCCGACACACTTTAGCATGATAAAGATTACTTAATATATTATTAGCAAACAAATCATACACTCCGATGCTATCTAGAAACGATGCTAAAACGTCCAAATTTTGCGCTATAATGTCCATAAATGGATACTGTGTGTCGGTTAACCACGCAATCGGTGCTAATAATACTGCTTGTTTGATCTTCTCGTTGTATTCCGGCTTCGTGCTACACATCACGAAAAAAGTAGCCGTTCCTTGAGAAAACCCAATATAGGACAGGTTGCGTCGAGATGTTGTTTGGAGTATATAATCAATCACCGCAGGCAAATCTTCCGTTCCCATCTCTTCATAGCTGAAATTCCAATATTCTTTTTCAGGAAGGTTTTTAATATGTCCTTTACTGTATTTATTTCCCCTGGCATTGTATAACCAAACATCGTAACCTTGTTCGGCTAACTGAAACGCTACAGACTTTGTTGGCCCTAAAACCAACCACGAATCAGAACTGTCACCAATTCCATGAACTAATAACACTGGCGATCCACTGTTTGGTATTCTGTAAGAGTTCAGTCTATAACCATCTTTTGTAATCACTCTATGTTTTTCAGGCCGATGACCGTACTTAGCTATGAGTTGCAAAGAGTTTAAATATATATCTGAGTTTCGGTTCCGAAAGTCTGCGTCGCTACTCACTTTTATATTACATCTATTCTGTACGAATTCGAAACAAAACACAAAGATAACAAACCGAATTATATTCGCGTTACCGAAATTCATCGCGATTGCGAAACGTCTCGCGGTCGCAAAAACAAAAATTAATCTGTAGTTGAACACACATGTCGGGGTTATTTACTGGGTTTTCGTCGGTCAATGCCATGTTTCGGACAACTTGCTGTCAACGATCAGGTAGCTTTAACTCAGGCAACGACCTACAGTCAAGTTTCCGACGCACCGATCGGAAGCAAACATTTTGATACCACAGACCTGATAAACTGGTTTCTTAAACTGTTAGCTATTAACGCCTTTAACAACACAAGAATGATTACAAACACCAAAAGTTGCGTGTTACTAACGCAATGTCAACATACAATTTGTTATTCATTATTTACATAATAATGAATAATAAATTAATTTGTTTGTTTCAGTAACAAACTTGTTTTATCTGGAAAATGACTATAATTATCATAAATTCTCACAGCTCATAATAAATTATCGCCAGAGGTTGATATTCAATTCTTCTAGCAAACAGGAACCGTAGAACCATGATTTTCATGCACCAGTGTAGCAGTAATGTGATGAAGCTGACGGTTATCAAAACAACTGCAATTTGAAATAAAACAGGACGTATCCAATTGTAGTCATGCGGATACTCCGTATATTGTCGATATCCCCATTACTAAACAAGGTTATAACACAACCTTTCGCTATAAGTAAACATATTTTGTTTACTCACGCAATCCCATACAAACGTTTCTGTCCTCAAACATGCATAGGCATTAAAATTGCCATAATCGCACTATTATGTTGCAAGATCTTCTAACAAATTACTGATGAAGGGTTTTTTCGGAAGTTACTCAAAGGTCTAGGTCAAAAACTTATGGCACCTTGTAACACTATTGAATTACGTAGCTACCGAAGTTAACAAAATAGAATGATTTATACAGCGGTACGTGGCTAAAATCTAGAGAAGCATTCATCAAAAATTTGATAACTATTTTTTTGTAAAATAAGGTTAGGATGCGTTCGCTGCAGTCAGTCTGTAGATATGTAGGTGTGTACTAACAGTTTTAGACATTAAGACTGGTCGTGAACCCGTAATACATATAAAGTTATAAATTTTTGTGGATGAGAAATCATCAAATGACTTCACCCGCTCTAGGCGATGTGGGAGGGCTGTCAGACTTTTACTGACTAAAACCCACACGTGTTCCTGGACATACCTGTGCGCCAGGTCCAAGGTATCTTTTTCGAATAAGCTGCTGCCCTGGCAGGCATCGGTCTCGTGTGACCTGCCCTATGCTCGCCGCCCGCAAGCTCGCGCCTGCGCTAGCCGGAGGTTAGATGTTTCTGCCGACTAGGGCGTCTCCTGCGGCGGCTAGAGGCTTGAGAGCGCTGAGATTCCAGCTCCCTTATGGCTCCGCCTCCTCCTTTGCCAGCATCACTGCTTTGTAAGGAGGTAACAGCCTGCCATGCACTCTCGTTCCGGACCATGGCCTGGACCAGGGCCGGACGCGAGAAATCGCCGCCGATCTTTCACGGACTTTCACGGACCCCCAACTAAACAGTCTTCTTCATTTCCTGCCACACCCACAGTTATAAAATCAACAGACAACTTCACTACGTTACAAAAATATTGGAGAGTTGAATCCTTCATACGATAGCAATTGTCAATTGTCTATTCTATTTTTTAGTGAATTATTGGAGTCAATCATGTTTGGACGTTTGGTACTACCATTGCCTCATCAGTTTTATTTAAGAGTCGTTATATACCTTGAAAAAGTTTTTTCTAAGGATAACTTGGCCCATAACGTGGCACCCAAAGTGTCTAGTAGTAGAAAAAGATATACGAAAATAGGAAGAAGAGAACACAATACTGAGGCAAACCTCGAACACTAATATATTTGCTACTAAGAAATACGTACATATTTTATTCAGAGCATTGAACTTTAAATTTTATTCAATGTTATTCAAGTTGCTGGCAAGTTACATACACGAGGTGAGCATCCAAAAATTCGGAGAATAGGCGATTTTTAGTTATTCCCAATTGCCTTGGTTCTTTGCAACAACTGTACAATTCGGTACATCAAGGCCAAGTTACCCATTCTGTAATCGATTCGGGGATGTGTGATCGTGGTATCATGTATTTCATACCAAAAGACTCCCCTACTTCGGAAAGTACGTTGTGCCTGGACCGATTTATTATTCCTAGATCTTTCTATGAATAATAAAAAGGACCTTCGGCTACTTATACTTATAAAATAAAAACATTTATCATAATTCATAATGATTTTATTTTGTAAGTAGCTTTACACAAACAATTTTGAATGTCAGTCATATTTTTTATGAACTATATGAGGTCAGCATTTCTTATCGTTTCCTATCAAACTAGAACACAGTAGCACTCTGAGAAGAAAAGCAAAAACAAACTCTTTCTGAACTTAATAATCCATACTAATATTATAAATGCGAAAGTAACTCTGTCTGTCTGTCTGTCGGTCTGTCTGTCTGTCTGTCTGTCTGTCTGTCTGTCTGTTACGCTTTCCCGCCTAAACCTCTCAACCGATTTTGATGAAATTTGGTACAGACAATCTTTAGACCCTGAGATAAAACATAGGCTACCTTTTATCCCGGAAAAATTTGATATTCCCGAGGGAAATCTAAAAAGCGCGATATAACCGAACTCTACGCGGGCGAAGCCGCGGGCGGAAAGCTAGTAACTTAATAATTTTGTTCAGATTTTTTTTTAAAACATTTTTTGAACACTAGGAATTTCTCCTGTATCGTGGGTACGTTGACAAACATTATAAACTTACATTCACAAACATCCAGACCCGGAACAACTCTTGTAGATCATACAAATATTTGTTCCGAGCGAGAATCGAACCCGCGACACGCAGAGCAGCAAAACAGCAACGCAGTCAAAAGTTAGAAGTGTTTTATTTTTTTTAGTAAGTATTCAAATGAAATTATTGAGTTTACAAACATGTTATGTATTACATGTGTATCATCTCATATAATTAATCATGTCATATCAGATCATATAATTTATAGTTACAAGGATCTTACAACCATGTTAAGAAAATAAGTAAAAGATAATACCTTAATTAGTCACTAATCAAATACCATCCATACTAATATTATAAATGCGAAAGTAACTCTGTCTGTCTGTCTGTCTGTCTATCTATCTGTCTATCTATCTGTCTGTCTGTCTATCTGTTACGCTTTCCCGCTTAAACCTCTCAACCGATTTTGATAAAATTTGGCACAGACAATCTTTAGACCCAAAAGATCTAAAGATTGACGAATTGAAGAGAACATCAAATTTTTCCGGGATAAAAGGTATTTTATCCCGGAAAAATTTGATGTTCCCGAGGGAAATCTAAAAAGCGCGATATAACCGAACTCCACGCGGGCGAAGCCGCGCGCGGAAATCTAGTTGTACTTATATAAAACTAGCGGCCGCCAGCGATTTCGTTCGCGTGGAGTTAGTTATGCTCCGCTCCTATTGGTGGCAACGTGATGTTATATAGCCTAAAACCTTCCTGGATTAATGGGCTATCCAACGAAAAAAGAATTTTTTAAATCGGACCCCAATTTCTGCAGATTAGCGCGTTCAAACAAACAAACAAACAAACTCTTCAGCTTTATATATTAGTATATACAATATGTTAAGAAAACCCTGTCCGACCCGTAAGGATAATAAAGGTTAGGTAAACACATGGCCAAATAAAATATGAAATTTTACATAATCATCATAGTAACAATATTATTGAATTTTGAAATTATCTTTTTTTCCCGCGAACTTCCCCAAAATTAGGTAAATTTTTAAAATGTGACAACACCATTTTCGGCGGTATCATCGTTTGATTTATTGTTGGATATTAAATGTATAAATTTATGTTCAATATTTGGCGGTCTCGTTTGTGATGCCGGCGCGCGGCGAGTTTGTCGGTGTCCTCAAAGGAAAAAAGTAGGTGAAACTAGGGATGTACTATTTTTTGCGTAATAACGTTTTTTATCGCTATTAATCGAAACTTGTATCTGGTTGAAGGATTTGTTGTAAAAACACAGATTACCCAATGGTAAAAGTACTTTTGTTTGTTTATCGATCAATTACTAATAACATTATTATAACACAAGTATTAGTAAACAGAAACGAGAAAGACTTATGAAACACAATTTTAGTAAAGTTTTACAAATATTTTAAAATCATCGGTCAATATCATCGATATTGAGACAGAAACTGAAATTAAAACTGGCATGATTTTCATTTACAGCAGTGTACCTCGCTAATTTGAGTTTTGTAAAAGTTCTAAACAATTCCATGCGATGTTGAATCGAGAATAAGAATGAAAAACTACAATACTAAATCGATACCAAAAATAGACGAGTATCAATCGATAAAAAAAACAATATTTTGATTACTTACACATCTCTACCAAAGCGTGCCGGCGTAGGTACCTATTCTTATAAAATAAAAATAATTTTTACTTTAAATTATTAGTTGCGCATAAACATTGCTGGTGTACACTATTCGTGTATTGTGTGATCATGTCGTTTTCTAACGTAGAGTAATGTAACATGCTGATGGAGGTAGTAACTGTAATTAGCTGTGTTGTGATCAGGTGTTAGACGATTTGGAAGTGGAAACTTATCGGTCAATGCACGAGGGCTCCAGCATGACGGTGCCTCACGATATTTTTGCCGACCTGTACGTGAGTACATTATCATTATTGTCCATTATCAGTTCGGCGAGCAGTGGATTGGTAGGGGCCAACTGTGGCCAGCGCGGATTTGATTTTTGTCCGTGCTAATCTCGTGCGACGAAATATGGAACATCTCCGCCACAGCAATTGTGCTCATCCAATGAAATGATACATTTGGAGAGTCAGACGACCTTCCTACTTAAAAAAAAATTCTTTTCTCGAACTGCCTAAGTATCATTGTTTCTTTCGAGAGTCGATAAACGTGAACAAGCTACCTATACCTACAAACATGAGGTCAACTGCGGTCATGACCTGTGCCTGTGTTGCCATGAAATTACCTATTTATTTTATTTAAGTTATTTATTTTTTAGGGGGTATTTTTTTTTAAGTTTAGCCAGGTGTTGCAGGCATTAGTAGAATCAGTTATCGATACCTAACAATACCTTCACGGATCGGACAGGGTTTTCTTAACATATTGTATATAGATCTTAGTTTAATATTATATCAATGGATATGCATTAATGTAAATTTATACATATACATATATAAGTAACAAAAAAAGGTGAATCTCAGGCCTTTCTGTCCTCGATATGACCTTTAAGAGTAAGTATAAAAAGGTTCTGTGACAACTTACATAAATAAATTATTTGAATTTATTAAGGCTTAAATCTTGAACGTAGCTTGGAATTAATGTTTGTTCCTAGTATTTATATTATGGATAACACTGTATTGTTTAAAATAAAATAGGTTTAAATATAATACAAATTTCTTGAATCAAAACTTTTTTAGCCTCGTTGTGGTTTGAAAGTCGATGAAACGAAAAAGCGACAGTAAAAGAGACATAGGTACCTACACAAAAATTCATAAGGTTTAATGTGAGAGTAAATGAGATAGGAAGCATTATACAGTGGTATATTTGAATATACAGTATGCCCTAAATTCGTCTCATTATCTTGAAACCAAAACTTTTTAAGGTTTTACTTGTACCACACGCGAATTGCACACAAGCTTTTTTATTACTTAATTACGTAATTTTTATTGCCTATATCAGAACAATGGCTAAAAATTTAACAATTCTTGTTCAATTTTAGTAACCATGAAGTTGGTAGATCGCCCAATGGAATAAATGCCATACATAGTGGCTCATTTATTTTAGCAAGTACCTAACCAGCTCAAATTTAAAGATCGTAACACTATGAACCTATCTGCTGAGTGTACAGTTGAAATTGCCTGTATAGAATTGGGGCACTGAAGTGGGTCTGTACATACTTAATACAATAAGTATTAAGTGTGTACAGACCCACTTCAGGATTGTGTGACTGCTTGAAAAGGTAATGGATGAATAGGATTTGTAACTCAAAGAAGTCTTTAATCTTTTGTAGAAGTGAAGTCAATTTAGTAGAAGTCTCAGTTTCTTGTAGTCTGTTTTGAAACAGACTTATAGGTAGTTTAGGTTTATTTTAAATATTAATGATCCTACAATCTTGTAAACCTATTTTTGGAGCAGACAAGAATATCAACTACTTAGCTAAGCCATGAGGAAATGCGGCCGCATGTTTAGGTGAACATATACAATATGTAAAGAAAACCCTGTCCGATCCTTGAAGGTATTGTTAGGTATCGATAACTGACTCTACTAATGCCCACAAAACCCGACTAAACTTAAAAAAAATCTCCCTAAAAATAAATATTATTTCGCAAAATGAGTTTAATAAATACATGTGCGGTATGCAATACATGCGCGGGTAAAATGAGGTAGGGCACGCGCTTGTTAGGATAGCAGAGTGTGGGGGTAATTAAATAATATTAAAGCAAACATTATAGGAGAAACATTATGTACATAGTTACTTATAACATTACACACTGGACATATTTAGAATCATCAGCAATATAAATTACATAAGACCAGGCACATAAGAATTATGTGCCTATAACGAATATTCAGAATACTTAACTGGTAGTGTGCTCGGTCCGACGGCTCGATGGAGACTGTCTACTAAGGGACGAGTCACCGTATTTATAGGAAATGCCACTCTCAGAGTACCATCGAGCCGTTTTTATAATTTTATAAAAGTTATTATACCCTCGGAATCAACTAAACTTAAGCAATCCACAATACAATACTTTTATTAGAATTATGACTCGTTATATTTATATAACACGGCCATTCTGATAATTACTTCGTTCTCGAAGTAAACTTTTCGATTAACATAATAAATAGTGCAAATAGTTTTGACACTACAGAAATGACAAGAAACTCCCTGGAAATGGTATCAACGTATTCCATCAATAAGTTTCTTATTAACAATAACGTAACAGTTCAAGAGAACTCAAAATTATAGTAACATATCTAATATCAATTGCTAGGATAAAAACACATTGTACCACAACATAATCATAATAAAGTACACCCTATGTGTTAAATCCATTTGTAAACACTTTAAGGTAATTTATCAATATAACAATTGTTTATTCGCAATGTTTAAATAACCAACATTTCATAATTTAAAGGTGATTTTTATAATTCAAGCCTCGTCTTATGAAATCACAATATCTAGTCAAATCAGGTACTTCTAGCAGCAAATATGGCATATGCCATTACCCAATACACATTGTAGTGACAATTATATAACACATTATAATTACTTTATAAATCTATAATATCCTTCATATATAACACTGCCATACTGACATGTACTTCGTTCTCGAAGTACCTACAAATATGTCTACAGTCTCACAAAAAATAACGTTTGACATTGACCGCCGACTGAACAGTTCCTGATTCGAAACAATAAGCAGAGATTATGAAATTCAAACAAGTTCCAGTGTTGTCAACCTGTCGATATTATTCAAATCTAGTATTTCTCAAACATTCTCTGTTAGATTAACAAATATCTAACAGTTAAAATAACTCATCGCTCGGTCAATTCTGACAATATCATTAAAACTTTCCAAACATTTTCTGTTAACGTATTAATAAATATGTTACGGGTAATTCAAACCATCGCTCAGTCTCAATATTAAAACTATTCGACAAGGATTTTCTGTTAACATGGTTTCGGTCATCTCATGGTGATTTTAGTAAGTATCTACATACTTGATTTAAGTATTGCCATGTTTTAAGTTTATTTATTATCTATTAACTCCGAACGTAATCATGTCATATTACATAATGTACAAGTGCTATCCATTCACCTAAGCTTTTGTTATTTTAGGTTTCCGGATAAAAATAATGTAGTACTGGAAAATTAGATAGAATAAAAGTCCAGACATATTATCTTGGTTATATTGTGACTTGGGCAAACACTTTATATTCATCACATAAATAATTGTCTCCTGTGGAAGTCATACTCAAAACCGGATGTTTAGCAGTCGACTCATGGATTACTAAAACCGGATGTTTAGCAGTCGACTCATGGATTACTAGATCATAATAATTATTGATTTGTATATTGAAAGAATTATATGAATAAATAACTTGTAAATATTACAACTGGTAATAATTTTTCTGTGTCCTAATTTTTTGTTTCAAACTACCAAAATACGAAAAAAATGTCGTCGCAATAAGTTCTTCGAATATTATCAATAATTTTATATCGAAAAACAAGATCCCTACCACAGTTTTTATGTTTCTATTTAGCGTCACCCTGCATATGTAGTAGCGAATAAAATTCTAAAATAAGTATTGCTGTTTGTAGCAGACAAGATTCACTTATTACCCGATATTGTTTTTTTTTTTTTGACGGATATTTATTTACCCGATTTGGTCTATACTAGGGGTATTAAATCGGACTTTGCAACATAGACCACACTGGCCACCTACAGGGCAATAGCCGAATATAATTCATATAAACATTTAATGTCTGCAATTGTCGATCTAATTTTGCTATATTGTACTAGATATCGTCACTGAGATATGTAATCACAATTTTTCTACGCCATTTTGACACAAGTCCTCTCTATCTTATATCTCTTTGGTATAGTCTATCTCAATCTACCATACTTCATGGCATCACCCGTCAGGGATACAGCACTTGCCACAGGCACAACAGCCACAGGCACAACAGCCACAGGCACAACAGCCACAGGCACAACAGCCACAGGCACAACAGCCACAGGCACAACAGCCACAGGCACAACAGCCACAGGCACAACAGCCACAGGCACAACAGCCACAGGCACAACAGCCACAGGCACAACAGCCACAGGCACAACAGCCACAGGCACAACAGCCACAGGCACAACAGCCACAGGCACAACAGGCACACAGGCACAACAGGCACAGGCACAACAGCCACAGGCACAACAGCCACAGGCACAACAGCCACAGGCACAACAGCCACAGGCACAACAGCCACAGGCACAACAGGCACACACAGCCACAGGCACCACGGCCACAGGCACACACAGGCACCACGGCCACAGGCACCACGGCCACAGGCACCACGGCCACAGGCACCACGGCCACAGGCACCACGGCCACAGGCACCACGGCCACAGGCACCACGGCCACAGGCACCACGGCCACAGGCACCACGGCCACAGGCACCACGGCCACAGGCACAACGGCCACAGGCACCACGGTCACAGGCACCAACGGCGGTTATGAAAAAAAAAAAAAAAAAATAGTTTCATAAAACCAGAGCCCTGATCCCTACTTCTGATGTTAGGATAGCAGAGTGTGGGGGTAATTAAATAATATTAAAGCAAACATTATAGGAGAAACATTATGTACATAGTTACTTATAACATTACACACTGGACATATTTAGAATCATCAGCAATATAAATTACATAAGACCAGGCACATAAGAATTATGTGCCTATAACGAATATTCAGAATACTTAACTGGTAGTGTGCTCGGTCCGACGGCTCGATGGAGACTGTCTACTAAGGGACGAGTCACCGTATTTATAGGAAATGCCACTCTCAGAGTACCATCGAGCCGTTTTTATAATTTTATAAAAGTTATTATACCCTCGGAATCAACTAAACTTAAGCAATCCACAATACAATACTTTTATTAGAATTATGACTCGTTATATTTATATAACACGCTCATAATAATACCATCAAAGCTGGTGTTGTCACTTGTTAAAAAATACCAAATTTTGGGGAAGTATTAATTCGCGAAAAAAAGATTATTTCAAAAATCATTACTAGTATTGTTACTATGATGATTATGTAAAATTTCATATTTTATTTGGTCATGTGTTTACCTAACCTTTATTATCCTTATGGGTCGAACGGGGTTTTTTTTTACATATTGTATAGGTACCAAGAATATCAATACTATTAAAATTCATTTATATGTAATTCCACTTCTAAATCTTTGTACAAAAATCCTTGAATGTTTTGATGCACCGGTTTGTTACATCGTATATTCTAGATTTTAAATATTATATTTATTGAGTTGATATTGCAATTCCGTAGCTAGAGGTTGTCTATTGTCTTCAGTTCTAAATTAAGATATTAATTATGACATATATACCTGAATAAGCAACTGAATTGATTCCAACCATTGTTACACCATGTTATATTTTTTCCCAAATATATTTAAAAAATGTTTCAGTGTGGTTACCGAGCGCACAACACAGTTCACAGCGGATCATAGTGTCCTAGGGCCCGTGTCCGAGTGGGCGAGCAGTGCGATGACTCTATTTTTGTTGGGACAACCAGGTGACATAACAACTTTGTGATTTTTCATGATATCTTTTTGAAATTTTTTACATAGATTCTTTGCTTAAAAATACTGGACATATGTTTCGAGTTTCGCATATACAGTATGTTAAATAACAGAGGGCGTTCCCTTAAACTCGTTAATATATATCATTAATAGATTAAAATAAAAATATCAGCATAGAAAAATAAGCATAAAATAATCCTATTCGGATTATTTTATGCTATTATTAAAAGAAATTATTAAATTTTGCGATTATTAAAAGAAATTATAATTGAAAATAAATTTGAAATCTCCTGTTTTAAATCAAAATAGTAGCGCGGAATAGTATCTACCTAACGTTGCATTGCCCAACACACATCAACCAACACACATCAACCAACACACATCCATCAATTAGATCTTAGATCGCCGCCGCATACGCGGCTCGTCATTCATAAATAAATTGCGACGTTGCCGTCTTTCATGTTCGCGTGTACAGTGTGTTTCTTTTACATGTCAATTTAAAATTTTTATTGAATATTTTCATATTGAAAAAATTTTAAAAGATTTTGTTTTCGAATGGAAATATTTTTTTTAGCATGTATGTATGCTATACTATTTCGGGTTAACGGGAACGCCCTCTGTTAGTTAACGTACTGTATATAAAAAATAACGTTGTATGTTTACATTCTGTTAGAATGCAAACAGACTCCGACATGATTAGGAAAAGGAATAATCTAGTTGAATAGCTAGTTGTTATCAATCTCCACGGAGTTATAAGAACTTACATAACAACGTATGCCGCATTTACATACGTTTTGATAATAAAGATGACAGGAGCCTTGACCACATGAAACAAAAACATTTTACAGTACTTATGTCATCATAAGAAAATAAACAGTAGCAAGCGTCATCATGGAATGGGATAGCCATTATATTGATTAATAATTTTGTTATATTTGTAAACACGGGGTTCAAATGCGCGATGTCATAACAAACACTTTTATTCAGAGAGCGCCTCGGGTAGGACAGTTTTTCGTCCATTGTTTGTAGAATCCCTCTATGAATAGCGAAAAACAATAGTACCCTGTTAACGAAGGTTATAATATGAGGTGACTGCGGCGTCTGAACTCATTTGTCACTAGTGGAAAATGAGATCAACCAGGGATCAAAGTTAAAGGTTAGTGGGAAAATATTTCTTTTTTACATTTTATCATTATTCATATTTTAAAATTTCTTTTTCAGATTAGGTAAATTATATCTTGTAAAGGTCATCACTAGTGTGCAATGAACATTAACAGTTAATAATGTTAAACAGAATTAAACTTCTAAAACAATGTTTAATTGGTTTAAATATTTATTATTATTATATCTTGTAGGTACAGTGGATCCGAAGTAGTCCGACAAACGTTTTGCAGGGCAGTGTCGAACTATCAAATTTGTCGGATGATAGAGGACCGCCTATAGTCCGATTTTTTTACAAAAGAGTTTTACAAGAGAGTAATCCGACAAATTCGAGCACAATACTGATGGTGCATACAAGTTGTAAGTAACTTGTTAAATCGTGAATTAGCGAAGACTCGGATTATAAGCGGTGCCGTATTAGCCAGGGGCCGGATTACCGAGGCTCCGCTGTATCTGTAGGTACCTTTAGTTGTTAAGAGGGAACTCTAGTGGTGCTTTCTCTATACAAATGTATTCCGCTGTTTTCTTCGCGGATAATGCTTTTAGAGCAGTTATAATGCAGTTAGAGCATAATTAATAAAAGAAATACGATACTTTAAAATCGCGAAAAATTACCCATTTTTACCGTGATGTACAATCAGCTGTAGAAGTCCATTCCCACCTTAAAGACTACTGTCGCCTGCGCTAAACCGGCCACGCACACTAACGCATTATTTTTATTATCGCAGTCTTCATCTTTCTTTAAAGTAATGCAAAATTTCGTTACTTCATTTGAAGTTAAGTTAGCGGCCGCACTTAACAATGGTCTATCATAAGCGAGCGATTGTGGGTTCGATCCTTAATAACGGCAAATCTTTTTGTTGTTTCATATAATTTAAAATTATGATAACTGATTTGTATTTTAAAATAAAAATGTTTGCAACAAATATTTAAACGAATAGGAAAATTTACTGAATATTTATACCAAAATAGGTTTTTATTATATGTTTTAGTTTACTATAGATGTAATATAATAAATAATATAATGCAATATATTATAAAATTATATATTATTCGGTATAGATATATTTATACTAATAAATGAAACAAACGTTGAAATGGCAGCATTGTAATATTTTATATAAAAGTAATCCTTGACACACTTATGATATTATTATGGTAAAAAATATAAAAAACATTTTTGGTTTTTAGATATGAAAGTTATAGTATTACATGTTATCATTAAAGAGGTTATAGCTTAATTATTCATTTTCTTAAAGAAAAGAGGATTGAAGCTTAACCTGAATACTATTACAATCATAAAATAATCTATACTTAGAACACAAAACAGTGCTTATTACATTTACAATTTTTTTGCGTGTATAGCATGCCATCCTACAGTGCCTTTTTTCGGAGTTTGAAGGCATGAGATTATAATCTTCAAGCGCTTTCTTAGTTCAAAAGTAAACGAACTTATTTCTTATCGAATTCCGAAATTATTGTTTTTATAATTTACCAAAAGTAATTTGTATTGAAATTGCAAAAGGCGACATCTGTTAGCCATTAAGCCAACCGAACATATTACTGTCACTTAGCTAAATTACTTTACGAGTTGGTTTAGAGTCCGTTATTACGATATATAATGACATATATTTAAAACACTTTGTAGGACACTTCTGCACTGTGATTGTTATAAATTGTTTTTTTTTTGTTTAGCTCGATAAGTCTCCACCAGTATCGCCAGTTTATTTTTAAACCACAAATGCAACCTCTCTTCTTCGCAAGATTTAAAGGTTTATTCAACGGTAAATATTGTTGTTTCGTTCCACTTGTCTCGACACATAAGCCACCTTCGTCCTCCAACCTCTTGACTTTGGCTTACAGTATTTCTCTAAAACAATAACAAATTTATTACACACTTTCAACAAGAGATTGGTTTGCACCTTACCCAAATAATAATAAAAACAACTTACACAAAAGCCGGTTTTATATTATGATATTTGAGATATATTGCTGCATATGCCTGCATATTGATTAAAAAAGTAAAACTAATAACACGAACTCGTAACTATATGTTCACCAACCAACAACAGCTAAGTAATATTATTTGAGTTATTGTAGTTAATAATAGTTATTGTAGGTAGTTGAATATTTTTTGTTCAGTTTGTTTCAAATCTACCGTCATCTTTTTATAATGACTCTAATATAGAAAAAATCTTAAAATAAAGTATCATCGTTAAGTTGCGGATCGGTATTTTTACATATTTTTGTTGTCAGCATTCATAACTCACCAATAAACATTTCAAAAATATTTTGTAAGTTATTAGATTTGAACTCGAACCACCTTGAACGCCAATCAAGACGAGAACCGCTAGGCTATTTAAACACTTACTGTGAGCGTTGAAATTAGTAAGTAGTACCTAACAATCATAAGCGGGCAGCAAGTTGTCAAAGTGTATAAGTGTGTATCAAACTTTATTATAGAAGAAAGTCGTAACTACAACTAGTATTGCTTGGCCATAGTTTTGTGAGATTGTAACTCGACTTTTGGTCTTGACTGTACAGATGACTATTAGACGATTGTGATAAGTTTTTGACAAAAAAGAAAATAATAGAAGCATATGTATACTTTTACTCTAAATTTTGATATAAATATAATTGAGATCTGCCGTGTTTTGAAAAAGAAAACAGCGGAATACGAAACGTCATTTGGTAAACATTTTTTGTAGCAGCGCGACGGTAATAATTTCTTCAAATACCTATTTTCCAAATTCCTCGGCACTAGACTCCCCTCTTAAAGCCGGAAGTGAATCTGTAACAGTGACAATAATAATTGATTTATAGTACATTACGATATTAGTGCGTAATGATGGTTATAACATGCGAGGCGGAATTTCAGCCCGAGCCGAAGGCGAGGGTGTAATTGAGCCGAGCATGTTATAACCAATACGCACGTATATCGTACGACGTTTTTTAACACACTTGCGAGGAAACAGAAAAAAGTATTTTATATTTTGTTCATTTTAAATAAACTCAATCTGTAAATGCACACTGTTGCTTTCCCGCCATTAGTATTATTATTTGCCATTTCAAATATGGAACAGCGTGCAGCGCGAGCCGTGCGGCGGCGATCAGTTCCATAATTACTTGAAATGGAAAATAATGCTGTTATGGAATTTGTATGGACTATAACTTAACTATTTGCTTTGATAACACACGCGTTTGTTATGGCCTGCTTTACATATTTAAAACCGGTGGAATTACATCAGCTTTACGAGCAAGGGTGTTAAAAAATAATTAATCAGTCAAATGCAATCGTTTGACTCCAAATTTAAAATCAACAAACAGAATTCAATCACGACATTAGAGGTCCGCTTAATGGTTATTAACCGACTTCAAAAAGGAGGAGGTTACTCAATTCCACCGTATTTAAGCTTTTTTTTATGTTTGTTCGCGCATAACTTCGTCGTTTATGTACCGATTTTGATAATTCTTTTTTTGTTGGAAAGAAGACATTCCCAAGGTGATCTCATGATAAGGACATCAGGGTCTGATGATGGAAGACCAGAGAAATCAAAGGGAACTTTCAAAAATCGTAGGGGCGATTAGTGCATTTCTTAATATTTTCATTAAGTATTTTAAAGCACTACAATTTGATAAAGGTCTGGAGTAGATCTGATGATGGAACCGGGAGACAGTCGAAGGAACTCCTCAACAATTCACAGCAGCTGCCTTGTGTTTGGGCTTGATTAATTTGTATTGATAAGAACTTTTTGGGTTTTTTGGGTTTAAACGGGTTTAAACCCGAATAAAAACCCAAGAAGCGGGTCTTTATTTATTACTATCACTAATATCTTCGATTGTGGACCTAACACGACTTAGGTACGTCTAGTGTTTTTTGGAGTATAAATATCACTAATTCAAGTGGTCAAACTTGCTGTGATCTTAAATGCACCACGCATTTAAGATCACAGCAAGTTTGACCACTTACTTTTCGAACGTGATATTTCAACTAACAAAAAAGTATTTCAACACAGTCCATTCATTGTATGATCAAGCCTATTTTAACATAATAGTTACAGTAGTTTAAGACGTACACTTTACTGCTGATTTAAGAGTCCATCCTATGAATTAACATTCTTCACTACATCTTCCAAGGGTATCCAAAGAAATATACAGTACTCGAAATATAACAAGAACCAAAATAGCGGCCGTTTCAGATTTTGCGTTCCAGTTTTCTCATTAACTATTGCAATTTCGGAAATATATAATGTTACTCGAAGTTATGTGGTTACGCACAGTCCTGCACGCCGTATTCTGGCATCACATTTCGATTTAAGACCCGAAAATCAGCTGTACTGCGCCGCGTACTGTATAGTGAGGTGGAGGTTATATATGAAGACGTCATTAGACACATATATACCTCTTAAACCCACTACACTGTTGTCATGGGGGACTTTTACGCAAAACTGGGCATGCGAAAGGCGGACGATATGAAAGTGGGGCAATTTGGAGTTGGAAATCGGAATCCCCGAGATCAGATGGACTAACTCGCTAATGGACTTCATGGAAAAGGAAGGAGTCTTTGTGATGAATTCTTTTTTCAAGAAACCATTGTACCTCAAGTGGAGCTGGATTAGCACCGATGGTGAGACCAAAAACGAGATAGACTTCATAATATCAACGAGAAGGCAAATGTTCATCGATGTCTTCGTGCTCTATGCGGTTTAAACCGGGAGTGATCACCGTATTGTTAGAGGCATCTTGAACCTCAACATTAGGTTCGAACGCTCTCGATTTATGAAGTCTACGCTCCGTCCAGCATCAATCCAGCTCCAAAACTCTAAAAGCTTTCACACCAAACTGCAAAATCGCTTTGAATGCCTCGGTGAATGCGTAGATGTGGACCACTATAACAACAGGTTTGTGGAAACTGCATACGGAAGGGTCCAAGTTCTTCAAAATCTTCCCTTCAAAAGGACAGAAGAAGATCTCCTGTCCCACCCGTCGGCTAATGGAAGAAAGACGGGGGGTGGTCTTAAAATCCCCTGATGACGCTTCGCGTATCAGATGCCTTAACAGACAAATCTCAAAGTCTCTGACTCGCGATATACGCCAATTTAATACAAATTGTATTAAAGAGGCTATCAAGCGGAACAAAGGTTCCAAAGTGTTCGCAAGAGATTTGTCTGTTCGACAGAGCCTACTTGCGAAGCTGAAGAATGGGGATGGTAGGATCGTCACTTCCACCCCGAGCTTTTTGGGTGAGATTGAGAAATTCTACGGAGAGTTATACACATCAACACGCGCACCTGTTGTGAGCCTGGCCAATGATCCTAGAGCCAGACTAACCCGACACTACACCAACCATATCTCGGACGTCAGCCTGTACGAGATTAGTATAGCCCTGAAACAGCTCAAGAACGATAAGGCGGCTGGAGATGATGGAATTACGGCTGAGCTTCTGAAAGCGGGTGGCAAACCGGTTCTTAAAGCGCTTCAGAAGCTATTTGATTCCGTCATTTTCAAAGGCGAAACGCCTTCGGCATGGCATATGAGCGTGGTGGTATTATTTTTCAAAAAAGGTGATAATACCTTACTGAAAAACTACAGACCGATATCCCTCCTGAGCCATGTCTATAAGCTGTTTTCTAGGGTCATCATGAATCGTCTCGCTCCGCAAAGGCTTTATACAATATGTAAAGAAAACCCTGTCCAGATCCGTGAAGGTATTATTAGGTATCGATAACTGATTATAATAATGCCTACAAAGTCAGGCTAAACTTAAAAAAAAATCCCCCTAAAAAAATCAATATCATTTCGCAAAAAGAGGTAACTTAATACGTGTGCGATAAGCAACCCCGTTCCGCGGGCGGCGGGGGGCAGGGCACGCGGCACCTGTGACGTGGTCGCGTCGCTATTCGCTTATAATAATACCAAATTTCGGGGAAATTGGAATTAATTCCAGGGAAAAAAGGATTATTTCAAAAATTCATTATTATTATTACTATGATGATTACGTAAAATTTTTATTATATTTGGTCATGTGTTTACCTAACCTTTATTATCCTTTTGGGTCGGACATGGTTTTCTTTACATATTGTATAGCAGGCTTCCAAAAAGGCTTTAGCATCATAGACCACATATATACGCTGCGGGAAGTTATACAGAAGTCCGAGGAGTATAACAAACCACTATGCTTAGCGTTTGTGGAATATGAGAAGGCCTGCGATTTGATCGAGACTTGGGCGGTGCTACAGTCTCTCCAGCGGTGCCAAATTGACTATCGACACTTTGGGGTGAGTGTTTGTACAAAAACGCCACCATGTCAGTCCGTCTCCAGCATCAGGACTAGAAACCGATCCAACTGCAGCCTAGAGTGAGACATGGAGATGTCATATCTCCCAAATTGTTCATTGCTGCGTTGGAAGATATCTTCAAGCTCCTGGACTGGAAAAGACTTGTCATCAAAATCAACCGCAAGTACATAATTAATCTCCGTTTTGCAGATGATACCGTGGTCATAGCGGAACCCTGGACGACTTGGGCAAATTGCACAATGACCTCAGCAGAGCTTCCTAAGTGGGTCTAAAGATGAACATGGATAAGACGAAGATCATGTCGAACTCTCATGTCGCACCCACTCCAATTCTAGTTGGTTTCTCTGCACTCGAAGTTGTTAACGAGTATACATAAACATATATACCTGGGGCAAACAGTCCAACTTCGAGAAAGAGGTGTCTCGTCGAGTCCAGCTCGGCTGGGCAGCGTTCGCGAAGCTACGCTACATCTTCGCGTCGTCCAAGATACCACAGTGTCTCAAGACTAAAGTCTTTTCAGTGTATGTTTCTAGTGATGACTTACGGAACTGAAACGTGGTCGCTCACAATGAGCCTCATAAGAAGGCTAAGAGTTACACAAAGGGCGATGGAAAGACTATGCTCGGAGTTTCTCGGCGCGATCGAATCAGAGATGAGGAGATCCGCAGAAGAACCAAAGTCACCGACGTAGCTCTTCAAGTCGCTAAAATTAAGTGGCACATTGCTCGTAGAACCGATGGCCGACGGGGTAGTAAGTTTCTGAAGTAGCGGCCACGTACCGGAAGATGCAGCGTAAATAGGCCCCCAACAAGGCGGACCGATGAACTGGTGAAAGTCGCGGGAAGCCGACGGATGTGAGCAGCACAAGACCGGTCATCGTGAAAAGCCTTGGGGGAGACCTTTGTTCAGCAGTGAACCTCTATAGGCTGAAGAAGTATAGTATATAATCTAATCTAAAAATAGCCTATTTTTCTTCAAAAAACAGACGATGACTCTTACTATTACAATACTATATAATACGGACTATAATATTCACAAATATTTACATTTACCGTGTTTAAATTATAATTAAAATAAAAACCCGAATAAAAACCCGGTGGGAGGGAATAAATGGGTCTTTATTGGGTTTTAACCCAGTAATAGGGTTTAAACCCGGTTGTTTGCCCATCTCTAGTTGTGACTGTCACAAGAGCTCTGATGATGAAGACAAATGCCAGTTCCGGGAACTCCTCAACGGTTTGCAGTAGCTACTTTGTGTTTGGTTTTAATTCATTTATATTGATGAGAACGTTGCACCCATTGGGTTAAAATAATGGTCTGCAGTTAATCTGATGATGAAGACCATAGGCAGTCGAGAGAATTCTTCAAAATTACGGGTAAAAATTAAAGTAAACAAAATTACGTTATTTCCCGACTATATTTGCGTCAGCTTCCAGTCTGACCGGATGTAACTGAATACATAGTAGGTACCTACTTTTCACAACTAAAAAGTGTAAAATAAAAACTTTTTTACAAAAAAACAACCGACTTCTAAAAACCACTACAAAGTGAAAAATAACTAATTTCGGAAGTCGGTGTCAAAAACTAATATACAGAAACCAAAGACACCGATTTCCGAAATTAGTTATTTTTCACTTTGTAGAGGTGTGAGGGCGCTGGAATTCCCGCTCCCTCACCCGCTCCGCCTCCTCCTTTGCTAACATCACTGCTTCGCAGGAGGTGACGGCCTGCCATGCACTCTCGCTCCCGACCATGGCCTGGACCAGGGTCGGACGCGAGAGATCGCCGCCGGTCGTCGCCACAAGGATATAGCGGTGGAGCACCACTATGTCCTTGTGGCACCGCACCCAAGCCGGTCAGACCGCGCCACCGTATGCTCCACTGTGTCCTCATAGCGATCCACGCAGTGGTGACACCTTGGCGTTTCCTTCCGCCTTATACGGAACAGGAACCTCCCGAAACAGCCGTGTACGGTGAGGACCTGCGTCAGGCGGAAGGTGAGGACGCCGTGGCGCTTCTCTAGTCACTCCTCAAAGAGGGGACTTACCGCCGCTATTGTGGCGTGCCCAAGTAAATACCTAAGAATTATTATCAAGAGCGTAGGTATGGCGTTTTGACGACATCCGTGGCGCAGCGGTCAACACGCCTGCCTGCGATGTGGAGGCCCCGGGCCCGGGTTCGATCCCCGGTCAGGTCATGATGGAAAACGATCTTTTCCTGATTGGCCTGGGTCTTGGATGTTTACCTATATATGTATCTATTATAAATATAGTATCGTTGAGTTAGTATCCCATAACACAAGTCTCGAACTTACTTTGGGGCTAGCTCAATCTGTGTGATTTATCCGTACCTATATATTTATATAAGTATTTATTTATGGCATATTGATGATAGGCATTACATACAATGTAGATACCTAATATGTCGCTTTAACCACATAAAGACATTTATTGTACCTGTATTCATCTTAAGATGAATACAGGTACCTGGCCGGCTACCGGTTCTGATTTTGAGAACTCTACCGGTTCTGATTTTGAGAACTTAAGTTCTCAAAATCAGAACCGGTAGCCGGCCAGGTCCAATATCCATTTTTACTAATTTTCTAGAGAGCGAAAACAGACATTAAAAATAAAATTTTGTCAATAGTGTCCTATAAAATATTTCACCATAACCATTATTAACTAATTAAATCTAAACGAAAAACACGATCTAAACAATTTGAAACAGTTTTCTCATTGTCATTTTATAGGACCATTTTTCTCGCCATTTCCAGAGGCTGATTCTAAAACTTCTTCGCCTCTAAAGTCGTTGCTTGTCAAAGCATCCTCTAGGAAAAGTGTGAAGCAGTAAAGCGAATGTCCTCTGTCATGGCCGTCAATTCACTTAGGGGAAGTCGATCATGCCCCGCTTGATACTAAAAGCTACTAAAAGCCCTCCATAAAAGCAATAATTAAATTGGTGTAACTCAATTTAGTAAGGCGATGCTGCCGAAGGTGAACCTACCTATGTATACGAACCTCTTTTATGCAATAGACTTACCTAAACTATTAATATCTGTGCCCTCATCTATTACGTTTATTTATACCACTTTGTGTGTAGAATTTAATTTCATGTTATTTTTAATTACCTACCTAAATGTTTTTATTTACCTAATTACTATTTCAAGTACCTACCTAAATACCTATATTACAGTCGTTTATTTTAATGCAAACACGTTATTAATGAGTAAATATAAATAAATAAATAATATAATTAGGTACCTACAGAGATTATCTATATAATATTATATAGTGGTAGTAGGAAATAGGACGACTGTCGACATTTCAGAGACTGCTAACGCCATCTTCCGAAAGTTAAATGAATCCCAGAGAGCTGTCATCTGCAGAATGTAGGCATAAAATCAACTGTCAGCTATGCCACTGCGGGAAAAGAAAAGAATTTGAAGGGGTTAAAAATATGTATGGCCTGGTGAGCGCAATACAGGCTTGTTGTGCTTTCATACCGATATGTATACCTACATATCGGTATGAAAGTACGTAATGATCAAACAAAACAAATAGGTAGCAACAGTTATTCTCTTTTAATATAAATGCCTAGTGCTTTAATTGCAATTTATTTGAAATTATTGTTTCTTCTTATCTCCCCCAAGTGCTCTAAAATTTGATATTCACCCAACAGGACTCACAGGCAAAATTAGAGTTGGGTAATTAATTCTCACCAAAATAGGTACCTATTTATTGGCTTGCTTATAGTTAATAATATTGTTGACTTTTAAGACAGGTCGGAAAAATAAAATATCCTAACCTAAAGTCTATGGTCCGTATTCCAGAAGGAAAATTACTACTACTATAATAATTACATAAAACTAGTATCAACCAATCAAATCGTTTCAAATGAGACATAAGTAAAGCTTGAGTTTTGAGTGACGTTCTGTAATACAGACACATAACTTAAAAAGCAACGGAAAAGGAAAAGAAATATTTACTGAGATGATTTTTGTGTAGGTACAATTGCCATATCAGTGGTGGGTTGATTTTTGAGCGATTTATTTCAGCATACGAATCGTTGCACACATTGTTCAATGAAACCCGTAAGGGTGTAATTAATATGCTTAGCAAGTACATAATATAATCAGGCCAGAAAAAAATGTTGAACTAAACACTTTCAAAAGCAACTAAGTAAAAATATTTCCTGCTATGTTATAGGCGTGATAAATATTTTTATTTATTAAACGACACTATTCGAAAATAATTGTATTAGTAACCATAAAGAATGAATTATTACTCTGTGTCAAACAAAATAAACAACTGTCATTCCGACAGCTGTCGCCTGTCACTACACTATAAACGTCTGAAGTTCTGAACGTCATTACGTCAGTGTCAATCAGTTAACATTTACATCCGAGTGTGTTTTTGCGCGATTATTTTGAAATAATAGTATATTATTAGTTGATACGAACACTTGTTACATTACCGGATTACAAGGTTATAGAAACGAGTTGAGGCTATTTAATCGGTTCATCATTACATACTACGGCCGTACATTTAGTTTTTAGTTTTAATTTTACGACTTAGTTCGAATAGTAGTTCGTAACTTTTATAATTATTTTACATCTATTTATCAGTTGGTTTAACATGGCAGGTTCCTATGAAGAACCCCCCGAGATGAACACATTGAGTCAAGTAATTGATACGGAGCATATGAAAAAAATTAAATCGAATTACTCAAGGTTAGCAGGTAAGTGTTTCTAATTAGTTTGTTATTACTATTATGCCTACTCTTTCATGTTTTTTTTTTTTTAAACAAAACTTGAATATAAGTAGGTTACAAAATTATGAACTGGAAAGAAATGAGAAAGTACTGTCACTTGATGAATCATGTGCAAAGTTTTATACTTTCAAATTGAAGCTTTCATTTGTTTTATTACCTGGAGCATATGTTGTTCAATATTACACAATATTGTTATTAATTTTTTACTTCAATAAAGACTGCTTTTAAAGGGTATTCAGATGAGTACACAATATCACATCTTATCTAGTCTTACTAGCCTGTATTTGCACACTGCATAGCGAAGATCTCCCTCACATATTACATGAATATTTATAAAAATGTTTAAATAAAATTTACACTTTATATTTTGTATCTTTACAGACAAATGTTACTTAGAAAATGCGGGTGCCACACTATATCCGCAATGTTTGCTTTCTGTTGTACATCAAGACCTTATGGATAATGTCTACATGAACCCTCATTCTGACAAATATACTAAAGACTGTATAGAGCAGATTCGAAGCGACATTCTAAAGCATTTCAATACAGATCCATCTGAGTACACAGTTGTATTTACTGCGGGAACAACATCTGCGTTAAAACTAGTGGTTGAGTCATTTCAATTTTCTCTAGATGATGATGAAGAAAGTACCAATGGACCATTTGTATATTTGACAGACAATCATACATCTGTGCTTGGCCTGAGAGAAATTGCTGCAGAGAAAAATGCTGATATAATACACATATCACATCATGATTTCTTAGAAGCACTGAAACAAAATCACGAGAGGTCGAATACATTGCAGAGGACAAAATTACCAAGCAAAAATGATGCCAATACATTGCTGGCGTACCCTGCACAAAGCAACTTTAATGGCTATAAATATCCCATAGACTGTATACACAGCATCAAAAAGGGATGCCTTAATAGTCATTTAAAAAAACAGCTATGTAAAATAAATAATAATTGGTATGTTCTACTTGATGCAGCTTCATTTGTGTCAACTAGTAGACTTGATTTATCTGAAACCAGACCAGACTTTGTGTGCTTGTCGTTCTACAAGATATTTGGGTACCCAAGTGGTTTGGGAGCAATTTTAGTTAAAAATAGCAGTAGCAATCTGCTTTGCCAAAAGAAGTATTTTGGAGGAGGTACAGTTGATTTTGTGTTAAGCACAGAAGATGTTCATGTGAAGAGGAAAGATTTATATGAAAGGTGATTTTTTTTCTTTTAATTTAAAGTTTTGACTAACAGTGCAACAGATGTTTATTTAATTTAATAACAGTTAAGGCTGTGAATGTCGACTCTTAGTTGAAATCGAAGTTTTGGTGTTGCCTATAAAGTTTTTATTACTATATAACCTGCCCCCTAATCGGCGAACACATTTTTGTCAAATGATTGCGACTAGTTGGTATCAGTTGGGATCGTTCGGACCGCCCATTGGTTCGTTCACTCCAAATGATCCCAACTAGTCACAATCATTTGACAAAAATGTGTTCGCCGATTAGGGTGCTGGTAAGGGTCCCAAGGATAAGATTATTCGTCATTTTAAAGTTGTTTTTCATTTACCAAGATTCCCAAGCCATGTGCTACACCGTACTGACTTCATTTCTATTAATAAACCAAAAATTTTAAAGCAACCGAAATGTAGAAATATAGAAAGAAAAAATTATAAACATCTGTGTGTGATACAGCATGTTTGGAACAATACAAACAACATTTAAGCAGCTGTCATATAATTAAAGTAATAAGTCCTTACTCTATTGAAAATATTAAGTAGTAAAAGTAAATTCATTTCATTTATACAACTGTGATGTACAAAAAATGTGGCTTTTTCAACATTTATATGAATAATAATTACCTATGTTATTTTCAATTTCAGATTGGAGGATGGAACTATACCATTTCTAGCAATAATTGCTTTAAAGCACTGTTTTGACACAATGCATAGATTGATACCCAAAACAATTAACAATGATTGGATGGACACCATTTCTTACCATACATATTATTTGGCTAGAGACCTTTATTATCAACTGCAGGATTTAAAGCATGCAAACGGTAACAAAGCTGCCATAACATACATGGATTCCGACTTTACGGATATTAAGACACAAGGTGGAATTGTTACATTTAACCTTCTAAGAGCAGATGAATCATATATCGGCTTTGTTGAGGTAAGAACTGTTATTTACATTATCACAGCATTGTCTTATTAAATATAACATGTAAATTAATTAACACACTTCCTGAAAATTGTTTTTCAGAATCGTTTACTGAATCGGTTTATATCATCTATCTATACTAATATATAACGCTGAAGAGTTTGTTTGTTTGTTTGAACGCGCTAATCTCGGGAACTACTGGTCCGATTAGAAAAATTATTTTTGCGTTGGATAGCCCATTAATCCAGGAAGGCTGTAGGCTATATAACATCACGCTACAACCAATAGGAGCGGGGCATAACTAACTCCACGCGAACGAAGTCGCTGGCGGCCGCTAGCACTAATATAAATAAAGCTGAAGAGTTTGTTTGTTCGAACGCGCTAATCTCAGGAACTACTGGTCCGATTTGAAAAAAAATCTTTTTGCGTTGGATAATGGATAGCCCATTAATCCAGGAAGGCTTTAGCCCATATACCATCACGCTGCGACCAATAGGGGCGGGGCACTTAAAAAAAAGCGGGTGAAACCGCGTGGCGCAGGTAGTTTTTAATATAGGTAATTTTTATCCCAAAAATAATTAAAACTACGGAAATTATTGACATATTAACCCTGTTGTTTGTACAGACTTTTAAAATCGCTATTCTACTTGTATTCATACAAATTTAATGATTAAATACAAAATAAAGAAAAGAAACCTTATTCCAAGAACCTTAGGTCTTCTCTCTCCAAGAATTGGTGTAACTAATTTAATAAATAACAATGCATACCTATACATTTTAAATTAAAAATCCAGTGTATGTATTTTGATTATAACATGATATTCTAATTGGTGTGTTTGAGGGCAGGAAAACCTCTACACTTGTAGGATGTTTGAAGTATTCATAGGAATCAGTATAAAAGGTCACAGTCACCGCAAATCAGTTGTTCCATTGTCTTATTCGCCCTTGTCAAGTACGAACCAGCCAAATGTTGGGTTCAGCCTGCAGTTTAATCAGATGCAGTTGAACTACTAGGGTTTTTGTAGGTTATCTGACCACAACCTTACTGGGTTGGACAATACCGCTTGGAGCAACTTTTTCCTACAATTTCTTGCTTCTGACTACCAATAACTACTGCCAAGACTTGAGATCACGGACAAGACGATCGATCTCATGTCGGGATCGATCGCCCTATGCGATTACAGAGCCACGAGAGCACCGTCAGCTACAGGTTATGATTTCGGGGCTGCACGACAGCAAATTGATATCAAGTTTGAGACCTGTGATGTCATGACCTAGAAATAGGTAGTCGGGAAGAAAGCTGTTACACAAAAATATTGCAATTCAATTGTTACTTAAATGCGGCATATAATCGTACAAACAATCATCATCACCATCATCTTAGCGTATATCCCGGTTGCATCCGCGGCTTTCGCGTTAGAGCCCGAGGTCCGCTTTCTTGCTCAATTTCCTCCATTTCGCGCTATATCTAGCATCCCGTGGTGTGAGATTGTTGGCACGCATGTCACCTCTTACAACGTCAAACCAGCACTTCCTTGATCTACCCCGCTTGTTCCATCCCGGCGGAGGCGCCATGGCAAGACATTTGTAACTAACGTAACTTGCAAGCCGTTTTCGTAAGACGTGACCGTACCAACGTAGGCTGCGACCCTCCTGCATTTTGTCCGCTATGTCACGGACATGAAGACTGCCACGGATGCGGGAGATAATCGTACAAACAATGTCCATACAAATTATCAGCAATATATCTTCTAAAATACTTGGTCAGTGGTCTGTTGGGTTTTGTAAACAAGATGATGAAAGATTGTTGTAGCCAGCTTTATCAGTTTGTGACGCAGTTATTTAAATATTACCTTTTGTTGTTTACAGTTAGTTAGGTACAGACGACAACACGTTAAGCTACTACAATATGTCAGATTTCTTCATTAGATTTTCAACTTTATCTCTAAAATATTAAAGCTCAAGATTGATTGGGAAAATTTGACAATTTCGGGTAGTTTGACTGCTGTCGTCCGTACTATGTCATGCATGTAGGTACATTTTCTTCTACTGTCTTTGTTAGGTATAGTTTAAACAGATTTTCTTCATTAAAATACATTCTTTTAATTTTTATTAAAATTCCTTTATCTACTTACTATATTTACTTATCACTGATTGCCCGCCCTTGAACCATTAACCTAAGTTAGCGCAGAATAGGCTATTTGACAGATTTATAATTTTTATCTTGAATTACTTGGTTGCGGTTAAGAAGTTCACCCAAAGTATTTTTTTAATTTTAAATACGTATTTCGTAAGAAATATGCAAATAAAAATTCAAAATTCAAATAAGCCGCGAAAACGATATAATCAGCAATATGGCGTTGCGCCTGGTAAGTGACGTCACAAGCGGTTTTCGGTTCTCGGTGGTGTTTGTTTTTAATTATTATTTGCTGTTGTTATCTAATAAAATGGTTTACAAGTGGTGTACTGTACTGGGTTGTACAAATAAATCGATAAAAACCCCCGAAAAACAGTTTATAAGTTTGCCGAAAACAAGCGTATGACGTCATCGCGACATTAGCGAATCCGGATCGTTTCACAATGTGTGGCGCGAGAAACAAAAAGCCAAACATATTTTTGTGTTTTGGATATAATAATTGTTATTATTTTTTATTAAAACTCTTGTAAATGATATAAAGAACCCTCATTTTATGCAATTAAAGCAAAAAATCACAAATAATTGAATACTGTCAAATAGCCTCGTCTCTATAAGTTGTCAACTCCTTTATAGACACGTTATCGTCAGTTTTTAGTTCAATTATAATCACATCATATCTGTTTTTATGCCTTTCATGGTCACGTCATTGTATTGTTTAGTCCTTTTTTATGGTCACCCTGTTTCAATTTATTCTTTTGTATAATTAATTGTTTTCATTTTTCAATCCCCTTATCTTAGTTTTTAGCCATATTATGTCGGCTTTTGGTCCTTTTATAGTCATCAATTACCTCATCCCAGTTTTTAGACATTTTATAGTAATTTCACATTAGCGTTTATCCGTTTAAAGCGTTGCCAAACAAAAAGAAATTGCAATTGCTCCTATATTGTCGGTGCTTTTTCAAATATTTAAACTCGCATACACAAACAACCAGAATCAGAAAAACTACTAGTAGGCCGTATAAATATTTCTTCTGTTTGGGAATCGAACACGCAGCGCAGCAGTCGATCGCGTAGCCACTGCACTAACCGTGTCGTTTTTATTCATATCAGTCTCCTCATCACAGATTTTAGTCCATTTGTAGGCACATCAGCCTTCTAGTTTTCAGTCTATCCAAAGTTTCTTTCCACATTTACATTTAAGAAAGTATAATACGATTATTACAAATTTTTGATCAAATGATTATGTAGGTACAGTCACGAGCACATACATAAATCTATGGGTTGTAAAACGTTATGTTCGTAACAACATAAAATTTTATTAAAAAAATTATCAGTAAATCACTTTTAAGTAAAGCCGAGTGTTTACGGAATAAACATTAGAAAAGTTTCCCGGGATAAATTTTCTATCCGAAACTATCAAATAGGTACTCCCAATCAACCTTAAGCCTTAAATGATGTATTGATAAAGTAGAAAATTCAATAGAAAATCTGACAGATTGCAGTAGCTTGATGTGCTTGTTATTTAACACATTTCATTAGAAATTATATTGATACGAAATCATCTTGATGGTTAATAAATTTAAAAGAGAAATTCTGTTTCAGTTCCAACACATGGCTGACCTATTTAACATAAGTGTCCGAACGGGATGCTTCTGTAATTCCGGCTCCTGCCAGCGACATCTAGCGGCGTCAAACAAAGAGTTGAAAGAAATGTTCAAATCGGGACACGTATGTGGCGACGAGGTAGATCTTATTGATGGAAAGCCAACTGGAGCTATAAGAGCCTCCTTCGGATTTTTCAACACTTTCGAAGATGTCGATAAACTATTAAATATGATAAGCAAATGCTTCGTTAAAACTAAAAGGAAACCAAGGAAACGTGTACCACATATTATAGAATCATTAAAATCTAGCAAACTATTTAACGGCATAACAAATACACACATCAAATTATTAGCAGAACAACAAGAATTTATTACGCATGAAGTTGAAGATGTTTCACATAATATGGATTCTGCGATTGTATTAAAAGAAGCAGCCATCTTTCCTATAAAATCGTGTGGTGCTTTTAAAATTAGGTCTACTTGGAACATTGGACCGAAAGGGTTCGAATATGACAGGGATTGGATGATTATAAAGGATAATGGTGTATGTTTAACACAAAAACAAAACACCAGAATGTGTATGATACGACCAAAAATAGATCTGATTACAAGAAAAATGACATTATATTTTGAAGGTAAGTGTTCTTTGTGATTAATTAATACATTTAATTTAGTTTATGAACAAGGGAATCGGGGCCATTATCTGTTCCTAGTTTTTGAAAACGTTCATTACTCACAAAGAACACCACACTAAGGTGCGTATTCCAGAACGAAACTCAAGCATTGATCTCTGCTTAAGCATTACTTAAAACTAGTTTCAACCAATCAAAAGGCTTCAAACGTGACTTAAGTAGAGTTTGAGTTTTGAGTGTCGTTCTGTAATACGGACCTAAGTCAAACTTTGAAAATCCAACACTTGCCTCGATTCCCTTGTTCACAAACTAAATTATATTTAAGTTTAGTGCATCTTTTTCTTTCTATTTCATTAAGAAAAGGACAGAAGATAAAATGTCAGTTTACACCTGTCAAATTAGTGCGCTCCTGACGTAAACTGGCGTATTTTTAGTCGCCATGTATAAAGTCTATGGGGTATCTTAATTTGACAGGAATAAATGTCATCTTCTATCCTTTTCTTAACGAAATGGAAAGAAAATGATGCACATAACTTAAAATTAGTTTAGTTTATGAACAACAGAATCGGCGCCATTGTTGGATTTTCAAAGTTTGACTTAGTGTGGTGTTCTTTGTGAGTAATGAACGTTTTCAAAAACCTAAAGATAATGGCCCCGATTCCCTTGTTCATAAAGTAAATGTAAGTTCAGTGCATCTTTTTCTTTCTATTTCATTAAGAAAAGGACAGAAGATAAAATGTCAGTTTACACCTGTCAAATTAGTGCGCTCCTGACGTAAACTGGCGTATTTTTAGTCGCCATGTTTGTTTATAGTCTATGGGGTACCTTAATTTGACAGGAATAAATGTCATCTTCTATCCTTTTCTTAACGAAATGGAAAGAAAATGATGCACATAACTTAAAATTAGTTTAGTTTATGAACAACAGAATCGGCGCCATTGTTGGATTTTCAAAGTTTGACTTAGTGTGGTGTTCTTTGTGAGTAATGAACGTTTTCAAAAACCTAAAGATAATGGCCCCGA
Organism: Sesamia nonagrioides; assembly: GCA_017933935.1. NCBI lineage: Eukaryota > Metazoa > Arthropoda > Insecta > Lepidoptera > Noctuidae > Sesamia > Sesamia nonagrioides. Next base: position 4,617,980 of record JADWQK010002063.1, read on the forward strand.
TTCCCTTGTTCATAAAGTAAATGTAAGTTCAGTGCATCTTTTTCTTTCTATTTCATTAAGAAAAGGACAGAAGATAAAATGTCAGTTTACACCTGTCAAATTAGTGCGCTCCTGACGTAAACTGGCGTATTTTTAGTCGCCATGTTTGTTTATAGTCTATGGGGTATCTTAATTTGACAGGAATAAATATCATCTTATATCCTTTTCTTAACGAAATGGAAAGAAAAAGATGCACATAACTTAAAATTAGTTTAGTTTGTAAACAGAATCGGCGCCACTGTTGGATTTTCAAAGCTTGACTTAGTGTGGACAGTTGAAAATATAACGCGCTCGCTTTTATTTCCGAATTAATTCTGGCGTCTCCTAGTGTTAGTGAAAACGGGCATAAGTGTCAAAAAAAAATTTTCAAGAAAATAATTTTTAATTTAACAAATTTCATTATTTCAGATAAACCCCCAATATCGGTACCTTTAGATATTATGACCAAAGATTCATATAGAAATACGTCACTATGTCGCAGCAAAGTTTGTACTGATACAATACAGGGTTACGACTGTGGAGATGACGTAGCAGACTGGATTTCGGAAGCTTTAGAAATTTCATATCTACGGCTTATTAGGCAAGCTAGTGACGACAACAGAACTCAAAAGAAGAAACATGATGGGGAGAAAAAACTACTTTCGTTAAGTAATCAGGCTCAATTCCTCTTAATAAACAAGGCTACAGTCCGGTGGCTAAGGGCGAAGATTCATGATCCACAATTCACTGATGATGTGGATAGTTTAACTGATCGTTTCAGAGGAAACCTTATAATTGAAATGGATGAGGAACTTGCCGAACGAGATTGGCACAGAGTTATCATTGGGAATCAAGAATTCAAGGTAAATGTGGCTTCGACATTTTTATTAAGTGCTACCTAATTTTACAGTCGTTGTCTTGTCTATGTTTGGATCTATGTTTTAAGTTCATACAAATGAGCCATTGTCAAAAGCACTTGTAAATTTTCCCGAATTTTCGGGCCAACTTTTCCAGAGTGGTCCAACGATTCTCAAGTGATTCGCTTACTATCGAACATTTTATAGGTAGCTTGAACAAAGAAAATGGCATTGAAAAATTGTAGTTATTTTTCATTTATCAAGAAGTGGACTGGTGTCATCATCTCAACGTTAATCCCAGTCGCATCCGAAGCTTTTCAGCTTTGGAGTCTGGGGTCCGCTTTACCAGTCTAACTGCTGATTTTTGGCTAAACTTCGATATTTTTCGTGAAGCGACTGCCGTCTGACCTCCACAACCCGAAGGCGATATCTAAACATTGCAGTTAGACCAATTGTTGGACTTTTGAGGGCTCCAACAACCCGTAACGACTACCATTAGATGTTCGTATGGCAACCGAGACCAACGGCTTAACGTGCTTTCCGAGGCACGAACAGACCAATGCAAATATTCATATTCATGCATACAAATATTTGCACTGTACGGGGATCGAAACCGCGACTCCTTGCGCAACGGCCGCGTTCGCTACCGCTACGCCACGGAGACTGTCATAGCGTCAGCGGAGGTAGTCATGCGTTTTATAGGTAGCATATCAAAGAAAAATGAGATTGAAATACTCTAGTTATTTTACATTTATCAAGTGGACTGGTGTATGCGGTAGAATATCATTGCGCAAAGTGGTAATTGTTTTAAAAGTTCAATAATTACTTTTCAGGTCGAAGGACTTTGTCCAAGGTGCCAAATGGTGTGCATCGATCAAAAAACCGGTGAAAAAACCGTAGAGCCACTGAGAACTATATCCGAACAGTTTGCCGGAAAGTTACGGTTTGGTATTTATTTAAGTTACGTAGGAGCGGCTGACGGGTCGAAAGACCGTCTTCTCAAAATATATTCACCAGTAAAACCTATAATTAATGATGATGATATAAGTAGATGAAATATTTAAATTAATGTGTGGTTTGTTAAAAAATATTATTATTTAAGAAAATATATTTTCTTATTTGGGTTAATTTTGGGTGGTGGGGTAAAACTAATTGGGATTTATGATTTAAGTTTGATGTTGCGACAATTGAGAGTTATTTATTACAATGATATGAAGGTAATATTATTTTATCACTTTAATATTTACCTCTCTTTTGTCCTCCTGGGCTATGATCCGTATCTCATAAAGTAGTCAATGGCGCCGATTCTGTTATTCACATACTAAACTAATTTTAAGTTAAGTGCATTTTTTTTTCTTTCCATTTCGTTAAGAAAAGGATAGAAGATAACATTTTAGTTTAATCCTGTCAAATTAAGATTTTCCATAGACATTTTTTTTTTTTGGTTCAATTCTTTCCGTTCTTCTGAACGGAAAAGGCAAAGGCATAGTACGCCATACAGCCTAGTCTTCAGTAAATATATTCTTGAGTAAACTTCTATCCTAACTTATCCTAATTAATCCTAACTTATCCTAGCTTATTCTAAACTTATCCTAACTAATCTAACTCCTTTCGTTTCCCGCGTTTGGACGATAAGGAGCGGTTTAGCGTAAAGACATGATGCGGCCACTAAGCTACAATATTTCACTGTTCTTTTGGAATTATTCACTGAATGCACTTTTTACTACATAAATCACGCGTTTTTATTTAGTAAACGACACTATAAATAATTTTAAAAGTCCAATGAAAAATGAGCGTGACACTCATCTTGACATTCCCGCCAAACCAAAAAAAACTTTCTATAGACTGTTTAAATGCGATTATAAACATGGCGACCAAAAATACGCCCAGTTTACGTCAGGAGCGCACTAATTTGACAGGTCTAAGCTGACATTTTATCTTCTGTCCTTTTCTTAATGAAATAGAAAGGAAAAGATCAGTTTAGTTTGTGAACAAGGGAATCGGGGCCATTATGATATTATAATGTCAAATTAATAAATTAGTTTGTGTCCCTCACATGACAACATAATCCCACGACAATGATAGCATGTTTACACACGTGTTTCTGAAGTTATGTTTGAACTTAATTCATCCAAATATTATAACAAGAAAGTGCGTAATACATCCCGCTTTGCTTAGAATTTAATCCAAGAAATTCACAAAAGGTGAAATCAAGGTCAACTGCTGATGCCTATCGGTGAACAGTCTACGGCAAACCTCGTATTTTGTAACTCCTTCGTCAGTCAACCCGTATTTAGTGAAATATTTCAAGTAGGTAAAAACACCGCTAAGGGACTGTGACAGGGGTGTGCTTGACGGGACCTATACCTATTGCCCCATTTCACATTGCTTTGTATTCATCCATAAAGCCCCAAGTCCCTATATTCCAATTTCTAAGTTAATAAATAGCCTTTTTAATGATCTAACTCATCCCGGCCCAATATTTCTAATTAGATAAATATTAATAACTTTGAAAACTATTTAATATGTTTCCGCCAATTCCGACATTGCAGTACATCTGATTTGTAAGTTTATTGTAACATAATGTTGTGGTTAATATAGCTATACTTAAGTAAAGCAAACCGATATATATGGTCTAAAAAAACGGTATGTCTAATGAAGTCATGAGTAAAATATCCATACTAATATTATAAATGCGAAAGTAACTCTGTCTGTCTGTCTGTCTGTCTGTCGGTCTGTCGGTCTGTCTGTCTGTCTGTCTGTCTGTCTGTCTGTCTGTCTGTCTGTCTGTCTGTCTGTTACACTTTCCCGCTTAAATCTCTCAACCGATTTTGATGAAATTTGGCACAGACAATCTTTAGACCCTGAGAAAGAACATAGGCTACCTTTTATCCCGGAAAAATTTGATGTTCCCGAGGGAAATTTAAAAAGCGCGATATAACCGAACTCCACGCGGGCGAAGCCGCGGGCGGAAAGCTAGTACAATATAAAACTAATTCACTGCATGTCTCACTTAAATAATATATTTTAATATCGTACATACAAAAGCAATGCAATATTTGTCACAACACATTGAGAATAATCCCGTGCTTAGTTTGGCGTAACCAGTAATATTATTGTTATAAGACCTTAATGAGATATGGACCTAACCTTAATGTTGTTAACATAATGGCGCGCATTATGTTCACAAACTAAAATAATTTTTCCAGTGCATCTTTATCCTTCTAATTCAAAAAGAAAAGGATAGAAGATAAAATTTTAGTTTAATTCTGTCAAATTAAGATATTCCATAGACAGTTTAGACGCGATTAAAAACATGGACGACTAAAAATATGCCAGTTTACGTCAGGAGCGCACTAACTTGACAGGTCTAAACTGACATTTTATCTTCTGTCCTTTTCTTAATGAAATAGCAAGAAAATATGCACTTAAAATTAGTTTAGTTTGTGAACAACAGAATCGGCGCCAATATTAAGTTTACTAATCTATAAATTATATTAAAATATTGAATATACTTATACTTACGCACATATTGTATTTGATATATGTATCATTTATATCTTACAATACAAATGTATAATGAGTGCAGGAAATTATGGCTGTGACTTTTTTTTTTAGAAAAATCGAATTTAATAAAAAATTTGAAATGCATTCGATTCTGGTTACTATTTTATTGACTATTGTACTATTGTCAAGTGCCTAATATTTATTTTAGAGTGATATTATTTGTAATACTAATGGAGATATTTAATGTTGTGTAGCTAAAATACACTAATTTGGAATAACTTTAAAATTATTCCAAATATATCATGTTACCAGTTCCTGAATAGATAATGTTTATGTAATTTAGAAAAATATTTTATTACTTTTTGATGCTTACTGCTCATTTTGTTTTATAAATAACAAAGTAAGAGAGAGAGAGACTATGTGACAGAGCTTTGAAAACTATTTTATGATAGATACTTTAATATATTAGTATTTTATTAGGTAATTATCTGCCATGAACATTCCATTAGAATTATGCTGATATGATAAAAAGATAAATAATACCAAGGATGTATATGTAGATAAATAATACGTTGTATAATTTGCGCACGTGTCTAGTGGTATGATCTAACGTCAGCTGTGTTGTGCACTAGGTAACAACCGGTACACCATGTTTTAATTTTTCGCAAATACATTTAGAAATTGTAGCAGTGTGGTTACCGAGCGCGCACGCAAATTCCGATTGATCATCTCCTCATACCCGCGCAACAGCTGACGCCAGAGTAGCAACGCACGGCTTGCCCGCCCGAGCGGAGCGTGGACCATATTTTTGTTGGGACAGTCAAGTAGGATAAATAATACCAAGGATATATATGTAGATAAATAATACTATAATTTGTGCACGTGTCTAGTAGTATGATCTAACGTCAGCTGTGTTGTGCGCTAGGTAACAACCATGTTATAATTTTTCGCAAATACATTTAGAAATTGTAGCAGTGTGGTTACCGAGCGCGCACGCAAATTCCGATTGATCATCTCCTCATACCCGCGCAACAGCTGACGCCAGAGTAGTAAGAGCGTGGACCATATTTTTGTTTATTTTTTTTTTATAGTTTTGTTGTGGCAGGCTCATAACTTTGTGGTATTTCATGACATCCTTTTAAAATGTTGTACCTAGATTCTTTACTTAAAAATACTGGACATGTGTTTCGCATAAACAAAAAATGATGTTGAATTATTATTTTTAAAAAGAAACTGTATATTTTCCTAATAAAATAAGGGACATTATTTTCTCATGACTATTTATTGTTACTTATATGATGAGTTTTATATTACATGTGTTTGTGAATTAATATATTTTATGATATTGCACAGTTTATTGGTTGTTCTCCTTTTATTTGCCGCGGCTCCTCTCCTAATGACACATTGTTGACTACTTCTGCTACCTCATTAAAGTCTGGCAGTGCCATTGTCTGTAGCTTTGAATATACTAACTTATTATTTACTTCAATCTCAAATGCACCTGTAAGAGAAAGAATAACTACTTACTAATTTAAATTGACAAACATCTATTCACTGAACTGTCCAAAAATTCTGCCTATAACTGCAAACACTTCACTTCTATATTAAGTCTTACAGATATCTAGTATCTAATCATATTGTACTGAAAATGTACCTTATTTTGAAAAGGAACATAAAGGGTGTATCTGACATCGACGCACAAACGAGTACCATGGATCCAGTACATGATTCTGAACCCCCCAGTGGTGGAATTTTTCGTCGGCTTTTTCATGATTTAAAAAAAAAATATATGAAGTTTTTTTCACTTTAGACTGTTCATAATTGCTATATTTTTATAGCCCAATAAGATTTTAAAGTAAAACTTAATTAATTACTAATTACACAAAGAAGCGCAATAAAAACAAAACTCGAAAAACTGTCTTATCAGCTGAATTGATAGAGTTTACATCAGGGATCAAGGTCATACCTACAAACCCGCACGGCGGCACGCTTGCAACGTTCAAATGCCGAGCCGACACTTTTTTTAACCACTGTGAATTCTGTAACCGTTCATTAACGACATAAATGACTATCATAATTTTATTAGTGGCATGCGGTGTAGCCTATCCGCGAAGTTTGCGTTACGATGTCAGATACATCCTGTATAAGCAATTTTTTCAGAAGATACTTAAAACAGTTTATTTTAAAAATATTCCATTCTTAGATAAAATCATAAGCCCGTATTTTTTATACTATAGACTCCTTAATATTATACCTATTAATTAAAATACTATTGTATTTTTTGGAGTTAACAGAAAAAAAATTGTCAGTCGAGTTAGCTAATTTGCAAATAAAGGTATTTATAAGGTTCTGTTAATTATGTGATAATAACTGTAGTGACACAGCACAAGGAAAGGCAGAACAACAAGGGAAGGCCTTTGTCCAGCAGCGGGACAATATGAGTGAAATGAATAAAAAAACAAACTGTCAATGACTAATAAATCACATAATACAGGTGACTACAAAATTGAACACAAGTAAGATTAAGTTTGGTATTAACAATATTTTTAGTTAGTACATATAACATAAACGCTTCAAAAAGTACTAAGTAGGTACCTTGCCGTCCACGAGCACAGTTTACTGTGGCATTAGGAGTAATCTTCCTAATAGTTTGTCCAAGTGCTAAGCAATAACCGCTATAATCACAAGCACCACTGGAAATTTAAGAGAATCATTGTGAAATTTAATCAAGTTTGGATAACAATAGTAATAGGGAACCAGTGGTATTTTGTAGTTTTTGCCAAGTGTAAAAAGGCGCGGTTTGGCGCGCAACTATGTTAGTGACATAATAACAACAATATTACAAAAAAAAAAAAACAGCAATCACTGCTTCTGCAATCCAGCCAAGATACTGAAGCGTAGATTCAGAATACAGCAGTCCATTCTGTCCGCCTTATGCCCTAGGATGCAGTAAGAACTGACTCGTACTCTCACCAACAATTTACATCTTTTATGCATTAACTCATAAAAGCAATGAATGCGCAACTCCGCAAATATCCCAGATGTCTTACAGAAGCAAGGCGGCCCCATCAACACCTAGAAAGTATTAATGAATTGCACTTTCGGCTATAAAATATAGTTTTATAAATAAAATTGATGGACCGTCTTGACGTTTTATTTAGTTGAGTGTCCTTTACCGAAATTAACCGCACTGAAACGCTCCATATTTAACAAGATCGAAGGGGTTATACGAACACATTTCTAGTTCTTTGGAATTTTCGATAGCATTGCAGTGTGCAATTTATGCCTATATATCACAATTATGATACTTCTACGTACCAATACTCAACTTTCACTGTTGGATTATTAACCTTTACGGTCTCATTGCTAGCCATGGTTAAAAGTTTTATGAGTGATTTACTCTCACATAAGTCACATATTTATTACCTAATATCTTACAAATAAAATTGAGAAATTATGTTTTTCTAAACCTCCACTTTGACAGTTCGACTTTGATGTTGGATAAACTTAAAACAGCTGATTGCATAATATTGCCAGTAGCCAACTAATCCTTAACGATTGAAGCTAAGTTTTATTAAAAATCTTCCTAGTTTTTCTGATGAAGTTAACAAATAAATAAGTTTATTTGCAGTTCAACAAGTGTGTAATAGCAAAAAAGAATAATAGCATGTGTGCAATAGGCTATTTGACAGATTTATAACTTCTGTCTTGAATTACTTGGTTGCGGTTATGAATTTCACCGAAAGTATTTTTTTTTATTTTAAATACGTATTTCGTAAGAAACATGCAAATAAAAATTCAAAATTCAAATAAGGCTCCGAGACGCTTTATTCAACAATATGGCGGTGTGCCTAGTAAGTGACGTCACAAGCTTTTATAAACGATTTTTGGTTCCGCAGTGGTGTTTGTATTTATCTGTTATTTGTTGTTGTTTATCATGTGTTTATCTAATAAAATGATTTACAAGTGGTGTGCTGTACCGGGATGTACAAATACATCGATAAAACACCCGAGAACACAGAACAACCACAAGTGCTGATGCGCGTATGACGTCATCGTGACATTAGCGAATCCAGATCGTTTCACAATATGTGGCGCGAGATACAAAAAGTCAAACATATTTTTGTGTTTTCGGATATATTAATTGTTATTATTTTTATTAAAACTCATGTAAATGACATAAAGAACCCTCATTTTATGCATTTAAAGCAAATAATCACAAAAAAAAATCATAAATATTTAAAGATGAGACGCTTTTTCATTTCATCGACTTTTAAATCGCAACAATGATAAAGAAGTTTCCACTCAAAACAGATTCATAACATATTTCATAAGAAAAATTATAATATATTTATACTAGCTGACCCGGCGAACTTCGTTCCGCCTTAAAGGCAATATCACATGATGACATGACTACTTTTTAAATTAGGATATTTTAAATAAATGAATATTATTATTCAATGATTCTTTATTTGGGAGCACAATCCTGGCGATTCTCCGGAAATCTTTAATGTGCTACAAACAATACTCGCAAACAACATCCACTGGCCCAATGCAAACGCCATTGCGCTATATTATATGCGTATTGAAACGCTGCCCGATTCAAATCAGTATTTGATGAATTTTTTCTTGTGTTTCGTAAATTATCTGGCGCTTGATCTCTGAGGTTTGCTCGACGATTTCGCATTGCCAACCCAGCCATTTCACGGGCTGCCTCCCTTTGCTCTGGTGAGTGAGAAGCACGAAGTCGAGCCATACTAAGGCTGCGCCTTCAAGTGCAATTTCTTGCTCTTCTTCAGTTTTTATTTTTTTTAGTGGTGGATGGGAACTCATCAAGTGACCTCTCCCGCTCTGGGCGGAGCGGAAGGGCGTGTCAGACTTTTATTGACTTAAACCCACCCGTGTTCCTTCACTTGCCTGTGCAACGGCCAGTGCCATGGTTTCTTTTTTAATCAACCCGTGACCCTGTGGACCAGTCCTCGTGGACACCGTCAAGGTGTGCTGACATCTCTTTGAGGCACGTGTGAAACACAATGGGCCGTCAACCCGGGCCTGGTTCTTACAAGGAGGCGGGCTGCCTATCCCTCGCCGCCCGCAAGCCCGCGCCTACGGCGATTGGGAGTCCGATGTTGCCTCCCGACCAGGGCGCTTCCTGCGGCGGTTTGAGCCGTGAGTGTAGTGGGATTTCCGCTCCCTCACCCGCTCCGCCTCCTCCTTTGCCAGCATCACTGCTTCACAGAAGGAGGTGAAAGCTTGCCATGCACTCTTGCTCCGGACTGTGGCCCGGACCAGGGTCGGACGCGAGAGATCGCCGCCGATCGCCGCCACGAGAACACGGCTAAGCTCTATCCAAGCCGGGCAGATCTCCACCTTATGCTCCACCGTGTCCTCAGGGTGATGCACACAGTGGTCACCCTGGCGTTTCCTCCCGCCTTATACGGAACAGGAACCTCCCGAAACAGCCGTGTCCGGTGAGGACCTACGTCAGTCGGAAGGTGAGGACGCCGTGGCGCCTCTCTAGCTACTCCTCAAAGAGAGGACTTACCGCTGCTATTGCGGCGTACTCAGTGCTGGATTGCGACAATCACACTTTCCATGTCGCCATGAGACCCCGCCGGAGCTCTGTCCGCTGTACTGCGATTTTTCGCGGCAACAGAGTTATGCCTCCTCTCATCACTCCCACATGTGGGCGAGGGACAGTGTTTCTCCACAATTTAATGGATGTTATTATACATATAAACGTTTCTTTTTAATTACTCTATCTATTAAAAGAAACCTCATCAAAATTTGTTTCGCAGTTTTAAAGATTTAATCATACAAAGGAACATAGGGAAAGAGAAAGTAACTTTGTTTTATAGTATGTCGTGAAGTGGTAAATGGCACAGCAATACAATATTAGAAATTTTGAAGTTGAAGTTTGCTTTGAGGCTTTTATTAAAAAAATTAAACCGGCAGAGAGCATTTATATTCCTTGCTTTAAATATATGCATCAACATTCAACCGGTAAGACTTTTTTTTTTATATGCTGAGTAGTGTAGGAGTGTGTTTGTACCATTTTTAACAAATGAACCGCTAACTTATATTTTGACTGAGTTGTGTTGTTATTCCATGTCAGTTGCGTTTTGTTAAACCATGTCTTATGTCACGTCACACGGGAACGACAGGAACCGCGGGAACGGAATAAAAAGTATCGTGATATGTCCTTCTCCCAGTTCTTATCTACCTCCCTACCAATTTTGAGCCATACTGGTTAAGCGGTTCTTGAGTTATAAATATAGTAACTAACACGACTTTCATTTATATACATAGACTTCATTCAAATCGGACCAGCCTAGGAGGAATTCAGTGACGTACACACGTACAGCAGATTTAGGTCCGTATTCCAGAAGGAAACTCAAGCATTGATCTCTGCTTAAGCATTACTTAAAACTAGTTTCAACCAATCAAATGGCTTGAAACGAGACTTAAGTAGAGCTTGATTTTTGAGTGACGTTCTGTAATACGCACCTTAGGATGGAAAAAAGAAACCCATGGAAAGCATTGTCATCTACATTTGTAACAAAGATATCATACCTCTCTCTACCCCTAGAGCTCTTGTTTCTGCCTCTTTAAGTAAAATAAAAAATCTTAAATAATTATTTATTTCTATTTATTTTTTTCTCTTTTAGTTCATAAGTACAAATTTAGTTAAATAAGAAAAAATATCTTTTTTATTTTTTCGCCTTTTAGTTCTTATGTACAATTATATTTTTAAGTAACTAAAAAAATTGAAAAAAACTATAAACTTGTCTAAAAACAAAAAAAAAACTTGTGATTGACCGGGTTTGAACCGAGGAACACCAGCCATCGCGAGTAGACCATACCAATATTGACTACGCTACAGCGGCTATGTCAAGCCGCGCGAAATTAGCGCCCATATTATGCGTGAAATATTGCGAAAGAGAAAACTCGAAAATATGCGCTTCCCCAGACATAAGACTGAGCTAGATCGATTTTCGTCCCCGAAAACCACCACATATTAATTTTCAGCGAAATCGTTAGGGCCGTTTCCGAGATCACATGCTTCTTCAAGCGATTAGCGCCATCTGCCGGGTTGATTTGTGAATCTAAACGATCCAGGTCGCCACTCAAACGCATACAGAAAAATTCATTAAAATCGGTCAAGCCGTTTAGGAGGAGTTCAATGACATACACACGTACAGCAGAATTAGATATATAAAGATTTGACTCCTCTGTTATCTGTTATGGGCAGTTGTCTTGTCAATTTGTCATTTTTAAATTGACAGTGACATTTTACGAAAGCGATCGATTGTTGATGTTTTTTACCATTTCTAATTTACGTCGAGTCTAATAAATGTACACAATGTATCAGTATTATAAATAAACCAGCGTTTGTGCAAATAAATCCTGAAGAATCGGCAGGTGGCTTAAGGGAGGTGGTACACCAATGCGACTTTCCTGGAGTTCCATTGTTGCACTCCCTTTATCAATATGGACTACGATTATCTCATTAAATTACTCTGTGTTGGGGACTCTGGCGTCGGGAAAACAAGCTTCTTATACAAATATACTGATGGGGTCTTCCACACCCAGTTCATTTCAACAGTTGGTATAGACTTCCGGGAGAAAAGTGTGGTAAGTTCGTCATTAAACATTCATATATTTTATCACATTATTTGACGTTCATTATCTCAATTGATTGATACCGATAAAATTAATTAGGGAATGAAGCTTGTTGTAGTTTAATTGAGTGCTTGAATTGGTTAGTTATAATTGTACCCCAAGGATGGTATAGAAAAGATGAAAGGTTTTTTTGGAATATGAATTTATTATTTTGTTATATTCAGCTCTATCAACAAAATGGAAGACAACACCGTGTTCACTTACAACTATGGGATACAGCTGGACAAGAACGGTAAACAACCATTTAATTGTATTTACCAAGGCACTTGATACACCAATACAATTTAATGACTGGCATCTATTTTTATTTTTTTTTAAAACTGCTTATCTTCTTTCTTACAGATTCCGTAGCCTGACTACAGCTTTCTACCGAGATGCTATGGGATTTCTTTTACTGTTTGATCTCACTAATGAGGCATCTTTCCTTGAAGTCAGAAACTGGATTGAGCAATTAAAGGTAACCCATTACTGACAATGTTTTTGTAGCATAAAATTAATGTAAAAAACTAGAAATTAACCTGAACTGCTTCAACAGTCCATTTGACAGATTACATTTTCCGTCGCACAGGCAAGTGAAGAAACACGGGTGGGTTTTAGTCTGACATTCCCTTCCGCTACCCCCCAGAGCCGGAAAAGGCATTTAATGAATTCCCATTCTGAACAAAAAAAAAGTTGTCCGATGCTCACATTAGCTGATAGTTTGTCTAACCAAATATAATCTGCCTTTTCCCCACTATGTTGTCATCTTCCTGTCAGCTGAAGATTTGATTAGCTTCTCCCCATTCAGGACTGCCTGAAGTTCAACATTTGTATGCTCTACTATAACTCTCTCTTTGGGACTGGATCAGTTCCTTACCAGCCTGAGCCCTCTAATATATCTAGTCGTATTATTTATGAAATATAAAGAAAAATATACACTGAACCTTAATTTAGTTTTGTTTGTGAACAAATTCAAAAGCCCTTTATTCAAATTAGCCAGAGAATAAGAACTTTTTGAATGTCAGTATTACAAAAAATAGTCCTCCAAAATGCCCACCCTTCACCACTTATAGTGTTTTCACTGGAAGAAAAAAGTGGCAGAACAAACTATCACAACTAACAGAAGTACCATTATCTGTTCAGTTAAAAAAAACACCAGACTATACAATACTGTGCATGTAATGTAATTAACATAAAAAAACACAGAACATTAAATTAAATTTTGCCATATGCTAACTAGCCACACCAACATACCAGCAAAGCCAATAAAATCATTACAAATAGAAATGTAAGTATAAAGTAAAAACTTTTACATTAAAGCCTCCAGGCTTACAGGACGCGACAGTGTACTTATTTATGCACTCTAAAAAATAAACAATTATATGAAGTCATAATTATACATATAAGAAAGGAATAGGCACCAGTATTGATTTTATTAATGAAACTATAACTTTTGACTTTATAATTCCAGACTCACAGCCTCTCCGAAGACCCTGACATAGTGCTATGTGGACACAAATGTGATTTACAAGAGAAGAGACTGGTTAACCAGAATCGTGCCCGTGAATTTGCCAAGAACTACAACCTCCCATATTTAGAGACCAGTGCCAAATCGGGTCAGAACATTGACCGTGCCATTGAGATTTTACTGGACCGCATCATGAATAGGTAAAAAATTATTGATAGGTACTTTTCCCTTAGCATTACACATTACCTAATTGTATTATAATAATTATTATTCGGCAGACAAATTATTATTCTCAGCAAAAACCGTAACCATAACCGAATATTCGGCTTTTCTAGTTTAAGCCGAAACAGGAATTTATATAAGTAAAAGTTAGTTAAAGACTGCCAGAATCTGATTTATTGTACAAAACTAAATTAGGATAAAAGTATTATTAACATATACGCGCGGAAATCGGGAAAATACGAGGGAACACGCGTGTTTGCTCACCTGACATAACCAGACTGAATTATCTGCAAATACCCTCGAGTGAGATACATGACATGCCTTCCCCCCGAGATGGATCACCATTGTACTCTTCTTTCTTCAATGCACCCACTAAATGTCTATTGTTCGTAATACACTAAATCACTTATAACTTTACACACTATATCACTAAATGCTTAATCCTATTAGTTTTAGTTCTACATGAAGGTCTTAACACTATTGTTCATTTTCGGAGTCTATTATTCTCCAAGACTGTTGGGAATCTTCTAATTCAGAAACCTCTTCTTCTCCAGACAGATCACAGGCAACCTTCTTGCTGGCTGACTGTTCAGGTGATTCTGATAAAACCCTTTTATTCCTTTTTGCAGTATTAGTTCCATATTGTGAACTTTCCCGTATTTCAATGTCTTGTGGCCCTGATACTCCAATAATTTCAGCCCACTTCGATTGTGATGGGAGTGACACGTAGTCTTCTTCCTCGTCATCTTCATATAATCCATTTCTTGTCTCCTTTTGTTCCTTATCTTCCTTCCTCCCCCCAAAGCTATGTATCTGGTTGATGTGTCTCTTCAAAAGTTTACCATTCCATCTTACCAAATATCTACAAACTCCAACTTTTTTCTCTACTACTCCTTTTAGCCACTGTGGTCCTCCGCTATAATTTTTTACATAAACAGTTTGTCCGACTTCCAGTGTTCTTAATTTTGTGTTTTCATTATTTTCTACCTCTTCCAACATAGGTTTATCCTTTGAAGTGAGAGGATTTAAATAATCGAATTTAGTCCGAAACCGTCTGTTATTCAGTAATTCTGCTGGTGTTTTATCATTTACGCTATTTGGTGTAGTACGTAAGCCATATAAAATTTTGGGAAGTTTTACTTGCCATGGTTCAGAGGAATGTTTCTTGAGTTTATTTTTGATGGTCTGAACTGTTCGCTCCGCTTGCCCATTAGATGCTGGATGATATGGTGCCACTAGAACATGCCTAATACCATTCCTTTTGCAATAGTTCTGGAATTCTTCTGAGATGAAACTTCTGCCATTGTCACTTATAAGGGTATCAGGCAACCCTTGCTCCGAAAATATTTCTCGCAATATTTTTATTAATGTTGCGCTGCTCATATCAGAAACAATTTTGACTTCTGGCCATTTTGAGAAAGAATCTATAACTATAAGAAATGTTTTTCCTTGAAATGGACCAGCATAATCCATATGGAGTCTAGACCATGGTCTATCTGTTCTTATCCAGCGGTGTGTAACTTTAGTAGGCATACTCCTGTTTTCTGCACATATTTCACAGTTTTTTATCATATTTTCAATATGTTTATCAATGGATGGCCACCAGAAGTAACTTCTTGCCATTGCTTTAGTGATAACAATTCCATCATGATTTGTATGTAACTCTTCCAAAACTTTGTCTTTCATTTTCTCTGGTAGAACTACTCTGCTTCCCCACAAAATGCAATTTTTAAAAATAGATAATTCTTCTCTTTTCTGTCCATATGCTTTGAACTTATCATCTATTTTGCTTGGCCAGCCATTGCGCGTCCAATATAAAACTTTACTCAATATGGGGTCTTTTGATGTAAATCTTGCTACTTCTTGTGCTGTAAATTCTAACTCTATTGGTGTTTCTTCTATCAATAACACTCCTGAGTACTCTTCCTCCCTTTTTCCTGTATCTGCCGATGGCCAGCGGCTTAAAGCATCAGCGTTTCCCAATTTCTTCCCTTGTACATACTCTATTGTATAGTTATAGGAGTTTAGTAAAAGGGCCCATCTTAGCATTCTAGGGGAGATTATATTAGGTATGGGACGTTTAGGGTCAAATAACCCCAGTAATGGTTTATGATCTGTCTTTATATTGACTTTTCTGCCACTTATAAACTGATGAAATTTCTTAAGCCCAAATATTATTGCCGCTGCCTCTTTATCTACCTGAGCATACTTTCTTTCATGTTTATTCATAGTCCTTGATGCAAATATAATGGGTCTTATACTGCCATCTTCCATTTCATGTTCTAATACAGCTCCTAGTCCATATTGAGAAGCATCACATGATAATATCAATTTTTTCTTTAAGTCATAATGTACCAGAGTATCTTTGCTTGTCAACATTTTCCTTAATCTTTCGAAAACTTTTTGATGTGTCGTAGTCCATTGCCAAGGTACTTCTTTATTTAATAATTTATATAAGGGTTCCGCTATTGTGGCCTTGTGTGGCAAGAATCGATCATAGTAGTTAACTAATCCCAAGAATGCTTGTAGCTCTTTTAGATTACGTGGTGCCGCCGTTTTCTCAATTTCATAAATTTTATCTTCACATGGATGTATCCCAAATTTATCAATTCTGTATCCTAAAAATGTGACATTTGTTTTTGCAAACCTACATTTCTCTTTATTTACTCTTAGCCCTGCTTCCTCTAGTTTCTGTAGTACGGCTTTTAGCCGTTCATTATGTTGGTCTATGTTTGTGCCACTCACAACCACATCATCAAGTAGGACAGCCACACCCGGAATCCCAGCTAGCAACGATGACATCAAACGTTGAAAAATACCTGGGCATGCTTTTACAACAAATGCCAGCCGTTTTACCTTGTACAGACCTCTGGGAGTATTAAGAGTAAGTAGTCGTGATGTAGGTTCATCGACAACCACCTGTGTATATGCTCTCTCTAAATCAATTTTCGTGAATATTTCACCACCTTGTAACTGTGTGAAAGCTTCGTCGAGTGTCGGAAGTGGGTACGTATCAGTTTCAGTCACTGAATTTACTGTTGACCTGTAGTCTCCACAGAGTCTCACCTTGCCGTTAGGTTTTAATACGGGCACAATTGGGGTTGCCCATTCTGAGTATGGCACCGGTTCTAGTACATCTTCTTCTACTAATCTGTCTATTTCCTTAAAAACTCTATCTTTTATAGCAAATGGTACCGGCCTGCTTTTGAGGAACTTAGGGGCTGCTCCTTCTCTTGGTATGATACTCACAACTGGCCCTGTGTACTTCCCTAAACCTTCTTTAAAAACACCTTTGTACTGACCAAGTAACTTGTTCATATCTAAAGTGTCTATTTTTATGCTATTGAGACCATGTATTCCAATATTTAATTCTCTGAACCAGTTTCTCCCTATGAGACTAGGACCATTGCCTTGGGCTATAATCACTGGTAGTGTTCTAGAAATCTCTTTGTAAGCTACCGGAACCATTGCCCTTCCTATAATCTTCAATTGGTTATCTGTCCATGTTTTTAGCGTAATATCATACTTTTCTATTTCAGGTAATTTTCCCTTCCATATGAGTCTGGCTGTCGGTTCACTAATTAATGTGAATGCACAACCTGAATCAACCTCCATTTCAATTTCAAAACCATTAAGCAAAATATTTATCATAAATGCGGGTAGTCTGTTGTCCCTAAAATTATTAATAGGACTTTCATAAAGGCCATTACAATTAGACTTTTTATAATTGTTTTTATTATTCTTATTCAAACATACTACTTCTATATGACCAGTTTTCCCACAAAAATTACACTTTGACCACCTGAACCTGCACTCTCCTTTATGTGATTTACCACAGCGGAAACATTTAAATTTACCAGTAGGTTTTTCACTTTTTTTAAAAGAAAGTTTATTTATTTCCATTGGTTCCTCTAAATCCATGGTAGGTTTACTCGTATTAACTCCAGGGTTAACAATTAAATTAGAATCACAATTGGCTGACTCATGCGATAGTGCTATTTCACATGCAAATTGGAAAGTTAACTCCCTCTGCTGTAGCATTTTCTTTTGAATGTCTTTGTCGTTAATTCCACAGACCAATCTATCTCTCAGTGTTCTGTCAATATCACTAAAATTACAATGAATGGACAATTTCCTCAAACTAGCTATATAATCGCGTATTTTTTCTCCTTCTTCTTGATTTCGGGAATGAAATTTGAATGATTCAACTATTTCATTTGGTTTTGGATGAAAATGAATATCTAAAACATTTTTTATAGTTGAAAAAGTAACCTCACTTATTTTCTCCGGGGCAATCAGTGCAGAAATTAAATCAAATAAATCAGGACCACATACCGACAATAAATTCGCCTTTTTCTTAGCATCATCCGTGATTTCATTTGCTTCTAGACAAAATCCAAACCTTGTAATGTAGTTTTCCCAACAGCCATGTGCTACATCATATTCACTGAACTTAATCACCATTTTTACCTTTTCCACCTAAAGATTTTTATACAATTCAGTGAATTTAGTTTATTACACACACTTTTAAACACTTTTTCCTCGTCGCCAATAACATATACGCGCGGAAATCGGGAAAATACGAGGGAACACGCGTGTTTGCTCACCTGACATAACCAGACTGAATTATCTGCAAATACCCTCGAGTGAGATACATGACAATTATCATTTATGTGGTTAAATACAATATTAATTTATTACGCTATCATACAAAAACATGAGAATTTTAAAACGATGCGTGTAGCAGGCTGTAGTAGAAACGCTTGGCCAAGCGCCCTCTGCTGCTTAAACGAAACAGCAGAAGCACGCATACATTATCGCCGCCCGCTCTTCTCCTACGCCGCGCTGGCGGTCTACATTTGAATTTTGATAAGGTCACGTGTCCTAACGCGGGTTTTATCATTTTATACCCATTCCAAAAATGCATACCATCGCAAAATTTTCGCTTCAAAAAAACGTTATAATCTATGGGTATCTGTGTGCTAAATTTCATCCATATCTGTTTTGTATGAAACATAACAAACTTTCATCCCTTGATACAAACTTTCACATTTTATTAAGCAATTGTAAAGTAGTGCTGGACCGCAACCCTGCCTGAAGGTAAGCCATGATGTAATCGTTAATGGTAAAGCGCGCTAGTTTATTAAGAGCATTGAAGACACTTAGATTCTAGTCAGACGGAAACACTGCCGCTGGCAAATTTATTAGCTGACTAGCGACCCCCCCGGCTTCGCACGGGTGCAATGCTGATACTAATACACTACAGAAAAACTTTGAGCGTCGTATAAAAACATAGCGGCACGTCTTCTCCCGCCGCCCCCGCCGGTCGGTACCGCCGCAAACGCGACGCCCTGCAATTTTTAAATCTGTAGTGTTTTAATGATTTAAAATATTAATGATTCTAAAGATTTTTTAAATCATATGATGTAAAGGGCGATATAGATCTATATTAAATCAACAATGTATTTAAGGTATTAAATTAGATAAGGATTAATGCTTTATTGGTTAAAAATCGCTTCGAAAATTAGCCTATATTTGTCGTAAAAGTAAATGACAAAAAAACGTTATTGTGGGATATCCAGAGATAGGCATATACCATCGCGGAGTTTTCTGTAGACCTTTTCAATGTGTACATTATTTTGATAAATCTCGTAGGGTTCAGCCTGCGTTTCACTGCAAACGCGGAAAATATTTAATTATTTACGACATCACATTAAGAACCTCAAAAATAATAGTATTTCTCCACTATTTAATGGGTGTTATTATAAACCTTTCTCTTTAATCACTCTATCTATTTAAAAAAACTGCATCAAAATCAGTTGTGTAGTTTTAATTAAGATTTAGTCATACGTAGGGATATAGGGAAAGAGAAAGCGACTTTGTTTTATACTATGTAGTGAAGTAAGATAAGATAAAGCCACATCTTGTTTAAAAACTTTGTTATTCAAGCCCCTGTCCACATCACATTTTCATACAAATATTTAAAACTTTTCCACCTTTATTAAAATAAGAAAAATATTTCTTTCCAGAATGGAGTCTTCAGTGGAATACGCGATGTTGTGTGCATCAGGCCGCCGCCGTCAATCGCTCCAAAAACTACAGGCGAATAAAGACAAGAAGTTTTGTTCTTGCTAAACTTTTATATTTTGGGATTTTACACTGTCTTTTACATTCTGTCTTACCATTAAAACTAAAAGTATTTGCTATACAATTTATAAAATATTTTGTAAACGTCATAAAGTTTTTTATATTATCATAACTTGGAACCAACATTATTTATTCCAAAAGGGTCTATGGTTAATGAGACTGATTTTAGTTTTCAATTTCAAATAACTAAGTATTTATTTTCACATTCCATTATTTCCATACTAATAAAAGTACCTACTTTTAATTTTAAATTGCAAAGGTTATTAACTTTTTTTTATTGATTTCTTTTCACTATTAGAATATTTTTGATCTGAACTTCATAGATAATCGCTTTAATATTATATTATGTTTTGGTTTTTACCGAATACTAGTGTTTGATTTATCTTTCGGCATTAGGTCGAAACAGCCATTCAGCAGTTGTTTTTCTATTTCAAAATTGGAATAATATATTTATTCCAAAAGGGTCTATGGTTAATGAGACTGATTTTAGTTTTCTAGTTCATGTAACTAAGTATTTATTTTTACATTCCATTATTTCCATACTAATAAAAGTACCTACTTTTAATTTTAAATTGCAAAGATTATGAACTTTTTTTTTATTGATTTCTTTTCCCTATTAGAACATTTTTGATCTTAACTTCATTCATATTTAATCGCTTTATGGCATATATGTTCTGAAAATGGTTTCTACCGAATACTAGTATGATTTATCTTTCGGAATTAGGCTTACATTAGGCCGAATCAGCTATTTAGCAATTGTTTTTCTATTTCAAAATTGGAATAATATCTGCATGCTCAAAACTGTAATACACATGTGTCCTATATTGCACGTTTGTATTGGAATTATTACTATTACCGAATATTTTTGTTAGATCTCATATTATACTTTGTTCCTTATGATAAGTGCAGGGTACACAATCCTAATCACATGAAATTTGAGGAGTTAAAGTTAAAATTAAGTTATAGTTAACTAGTACATAACGATGACATGGTTTTGATTTTTTTTTAATTTTATCATTGCCTTATTTTTGAGATGTAACCGTGTTTGAGCTAAACTTGCATAAAACCGATTTACAGGCCGGTTTTATGGAATTTCGAGTAACAAACTTATGTCTGGTGAAGCCGTACGGAGGACAGGTCGGAGCAGTTGTGTTGCAATGTGTGCCGGATACGATACGCCAAATGTTGTTGTGTCGGGAGTTTGGTCGTGGAGGTTCTCCAGATCAATCTCCCTCTGGCGCAGCATCGTTGGTTGTGTTGTTGGTTTTAACATTGCATCACCTCGCTCAACTGCTGTCTTCCTTCTTATTCACTCAGGTTTTTGAGAGAATAAGCTAGCTCGCTTTACCATCAATGATTGCATCACCGCTTACCATCAGGCGGGACTGCGGTCAAGCACTAGTATAATTATAATTATAAAAAAAAAAATTATGTACGGCTAAACCTATGGACAAACATTTTTAAGATTTTTGGCCGAAACAGATTCTCAGTTGAGGTAAATTTAGTGTAACCGAATTTCGGTTATCGCAAACCTAAGTATAACGAATGTTATAACCAAAATCTAACCAAGTGTCGTTTCAGCGAATCCAGTGTACCTATTGAATTTTCAATTGGATATATTAGTATGCGTCATTATGTACTGGAAGCCTATTGTTTGTTGTTAGCTTGTTTTTGTTGTTGAATGCTTTGCACAAGTGTGATATTTTATTAGCACTAAATATTTATACAAAGTATACCTACTGAGTTTTGACCTGCTGTAGTTTTTGGGAAAATCTTATGATATTTGATATTCATGAATTAACCCTAGTCTTTTAAAGTAAACATATGAATGAATTGTTATACACTTTTACATTTGAATAATATTTAGATTGTAAGTAAACATTATTGTTAAGGCGTGTTTAGACCAGACGAGCATTATCGACCAGACGAGTCTCGATCCCAACCGTATGTCTACAACTCGCGCGAGTTATCTGAGCACCTTGCTTTGTGACGTCATTCGAACGGTACCGTTTGTAAAAAATGAGAATTATGTTAAAAAAATATAAATTACAATTATTTTTTATGTTAATAAAAGGTCGTTTTGATGATAAAGCTGAAGCTTTATCATCAAAACAAAGACGTACGAATACGAAGACGACGACGTATTAATTATAATCTAGTATTATGAATAATACTAGATCATTTTACTCATGACGTTTTGCAATTAAATTGATACATATGGACTGAAATATAATGTTGGTGCAACCAACAGGCTTTACTAACGCATTGAAAATGTAAAAAACAAAAACCAACTTAATACAAAAATAAACTTAACAAAGCAAAAACTCCACAGAAACAGTAATAACAACAGGGGATTTAAACTGTATTTAGACATTTGTAACAAAGATGCTATCGCTACTCATCGCTTACGGCGAATGCGGGGCGCCGCGCGGGGAAGCGGGAGAGAGGTTGCATTCCAGCGAGGCGCACAGTTAACTCGCGCGAGTTATACAGTTAGTTTTTGTTTTTTATTATACCCGTTCTTCCGTCCGTCTGAACACAACTTAAGTTTTCTATCTGACGTTTATTTGATCACGAATTTGTTTGTCTATTTTTAAGCAAAGATATTGAAATATTGATCCCACCGAGGCTTTGTTCCTTTAGATATATCTATCGTGTAGAAGCATTAACACCATCTCAAACAAGAAAGAGTGCATTTTATAAACAAGAACAGCCTCCAAATGCTCTACGGTCAAACCTTTTTTTAAATATACATAGTTATTAAATATACATTTAATTAAAAGTCTTGCCATAATCATTAAGTTAATAATAATCAATTCTAGTCATATTTAATCAATTTCGTAAGAGCGCAAAGTTAAATAAGCAAATTAAATCGAACGTTAACTTTGTAATTATTGTGATCGGCTTAAATATTTATTAAATAATAATATTTTATTAATGTATTAATAAAAATATTAAAATTTACCCTTGACCAAATTGCGATTTATATACATACCTATTATAAAGTGTCAATTTTGTGTACAATTATTGTCTAATTGATGTTTTCTGTGTCATTAAATTTAATAATGATTAAATTTTGTTTCCTTTTTTTACCTGAGAAAAAAAATGTTTAGAACTGCAAACATGTTAAAAAAAAAAGACATCCGAATTAGAATCAGACCCATGCACTAAGGATTCCATACTGTGAGAAATTATGGCCCTGGCACACAGGCAAGTGAAGAAACACGGGTGGCGACTTTTACTGACTAAATAGTCAGTAAAAGTCTGATAAGTCCTTCGGCTCCGCCCTGAGGTCTTTTGGTGATTTCCCATCCAGAAAAAAAAAGATTCCATACTATTTTATACATACACAAAAAAACTGATTTTAGTATTTTTTGTTATAGCAGCAACTGTAGTTGCCACGGTTCATGAGATAGGGCCTGGTGACAGATAGACCAGTGATGTAATCGTTGATGGTAAGCGGTTTCCTTTTGGCTTTTTGGGTACGAAACCCTAAAAAGCACATTTATAGCTTAACCAAACAGTTGTATTGTATCGTTACCCCAGCGGGAAATATACTCAACTAGCTTTCCGCCCGCGGCTTCGCCCGCGTGGAGTTCGGTTATATCGCGCTTTTTAGATTTCCCTCGGGAACATTTTTCAGGGATAAAAGGTAGCCTATATTCTTTCTCAGGGTCTGAAGATTGTCTGTGCCAAATTTCATCAAAATCGGTTGAGAGGTTTAAGCGGGAAAGCGTAACAGACAGACAGACAGACAGAGTTACTTTCGCATTTATAATATTAGTATGGATAGAGAGAGCATTAGGTATAGAGGGCAACGTTTTTTTTTTAGTTTGAGGACTTTTTTTGATAATTTATATACTAGTGCTTGACTGCAATCTCGCCTGATGGTAAGCAGTGACACAATGTTGATGAAACTAGCGCGCTTTAGCGCTAGTTTCGTCATCATCACCATTAATTGTTTGTTTTATTTTTTAAATGTTGCCCCTCAGTAGGAATTTCTCC
The DNA here is from genome assembly GCA_017933935.1 of Sesamia nonagrioides. Classification (NCBI taxonomy): domain Eukaryota; kingdom Metazoa; phylum Arthropoda; class Insecta; order Lepidoptera; family Noctuidae; genus Sesamia; species Sesamia nonagrioides. Next base: position 4,641,866 of record JADWQK010002063.1, read on the forward strand.
TGTATCGTGGGTGCGCTTACAAACATATAAACTCACATACACAATCATCCAGACCTGGAACTACTACTTGTAGGTCATACAAATATCTGTTCCGTGCGGGATTCGAACCCACGACACGCAGCACAGCAGTCAATAGAGTAACCACTGCGCTACCCGTGCAGTCCTGTCAACCGAAAGACGTCCACTGCTGGACAGAGGCCTCCCCAAGGATCTCCATAACGAGTGGTCCAACGCCTCCCGCATCCTGTGGTTTCCCGTGATCATGACCAGGTCGCTCTAGTTTATTAAGAATCTATTCACTCTAGCCTTGAGGACACCGAATTTGAGAATTTCATGAATTTTGGAATTGCATGACCTTCATGCAATTCCCGCGCATACTCCAAAACACCGACAGGCTGGCTACTCTTCGCCTGTGCTTCAGGCTTTGGAGGACGTTTTGAACCAAAACTGGGTCGCCAATTAGTCTATTCGCACGCCTCCTTCCCCAAAGCTGCCAGGTGGCATTTTGCAACACCAGCCCAAATGTGGCTGCAGTACTCCATACACAAACGGACCTGAGCATTGTATTACATTAGAAGCTGTCCTGTTTGCAATTAGGCCAAGTTTCCTTGCAGCCAACTTGGCTTTCGAGTCAATGAACCGCCCAAAGTTTAAGTTTGAGGAAATCTCAACTCCCAAAAGCTAACGGCGCGGCGGTCGCCGCGCCGATCGCACTCCAAGGATACATTCCAAACTTTACGGGGCACCGGTGTGGGCGCGGTCGCTAAGGAAGAGACCAGCCCGATGCCTGAGCCTGTCCCAGAGGGCCATGGTGGTTTAGTTGGTCCGTGGATACCGGACGGTCTCCTCTGAGGCGGTGAGCCTCCTTGCCGAATTGCCGCCATGGGATCTGGAGGCCAAAGCCCTCGCCCACAAGTGGGAGTGGCGAGAGGAGGCAAAACGCCGGGGCATAACTCCGCTGCCGCGAAAAATTACGGTACGGCGGACAGAGCTCCGGCAAGATCTCATGGCGACATGGAGAGTGCGATTGTCGCAAACCAGTGCTGGGTCTGGCCTACAGGCAAGTGAAGGAATACGGGTGGGTTTTAGTAAGTAAAAGTCTGACTCGCCCTTTCGCTCCACCCAGAGTGAGAGTGGTCATTTGATGATTTCCCATCACAAATAAAAAAAAAGGATCCATTCCGAAAAGTAGGAGCCAAAGGTGAGGAGGTTTTAGTGTGAATAGAGTGGGAGTGGTCATTTGATGTTTTCCGTCCCAAACAAAAAAAAAAGGATACTTTCTGAAAAGTAGGAGCTAAAGGATAAAGGTGAGGAGGCTTTGGTGGTGAATAAACACGCTTGTGTTTTGACGTCGTTTAATACCACAAGATTGGCTTTGCCCCATTTGGAGTCTGCCTATAGTGCAACATTCGTATGCTCTACCATAGACTCTCTTTGGGGTCGGATTGCTTCCTTACCTTCCTTACCTATGTGTCTTTCAAATACAGCACAAATTTCAGGTATTTCAGTGTCCAAATATGATGGTCGGTCTCGTTTGCTCTAGAAAAGTACGTAATGTTGAGTTCTTACTAAGATTTGAGGACGATGACTGCTTCAGGGACAATCGAGTCTTTAGCGAAATGTGGATGAAGACAGTCTAGTACAGGGAATACTCGGCGTGATGTTATCTCGTTGTACCATATCCACCATTGACATGCACCATCAAAGTTGCAGAGGAGACTTAGCTATTAGTTACCTACGTCTTACCTAGCTACTCTGTGGTAGGTCAACAATAACAAGGTAACAATATAATACTCGGCGTGATGTTGTCTTGTTGTACCATACCTACTTATCCACCATTGACATGCACCAACAAAGTTGCAGAGGAGACTTAGCTATTAGTAACCTACGTCTTACCTAGCTACTCGGTGGTAGGTCAACAATAACAAGGTAACAATATAATACTCGGCGTGATGTTATCTTGTTGTACAATACTTATCCACCATTGACATGCACCATCAAAGTTGCAGAGGAGACTTAGCTATTAGTAACCTACGTCTTACCTAGCTACTCGGTGGTAGGTCAACAATAACAAGGTAACAATATAATTCTCGGCGTGATGTTATCTTGTTGTACAATACATAACCACCATTGACATGCACCATCAAAGTTGCAGAGGAGACTTAGCTATTAGTTACCCACGTCTTACCTAGCTACTCGGTGGTAGGTCAACAATAACAAGGTAACAATATAATAATTGTTACACTCTTAGCAGACATAAAAACTTTCACATTTATAGGTAATACTAGCTTCCCGCTCGCGGCTTCGCCCGCGTGGAGTTCGGTTATATCGCGCTTTTTAGATTTCCCTCGGGAACATCAAATTTTTCCGGGATAAAAGGTAGCCTATGTTCTTTCTCAGGGTCTAAAGATTGTCTGTGCCAAATTTCATCAAAATCGGTTGAGAGGTTTAAGCGGGAAAGCGTAACAGACAGACAGATAGACAGATTACTTTGGCATTTATAATATTAGTATGAATAGTATGAATTAATAGGATGTATATGAATGTGGTTTTCATCATTGTGATCGTAGATGTTTTTTTAATACATATACATATATAATTATAAACTAGTGCTTGATAGCAACCCCGCCTGATGGTAAGCAGTGGTGCAAACGTTGATGGTAAAGCACGCTAGTTTATGAAGAGCCTATTCACTCAAAATAAAAAACCGGCCAAATGCGAGTCGGACTCGCACACCGCGGGTTCCGCCGTACAAACGTAGCGGTTTACAATTTATGACGTACTAGCTTTCCGCCCGCGGCTTCGCCCGCGTGGAGTTCGGTTATATTGCGCTGTTTAAATTCTCCTCGGGAACATCAAATTTTTCCGGGATAAAAGGTAGCCTATGTTCTTTCTCAGGGTCTAAAGTTTGTCTGTGCCAAACTTCATCAAAATCGGTTGAGAGGTTTAGGCGGGAAAGCGTAACAGACAGACAGAGTTACTTTCGCATTTATAATACTAGCATTGATTTAGAATTTTTCACAGTTTAGAGGCAATTAGATTTAAGAAGTGTTTGATATGAATTTCAACTTTAATATCTCTACGCGTTCATGTGAAAAAGGGTAGGTAGTAAGTTTATAATTATTAAAAAAATGTTTTATGTCATGTAAGCAAAAATAATATTTTAATATTTTATGTAACTTCAAATATATCATTTTCACAATTTTTCCTTTATCTGTCTGTACTATAATATAACGTCGCTTCGTGCCGAATTTCAAGATTCTGAGTTCACGGGAAGTACCTTGTAGGTTTTGATTCCCTAGCGTGTGACGGAAATTCGTCTAAGGTGTCGGTATAAACTGCTGTATCTTTTGATCGCTCTAACTTAGAAGTTTGATTTTTTCACTGCTTAAAAGGACAATAGACCTAGGTATTTGGTATAAATTTCAATTTGATACCTTTATTAGTTCGTGAGAAATAAGGTAGTAAGTTTCATTTTATTAAAATATGTTTATTATATTATATAACTAAAAAAATGTAATTTTCGCAATTTTTCCTATATTTGCATTATATGACAATCCTTCATGCCAAATTTCAAGATTCTGAGTTTACGGGAAGTATCCTGTAGATTTTGATTCCTTTGCGAGTGTCGAAAATTTGTTGAAAATATCGACATATCGGCTGTATCTTTTGATTGGCTTGGCTTAGAAGTTTGATATTTTCACAGCTTAAAGGGACAATAGACCTAGGTATTTGGTATAAATTTCACTTTGATAACTTTATTCGTTCGTGAGAAATAAGGTAGTAAGTTCCATTTTATTAAAATATGTTTATTATATTATATAACTAAAAAAATGTGATTTTCGCAATTTTCCCTATATTTGCATTATATGACAAACCTTCATGCCAAATTTCAATATTCTGAGTTTACGGGAAGTATCCTGTAGGTTTTGATTCCTTTGCGAGTGTCGAAAATTTGTTGAAAATATCGACATATCGGCTGTATCTTTTGATTGGCTTGGCTTAGAAGTTTGATATTTTCACAGCTTTAGGGGACAATAGACCTAGGTATTTGGTATAAATTTCAATTTGATAACTTTATTCGTTCGTGAGAAATAAGGTATTAAGTTCCATTTTATTAAAATATGTTTATTATATTATATAACTAAAAAAATGTGATTTTCGCAATTTTTCCTATATTTGCATTATATGACAATCCTTCATGCCAAATTTCAAGATTCTGAGTTTACGGGAAGTATCATGTAGGTTTTGATTCCTTTGCGAGTGTCGAAAATTTGTTGAAAATATCGACATAATCGGCTGTATCTTTTGATTGGCTTTGCTTAGAAGTTTGATATTTTCACAGCTCAAAGGGACAATAGACCCGAGTACTTCATGTGAATTTCAGCTTGATACGTCCACGCGTTCTTGAGATAAAGGGTCTTGACAGACAGACAGACAGACGGACAACAAAGTGATCCTATAAGGGTTCCGTTTTTTCCTTTTGAGGTACGTAACCCTAAAAATTGAGTGGATAGGAAGGAAGACGGCAGTTGGGTAAGGTGATGTAATGTTAAACCCAACAACACGACCAACAATGCTGCGCCAGAGGGAGATTGATCTGGAGACCCTCCACGACCAAACGCCAACATTTGGCGCATCGTACCTAGCACACATCGCAACACAACTGCTCAGACCGACCCGTCTTCCGTACGGCTTCACCAGACATCATTCCGAAACATGACGAATCGCTTGGCGGCAAGATTTTGTCTAGTGTGTGGTAACTTCTGCCGGCAGCCGATGTTATGGCTTACCACCGAGTAGCTAGGTAAGACGTAGGTAACACAACATTTTATTCGAAGCTAATAACTATTGCACTATGATACAAAGAGTGGGTAAATATTGTCAACTTACCTTGAAACAGTAATAACAAAAGCCGGAATGAGATTCACTCTTAAACGGGTATGTGTACACTTTTCAAACTTCGGAACAGCAACTGACGCAATACATCAATATGGTGGTATTTTGTGAGATCTACGTTGTTGCTAGTTCAAAAAAATATAACTAAATTCATATTTCTTAACACATTAAACGCCATGGGGGACAACATGTGGGCCTCACTTAAGTAGTCGATAGAGCCAGGCCAAAAATAACAAGTTTATATAATTTCATGTATAAGTTTTTATTGTACGAGGGGTTATAAAATGTGGTAAATAACCTAAAAAACATCGAATAAATGTAATTTATGGCTTAATTTTTCTAAAACAGTAGTGTCACTCATTAGTTGTCCCCCATGGCGTACGGGGTAAATAATTCGCATGTCCGTTAGCGGGGGCCGTGGGGGTCAAGGTGTCGGCCATCCCCGCTCCTGCCCCGAGCACTTATTATGTGTTAGTGTACACTGGAAGCACGTTGTTTTTATTATTTATCTCGCAAGTAATTAGTTTATTTTCATGTTTATGTAAAAATAATATTGTTTACACATAATGGATTTCTTCGATGAATTCGCTATAACTCAGGACGATTTATTACAAATAGAAAACTTAGAATTTAATTTGTTAAATAATAGTTTCCTTAAAAGCTTCGATGGAGACGAGATAATCCACCCGGTTCCACGCAAACGTCGTCGTATAATGGTAATCGAAAGTGAGTTAGATGAGCGTCCATATCCAGACATCTCGGGATAAACAACACAGTTTATACATACACCGCCTAGAGGTAACCAACGTCAAATAATACCTTTCACAGAAAATCCTGGCTTGCCTACCTACCTTCGCTTAGCAATGACTTACAAAAAACCTGCAGATTTTTACTGCTTTTTGGTTCCTGATAAAGTTTTTCAGAAGATAGTTGACGATACGAATCAGTTCGCTATTAACAGAATTGCCACGCGCCAGGCTTCCAAGGCAGCATGAATTTGTAATTGGTCACCTAAGTACTAATTTGCCAGAGATAAAAAGCTTTTTTGCATTAATAATATTTATGGGATAGGTAAAACTTCCTAAATTTTCTATTTACACATGCGATTTCACTTAGCAAACTACCCCCGATGAATGAGTAAAATTACTTATTAATATTTTACTGTATTCTACTAATTTATAGTAAAACCTTAATATTTTGGCTAGTATTGTTTGAAAACCACAATAACTATCACATTATTTAAATAAAATTATGAAATAATGATACACTCACATTGATATTCTTGTCCCAATACATGTTGTAACATTATATGACATATTTTTCTAAGTCATATTTTTTTCTAAAAACCAAGTGCAAGTAATTTGTCTACAGGGCCGTGGGGGTCACGTCTAATACATATTTGCTTCACATTTATGCCCGACGGCTCAAACGACACGCTTAAAGTCGCCCCTAGCTCGCGGACACATGGTGTCCCCCGCGGCCCTAACGGAACAATCGCATGTCGACTACATGGTGTCCCCCATGGCCCAAACAGAAAAACTCAAAAATCAAGGCGGCGTTTAACGTGTTAATATTTTACATGTCTAAATTGGGTAACAAAAACTGAAGTCCATTTTTGGAACTGTCTCTGGGACATGTTTAAAATTAATTAATAACCGTAAAATTTTAACCAAATTACCATGAAAGTAATATTACGTGAACCCTTTTACCTTGTAATACGATTTATAATCAAAATCTCAGAATAGTTTCTTTGAATTATATCAAAATAATTAAATTTGAAATTGCAATTGGTAGACTGGGACATACGAATTTTCATACATTGCAATTTTCAACAGTTTATATTTAGTTGATTTATTATTTTAGTATGATATATATATTATTTGCTAAAATTTTTTCAGTAAACATGAATTACAGTAGTGCTTCTAAGTAAAACAGTATCAGCAATTTATAGATTACACCAAAGTTATTCATCTACAAAATCACGGGACATTCCACAAATGTGTAATGGCAAAAAAAAAGAGAAATGCTCAACTAATAGCTAAGTCTCCTCTGCAACTTTGATGGTGCATGTCAATGGTGGATATGGTACAACGAGATAACATCACGCCGAGTATTCCCTGTACTAGACTGTCTTCATCCACATTTCGCTAAAGACTCGATTGTCCCTGAAGCAGTCATCGTCCTCAAATCTTAGTAAGAACTCAACATTACCTACTTTTCTAGAGCAAACGAGACCGACCATCATATTTGGACACTTGAAATTTGTGCTGTATTTGAAAGACACATGATAGTAAGGAAGCAATTCGACCCCAAAGAGAGTCTATGGTAGAGCATACGAATGTTGCACTATAGGCAGACTCCAAATGGGGCAAAGCCAATCTTGTGGTATTAAACGACGTCAAAACACAAGCGTGTTTATTCACCACCAAAGCCTCCTCACCTTTATCCTTTAGCTCCTACTTTTCGGAAAGAATCCTTTTTTTTTGTTTGGTATGGGAAATCATCAAATGACCACTCCCACTCCGGGCGGAGCGAAAGGGGGTGTCAGACTTTTACTTACTAAAACCCACCCGTATTCCTTCACTTGCCTGTAGGCCAGAACGAGCACTGCTTTGCGACAATCGCACTTTCCATGTCGCCATGAGATCTTGCCGGAGCTCCGTCCGCCGTACCGTAATTTTTCGCGGCAGTGGAGTTATGCCCGTTTTGCCTCCTCTCGCCACTCCCACATGTGGGCGAGGGCTTTGGCCTCCAGATCCCATGGCGGCAATCCGGCAAGGAGGCTCACCGCCTCAGCGGAGACCGTGCGGTAACCCGGACCAGCCGAACCGCCATGGCCCTCTGGGACGCGGTCAGGCATCGGGCTGGTCGCCTCCTTAACGACCGCGCCCACACTGGTGCCCCGTAAAGTTTGGAATGTATCCTTGGAGTGCACCGACCACCGCGCCGTTAGCTTTTGGGAGTTGAGATTTCCTCAAATTTAAACTTTGGGCCGTTCATTGACTCGGAAGCCGAGGTGGCTGCCAGGAAACTAGGCGTAATTGCAAACAGGACAACTTCTAATGTAATACAATGCTCAGGTCCGTTTGTGTATGGAGTACTGCAGCCACATTTGGGCTGGTGCCGCAAAATGCCACCTGGCAACTTTGGGGAAGGATGCGTGCGAAGAGACTAATTAGCGACCCAGTTTTGGTTCAAAACGGCCTCCAAAGCCTGAAGCACAGGCGAAGAGTAGCCAGCCTGTCGGTGTTTTGGAGTGTGCGCGGGAATTGCATGACCTTATTCGGTGTCCGCAAGGCTAGGCTAGGCTCAAGATCGCGGGAAACCGCTTGATGCGGGAGGCGTTGGACCACTCGTCATTGAGATCCTTGGGGGAGACCTCTGTCCAGCAGTGGACGTCTTTCGGCTGACATGACTGCACGGGTAGCGCAGTGGTTACTCTATTGACTGCTGCGCTGCGTGTCGCGGGTATGAATCCCGCATGGAACAGATATTTGTATGATCTACAAGTAGATGTTCCAGGTCTGGATGATTGTGTATGTGATTTATATATGTTTGTAAGCGCACCCACGATAGAGGAGAAAATCCTAGTGAGGGGCAATGTTTAAAAAAAAAAAAAAACAATCAATTAGTGATGATGATGACGAAACTAGCGCGCTTTACCATCGACATTGTGTCACTGCTTACCATCAGGCGGGATTGCGTGATTATTATATTTTTACACTCTTCATACATTATAGGTAGATGTATTTTTGTTACTCTTTCACGCTAAAACTACTAAATAAATTTTGATGAATTTTGGCACACAGATGGTTAATAACCAGACTTAACATAATAGGATATCTTTTATTCGGTTATTGCCATGGGATCGAAATTTATACGAGTTTTTTCACATGTTTTTATATATGTACCTATGTATATATTATGTTTATGGTCATTCGACTATCAGTCTTCACGCTTAACTCATCTTACCTAGCTTTTTCCCAACTATATTGGAGTCAGATTCATCAGAATACCATATTTTAAATAGAGCGTTTGCCTATCTCATCTCAACCCTGTTACTGGATAATACAAGTCAGTTTTAACTACCGCTAAAAAAGGACCTTTCTAGTTCTTAATGAAAACTTAGTGGAATCTAACCAAATCAAAGTTTATTTCGAAATTGTATTTAACTAAGAGCCGTATACCGAGGGGTCGTGGGTGAGTTCACCAAACTACGATCATCTGGCCCCCCTGCACGCACGTGATACGTCGGCCTGCAGTATTCATACACCAGCCACGCAAAATTAAACCAAATCACGTGGAGACACGGCCTAAAATTGTATGCATCACAATGATAAGCTGCAATACCCAGTGACAATACCTCTTCACATGGACTCTGTTGCAAGGACATAGTGTCGAAATTGCTCTTTTTAAAGGACGCGACCCCATCACGCAGACGCGGAAGCTTCGTACTACGTCACACTAGCGCTAATCTCGCTCTTACTTAGCGTAGTTTTCGTTGTTTCTACAATACTAAACCATCATGTGATCTTTTGTTTTACTTATAAATTAAACCTTTCTTCATTTTTGTTTCTGTATGTTTTCTGTGTTGAAGTTTTCATGTTCAGAGTCGTGATTCCTCCTGAAGCGAGAGTGTAGTGTGTTATAGTGCCGCTTCGTCCGTAGCTAGCTTCATTCCGTTTGCCAGTTTGTTTATGAGTTGGAAGACAACAGATTGGTGCAGCCGGCTTCTCCGAGCGCCGTAATACGAAGCAGCGTGTGTTTTCAGTAAGACGCGAGTTATCAATGAATCCGCCTGAAACGGCGATCGAAACATGAGCATAGTGAACATCCGCGTGCTTGTACCGGAGTGAATAACATAATATCCGCGTGGTTTCAGTGAGGTGTTGACATTTTGTATTACATATCGAACTGTAAACGAATCGAAAACGATCTTGTTTTGATAATAATTCGAGAATTAATCGTAATCAAGTAGTAGAACCTAATTTAAGCGGTGATTATTAGGAATATTTAAAGGGTAAGTTCATTAATTTGTTTTATAATAATTTAGTAAGTTAAAATATATTTTTTTTTTGTAAAGTTATTACATTGTTACTTATATAGACAATAATACAGTAGGTAGCATATAAAAAACCTACCTATCTATTAAATTTCTGTAATTTAAATCTAGGATAAAAAAAACAATAATGTGAACAAACAAACATCCAGCACCTAAGTATATCAGATTCTTATTAGAAACAAATAATTCACAAACGAAAATAAATATATGTACATCATATATTTATAGATATTATTATGATTTAGGTTATTGTAATTCAAGAACATGTTTCTTATTTACGTTTTTATTTTTAATATTACCTACGACTGTGCCTTGGGCAACATTTTATGAGAATTCGATGAGAAAAAACGTAACTTCCCTGTATTTTCGCCTTGAGGAAATTGTATTTACCTAAGTATTTATTGGCTTTGTTTATTGTGAAAATGAGGCCGTGGCCGAGGTTGCCTAGATAAAGTTGCCTAGCTACATTTTGGTGCCTGAATAAGTGCTACATGCAGGGGTGCAAGGCCTACGGCGTTGCTACGACAACATGACTAGTTCAAACCACCCTTTCATTTTTAATGTCTATTCCACAAAGGAGCCTGGAGTGGTATTATACAAAGCTGCAATCGATTTTCAATGAAAGTATTCTTCTGGAACTTTAACTTGGTTTGATAAACTGTTGTAAATCATCGTCTTTGACAGTCGTTACCTGGTCAGAAGCTCAAAAATTTGACACCAGTCTAAGGGGCTTTATTACCCAGTAACTTGGTTATGAAGATCAGATAGGTCAGTAGTCGCTCCATGTAGAGACGTACAGCACATCAAGCTACTACAATCTGTCCAATTTCCTTATTAGAGTTTCAGCTTTATCTCCAAAGCATTAAGGCTCAAGGTTCATTAGGAATATCTGACAGTTTGGGGTAGCTTGACCTGCTATCGTCTATACAATAAAAGGCTGATGAGGGATGCATCGGCCAGCCACCTAATTACGTAGGTAACACACTATTACCTGTGCTATTACTATCAACTGGAATCATTTTGAAGCATATTGTTAATCCATTGCCAGGCCATGATGGTAAAACGATCTTTTCCTGATTGGCCTGGGTCTTGGATATTTATCTATACTTATATGTAGGTATCTATTATAAATATACCTTTCCCTCATTCATAAACGCTGCTTAAAGTTAACAGTGATCAGCGATTCTATAACCATACATTTTTGACCTTTTAACGTCACTGACTTAACTTAAATAATCCTTCATGAATAAACACCACAGTGTTTAAGGGGTTTATTCATAAACGATGATAAAAGTTAAGTGACGTTAAAAAGTAAAAAATGTATGGTTAAAGAATCGCTAATCACTAGTTAACTTTAAGCACCGTTTATGAATAAGGGGTATGGTATCGTTGAGTTAGTATCCCATAACACAAGTCTCAAACTTACTTTGGGGCTAGCTCAATCTGTGTGATTTGTCCGTACCTATATATTTATTTATTGCTCCGTATTTTCGTAGTGTGCCCGTTCAATAACGTAAAAAACGTAATGAATATTTTTGAACTGTCAAAATGAACCCTATTGCTACTGAGGGCCGTGGGTTGTTCAAAAGAGATACAGTAACCCCTGGCGCATAGGCAAATGAAGGAACACGGGTGGGTTTTAGTCAGTAAAAGTCTGACGTGCCCTTCCTCTTCGCCCAGATCGAGAAAGGTCATTTGATAATATTTCATCGAAAAAAAAACTTCTTCTTCTTCAGCCTATAGAGGTCCACTGCTGGACAAAGGCTTCCCCAAGGCTTTCCACAATGACCGGTCTTGTGCTGCCCGCATCCATCAGCTTCCCGCGACCTTCACCAGGTCATCGGTTCACCTTATTGAGGGCCTCCCTACGCTGCGTCTTCCGGTACGTGGCTGCCACTCCAGAACCTTACTGCCCCATCGGCTATTGGTTCTACGAGCAATGTGCCCTGCCCACTGCCACTTAAGTTTAGCGACTCAAAGAGCTATGTCGGTGACGTTGGTTCTTCTGCGGATCTCTTCATTCCTGATTCGATCGCCCTTTGTGTGATGCCTTCCCATTGCGAGCGACCACGTTTCAGTTCCACCAAGTCATCACTGGCAACACACACTGGTCAAAGACTTTAGTCTTGAGACACTGTGGTATCTTGGACGACGAGAAGATGTAGCGTAGCTTAAAAAATATTAATAATGCATTTTACAAACCTACCAAACTAACGGTATATCTACTAGGTACCTATAGGTATTTCGAAATCGATAGCAGCTGTAGGTATGTGAAAACAGATCCCAATGTGGTTACAATTTGTCCTACTAAACGAATCCGCAGTCCGAACCTAGATTACTTTCACACTACCGTAAACTAATATTAAAAATTCAGAGTTTAATCTGGGGAAAGAGAAGGCAAGTTGAATTTAACTTTTTGTAATGGAATTACATTAACTACATAAGAAAAGTTAAATATAACAGGAATTGTTGTGTCCTTATTATTTTAACGTGTCATTATTATTATTATTTTAAAATCAAAATCAATTTTATTTGTTTAACAACGCGTGAAGTAGGTACATAGGTGACTATATTCTTAATGTACCACATAGGTGTTTTTTTACATCCAACAGAAAAAGGAAAGAATTAAAAAAAGAACGGTTGGTGAGTTGGTTGTATAATTGGTTGGTTGATTTGTTAATTGGTTGGTTGGTTGTATTTTTGGGTGAGGTCCTTAGGTACCTACCAAACCACCACATGGTTTGCCTAATACCTATAAGACCTAATGTTTCAGGAACAAATGGATTAATGTACATAGGTGTTTCTTTACGTCCAACAGAAAAACGAAAGCAATAAAAAAATGGTTGGTGAGTTGGTTGTATAATTGGTTGGTTGGTTGTATTTTTGGGTGAAGTCCTTAGGTACCTACCAAACCACCACATGGTTTGCTTAATACCTATAGGAACTAGATAGATTTTTCTCTTTTCGAATGAAAGAAAGTAGGTACAAGAGCAGTTGGATTACATTTTTCATCTCCATTTATTATGTTGACAAGTATTTACTTGGCTGGTTAATACTTCCTTAAGCCACATCATATTCTTAATTATGATACTTATAATTATCATCATCATATAGGGTGGGAGTTTTAAAGTAGATCCTCATGTTCTATTACAGACAATTAGTTTTAATTAATCTTAATAACTCGTTAAATTACACGCAGCGTTGTTGCCAAAACAAGCTAGGAACAAACGTGGAGTACAATGAAAATGTTTAGAACATTTCTACTGAGGATAAGATACACAGACCGTTTTGACTTTCCTTTGGTAAATAGGTATATTTTTTTTTAATATTATAAGCTAGTGCTTGACTGCAATCCCGCCTGATGGTAAGCAGCGATGCAATCGTTGATGGTAAAGCGCACTAGTTTATTAAGCCTATTCACTTAAAAAACTTAGGAATAGGAAGGATGACGGCAGTTGAGCGTCGTGATGCAATGTTAAACCCAAGACCAACACGACAAATGATGCTGCGCCAGAGGGAGATTCATCTGGAGACTCTCCACGACCAAACTCCCGACACAACAACCTTTGGTGCATCGTACCCGGCACACATCGCAACACAACTGCTCAGACGCGTCCTCCGTACGGCTTCACCAGATATCATGCCGGAACACGACGAATCGCTTGGCGGCAAGACTTTGTCTGGTGGGTGGTTACTTTTGCCGGCAGCCGATGTTATGGCCTACCACCGAGAAACCTACCTACCTATGTACCTAAAAAGACTTATATTTTGATAATCATCATCATCTCAGCGTTAATCCCAGTCTCATCCGAAGCTTTTTAGCTTTGGAGTCTGGGATCCGCTTTACCAGTTTAACTGCTGGTTTTGGCTAAACTTCGATGTTTTCAGTGAAGCGACTGCCGTCTGACCTCCGCAACCCGAAGGCGATATCGAAGCATTGCAGTTAGAACAATTGTTGGACTTTTGAGGGCTCCAACAACCCGTAATGACTGCCAGTAGATGTTCGTGTGGCAACCAGGACCAACGGCTTAACTTGGTCCCGGGCTTATATTTTGATGAACAATACAAACCATTAAACTATGGGCATTTATCGTCTATTTTTTATTTATATGCATACTTTATGTAACTTATGTTTTAATAAACAATTTAAATACACAACAATAAAAAAGTTTCTAACAAAAACGTAAATAAATCTAAGGTAGATTTATTTAATGTGTAATAGAAACTAAAAAAGAAAATATTATTGAGGTACTTAATAACGTCGAAAAATATTTTAAGGTGGCAAAAATTATCTTGGAGAAGTCTCTACTATTATTTCTACTCTACTTCTACTTCCCTGAAGAGTGCACAATTACAGCGGCTACCTATAATTTTTAGAAACAAATGCATTATGATTTCCATAATGCACATGTTTCTAAAATTTTTTTTTATAATTATTTTATTTATATAATTATAAACTAGTGCTTAACTGCAATCTCGCCTGATGGTAAGCAGTGATGCAATGGTTGATGGTAAAGCGCACTAGTTTATTAAGCCTATTCACTCAAAAAACTTAGGAATAGGAAGGATGACGGCAGTTGAGTGAGGTGATGCAATGTTTTTTTTTTTTTTATAATTCGCCTGTGTGTCCTCTGACATTGTCAGAGCCCTTGTTTTTCTCTCTTTATATTATAGTATAATGCTTATAACTATGTGGCAATACAACAATATGGTCCTTATATTATTTATCGAAATCTAAATCTACTTCTAATTCTCTATCTAACAATTCTTTAACCTATTTTTATTTTAATACTATATTAATAACTATGGTACTTAGCTATATATTTACTATATATTTAGTATCATAATTTTCTTACGCTTACTTATTTCTATCAATTACAATTTTTGCTATCCTAGAACAATAGTTCAAAAATGTTTCCCTTTTCTTTCCCTTTATAAGACAAGGCAGGTTTTGGGAGCTTAATGATGTGCCGAGTGTGTGTTCTATCTCGTACCGCATTTTGGCGGTGATAGGGCACTCCAGCAGTATGTGCAAGGTGATGCAATGTTAAACCCAAGACCAACACGACTAACGGACAATAACGGTGCTGCGCTAGAGGGAGATTGATCTGGAGACTCCATGACCAAACTCCCGACACAACAACATTTGGCGCATCGTGCCCGGCACACATTCCAACACAACTGCTCAGAGCCGTCCTCCGTACGGCTTCACCAGACATCATGCCGGAACACGATGATGAAAGATGGCGAAATTATCTTTGAGAAGCCAATTATTTAAATTTTCTTTGTAAAAAACAAAAATGGTTCCTTTCTTATGAAGAAAGAAGGAGAATTTTATTATAAAATTTGTTTAAGTACCTTATCTATCTATTTTCCTGAATAGTGCACAATTACAGAGGCTACATTTTTTTCTAAAAATTGTAGCCTCTAATACTTCGCCCGTCGTCTATTCTGGCCGCTGATAGCCATATCTAGGGCAAAGGGTTTCAAATTCATCATGAAACAATTAACAGGATAGCTTATATAGCTTAAATTGACTAACCTAAGAAATTCCTAACCAAATTTTCCCTGACCGGATTAAACAGGCATAGCTTAGGATGCCGCTCAGTTAGCTGTCGGAATCTAGGCCAATGAGGCGGTAGATGATTGAAATATAAACTGTTTAGATTCTTTGTGAAAACCGAATAATTTATAACATTCACGTGAACCTGATTCACGACTATATTTTCGGTTTTTGAACAAGTATGTGAAGTGGGGGGAAAGATTTTGGTGGTGCTCGGAGCTGTCTGACGTCAAAGTTTGATGGACTGGCACTGAAATACCTTGCTTGAACATCATTGTGTTTTTATTATTACTTGGAAACAATATTTTTAGCATCGATGGTCTTGTGAACACAAATTTTGTCCATGCTTTTTTAGTTGTGAAAAGCAGTCAATCCTTATAAAAATACTTGTACAATAGCTGGACACGGTCAGACTAGAAGCAGAATTCAACATAGATGAGAAAATGCTTTTGCTTATATCTTACCACATATCACATCTTATTGCGTCAAACGACGCGATTACTTCAAGTTTTACCCGGGATTTTGGATTAAACTATTGAACTGATTTTGATAAAATTTGAAAAACTTCCGCACAACACTATAGCACGCATCATTAATAGATTAAATAGATAATTAATAGATTAAATATATCATTAATAGATTAAATAGATCATTAATAGATTAAAGATGGGTGCTATGTGTGTGGAAGAAATTAGAATTTCTTTTCCAGGATTCATTTACAGGATTCCAACTTTAAGGGGGTTTATTTACTCTGTTTTCCTAGAGAAGTTCACAGAGGTCTAAGTTTCAAGACATAGGACATGAAAACGAAATTCTACATAACCCTATAAACAATACATCCACCATTTATCTATTGTCCGTTCCTAGAGTAATTCACAGGGTTCCAAGTTTAAGGATTTAGGGTGAAAAATACCCCTACTTAACCATATTATCAGTGCATTCATCATCAACATCGGCTGCCGACAGAAGTTACCACCCACCAGACCAAGTCTTGCCGCCAAGCCATTCGTCGTGTTCCGGCATGATGTCTAGTGCAGCCGTACGGAGGACGGGTCTTAGCAGTTGTGTTGCGATGTGTGCCGGCTACAGGCCGTGGAGGTCACCAGATCAATCTCTCTCCGGCGCAACCTCGTTAGTTGTGTTGTTGGGTTTAACATTGCATCACCTCGCTCAACTGTCATCTTCCTTCCTATTCACTGTGGTTTTTTTGAGTGAATAGGCTTAATAAACTAGCGCGCTTTACCATCAACGATTGCATCACTGCTTACCATCAGGCGGGATTGCGGTCGAACAGTAGTTTATAATTATTTAAAAAACTCTCTTCCTATTGCTATTCAAATGGCTTTAAGTTCTCATGAACTTAAAGTCATTCAACAAAAGAAGAATTCGAAGATTCGAAGGGGTCGTATTTTGTTTTCACATGCTAGGTATGAACCTAGGATGTGAAAACAAAATACGACATAACACTATGACATCACAATTGTACCCGTTAAACTATTTAGTCCTATTTTCATCCTAAATCTTCAAAATAACCATGGTGACGTTGGCAATAAACGTGGGCCAGATAGTTTGGTAGTCTATAAGACGTAAACAAACGTATTTCCATAGAACTGTCATAGTTATTCCCGTGCAGTAAACTGTGGACGTATAAACAAACGGTTTGCGTCTGCGGTAACTTCAATCCTTGACGTAGGTAATTTTAATGAATCTTTCGTAAAACATGTGTAGACGTGCCAAGTAGAGCGTGCATTAGTAATATTAGTATTAACTTGTTCTTTGAAAATTGAGTTTTCTGTTGTATGTTTATCTTCAAAGACAAATGACAAAAAATCATCCTCGCATTTCATTACAAGGTATATTGACGGGATGACGGAATTTAAAACTCCGTCATCCACCACCACCACCACCACCACCACCACCACCATGAATTTTCTTTACGAGACTCGATCGTCGATATCGAGCGCGTTTGTGTGTTTGTTTCCCAGCCAGCGTTACTTTGTGTTTACAAAGTAACGCTATGTATGTGTGTGTGTGTAGTAAAAAACTCACTGCTCACAAACTGCAAAGGAAAACATGAGAAAACGCGAGAAAATATGAGAAAATAATGAGAAAACGTGAAAAAAAACGGCATGTTCTAGAACCAAAACTTTTTAGACATGTGATATCTACCAACCCGCACTGTGTCTGCGTGGAGAATCACACCCTCTCTTATACAGGAGTCCTGCGTCCCAGTAGTTGGAATATTACGCATCTCATCAAGATGGTTCATCACAATCATCATCATTTCAGCCGAAAGACGTCCACAGCTGGACATGGGCCTCCCCCAAGGATATCCACGACTACCGGTCCAGCGCCTCCCGCATCCAGCGGTTTCCCGCGACTTTCACCAGGTCGTCGGTCCAACTTGTCGGGAGCCTAATCACGCTGGTCGCCACTCGAGAACCCGTCGGCCCCATCGGGCATCGGTCCTACGGGCAATATGTGTTGCAATTCTTCGGGTCACGGTTAATCCTGCTGAAAGATAATATCTAACAATACTTGCTTATTTCCCAGTCGATCCATATCTATTTCTACATTAGCTCTTCAATTTATCGTTGGCATTAATTGGTGTATTGTTATCTTGACTGATTGTAGATTATCCTCTTCAGCTTATATAACCCTTTTCACGGAACTCTATGTAATAATATCTCAAAGCGTTGATCTTTCTGCGTAATAATCTCTGTCATTATAACAAAGCTCCAATAATCTCTAATCCCTACTCCTGTTTCTTTACGGCTTGACTGGAAGGAGTCTTTAATTCTTGGAGTCGCATAAATGATGACAGTGACCTTTTATTAACCTTTAAGCTCATGACCAACTTACCTTTTCTATCCCCTCTTATCTATGCTTATTAGAAATAAAAAAACATTATTACATATTTTTTAGGTATTTTAATTGGCACATTGATGAAGACTCCCTTCTTTCTTTCTTTTATGGCTTCGCACGGTTTGTGCGTTTAGCCAATGTCACTTAATGAATTATTCATGTCGAAAAAGACGGCCGCGTGAACCGTCTTACGAGGGAGGTTTGTGACAAAGTCATGATGTGGCCACTATGCTGCGATATTTCACCGTTCTTTATGAATTATTTACTGAATGCACTTTTTAATACATAAAGCACACACTTTTATTTAGTAAACAACACTATAAATAATTTTAAAAGTCCAATGAAAAATGAGCGTGACACTCAGCTTGACTTTCCCGCCAAAAAAAACTCCGCAGACTCCCTTATCCACAAACTAAACTAAATTTAAGGTCAATCCATCTTTTTATTTATATTTCATTAAGTAAAGAACAGAAATCAAATATTCCTTTTGTGCCGTGTAGTAATTATGATACTCTAATAGACAAAGCAGCACTTGGGTCTCGGTAAGTATCAGCCAGTTGTTTCGAAATTTAAAAATAATATGTTTTTTTAAATTTCGAAACAATACAGTTCTCCTATGTTTTGATTCTAATATGTTTTTACAAAAATAGTTATATTTTATAATAATTTCTTTGAAGCTCATTCGTCGGCATTCATTTTCCATTCGCCATTCAATCTTTGTTACCTCACAGTTCATAACGCTTATTGTACAGTCATCGCTAATTTAAGCGTTCTCTGTTCCGCCATAGTTAATCAAATTGGTAGACGGGGTACTCTGGGTACTATGTAATTTGTGGATATTAATCATAGCGTTCTAGTTTTCATGTTGCGACCTGTATTACTAAAAATACCAGCACCATAACATTGCGTAAGCCACTATTATCTACTACTAGCGGCCACCAGCGACTTCGTTCGCGTGGTTCAGTTATGCTCCGCTCCTATTGGTCGTAGCGTGATGTTATATAGCCTTAAGCCTTTCTGGATTAATGGGCTATCCAATGCAAAAAGAATTTTTCAAATCGGACTCATAGTTCCTGAGATTAGCGCGTTCAAACAAACAAACTCTTCAGCTTTATATATTAAGTATAGATAATCTTTTTTTTGCTGTTGATACGTCATCTTCATGTAAGCGTTAATCCCAGTCACATCCGAAGCTTTTTCAGCTTTGCAGTCTGGGATCCGTTTTTCCAGTCTAACTGATTTTTAGATTTTGGCTAAACTTCGATATTTTCCGTGAAGCGACTGCCATCTGACCTTCACAACCCGAAGGCGATACCGAAGCATTGCAGTTAGACCAATTGTTAAACTGTTGAGGGCTCCAACAACCCGTAATGACTGCCATTAGATGTTCGTATGGCAACCAGGACCAACGGCTTATCGTGCTTTCCGAGGCACGACCAGACCAGTGCAAATATTCATATTCATGCATACAAATATTAGCAATACGCGAGGATCGAAACCGCGCTTCCTTGCGCAGCGGCCGCGTTCGCTACCGCTACGCTACGCGGGCTGTCAAAAGATAAGGCTAATCTATTATAGAATACTAGCTGACCCGGCGAACTTCGTTCCGCCTTAAAGGCAATATCACATGACTACTTTTTAAATTAGGATAATTTTAAATAAATGAATATTATTATTCAATGATTCTTTATTTGGGAGCACAATCCTGGCGATTCTCCGGAAATCTTTAATGTGCTACAATACTCGCAAACAACATCCATTGTCCCAATGCGAACGCCATTGCGCTATATTATATGCGTATTGAAACGCTGCCCGATTCAAATCAGTATTTGATGAATTTCTTCTTGTGCTTCGTAAATTATCTAGCGCTTGATCTCTGAGGTTTGCTCGACGATTTCGCATTGCCAACCGAGCCATTTCACGGGCTGCCTCCCTTTGCTCTGGTGAGTGAGAAGCACGAAGTCGAGCCATACTAAGGCTGCGCCTTCAAGTGCAATTTCTTGCTCTTCTTCAGTTTTTTTTTTTTTGTTGTGGATGGGAAATCATCAAATGACCTCTCCCGCTCTGGGCGGAGCGGAAGGGCGTGTCAGACTTTTATTGACTAAAACCCACCCGTGTTCCTTCACTTGCCCATGCAACGGCCAGTGCCATGGTTTCTTTTTTAATCAACCCGCAACCCTGTGGACCAGTCCTCGTGGACCTCGTCAAGGTGTGCTGACATCTCTTTGAGGCACGTGTGAAACACAATGGGCCGTCAACCCGGGCCTGGTTCCTATAAGGAGGCGAGCTACCTATCCCTCGCCGCCCGCAAGCCCGCGCCTACGGCGGTTAGGAGTCCGATGTTGCCTCCCGACCAGGGCGCTTCCTGCGGCGGTTTGAGCCGTGAGTGTAGTGGGATTTCCGCTCCCTCACGCGCTCCGCCTCCTCCTTTGCCAGCATCACTGCTTCACAGAAGGAGGTGAAAGTTTGCCATGCACTCTTGCTCCGGACTATGGCCCGGAACAGGGTCGGATGTTATTGTACATATAAACGTTTCTTTTTAATTACTCTATCTATTAAAAGAAACCTCATCAAAATCTGTTTCGCAGTTTTAAAGATTTAATCATACAAAGGAACATAGGGAAAGACAAAGTAACTTTGTTTTATAGTATGTAGTGAAGTGGTAAATGGCACAGCAATACAATATTAGAAATTTTGAAGTTGAAGTTTGCTTTGGGGCTTTTATTAAAAAAAATAAACCGGCAGAGAGTATTTATATTCCTTGCTTTAAATAAATGCATCAACATTCAACCGGTAAGACTTTTTCTATTATGCTGAGTAGTGCAGCAGTGTGTTTGTACCATTTTTAACAAATGAACCGCTAACTTATATTTTGACTAAGTTGTTTTGTTATTCCATGTCAGTTGCGTTTTGTTAAACCATGTCTTATGTCACGTCACACGGGAACGACAGGAACCGCGGGAACGGGATAAAAAGTATCCTATGTGATATGTCCTTCTCCCAGTTCTTATCTACCTCCCTATTCTGCGGTTCTTGAGTTATAAATATAGTAACTAACACGACATTCATTTATATACATAGACTTCATTCAAATCGGACCAGCCCAGGAGGAATTCAGTGACGTACACACGTACAGCGGATTTAAGAATATACCCATGGAAAGCATTGTCATCTACATTTCTAACAAAGATATCATAACTCTCTCTACCCCTAGAGCTCTTGTTTCTGTCTCTTTAAGTTAAATAAAAAATCTTAAATATTTATTTATTTCTATTTATTTTTTTCTCTTTTAGTTCATAAGTACAATTTTTGTTAAATAAAAAAAAATATCTTTTTTATTTTTTCCCCTTTTAGTTCTTATGTACAATTATCTTTTTAAGTAACTAAAAAAATTAAAAAAAACTATAAACTTGTCTAAAAACAAAAAAAAAAATAACTTGTGATTGACCGGGTTTGAACCGAGGAACACCAGCCATCGCAAGTAGACCACACCAATCTCGACTACGCCACAGCCGCTATGTCAAGCCACGCGAAATTATCGCCCATATTATGCGTGAAATATTGCGAAAGAGAAAACTCGAAAATATGCGCTTCCTCAGACATAAGACTGAGCTAGATCGATTTTTCGTCCCCGAAAAACTCCATATATTAATTTTCAGCGAAATCGTTAGGGCCGTTTCCGAGATCACATGCTTCTTCAAGCGATTAGCGCCATCTGCCGGGTTGATTTGTGAATCTAAACCATCCAGGTCGCCACTCAAACGCATACAGAAAAATTCATTAAAATCGGTCAAGCCGTTTAGGAGGAGTTCACTGACATACACACGTACAGCAGAATTATATATATAAAGATGTAAAGAAAACCCTGTCCGACCCATAAGGATAATAAAGGTTAGGTAAACACATGACCAAATATAATATAAAATTTTACGTAGGTAATCATCATAGTAACAATACTAATGAATTTTAAAATAATCTTTTTTTCCCGCGAATTAATTCCAACTTCCCCGAAATTAGGTAATTTTAAAAAAAGTGACAACACCATTTTGACGGTATGCTTATGCGATTCGACCACGCGTCACGTGCCCTGCCCCCCGTCGCCCGCGGGTGGGTGTCCTACCGCACATGTATTAAGTTACCTCTTTTTGCAAAATAATATTAATTTTTTAGAGGGATTTTTTTTTTAACTTTGTTCCGGCTTTGTAGGCATTAATAGAATCAGTTATTGATTCCTACACGGATACAATACCTTCACGGATCGCACAGGGTTTACTTTACATATTGTGTAAAATTTTCCTGTCACTGGGTTTGTGTTTGCTGTAGATAAATAGATAGCCTAATTCTAGAGGAAGATCATTAAGTTATTCAACATCATACTGCGATCCTTAGGAGCGGAGCAAAAAGTCAATAATGACAAAAAGAAAGCTAAGTGTAGACGCAGTAATGGCGCGGGTAGGAAATGATTGGTTGACACGGAATAAGAAGTTTTATGTGGATGAAGTCGAAAGCAGAAGCTACTCCCACAAAATTCCCTACAAAGATTGTTTGTGTATTTATTACTCTTACATGCAAAAACTGCTGAACGAACGAGGATGTTAATTGTGTTGTTAAATGGTAGTTTGTATGCCGATATTTCCATCAGATCGTAACTTATGCGGGTGAAACCGCAGGGTGCATCTAGTAAACAATAAGATAATAGATTATTTCCACCGCCTTCTCCCACGCAATTTATAGGAGTCAAATAAGGGTCACTCCTTGAATGAGCGCGACTAAACGCTTTCTGTATCGCTGTGAAAGGCGTGGGATATGATAATCATGAGTAATGGGTTTTTAAGAGTTCTTATTAGAAACTATTATGGCGATAACTGTGTTTAATTTGAGTATTTCCTTTATTTTATATACACATAAATTACATTTTCAAATATTAACATAAAAAAGTACTTAAAAATATAGTACCCCACCGGTATCAGGAAAGCCAAAGCTACCGGCGGTCAGGGCTCCAAAGAGAGGAACCTCCTGACAATGCGAGCCGAGTCCAGAAGTACCGCTTTCTGTATCAAGCCCTTGATCCAGCTGCCTAACGAGAACCTCCTGATTTGTTGGTCGAAGTTCTTGGCTATTAAGCCATTGGTTGTCACGACTATCGGAAGAATGGTTGCTGAATCCACATCCCAAATATCGGCAATCTCGAGAGCAAGTATGCTTAATAATTTGAGTAATTGGGTATTCATCCCCAGAAAGAAGACATGGTGTGCCGGCCACGACTACACAGTAGTCCATAGTTATGCAGTGGTCTTGTGGTGGTGGTTCGGTGGTAGGCCACAACATCGGCTGCAGACACTCTTGCCGCCAAGCGATTCGTCATGTTCCGGCATGATGTCTGGTGAAGCGGTACGGAGGACGGGTGTGAGCAGTTCTGTTGCGATGTCTGCCGGATATGATGCGCCAAATGATGTTGTGCCGGGAATTTGGTCGTGGAGGGTCTCCAGATCGATCTCCCTCTGGCGCAGCTTCGTTTGTTGGTTGGCTCTTAATAAACCAGCGCTCTTTACCATCAACGATTGCATCACTGCTTACCATCAGGCGGGATAGCGGTTAAGCACTAGTTTATAGTTATAAAGAAATATAGTTTAAAAAAGTAAAAAACATGCTTTTAAGAAATATCAAACTAAAAAGTTACTTTTTTCTTAAAGCGTGAGGCGTTTTGTGCCACAATTTTTTGTATATTAAGCTCCTCACGCTTTTCTAAAAATTATTTTTAACTTTTTAGTTTGATATATTTTAAAAGCATGTTTTTTAGTATTTTAAACTATATTTATTTTCAACTTTTTAGTTCGATTTTCTTTTAAAAAAAACGAACAACGAACGTATTGAAAACGGTGGGACATTTTACAGTAATGAGCCGCTCACTCGTAGTCCAAAGAGTTAGAGACGGACAAACAAACAAACAAACATACAAGTGAAGCTAATAAAAGCATGTAAAAAAGCACTATCAACTGTCATCTCAGTATTAACCTCTCTCCAGCCTTTTAAATTCCTATCGTTTCATAATCCTTTTATAACTAGAATGTTCAATTCACTTTTATATTCTAAATATATAACTTTCCGTAATACACGGGTCATTAACCCTTATCATTCCTGTCCTCTTTACGTCAATGTGGTGCCTTATTAACGACGGTAGGGTGTGATAGTAGCGTTATCTCGCAAAACATACAGGCTAGATGACCTCTGCCACTGACGAGCTGTGACAGTGGCAAAGCTTGGCCTCAAAAAGATTAAAGTACAATCGTGCCAGTGATAGGAAGAAGAAAAGTAAATCAGCACTCCAAGAATCTGCGTCCTTCTAGCAATCTTCTCTTACATACGTCTGTTTTTGATCATTCTTCATTTCATATTCAGTCTATTCTGCTATGGAATGCGCTTCCTCTTGGTATCAGGACGGAAATTGCAGAGTTATTTTCTAAACAATTAAGGTAAAGTCATCTCACTATCAAGTTTTAGTTTTATACTTACTACAAGTATATTTTTTTTTTTTTTATAATTTATAAACAAGCGCTTGACCGCAATCCCGCCTGATGGTAAGCAGTGATGCGATCATTGATAGAACCTATTCACTCTAGCCTTGAAGACACTCAAATTGTAATGTGACGGAAACACCGTCGCTGGAAAATTGTTCCAGTCCCTCGATGTACGCGGTATAAAAGAGGAAGCGAAACGCTTCGTCCGGGTCGCAGTAGTATCAACAACGTAAGGGTGGAAACTCGCCGTACGACGGGTCGTCCGATGGTGGAACGGTGATGGGGGAATTAAATCATGCAATTCCCTTGCACACTCACCAGAATGCAACCTATAGAAAACCGAAAGGCTGGCTACTCTACGCCTGTGCTCCAGGCTTTGGAGACCGTTTCGAGATAAGTCTGGGTCGCCAATCAGCCTCTTCGCACGCCTCTCCACTGAATCCAAAGTATCCAGGTGACATTTCGCAGCACCAGCCCAAATGTGGCTGCAGTACTCCACACACGAACGGACCTGTGCTTTGTACAACATTAGAAGCTGCCCCGGTGTGAAGTACCGCCGGACCTTTGCGACAACGCCAAGTTTTCTAGCAGCCACCCTGGCCTTGGACTCAATGAACCGCCCAAAGTTAAGGTTCGAGGAAATCTCTACTCCCAAAAGCTGAAGGCGGACTTTACTTTATGTTTGTATTTGTTTAAATAGTCTCAAGAATCTTTTTTTGGTTATAAGTTTTTTTTAAAACTAAATCATGTGCCATCTAATCTCTTCACCACCCGTGGTTGACTGGTAGAGAATGCTTACGGCATTAAGTCCGCCTCTGTAGGTACATTACAAAAGAAAAAATATTTTCTTTTATTTATACTTTTTTGTGCGAAATAAATAAATAATAGAAAAACTTTTTTAAAAATATTATTATTATAAACTAGTGCTTGACCGCAATCCCGCCTGATGGTAAGCAGTGATGCAATCATTGATGGTAACACTAGTTTATTAAGAGCCTATTCACTCAAAAAACCTTAGTGAATAGGAAAGAAGACGGCAGTTGAGCGAGGTGGACAACACGAACAACGATGCTGCGCCTCCACGACCAAACTCCGGACACAACAACATTTAGCACATCTTACCCGGCATGCTTTGCAACACAAGTGCTCAGACCTGTCCTCCGTACGGCTTTACCAGACATTGTTACTAGCCAGCATTATACTTAATGGTCTGCATAATTGCATATTGACGTAGGAGATAGCGTGCTGAAGCATCCTTTATCAGCCAGGATATAAAAGTCAGCTGTTTACTCAACGCTTGCACATTCACTGCGCATTCGTACTTATGTATGCACCCTAAGATACATATAATTACATAAATTAACATACAGACAGACATTCCTCGGAGCAAAGCAGCGTATGACGTAATGGAACTGAACATTATCATTCTGGCCTGTCCTTAAAAGATTCATGTGGGTTAATTTGAATGCTGTTTAGAGAGTATTATCTCTTGAGATCGCAACTCTCACTAATTAGTATTTCTGGTTTATATTTGCACATGAACACGTAACAGAATAACAAATGTTGCATGTAAGAAGGGCGAAAGTTTTGAACACACAATAGACTGAATATAGTAAAACAAAAAAAAAAAAAAATTATACATACCACTTTTCTCGGTGGTAGGCCATAACATCGGTTGACGGCAGAAGTTACCACCCACCAGACAAAGTCTTGCCGCCAAACGCTTCGTTGTGTTCCGCCATGATGTGTGGTGAAGACGTACGGGTCTGAGCAGTAATTGTGTAGCGATGTGTGCCGGGTACGATGCGCCAAATGTTGTTGTGTCGGGAGTTTGGTCGTGGAGAGTCTCCAGATCAATTTCCCTCTGGCGCAGCATCGTTGGTCGTGTTGGTCTTGGGTTTAACATTGCATCACCTCGCTCAACTGCCGTCATCCTTCCTATTCCTAAGTTTTTTAATTGAATAGGCTTAATAAACTAGTGCGCTTTACCATCAACGATTGCGTCACTGTTTACCATCAGGCGGGATTGCAGTGAAGCACTTCTTTATAATAATTTAAAAAAAAAGTGTAGTGCGACAAAGTAGCGCCAGATCCCTCACTAAGATACTCTGTGTCGTGGAATCTGGATATTTCGGTGTTAAGGACACATTGTAGTGGGTACTTCTGTGTTCGATAGGTTACTTGATCTAAACAATATTTAAACATACTAAAGAAAACAGGCAAAATTACTTGATAAAAGATTTGTGTAGAGCATGATTTAGTTCCCCCATCTCCGTTCCACCATCGGACGACCCGGACTACTACAATATGAGTGTCTTCAAGGATAGAGTGAATAGGCTCTTAATAAATTAGTGCGCTTTACCATCAATGATTGCGTCACCGCTTACCATCAGGCGGGATTGCGGTCAAGCGCTAGTTTATAATTTATATTAAAAATAAAGATTGTATAAGATATTATAATCAGCCTATCATGTCCCACAGTTGGGACATAGGCCTCCTCTCAATGAGAGGGAGTGGGCCGTAAAATCTACCATACTGGCCCAGTGCGGGTAGGTAAATGTCACATGTCTTCGAAGTTTTTGGCTCTAGGACATGTCGGTTTCTTCACCATGTTTTCCTTCATAGTTTTGAGAGAGCTGCGGTAATGAAATAATTTACACAAGTAAAGCTGCTGCTGGATGGGGCTGTCCCGTTTTTGTAGCGCATCGGGAATGTTCGCAGACGCACATATTAACTGTTTTTACGCAACGATGCGAATGAGATATGCATCCCTGGTGCGCAGAGTTCGGGACAGCTCCAACAAGATCCTGAAAATGATCGCTAGCAGGCTGGATTGTTTATAATTATGTGAATCACTGCAATGCCATCTCTCACGGGATTAAATAAATTTAAATATAAAGTAAATTGTTTAACATAGTTCTTAAGGTTTACTAACAATATGAGTCTTTGTTACTTGAATAAAGATATTATTATTATTTATAAAGCGCCTGATGGGATTCTAAGTTACGACTTCAATCTGTAAGTCGCACCACCGCTACTCTCACTAGGCTATAAAATACTAGCGTAGGTTTCGATATTTTTTTTTATATGCTCCGCTCCTATTGGTCGCAGCGTGATGTTATCGCCTTCCTGGATCAATGGGCTATCCAACGCAAAAAGGTTTTTGCAAATTGGAT
The DNA here is from genome assembly GCA_017933935.1 of Sesamia nonagrioides. NCBI lineage: Eukaryota > Metazoa > Arthropoda > Insecta > Lepidoptera > Noctuidae > Sesamia > Sesamia nonagrioides. The sequence goes on from JADWQK010002063.1 coordinate 4,669,949, forward strand.
CGTTAGTTCCTGAGATTAGCGCGTTCAAACAAGCAAACAAATTCTTCAGCTTTATATATTAGTATAGATTACTGCAACAAAATTCTCTAAACACCATAACACAGAAAGTAAAACATCAAACCAAACAAATCAAATAAAATGCGTTCCACAAACTGCGGAAACAGTGACGGCGCGGCCTTTAATCAGTTTTCTTTCCAATATCCGTCCGCCCTGATGACTGACTTGAAACATTCTTGAATAAAATATCTCTTCAAATTGAAATTTTCTAAACGATCTTGATAGTACTGGGTCTTTTGGGCTTTATAGCCTGACAATGACACGGCCAACTGTCCGGTGGCGTCCGTTCTTATCTATCCGTGACTGAACCCTTTTCACTGCCACTCTGACCATTCTGTGCATACCTACTAACGTTGACGCCCTCATGAAGTCGTGGGGCACGTGTGTACTTAAGTGCGTACGTACTTGAAAGCAGTTGCGAAAATTCGAGGGTATTTCTTTTTTGGCGGAAAAAGTCGAATTCTATATGGATTTACATATGTGGTGAGAATTATTTTGCTTATACGTATATGTCAGATATTGGAAATTTTATTTAGCCTTAGTAGATTAAAAAAGAATGTACCTAGTTCCTTTTAATAATGATTTTTATCTTTGAGAAACTCATGCGTCACAAAATAAAATTTTGAATGTATCTAATGCTGTCTGTCTGGACCGACGACGTTGTCTTGTTTCCTGAAACTTGATCAAAGAGCCATCTAGCGGGTCCAATTGTGATACACCGTTAATCCATTCACGGACTCTATTAATTGCTCATACAAAAAAAAAAAAAAATAGACATCGTTCTAGCTGTTTAGGAAGAATACAGTGACATACACATACACACAAGAATTATTATTATTCTGTGTATGAAATTCTCGTGTCGAAATCTTATTTACTATACTCCTCAAAAACGGCTTGACCGATTTTTATAAAATACTAGCTTTCCGCCCGCGGCTTCGCCCGCGTGGAATTCGACTATATCGCGCTTTTTAGATTTTCTTCTGGATTTTTTTTCAATAAAAGGTACCCTATGTCTTTTCTCAGGGTCTAAAGATTGTCTGTGCCAAATTTCATCAAAGTCGGTTGAGAGGTTTAAGCAGGAAAGCGTAACAGACAGACAGAGTTACTTTCGCATTTATAATATTAGTATGGATTATATACATATTGAATCGGCTACTTTCTATTTTTCATGCCCCTAAACGATAATAACTCTGATTTTGTATACATTTAAAAAAAATTATAATGTGGCGTTAAAAATACACACAACCCTAAATTTCCAGCCTTCTACGATCAACCCTTGTTTTCTAATCGCGATTCTAATAAAATATTCCCTAGAAATAATAGGTACCTACCAGGGCAAAACAACGTTTGCTGGGTCACCTAGTATCTATATAAAGTTTTAAAGATGACTAAAATTATCACCTGCTTATCCTACCCATTCTAAAAAAAAAAACTCTCCCATTTAACCCTTATAAATTCCAAGGTCATTTACATTTTCTCATTTAAATTACCATCACAATTACAATGACCTTCTAAATGGTTCATGATATGTAAATTTAGAGAACAACACCGAATTCTAGACAATTTAATAGGTCATAATCATTTTACGAGTCCCAAATTAAGCTGGAATGACGTAGTTTGAACATTATATTGTTTGAATTTAAATTTTATTGACACTTATGTCGTTATGACAAGTATGTGTTGGGTTGTAAGATGAAACACCTTGTTTCAAAGTCGAATATTTAATAGAGTTAGCCCAGTGGAAACGGCCGCGATTAACGTTAAGTTTATATACGTAAGTTGGAACCCAGGTGGTTTTTCTTTCTTTTTTTTTTTTGATATGGCATCTCGTAGGTGGCTACTAAGAGACCGTAACTACTTAATCGGACTTTCCTGTGGATGCTTTAATTAAAATTAAAGCCTCCACTTAAAACTAAATTAAAATTAGGCGACTACGCACTAAGGGCACCCCCCGTGGGGTACGAACCTCGGCTTAGGGCGTCGCTAGAGAGGACAGCAAGGGGCGGCTGGATCGAAAGTTAACCCAGGTGGGTTATTTAGTGAACATTTTTTTATCGCCACTCTTCTCAAAAGGGTAAAGGAAAACATAGTGAAAGAACTATTCTAGAAATAAAACTTCAAAGACGTGTCACATCTACCAAACCGCACTGGGTCCGTATACTGGAAAAGAGCCCGCTCCCTCTTGAAGGACCCTGTGTGCCAGCGATGGGAATGCGAACACTACTTAAAGGCTCATTATGAGTAGTGTTCTGGGTTAAGTTTATATTTTTGAGAATATAGTTATCACCAGATTTGATTTATTTCAACAACTTGTGGAGGTATGAGGAACAGAGAGTAAAGTTCACTCATCCTCCATAGAAACGGGAGGATCCTCCGACCAGACGGGTATCATTTCTGGCGGGCACTTGCCCAATACTTGAAAAATTGGGAAGTTGTATTTATGCTAGTTGTTCGGTAAACTCTGATTGCGAGATGTAGAATTCAGGTGACGTCAGTATGACGCGTTGTTCGCATACGGCGGTTGTAGGTACCGCTACATCACTCCCCTCCGGAGACCGGAGGTCGATAGTGGGCTGAGTCTTGAATCTTGTGATGGTTGCCAGGCCATTTCAGGTTCCAGTGAGTCGGAACCGGTTGCCCCGTAGTTCACTGTGAGTCGGTACTGTCTTCGGTGATTCCCCAGTGAGTCGGGGTGGTGGCGCTGCGTTATACTCCAGTGCGTCGGATGTCGTACAGCGCCGGGTAGAGGCTGACTGGTGCGTCGACCAGGAGAGAGGGCTCTTGACTGACCGAAAGTGCAGTGTGCTATGCCGAGGTTGCTGGAGAGGCTGAGGGTGATTACCAGGTATGCGCGGTCGCTGCATGCTTGTGGTCAGGATACCCGTTGAAGCCGTGGGTGCTGGCCGGCTGGGTGATTCACCGATGAAGCTTGCGGGAGTGATGATGAATACGTCACGCTGAAGTTGCTGCACGAAGGCTGCGCTGACGTTCATGCTCAACAGAGAGTAAAGTTCACTCATCTGCCATAGGAAGGAGGATCCTCCGACCAGACAGGTGTCATATCTGGCGGGCACTTGCCCAATACTTGAAAAATTGGGAAGTTGTATGTATGCTAGTTGTTCGGTAAACTCTGATTGCGAGATGTAGAATTCGGGTGACGTCAGTATGACGCGTTGTTCGCATGCGGCGGTTGCAGGTACTGCTACAAATTCACCCTTTGTAGGTACGGACGACAGCAGGTCAAGCTACCCCAAACTATCAGATTTTCCCAATCAACCTTGAGCCTTTATGCTTTAGAGATAAAGTTGAAAATCTAATAAGGACATCTGACGGATTGTAGTAGCTTGATGTGCTGTCGTCTGTACTTTCAATTACCAGATGGAGAGTTATCGTTAATTAAAACTTTCAAAATCTAGTCGCAGACTCATCTCGGCGACAAAAAAAGTTTTTTTTTTTTTAACATTGCCCCACACTAGGATTTACTCCTGTATCATGGGTGCTTTTATAAACATTTACAACCCATATATATAAAAAACCGGCCAAGTGCTTGTCGGACTCACGCACAAAGGGTTCCGTAGCATTGATTTATGAAATTAAAGGATTTAAGTTATTTGTATGAAAGATTTATTATTATTATTTATTTATATATTCTTTATTGTACACCAATCAAACATGGAACGAGAGATGGAGATTACGCGGTAATAAGCGGTTTACGATTAACGAGGTATTAAAAAAACTACTTACTAGATCTCGTTCAAAACAATTTTCGTTGGTAGTTTTTATAATAATGTACCTACATCATATGTTTTATTTTAGATTTTTAATTTTCTTATTTTAGAAGTTAGAGGAGGGGAGGGGTCGTACCGACTTTTTTCCTCTTTGGAAGCGTCTGTCACACAAACTTCGGTTTAGAAAAAAATATTTAAGAAACCTCAATATCATTTTTGAAGACCTTTATAAGACATAGATACCCCCCACACGTATGTGTAGGATGAAAAAAAAAATGAGTTTCAGTTCTAAGTATGGGGAGCCCCCAATACTTATTATTATTTTTGCATCAAAATCATAATGCGGTTCACAGAATACATCTATCTACCAAGTTTCAACAGTATAGCTCTTATAGTTTCGGAAAAAATGTGTGCTGTGACATATGGACGGACAGATGGACAGACAGACATGATGAATCTATATGGGTTCCGTTTTTTGCCATTTGGCGACGGAACCCTAAAAAGCCAGATCCGAAATAACTACCTGTAGTCCATACAAATATTTGTTCTGTGTGGCTTAGCAGTCAATCGCTCAGCCACTGCACCAAACGTGTCGTTTATATGTTATTAATAATAATAAGTGTAATATAATCCATTGAGAGCGATGCGGACGAACTTTCGAATGCCATAAGCTCCAGCCCTTTTTTATTATTTTAAATTATACAATATGTAAAGAAAACCCTGTCCGACCCATAAGGATAATAAAGGTTAGGTAAACACATGACCAAATATAATATAAAATTTTCCGTAATCATCATAGTACCTAACAATACTAATGAATTTTGAAATAATCTTTTTTTCCCGCGAATTAATTCCAACTTCCCCGAAATTTGATAATTTTTATAAAAGTGACAACACGGGTATTATTATGAGCGAATAGCGATGCGACCACGTGCCGCGTGCCCTGCCCCCCGCCGCCCGCGGAAGGGTTGCTTAACGCACATGCTTTAAGTTACCTCTTTTTGCGAAATAATAATATTTATTTTTTTAGGGGGACTTTTTTAACTTTAGCCCGGCTTTGCATCCATTAGTAGAATCAGTTATCGACACCTAGCAATACCTTCACGGATCGGACAGGGTTTTCTTTACATATTGTATACATGTATATCATATACAACATTAAGTGTTAGCTTGTATACAGAGTAATTAAATATAATATCTATTAACTTTATTGCAATAGATATTTTTTATAAAAACAAAGAAAACATTCACAACAACGGTACCACAGAATAAAATCTTGTTACCGCTAGTGTCTCCCAGAGGACGTAAAATTCTTGAAATCCGGAACAAACTTACCTAATTAGAGTAAATACTTTTGGGAGAAGAAAAAGTGATAAGTTAAAAAGAAATAATTTGCAGTAACTTACTGTACGATTTCTTTTAAATTCCCTGAATACCTACATTTGACTTGTCTGTCTTGCTGCCTAGATCATCATCATCCCGGTTGCACCCGCGGCTTTCGCGTTGGAGCCCGGGGTCGACTTTCCTACATATTCCCCTTCATTTCGCACGATATCTGGCATCCCGTGGTGTGAGATTGTTGGCACGCATGTCATCTCTTACGACGTCAAGCCAGCACTTCTTTAGTCTGCCTCACTTGTTCCGGCCCGGCGAAGGCGCCATGGCATGGTAACATGCCAGTTTTCGTAAGATCTGACCGTACTAGCGTAGGCGACCCGTCACGGACGCGAAGACCGCCACGGATGGAGTTCCTGATGCGATTTTTCTGCATAACTCCACACATCCACTGCAGCATATTCATCTCCGTGACACGCAGCTCCTGCTTGTGTCGCTCAAGCACAGGCCACGCCTTACTGCCATACAAAAGAACAGATCTAATAATGCTCTTATAGACAGCTCTTAAGCTTAACCGGCATTTTGGGGCCACAAATGACTTCTGTCACCTCACGCCATTTTGCCCAATTTTGTCATTTGTCCAGTTGCCTAGACCATCCATTCCCAACAGTGTCCGTCTAATCCCATCATATCCCATTTTCTTGCTAGATGTGGGGTTTCGATGTCGAACTAATCTTCCATTTTTGGCAAAATATAGAAATTTCGACTTTTGACTTTGCCTAAAATGTATTAAATCTCGTCGTCACTAATTTCTGGATTAATCCATACTAATATACTAATCCATACTATACTAATATTATAAATGCGAAAGTAACTCTGTCTGTCTGTCTGTCGGTCTGTCTGTCTGTCTGTCTGTCTGTCTGTCTGTCTGTCTGTCTGTCTGTCTGTCTGTCTGCCTGTTACGCTTTCCCGCTTAAACCTCTCAACCGATTTTGATGAAATTTGGCACAGACAATCTTTAGACCCTGAGAAAGAACATAGGCTACCTTTTATCCCGGAAAAAATTGATGTTCCCGAGGGAAATCTAAAAAGCGCGATATAACCGACCTCTACGCGGGCGTAGCCGCGGGCGGAAAGCTAGTAATATTATAAATGCGAAAGTAACTCTGTCTGTCTGTCTGTCTGTCTGTCTGTTACGCTTTCCCGCTTAAACCTCTCAACCGATTTTGATGAAATTTGGCACAGACAATCTTTAGACCCTGAGAAAGAACATAGGCTACATTTTATCCCGGAAAAAGTTGGTGTTCCCGAGGGAAATCTAAAAAGCGTGATATAACCGAACTCCACGCGGGCGAAGCCGCGGGCGGAAAGCTAGTAGAAAATAAACAGGACTATTTAAGACAAATATTTGCGATATTTATTTATTGGTTTTATTTATGTCCATCCTGGATCAAAATTGTTGAATCTTGTAGGGTTATTTTTTTGTTGGGATGTTAAATCATCAAATGACTTCTCCCGCACTGGGCGGAGCGGAAGGGCGTGTCAGACTTTTACTGACTAAAACCCACCCGTGTTTCTTCACTTGCCTGTGCGACGGCCAGGGCCACGGTTTCTTGTTTAACCAACCCGCAACCCTGACCCATCTCGTAGGGTTCAGCCTGCGTTTGCAATACAGTCAGCGGAAGAAAATGTAAATATTTACGACATCACATTAGACTTCTCAAAAATGACAGTACTTTTCCATTATTTAATGGATGTTATTATACACATAAACCACTTCAATTACTCTATTAAAATAAACCACATCAAAATCCGTTACGCAGTTAAAAGATTTAAGCATACATAGGGATATAGGGACGAGAAGGCGACTTTGTTTTATACTATGTAGTGAAAACAAAGCAGCAGAGCTTCCCAACAAGTGGGTATAAGGATGAACATGGATAAGACGGAGATCATGTCTAATTCTCATGTCGCACCCACTCCAATTCTAGTTGGTTGCTCTGCACTCGAAGTTGTTGACGAGTATATACCTTTTATTTTTTTGACGCTATGTTGATGCGTTACGCACCATACCCGGAAGGGCGTGTGTGGGACTCGCCCAGCCGAAGCCCGGAATACCCACTACACCCACAGCTGCACATCGACATCGCCTGAGTGGCGGGCTCATGGGAAATGGCGCAGCCTAAATACCAATCCCCCGCCGGCGATACCCGCCTAGGGCGGGCCTACAGTTGTCCCACCACTCCACAGGGAGGGGCCGGTACGTCTTCTTGTGCGAGAAGACGCAGCAGCCAGGGTTTTTTAGCGAGGTGTCCTTCCTCTTAGCCCCACTCGTTTGCCCGGAGGCAAACGGGGCCCCCAGATCCTCTCAATGAGGAGACTGGGTTGCCCGACGGTGACCCGGAGTACGGGTCACGTCAGCCACCTGGAGTGGTGGGCGACCCGCCGCACGTGTGACCGCCAAAGCGGTCCCCACATCTGGTTTTAGTCCGCGCCGGTAAACCGGTAACCCCCATATCTGGGGGCCGTTCCCCTATCCGCCACCTGGGGACGCGTCCGATGGCAGGCCAGAAACTGCACACGGAGACGAGTATCCAACTTCGAGAAAGAGGTGTCTCGTCGAATCCAGCTCGGCTGGGCAGCGTTCGGGAATCTACGCTAGATCTTCTCGTCGTCCAAGATACCACAGTGTCTCAAGACTAAACTCTTTGACCAGTGTGTGTTTGCCAGTGATGACTTAGGGAATCGAAACGTGGTCGCTTACAATGGGCCTCATATGAAGACTCAGAGTCACAAAGAGGGCAATGAAAAGAGCTATGCTCGGAGTTTCTCTGCGCGATCGAATCAGAAATGAGGAGCTCCGCGGAAGAACCAAAGTCACCGACATAGCTCTTCGAGTCGCTAAAATTAAGTTGCAGTGGGCAGGATACATTGCTCGTAGAACCGATGGCCCATGGGGCAGTAAGGTTCTGGAGTGGCGGCCACGTACCGGAAGACGCAGCGTAGGGAGGCCTCCCAACAAGATGGACCGATGACCTAGTGAAGGTCGCGGGGAGCCGATGGATGCGGGCAGGACAGGACCGATCATCGTCGAAAGCCTTGGATGAGGCCTTTGTCCAGCAGTGGCCCTCTATAAGCTGAAGAAGAAGAAGAAGTGAAAACAAACCTTTTCAGACAACTGGCCCTTAAGACGTCAATTCATGTTAGGTCGTTTTAGGAACCACTCGTGAAAATGCTAACTATTTACCATTTCATAAATTTGTTGCTCCTGAATATTACGACACCTAACAGCAATTAGAAGGATATAATTTGTATAGATATTAGGTAAACTGCGTCCAATAACATTATGTATTATCTATTAATTTATCTCCAATTATATGAGTTAATATCGAAACATTTGATTTTAGAGGCATAAAATATGCAATAACAACAATAATGTTGGGAAATTTCTCTCGCAACCGAAATCAAATTACTGTGATCATATAAAGTACATATATAAAATAATTAGTGTATGTGCTGAAAATGATTTTCATACTAATTAAGCAATATCGGTTTATCATTTAAAGCTTCCTTTAAAAAATCGTAACTTATCTCAATCTATACTAATATGTAAAGCTGAAGAGTTTGTTTGTTTGAACACGCTAATCTCAGGAATTACTGGTCCAATTTGGAAAATTATTTTTGCTTTGGATAGCCCATTAATCCAGGAATGCTTTAGGCTATATACCATTACGCTGCAACCAACAGAAGCGGAGCAAAACTAGCTCCATGAGAACGAAGTCGCTGGCGGCCGCAAGTTTATAATAAAATATGAAATAAATATATAAATGAAACTGAGACTGCTTCATCTTTGTATACTCGACACGGTTGGTGCAGTGGCTGAGCAGTCGATTACTGCGCTGCGTGTCGCTGGTTCTATTCCCACGTTCTATTCCCGAACAAATACACACATCAAAAGTGTCTAGGGATCAACATATATTTTTGCAATAACTTTTCTCCTGATTGATATTAATTAAAATTTTCTTTAAGGATTCATCAAATAAAGTGTTTTCGTTTGTCACAGTAACGATAAACCAAGTCACCTTTGCATTAATAAAGAAATTTGCCATTTTCCTAATAAAGGGATATTTGACATTTGAACCACTAACACAAAAGTTCGAAAAAAAGACTGAAATAACAGTTTTCTCTAAAATTTTATTGGGTAACTTAAACAATTAATAATCCGTGTTTCTACCGCGAACACTAACAACACAAGAACATCGGTTTGGCATACTCAAAATGAGTTCATCCAAATCACGCTGTGGAATGGCCGCCCATGTTCGTTGCAACAACAAAAAAAGGTCTTCTTGCGACTGGATACCCTCCATATTCGGCAGAGCTCTTCTCTGTAGCATATCCCATGCATGCTCAATCGGGTTCAAGTCTGGCGACTGAGCAGGCCAGGGCAGGACATTGATGTTAGCTGCGGCGAGAGTCTGTCTTACAACTCTTGCGGTGTGCGGTCGTGCATTATCATGCATTAACTGAAATAAGGGACCGATTTGCACTTGTAGAGGAACGATGACGTCTGATACAATCGTTTCAGCATAAATTTGAGCGTTGAGGTTGCCTCTGATCCAAATCAACTCAGTTCTTCCGCCGATCCAAATACCCGCCCATACCATGATGGTTCCACCACTATAAGGATGGACTTCCTGGCAGGATTTTAATCGCTGTTGGCGTCCAGGGGTTCTCCAGTGTCGTATACGTCTTGTATCCGGTCTCATACCAAAACGAGACTCATCAGAAAAGCACACGAAACGCCATTGTTCTTCTGCCCAATTTCTGTGTTCAAGAGCCCATTGATATCGAATCCTACGATTGTGCATTGCTATAGGTGGTACCCGTAGCGGTCTTCGGGAATGAAGGTTCACTTCATGCAAGCGGTTTCTGACTGTTTGGTCGCTAATTAAGTTCCCTGAAGAGTGATGAAGCCTCACGGCTAACATCATGGCGGTTATTGTTGGAGCTCTTCGAGTTAAGATTTGAATGTATCGGTCTTGTCTCCGTGTGGTGCAGCGATACCGTCCTCCATGGCGCTCAGCCACGGTACCAGTGCTTCGGTAACGTGTCCAAAGTCGACTGATAACACTCTGACTTGTATTCAGAGCTAAAGCCACAGTACGTTGCCGGGAACCAGCTTCTATCATTCCCACGGCTCTGAGCATTTCTTCCCTGCTTAAATGACGTCGCCGCTCCATAATAACGTTGGTTTTAATCAGTAGTAGGGAAACAGTAGCACTAATAATGTCTTCAATGCGTTGTATGTTTTTATAGGGAAAATATTGACAGCTGATTTTCATCTTTTACTCGAATTTGATTCACAGTTCCTGATTCAAATTATGAAATGCACCAAAAAGGATCCATATAAATTTATAAAATCATAAATTTATTACAAAGCCACATCTCAATCTCAAGAAATCCGCATAAAAATGCTTGATCCCTAGACACTTTTGATGTGTGTATTAGTATGGCGAAATATGTAGTTAGTTGTTCCGGGTCTGGTTGTTTGTGTGTGTGAGTTTAAATGTTTGTAACCGCACCCACGATACAGGAGAAATCCCAAGTCTGGGGTAACATTTTTTTTTTAATACAGTATGTTAAGTAACAGAGGGCGTTCCCTTAAACTTGTTAATATATATCATTAATAGATTAAAATAAAAATATCAGCATAGAAAAATAAGCATAAAAAAATCCGAATAAAAAAATTCTAATTGGAAATAAGTTTGAAACCTCCTGTTTTAAATCAAAATAGTAGTCGTCATGTATAAATAAATTGCGACGTTGCCGTGTTTCATGTTCGCGTGTACAGTGTGTTTCTTTTACATGTCAATTTAAAATTTTTATTGAATATTTTCATATTGGAAAAAAAAAAATTAAAACATTTTGTTTTCGAATGGAAATATTTTTTTTAGCATGTATGTATGCTATACTATTTCGGGTTAACGGGAACGCCCTCTGTTAGTTAACATACTGTATAATCATTTGCCGTTGGTTAGGAAGCTCTGTTAGACAAAGTTTGGCTTTACCAAAATGCAGCACTAGTAGCACAAAATCTCAAATATTTACAACACGATGGTGGGTCGTATATCAGATAATGCATGGTAACAATTTGTGCAATTTACTACAAGCCTATGTATAATGTTTGACTGCAGGACAAAGTACTTTCCATACTTCCCGGTCTAACGGAATTGAAGAATTCTCTCATCTCCGTTCATTCGTCCATCATTGGACGACCTGTCAATCGTCATACGGCGAGTATCTGACGTTTTTGACACCACTACTTAAAAAAATACTTAAAAATCATTATGAATGTATGTAGAATTTTTGCAGAATAGAAATTATCTGTCTGTATGATTTACGTGCAATATTATTTGTTAAATGAATATAAAAATAATGAAAAGGAAGACAACTTCTTCAAAAATAATGTTTCCGTTGGGACGTCACTACGATCCGGATGAAGCGTTTCTCCTCGTCTTTTATATCGCGTAAGTACATCGAGGGATTGGAACAATTTGCTACCGCCTTGTTGTTTTCTGCTAAAATAATTAGGATCTTGGTAGAAATTTTGGTAAAACTTGGTAGAACAAACTAGCCAAGTTTGCTCTTCGGATCTGCGAGAGATACAAACTCATCCCTCCCCCCTCTCCCTTTGTTCTATCCATACTAATATTATTTGCGAAAACGGGAGTTAACGCGTACGTACATATTGCTCCCATTATTTTAACAGGCGCTTATTTTATATCAACTGAGCTCTTTTTAATATTTTTCTGAATGGACTACGGCTTTGAAATTTGGCATAAATATTGTTTATTATAAGCCGTATGTCTGCTATCGGGAACCACCCCGTGCTGTTAACTGAATTCCACGCGAACGGAGTCGCGGGCGTCAGCTAGTTTAACAATAAAGCCAGTGTCATCTTTTTCCGTTTAGGAACGAATTTTGCCAACGGTAGATGTACTATTCAAAAGTATCCTTTTATTGGTGTGTTACCCTTCGTAAATCTGTTGACAGATGCGTCTCCAGTTATCTTCTGACCGTTCAACCCTCTGCCCTCGCCCCCACGCTACGCTCCCGGTTTGTTATCGACGGATTTACTTTTTTTATTGCGGTCTCTAAGTTCCCTTGCCTTATCCTCAAATTTATTGCGGACTGATGTATGGTGGAGGAATACATTATAGTATAATTAAGTTTTGTAGTAGGCACCGAAATAAATATTATCTAGTATCATTAACGGAATTGGAAGGCTGGGTCTTAGGTCGCCTTTTTAAGTACATTAGCTGCGGCTTGCGGTTTCACCCGCGTAAGTTCTGATATGTTTTTTTATATGGTCCGCTCCTATTGGTCGGAGCATGATGTTATATAGCGTAAAGCCTTCCTGGATTAATGGGCTATCCAACGCAAAAATAATTTTTCAAATCGGACCAGTAGTTCCTGAGATTAGCGCGTTCAAACAAACAAGCAAACTCTTCAGCTTAATATATTAGTATAGATTAGTGGTCGTTGTAGTTTTTGTATATAGGTCCAATGGTGCGGAAACCTTATTGCGCCAGTCCAAGTGCGCACGTGTGAAAAAGCTTCCTCAATAAAAAATTGGCATGCGAGCGCTAAGGACCAGGCTCTGTTCCACTTCCATGTGCGCCTCAACTTGTAGTACGTGACGGGCTCCACTAAGACTGACTCCTGCCAGGGTTGTTCGAAAGAGACCCCGTGGCACAGGCAAGCAAAGGAACACGGGTGGGGTTTAATCAGTAAATGTCTGGCACGGCCTTACAATGTCTTCCACGTAGAACGGAAGAAGTCATTCTATGATTACCCACCCAAAAAAGTGGGTCTTAGGCCGCTGTTATAGTGTATGAGTGCGCGGGTTCGATTCCAGGTCAGGCAAGTACCAATGTAATTTTTCTAAAGTTACATGTACTTTCTAAGTATATCTTGGACACCAATGGCTGAAGGTGAAGGAAAACATCTTGAGGAAACCTGGACTTTAAGTCTGAAATCGCCAACCCGCATTGAGCAAGCGTGGTGATTACGCTCAATCCTTCTCTGTATGAGAGGAGACCTGTGCCCAGCAGTGGGACGATAAAAGGTTGTTAATGATAGGCCGCTGTTAAGTTTTTAAAGTACATATTAAAATGCCTAATTTCACAAACAACCTTTTCCGCAAACGGTCATAACTAAGTATAAAGTTCCGCAGAAAAACGAGAGTAACTAACATACCCCGAAGAATTGCCACACTTAAGTAGCAGTGGGCCGGGCACATTGCCAGAATTTTGAAGACATAGAGTGGGTAGACCCTGACAAGGTGGACCGGCGACCTGGTGAAGGTAGCGGGAAACCACTGGATGCGGGAGGCACAGGACTAGTCGACGTAGAGATCCTTGGGGGAGGTCTATGTCCAGCAGTGAACGTCTTTCGGCTGAAATGATGAAGTAAAAAGATGAAGCAGAATTTGAATTAAATATATACTAATATATAAAGCTGAAGAGTTTGTTTGTTTGAACGCGTTAATCTCAGGAACTACTGGTCCGATTTGAAAAAATCTTTTTGCGTTGGTGAGCCCATTAATCCAGAAAGGCTTTAGGCTATATAACATCACGCTGCGACCAATAGGAGCGGAGCATAACTAACTCCACGCGAACGAAGTCGCTGGCGGCCGCTAGTTATCTATATTATTAACTAACTTGATCTTCAGAGGGGACGAAACTCAAGAAACCGAAACGGCTGTAATCATTCGAGCAATCGTTAGACAAACAAAGAAAGTCACACGAAGTTAAAATTAGTATTCAACTAATTCTCTTTACCTCTTGTTAAGGGCTACGTAAGCAAGTCTTTGTCATAATGCCCTCTTGTGTAGCATTTATAAATTTTTAGTGGTATCTACAAATGTCACATGAGATTAACGCGTCATTCTGACGTCACACAGATTCTGCATGTCGCAAGCAGAGTTTACCTAGCAACTAACATATACAATATGTAAAGAAACCCCGTCCGACCCACAAGGATAATAAAGGTTAGGTAAACACATGACCAAATAAAATATGAAATTTTACATAATCAGCGTAGTAACAACAGTAATGAATTTTGAAATAATCTTTTTTTCGCGAATTAATTCCAACTTCCCCAAAATTTGACAATTTTTTACAAAGTGACAACACCATTTTTGACGGTATTATTATAAGCGAATAGCGATGCGACCGCGTGCCGCATGCCCTGTTCCCTTCGCCCGCGCAGTTATTGCCTACCGCATATGTTTTAAGTTATCTCGTTTTGCAAAATAATATTTATTTTTTTAAGTGATTTTTTTTTAAGTTTAGCCCGGGCATGCCCGTAACACATACTTAACAATACCTTCATGGATCGGACAGGGCTTTTATTACGTACTAGAGGCCGCCAGCGACTTCGTTCGCGTTGAGTTGGTTATGCTCTGCTTCTGTTGGTTGCAGCGTATTGTTATATAGTCTAAAGCCTTCCTGGATTGATTTGCTATCCAATGCAATAAGAATTTTTCAAATCGGACCAGTTGTTTCTGAGATTAGCGCGTTCAAACAAAGAAACAAACTCTTCAGCTTTATAGATTAGTATCGATTATATATGTATATAACTTCCCAACAGCAACTGTTGGGCAAGTACTCGTTAGACTCAACTCCCGTCTGGTCGGAGGATTCTCCCTTTTCTATGGAGGATGACTGAATTTTAAACGCCGTTCCTCATACCTGTAAAACTTCTTTAGTTTCATCGGATTGATTGATGTTCCCGACCGATTTCGGTCACGCGACCACTTCCGACTCCTAGCCGATGATTTGGCGCTCATGCGCCCGAAGATGGCTTATGTAGCCTATCTTGGCGGCGAAAATTCATGCACAGTGAGGGCACGTAAGCACGCCGTCGACGTAGTTGTATGTGATGGCAGCAGATGGGCGGGCCTTTAATTGGTCGCGTTTGGTATCGAGGTCAGCTTTGCGTTGCTCCTCAAACTCGCGTACTTGTCCGTACACCATTCTGCGCCATTCTGACCGCTTTGCTGCCAAACGCTCCATTTAGTAAACAGTGGCACTCGAGTGAATAAGAGTATTACCTTTCTTTGCTTTATTGCAAGTTCCAAGGCGGAGTTTTCTTTTAAAGGCAATGCAGTTGAAGCATTTTCACAAAAATTGTTTACAAAGTTTTGCCGTTACGGTACCTACATTTCCCTATTTTTCTTTCTCCTGTACTAATACTGCTTGTTTGTTGAATGCTGTATCAAAAAAACTTCTGAACAAAAGCTCTGCTACTTTTTTCAAAATTAAAAATATTTTAGAACTTCCACCCTACGTGTAGGTCACACAGTGTTGCCACAAAAATCCATTTATTTTCCAGCGAAAACCAGTCAATAAAATCGGCCAAGTGCGTGTCGGACTCACGTACAAAGGGTTCCGTACCATTGATTTATGAAATTAAAGGATTTAAGGTATTTGTATGAAAGATTACGCGGTAATAAGCGGTTTACGATTTACGATGCACTAAAAAAAAACTACTTACTAGATCTCGTTCAAAACAATTTTCGTTGGTAGTTTTTATAGAAATGTACATCATATGTTTTTTTTTAGATTTTTCATTTCCTTATTTTAGAAGTTAGAGGGGGGGGGGGACAACTTTTTTCCACTTTGGAAGCGTTTGTCACGCAAACTATTCGGTTTACAAAAAAAAAATAGTTTAGAAACCTCGATATCATCTTTGAAGACCTGTCCATAGATACCCCATACGTATGTGTTTGATGAATTTTTTTTTGAGTTTTAAGTATGGGTAGCCCCCAATATTTATTATTATATTTTTATTTTTGCATCAAAATCTTAATGCTGTTCACAGAATACATCTACCTACCAAGTTTCAATAGTACTTATAGCTCATAGTTTCGGAAAAAAATGGCATGCGTGCCAACAAGCTCTTACCACAGGATGCTAAAGATCGTGCGAAATGGAGGAGAATGTGCAGGAAAGCGGACTCCGGGCTCCAACGCGAAAGCCGCGGATGCAACCGGGACAAACGCTGAGATGATGATGATGAGTTTCGGAAAAAAATGGCTGTGACATATAGACAGACAGACATGACGAATCTATAAGGGTTCCGTTTTTTGCCATTTGGCTACGGAACCCTAAAAAGCAGGGCGTATACAGTTTAAAATGCGTTAACCATTGTAAACTTCATATTAAATGTATGTAATCTATGTTCGTTCAAACTTCATAGTTATTTGAAATAGTTTCGTTCAATTCCTGAAAGCTATCGTCGGATGAAATCTCGGCTTTTGTCTTCGGGGCTTGTGCTTAGGGACTTGTATCAAAATGTCTTATTATCTGTTTTGCCTGGAGTTCTCCAAACCTCAATTATTGAGCTGCTTGAACTTGACAACCAGATTTCTAAAAGTTTCTTCAGAAATCCTATTTCGATTAATAGATACATCTTTACTTGTCCTTACTTATATTATAAATGGGAAAGTGAGATTGTTTGTTCCGCTTTCACGCTGTAACTACTAAACCGATTGCTATGAAATTTTGCAGACGTAAAGTTAGAAGTCCGGATTAAATAATAGGGTACATTTTATCCGGGAAAAATATATTCCCGAGGGAAATCTAAAAAGCGCAATATAACCGAATACCACGCGAGTGAAGCCGCGGGCGGAAAACTAATAAGTACACAAAATCATTCTGAATGTAGGTAGTTTTTCAGAATAGAAATGTATGATTTATGTGCAGTATGATTTGTTAAATTAATATAAAAATAATGAAAAGGAAGACAACCTCTTCAAAAATAATGTTTCCGTTGGGACATCACTTGGTCCTACTATCTTTGAGAAAGGACCAGCTTTAGTATCACAGTTAAAACCTCGACTATCTCCCAGTAAAGAGGATCTAGCATCCGCGTCCATTAGATACAGATAGCAGTGATTGTCATCTTACGATTTTATTGCCTTCACAAAGCTGACCTTTCTTTTATGTGGTACTCGTAGTATCCTATTATATATTTATGAGTAGTGAAATGAATTATTTCTATTGTACTTATATGAGTTTTTGTGATGTTAAGAATTCTGGGAATGAGATTGAAAGTCTTCCTATAAATTTATTGTAACATTTGCGAAGGCAAACAAATATCTTTAATTTTTGTATGACATAAATCGGCCATAATTTCATAGTTCTACTCGATTTATGAAACCAGAAATATTGATGGTAGGTACATCACGACAAAAAGCATTCGAATATATTTTAAAGAATATTTGTCAATGGTGACCAAATGAGGACTTGGCAAATTTCCAATGGAAATTAAATTCTACTGCTTTAAAATATGTGCCTGTTACGTCACCAATATCCTGTTCAAATGGCCGGGCAACCTATAAACCTATATCAGAGCAACAACGTTGAAATTTCGGGCGTGCTTGCGGTCTTATTTACCCAATTTCGTTAAATGCTTCTTGAGTTCCGCTGGTTCTAGAGCTGGAGCCAGGCGAAAGCTGAAAAAAGGAAGTACTTAAATCAAAGGTTGTGTAACTTGTGGAAAGACCGATGTATAGATTCAGATCCATGTATTAGAATGGTGCTTACTATACTTATTTATCAATTTATTTTGAGCCATAAGAATCATAGTTGTTAGTGATACTGTGCCTACAAACTATGTTAGTAATATGTTTCCAACGACACAGATTATGACTTCACTGCTGCAAGGTGACAGACCCAACAGAAACCTTGCAGTAGTGGTTGAAAAGTGACAGGCCATCCTACCAGCTATCATAGCTAGGATGCCAAGGGTCTTCATCACTATACATAGCATTGTTTAAAGGCATGTGTTTTTTTTTTTAAATGAACAGATAGCTGTGCTGCTGGGGAGTTTCTTCCGCCACTTCATCTTTCTAGCGAAAGCACTAGGAAGTGTCGCGTGTGGGCGTTTTAGGGGACTGTCTTATGTAATATTGACGTTCAAAAAGTGCTGATTCTCAGCCTAATTTGAATAAATGACTTTCGATTTTGATTTTGGTCTGCACCATTTCCGCATTGCCGTGTAAAAACAATTACACGAGTTTTAGCAAAAATTCCTGATGCACTACAGTATCGGAGGCATCGGGGCCACCCTACCACATCATCCTGACTGCATCATTGGACGCAAAGGGATAAGTGTTACTAGCTATTTTTTGCTCAACATGTTTGATCATGGCTGGTGTACCAACAATAAAAAATCGTAATCTATATTTCATTACTCGCTGATTAGCCTATTAAGAGGGGACTCTAATGCCGAGGAATTTGAAAAATAGGTATTTGAAGAAACTATTGCCGTCTCGCCGTTTCCAACCTCTGTCCGTAAAGTGCGAAAGGGTCAATTGCAGCTCAGGCTGAATGTACCTAAACAACGTTGACCAAAGATCTCAATTATTTTATATCAAAATTTAGAGGAAAAGTATATCTATGCTTTTATTATTTTCTTTTTGTAAAAAATTGTCTAATAGTCGTCTGAAATAACATCGTGTTAAAAATGGGTTATTTTTTGGGATTTTGAAAAATGATATTTCTTTTATTATTTAAGTTTTGGAAAAAATCAAATAACAGGGGCACGTATAATCAATGTGTAATATTGCTGGAAAAAAAAATAATTGCTCTTAAAGCGTTATCCACGAAGAATACAGTAGAATACATTTGTATGGAGAAAGTGCCACTAGAGTCCCCTCTTAAATGGGTCGGATAACAGTGAAAATATGGAGTTTTCGAGTAAGATGATAATAGGCTCAATTCCTTACCTATAGTTGGAATGATACTATTTTTTTTTTTAATAAATTGTAAACTAGCGCTTGACCGCAATCCCGCCTGATGGTAAGTAGTGACGCAATCAAAGATGGTAAAGCGCACTAGTTTACACTCTAGCCTTGAAGACATTCAAATTGTAGTCCGACGGAAACACCGCCGCTGGCAAATTGTTCCGGTAGCTCATTCCACGTTTACTTTACCTAAGTTTTTACGGTGTAATTGCACAGCTGATAATACCGCAGTGCAGTGCAACTAAGAGGATAGTTTTGCTAGTGAGTGAGTGACTTATTGTCACACTGGCATTTTGTGACCAAATTTAGCACGAAAAAATGTATCGAAATAGAACTTTAAATCTTACTGTACGTACGACAGCAGGTCGAATTACCTGAAACTGTAAAATATTCCCAATCAACCTTGAGCTTTAATGCTTTACTGATAAAGTTAATAATCTAATATTAGAAAACGGTGTTGTCACTTATTCGCGGAAATTAAGATTATTTCAGAATTCATTAGTAATAAATAAAATAAATAAATATATACAGACAAATCACACAGATTGAGCTAGCCCCAAAGTAAGTTCGAGACTTGTGTTATGGGATACTAACTCTACTATATTTAACGATACTATATTTTTTTATAATAGATACATATATAGATATACATCCAAGACCCAGGACAATTAGGAAAAGATCGTTTCCCATCATGACCTGGCCGGGGATCGAACCCGAGGCCTCCACGTCGCAGGCAGGCGGATTGACCGCTGCGCCACGGAGACCGTCAGAGTAATGTTTCATGATTATGTAAAATTTCATATTTTCTTTGGTGATGTATTTACCTAACCTTTAATATCGTTATGGGTCGGACAGGGTTTTCTTAAATATTGTATTTCGATAACAGTAAAACCAAATAACACTGCCAACTAATGTAACATTTATCCTTCATATTTCTCAAGAAATATTGTTCATTTTATGTGTATTTATTCTCATAGTAAGCTCAATACAGTAAAGCATTGTAATGCTCAAAGTGCTTGGTTTCATGTACAAAGTGAGGTAAGTACTCGTTCACTAATATTATCTTCTTGGTCCAACAAAGTGTTCTTTGAGATGGGGCAGCTGACTGGAGTTAATACCACAAAAGCGCATAGAGATGCTACTGTTATTCATTATTGCATGAATGTTGTGCCGCGTTCTTAGAAGGCGTTTTAAGTAAGTCGTTAGAGTGAGTCAGTGAGTGAGTTTTAGGTATATCATGGGGGTTTCATTGTGTCAGATTCTTGATTTTGACAGGAAAATCTCGTCTATATAATCATATATAATCATATATACACTAAATTACAATACATCATGACAATCGTCATGATGTATTGTAATTTAGTGTATTCTAAAATGGCACGCTGAAGTAAATCAGTAAATACGTGGACATATTTGTAGGTACCTATTCAAAAATATTTCAAGCAAAATAAAAAAGAATAATTAAATTGTTTTCATATTTACTAAAGTTTAACAAATTGAGCCTTAGCAAAATACAAATATTAAAAATATTTTGTTTTTATCCTACTTATATGGTCGCGTTATTAGGTGTACATTATAAAGAGTATTCTATTTAATCCACTTCCTTACGTCGTTGACACAACTACGATCCGGACGAAGCGTTTAGCCTCGTCTTTTATACCGCGTACATCGAGGGACTGGAACAATGTGCCAGCGGCGGTGTTGGGGATGGGAAGGATTTGCTCTTGTTTTTCTATCACTTAGATGTATATATTTATTGGACTGGTATGATACACTTAACGTACATATTTATTAGGACCGAGATTCCGCGCCTTTTGCGCGCGCGCGCGTTTTTTGAACTCAGCGCATCCAGATCTATATGATTATCTATAGTGGTGAGGGTTTTGAGCAACTTCGGGTACATACATACAGACAGACATACAAACATACGCACTTTATAGGGATGGATACAAATAATCTATGTTAATAGACCACTGTAGACTACCTACATTATTTTTCTCTCCTTCCCCTTAGTATTCCATCCAAAGGTTGTCTGTAAAAGATCGCTCTTAGCGATAAGACCGCCGATTGTGTTACCCTTTGTAAAATCTTTATGTTCTGTAGTCTATCTGGTGTACATAATAAAGAGTATTCCATTCTATTTTTAAATTAAATAACAGTTATTCAAATAATACTTAATGAAATATTTATACAATTTTATTTGTATTACAAAGACAGTAAACAGCGAAAATCCACAATATGCAAATATTAATGTCAACATTACAATATTTATTGGCTTCTCATTTCTATGTAAATTGACGAGGAACCTGATATACAGAGTTAGTCTTTTTAAGTAGGTACATGTAGGTAATAATATGGTTAATAATTCTCATTTAACAATGAAATAGATACAATTTGGTGGTACCGGGCACAGAATAGCACCAACCCATATCCTCCCGTGGGTGTCGTAAGCGGCGATTAAGGGAACTCTGACTAGGGAAGCGGGCAGCAGCGCTTCTCCTGTGGAATAAAAAATTACTGCGATCCCCAAATCGCCTGCCAAGCATGGGGATTATAGCAATGTCCCCTAATGAAATGAACGCCTTGGGGGAGGCTTTTATCCAGCAGTGGACCTGTATAGGCTGTGAAGAAGAAAATTAAAGATACAATTTGTCAAAGTAAGGGATTACTGTCCAATCTTTGTATGGGTCAGTTAGGTTTGGCTCAGTGCGAGTACAGAGCATCCAACTGTGCTTAACTTACTGGAGTATCCTACGTACCTGCTCATCTGCACTTCGAGTGAATGATGTGACAATGACTTCGGAATGAATAATGGTTTCGGCATCACTAAATAACTACCGGCACCCGGTATGTAATGAAAATCTCGTGCTGGCCTAGTGGTTAAAACACCAGCCTCTCAAGTATGAGAGCGCGGGTTCGATTCCAAGTCAGGCAAGTACTAATGTAACTTTTATAAAGTTATATGTACTTTCTAAGTATATCTTGGACACCACTGCCTGAAGGTGAAGGAAAACATCTTGAGGAAACCTGGACTTTAAGTCTGAAATCGTCAACCCACATTGAGCGAGCGTGGTGATTACGCTCAATCCTTCTCTGTATCAGAGGAGACCTGTGCCCAGCAGTGGGACGATAAAAAGGTTGATGATGATGATGATGATGATGACCCGGTATGTCCTAGAGCTGAAGACAGAAAAATTTAAAGACATGTGACATCTACTGACCCACACTGGATCCATTAGGAACCATTGCTCATTATCTCTCATAGAGCCAGAGATCTGTTTCCCTGCTGAAGGAACATTATTAACTTTACTAAATAATTTCATGATTTAATTCCCCCATCTCCGTTCCATCATCGGACGACCCGTCGTACGGCGATTTTCCACCCTTACGTTGTTGACACCACTACGATCCGAACGAAGCGTTTCGCCTCGTCTTTTATACCGCGTACATCGAGGGACTAGAACAATTTGCCAGCGGCGGTGTTTGTACTACAATTTAATTGTCTTCAAAGCTAGAGTGAATAGGCTCTTAATAAACTACCGCGCTTTACCATCACGATACATCACTGCTTACCATGATGCGGGATTGCCATCAAGTGCTAGTTAATCCATACTAATATTATAAATGCGAAACACTGTCTGTCTGTCTATCTGTCTGTCTGTTACGCTTTCCCGCTTAAACCTCTCAACCGATTTTGATGAAATTAAGGCACAGACAATCTTTAGACCCTGAGAAAGGACATAGGTTACCTTTTATTGAAAAAAATTGATATACCCGAGGGAAATCTAAAAAGCGCGATATAACCGAACTCCACGCGGGCGAAGCCGCGGGCGAATAGCTAGTGATTTATAAAAAAAATAGTAGCTGCGCTCCGCGGTTTCGTCCACATGTTTCGATCACGTGAAAATACCGGGGTTCAAAAGTTTCCTATATTTTGATCCTGGTCATAAACCATCTGTGTTCCAAATATCGTCCCAATCTGACCAGTAGTTTTTTTTTTTTTGTGAAAGGGTTAAATATATATCCATTTATATTATTAACTAGCTGCGCCCCGGGGCTTTACCCGCGTAAGTCGTAGTAATATAAAAAAATATATAAAAACCTATAGCCTAAAGAATGTATATAAGAAATTACACTAAAATTGGTCCAGCCGTTTTGGAGGAGTTCGAGGACAAACATTGTGACAGGAGAATTTTATATAAAAGATGTACTTACCATACCAAGTACTCCGAACATCGCTCACTCCCATATTGCGCCATTGATCTCGGTTTTTATTAATGTTATAAACTAGTGCTTGACCGCAATCCCACCTGATGGTAAGCAATGATGCAATCGTTGATGGTTAAAGAAAAAAAAATGACTTTAATTGACATTACAGCAAAATACATATGTACATTTAAAACTATAAAACTTGGCTTGTAATGCCAAAAGAGCCTCAGCTCAGGATAAAGTCAGATGACAACACTAGGTGTACCATCTGACGCTGATTTTCAGCTGCAACCCACGAGTGGCATACGCTAGAATTACAAAAAGACAGTCCGCAATAATATAAATGATATTGTAGTGACATAACATCACATACATAATTACCGTACCTCCAAAACCAGTACCTTATTTACCGTACCTCCAAAACCTTTCCTTACCAACATACGTTTTTGACTATATTCCATCAAGAAACAATCGAACAACGCCGTCTCGAAAAAGACGCTGTACGTTTTATAACATCCGTCAATAGAAACGCCCTGAAAAGGGCGTTTTGCTGTTATTGTTATGTGTTATATATTATAATAATAGTAATCCAAATGATAAAAAAAAATCACATAAAAATGTTGTGACTTGCATAAATGTGTGTGTTAAACGCACTATTCTATAATTATGAGCCCATTTTCATTCTTCTACGAGTACCTAGGTATCAATTGTTGATTGTTCGACGTAACCACCATGTAATATTGAATAATTTAACTGAACTTGATCCCACACTTAAGAGAATACAAATAAGGCCCAAAAGTTTCTACAGAATTTGATATTAGTTTATGGTCTACGTTTGCCAAGCGATCCACATGTTATTATGGCTTAGTTCAAAATCAAAATTGTTTATTTCAAATTAACTAACAGTTGGTGCTTTTGAATAGTCAATGTCGGTCAGTCCAAGAAAAGTGAAGCTAAATTGCACGTTCCAAAGCGTAGATCTCTATGGAGAAGAACGTGCAAGAAAGTCCATGGGCACTCTTTTAAAATTATGATTTTTTTTTTTTTTTTTTTGATGTCTTCGTTACATATTTCTGTTGCTTCTATCATGTGAGCACAATGTATATTTATAAAAAATAACGAAAAGATAGAAAATTAATTAAGCCCACTGGCAGCTAAGAGATGACCAGTCTCCACTGACAATACAGAAAATACACATACATACAGTTCAATAGAGAAAGGGTTATCAGAAATATTTGTAATATACTAGCTGTACGCTATGAATAACCTGCAAAAGTTTCGATCCTGTATGAATATCGAAATGAAAAAGTATATGATAACCCACCACAAACTACCACTCGATAAACAATTCCAAAAATAATCGCCACTCGTAGCAATCTTAACGACAAACGCAAGTCTCTACATCCGAGATTCCGATGTCGATAGGCTAGTGAAGAGCGTATTCATAGTTCGGTATTTGAGGGAAAATTATTAGCCGTAACTAAATTTCTTTGAATGCAGGGAAAATTTACTATACCTAATTTAGTATAAATAATTATTTCAATTACGAAAATCGTCATGTTTGCGACAAAGTTCGGTAGTATAACAACGATAACGATTGAGAGTAACTGTTAATGCACATAACAACCTCCGACCTTCGTGGCGCAGCGGTCAACACGCCTGCCTGCGACGTGGAGGCCCCGGGTTCGACCCCGGCCAGATCATGATAGAAAACGATCTTTTCCTGATTGGCCTGGGTCTTGGATGTTTATCTATACATGCATCTATTATAAATGTTGAGTTAGTATCCCATAACACAAGTCTCGAACTTACTTTGGGGCTAGCTCAATCTGTGTGATTTGTCAGTATATATTTATTTAATAAGATACATCAATAAGCAAGCATATTCAAATATTCCCGCATTTTTTCCCTTCAACCTTATTGCCTGGCGGAACATCCATTCACCCGTCAGTATACTTTTGCTCTCTCTCCGTAACCCTGGTTGGTGAACAATATCAAGCAACCGAAATTCAAACCCCCACCGGCCGGTGAGGTTATCTGCAAGTCTTATAGCGTTAAGTGAACATCTGGTGAAGGCCTCCATCCTCTCCAACACACCAGCAATTTTTGAGTTTCTAATTTGGGAGTGTTTTCTCTCCGTATTTTAATTTCAATATACCAAACGCCACTGTATCTTGGACACCAATGACTGAAGGTGAAGGAAAACATCTTGAGGAAACCTGGACTTTATAAGTCTGAAATCGCCAACCCGCATTGAGCAAGCGTGGTGATTACGCTCAATCCTTCTCTGTATGAGAGGAGACCTGTGCCCAGCAGTGGGACGATAAAAAGGTTGATGATGATACCAAACGCCGCCCATCTTACAGTCTATTTATCGAGGGAATATGAAATCAAAACAGAAGCATTTTTTTGGTTTCGCGGTGGGATTCTTCATGGACTTCCTCCATCATGGGGTTAACAGAGGAGTATGCTTGATTCTTACCGATTAAAACCACCCCGATGTTTCATCTCCGCCTATAGCCAGGGGTGCGGGATTCGCATGAGCATTCACCGAGTCGTGACTACCAAATACTGCTACAAACGGAACGACAGGACTTTGCGACCGGTCGTAAAGCGATCGTTATTAATGTCGGGACTGCTGCCCCTGGCTATAAACCACCTGTTTGTCAAATTTCATCCGAATCTATTCCGTACTTTTTGCGTGAAAGAGTAACAAACATCCAATATAATAATACTAAGGATGTATCCAAAGTATGAAAATAAAAAAAAAATAATTCATCATCATCATCATCCCAGCGTTAATCCCAGTCGCATTCGAAGCCTTTTCAGCTTTGGAGTCTGGGGTCCGCTTTACCAGTCCAACTGCTGAATATGGCTAAACTTCGACATTTTCCGTGAAGCGACTGCCGTCTGACCTCCACAACCCGAAGGCGACATCGAAGCATTGCAGTTAGACCAATTGTTGGACTTTGAGGGCTCCAACAACCCGTAACGACTGCCACTAGATGTTCGTATGGCAACCGGGACCAACGGCTTAACGTGCTTTCCGAGGCACGACCAGATCAGTGCAAATATTCATATTCATGCATACAAATACTTGCACTGTGCGGGGATCGAACCCGCGCCACCTTGCGCAGCGGCCGCGTCCGCTACCGCTACGCCACGGAGGCTGCTGCTGAAAATAAAAAAAAAAATAATTAGTCCTTCTTATAGATAACTAGCTTTCCGCCCGCGGCTTCGCCCGCGTGGAGTTCGGTTATATCGCGCTTTTTGATTTCCCTCGGGAACATCTAATTTTTCCGGGATAAAAGGTATGGCCTATGTCCTTTCTCAGGGTCTAAAGATTGTCTGTGCCAAATTTCATCAAAATCGGCTGAGAGGTTTAAGCGGGAAAGCGAACAGACAGACAGACAGAGTTACTTTCGCATTTATAATATTAGTATGGATGACAGCCTAGTTCGGTAATAAGTTGTCACTTTAATATAAATCTAAATAACGTTCGGAATACAAATACTGACTAAATAAAGGTTTAAAGCTTGAACTAAAGCTAAATTTCGTTTTTTAATAAGAAGGTTGTTGTTCCAAACTCATCCGTTGATAATAATACATTCTCATTCCCACTTAGGCAACATAACAATATACTCATACGTGCCGAAAAATATATCAACCATTCCCGGCGTTGTAAATCTGGGCAAATGAAACGTGTCGCATTTTATATTTCCAGCGGAAAGTATAAAGTATGTTAGCGATTTGAGTAGAATATGCATTTAGTGGGTCGACAGCCATAAATTCAGGGGCAGCGAATGAACGAGCATCTTTCTCAGGATCTAAAGATTGTCTGTGCCAAATTTCATCAAAATCGGTTGAGAGGTTTAAGCGGGAAAGCCAGACAGACAGACAGACAGAGTTACTTTCGCATTTATAATATTAGTATGGATAAAAAAATTAAGACCCATATTTTTTATTTTGTCGAAACTACCAAAAACTACTGAGATATAGCGTATTAAAGTTACGGAGTGGGGGCTAATTACGTCACGCGGTGGTATATTTTGTACTAGGGTTGTAACGGAGGCTTGTTAGCAGAGGCGGAGGCGGATGCGGAGGCGACGAGTCTCACCTCCGCGGATGCGGAGGTTAACGGAGGCGGAGGCGGAGGTGAAAGTACATATAGAAAAAAATGAAATTTATGGTTAATTAAAACAAACTTTTTATTTTAAATACGTACATTAATAATAATAAAAAACACTTACTACTACTACTACTTACTACTACTTTTTTTTACTTGGTAAAAAAATATTACCTTCTTGTAATGAAAATTAAGGAGAAACAAATTGTGTTTGCCGCATTCCCGCCTCACACTAGTTGATTCTTGACCATTTCGCGCTCATACGCGGCCGGACGGTTGTCGAGCGTCGCAGCTTGCTTTATTTCATTATAAATACGTAAATAAACCTCCGTTATAACTCCGCAAAAAATTGTGCGGAGGCGGAGGCGGAAGCGAAGATACGATTTCTTGCGGAACTTCCGCAGTAACGGAAGCGGAGGCGAAGCTCCGTTACAACCCTATTTTGTACCATGGCGTCATGCGACTTTTCAAATCAATATAATATATAAGTATTTGAATGAAATAAAAAATACAAAATACGTGTTCAATATCCATACTAATATTATAAATGCGAAAGTAACTCTGTCTGTCTGTCTGTCTGTTACGCTTTCCCGCTATAAGCAGACAGAGTTACTTTCGCATTTATAATAATAATATGGATGACAGCCTAGTTCGGTAATAAGTTGTCACTTTAATATAAATCTAAATAACGTTCGGAATACAAATACTGACTAAATAAAGGTTTAAAGCTTGAACTAAAGCTAAATTTCGTTTTTTAATAAGAAGGTTGTTGTTCCAAACTCATCCGTTGATAATAATACATTCTCATTCCCACTTAGGCAACATAACAATATACTCATACGTGCCGAAAAATATATCAACCATTCCCGGCGTTGTAAATCTGGGCAAATGAAAAGTGTCGCATTTTATATTTCCAGCGGAAAGCCGTGTAATAAAGTATGTTAGCGATTTGAGTAGAATATGCATTTAGTGGGTCGACAGCCATAAATTCAGGGGCAGCGAATGAACGAGCATCCGTTGCCGCAAAATTTTGTGGGCCTTTGTTACTGGGTCGCGAGTTCGAGAGATACGGAATTAAACAAAGGCTTGGAAAATGTAGTTTTTTTAGGTCGTAATTTTTACACTTATCTGTTGTAATGTTTTACTGTGCTGAGGAGGTTGTGACTAACAGGCAAATGCATCGATCGATCAGGTTTAGCTACCCTAGGCGAGGTTGGGCGGTAGATGGGTGACCATATTCACATACCCTCCATGCCTGGGAAAGAATGCTTCTCTATTGGCTCCGGTAGTCATAGATCTTTAATAGCCATTACTGTTCGTCAGTAGCTTTAAAATCAAATTACATATTAGTAACTTGCTACTTCGCGAGATTTATTCTTTAATCCAGAACGAAAAGCTTATATCCTTCACCAGTAGAGTAATTACGTAAAGAACTATCAGTGGCAATTGGTTTGATTTTGACAGTTCAGAAGTATTCATTGCGTAATTTAGCTCGTAGAGCTGATATATTTTTCGAATTTATGCAGTGATGACGCAATTGGGGTGCTCGTCTCGGTCAACCGTTTTAGCATGAAACCATAATAAACAAAGAAACATACTTTTACAAACATACTACAACAACATTTTCAATTTTTGTTGGAATTAAAAAACAATCGATCAAATACTTTTTGGTAATAAATATCACTTTCAAATAAAACAAAACAAATACTTATCAAATAGTTTTGGGTATATACGCTTTCAAATCAAATAAAACAATCGATTAAATACTTTCTGTCTCTCCCTTTTTCTTCACTGTCCATCGTGATATAGTCATTTTCGTATCCATAATCTGTGATCTTACTATTACTACCGATCTGTCAATCTGCGAAGAAATATTTTATTTTAACATAACAAGAAATATATTATTATTATTATTTTAATTCGCGATAAATACTCTCCAGCGTTTGATGTTTTATTAATCGTTCGTACGTGTTCTTGGCAAAATTGTGGCGTCTCTGCCACAAAGGCCATTAATCAAGAATTGAATTGAAATATTTTTTGGTGGGAAATATACGCTTTGAAATAAAAAAAAAAAACAGTCGATTAAACACTTTTGGGTAAGAAATATATGACGAAATCAGCGACAGCAGAGCGATAGGGTCGTCCGCATCTTGGTGTGGTGGTATAGGCTCCATTTCTTAGGTGAAGTTTTGAATTAAAGCACGAAGTTTAGATATACCCTCCAATCTTGACAATAACAATTTAAATAGGCAAACCGACAGTTTCGGCCCGGAGAAGTGCCCTAGTCCGCGCCTAAACGCGAAGTGACCATTATTCAATCCCCATTTTCCAAAAAGACTCTTTCCATGTGCCGCCATCACAAAATAACGTCACAGTCTTCGCCCCACTACTACGTAAATCAAATGAGCTTTAATTAAAATGATATCGACGATCCACGCCATATACGTTTTCAAATAAAAAAACCTGCAATAAATACGCAAGTTAGTTAGGTACTCTTAAGAGGGGACTCTAGCGCCGAGTAATTTGGAAAATAGGTACTTGAAGAAACTATTGCGCTACAAAACTAGTCGCTCTGCTTCCAACCTCTTCCGGTAAAGTGCGAAAAGGACAGTTGCAGCTCAGACTGATTTTACCCACAAGAACGTTGACCAAAAGGCGTTTCGTATTCCGCTGTTTTCTTTTTAAAAACACAACAGATCTCAATAATTTTTATATCAAAATATAATATTTTTTGTCAAAAATTTATGACATTTGTATAATAGTCGTCTGAACATCGCGGTAAAAATGGGTTATTTTTCGGGATTTTGAAGTATCTAATTTCTTTTATTAATTAAGTTTCGGAAAAAATTAAATGACAGGAGCAGGTATAATCACGGTGTAAAATTGTAGAAAAAAAATTGCTCTAAAAGCATTATCTACGAAGAAAACAGCGGAATATGTTTATATAGAGAAAGCACCACTAGAGTCCTCTCTTAAGCTTAAAAACGAAGAATCTAAAAGAACTTTCCTGCTTTCCACGACAGAGCTTCAAAATATAAGTAGATCATTTGCAGCTGAACTTTCCAATACTTAAATTCAAAACTTATCAGCCGACAACGCGACAAACTTTCTTTTATTTATTTGTTCCAGTAAGGAGATTAAAATTTTAATGTTACCTCGCTATACTGAAAAAGAGTTTTACAATAAATCAAAATGACAAACAATAACCAGTATTTAAGCTAAAGGATTATTCATTCTTGAAACTGACACAGAGTATTTGTACTCTGTGTCAGTTTTACACACACTTAAGCTTAGTTTGTACCCGAAGACTCATTTTGTGAAATAAATTATTTTCTGTTCTTTGTTCGTGGTAGCTGAGTGTGGTGCAGATTTTGTTTTCAGTGTTCAATAGTCAATTCTGCCCCCTAATCGGCGAACACATTTTTGTCAAATGATTGCGACTAGTTGGGATCACTTAGGATCGTTTGGACTGCCGATTGGTCCGTTCGGTCCAAATGATCCTAACTAGTTGCTAGTGTCAAATAATTGCGACTACTTGGGATCAGTTGGGATCGTTTGGACGGCCCATTGGTTCGTTGGGTCCAAATGATCCCAACCAGTCGCAATCATTTAACAACATTTTTGTTAAATGTGTTCGCCGATTAGGTGGCTGGCCATCACTACATAATATAAAACAAAGTCGCTTTCTCTTTCCCTATATCCCTAATAGTGGAGAAATACTATTATTTTTGATGAGTGAAACGCAGGTTTCCCTACGTGATTTATCAAAATAATGTCCGCAATGGTATATGTCTATCTCTTATGGATATCCCACATCAAAATTTTTTTGTCATTTACTTTTTGCGACAAATACTGACCAATTTTCGAAGCCATTTTAACCAGTAAATCAATAATCTTTACACAATTTAATACCTTAAATACATTGTTGATTTAATATAGATCTATATCGCCCTTTACAGTATATATTTTTTTTTTTATTAGTTATAAACTAGTGGTTGACTGCAATCCCGCCTGATGGTAAAACGCACTAGCTTATTAAGCCTATTCACTCAAAAAAACTGAGTGAATAGGAAGGAAGACGGCAGTTGAGCGAGGTGATGCTATGTTTAACCCAACAACACGACCAACGATGCTGCGCCAGAGGATGATCTGGAGACCCTCCACCAGTAGGGTAATTGCGTAAAACACTACCAGTGGCAATGGGTTTGATTTTGACAGTTCAGCATTCATTGCGTAATTTAGCTTGTAGAGCTGATATATTTTTCGAACTTATGGAGGGATGTATGACGCAATTATATTATAGGTCTTGGTCAACCGTTTTAGCATGAAAGCGTAATAAACAAAGAAACATACTTTTACAAACATACTACAGCAACATTTACAATTTTTGTTGGAATTAAAAAACAATCGATTAAACACTTTTTGGTAATAAATATCACTTTCAAATAAAACTAAACTATCGATCAAATAGTTTTGGATATATACAAATTTAATTTAAATAAAACAATCGATGAATACTTTTTGGTGGGAAATATACGCTTTCAAATAAAAAAAAAAACAATAGATTATCACACCTTCAGTTTTATCTGTACGATTTATCTGTACATTCGAACTGTACCGATAAGTCATTAGGTGTGTAGAACAAACAGTTGAACTGTACAGTTAAACTGTGATCTAATCAAAATATGAATAGATGCTGCGCCAGAGGATGATCTGGAGACCCTCCACGACCAAACTCCCGACACAACAACATTAAGCACATCGTACCCGATACACATCGCAACACAACTGCTCAGACCCGTCCTCCGTACGACTTCACCAGACATCGTGCCGGAACACGACGAATCGCTTGGCGGCAAGACTTTGTCTGGTGTGTGGTAACTTATGCCGGCGGCTGATGTGGTGTTGCCTACCACTAAATGAGTATTTTTGAAGATATTACAAATTTAAAAATTGCTGGCCGGGGCGCGGGAGCGGCGGGCCGCTGTGTTTTTTATACAATGTTCACAGTTTTTCCGTAGTGTATTTAGTATCAGCATTGCACCCGTGCGAAGCCAGGGCAGGTCGCTTGTTCATGATAAATTTATTACATTAACTATATTATTTTTAAACATGTTACGTGGGTAACAAATGTCTTGCCATGGCGCCTCCGCCGGGCCGGAACAAGCGAGGTCGACCAAAGAAGTGCTGGCTTGACGTTGTAAGAGATGACATGCGTGCCAACAATCTTACACCACGGGATGCCAAAGATCGTGCGAAATGAAGGAGTTATTGTAGGAAAGCGGACCCTGGGCTCCAACGCGAAAGCCGCCGATGCAACCGGGATTATATGCTGAGATGATGATGATTAACTATATTATTATTGCGTGTGATTAAATCCGGGTAGATCGAAAAACCTATTTTCATTTTTCGAGCCTATGACCCTCACAAATAACGTTACTTTCTATTGATAAAATAATTATCAAAATCGGTTTAGGAGGTCACATTTTACACAAAAATACTGGACACGTGTTTCGGGTCTCGCATAAACAGAAAATAATGTTGTATGCTGTTAGTCAATATTGCCCAACTATAAAGTGGCCGATATTACCGCATTTCCGATTAACGTTGAGTAAGTGGAAAAATATGGATATGTCGTGGTGGCCTAGCATATGTCGTGGTGGCCTAGTGGTTAAAACACCAGCCTCTCAAGTATGAGTGCGCGGTTTCGATTCCAGGTCAGGCAAGTACCAATGTAACTTTTCTAAAGTTATATGTACTTTCTAAGTATATCTTGGATACCAATGACTGAAGGTGAAGGAAAACATCTTGAGGAAACCTGGACTTTAAATCTGAAATCGCCAACCCGCATTGAGCAAGCGTGGTGATTACGCTCAATCCGTCTCTGTGTGAGAGGAGACCTGTGCTCAGCAGTGGGACGATAAAAAAGGTTGTTGATGATGAGGAAGTGGAAAAAATATATTTTTCTTACTCCTCCGCTATTCTTTTCTGATTAATCTCGTTGCGGGATCCAAGACAGTTGAATCGTTTCTCCGGGACTCGTCGAGCTTCATTGCTCGGCGTTTTTCTGGCGGTCTCCCCTGTTGATTCTGGCTTTCAGGAGTTGCAGTGGGTTGGGAACAGTGTGGCGGGTTTTGTCCCAAAAAAAAAAGAAAAAAAAAAGTTGAGTAATAGATTACCAACTACATACTTTGATCAAAGTGCGGTAGAATACGATTGATTTATTTTATGATTTTTTTTTATATGAAGTCTGCCATGACTGGTTGTATAGGCCGTGACTTGCAAGTTGTAGGTCGAATATTGGAACCGCATCATTTTTATGTAAATTACTAGCTTTCCGCCCGCGGCTTCGCCCGCGTGGAATACGTTTTTTTTTAATCACTATAAACTAGTGCTTGAGTGCAATCCTGCCTGATGGTGAGCAGTAATGCAATCGTTGATGGTAAAGCGCGCTATTTAATTAAGCCTATTCACTTTAAAAAAACTTAGTGAATAGGAAGGAAGACGGCAGTTGAGAGAGGTGCGCGCTTTTTAGATTTCCCTCCGGAATATCATTTTTTTTTATAAATAAAAGGCAGCCTATGTTCTTTCTCAGAGTCTAAAGATTGTCTGTGCCAAATTTTATCAAAATCGGTTAAGAGGTTTAAGCAGGAAAGCGTAACACATAGACAGACAGAGTTACTTTCGCATTTATAATATTAATATGGATTTCATCACCACTGCTCTCAAAACGATGAAGGAAACATCGTGAGAAAACCGGCATTTAGTAGAGCAAAAAACTTAGAAGACATGTGACATCTCCTAACCCGCAGTTAGTAGATAGATTACGGCGACTTAGGTAGATTACGGCCTACTCCCTCTCACCGAGAGAAGGCCGTTGTCCCAACAGTGGGAACATTATAGGCTGATTATGTTATGTTGTTATAGTGCCAAGATTTTGGCGTGTTCTAAAATAAGGGAATCTACAGACACCATTTTCGAGGTCATTCGCACCGATTCCATTCTTCGCAAAGTAAACTGACTTTAAGTTCCGTACACAAGTCAAGTTAAAATCCTCCTTAGACATTTAAAAAGTGATTTAAAATAAATTAGTAGTCGTTGGACTAACTATGGACAAACCGACAGGAGTGAAAATTGAAATCTTTAAAAAATACAGATTACACAAAAAGTAAAACACAAAAAACCATCACGGTACGTGATCCTGGCGCACAAGCAAGCGGAGGAATACGGGTGGGTTTTAGTCAGTAAAAGTCTGACACGCCCTTCCGCTCCGCCCAGAGCGAGAGAAGTCATTTGATGACTTCCTATCCGAGTTTTGACGGGAAAGCTAAGATGAGTGTCACGCGCATTTATCATTGGACTTTTAAAATTATTTATAGTGTCGTTTACTAAATAAAAGAGCGTGATTTATGTAGTAGGTAGGTACTGAATGCACCTTGCATTCAGTAAATAATTCATAAAGAACATTGAAATATTGCAGCATAGTGGCCACATCATGACTTTGCCTCAAATCTCCCTCATTGACGGTTCACGCAGCCTTTTTTCAATTGTCATTAGCGATATCCGCCATTATTGTGAAATAAAAGGAGATGTTTCAGAAATGTATGGAGCCTAGGCTAGCACATTGTACACTTAATGCTAGGTATAGTTACGCTATAGTTAACTGTTTTTAATGTTAATTTCCTATATTTTGGCTTAGTTTTTATACAGATTAAATTTAATTGGGCCAAGGAGTGCAACACAACTACTAATAAATATGGTGGTCAGCAATAAGCGAAATAAGATTTTGACAGTGACATTTGATTGACGTGTCATGTATCTAAGGCTATCGTATCTATGTTATCTACCATATGACTGCGAAAAAAACAAAACAAAAAACATAAATGCCGAACATACGGCCCATTAAATAAACACAATCAGCTCAAATCAACACTCGACACGAACACAACGGGTAAATAGAACTGTCAAAGTCGCCAATCAAACGTCATAAAAAGTGTCATGGCTACCTTAATGAAGAGTTATCTCAATAAAAACGTTTCAAATAATTATATACTTGTATTTTTATTCAAATTAATTTAGTTGTATTTTTATAGTGTTTCTTAGTATCTATATAGTGGTGGCCCAAAATGAAACTTCCTTTCTATAATTTGTTACACGTGTTATTGGCAAAATTGTGGTATCTATTCCACAGAGGCCATTGATCTAGAGTTGAATCTCACCTTGAAAACGAAGAAGAAGAAGACTTCCTATCCACAATAAAAGGGCGGTCACGCCCACGCCAATTCAAAGCTTTTTCGCCATTCAACAAACATGCTCAACTTCGCCAAAGAAGTTTTCACTTCAAAAATATGATGACTAAAAATATGTCTATTTTAGTCAGGCAAAGACTAATTTAACAGAACTAATCTAATATTTATCTTCTGTCCTTTTCTTACTGAAAAAGAAAGAAAGAGATGCACTGCAAAGCATAGCAGCAAACATAATACTACCAAACAACTGTTTCTTCAGACTTTCCGTTTCTTCCCAAACTTACGTTATAGCACTTACAACTTCCAGTTCCATTGTGAACGAAGGTCGGTTAGTCTCTTAACGACATCTTGTTTCTACCGTCGTCTTACCAATTACCTGATCTCCGTAATGGCCCACAGGTCTCATTATTTCCTACCTATTATGTAATTATACTAAATTGCTTACTCTAAATTGCAACGGGAAAAACAAACACGATATTTTTTTACAAAAAAGTATCTATATAGACCTATACATAACACATAGTGAATACAGTAACAAATAGTGTTTCCATAGATTATTAGTGTACATTATTAATTAATAATGTACACCCAATAATACCCTCAATTAATAATACCGTAATTTATACCCTCGTATAATTATACGAGGGTATAAATTTTGTACTTACAATAGTTTTTTTTATACCTATATATTTTTATTTCCATGCCTCGGAAAACTCGTTACGCCTCTTTTATTCTTAGGTATGTGACAGCCATTAGAAGTCTGAAAGTTTGACAGAAAGTATCAAGAAATTAATACTAACTACATATTACCAAGTATTTGGGTTGTGGAGTTCAGATAAGTTAAGTCATTCTCTATGTGACTGTGACTCCATGGACTCCCCAACACACAGGAAACGGTTTAGCAGATGATGATGATGATGAATGTACAAATCTTCTATACTAATATATAAAGCTGAAGAGTTTGTTTGTTTGAACGCGGTAATCTCAGCAGCTACTGGTCCGATTTGAAAAATTCGCGTTGGATAGCCCATTAATCCAGAAAGGCTTTAGGCTATATAACATCACGCTGCGACCAATAGGAGCGGAGCATTACTAACTCTACGCAAACGTTGTCGCTGGCGGCCGTTAGTTACATAAACAAGAAGGTATCTCAAACTTTTAGCTTAATTACTAATCATATTTAATCTAAATACTACATACAATGGCGCCGATTCTGTTGTTCACAAACTAATTTTCGTAATAATCATTAAGAAAAGGATAGAAGATAACATTTTAGTTTAATCCTGTCAAATTAAGATACTCCATAGACAGTTTAGACGCGATTATAAACATCTTCTTCTTCTTCTTCTTCCTCAGCCTATAGATGTCCACTGCTGGACAAAGGCCTCCCCCAAGGCTTTCCACGATGACCGGTCTTGTGCTGCCCGCATCCATCGGCTTCCCGCGACCCTCACCAGGTCATCGGTCCACCTTGTTGGGGGTCTCCCTACGCTGCGTCTTCCAGTACGTGGCCGCCACTCCAGAACCTTGCTGCCCCATCGGCCATCGGTTCTACGAGCAATGTGCCCTGCCCACTGCCACTTAAGTTTAGCGACTCGCAGAGCTATGTCGGTGACTTTGGTTCTTCTGCGGATCTCCTCATTTCTGATTCGATCACGCAGAGAAACTCCTAGCATAGCTCTTTCCATTGCCCTTTGTGTGACTCTGAGCCTTCGTATGAGGCCCATTGTGAGCGACCACGTTTCAGTTCCGTTAGTCATCACTGGCAACACACACTGGTCAAAGACTTTAGTCTTGAGACACTGTGGTATCTTGGACGACGAGAAGATGTAGCGTAGCTTCCCGAACGCTGCCCAACCGAGCTGGATTCGCCGAGACACCTCTTTCTCGAAGTTGGACCTACCTAGTTGGACTTTCTGTCCCAGGTATATATACTCGTCAACAACTTCGAGTGCAGAGCAACCAACTACAATTGGAGTGGGTGCGACATGAGAGTTCGACATGATCTTCGTCTTATCCATGTTCATTTTAGACCCACTTGTTGGGAAGCTCTGCTGAGGTCATTGAGCATTTTGCCCAAGTCTTCCAGGGTCTCAGCCATGACCACGATATCATCTGCGAAACGGAGATTAGTGATGTACTCGCCGTTGATGTTGATGCCAAGTCCTTTCCAGTCCAGGAGCTTGAAGACATCTTCCAACGCAGCAGTGAACAATTTAGGAGATATGACATCTCCTTGTCTCACTCCACGCTGCAGTTGGATCGGTTTCGAGTCCTGATCCTGGAGACGGACTGACATGGTGGCGTTTTTGTACAAACACTTTATCTCCTCAATGTATCGATGGTCAATTTGGCACCGCTGGAGAGACTGTAGCACCGCCCAAGTCTCAATCGAATCGAAGGCCTTCTCATAGTCCACAAACGCCAAGCATAGTGGTTTGTTATACTCCTCGGACTTCTGTATAACTTGCCATATTATAAACATGGCGACTAAAAATACGCCAGTTTACGTCAGGAGTGCACTAATTTGACAGGTCTAAACTGACATTTTATCTTCTGTCCTTTTCTTAATGAAATAAAAAGAAAAAGATGCACTGAACTTAAATTTAATTTAGTTTGTGAACAAGGAAATCTGGGCCAATATCAACTTAATAATCTAAATGATATTTTTTACTAGTCAACGGAGTGGAGCTCCTTCACCAACTTAAAATAATTAGCGACTTTGTTGATAGGAACTGAGAACTAGCCAGTTTTATCAATGGAAACGTCTTATAAGGAATATACTTATTTATGAACACAGTAAAGCTCATTAAAATAGCTTGATTGCGTGTCCGGCTCTTAAACGCACAAGTTTATTTTTAGACATTGAAATGTAAAGAGCAGTCTCATGAGGATATTCAAAGAACGTTCAGTTAAGAACAAGTTGATCTCTCGTAATATTGATAGGATATTTAAACTCCTCGAGGACTCTTAGACGTAATGACATGACGTTCCAGGCGACCAGCACCAAACTAAGGTATAAACGTCACTCTGGTCGGGAGACAACATCGAACTCCCGGCCACTGTAGGTGCGGGCTTGCGATGAGCAGTGGGTAGCTCGCCGGCCGGCGCCGCCCGGTAAGGACCAGGCCCGAGTTGACGGCGCGATGTGTTTCACGCGCGCCTCAAAGAGATGTCAGCACATCGTGACTGGGTCCACGAAGACCGATGCCTATAGGCAAGTGAAGAAATACGGGTGGGTTTTAGTCAGTAAAAGTCTGACTCGCCCAGAGCGGGAGAGGTCATTTGATGATTTCCCATCCCAAGCAAAAAAAAAAGGTCAAGAAAAAAACGTCAGATATTTACGAACCTGCTATCTCATACAATCACATTGACCTATTTTTAATGTTCCAACATTATAGTCCAGCCGCATGTTGTAGGTTTATACGTAAAATTATAAAATAACTCCTGAGAGATCGGAAACATCTGTACTAACATATCAATCGAGAATTCTGATCTTATCGAACATTTTACGACTGGAGCCATTAGCGAAAATAAAAAAGCTGAAAATGATGTTCAACATATGTAGCACGAAACAGATATTGTTCATTGAGATGATATTGGAACGGAACAGGCGAACGTGTTGTGAATGAACGCTAAGTAAATATTGTGCAATGCTGATGCAGTTCGTGCTTCAGTTACATAATTGAAACGCAGTGGATACCAAACAACTAATTAACTCGAGTGGCTTATAGCTAATTGACTACCACGACAACTAGATGGATATCCGACGGAAAGTAACAATTGTTACAGTGAAAGGTTGGATAAAATAACATTTGTTACTTTTATCACGTACACAATACAACGTATTATATATACATATATGTATTAACTCTTTCTCAAATTCATCGTAAACAGTTTGCAAAGTTAGTCTTAGATGGCAAAATATTTTACCTAACTTGACTTTGGTTGCAGTGGCATCAAAGGTCAAATGAAGTAGGTAAATTAGTTTCTAAAACAAGTTCCTAAATAGTTTTCGTGTCTGTCCTTAGCAAATTTATCAAGAACAGAAAAGAAAACCCTCAACCAATTGATAACGAAACAGCGAAGAAACCACAGGTGTAGAACACGTTAACATATATTTTCAAACAGGACCCTTACAATATTGCATGTCATGTATAAACATGGTATTGTATCGAGGGAATAATAAAGTAGGATCGAATAAGGCGCCTCGAATAAATCAAGGTCCCAAGGCGGCCTCGCCGCAGCCGCTTCTGTCCTCACGGTGTTAGCTGGAGGTGTATATTAAGTTGCTAAGATTAAACGGGATAAAATAGTGAAACGCTGAACAGAAACTATTAAGATAAACTTTTGTGAAAAAAGATAAACAGAGTTTGAAATCAGGTATGAATCGCAATAAATTAAGCAGCATACGAAATGCAGTCGGATTTTGGCAATCTATAAAGTTACAAAATTACATTCGCATCTGGATGTCAGATGGCATATTGGTTCGTGTTACGAAACTGCTTAATTATTCAAACTGCCTAAAGATGGTGTCTAATCTTGGTCAAAGAAAATGGAATCACTACCTACCAATAGGTATCATTGAAGTTCATTTAGACTTCTCTAGTGTTAATTCTTACGCTTTCTCAACATCCAGCCAACGTTTCCCAGACCTCCTATGAGCCGAAACTCCAGCTTATACATAATTTTGTATAAACCCAAATGACTCACCTAATAAT
This sequence comes from Sesamia nonagrioides, assembly GCA_017933935.1. Classification (NCBI taxonomy): domain Eukaryota; kingdom Metazoa; phylum Arthropoda; class Insecta; order Lepidoptera; family Noctuidae; genus Sesamia; species Sesamia nonagrioides. The sequence goes on from JADWQK010002063.1 coordinate 4,710,190, forward strand.
TTATTAAATGGCTTTCCAACTTTGTGGGACCTTGGATTTGTTAAAATCGTAAAATTAACGCTGAAATACGAAATGCTTCTCTAATAACACTAAATATAAGCAAATTCCTAGAGCCGAAAAGAGGGATAAACCCACTCCCTTAATAGCGACCCTTTAGAAATCACTAGGTGAGCCATTCAAACTCATAAAATACAAAATTCGTGGACACTCCTTATTCTGACACGGAATCGCCTAAAATAAATTTTATTGTAGAGATTTAAAGTTCAATTTGGATTGCGTGCTGGGTGTTGGGTGCTTTCTGTGGTCCATGGGTAAGGGTCAATTTAATTAATTACAGAAACCACGACATGCGCCCTATTAAACCTTTGTTATGCGGTGCTATTATTTTACTTTCTACGAATTGGTCTTCAATATTATTATTTTTACTTTAATGATTTGAGGTTAGATCATCAAGCATAGCTATGTTAATAGCTACATCATGATTACATTGCCAGGCAATTCTCATCATTTAAACAATTATTTGAAATACCCCGCAATTATTTGAAAACTATGCTCCTTCAGATTAAAAACAAATACTTTGCTTAGCAATTTTGAATTTTTGACGATTCTGTCATACAAAATCTACTATCAGCCGCTAATTTTACTCTTAGGATATAAAAATAATGTATCTATAATGTATAAATAAATAATGTATACCTATATAATAATTTATGTAATGTATGTATGAACAATCATCATTTTTGAAATAGAAATTCCGTGAGATTCTTAACTAGGTAATTTGTGAAATGTTCAAAAGTTAATCCTAGTTATTAAACGTCGCTAATATTAGCTCAGACCATCATTTACATTTTCGTCGCCCATAATCTTAATTAATCCTGAGCACTATTAAAAATACGAAACTGAGTCTGTTCATTCCACTTTCACGGGTCGCCTGTTAAAACGATCTCCATAAAGTTTTGCATAGATATAGCCTGCTAACACGTTGATGATGCAGTTAAGTTTTTTTTTTTTGCATTAGAAAAGGCCTATTTTATTTCTTGTTCCAAGTATAGATGACAGTAGGTCAAGCTACCTGAAACTGTTTAATTTTCCTATTCAACTTTGAACCATAATGCTTCAGTTATGCTTGACATGCTGTCGTCAAAATTCAAAAGCGATTTCGACCACTTATCTAATCATAAATATATACTTCTTTACTTGAAACTAATGTTTTTTTGGCGTTTAGGTTTATCACCTGCGAATCTTGCTTTAGTAAGGTGCTTATTCTTGCTACATTTTTTAAACGATGTAAAATAGTGCTTGATTGTGGTCATCATTCATCATCGTCAAAGACGTCCACTGCTGGACATAGGCCTCCCCCAAAGATGTTCACGACGATCGGTCCTGCGTTTTCCGTATCCAGCGGTTTCTCGGGTTCGCGTCATTGCTGATGAGTATTTGCCCGCACAGTGCAAATATTTGTATGCATGAATATGAGTATTTGCACTGGTCCGGTCGTGCCTCAGAAAGCACGTTAAGCCGTTGGTCCCGGTTGCCATACGAACATCTAGTGGCAGTCGTTATAAGTTGTTGGAGCCATCAAAAGTCTAACAATTGGTCTAACTGCAATGCTTAGATATCGCCTTCGGGTCGTGGAAGTCAGACGGCAGTCGCTTCGCGGAAAATATCGAAGTTTAGCTAAAATCAGCGGTTATACTGGTAAAGCGGACCCCAGACTCTAAAGCTGAAAAGCTATGGATGCGACTGGGATTAACGCTGAGATGATGATGTTTGCTGATGGGTATTTCTGTTGCTTTTGGCGATAGCATTATCAACATATGATCTTCCCACAGCTGAGCACGCCTCTTCTTCGTGAGAGGGAGTAGGCCATAACCGTAGATTTAGCCAACCAACACCTCTACCAACGCGCATTTTGCTTGCGTTGCGACGGGTTTGTAGAGGTGTCTTCGAATTTTTAGGTTCTAGAACTTACCGATTTTCTCACGATGTGTTCCTTCACCATTTGAGAGTAGTGGCGTTGAAATAAATTACATAAAGCGTTCGAATTCGCGACCTAAAAAAAGTAAGTCAGTGCTCATGCTTCCAGCCATGATCATTTTTTTTTTTTAATAATTTAATCTAGTGCTTGACTGCAATCCCGCCTGATGGTAAGCAGTGATGCAATCGTTGATGGTAAAGCGCACTAGTTTATTAAGCCTATTCACTTAAAAACTTCGGAATAGGAAGGATGACGGCAGTTGAGCGAGGTGATGCAATGTTAAACCCAAGACCAACACGACCAAATGATGCTGCGCTAGAGGGAGATTGATCTGGAGACTCTCCGCGACCAAACTCCCGCCACAACAACATTTGGCGCATCGTACCCGCCACACATCGCACCACAACTGCTCAGACCCGTCCTCCGTACGGCTTCACCAGACATCATGCCGGAACACGACGAATCGCTTGGCGGCAAGACTTTGTCTGGTGGGTGGTAACTTCGCCGGCAGCCTCATCAACATCATCATCAACCTTTTTATCGTCCCACTGGTGGGCACAGGTCTCCTCTCATACAGAGAAGGATTGAGCGTAATCACCACGCTTGCTCAATGCGGGTTGGCAATTTCAGACTTTTAAAGTCCAGGTTTCCTCAAGATGTTTTCCTTCACCTTCAGTCATCGGTGTCCAAGATATACTTAGAAAGTACATATAACTTTAGAAAAGTTACATTTGTACTTGCCTGACCTGGAATCGAACCCGCGCGCTCATAGTTGAGAGGCTGGTGTTTTAACCACTAGGCCACCACGACATCTTCTGTTTATTCTTTGAACATAAGTGTCCTTCTTAAATATGGAATAACGATTTATAATCTCATTTGACGTAGCAATGGAAGCGCGATGTTTTTTTTTTTTATATTTTGTTATTTGGATGGGAAATCATCAAATGACTTCTCCCGCTCTGGGCGGAGCGGAAGGGCGTGTCAGACTTTTACTGACTAAAACCCACCCGTGCTTCTTTACTTGCCTGTGCGATGGCCAGGGCCACGGTTTCTTGTTTAACAAACCCGCAACCCTGACCAAACGGATGCGCGATCTTTGCTTAGACGATAGTTTTACAAGAGTGTGAACTGCCCTACATTTTACAACATCAGAAAACCGCATTACACTGTCAGCATTAACCCTGGATAAAAGTAGGCAGCGAAACTTTTTTTAAAATAAATTCCTTACATCAGCTACGTAGTCAACTGATAAACATTACATTATTAAAGTTATATTTAACATTCGATTAGCCAAATGCAGGATGAGTCAGACCGCTGGTTTATTATAAGACTAGCCGTTGTACTGACGGTGATCTATTTGAGTCAATAATGTCTTCATTGTAGATCAAGCTCTAGTTTTGAAGAAGACGTATTGGTGCGTTTAAAATTAAAATGTAGGATAATTTTTATCTAAAAGTTCCTACAAGATCGAAATTTCCGCAAGTGAAACCGCAGAACGTAAATCTTTTAAATAAAGTTCTCGTGTCACAGTTTTCGTTCCCATACTCCTCCGAAACGGCTTGACCGATTCTCATGAAATTTTGTGAGCGTATTGAGTAGGTCTGAGAATCGGCCAATATCTATTTTTCATCCCCGTAAATGTTAGGGGTAGTCCACACTAAAATCTTCTTTTTTTTAGACTAATTTTTTAGTTTCTATTTTTTTATGATACAACATACAAAAATACATACAATCCTAAATTTTCACCTTTCTACGATCAACCCTTATTTTTTAATAGCCATTTTAGTAATTTCATCACTTTTCATCTACGGTCGAAAACTGATCAATCGTCATTTAATTAGTTTCATTCCCGAGGGAAATCTAAAAAACGCGATATAACCGAATTCCACGCGGACAAAACCGCGGGCGGAAAGTTAGTAGTCTATAATAATTGCTAATACATTACTGCTAGTCATGAATAAATAAAAATGTGAACCACTGGAGCTTTGTTTTTATCGAGGATGAATTTAATATTCAGCAGAGCTACGAGTATTTAATGAAAAATGGTCGTTCATCGTGACAGGTTTGGAGTTGACGGGTCCATTTCCACGTCAGAAACAGTCCTGACGTCTTTTGATCGAAGCTGACGTCATTTGAACCTTTTAACTCGGATACAAATATTTAAGTAAACAGTTTATCCGCAGGATAATCCGGGTAAAGAAGGTGTTTTTGAAGAGGCACTTACATTTGTGTAACTTTTAATGTAAGTAAAAGTCACATCTTTTATTACTTACTTAGGTACTCTCTGGTACAAAGTGATAGGCCATAACATCGGCTGCCGGCAGCAGGTACCACCCACCCGACAAAGTCTTGCCGCCAAGCAATTCGCCGTGTTCCGGCATGAAGTTTAATGAAGCCGTACGGAGGACGGGTCTGAGCAGTTGTATTGCGATGTGTGCCGGGTACGATGCGCCAAACAGAGTTGTGTCTGGAGTATGGTCGTGGAGGATCTCCAGATCAATCTCCCTCTGGCGCTGCATCGTTGGTCGTGTTGTCGGGTTTAGCATTGCATCACCTCGCTCAACTGCCGTCTTCTTTCCTATTCACTCAGTTATTTTGAGTGAATAGGCTCTTAATAAACTAGCGCGCTTTACCATCAACGATTACGTCATTACTGCTTACCATCAGGCGGGATTGCAGTCAAGCACTAGTTTATCATTATATAAAAAAAAAAACTTAGTTACACTGGGTGGATCGGTCAGGTTGACCTACGATTTCCCAGGTTAGTCCGTGTATGAGTGCTAGTCGTTTTCTATGGACAAATAATATTGACTTGCCAAAAATCTTATAAAATTGCTATTCCTATTGTGAGTCTGGTATGCAATTAGCCCACTTGTGTGTATACACACCTACATATATGTATACAATGTTTTTATTCGAAACCTGAATATAGTATGTTCAGAATAAGCAACTGAATAGATTCCAATCATTTTTACACCATGTTATATTTTTTTCCTAAATATACATATTTAAATAATAAAAAGTTAAAAAACTAAAACCCAACTACGACAAAAAACGACGCTGAAAAAGTATAAAACAAGATTTTCAGAATACTGAACTGAACAAAGTTGCTAATATAGTTGCAAGTAAATGGACACAGTAGACTCTACCAAGATGCCTTCGTTGTACCACGTTAACCGCAGTCACACGTTATGAAAGTGCTACGGTAGGTATATGTAACGTGTGACTACGCCTTTCCAAACATGAAAATTTATCTCTAAATAGTGAATATTGCATACTTCAGAATAGTATCGTAAGACATTTTGTCAATTTACAACGAAGGCATCTTGGTAGAGTCTACTGTGTCCATTTACTTGCAACTATATTAGCAACTTTGTTCAGTTCAGTATTCTGAAAATCTTGTTTTATACTTTTTCAGCGTCGTTTTTTGTCGTAGTTGGGTTTTAGTTTTTTAACTTTTTATTATTTGTACTATTTTGGTGTTAAAGTGTATTTGTGGCGCATAATATTAATAAAAGTTAAATTGACGAACTAAAAACTAGGTAGTTAACATACGACATCTCTTTTGACTTATGTATCGGCGTATAGTAATATGTAGAGATGTCCTATTTTACTATTTCATAGCGCTTGAAGCGTAGCGCGTATAGCAACGGTTTCACCGTATGAAGCTCCCGGTTTTTCGTAGTAGCGACGCACATTTGCGTCGATGGCACCGAATGGGTCATGAATTAGTGGATGAGGCCGTTAGTATAAATAGATTGGATGTTTTTCTAACGGTGGTAGGCCATAACATCGGCTGCCGGCAGAAGTTACCACCCACCAGACAAAGTCTTGCCGCCAAGCGATTCGTCGTGTTCCAGCATGATGTCTGGTGAAGCCGTACGGAGGACGCGTCTGAGCACTTTGTGTTGCGTTGTGTGGCGAGTACGATGCGCCAAATGTTGTTGTGTCGGGAGTTTGGTCGTGGAGAGTCTCCAGATCAATCTCCCTCTGGCGCAGCATGGTTGGTCGTGTTGCTCTTGGATTTAACATTGCATCACCTGGCTCAACGGCCATCATCCTTGCTATTCCTAAGTTTTTTAAGTGAATAGGCTTAATAAACTAGTGCGCAGGCATCAAAGATTGCGTCACTGCTTACCATCAGGCGGAATTGCAGTCAAGCGCTAGTTTATAATTATTTAAAAAAAAAAAACTTATATTAAGAGGACCTGGGAAGATTTCTTAATCTATCTAATTCTGCTAACGATCGACTGTCATGTGGATTTTTAAGTAATTTATTATGATGCAAGGCACTTATAAATAATCCCTCTATGGTTTTAACTCTACTGAGAGCGACATAGGCATGTCCTTTAGCAAACAATGACTTTCCTAGATCTGTAACTTTTTTTATCTAGAGTACAACCTTGTAATTTATGTACAGTACAACCCCAAGAAAGAATCAGCGGGAGCATTTTACGCTGAATTTGCCCAGAACCCCTCAAGCCGTCAAATTCAGTGAGGCAAGGCTCGATTTTGATAAGTCCGTTAGTATCTGCTTTTATGGATGCGTCGTCAAATTGTATGAGAACAGCGCTTGGCTGTTCTCCTGTTCCAACTGATCGCGCCGAAGAGCAGGCCATTCGAAGGCCTTCACCACTCCCATCGCTCCGTTTACCAAACCCTGGTGTACATTCAAATTTCTACGAAGCATTACTAGGGATTATGTACAAACATAAAGTACTCGTGAAGCTCTTTCAGATGATACCAAATACGGTATATTTATTTTAATTTTGTATTAACATAGAACTTTTTGTCCGCTAGAGGGCGTAATACTAAATTTGGTGACAAGCTTTATAGCTCATAACCAACAGAATATCAAGGCCCTTCTAATGGTTTTGCAGTGGTCTTATTCTGATAAGTAGTAAAGAAGCTATCTATGAACGAAAAGATGTGAATTATATGCAATCAGCCCATGAATACAGGTAAAGTCACAAGCAAATGCTAGTAATATATATATATTTAAAATGTACAAGTTAAGCCCTTTCAAATGATACCAAACACGGCATATTTATCTTAACTTTATTTTTTTACTCTGTATATTTTGTCCGCTAGAGGGCGCCACGTTAGATTTTGTGAAACTCCATATAGCCTATAACCAGCAGACAATTAAGACGCTTCTAATGATATATCATTTATCGAATTCGAATAAGTAGTTTAGAAGTTACGAGGGAACAGATGAACATACATACATACATACATACATACATACATACATAGCCTGTCAAAATCATAACCCTCCTTTTGCTTTGCCGTAGTCGGGTAAAAATGATGCAGTATGGTCACCGAGGGCACGACACACTTGACAGCGGATCATAATGTCTAGGGCCACCGCCGTGCCGCGACGCTGCAGGCGCGAGCGTGTGAGCGGCGCGTTGACCATATTTTTGTAGGGACAACCAGGTAACATAACAAGCTCATAACTTTGTGATTTTTCATGATAGCTTTTTGAAATTTTGGTCATACATTTTTACATAAAAACGGACACGTGTTCCGGGTTTCGCATAAATATACAAAAATAACGTTGTATATCCAACGCAACAAATAATTTATCAATAAATTCGCCACCTACAGCTCAACACTAACGCAGATAACCGCACATGTGACTGTGACCGCACTGTTTCCAGCGGGATCTAACTGAAACGTTGCGGTTTGTCCGTCTATCCGTCCTGCAAGCGAACAGTTTGACAAATGCGTAAACATGTTCCCTGTTATGTGACAGTGCTGGTTGCACGGTACATACTCTTCAGAATTAAATTGTGATTGACACCGAGCTCGTGGTTCTGATAGTGGTGGGTTTGCGCGTGTATTAGATTATGATTGTGTTGCTACAATAGAACACTGACTCCTTAGTCACAGGGTCGTCCTAGTTTAGGGGGCAGAGTTTTACACTTTTTGTACAACTCTTATTTTCCAAAAATATACACTACAGAATAGTATCCTAGCTACACTTGTGGACAAGGTCGACGGTCCTTTTATTAGGCTCTGGGCGGACAGACATGTGCGTGCACATATTCATGTCGCCACCTGATTCTCTTTTACTTAGTTTCTCTTTTACTAACATAGGATAATTTTTTTACTAACAACATAAGGGCCTTGCCTGAAATAAAAAGTTTGAATTTGAAAAATATGCCTATACGAAATGTGCTCATTTGCTATTCGGGTTTTCTGTGTCAATAAAGTCAGTAGGAGTCTAACAGACCCCGTCGCCCACCCCAAGGCGGCGGATTTTCCAACCCGGAACAAAAAAAAAAAGAAGTGAACTTAGAGTGGGCTGTCAATAATGTCAATCTCTTACAGTTAGAATGACAGCTCACTTCACCTAACTTTTCTCACTTAGATGTTTACAGAATCTTTATCTTCCTTCTAGAAAAGCTTTAAGTTTCCTAAAACCATAACATCGGCTGCCGGCAGAAGTTACCACCCACCAGACAAAGTCTTGCCGCCAAGTGATTCATCGTGTTCCGGCATGATTTCTGGTGAAGCCGTACAGAGGACGGATCTGAGCAGTTTTGTTGTGATCAACACAACTGCTCAGACCCGACCTCTATACGGCATACATCAGTATGCCGGGTACGATGCCACAAATGTTGTTGTGTCAGGAGTTTAGTCGTTTAGGGTCTCCACATCAATCTCCCTCTTGCGTAGCATCTTTGGTCATGTTGTTGGGTTTAACATTGCGTCCCCTCGCTCAATTGCCGTCTTTCGTCCTATTCACCCAGTTTTTCGAGTGAACAAGCCCTTAATAAACTAGCGCGCTTTACCGTCAACGATGATCAGATGTAATTGCTGTCAAGCACTAGTTTACAATCATAAAAATTAAAGATTTTTAACTATCGTACTGACAGCTGTCAGAACCACATTTTCTAAACGGCTGGACTGTAGCGACATCTGAAGGCCAATTCTCGTAATTTAAAACGTTCAAATTTAGTCGCAGTCTCATCTCAGCCACAAACAAATGTCACAAACTTGTCAATATGTAGAGGAATTGATTTTTTTTTTAAATATATTTATAAACTAATGCTTGACCGCAATCCCGCCTAGTGGTAAGCAGTGAAGCGATCGTTGACGGTAAAACGGGCTTGTTTATTAAGAGCCCTTAAAAAAAAAACTGAGTGAAGGAAGGAAGGAAAACGCAAGTTGAGCGAGGTGATGCAATGTTTAACCAACAACAGGACCAACGATGCTGCACCAAAGGGAGATTGGTCTGGAAAGCCTCCACGACCAAACTCCTGACACAGCAACATCTGGCATATCGTACCCGGCACTCAACGCAACACAACTGCTCAGACCCGTCTTTCGTACGGCTTCACTAGACATCATGCCGGAACACGACGAATTGCTTGGCGACAAGACTTTGTCTGGTGGATGGTAAACCGGCAACTAATGTTATGGCCTACCACTGAGTAAAATTAGGAAGTATTGTTTGACAGATTGAGACAGATCATACTGTAAACTTTTTTAAAATTACGAGGATTGCCCCACAGTCCGATAAGTACCTAGTAGATTGATTAGCATAGTTGATGATCTCAATGTTTTTTTAAATCATAATTATAAACGAGTGCTTGACCGCTATCCCGCCTAGTGGTAAGCAGTGAGGCGATCGTTGACAGTAAAGCACGCTAGTTTATTAAGAGCCCATTCACTCTAGCCTTGAAGACACTTAAATTGTAGTCAGACGGAAACCCCGCTGTTGGCAAATTTTTCTAGTCCCTCGATGTACGCGGTTTAAAAGACGAGGCAAAACGCTTCATCGGGACCGTAGTGGTGTCAACAACTTAAGGGTGGAAATTCGCCGTACGACGGGTCGTCCGATGATGAAACGGAGACGGGGGAATTCAGTCATGCAATTCCCTCGCACACTCCCCAAAATCCATCCTATAGAACACCGATAGGCTGGCTACTCTTCGGCTGTACTTTAGGCTTTGGAAACCGTTTTTGGTGGGAAGGAGGCCTTCTATCTGTGTGAAAGAAAAGGCCGTCATCCATTACGGGATCCAGTGCGGATTGGAGTCACATGGCAGTGTCAGAGCAGTTGTGATGAAATAAGTTACACAAAGTAAAAAGCTTGTCTATGTCCGAACCCACGACGGACGCAAGCAAAAGCTATATCGGGGTCCTTAACACTGGACCACCAATGCTATACTCATCCTAGTAGATTGATTGCCTGATATGAATTAACCAATCAACTTTTAATCGCTCAATTGGATGAACGCGTATTGGCAACAAGGAAGTAGGTACCTAATAAAATGGATCATATTTATTGAACCGTGCCTACCTACGATGTACGAGCTATCATCTACATTCCTGGCGGTGACGTAAGGAACTACTAAAGGTTATCGTATAAAGGCAAGGGCATCCAGCAGTGCAATAATAACTTCCCTACATGTTTACTATGATAATTCTATTAGTTAGTGCGGCCTGGTGACCGCAACTCCACGACAATGCCCGTACATATTATGCGTAGGTACTGGTAGGAAATTTCGGCCATTCGATCCACCTCAGCTCCTTGAGGAAGGTCAGCAATGCCTTGATATTACTGACTGTTCCACATCAACTGCTTGGGTTATCGATAATTTAACCATAAGAGATATACCCCTTTATTTATAAATGCTACTTAAACTTAATTAGTAATTGTTTAACCATACATTTTTGACGTTTGAGCGTCTTTTAATTGCAATCATTGATTGTGAATAAACCGTGTGTTAAATAGATCGATAGTCACTCTCTGTTAGATACATACTTAAAGTCTTCTTCTTCTCCTTTAGCCTCTAGTTCCACTCCTGGATAAAGGACTCCCCCAAGGCTTTCCACAATGAGCGGTCTTGTGCTACCCGCACTCATCGGCATCCAGCCACCTTCACCAGGTGATCGGTCAACCTTGTTGGGGGCCTCCCTACGCTGCCTCTTTCGGTACGTTGCCACCACTCCAGAACCTTACTGCCATCGGTTCTACGAGCAATGTGACCCGCCCACTGCCACTTAATTTTAGCAACTCGAAGAGCTATGTCGTTGACTTTGGTTCTTAGATGCTTAATTCGCCAATCGGCTAGCTCCACATTTAGTAAAATAAGTTTTTTTACCTCCTAATAACACGATAGTATTTCAATTAATAGGTATAAAGTTGTCTATTTTATTAAAAACACTAGCATATGATATTATCTAACAACAGTATTTTACATTTTTCTTTTAGTGATGTATAAGAAATATAAGGTTTCAAGCATCTCCTGAAAAATTACTTGCATGGAGTTAGCCAATTTGCAAATTAAGGTATCATTATATTATTACATAGAATCTTCTCGTCCGCAATACCGTAGCGTCTCAAAACAAAAGTCTTCGACCAGTGTGTGTTGCCAATGATGACTTATAGAATTGAGGCGTGGCCGCTAACAATGGGCCTTATAAGAAGGCTCAAAGTAATTCAAAGGGCAATGGAGAGGGCTATGCTTGGGGTTTCACTGCGCGATCGAATCAGGAATGAGGAGATTCGCAGAAGAACGAGAGTAACCGACATAGCCCGAAGAATTGCAACACTAAAGTGGCAGTAGGCTGGGCACGTTGCTCGTAGGATCGATGCTCGATGGGACCGACCGGTTCTCGATTGGCGACTACGCACCGGAAGACGCAGCGTGGGTAGGCCCCCGACAGGGTGGACCGACGACCTGGTGAAGGTCGCGGGAGGCCTATGTCCAGCAGTGGACGTCTTTTGGCTGAAAAAATGATGATGATGATATTATTAACTTGGATTTTATTTTTGTCTCATTGTTTTGAATGCGTATGCTTATTATTAGGTATATTATATCCCCTCATTCATTTGGTGTGATGTGAATCTGGTGATCCTAGTGTCTGCACTAGACCTTGATCAGAATGGTCGAAAATTGGTGTCTGTCCAACCAATCTCCAACCAGTCTCTAACACAATAGTATCTAAGCCTATCTGAATGTATATGATGCCTTTGTTTGTGAAGAGTGAATCCAATTATTAGAATATTTTATCTGTAAGCAAAACCCACGTTGAATGGCAATGAAAGAGATAGTTATAAAGAGATTTCACTAATCGCATGACTTATGACTATATTGTATTTTATGTATTTTTTTATTATAATTATTTACTTCTAATGTGCATTTTATTCGCTCTTTTTTTCTTTCTAACTTGGTAATCTTTTATGTAATTTGCAATTTTCATTAGTAAATAAAATACAATATGAAAAAAAAAAGCCGAATAATTTAGAATTTCCTAAATGTGCGTATGTGCTACGCAGAAAGGCATTTGGCATTTTCTACTTTCGAGTTGTGACTGACTAAGAGGAAATAGAACTGCCAACTGCAACCATGTCAGAGTATAAAGATTTCAACTTACAAAGTACAATCAAATGCGTTTGCACTAAATTGCATAAAATTCGCAAGAGGAACCTATATGGGCCCAATGAACAAACGTCAAAGGAAATGATGAGAAGCCCCTCCCTATGAAAAGCTTCTGAGATGACTGCCATTAGATGTTCGTATGGCAACCTGGACCAACGGCTTATCGTGCTTTTTGAGACACGACCAGACCAGTGCAAATAGTCATACAAATATTTGCACTGCGCGGGGATCGAAACCGCGCCTCCTTGCGCAGCGGCCGCATTCGCTACCACTACGCCACGGAGGCTGATATTAATTTCAAAGGAACACTCGACGTGTTTCAAAAAAATTAAGCACGATACCTTTACTCTTACCATTTATTGGGGCACAGACAGACAGATGTACTGAGAAACTGCAGGAGGGTCGCCTATGCTAGTACGGCCACGTCTTATGAAAACCATGTTACCTGGGTTTTCGTAAGAATGGGTTTTCGTGTACTAAAGGCATGTTACGTGGGTAATAAATGTCTTGCCATGGCGCCGGGTCACCGGACCGAAACAAGCGGAGTAGACCAAAGAAATGCTGGCTTGACGTTGTAAGAGATGACATACGTGCCAACAATCTCACACCACAGGATGATGAAGATCGCCCGAAATGCAGGAGAATGAGTAGGAAAGTGGACCCTGGGCTCCAATGCGAAAGTCGTGGATGAAACCAGGACTAAACGCTAAGACGATGATGATGAGACACGTGATCATATAAGGCTAACCTCGGTCACCAGCTGTAGCTGAAATGTCGCACGGGGTCTCTGTCTTGCATCTTTAAATACCAAGATCCCTCCGTGCCCCTTGAGAGATCGTAAGCTGTTAGTCCCGGTTGAAATTTGTGGACGTGGTTTTTTACACTTTTACTATGAAACTATAGGCTTCTTTTCAGTTTAGCGTTATATTCCTGCTACCTTGAATTTATTTATTTTAAGTTTGCTGTCTAATCTTTTAAATTACATAATTATTTATTTTGTGTTTTCATTTTTGCATTTTTTTGACAATTTTCTTTCATCCCATAATCTTAGTCTTCTGTTAGTATACGTTTGTATTAGTTGTGACACGACCGTGTAGTCAGGAGACCTGGAGACCTGTAATACAGGTTGTCCTAGTACAGGCTCCAGTTTCCACTACATCGTTATATCTTGTATACTTAATTCTGTGTTAAACTTATATTAATTATGTGGTGGAAAAAATAAACGTTTATTATTATTATATTATTATTTATTGAATATTTTAGCACATAAATGCACAGAGGCGATCTTACTGCGAGCTTAATATTTAAATGTATGAATTGTGTGATGTATTTACAGTACAATGATACTGGCCATCCGTTTCATTTCGAAGATAAGAGAAGGATAGAACCTTTACGAGGTATTCCAAAGCCAACCGTACAAACATACCTCCCGTAATTTCCGAAATGCTAGATGTATGATACTCTTGACTCAGACGTGTAACTGGCGGCCATTCACGCGTCACTCACACTTCCGACAGATATTGAACCTTGTTCTCGACAGCTGTCCTTTGTTCCTTATGTAACTGTGTATTTGTATGTGTGGTTGTAGATTCATTAGCTACGCTTTGATACAAAGGTGTTTCTACCTGCATTAAGTAATTTTTATAAGAGTATAAAGACTTTTTAGGCTTCAGTAGCTCAAAAGAAAATGGAATGAAAGATAGAAAAGAAGATAATGGGAAATCCGTATAAATATTTGGCCGTATAAATAAAAACACAAAAATAAGAAATGGTTGGTTGAGAGAAACATGAGTTACATCTGTTGTTTAGTTTATTGAGCAGACAATTTTATCCGACACATAAAGCAATGAATTAGTAATATTTTTCAAACTATGGTTGATACTATATTACGCAATTAAGGGATTATTGCAAACTGTAATGAACTGAGGCTCTATAGGGTCCCACAAAACTTCAAAACTACAGTATGTCAGAATGTATAGAATGAATTGTACGAACGACAGCAGGTCAAGCTACCCCAAACTGTCAGATATTCCCAATTAACCTTGAGCCTTAATGCTTTAGAGATACAGTTGAAAATCTAATAAGGAAATCTGACTGTAGTAGCTTGATGTGCTGTTGTCTATATGTTGAAAAATCTCGAAAATCTGAAGGCCAATCCCGTAATTAAAAACGATTAAAATCTGGCACCATTCGGCAAACGTTCTCGTCTCACTGACAATCAATTTCAAAAGTGTAGGGATTTTAGAGATATTTTTATCAGATTGAGATTGAGATCAGACTGTGAAAGTTCCCCTTGTGGTGGTTCGGACGATATCAGGTCAAGCTACCCGAAACTGTCAAATATTCCCAATCAACCTTGAGACTTAATCCTTTAGAGATAAAGTTGAAAATGTAATAAAGAAATCTGAGAGATTGTAGTAGCTTGATGTCTTGTCTGTTCTTTCAAATATTTTTGCGTTAAGTTTATCGCAAATAAACGTTTTTTCCTTCTTTCGGGGAGGGGTGTTCCAGCCCTCACGCTTTACTCTCTCATCCGGCAGAAAAAAATCCGTATAGAGAATAAAACGAATTTTGAAGATGATTACTTTGTCTAAAATTTCTGCAGTTCACTGCTAGACTAAAAACTCAAACAGTTTCAATAATTCTCACCTTAATTACAACTCACCATCGACCCCATCTCTCAGATCGAGAACTTAGAAAAATCCAATTACTTCGCCCTGATATCAAATTTAGTATCTCAAAATGCGACCTTTGCTCTCAATAAACTATGTAGTAACCAGTAATTACACTGAATTGAAAAATGATTCATAGTGAACGAACGTTCATTCGACCTTCATACTCTATAGAGTGCATCATAGTCTGAAAATAATTCAGCTGTAACATACTGACCTCGCTTTAAATAAAATTACGTTTAGTTTACGACACTGCTCTTTACCTAGTTATGTTTTACTGTTGTACAGAGAATTTTGCGTCCGGTGTTTGGTAATCATTATATTCCTATACGCCCACGCTTTTTTTCTCATTGGTGATAGCCGAGATTATAATTAATAGTCACATGAGATCTATTAATCCATACTAACATTATAAATGCGAATGTAACTCTGTCTGTCTGTTACGCTTTCCCGCTTAAACCTCTCAACCGATTTTGATGAAATTTTGCACAGACAATCTTTAGACCCTGAGAAAGGACATTAGGCTACTTTTTATTGAAAAAAAAAATGGTATTCCCGAGGGAAATCTAAAAAGCGCGATATAACCGAATTCCACGCGGGCGAAGCCGCGGGCGGTGTGTTATCTATTCTATAAAAATATTACCGTGAAAATAGGTGAAGTCAGCTTGAAATGAGCCGTCAGTGTTCCACCTGATGCCGTCGACGGATTGACAGTATTGACAGCTTTAAACTCAGCCTTAGTTCACAATTGCACTGGTCAATGTCAAAGAATTACATAATATAAGGAGTTTTGACTGGAAAGCTAAGATGAATGTCACGCGCATTTTCATTGGTCCTTTAAAATTATTTATAGTGTCGTTTACTAAATAAAAGCCCGTGATTTATGTAGTAAAAAGTGCAATCAGTAAATAATTCATAAAGAATATTGTAATATCTGCCTGAAAGACTTGGGCAAAATGCGCAATGACCTCAGCAGAGCTTCCAAACAAGTGGGTCTAAAAATGAACATGGATAAGACGAAGATCATGTCGAACTCTCATGTCGCACCCACTCCAATTGTAGTTGGTTGCTCTGCACTCGAAGTTGTTGACGAGTATGTATACCTGGGACAAACAGTCCAACTAGGTAGGTCCAACTTCGAGAAAGAGGTGTCTCGGCGAATCCAGCTCGGTTGGGCAGCGTTCGGGAAGCTACGCTACATCTTCTCGTCGTCCAAGATACCACAGTGTCTCAAGACTAAAGTCTTTGACCAGTGTGTGTTGCCAGTGATGACTTACGGAACTGAAACGTGGTCGCTCACAATGGGCCTCATACGAAGGCTCAGAGTCACACAAAGGGCACTGGAAAGACCTATGCTAGGAGTTTCTCTGCGTGATCGAATCAAAAATGAGGAGATCCGCAGAAGAACCAAAGTCACCGACATAGCTCTGCGAGTCGCTAAACTTAAGTGGCAGTGGGCAGGGCACATTGCTCGTAGAACCGATGGCCAATGGGGCAGTAAGGTTCTGGAATGGCGGCCACGTACTGGAAGACGCAGCGTAGGGAGGCCCCCAACAAGGTGGACCGATGACCTGGTGAAGGTCGCGGGAAGCCGATGGATGCGGGCAGCACAAGACCGGTCAGCGTGGAAAGCCTTGGGGAGGCCTTTGTCCAGCAGTGGACATCTATAGGCTAAAGAAGATTGTAATATCGCAGCATAGTGGCCACATCATGACTTTGCTTCAAACCGGTATCATAGACGGTTCACGCGGCCGACTTTTTCAACTGTCATTGGCGATATCCGCCATTATTGTGAAATAAAATTTTCAAAGAATTTCTATAATTTGTTACACGTGTTATTGTCAATATTGTGGTATCTATTGCACAGAGGCCATTGATCAAGAGTTGAGGTTGAATCTCACCTTGAAAAATAAAAGAAAAACAGAAGACGTTTTTGAGGAGAGAGCTTTAAAGTTTTTTTAAGTTAAAACGAGAACAATAGCAAATCCAAGAAAATTAACAAAAAATAA
The DNA here is from genome assembly GCA_017933935.1 of Sesamia nonagrioides. Lineage (NCBI taxonomy): Eukaryota > Metazoa > Arthropoda > Insecta > Lepidoptera > Noctuidae > Sesamia > Sesamia nonagrioides. Next base: position 4,727,249 of record JADWQK010002063.1, read on the forward strand.
TCCTGCAGTTGAGAAACTTGAAATCAGTTAAATCAAAATTGTAAAACCGATCAAGATATACATATTGTTTGGTTTTACCACCCATTGACGGAACATTAAACGAAATCATTAAATACAACTGTGACCCACGTTATTGATACAAAAAGACGGAATAGCGGTTTTTCGAAGCGCGGAAACGAAAGAGCAAGAAATTTAGTGCATTTGGAATTAAAAAAAAAATGAATATTTGGTTTAGTCCAATTCTGAACTAAGGCATGGATATATTTGAGTCAGGGTTGCAGGTTGGTTAAACAAGAAACCGTGGCCCTGGCCGTTTCACAGGCAAGTGAAGAAACACGGGTGGGTTTTAGTCAGTAAAAGTCTGACACGCCCTTCCGCTCCACCTAGAGCGGGAGATGTTATTTGATGATTTCCCATCCAAACAAACAAAAAAAAGGCATGGATATATTCAAGGTGAGATTTCAAGGCGAAATAAACCTTCGAACACATTTATGATCGAAGGAATAGACAAACAGTACATAGGTACCGTAGTTGAAGAACTTTCCAAACAAATTATACTATGTGAACTAGCTTTTGCGTTAAGCTCGAGTTAACATTTCTATCCCTTATTTTAGAGGTCTGGGGAAGATTTAAACAAAAAAGAAGGAAAAGTTATTTTTCATTGGTAACTGAGATTCTGTGTATCGATTTTTAGCTTCTTACCTTGAAACCAATGTTCCATATAAAATTTCACCCTCTCTTTTAAGAAGCTGGGGGCAGATTTCCAAAAAATATTGGCGATTTTTTATTAGTCTACTAATAGTCCGCATACCAATTTTCCGCTTTCTACCTATAAAATTGCAAAATGCTCTTTATAAATTTCCACCCCCTATTTTAGAGATATGGGGGGTTAGAAAGAGACAAAAAGTAGCTTAAGTCACTCTCCATATCTTTAACTATCACCACTTAAAAATCTCGTCAATTATCACTCCCCTTTGCCGTGAAAGACGTACGAACAAATAAACAGACACACATACTTCCACATTTATAATATTAGTATTGATACCTACAAAGAGATCTATAAATATTTCTTTTACAAAAGCTACCTAAAATCACGTTACAATCTATCAAAACATTAATCAAAATGATTGCTTCACCAAAATAAAGGAAATCGGATGGTTCATTAAATTGATTTAATTAAACCGATACTTCTACTCGACACTACAAAGCAACCAAATCTAAATAGAATAATCGATTTTCGTTCAAATCGAGTTACATTTAACACCCGGCTATCGACTAAGTATAGATTATTTTATGAACTTCTTTTACGGCGTATTTAAAAGACCCCGAAGACTGTTCATAAAACTAAATTTATACCTCCGAAGTTTTTAGGAGTGATTAAGTAACGAACCGTCCAATAGATGTATCTTATTCCCCTATTCCAATATCGGGAGCCCGCAACTGCGGCCGCCGAACCGAACAACGTACGTAATAACTCACTTTCAAACTACAAAATTGCTTCCCGTAATTAGTCATGTCAGTCAACATTTACTACCGCATTATTAAGTCAAACCGTTTCACCTAATCTTGTTACTCATTAAATTTTATTTGTTTCAGGCTCAAACCGACGCTCAAGCTTCCAGCACAAAATTGACTGAATATAACGAAATTGTGATATAAAAATGACTACGGGCTTCCACTTTACGCTTTAATATTTTATACGACATGAAGAGAAGTTGGTAATCCATTGACAGTTAGGTTGGAAGTGAAGTTCTGTATTGTGAATTTGTGAAGCAATGAAATGAAAAAAAGGCGATGACTGCTCGAGAAGTGGAGTTGGCAGGCGGCGCGCCGTGGGGCTTCCGCATGCACGGCGGCACCGATCAAAACCAACCACTCAGGATCTCAAGGGTACGTTCAACAGAATGCTTTCTACGTTTTACTAAACATACTTTCACGCGAATGAGCCCGAAATATTAAATGTTAGTGCGGCTTCCGCTTCAGAGCACACGACTCCAGTTTCATAAATTGTTTTTAAATTCATTGTCGACTGTTTCTTATATAAAACATCTGTTGGATTGGACCCTTTTCCTGCAAATCGGATTACGTCATCAGACGGACGTTTTACACAGCTTAACGTAACCAATTGGTGCGAAATAAGACTTCTATAATAAAGCAGATTGCAATACGAACCGAGTTGGTACTAAGTGAAACGAGTGTTTCTTCAAACTCCTCACAGGATCAGATTACGCAATTAAAGTTCGTTGTAAATGGTGAAGCAGTTCGTTCTCGTCGGAAGCACTTTGTTTGTGGGGACTCGACACAATTCATCAAGAGAATTGTACTGTTGAAAGAGAACTATGTACTTGCTATATTGCTCGGTTTGCCTGGAGTAGCAGCAATATCTGGTTATTTAGTTCTTTCCTTCGGGAAAATAAGAATTTATTATACCGAACAGATTTAATGTTCTGAAAGTTGAGTTGTTTTTTTTTTTTCGTTTTGTAACTACAAAGGTTTCTTTTGGTTATTGCTATAGCAGGTGTGAAATCCTAATGTATTACCCTTGTTAGTTTTTGTTTATATATTGTAGAAATAACTTCTATCCAACGCTTTGCTCACGCGGATTTCGGAAATTATCCCAAGGGAACATGCTCGCCTTTATCCTTTCCTAGGATGTGATCTATCTTCTTCCAAAATTTTAACGAAATCCGCTTAGTAGCTACAGTGTAAAAGGTTTATTGGATTTCATATTTTCTATTTTTTTCTCATTATTCATATAAAATGAATGTTACCTAAATTACTCGTTATAACATTAGCTAGAGAGAGATTAGCCGGAACAAACAAAAAAGTAGTTTTTTTTTGTTAAAAGTACCTTACTTTTAAATGTTTAGCTAGTTTAAATTAAAAAAACGTTGCCACACTACTTCTTTATCGTGGGTACGTTTACAAACATATAAACTCACATACACAAATAGCCAGACCCGGAACAACTACTTGTAGGCCATACAAATATTACTACGTATACAATATGTAAAGAAAATCCTGTCCGATCCGTGAAGGTATTGTTAGGTGTCGATAACTGATTCTACTAATGACCACAAAGACAGGCTTAACTTAAAAAAAAATCCCCTTAAAAAAATAAATATTATATCGCAAAAAGAGGTAACTTAATACATGTGCTGTAAGCAACCCCTTTCGCGGGCGGCGGGGGGCAGGGCACGCGGCACCTGTGACGTGGTCGCGTCGCTATTCGCTTATAATAATACCGGTTTTGTCACTTTTTAAAAATTACCAAATTTCCGGGAAATTGGAATTAATTCCCGGGAAAAAAGGATTATTTCAAAATTCATTAGTATTGTTACTATGATGATTATGTAAAATTTTATATTATATTTGGTCAAGTGTTTACCTAACCTTTATTATCCTTATGGGTCGGACAGGGTTTTATTTACATATTGTATAGCTAAAATTTTGAACAATATATCAAGAAGTCCACACCGAAATCTCACTTATTTTCACCAACCCAGCAACAGAGTTTGCGTCAAAACGTGCAGAGTGCAACCGCATACGTCCACTAATGCTGTCACGCACATTTAATGGCTTATTATAATTACAGTTCAATACTTCACATTAAGCTACAATCATTTAAACAGTATCTACCTATACAGCATGAATTAAAATTATTTATCTGATATTATATGACTACTAGCTGACCCGGCGAACTTCGTTCCGCCTTAAAGGCAATATCACATGACTACTTTTTAAATTAGGATAATTTTAAATAAATAAATATTATTATTCAATGATTCTTTATTTGGGAGCACAATCCTGGCGGTTCTCCGGAAAACTTAAATGTGCTACAATACTCGCAAACAACATCCATTGGCCCAGTGCGAACGCCATTGCGCTATATTATATGCGTATTGAAACGCTGCCCGATTCAAATCAGTATTTGATGAATTTCTTCTTGTGCTTCGTAAATTATCTAGCGCTTGATCTCTGAGGTTTGCTCGATGATTTCGCATTGCCAACCGAGCCGTTTCACGGGCTGCCTCCCTTTGCTCTGGTGAGTGAGAAGCACGAAGTCGAGCCATACTAAGGCTACGCTCGTCAAGTGCAATTTCTTGCTCTTCTTCAGTTCTTTTTTTTTGTTTTGGATGGGAAATCATCAAATGACCTCTCCCGCTCTGGGCGGAGCGGAAGAGCGTGTCAGACTTTCATTGACTAAAACCCACCCGTGTTCCTTCACTTGCCTATGCAACGACCAGTGCCATGGTTTCTTTTTTAACCAACCCGCAACCCTGTGGACCAGTCCTCGTGGACCCCGTCAAGGTGTGCGACGCGCCGTCAACCCGACCCTGGTTCTTACCAGGAGGCTAGCTGCCTATCGCTCGCCGCCCGCAAGCCCGCGTCTACGGTGATCGGGAGTCCGATGTTGCCTCCTGACCAGGGCGCTTCCTGCGGCGGTTTGAGGCGTAAGGGTAGTGGGATTTCCGCTCCCTCACGCGCTCCGCCTCCTCCTTTGCCAGCATCACTGCTTCACAGAAGGAGGTGAAAGCTTGCCATGCACTCCGGACTATTCCCCGCAACAGGGTCGGACGCCAGAGATCGTAGCCGATCGCCACCACGAGGACACGGCTGTGCTCCACCCAAGCCGGGCAGACCTCCACCATTTGCTCCACTGTGTCCTCAGGGCGATGCACACAGTGGTCACCCTGGCGTTTTCTCCCGCCTTATACGGAACAGGAACCTCCCGAAACAGCCGTGTCCGGTGAGGACCTACGTCAGTCGGAAGATGAGGACGCCGTGGCGCCTCTCTAGCTACTCCTCAAAGTGAGGACTTTGATGTTTGTGGCGTGCTCAGTGCTGGATTGCGACAATCACACTTTCCATGTCTCTGTCCGCTGTGCTGCAATTTTTCGCGGCAACGGAGTTATGCCTCCTCTCGTCACTCCCACATGTGGGCGAGGGATAGTGTTTCTCCACAATTTAATGGATGTTATACATATAAAAGCTCATCAAAATGTGTTTCGCAGTTTTAAAGATTTAATTATACAAAAGGACATAGGGAAAGAGAAAGTAACTTTGTTTTATAGTATGTAGTGAAGTGGTAAATGGCACAGCAATACAATATTAGAAATTTTGAAGGTGAAGTTAGCTTTGGGGCTTTTATTAAAAAAATTAAACCGGCAGAGAGTATTTATCTTCCTTGCTTTAAATGAATGCATCAACATTCAACCGGTAAGACTTTTTTTTAATATGCTGAGTAGTGCAGCAGTGTGTTTGTACCATTTTTAGCAAATGAACCGCTAACTTATATTTTGACTGAGTGGTTTTGTTATTCCATGTCAGTTGCGTTTTGTTATACCATGTCTTATGTCACGTCTACGGAAACGACGGGAACAACGGGAATGGGATAAAAAGTATCCTATGTGATATGTCCTTCTCCCAGTTCTTATCTACCTCCCTAACAATTTTGAGCCATACTGGTTAAGCGGTTCTTGAGTTATAAATAGACTAACTAACACGACTTTCATTTATATACATAGACTTCATTCAAATCGGACCAGCCCTTTAGGAGGAATTCAGTGACGTACACACGTACAGCAGATTTAGGAATATACCCATGGAAAGCATTGTCATCTACATTTGTAACAAAGATATCATGCCTCTCTCTACCCTAGAGCTCTTGTTTCAGTCTCTTTAAGTTGAATAAAAAATCTTAAATATTTATTTATTTCTATTTATTTTTTTCTCTTTTAGTTCATAAGTACAATTTAAGTTAAATAAAAAAAAAATAACATATTTTTTTTTATTTTTTCCCCTTTTAGTTCATAAGTACAATTTTCGTTTTAAGTAACTACAAAAATTACACTATAAACTTATCTAAAAACAAAAAAAAAACTCGTGATTGGCCGGGTTTGAACCGAGGAACACCAGCCATTGCGAGTAGACCATACCTCTATCGACTACGCCACAGCCGCTATGTTAAGCCACGCGAAATTAGCGCCCATATTATGCGTGAAATATTGCGAAAGAGAAAACCCCGAAAACATGCGCTTGCCCAGACATAAGACTGAGCTAGATCGATTTCTCCTCCCCGAAAACCCCCACATATTAAATTTCAGCGAAATCGTTAGGGCCGTTTCCAAGATCACATGCTTCTTCAAGCGATCAGCGCCATCTGCCGGGCTGATTTGTGAATCTAAACGATCCAGGTCACCACTCAAACGCATACAGAAAAATTTATTAAAAACGGTCAAGCCGTTTAGGAGGAGTTCGATGACATACACACGTACAGCAGAATTATATATATAAAGATATATATGTGCATCCATCCCTATAAAGTGCGTATGTTTGTATGTCTGTCTGTATGTATGTGCCCGAAGTTGCTCAAAACCCTCACCACTATAGATAATCATATAGATCTGAATGCGCTGAGTTCAAAAAAAAAAAAATTTTTTTTGTCTCGGTCCTTTAGTAAAAAACCTGTTATTTATACATTACCAACAGATACTTCAATATATTACAATATAATATACAGACGATTTCTTATCTAAGAAACGATATACCCTAAAACTTGTACCTATAAAATAATACCTAATTCAATAAAGCGTGAAATTCGAATAGAAAACAGATCTTTTCAATTAAACGAATTTTCTAAATTACGATAGAAGAATCTAAGAACAAAAAGAATCTCTTGAAATGCAGCTAATTTAAGAGATATCAGTAGGTTAATATTCAGCATATGTTCAGCAGTGGTAGTCTTATAATTAAAATATTCAGGATCTAGTCGCCGTCACATCTTGGCGACAAAGAAATCTCAAATGCTTTTTAAAAATGTACGGAAGTTACATGTATTTTGGACTGATGAATCCCAGAGCAGACTGAACGTTTCTTTGTAACTTCGAGGATTTCCTCTCTGAAGTCATTATACTTTGTTGGTAAGGGTGTGTATAGCTATAATTTTCTGAGGTCTCTTTAGTTTACAAAAGAACCTCTTTCGCCGACAGGCTACTCTTTTTTTTGTACTGCAGCCACATTTGTGCTGGTGCTGCAAAATGTCACCTGGCCACTTTGGATTCAGTGGAAAGGCGTGCGAAGAGGCTGATTGGCGACCCAGATTTAACTCAAAACGGTCTCCAAAGCCTAGAGCACAGACGTAGAGCAGCCAACCTTTCGTTGTTCTACGGGATGCATTTTGATGCGTGACGAGGGAATTGCATGATTTAATTCCCCCATCTCCGTTCTACCATCGAACGACCCGTCGTACGGCGACTTTCCACCCTTACGTTGTTAACACCAGTACGATCCAAACGAAGCGTTTCGCCTCCTCCCTTATACCGTGTACATCGAGCGACTGGAACAATTTGCCAGCGGCGGTGTTTCCGTCGAACTACAATTTGAGTGTCTTCAAGGCTAGAGTGAATAGGCTTTTAATAAACTAGTGCGACAACGATCCATCAACGATTGCGTCACGGCTTACTATCAGGCGAGATCGCGGTCAAACGCTAGTTTATAATACATAAAAAAATAATATACAGGGTGTATCTGACATCGTAACGTAAACTTCGCGAAAAGGTTAGACCGCATGCCACTAATAAAATTATGATAGTCATTTATGTCGTTAATGAACGGTTACAGAACACACGGTTACACACTGTTTTAAAAAAAGTGTCGGCTTGGCTTTTGAACGTTGCAAGCGTGCCGCCGTGCGGCTTTGTAGGTATGACGTTGATCCCTGATGTGAACTCTATTAAATCAGCTGATAAGATAGTTTTTCGGGTTTTGTTTTCATTGCGCTTTTTTATGTAATTAGCGAATTATTTAATTTTTACTTTAAAATATTATAGGGTTATAAAAGTATAGCAATTGTGAACGGTTTGAAGTGAAAAAAAACTACATTTTTTTTTAAATCATGAAAAAGCCGACGAAAAATTCCACCACTGGGGGGTTCAGAATCATGTACTGGATCCATGGTACTCGTTTGTGTGTCGATGTCAGATACACCCTTTATAAATAAAGTTTAAGTGCTCAGTAGTAAGTTAAAGCTAAAGTTACGGAGCACAACCTTATGATGTATTTATTAGAGTTTTCCATATTTCTTGTTGGATGACTTCTATGTGACCAGGCTTGCATTATTAAGCCAAAGTATCAAAATTCAACATGGCAATGCGAATTTAATATTTTGGACGACATAAAGAGAAGTTGGCAATCCATTGACAATTAGATAGGAAGTGAAGTTGTGAATATTATGTATATTTGTGAAGCAATGGAGTGAAAAAAACCCAAGCCTTTTGGGCACTTTTTCCATTGACAGCAGTGCGAAGCTCTTCTTTAATAATTGTTAAAACCGTGTATCTTATATACATACACAATATGTAAAGAAAACCCTGTCCGACCCATAAGGATAATAAAGGTTAGGTAAATACATAAACGACCAAATAAAACATGACATTTTACATAATCATCATAGCAATAATACGAATGAATTTTGAAACCTTTTTTTCCGCGAATTAATTTCAACTTCTCCAAAAATTATGCGATGCGACCGCGTGACGCGTGCCCTGCCACCCTTCGCCCGCGCATGTATTGCCTACCGCACATATATTAAGTTACCTTTTCTTGCGAAATAATATTTATTTTTTAGGGGTTTTTTTTCTTAAGTTTAGCCCAGCTTTGTAGGCATTAGTAGAATCAGTTATCGATACCTAACAATACCTTCACGGATCGGACAGAGTTTTCTTTACATATTGCATATTTTTTAAATGTGTAATTCAATCTAATTTTCCTTTATTTCTAACGGTTTTTGTTATGTTTCCAGCGCTACAGCGATACTTACGAACGCTGCCTTGACGTAAGTAAGATTGTCCAAATCGTTTGTTCACCAAACAGTAATCAATCATTCACCGTAACGAGACCGATATCTTCTTTAATAATATTTGTTTTTGTTTACTAAGCAACGATAACGGAATTCGTGACATTTTTCTCATTTGTCTTGCTTTTTATTAACTTCGATATCTAACCACATAATTGCTGAAGTTTGTGTGAAATTGACTAATGACTATAGGGTTGATTTTGGAAATTTGTAATGTGGTTTGTCCTACGCTTTGGTTTCTCTTTCTGGAAAGCGGGTTCCTTTATACAATATATGTATATATATATATATATTTAAAAATTATTTCAAAATTTATTAGTATTGTCACCATGACGATAATGTAAAATTTCATATTTTATTTGGTCATGTGTATACCTAACATTCATTATCCTTTTGGGTAGTATGGGGTTTTCTTTACATATTGTATAGAAATAAATATATCGGTTTACAAGGCGAGTATCCCGCAGGATCTCGCTGGATACGAGAAACTCAGAACTGGTCGAAATAGAGATGCTTGGGGAAAAAAGAAGAATTGAGACTCTCCAATTCTGTAAGTCAGTTGAAGATCTATCCCGAAAATACATTATAATTTTCTTTCCATTTTTTCTCCTAACCGCAGTTTCACCCAAGTATCGATAGATGTCGCTGACAGTGGGGTAAATCCCCCGCTTAATGGACAAGATACCATAATCCCTTTATATAACCAAAGATCATTGTTTGATGGCCCGATGTGGAGATAGGACCTAAATTAAGGATCTTTTCGTACCAATGTTTATTGTCCGTATAAGATACGGAATAGTTTTGTTACGGTTACGACTATGAGAAGGAAATAGAATTTCTTCGAATTAGAATCGAGTCGTATACTTAATGGTTCTGGGATATTTCATTTAATCAAAATCGCAATTTGAATTAAGTTATTACATAAATAAATGTAAAAATATTTTTCATATCCATACTAAAAAGAAGAGATTGTTTATTTATTTGTTTGATTGAACGCGCTAATCTCAGTAACTACTGGTCCGATTCGAAAAATTCTTTTTGAGTTGGATAGCCCATTAATCGAGGAAGGCTTTAGGTTATATAACATCACGCTGTGACCAATAGGAGCGGAGCCTAACTAATTCCACACGAACGAAGTCGCTGGCGGCCTTCCTGGATTAATGGGCTATCCAACTCAAAAAGATTATTTCAAATCGGACCAGTAGTTCCTGAGATTAGCTTGTTCAAACAAACAAACTCTTCAGTTTTATATATTCGTATAGATTTCGTATAGACAGTTGAAACGTTTCTCCGGGACTCGTCGAGCTTCATTGCTCGGCGTTTTTCTGGTAGTCTCCACTGTTGATTCTGGCTTTCAGGAGTTGCAGTAGGTTGGGAACAGTGTGGCGGATTTTGTCCCAAAAAAAAAAAATCGTATAGATAGATAATAATACGAGTATGGGTATGTGAAAAAAAGCAGAAAAACAATCATACGGCATCATAAAATTCTTCCGCATCGCTGGCAACAGGAATAGTGCCCAAAAGGCTGGCAGCATTGGCACGTTTTACAGTAGTGCTAATTTTTTCGTCAAAAAAGAGGTCAGTAATAAGTGAAAAGTCGACTACCGCATGGCGAATTTTCATGTTTGGAAAGGCGTAGTCACACGTTGTCAAGGTGCTACGGTAGGTAGGTATATGTAACGTGGGACTACGCCTTTCCAAACATGAAAATTTATCTCTCTTATTATTATTATTTTTTTGTATTTTGTTTGTTATTGTAATTTTATGGTATTTAGTTGTAAGGTGCGTTTTGTTTGTGCGGAATAAAGAATTTTTCTTTCTTTCTTTCTTAGTATAATAGGGCAGCTCATAACCCACTGCGGTGCAATTAACCTTTTCACCACGTTGATTACGCTAAAATCCTTTGAATTTTTTTCATAGTTCATGAAAGTCTTAATCATAGCTGTGGTTCTGCAAAATGATGTCACCTTTAGAGTGATTTTATATCATTACTAGGGGCCGACCACGACTTCGTTCGCGTGTTGTTATTTATTATGCTCGGTTCCTATTGGTCGCAGCGTGATGTTATATAGCTTAAAGCTCAAGCCTAATCTGACAAAACGTAGTAGCTTGACGAGCTGTCGTCTGTACAACAAAATATTGCGAGTTGATAACAGGAACATTCACTGTACCTAGTGGATTTAATCTATACTAATATATAAAGCTGAAGGGTTTGTTTGTTTGTTTGAACAAGCTAATCTCAGGAACTACTGGTCCGATTTGAAAAAATCTTTTTGCATTGAATAGCCCATTAATCCGGGAAGACGCGAACGAAGTCGCTGGCGGTCGCTAGTTTAAGGAATAAAACATTTAGAATATTGCCACCAATTTATTATAAGCAATGGCTATTAAAGCGCTTCTCGTGCGAATTTTATTATAATTTGCACGAACGCCACAACCGAAAGGTATGGCAAATATACTAAAAGAGTTGTCCCCCAAATTAATTAGGATAATAGCCAGAAGAAACAAGAAGAAGACTCGATTAATTGCGAACAGCCTGAAGATGCGACTTATAACACATTCTCTTAGAACCATAGCTACCTTCATCATCATCATCAACCTTTTATCGTCCCACTGCTGGGTACAGGTCTTCTCTCATACAGAGAAGGATTGAGCGTCTATCACCAATCGTCAATCACCATGCTTGTTCAATGCGGTTTGGCGATTTCAGACTTATAAAGTCCAGGTTTGCTCAAGATGTTTTCAGTCATTGGTGTCCAAGATATACTTAGAAAGTACATATAACTTTAAATGGTTACATTGGTACTTGCCTGACCTGGAATCGAACCCGCACGCTCATACTTGAGAGGCTGGTGTTTTAACCATTAGGCCACCACGAGCTACCTTACATATGTAAGTCTATAATGTTCCCACTTCTGTGACACAGACCTTCTCTCGGTGAGAGGAAGTGGGCCGTAATCTACCACGCAGGCCAAGTGTGACTTGGTAGAAGTCACATATCTTAGAAGTTTTGCCTCTAGGACGTGCCGGTTTCCTCACGTTGTTTTCCTTCGCCGCTTTAATACTACTAAAGACGCTTAACTAACCTTTATGTACACTAGATCTCCCAAGACAAATCTTCTCGGTAGGAAAACCCTCTGAGATCTCCGTATCTGAATCAAGCACTTTTGTAGACTACGAGTGCGTTAAATGACTATCTCTTGGTCATTCATGATGGGCCAGCAGGGTAATTGCGCCAAAACAAACTATCAGTAGCAATTAGTTTCATTTTTGGAGTTTATTGGAGTTTACTCCTTAAGAATCGATTTTCATATATAAGGCGCCCGGTATGAGAAAAATCCGAGGCGTTACTATTTTAGTGCGCACCTTCGGTGCGCAACTTTCTCATCTTTTTACAACTATATTTTGTTAGTTATTAAGATAATGTTATATTAAAAAAAATATATTATAAGAATTGAAAACAAAATGTTTATAAACATTTTTTTTATTATCAACTTTCTTAAAATTGGTTAAAATTTTCATAAATACGCATTTATAATTTTTTTTATTTTTATATGATTTATTTTATAAATAATTTTTAAAATAATAATATTTTTTTTTCAATTTTTTTAATTTTTTTTTTCTCGTTCTTAAGGAGTAAACTCCAGTCGTGCGTCGAAGCTGACACACACACTTTTTTTCTATTCAACTGCATTCATTGCTTTGTATAGGTTATTGAGCAAACATATTTTTCAAACTTATGAAGCAATGTACCAGCAATGTGCTTCGAAATGATATCAATTGATAGTAATAGAGTATTACGCAATTTGGGTGATTTTAATGAGAAGATAGATATATGATATAAGTAAGCAAATGTAAGCACACGGCATTTCTCACCTAGGTTGGCGCTCGTGACCGCAGAGCTCCGGATCAAGGTTCAAAGAAGAGAGCCTTTAACTGTACGGCCAAGTCCTACAAAAAGGCGCTTAAGAAGGCTCGGTTCGACCGCGTTACCCAAATTGGTAGTAGATCTTTCTGGTTCCTTGCCAAATCGGTCGAAGTGAACTTCTGTTGACCCACAATGCCGGTTAAGCCTGATGGAACACTGGCTCATACGGTGAGACTGAAATCACAGGACAGCAGTGCTATTTCACCGAATTTGCTTCACTGCGACACTTTAATACTCGAGGTTCGCATTAGGAACAAGGAGGTTCTGAGAATACTGGGTCATCTGGACGAGAATAAGGCTAGTGGACCAGATGGCTTGTGCACCCAAGTTGTCTCGTGTATTGACGCGGTTTTATCGGCTCTCATTTAGGATTAGTATAATGCCGAAGTCCTGGAAGCTTGTCTACGTGCAGCCCGTGCCCGATCCTTCCAACTATCGGTCGAATAATCTCCATACTCAGCAAGATTATATGTTGTATGAATGATTATATGGTGAGTAGGTATCCACCCATATCTTGTTGACACTATTACGATCCGAACGAAGCGTTTTGCCTTGTCTTTTATACCGCGTACATAGCAGGACTGGAACAATTTGCCTTTTGACATCATAAATGTCTTCAAGGCTAGAGTCAATAGGCTCTTAATAAACTAGCGTTCTTTACCTTGATAATTTTTTAAACTAGAGCTTGACCGCAATCTCACCTGATGGTAAGCAGTAATGCACTGCTTACCATCAGGTGAGATTGCGGTCAAGCTCTAGTTTATAATGTTATAAAAAAAGTGGAGGCTATAGTACAAAGCTAAATGTTTGTTATTTTAGGCAAAGAATAGTAATTTTGTAAGTAATTTTATTTCTGTTAGTAGCTTTATACAAACATTTTACTCGTCAATCATTTTTAGCAACTATGTAGATGAGGTCGGCGCTTCCTATTTCGCTAATGTGAGAAGAAAGGCCGAAAGAAAGCCAGAGGTCACTGTCTCTCTTAAAGTCCAGACATTATCTTGGTTAGAAATTTGCTATTTCGGTTCTAAATGATCCTAAACGAACTCTGTTACTTTATCAAAAATGTTTACCAATTCCTTGATAACATAGAATGCCATAAACTAAAACGAACGAACTATAAAACGAAGACTTAATCGAGGGTCTTCGCTCGATATTGATGACCTAGAATAATTTATACAGCATGTCTCAAAAAGTCTGGTCATGTCAAGGGCGATGGTAAGTACAGACTACCAAAATGAATAACTCCATCCATTCCATTTGTCTAAAGTTTTCCCAAATATGTTAGGTCAGCTTCCAGTCTTACTAGGTGCTGCTGAATATTAGAATAGGTGCTGCTGGGTATTTTATATAGAGCGACTGCCTACTTGACCTTCATTACCCAGTTACTGGGTCAGACATTTCGGATTTTGACTACCCGTTGCGAATATCAAAGATCTACGAATGAAAAAAAAAAAAAAAAAAAAGATTTTATTTGAAAGACTTGACCGAGAACTTAACATGCATTCTTTTTTTTTTAACGATATAAACCAGAACTTGACCGCGATCCCGCCTGATGGTAAGCAATGATGGAGTTATTGATGGTAAGGTGCACTAATTTCTTCTTCTACTACAACACACAAAGGCCTCCCCCAAGGATTTCATTCCATTGGGCGGCATTGCCATAATCCCCACGCTTGGCACGCGGGATGGAGATCACAGCAATTTGTTATTCCACAGAAGAAGCGCTGCTGCCCGCTTCCCTAGTAAGAGTAGTCTTAGTCGCCCTTTAAGACACCCACGAGAGGATATAGGTGCACTAATTTATTAAGAGCCTATTCACTCTAGCCTTGAAAACACTTAAATTAGTTTAAATTAGACGAGAAGACCGTCACATGCTAATTCTTCCGGTTCCTCGATGTAAGCGGTATAACAGACGCGGCGAATCGATTCCTTCGGATCGTAGAGGTGTCAATAACGGAAGGTTGGATACTCACCATACGACGGGTCGTCCAATGATAGAACGGTGATGGCGGAATTATGTCATGTGATTCCCGCGCACACTCTCCAAAATACATCCTATAGAACACCGAAAGGCTGGCTATCCTACACCTGTGTTCCAGGCTTTTGAAATTGTTCCTAACCAAATCAGGGTCGCCAATTTGCTTCTTCGCACGCCTCTCCACTGAGTTCAAAGTAGTCAGGTGGCATTTTGCTGCACGTCGACGGATTGATCTATGTAGCTGTTATTATCTAGCAACGGACCCCTCCAACTGAACATGAATGAAATATACATCTATGGAACCAAATTCGTAAACGCGATAAAATTGTCAGGTATCTCATACATTAGGGTCAAATAGGTATTGAAATATTGTAAGGTACACTTGATTTTTCTTTTCTATTACAATGTTGGTACCGTGAAGAAAGTCGTTCAGTTCTGTAACACAGTCATCTTCTTCGTCTTCGTTTCGGTCTTGGCAGAGCGGTCATGGTCACTATGATTGATTTCGAGACGTTGATGTAGCTCGCCGCACGATCTCTCTCCATCTATCTCTGTTGGACGTTGTCTTATCACAGACCATTCAGAGACATGCTATATTTTCTCAAAAAAAACCTTATCGTCCTCAGTAAACGAACATTTGATACAGAATATACCCCCAATTTAATATAATGAATCAGTTAATCAACGAGCCGTTTCGTTGACATATTCGCGAGCCAGAGACAAACTTATCGGTTAGCCCAGCTCGTTAGCAGCCCAGTGATGTCATTAATCTTTTTTAATGTCGTGGTACCCATTTCAGCCGTCCAGTAGATATGCAAACTGTACTGTACGGTACTTGAGCGGTTTGTTAGGGGTAGTCTTAGCATGTGTCTCATATTTTCTGAAAAGTCACAAACAATGATCACCCAGGATTGTTTACCTTTTTTGACAGGATTTCTTCCGAAGAATCAAACATGGACTTGGTTTAGCTCGCTACCTCGATGACATCTGCCTCTGACTGCATAAGAGTGAACATGCAATATATTAATAAGGAAAAATAAAATTGAACAATTTGCCGTGTGGTACCGGGCTTAGAATTGTACCATGCCATAGCCTCCTGTAGGTGTAGTAAGAGGCGACTAAGGGAACTCTCATGAGAGAAGCGGGCATCAGCGCTACTCCTGTGGAATGTTAAACTACTGCGACGATCATAGCTACCCCCCATAATGTAATGAAAGCTTTGGGGGAGGCCTTTGTCCAGCAGTGGACCTCTATAGGTTAAAGAAGAAGAAGAATTTGCTAGCGGCGGTTTCCGTCTGACTATAATTTAAGTGTTTTCAAGGCTGAGTGAATTGGCTCTTAATAAACTAGCGCGCTTTACCATCGACGATTGCATCACTGCTTACCACCAGACGGGACGGTGGTCAAGCACTAAATTCTAATAATAATAAAAAAACGTTTCGTTGGTATGATAGTACCTATTGGTGAAATCTCTAATTTCTAAAGAAAAGATTTATTGCTCTGGACAAAACACAAAATTATGTTAATTTTTGCGTCATTTTGAAAACAAAATTGCTTCAATAGAGTCACGCCGTTTTGCACAAACTCTCGTCAACGGTACGTCAAGGAGTCAGATTATTCGAACCGAGCGTGACGAGCCGGTGACGGCGTGCGGTGGACACGTATGCATAGTAAATGAGTATAGCGCTGCCTACTTCGTCGCCATTCCGGACAAACTGCCAAAGTATTCCCTGGTATATTGTGCATAAGATTGCTTTCAGGACAAAATCTAAAACCAAAACAAAACATATACTTACTTACATATAATCTTATTTTTTTGACGTGACAACGTCTTATAAATTGGTTTGCCGGGTGACACTTCAAGAAAATGCGTTACGCTCCGCTCACGTTATGCGCTCACAATGAGAGCGAGTGAGAGGCACGCGTCCCTTCCACTCGGGCACAGTTAGCCCGCCTAAGAGCGAGAGAGACAGAGCGAGAGAGAGAGAGAGTGAGAGAGAGTGAGAGAGATAGGCATACACACCGGTTCATGTCTTGCGCTTCTATTTCGCTTAGGCGCCTGCATACAAGTTTACACGTTGCCAGTTAATTGTAAAACAATTGTGTAGTGATAATGTGAAGGTAGTTTCGTCCATCGCAACAATTCAAACAGCAAAGGTAAATAATTTCAGACTGATAATATAACATGATGAAATAAATGACTAAGGATAATGTGAAGGTAGTTTCGTCCATCGCAACAATTCAAACAGCAAAGGTAAATAATTTCAGACTGATAATATAACATGATGAAATAAATGACTAAGACATAAGTGGCGTGGGTTATGTTGTAGTAATCACAATGTTGTGGTAGTTTTCAATCATTATTTTACCACTCAAAGTCGTTGTCACGTAAAACTTTCGCCCGTATACCGACTTTACAGGCAACCAATTTTTTTTTTGTATAACTATAAACTAGTGCTTGACTGCAATCCCGCCTGATGGTAAGCAGTGATGCAATCGTTGATGGTATAGCGCACTAGCTTATTAAGCCTATTCACTTAAAAAACTTAGGAATAGGAAGGATGACGACAGTTGAGCGAGGTGATGCAATGTTAAACACAAGACCAACACGACCAACGATGCTGCCCCAGAGGGAGATTGATCTGGAGACTCTCCACGACCAAACTCCCAACACAACAACATTTGGCACATCGTACCCGGCACACATCGCAACACAACTGCTCAGACCCGTCCTCCGTACGGCTTCACCAGACATCATGCCGGAACACGACGAATCGCTTGGCGGCAAGACTTTGTCTGGTGGGTGGTAACTTCTGCCGGCAGGCGATGATGTGGCCCACCACCGAGAAATAAATTTAGTATTGGCAATACGGATAGTAATTTCATGACTGAGAATAGGAAATAGAACTTTTAGGGCTATATTTCACCGAGACACTATGGTGGCGCAACCAGCCGCCGCTACCAACAAATTGTATACAGGGTTGCGCAACCAAACGGACACCAGGTGAGTAACTCTCTTATCATCATCATCATCATCTCAGCGTTAATCCCAGTCGCATCCGTAGCTTTTCAGCTTTGGAGTCTGGGATCCCCTATAACAGCCTAACTGCTGATTTTGGCTAAACTTCGATATTTTCCGTGAAGCGACTGCCGTTTGACCTCCACAACCCGAAGGTGATGTCTAAGCATTGCATGCAGTTAGACAAATTGTTAGATTTTTGAAGGATCCAACAACCCGTAACGACTGCCACTAGATGTTCTTATGGCAACCGGGACCAACGGCTTAAAGTGCTTTCCGAGGCACAACCAGACCAGTGCAAATATTCATATTCATGCATACAAATACTTGCACTGTGTGGGGATCGAACCCGCGCCACCTTGCGCAGCGGCCGCGTCCGCTACCGCTACGCCACGGAGGCTGTCATTAAGAAAAGGATAGAAGATAATATTTTCTTAATTAGTCGGGCTGGACCATGATGTCCCGGTAAAATATAGCCCTTAGTTTATGAAACTCCAGTTCTCCTGTAAAACTGTTAACAATGCCAAAACTTGCCTTGCGCGTTATTTCGAGTGAACCAGCCGAACGAACAACAATAAGCCCTTTGAAGAAAAATTAAACAAAATCGATTTTCAGAAACCTTATCATTCCATTGTGTCTACCTTTTCACAGTGCCATAATTACGTTTCGTCTGAACCAAAATTAAAATTCAATGTTAATTAAGGTAAAGGTAACTTGATGAAATACGTAGAATTAATTATGGCATTTTAAATCCTTTAGAAA
Source organism: Sesamia nonagrioides (assembly GCA_017933935.1). Classification (NCBI taxonomy): domain Eukaryota; kingdom Metazoa; phylum Arthropoda; class Insecta; order Lepidoptera; family Noctuidae; genus Sesamia; species Sesamia nonagrioides. The sequence goes on from JADWQK010002063.1 coordinate 4,745,796, forward strand.
ATTCGTGTTTTTAATGAAAGTATCATTTACTTAACAAAACATGCCTAAATGTAGGCCGAAAAGTTGAAAACGAACTGCGTTCAAATGGTTATGAATTATTTGTGACTCCCGGAATTTCAAAAGTTTTCACAAAAGTTTGGATATTAAAATTAATAGACGCTGAAAGTCAACTGGGGTGACTGTTTGTGTAGCTATCAACCAGAAAGGACGAGGAGAATTATTTCAGAGATATTATTACATAATGCTACTTATGTGTTTTGTTTTTGGGACACAGTCCAATCATCTAATGGTGCTGGGTGTACTTTTGTGTTGATTCTAATATGTCCTAAACTGCCCTACTCCCTACCTCTCTTCGTATTTTTTTACGACCGTTGTAAGCTCAGCATTCTGCCTTTAATTTTTAAACCAAATCAGATTGTGTTTTTGGTTTACTTATATATTTTTGACAATATTTAACGCATGTATTTACTCTAGATACTAAATGAATACCTAAATATACAAATCAATAATATAGTCTTTTAACCTAATTTTATCAAATTAGGCTGAAAGTCAGCGTATTTTTAATGTCAAAATCATAGAAAAACACTTCCCCTTAAACGACCGCCCTTCTTTTAAGATACCTATATATTTAGTTTTGTCCTTTTAAGCCGAAGCTCATGTATAAATTTATTAAATAATTGTGTTTGTTGATTGTAGTCATAATATAAAGTTATACCATAAACCTTACAACAAGAATAGAATGTAATTATCTTTAGTACAGACGCTAGCAGATCTAGTAACCGAAACTGTCAAATAATCCCAATCAACCTTGACCCTTAGTGCTTCAGAGATAAAGTTGAAATCTCATTAAATTTGAGAGGTTGTAGTAGCTTCATGTGCTGGTCTTTACCTACACCTTAAATATTAAAGACATAAGTGTAGAAAAAAGCGATTTTAAAAGCCAATAAATGATTTTAGTAATACATTTATTCGAGAACTTTCGGCCATAATCTCAATTATTACATTACAATATTATTGGCAGAAAAGGAGATAATTATGTAATAACTAGTAACCTACTAGTCATGAATACTGAATAATGGTAATAATGGCCTAATAATCGTACTGATCTCAGTACGATTATCCACATCATCAAACTCAAATGCGATGGGAGACAGTGCATCCATCAAAGCTTGAGTAATTCCAGTCAGTGATGACATCTGACTGGGCACACATTGTTTAACATAGACGGAATATCTGTAGCGTACAAGGCGTATAAGGTGCAGTCGAAATTGAAGCATAGCTGTGTTGACGTTGCGTGAGTATCATGATTCAAAACCGTCCAAAGTTACGTCGGAACTTGTGTTTTCGTTCTACAGAAGGAATAAATCATAAATATACTAGCTGCGCCACGCGATTTCACTCGCGTAGGTTTCGATATGCTCCGCTTCTATTGGTCGGAGCGTGATGTTATATATAAAAAAAACAAGCCTAAAGCCTTCCTGGATTAAGGTGCTATACAACGCAAAAATAATTTTTCAAATCGAACCAGTAGTTCCCGAGATTATCGCGTTCAAACACACTATTCAGCTTTATAAATATAAAATATATACGGACAAATCACACAGATTGAGCTAGCCCCAAAGTAAGCTCGAGACTTGTGTTATGGGATACTAATTCAACGATACTATATTTATAATAGATACATATATAGATAAACATCCAAGACCGAGGCCAATCAGGAAAAGATCGTTTTCCATCATGACCTGGCCGGGGATCGAACCCGGGGCCTCCACGTCGCAGGCAGGCGTGTTGACCGCTGCGCCACGGAGGGCGACAAAGGAAGGAATAGACGTGTCTAATGTTTACAAAGGTACACCGTATATTGTCAAAAGCACTTTTGTTTACTAACTTTAATATAATTTAGTGGGACCCAAATAGAGAAGTTACAAACTGGTATCAGCACGGTTATTACTTAATTAACACACTACAGTAGGAATTGTTTTCATTTTGACAGTTCAACAACATTCATTGCGTTATTTACTTTGTCGAACACATAAGGTTTTCGTACATACGAAGTATTGGATTAGGAATATCTATCAAATTTTTCAATTTCTGATTGATAAAGTGTTCCGCTGTTACAGAACATAAAAAAATTAACCCCACTCATCCTGACAAAACGTTTTACAGAACTTACATATACATATAAGTTCAAGTAAGAGTCAAGTTGAGGCAAGAGACCAGCCCTTCTTTCGCACGGGTCCAATGTACGGTCCACCAGACAAAGTCATTCCGCCAAGCGATTCGTCGTGTTCCGGCATGATGTCTGGTGAAGCCGTACGGAGGACGAGTCTGAGCAGTTGTGTTGCGATCTGTGCCAGGTACTATGCGCCAAATATCGTTGTGTCAGGAGTTTGGTCGTGGAGGGTCTCCAGATCCATCTCCCTTTGAAGCAGCATTGTTGGTCGTGTTGGGTTTAACATTGCATCACTTCGCTCAACTGCCGTCTTCCTCTCTATTCAGTCTGTTTTTTTTTCTGATTAAGCTCTTAATAAACTAGCGCGCTTTACCATCAACGATTGCATCACTACTTACCATCAAAACCGTATATAATAAAAGAATTGTACTGCAGAGGTCTCACTAAAGTAGGTGCTACCACTGAATAATCTTTAAGTTTTCATCCAGGCGTGTGACCCTCACACCCTTGGTCCCCAGTCCACGGCAAAACTCAAAGGGTAAGCGTCATTACGCAGAGATTGCGACGCTCACAACGCTTTGTCGTTTGCTCGCGCGTAAATTATACTTACGCGTAACAATTACACGTGCTCATTTAGAAAATCGTCATTTAACTTTTACGTTTACGTGCTTTATCACGTAAGGCGTAAAATGGAGACCTAAAGGGTTGTTTAAGGTATTTTCGGAGTCTGAATTAATAATTAAGTTGTATTCTACGTAATGGTAAACGCGATATTAAGTAAGTATTGTTGTTTAATTTTACGGGTGATGAAATAGGACAAAGTGTGAGCACTGTTGATGGAGGTTTGTGGTTTCATAATTTTACGATTTGATATGGATAGACTATACAATATGTAAAGAAAACCCTGTCCGATCCGGGAAGGTATTGTTAGGTATCGATAACTGATTCTACTAATGCCTTCAAAACCGGGTTAAACTTAAAAAAAAAACTCCTAAATAAAAAAATACAATATTAAAATATTCTGTCTATTAAAAAAAAACTGCATCTAATTCCGTTGCGCAGTTTTAAAATTTTAATCATACAAAGGGACATTTGTTTTATAATTTATGTAGTGATAGTATTTACATGTGCTGTCGAAAATGATTATGTTATATCTATTTTAAACAGTAGGTTTTATTATACAGTTCAAAATTTGCAGTTCAAATGTGATTTGCTAATTAGATTTATCTTTTAAACATCCAAATAATAACGCACAATTTAAAAAAAAAACCTCAAAACTATCGGGAATTCTAAGAAAAAACTGAGTCTGGTAATCCAGCAAGTCGGAAAGCGTCCCGTTTACCGGGAATCCATTAGATTGTACTATTGATTTATACAGGGAGCGTTATTTTGTCGAATACAAACGTGAAACCATGATAAAACTGCACAGAATATACCAAAATAAGTAGGATAAATTGGGCTTAGAATTCGAGTAGTATGTTGAGTGTGTGATCGTGAAGCCACGCACGTGCGTCGTGGAGTCACGAGATACACGTGCCTTGCATTCGACTCCGGAGTTAAGTAACTGCCCAATAACGGTAGACCCTCGATAGTTTTACCAGTTATTCGCTTTTTGTAGACTTTACTACTGGTTTAGTTTGAGATTGAGGCTCAATTAAATTAGTGCCCGGTCTGACGTCTGGTACCCTGAGCCTGTAGCATTTTTCCTTTGTAGTGAGCGTATTGTTTCGACTGATTTGGTTAAATTGTTTTAGGTATGGTTAGAAATAATTTGTATGTTCTTTTTAGTCATAATCTCGGCGGTAATCCCAATCGCATCCGAAGCTTTTCAGCTTTGGAGTCTGGGGTCCGTTTTACCAGTCTAACTGCTGACTTTGGCTAAACTTCGATATTTTCCGTGAAGCGACTGCCGTTTGACCTCAACAACCTAAAGACGATAACGAAGTATTGCAGTTAGACCAATTGTTGGACTTTTAAGGGCCCCAATATCCCATAACGACTGCTATTAGATGTTCGTATGGCAACCGGACCGGACGAAGGGCTTAACGAGCTTTCCGAGGCACGATCAGACCAGGGCAAATACTCAAATTCATGCATACAAATATTTGCACTGCGCGGGGATGCGACTTTTTTTTTATTATTATTTATAAACCAGCGCTTGACCGCAATCCTGCCTGATGGTAAGCAGCGATGCGATCGTTGATGGTAAAGCGTGCTAGTTTATTAAGAGTCTATTCAATCTAGCCTTGAAGACACTCAAATTGTAGTCCGACGGAAACACCGCCGCCGGTAAGTTGTTCCAGTCCCTTGATATACGCGACTGCGCTCCTGCTTGGGTAGTGGCCGTGTTCGCTACCGCACGGAGGCTGTTTGTTATTCTTAGTATTACCCGGTAACTTAGTAACTGGGTTGTAAAGGTCAGATAGGCATACTCTCCATATAAAATACTGGCATTCTACTGAAACCGGTAAAACTGGAAGCCAACCTAAATAGAGCTGTGAAGAGGCTAGACAGGTGAAAAATTATTTGTTCTTCTGAACAGGTCGGTGGTCATAAAAGGAAATAAATTTAATATGGAATAGACAATCGAAGAATAGACTCACTCTTTTATCACATATCTAGCCCGCGACTTCATTTTTTATATCCAGAACTATGGTTCACTTGTTTTTTTTTTTTTTATAAATTATAAACCAGCGCTTGACCGCAATCCCGCCTGATGGTAAGCAGTGATGCGATCTTTGATGGTAAAGCGCGCTAGTTTATTAAGACCCTATTCACTCTAGCCTTGAAGACACTCAAATTGTAGTCCGACGGAAACACCGCCGCCGCAAATTGTTCTAGTCCCTCGATGTACGCGGTATAAAAGAAAAAGCGAAATGCTTTGTCCGTTGTTCTTTATTGTTGTCTGTTGTTGTTGTTGTTGTTCGTGCTTAAAAATATCTTTATTACCATAATTCCATTCAGTTTACTGTAACATATTCGTATCCACGCTAACCCAATTCCACAAAAATTTAAATATTCCACAGAAATCTAAGTTTAAAACGAATAAAGTTTGCAGTAGCGACTACCACTCTTGATTTAATTGCACTAACAAGAGACCGCTAGCAAGTTGTGCATTTAATTATAACAATCTGCAAGAACGCTTCCAGTGAGGAGTATTGCATCCAAAACGCCCTGTGTTTGCCAGATTGTGTCACGCAGTTTTGGGGACTCATCTAGTTACGAAGCATTCATGTTTCGCTTAAAAAGAATACAAGAAGATCCCAATTTGAAATAATAATAGCAATGCAGTATTGTATGTGGTATTGAACGTGGAGGGAGTTGATAAGATGGATCGCTATTTTCCCTAGTAGGTACTTATGAAGCTATAGAGCGTGTAGTTAGTTGCTTGGGAAGAATGGTGAGAAATTAAGGGATACAATACGTTATGGCGATATTGTGGAAAAAGAAAGTCAAATAAAAAAGTAAAAATAAAAGAAAGTAAAGAAAGTGGAAGTGGAAGTGAAGAAAGTATAGATTTTGTGAAAATCTTAAAAGCTAGCGATAGTCCCTAGCATTGGTTGAAATAACAGCTCACTTCACGTTCACTTCATTTAAGTTTACACGGTAATTTGGTTTGAAATTTGTTGTCCTCCATGGCGCAGCGGTCAACATGCCTGCCTGCGACGTGGAGGCCCCGGGTTCGATCCCTGGCCAGGTCTCTCTTAATAAACTAGCGTCCTTTACCAATAACAATTGCATTACTGGTTACTATCAGGCGAGATTGCGGTCAAGGACTAGTTTAGAATAATTATAAAATAAAAAAAAACGCAAATGTCAAAAACTTATCACAATTTAGGGAACTTAGACGTATTTATGGACAGATTGAGACAGATCAGACTGTGAACGTTCTTAAAATTAGTATGATTAGCCCTCTGATCATCCTAAAAATATTAAGCCCTCTCTCAAACAAGTTTTAGTTACGTCAGGAATGATATAAACTTCTTATCTTCACCGACTTCAAGGAATGTCGACAGACAACTCCCAACATACATAACAAAACTTCAATCGTAAATAAAATTATTGACACCGCGATCTGCCATTTCCATATATTGAGGAAACTCTTACCGTTCCGAAGAAACGCCATTAATCTGTAAGTAAGCTCGAACGTTTGCTACATGGCTAAGCTCTTTGTTTGTCGACTTACATGGGCTTAAAACAATGGCTTGCAATTTGAATTTCCCTTATACGAGCAACCGCTATTTCTTTTCCATATTTATCGGTTGACTGCAATCGTGCTGTATTCTTATGGCTGGTCTTTGTTAGGTTTCTTTTGTATAGAATCTTCAGCACGTATCAAAAAGTTCTTATAAACAATATGTAAAGAAAACCCTGTCCGATCCGTGAAGGTATTGTTAGGTATCGATAACTGATTCTACTAAACAAAGCCGGGCTACACTTAAAAAAAATCCCCCTAAAAAATAAATATTATTTCGCAAAAACTTTTTTACAAAAAAAAAAAAAAAAACAACTGGCTTCCAAAAACCACTACAAAGTGAAAAATAACTAATTTCGGAAGTCGGTGTCAAAAAACGAATATACAAAACCAAACCGACTTCCGAAATTAGTTATTTTTCACTTTGTAGTGGTTTTTGGAAGTCGTGTTTTTTTGTAAAAAAGTTTTTATTTTACACTTTTTAGCTGTTAAAAGTACTATGTATTCAGTTGTATCCGGTCAGACTGGAATCTGACGCAAATATAGTTGGGAAACGACGTAATTTTGTTTACTTTAATTTTTACCCGTAAGTATTCCCTCAACTGCCTATGGTCTGCATCATCAAATTTACTGCAGACCATTATTTTAACCCAATGGGTGCAAAGGTCTCATCAATATAAATCAATCAAAATCAAAATCAAAGTATTTATTTCAAATAAGCCAGTTACAGGTACTTTTGAATTGTCAGAAGGTCGATCAGTCAATAAGATGAAGCTAGTCGCCCATTCCAAAGAGTAGGTACCTATGGAGAAGAACGGGCAAGAAACTCCATGGACACTCTTTTAAATTTTCAAGCTAATTTTACAAATATTTGATAACATCATTCATGTTGAAATCAACCGTGTGAGAACGATGCAGAAATAAATTGTACGCCGAGAGCGTCCATTATGGAAAACACACAAAAATCAATTCAGAAATTAAAATACGCCGTGGCAGCCAAGAGATGACCAGTCCCCTCCGACGGCGTCCGTTCACGAACATGACGAATGGATCAGCATCATTCAGCTCAACCATATTGAAGGGAACCTAATGACCCAACACACACGCCACCATCAGCGAGACATTTGAGTGAGCATGACATACTCTCAACAGCCAGAGCACTATCAAGTCAATAAAAAAGACTAACCCAACAAAAAATGCCTTACAGCACATTCGTACATTGTGCTCACACGTTTGCCATGCAATTATACAATACTAAGAAATTGAATCTACACAATGCTAAGATAGTTTTGTCCGAGGTTCAGCAGCTCCAACAGTGTTTCCGAATACTAAGTTTAGCTCCTGTGCAGCTGTAGGGTAGACCGAGGCGAATCGGATCACAGGGCGAATCGGATCAAAATAAGAAATTTGCTGATAATTCAAATACCGCATTCACATAGAACGCACTCAACCGTCGTTTTGCGTCTCTCCCCTCACCCTGCACCTCCCGCCATAGGCAGTATTTCGATCACGCTTGTGAATCAGTGTCGACACCACGTGTCAGCGACTCAGTTGTTTTTGCATGTCGTATTTTTGACGGGAATCTAAGGTACGTACTTCCGATTTATTTGTGTCATATTACGGATTTGTGTTAAAAATCAACTATATTGTTGTATATTGCTAAGCAAGGTATCTATATTAGAGAACTAATTCGCTTTTACGTATAATGTTACAGGTAAACGTATAAAATATTTATTTCTAAGGTCTTGATTATGGGGCTAATCGGGTCATGTCGTCAAGGGCGAATCGGATCACACTTTTAAACTAATGTATTACATGTCTGAGGTTACTAATTCATATTTATTCAATTGTAGATGGTTCGCAGGTACAAAAGAAAGACTAATGCTGGAGATTGGTCTGAAGAAGCTACTAACCGTTCATTCATCCACCATCAGCGGATTGGATTCAGTGAAATACCTGCAAGAATGGTGTCACGAAAAATGTGCTGATATGGGGGGAGAAAACGATACTATATATGTGCCGATGTTTAAAATTGATCTCATTATTATTTTTTTACTAATTCCAAAACTATAATGTTAAGTAACTTATAATTTTGTTACATATTGCGTAAGATCCGATTCACCCCGACGATAGGGGCGAATCGGATATTTTTCTTTTTTTAGTTTATAGTAGATGATTAAGAAAAAATGAGTCTGATTTAAGTTTTTAAATCTTTATTTCATAGCTGATTTGTACTTTTTATGTTTTAATCAATAAAAATATCATTATATATCAATTTAGTATGACTTGCTCACCCTCAAAGAAAAAGTGATCCGATTCGCCTCGGTCTACCCTACAAGTGCCGAACACCTCTGTCAGCGATACAATTCCGTAACGTACAATATGCTTGGCTACATAGTGTGTAATACAGGCTTTGAATTAATAACATAAACAATTACATGTTAGAACTGCAAGAGGAAAAATCAGAGAACAATCAGTGTATATAATCGGACGCAGCTCAAGCCCAAGCCTTTTTGTCCTCAATATAATCCTTCACGCTATAAAATGCTTTCTGACACAACTTACGTTTAATGAAGGATTTGAATTTATTCAGGCTCAGATCTTGAACCACCTCTGGAAGTCCATTGTAAAAATGTATACATTGGCATCTGAAAGAGCCACCTATTTTCTTGAGCCTTGTTGTAGGTACAATAAATTTGTGCCTGTTCCTAGTATTTATATTATGGACATCACTGTATTTTTTAAACAATTTTATATTTTTATGAGCATACAAAAGATTTTCATAATGAAGTCCAGATTGAATGAAGTCCAACCACAAAGTAGCTACTGTAAACCGTTGAGGAGTTCCCGGAACTGGCCTTTGTCTTCATCATCAGAGCTCTTATGACAGTCACAACCCATCTAGGTGTAAAGTTCTTATCAATACAAATTAATCGAGCCCAAACACAAGGTAGCTGCTGTGAATTGTTGAGGAGTTCCTTCGACTGTCTCCCGGCTCTATCATCAGATCTACTCCAGACCTTTATTAAATTGTAATGCTTTATAATACTTAATAAAAATGCTAAGAAATGCACTAGTCGCCCCTGCAACTTTTGAAAATTCCCCTTGTTTTCTCTGGTCTTCCACCATCAAACCCTGATATCCTTATCATGGGACCACCTTGGGAACGTCTTCTTTCCAATCGAAAAAGAATTATCAAAATCGGTTCATAAACGACGAAGTTATGCGCGAGCAAACATAAAAAAAAGCATATATACGGTCGAATTGAGTAACCTCCTCCTTTTTGAAGTCGGTTAAAAAAGAGGATTGCACTACATGTGCGTTACTAATACATGTGCGGTAGGCAAACCATACGCGGGCGACGGGGGGCAGTGCACGCGGCACGTGGTCGCATCGCTTATAATAATACAGTCCAAATGGTGTTGTCCATGGAGTTTCTTGCACGTTCTTCTCCATAGAAATCTACGCTTTGGAACGTGCAATTAAGCTTCACTTTTCTTGGACTGACCGACATTGACTATTCAAAAGCACCAATGGGTGGTTAATTTGAAATAAACAATTTTTATTTTGATTTTTTGATGTTGTCACTTTTTTAAAAATTATCAAGATTCGCGGAAAAAAAAGATTACTTTAAAAGTCATTAGTATTGTTACTATGATGATTGCGTAAAATTTTATACTATATAAAATTTCGCTTCCTTCGCTAATATAAAATTTCGCTGGCTTCGCCCGCGTGGAGTTCGGTTATATCGCGCTTTTTAGATTTCCCTCGGGAACATCAAATTTTTCCGGGATAAAAGGTAGCCTATGTTCTTACTCAGGGTCTAAAGGTTGTCTGTGCCAAATTTCATCAAAATCGGTTGAGAGGTTTAAGCGGGAAAGCGTAACAGACAGATAGACAGACAGACAGACAGACAGAACGACAGACAGACAGAGTTACTTTCGCATTTATAATATTAGTATGGATTTGGTCATGTGTTTACCTAACCTTTATTATCCTTATGGGTCGGACAGGGTTTTCTTTACATATTGTATACCTGTGTAACAGGGTGTGGTACATACCATCTGACTGAACAATTCCATCCATCATCATCTTCTTAGCCTTTTTGGTTGAATTCCATTCTAATCGGATGCAGTGGATTACCAGTAATTTACAAGGAGTCACTGACTGCCTTTTTTTCTAATAATTATAAACTAGTGCTTGACTGACTGCAATCTCGCCTGATGCTAAGCAGTGATGCAATGCAAATGATTGATGGTAAAGCACGCTAGTTTATTAAAAGCCTATTCACTCAAAATAACTGAGTAAATAGGAAGGGAAACGGTAGAAAGGAACACGACCAACGCCCCAGGCGGAGATTGATCTGGAGACCCTCCACGACCAAATTCCCGACATAACAACATTTGGCGCTTCGTACCCGTCATCATACATCGTCTTCTGCACAGCTTCACCAAGCATGCGCCATGAGCCGGAATACGACAAATCGCTTGGCGGCAAGATTTTGTCTGGTAGTAACTTCTGCCAGCAGCCGATGTTATGGCCTACCACCGCGTAAAGAACTGACAAAAATCCACAAATGACAACCAGAAGCAACGACTTAAGGAGCTTTTCGAGGCACGGGAGAGTCTTGATATGTGAAAGTAGCCACCCATCCGCGGACAAATGCAGGCAAATGTAGCTTAACCTGCTCAATCGACCCTTCCGGTTATTATTACTTAGCCAAGCTCTATAGAAGTTTATCCCAACATGAAATAATAATCAGCCGTCCCCTGCATTTGGGTCAAGTTGGTATTAAGGTCAAGCAACCGCCGCTCAAAAGCACGTTGCATTGATATCATTAAAGTCGCGGTAAACACCTGGATGAGGGACGCACGGAACCGACTGGGTAATTACTTAACTCGTTATCAGTAGCAAAGGGTTTCATTCTGACAGGTCAACAACATTCATTGCGTTGTGTATGTTGTTGAACACATTTCATTTTGAGCATATGGAGCGATGTATTAGCAATATTATTCAAAATGAGAGTAGTGGTGTGTTAGGGTGCAGGGATATAATATAACTAGCTTTCCGCCCGCGGCTTCGCCCGCGTGGAGTTCGGTTATATCGCGCTTTTTAGATTTCCCTCGGGAACATCAAATTTTTCCGGGATAAAAGGGAGCCTATGTTCTTTCTCAGGGTCTAAAGATTGTCTGTGCCAAATTTCATCAAAATCGGTTGAGAGGTTTAAGCGGGAAAGCGTAACAGACAGACAGACAGAGTTACTTTCGCATTTATAATATTAGTACGGATGGTAGAAGTAAGGCCAAACCCATTAGACAGTGATTTTGGGTTGAATGGATGAAGGTATTCTGTTTAATAAGGAACACTTGGATCTTCTGAAATTATAATGTTATTGCCTCCGTGAAAGTTGGTCAATTTGAAGGTCTATCTTATGATCCCCAGATCTATTTTTCAGACATGCGCCAGGTTGAAGATACTGTAGTTTACAAGAGTGTGCGCAAATACAGCGGCACTTTCTGTTCCTTTACTCCCATAGTCCATTGGGTTGGCAATACGACATGACAGTCGAACGAATCACCAAAGGCTTCGGATGCGACTGGGATTAACGCTGGGATGATGATGATGAATTATAAACTAGTGCTTGACTGACCGCAATCTCGCCTAATGGTAAGCAGTGATGCAATGCAAATGATTGATGGTAAAGCTCGCTAGTTTATTAAAAGCCTATTCACTCAAAATAACTGAGTAAATAGGAAGGAAGACGGTAGAAAGGAACACGACCAACGCTGATACTCCGGGCAAATGACAAAATTCAAATGGAAAAGTGGTATAAGTAACTCTTTGCGCAACCTCGAAATAGAGTCCTCCATGGTAATTACATAACGCACTATCAGTAGCAATGGGTATCATTTTGACAATTCAATAGCATTTATTGCATTATTAACGATGTTGATCAGACACATTTATCGAATATATGGAGCCAAGGGTTAGCAATATGCTTCGCAATTATTCCATTTGATAGTAAGTGTGTGACGCAATTAGAGTGCTGGACTCCATTCACAGCAGTCCCACTGTTAAAGCATGCAACCATTCTTATATCAAGCATATTCAAATTTCCCGGTTCCTTCCCATTCATTCTCATTCAGCGCTCACGAATAACTTCACTCACTCTCTCTTCTACAACATCGAAAAAAGTTCATCAAGCGCGTCGGCCGGCTTATCATAAAAATTCTATAAATCGATAATTACCCCTTGAAACCACCAACAAAGTGACCAAGTGAACATCTGTGGAGGCCTCCATCACAACCCGGAGAGTGCAGCGCTGGGAATCCCATAAGTCCACCCTTGTCTCATTTGTATGTGCTTCGGGTTCGTGGGGATTCCACCGAGTTTCCCAGAAGACGCGCCTAAGAAACACAGACCAGCTATCGAAGAAATATCAGTATACCATCACCAAACGCCCGCTGACGAGCTCGACACCAACGGGGCGGTTGGATCGGTACTTACCACACTCTTAAATATAACCACGCCTTTCTGATACATGCGTACCGTATATACCGTTTTTACCAAGCTTTTGGGGTCATTAATACTGAAATGTCATTATCAGCTCCTAAAAGGCCGGGTGAACTAATAGACCGATATAATTAGCGGGCATGTGGACATATTGCCATAATGCGGTTTGGAAATTGCATTTGTGATCGTAGTGTAATGTATGTATGTGTGATCGTAATTTGTTTTATGATATAGTACGTAAATGAGTATTCGCGAATAATTTCACATTCACTTTTGTAGTCTTAAATGTTTTATTTCTCATATTTAAAAACAACTGCTGTCCTTCTTGATACAATCTCTTGTTTGGTGTTCAAGATATTGTGCTTTTTATTTATATTTTTTTTTGTTTTTTTAATAATTATTAACTAGTGCTTGACTGCAATCCCGCCTGATGGTAAGCAGTGATGCAATCGTTGATGGTAAAGCGCACTAGTTTATTAAGCCAATTCTCTTAAAAACTAAGGAATAGGAAAGATGACGGCAGTTGAGCGAGGTGATGCTATGCTAAACCCAAGACCAACACGACCAAACAATGCTGCGCTAGAGGGAGATTGATCTGGAGACTCTCCACGACCAAACTCCCGACACAACAAAATTTTGGCGCATCGTACCCGCCACACATCGCAACACAACTGCTCAGACCCGTCCTCCGTACGGCTTCACCAGACATCATGCCGGAACACGACGAATCGCTTGGCGGCAAGACTTTGTCCGGTGGGTGGTAACTTCTGCCGGCAGCCGATGTTATGGCCTACCACCGAGAAAAGTATAATTAGTATATATTTCATCTTTGATTGTATAAGGGGAAAAGTTAGTCTGGTTAATATTTTACATACTCATGAGAACTTCTAAATAACAATCCTTACTGTAACGTCATTAATACAGTAATTCGAAATATTCGCCTGTATCCTAATCTCATATTATTTCCATACAATGTGAGTCCACAGTTCATTGTCCTATCGAGAATCAGAATCCTTTAGCACGATCGTATGGCTTAATGCGGTCTTACGCCTTCGTCACACCTTCCACAAGATTAATATTCGAAGCGAGTGATGGGCAACATAACAATGGGTGTGTGACCAACGCGCATGCATTTTCTATAATGCCCATATAATGTTTCTATAGAATTGGTTAGTTCGCGTGCTACCTCCTTTGCCTTAGTATCGTTCACGACTTTCTTCGGGCATGTCTCGGTTTTGGGCAAAGTATTGACCTCGTTTTATGTATTGACGTTAGAAATAATTTGCTTGGTATATCGTTATTTTTTTATAATTAATTTTTGTTAATCTAGTGGTTTATCAGTCATTGCTTTTGTGCCGTGTCGAAGAATAACTTTATAACAATGACCTTTCTCAACGTAAAGTCGCGTGTGTAGGTGTATTAAGTGTTTTTGTGACCCCGGGTGTGTGCGAAGGGTTGGTCCCCCTCCGGAAATGCTGAAGTTCTGTTCACCGGCGGCCAGGCGGAGGGAGCCCAATGCGGTTTGTAACTTTATCTTACCCGGTTCAGTACTTACCAATACAATTGGAGGTTACGTAAAATCAAACATGGAAGGTTTTGTTTACAAGCATCTCTCTGTCTCTCTCGCTTTTAGACTGTGCTCTATGGACCCTTAGTTTGTATTGATGTTTATCGGTCTATACCCATGTTATATTAATATTTGACGTTTACAAGAACAATATTTGTTAAACACATAAATGTCAAGTCACGCAACATATTTGCATACCTACCTGTCCCAATTTTTTTTAGGAACAGTTACTTCTGTTTTTGCACAAAAGTGCCTGTTTCTAATAGCAACTTCATTCTTTGAGCTTTTACTTTGTTTCTATGTCAAAAGCCAATATGGTGAAGGTATTTTCAACTAACCGAACCACTTTTTTTTTTTTTTTTTTTTACAAATTATAAACTAGAGCTTGACCGCAATCCTGCCTGATGGTAAGCAGTGACGCAATCGTTGATGGTAAAGCGCACTAGTTTATTAAGAGCCTATTCACTCTAGCCTTGAAGACACTCAAATTGTAGTCCGACGGAAACACCGCCGCGGGCAAATTGTTCCAGTCCCTCGATGTACGCGGTATAAAGGAGGAGGCGAAGCGCTTCGTCCGGATCGTAGTGGTGTTAACAACGTAAGGGTGGAAACCAGCCGTACGACGGGTCGTCCGCTGGTGGAACGGAGATGGGGGAATTAAATCATGCAATTCCCTCGCACACTCCCCGAAATGCATCCTATAGAACACCGAAAGGCTGGCTACTCTACGCCTGTGCTCTAGGCTTTGGAGACCAACTCGAGTTAGATCAGGATCACCAATCAGCCTCTTTGCACGTCTCTCCACTGAATCCAGAGTGGCCAGGTGACACTTGGCAGCACCAGCCCAAATGTGGCTGCAGTACTCCACACACGAACGGACCTGTGCTTTGTATAACATTAGAAGCTGCCCAGGTGTGAAGTACTGCCGGACCTTTGCGATAACGCCAAGTTTCCTGGCAGCCACCTTGGCCTTGGACTCAATGAACCGCCCAAAGTTAAGGTTCGAGGAAATCTCAACTCCCAAAAGCTGAAGGCGGTCGGAACACTCCAAGGACACATTCCGAAAAGTAGGGGCCAAGGTGAACGGGCTCCTTTTGGCGGTGAAAAGACACGCCTGTGTTTTGGCGGCATTGAATGCTACAAGATTGGCATTGCCCCATTCGGAGACTGCCTGCAGTGCAACACTCGTTCGCTCAACCATGGCCTCTCTTTCGGACCGGATTGATTCCCTACTAGCCCGAGCATCCGGCAGGTATCTCTCTACAACTGTGCTGTCATCTGCATACCCATAGATACCGGGCATCAGCAGATCGTTAATATGCAGCAGAAACAGAGTTGCAGAGAGAACAGACCCCTGAGGAACACCGGCATTAGTTGACATGGGCTCAGAAGAGCATCCGTCGACAACAACTCGGAGGGACCGTTCAGTCAGGAAGTCTTTTACCCAGCCAGTCAGACTAGGGGAAATGCCGTACGCTGGAAGCTTACTAAAAAGGCCAGCGTGCCAAACCCTGTCGAAGGCCTTCGAGACATCAAGGGAGACAGCAATCGCTTCCCCATTCTTCTCGAGGGCCTCGCCCCACAAGTGAGTGGCATACACTAGTAGGTCCCCAGTTGACCGATTGCGGCGAAACCCGTACTGTCGGTTACTGAGGAGATCGTTACCTTCCAGGTATGCCAAGAGGCGCGAGTCGCGAGGAGCAAGAGGAGCGACTTCCACGCGCTCTGGTAGAGTCGCCATGTAAAGCGGGATAGAGGAGATAATTAAACACCGAATGTTGAACCAACATCTGCTGACTGTTTTATTGTAAAGAAATCTCAATTAATAGTATTATAATGTGTGATATAAGGAGAGTTACATATTATAAAGTTTCCTTTTTTTTTTCATAATTATAAATTTGTAAAACCTGCTAGTTCATTACGAGCCTATTCACTCAAAAAAACTGAGTGAATCGAAAGGAAGACGGCAGTTGAGCGAGGTGATGTAATATTAAATCCAACAACACGACCAACGACGCTGCGCCAGAGGGAGATTGATTTGGAGACCCTCTATGACCAAACTCCCGACACAACATTTGCCGCATCGTACCCGGCACACAACGCAACACAACTGCTCAGACCGGTCCTCTGTACGGATTCACTAGGCATCTGACGACGAATCGCTTTTCGGCAAGACTGTCTGGTGGGTGGTAAATCTGCTGGCAGCCAAAGTTATGGCCTACCACCGAGAAATACATCGATGGTCCCTAGGTAAAGTATCGAAAGTGAAAAATGCAACTTTACAGGAGAGCGATTTAAAGTTTATTTTTTGCGTAATTTTGCCTTGAATGATTAAATCTTTACAAAAATTAGGGTAAAAAGTTATGTTGGCCTTACAAAATATTACGTGAAAGCGAAAATTTAAAAAATAATGAATAGTTTTCGAGAAAATTGAGTTACGATAGTATACTTCGTAACTGAACTTGCTTTATGTATCGAAACTGGCACTTTCAATTATTTACATGGAACCGCATATACAAATATTTATCGGATCTGCCTATTTCGATATTCTACTTTGGATTAATTTAGAAATATATTATTGAAGTGTCACTTTCGATTAATAACTGCGTAATTTGCTTATATTTACCACCATTTTTTTATTATAACAACAAAGGAATTTACTTGAAACATCTTTATTAAGATATACAATGACACCAATGGCCGATTAAAAGGTGAAGGAAAACATCTTGAGGAAACCTGGACTTTAAGTCTGAAATCGCCAACCCACATTGAGCAAGTGTGGTCATTACGCTCAATCCCTCTCTGTATGAAAGGAGAACTGTGCCCAGCAGTGGGACGATAAAATGATACGACGGTTGATGATGATGATCTTTATTAAAATATGTATACATTATCGTATTATAAATTGTCTTATTCTCTAAGTGTTTATTATGAGCCTGTATATGATTTTCTGCCAGAGACGTATTGTTAGCATAACTATGGCACTTATCAATAAAGGCGTCTCTGTACTGTACTACTCGCGCGAGTTAACTGTGCACCTCGCTGGAATGCAATTCATATGTATCAATTTAATTACAAAATGTCATGAGTAAAATGACCTAGTATTATGACGTTTTGTCATCAAAACGACCTTTTATTAACATAAAAACATGTAATTTATATTTTTAACATGATTCTAATTTTTCAGAAACAGTTCCGTCCGAATGACGTCACAAAGCGAGGTCAGTTAAGTCGCGAGAGTTATACGAAGGGTTTGTGCTCGATTGCCATTGTTTGAAAGTTGGTTCCATTCTTTGTATAGCGAAAATATCCTGTTCATATTTAAATGATTGTCCAAGTACAGCTGCATATTCACAAATAGAACAGCATAGAATACTCTTTATTATGTACACCATATAGATTACAGAACATAAATAAAAATCAACCACCATCATCATCATCTTTTAACCATTGTAGCGTCTATTATGTTTGGATGATTGGAGTGTTTGCCCCTATTATCCGTTAACTTAATCCCTTCTTGGCTCAATTTAATATTAGTAATGCGCAGAAATTGATCAGTCAGTAAAGTGCGTTTTCCTTTGTTTTCTACACTACTACATGGAGAATCACATTCCGATACAATTAATGAATTTACACTTGGTGTAGGCTCAGCATAATTCTCACCTAACTGGGCTGAAGGCACGCGATCTAGTTCTTCACTTTGACTGGAGGTAATGAAACTAGTATTACTATTTTGCATGGGGGGAGAACCAAGGTTTAACTTCGGGGCAGATGCTGGGGTTGTTTCTCTGCTGTCCATGATAATAGATGAACTTTGCTCCGGACTTTCTTCGATGATAAACGAGTTGCATGGTCTCACGGACGGCATGTTACATCTGAGTTCCTCTTGCGCTGAATTTCTATCCGAGGAGAGTTAATTATCCACCAGCTCCTTTAAATTACTCTAATTGGAGTCATCAAAGTGCATTTTTAAGGGCAATTGACTCATTACACGGTATTTTTAGTAGAATAGGGTTTAAAAATTATGAATAAATGACTTAATATTGTGGAATTTCAATGCCGGACGCGCATGAACTGTTAAGTGCGGCGCGGGTGCCGCGTACACTCGCGATAGTGGCAGTTCCGTCCCCTTCCCACTCTCGCCGATGCAGCGTAAGCTCGCGAAAGTTTACATTCGTTGATATACTTCGGATAAACTATTACGTTTCCATAATATACGTCTCTAAAAAGTGGGTAAATAACGAGATTTCTTAATTTTTGAAGTTGTTTTAAAAAAATACCTTTATTAAGAGCTCAAAACAGTAATAAAAAAAATGCCATTTTGTAGATTCCATACTTTACCTAGGGACCATCGACATATTATTCTTACACACTTCAATTAATTATCTTGCCAACTGTCCCTTTGAAGTTTGTATTACAACAATCATTGTGCAATAAAGAAAATACAAAAAAATCCGTCGTAACTTGTATTATTATTGTATTATTATTTATGTAAGTATGTGTATATGACCGATTATGTATTTGTTTAACTAGATTGAATAGTTTTCAATCACTGTTTTCTTTTTAACCAAATCACCTGCCATCTAATCTTTTCACCGCCCATGGTTGATTGGTAGAGGATGCCTAAGGCATTAAGTTCATCTTTGTGCGATGAGTATAAATAAATAATAGTTATTTCCTCTATATAGTATATACGCAGTGTTTATGGCTGTTATTAAGATTCTGTCAGACACTACTGTGTATATCAGATACTGTTGAACAAGAAATTGCTTTGGATGTCAGTGCCCGTAGTCTAGGAAACCACAAGTCCCTTTGTGTTTAAGCCGAGCCAATTGTGCAAGCGTATAATAATTGTATAGGGTTTTGAAGTTTGTTACGGGTTCTAAAGCGAAATTGTGAGCGGTATTAGAAAACTGGCCTTTGTTAACATAAACATCCTATCTGAATTATGTTTGGGGTTGGACAGGAATCTCTTCTTCTTCGATTTACCTTTATTAGGAGTCGTCGCAATGGCTACGTCTTTTTTAACCGACTTTAAAAAAAAGGAGGTTATCAATTCGACCCGTATGTATGTAAGCCAAAAAGTGTATGTATGTATGTTTGTACGCGGATATTTCCGGAACTACAAATCCGATTTAAGTAATTCTTTTTTTGTTGTACCATGCATTGTTCAACTTAGGGAATACTATAAGGTTTATCAAAATCGGTTCAGTAGTTTTTGAGATAGGGTTTTTTTCGTGTTGAAGAGAACTTATTCTAACTTGGGTTATGGCTGCCACTAGGTATTGTTATGAGGAGAAAAAGTTATTTTCGAATTTCGACAAAGATACTGAAAAGCATGAAAAAAATAGAAACCGACTCCCAAACAACCTTTTTAAAAATTAAAATTATTTTTTCCTTTAAGTGTTTTTTTGAAGTCAGTTTCTATTTTTTTGTAAAAAGGTTTTTTACAAATTAAATACTGATTGTTTTTTAAATCTCCCTCTACTTTGACCACTATCTTCATTTATACTCAAAACTTTGCTCACGGCATGTTCCAACCAAAAAAAAAAGAAAACAAAAAGGTGTTAAAAGGGTCACCCATTATCATGTACTTATGCTTTAAGCAAGTTCACTATGAAGTAACTAAAGAGAAAATGAACTAAAAGCGGATAGCTTTTGGTTTATTTTTTCTTTAAATTCTGATACTTTTTATGTGTCAGATTATAATATAATGCAATGATGATTTTTATATGATGATATTTTGATGGCATCTTTATTGTATTTTTAATTAATGGTATTCTTTTTGTATTTTTAATAGCATTTGCGGGATTGTAAATGTACATAAGTTAGAGACATAAGAAGATACACCAACTTTGTGGTAGTAGCATCTCATTGGCATTTTAGGTATTAAGTATGAAATCGTTAATAAAAAATATATAGGTAATAGCACCGATTCCTCTGTTTGCAAACTAAATTAAATTTCAGTTTAGTGAATTCTTTTTTATCAAATCCATGAATAAAAGGATACAAAATATTATATTACTTTAATCCTGCCAAGACAATTTAGACCTATACCCTAATTACGTACCACGTTATTGCTATCAATTGGAATCATTTTGAAGCAGATTGTTAATCCATTGTGCATATGTTCGAAAAATGTGCCTGCTCAGCAACGTCAATAACGCAATGAATAGCGTTGAACTGTCAAAATAAAACCCATGGCTACTTGTAATGTGTTACGCAAAAGCATTTCCTCTCTCTTTAAACATGTCATTATTTTTTATTTGCTTTTGTATGATTTTTATTAATTAGATGTATATAAGTATTTATTGGACTAGTATGATACACTTAACGTGTATATTTATTATATAAACTATGCAAAATTGTAAATAGTACACTGTAGACTACCTACATTATTTCTCTCTCCTTCCCCTTACTATTCCATCCAAAGGTTGTCTGTAAAAGATCGCTCTTAGCGATAATACCGCCCATTGTGTCACCCTTTGTAAAATTTTTATATTTATGTTTTTGTAATCTATATGGTGTACATAATAAAGAGTATTCTATTCTATTCTATTCTACGCAATTACCCTGGTGGTCAAAACATAGCTTCTAAAAAAAACATCAATTTACGTGAAGCGCTGACTAATTTAATAAGACTAAATTATTATTTATCTTCTGCCCTTTTCTTAATGATATTGAAAGAGGAAGGCGCACGTAGGTATATTAAATTGAGTTTAGTTCGCGGAATCAAAGCACGAGAGAATAAGCTTATTGCTTGTTCAAAGCACGATGTATCAAGTCCGGTCGAACTACCAATATGAACCTAGTTGCACTAGATAGATGTACAAGCCTGTATGTAATACCTATTAGCTTTTCGCCCGCGGCTTCGACCCCCGTGGAGTTCAGTTATATATACAATATGTAAAGAAAACCCTGTCCGACCCATAAGGATAATAAAGGTTAGGTAAACACTTGACCAAATATAATATAAAATTTTACATAATCATCACAGTAACAATAATAATGAATTTTGAAATAATCTTTTTTTCCCGGGTATTAATTCCAATTTCCCCGAAATTTGGTAATTTTTAAAAAACTGACAACACCATTTGTGACGGAGCGAATAGCGATGCGACCACGTGCCGCATGCCCCGCCCCCCTTCACCCGCGCATGTGAAGGGGGGCGGGGCTATCGGGTTGCCTACCGCACATGCATTAAGTTACCTCGCTTTTTCGAAATAATATTTATTTTTTTGGGGGATTTTTTTTTAAGTTTAGCCCGGCTTTGTAGGCATTATTAGAATCAGTTAACGATACCTAACAATACCTTCACGGATCGGACAGGGTTTTCTTTAGATATTGTATATATTTTTTTTAATAATAATTACTGCAATCCCGCCTGATGGTAATCAGTGATGAAATCATTGATGGTAAAGCGCACTAGTTTATTAAGCCTATAAGTACTCTTAAAAACCTAGGAATTGGAAGGATGACGGCAGTTGAGCGAGGTGATGCAATGTTAAACTCAAGACCAACACGACCAAACGATGCTGCGCTAGAGGGAGATTGATCTGGAGACTCTCCACCATCAAACTCCCGACACATCAACATTTGGTGCATCGTACCCGCTACAAAATGCAACACAACTGCTCAGACCCGTCCTCCGTACGGCTTCACCAGACATTATGCTGGAACACGACGAATCGCTTGGCGGCAAGACTTTGTCTGGTGGTATCGCATTTTTTAGATATCCCTCGGGAACATCAAATTTTTCCGGGATAAAAAGTACCCTATTATTTAATCCGGACTCCTAACATTACGTCTGCAAAATTTCAAAGCAATCGGTTCAGTAGTTACGGCGTGAAAGCGGAACAAACAAACAATAACTCACTTTCCCATTTAATAATATTAGTAAGGATTCATTGAGGAACCATATACAATATAATGTAAAGAAAACCCTGTCCGATCCGTGGAGGTATTGTTAGGTATCGATAACTGATTCTAATAATGCCCACAAAGACAGACAAAACTTATAAAAAAATCCCCCTAAAAAAATAAATATTATTTCGCAAAAAGAGGTAACTTAATACATGTGCTGTAAGCAACCCCTTCCGCGGGCGGCGGGGGGCAGGGCACGCGGCACCTGTGACGTGGTCGCGTCGCTATTCGCTTATAATAATATCGGTGTTGTCACTTTTTTAAAATTACCAGATTTCGGGGAAATTGGAATTAATTCCCGGGAAAAAAGGATTATTTCAAAATTCATTACTATTGTTACTATGATGATTATGTAAAATTTTATATTAAATTTGGTCAAGTGTTTACCCAACCTTTATTATCCTTACGGGTCGGACAGGGTTTTCTTTACATATTGTATTTGTTACATGTTGCTGACGGGATGTGACAGGGTCAACAACGCATAAACTGAATTCATGAGATCAGCACAAAATTCCAGACGCCCTAAAGTAGAGATTTGTGTCCAGCTATAAAAAAAAAACTGCACTTTCATACAAAAGTGCAATCTAAGTCGTTATAAATGGGATAGTTATTTTTTCAAAGAATCATGTATTAACTCCACGGTAGATCAGCACCCTCATAATTATATCAGGTCTTGCGAGAGGCAAAAGACCATTGTAGCCATGTAATTCCTAAGAGAGAAAGCAACCACTTTTATTTGCTGTAAACATGACGCAAAAAAACCCAAAAAGAAAATTGCATGTTAGGGAAAACATGGGCACATTCACGCGAAACGCTCAGCATAATGCTGAAACCCTATGTGCGACAAAGCCCCAGCACTGCTGCCAGCTAAATACACTCTTCTTATTCCTCCTATTGTTGAGTATTTATGCCCTTTTGGGGAAAAAAGGGAGGCTATATACAAAGGAGGAAGCATGGAAGCTTCCGTTGTCTGTGCGAGTTTCACCCAAATTTCAAAGCATTATCTTTAACCTTGTTTTCTCTTTTTCCAGGTGAATCCTGGACGCAAAGCTTCGCTGAGCGGTATCAGGGAGGGTGATGTGATATCCTCTATCAATGGTCGGCCTACTAAAACCATGAGCAATGCTGATGCTCACGCTATGCTCAGATCAGCTGGCCCCGTACTGCGACTTGGACTGAACGAGTAAGAAATTCATCTCTACTAATTCAAAACCTAACCTAACCGGTTATAACTTTGCATCCTGGTGACGCATTTTGACGCTGTGTTCAGCTAATTTTATCGTTTCTAACCTCCTTTAACGTGCCATATTAAGATTTTAATTATGTTTTTTTAAATATCTAAGTTGCTTTTTAAGCTATAGCATAGCTTCTATCGCGGGCCTTGAGCGTGGAGACCGAATCCAGAAATACCGTAACGAAAATAACTTAACACCCTAACCTACCAGGTCCTCATGCGTAAGAACATAACAAATATTCAAAAAAGTCGCAATAAATGAGTTTGAGAATTTTATCAACTTATGCAATTATATTTTTTTTTTTTTAATAATTATAAACTAGTGCTTCACTGCAATCCTGCCTGATGGTAAGCAGTAATGCAATCGTTGATGATACAGCGCACTAGTTTATTAAGCCTATTCACTTAAAAAAAACCTAGTGAATAGGAAGGAAGACGGCAGTTGAGCGAGGTGGTGCAACGTTAAACCCAACAGCACGACCAACGACGCTGCGCCAGAGGGAGATTGATCTGGAAACCCTCCACAACCAAACTCCCGACACAACAATATTTGGCGCATCGTACCCGCCACACAACGCAACACAACTGCTCAGACCCGTCCTCCGTACGGCTTCACCAGACATCATGCTGGAACACGACGAATCGCTTGGCGGCAAGACTTTGTCTGGTGGGTGGTAACTTCTGCCAGCTGCGCCAGCAGCCGATGTTATGGCCTACCACTGAGAATTATAATAATATTTTATTTATGCAGTTCTTTTTTCCTTTGTTTTTTAAGGAGTGGAGGGTGTTAGGTTATTTTCCGTTGATAAAAAATGCTATGCAATAGCTTTACGTCGGCAGTCCCCGAGTGCCACACGTCTTTTTATTTTTTTATTTGGAGATCAATAAAAGAAAGGTTTTTTTGTTATTTACCTGTTTTACTGTATACAGTTATGTGTCTTTTAAATAAACAGACAGCTGTGCTGCTGGGAAATTTGTTCCGCTTTTTCTCCTTCTCCGCGAAAGCACTGGGAGTTGGCGAAGGGCGGGCGTTTTGAGAGACTGTCTTAACGTCTCGTGTCTTGTCTCGATTTCAATTCTACGTAAGCATCCCTCGGTGGTATATAACCCAAATGCAACCAAAAAGCGCAGATACTATGAAGTATGCTCCACTCATGGATGTAGAACTGCCCTTGCTCACCATCATTATGTAGTGCTGTCAAACCATATTTATAATAAAATAAATAAAGTCTGCGACATTGCTCCTATGTGCCGAAACAAATGTAAGACCGAGGTGACGAAGTGGTCAACAAATCAAAATTATAATAATACTGAAGATTTACTGCAGATCTCAATCGCTTGAACTAAACGGGGTAATACACTAGTATAATTATCTATCACTCCGCCAGCGACTTCGTTCGCGTAGAGTTAGTTATGCTCCGCTTTGACTTCAGTTTTCGCAACATTTTTTGTTACTGCTCTGCTCCTATTGATTATAGCGGGATGTTATATAGCCTAAAGCCTTCCTGGATTAATAGGCTATCCAACGCAAAAAGAATTTTTCTAATCGGACCAGTAGTTCCTGAGATTAGCGCGCACAAACAAACAAACTCTTCAGCTTTATATATTAGTATAGAGTATAGATTTAACACTATAATTACACTCACGCGTAACTATAATTACATACTATATGTAGTATACATTTATACATAATTATGAAGCACACTCACATTATACTAATTTATTTATTTTATTTAATAACTTATTAATTGATGAAGATGAAAAAATTTGTTACAACATGTTTACCAGGTTGATACATAAGTACTTGGCTAGATAGTTCATTTACTTTAGTGACCTAATTTATATTGTGCTTGGCTAACATCTGCTGTTACTTTTGGCTTAATTAGCTAGCGAGGACCCTGGCACCCTAAACCCAAGTTAAATCTTAAATTGGGTGTCAGAGTTTATCTAAAACACTTATTTTATGTTGTTATGTTCAAACCAGTGGTAATAAATATCTTTTTTTTTTTTGCCTTGACTTTCAAAAACTGCTGATTTGATTGATCGAATAAATGAACCGTACGGAGGACGGGTCTGAGCAGTTGTGTTGCGATGTGTGGCGGGTACGATGCGCCAAATGTTGTTGTCTCGGGAATTTGGTCGTGGAGTCTCCAGATCAATCTCCCTTTAGCGCAGCATCGTTTGGTCGTGTTGGTCTTGGGTTTAACATTGCATCACCTCGTTCAACTGCCGCCATCCTTCCTATTCCTAAGTTTTTTAAGTGAAAAGGCTTAATAAACTAGTGCGCTTTACACTCAACGATTGCATCACTGCTTACCATCAGGCGGGATTGCGGTCAAGCACTAGTTTATAATTAATAAAAAAAAAAAAAAATGAATTTTGATTTACTGTTACATATCCAATTATCCATTGATCGTAACTTAAACTACAAACTGGTTATATCTCTTTTTCTGGTTTAGTGTCGGACTCACAGTACGTAAGTCTAAAATGCTTTAAGCAAAGCAAACATTCATAAATCCCAGCTTAGCTCTCACAAACGTGCTCCACTCAAATTTCCGTCGACATCTCCGATCCTCAGATCCATGATCCGATTCTGCAGTCCGGTTTTAATCCGATCACTCTTCAGCATTTCACATGAGAATCGAACAGTGGACCGTCTGTAGAACAGGCATGACATAAATTGGACCAGTTAAGTTACTCGAACAGACTCGTAAAATGGATTCGGAGTCGGTACGTTAGAAGTCTGGGCTTCTAATCTCTGAGGGCATTGACAGGTTTATCTGACGATAAAGCACAGTAGGAATACTGACTCTGACTAAACTCAATCACCCTATAAGTCTATTTGACTGTCTGTATGCATATTGCTTTCAAATATTCAGTTTTGCTTAACTAGTCGAAAAAGGGAAGTAAAGAGATTATGCGTCATGTCTATCTATACTAATATGTAATGCTGAAGAGTTTGTTTGTTTGTTTGTTTGTTTGAACGCGCTAATCTCAGGAACTGCTGGTCCGATTTGAAAAATTCTTTTTGCGTTGTTTATCTTATTAATCCAGGCAGGCTTTAAGCTACACGCGAACGAAGTCGCTGGCGGCCGCTAGTAATTCATACTCTGAACAGTATTATGTTATTTTAACATACCTTTGTGTATTAATATTGCAAAAAAGGTAAGATTGACTGCTTGATTTGTCTTTAAGAGGTATTTCAGTGCTATTGATTGCACGACTGCACGGTTAGCGCAGTGGTTAAGCTATTGACTGCTGCACTGCGTCTCACGGGTTCAATTCCCGACCGGAACAAATATTTGTATGATGTAGAGTTGTTCCGGGTCGGGCTGTTTGTGTATGTGAGTTTATAGGTTTGTAAATGCCAGGGTTTGTAAAAAAAAATATTCTGAAAATTCTTTCACTTGTTAACGCTAAGTGAAAGCTACAGTATTAATGATTCTCATAGAATTATATTAAAAGAAGAAGAGTTGCGAGCAGAAGCAGTAAAATAAAACGAGATCTTGTTCTGAGACTACCTTATATAACTTATTAAATAAATAACCTCATAAAAACAACACAAAGTGAAATAATAAAATGCCTACGAAAATATTATTATCGTAGCTCATTTGCTACGAGCTACGAAATTATTGTGTAGCGTTTTTTACGTGTAAGCATTAGGCCGCTGCCTCGAATCTTGCGGGCAGCGGGGCGGCGCGCGGCGGCGAGTGAGTGGCAAGATCTTATACGTAAAATCAAACGGACCGGTTCTCGAAAACAGCGGCGCGGCAGCGGGGCGGTGGCGGGTAGCTAGCGGTGTACTTCTCGCGCTTGAATCTATCTTGAATCGCGGGCAGCGAGCGGTGATCGAGCGTTAGGAATAAAAATGAATCAAAAAGATGTTGCCGCCATTGTTCAGACACTTCTTTCGCGAATAAAAACAAATATCTCGTCAACACAATCGTGAACACGAATGTGTCGACTACACTACGCAGCTATAGTGACGCGCGATCTGCTTGCTAGTTTCGAGAACAGTTCTTCGATGCCCGCTCGGCAACCGCGCCGCTGCCGCCGCCGCCCCGCTGCCCGCAAGATTCGAGGCAGCGGCCTTACGTACTGAATACAGGCGAAATATTATTGATGATGCTTTTACTAGCTACGAATAGGTGCTACGCAATTTTGACTGATATACACGTTTTAATAAGGACATCGGTCCTATATATGTCGATATCGATTTACAGACTATTACCACGAATTCTGCATCAGACTCACGATTCACTTAAATGCTCATAGTGGGGTGAAGTAAGTTCCACGTAAGATCACTGCTGACATCTAAATTGAAGCTTACCTACCTTCGAACTGTGAATTTGAACAGTCCGCACATCACATCTTGTGGGAGTGTATTCTTTGGCAGAATGAACGCAATATTATGTTGGATAGTATACAAGTTACATCCGGAGTCGTTTATTAGACGGACCTTGTAGAAACTAGAACCAATTTCCGTGCGTTCAGGGGCTTTTGCCATACATAGGTATTATTGGAATCAATTGTAACAGCATATACCTACTTAGGACCCATTAACTTAATCAAATTGTATTCCGTGGTGCTTGGCAGTCTGGGCTTCTCCCAGTTGCAATAATGTCCCTTTGTGCCGATTGGCCTAGTTCTGTTCTGTCTCCTGCTTGTTATGGAGGGGAGTGGAAAAAATATATTTTTTCTTATTCCTCTGCTATTCTTTTCTGATTAATTTCGTTGTGGGACCCAAGACAGTTGAATCGTTTCTCCGGGACTCGTCGAGCTTCGTTGCTCGGCGTTTTTCTGGCGGTCTCCACTTTTGATTCTGGCTTTCAGGAGTTGCAGTGGGTGGGATAATGTGTGACGGGTTTTACCTACATTTTAATGTGAGTCATCATCATCCCAGCCTTAATCTCAGTCGCATCCTTTTCAGCTTTGGAGTCTGGGGTCCGCTTTTACCAGTCCAACTGCTGATATGGCTAAACTTCGACATTTTCCGTGAAGCGACTGCCGTCTGACCTCCACAACCCGAAGGCGACATCAAAGCATTGCAGTTAGACCAATTGTTAGACTTTTGAGGGCTCCAACAACCCGTAATGACTGCCACTAGATTTTCGTATAGCAACCGGGACCATCGGCTTAACGTGCTTTCCGAGGCACGACCAGACCAGTGCAAATATTCATATTCATGCATACAAATACTTGCACTGTGCGGGGATCGAACCCGCGCCACCTTGTGCAGCGGCCGCGTCCACTACCGCTACGCCACGGAGGCTGTCAAACATTTTACATTTTAATACATTTATTTTTACATTTTATTCTACATTTTAATGTGAGTGTGTGACAGAATAGGTCAATTGATTCTAGACCGACTAAAAGTATGTTTTTTTTTTTACTACTGGCCCCGATTCTGTTGTTCAGAAAGTAAATTAAATTTAAGTTCAGTGCATCTTTTTCTTTCTATTTCATTAAGAAAAGGACAGAAGATAAAATGTCAGTTTAGACCTGTCAAACTAGTGCGCTTCTGACGTAAACTGGCGTATTTTTAGACGCCATGTTTATAATCGCTTCTAAAATGTCTATGGAGTATCTTAATTTGACAGGATTAAATTAAAACGTTATCTTCTATCCGTTTCTTAACGAAATGGATAGAAAAAGGTTCACATAACTTAAAATTAGTTTAGTTTTTGAACAACAGAATAGGCGCCACTGTCGATATTTAAAAAAAAACGAAAGACTGTTCATTGCTGCTACATTCTAATGGTGTATCTTGGTTTTATATTTTTGCATGATTTTTTTCTTCCCCATTTAACATCTTGTTTATTAAATATTATTATATTACTTACGGATAATTATGAATGATCGTAATCTTCGAACAGAGTTGATGGTTCTATATAGCGCCCGCTTGCGGCACGACACAGCAAAAGATTTTTATACGACAAATAGAAATATAACTTAAAGCATGACTATGAAATTGAAATTTCGATGATAATGCTAAAGGCCGCTGAGGCATGGCTAAGGATACTGCGGCATCATTGCTGATGAAATGTCAATATTTTCTATTCGTCGTCGTCATAAAAATCCCTTGCACGGCCCGTGCCGCTACTGGGCCCTTTTTTGGTGGGTCCGCTCTGCGCGGAGACTTTACTGACTAAAGCCCACTCGTGTTGCTTCACTTGCATGTGCGCCAGGGCTACAGTTTCTCTTTTGACCAACCCGCAACTCTGGCCCAGGCTTCGGTCTTCGTGGACCCCGTCACGATGTGCGCCGTCGATCCGGGCCTGGTCCTTACCGGGCCGCGAGCTGCCCACTGCTTGTTGCCCTTGCATACGGTGGCCGGGAGTTCGATGTTGTCTCCCGACAAGGGTAAGGCGTGAGGGCATTGAGATTCCCTCTCCCTCAGACGCTCCGCCTCCTCCTTTGCCTTAGATTTCACTGCCAATTCCAGTGTTATAAAAAGTTACGCAAGATGCAAGATGTTCGTCGTGTATCTTATTTCTTGACACAAATTTTCTAGGAAACCTAAGAAGTAATATTAACTTACATTATTTGTTAAAGTTTTTACCTCATTCACAAGTTTTAATCTAAGTTTTCTTGTCGCCAGAGACAGGGAGGTGTCACCGAGAAGAAGATCTATTGGAAAAGGCTCCGAGTTGAAAAGTAAGTTTTATGTAGATACATGACGTACTTACATGTTTGTCCCGACTTAAGTTCTACTTAAGTAATAAGTCACTTGTATTAAAATAAATAAAATAAAAAAAATAAAATAAAATCTATTTATTTCGGGCAACATGCCCATATATTGTTAGTGTACAACTTAAAAACTATGTTAGTATTAAATAATAAAAAAAATAAAAAAGAACTTAATTAAGGTATTTGCCTCCCTCTGGGGCACCAGGCACCCGCACTTGTGCTTGAACCCAATGCCGCAGAAGGGGGCTGTCCAGCTTGTTGCTGAGCACGTTCAGAATGGTGTTGGCGCTCCCACGTGTACGAAACATCAGCGACGCGATACGGCGCCGCAGCACAGTGTGAAAGCCGTCTGTGTGCGCGTGCGCAAACATCGCAGACGCACTACAGTAACGTGGGAGCCCCACCAGCACCCTGAACGCATTATTATACTGTACTCGGAGAGCGTTGATGGCCCGCTGCGTGTAGGCGACCCACAGATTGCAGGTGTAGAGACATTGGCAGAATGCTTTAAACAAAGTAATTTTTACCTCAAGACTACACCTAGCAAATCTGCGTGCCAACATGTTACAGCGGACCGCCATCGCTCTCCTTTCCCTTTCTATATCCCCGTCATCTTTCAGTTCCTCGTTAACAACATGGCCGAGGTATTTCAATTCATTGACTCTTCGAAGCGCGACACCATTAAGCAGCACAGGTGCCACACCCTCCAGTTTTCGACTCCTGGCTTGGAAAACCAGGAGCTCGCTTTTCTGGGCATTGTACAGGAGACCGTGTACCCTCGCGTACTCCTCACACACACCTATCAGCCTTCTGAGCGCGGCTATTGATGGGCTGAGCAACACCATATCGTCTGCATAACTGATACTATTGATACTATGTCCATCAATTGAGCATCCGACTCCAGTGTCACTCAGCTCACCAATCAGCCCGTTTACATACAAGCTGAAGAGCGAAGGAGATGTCAATCCCCCCTGCCTCACTCCGCATTCCAGCCCGTACTCGTCAGAGAGTTCCCCAAGCCATTTGACCCGGTTAGTCTGATGGCCGTACCAATATTTAAAAATATTGATGACATCACCAGGCACACCTGTGCTCTTCAATTTATGCCACAGAATATCATACCTAACTAGGTCAAAAGCCTTGGAGAGATCAAGGAAGGCTGCATAAACAGGCGTGCTCCTGTCAGTGTAATACCTGACAGTCTGTTTGAGAGACATAACCGCACATTCTGTCGAAAGTCCAGGTCTAAAACCGAACTGTGCGTCATTTAAGTTCAGGTGTTCTTTAAGTTGTCTCTCAAGCAGAGCATCAAGCACCTTAGCTGCGGTTGTAGCTAATGATATCGGGCGGTAGTTGCACTTATCGGAACTATCTCCGGTCTTGTTTTTAATTATAGGCACTACCACCGTCTTCATCAGCTCATTTGGCAGGTAGGAATGCCTAATACACAAAGTAAATAAAAGTCCCAGGAGCCTTGGAAGGTGCGGCCCCGCATGCTGAAAATGTTCGATGCTCAGGCTATCGTGCCCGGGGGACTTCCCTCGTGTCATGCCTTTTATTATTAGCGCAACTTGCTTTGCTGTGACACGTTCAGAAACCCCCGACACGACAACCTCCACATCCCTGATCTGCTCACCCTTCAGTGGAGACTCCACTTGAAAGTGACCTTTAAATAAGTTGGCAATGTCCTTCGGTTCACAGATACCGTTGATACTCACAGGGATACTGGGTTTAGGGTTTAACTGTTTCGTTTGTTGCCAAAATCCTTTAAAATCCTTATTTTTATGTTTTGTAGCTAATATATTCATCTTTATTCCTTCTTGATTATTCTGACAATATTGTAATTTGCTTTTGAATTTCTTTCTAGAATCATACATTTCACTGTAATAGTTACCACTGTTAGGTCGACCATGACTTACCCAAGTTAAGAACTTCTGCCTAGCATCCCTGTGAGCATCACGAACGTACTTATTCCAGCCAACAATGTGCCGACCGCGATGCCGACCGCAACTCTCGTGACCTGTATAGCTGTCAACAGCCGCCTCCCGTAACGATTTTACTATGTCACCATAAAGTGTGTCTATCACAGACAAGTGATCTCTGCCTCTGTTATCACACATGCTATCACCACAAAGCTGAAATTCAATGGGGAACCCTAATTCCCGTAGTTTCTCATTACAACATTTAGTATACATTTCAATTTGACTTAAGTCTCTGTCTCTCCATAGCACTTTATTTGTTTGGGTGAACGGTGGTCTAATGGTTTTACAGACTGATTTTAGACTACATTGAATCTCCACTGGACAGTGATCAGACCAAAAGATGTCGTAACATATTTTAACCGAATAAACCGATCTTAATGCAGCGTCGGTGACTACACAGTGATCCAACCACCTGCGGCTACCATGAGCTTCACTCACAAAAGTGTAGGTATTCGAATGCAAGCCCAACATCTCTAGGTCGACACATGTCCAGTTTTGTTCATTACAAAAACTTTGTAGTTCATTGCCAAACAATTCCCCCGGATGGGCGTTAAAATCCCCTAAAATAAATACATTTTCAATATTGTTACTCTCAACTATTGACGTTATTTCACCTAAACATTGTACAAATTCCACAAGATTGTCAGAAGAGTCAGTAGGCATGTATACAGAAAAAACGAGTATTAATCGTTCCATTACACACGCTTTAATCGCACTTATTCGGTCACTTTTACAGGGAACCACAGACACATAATGACACTTACTGTTTCTCCATAGCAGTGCTACGCCGCCGTAAGGCCGCCCGCGCAATATGCCACTTGTTAGGTCCACTGCAGACTTACCGCAGAATCCAAAGTCGTTGCTTATTTTACCAAGTTCGGGTATCTCATGTGGCAAGAGCCAGGTCTCCTGCAGTGCAATAATATCAGCAGATCGGCAAAGCCTTCTTACACACTCAGTAGACCTTTTAATAGACTTACAATTGAAACTGATGAGTTTTAAACTGTCATTGTTAGCTGTTGTACTATCCATTTAGATTTCTTTTTGTACTGGTTTCAGATTTCTTACTTCTGTCTAAATCTCGTCTGTAAAAATCCACGAAACGGCGGAAGGTTATACCATCAGGCCATAAACTACAATCCAAAAACAAACTTAGTTTTTCCCTTGGAACGAACATTTTATATGAGTTGTATTGTTTTTGTTGCTTGGGTTCGATCTTCTGTAATGTGACTTCAACGTTCGTTTTGTTCTTTATGTAGTCAACTATATGTTTTTCGCAGGTTTCCTTATGTACATTATTTATAAACAGGGGGACATTGATGTTTGCAGCCTTAAAACCATCTATTTCGGTGCACGTTCCCTTTTTACCAATAAATCTATTCCTGTATCTTTTCCTTTGTACTACATGCCACTCGTTGTCTGCGTTTTGCGTAAGTAAGTCGCTCTGTGAATGGGGCATCAGCTGATTGTTTGTTGCGCGTACCCCTACCATCTTCTCAGTAGTATTAGTCACCGGCACCGCGCCAGTCGAGGCACTTTGCATTTGTTTTTCGGTGAGTACCGCAGCGCGCGAAACATCTGGGCTGTGTGCGACAGAGAGATCGTTGCCGCCAGGCAGCGGATGCGCACGCGCGTGTGACAGGGACGGAGAATGCTGCGTAAGAGTGCCGTCATCTACCTCCCTATCAATTCTGGTGGGATGACTGATATCGCTCACCAGCTCATGTGTAATATGAATAATACCTGAGGGGCCACTTTCACAATTAAATTCTGAACTATCTAACATGCGATTTGTACCTCGTTTTTTGTTGACAAAATTGTCCCGCTCGAAATTATTAACTATCGAAGTTCGCTGTAGATTAATGACTTCATTTTGCAGTCTCGTAAACTGGTCCACCTGTGCATATGTCTCCTTAATAGTCACTATCTCTTGTTTGAGAATAATAAGATCCTTCAAAATTCGCGTTGCATCTAAATGATTAAAAGTGACCGGGGGTAGTTTTTGCAGGTCACGGGCGACAAAAATCGGCATTTCTTCAGGATCTTTCTGTTTTATTAGTGTGATTATGTCTTCTATTTCTCTTTGTGACTTTCCCTCTCTCTTTCGGTTGATTTTTCTAGCCGTTGTCTTGACTGAGGAAAATAGCAGATTTTTTGCTGCACTAATTTCATCGGTTTTAAACGCCGTGATACACAGTCTGATCATTGAATCCTCGTCCATCACATCACATTTGTTCTGAATAAAAGCCAGAACCTCGTTTATAACTATATTACAGTTCGCGCACTTTAATATTTTCGAGGTCGTTGACCCGTTCACATCAGCCATTGTTAACGTCCGCACCGTACGACGCGCCGCACAAGACTGATATACTGTATTGATAATGTTACTCGTGTTGTCGTGTGTAATGTTACTTGGTTAAACTTACTCAGAATATACAATATGTAAAGAAAACCCCGCCCGACCTATAAGGATAATAGAAGTTAAGTAAAAACATGACCAAATAAAGTTTACATAATCTTCTTAGTAACAATACTAATGAATTGTGAATTAATCTTTTATTTCCGCGAATTAATTTTAACTTCCCCAAAGATTGAGAATTTTAAAAAAAGTTACAACGCCAATTTTGACAGTATAATTTTGAGCGATACGACCACGTGCCCTGCCCCCCTCCGCCCGCGCATGTTTTGCCTACCGCACATGTATTAAGTTACCTCTTTTTGCGAACTAATATTTATTTTTTTACGGGGATTTTTTTTAAGTTTAGCCCTGCTTTGTAGGCATTAGAATCAGTTATCGATACCTAACAATACCTCCCTGGATCGGACAGGGTTTTCTTTACATATTATATACTGGCCCCCATTCCCTTGTTCACAAACTAAATTAAATTTGAATTGAGTGCATCTTCCTCTTTCTATTTCATTCAAAAAGGGACAGAAGATAAAATGTCAGTTTAGACCTGTCAAATTAGTGCGCTCCTGACGTAAATTGGCGTATTTTAGTCGCCATGTTTATAATCGTGTCTAAACTGTCTATGGAATATCTTAATTTGACAGGATTAAACTATAATGTTATCTAACTCGAGTTGGTCTCCAAAGTCTAGAGCACAGGCGTAGAGTAGCCAGCCTTTCGGTGTTCTATAGGATGCATTTCGGGGAGTGTGCGAGGGAATTGCATGATTTAATTCCCCCATCTCCGTTCCACCAGCGGACGACCCGTCGTACGGCTGGTTTCCACCCTTACGTTATTAACACCACTACGATCCGGACAAAGCGTTTCGCCTCCTCCTTTATACCGCGTACATCGAGGGACTGGAACAATTTGCCAGCGGCGGTGTTTCCGTCGGACTACAATTTGAGTGTCTTCAAGGCTAGAGTGAATAGGCTCTTAATAAACTAGTGCGCTTTACCATCAACGATTGCATCACTGCTTACCATCAGGCAGGATTGCGGTCAAGCGCTGGTTTACAGTGTGTAAAAAAAAAAAAATCTTCTATCCTTTTCTTAATGGAATAGAAATAAAAATATGCACTTAACTTAAAATTAGTTTGTGAACAAGATAAGCCATTGTCTTGGTTCTTAAATATGTGTACATAATATTGTATTGTCAAATTTATTGAAAAATTCAGTGGTTTTGTTTTTTCTGATTTCGGCCACACGTCAAGAGATTCCCATCTCCAAACTTTAATTTTATTATTGTACAAGTAATTAAATGAGAAAGATTTACTCTCGCAACGCAAGTTAATTAGAATTTACTGCTCTCTCTTGTAATGGTATCTAGATTGTATTTGGTTTGTTTGTTCACGAATATTAAGGTTTTGTTTTTTCGCAAATTTTTAGGATCAGATATCTTTTTTGACAAAGAAGAGGCGTTTGAGGCTAAATTATTACAATCATATGGGTCGACGTACGAGTATTAATGCCATCATTGTCATTGTGGGAAAGAGAAAGCGGTATTTATTTTGTATAGATCCATCTTTGTTTTTTTTTTATATAAATAAACTAGCGCTTGACCGCAATCCTGCCTGATGGTAAGTAGTGATGCGATGGTTGAAGGTAAAACGCGCTGGTTTATTAAGAGCCTATTCACTCTAGCCTTGAAGACACTCAAATTTTAGTGTGACGGAAACACCGCCGCCAGCAAATTGCTCCAGTCCCTTGATGTACGCGGTATAAAAGAAGAAACGAAACGCTTCGTCCGGATCGTAGTTGTGTTAACAACGTAAGGGTTGAAAATCGCCGTACGACGGGTCGTATGGTCGTGGAACGGAGATGGGGGAATTAAATCATACAATTCCCTTGATTATTCTTATTATTCTCATTAGAATGCATCCTATAGAAGACCGAAAGGCTGGCGCTGCTCTATGCCTGTGCTCCACGCTTTGGAGATCGTTTCGAGTTAAATCTGGGTCGCTAATCAGCTCTTTGCACGCCTTTCAACTGAATCCAAAGTAGGTTTGAAACGGGAATAACGATGGTTTCAATACATTACAGTTACCACATTAGGCCTTACCGTGGTTGCTCCGTGCTTGAGCCCCATTCCACAACCAACCATATTTGCATACCAAGACGCCCTTGTGCCGCGACAAGGATGTTACGCTGTTGGTCCCGACTCTCATTAGTAGCTCTTTGCGAAATCGTTTCGGGTCGCCAGAAAACCGAAACTCTTACAATCAGTTTTAGGTATCCGGTATCTTATTAATATCTAGTAACTGAATTGGAATCGGAAGTCTGAAAGTGGCACCGGTAGCTGAAAAGTTGTGTGGAAATCGGTTGTCATGGTACGGGCATGTGTTACGGAGAACTGAGGAGAATGTCGTGAGGAGAGTCTTAATTATGAATGTTGATGGCTATAAGAATAGGGGAAGACCAAAGAAACGATGGATGGAATGTGTGAAGGATTATATGGCTAAGAAGGGAGTGACTGCCGAGATGGCTTCTGATAGGGATGCATGGAAGAAAAAGACATGTTGCGCCGACCCCAAATAAATTGGGATAAGGGCAGGAGAATGATGAATGATGAACTGAATTGGAATCGGCAATCGCTTTATATAAAATGCTGGTCTGCTGCATCCGGTAAGACTCCAAGCCGACCCCGAAGTACATCATTTTGAAAGCCCAAAGAGAATAGATCTCATAATAAGAGTCCACTGCCTGAGACCATTTTGTGAAATTACATCCATATATTAACGCCTTCTTAACGTGTGGGTAGGCAGAAACTGCAGTCTGCTTAAATCTGACCATATTGGGTGAAGTGAACTTGAAGTGAATTGCCAATAGTGTCAAGCCCTAGCAATAGTTGGAGTGATAACTCATCATCATCATCAACATTTTTTATAGTCCCACTGCTGGGCACATGTCTCCTCTCATACAGAGAAGGATTGAGCGTTATCACCACGGTTGCTCAATGCAGATTGGCGATTTCAGACAAAGTCCAGGTTTCCTCAAGATGTTTTCCTTCACCTTTTAATCAGTCATTGGTGTCCAAGATATACTTACAAAGTACATATAAATAAAATAAAATAAAAAATAAAAATCGTTTATTTTCAGACAAAAAGTCCATAATAAAAAATAATTGAATTTGCACATCACTAGGAATTACAAAATGGGCTTATCAAACCCCCCGAACATGAAGTTTAGTGAACCTCTTCAGAAGAACAGTGTCAGTTCTCTCTCCTATCCATTTAAGGGCACCGTTTCGACTCCCCCGAACCCGCCTTACAACCGACCCCACTTTCTTCCTCATCAACGCGTGAAAGCCGTCAACGCTCGCGTCGGCAAACGCATGCCGGATGCACTACAATATCGAGGGAGGCGGAACAGTGACCTGAAAATGTTGTTATAAAGGACACGCAAGGCGCTATAAGTCCTCTGTGTAAAGCTGGCCCACAAGCCACAGGTGTAAAACGCCTGACAATACGCTTTGAACAGCGTAATTTTGACAGGCGCCGTACAAGTACAAGTTAGAAAAGTTACATTGGGACTTGCCTGACTTGGAATCGAACTCGTACACCCATACTTGAGAGGCTGGTGTTTTAACCATTAGGCCACCACGACTTACAATAGGTGAAAGTTAGGTGAAGCATGTGTGGAGTGATAGCTCACTCCACGCATGCTTCAGTACAGACAGAGCTTGAACCAGAAAAGGAAAATGATAAACAACAAAAACTAAAAATAAAATGCGGTTTAAGTTCTAATTCTTGCCATTGATAGAAATTGATTAAATTTTTACTTCTAGCTTAGTAATTTAATAGCAATGCCCGCTGCTGGATATTTCGACCAGGGTTTTTCTCAAAAGTGTTTTTCGTAACATGAAGGGGTATTATATGAATATAATATATATGGCCTTTTAATTTATATTGAAAGAATATCAAAGGAACACTGTGTCCTACTTCGCTACATTATTTTTCTTCTTTTTTTCCTTTAGAGAGTGCAGTATATAACATAATATCAAAATTAGTTTTTGCTCACCTAAATACGTAACAGCTTCAAAGTGGACTATTAATTAAAGAGTCGTCTCTCACGCACGAGTTCGGGATAAAATTCTGACAAATATAAACTTCATAGAATGGAAAAAGTCGCAATGAACTTTTCAGTTTATTTTCAATATTACTGAAATCGGGGAACCAAACATTTTACAGTCAATGCACATAAAACTGAAATCATCAACACTCATCTTGAGCAAGTGCTCGACGAGTTGACGATTTTGGCTTCGCTTTGTGACAAGAAACCTCTACCCTACAGCAGAACAATAATAGGATGGTATCAATATTATTTTATTTTAATCGAATATTATAAAAAACTGTAATTTTTTTTTTCTATAGGAATTATGACATTTGCTCCTTTTTTGACCTCTGCCAATTCACAAAGAGTCAAGTCAGTAAAAAAATATAAAAAACTCGGTAACGTATTATAGACAAAAAAAATGTCACTGGCTATTTATAATCGCATTAATTAATGACAAGAAAGCTACTTATTGATAAACGTTATATGTCATTGACGTATGGCATGTAGAACAGTGCTTTAGAAGATAAAAATCCGTGTTTAATATTTAAATACCTAAATAATATAGAAAAGTAAAAAAATAATGAATCCTATCAGAAACTTGTGAAATGTTGTCAATAAGATAAAAGTACGTATCTATGTTTGCTTCGGCAGCGCCACAGAATGAATTAAGTTCTAAATCATCATCATTAGTTCAGCCGAAAGTCCTCCATTGCTGGACATAGGCCTCACCCACAGACCTCCACTTGGTCCAGTTTTGTGCTTTCCGTATCTAGCAGATTTGTACAGCATGAACTTGTGTATGCTTTTTTTAATAGTTATAAATTAGTGCTTGACCGCAATCCCGCCTGATGGTAAGCAGAAATGCAATCGTTGATAGTAAAGCGCACTAGTTTGTTAAGCCTATTCACTAACAAAAAAAAACTGAGTGAATAGGAAGATGGCAGTTGAGCGAGGTGATACAATGTTGAACCCAAAAACACGACTATCGTTATTGCGCCAGAGGGAGATATATCTGGAGACCCTCCATGATCAAACTCTCGACACAACAACATTTGGCGCATCGTACCCGGCACACATCGTAACACAACTGCTCAAATCCGCCGTCCGTACGGCTTCACCAGACATGATGACGGAGCACGACGAATCGCTTGGCGGCAAGACTTTGTCTGGTTGGCTCTTAGTATTAATCGAGGGACCTATGGCTAAAAAATAACAGCAGCACAGGTCGATCGGTCAGGTAAAGCTACGCTTGCTGCGGTTGATCTGCGGATGAGTGACCATCTTTTCATAACGAGACCCCTCCGTGCTTCGAAAAGCACGTTAAGCGGTTGGTTCTGACTATCATACGTAGATTTTTGGCATTCGTTACGAGTAGTCAAAGGCCCGAACAGTCTACCATAGGTAGCCAGTCCTATCAAAGGGTTAACGTATTTCCCAGTAACTGGGACAGCCCAGTTACTGGACCTGTGTTAACCCGCCAGGACTCGCGCTTCATTTTGGGACACCAACAGTCGCGTGCGGGTCGATTAGACCCAGGTATTATATAGATGATTTAAATCACAAGACATATATTTTTTAATAAAGTAATGTATTTTTTATAAATTTAACAATAAAACAAATAATATAATTTTACATTTTAATTTGTTTTACTGGAACAATAAACTTTACCTATACTACTAAAAAAATGCTAGAAAAAAGTTACTTTTAATACTTCACTTTGGAAAACTTAGGTATTTATTTATTTTTATCAATAATCAACAACTATAATTATGTTTTTATAACAGTATATGAGTATCTTCGTATAAAAAAAAAACTTATAAACTATTAGACAATTTTAGTTTTATAATGATCAGCCTCAAAATATATCACAAAAAAAGTCCTATAAAACTATCAATCTTAGAATTAGACAATTTTTTTGGTATGTTTGTTAGACTCTAATTAATCTTTTTGTTTGCAATTTTCACATACAAACATTGTATGATCTCGGCAAATAAATGCCTGACAGAAATGGCACTGAGTCTTGGTCTTCCTATCTTTTTTAGAGGGACAGAGTGAACATCGACCACGAACATTACTTGACGCCCCTGATGATTGAGATCTTTCTGTGATTTCTTCTTTCCCAAGTATTTGAAACATCTTACTTCGGATGAACCTAGGTAAAGTAGTGATAGAAGACCTTTTCTGAATTTGTGGCATCACCAAACCCAAAGCTAAATCTTTTAGAAAGTGTCTTCGTTCAACAGTTTCTTTTTGCAAGCGTTTCATGTTCGCATTATAAATTACATACGCATTTATTGCTCCTACATTCATAAGTCCAAAAAATATGGTGAGGGGCCATCTTTTGCTAACTCTTGATACAGAATATGTGCCACACATTTCGTCTACAACATCTACACCACATTTATACATGTTGTAATCCGTTATCATGTTTGGTTTGAATTTGTCACCCGTGTCTGGATCTATCGTTGCATCATGATGCATCGTTGAAACAAGAAGAACAACTTTTCCTTTTTTTGGTGCGTATGACAATAAAGTGCAGTTAGGTTGAAAGCCGAAGTATGTTGATTTTGGTTCGCGTCCTTTTGTTGAAGTAAAAACAGGTGGTATTTCAGGTTTATTTTTTCGAAGAGTGCCCAGAACTGTAAGGCCATAGTTTTCATACAATTCTGTGATCAAAGGAAAACTAGTGAACCAATTGTCCATAACAACATTGCGATGAGAATCTTTGATTGACTCCACCATACGTTTGACGAGGTCTAAAGGCTTATTACTGACATCAAATGGACCAGCATTTTGTTTCCCAGCATAGATTTCCATTTCAGCTGTATAATAAGTCCTCGAGTCAGCCAAAACAAAAATTTTTATCCCGTACCTTGCTGGTTTATTTGGCATGTATTGTCTGAATGGACAGCGTCCACGAAATGGTTCAAGTTTTTCATCAATTGTAACTGTATCACCCAAACAATAATGTTTCTTTATTCTTGTAACAAAACCCGTAAAAAAATCCCTTATTGCAGCTAATTTATCACTCTGCCGTCTTTGTTGACGAGTATTTATATCATCAAATCTAAGACATCGAAGCAAAAAGTGAAATCGTTGGCGTGACATAGTAGCTATACAAATGTCCGATCCAGTACCGTCTGTAGCCCAAAAATCATTTGTGTTCAAGTGTGCACCACGTAACTTTCCAAAATAATAAAATAAACCCAATAGAGCCTTCAATTCTATCAAGTCAGTTGGTAAGCAGTCTCTTTCTCTTTGAAATTTATTTTGGATTGCAGTAATGTAAATATTAGTGTAAACCACGACTTGCTCTAATACATTATCAGGGTACATCAAAACCCAGCACTCTAAAGATGTTTGGGCATCTTTAGCCTCATTGATCGGACCAGGACGCTCTGTGATAATGTTGTGGCTTCGCGTTCGTACTGATCTGGGAGGTTCTTCAATATTCCATTTCACAGCGCCATTTTTAGAGAGATAGTGTCCTTGACGAATGTATTTCAATGGTACATTATCTAGATCAGTTCTTCTATGAAATAAATTATCAGATGTAGGTACTGGATTTGAAGATACAAACTCAGTACAATCCTCTTCCGAACTTTGACAAGAATTGGAATCATGTTCGTCTATTTCTAAGTAATCTTCGATTTCCGAACATTCTTCCCCTTCGATTTCATCTTCATGTAATATTTTTTCAATATTCGCGGCATCTAATCGCATACGAGACATTCTGTAAACAATAATAATAATAATTTATATTTTTAATAGTTACAAAAAACACTTACATGAACCGTCGCATAAGGGTCTAAACGACCCATACTCACTTGACACGTCCGTCCTGTTCTAACGCCGCAGGCGAAATGGCCGAGGTGGGGAGTACGAGTTCACTATATAGTCACTTGAAGGAATTACGGATCAAATTCTGCACCTCTGGGTCTTTTCGACCCATGCGCGACTACTGGCGGGTTAACAATCTGGACTCTGGACTATGGAAGACTATGGTAAGACATGGAGTGACTGCCCGTCTTACCCCCACAAGGGCGTAAGATGGGTAGTCACTCCATGTAACCATGCACTGGTATTCCATGGTACTCCATGCACTGATTCTGCTGCATCTGGTTAAACTGAAAGCCGACCCGAAGAAAAAGGCTGGACGGATGATGATGATGTTAGATTCTGGAATAAAACAGAACAAATCTTAGTAATAAACAATTAGTATTTTTACTGTACTGATATTTCTGTAAAAGATCTCTCTTAGCGATAAGGCCGCCCATTGTGTCGACCTTTGTAAAACCTTTATATGTATGTTTCTGTAATGTATATATGGTGTACACAATAAAGATATTCTATTCTACGTATTCACAATGTTGACATAAAAGACTTTTTGGTAAATTTTCACCACTGTTTCAGTAAAAATATAAAAATACTGACGTAACGTGAAGTCCATGAATAGAACATGTTGGAGAGGCATTCAGTGTACGGCCTTTTTACCTTTCGAGCGAAAGCGGTTCCACTTGATCAGTTCGATAGAAAATTACGAGCGATAAAGCGATTTACACTGGTTATCGCGAAGAGAGCCATAATAATCGCAAAGAATTTAGTAAGTTCAAGTAACGAACACGTTTACTGCGTCTTCGGTCTGATCTGGGGCCCTAGTCGGATATTTTTTTTATATTTGTCATTCCAACACGATTCCATTGTCATTGTGCTTAAAAAAATCGTAGTCTACTAAATTCATAATTATCACCACCAATTATTTTAGTCATCTCGTAATAGAATGGTGATAGAATGACGTTGCCGTATTGTCATTATTATAAAACCCAGTATTAGAAATGGTTTTCTAAAAACTGCTACTCAATTTGAGCATTTATTAATATTCTATCTTTTGTCGATTTTAGAGTGATTGATTTAGTTTAAAATAGGATTACTAGACTGATAACGCAGTGATCGTACTCATTTTTTTTTTGTTACTGTTGGGGGCCATCCATAAAGTACGTCACACGAATGTCATGATTTTTTGAGCCCCCCCTCCGTCCATGTCACAGGTGTTCACATTTCTGAGACCCCCCCCCCCCCAATGTGACGTCACATGTTTTGCAATTTCACATCGAAAAATTATTAAATTAAAACAGCAGTTCCGAATTTAGTTTTGTATCCATTTAAATAAAGTACTTTTTTATGAAATCAACATTATATCAATTATTTGAAACAATAACAAAGCAATAA
Organism: Sesamia nonagrioides; assembly: GCA_017933935.1. Taxonomy (NCBI): domain Eukaryota; kingdom Metazoa; phylum Arthropoda; class Insecta; order Lepidoptera; family Noctuidae; genus Sesamia; species Sesamia nonagrioides. The sequence goes on from JADWQK010002063.1 coordinate 4,789,806, forward strand.
ACTATTGAATATAAAGAAAAGAAAGAAACCCAAAGGGCTCGATCGGCGAGTGTCACTAAAGCGAGTATGATCTCGTAAAGAAAACAATTTAAACCGTATTGTCCCAAAGATAGAGTTGGAAATATTTTTTAGTTTATAATTAATATTTCAAATAACGCGATTATTACCTCTAGCTACATTCGATTTTGAAATGTGATGTCACGAAACATAGTACCCCACCCACCCCTTGTCACACCATGTCACACTTTGTCGACACCCCCCTCCCCCCTTTATGTGTGACGTACTTTATGGATGACCCCTTGGTAGTAATCATAGGCGAGAAATGAGATCCATCCAGCTAGAGCAAAATATATAATCACTGATGATCAACAATCTATAGTGTGATTTTTAATTCGAGTCAATAAAATTACAAGTGCAACTGTCACTGATACAAAAAAGGGTGACCCGCTACAATAGTGATGTTCGGCAGTCATTAGCCATCCATTATTTTATTCGGTATCAAAGCGTTTTTTTTTTTATTGTAAATATGTAATACATACCGTAATTAACAATTTGATTTTAAATGAAATGAAATCGTTTATTAAGCAAGTAGGATCACTGATCACTTTTACACGTCATGTTTATTTTTTATTTTATTTTTTTAACTAGATGAAGCCGGCATTTCCTAATTGACTACCTCTGAGAAGAAATAGCCGAAACAAACTCAGGGATCATTGTCTTTTTTCAAGTCCAGACATTACATAGACCTTATAATTACGCATATTGCTTAATATCAATGCTTAACAGAGCGAGCAGCTCAGTCCCAAGCTTTTTTGTCTTCTAAATAATCTGTGATTTTATAATACCCCTTTTTGCAAAGTTTGGCCTTTATATGGTTCTTAAATCGCCTAATGGGTAAGTTTCGAATGTCCATGGGAAGCTTGTTGTAAAAGTGTATACATTGACCCATGAACGAGTTGCCTACTCTGTGGAGACGAGTGTGATGTACAGCAAGATTGTGTTTGTTCCTGGTATTTACATTATGAATATCACTTATTTTCTTAAAATTCGAGATATTTTTAGGAAAATACAGTCAAGACCAAAAGTCGAGTTACAATCTCACAAAACTATGCCCAAGCAATACTAGTTGTAGTTACGACCTTCTTCTATAATAAAGTTTGATACACATTGACAACTTACTGCCCGCTTATGATTGTTAGGTACTACTTACTAATTTCAACGTTCACAGTAAGTGTTCCAATAGCCTAGCGGTCCTCGCCTTGATAGGCATTCAAGGTGGTTCGAGTTCAAATCTAATAACTTACAAAATATTTTTGAAATGTTTATTGATGAATTATGAATTCTGACAACAAAAATATGTAAAAATACCGATCCGCAACTTAACGATGATAATTTATTTTAAGATTTTTCTATATTAGAGTCATTATAAAAAGTTGACGGTAGATTTGAAACAAACTGAACAAAAAATATTCCACTACCTACAATAACTATTATTAACTACAATAACTCAAATAATATTACTTAGCTGTTGTTGGTTGGTGAACATATATGTAGTTACGAGTTCGTGTTATTAGTTTTACTTTTTTAATCAATATGCAGGCATATGCAGCAATATATCTCAAATATCATATATGAAACCCGCTTTTGTGTAAGTTGTTTTTATTATTATTTGGGCAAGGTGCAAACCAATCGTTTGTTGCAAGTGTGTAATAAAATTGTTATTGTTTTAGAGAAATACTGTAAGCCAAAGTCAAGAGGTTGGAAGACGAAGGTGGCTTATGTGTCGAGACAAGTGGAACGATACAACAATATTTACCGTTGAATAAACTTTTAAATCATGCGAAGAAGGGAGGTTGCATTTGTGGTTTAAAAATAAACTGGCGAGACCGGTGGACACTTATCGAGCTAAACAAAAACAAAAAAAAAAAAAAAACAATTTATAACAATCACAGTGCAGAAGTGTCCTACAGAGTGTTTTAAATAAAATTATATATCCCAATAACGGACTCTAAACCAACTCGTAAAGTAATTTAGCTAAGTGACAGTAATATGTTCGGTTGGCTTAATGGCTAACAGATGTCGCCTTTTGCAGTTTCAATACAAATTACTTTTGGTAAATTATAAAAACAATAATTTCGGAATTCGATAAGAAATAAGTTTGTTTACTTTTGAACTAAGAAAGCGCTTGAAGATTATAATCTCATGCCTTCAAACTCCGAAAAAAGGCACTGCAGGATGGCAGCCATGCTATACACGCAAAAAAAATGTAAATGTAATAAGCACTGTTTTGTGTTCTAAGTATAGATTATTTTATGATTGTAATAATATTCAGGTTAAGCTTCAATCCTCTTTTCTTTAAGAAAATGAATAATTAAGCTATAACCTCTTTAATCATAACATGTAATACTATAACTTTCATATCTAAAAACCAAAAATGTTTTTTATATTTTTTACCATAATAATATCATAAGTTTGTCAAGGATTACTTTTATATAAAATATTACAATGCTGCCATTTCAACGTTTGTTTCATTTATTAGTTTAAGTATATCTATACCGAATAATATATAACTTTATAATATATTGCATTATAATATGCTTATTGTTTTATTTTTATATATTTTTTATTATATTAGTAAATATAATAAAATCCTATTTTGGTATAAATATTCAGTAAATTTTCCTATTCGTTTAAATATTCTTTGCAAACATTTTTACTTTAAAATACAAATCAGTTATCATAATTTTAAATTATATGAAACAACAAAAAGATTTGCCATTATTAAGGATCGAACCCACAATCGCTCGCTTATGATAGACTATTGTTAAGTGCAGCCGCTAACTTAACTTCAAATGAAGTAACGAAATTTTGCATTACTTTAAAGAAAGATGAAGACTGCGATAATAAAAATAATGCGTTAGTGTGCGTGGCCGGTTTAGCGCAGGCGACAGTAGTCTTTAAGGTGGGAATGGACTTCTACAGCTGATTGTACATAAGATTTTCAAATATATATTGTGAAGCTACAGTCAGAATGTTTATCTCTCTGAACTTTTCTCTAAGAGAATCTGTAGGACCAAGGTTGTAAATGGCTCGAACAGCCCTCTTCTGTAAAACAAAGATGGTATTGATGTCCACACAAGTTCCCCAGAGAAGAATCCCATAAGTCATAAGACTATGAAAATAACTAAAATAAACAATTCTGGCTGTATCCACATCAGTTATCTGCCTAATTTTCTTAACAGCAAAGGCGGCAGAACTGAGTCTACCCGACAGCTTCTCAATGTGAGGACCCCATTGTAACTTGGCGTCAATAGTTAATCCAAGAAAAACTGTCGACTCGACAGGGATCAACTCTACTCCATTCAGTTGAACATTGGTACTTAGCTGCCTGACATTTGGCGTAGAAAATTTAATGACTTTAGTTTTTTTTTTTCATTTAAAAGAAGGTTATTTACATTAAACCAATGGACAACTTTAGAGAGTGCATTGTTAACTTCGTCAAAATTTGTTAGCTGACGCTTGACTTTAAAAATAAGAGAAGTGTCATCCGCGAACAATACTATGTTGTGATTATCCCTCACGTGATGAGGTAAGTCATTAATATAAATTAAAAACAAGAATGGACCTAGAATTGAGCCCTGCGGAACGCCCATGGTGACCACAGATCCTGTAGATCTCTTGACATTAACATCAACCCTCTGAATTCGATTATTCAGATAAGAAGTCAGAAGGTCGAGAGCTCTGTCCCTTAAACCATAATGTTACAATTTCCTAATAAGAGTATCATGATGTACGCAATCAAAGGCCCTGGACAAATCACAAAAAATGCCAAGGGCATCTTGCGATTCCTCCCAGGTCCCAAATATGTTCTTTAGCAACGCCACGCCCGCATCTGTAGTTGAACGACCCTTTGTAAAACCAAATTGTTTCATGTGCAATAAATTGTGTAAGTTAAAGTGCCTCAACAACTGTTTTAAAATTAATTTTTCAAAAATTTTACTCAAAGTTGGTAATATCGATCATCATCAGCCCCTACTCGTCCACTGCTGGACATCGGCCTCCTTCATGGCACGCCAACAAGCTCGATCCTGAGCAGTTCTCCGCCAGCCACTACCAGCCACCTTTTTGATATCGTCGCTCCATCTCGCCCAAGGGCGTCCCACGCTACGTTTGCCGAGACGCGGTCTCCACTCGAGGACTCGTTTACCCCAACGGTTGTCGGTCCTGCGGCATATGTGACCAGCCCATTGCCACTGCAGCTTGCTAATCCTCTCAACTATGTCGGTGACTCTGGTCCTCTGTCGGATCACCTCATTTCTGATGCGGTCCTTCAGAGAGACGCCCAACATAGCCCGCTCCATAGCTCGCTGAGCGACTTTAAACTTATGGACTAGTCTGACCGTTAGTGTCCACGTCTCGGCTCCGTAAGACTTCTTCTTGTGACTTCTTCTTCTTGTGTAAACTTCGTCGGGTATTTTCGTCGCCCATACCCCAATGTTTGAAGACAAAAAATCTTCAACCAGTGCGTCCTACTCGTCATGACTTACGGTAATATCGATATTGGCCGAAAATTCGTGGGATCAGTTGTACTACCAGATTTGAACAGTGGAATTACTTTGCTTAGTTTAATCAAATCAGGAAATACACCAGATGTGACACAAGAATTAAAAACAATTGCTAAGAAAGGTGCGATAACATCTATTATTGAAGCTACAGTGTATACTGACAAACCCCAATGACCGGCAGTTTTGTTTACATCAAGATCCTTAAAAGATTCTATAATGTCTTAGAAATATGGACCTTACCAGCATATTAAAATTGCTCACTACAACATTATTACAAAAGTTGGGGAAAAAATGTTTAAAGAGTTTCAGAGAATTCAAGTATAACAAAAGCTTAGCTTTAGATCCCTTAGCCTTCCTGGGACAATTGATCCGAATATGCCCTTTTTCGCCGCACTCATAGCAGGTTGGTCCTTGTCGGGTTTTTATTTGTGCGGTTACCTCACGAATACGGTGATGCTGTCGGCCATCTTGACGTATTGCTTCCACCTCTAAAGCATGTGTCGAGGCTACCTTCAGAGTCTGATGGTGACCCAGACGAACTGCAATCCTGACTTCTGCATCTCGAATCATAGTAAGCAGTAGACTTACACAGTAGTAGAGTTAATTAATCCCGGTGTTCATGCATACGCCCTCCGAACAATACGTTCTATTTCCATTGCCCATTGTTGAAAACCCTCACTGCTCTTCTGTGTGCAGTCGCCAAGTTGAGCCCTGTAGACATGTTCGAAGTGTTTTTCTCCCCATATCGAGACTCCAACACTTCTAATAAAGAAGCTAGAGTTTTGCAATCGCCGGAAATATTCTCTAGGATTTGTACCCCATGACCACACAGAGCAAGTGTTTGAACAGTAACAGCTTGATCACTCCGCTCGGGCGGGCGAGCGGTGCATTGACCTCTGGCGTCAACAGTTGTGTGGGCGATGATCTACCATATGCTACGTGGCGCGCTCGGTAACCACACTGCAACAATTTCTAAATGTATTTGGGAAAAAATATAACATGGTGTAAAAGTGATTGGAATCGATTCAGTTGCTTATTCTGAACAAACTTTATTCAGGTTTCGCATAAACAAAAAATAACCTTGTATAAATATACATGTAATGACTCGTTAAGGGCAGCTCTAGACATTTTGGCCCGATAGTGATATCGAAAATAAGGGACATTAACGGTCAATGAATGTATGCTATGCCTCGTAGCCCGGATCTATCCCCAATGGGTTTTTTCCTTTGGAGATGTAATGCCATAATAATGAAGGATTATGTTTGTAAGATGTAATTTTTTGTCTTAGTCCCTTTAGTCTTCTACCGAAAACAATAAACAATTTTAATCTGCTGTAATATTTTTTTTATCATCATTTCAAATATCAAGCGCCCACCCTGCATTTTTATTTATATGTATGTAGGTATATACGGAATTTGAATTTAGATTAAAAAAAAAATGCAATCTCGACTAACTTTTAATTATAAGAACTCGATTTACCACATAACTATTTATTTGGGACAAAAACCTGCTACACTGAAAATTTCATTTTACTGGCTCGAATTAAAATCGCACTGTAGTCAATTAGTAGCCCACAAGAGGATATAGACTTTATATTATAGCGAGTGTGCAGCAGTTACCTAAGCGAAATTTGCAGAAAAGTTCGAAAGTTGTAGATATTTTTGTGAGATTTCACCAAAATCGAGAATTAATCAAAAAACCCAAAAGTGGGAACTTTTGATAACGCGAGCACGCACTCCAGCATACCTCCTAAATGTCTGGACTTTTATTTATTTATAGTTTATTTACTTCTGAAGTAACCTGAACAGGTTTCTGTGGGAATATCTTCTCAGGTCCTTGCTCGCGTACTCTAAATGTTCTTTATTGACTGGAGTAGTAATAATGTTCACTTCTCTTATCCCCGAATATGGATCTCATTAGTCCGATAACTTGCCATCAATTTCTTTACAAACCATCAATTTTATATGCTATAAGAATTGATAACAATGTCCAATCTAACTTTATAAGTAGTAAAAAAAAGTTCTTTAAAATGAAGTTTATTGCACATCAAATAAAGTTCAATGTTAAGAAATATGGATCTCTCTTAACATTTAACTATATTTGACGTGGCATACGAAGTCTAACCAGTGGTGGCCCAGTGATAAGTGCTTAACTTGGTGTGTAGTTTATCACCACTGCTCTCAATCCTTTACTCAAAACGGTGAAGGAATACATAGTGAGAAAACCGGCATGTCCTAAACCAAAATCTTGTAGAAATATGATATCTACCAACCCGTACTGGGCCGTTTGGTAGATTACGGCTCACTCACTCTCATAAAGAGTTTTTTTTTAATTAGTTTAGAATAGTGTGTAGAGTAGACGTGTTTACCACAGATCAAGTATGCAAAGACCTGAAAACTCTTGCTGCTCTGGAACTTAGTATTATTGTTTAGAAACTAAACTAAAACACCATTTCTTAAATCTTAAACAGTACCTAACGCAGGGAGTGAAGGTTCAAGAGCTGGTGCTTCAAGCCTACAAGAAAGTTGTGAGTTTAAATTATTGTTTTTTAATGCATCGAGACAATCGACCTAATAAAACGGGTGGTCACTACGGATTACGGGCCACTTCCACAGATAAGGTATAGAAAAGTTACGCTAACGCATTGCCTCAGGCCAGGCCTATATGGTCTAACGAACATGACCATATTGACGGGGTACCTTATCACACCACGGGGCTTTAAGGTTCATGCTGATAACCCGCCTGCCATGCCCTCTGGCGGGACATAACTATTCATAGCTCTCACGCTGAGGAGGCGTGTGACTTTCCATGCAATGGGAATATAGTAAACATATCAGTCTGTTTATTATATTTCCACTTCAATCAAGTATTTAAATTAAATCGATGAGTATTGTGAGAAGTCCCAGTATTGGGAAAAAATGAACTCAATGAAAAAGAATTCAATGAACTGTAGGAGACAGAATTTTTTAACTAGTGACTAAGAGACGAGAGCTAAAGGTCAAGTTTCAGAAAAACAAGGCGAATCTCCGAAACGGCTGGTCCGCTTTTGACGAGGTTTTCACTGGCAGATTGCTGATGTTATAAGTGATAACTTAGTAACATACTTTAATTGAGTTTTCCAGAAAAAAATTAGTACTTACCTAAAGTTACAAATAATTGTTTTGCGACATTCACCCGAACGATATCCCGGACACAGTTATAATTACAAAATAGTTAGACATTACTTACTAAATGAATATTTTTTTAGCAACTTCGACGCGCAAGACCATAAAAGGAACGATTTGTGAGTTGGTTGTATGGTTTCTATCTTTAGATCACATTAGTAGTCTAGCTAAAGCAAAAGGACTAAGCATTAGAAATAGTCCTAGACGATAAATGGAACTAGGTATTTGTGAGGTGGTTGTATGGTTTCTATCTTTAGATCACATTCGTAGTCTAGCTAAAGCAAAAGGACTAAGTATTAGAAATAGTCCTGCTGGTTATTTTTGTAGTAAGTAGGTATGATAAAAATCCATCATCATTTATAATACTTGCCTTTGGTTCTTTATAGCATTTTGTATCGTGACGTCCAAAATTGAAGTAAGAGTTCTGCATCTTATGTGCGTATTTAATGTAATATGTCAAACAAGATTTTGGACTATCTCTAGGCCAGTCACCTACCCCCTTATTACCAAACGAAATCTGACTTTAGTTCCAGATTTACCCATTAGTATTTGTATATCGAACTTTATTGAGGTTATGTGAAAGTTCTTAATACAAAAGTGACAACTTAGTACCAAACTAAGCTGTCATTTTTGTTACATTTTGCTTTTTTTTTTTTTTGTCATTTTTTTGTTTTTGTCATTGCTCTTGTTTTTGTTGTTTTTTGTTTACATTAGTAAAGAAAACCCCGTCCGACCTATCAGGATAATAAAGGTTATAGGCCATGTTTTATTTGGTCATGTGTTTCCCACACATGACCAAATAAAATATGAAATTTTACATAATTATCATAGTAATAATGCCACAGAAATCGTAATAACAAGTCAATTACGATTTCTGTGAATAATATTAATGAATTTTAAAATAATCTTTTTTTTTTCGCGAACGAATTCCTTCTTCCCCAAAATTTGGTATTTTTTTAAAAAAGTGACATCACCATTTTTGACGGTATTATTATGAGCGAATAGTGATGCGACCGCTTGCCGCGTGCCGTGCTCCCCATCGCCCGCGCTTGTGTGCCTACCGCACATGCATAAGTTACCTCTTTTTGCGAAATAATGTTTATTTTTTAGAAGGAATATTTTAAGAGTTTAGCCCTTCTTTGTAGGCATTAGTAGAATCAGTTATCGATACCTAACAATACCATAATGGACCGGACAGGATTTTCTTTACATATTGTATGAAGAACTGCATTTCTGTAATGGTTAGGTGCAAAATTCAATAACCATTTAAGTGCTTTAAGCCTGATTTAAGTAAAATTCATGTGTTGTAATAATGAGGCTAGGATTTAAGCTATTTATAGTAGCAGCATTCAACAAGATAATGAAGTCCATAAAGCAGTCTATTCCAAAAGTTTCAAATTGATGTTATTTCTAGTTAATTAAGTATGAACTTTATTTGTATAGTAATTAAGTTGATTTTAGAATACAAACTGTCTTGAAATAATTATAAAAACGTTTGAAGTTGTAGCGTAAACTAAACCTTATTATGTAGGAGTTAAAGTTATTTCTTCATCCATACTAAGTAATATTATAAATGCGAAAGTAACTCTGTCTCTCTGTCTGTTACGCTTTCCCGCTTAAACCTCTCAACCGATTTTGATGAAATTTGGCACAGACAATCTTTAGATCCTGAGAAAGAACATAGGCTACCTTTTATCCCGGATAAATATGATGTTCCCGAGGGAAATCTAAAAAGCGCTATATAACCGAACTCCACGCGGGCGAAGCCGCGGGCGGAAAGCTAGTAAATTTATATTTGTTTATAAATATAATATATAATAATAATTAATAATAATATATAAAGCTGAAGAGTTTGTTTGTGCGCTAATCTCAGGAACTATTGGTCCGATTTGAAAAATTCTTTCTGCGTTGAATAGCCCATTAATCCAGGAAGGCTTTGGGCTATATAACATCACGCTGCGACCAATAGGAGCGGAGCTTAACTAACTCTACGCGAACGAATCGCTGGCGGCCGCTAGTTTGTTTATATTTTCGGCAAATAAAGCTCGATCGTAGATTAGATAGATAGAATACCCTCTGATCTATACTGTAACTTGTACAGACGACAGCACAACAAGCTACTACAATCTGTCAGAATTCTTTATTAGATTTTCATCTTTATCACTCAAGCATTAAGGCTCAGGTTTGATTGGGAATATTTAGCAGTTTCGGGTAGCTCGACCGTACTAGCCAGAACAAATCTGTAGAAAAATAACCGGCCAAATGCGAGTCAGTAACCGTGGTGATTACGCTCAATCCTTCTCTGTATGAGAGGAGACCTGTGCCCAGCAGTGGGACGATACAAAGGTTGATAATGATCATGATGATGAAACAAAAGATTTAAAATAACTACAGGGCCCTGCAGTGAGATTCTGTTACCTCTCATCGTGAAAACATAAGTAAGCATGGAGTGGGCTTTTAAATTTT